>CM075348.1:76545108-81545108 GCA_037693485.1 Kitagawia praeruptora
CATTCCTGAATATTGGATTGACATCATATAATTGGTTGTCTTTTCACTAATGAGATGGACCCTTCATGTACTAATATGAATCCCACGAATAAAATATGCCATGTGGCATTTGAAATTTTTTTTGAAATCTTTTTCGGGATACGTAGAATTATTCTATCATTAATGTTATTATGATATTTATGGTAAGTCTATTAAAAATGATTTAAATATGGGTTTGATGTTCCTGAGGTAACCTCAAAAAAATTACCTGAGATAACATAGATTCTCCATATTAATGCACGAGGGTATAATTGTAATTACAAGATTTTTTTTAAAAAAAATTCAATATTTACAAAAATGCCACAAGTATTTACACTGCTAACTCAGGTAACTCTCCTGAGATAACCTCAGGGCCTTTTTTCTCTTTAAATATTTAGCCAAAAGAAAAAGATTTGAATGATCTTTATATTTTGGTAAGTTGATTAATATAATTTATTGTAAATATGATTTGTTACTATTAGTTTCTCTTTTTGTCAAATTGGTTTGTGTGGGTTAAATGTATTAAATAAAAATGAACTTATACTAATAATATTGGCTTTTTCACAAATATATTATTAGTTAAGAATTAAAATAATTAAATAAATAGAATATTGTTATTACTATTTTTTTAAAATAAAAATACAAAAAATACCATGTGTGGAGCACGGACCTAAGTTAGTTATAATTATTGATCATATTTTAAAGAGAAAAAGGAGCTTTAGGTTGATCTCACGAAATTTGCTAAGGTATTGGGGTTTTTCAATACTCCTATAAATTTTTAATAGTAATTTTGTAATTGTACATAATATTTTGAATTACAATATCATCCTCGCATTTTAATATGAGATTTCAGGGCAGGGGCGGAACCAGGGGAGAGCTACCCCCGGCGCCAGCCCGGGTCGGGAAAAAAAAACAAGTAAAATTTTTTTTTTTTAGCCCGGGGTTAAATTTAAAAATGGCTTATATATAATTTTTTAGCCTTGGTTGAAATATTAAATAGAGGTATAAGTTTGGTTTTTAATTGTGTGTATATCCATTTGTTGTATGATTTAGTGAAAAATATCCGATTTTTGTATGATTTAGTGAAAAATATCCAATTTTTGCATGATTTAGTGGAAAAAAAATCCGCGCTTCGCGCGGCTTACCCTGAAATTTTCCCCACCCCGAAATATAGAGCTAGATTAGCCCGGGGTCCAAAAACATCCTGGTTCCGCCACTGTTTCAGGGTAACTTATGTGGTCGATATCAGAATCCTCAATCTCTATTTTAAAAATAGCATTTTAATATTATTTTAACTAGCGTTCTACCCATGATACGCACCGAATGTTAAAATTTATAATATAATTAATATAAACACATTCTTTTAATCATTATTTAGAAACAAAGAAGATAATTTCATTAAAATGTAATTAACTTAAGTATATAATTACTTATTAGTCAATTTATACCAATTGCATTAATATTAGTATTATCAAATAATTATCATAACATTCACATCCCTCGCTGAAACGTTTTAAACCCCTCTTTGTTATTTTTTCTTAATTTTATTTTTCATTTGATATTTCTCATTTTTTTTTACAATCTTTCTACCAATTTCATAAGTTTTTTACCCATATTTTAAGTTTGTTCTTTTGGAAATTTGGTAAATCTAAATATGCAGTACTGTGAGTTTCTAGAATTTTTATTATATTAATTCATTCAAATAATTTGTATGAGTCGCATTCAATTTTTTGAAAACATTTTAGAAATTCATAAACACTTATTTCTCACAACCGTTATATATCATTATATAGTCTCTCAAAAAAGGGTTGCATGTTACGATATAAGAAATAATCTCTACTATGCAAGATTCGTTAAACGAACGTAGTTATGATAAAGGAAACTTTCATCTAATCTAGTTTCCTATGTGTTCGTTCAATATCATTTTTACATATTGTATGTTTTTTTTATTACTGAATGATTTACTTTAGAAAAATAAATATTATCAATCAAACAAACATATCCAATATATCTCGTATTTAAAGTAATAGATGACTGTTAGAATTTATGGTGATTGCCCTCAGTTTGTTTTTAAGGACAACTTAAAATGTGTATTTTCAGTTTGGGAGTTCACATGTTGATTTTTTTTTTTATTAGAATATGGTATATTAAATATTAGTTTTCTTTTACCTATAAATAGGGATGACAAATTAATTCGATCTGATGGTACCTGATCTGAAATTCAAAATTTTGGATATACAGAACCCGAATTTTTGGATTTAGGTTTTCAAATTTTAAACCAGAAATAGGTTCTATTTGGATTCAGTTGTACCGAACTAATATCCGATTTAAAATCCTAAAATCCAAAACTCGATCCAATATTAAAACCTAAATCCAATATCGAAACCCGATACATAAATAATTTAATATCATAATTTGAAATTATTAAATGTAATATTTTGCATGTAAGACATATAATTTATTTATGACTTAATTGCAGGAGGATGGCCTCAACAATTTTTTTTTGCACAAAAATGACCCATTATTATTTTAAGCAGATGATTGCATTCCGTCTAAATTAATCTAAAAACTGTTGTTTATTTTTATTTTTGGGCCATTTTTGTGTTAAAAAAAACATTGCTCAGCCATCATGCTGCAATTAAGTTACAAATTGAATACACTCATCTATTTAAAAAAAATAGTTTGGCCATCACACTGCCTATTTTTATACATGGGCCATTTTTGTGCAAAAAATAAATAGTTGAGGTCATCCTCGTACAATTAAGTTTTTATTTATTTTTATTCAAATATTTCAATATCAATGTCAATACTAATTTAGTAATTAAAACTTCTATTTCTCAATATCAAGTTTTACTACAATATATAAGATGTAATTTCTTTTATTTTAAATAAAATTTACATTTGTTATGTATACGGAAAAAAAATTTAAAACATAATTTAAATTATACTTAACATGTCAATTCATATAATATGTTACATTTAGCTATTTACTTGATTTAATCATTTTAATATTTAATTATTGTGTAAATATACTTAGCATTGTTTGTATGTAGCAATTATTTTAAATTTGATTACATTATTACTAATTTTGGATCCCCGTAAAAACCAAATCTAATCCGAACCCGACGAATTTGGTTTTGGATATTGAGTTTTGGATTTGGATTTGGATTTGAATTTGATTTTTTTTAAAACTTGAAAATATTTGGATATGGGTTTGAATTTTACAAAATTCGGACCTAATCCAACTCGGTGACATCCCTACACGCATAATAAGACATTTGAAAATGAGTATTACCGATTTTTTTTTTCTATCTAACATGTTAATATAGAAAACTGGACATGAAACTAAAATCAAATGTGTAATATATAAACATGTAATCACATTATAATATATGCTCGAGTTAAAAAACATGAAATTCATTTTTCATTGACAATGAGTATATTTTTCCGACATATATTAGAAGAAAGCGCTTATGTAGACCTGACAAATTGTTTGTGTTGTGTATATTCATGCCGTGTGCCTTTGGGGTCTTGCATGAAACTGACATGAATTTTTTTTGTGTAACCAAAATTGGAACACTAAACGCTACTAAATTACACAATTTTTTTTACACGAAACGAAAATAATACACGGGAAAAAATGACTATTAAATGTATTGTAACTCTTTGCCCAAGTTATCTACATATGTTACTATATAACAAAAACAACATTTAGACTATAGAACAAAACTAAGAGTATAGTACATAATTGAAGCCCTCCTATTTTTTTTATTTTGTTTATTGTAAATAAATATCTCTGTTTGTTTAGAATCTATTTAGCAAGTTGTTAAGGTTTTTGATATGGGCTAAAAATAAGCCTTAAGGACACATTTAATGTGGCATTAATTAGACCCAGAATGGTCCAAACGTGGAGCCCACCAGATAGGCCCAAACCCTATTTATGATATTAATTTCGTAATTAATATTAAGGGTAACAACCAGCTCAATAATAAGAGTCAAATAAGGATATTACTCCTGCTTGACTTAACCTCCAAGGTACCTACTTCAACATGGAAACTGATTCTCATAAGGAAGGAGTCTAGAACCTTCTTCCAGACGGTGACTTGCCCACCAAGTCACCTAACCCTACTACGATTTTAAGGTTTCTCAGCCTATATAAAGGGCCTGACCCCTAAATCTCAGAACTACGTTTTTGGCTTGATTCTCAATACGAGATACGTAGGCACTCTGTGAGGACCGATTAGTCTCGAACACGGAAACAGCCATTAAAGCACGAAGCTCCCGAACCCTAGCATTAATTACAATTTCGTAACCTAGTTTTTATTCCACAATATTTGGTGCCATCTGTGGGAAAACAACATCTACCATGGTGAACACACGAAGAACAACAACAACTTCTACTGAGGCCTTGCCTCTAAACTCTGCTCCGCCTGTCACTGAGCAGGTACCCCCAACAACAAGGGCGATCACTCAAACTCAAGCTTCTCAACCCCCATGGACGAATCCCCATGCTGAGAGAACGTTACCTATGGTCATTCATCCAAGTCAAGAAATCAGCTCTCTCCAGATACTAGTTTCTCCTCTAGTTAATCCCAATCGCCCATTACCCCCGGGGGTACAGATCCATACTACGGATCTCCCCATGAACACCAACCCGATGTATGATCTGCCTAACTACCCTCCATTTACTCAAGGTCCTGGACCAAGTGGCCATGCCTTGCAGATCCGAGATCGAGAGTATGTCGACTACTCTGGCCCCCTATACCGATGACTCGTCATCTGATGACGATGATCGAGATGAAGCCCCAAGGAGGCGACGTGTTAGTAGAGAACCTCGAAGGAATACTCAAACCATCCACGATGGACCTCCTTTGACAGCTGCTGAGAGAATCAAGGCTCATGAGGCCGAGATCTTAAGGTTGAAGGACGATATTGCAAGAGAACAAGCTAGGTTGAATCAAACTCAACCTCCTCCAACATCATGACCGATTCCCATTATAGACTTAGAAAGGTCTTCAAGAAGGCAGAGAAGGGCTGACGCCCCAACAGGAAGAACAATAAGGGTGGAAACCCCCAGAAGCAATCCCAAGGATCCGATGCCACTTGGGGATCCTGATGATCCCACACCCCCGTTTACTGAGGAGCTGATGAATGCCCGCATCTCAAAGAAATTTAAGATGATGACAATTAAGGCTTATGATGGAACGGATGATCCCGCAAACCATGTTAGGACGTTCTCAAACGCACTACTGCTGCAGCCTGCAAGTGACGCCTTAAAGTGTAGGGCGTTCCCTCAAACCCTGTCGGGCATGGCTCAGAGATGGTATAGTCGTTTGCCTGCTAATTCAATTGGCTCCTTTAAGGAGTTGAGTGCTGCTTTCATTAGTCAGTTTATCAGTGGAAGAGTTCATGAGAAAAGCTCTGCATCTCTCATGTACGTGGTGCAAGGGAAGAATGAAAACTTGAGAGACTACCTCAAGAGGTTCACTAAGGAGACGTTGAACATCACTGATTTGGAAAACAAGGTGGCCATGGTAGCCCTGGAACATGGAACCACTGATGAATTCTTTAAAAGGTCATTGGCAAAACATCCTCCTGAAAACATGGCCGAGCTCCAACGAAGAGCTGACAAGTATATCAAGGCTGAGGATAGCATGAAGAAAGAAGCCACGAAAGGTAGTGGCAAGGGTAACAATGACTCCAAGAAGCAAAAGCAAGACCAGGAGTATGATGCTAGGGACAAGTATCCCCGTACTAGCAAAGACTCTGAATCACCACCAAAGAAGAATTTGGGACTAAGGTTTTCTGACTATGCAAGATTGAACGCACCCAGGAGCCAAATCTTGTTAGAGATTGAGAAGGATAAGGACTTTAGATGGCCGAAGCCACTCAGGGGTGATCCCGCCAAGAGGGACAAGGATCAATACTGTAGGTTCCACCGAGATGTGGTACATGATACGGATGATTACAGACAGTTGAAGGACGAGATTGAGTTCTTGATTCGCAAAGGAAAACTGAATAAATTCACTAAGGGTGAAGATCGTGGAACCCAAAGAAGGGATTACGACAGGAGAGATAATGATAGAAGGGATAATGATCGTAACACATAGCCCCGAGGGCCAGTCATCAACATGATCTCGGGAGGCCCGACAGCGGCCGGCACCACTCGAAACTCTCAAAAAGCGTATTCTAGAGAGGTGATGCACATCGTGGGAGAGGCCCCGAAACGTGCTAGGACTGAAATCGCAATTGGTTTTGATGACTCTGACCTTGAAGGAGTGAAGTTCCCCCATGACACCCATTGGTCATAACTCCTGTAATTGGAAACTCGGAGGTGAAGCGAGTCTTGATAGACAATGGAGCTTCTGTTGATATTTTGTTTCATGATGCATACGTGAAAATGGGATACACTGACTCTCAGTTGACCCCGACCAACATGCCCATCTACGAGTTTAATGGAGTTGAGTCCAAGGTTGAAGGGACTATCCAGCTACCCATGACGATCGGGCAAGAACCTAAGGAGGATACTCAGATGTTGAACTTTCTGGTAATTAAGGCGGCCTCAACTTATAACAGAATCTTAGGAAGAACTGGACTTCATGCGTTCAAGGCTGTTGCCTCAACTTACCACATGAAAATTAAATTTCCAACCCGGAATGGGGTCAGAGAACAAAAAGGCGACCAGAAGATGGCAAGAAGTTGTTATGTATCTACTTTAAGAGCTGATGGAGTCGGAGGACAGGTACTCCCGATTGAAGACATGGATGTCCGTGGTGATGATGAACACCGAGGGAATCCAGTAGAGGATTTGGTCCCCGTACCCCTAGAGCTGGGCGACCCTGAGAAAGTTACTTATATAGGAGCTTCACTGAAGGAACCCTTGAAGGGCAAGTTGACAACATTTTTGCAAGAGAACAGTGATGTGTTTGCTTGGACTGCAGCTGATATGCCAGGGATTGATCCCCAACTCATAACTCACAAGTTGAACGTTGATCCTGAACGGAAAACGATAAAGCAGAAGAAAATGAATTTTGCTCCTGAGAGGCAGGATGCCGTTAAGCAAGTAGTTGACAAGCTCTTAGAGGCTGGATTTATTGAAGAGATTCAGTTCCCTGAATGGTTAGCTAACCCAGTGATGGTCAAGAAGGCGAATGGGAAGTGGAGGATGTGTATAGACTTCACCGATTTGAATGATGCATGTCGAAAGGATTGTTTTCCCCTACCAAGGATAGACATGTTGATAGATGCCACAGCTGGACATGAGATGTTGAGCTTCATGGATGGGTTCAACGGCTACAATCAGATTAAGATGCACAAGGATGACATTCCAAAGGTATCTTTCATAACTGACTTTGGTGTTTTCTGTTATCTTGTTATGGCTTTTGGTCTAAAGAATGCAGACGCTACTTACCAACGACTGGTGGATAAGATATTCGCCCATCTGATTGGAAAAACCATGGAGGTCTATGTTGATGACATGTTAGTCAAGAGCCTTTCCAAGGCAGACCACATTAAGCACCTCAGAGAGGCATTTGAAGTGCTGAGGCACCACAAGATGATGTTGAATCCAGCCAAGTGTGCTTTTGGCGTTGGATCAGGAAAGTTTTTGGGTCTGATGGTCTCAAAAAGAGGCATAGAGGCCAACCCTAACAAGATCAAAGCGATTATGGACATGGAACCACCCCGCTCTATACGAGATGTACAGAAGCTAACTGGCCGAGTTGCAGCCCTAGGGAGATTCATCTCCAAGTCTGGTGACAAGTGCTTGCCTTTCTTTCAAGCATTGAAGAAGGTAAAAAAATTTGAGTGGACTCCTGAAAGCCAAGAGGCCTTTGAACAGTTGAAAAAGTACATGGCAGAAGCCCCATTGTTATAAAAACCTAGTCCCGGAGAGACTCTTTATTTGTATCTGGCGGTATCTGAACAAGCATTGAGTGCCGTCCTCATTCGAGAAGAGAATAAGGTTCAGAAACCCATCTACTACGTGAGCAAGGTGTTGCATGGGGCTGAGTTGAATTACTCACCTATCGAGAAGTTTGCTTTGGCATTAATAACAGCTTCAAGGAAGCTACGACCGTACTTCCAAGCACACAAGATTGAAGTCTTGATGGACCAATAGTTGAGGAACGTATTGCATAGCCCGAAGGCTAGTGGAAGACTGATTAAGTGGGAAATTGAACTTGGAGAATTTGACATCAAATATAAGCCTCAGACAGCCATCAAGGCTCATGCATTGGCTGACTTCATGGTTGAATGTACCATTAACAACCAAGAAGTCAGGGGGCAAGAGATAGTGATTACCCCTGAGAAAGAAGAAGAACTGGTACCTGATCTGAAGGAGTATTGGGTGCTCTATTTTGATGGAGCATCAAAAACAAAATCTAGTGGTGCAGGTTTGGTTTTGCAAAGCCCCGATGGGTTCACAATTGAGTATGCTTTGAAGTTGGACTTTCTACTACCAACAATGAAGCTGAGTATGAGGCATCGATAGTTGGGTTAGGCTTGGCCAGAATCATGAGGGTCAAGAACCTTAAAGTTTGTGGAGACTCAAGACTTGTAGTATCGCAAGTGAACGGTGAGTTTGAGGCCAAGGATGAAACTATGGCGAAATATCTGAGAGTTATGAAAGCTGCTATGACTCAGTTTGATGAGTGCTATGTGGAGCATATTCCGAGGGAAGAGAACGTTAAGGCCGATGCCCTGTCCAAGTTCGCTTCTTCTGAAATCGAGAATTAAGCAGGGAGTGTTTACTTCCAGGTCTTGAAGGCCCCGACCATCAACTCTAAGTTGGTGGCACCAATTGATGTAGGAAGCTGCTGGGTGGATCCTATCAAAGCTCACCTAGAAATCGGATGGCTCCCTGACAATGCCTTGGAGGCACGAAAGCTATCAGTGAGAACATTGAGATATGCCTTGATCGAAGGCATCCTTTACAAGAGATCGTTTGTCATCCCATATTTGAAGTGTTTGAGGCCCCAAGAGGCTAAGGAAGCATTGGAAGAAGTTCATGAAGGGATCTGCGGGTATCACTTGGGGGGCAGAGCCTTAGCCCACAAGATCACTCGTTTGGGATTCTATTGGCCAGAGATGTTGGCCGATGCGCAGAATTATGTCAAGAAGTGTGACGGATGTCAAAAGCACGCCCCAATTGTAAGGCAACCGCCTGAGATGTTAACGTCAGTTAACTCTCCTATCCCATTCGCAATGTGGGGGATGGACATACTTGGTCCTTTCCCTATGGCTTCAACACAAAGAAAGTTTTTGATAGTGGGCATCGACTACTTCACCAAGTGGATTGAGGATAAACCTTTAGCCAAGATAACCACCAAGCAAGTTGCCCAGTTCTTTTGGGAGAACGTCATTTGCAGGTACGGAATTCCCCGAATCCTTGTGACGGATAATGGGACACAGTTCAACAATGAAGAGTTTAAGAAATACTGCGAGGAAAATGTTATTGAACTTCGTTTTACTTTAATAGCACATCCGCAAGCTAATGGACAGGCAGAGGTGGCTAATCGAATTATCCTTGATGGATTAAAGAAGAGAGTTGAATGCTCAAGGAACACTTGGGTGGATGAGTTACTGCCTATACTCTGGGCGTATCGCACCACTTGTAAAGTGACAACTAGAGCAACCCCGTTTTTTGTTGGCTTAAGGAGCCGAGGCAGTTGTGCCCTTGGAAATTATGCATGCATCACCCCGAGTTGAGACATTTGAACCCGAGACCAATGAAGAAGGTATGAGGCTCGCCCTTGATCTAATTGACGAAGTCAGGGATGAGGCAAACGCCAAGAATGTGGAGCATCAGAAGAAGGCATCCTTTTACTACAACCATAGGGTTAAGGAAAGGTTCTTCCGACAAGGTGACTTGGTTCTTAATTAGGAAGATAGAAGCTTCAGGAGTTGGAAAAAGAGGAAAGCTATCCCCTAATTGGGAAGGACCATATCGGATAAAGAAGACACTAGGACGAGGATCATATAAGTTGGAGACCTTGGACGGGAATGAGGTGCCCCGTACTTGGCATGCTTTGAACCTCAAAATTTATTATGTTTAAGCTGTCCTTGCAAGGACGTAGCTTTTTTTTCTATCTATTAGGAGAAGCAGAAATAAGGTTCGATGAAACCACTTCAGGGCTTAACGCCCCGAGTAGGACAATAATACATTATGTAAGGGTTGACCCCATTTCGAATTATTAATGCAAGTTTTTTTCCATTCAATGACTATGTGATTTTTTGTTTATGTACCAAGCACATGTTGAGTGTGAGTCTAGAAAGACCAAGTACCGAAAACAAGTAAACAAACGAATAAAGGAAACAAGTGCATAAATAAAACACCCCAAAGGGCCACGGTTCGAGTTAGGTTACAAACATTAATAAAAGCTAAGTCCCGAAGGACCTTGATTGAAAGATAAAAAGATAGAGCCACAAGTGGCTAACAAAGCCGTGCAAGGTCATAAAACTACTCTGCAGATTCCTCCACAGCTTCCACTTCTTCTTCACCGTCACTGGAGCCATCCTCACCAGAGCCATCTTCCTCATCGTCATCATCATCATCATTCTCCTCTTCAGCCACCACCCTTGGCCGTATTTCCTCGAACTCGGAAGAAGAAGAAGAAGAAGTCTCTTTCGCATTCTTCTTGTAAAGCCTTTTCTTTCCCGGGATTGGCTGCCGGACCTTCACCATTTTCCTTTCGGGCATGGGCTGTTTCCCCTGAAAGTTCGGCTGTTTCCCTTGAGAGCTCGAGGAAGATGAATCACGCTGAACAGCTTGGGCGCCCCCTCTTGAGCCAGAGCCAGAGCGACGATGACTTCCCCTGGAGCCAGAACTCGATGATTGGGCCACTATGTTGACTCCCAAGCCTGAAGCAACATGACCATAAGGGCTTGGGAAGTTCCTTGGATCAACTACGGACGGATGCCTCTTGCTCACGGCATTGACGGCTTTGTTCCAGCCAATAGACATAATACCCGGGCGTACTTTGTCATCATGCTTGTCTATAAGCTGAAAGAAGTCCTCAGACTCCTGATAAGCTTTCACCACCAACTTGTAGTCAACCGCCTTCTTCTTGTACAAGGAGTCATACAGCCTCTGGAAAGAATGTGCATCAGCTTCAGCACGGATGGCCCTGGACTCTAAGTCCTGACACTTCTCGTCAAATGTTGCCTTTTCCTTCTTTAAGGCCATGTTCTCATCTCGATATGCTCGGCCATGGCGAGTGCTGACCTGAAAGTAGGCGTTGGCCTGGAACAAAGATTTAGTGAGATATTTACAATGATAAGCCATATGAAGACATTACATCTAAGAAGGAGAGTGTGAAACCTGATATAGGGCTTGAGCTCCCAGAGTCTCCGCTTCGTCGGTTTTATCCCCGGTAGTCACTGTTAACATATTAGGAGGAGTGATGCTAAACTTAGACCAGTCCAGGGCCAATTCCGGACATCCCAAGACGGAGTCTTGTTCACAAATACCCCAACCAGGGATGAAGGGGGATCTGACTTGCCCGTCAGCATTCCGGGATCTTTTCGAAGAACATCCCGACAAGAACTGTGGAATTTTCTGGCTAGGAGGTGCAGCAGTGGCTTGGGCTTTCTTGATCATCCTTCTAGTAACCCCCGGCTGGTTTTCGGGACGGTTGTCTATTTCCTCAGCAGCTGAAATTGCAACAAAAAAGATATTCTCATACGATCCCTAAGCCCTATGCCGGTCACCTGCCTATACATCTCTCTAGCCCTGGCACGTCCCCTGCCCTAGGCTGAGATCACACACGAAGTACAGACTGTCATTCACTTCCCCGAACTTCGACACAAAGAAATAGCCCCAGTTGCCACCACTCCATTTCAGAATCACGAAATCCTTTTCCCAAAAATGATGGGAATCTGGGAAGGAGAAGGCATTCACAATATGAGGAACATTGGTCCTGTGCTGGATACTGATCCATCCCTTTTTAGTTTCAGGAGAATTCTTGATTGCAAATATGCTTCGGAACATTATGGTGGTCAGATCGATATTTAGATCCCGGCGCCTTAGCATAAAGATGAGAATAGCACGCCATACATTAGGATATAACTGGCATGGATGAACCTGGATCTCAGCTAGAAGCCTGATAATGAATGGATCAACTGGAAATCTCAAACCTGCTTCGAGGGCACCCTTGTAAACACATAGCTTCTCATAGTGCCAATTACAGGTTCTGTCACTCAAGTTAGGAAGGCGGACCTTGACCGAGTCTGGGAAGCCATATGACTCCCTAATTTTCTCGACATCTTGCTCGTTTAACTTACACGGACTATGGTACGAGACTAATTCAGAACTGTTAGGGAATGCATCCCTCATAGTATTCAACAAGTCTAATAAAGAATGAAATCGACGATCAATATATGAGGGAGGTTGCAATATAGTTTTACCTCGAATAGTTCTTGCCATGGTCCTCTTGGACATCGCCTCGAACATAGAGAATGAGGGAGCAGGTGCGCGGTTGCCGTCTGACATCTTGAACTCGAACTTAAAACTAGAACTTGGAACTTGAAACTAGAACTTAGGAGCCTTAGAACTTGAGAGCTTTCAGAGAGAATTTTAGAAGTGAAGAAGTGAAGGAATGAAATGAAATGAAGACTACTCCATCTCTTTTATAGGAAAGTCATGACCTGCAACAACAGGTCGAAAGATAGCCTGGTTCATGTTTGCAGGTCATCTATCGTTTATAAATGAACAAAAGAAGAAGTTCAACTGTTACATATGAAAAGAATCGTAACAAATTTATACGATTCCGAAGAAAAAGAGGCGTTTAAGCGAGTATATTGCGCCAGGCTGCGATTGAGCGTTTAACTAAGGATTAAGAGTTAATTACGTTTAAGGAAGATAGATTGCAAGAGATTAGCTTCGTTAATGAAGAGACTAATTATGCTTTGAAAGGAAGTATTCAACAGCCAAAAATCAAGGTCATCATTCAAGAACGAGAACTCAAACATCGCGAAAAAGCTCCGAGAGGAACGATAAGGCGCCCGGGGAAGGACCGCCAACCTCCTGGCAGCCGACCAGCTGCTCAGGAAGGGGTCCAGCCGACCAGAAACACCTAGCAGGCGACCAGGACCTCCTGGAAGCCGACCAGCTGCTCAGGAAGGGGTCCAGCTGACCAGGAGCACCTGGCAGGCGACCAGGACCTCCTGGTAGCCGACCAGCTACCTGGGAAGGGGTCTGGCCGACCTCCTAGCGCCTCCCGTCAGTTGGTTGGCCCGGTTGATGGTTCTGGTGAAGGTTTTTTTACTTTCCAGAACGAACGTCGACCTTCGAACATTCCCAACACTTAGCGTTGATTAGCACCATTCAGTGCTGTATTATGCCACTTAACGTCATTTAACATAGATTAAACATCGTTTAAGGCTGATTAGCACCGTTTAGCATCGATTAACACCGTTTAGTGTCGTCTTATGCCAATTAACGTCGTTTAACATAGATTAAACGTTGTTTAAGGCTGATTAGCGCTGTTTAGCATCGATTAGCACCGTTCAGTGTCGTCTTATGCCATTTAACGTCGTTTAACATAGATTAAACATCGTTTAAACATTGGTTATTGCCATTTGGGTCAACACGGAGCCCCTGTCAGCAAATCAGCTAACCAGAGACAGCCGTTAGCCGACCTGGAGCACCTGGCAGGCGACCAGGACCTCCTGGCAGGCGACCAGGACCTCCTGGCAGCCGACCAGCTGCCCGGGAAGGGGTCTGGCCGACCAGGAGCTCCTGTCAGCCGACCAGGAGCACCTGGCAGCCGATCAGGAGCACCTGGCAGGCGACCAGGACCTCCGGGCAGCTTACCAAGCTGCCCGGAGATGGCTGCAATAGTCCCGGGTCTCCTTTCGGCCGATCATTTAAGCACCGTTTAACTCCGTTTAGTGCCATTTAACACCGTTTAGTGTCATTTAGCGCCGTTTAGTGCTGTTTTATGCCATTTAACGTTATTTAAACATTGTTTAAACATCGTTAAGGCTGATTAGTGCCGATTAGCATTGAATTAACATTGTCGTAAACGCGTCGGTCGCTCCACGCTTTACATCAAGACAATACTCGTGAAACACTAGTGTATGAAGATGAACCCTGACCCGATTCTTGGAAAGGACTGTTAAAACTTCAAGGAAAACCTGATCAGTTTTCCTAGAAGTTGGGGGGCAAATGATATGGGCTAAAAATAAGCCCGAAGGACACATTTAATGTGGCATTAATTAGACCCAGAATGGTCCAAACGTGGGGCCCACCAGATAGGCCCAAACCCTATTTATGATATTAATTTCGTAATTAATATTAAGGATAACAACCAGCTCAGCAATAAGAATCAAATAAGGATATTACTCCTGCTTGACTTAACCTCTAAGGTACCTACTTCAACATGGAAATTGATTCTCATAAGGAAGGAGTCTAGAACCATCTTCGAGACGGTGACTTGCCCACAAAGTCACCTAACCCTACTACGATTTTAAGGTTTCTCCGCCTATATAAAGGGCCTGACCCCTCAATCTCAGAACTACGTTTTTGGCTTGATTCTCAATACGAGATACGTAGGCACTCTGTGAGAACCGATTAGTATCGAACACAGAAACAACCATTAAAGCACGAAGCTCCCGAACCCTAGCATTAACTACAATTTCGTAACCTGGTTTTTATTCCACAACAGTTTTTAAAACCTATATTTAAGGTTTTGATGATATTAAAATAAATATTATCAACCAACCAAGTAAATTTAATTTGTCTACTCTTAGATTAGGATATAGAAATTGAATACTATTCTTTAATTAAAGAATACAAAATTAAAAAGGGCACCCTTTTATTAGAAACAATATATGGTTTTTTTATATATAATAATAGTGATTTTTATAACGAATGTTGTAGCTGTTATTCCTTATCCTCCACTCCCAAAAAATATTAAACTAAAATTTAGGGGTTTAGATTAGCGTTTTGGTTATGAGAAGCCCCATTTTTATTGTTTTCCTTAATTATGCTTTGTTTTTTTTAATAAATATCTCTCTTTATTGAGAGTTTTATACCTTGTTGACTCGTAATATATAATAATGTAATTTTGATTAATTCTAACTCAAAAAAAGTGAAAAATTAATATTGCAAAATCGCTTAATATTATAAAAAAATTGTAATATATGGATATGTTGAATTAAGTAACTACTATATTTAAATTAAAATTGTTAACTAACCATGGTTAGTGTAATAGGGTGAGAATGATAAATAAGAAAAACTTTTGATTTAATATGATTGGTCTAAAATTTAGGAATGACCTCTGATTAGTCCTAAATTAATTCATAATATTCTGATTGGCTGACTGCATCTAACTGTATACCTGGGTACACACAGGTATTATAATAAAGGATAATCGAAATAAAATATAAACAAAGTAGTGTTGGGTTTCAACCCAATGTGATATTATGGGCTTGGGTGGTACAAGATATATATGGGTAAGATAATAATTGTATATGTAGACAATTATTATATATGGTATGTCTTGATCACTAAGTTGGGAAATTAGGTGCCAAGAATTGGAAGACTTGTAGAACAAGTATGGTAAGTCTTGGTGGCTAAGTTTTGGATGACTATATATACATAGTCATATTGTATATGTTTGAGGAGGTGAAAGCTTAAGAGATGTAGTCTTAAGTATTGTTTGGGAGATGCTTGAGCATTGTTGGCTCAAGTATCGGGTTGGGACACCGTTAAGGTGTTATTGTTTTGATGTATTATTGATGATTGTTTTGATTAATAATACGATTTTGGGGCGTGGGTGTTTCCACGTCAAGTATTTGTGTGTTCTTGTTTTGCGCTTTGGTAGATCTTGTCAATTATTGATTGGTGTGTGTGTGCGCGCTCTGTATTGGTGATTGTGAATCTCGGATTGTGTAAGTCCCTTAACCTAATAAGTGGTATCAAGAGCCAAGGTTTGGGTTCATGATGGATGAGGTTGAGGGAAAGTTCGTGGTTCAATTGGTATGGCGGAGCATGATGAAGGAGTTGCTGATAAGGAGATTGCAACTAAAGCGGGTGGAGACAAAGTTACGTGTGGTTTGGCGGTTGACTTGCACCGTGGATCAATCCTGTGTTCGGACTCGAGATGGAAGAAGATAGAAGAGGTCATCGCAATTGATTCAATGGCTTGATCAACCAGGTGAATTGTTTGGATGATACTACGGAATTTTTTTTCAGGAGACCGAAGGATTGTGAAAGCAAGGATCGGGTGACTCAACATGTGGAAGAGCACTCGTGGTGGTTGATGCACGTGATTTTGTAGATTGGATACATCGTTACGGTGAAGAACGATGGCTTGGATGATTTGGAGGGTCACTATATGGGTTTTAGCGACACTCAATGATTGGAAGAACAAGAGGAGGTCTTGTTCGAGGGGAGGCGTTGGCAAATGGACGTCGATTGCTTGATGGTTACCGTTCAATCCGATGTGGGTATTGGGTTTAAGGGGAGGATTGTTGGGTTTCAACCCAATGTGATGTTATGGGCTTGGGTGGTACAAGATATATATGGGTAAGATAATAATTGTATATGTAGACAATTATTATATATGGTATGTCTTGATCACTAAGTTGGGAAATTAGGTGCCAAGAATTGGAAGACTTGTAGAACAAGTATGGTAAGTCTTGGTGGCTAAGTTTTGGATGACTATATATACATAGTCATATTGTATATGTTTGAGGAGGTGAAAGCTTAAGAGATGTAGTCTTAAGTATTGTTTGGGAGATGCTTGAGCATTGTTGGCTCAAGTATCGGGTTGGGACACCGTTAAGGTGTTATTGTTTTGATGTATTATTGATGATTGTTTTGATTAATAATACGATTTTGGGGCGTGGGTGTTTCCACGTCAAGTATTTGTGTGTTCTTGTTTTGCGCTTTGGTAGATCTTGTCAATTATTGATTGGTGTGTGTGCGCGCGCTCTGTATTGGTGATTGTGAATCTCGGATTGTGTAAGTCCCTTAACCTAACAAGTAGTACCTTAACCGAAATTGATATGATTTAAGCAGAAGGAGGAGAATTGATGCAGACACTTAGTTCATTAAAATTGGCTAGGTCTGATGGAGAAGAGGGAATAAGCGGCTTAGATTTCTTGTAATGATTAAATTTATATAATAATTCTATTTTTCAACTTATAAGAATTTTGTATTTGAGGCATTTTTATTTTATGTAAACTGATTATTAGTTATTCGTTAAAATAAAAATTATTAGTTATTATGTTTAGTTTTTTTATATAAGCAGTTATTATATTTATTTAATTGATATAGAAAAACAAAAATCTATTGTTAATGAGTTTAACTTGAGTTGAGTTTAATTTGGCTGAAACGTAAACTTTATATCCAATAGAAAAACTTGTTACATTAAGTTTAATTGATGTAGACTATAATTGATACTAAAATAACTGACAATCTTACCATTGTTTAGCTAATACGTGGTAGATTCGTGTATTATAATAAAAGATGATAAAAAATATTCATAACTAAAAGATATATAAACATATGTAGAGTCCCATTCTATGGAGAACCACCTTTTTTTTTATTCTGTAGCAGAACCATCTTATTTTTTTGATTCTGTAGCATAACCAAAAATTTTCTATAAAAAAAAAATCTGACGCCGCCACGTAACCATTACCACGCCAGCATCGATGACATGGCAATGTCACTTCATCGATGACATCACCATTGCTGACGTGGCACTGCCACACCACCTGCCACGTCAACACCATTGACGTGGCAGTACCACGTGGCAGTACCACGTCATCAACGATGACGATATCGATGGTGTGGCACTGCCACATTAGCATTGATGACATGTCAGGCGACGTGGCAGTGCCACGTCTGCAGGGTTGCCACGTCAACATTTGGTGGAATTTTTTTTTATTGAACCAAAAAAATCTGGTCTTTTTTTATTGAACAAAAAAAGTAGAACTTTGGTTCGGTCATAGAATCAGAAATTAGTGTGAATAAGTGGTTCTCCACGGTTTTCCACGTAAGATGGTTCTCCATAGAACAATTGCCAACATATGTAATTTACTTTATGTGGATTTATAGAAAATACTATTTACAGTTAGTAGTAATTTTTTAAAATAAAAAACCAAGTGATATACGAATTTATTAAATTAAGATATTATTATATTTAAATTTAATTTAACCACAATTAGTAAATTAGAATAAGCATGGTAAATAATAAAAAATTGAGTATTTACCAAAAATACTAGATTTAAAGTTTCTATTTGCAAAAATACCATCTCCCTTTATTAATTGCAATTTTACTAAACTAAGTTTCAAAATTGCAAAAATACTAACCCTCCCCCCTTTCTTTCCCAACCGACTTCAACTTCAACACTTTTTTTTTAGATGGGGGCTATTTTGGTGGATTTTGGGTTGCAACTTAATGCAACCACATTCAACCACGACTTCAACACTTTTTTTTTAAGGTGGGATGATATTTTGGTTACAACTGAATGCAACCACATTCAACTTTTTTTTAAGGTGGGGTGATTTTGGTGGATTTGGGTTGCAAGGCCCCGCCAGGGGCAATATTCAACCAAATGCAACTACATTCAGTTGGATGTAGTTGCATGTGATTGCATTAAATTGCTGATTTCAAGTTCCATTTTTCAAATGTCATTTTCGACCTCTTTTTTGGACTGTATATATATATATACAGTCCAAAAAAGAGGTCGAAAATGACATTTGAAAAATGGAACTTGAAATCAGAAATTTAGTTGAATGTGGTTGCATTCAGTTGCAAATTTAGTTACATGTGGTTGCATTAAGGGGCCGTTTGGGAAATCTTATTTTTCAGAAATAAGTTACATATTATGGAAAAAAGTTAGGAAATATGTACTTTTTTCTGAAATAAGTAACTTATTTTTGCAAGATAACGAATATTGAACTCCCCATACACATTTTTCTTTAAAAAAAGTATGTAAATACGAAATTTTTTCCGAAATAAGTTACTTATAAGTTGGGCAGCAGATTTGCCAAACAGGCCCTAAGTTGCTGATTTCAAGTTCCATTTTTCAAATGTCATTTTCGACCTCTTTTTTGGACTCTACATATATATATATATATATATAGGGAGGTGCTCAAATGAGACCCCTCTTATAATGAGACCCTCTCTTATAATGAGTCCCCCTCATATTTTATCTAATCTAAAGGGCCCCGCCAGGGGCACCCAATACGAAAAAGTCTTATAATTATACCCTCTATTCATTCATCAAAAAAATTTAGAAAAAAAAATTTAAAAAAATAAAAAAAAATTGTTGCCACGTCATCATTTTTTTCCAAAAAAAAATATATTATATTTTTAATTTTTTCTTTTCATAAATGGATAGAGGATAGAATTATAAGACTTTTTCGTATTGGGTGACCCTGGCGGGACCCTTTAGAATACAAGAAATATGAGGTGGACTCATTATAAGAGAGGGTCTCATTATAAGAGGGGTCTCATTTGAGCAGCCCCCTATATATATATATATATATATATATATATATATATATATATATATATATATATATATATATATATATATATATATATATATATATATATAAGGTGCTCAAATGAGATCCCTCTTATAATGAGACCCTCCCTTATAATGAGTTCCCCTCATATTTCATCTAATCTAAAGGGCCCGCCAGGGGCACCCAATACAAAAAAGTCTTATAATTATATTCTCTATTCATTCATCAAAAAAAATTGGGAAAAAAATTTTTAATAAAATAAATAAAACTGCCGCCACGTCATCATTTTTTTTTTTTTTGTAAAAAAATTATTTTTTTTAAATTATTTTTTTTGATGAATGGATAGAGGATAGAATTTTAAGCCTTTTTCGTATTGGGTGCCCCTGGCGGGGCCCTTTAAAAAACAAGAAATATGAGGGGGACTCATTATAAGGGAGGGTCTCATTATAAGAGGGGTCTCATTTGAGCAGCCATATATATATAGGATTAGGTGTGATTCTGTGTGTGAGGGTGTATTTGATTAGTGTGTGGGTGCCCCTGGCGGGGCCATTGATTTTAATACATCTAATGGCTAGGATTAGTACCTTAGTTTTCTTCAAAAAATAAGTTCTCTTTTGAGCACTTGCCTATATATATATATATATATATATATATATATATATATATATATATATATATATATATATATATAGGATTGGACTCCATAACAAACACCTTATATAACAAACAATAAAGAACACCTTAGATCTAGTAGATCCAATGCCCCTGGCGGTGCCACCCAATACAAAAAGTTCTTATTTTCTTAGGCTCTATCCATCCAGCAAAAAAAATTTGAAAATTTACTGTTCATCGATGACGTCATCATGACGTCATGATGACGTCATCAGTGACGTCATCGATGAACAGTAAATTTTCAAATTTTTTTTTTTGCTGGATGGATAGAGCCTAAAAAAATAAGAACTTTTTGTATTGGGTGCCCCTGGCGGGGCCAATGGATCTATTGGAATAAATGATTTTATAGTGTTCTTTATTGTTTGTTATATAAGAGTGTTCTGTATGGAGCAAAGGCCTATATATATATATATATATATATATATTTATGGGTATGTAAATATTAAAAAATATGTATTTATGGAAATGTTTAATAAAATCATTATTGTATTTAAATTAGAAGTGTTAACTAACCATGATTAATGGGGTATGATGAGATTGTAAATAAGGAAAACTCTTAATATAACATGATTGGTCTAAAATTTAGGAATTAGCTCTGATTGGTTCTAAAATAATTCATAATTTTCTGATTGGTTAACTGAATATTGGTAGACTCAAGTATTATAATAAAGGATGATCATAAATAAATTATAGTATTTTAATTTGGCAACCGTTGATGCATTAACTAGTTAGCTAAAACTTTAGTCAAGAAAATGTTGGAAGGCAATTTTTTTTTATAAATTATGTAGAAATTTTATTTTTGAGATGTGACGTGAATATTTTAGCTAATAATCTATCCATTGAGCAAGCTCTAATACTTTATATTTATTGATCAAAACTATTCAAGTTAACCTTTAAAAAGTTAGGAAAATGAATATTTTTATTGCTAATTTTTTTTATATTTATAAAAACTTACCTCTCAACTACGAATTATTTTTTTTTTAGCTACTATCGTTACATGAAAATTTGAAAGTAAGCATTTCGTTTATTTCTGTTAAAAAAACTCGCTTCAAAAACTCGTTCGTTACATGAGAATTTGAAACTTACCTCTCAACTACGAATTAATTTTTTTTAGCTACTATCGTTACATGAGAATTTGAAAGTAAGCATTTTGTTTGTTTTTTGTTAAAAAACTCGCTAGCATGAATTACATTGCTGATGTGTTAAGCTAACGTGGTGTTTTTATAAATTTTTATACATAAACTAATTGTTATACTCCCTCCGTCCCGACGATTTCTTTACATTGCCTTTTTGCACGGAGACCAAGAAATATTGTTAAGATAAATGAAGTAGTGGGTGTAATAGTGATTTTATTGTTAAAATAAGTGAAGTAGTGGGTGTAATAGTGATTTTATTGTTAAAATAAGTGAGGTAGTGGGTGTAATAGTGTAAAGTGTTGAAAAAGTGGGGTGAAGTAGTGGATGTAATAATGTAGTTTATTGTTAAAAGTTACTATTTTTAGTAATGTAAAGAATTGGTGGGACGTCCCAAAAAGGAAATTGTAAAGAAATGGATATGACAGAGGGAGTATATTACTAACGGTATTTCATCTTCTTTGTTTCAAATTAGGGAGATTTATAGAAACTAGGTTTGAAAGTTGCTTTTTTCAATTGAATGACTTCTATGATGTCCTTTTCTTCAATTAATTCTAAATTTTTTTGTTCAAGTTTGTGTTATCAGATTTTTTGTTCAAGTTTGTGTAATCATATCAAGTTTTTCCTATGCCTTATGCTGCTTCTGGTGGATGTGATGGTTGCAAAAAATATTGATTGGAATTTGTATTCTTGCTTCGTCACTACACTACTAGAAAAATGGATTAGACATAGCCCATTTACATCGGTTTAAGAAACCACCAATGTTATATGGAGGATGTTTATTTCATATATCCATAGTTCATGGTTTATGTTATAGCTCGTGGTTAATTATAAATTTATTTCATATATCCATAATTCATGGTTAATTATAAAATTGCAGATGAGGGACGGAGACAACCAAAAATTGGCTGGGAAATAAAATGATAAAAGGGGAAAAAATTGGAGAGGCGTGTTTAATTTTTGTAAAGGATACCTAAGATATCAGTTGGTTAGGCAAGTGATGTCCGAATAGAATAATAGATAGACATCAGTTTTTTAAAGACCGATGTTATTATATCGATGGCCTCGTTAGATGCTGATTCTAATGGGAAATTAATGGCGATACTAATAATCGAATGTAAATGTTACGTTAGTGACTAGAAAAATAAAATTCATAATTCAATGTTAGATTTTTAAAAGTATAAATAGTTTGTCGATAAAAAAATTCTTTTCCCCTAAAAAGTTATATGCAACTAAAATTAGGGGATGGTGATGTAGGAGGAATTTCAATGCTAATTGAGGCTCATGACTCGCGAGAAGTCTATAGAAAAATAAAGGCATGAGCTGCTTGATGGCATGATCACGCTATTGAATGACATGATCATGCCAAATTGAAAAATATTGGCAGAGACTTTTAGTGAGATAAATGGGAGATTGTGCATGATCATGCTCAATCCTACATGATCATGTTTGCTTTACAATAAATATTTATTTTATTAGATTTGGTTTATTTTGTTTTAGGATTTATTATTCCTATATAAACAACATCATGATGTAACAGACGATAATCTTATTATTATATCAAAAAATCCTTGAGAGTTTTCTCATTTTTCTGGTGGATTCCAGAGTTATCTTTTCAAATTCGTGCTTGCGGATTCGTGTTTATCTTAAGGATTAGCTGTGTCAGATGACATCATAGCAAACTTTTTCCTGTTTTTTCGCTATTGATTTATTATGGGAGACAAACCAATTACTAAAGAAGATCTTGCAGAGATTACGTCGACTTTTTCCGCGGCTCTGAAGGTTTTCACAAATCGAATGGATACGTTGTCGAAACAAGTGGATAACAATAACAAATAACGTAGAGGTGGAAGAGAATACCATAATCAAGTTCCTCGAGGTAGGAAAAATCATGTTGGTGAGTATTGTGGCTAGAGCTGGAAAAAAAATCCGAAAAATCCGATATCCGTCCGAAATATCTGTATTCGTATCCGGGAAAAAGCGGATATTATCTGTATCCGGAGTCAACCGGATATTATCCGTATCTGAATCCGAGAGTTTAGGATACGGATATGGATACGGGTACATCCGTATCCGAAAATATCCGTATCCGAAAGTAATTATATATAATATATTTTTAATATATTTTTAATACATTTTTAATTGGGAAATATATATTTTTAATATATTTTTAATACATTTTTAATATGGATATGGTTTTTGTAATTTGTAAATTAGAACCGAGTATCTCTTTAATATGTCTGTTTTTTTTTGCAAAAAATGCATGTTTTTTATAATAATGCAAATTTCAGAAAAAAAAATTATTTTTTTGCAAAACGGATTCGGATCCGGATATTATCCGAATCTGGATAATATCTGCCGGATTCGGATTCGGGTAAAGTTTTGTCGGATATTCCCGGATTCGAATACGGATACGGTTGTAAAAAACGGATTCGGATTCGGATATGGCTGTATCCGTATCCGTATTATCCGTTTTCCAGCCCTAATTGTGGCTCGAAGGCGATTATGGGTGATCAACTCCATAATAAAGATATTATAAAGGCTGATATACCGTTGTTCTATGGGTCTCTAGGAGTTGATGAGTTTCTGAATTGGTATATTGATGTTGATCGGTTCTTTAATGTTATGGGTGTTCCTGAGAGTAAGCAGGTGAAGATGGTATCTATCAAGTTAAAGAGTACTGCTGCGACTTGGTGGGATAATTTGGTTTTGCAGAGAAAGAGGCAAAGAAAAGAACCGATTAGAACATGGCGACGAATGAGACAGTTGATGATGGAGAGGTTTTTACCAGAGGACTATGAGTCTAAGATGCATACAAAGCGAAAGTGTTGGTCCCGTAAAGTATTGCAGAAGGGGGGTTGAATGCAATACTAATAAATTTCAAAAACTATTTCAACAACTTAAATAGAGTTTGTAATTTACTAGTAGAAGAAATGCAATCACAAGTATTATCTAACACGATGTTTCCACAAAATAAATGTTTTATTTATTTTGCAAAGTTTTGCTACAACCTTGAGAACAAAATAATTCTCAAGCTTCGAATTCTCAAGAGATTACAGATGTGGAGAACTTGCCTATTGTATAAATAGAGTGCTCTATTTATAGTGTGATAGTCGACTGTACTACCACTATCAGTATGGGTTGTTGAGTTGCTGTTATATTCCTTTTGCAGCTCATTCCATGATTTATTCCCATGTGATCATCACAAAGTAACTTTAAGATACTTTCCACATTTGAGCCACCCAGATCTAGCCGTATTCAATTTTATCTGCTCTAGACTTTACAGGTTGCTCCATGTGATCTCTCGAGCTTCAGTTATAGACTTTCCAAGCTTGCTGTAAAGGTTGAATATTACAACACGCCTGCTTCTTTTGAACATGTACTCTGTCGCTTAATTTGACTTAGAACATTCCTAAATTAAGTTGATTCTATATGACAGTATGTTTGCCACAAAGTTTGCTGTCAATGAATTATGCTTTGGTTGACAGTATGAATTTCCCGCAGAGATTGTTGTCAAAGATTGTGCTTTGTTTGACAGTATGAATTCCCGCAAAGATTGCTGTCAAAGATTGTGCTTTGTTTGACAGTATGAATTCCCGCAGAGATTGCTGTCAAGGAATTCCAAACTTGCTGTCGCAAACTATATATGAAAGTTGCTGTCATCAGAATCTCCGCCAATGTTGCTGTCGAGTTGAAACTTGCTGTCGACTCAATTAAACTTGCTGTCGAGCTTTGCAACATGCTGTTTCCTTGTAATCTTACTGTCAATACTTGACAGTAACTTTTATTCCTGCTGTCGAACTTCTGTATTTCTTGAGGCTTGAACATGATCGAACTTCTTTCAAGAATTACAATTATTACATGACAGTACTTATTTTGATTACAGGAATAGACTTCAGGCTATGACAGTATGTTCTACTTAGTAAAACTAAGTATACCAATAAAACTAGTTAAGTTGTCTATTCCATCACCCATAAATCCCAACAATCTCCCCCAATTTGTTTTTATGGACAATAAGGACAAATTTACAAATATCATGCTGACAACTTAACTAACATAGATCAGAAAGAATAAACTCTTCATTTCTGAACAATGATTAAACTGGATTGTTTTCAAACAATGTATCATAAAAGTTCATAATTAAAAATCAAGAAAAAAATCTTTACTTAGCTTGATTTGAACTTTCGCCTTGCTCCTTTTCCCTCAGAGCTCTTCTGAGATTTTCAATTAACTCCTTTTCTTCAGGGGACTGTGCATCATCTTCATTTTCCACGATGTATTTTCTGATCATTAAGGAAGTAGTGTTTAATACATCTCTGAGTTCCATCCAATAAACATTTTGTTTTACTATTGATCTGAATTTCAACACATCTCCCTCCATCTTGAATCTTCTGCCAGGAAGCTGATTTAAAGTTTCCCTTCTTTGTCTATCCAAGCTGGGATTCTCTCCTTTCCTTTGATCAAAAATCATATCTAGCTCCCAAGAACATAGTGCTTCAAGTTTGTTAGATGATCCTATCACTTGCCAGTACAGTTCTTTTAGCACACTGGTCTTCAACTTAGAAAAGCTGTCTATGTAGATTTCTTCTTTGCCATATTTGATTCTCAGAGGATTGTCCAGTACAATTGGCTGATAGTTTAATTCACTGCTGTTGACCTTGTTGAGTTTACTCCAACTTTCCTTCATTTGAGCTTCAATCTCATCTTCTATCTGTTGACGAGATTTTTGTCTTGAGGCTAATTCTTCTCTGAATTTCTGCTCTGCCTCATACCTATCCATCTCTTGCTTTGAATAAGGTTTCTCCATTTCATTCCAGTCATACTCAGGGATAGGATTATCTTCTTCATTTTCCAGACCTAGAGCTTCAAAAACATCTTCATCATTTTGAAGTATCCAATCACCATGCTTTTCAATGAATTCAGCATGTCTGGATGCATAGTACTTATGAACATTATCCATGATCTTTTCAGAGATATCACCATAGCTTTCCAAGAGTTCAACCATTCTTTCCAAATTGAAATAATCAATTCTTCTTCTTACATGTGCTTGGGTTTGAACTAGATTGTTGGATATTACTTTTGATTTTGATATCTGAGTGAAATCAGGTTCTACCATAATCAATCTTTCTTTGTTTTCCCATAGAATGTATCTTGTGACTTTTTCTTTTGACTCATCCAACTCTATGGATACAGAAGTGATTGTTTCTTTGGCTTTCTCTTGCAGTTGTTCAAGGCTGTTCATCCTTCTGCTCATGATTGGTTTCTTAAACCCTAGACCTGTAGCTTTTCTTTGTCCAGAATAGACAGTCTTTCCCCTTTTTGGTCTGTTTGACTTTCTTTTGATTCTTACTGTCTTGGATGTTTTGATAGTAGGATTATTGACAGTATCTTTCATAGGATCCTCGACAGCATCTTTGTTAACATTCTTGACAGCATCTTTGTTGACAGTATCTTTTTCAGAATACATACTGTCAATTTCCATTTCTGCTTGGTTAATTTCTAATGCTTCAAGTATCTCCTCTTCTTTCTCCTTTTCTTCATTTTTCTTGCTTGTTCCAGGAGCTTCTGAAGTTTCATTTGGCTCAGCTTCTTTAGCTTGGGATTGCTCTTTTGAAGAGTTTCCCTTTTCTGACTCTTTAGCTCCTCCAGCTTTACCTCCATCTTCATTATCATCACCATCTTTATCCAAGGTGTCATCAAAGGAGCATTTTCCACCTTGAGCATTTCTGCTTTCGTTTGCTTTGGCAATGAGCTTCTTAATTTTGACACTGTATTCCATATCTCTCTTTGCCATTATCTTGTGGATATCTTTAACTGCTTGAATCCTTTCCTTGGTGATGGATGCTTTCAGCAACAACTTAAGTACATCCATGATGACTTTACTTTGTAGAGATGTTTTGCCTTCAAGAGTTAAGAATCCAAGTCCTTTAGTTCCTTTGGCTGTTGTCTATTTAAAGCTTACACCATATGGCTGGAGACATACTTCTGGAAGTTTGCTGTTAACCATTGTACTCAGTTGCATATAGAGACTTTCATAAAAAATGGTAGACTTTTTCTTAACAAGAATCCCAAGGATGTATTGCACTCTAGCAGAGAAAGTTTCTAGCAGTTGCATTGTTATGAATATTGAATGTCCACTCTTCAGGTACACTTCAACTGCCCACCTCTTCTCTGAGCTAATCTTCACAGAAAGATTGACAATCTTTTCTTTCAAAGCTTCTGCCACCTTAGCAGGTTTTCCTCCAGATTCTGTGATTGCTTCATTCACCAGAGTGTTGAATTCCTCATCCTTATTATTCAAGGTGCTCTCCATATGACTTATCATTATAGAATCAACTTCTTCTTGAGAATATGTGCTTCCATCAGTCCAAGTAACCAACTCTGAAGGATTCACATATTCAGGCAGCTTGCCCTTGCCTTTACCCATCCTGTTAGACTCCTCCTTTTCTCTCCAAAGCCTCTCCAAAGTAGATTCTTTCTTTTCAGGAACTGGTTCACTAATTTTGATGGAAGATGCTTTATTTCTTTGTATCAGTTTCAATACTTCCTCAGATACTAGCATTTTCTCCCCATCTTACTTCAGTTTCAAACAGTTCATCAGTTCCAGAGGCTATGACAGTATCTTTTTGCTCCCCCTTACTCCTTTGCTCCCCCTGTCTTTCAGCTTCCCTTTGTAACTCCATTTTCCTTTCTGGTTGCTCAGCCTTTTTCTGATCTATTACTTTCTCCCCCTTAGTTAAGTTGGCAGCTTGAATCAAGGAAGAAAGTGACAGTAGGGTGGCTTGTATTTCAGCAAAACCAGTCTTCACAGTAGATGACAGAGTGTCCAGCTTGCTCTCCATTTTAGCACATCTATCTTCAATAGCTTGGAGCCTGTCATTTGTGGATGCAGAAGGACCACCAGACCTAAGCCTCTTAGGAGGTAAGGGATAAGTCTGGGGCATGGAGGCTGTTGGGGTTCTCACACTCTCAGTGTCTTTTCTGGTGATCTCATCACCACTCACAATTAATCCCTCAAGGCCTAATGCCTTTTGTTGAATGGCCCCTCAATTTCACTCTGGACATGCTCAAGTCCCTCGCCTTTTGCCAGCACATTTGGCTTCCTCTCATTTTTAGACTCACTTCTCTTTTCTTTTATCTCTCTTTTCTTTTGATCTCCCTCACTCATCCTAGATGCATGAGTATGAGCAGTACTAACATGCAATGAAGAGAAAGGTGATTTAGATTTTACCTTAAAAGCCTTGAAGAGTGGTATGTCATCATCAGAGATGTCCTCAATTAATCCTTCCTGATATTGAGGTTGAGCAGGGTTGACAGCAGCTTTAGAGAGACCTTTGACAGCATCTTTTGGTTTGTCATTGACAGCATCTTTGGCTGTGACAGCAACTTCCCTAGGGTATGATGCTTTGAGGGAATCGATCAAGATGCTGGCTGTTTCAATTTCTGACAAATTTGCATCTTGATCTAAACCAGTGTTTGATGGAGTGGTATCCATTTCACTTTGAGAAATGGGTTCTTGTGGACTACTAGATGGGGGCTCATCCATGATTTGAGATGGATGATCAAAACCTGAGGGGTTGGTACTGTCCCCCTCTCTAGGTTGTTCAGAAGAAACAACAGATGTAGGAATGAAAGAAGAAGTTTGAAGTTCAGATTGATTAATTGGCTGTTCCACAGAAGAAGATTGTGGAACATCAACAGTATGAGTGAATTCCTCACTGTGCTCTATCTCTATGTGTGTATCTTCAAATACAGGTTCCTCAAGAGTGAGTTCTTGAGTTTGTGCAGACTCTTTACAAGGTACCTTGGGAGACAGGCCAATTTCAATAGATGCCTCTTGTTGAGAAAAGGCACCTAGAGATGAGTTTATTTCCCTATCATCTTCTACAGTCTTTTGGGAAATTGTAGAGTGGCTGACAGTAACCTTGGCCCTTCTAGCTTTCTTCTTCTTAGGCTCAGAAGGGGCTACTGTGGGTTCTATTTCACTACCATCCTTATTTGCTGCACTAGGTGAAGTAACTCCCTCTTGACTCACAACATTTTCACCAGTTGCACTCTCTAAGGTTCTTTTCTTGGATTCCTATTTGGCCATTTTAAGGGCTTTGGGCAGTCTAGAGTCCCTAGGTGGAATGTATGGTGTAGAATGTGGGTTAACTGAATTTGGGTCTAATTCAGTCTCATTCTCAAGTGTGAAAACAGTGTACCCTGTAGGTAATGGAAAGTCAAGTTTGGGCACTTGATTAACCATGTGTTGTGTGAGACATAGTGGAATATTTGCATTCAAATTTTGTGTGTTGAGAGATGTGTGTGTGTTTTTCTTCAAAACAGGGCATTCCTCAGTATTAGGTGCATCTTCAACATTTCCACAAATATGATTAATACACATAGTTAAAAAGTGAGGGTATATGGATACCTTTTTGCCTATGGTGCTTTTCAACTGTGCCATGACCAGCTTTCCAACGTTCACCTTGTATCCATGGACTAAAGAATGAGTGAGTTTCTTGATATATGATGGTATTCCATTCCAGCCAGTAGACTTAGTAGAGAACACCTTCACCATAACATCAAAGATCATGCTCCACTCCTTTCTCAGATACTTCCTGTCCATTTCTCCCGTTTGATACCATTTATCAGAGGTTTCTTCAAGTTTAGAACCTGAATACCCAATCTTCAGAAAGAACCTCTTCAGAGTGTCATCATTTGCTAGTTCCTGAAAGCTTTCTCCACTGGCCAAAACAATACCCAAGGCATTATTGATATCCTTGACTGAGAGAGTATGGCTTGCAACATCTATTTTGAAGTTAATTGCTTCATCCTCTCCAGTTCCTTGAACACTGGCTGATTTCCAGAACTTTTCAATTCTATCAATATTGATTTTAGGGGTTGAGATTATTGCATGACCTAGGTAGGATTTATTTATGAAGGAAATAAGTCCTTTGAAGCTTTCACCAACATCACTAGGAGAGAAGATACCAGCAAAGTTGGTTTGAGCAACACTTTGTTTAGGTGCCATTGATGAATGCTTTGAAAAATGAGAGAGAAAATGCGGTTTTTGGATGCAGAAAGTTGAAAGGTTTTGCAAATGAAATTGATAGTAGATTAAATGGTAGATTTAGTTTATAAGATGAATCGATTTAACCTGTCTTAATTGAACGTGTAGTAATGATTTTACCCATTAACCGCACTTGCTGTATCACGTGGCAGTTGCTGCTAGATCGTGGATTGGTGGATTAAGTTTATATATATATATATATATATATATATATATATATATATAAATTACCGTAAGTAAATTTATATCTCCCCACTATCTTTGACAGCAACTTCTCGTGACAGCAACTTTCATTGACAGTAACCTGTGCGCTTTTCTTTCTTTCTACTATTTTTGACAGCAATTTCTCGTGACAGCAACTTTCATTGACAGCAACCTGTGCGCTAACAACATTTCTGTCAATCAGTTTAATGAGTGACAGTAAGTTTATCTTACAGTAAACTAAGCGTAAAATCATGCTGTCACTGTTCACACATAACTTAAGTTAAGGACACTTGATTTCTTAAAACCGTATAAAGACAGACATGTAAAACTATTTTAGCATAGTCATAGCAAACATGATATCTAAAAATCCTTTTAGCATAGTCATAGCAAGCATGATATCTAAAAATCCTTTTAGCATAGTCATAGCAAACATGCTGTCTGAACAAGTAGCACCTAGAACCTTAACTTCTCATGACAGTACCTTCTAGTGACAGTACCTTGAAAGTTTCTGTCATGAGCTGCGACTGAGAATTGACAAATCAGTTAGATAGTCATACCTGATTTAGCATTCCCAATTCACTCACCAACCTGGTAAATGTTGCTTCATCCAGTGGCTTGGTGAATATATCTGCAAGTTGCTTATCTGTTGGAACATAAACCAATTTTACATCTCCCTTTTCAACATGCTCCCTGATGAAATGATGCCTTATATCAATATGTTTTGTTCTGGAGTATTGAACTGGATTGTCTGATATGGCTATGGCACTAGTGTTGTCACAGTAGATAGGAATATTTGACAACTCTAGTCCATAATCCATTAATTGATTCTTCATCGAAAGTATTTGTACACAGCAACTTCTAGCTGCAATATATTCAGCTTCTGCAGTTGATGTAGAAACTGAGTGTTGCTTCTTACTGAACCATGACACCAATCTCCCCCCAAGAAATTGGCAGCTTCCTATAGTACTTTTTCTGTCAATCTTGCAGCCAGCATAGTCTGAATCAGAATATCCAATTAGATCAAATCCAGTTTCCCTAGGGTACCAAAGACCTAGATTTGGGGTGCCTTTGAGATACCTAAAGATTCTTTTAATTGCAACTAAGTGTGATTCTTTTGGATCAGCCTAAAACCTTTCACAAAGACATGTAGCAAACATTATGTCTGGCCTGCTTGCTGTTAAGTAAAGCAATGATCCAACCATGCCTCTGTAGGTACTAGAATCCACTTTCTTGCCTTTAGGATCTAACTCTAATTTGGTGGCTGTTGAGATAGGTGTCTTGGCAGGTGATGAATCTTCTAAGTTAAACTTCTTGAGAAGTTCTTTGACATACTTAGATTGACAGATGAAGATTCCATCCTTCTTCTGATAGATTTGAAGACCAAGAAAGAATGCTAATTCTCCCATCATGCTCATTTCATACTTGTTTCTCATTAGAGATGAGAACTTTTCACACAATTTTTCGTTTATTGAACCAAAAATTATGTCATCAACATATATCTGCACAAGGATGATGTCTTTGCCATGGTATTTATAGAATAAAGTTTTATCCACCATACCTCTTACAAATTGATTTTCCAGGAGAAAAGTGGATAGTGTGTCATACCAGGCTCTTGGTGCTTGCTTTAAGCCATATAGAGCCTTGAACAGCTTGTAGACAAAATTATGCAGTTTGTCATTCTCAAATCCAGGAGGCTGTTCAACATACACTTCTTCTTCTAATTCTCCATTTAGAAAGGCACTTTTGACATCCATTTGAAATACCTTGAATTTGCAGTGTGCAGCAAAGGCTAAGAAAATTCTTATGGCTTCGAGTCTGGCAACAGGTGCAAATGTTTCATCATAATCTATCCCTTCCTGTTGACAGTAACCTTTGGCCACTAGCCTTGCTTTATTTCTTGTCACATTTCCACTTTCATCTATCTTGTTTCTGAAGACCCATTTTGTCTCAATGACTGATTTTCCTTTTGGCCTTGGAACCAGCTTCCAAACATTGTTTCTTTCAAATTGATTGAGCTCTTCTTGCATGGCCATCACCCAATCAGAATCCAACAATGCTTCTTCAACTATTTTTGGTTCCATTTAAGATAAGAAACATGAAAACATGCTGTCAGCAGAGATATTCCTCCTTGTCCTTACACCAGTAGTGGGATCTCCAATAATTAGATTACTGGTATGATCTCTGTTCCACTTTGTTGATTGAGGCAAGCTTCTTGTTTGATGAGATTGCCTTTCATTAATATGAGGATTTGATTCTCCACCATTTTCATTGTTCTGCTCATTTAGCTCAATTTCTCCAGTCTCACAGTCTTGTTGATTGATGCCTGAAATTGTCTGTGATTGGGCTGAGGTTTGATTTAGATTATGAGTATTGACAGATTCTTTCTCATATCCCATTGATTGAGTGAGACTAGGTTCTTCATCAACATATTCTTCTATTTCCAAGTATCCTTGATTCTCAAATCTGAAGGGTTGCATTTGACCATCCTCATGAAATCCTGGATACTTGGTTTCATCAAATGTGACATTTACACTTTCTTCAATTGTCTTGTGCTCCATGATATAGACTCTGTAGGCAGTCCTTTCTAGCCCATATCCCATGAAAATGCCTTCATATGCTTTAGTATCAAATTTTCCTCTTCTTTCATGGTTGTCTTTCATTAAAAAGCATTTGCTTCCAAAGACATGAAAGTATTTAACAGTTGGTTTCTTTCCTGTCAAAAGATAGTAAGTAGTATTACCATGAGCCTTGTTGATTAGTGTTCTGTTCTGTGTGTAACAAGCAGTGTTGATGGCTTCTGCCCAGAAATATGTTGGTAATTTAGCATTGCTCAACATAGTTCTTGCAGCTTCAATGAGTGTCCTATTCTTTCTTTCTACAACTCCATTTTGCTGTGGAGTCCTTGCAGCAGAGAATTGTTGAACAATCCCTTGATCTTTGCAGAAGTTTCCAAGTGCAGCATTTCTGAATTCAGTTCCATTGTCACTTCTTAGAAATTGAACTTTTGCTCCAGGGGTCCTATCAAGTACCCTTATGTGATCAATGATTTCTTGAGCAGCTTCATCTTTTGATTCTAAAAATTTCACCCAAGTGTACCTAGAATAGTCATCTATCATGACCAGTGCATATCTTTTTCTGGATAGTGATTGAACATTCACTGGTCCAAAAAGATCCATATGAATTAACTTGAGTGCTTCAGTGTTGGTGTTGACTTGTTTTGATTTGTGCATTGCTTTCCTTAGTTTTCCCATTTGACAATCTTCACACAGTCCTTCTTGACAGAATTCCTGTTGAGGCAGTCCTCTCACCAATTCCTTCTTCATTAACATGTTCATAGTTTTGAAGTTGAGATGGGAAAGCTTCTTGTGCCAAAGCATGCTATCTCCAACACTTGCTTTGCTGTAGAAGCAAAATATTCTTTCCTCATTTGTTGAGTTTAAGTCTGCAACAAATAGGCTTCCTTTCCTGACTCCTTTCAGAGATAGGCTTCTATCCTTCTTGTGGTAGATTGTGCATTCCATCATGCCAAAGTTAACTTTGAATCCTTTGTCAGTGAATTGACTGACACTGAGCAGATTATGCTTCAAACCTTCCACAAGATAGATTTCTTCAATGACAACATTTCCAGCTTTTAAGCAGCCATATCCCACAGTGTAACCTTTGCTGTTGTCTCCAAAGGTTATTGTTGGGCCAGCCTTCTCAATATATTGTGATAGCAGGGATATATCACCAGTCATGTGTTTGGAACATCCACTGTCGATTATCCACATGTCCTGTTTACCTTTCTTTCCCTGCAAGACAAAAAGAGTTTAATTTGCATTTGGTACCCAAGTCTTGTTGGGTCCTGCACACTCAGTATCATCAGAAACTTTATCAATACTTGAAACAATGTCATCAGAAGATGGTTCCTTGACTTCTTTCATTACCCACTTAGTTTTAGACATTGACTTAGACTTTTTCTTAGTGAGAGCAGCCTTCTCACTTTCTTTAGTAGATTCAGAAGTCTGTGTAGTTTGCATATAAGAACATAATTCATTAGATGAAATTTGCAAATTAAAACATGTACTCATGGCAGTAATTTTGCATGGCATCAGTCAATGTTATTACAAACTACCAATTTTCTTTGCATAATGGGGGTTCTGTGTAAGTTTCCTTTCAACTCTGTTGCATTAGATATGCTACTAGTTGATTTCTTACAAACATGAGTTAAATGATGTGAGGAGCCACAATTATTGCAAAGTTTCCTGGGTGCCTGCTTAACATACGCATAATTATTCTTTTTATCAATGCCTAGCTTCCCATTTTTGTTTTTGGACTTGGAGACAACTGTCTTGACAATCTGTTCAGAAGGTACTGTCAAGCTATTTTTGATAGCACCTTTTGTACTTGCTGTCTTGACAGTAGGTTTGATAGTTACTGTCTTGGGTGACTTCTTGACAGTATCTTTGAAAATTACTGTCTCATCCTTTGTGACAGTTTCTTTTGAACACTTGGTTGGGCTGTTTGATACGGTTTCTGTCATAGTCATTTTGACAGAATCTTTTTCTTTCTTAGATACACTGTCAGCCCTCTCATCTTCATCATAGAGTTCTTGATTAATAATTAGGGAATTTTCATTAACCTCAAACTCTATACTTTTGAAAATTGGATTGCTCACATTTTTGAGGATGTGAGGTCTTACAGTATTGTTATCATCATTGTTCTGTATAACAGCCTCTTTACCAGGTCTCCTACTATAATCATAGCCTATGCCTATCTTCTTACTTTCAGTATGTTTCTCATGATACTCTTGAACTATTTTAGAGGAATTTCTAAATGCCTTTAGCTTAAATTCATTTTCAGAAATTTCTTTTCTTAGATATTCCTCTATCTCTTTAGCACAGATTAAATCATTTTTTAATCTTTCGTTTTCCTGAGCTAAAGAATCAATAGAACTGGTCTTAAGCAACAACACATCATTGTTGGATTTGAGTGTTTTATTTTCCTTAGTTAATCTAGCAATTTCTTCATTTGCAGCAGATAAACTAGTGTGGATATTAAACATTTCAGTACTCATTTCCTCAATGGTTTGCTTATAGTCATTTAAAGACATATCTAGCAAGACTAAAGATGGTACCTGACTTGTCGAGGTTGATGCTTCTTCATCCTCTCTAGCCATCAAGGCTAGATTCACAAATTCCTCTTCTTCTTCATCATCAGATTCATCCCAGCATTTTCCTTCAGCCACATAGGCTTTTCCTTGTCCTTTCTTAAATTGACTTCCAGTTCCTCTCTCCATTCTTTGTATTTGTTTTGGTCTTTTGCATTCAGTAGGAAAGTGACCAAGTTCATTACAGTTGTAGCATCTAAACTTTGATCTATCTACCATTCTTGTTTTGTATCCTCCCTTGGTGCCAGTAGCAGGTTTTGATGAGCTTCCTTGGTTATATTTTGGAAATTGACCTTGAGGCTTATATGGCTTGTTCCTCCTGAACCTTATATTTTTTGAATTTTCTTACCATAAAAGCCATGGTTGGATTATCCATTTTCTCCATTTCTTCTAGAGTGAAGAATTCTTCATCTTCAACATCTTCTAGTTGAAGGACAACCTTTTCTTCATCTTCAACCACCTCTTCAATTTTCACAGATGAAAATTGAGGTTGTTGATCATTTTGAATTTGCTCACTTGCTTGAAAATATGATGGTCCTTGAGCAACTAGAGCACCAGCCATGTTTGCCATCAATCCTTTAGATCCACTTTATATGGCTTTCTTTTGATAATATTCAAGTTCATAAGATTTTAGAACTCCATACAATGTTTCAAGAGAGACAGAGTTTAAATCTCTTCCTTCTCTTATGGCTGTTACTCTATGCTCGAGGTGTTCTGGAAGAGTTAGCAGAAACTTGATATTGACTTCCTTCTTTTCATAAAACTTTCCATGAATCTGGAGCTCAGCTATCAGTTTGCTAAATCTTTCAAACATGTGAGTTAACTCTTCTCCATGCTTGCCCATAAATGCTTCATATTGTGACACCAGTATTTGTTTTTGATTTTCTCTAACCTCTTCACTTCCTTCACATAACAGTTCTATCTTTTTCCACATATCCCTGGCAGAGTTGCATGCTATTATATTTCCACTCATAGCTTTGTCCAGGGTAAGTGCATCTAGCAGAATGAGTTGCAGATGATCATCCAGTGCTACCTTTTCTTTTTCTGAGTCATTATACTCAGTAGGCTTCTTAGCAACCCAATGAGCTGGGATTACTACATCATTAACTGTAGCAGATGGAATTTCCTTTTGAGGAACGAAGGGGCCATTTTCTAGAATACCTAGGAATAATGGATTCTGAGCTTTGATAAATAACATAATCTTCTTTTTCCATATGTTGTAGTTTTCTTTATCAAAAGCTGGAATCTTGATATTACTTGACCTTTGAATACTTGCCATTTGGATCTCAGATATGTGTATTAATCTGAATGCTCTGATACCAGTTGTTGGTCCCGTAAAGTATTGCAGAAGGGGGGTTGAATGCAATACTAATAAATTTCAAAAACTATTTCAACAACTTAAATAGAGTTTGTAATTTACTAGTAGAAGAAATGCAATCACAAGTAATATCTAACACGATGTTTCCACAAAATAAATGTTTTATTTATTTTGCAAAGTTTTGCTACAACCTTGAGAACAAAATAATTCTCAAGCTTCGAATTCTCAAGAGATTACAGATGTGGAGAACTTGCCTATTGTATAAATAGAGTGCTCTATTTATAGTGTGATAGTCGACTGTACTACCACTATCAGTATGGGTTGTTGAGTTGCTGTTATATTCCTTTTGCAGCTCATTCCATGATTTATTCCCATGTGATCATCATAAAGTAACTTTAAGATACTTTCCACATTTGAGCCACCCAGATATAGCCGTATTCAATTTTATCTGCTCTAGACTTTATAGGTTGCTCCATGTGATCTCTCGAGCTTCAGTTATAGACTTTCCAAGCTTGCTGTAAAGGTTGAATATTACAACATGCCTGCTTCTTTTGAACATGTACTCTGTCGCTTAATTTGACTTAGAAAATTCCTAAATTAAGTTGATTCTATATGACAGTATGTTTGCCACAAAGTTTGCTGTCAATGAATTATGCTTTGGTTGACAGTATGAATTTCCCGCAGAGATTGCTGTCAAAGATTGTGCTTTGTTTGACAGTATGAATTCCCGCAAAGATTGCTGTCAAAGATTGTGCTTTGTTTGACAGTATGAATTCCCGCAGAGATTGCTGTCAAGGAATTCCAAACTTACTGTCGCAAACTATATATGAAAGTTGCTGTCATCAGAATCTCCGCCAATGTTGCTGTCAAGTTGAAAATTTATTGTCGACTCAATTAAACTTGCTGTCGAGCTTTGCAACATGATGTTTCCTTGTAATCTTACTGTCAATACTTGACAGTAACTTTTATTCCTGCTGTCGAACTTCTGTATTTCTTGAGGCTTGAACATGATCGAACTTCTTTCAAGAATTACAATTATTACATGACAGTACTTATTTTGATTACAGGAATACACTTCAGGCTATGACAGTATGTTCTACTTAGTAAAACTAAGTATACTAATAAAACTAGTTAAGTTGTCTATTCCATCACCCATAAATCCCAACAGAAAGTAAGACGATGATATGGTTAAATATTATGAACTTGATTGTATCAATAAGGTGTTCGATAAAAGTCCTCAACCAAAACCGGGTAGCTTGTTGGGTGTGGGAGATAGAAAAGTATTAGACTTTGCACATGCTGAAAATTTGAAAGGAGTGGAGATATTCAAAAAAGGGTGTGCAATTGTGGGTTCTGAAAACTGTATGTCTACTAATTGTGATAGATTTGACATGGTCAAACAAGAAGACAAGGATGAGGATGTATATGAGCACCCCAAAGAAAATATTGAGAATGTCTATGAAGATGCAAATGATGTTGAATCACATGTTGAAGGTGTGCACAATCTGTCCTTGGGCACTTATATATTAGTGGATGACAAAGAACAACAAAACTTTATTCAGACACTATTACAACTCAAAATTCGATGGAACAACCCGTGGGTCGACATTACTGTAAGTAAAAATTAGGTTATTGATTTGGATGATGGAAAATACAAGGATACCATAACTTTTGATGAGAATGATGTGGATGTTTGTCAGAATGTATTGTATAAGCCATATCAGTTTTGATATGGGCTAAAAGTAAGCCCTAATGACACATTTAATGTTGCATTAATTAGACCCAGCATGGTCCAAATGTGGGGCCCATTTACGGGGCCCAAAGTCCTAATTTAAATATTAATTTCATAATTAATATTAAGGGAGATAAACAGCTCAGCAATAAGAGTCAAATAAGGATATTACTCCTACCAGACTTAGCCTCCAAGGCACCAAATTCAATATGGAAACTAACTCCTACAAAATAGGATCTGGAACCTTCCTCAAGGCGGTGACTTGCCCACCAAGTCACCTAACCCTATTACGTATCTAAGGATTCTCAGCCTATAAAAAGGGCCTGACCCCTCATTCTCAGAACTACGTCTTGGCTTGATTCTCAATAACGAGATACGTAGGCACTGTGTGAGGACCGATTAGTCTCGAACACGGAAACATCCATTAAAGCACGAAGCTTACAAACCCTAGCATTAAATACAATTTGATAACCTAGTTTTTATTCCATAACATTTGACGCCGTCTGTGGGAAGACAACATCAACCATGGCTCAAACACGAAGGACACCAGTCACAATCGAGGCAACCACCGTCACTTCTGCTCCGCCTGAACAAGGGTATGTACCCCCATCAATAGGGGTGACCACTCAACCTCAAGTTTCTCAACCTATAGGGATGACTCCCCATGCTGAGAGAACTCTACCCATGGTTTTCCATCCAAACCAGGAGACTAACCCTCTTTAGATGGCGGTCTCTCCCCTTGTCAATCATCCACTACCTCCGGGGGTGCAGATCTCAACAACCGATCTCCCTAAAAGTACGAATTCGGTATCGGGTTGCCTAACTACCCTCCAAATACTCGAGGTGCTGGGCCAAGTGGCCATGCCCTGCAGATACATGAGCCGTATCACCCTCCTTACATTAGAGGCTTGGGCCCTGATCAAGGATATTATGACTACTCTGGTCCTTATACTGATGATTCTTCATCTGAGAATGACGATCGTGATCAAGCCCCCAGGAGTTGACATCCAAGCAAGGAGCCTATAAGGCATACTCGACGAATCCATAATGGACCCCCTTTGACAACTGCTGAGAGGATCAAGGCTCAGGAGGCCGAGATCCTAAAGTTGAAGGACGACATGGCGAGAGAGCAAGCGAGATTGAATCAAAATCAACCTCCTCCAACCACAGAAAGGATTCCCATTGTAGACTTAGAGAGGTCCTCAAGGAGACAGAAAAGGGCTGATACCCCAACTGGAAGAACAACAAGGGTACCCCCAGGGGTAACCCCAAAGATCTGATGCCACTTGGGGATCCTGATGATCCCACACCCCCGTTTACTAAAGAGGTGATGAATGCTCGTATTTTTAAGAATTTCAAGATGTCGACAATCAAGGCTTATGATGGAACGGGTGATCTCGCAAATCACGTCAGGACGTTCTCAAATGTACTGCTATTGCAGCCTGCAAGTGATGCCTTGAAGTGTAGGGCGTTCCCCCAAACTCTATCGGGTATGGCTCAGAGATGGTATAGCCGGTTGCCTGCGAATTTGATTGGCTCTTTTAAGGAGTTGAGTACCGCTTTCGTCAGCCAATTCATTAGCGGAAGAGTTCATGAGAAATGCTCCATATATCTTATGTATGTGGTACAAGGGAAGAACGAAAATCTGAGAGATTACCTCAAGAGATTCACTAAGGAGACACTAAATATCACTGACTTGGAAACTAAGGTGGCCATGGTAGCCTTGGAGCACGGAACCACTGATCTCTTCTTTAAAAGGTCATTAGCAAAGCATCCCCCTGAGAATATGGCTGAGTTCCAACGAAGGGCCAATAAGTATATTAAAGCTGAGGATGGCATGAAGAAAGAGGCCGCAGTAGGTAATGGAGGGGGTAACAATAACTCCAAGAAGCGAAAGCAAGACCAGGAGTATGATGAACTGGAGTATGATGCTAGGGACAAGTATCCCCGAACTAGCGAGGACTCCGACTCTGCCCCTAAGAAAAACCAAGGACCAAGGTTCACTGAGTATGCAAGGTTGAATACTCCTAGGAATAAAATCTTGTTGGACATTGAGAAGGATAAGGACTTCCGAGGCCGAAGCCACTCAGGGGTGACCCCGCAAAGCGAAACAAGGATCAGTATTGTAGGTTCCACAAGGATGTGGGGCATGACACCGATGATTGCAAATAACTCAAAGTTGAAATCGAGTTCTTGATCCGTAGAGGGAAACTAAGCCACTTCACTAAGGGTGAAAATCGTGGAAATCATAGAACAGAGTATGATAGGAGCGACGACGATCGAGATCGCAACCCACAGCCCCGAGGGCCAGTAATCAACATGATCTCAGGAGGCCCGACCACGGCCGGGACAACAAAGAATTCTCGAAAAGGCTTATGCCAGAAAAGTGATGCACATTGTTGGAGAAATGCCTAAAAGTGCAAAAATTGGGGTAACAATCAGATTCGATGATTCAGACCTAGAAGGGGTGAAGTTCCCCCATGACGACCCGCTGGTCATAACTCCCGTGATTGGAAATTCAGAGGTGAAGCAAGTCTTGATAGACAATGGAGCTTCTGTGGACATTCTGTTCCATGAGGCCTTTGTGAAGATGGGGTATAACGACTCTCAGTTAACCACCTCCAACACGCCTATATAAGTGTTCAATTGAGTAGAATCTAAAGTTGAGGGAACTATTCAGTTGCTCGTCACCATCGGACAGAAGCCAATAGAGGCCACTCAGATGTTGAACTTTTTGGTTATCAAAGCATCTTCCACCTACAATGCTATCCTCAGGAGGAATGGACTCCACGCTTTTAAGGCTGTGGCCTCAACCTATCACATGAAGATCAAGTTTCCCACCAAGAATGGTGTAGGAGAACAAAAAGGTGACTAGAAAATGGTTAGAAGCTGTTATGTAGCCGCGTTAAGGCCTGATGGAGTCGGGGGGCAGGTCCTTCCGATTGAAGACATGGATGTCCGCAATGAAAAGGAACACCAAGAAAGGCCAATAGAGGAGATCACACATAAGCCTCGGACAGCCATTAAGGCTAAGGCGTCAACTGACTTCATGGTTGAATGTACCATTGGCAACCAAGAAGTCGGGGTGCAGAAGATAGTACCCCAAGCAGGAAGTGAACTTCAGAATAAGAATGAGGAGACCAGAAGGAGTAGTGGGTGCTCTATTTTGATGGAGCATCAAAAAGAAAATCAAGCCATGCAGGCCTAGTCTTGCAAAGTTGGACTTAGCTTCATATTTATCTAGTAGAAGTAGAAATAAGGTTCGATGAAACCATGTAGAGCATGTCGCTCCGAGTAGGGTAGTAGTACTCTATGTAAGGGTTGAACCCATTTAAGTTATTAATGCAAGTTTGCTTTTCGTTCTATGATTCTATTTATGTGCCAAGCACCTGATGTGTGTAAGTCAAAGATGACCAAGTACCGAAAATAAAAGAATACACGAATGGAAACAAACAAACGCATAAATAAAACCCTAAAGGGTCGAGAGTTAGGTTACAACACAACCAAATAAGAGTTTAAGTCCTTGAAGGACCCTGGATAAAAGACAAGCTGATAAAAAGCCTCATCCAGCAATCGAAGCCATGCAAGGCTGCGGAGGCTAAGGACTAGATACTCTTCAATATAATTTTTTAAGCACTTGGGATGAGAATCCAAAGATGAAGACCAACAGAGAACATTGCACTACCAAGGGTCCTTGAACAAGGATTAAGAAGTTCAAGCAAGTTCTGATCTCAGAAGTTTAAAGGGCAAAGAAGCCCATGGGATTGTATTTATCGAAATCTAAATCGAGGAATCAACCTTAAATCCTGGACCTAGAATCAAGAAAAACAAGAAGCAAAGATAGGTTTAAAAAAACCTTGAAATCAGAACAAAGGTTCGAGACAAGCTATGAAAGGCATGAAGTCAAGAAAGGAATCCTAGAAAACTTTAGTTTGACATCAATCCAATAGAAAGGTCGTGAATACTTGGTAGTCGACATATGAACACCAACGTTGAACATGTAAACATCAACCTCGAATCCTAGGTTGAGAAACACAAGTTATTAGCCATGAAGGCCAAGATTAGCCATGAAGGCCAAGATTAGCTATCAAGGCCAAACTTAAGGGGGTCATGAACCTTCAATTAAGATCTAAAGGTTGAAATTTCATGTTGAAACTTGAAAACCAATATGTAATTTTGGATTCTCGATCCAGAACGCCAACGTTGAATATCTAAACACCAGCGTTCAACACTTGAATATCAACCCTGAAATGGAGATTGAAAACCTCCTGGGGAAGGTTCAAGACCTCGTGGGGCTAACCAGAAACCTTCTGGCCTCGGACCAGCAGCTCTGATAGATGTTTTGGTGGTTTAAAACACCTTTGAGATTGAAAACCCTTGATTTCAAACATTGGCGTTCAACATTCGAACATCGACGTTCAACACTCAAGGCCGAGCACATGCTCGTCGAGAGGCCGCCCGAGAAGCCTAGGAACCAAGACAAACATTGAAGCCATGACGGCCAACCGAGCTGAGAAAGGTTGTTTTAGAAACTCTAGGTTGATGTCTACCCAAGATGAGGAGTCTGCAGGAACCACTTACCAAAGGCTAATAAACAAGATTTTTGCACCCTTGACCGGGAAGACCATGCTGGTCTACGTTGATGACATGTTATTTAAGAGCCTATTCAAGGCAGACCATATTAAGCACCTCAGAGAGGCATTCGAAGTGCTGAGGTACCACAAGATGATGTTGAATCCAGCCAAGTATGCTTTTGGCGTTGGAACGGAAAATTTTTTGGGTCTGATGGTTTCAAAAAGAGGCATAGAGGCCAACCCTAATAGGATCAAAGCAATTTTGGATATGGAACCACCCCGCTCTATACGAGACGTACATAAGTTGACAGGCCAAGTTGCAGCCTTAGGAAGATCCATCTCCAAGTCTGGAGATAAATGCTTGCCTTTCTTTCAAGCGTTGAAAAAGGTGAAGAACTTTGAATGAACACCCGAAAGCTAGAAGGCCTTTGAACAATTGAAGAAATACATGGCTGAAGCACTGTTATTGGCCAAACCTAGTCCTGGGGAGACTCTTTACTTATATTTGGCGGTATCTGAACAAGCACTGAGTGTCGTCCTCATTCGGGAGGAGAGTAAGGTTCAAAAACCCATCTACTATGTGAGCAAGGTGTTGCACGGGGCTGAGTTAAATTACTCTCCCATCGAGAAGTTTGCTTTGGCATTGATAACATCTTCGAGGAAGCTACGACCATACTTTCAGTCACACAAGATCGAAGTCCTGAGAGACCAGCAGTTGAGAAATATTTTGCACAGCCCAAAGGCCAGTGGAAGGCTGATTAAGTGGGCAATCGAACTCGGAGAATTTGACATCACGTACAAGCCCCGAATAGCCATCAAGGCTCAGGCATTGGCCGACTTCATGGTTGAATGTACCATTGGCAATCAAGAAGTCGGGGGGCAGGAGATAGTGACCACCCCTGGAGGAGAGGATAAAGATGAAGAACTTGTACTTGATCTGAAGGAATATTGGGTGCTCTATTTTGATGGAGCATCAAAAACAAAATCTAGTGGTGCAGGTTTAGTCTTACAAAGCCTTGACGACTTCATAGTCGAATATGCTTTAAAGTTGGACTTCCCAACGACCAACAATGAAGCTGAGTATGAGGCATTGATAGCCGGGTTAGGCTTGGCCAGAATCATGAGGGTCAAGAACCTCAAAGTTTATGGAGACTCAAGACTAGTAGTATCGCAAGTGAATGGTGAATTTGAAGCCAAGGATAAAACTATGGCAAAGTATTTGAGAGTTGTGAAGGCTGTTATGACTCAGTTTGATGAGTGCAATGAGGAGCACATTCCGAGAGAAGAGAACTTTAAGGCCGATGCCCTATCTAAGACCCCACCATCGATTCAAAATTGGTAGCACCAGTTGATGTAAGCTGAAGGATAGACCCTCTCAAAGCTCATCTTGAGACTGGTTGGCTCCCTGATAATGCCTTGAAGGCACATAAACTTTTAGTGAGACTGTTGAGATAAGAGGTCCTTTGTCATTCCATACTTAAAATCTTGAATGTCAAATCTTGACACAAAATTTAAGCCTTGATGGCCAAAAAGGTTGTCTACCTCCAATCGAGCTTTTCATTTGAGTTTAAGGACTTAAATCAAGAGCCGTCAATCGAATTCAAACCAAAGCAATGTCCTGTGAGCATAGGAAGAAGGTTAGAATCATAGAATTAAAAAACTAACCAAGCACACCAGACTTGGAGTCAAGTGCTAAGGAGCAAGTCAACTTCACAATCAACCGAAGTAAGACCTCCACCATATGAAAGAAAGGGGGCAAGAGCTAAGGGACTTCATCATTCCTGTATCTTAGAATGGGAGTTAAGGGTTGATGATGACCAACAAATTCACCAATGAATTCAAGATTTCGAATCAAGGATTCGACAAACGAGTTAAAGCCCTGAAGGTCACGGAAACTAAGAGTAAAGTCAAGAATGTCTGGTTTTCGACATTCAAATGTTGACATTAGACGTTTGAATACTGAAGTTGAAATTAAGGTTCAAAGAAGTTAGTACTAAGTATGGGATTAGCAATGCTAATCTAAGTTTAAGTGTAATCTCACTAAAAGTCACGAATGACCAAATTAGTAGTTCAGCCTTGAGGTTTTGATATCAACGTACCAAGACTGATTTTCAATCCTGAGCCAACTAAGGACGACCAACCGTCATTAGCCAACCTCTATCAGCTGACTGAGGTACCTCTGGTGCGTTAACCGGCCTCCGTTAGCCGACTGAGGCATGAACGAAGCCCCGGCCAACCACCATTGGCCGACCGAGCCCCGGGGGAGGCGTCAGCCGACCACGGATGGCAGACCACTGCACGTACGGAGCCTCAGCCGACCACGGCGCGCACAGAGCCTCAGCCGACCACGGATGGCCGACCATGGCATGCACGGACCGCCAGCCGACCACAGATGGCTGACCACGGCACGCACGGACTGGCAGCCGACCACGGATGGCCGACCACGGCACGCACAGTGCTTCGGCCGACCACGAATAGCCGACCACGGCTTCCCTTGCTGCTCCAGTCGACCAAGACTGATTTTCAGTCCGAGTCCTCAAGCTTGTCACCCGACCGAGATTGATTTTCAGTCCGGGTCCTCGGGTTGGTGTTTAACTACAATCCCGACGTACTAAACGTGAAAATTAGTACGAAGCTGAAATTAAAGATTAGCGCCGTTTAGCGTCGCTTAGCACCGTTTAGTACCGTTTAGCGTCGCTTAGCACCGTTTAACACCGTTTAACGATGTTTAAATGGCATTTAAGGCTGATTAGCTCCATTTAGCATCGTTTAGCACCGTTTAGTGCCATTTTATGCCGTTTAACATCGTTTAATGTTGTTTAAACGTCATTTAAGGCTGGTTAGCGCCATTTAGTGTCGTTTTAGGCCGTTTAACGATGTTTAACGCTGTTTAAATGTCGTTTAAGGCCGATTAGCGCCGTTTAGTGTCATTTAATGTCGTTTAGTGCCGTTTTATGCCGTTTAACGTCGTTTAACGCTGTTTAAACGTCGTTTAAGGCTGATTAACGCCGTTTAGTATTGTTCAAAACCGTTTAGTGCCGTTTAGTGCCATTTAGCGCCGTTTAACACCATTTAGCGTCGTTTAACATCGTTTAAACGTTGTTTCAGGCTAGTTAGTGCCGTTTAGCATCGTTTAGCGCCGTTTAGCATGATATAACATCATCGTAAACGCGTCGGTCCCTCCACACTTTACATCAAGATGATGCTCGTGAAAACACTAGTGTACAAAGATAAACCCTGACCCGAGTAACGAACAAGGTAGTTAAAACTTCAAGGAAAACCTGATTTGTTTTCCTAGAAGTTGGGGGGCAAATGTTATGGGCTAAAAGTAAGCCCTAAAGACACATTTAATGTTGCATTAATTAGACCCAGCATGGTCCAAACGTGGGGCCCATTTACGGGGCCCAAGTCCTAATTTAAATATTAATTTCGTAATTAATATTAATGGAGATATACAGCTCAGCAATAAGATTCAAATAAGGATATTACTCCTACCAGACTTAGCCTCCAAGGCACCAAATTTAATATGGAAACTGTCTCCTACGAAACAGGATCTGGAACCTTCCTCAAGGCGGTGACTTGCCCACCAAGTCACCTAACCCTATTACGTATCTAAGGCTTCTCAGCCTATATAAAGGGCTTGACCCCTCATTCTCAGAACTATGTCTTGACTTGATTCTCAATAACGAGATACGTAGGCACTCTGTGAGGACCGGTTAGTCTCGAACATGGAAACAACCATCAAAGCACGAAGCTCACAAACCCTAGCATTAAATACAATTTGATAACCTAGTTTTTATTCCACAACAAGTTTGATTTGAACTTAAGTCATAAAAGTATGGAGAAGACAATTGAGCTCATAAATGATAACATGGCATATATTGTGTATTCATCAAATGATAAAGGTGTCTTGATTTCATCTTTATTTGCTGTTTATGGTCTGACATTGGTTAATCACAATGTTATTGGCCTAACTCAAGTGTTGTTATTACAAAATATTGATCTTGTTGAGGAGTTCGGGTATAAAGTTCCACTAAGGCCTTTTCCAATTGAAATACCACCATGGCGAGATAAACAGCTAGTAAATGCAATTTTTATTGTTGATGAGAACTCGAGGTCGAGTTCTTCAGAAGTGAAGGAGACTGGTGTAGGAGGAATATCAGTGTTAATTGAAACTCATGACTCGCGAGAAGACTACAAGAAAATAAAGGTATGAGCACGTTACTAAGCATGCTTGATGGCATGACCACGCTGTTGAATGACATGATCATGCCAAATTGAAAAATATTGGCAAAGATTTTTAGTGAGATATTGGGGAGATTGTGCATGATCATGCTCAATCCTACATGATCATGGTTGCTTTAAAATAAATATTTTATTTTAATTAAGATTTGGTTTATTTTGTTTTAGGATTTATTATTCCTATATAAACAACATCATGATGTAACAAACGATAATCTTATTATTATATCAAAAACCCGTTTTCTCATCTTTCTGGTGGATTTCAGAGTTATCTTTTCGAATTCGTGCTTGTGGATTTGTGTTTGTTCTTAAGGATTAGCGCTTGTTTTTCCTAAACTTCCGTGCTGCGTCAGATGAGGAACAAAACTGTATTTTTTCTATTTTAATTTTTGGGCGATGAAGGCTAAGAAAACTTGGGTGGTATTAAATGTAGGTCATTTTTAAATGCAGATCAAGAAAATTACATTTAAGCCCTTATATGTGATGCCCTATTAAATGCATGTAGGTCTGGTTTTGCTGATTACCGTGCATATTCATTATAGTGTTATTAAATATTTGGTTGAGCTTACTTCTAATCGATCCAGAGATTCTGGATTCGATACTCGCTTACCACGAGATTTGTCAATGAACAGATACTCAATTTAAAAGGCTATAAGCCAAAATATTCAAAAAAAAAATTTATTAAAATGTATGAATGAAACACCTAGTATAACACAATAAGCATTTATGATATCACGTATTAATGATTAAAATTTTAGTATAATACCATAACAAATCTAGTAATATTAAACTTCTTTTAATCTTAGTTATTATATAAAAAAACGTATTAATATTTTCAATTCTAAAATAAGTATATTACATCATTAACGATTTATAGCTTTAGATATTTAAAAATCTTAAATTAATACAATTAAAAATGAATAAAAAGTGTTTTATGTTGAAATATTAATTAATAAATAATAAAATTCATGTTTCTATGTTAAATACATGATAAAAATATTTTATAAGCATCAAAATTATATTAATAAATTATTGACAAAATTACATATCAATATTTACACACGTATTGATTTTCGAATAAAGGCCCCCAATATCACAATTTCAAGACAAATAGTTCCAAATATCACAAATGAAAAAGTTGACATCATATATAACTACGAAACGCTACATCGTGTAGCGTTGTTGTTGTTGTTTTTTTTTCTATTTAGAAGACGTTAAAGCGCCTTACGCCCTCACAACCTTTTCCTTCTTTTTGATGGGTAGAACGCCACATTATGTGGCGTTTGGGTTGGGATGTTGTTTTTTTTTTTGTTTCTCTTCTTATAAATATATATTTGTAAATAATATTAAAATTTTATAAACAGATAATCAAATAAAATCGTATTTTTTAAATTAAAAAAATACAATTTTATTTAAATTTAGGGATTAAATAATTAACTTTTGGGGTTCAATATTTCCATTTTGAATTTTAGAAATATTCGGAACGACGAATAAACCGTATACGAACTTAGGGTTTGGGGTTTAGGGTTGTTTACAACCCTAAATCCTAGACCCTAAACTCTAACTTATTCTGATTTTTAAACGCGTTAGCGTCTAAAAATTAGGACACCAGATTCAATATTTTAATTAAACTTTTTAAATTAAAAAAACAATTTTAATTAAATTTAGGGGTTCAACAATTAACTTTTGGGATTCAACATTTCATTTTAGGTTTTAGAAATATTCAGAACAACGCATAAACCGTATACGAACTTAGTGTTTAGGGTTTGGGGTTTAGGATTGTTTACAACCCTAAACCCTAGACCCTAAACCCAATCTTATCCTGATTTTTAAACGCGTTAGCGTTTAAAAATCTGGCCGCCAAATTCAATTTTTTAATTAAAATTTTTTAATTTTATCTGTATTTTCTCGAGATTTCAACAGTTACCCTTTGGGATTCGACAATTCCATTTTGGGTTTAGAAATATTTAGAAAAAAAAACATATTAAAAAAAACATATTTATGGAAAAAAAATAACAAAAATGAAATTAAGTTTGACTTAAACGCTAAATGAATCTTCGTTGCCAGCTTTTCTTCATCCACCTAAGTAATTGAGATATATTCTGCCACGCAACTTTAAAAAACGTTTTCAAATAACGTTAATTAATCATGCGTTTTCACTTTTTTGTTAAAAAATAATAACAAAAAATGTGAGGAATCAAGTTATGCAGTGATAACGCTAGCCGCAATTTCGTTTTTGGAAAATCTTATTTAAAATAGCGTTTTAGAGTGATAAAAAGGTCCATTATTTTAGATTGTGATATTTAGGGCATTATTTTTCAAAATTATGATATAAAGGGCCATCACCCTTGATTTTCGTTTGTTAATTCTAATTTGTAGAGGAGCCTCCCACCTCCAAAATCTTCACGAAATTTGAACCAAAATTTAATAACCTTCAAAATAGGATAATTGTTGATCATAGATCAAAAATATTATTATATATTTAGGTCATTATTCCAGAGAGAACCTTTTTATATAGAGTACAGGAGAGAACCCTTTAAACTAATCTCAATCGTTAGATTAGAATAACATCCAATGGTTCAAGATAAATAAATATAAAGTTAGATAACATTTAGCCACAGATACATACACGGAAGTTGTATGTATATTTCTCAGATTTTCCTAATCGATTGATCCATCATAGCGTAGATTTCTTCAATTTGTACTAAATTAAAGATTCAATCTTTACGATCTTCGTGTTAAGATCTCGAGATTCATTTCATACTTCAGGTATTTTTGTTTTTGATTCAATTATCTTGATTTTTCGATTTGTGATTATCTTAGTTCTTAAACTTATTAATTGTACTTTACATCTAATCCATTCACTGTAATTGGTGCTTTTTGATCTATAAAGTCATTTCTTATATAAATTCAATTCATGTTAATTAGTTTCGATTTGTCAGTATTTTGATCTATGATTTATATACTTGTAATATCCCTATTTTTAACTTGTTTTTGTTTGATTCCATGTAATTATGTTGTTATTTTGAACTTGTTTTTGTTTGATTCTACTTTGGAATTGAATTAATATCAATTTATTTTTTTAATGTTAATGTTGACATTTTGATTCTATAATAGGCTTGCACTGCATAAATTATACTATAGATAATGAATGACTCGCAAGCAAATCACAAATCTTATGTTCAAAGTATTATGTGCCTTTTGATTATACTGCAGAATCAAGTTTGTATTTATTCGCTTTTTTAAATATTAGTGCATGACTTTTGATTCAACAATAAGTATTTCATGCATAAACTGTACAGCAAAGTCTGAGAAATGATTCATAAGCAACAATTTTTTTAATCAAAATTTTAGGTAGGCATTTCCATCCTCTTTTGGTTCTACTACAGAAACAAAAATTTATTTATCTAATTTTGTTTATCCTAGTTTAAAATTTTTAATTCTATAATAAACTTTTACTACACAATTATTATAGAGAAATGAATCGAAAGCGACAATTTTGTACTCAAAATTCGATTCTATAATAAAATCAAATTAACTATTACTTAAGCATCATGACACAAAATAGCCTTTTGATTCTACTCTAGAATTAAATTAACAGGATCCTATTTTGTAAAAATAGTATACAGTTGGAATAATAAGTGGCAAAGTAATGATAAAAATTTGGTAGTGCAAGTTCACACTCTCCTTGGTGGAGGAGGTTAGGCTGAAATAGTAGTTTTACTTGCTGGACAGCTTCTCCTTTGTTCCTTATGGAGTTTCTTCAAAAGATGTTGCTTGTTTTTCGGAGGTTGCTTGCATTGTTTGTTTTTCAAGGTAATGCTCCTACTAACTTATTTTTATTTTTTTATTTTCGTAATTGGTCACATTATAACTTACACAATTGGGTCCAATTAGTACAAAATCTTAAAATTAGTCATTACACTATTTAAGTATAAACTTTAATTTGTGGTTTTTTTTTTGTTATTTCGTATTAGGTTGTATTCTTTAATTTTCCTATTATAAAGATCTTGTAAAATATTTTATTCTACTACAGAATTTGATAAATGATTAACGAACAAATCTCAATCGCAAAATTTTACACAGAATTTTTGATTCTACTATAGAATCAAGTTAGTAAAAATCTTAAATCATTAGTCGATTTATTTAATTCTAGTGTTAAATTTTTGATTCTACAGTAGAGTTTCAACATGTATAGTGTTTTTCTTAATTAGAATCTATAATTTGATGCACATCGAGATTGTTTCATATACTAGTTGTATAATATTTATTTTTTAATGTTCTTACTAATTGAATCTCTGCCTTTGTCACTCAGTCTTTTATTTGGTTCCGTTGGAGTTGTTTCCTGCGCTAACATTCTTACCATTGCGGCCAAAGATTCGGTAGTTCTGGTATAGCTATGTTATGTTTCATGCACAATATAGCTTACAAGTAGTATAACAAGTCTATACAATGTTGTACTAGATAAGATCATACGATTGAGTAGTTATTAATTGGTTTCCAATTTGTAGTCTGGTGGGCCTGGTTGGCAAGTTGAAACTGGTAGAATGGACAGTTTATCTACTAGCAAAACCGCAGCAAACAATGACATTCCAACCCCAAATTCTAATGTTCAGTCACTTGTGTCCAAGTTTGTTAAAAGTATGAAAGAAGAAAAATCGTTGTTGTTCCTGGAATTAAACAATGAGATCACATGTCTTTTGTATATAATATTCGAGTTAAATGCTTAACTTGGAAAAAAAAATTCACTCTTAAGGTAGAAAATAAAATGATGAAAAGGTGTCAAGAGATACTAGAGTGATATGAAACATTCCAGCAGGTGAAGATTAATGCTAATGATGCTACTAGAAGAGCTGAACAAGGCCTTAAGAGATGTTATGGTAATTTAAATGTGCCAAAGGACGAATCAAGTATTGATAATCACCTCATGCACCACAAGTTTGCTCTTAAAACGTTTTTGAAGCTCCATTGATAGTGGTGAGTTGTGATACCAATAAAGTATCTTCTTTCATCACAATTGGAAAGCAATGGTACTACAGGTAGTATATTCTAGTACTTAGTTTTATTTCATTTTTAAATATTATTATTTTTATTCTAAAATAGTAAAAAAAATTAAATTTGATGTCTGCATACAAGATTTGTAGTCGATATGCAGTTAATAGATTCAATTATTTCTAAGAATGTAGTTTTCGTGATAAAAAATTGTTAATTTTAGGAGTTTTATAGCTATTTGCGGAAAATGTTGGTTCCGCATTCATCACTCAAAATGATCTCTCTCTTTTAGTACTTCATTTTCTATAACAGATTGGCTAATCATTATCTTATTGCTTGGCAAGTGCTTAAAACACTTGATCTTCTATCAGATTGACTTTGGGTACACCTTACTACATCTAAGTTCAAGTGTGATTGGGATCATACGATTGTTGTTCTTCTTGCAATGTTGTACTTTTCCAAAATGATCATGATTGGTAGCATTTTGATATTCTTGTGTTATAGTGTTATGAAACTAGTCTGCAAAAGCTTCTGGGTGTCGCACTAGTCGAAATTGTGAAGTTTTGATTATCCCCAAAATCCTGGTTGATGGCATATGAGGTGGAATTTTACATAATCAGAGTGGTCATGCTCGGGATTAAAGGTATTTGTACTTGTTTTTGGCTGCTTGGTGCTTGAAGGGTGGAGCGTTGGCGTGCTAGTCGATTGGGATCGTCATTTTGGTTATTTTTTTCTTGACTTTTTTGTCAAGTTTTTAGGTTTTTGGTATATCAGAGTCCTCTATTTAGAAATAGGTTGTATCGTACTATATTAATCTTTTTTTGTTTTAGCTTGTTTCAAGAGATTAGTTTTCCTTTGGGAGGTGTAACAGCCCGACTTTTCGGACTATTAATTCTAAAACAAATCTAAAAGGAAAATACAATTTCTTAATCCAAAAGTCAATTACAAAAAAAAATCTATTACAAAAGCGCAGCTAATGATGACGATCTACTCCGAACCTAAGATCCTTGAATCCAAAGCTATCCACTCGATCTTATACAGAACCTGAAAATTCATAAATAATGAGCTACACAGCCCTGCAAGAAAACTAATCGAACTAACCAGTGGATCAAGTAAGTTTCACAAAAATATTTTATAAATTTTCATAAATCAAAGTTCACAATTTCATAGTTCGTAAATCATATTTCCAGAATCAAAACTCAAAACCGTATAATAAATTCCACAGTTCGCTAAGGTCACAAATACCTGGTGACACAGTATCATAGGTTCATAAGGTGTCAATAATGCGCCCCTTACTAAGGTATAATAAAGTGTGCGCTCCCGAAGGCATCATAAAGTGCACGCCCTAGTAAGGTATCATAGGCTAGTTCCGGAACTATACGCAATTACTAACGGGTTCATAAGTCATAGCTAGCTGGGAATTCTTATATCTAAAAATTTATACTTGATCCAAATTTTCGTAACAAAATATTAAAAACATAAAACATTTAAAAACATTTCGATTCATTAAAGCATTTTAAAAATAACGGAAAGCACGAAAAGTTAACTTACCTGAATCGCGATAATCACTTAATTAAAAAGCACCAATGAATCCTACGCATATAAATAACAATAATAAAATAGAAATGTTAGTTCTAGACTACTTTAACACATGCATGCACACATATGGTGAACACCGAAATACACCTCATTTATTTGCATATAAGTACACTAAATAAAGAAAATGTAAATATAATTAAAATCTTAAATACACTAAAATGAAATAATGATTCCCATGCCCACTACCCAGGAGGTCTGGTACGGGTTACCTACTATTAAAATAATAATGGATGCACATAATATTAATAAACAGTATAAGAACCACTCAGTACCATTTGAATTACTAATATAATAATATAATAATCATCAGCATACATAAATCACTAAATCTTAGCTTTAACCAAAAAACACAGTATCATGACTTATATGAATGGAATACACGAAGGCAATACACTCGTGAATTAACAACTTCAATACCTTGTATAAATAAATGCTCATAAATGAATAAAATCATATTTCATAAAATAAAGACACTTGATTTTCTCCACACAAAATCATTAATATACTAACGTTACAAATTTCCTTATCAATATTATAAATTAAGAAAAGAGATGAATGAAAGCCAAAAATCATTTATAATTTTGAAAATACTATGAATGACTCACACATGCAATATAAAAGCATATAGGTAATTAATTAACATTATCGAGGACAATCACATGATATACTGCTTTAATGACATCTAAATAAATGAAAATATGATTTAATGCTTATAAATGTTTAAGAAAAAATGGAATTAAAGTAGATGCATCCATGTACCCACCATAACAAATTTAAGCAAAAAGAATGAACAAATACAAGAGTGAATTATATAATAACCATGCATGTATATGCTCAAAACTTCTTAAATGATAGTAAAAGACAACGACATAGACGAGCATATATGTAACTCATTACTTTAGCAAACTACGTACAAACCATACATACACGTTAAGGTGTTAAGAGATGTGTACCTGAGAAGAGAGTTGCTGTACAAATAAAAGAACCCAAAATCCTTTATTTATTTACAACGTTGGTGTAACCCATTCCTAAATTAATGGGCAGTTATCATTCTTTATCTAAAACTCTAGCCCTCGTACTCTTTCTAAACTCTTTTTAAACTGACGCACCTTATCGATTCAACTATTAAAAACATTACTGTTGTCAATTACTAACAGATACATTTTACTAAAGATACATATTTGAATATAATAACTATTTTATTTTCTAAACTATTCATATTGGCAATCACTTTAAAAAAAACTTAAATAATTAAAATCACTTCACATATATTTTTAATATAAAAATGCAGGTTATCACAGGAGGAGTCCTCCCACTATTTAGAAATTTGATTCAAGAGATTAGTTGTTTTTTTTGGATAAGTCATCCCATATATTTGTATACTAATTTTTTATTTAATAAAATTTGGCATGGTGTCGTTTCTATTAATTTGATTGCTATTGTTTGGTCTTCCGATGTAAGTATGCATATTGCATAAGCCATGATAATGCTACTGTAATGGTTTGCCTTTCGGTAAAAGGTTGAATTATATTTTAGTTATATTTGACTTATTGGCGTTTTGTTGGTGCAAATTCTCATCCTAAAGAATCGAGCATCTTTCAAGCGATGTTCTTGATAGCAAAAGCCAGTAAAAAGAAATTTCATTAGACTTGAACATCTACCAAACTTGAATGACCCATTCATGATATTTAACCACCAGAAAGTGTCATATGATTACTTAGCAAAAAAAATGATACATAATTATTCTTTCAACCCTTGTAATGTAATGAACCAAAAAGTCAGAAAAAATTACAAAAAGAAAATGATACAAACTTCGGTAATATAATATCTACTAATTCATATTACAATAGTATTGTAGTTTTATAGTAGTGTCTAATTAAGTTTTGGCCAACAAATATACGAAGATCAACACTTGAAATATTTAAAAAAGGATCTAAACTCTAAAGTTTACATACTATTCATACAAATTTAGGAACTTTTATTAAGGCTAACATTGATAGCTACAATATTGGTAGCATCAAAATGAATACTAGCGAGCTTTATAACTCTCGATTCCAAAGTCGGGGAAAGCTGATTTTGGAGTTCAATCACTTAATGCTTTTTCTTGTTCAAAAGCTTTTGATTCAAAATACTCTAGCCATGCAGCAACATCCTGTGTGCATAATATCATATTAGTTTTACAATTATTTAAGCAATACAATAAACATAGTTAGATAATTGTGCATTACATTACTATTACAATAAGAAAGCTGACACTATGGTGTAGTTTCATTTAGACCAGTACCTTAAACAACAAAAGAGCACCAACAACTAGCGATGAAATATGAATTTACAAAATAAGAAAAAAAATTATTAGAATTCTCCAAGCTAGAAGTTTCATTGCTGCAACCTTTTTAGCATCATTATCTGTGAAACAGTTTGGAACTTGTTCACACGTGAGACTTTATAAATGCACTACATCAGCCAGTTAGCATCAAATATATATATACTAATAAAATCGGATCTAGTATTTCTTCTACCATATAACACAAAACACATACACGATATATTCAAATATAGAACCATTAAATTACACACAAATTCTAAAAAAAATTATAAATTATACTTATACTATAGAACACGTAACACAAAAAAAATTAATAAACAACACTAGAACTAGATCCAATATGCTTCCATTATAGGACACAAAATACACGAAATCAAATTTATTTTACTATATAACCATAACACTATACAAAAAATCTAAAAAATACGAATATATAATCCTACTATAGAACCATTACACTACACCAAAATAAGAACTTATTAATTACGCTTCTAGAGTAGAAACACATAAAACACAAAAAATAATAACCAACAGGAGAAACGGTTCTTCCACTATAGAACATAAAAAACATATACGAAATCAGATTTATACTATAATAGAACCATTATACTACACAAAAATTCTTTAAAAAAAACTTCTTAATCTTGTTTCTATTGTAGAACACATTATACACAAAAATCATAAACAACAATAAAAATAGTGGTTCCATGATAGAACACAAAAAGCATACACTAGACTTGTTTGGACAGAGAACCTTTTGACCCAATTTTTTTTTTCGTCTAGACTTGCTTGCCTGGAATTCTGGCAGTTTAGTAACAAAGTCATTGTTTAGATTCCAACAACACCTCTTAAACAAAAAATATCAAAAAAAAATACATATATGAATAAAATTAGATACAATATGCTTCTACCGTAAAACATCAAATTTTTACATGAAATTGACGAGATCAGATTTATTACTAGATATTGATTCTACAATAGAATCAAATATAAATATTTTACTGTAGAATAAAAAATTATGTTTCTACCTTAGAATCGGTATTAACATAAACATGCTTCTCTAGTAGCATCAATATTTTTACATTAAAAAATACAATTGAAATACATGTAAATTTATACAAAAAATTTGCAAAAAATCTACCGTAGAAGCATAAGCATAAACAAGCACAAACGAGATATATTAAGTATAAAATCAACATTCAACTATGGAATCTTAAAACAAACTATTAAACACAAAAATATTCCATACCTATTCGGAGAAACATCATACAATATCAATTTACAGCTAAATTTAACAAGAAAAATGAATTAAAGAGTAATTAGGAACGAATCAAAATCTTATCACGATTTCTAAATTTTCAAATTGAAACCCTAAATGTATGAATCAAAGAGTATTAAGATCAAATCTCACATGGAAACCAAAAGTATTAACCTTTTTGAGATGAAATTTTTGGATCTGAAGCTGCGATTGCCGATTGTAGTTTGATCTCTCTCTATAAGTTGTGTTTTGTGTATATGCGCGCGCCGTACAGTAGAGGAGTGGGATGCGTGTGTTTGTTTTATTTAAAATTAGTTAAACTATAAAATAATGGCTTTAAATCATGACTGTTAAAAAAATAAAGAACAAATGAATGGTTGAGATGATGGTTCTCTTTAATTCTTCATATAATTATATGGTTCTCTCTATAGTGGGACTCTATATATTTATACATGCAATTTTAAGTAGTTACGATTTAAAGAGATATTCACAAGCACGTTAATATATAATTATATGTATGTGTTTAAAAACTTATATTAATGACCTGTGAAATGTAAAAACACAATGAAAATTAAGATATAAGTTAATAAAAATATAAATATTATTATCGTTGTTTGTCATGTTATTACTTAAAAATATAAAATAGTTCATTTTTCATTAGTTTTATAATAACATGATTATAAAATGATATTTTTTTAGCCAAGAAGAAAGAGTAAAATCAATAATGAATAAAAAATATAAAGCATCCGTACATATAAAATTTGAAAAAATAATTGCTTACACACTTTAAAATCACGATAAAATTAGGGGTGACAATTTCCGACCCAATCCGAAACCCGACATGAACCTAACCCTAGAAAATACGAATTTTGGTCAATAGATATTCAACCCGAAACAACCAGGTACAATCAGACACAAACCCAAAAACCCGAAATGACCAGCTTTGAAAATACTTTGGCCTCGTTTGGTTTGTCAAAAGATCCATGAGTACATAAGGGGCAATCACATCTGGACAATGATGTTCCCAGACTTGTTCTGTCCCAAAAGGAAATAACTTGGCAAGGTGATGAGCCACATAATTGGCATCCCTGCGAACATGAGACCAATTAACTGAATTAAAGCAATTACACAACTCAAATATATCTCCTAGCACGGAATCAAGGTCAGCAAGATATATGGCTCCTTTGGAAAGACGGTTGATGATGAGTTGACAATCTGATTCGATGATAACATCTTTTAACTTGTATCTCTTCCCTAGCTTTGCTGCCAGTACTAAGGCCTTAGCTTCTGCAACTTCAGGGGTCCAGTGAGCTCTTATTCGCCTGGTTGCTGCAAAGATTACCTCCCCAACATTATTCCTGGCTACAGCTCCTAACCCCACCCAACCATCCTCTGAAAGAGAAGCATCAGCATTTATCTTAACCACTCCTGCTGAAGGATTTTGCCAGGTTCTTGGGCTCGGCTCTCTGTGAGATATTGAAGCTTATAAATTTGTTTAGCATATTTTCCATGCTCCTCAACAAGGCGATGAACTCTTGCAATTAAGATATCATGAGGAGTAGTTTTGTTTTCAAAAACTTTCTGGTTGCGTTCCCTCCAAATGCACCAGGCAAGGAAAGCTCCTTTCTGCTTGTTTTTTGCAGTGAGATTTTTCCAGCTTACTATTCGATCACACATGTTCCCAGGACCATCATTCTGCCAATCTGCCATCATTGAGACCCCACATTTTCTCCAAAGATCTATGATTTTCGGACACTCAAAAATCGCATGTTCAATTGATTCACTATGAGAGTTGCACCCAGGGCAACTTACATCTTCAATTAAATGGCGTCTGTTAAGGATTTGGCGAACTGGGAGCGTGTTTGTGCATAACCTCCAACAAAAATGTCTTGCTTTTGGGCTGATGTCCATGCTCCAGATCTCTGACCATGCTTGGTGAGCTGAATTCAGATTGCAACTATTCCCCAGCATATAAGCACTTTTAACCGAGTATGACCCATCTTTTGAGTAAGCCCATGTAATCTCATCACTTATGTTTTTGTTGGCTGATGGGAATGGATAGGATACGGCGAGTGTCTAGCTCATTGAAATTCTCTTCAATCACATGAGTTTTCCATTCCATTGAGTTCATATCAATGAGATCGTTCACCGTCCACAAGTCAGCTCCCATTTCGCTATTTATAAACCTTCCTTCTTCGCCTGACAGCCACGGATCTCGCCATAGATTAATTTTGGATCCATTACCCACCCTCCAAATTATGCCCTCCTTAACTAATGCTTTTGCACTCCAAATACTCTTCCAGGAATAACTGGTGGAGTAGCCTAGTGCTGTGTCAAGAAAATCCCTGTTAGGATAGTACTTTGCCTTCATCACCTTTCCCAAGAGAGTTGCAGGTTCGCGGATTAAACGCCAAACTTGGCGTCCCAATAGAGCATCATTGAAGACTGCCAGATCTTTGAAGCCCATTCCACCAAGACATTTAGGAGTGCACATAAATTTCCAGTTTTTCCAATGAATTTTCCTCCTATTATCCTCTGCTCCCCACCAAAATCTTGCCATTATCGAGTTTATATTTTGAATCACGGAACTCGGAATTTTATAAACTCCCATTATATAAGTGGGGATGGCCTGAATAACAGCTTTTAGTAAGATTTCTTTGCCCGCTTTGGATAGCAGTTTTTCTTTCCAACCTCGAAGTTTTTTCCATATTCTGTCGAGAAGAGCCCCAAACATCTATTTTTTTGATCTCCCCAGAATAGTAGGGACCCCAAGGTATTTGTCGTGCTTCTCTACATGGCGCATATTTAGGACCCTCAATAGCTCTTCTTTTCTTTCGAGACTTACTCCTTTGCTGAAAGAGACCTCCGATTTTTCGTAGTTAATTTTCTGCCCGGATGCTACTTCGTATTTGTTGAGGATATCAACTATTTCTGAGCATTCCTGTCTGTTGGCTCTTGCAAATAAGAGACTGTCGTCCGCGAATAAAAGATGGGATATTTCTGGTCCGTTTTTGCTGGCTTTAGCTCCATGGAGCTTCCTACTAGATGCTTTCGCCTGTATCATTTTAGAGAAAGCATCAGCAATTAAAATGAGTAGATATGGGGAGAGGGGGTCACCTTGTCTGAGCCCTCTAGAAGGTTTAACAAATCCACAGACTCCACCATTAATGACGAATGAATATGTAACTGTTGTGACACAATCCATTATTAAATTCACCCATCTTCCATCGAAGCCCATAGTAATCAGAAGTTTTCACAGAAAGCCCCATTCCACCCTGTCATAAGCCTTGCTCATATCAAGTTTCATTGCCACTACTCCTCTGCGACCTTTATTTCTCTTCTTCATTGAATGAAAAACCTCCATTGCAATAAGAGCATTATCTGTAATTAACCTTCCAGGAACAAAGGCACTTTGGTTCTCGGTAACAATGGATGGGAGGATGTTTTTCAGTCTTAGCACAATTACCTTTGACACCAATTTGTACAAGACATTGCATAGCGCAATAGGTCGAAATTCTGCAATAGTAGTGGGCGCTTTGACTTTAGGAATCAGAACAATGTTAGTGTCATTCACAGATCCGGGAGATAAATTTCCGTTCAAGATATTCATTACGAAAGCAGTAACATTGTCTCCTATAATGTGCCAGAAGCGTTGGTAGAAAATGGCGTGCATTCCATCCGGCCCCGGAGCCTTACAAGGCTGCATTTGAGAAAGGGCTTCTAGAATTTCCTCTTTAGAAGTTGGCTTTAGGAGTTCTTCATTTGTTTCTCGAGAAATTATTGGCGTTAAGTTCTGAGTTGCTTCCTGAATCTCCATTTCTGATGGGTTGCAAGAGGAGAATAAATTCTGGTAGTAATTGACTATTATTTGTTCAATCTCTTCTTCTTTAATCTTCCAGTTTCCATCTGCATCAAAAAGCCCTTCTATGAGGTTCCTCTTTTTTCTTTGGGAAGCTTTGTGATGGAAATACTTCGTGTTTCTGTCCCCATCTCGAATTTCTGAAACTCTTGACTTGATGTACCAGTACGCTTCATACTTGTCATGCAAATCATCCAGCTTACGCTCAAGAGTTGCACACTCTTCGCAACTCTCTCGAGAGATAGGAAGGAGTTGCGCCTTCCGTAAAGCTGTCTCAGTTTTCTCAATCTGTTTTCCCAAATTATCAAATTTTTCTAAGCTCCAACACTCAAGCCCACGAGCAACAAAAACCATTCTTTCAGTCAGATTCTCACTAGCTGAACTGTCCCATGCTTGTTTAACAGCTTGCTCACAGCTTTCATCTAGGAGCCAGGATGTTTCAAACTTAAAACTTCTCTTTTTCCTCCTATGATGAGAGTTCAAACTTGTTGTTCTTAAGATTATTGGAGAATGGTCTGATTTATAACGAACTAAGTGATCCACTTTAGAATTTGGGAATAGGTCTAACCATGGTTGGGTGGCCAGGAATTTGTCTAGGCGTTCTCGAATTCGAGTTGAAGCTGCAATACCTCTTTCCCATGTATACCACTGCCCTGCATAACCAAGATCACAGAGATTATTTTCATCTACTACATTCCTGAAATGCTCCATTTCCCTCCTCGATCTGTCTACTCCACCTACTTTTTCCCCGTAGCTTAGAATTTCATTGAAGTCGCCACCGATAATGATTGGAACTTCCGTCTCCCTACAGAGATGTCCGATTACATAGGAACTTGAACTTCCCTTGAACTAAGTTACAACCATAAATTCCAAGGTAATTAAAATGTTTGTGTTTGGTTTATAACCATGTAACTAGAAGTTACACTATTAATTTTGGTAAGTAATTAATGATTTTGTATTGGATAGCTATGTAACTTGTGGTGACCATGGTTATTCTTGGTACATGTTTTGTGGTAACTATGAAAATCTTGGAACTTGAAGTTCCCTTGTCCATTTTAGAATACAACGAACCAAACACTGTAACCTACTTTTAATCCAAGGAACTTCGAGTTACATAATTAGGTTACATCAAAACAAACGAGGCCTTTATGTTCAAAATAACTAAATTTAAGTATAATAAAGTAACTTTCACGTGCAATGACAGAGACTCCCTAGTTGATTTATAAATATTTAATAGTAGTACAATATTTTTTATATGTCATGTCCTTCTTTACACCTCACAAAATGGGTACAGTACATATTATATATTTAAATTGTAATTTTTACGTGCAATGAAAGAGAAATGAACAGTTTTTTCTTAAAATTTCTGTAAAAGCAATAAGTGCATATAAATCGGGACAGAAGGAGTATATAATATAAGAGTATATTTTCAATCACTCTAAAAAGGAGTTGAGGTGATGAAACCCGAAATGATCCGAAACCCAACACGAACCGGTAGATACGGGTTAGGATTAGAAAAAAATCAATCCAAAACAACCAAATACAATCTGACCCGACACAAACCCGACCCAGAATCCGAAATTGCCACTCCTAGATAAAATAATGGAGCAGAATTTACACACCATAGTATTCATTTTTGAATCACGTAAGATGATGGAATCGAACCGTACCTTACACACCTTTAGGTCAAGTAAGACGATGAAAATGTATTTAAGTACTAATAATTTAAAAAATAAAATAATATATTTATAGTTAAGATTATTATATATGTATATGTATATGAAATGAAAGAGAGATCGTGAAATACAGTAACAAAGAAAGAAATTTTTAAATATTTATATATATGAATGAAATATAGAATATTAATGATTAAATTTTTTATTCATTATATTTAGAAAAAATCAAGTTAAATGTAAAAAAATATAAATGAACATGAATGTATCAAAATAAAAGAATAATAATATATTAAATTAAATGTATATAAAAAATAAAAGAACATGAATATATTAACATACGTACTTAATAAAAATACAATACAATAATTTATCACTCCAAGACATAGTATAAAACTGCGTTTTGATTTTTTTCTTAAAACGCTAGTACGTTTAGCGTTGTGGGGTTTTTGCTTTTTTCTTTTTCCTTTTTTTTGTTGGTAGAAACGCGAGTTTAGAGTTAGTTTTCAAAGGCCCAACGCCTTTGGGTGTTTTATTTATTTTTTTCTTTTTGCTTTTGTTGTTTCTTGTTTTTTTTTATTTTCGCCTAAATATATATTTGCAAAGGGTTTAGGGTATACGAACTTAGGGTTTAGAGCCTAATCCCATACTCTAAACCCTAAGTTCGTATACGGTTTAGACGTCGTTCTGAATATTTCTAAAACCCAAAATGGAAACGTTGAACCCCAAAAGTTAATTATTGAACCCCTAAATTTAATTAAAATTGTTTTTTTTTAATTTAAAAATTTTAATTAAAAAGTTGAATCTGGCGGCCTAGTTTTTAAACACTAACGCGTTTAAAAATCAGGATAAGTTAGGGTTTAGGGTCTAGGATTTAGGGTTTAGGGTTGTAAACAACCCTAAACCCTAAACCTTAAACCCTAAGTTCGTATACGGTTTATTCGTCATTTCGAATAATTCTAAAACCCAAAATGGAAACGTTGAACCCTAAAAATTAATTATTGAACCCCTAAATTTAATTTAAATTTTATTTTTTTAATTAAAAAAATACAATTTCAATTGAAAGTTTGATTATAAATTTTTTAATATTGTTTGCAAATATATATTTAGAAGAAAACAAAAACAAACAAAAAATAAATAAAATAGAAACACCCCCAAACGCCATACTAACAGGCGTTCTCCCCCAAAACTCCACTTTATGTTGCGTTTTACCCCTCTCATTGCTAACCGATATGGCGTCTTCTGCAAACGCTACTTAAAGTAGCGTTTTTCCTCCCTCTCATCTCTCAGAACGCTACACGCTTTAGTGTTTTTAAAAAAAAAAATCAAAACGCTACACGCAACTGTGTTTTGGAGTGATATTTAGGGCCAAGTTTTTAAACTATGATATTTGGGACCATTTACTTTCAAATTGTGATATTGGGGACCTTTATTCATAATTCTTACGCTATTGTACAAAAATCTGAAAAATGAGTTGGCTATATATGGAAGGGAGCTGGTCCCTAACAATCAATTGTTATGGGCTAGTTAAGTAACAATCAATTTTTATACCGTTAGGTTGGATAATGAAGGTGCAGATTTAAACAAAAATTTTAACCCATCCCCTATAAATTTCTGCGGAGTATTAGGTCTCCGCTATAATTTTCCACGGACAGCTAAACCCTATCCGCCATACTTTTCAGCGGAGCGACAGACCACCTGTCCTTATTCCTTTGACAAATACTTAACGGTCACAAAGTGAAATAAGCTCCAATATATTTAACTAAAAGTAAATGTGAAAAAGGCAATCAGTTAATTACCATTAATTATAGTATGTTATTATTTATTTTAATAAATAGGATAACCAAACCGAAAACCAAAACTTTTATTTTAATAAATAGGATCAATTAGCCACTTGTTCATAGATACCAATTGTTGGGTTCCGAGGCATAAAACGCAGCGGAATAACGTAAATAAAACAATAAATATCGAAACCCAAACCAGGATCCATGTATAATTCTGAACAGATTATGGAGAAAAACGAATCATACCTTTAAAAATGTAGTTTCACGAACTCAACGGAGATCCTAGCTTGTAATCACCACACACAGCCTTGCGTCAAGATCTGCGTCTCTAAGGTAATCCACACGAATGTCCGACCGTCCAACGATCCAAGGAGCCATGTACTAGCCTACGAAGAACAACCCCCCTCTCTCTCTCTCTCTAGCCTCTCAAAGATAGAGCTGCTAGGGTTTTATCAAAAACGAAATTATGATCTCTTAACCATAAATTAATACATCATCATGTATTTATATTAGAGAGATAAAGGGCTAAAATCAAAAATCCAATTGGGCTTCCTTAAACCCAACTCTATTTTATTCTGATTTTATTATTGGATTTCCTTAAATCCAATTATGTTCTTCCTTTATTAAAATTCGAATTTACTAAGATAATTAATTAGAACCAGTCCAATTAATTAAATAGCCCATTCTCAATTTAACAATGATTTAATTTAAATTCTTAATTTAAATTAAAACTCCTTTTAAGACGTTCTAAGTGTGTGACCCTATAGGTTATTATTACGTTGGCAATAATTTTAATATCTAATAATAAAATTATAAACAATGAGCGGTATCTAGTAATATATCATTGCTACCCAAGTAATAATAATAATCGATGATCCAATTTAAACCTTTCGTGACTAATGTTTCCGTGTAATATAATCCCTTTAACCATATATATTATAGATTAAACTCGAGGCATGTATTTAGTCATCCTCTTCAACATTTAATTCGGGTTTACTTGATCCATGAGTAGAATATTAAAAACAAATCATTATTTGAGCACGGCCATGCATTTTTATAGTCTCACTCAATCAAGAGACCAATAATATCTCTCCTAATTATAGGAGGGTTAAATCCTTTATCTATCATTCATATTTCTCATACGACTCATGATATACCCGATGTCCACTTTTATCATCACCCGGTCAAAGGTAACTTTTAATGTAGTCAAAGTATATTAATTATCGTATAGAAATATAATGATCTCAAGTCAAAGGATCATTACACCATTATCACTGTGAGTCTTTCTTATGACTTTATTAAACATGAAGAATCTCACTGTGGGTCTGTCCAGTACCATGTACTCCTACATGTACCTATGTATTGAATTTAGTATCTCCACACTTATAACCAATAAGATGTGGTTATCAGTCAAACAACATACTAGTCTATCTGTGTATTATCATTGTCCTATATAATAATACTTGACTAGGGACGTTTAAGAATATGATATATAATATAATCTCAAATTCAAGTCATGTACTTAAACTATACAATGTGTATCATGATTCTAAGGACACTTATTATGCTAACAAATATACCGCAGTAATTAAAGTCATAATAAATACGTTTATTTAATAATCAAATGACATAAAGGTTTATTCAAGAAACAATGTATTGCCTCTAGGGCACCTACACTAACAATCTCCCACTTGCACTAGAGCCAATCACCCATGTATCTAATACCCATGGAACTAGTGTGACCATCGTGCTTTTGCTGCGACAAGCCTTTGGTCAGTGGATCTGCAATGTTATCATTTGTGTGCACTTTAAATATGTGTATGTCACCCCTTTCATTAATCTCTCGAATGAGGTGATATCTCCTGAGTATATGTTTGGATTGGGAGTGCGATCTAGGCTCTTTAGCCTGTGTAATGGCCCCATTATTATCGCAGTATAGATCAATGGGATCTGCAATCGTTGGAACCACTCCCAAATCAGTAATGAATTTTCGAATCCAAACAGCCTCCTTAGCCGCTTCATAAGCTACAATGTACTCAGCCTCCATTGTAGAATCAGCTACTGTTTCTTGCTTTGAACTCTTCCAGCTTACAGCACCTCCGTTTAGACAAAACACAAAACCAGACTGTGATACAGTATCATCCCTGTCTGTTTGGAAACTTGCATCGGTGTAACCTTTTACAACCAGTTTCTCCTCTCCTCCATACACCAAGAATGAATCTTTAGTCCTTTTCAGGTACTTTAGAATATTCTTGACTGCCGTCTAGTGACCTTCACCTGGATTAGACTGGTATCTGCTCGTCATGCTCAAAGCATACGAAACATCTGGGCGAGTGCATACCATTGCATACATGATAGATCCAATTGCTGATGCATATGGAACTTTACTCATGTGGTCCTTCTCATCTAATGATTTCGGACACTGGTCTTTAGAGATCGTTATCCCTTAAGACACAGGGACATATCCCATTTTTGCATTTTGTATACCAAAACGATGCAAAACCTTATCAATGTATGTACTCTGACTTAGACCGATCATCCTTTTAGATCTATCTCTATAGATCCTCATTCCTAGAATGTAGGTTGCCTCTCCTAAGTCATTCATAGAGAAGTTGCTCCCTAACCAAGTCTTAACAGCCTTTAGAGAAGGTATGTCATTCCCCATTAGTAGTATATCATCCACATATAGTACTATGAATGCCACATGGCTCCCACTAACCTTCTTGTAAACACAAGGTTCATCTTCGTTTTGAACAAAGCCATACTCCTTGACTATTTCATCAAAACGGATATTCCATCTCCTAGAGGCTTGCTTCAATCCATAAATGGATCGACGTAATTTACATACCTTGCCAACATTCCTTGGATCGACAAAACCTTCAGGTTGTGTCATGTACACATCCTCTTCAAGGCTTCCATTAAGGAAGGATGTTTTGACATCCATTTGCCAGATTTCATAATCACGGAATGCTGCAATGGCAAGCAAAATCCTTATGGACTTGACTGATAAGTAGATTTTATATCCACTTGGAGCGTTCCATATCGACTTAAATTGATTGACTTGGTCTCAAGTTTGTTGTATTTTTGATGTTTTTGTGTAGTTGTGCAGGGTTGTAGCTATCGGTTAGTGTTGGTGTTTCTAATCGATATTAGAGTGGAATTAAGCATTGGAATGAAGATTTGACACTTGTGTTATGCTACCAAGGAGTTACATGTGTCATGGTATTGAAAATGTTAGCTAATGCAAAAGAAACGGAGGAGAAAGGAGCAATTTATGTAAAATTCGGATTTTCTGGGTATGTTGCGCAGTCTTCACTGTTTTGGCCATATCTGGAGTTCTAGAAGTCCGTTTTCAGCGATCTTACAGCTCACGCGAAGCCTGGGAGATTTTCTACAATTGTGGACAGAAAGCATGGCACGCTGCAGCCTAGGAAGGGCGCTACAGCGCGGGAACCCTTCTGGAAATTCTGAATTTTTATCCAGAAAACCCTGATTTATTGTTTGGGCCATATCTTGAGTTCTACAAGTCTGTTTTGGACGATCTTACTATCCACGCGAAGCTAATGAGATTCTCTATCATTATAAAGTGGTCCAGATATCCAATTACAACTGGAACGGCCCAGAAATATTGAAGAAAAGTCAGCTACGAATTTTCCTTAAAAACCGAATCAGTTTAGGAAACGTATTATGTGCCGAACTGCAGAAATTCAACTTTGACAAGGAAATTACTATAATTCCTACTTCTAATAAGTATGGTAATTGCTTTGGGCAGCTAGAACATTCCAGAATCAGATCTACACATGGAATTTGCAATTCTATTTTCATTCAAGAACGGAAATTGCCAATCTTCTATTCCAACTCTAAAAAGGCAATTTCTTGCTGGGCAAGAATTATAGAGCCTATATAAACACATCCTACCATTGTAATTTGAGAAGAACCATTACATATCAATTACTTAGGTTTATTTGTATATTTTCATACTTTGTTTTTATCATGGTTTCATCAGATCCCATGATGACGAGAGGTTCAATTATGTGCTAATCGTTGTCATGGGATTCTAACGGATTTATTTATGGAGTTTTAGTATCTTGATGCTTTACAGATCTGTGTGTGATGTATATCTGATATCCTCGTATGGTTGTGTTTCATGTATTTAGATGCGTAGCTAACATCTAATTTGTTAATCTCTTGTGAAGCGAGAGTGGATCTTAAGATTTAGAACTTGTCATGCTAGCATAGGATAGGTTGATGTTTTAACATCATGATTTGTGGCGTAAATAGAGATATTATGCTGCCCTATGTGATCAATATGGATAACTTGCTCTTCAACCGTTATGTTTTCAAATTCTATAGACATATAGGGTCTAAGCATAATTGGTGTCTATTCATCTTCTATCTCTTTTGTGGATGTATGTTTAGTTTGGTATTCGTATACTGAGAGGTAGCGTGTACTTGTTTCGTGTTGTCTGATCAGATATCATAACCATTGCATATAGTGATTAAAGGCGTCAGATCTAAGCAAAGTATTTAATGAAGTTAGGATCCCATGCTTTCTCTTGGAGAAGTAATTTGATTTAAATTCTCGTTAGTTAGTTAATTCTTAGTTTGTTAGTTTATTTCTTAGTTAATTTAGTTTATTAAACCCAAAATTGTTATTTGTCTTAGCAGTGAATAATAATCAAACATTGTTGCATAGGTACAAACTGAATTAAAACCATAACCAGATCTCTGTGGGAACGAACTCGACTTATTCATATTTTACTTGTGACCACGTACGCTTGCGTGATTAGTGCAAACAAGTTTTTGGCGCCGCTGCCGGGGATCATCGGTGTTTTATTTTTGGTTTATGTGCTTGTCAATAGTGGTTGTTAGAGTTCACTGACTCGGATTTCTTTTTCTCATCTATTCTTGTATAGTTCGTTGGTGTTTCAGGTACTTGTCAGAGATTGTTGACGTCGAAGATGGATTTTCTAAATTACTATGGAGTTCAGCAGGTGGTTAGTGTTTGTGAGCTATGTGCGGGCGCACATGAGACGTATCAGTGCTGGAGCAACCAAGGTGGTATTCAACAACCTCAGTAGACTTATCAGCAGTATCAAGGTCAACAATATGGAGCACAGCCTTACTATCCTCAGAATTTTCTACAGCAGCAGAACCCGAATTTTCTGCAACAGTATGACCCGTCACAATCTCAACCTCTGAGTTATGAGGAACAACCATATTTTCAATATCATCCTCAACAGTACCAGCAAGATGTTCCAGATATGTCATATTTCTTTGGAAGTGAAGAGTTTCAACATCAGCAACCTACTCCTACTTTTCAGTCAGATGAGGTTAATGTTATGGAGGAGATTAGGATGCTTGCAAAGAGTTATGAGGAGTCTACCAAATCTATGGGGACACTAGTTGCTCAAATTTTGAGTTGCTTGGAACAAGAGAAACAACAATGCATACTAGAGGCAATTCCAGAAAATAACGGTGACTTGGAGCAAGGTACTGCATGCGTAATTGAGGAAGACAAATTCCAAGAGGAGGTTAGTGTTCACAAGCCATGTGAGGAATTTGATCATGTTAGGATGGTGGATGATTTGGAAAGGGCAGTATTTGGGACACACACTATTAAGCTGTAGAAATTTCAAGAATTGGTATGTGCGAACCAAGAGGTTGATGAACATGGGAAAGATGCAGGTCTTCTACTTGTCTCAAAGTGTGAAGATGGAGGTAGCGCATTAGAGCCAATGGAGGAAGTTCTATTTGAGGAACCAAAGGCTTCAGCAACTTACATTTACCCTCCTCCATTATATTCAAGCGAAGCCCGCGAATGTGTGTTGTTCTACAAATTGACAGATTTTGGATCGACAGATGAAGGCATTGGAATTGGATATAGCTGTTATACGAATAGGCCAAGCGAGGAGAAGGGGCAGAAAGTGTGTCGCCGTGATGACGATGAAGTATCGCGAAGAGATGACCAGGCAAACTATTATCATCCTTAATGGAGGCTTGGAAGTAACGTCAAGCTATTGACGTTAAAGAAGCGCTTCTTGGGAGGAAACCCAAGCATTGTTGTATACTGGTATGTTTTCTACTTTCCCTCGTATTTACTTCCATTCAATGCAGACATTGAATATTTCAAGTTTGGGGGTGGTTTAGGGGATAAGTAGTGTATATGTAGTTATTTGTGATTATGAGTCATTGTGTTAATGTAGGATTTCATGCTTTGCATATTAGTAGTAGTAAATTATGCATTTATGTTCGTGCTATCGACGTTTGTTTCATATAGGATATTCTGTTTTATTTTCGTATATCATGTGAGTTCATAATAGTTTGCATTTGCACCCATGCTTGATAGAAATTTTGTGTTGTTGACGCTTTTGATTGAGAAGTGATATGCTTTATTCTTGTGCACACACATACACTAGTAAGTTGAAGCTAGTAGACTTATTGAATGTGGTAAGTGATTAGAAGGACATGAATATGTGCAAGATGATTTAGTTTGCATGCTTTGAATACAAGTAGGTGCGTTAGAGAGATTTTTGCTTGGGATTGAGTATGTTTTTCCACCAAGTGAGTTTTTGAGCCATATTGCATATTTGTTGCAAATTTTTTCGTTTGCTTGAGTGTCCACGGATTGTTTGCATTACTAGCAGTTGTTTGAGGTCTTTCTTGAAACGCATGACATTATTTGACGATTAAAATGATAAAGGCAATTAGGAATAACAGCATATTTTCCCATATTACCACACCATATTTACATGGATCAATTAGTTAACCCGTTGAGCTTAATCCTATTTTTTTTCGGTGACATACCACATTACTTGCCCAGACTTTTTCTTGTATTGGCCTTACATTAATTTGAACCCGCATTGTCAAAGGCTAGTAGAGTGCTTAATGGAGTAATAAGGTGTACAAAGGAGGGGTTATTGTTGGTCATACTTCTGGGGGAAATATTGAAAATTGGGTTTGTTTACTTGATAGTCGACATGTGTAATAAATTCATGGGATCATTGTTATTTGTTATATTATTGTTTTATCTAGCTCTCGAAAAAAAAAGAAAAAAAAGAAAAAAAAAGAAAAAAAAAGAAGAAAAAATATATTATGAGAGCGTATTTGTGTTTGTTGTGATCCTACTTTAGTCGACTAGTCGAGTGTTTGTTTTTAGTAAAAATTATGTGGGGGGAAAATAGGGTGTTGTGTATGATTTATTATGGTACTTACTAGCTTAATTTTGACACTTCACCTGATTTGGCTTATTTGACATACCTTGTCCCTAGCCCCGTTACAACCCAATTAAAGACCTTTTGATTATCGTCATTGATGTATGTTGTGTTAAGAGTTAGATTGATACCAAATGTCAAGCATGCGTATGATTTTGTTGGAATTGAGTGATACACTTACCCTTGTTCTTGAGTGAATATTCTTTAGTGAGTGGATTTTGAGTGTTTGCTTGTTTTTGCGTATGAGATCCAGAGTTTGTCTCAAAGATGTACTCTTGAAGGCTTAGCATGATTACTAACTTATTCTTACACTTGACATGGACTTGTGAGAACTTATGCATGTTCATTGAGTAGACTATGTGAATACTTGCACTTTCGACACCAAGACATTGCGTTATTACTTTGATTCTTAAGTTGATATGGCATGAGAGGATTGGAAGGTATGGTAGGATATTAGTACTAGATTAATTGCATTTGCATTTAGTTGCATTCATGCATTGCATTGTTTAGTTAGATGGATTTTGTGGGTACATTCACTATAGGCCCTCACGAGACCTTACTCGTCCACTAGGGCTGCCTAGGGGTTTAAAGGGCTTGTTGCATATGCCAAATGCAACCGTGATCACCTACGGAAGTGGTACTAATTAGTTAGTTAGTTGTAATTGTTTATGCTTGAGGACAAGCATCAGTTTAAGTTTGGGGGTGTGATAAGTAGATTTTATATCCACTTGGAGCGTTCCATATCGGCTTAAATTGATTGATCTCAAGTTTGTTGTATTTTTGATGTTTTTGTGTAGTTGTGCAGGGTTGTAGCTATCGGTTAGTGTTGGTGTTTCTAATCGATATTAGAGTGGAATTAAGCATTGGAATGAAGATTTGACACTTGTGTTATGCTACCAAGGAGTTACATGTGTCATGGTATTGAAAATGTTAGCTAATGCAAAAGAAACGGAGGAGAAAGGAGCAATTTGTGTAAAATTCGGATTTTCTGGGTATGTTGCGCAGTCTTCACTGTTTTGGCCATATCTGGAGTTCTAGAAGTCCGTTTTCAGCGATCTTACAGCTCACGCGAAGCCTGGGAGATTTTTTACAATTTTGGACAGAAAGCATGGCACGCTGCAGCCTGAGACGGGCGCTGCAGCGCGGGAACCCTTCTGGAAATTCTGAATTTTTATCCAGAAAACCCTGATTTACTGTTTGGGCCATATCTTGAGTTCTACAAGTCTGTTTTGGACGATCTTACTATCCACGCGAAGCTAACGAGATTCTCTATCATTCTAAAGTGGTCCAGATGTCCAATTACAAATGGAATGGCCCAGAAATATTGAAGAAAAGTCAGCTACGAATTTTCCTTAAAAACCGAATCAGTTTAGGAAACGTATTATGTGCCGAACTGCAGAAATTCAACTTTGACAAGGAAATTGCTTTAATTCCTACTTCTAATAAGTATGGTAATTGCTTTGGGTGGCTAGAACATTCCAGAATCAGATCTACACATGGAATTTGCAATTCTATTCTCATTCAAGAACGGAAATTGCCAATCTTCTATTCCAACTCTAAAAAGGCAATTTCTTGCTGGGCAAGAATTATAGAGCCTATATAAACACATCCTACCATTGTAATTTGAGAAGAACCATTACATATCAATTACTTAGGTTTATTTGTATATTTTCATACTTTGTTTTTATCATGGTTTCATCAGATCCCATGATGACGAGAGGTTCAATTATGTGCTAATCGTTGTCATGGGATTCTAACGGATTTATATATGGAGCTTTAGTATCTTGATGCTTTACAGATCTGTGTGTGATGTATATCTGATATCCTCGTATGGTTGTGTTTCATGTATTTAGATGCGTAGCTAACATCTAATTTGTTAATCTCTTGTGAAGCGAGAGTGGATCTTGACATTTAGAACTTGCCATGCTAGCATAGGATAGGTTGATGTTTTAACATCATGATTTGTGGCGTAAATAGAGATATTATGCTGCCCTATGTGATCAATGTGGATAACTTGCTCTTCAACCGTTATGTTTTCAAATTCTATAGACATATAGGGTCTAAGCATAATTGGTGTCTATTCATCTTCTATCTCTTTTGTGGATGTATGTTTAGTTTGGTATTCGTATACTGAGAGGTAGCGTGTACTTGTTTCGTGTTGTCTGATCAGATATCATAACCATTGCATATAGTGATTAAAGGCGTCAGATCTAAGCAAAGTATTTAATGAAGTTAGGATCCCATGCTTTCTCTTGCAGAAGTAATTTGATTTAAATTCTCGTTAGTTAGTTAATTCTTAGTTTGTTAGTTTATTTCTTAGTTAATTTAGTTTATTAAACCCAAAATTGTTATTTGTCTTAGCAGTGAATAATAATCAAACATTGTTGCATAGGTACAAACTGAATTAAAACCATAACCAGATCTCTGTGGGAACGGACTCGACTTATTCATATATTACTTGTGACCACGTACGCTTGCGTGATTAGTGCAAACATTGACCATAGCCACTGGTGAGAAAGTTTCATCATAGTCAATACCATGAATTTGTTTGAAACCTTTCGCAACCAGCCTTGCTTTATAGGTCTGAACATTTCCATCCATGTCAGTTTTCTTCTTGAAAACCCATTTGCACCCTACGGGTTTTACCCCTTCAGGTGGATCAACCAAATTCCATACTTGGTTTTCATACATGGAATCCATCTCGGATTTCATGGCTTCAAGCCATCTCTTAGAGTCTAGACTATTCATAGCATCTTGGTATGTGAGAGGCTCATCTTCATCTATGAGCATCAAATCACCACATTGAGTCAAGAGAAATCCATATCTCTCTGGCTCACGGCGAATTCTACCAGATCTACGAACAACCTGTGTTTGTTGAGCGTTATCTTTATCCTGCTCTTGTTCCACTTCAGGTTCAATTCTATTTTGTGGTTCTCGATCTTCATCGAGATCTATAGTTCTCCCACTGTTTCTTTTGGAAACATAATCTCTTTCCATGAAGACAGCATCTCGAGCAATAAACACTTTCTGCTCAGAAGGACTATAAAAATAATACGCCTTTGTTTCATTAGGGTATCCCACAAAATTGCACTCTTCGGATTTAGGTCTAAGCTTGTCAGATACTTAACGTTTCACAAATGCCTTACATCCCCAAACTTTCATAAAGTTCATGCCTGAACGTTTCTCCTTCCATATTTCATATGGAGTCTTTTGAACCTTTTTAGTAGGAACACGGTTAAGTGTGAAAGCCGCTGTTTCTAGAGCGTAACCCCAGAAACTTATTGGAAGATCTGCATGACTCATCATCGATCGTTCCATGTCCAACAGGGTGCGATTTCTCCTCTCTGAAACTCCATTCCATTGAGGTGTACCTGGCGGAGTGAGTTGTGATACAATACCACACTCTTTTAAATACTCTTTAAATTCGGTACTTAAGTATTCACCCCCACGATCGGATCGTAAGATCTTAATACTTGCACCTCCGCCTATTTGCTTCTCTACTTCAGCCTTGTATTCTTTGAACTTTTCAAAAGAATCGGATTTATTCTTCATAAGATATACATATCATATCTACTGAAATCATCAGTAAATGTTATGAAATAGTAGTAGCCTCCTCTAGCCATCACACGCATTGGGCCACATACATCACTATGTATTAGCTCCAGACGTTCAGTGGCCCTTTGACCCTTACCAGTGAAAGGGGCTTTAGTCATCTTACCAAGCAAACAAGATTCGCATTCATCGTTTGATTCAAAATCAAACTTATCCAAGTATCCATCCTTATGTAATTTGGATATGCGTTTCTCATATATATGGCCTAGACGACAATACCAGAGGTATGTTTGATTTGAGTCATTAACTTTAAGTCGTTTGTTTTCTATGTTACAGACAGGATTATCTAAATCAAGAACATAAAAACCATTAAATAAATGCGCAACACCATAGGTTAAATCATTCAAAGCAAAAGAGCAACTGTTGTTCTTTATTGTAAACGAAAAACCTTTCTTGTCCAAACAAGAAACAGAAATAATGTTTCTGCGAATCGCAGGCACGTAAAAATAGTCTTCAAGTTCTAAAACAAGCCCAGAGGGCAAAGATAAATAATAAGTCCCTACAGCTAAAGCAGCAACTCTTGCTCCATTGCCTACTCGTAGGTCCACTTCTCCCTTAGCCAAAGTCCTACTTCTCTGCAGTTCCTGCACATTTATACAAATGTGAGAAGCACATCTAGTATCCAATACCCAAGATGTAGAAATAGACAGATTGACTTCTATAACATAAATACCTGATCCAAAAATCTGAACACCCTTCATTTTCTTCTGATCCTCCAAGTAAGCAGGACAGTTTCTCTTCCAGTGACCAGGCTTGTGGCAATAGTGACAAACAGCTTTGTCAGCCTTTGCGACATCTCCCTTCGACTTTTTAGCCTTTTTGAAAGAGGGCTTAGAAGGACCAAGATCTTTTGATGCAACCTTTTTCTTGCCCTTCCATTTCCCCTTTCCCTTAGCACCTTTCTTGCCCACCATCATTATGGGAGCTTTCTCAGGTGCCTTGACCATATTTGCTTCAGTGGTCCTCAGCATGGCCAACAATTCCATAGGAGTCTTATCTTGCTCAGTCATATTAAAAGTCATAATGAACTGAGTATAGTCGTTGTTCAAAGATTGCAAGATTATATCGACTTGAGCCTCTCGCTGAAGCGGGAAACCCAAACGAGCAAGGTAATCACAATACCCAATTATCTTTAGAACATGTGGTCCAACTGGTCCATTGCCCTGCTTGCACGAGAAGAGTGCTTTGCTCGTGTTGAACTTTTCCACACGAGCCAGTGATTGAAACATCGTTGAAAGATGTTCAAACATAATATAAGCATTCATATCAAAATGCTGCTTCTGAAGCTCAGCATCCATAGTGGCAAGCATAAGACAAGCCACATCAGTCGCATCATCAATATGCTTCTAATAAGCATTTTGTTGAGCAAGAGTGGCATTGGCAGCAGGGGCTGCCGGTGGAGGAATATCAATCACATAAGATTTCTTTTCCTGCATGAGAACAATTCTCAAATTCCTAGACCAGTCAAGGAAGTTTGATCCTGTCAGCTTGTCCTTCTCAAGGACTGATCGCACAGAGAAAGTGTTGTTTGTGTTTTGTGCCATTTGTTTTCTACAATGATAAAATGCATAAGATAAGTTAGATTGTTACAATAATTATGTTCAAGTGATTATGACATATTCATAATATATCTCCCACTATTTTTATCAAATCAATAGCCCTTACTATTAAATCGGAAAGAATATCCCATAAATCTTTCTAGTGAGCCAAGATCCATATTTCGTCATATCCTAAGTCAACCACTGGTAGTCCTTAAAACATGATTATTTAGGTAGACAACAGTTGTCAATTATATCATATATAATTCTTGGATAGTTTGGTGAACAACATTTGATCTTATCTATCTAATAGATTTTGAACCAAACTCTATGCTTCTAAGTTCATAATAGTTGAATATAACCGTTTATTTTCAGCTTATTATGATGACTCAGTTAAGTTAGACCCAATGATACAACGGCCGAATATAACCGTTTATATTCGTCACATCTCACCACGATAGACAGGAGTCCCCTGCCACTGGCAGTCATTTCCCTTATCGATCTAGGATTCAATGAGTATTCATTCATTGGAAAGCATCCGATTAAACTTAATATTTTGTTAAGGGGTTTAGAAAAATTATAACGATCATGATCACATCATAAAGAGATCCTCAATTTTTCCTTGAATCAAATATTTCAAATTGACATCTTAAACTGTTCATTTCCCAGGTAGATGGAGGATCCCAATGGTCACACTTAATACCCATAAACCTTACGAATACGCATATCCGTTTTTGTCAGAAAATCCCAATTTTCGATATCAAAAATCCATATTTAATTCCGTGTTTTAAAAATCCATATTTCATAAACACCAGAATCTCATGATCGTTTGTTCATTTTAAAATCTTGAATCGTTATAGATTTTATCTTGTTTAGCATGGCAAGCATGGCATGGGTGACGTATCTAATACATGCATACATCATTAATTTAATTAAAGCATGCATCTTCTACTTTACACATACATTCCATACATCATATGTAAAGTGCATAAAGTAAACGTGCAATGGTCATGGCTCAATCCTATGTGATCTTTTCAATTTAATGAAAAGATCAAGGTCAATCTATGGGGTAATAATAACTATTACATTTGTCTTCTTAATTGCTTCCATTGACTCCTTAGCCTCCATGGAATGCCTCCTTATTCCCTTGTCCTTCTTGGAAGTTACAAAATTAACTATACTAATGAACTTACAAAAGAACTCGAGTTACATTCGAGATAAAGCATTAAGAAAGAAAACGACATGCAAGTCGTATTTATTACAAACCAAAAGAAAAAACCATTACACTAGGGTCAATAAGCCATAACCATGCACCATGCTCAAGTAATCATTTAAAGCATATGTCACAAGCCCAAATTAAAATGAAGCCCTAAACACACGGATCGACCTTGATTCCAATTACCAGAAACATATCAATATACATGCAAATCATGTATCAGAATACAATTCCAGAAGCAAATATCAATATACATGCGACCTTGATTCCAGTTACCAGAAACATGTATCAGCATACATGTAACCCTAATCCCAGTAAACAGATCGTATCCGTTTGCATCCATCCGACAGTTTATATCATCATACAAACCAAACAGCATACATGTCATAACAGATAGTATACATATGAGTCATGGCAGATTCCAAACATACTAATATCATCATATCAGATTATACAGATTCATTATATCAATCATATAACATAACTATATCATGGCAGATTCATCTAACATGCATACTCGTAAAAATACAGTAAACACGTAACCAAATCAGTCCCTTAGACACGTAGCTCTGATACCATTGTTGGGTTCCGAGGCATAAAACGCAGCGGAATAACGTAAATAAAATAATAAATATCGAAACCCAAACCAGGATCCATGTATAATTCTGAACAGATTATGGAGAAAAACGAATCATACCTTTAAAAACGTAGTTTCACGAACTCAACGGAGATCCTAGCTTGTAATCACCACACACAGCCTTGCGTCAAGATCTGCGTCTCTAAGGTAATCCACATGAATGTCCGACCGTCCAACGATCCAAGGAGCCATGTACTAGCCTACGAAGAACAGCCTCTCTCTCTCTCTCTAGCCTCTCAAAGATAGAGCTGCTAGGGTTTTATCAAAAACAAAATTATGATCTCTTAACCCTAAATTAATACATCATCATGTATTTATATTAGAGAGATAAAGGGCTAAAATCAAAAATCGAATTGGGCTTCCTTAAACCCAACTCTATTTATTCTAATTTTATTATTGGATTTCCTTAAATCCAATTATGTTCTTCCTTTCCAAAACCATTAATCTAAGGGTCTTAAGGCCATAACCATCACCATGCTCAAGTAACAATTAAATAACATGTCATATTATATAATCATGTTATACCATATCATATTTCAGATGATCCAATCAAAGAAATCATATACCGCAAAAATCAGAAAATCAGAATCAAATTCTGAAAACAATAAATCGTCTTTTTCATGCAATAAACGGCGTCAAACGCCTTACAGACGAGTCGTTGATAGCAACGCTATCAGTTTTGTTCAGACGCTCATTTTCAATCAGAAAACACATATCGTTTGCGAAAATCGGACACTGGACAGATTTTACCAGATTTGCACAGCGTATACAGAAATCGTATCGTATACAATCCCCATATCAAGAACAAACATTAATCATATATATATATATACAGATTATATAATCATCATATGATCATCTCAATCATCTTAAATCATAACAGAACCATATACATGCATCATAACATATTATAAACAACATATATAAGAACATAAACATGGCAGATTCGCAAAACATGCATACTCGCATCATATACAGTAAACACGTAACCAAATCAACCGCTTATACACGTAGCTCTGATGCCATTGTTGTCTAGGCCATATAAAAATGAGAAACGCATATCCAAATTATATAAGGATGGATACTTGGATAAGTTTGATTTTGAATCATACCAAGAATGCGAATCTTGTTTGCTTGGTAAGATGACTAAAGCCCCTTTCACTAGTAAGGGTCAAAGGGCCACTAAACGTCTGGGGCTAATACATAGTGATGTATGTGGCCCAATACGTGTGATGGCTAGATGAGGCTACTACTACTTCATAACATTTACTGATGATTTCAGTAGATATGGATATGTATATCTTATGATGAGTAAATCCGATTCTTTTGAGAAATTCAAAGAATACAAGGCTGAAGTAGAGAAGCAAATTGGCGGAGATGCAAGTATTAAGATCTTACAATCCGATCGTAGGGGTGAATACTTAAGCACCGATTTAAAAGAGTATTTAAAAGAGTGTGGTATTGTATCACAACTTACTCCGCCAGGTACACCTCAATGGAATGGAGTTTCAGAGAGGAGAAATCGCACCATGTCAGAGTATTTAAAAGAGTGTGGTATTGTATCACAACTTACTCCGCCAGGTACACCTCAATGGAATGGAGTTTCAGAGAGGAGAAATCGCACCTTGTTGGACATGGTGCGATCGATGATGAGTCATGCAGATCTTCCAATAAGTTTCTGGGGTTATGCTCTAGAAATAGCGGCTTTCACACTTAACCGTGTTCCTACTAAGAAGGTTCAAAAGACTCCATGTGAAATATGGAAGGAGAAACGGTCAGGCATGAACTTTATGAAAGTTTGGGGATGCAAGGCATTTGTGAAACGTCAAGTATCTGACAAGCTTGAACCTAAATCCGAAGAGTGCAATTTTGTGGGATACCCTAATGAAACAAATGCGTATTATTTTTATAGTCCTTCTGAGCAGAAAGTGTTTATTGCTCGAGATGCTGTCTTCATGGAAAGAGATTTTGTTTCCAAAAGAAACAGTGGGAGAACTATAGATCTCGATGAAGATCGAGAACCACAAAATAGCATTGAACCTGAAGTGGAACAAGAGCAGGATAATGATAATGCTCAACAAACACAGGTTGTTCGTAGAACTGGTAGAATTCGCCATGAGCCAGAGAGATATGGATTTCTCTTGACTAAATGTGGTGATTTGATGCTTATAGATGAAGATGAGCCTCTCACATACCAAGATGCTATGAACAGTCCAGACTCTAAGAGATGGCTTGAAGCCATGAAATTCGAGATGGATTCCATGTACGAAAACCAAGTATGGACTTTGGTTGATCCACCTGAAGGGGTAAAACCCATAGGGTGCAAATGGGTTTTCAAGAAGAAAACTGACATGGATGGAAATGTTCAGACCTATAAAGCATGGCTGGTTGTAAAAGGTTTCAAACAAATTCATGGTATTGACTATGATGAAACTTTTTCACCAGTGGTTATGGTCAAGTCCATAAGGATTTTGCTTGCCATTGCAGCATTCCATGATTATGGAATCTGGCAAATGGATGTCAAAACAGCCTTCCTTAATGGAAGCCTTGAAGAGGATGTGTACATGACACAACCTGAAGGTTTTGTCGATCCAAGGAATGTTAGCAAGATATGTAAATTACGTCGATCCATTTATGGATTGAAGCAAGCCTCTAGAATATGGAATATTCATTTTGATGAAATAGTCAAAGAGTATGGCTTTGTTCAAAACGAAGATGAACCATGTGTTTACAAGAAGGTTAGTGGGAGCCATGTGGCATTCATAGTACTATATGTTGATGATATACTACTAATGGGGAATGACATACCTTCTCTAAAGGCTGTTAAGACTTGGTTAGGGAGCAACTTCTCTATGAAAGACTTAGGAGAGGCAACCTACATTCTAGGAATGAGGATCTATAGAGATAGATCTAGAAGGATGATCGGTCTAAGTCAGAGCACATACATTGATAAGGTTTTGCATCGTTTTGGTATGCAAAATGCAAAAAGGGGATATGTCCCCGTGTCTCAAGGGATAACGATCTCTAAAGACCAGTGTCCGAAATCATTGGATGAGAAGGACCACATGAGTAAGGTTCCATATGCCTCAGCAATTGGATCTATCATGTATGCAACGGTATGCACTCGCCCAGATGTTTCGTATGCTTTGAGCATGACGAGCAGATACCAGTCTAATCCAGGTGAAGGTCACTGGACGACAGTCAAGAATGTTCTAAAGTACCTGAACAGGACTAAAGATTCATTCTTGGTGTATGGAGGAGAGGAGAAACTGGTTGTAAAAGGTTACACCGATGCAAGTTTCCAAATAGACAGGGATGATACTGTATCACAGTCTGGTTTTGTGTTTTGTTTAAACGGAGGTAACATACACATATGTAAAGTGCACACAAATGATAACATTGCAGACCTACTGACCAAAGGCTTGTCGCAGCAGAAGCACGATGGTCACACTAGTTCCATGGGTATTAGATACATGGGTGATTGGCTCTAGTGCAAGTGGGAGACTGTTAGTGTAGGTGCCCTAGAGGCAATACATTGTTTCTTTTAATAAACCCTTATGTCATTTGATTATTCATTAAACGTATTTATTATGACTTTAATTACTGCGATATATTTGTTAGCATAATAAATGTCCTTAGAATCATGATACACATTATATAGTTTAAGTACATGACTTGAACTTGAGATTATATAATATATCATATTCTTAAAGGTCCCTAGTCGAGTATTATTATTACAGGGCAATAAAAATATGTAAATAGACTAGTATGTTATTTGACAGATAACCACATTTCATTGGTTATAAGTATGGAGATACTAAAGTCAAAAACATAGGTACATGTAGGGGTACATGGTACTGGACAGACCCACAGTGAGATTCTTCATGTTTAATAAAGTCATAAGAAAGACTCACAGTGATAATGGTGTAATGGTCCTTTGACTTGAGATCATTATATTTTTATACGAGGATTAATATACTTTGACTACATTAAAAGTTACCTTTGACCGGGTGATGATAAAAGTGGACATCGGGTATATCATGAGTCGTATGAGAAATATGAATGATAGATAAAGGATTTAACCCTCCTAGAATTAGGAGAGATATTATTGGCCTCTTGATTGAGTGAGACTATAAAATGCATGGATGTGCTCAAATAATGATTTGTTTTAATAGTCTACTCATGGATCAAGTAAACCCGGATTAAATGTTGAAGAGGATGACTAAACACATGCCTCGAGTTTAATCTATAATATTTGGTTAAAGGGATTATATTACACAGAAACATTAATCACAAAAAGTTTAAATTGGATCACCGATTATTATTATTACTTGGGTAGCAATGATGTATTACTAGATACCGCTCATTGTTTATAATTTTATTAGATATTAAAATTACTGCCAACGTAATAATAACCTATAGGGTCACACACTTAGAACGTCTTAAAAGGAGTTTTAGTTTAAATTAAGAATTTAAATTAAATCATTATTAAATTGAGAATTGGCTATTTAATTAATTGGACTGGTCCTAATTAATTATCTAAGCAAATTCGAATTTAATAAAGTAAGAACAAAATTGGATTTAAGGAAGTCCAATAATAAAATCAGAATAGAAATAGAATTGGGTTTAAGGAAGCCCAATTCGGTTTTTTGATTTTAGCCCATTATCTCTCTCATATAAATACATAATGATGTATTACTTTAGGGTTAAGAGTCATTAAATCGTTTTTGACAAAACCCTAGCAGCTCCATCTTCGAGAGGCTAGAGAGAGATAGGTTGTTCTTCGCGGGCTAGTACCTGGCTCCTCGGATCGTTGGACGATCGGACGTTCGTGTGGATTACCTTAGAGACACGGATCTTGACGCAAGGACTGTGTGTGGTGATTACAAGCAAGGATCTCCGTTGAGTTCGTGAAACAAGATCTTATAAAGGTATGATTCGTTTTCACCATTATCTGCCCAGAATTATACATGGATCCTAGTTTGGGTTTCGAAAATTTTGTTTTATTTACGTTTATCCGTTGCGTTTTATGCCTCGGAACCCAACAATGGTATCAAAGATTTATATGGCCTAAACGACAATGCCGGAGGTATGTTTGATTTGAGTCATTTGTCTTAAGACGTTTATTATTTACATTATAGACAGGAGTATCAAGAACATATAAACCATTAAACAAACGTGCAACCTTATAGGTCACATTATTCAATGAAAAGGAACAACAATTGTTCTGAATCATAAAGAAAAAAGTAATCTTGTCCCAACAAGAAACGGTAATAATGTTTCTGCAAATCGCAGACACGTAATAACAGTTCTCTAGTTCTGAAATAAGCCCCGAGGGCAATGATAAATAAATCCCTACAGCTAAATCAACAATCTTTGCTCCATTTCCAACATGTAGGTCGACTTCTCCTAACGCCAAAGTCCTACTCCGTTGCTGTTTCTACACATTTATACAAATGTGAGAACCACATCCGGTATCTAATACCCATGATGTAGAAGTAGACAAATTGACTTCTATAACATAAATACCTGAATCAGAAATCTGAACAGCCTTCAGTTTCTTCAGATCCTACAAATAAGACAGTTTCTCTTCCAGTGACCCGGCTTTTTGCAATAGTGACAATCACCTTTTGCAACACCTCCTGTAGGCATCAAAGCCCCTTTGGGAGCATGTTTTGGATTTGCATTAGTTTTGGATCCAATCCTCCTCTTGCCTTTCCATTGCCAATCAAGGAAGTTTGTTCATGTCAACTTGTCCTTCTCAAGGACTGATCGTACAGAGAAGTTTATTTGAGTTGTTTGCCATTTGAATATCCACAATGTTAAAATGCATAAAATAATTAGTCTATTGAATTATTAAGTTAAGTTCAAGTGATTATTCATATATATTCAAAATATATATCTCCCACTATTTTTATCAAATTAATAGCCCTTACTATTAATTCGGAAAGTATATCCCATAAATCTTTCTAGTGAGCCAAGATCCATATTTCGTCATGTCCTAAGTCAACCATTGGTAGTCCTTAAAACATGATTATTTAGGTAGACAACATTTGTCAATTATATCATATATAACTCTTGGATAGTTTGGTAGAACAACATTTGTTCATATAACAACATTTGTTCCTATTTATCCAATAAATCTTACCAAACTCTATGCTTCTAAGTTCATAATAATTGAATATAACCGTTTAGTATCACCTTATTATGACGACTCAGTTAAGTTAGACCCAATGATACAACGGCCGAATATAACCGTTTATATTCGTCGCATCTCACCACGATAGATAGGAGTCCCCTACCACTGAAAGCCCTTCCCCTTATCGATCTAGGATTCGATGAGTGTTCATTCATTGGAAAGCATCTGATTAAAACTTAATATTTTGTTAAGGGGTTTAGAAAATTTATAACGATCATGATCACATCATAAAGAGATCCTCAATTTTTCCTTGAACCAAATATTTCAAATTGACATCTTAAATTATTCATTTCCCAGGTAGATGGAGGATCCCAATGGTCACACTTAATATCCATTAACCTTACGAATACGCATATCCGCTTTTGTCAGAAAATCCCAATTTTAGATGTCAAAAACCCATATTTAATTTCGTGTTTTAAAAATCCATATTTCATAAACACAAGAATCTCATGATCGTTTTGTTTAAGTTAAAATCTCAAGTCGTTACAGATTTTATCTTGTTTAAGCAGGCATGGCATGGGTGATGTATCCAATACATACATACATGATTAATCTAATTAAAGCATGCATCATCTATGTTATTCTGCACATACATCCATACATATATGTAAAGTGCGATAAAATAAACGTGGTTGGTTATGGCCCAATCCTATGTGATCTTTATCAAGCTCATGATAAAGATCAAGGTCAGTCTATGATGGTAAAATAAATACAAACTATTCCAAACGTTCTTCCTTGTGAATTGCCTCATGTATTGCTTCATTAGATAGCCTTCTTGAGTCTTCAAATACATTACATAATTGAAAATAAAAACTAATCTAATGAACTTACAAGAGAACTCGAGTTACATTCGAGATAATAAATTACAAGGAATAACGACATGCAAGTCGTATTTAGAAACCAAAACCATAAACCATTAAACTAAGGGTCTTAAGGCCATAACCAGCACCATGCTCAAGTAAACACATAATATACATCATCATATGTCACCATACATCAATACATAACAGTACATATCATATCCAATATGATCATATAAGATATATCTCATAAAACAATTTTCAGAAAATTCGATATTAAATAAGAAAACCATAAATCGCTGTTTACAGGCAGTAAACGATATCAAACGGCTTACAGATGCGAACCTGACATTTGTCAGTCTTGCTCAGTGGCCCAATTCCAGTCAAAAAACATATATTGTTTGCGAAATTCGGACATCACTAAATCTGCATTTTTTTTTCAGAAATCGTATCGTATACAATCTCCAAAATAAGAACAAGCATGTATCAACAATATATACAATCATCCAATGATTGTACAATCCATATGAATATCATATATATTCATCATGATCAAATCATAGAACATATAAGGCATAATCAAAATTCAAAATTAAATCAGAAACACTTGAATCGCTGTTTACAGGTAGTAAACGACCTTAAACGCCTTATAAACGCACGAGTGACAAAGTCCGTTTTGTTCAGACGCCCGTTTCCCTTTCCGAAAAGGTAATTTGGGCAAAAATTGGACATAGTATGCAAATTTCACCAAATCTGCACATCATATACAGAAATCGTATCGTATACCATTCCCATATCAAGAGCAAACACAAATCATATATATATCAGTATATATACAGATTTTATAATCATCATATGATCATCTCAATTATCATTAACATACAGTTTATACATATATATCAAAATCAACGCATCATACATGACAATCATCAAACATGCTCGCATATATATTAAAACTGTAACATATAACCGAATTAAAACGTTTTTGCAAGTAGCTCTGATGTCATTGAAGACGATGAAATATACGATGTGCACATCATATACAGTATACAATATGTAATATTTTATGTTGGTTCCACCTGTTTCAAAATTATTATAGTTTTAGTTTTTTTCATATTTCATTATTTGAAATACGTTTGTATCTAAATAAATATTTCTAATATTTTATTCTTAACTTAAATACAATTTTTAATTTAAACATAATTTACACTTTTATTTTTCACTTCTATAAGTGTAAATTATATTGTATTTAACTATTTCACTTCTAAAAGTATATATTATATTGTATTTAAATTAAAAGTTATTAAAGTTTTAGCTTTTTTAATTTTTCATTATTTGAAAGATGTTTGTATTCAAATAAATATTTTTAATATTTTATTCTTAAAATATAGAAAACTTTTTCTCAAAAACTAAAATTTATTTATATTTCTAAAATTTGTTAGATATTATTAAATGTAAAGATAATTTTAAAATCGTTAAATATTTCACTGTTAATGTTTTACATTCAATCAAAAAGTCTATTTAGGCATAAGAAAATTTAGTTATCAATGACATGCATCGCCTCAATATTGTCCATATTTTCATAAAATTGGAGATGAATAATAATTTTTTGAGTTACTTAAAGGATTTCAAAGATATTTTTTTTATTTTTTTGGATGATAATACAATGAGTTTTTAATATATTTGTGCTTTTAAAATAAAATGCTAGTAAATTTGGTGGACACTATTTTTATTTGATTAAGCAAAATTATATACTGATTTTTTTAAAAGTAAAATATTTACATTTTCGTTATTTTATTTACGTCTTTTGATTTTAATAAATTAACATTGAAGACGCATCGTATATAACGTTTTCTGTATACAATGTGCAGATTTGGTGAAATTTGCATATTGTGTCTGATTTTCGTCCAAATTACCTTTTCGGAAAGGGAAACAGGCGTCTGAACAAAACTGACTTTGTCACTCGTGCGTTTATAAGGCGTTTAAGGTCGTTTACTACCTATAAACAACGATTCAAGTGTTTCTGATTTAATTTTGAATTTTGATTATGCCTTATATGTTCTATGATTTGATCATGATGAATATATATGATATTCATATGGATTGTACAATCATTGGATGATTGTATATATTGTTGATACATGCTTGTTCTTATTTTGGAGATTGTATACGATACGATTTCTGAAAAAAATATGCAGATTTAGTGAAATTTGTGTACTGTGTCCGAATTTCGCAAACAATATATGTTTTTTGACTGGAATCGGGCCACTGAGCAAGACTGACAAAAGTCAGGTTCGCATCTGTAAGCCGTTTGATATCGTTTACTGCCTGTAAACAGCGATTTATGGTTTTCTGATTTAATATCGAATTTTCTGAAAATTGTTTTATGAGATATATCTTATATGATCATATTGGATATGATATGTACTGTTATGTATTGATGTATGGTGACATATGATGATGTATATTATGTGTTTACTTGAGCATGGTGCTGGTTATGGCCTTAAGACCCTTAGTTTAATGGTTTATGGTTTTGGTTTCTAAATACGACTTGCATGTCGTTATTCCTTGTAATTTATTATCTCGAATGTAACTCGAGTTCTCTTGTAAGTTCATTAGATTAGTTTTTATTTTCAATTATGTAATGTGTTTGAAGACTCAAGAAGGCTATCTAATGAAGCAATACATGAGGCGATTCATAAGGAAGAACGTTTGTAATAGTTTGTATTTATTTTACCACCATAGACTGACCTTGATCTTTATCATGAGCTTGATAAAGATCACATAGGATTGGGCCATAACCAACCACGTTTATTTTATCGCACTTTACATATATGTATGGATGTATGTGCAGAATAACATAGATGATGCATGCTTTAATTAGATTAATCATGTATGTATGTATTGGATACATCACCCATGCCATGCCTGCTTAAACAAGATAAAATCTGTAACGACTTGAGATTTTAACTTAAACAAAACGATCATGAGATTCTTGTGTTTATGAAATATGGATTTTTAAAACACGGAATTAAATATGGGTTTTTGACATCTAAAATTGGGATTTTCTGACAAAAGCGGATATGCGTATTCGTAAGGTTAATGGGTATTAAGTGTGACCATTGGGATCCTCCATCTACCTGGGAAATGAACAATTTAAGATGTCAATTTGAAATATTTGGTTTAAGGAAAAATTGAGGATCTCTTTATGATGTGATCATGATCGTTATAAATTTTCTAAACCCCTTAACAAAATATTAAGTTTTAATCAGATGTTTTCCAATGAATGAACACTCATCGAATCCTAGATCGATAAGGGGAAGGGCTGTCAGTGGCAGGGGACTCCTATCTATCGTGGTGAGATGCGACGAATATAAACGGTTATATTCGGCTGTTGTATCATTGGGTCTAACTTAACTGAGTCGTCATAATAAGGTGAAACTAAACGGTTATATTCAACTATTATGAACTTAGAAGCATAGAGTTTGGTAAGATTTATTGGATAAATAGGAACAAATGTTGTTATATGAACAAATGTTGTTCTACCAAACTATCCAAGAGTTATATATGATATAATTGACAAATGTTGTCTACCTAAATAATCATGTTTTAAGGACTACCAGTGGTTGACTTAGGACATGACGAAATATGGATCTTGGCTCACTAGAAAGATTTATGGGATATACTTTCCGAATTAATAGTAAGGGCTATTAATTTGATAAAAATAGTGGGAGTATATATTTTGAATATATATGAATAATCACTTGAACATAACTTAATAATACCGCAGACTAATTATTTTATGCATTTTAACATTGTGGATATTCAAATGGCAAACAACTCAAATAAACTTCTCTGTACGATCAGTCCTTGAGAAGGACAAGTTGACAGGAACAAACTTCCTTGATTGGCAATGGAAAGGCAAGAGGAGGATTGGATCCAAATCTAATGCAAATCTAAAACATGCTCCCAAAGGGGCTTTGATGCCTATAGGAGGTGTTGCAAAAAATAAATCTATTCTCTCAGTACATGAGGTGTTGCATATATTGTTATAAATCTATGAATGATTTATATTCATAGTTCCGAATTAAATCTGCACATCGTATACAGTATGTAATATTTTATGTTGGTTCCACCTGTTTCAAAATTATTTTAGTTTTAGTTTTTTTCATATTTCATTATTTGAAATACGTTTGTATCCAAATAAATATTTTTAATATTTTATTCTTCACTTAAATACAATTTTTAATTTAAAAATAATTTACACTTTTATTTTTCACTTCTATAAGTGTAAAATATATTGTATTTAACTGTTTCACTTCTAAAAGTATATATTATATTGTATTTAAATTAAAAGTTATTAAAGTTTTAGCTTTTTCAATTTTTCATTATTTGAAAGATGTTTGTATTCAAATAAATATTTTTAATATTTTATTCTTAAAATATAGAAAACTTTTTATCAAAAACTAAAATTTATTTATATTTCTAAAATTTGTTAGATATTATTAAATGTAAGGATAATTTTAAAATCGTTAAATATTTCACTGTTAATGTTTTACATTCAATCAAAAAGTCTATTTAGGCATAAGAAAATTTAGTTATCAATGACATGCATCGCCTCAATATTGTCCATATTTTCATAAAATTGGAGATGAATAATAATTTTTTGAGTTACTTAAAGGATTTCAAAGATATTTTTTTATTTTTTTGGATGATAATACAATGAGTTTTTAATATATTTGTGCTTTTAAAATAAAATGCTAGTAAATTTGGTGGACACTATTTTTATTTGATTAAGCAAAATTATATACTGATTTTTTTAAAAGTAAAATATTTACATTTTCGTTATTTTATTTACGTCTTTTGATTTTAATAAATTAACATTGAAGACGCATCGTATATAACGTTTTCTGTATACAATGTGCAGATTTGGTGAAATTTGCATATTGTGTCTGATTTTCGTCCAAATTACCTTTTCGGAAAGGGAAACAGGCGTCTGAACAAAACTGACTTAGTCACTCGTGCGTTTATAAGGCGTTTAAGGTCGTTTACTACCTATAAACAGCGATTCAAGTGTTTCTGATTTAATTTTGAATTTTGATTATGCCTTATATGTTCTATGATTTGATCATGATGAATATATATGATATTCATATGAATTGTACAATCATTGGATGATTGTATATATTGTTGATACATGCTTGTTCTTATTTTGGAGATTGTATACGATACGATTTCTGAAAAAAATATGCAGATTTAGTGAAATTTGTGTACTGTGTCCGAATTTCGCAAATAATATATGTTTTTTGACTGGAATCGGGCCACTGAGCAAGACTGACAAATGTCAGGTTCGCATCTGTAAGTCGTTTGATATCGTTTACTGCCTGTAAACAGCGATTTATGGTTTTCTGATTTAATATCGAATTTTCTGAAAATTGTTTTATGAGATATATCTTATATGATCATATTGGATATGATATGTACTGTTATGTATTGATGTATGGTGACATATGATGATGTATATTATGTGTTTACTTGAGCATGGTGCTGGTTATGGCCTTAAGACCCTTAGTTTAATGGTTTATGGTTTTGGTTTCTAAATACGACTTGCATGTCGTTATTCCTTGTAATTTATTATCTCGAATGTAACTCGAGTTCTCTTGTAAGTTCATTAGATTAGTTTTTATTTTCAATTATGTAATGTGTTTGAAGACTCAAGAAGGCTATCTAATGAAGCAATACATGAGGCAATTCACAAGGAAGAACGTTTGTAATAGTTTGTATTTATTTTACCACCATAGACTGACCTTGATCTTTATCATGAGCTTGATAAAGATCACATAGTATTGGGCCATAACCAACCACGTTTATTTTATCGCACTTTACATATATGTATGGATGTATGTGCAGAATAACATAGATGATGCATGCTTTAATTAAATTAATCATGTATGTATGTATTGGATACATCACCCATGCCATGCCTGCTTAAACAAGATAAAATCTGTAACGACTTGATATTTTAACTTAAACAAAACGATCATGAGATTCTTGTGTTTATGAAATATGGATTTTTAAAACACGGAATTAAATATGGGTTTTTGACATCTAAAATTGGGATTTTCTGACAAAAGCGGATATGCGTATTCGTAAGGTTAATGGGTATTAAGTGTGACCATTGGGATCCTCCATCTACCTGGGAAATGAACAATTTAAGATGTCAATTTGAAATATTTGGTTTAAGGAAAAATTGAGGATCTCTTTATGATGTGATCATGATCGTTATAAATTTTCTAAACCCCTTAACAAAATATTAAGTTTTAATCAGATGCTTTCCAATGAATGAACACTCATCGAATCCTAGATCGATAAGGGGAAGGGCTGTCAGTGGCAGGGGACTCCTATCTATCGTGGTGAGATGCGACGAATATAAACGGTTATATTCGGCTGTTGTATCTTTAGGTCTAACTTAACTGAGTCGTTATATTCGGCTGTTGTATCATTATGATTTATATTTATAGTTCCGAATTAAATCTGCACATCGTATACAGTATGTAATATTTTATGTTGGTTCCACCTGTTTCAAAATTATTATAGTTTTAGTTTTTTTCATATTTCATTATTTGAAATACGTTTGTATCCAAATAAATATTTTTAATATTTTATTCTTCACTTAAATACAATTTTTAATTTAAACATAATTGACACTTTTATTTTTCACTTCTATAAGTGTAAATTATTTTGTATTTAACTGTTTCACTTCTAAAAGTATATATTATATTGTATTTAAATTAAAAGTTATTAAAGTTTTAGCTTTTTTAATTTTTCATTATTTGAAAGATGTTTGTATTCAAATAAATATTTTTAATATTTTATTCTTAAAATATAGAAAACTTTTTATCAAAAACTAAAATTTATTTATATTTCTAAAATTTGTTAGATATTATTAAATGTAAAGATAATTTTAAAATCGTTAAATATTTCACTGTTAATGTTTTACATTCAATCAAAAAGTCTATTTAGGCATAAGAAAATTTAGTTATCAATGACATGCATCGCCTCAATATTGTCCATATTTTCATAAAATTGGAGATGAATAATAATTTTTTGAGTTACTTAAAGGATTTCAAAGATATTTTTTTATTTTTCTGGATGATAATACAATGAGTTTTTAATATATTTGTGCTTTTAAAATAAAATGCTAGTAAATTTGGTGGACACTATTTTTATTTGATTAAGCAAAATTATATACTGATTTTTTTAAAAGTAAAATATTTACATTTTTGTTATTTTATTTACGTCTTTTGATTTTATAGTTATAGTTTTAGATTGTAATTTTTTCCCATTGTCGTCTTTTGATTTTTAATAAAACACATTTTCTACTTTTAGAAAAAAGTAATGAAAATATTTTTTCAAATTTAAAAAAAATATTCAAATAATTTAAAATTTTATAGTTTTTAAAAGTAATGTAATTAAAAAGTAAATATGAAATATGAAAAAGAAAAAACTAAAAGTACAATAGTTTTAAATTAAATACTACGTATATGGAAAACTTTTGGGTCATCTAGTCTATAGACTGATTGAGTTTGAACACATGAATGATGATGATGATATAAAAGCTGTTGTTTCGGTGACCGCTAAATATTAGTATGGTTATAAAAATCGGTAATTGGTATAAATCGATTGAGCTATCGATTTAAGATTAATCGGGTAATTGGGAATTAATTGGAAGGATTAATCGGAATATAAATCGGATATTATAATAATATTTAATATATTAGTCTAATTTATAATTAAACATATCATTTTAAATAAATTTATAGGATTAATCGGATTTCAAAAATCGAATCGGGAAATTATCTTACAGAGGATTAATCGGGGATTAATTGGCTAAATCGGACATTTTTAGAACCATGCTAACATAGTTAATATATGGTTCAACCAACCACCTAAAACCATACCAGATATACGTACAGAGTAGTAGAGTACAGACACACACACACATATTTAACTCACCCCCCATAATACTTCTTCAGTTCTTCCTGTTCCTTATTTATTTCCAAAGAGAAAGAGAGAAAAAGAGAAGAGAGAAAGAGAGAAAGGAGAGAGATCTTTAACAGAGAAAGAGAGAAAGGAGAGAGGGGGGGATGGTGGGTCCAAACAGGCCTCAGATAGTGTTATTTGGATCCTCCATTGTTCAGATGAGTTACAGCCATGGTGGTTGGGGATCCATTCTTTCTGATATCTACTCTCGTAAGGTTTAATCCCCCCCCCCTCAATTTATTTTGGATTTTGTTTAGAATTGGTTTATTGTATGTGGGAAATTCATGTTCTTGATTTGAATAGTACTCTTTAGTTCAGTAGTAAAAATGTATTGATTGCTTTCCTTATACCTTGCTTGGCAATTCAGAAAAGTTAATGTGTGTGTTCCTGATAACAAAGATTGCACCTTTATGTTAGCAAAAAAAGATAAAAGATTGCACCTCTACATCAAGATTCTTTCTTTTTTATATATTTTAATCAGTATTATCAAATAGTACTATTTGGTTTAGTAGTAATAGTGTATTGTTTACTTTCTTCATGCTATGGTTTGTCAATTCAGAAAAGTGTGTGTGTGAGGCCTCGGAAAAAATTAGAAAGGTAGACTGATTTGGAGCCTTGCTTGATTACAGCCTCATTTGGTGGGACAAATTTGTATGGTGTTTCTTTATTGGAAGGAAATGCAAGTGATAAATATGATCTTGGAAAATCATCTAATTTACTTTTGTTGATGTTACTGTGTGAATGTAGATAAATTTTTTATTCCGGCATTGACAAGAAAGGGTCAACAAGGAATCTTTAAAAAAAACTTGCAGCTTGCAGAAGATATGTTAAAACTTTTAAGTTTGAATCGAAATTAAGAACTAAAGCACAGTGGATCCAATAATTCTTTGAAGATAGCAATGTGAGAACAAACTAATTACTCACTATTCAGTACCTCTTTTGAATGGGCAGTTTTCTCAAATCTATTGAGAACCCTAACTTAAAGCTGATGAATACTGAGATACTACACAAAAAACATCTCCCGTCTCCAAATACTCTTTAGTACCCCTTTTGAACTGTTTTACTCCCTCTTTCTTGCATTGTGTCGACATTGTTGATAGAAAGCTTTATGTTTGTCAAAAGTAGTTGTAATCGATTGTCAAAAGTAGTTGCAATCGATGTTACTTGACTCTTCAGTTTCTTCAGCCTTAGTCGTCTGACACTCCAACACAAGTCACACAACTCTTGTTCCATGTCAATCCTTTGAGTGAAATGTGGACTCTTTGATCATCCGAAAAGCCACATAGAAGATGAACTAGGATGCAAAAAGAAAAATAGGATAAAAAGAAAGAAGGGGAAGTAAGAAAACTAATTTGCAAAGTCTCTTACAAAATCGTGTTTAGTTGTCAGTATATTTATGAGATATTATCTAATAGACTAATACTAATAAATCATGACGTGGCTTCATAATAGTGTCCAAAAAATAAGAGATAGTCCCTGTGCCCCCAATTTCCAGAATCCCAAGTCCAACACTCTGACATGTTTTATGCCCTATACTCTGTACCTGTCCACTCTGGCATTCTTCTTGTTTTCCTTTTATACCCCGTACCCAAGTCATAGTAACATAGGTCAGTGCAAAATGTGGGGTTCAATATCATCTGAATTTTACAAAATCTTCCACCAATATGTGATGAATAAATCTGCATCATCGGATAAAATTAGTAAAGTGTTCTTTACTCTAATTGTCAGATTATTAAGTTTCTGTGATTCTACCCACAAGCTAAGATTTTTTTCTTGAGGGAAAATTCTGGGCCTACATAAAGTTGTGTAGTTGACTTAGCTTGAGTACTCGTGATCATTCGTTATGTTGACGTACTAAGCATCTTATGTCTCGTGATTGTTCATCCCTATATCCTTTGGGAGATTGGATATAAATTTCATCGGACCTGAGGATCTTCAGACTCGAACTTGGATTGATTTTCACATATGATTTAGCAAATGTGGCTATGGGTTGGAACTTTGAATCAAACTACAAAGTTCTGAGCTCCTTTGTTGGAATTTTTTGATATACGATCATAAAGGCAGCCCATTTCGTTACATATTAGTTTACTGTACTGCACACTTAATACATGAAGTTATATCCTGGTAAGCAGGAAGACCTTTGACCACTCTGAAATTGACGCATAACTAAAAACACCTTTATCCTGATGCTTGTATGGCCAGTTATATTTTCTTTTATGTCTATTGCAGGCAGACATAATATTGCGAGGATACTACGGTTGGAACTCCCGGCGTGCTATCGAAGTGCTTGATCAAATTTTTCCTAAGGTGATGTAATTTGGCCTGGAGGTATAATTAGCATTAAAACTTGTATACATCAAGATAAGATCTTAAATGTTACAAGTGGAGTTCTAGTGGTTGCTACTCTTCCATTCTGGCAGATCTCAAATGTTACAAGTGGATTCTGTGACTTGTATGTTGAGACTTGGGATGGACATCCATAATCCTAAGGGTCTTTACTCTCTACTACTATTTGCAAATATAAGTATAAATTGCATAAATAACATTGATCTTAAATTTAAAAATAATTCAGTATGATGCAAAAAAGGCTATCCAACTCAGCTAAGTATTGTTATAACTTATAATACTTGTGTATTAAAGTACATGTCAATTTATCTTGGCAAAAAAAAAAGTACATGTCAATTTACAAATTTTATTACTAATCATATAATTTCTTTAGCATTTACATTAATAGTCCGATGATATTAATATGTCAAATCATCTGTCTTCATGTAATTCTAATTTCTAAGATCTCTAATTTTTGGGCCAAGGAGATTTGTTGATCTAAATGGTGCTTTCTTCATCTCAGGATGCTGTCATTCAGCCTTCCTTGGTGATTGTCTACTTTGGGGGTAATGATTCAATGGGGCCTCATTCATCTGGTCTTGGTCCTCATGTACCACTTCCTGAATATGTTGAAAACATGAGGAAAATCGCAATTCATCTCAAGGTACCTAATCAAGTGTAGTTTCCTTTTAAGTATAGTTCTTTTTGGAAAACCTAAATGGAAGTTGCTATGTGATACGATTAAAAAGGTCCATTGCAACACTAGCAACATAATTTCGGCATGGTTTCTGAACGTAATTATTTATGAAATAAGCACACATTTTTCATTTTCTTAGCATTAGCATGGTCGATTGTGTTGAAAAATAAAAGACTAGAATAATAATTGCAGAATAAACAAGAAGTAAAACTGATATGTACAAGACTGAAATACTCTCTGGACTACATTGTATTAGCTTGTGTTAAGTCACTTTCTGAACGTGTACATGCAAGGTTTAAATAGGGCTAAGCCCAAGCCCACTAGGTGGTAGCTATAATTATGCAACTACTCGCTCAAAACTACCTACATACTCTCCACTACCCCTGACTTATTCCATGCACTCCTAATACCACGTAACAAACAGTGCTGAACTAGTCTTACTACAAATTAAACAAAGCAAACAAACAAATACTTAAATAATAAGTTTAAGATTAATTTCCAACAGATTGAAAGGCTCATGTGGTAATTGCATACTTGACAGGAGTGAATCATGCATACTTGACAAGTTGACAGGAGTGAATCATGTAGCACTGAGAAATAATTATCTGATTATTTAGATAAGTAATGGAGGAGAACACTTTTAATTTGTACAGGGAAGTCTAAGGTTTGATCATCAACACTAAATTGACACCCATTTTTATCGATTAATGAATTTGAAAGATGATTACAAGTACTGCTCTGATTAAGTGAGAGACTTGTTAAAGTATATAGTTATGCAGTTTTTTCTCACAAAAACGGTAACATATACTGAAGTCATGAGTCAATTGTTTTTTACTGAGAGCTTATAGTGATTTGTAGTCTAACATACTTCCAAATGACCAGAGCCTTTCAGATACAACTCGCATCATTTTTCTTAGTTCTCCACCTCTCAACGAGGTCCATCTACGTGAGAACCAAAGGTACCTTCACTAATATGCTATGTGTATATATGTTGTTAATATGATCTTGAATTAATGAATTCCTTTCTGAAATCAGTGCAGCATTAAGTGCGCTAGTTCGAACAAATGAGCTGTGCCGAGAATATTCAGAAGCTTGTATAGACTTGTGCCATGAGGTGGGAGTGAAAGTCATTGATCTTTGGACTGCAATTCAGCAAAAAGATGATTGGTTGACTGCTTGCTTTACGTAAGTTCCTTGACATTATTGGTTTTTCTTCTACATAGTTCTGGTAAGAGCTTTAATAATATGTACATAATCATAGTGTATGCCTGTATGGAGATGGTAGCTAAACATTAATGTTAGATGGCAAATCCTCTAAACTCTGATAGGTTACCTTTCTATAACAAGGGATTACTTTGTTTTTAACTTTTCCTTCCATGTTAGTACTCTGTGAATAGACAATTGTATGCAAGCAACTCCTTCATCTCTTGCGTCCCAAACGAAACCTAGTTTGAGCTTCTTGTACAAGTTTATTTGGCTTCTTCATGGTGCAAAGAAGGATTTTTATGTTGATGAATATCATCTGTGTTTTTGAAGTAGACTTTTGTCTCATGTCGGTAAAAGGCACAAGGAAGCTATGTTGCTTCACATATGTACTTTCGTTTCGTATATGCTCTTGTATGTCTTAACAATCCATTTGTTGCCAAAAAATCGACTATTTTTTATATATACATTAATCAGGTGCAGACTTGCAAAGTGAACATATAGGTTACAACCAAATTGTTCTTCACTTTGTCCAGGGTTACTATCTGCCTTCAAATGCTAAGGGACAATACTCGAGCATTTTATGTTCATTATTTGTATCCATTGTCACATTTTGAAACTGCTTACATAACCTGAATGTTTAACTTTTATAATTCATGAACATGCTTTATGGAGCAGCTGCTATAATTATCTATCATTCTATCAACCGGTAATGTGAAGCAAATTCTAGTTTTGTTTCTTTCTAGAACTTTCTAAGAGGTGGTTTAACACTATGTGTCTTGTTATTTAAATATATTTTTCATCTGTAATATTGAATTCTTATTGTTGAAATACAAGAGCAATTTTATAACTCGTTTTCTCTTATTTAGAGATGGAGTTCATTTATCAGCTGAAGGAAGCAAGATAGTTGTGCAGGAGATACTAAAGGTGCTCAAAGAAGCTGATTGGACGCCTTCCTTACACTGGAAATCCATGCCAACAGAATTTGCAGGGAATTCACCTTACAATCTAGTAGCTGCAGATGGAAAGAGCACCCTAGATCCATCCGACTGGACTTTCTATAGAGAAATCAAGTGGGACTAAATGAAGAACCTACCACCAGAAGCTAAAGAAAGGGCCTAATAAAAAGTACTGAGGGACTTAAAATGGGAAATTTCTGCAAATGACGATTACAGATATTATTTGTCATTCGTTGGGCTACAGTATGGACATATGGTTATTATATATATGAATTGTTAGGCTACAATGTTGACATAGTCATCTTCCAATTTATTAAAAGCAGATTTATCTTTTTTATGTTACCGGCTCAGCCAGTTTATAATTTCATGCTTAATGAAGGGATTAGGTTAATTAAGTTCTATACTTGATCAACTTTCAGAATCACATTTGTAAAAAGAATTGAACTGAGCCCCTGAACCCTGACCATGGGAGTAAAGAGTAAAGGATAAACAGTATATCCAAAGTCATTGTAAATTTAGGTGAACATCATGCTACCCCTCCAAGCAAATTGGCACTTTATTTTTTTTAAAAGAAAGATGAGTAATGTTAAAGTGCCAGTTCAAGTCATATTGATGCAGAAAATTTTGTATTTGGTTGACAAAGAAGAAGACAGCATACACTTGCAAACCTTATGCGAATATTCAACCATATTTGTTAGCAATATCTACAATATCTACGCAAGTTTCTCCAGAGTTGAACCCAAAAATATGTTCAAATGTTTACAATCACGAGAGATGTGTAATGAAACTGGATGATCGGTTAATAGACTTCAAACTTTTGTTTATAAATGACATGTTCTTCATAATCCACGGATGACTAATTCAGATTTCTCGTCACCAAATCCTAAATCTACACAACTTTGGTTTGAAAATGACATGTACTCAACTCATGTTCTGCTATTAATTTAAAAGTTTGTGTCGTAACTCAATTAACCTGATGTGTAACCACACGAATACTTTGCTCAAGAATAAGGGTATTTCTAAAACAGGGTGGATGAAGTAAATTTGTTCAATGCATCTTAAGAAGTGCTACATAATGACAACGCGTATAATCCCACTGGCATGGACATGATTCTTTAAGAAACACGTATGATCCACATAAATCCGAGATTTCCTAAAGATTACATGGGTAGTTCTCCACTGTCTGAAATAACAACTTTGCTTCTGGGTGCCCCATCTGGCCTTCCTTCTGCTTCAATCTTGTAAACTACATCCATCCCAGAAAGCACTTTGCCAAACACAACATGATGGCCATCCAACCTTTACAACAGGCCAACAACATACAGATCACTTATACAATACTGAATACACCACAAAATGCATGCTAAAAATTAATTCAAAATTACTAATTTCGGTATAAAATTACTGCTGTTAAAATCACTGTTGTTAAACTCGTTTCCATATCTGATATCAAGCTTACTTGTTGAGTTATATATCAATTAATAACAGATTCCTAGAGGATGAAACTTTAAAATAAAATTCGGGAAGTCAACACTATCATTTTAAGTGAACTTCTGAAACTTATCAATAAAATCCGTGACATAAAAATTTATCAATTATGCAGTTTTATAGTCCATCACTATCTAGAACACTACTTTTCCCTAAAATGTTCCTATTATTTCTTAAGGAAACCAAAATATTATACAAATTAATAAATGAAATAACAAAAAGGAGAACAGAAAATTACCATTTGGTTATTACAGTAGTAATGAAGAACTGTGAACCATTAGTATCTGGTCCAGCATTTGCCATTGACAAAAAACCTACAATCAAAAGAGGGAAAGGTATGTAAAGATCTTCCAGAAGTTGGCACATGTTATTCATTGTAGATTCAGGAATATATTAGAATGGCATCGAAGATTTACCTGGAGCCGTGTGCTTCAGCTTAAAGTTTTCATCAGCAAACTTATCACCATAGATCGACTCCCCACCTCGGCCATCACCAAGAGTAAAATCACCACCCTGGATCATAAAGCTGGGTATAATTCTATGGAATTTGCTTCCTTTGTAATGGAGAGGCTTCCTATTCTTTCCTTTACCTTTCTCCCCTGCAATGGGATGATCACTTACTATCATACTATCCTTACTTCCATTTCAAGTTCAGCTGACTTAACAATAAGAGCAGTGAGTTTAAATTCTTCACGCCTTGTGCAACCTTTTACTATTAAAACAGAAAAAAACAGCCCATGTATCCACTTCATAACTGTGCACATCAATAACCTTCTCCAAAGATAAAAGGAAATGGATAAGATAGGCACAAAAAAAAAATTACAGTCTCCCAGCAGTTTGTTTGATAACATCCGATTCACTCGTGGATAACCTTAATGTATTGTTAAAATCACTAAAGGTGGAAACAACATTTTAATCAAATTATACAGCATTTAATAATGTACTGACAAATTTTCAGGCCAAAGATGTTGTCTTAAATAAATGAGTCCATGGGATGTGTTTGTTTAAGATATCTGTTAATCATATTTTTATCTCACTCCGCAAATATAGTTTTGTGCAATATTTTAGTACTCCCTCCGTCCCCTTTTACATGTCCATTTTGAAAAAATCGCACATATTAAGAAAATAGTAGTTGGATAACTTTTTCCCATGAATACCCCTCATTATTACCTTGGAAAAATGAGAATCCAACTAAGTTCAAAAGAGTCAAACCTTGAAAATAGTGATCATAGGGATAATTTTGAAAAATTACCCGTAAATTTGCTTTGGAAAATGAAAATGGACATGTATTTAGGGATACAATTTTATTTAAAATTGGACATGTAAAAGGGGAAGGAGAGAGTACATATCATTACTGTTATAAAATCTTCATTTAGACTCTGTTAATTTACTAGAAGGTTCTCAACTAACAGAATGTTATAAGAATAAAGCTTTACGAGGTCAATTCAACTGCTTAACATCTTATAACATCAAGATGCTTAACATCTTATAACATCAAGACACTTGCAAGGCTGATCACTTTGAAAGGATAATCTTTGAACAGGTTCTGTATTATGCTTATAAACTGATTAAATGTTGCAGAGAACAAGCTGTCCTTTCACCAAAATATATGTAAGCATAAAATTAATTTTGCAAAGTAACCAAACAATCTATGCTATCTATGCTATATTATAATAGCAGAAACATTAAAAGTTTGGTCGGTCGGTCGGTACGGTACCTATTGTTTTTACATAATTACTTTTACTTAAATATAGATAAAATATTTCCTAACAATTAATCAATTTCCTTTTTTCAGGTAAAACATAATACCTTTTCTATTTTTTAATAATTAATCAATTTCTTTTTTCAGGTAAAACACAATGTCTTTTATGGGTGAAGCACGAGAATACCCACGAAAGGGGGGCTGTCCGCCCGAAATACCCATATGCGCTACACTCCGCCCTTTTTGCCCTCTAACTACGCATGTGGTTCATGCGTACACTGACCACGCATGATACACATGCGTAGTCTTTGTAATTTGAATGCCCAGGTTTTACTGCGTATCCGGGTTACGCATTTGTAAAATGCGCATATCGTAATACGCATCTCCAAGATGCGTATTCATCACTGTTCACCGTCTCCCACAGAGGCGACGAGGAAGACGATTTTCGGGGAGATTTTCGAGCTTTTTCCGTCCAAGATCCGTTCAGGACCATACCATAACTTTCCAGACACATTAATTATACAATTCGATTCGCCTTATCACCCTCTACAGCTACATACGATTAGTTTTTCGTTTTTATTCCCCGATTATATACCGGATTATATATCAATTTTCATCTCCGATCCATTTTTTCGATCGATTTTACACGCCCCTGCGGGGCCAGATCGATACAAAGAGGTTAGGGGAAATGGAGAGGAGGATGTGGCGATCGTTTTGATGTACTCAGTGAGGGTGTTCAATGAGAAACGAGTGAGAGAGATGAAAGAGAGACGAGAGAGATAAGTCGCCGGCGGCTGAGGAACGAGGGGATGATGAACAGTGTAAGGATACGCATTCTCCTAATGCGTATCACCTATACGATTATGCGGAACAGTCCGCCCTTTTTAACCACTGACTACGCATGTCAGGCTTGCGTAGTCTACAATACGCATGTCAGAATTGCGCATACTGAGTTACGCATCTGGAGGATGCGTAATGACGTCATGCTGCGTCATTTCTTCACTTCCTTCTCCGGCGCTCAGACGAGGAGAAAAATCGCAAGGGAGATCGCCGGCTTCGTTCACCGTACTCAGGCTACCTCCACCACATCTGAGGGCATTAAAATGATCCCCTGACAACCTTCTATCTTTTACCCAGTTTAATTGTTGTGTGTTGGCCCCGCAGGGGCGTGCTCTGAGCTAATCGGAAAATCAATCGGAGCATTTGAATCGAAATGGGGCATTCAAATCTGGGGAAAGAAACAAAAAACGAAGAACATAGGGTTGTAGATCGTGAGAAGACGATCATTTTTATGTATAGCATGCCACGGATAGATGCCTGAAGAGAACGGTGGAAGAGATCGAAATTAACTCGACATTCGTCTCCGACGGCGACGGGAAAGAGACGATGAACAGTGGTAGATACGCATGTTCAACATGCGTATCCTCCTCCACGCATGTTGAACATGCGTATACAGTTCACTGTTCACGTTGGCTGACAGCTGAATTTTACAAAGTCCACGCAGCCATCACATGCGTGGTCGATGGCCACGCATTTTGGTAATGCGTATACGCTCCACGCATTGCCAAAATGCGTGGCCCGTGGTTAAAAAGGGCGGACAGTTTTGCCGGTGGGTATTTTGGTTTTTCACCCGTCTTTTATATTATATCTAACGAAAATTTCCCTTTTTCTAAAAGCATTACGGGCAATTCTATTTAATAAAATAAAATAATTATACTACAATTACTATTAACTAACCAATTACCTTTTTCAGCTAAAATATGTTGCTTTTTATATTTTCTCTAACTAAAATATTTCTTTTTCCAATCATATCACGGTCAGTTGCATTTAACAGAATAAAATAAAATAATAATATAATTACTAATAATTAACCAGTTACCTTTTTCAGCTAAAACGTATCATATTTTCTATATTTTCAAACTAAAATCCCTCTTCAAATATCACAGGCAACATATATATAATTACTATCAAATCATATCATTTCTACAAAATTCATGTCTTAAAAAATACAATTCAAATTAGAAAAACATATAATATTAAAGAAAATCCGTGCATCGCAATTAAAGCCGAAACATTTGAAATTTTGTCGGTTTGGTTTTTTGTACGGTTATCATAATTATTACAATTAAATAATAAAATTATGGTTACCAATAAATAATCTATTTTCTTTTTCATGTAAAACATGTTACATTTTCTATTTTTTAATAAATAATCGATTTTACTTTTTCAAGAAAAACACATTATCCTTAATAGTTTATCTAACTAAAATTTCTCCTTTTTTAGAAACACTACATGTAATTCTATTTAATAAAATTAAATAATAATCTAATAATTACTAATACCTAACCAATTAACTTTCGCATCTAAAACATGTTACCTTTTCTATTTTCTCTAACTAAAACCTCTTCTTTTCAATAATATCACGGACGATTCTATTTAATAAAATAATAATTAACTGATTACCTTTTTTTAGTTAAACGTATCATCTTTTCTATATTTTTTGACTAAAATTCATCATTTTCTAAAAATATCACGGGCAACTTATATATGATTATTATCAAATCATATTATTTAAAAATTCAAGCCCACAATATTCATTTCCTAAAAAAATTTAATTCAAATTAAAAAATATCATTAAATTATAAGAAAATCCGTGCATTGCATTTAACTAAAACCTCTTCTTTTCCAATAATATCATGGACGGTTCTACCTAATAAAATAAAATAATAATTAATCGATTACCTTTTTTAGTTAAAACGTATCATCTTTTCTATATTTTGTAACTAAAATTCATCATTTTCCAAAAATATCATGGCCAACATATATATGATTATTATCAAAAATCATACTATTTAAAAATTCAAGCCTACAATATCCATTTCTTAAAAAATTCAATTCAAATTAAAAAAATCATGTAATTATTAGAAAATCCGTGCATCGCATCTAGACCTGGCAATTTGACACGTGACACGTGAACACGACACGAAACGACACGAAAAATACGGCTTTGGGTTTTGATTTTTGGTACACGAAACACGAAAGTAAACGAACACGAAATTACACGAAATATTTAGTGTCGGATATGGGTTTTCATTTCGGGTACACGAAAGTACACGAAATAAAGATGTTTATAATTTACTAGTTATAGATTTTATGTATATATTAATATTATTTTTGTGTAAAAATATTATTTTTATAAAGATATATATTTTACACAAAAATATACATATTTACAAGTTTTTATAGAGTTGTATTTAAATTTATATATAGCAATGTAAAATATTTTATGTATATTTCATATGAATATAATATTTACGAACAAATTTTAATTAAATTTTATTTTTAATTTTATATAATATATACACGAAACACAACACGAAACGACACGAATTCATTTCGGGTGGATACGGGTTTCACATTCAAGTACACGAATTCATTTCGGGTGGATATGGGTTTCACCTTCAAGTACACGAAAGTACACGAAACGAAAGTACACGACACGACACGATTGCCAGGTCTAATCGCATCTAACTAAAACCTCTTCTTTTTCAATAATATCACGGGCGATTGTACTTAATAAAATAAAATAATAATTAACTGATTACCGTTTTTAGTTAAAACGTATAATCTTTTCTATATTTTCTAACTAAATTCATCATTTTCTAAAAATGTCACAGGCAATATATATGTATATATATATATATATATACCAAATAGGCGGAAGCAGGAAAGCAGTTTAATTTTAGTAAGAAGGGGGCTCAACACATGAGCTAGAGAGAAAGGAAGGGAAAACAATATTATTCAAGCGTACTGAATACAATAAACAAAGCTCTCTTATATAGAGAGACTGGGGAGAACTCTATGATTAAAGTTCTGACTAGACACACCTAATAATAACAAACAGACAAACAACTTTTAATAAAGGTGAATTATTGAAGCCGGGTACACTCTTTGGGCCCCATCGTCACTTTAATAATCCTTACAGACAAACACCTTTAAACTAAAATACAAAGAAACTTTAAAAAAGCAAATATAATTGCAAACTCCACTGAATAAAGCAGATTCCATTATCTTCAAAAGCAACCATTATTGCTGGGAATCTTCAAAAGCAATCATTATTGCGTGTCAAGCTGTGAAATTCTGAAACCAAAGTAATCTTTGCTTTAATAATCTCTGCTTTTGAATTTTGTGCTGCAGATAATTATGAAGAAGACGAACCATCTCGAAATCTTCTTGAATTTGTTGAGAAGTCCTATTTCTTCTTTCTTTCCAAGAAAGATTTTCTTGATGTAGAAAATAGGCATCTATTTGATCCTTAATGAGCTGAATTTTTCTCTCCTTCTTCTTTAATTTTGAAAAAGCTGGACCCAACATAACCATGATTAATTTTGAGGCTTTTTCCCTTTGCCAGAATTATTTGGCTGCTGTTCTTGAGTAATATTGTTTTCCCTTCCTTTCTCTCTAGCTCATGTGTTGAGCCCCCTTCTTACTAAAATTAAACTGCTTTCCTGCTTCCGCCTATTTGGTATCAGAGCCATCTTTATTATTAGCTTGCTGATAAAGGTACATATCTATTATCTCTATATTTCATTAAATGCTTTGCAGTAGCTAAATCCCTGTTGTGGAAGGTTGGATATTTAAGGTTTCTTAAGTATGTAAAAAAAAAAAAAAAAAAAAAAAAGGCAAAAAATCGAAATATTTTAGAGTCTTCTTAAAATATCATCTTTTATCCCGAGTGAAAAAATGGGAGGTTTTCTGATGATTTTATAAAAGAATGTTTTGCTAAAATATTTCATATCTTTGTTTTTGTGGATTTTATCCGTCTATCCCTCTGGTTGATAGTTAAACGAGAAAGTCGTTTGCAAAGATAACAAAAATATTGTACTTTTATGTCAACTTTACTTTTTTGTAGAAATAAACATACTTAAAATTCCTTTGAAGATCCAACCAACCACAACAGTTTTAGCTCCGTTACTCCATGAGTATGCTTGAGATAGATGATAATGATAATCAAAATGATTTGATTAAAAATGCTGAATTAGTAGAATATCCAAAAAATTTGGATAAGCTTAATAAGTGGGTTATACCCTCTGTTCCCTTTAGTCAAATTTATACTATTGGTATGTTTGATTTTAAATCTCGTCAGGTCATCAAAACGATGGAACAAACAATTAGAATTTCTGACACTAATCAAACAATTAGATTACTGAGTAAAAAAGATTTACTCCCTCATAAAGGTTATAATTTTATCCATATTGGATTAATTCAAATAGCCTTCAAACCCTTAACTTTGATGGGTTTAAATTCTAGTATTATGGCCCATGTTAGGGATGGTAGATGTAGAGATTTTAAACAATCTCTAGCTGCTTTAATAGAAACCAGTCTATGTCATGGACCAGTCTACTTTGATGTAGCTCCCAATTTGACACTATCCTTATCTGATAGTAATTTGTTAGATGCTATGCAACTGACAATACACACTAGTGGTTATAATTTTAAACCAGGAAGTGAGGTGATAGCCATATGCTATAGAATTTATTATAAGGTTTTAAATACCTTAAATCCTAAGGCTAGGCAATTTACCTTTCAAGGAACTACAACCTTAGTTCAAACTAATCTGTTAACCTCGAATGTAGCAACTAATAGGTTGATAAAATGGAAAGAGATTAATTTCCCAGAAACTTGGTCTCTTCCTCAAGAATTAGAACCAGAACCACAGGTCAATAAAGATATTGATCAGATAATTCAGACAACTGAAGGGGATGTAGAAATTAGATTTACTCCTCAAAGATCTATTAGATTACCTAGGACTATATCTGCTAGGTATTCCCATGCTAGTGATTATATCACAGCCCCTAGTGTTCTAGATCCATCTAGAGCATCTACTTCTCAAATAAGAGAAGATATAGAATCTGTAAACTCAATAAGAATTAGTCAAAATCAAATTCCAGAAGGAATTTATGAAAAGAGTAGAGAATCTCCTACTCAATCAGAAATGAGCTTCCATTTAAATGATTGATTTATCCCAGGAAGTAGAATGAGAGAAATCCTTAATAAGGAATTTCAACAAGAAAAGCATGCCCAATTTAGGCAATGGTATTTTAAGAAATACTCTTCGAAAGACCTAGATAAATTCAAAGATGAATTTTATGAGTATATAGCTAAAACAGAAGATTATATACCTTTTGTAAATTGGTTTATAAAAACCTATCTTGATAACACTAAAAAAGAGATTTTAGTGTTACAAAGACCTTGGAAAACTCTAAAGGGAGAAACTGTTAATTCTCCATTTCCTCCAGAGCAAACAATTTGCTTAAATAATAATACAGAAGCTACAGCTTATACAAGTATTCAAAAGCTTGAAAATTCTCAAGCCACGGTAAAAGATTTAAATACGATTATTAAATCACAAAACTATACCAACACCTTTCTTGTTTGTTTAGGTGACCAATGTATAACGTTAGAAAAAGAGATAATATCTCTTAAACAATTTATAGAAAATGAATTGAATTCTATTAAAAAATTAATAGAAAAACAAAATCCAGAATCATCAGCCAATAGAGATAATATCCCTATGATTCAACCTCCTATTCCAATAAAAGGCTTTAAAATAGAACCTACTAGTGAAGAATTTTTGAAAATTCTTCAGCAAAAGATGAATAATCTTAATATATCAGTCCTGTCTAAAGACGATTCTTCTCAGCAATCTGATAATTCAGAACCTGGTGAAGAAATAGAAGAGATTAATGAATTAGCAACTATGTTTGCTAAACAAAAGATTAATAATGCGGAGATAAATCCTATTTATGCTCCAAAACCTTTGGAAAAATTCTATTACCAAAGACCTTCTCCTCAGGATCTTCTATTTGAAGAACCAGAATATATTCAAACTTCATATTCAGGAAAAGCTATCTATGAATGGAATATTGATGGCTTAAATGAAAAACAAATATTCGATGTCATACACCGAATAATGATGTATTCTACTGTTTGTAAACAAAATGGTAGCACTGATAGTGCGATAGCATCTTTTATAGCCACAGGATTTGTAGGACAAATCAGGGGATGGTGGGAACATTATCTTACCTTAGATCAAAGATCAGAAATTCTTAATCATAAGAAGATACTTAAAATAGAAAATGGAGTTGTTACCACAGGAGAAGAAGATGCAGTCTATACACTGTGTATTGCTATTCTACAACATTTTGTAGGAACTAATACCCCCGTGTCAGAGAAGTTATGTACACTTCTTCAAAATCTTAGATGTCCTTCTTTGACCCATTTTAGATGGTATAAAGATACATTTTTATCTAGAGTTTATCAATTAAGTGACTCTAATTCCATACATTGGAAGTCTAAATTTGTAGACGGATTACCCCATCTTTTCGCTGAAAGAGTTAGGCAATCCTTAAGAAATCAGAATGATGGAATAAATCTTAATTATAATTCTCTAACATATGGAGAAATTGTTAGTCATTGTATTAACGAAGGATTAGCTTTATGTAATGACATAAAGTTAAGAAACCAGTTAAAAAAGCAAAAGCTTTCAGAGAAGCACCAGTTAGGTGAATTTTGTGATCAATTTGCTTTTGATATAGGAAAAATTCCTAAATATCCAGAAAAGAAAAAGCAAAAAATAGCTTATAAAAAGAATAAACCTTATAAGAATAATTCTTATAAATCAAAATATCCTTTTAATAAGAATTCTAATAAAAAGAATTATAAGAAAAAATCTTATAATAAATTAGAGAAAAAACCTTTTGTTCCTAATAAAGGAAAAAGGAAAGCCAAAAGGATCGATATAACTTGTCATAAATGTGGCAAAGTTGGTCATTATGCCAACCAATGTTGGACTAAGAAAGCTCTTAATGAGATAGAGGATGAGCAATTACGCTCACAATTAGAAAAGGTTTTGCTTCATAGTTCTGAAGATGAAAGAGAATCTTCAGATAATGAGGATTTAGCCTTAATCTATGAAAGCTCTAGTGAATCTGATTCACAGGATTCTGATAACAATGATTGTCAGTGTAATGAGCTAAATTATTATAAATCTATAGTAGACATGAATGGATTAAATGTCTTAACGGCTGATCAAGATAGAGCCTTAAAAATTATAGATTCAATTACCGATTTTGAGCTTAAGAAGCAAATGCTCGAAGCCCTTATTAAAAACAATAAGGAGAAAGAAGCTCCCATAGTTATAGATGCACCTTACCAATTAAGTGAGGTATTAGAAAGATTTCAAAAATCTACTATTAAAGAAACCCCTGTTTCTTTAAATGATTTAAGAAAAGAAGTTAATCTATTAAAATCTGAAATTACTCAGATAAGACAGAATAATACTCTATTAACTCAAAGGATTACTTTATTAGAAAGTAAGTCTGTAATAAATGATGAGTCAAAAGATATTCCCTCTTCTAGTAATACTAAAGAGACCGAATATTTAGCTCTATTAGAGCAAGTAACATCTCAAAGATGGTACATCAAAGTTACCTTAGTGGTAAGTCGAGAATTTATTCTCAAAGATGAGATAGCTCTTGTTGATAGTGGTGCCGACTTGAATTGTATTCAAGAAGGATTAATTCCTACCAAATATTTTGAGAAAACTACTCAATCTATATCCCATGCTGCTGGAGAAAAACTCCAAGTTAGATACAAACTTCCAAATACTTACATTTGTAATGAAGATATATGTCTTCCTACCTCTTTTATTCTAATAAAGAATATGAATCATAGAATAATTTTAGGAAACCCTTTCCTTCACAATATTATGCCCCTTAACAATGTTGATCCAAGTGGGATTTCTACCATAATAGAAGGAAAGAAAATAAAATTTGAATTTATTTCAGATCCTCAAACCCGTGTAATTAATGAGGTTAAGGATCGCCTTCTTAGTAAAGAAAATCAATTATGTTTTCTTAAAGAAGAAATAAAAGTTTTGAGCATTAATGAACAGCTCAAGAAGCCTGATATTAAAAATCAGATAAAAATCATAGAAACTCAATTCATTGAGGAAGTTTGTAATGATCTTCCTAATGCGTTTTGGGATCGAAAGAAACATGTTATTTATCTTCCTTATATAGATGGTTTTAATGAAAACCAAATCCCTACAAAAGCTAGGCCAGCTCAAATGAATAAAGAATACTTAGAATTATGTAAAAAGGAGATTAATTCTCTTTTAGAAAAAGGCTTAATTAGAAAGTCTAAATCTCCTTGGAGTTGTACAGCATTTTATGTTAACAATGCTGCTGAAAAAGAAAGAGGTGTGCCAAGATTAGTTATTAATTATAAACCTCTTAATAAAGTTTTAAAATGGATTAGATATCCTATTCCTAACAAAAAAGATTTGTTAGACAGATTAAACGATGCTTTAATCTTTTCTAAATTTGATATGAAGTCAGGATATTGGCAAATTCAGATTAAAGAATCTGATAGATATAAAACAGCTTTTACAGTTCCTTTTGGACATTATGAATGGAATGTTTTACCATTTGGTCAGAAGAATGCTCCTTCTGAGTTTCAGAATATTATGAATGATATTTTCAATCCTTATTCTGAATTTATAATTGTTTATATAGATGATGTTTTAGTATTTTCTAAAACTATAGAGCAACATATTAAACACTTAAAAATATTTAAGAGTTTAATAAAAAATAATGGTTTAGTATTATCTGCCCCAAAAATGAAATTATTTCAAACTCAAGTTAGATTTTTGGGACATATGATAAATCAAGGAAAAATTATTCCTATAGACAGAAGTATAGAGTTTGCTTCTAAATTTCCTAATGAGATAACTGATAAAAAACAGTTACAAAGATTCTTAGGAAGTCTGAATTATATTTCGGAATACTATCATGACCTAGCCAAAGATACAGCAATATTGTATTCTAGGCTTAAGAAAAAACCTGAACCTTGGACTGAGAATCATTCTCAGGCTGTTCAAAAAATTAAATCTAAGGTAAAATGCTTACCTTGCTTATCTTTAGCAAATCCTAAGTATTTTAAAATTGTTGAAACAGATGCCTCCGATATAGGATATGGTGGTATTTTAAAGCAGGTTATCCCTGAAACTTCTAAAGAAGTTCTTGTTAGATTTACCTCAGGAAAATGGAATCCTACTCAGTCAAAATACTCGACTGTAAAGAAAGAAATGCTTTCTATAATTAAATGTGTTTCAAAATTTCAAGGTGATTTATTAAATCAAAAATTTTTATTAAGAATTGATTGTAGTTCAGTAAAATCAATTATTGAAAAAGATGTTAAAAATCTTGTAGCAAAACAAATTTTTGCAGGATGGCAAGCCCAGCTTTCAGCCTTTGAATTCGATATCCAATATATCAAAGGAGAAAATAATTTTCTTGCTGATTATTTAACCCGTGAATTTTTACAGGGAGATTAATGGCAACCCCTTCTAGGGGAAGAGGTCGCGGCGGATATGGCCGTGGTCGAGGTTATGGGAGTAACAATATGTTGCCCCGTGTAGAATCAACTGTTCCTCTAATAGGAGATTGGACAGTTTTTCATAATCGAGGGAGAAATCTGCAGCAATTACCTGCACCTCCAAAAAAGGAAGATATACCTTCCTCTTCTAATAGTAAGAAAACATCTTATAAAGATGCAGCAGTCAATGATGATCCACAGGAAAAAGAATATTTCGAAAATCCTGTTACAGAAACTATTATGTTTCTTGAAGAAGAAGATGTTCAAATGCACCAAGATGGTTGGTCATTAAGAACTAGGTACCTTGAATCAAGAGGATACCCAGGGCTTCAAAATCAAGCCAGACAGAATTTAGAAATTCTGTTAACAATTACCGAATCGGTAACTATCACTCATACTTTTAAAAATAGTAATCCTGAAAGTTTTATGAACTTCAGCAAATGCCATATCAATAAGATATTGCTACCCAGAGAATGGGGATTAAGTCCTAATACGGAGAAAGCTATCAGAATAGCTGGAGATAAATACATCTATTTCAATTACTGGGATTATATCCAAGCTTTTACTAAAGCTTTTTATTATCAAAACCCAAAGAACAAGCATTCTTGGTTCTTTTCGATAAATCCCGAAGTGTGTAATAAACACATTCCCAATTGGTTCTATGAATGGTGGTCAAAATTTGGACCCTCTCTGGAAATTTTGCCAGAAGAAATTTATAATCTATATGCTTCTTGGAGTGACAATAGTCCTTTGGTATCAAAATATACCAAATTGATTTATGGACAATGTCCTTTATTATTCTTTACCAAATTTCAAATCCCTTGGATTTGGAGGTGGACTGTATCAATTGCAGAGGATAAAAAATTAAAGATCCCACTTCTCCAGAGAAATTTCTTCTTGAAATGGTGGACCAATATGTCCAAAGAAGATATTAAAATTATAGTTTCTAATATTCAGATTGATATTTCAACTGAAAAGGGAAAGGCTTCTACAGCTCCAAATGCTCAGCCTTCTTTGGCAAATTTAAGGGATTATTTTCATCATAAATATCCCTCAGAATCAGAACAGCAAATTATGGCTCGGGTCTTAGCATCCATGAAAGAACAATTTTTTAGTTCTTTCCCTTCTCAACCTTCTAGAGAAGAGGATCAGTCTATGAAGACTTCTTCATCACAGGGATCACTGGATTCTAATACTTATAATTGTCTAGCAGGTGAATCTCAAGCTGAAGAATCTGTTCAAGAAGAACCATCCCTAGAAGATTTCTGGGATGCTCTAGTTCAATTTGCAGTTCCTCAAGAACAGCAGCCAAATAATTCTGGCAAAGGGAAAAAGCCTCAAAATTAATCATGGTTATGTTGGGTCCAGCTTTTTCAAAATTAAAGAAGAAGGAGAGAAAAATTCAGCTCATTAAGGATCAAATAGATGCCTATTTTCTACATCAAGAAAATCTTTCTTGGAAAGAAAGAAGAAATAGGACTTCTCAACAAATTCAAGAAGATTTCGAGATGGTTCGTCTTCTTCATAATTATCTGCAGCACAAAATTCAAAAGCAGAGATTATTAAAGCAAAGATTACTTTGGTTTCAGAATTTCACAGCTTGACACGCAATAATGATTGCTTTTGAAGATTCCCAGCAATAATGGTTGCTTTTGAAGATAATGGAATCTGCTTTATTCAGTGGAGTTTGCAATTATATTTGCTTTTTTAAAGTTTCTTTGTATTTTAGTTTAAAGGTGTTTGTCTGTAAGGATTATTAAAGTGACGATGGGGCCCAAAGAGTGTACCCGGCTTCAATAATTCACCTTTATTAAAAGTTGTTTGTCTGTTTGTTATTATTAGGTGTGTCTAGTCAGAACTTTAATCATAGAGTTCTCCCCAGTCTCTCTATATAAGAGAGCTTTGTTTATTGTATTCAGTACGCTTGAATAATATTGTTTTCCCTTCCTTTCTTTCTAGCTCATGTGTTGAGCCCCCTTCTTACTAAAATTAAACTGCTTTCCTGCTTCCGCCTATCTTACTAAAATTAAACTGCTTTCCTGCTTCCGCCTATTTGGTATCTATATATATATATATATATATATATATATATATATATATATACATATATATATATATTATCAAATCATATTATTTAAAAATTAAAGTCTACAATATTCATGTCTTAGAAAATTTAATTCAAGTTAAAAAAATTCATATAATTATTAGAAAATCCGTGCATCGCATGGGTTTTAAACTAGTTAGATAAAGATATGAAAGGGAGCAAAAGTTACTTGGCTACCCGTGCAAAGAGCTCGAAAGTTTTCTGCAGAATAAACATAAGATTAAATAGTTAGACTATCTCTGGGGTGACAAAAATTAAGAAGGACTTGATTCTATAGGATTGGACCACTTGTACCTGCGGTCAATGGAACTGTTCTCCCAAAGAGGCCCATGACAATTCGACCTGAAGAAAAAAAAAATATATGTATGACATAATCTAAAGGCATACAGTCCATAATAACAAATCATATAATAAGATGCACAATTTATTAATGTCACATAACAACATAATGAGAAGCAGAAGATCATCTAAAACAAACAAGTGGATATAGAAATTGTATATTTCATCACATGAAAAAATACACAAATTTCACAAGAAACTTATTTTCCCCGTGCTGAGTACACCAGGAAAGTCTATATGGTTTTAATCGAATTAAAAATAAAAAAATAAAAAAAAATGCATGTATAATGTTCAGGTTGGGTTTAAAGCCAAGTCTACATGGTTTTAAGTTTAATAAGAAAATAATTATGCAAATGCACATCTAGTGTTGTGGTCGGGTATAAAGCATTCATTTGATTGTTTTGACAAATGACTATGGTAATCACCAAAATTAATGGATAAGGAGACTATGCAGATATCTATAGTAAATACAGTTGGGGCCAATTGTATCATTTCTACAGCTTGAATTATATAAATAACTCATACATTCGTTTAACTATTATCTTGTAATTTTTACAAAGTAACTTCAGCTAGATTTCCTAATTACATGTAAATAAATGAAGGTTTGAGTTAGTGGCATATAATAGGCATATAATATTCTACGTATACTTACCATAACTGAGAACAATTTAATAATGGATCAGGAGAGCAAGCATCAGAAATAACATAACAGGTATGACTTGCAATTACATATTTCAATCTTAATGTTCCCAATGAGATTGACTCTAATGCAGTCAATATATGAGAAAGAAATAGCAACTACAAAATCAACCTAGCATCAGTACAGTCACGAATCGAAACATACCCATAGGCTTTCCACCAATCTCTATGTCAAAGTAAACTTTGTTGGTCACCCCTTCCATATCCCCATCCAATACTTTGGCCTAGATGAAATACATTCAAATATGCAATGATCAGCGCTAAATGGACAACATATTTTTTAAAAAATGTCAATAGTTTAATAATCACAAATTTAGCAAAACAATTTTAATTTTCCGTGTGCAATTGATCATTCACACATACGTAACAATAATACTAACACAAGATTGTTTAAAAAAAAAGACATGAATATTCCGTATTTTACAAAACAATTTATAGCATTCTTGTAAAAGTACAAAATCCAAGTTCATAATAAACAAATTTAGCATTTTTTAAATGGAAGAACGGAAAAAGAAAAAAAAGAAAGAAATTGCTTGCTCAATTGTGTTTACCTTATTAGGGAGCTCAGAAGTAATAACTTTGCGATCAGATGAGACCCCGGGATCATTTAATCGGTTCTGACCACAAAATCAATCAAATTACCATAACAAACTTGATCCAAATTGTATATAAACAAAAAAGTGTGTGCATTTGTACTAAAAGATTGAAAAATTTATAGGAATTGAATATAAATTATGAAGAAATACCAGAATAAGGGCTAAGGTTCCAAAAAGAACAAGAATCCACATAACTACTGCAGTAAACAGCTTCTTCCCTGTTGCCATCCTTGTTGTTTAATCTGTAAAGTTTGCAACTTAATACTGAGATTAAGTTGAATACTGAGATTCGTACTCTTTCACTTTACAGGTTGAGTAGATATTTGGTTTTTTTTCTATTATGTCCCATTTTAGAATGTCATTTATAATTTTGTCCTATTTTTGTTTGTTATTATAAATATATTTTATTTTTCTAATATATCTTATTTTTTGTTGTAACCATGATTAAATAATTAACTACACATTCTTAAAAGTCATTTTTGTCCTCTTATATAAATAATAATTAATGTACTAATTAGTAAATATAATATATATATATATAGGTCTTTGCTCCATACAGAACACTCTTATATAACAAACAATAAAGAACACTATAAAATCATTTATTCCAATAGATCCATTGGCCCCGTCAGGGACACCCAATACAAAAAGTTCTTATTTTTTTAGGCTCTATCCATCCAGCAAAAAAAAATTGAAAATTTACTGTTCATCGATGTCATGACGTCATCGATGAACAGTAAATTTTCAATTTTTTTTTGCTGGATGGATAGAGCCTTAAAAAATAAGAACTTTTTGTATTAGGTGGCCCCGCCAGGGGCATTGGATCTATTAGATCTAAGGTGTTCTTTATTGTTTGTTATATAAGGTGTTTGTTATGGAGTCCAACCCATATATATATATATATTATTATAGAGTTAAGTTCTATGGAGACCAGAATTTGAGTGGAGACCGTGGAGACCATATATATTATGCACTCAAAACATTACAAAACATATATATTTGCAAGGAATGTTCAATTAACAATATTATTTCATTCAAAATCTTAAAAATCATATATGATTTGCAAGTAGAACATGTTTTGGAGAACAATACGTTCTACAATATTTTGTATGCATGACATACATAATTTTCAAAAAATTTAATGAAATTTGCATGTAAAACATATATGATCTTCAAGATTTTCAATGAAATTAATAGTATAGTGATTTTCATAGAACATGATTTTCAATGAATAAGTTTTTGCAATGTTTTGATTGATATTGGTTTCCGGTCTCCACTAAAAATGTTGGTCTCCATAGAACTTAACCATATTATTATAATCGATCATGTACAACCTCATGACCAGCTGCCCATATTTTTGCACCTGACGTAAAGAATGATACAACAGAACAAAAACATAGTTAATATACTAACGCATGCATATCACTCTGTTGTAAAAATCAAATCATTCTTTAGTTAATACTTAAAAATAATCCAACACAATTCCGATAACCAAACTAAAAAATAGCAACAGTACTTTGAATTGAATAAAAGATCCAGAACAAAACCAGGGATTAAAAAGATTCAACAATCTACTTCTGATCTATCCCTTTTTTTCTTTGAGTTAGAGCCAATCGGACCACCACCACACGTTGTTTTGTTGTGTCCAGGTTGTTTGCACTTGCTGCAACACCTTGATTTTTTCTCATGTAATGTCTCATCATAAGCCTTTCTTCTATTCTTTCTTGGCCTGCCTTGTTTTCTGATTAGCAAAGGAGGAAGAATAGTTGTTGTCGGCTGTACAAACGAAGCAACATGAGTGTTCAATAATATTGCTTATTACTACCTTTTTCTGTGTTATTAAATATAACAATCGCTCTATAGAAATACCTCTTCCCAATCATCAGGCCCTTCCAAAGGTAACATCTCTGAAGCATATGTTGTCTTGTAATTATCCACCTAATAATATTTAGCACAATACCTAAATAAATATCCAAGAAAGAAAATTAAAAACAGTGATTATAAACTACAAAAGTTAATTTTTCGAACACTTACTCTATCCAATTAGGTCTGATTTGTTGTAGAGCACAGATTGCATGTTGGCAAGGGAAACCCCGTAGCTGCCACTGCACACAGCTATATGTTTGTTTATCAAGATCAACAATAAAAATGGAATTGTGGATACCCGTAACTTCATAAATCTTGCGAGCAACAGCTCCTTGTACTTTGTACTCCCCTATTTTTTTGAACATTACCTTTAGTAATTTCTTAGCGCTAGGAACCAAATCCCCATTAGACCAACCAATACAAGCAGTTCTTCTTTTATAAAACAACCCCATGACCAGCTGCCCATACATTAATACTAATTTGCAAAGAGGTTTCTCCCTAATTTTTGCAATCATATTATTAAAACTCTCAGAAAAATTGTTGCTCAAGTGTTCACAACAACTGTTTTGGTCGAAGAAGGCCCTACACCAGGTTTTAGGTTCCTCACCCATCAAGTACTCAAAAGCCTTAACATTCTCAACCAGCATACTATCCATATGAGCCTATAAATAAAAAAATACGCACTTAGAAAATTAGTAAAAATTGATAAACAAGATTTAGTGATACGGAATATTACTTGAAAGTGTTTAGCTTTATAAGCTTTAGCAGCATTCCAAAACATAGTGTGAAGCTTTGAGCCCTTGAAATGTGTTTTGAAGTTTCTATACATATGCCTGTCATAAATTAGAAAGTTAATGTAAAACATACTTTACAAACAGATAGGAAACAAGAAATATAGATGTTAGTTGTCACCTGAAACAAAATCTGTGTGGTGAAGCGGGGAACAGTTTATGAACAGCATCCCTCAATCCTTTTTGCCTATCAGATATAAAGTTAATTGCTTGTACTGGATGTTCTTCCAATCTAGGTTTATGATGTTTCAAAAACAAGAACCAATTCTCCGCACACTCATTTTTACGAATCATGATCCCTAAAGGTACCAATCCATTTTGTCCATCTAGAGCAGTGGCTGACAATAAGCAACCACCATACTTTCCCTTAAGGTGACATCCATCAAGCCCAATAACATTTCTACAACCATGGGTAAAAGCCTTCATAGATGCATCAAAAGAAATAGTTACAGATTCGAAGGTTTTATCTTTACTGCAACAAGAAACAAGGGAAGTTAGTGACCCTAGTGGGGCCTTTTAACAAACAAATTTATCAAAGAAAATCTATAAATTTGAGATTGAAAAAATATAAGGACCACAATTTTCTGGCCAATTTGATGTTGTTTTTAAAAGCTTTTTTACTAAAGTAAAAGATATATTAGAGGGAACTTTAATTGATATATGCTGTTTTTTGGCTCCTTTCTACTCACTGGATGCTAGTTTTCATAGGTATGTGTGAAGTCTGTACCATATTTAACTTACACTTTTAACAAGTTCTGAATACACTTTTAACATACACTTTTAGTGTCTTGATTACTTTCTTTTTTTGCCTAGTAATAATATTTAAGTATTTTTACTGTTGGTGATTCACTCGCATTATTATAGGAGTGGCTTCTGGGTATGTATCTTCTTGTCCTGCTGGCTACACTCTCCAGGAATATAAAATATAATTCGACTTTTTTTTTCAGTTACATAGTCGAATCATTAGAGATGCTACTGGTGGCTACAAATACGCAGTTTTTACCAAAGAAAACAAACCTTAATACATATAAAATCACACCAACCATAGATAAAATAACATTTCCGTTTTCAATTCCTTTCGACTTAAAATAAATTAATACAAAGTAGAATGTAGTGTCAGTAGTGTGGTAATATGTTATAGCCTAACATACACATAAGTCCAGAAAGCAACTCTAGTGGCGGGCGCTTCAACATGCTTATAAATGAACACAAGTTTAGTGAATTATAGCACAAACTGAACAAACACCAGAAGGCAACACCAGAGAGCAAAAGAGACCATCCCTAACGATCTCTTTTAGGTAATACTTTCTTACATTGCACAAACATACATTGTTCACATATCTATACCACACACACTTTAAATCTTGACATTAGACATTTCCTAAGACATCTAATCAAATCGAGGTCCAAAGAAACCTTTTGGATGTTTTTAAAGGCTGGAACTACTTTAATGAATTACGTACATATTGTTTCTACGGAGAAACAGAGAAATAGCATGTCCAACCAAAATAAAATAGAGAAATAGCAAACATAGACAGTTTACATTAGAATAAAACAAAAATATGAAACTAAATTTTACCTTCCATATGTGTACGTAGCGATTGATCTTGGATTGGTCCTTGTAATCATCTCACATAGACTTGGTATGAGTTTGAAACTCTCATCGTAACTACCATTAATTTTCTCCAAAACCTTGTTTCTAGCCTTCCATGCAACATGATACGGAATTAAGGTGCTGTGACTCGTCCAAAACTCATCGACAATCTCACTAGGTTTGGGTATAATCTTGCTATGTGATTTCGTTATCTTTTCAAGCAAATGATCAGCTACAAACTCATGATTTGCACTTGAATTCCTCCCATAAGGATCTCCAACACAAGTGTGCTGAAGGTTACACTTTCTTATACTCCAAGTTGGCTCACCGGGTATCTTTCGTGCAGATACAAACCAAGGACACATGACGGGCGGTCCAAAACCTTGGCACACAACCTTGATCCTTACATTGTCACTCTTCTGAAACTTGCATACAATCCTATTTGATACACAAAATTTTCAGAGATGTTTTTGAAAATCAGTCTTATCAAAAAACTATAAACCCACTTCAATTTTATCAGATACAATTTTTTCATCATGATCTGATTCAGAAAACAACTCATTATCCACTATATCAGCCGCAAAGAATTCATCAAAATCATTAGCGGTCAACAATGGCTCAACACCAACATTACTTCTTGGAATATTAGAAAAATTTTCCGTTTCCCCATTATCAGAATCTAAAACTTGATTATTTGTTAAATTGGAAACATTACCTTCCTCTTCTTTTTCATTATCCTCATCGGCACCCCTGTTTTTCATGCAAAAATACCGAAGAAACTCATCACAGTCTCTATCATCTTCACCCTCACTATACATGAGTGGTTGGCTCCATGGCTGATCATCAGGATGACAGTCATCTTCTTCAAAATTTTCAAGATGCAAAATTGGTTCTTTTAGTGCACCGAATGCTTCTTCAACATTATCTGCTTTTTCAGAGGCTAAATTCCAGAAATTCTGACCTAGGGAATCAACATCCATATCATTATATGCAACACTAGCTTCAGTAGGATATCTAGGCTCTTCAACATGACTTTCAAAATCCAGTACCATATTTGAAACAGTATTACTCAATCGGTTAGCTTTTTCAATCAATCTTGGACTTTTTCTGGGCGTATATGCTGCCGTGGATGATTTATGAACCAACTTTTTAGGTGTAGAATACCTAATTTGTGGGTTACAAACCATTGAAGGTGAATCCCTGTTACAAATTACAAATAATTAACGAGAGCCCATTACTATCAATACACACAAAAAGCTTACAAAGTTTGACAAAATAAAATAGGGATTAAACAATAAAAAAAAATTACCTCACAGACTTGGTAGACATAATCTCTTGCATCTTCTTGTTCTCCATAATTGTGAGTTTGATCCTTAGATGATCCTTCTTGTTCCACTTCTTTACCTTTAGTGGCAAAGGCGGGAGTTATACGCGGGTAAATGGGTGGGTAAGTGATCTACGTGATCAATGAAAATAACCTATTTTCTAAACTCATGCCTTATCTTATTATGGGTATTATAGTCTTAATATAAATATTAGATATATATAATTATATATGTATGAGTTAACTTTAACCCAGGGACATATTTATAAATATTATATAAAAAGGGATATATCTATAATTGACCTTTAAATTTGGGACATATTAAACTAATACCCTAGATATTTCTCAAATAAATAGTTTGAAAGAACATACGAAGGGTAATGACCAAAAATACCATTTTTTTAAATTTTATTACATAAATATCAATTTTAAATTTTTTGGCCAAAAATACCAACATATTATGCATTTACAAAATGGGTAATGCTAATTTGAGGAATAAGTATCATGTAAGAATTTTTAAAAAAAAGCGAAAAAAAAAAAATTTATTCGTGTCACGCATTCAAGGAATGCGTAACACCCCAAACTTTGGTGTGTTACGCATTCCGGAATGCGTGACACGAATAAAAATTTAATTTTTTTTCGTTTTTTTTTTGTAATTTAAATGTATTACCCATTTGACAAATGCGTAATACTATTACCCATTTTTGAAATGCGTAATAGACTGGTATTTTTGGCCAAAAAAATTTAAAAATGGTATTTTTGTCAAAAAGTATTAAAAAAATGGTAAAAATGTCATTATTTCACATATGAAAGATGAGGTCGTGTTCCATGTGAAAATAAAATAAAATAAAATGAGATGCGCACAAAAATCCCAATTTCACAATTTTATATGTTCCTATAGGTAGGTAACTGTAGGAAAATTACCTAAAATCACTTGCATTTTATATACAAAAGTTAGATGACATTTTTGTAATAATAGAATTCACCCCCTGTATTACAAAAATACCCTTACTTTTGTATTGAAATATGACTTAACTTTAAGATATTATCTATAGTTAACTATGGGTGATGGCCCTAAATGCCCACCTCCCAAAAAATTTGGTCCGAAATACCCATTTTCGGAATGGATGGCCCTAAATACCCACGGGACACGCATGTGGGAAAGGAGTATCCGGACACTCCTTTGACACATGCGTGCCCTTCACAAAACACAAATCTGGAGAATTTTGGACAGCTTGGGATACGCATGTTGTACATGCGTGACTTGAGATACGCATGTCCAACATGCGTATGTACTGCTACTATTCATCGTCTTCAACCTCCCGTCACCGTCGTTTTTCCGGCCAAAACTTTGGAACAATCGTTCAACCCTTTCCAGCACTCGAACACTAGCATACGATATACCAAAACGATTGTCTCTTCACCCTCTACATGCTTGCACCAATAGTTTTCAGTTTGTTTCACTGGAATTAAAAGACCCAATTCGAGCTCCATTTTCCGATTCAAAAACCGATTTGCTCGTGCACGCACATGCGGGGCCAGATATCAACAAACGAGTATGGCAAATTGAAGAGGGAGCTGTGGGCATCGTTTTGATGTCCTCAGTTTTGGTGGAGGTGGTCGGAGGAGGTAGAACGAATAGAGGCGATTTTTGGGCGATTTTTTGGTCGCCGGAGCTCCGGAACGTGTTGTGTGATAATGACATCATATGACGTCATCACGCATTCTGCCCATGCGTGACCCCTGATACGCATGTGAGGAATGCGCATCACATGTCACGCATGATCAGAATGCGTGACCCGTGGGTATTTAGGGCCGCCTCTTCCGCATATGGGCATATCAGGCCTTGTGCCTCCAAATCTAGGCATTTTGGCATTTTCTCGTTAACTATAGGATCATTAAACCCTTTATATTAAATATATAATCCCAAATATCATACTAAATTATTATATTGTACATCAATTTTAATTTGAAATTTTAAATATTTTTATTTAGCAAAAAATTACCCGGGACTCATTTAAACATAAACTACGCTAAAAAAATTAAATATTATTTAAAATAGTATATTGGGTTAGATTTAAAACGATATATTAAGTTATGTTACTTTTTTTGATTTGGAAATATTAAAATTTTTAATAAAATTTTTAAATTTTATCTATATTTTCTTAAAAGTTCAACAATTAACTTTTGGATTTAACGGTTGCATTTTGAATTTTAGAAATATTCAGAATCACTAATAAATTGTATACGAACTTATAATTTAGAGTCCAGAATTTAGGATTGTTTCAACACTTAATTTTTGGGGTTCAATGATTTCATTTTAGGTTTTAAAAATATTCAAAATAGTTTTAAAAAAATTCAGAATGACTAATAAACTCTATACTAGAGCTGGCAATTCGTTTCGTGTCGTGTACTTTCGTGTTTCGTGTACCAAGAGACCAAAACGAAAACGAAACGAAATAAATTCGTGAACTCAAATTCTAAAACGAACACGAAATGAAATATTTCGTGTAAACACGAAATGAAAAGTACACGAAATATTTCCGTTTACACGAAAATGAAACGAAAAACGTGTATTTTCGTGTACTTTTCATGTACTTTTCGTGTACTTTCGTGTACTTTTCGTGTATTTTCTATTTATTTTGTAAAAAGGTTAAATATCTAATATTTATTTATATAATTTAAAATATTTATTTAAATATTTATTTATTTCGTGTATTTTCGTTTCGTGTCGTGTACTCAAGGGTAAACCCAAAACATACACTAAATTCATCCGTGTAATTTCGTGTTCGTGTACCGCAAAGATCAACCCAAACCCGTAATTTTCGTGTCGTTTTCATGTCGTGTTTTCGTGTCGTGTACGAAATTGCCGGCTCTACTCTATACCTTAAAGTCTAACTTAATCTGATTTTTTAAAAAATTAGGACTGGCCATCAAATTCTGTAAAAAAACATAATTTACATTGACGTTTTGATTATAAATTTTTTAACAATGTTTATAAATACATATTTAGCAAAACAATATAATACAACTTAAAGTAGCATAAATAATGAAAATAAAATATAATTTTACTATATTTATACGTTAAAACCATGGTTGTAAAAATCGGTATAAATCTGTTGATTTACCGATTTAAGATTAATCGGGAATAATAATATTATAATATAATATCATTTTAAATAAATTCACATGATTAATCGGATTTCAAATATCGAATCAGTTAGTTATCTTACAGAGAATTATTCGAGAATTAATCAACTTAATCGAAAATTTTTAGAACCATGGTTAAAATACACTTCCAATCTACATTTTTTTTCCTGATACATTTAAGTTTATAATTTCAAAAGACATATATTTCGAGAATGACGGATTATTTTACGATATACATGTGTCTAACACTCTAACTCTCGTGCTTGATTTTATCATGATCAAATTAATCAATTTTGATAAATTACCTACCGACCATTTAATTTTTGGTGCCCAAAATACCTACCGACGGAAATGCGTGCCTAAAATACCTACGGACCACGCATTTGAAAGATGCGTACAGAATATACGCATCTTAAATTTGCGTGGAGGTCGACCACGCATCGTACATATGCGTGGAGTTTGTTAAAATTGATTCTGCATTTATGAACAGTAATTGAGGATACGCATGTTGAGCATGCGTGGCCTCAGATACGCATGTCCAACATATGTATGCCTTACCACTGTTCATCGTCTCCCAATCGCGCCGGCATCATTTTTTCGACGAAATCTTTGACCAAACCGTTCAATCCATTCCAGGCATCATTCAATAACGTGCCATATAGCAAAATGTTCGACTTTTCACGCTCTACAAGTCTGTACCATTCTATTTTCATTTGTTTTGCCAGATTTTAAATCCCTAATTAAAGCTCGTATTTTCCGATTTGTTTTTCGATTGGTTCGTACACGCCCCTACGGGGCCAAAACCCAACAAATGAAGATGGAACAATGGAGATCAAGGTCTGGGCTTCCTTTCGCCTCAGCAGTTGTGGAGGTTGCCTGAATTTGATGGACGAAAGAGATGAACTAGAGAGACGATTTTTCGCCTTAGAGAGACGTCGACCAAATAATTGAAAAAATTACGTCTGATGACATCATCACGCATTCTGAGAATGCAATATGTGTATCCCAGGCCGCACATTCTCAGAATGCGTAGATCGTGGACAATTTGGGGGATGCTCGCGTAGATAGACATTTCGAACATGAGTTAAGCAAAAGTAGTGTAGTTTGGGCATTATTTCTAAAAATTTTAACTTATTTATAAAAAGAAAACTTAAATTTGGTGAATTTGACAAATTATAAATAAAATCGTCATAAAACTTACGTTCTCAGATCCATAAATAGAAAAGAGGGAAGAAGATCTAAGAATTGTCTTGATTTTAGCTAGTATTTAAGTTTGCAATTGTAAGTTTGGTTTTTTGGATTTCTCACAATTTGTGTGAGTCTTGTGATTTTCTCACCGTTTGTGTGAGTTTTGTTTTCTCACCGATTGTGTGTGAGTAAGGTGATTGATTTAGTAATGAAAGTTTTTAGGGATTTGCATTCTCGGTCGATAGCTCAAACTGGTTATGAAGGAAGCGGAGGTGGAAGTGACGAAATTTGTGTAAATACCATTTTCAACAAATCACATGATGCCGGATGGCTTAAAATCAGTGATTGTTTCTGTATTTTGTTTGTTCGATTCGACTGTTTGTGTAGATGCCGTATAGCTTTTTATTATTGAATTATCTCTTTATTCAAAAAAAAAAAAAAGAGAAAAGAGGGAAAAAAATATCACTCACAGTTTACAAAAACATACTCCCTCTCCCTCTGTACCTCTCATTTCTTTACAGTTACTATTTTGGGGTGTCCCTCTCATTTCTTTACATTCCGAAAATAGTAAGTTTCTCCCACTATTACACTCACTATCTCATATATTTAACAATAAAAAATACTATTACACCCACTACTTTCCTCCACTATCTCAAATTTATAATTAAATAAATATTAATAGATCCCATCACTTTACCCACTTTTTATCTAAATTTACTCATTTTTTACTCATTGTCTTGCGCATTGTCTTGGTCTCGATGTTCATACCATGTAAACAACGACGGAGGGAGTACTTCATACTTGCACATACAGCGACTAGCAGAGTAGCACCTCCGATAGAAAACTATGATCACTTCTTATCGGCAAATGACGTCACCCACTCCTCTCCGATCACCTCTCCCTCCACCATCACCCTCCGATTCCGACGACAGCGATCACGACTCTTCCACCACCACCTCCACCAATCCCCTCCGTCACGCCGACCTCTCCTCCACCATTTTCCGATCATACATCGAAATCTCCGGCAACTCATCGCCGGACCTGACAAAGATCCAATCTTTCTTAACTTCCTCACGCGCCGGCGCACTCTCTTGTCTTATTTGCCTCGAACGGATCAAACCCACTGACCCCACTTGGTCTTGCACTTCCCGTTGCTTCGATGTGTTTCATTTGGTTTGCATTCAAAGCTGGGCTCGCCAAAGTTCTGATCTTGCTTCCGCACGCGCCTCCACGCGCCTCCCTATTTCTCCCTCTGTGGCTGCGTCTGATGCTCATGCTGTTTGGAATTGCCCCAAATGTAGAAGTGAGTATTCCAAGAGTAATATTCCTAAAATCTATTATTGTTTTTGTGGGAAAGTCGAAAATCCGGTTCGTGATCCGTGGGTCTTGCCACATTCTTGTGGGGAGATTTGTGGGAGGGATTTGTTTGATAAATGTGGGCATTGTTGTTTGTTGTTGTGTCATCCTGGCCGGTGTCCTTCGTGTCCTCAATTGGTGAAGAGTGTGTGTTTTTGTGGGGCAATTCGTGATGTTAGGCGTTGCGGTGCTAAGGATTTTTCGTGTGAGGGTGTTTGTTCGAAGAGATTGGATTGTGGGAGACATAAGTGTGGGGAAATTTGTCATGAGGGGGAGTGTCCACCGTGTCGGGAGCGTGGGGTTTATAAGTGTCAATGTGGGAAGGTGGAGGAGGAGAGGGAGTGTTATGAGAGGAGTTTTAGGTGTGAGGTTCCTTGTGGGAAGTTGCTTGGGTGTGGGAAGCATGTTTGTGAGAAAGGGTGTCATAAGGAGGAATGTGGGGAATGTCCGTTTCAGGGGAGAAGGGTGTGCCCGTGTGGGAAGAGGGTTTATCAAGGAATGGCTTGTGATGTGGTTGTGCCATTGTGTGGAGCAACTTGTGAGAAGATGTTGAGTTGTGGTTTACATAGGTGTCCCGAGCGATGTCATAGAGGATCCTGTGCGGAGACTTGTAGGACTGTTGTTACAAAGTCATGCAGGTGTGGGAGCCTGAGAAAACAGGTAGTTTTGATGTGTGCATGTAACAGTATTGTCCTTTTCGTGGATACTTGTGCAGATTTTGTTTTGTTTTTTTGAATCTTATTTATAAATATTTTGAAAATACTGGATATAGACTGAATTTAGAATAGGTTCCTTGTTATCAAGATTTGGCTTGTGAAAGAAAGTGTCAGAGTCTAAGGGATTGTGGACGCCATGCTTGCAAGCGACGTTGCTGTGACGGGGATTGCCCACCATGTTCAGAGGTGTGTCATTATTGTGGTCAGAATGTGTACTTATATAATGTATTACAGTTTTAGTTAGTTGAAATATGCATATTAATTGAGTAGTTTCAGATTTGTGATAGGAAGCTTCGTTGTAGGAACCACAAATGTCCTTCTCCATGTCACAGGTATTCTGTCGTTGCACAAGTACCATTTATCTTCACCCTATACTACTTACATGCATTTGCTACAAGTTATTCAATGCTTTGGTAAATTTATCATGGCCATCCATTATATGAGCCTTGGACTATTTTATATTTTTATTGGTATTTCTACTGTATTGGTAATTTTAACATATCTGAGGATTTAGCAATGTATGACAATCCTCTTGGCAACCCGTATTGGATATGTTCTGATAACAAACATGGCCAATTGGATATTAACTACATATGCTTAGATTCCAAATGACAAACCCCAGATATACATACAATGCAATGAACTGACTCCATGAACTGATTACATAAAGATATCGGACATTCGAGAGGTCCGTACTCTCCCAAACTAGATAGTGTTTACACAAAGTTCATAATCGATAACCCTAATTCCCCTTGTTCCCCTCTTTTATTTTGCACGTTCTAATCCTTCTTGGGCCTCTCATTGGGCCTACTTCTGACTTGGGCCAGTCCATAACAATACCCCGCTCCCAAAGAACGACCTTGTCCTCAAGGTCGAAGGTGACACCACGTTCATCCAGGAAGGCAACCAGAATCGCAGATATATAATCAGAATCCACGTTCACCGCACCAAATAGCCCAGGCATTACAATGTTGCGCACCCAAATTTCTCTTCAGCTGCACAAATGGCAAACTATCATTGTTTCCGCTATTAACCTGAACTGCAACAGAAGGGGATTGTAAATTTGACGGAGATAACTGATTTACAGCAGTTCCAAGATGTTGAGAGAAGTTTGTACTGGAATCAGGTTGCCCATAAGTTTTCCGATCAAATGTACCATGGGAAAGTGGTCTGAGGTTTATGCTAGAGGGGATTGACTGAGCTCTTTCATATTGCTTCTTTTCAGCTTTCTTTTCACCAGCTAAATACAAAGATGGAGAACAATCTCTTGTGTCTGGAAACAAGACGAGAACTTTTTCTCTCATCCAGGATTCTAGTGATTGGTTTGCACTCGGCATCTCCCTACTTTCCTTTCCGGATATCAAATTTCTTGTAGTAGTACTTAAATTCAGATTTAGCTGGCGAAGCTTTTCAGCAGTCACAGATTCACCACCCTGTCCAAGAAGAAATAGGCAACAAACTTCCTCAAATTTCAAGTCAGTGCCTTCTGAGGCTATTAAGCTCTCGGAAATCACTTTTGCCCTACCAATCAAATCTCTTTGCTGAGTTGAAAATCCAAGGGTAATATGAGCTATCAAGGCCAGGTAAAAACAGTGGAAATCAATTACAATTCTCTGATTTTGTGATTCTATGGACTTTCCGCTTTTCTGAATATACGCTAAATTTTCCCAAGGAAGAAGTTCAACAATTTCTGCAGCCATCAACACACTTAGTGCTTGATACAAGAAACATGGCCAATCTTGAACTTGACATGTAGTTTCGACGTCAAGACCCTGTTTAATCAGTTCATGCAAGGCTGCATTGGCACCTGGTCGCCGTTCGGCATTTTCAGGAGTGTTAGGCATTCCTAGTATCTCTAAAGTGCAAGCAGGTGCCAGCTCCTCTAGAGATTCTTCAATCTGCGACAACAAAGACATTTGCCCAGATGATACTTTGCTTCTAAGAAGACATTTAGCACGTGCTAGAGCTTCAAATTTTTGGGAAATCTGGTTCTTCTCAAAACTAATTTTTACAATTGCACACTCTGCTAGGGCCATGGAAAGAAGCAACTCATGAGTATAAAGCCTAGAATCTGCATGATTCGGGGCAGATCGCCCAATATCTAGAACACGCTTCTCTTCTCCAACCTCTTGAAGAAGACAAAGAGCTCCAAGCAACCAAGCCCATGGAATTCGAAGAGATGCCTTTGGTAGAACGTTTGCTCTTATATTACCAGCATACTCCGGCTCAAATAGTAGCTTGTCTCTCATATCCACTAAAAGATTCTGGCGAGATACAACAACATCTGTTATGTACCCTTCATCAATTTCAGAGCTCTTCAAGTGCAAGACTTCCTTTACACTCTCATCTTTCTCACTCGATTTAGGAGTTTGTGATGGCGAAATCGACACAAAAGTACCTCCACCTCTTCTGTTTCCATTAGACTCCATTATAGTGTGTGTAATATCAGTCAGAAACATACTCTCAAATAAAAACCTTAGAGAATTCACATTCTCAATTTTACTATCACATTTACCGTACTCATTCTCATGAAGCTTAACTATATTACAATGTGTTTTCAAAGTATTCCAATACGGATTAGGAGAGCAGATGATAGGATTTGTACCTTGGTGCAGCTCCAACAAGCTCCTATCCATCTCTTCTGTTGCATCATGCCTATCTTGTATCACAGGCTCACAGCTACTGTCTCCAGCACTTTTCCCTTCCCATGTTCCTGAATAGATCTAGCCAAGAACTCTTCACCACCATTATGATCAGAAATAAGTCTCTCAATCACATCTTCAATTGGGTACTCTCCAGTCACTGTATAGTACTTTCTTCCCACGGTATCTTTATATTCGGTCATCATTTTCTACCTCAATGCCTGAAATTCCATCATCAGCTCCTTTAGCTTCTTCCTCAGTCCATTCGTAACAGCAGATCGAGTCCGGTCAACAGCAGTGCCCTCTTTACAACCAAAAAGCCTCCTGTTGACAGCGTTGGACTGGTCCATGTCTTCCAACTGAGCCTTAATTGATCTGGACGTTTTAAGCACTAACGCAACATTAGAATTCATCTTGTTTTGTGTAGTTCTCAGAGCTTGGGACTTCAGAAAAGACTTGCTTTCTTCACTGGATTGCTGAAGCTGATTCATCAAGTCCCTAACAGAATTCATCTCTGTTGTCACAATCTCTTCTTTAGCCAGAATTGTGGTGAGGACTTGACTGATCTTGGACATTTCAATATCAGAATCCAGGCCGGCTTCAAATTCTTCAAGTGCTTCTTTCTTAAAATCTACTTAGCTTTTCCATGATTTTGTCGTTACACTATTCATCTTGGGCGACAGAGTCGAGCCTTGGGAGATCGATGTTGGAGCTTTTTGCACAAATATTCCCTCAGAACTTTCATCAAACACCTTAGATGAAGACTGTTTACTATAATTTTCTTCAAACAATTGAGGTGCAGAACTTATAGTGGTGTAGAGAGATGGTAATGACAGTGGAGGTGGTTCATACTCATGTGCATAATACATGTTAGGGTCACCAATCTCATGTACATCCACCTTCACCGCACCTCCACTTACCCTACTGCTTGCCGCCCTATTCCGGCCACCAAACCCTCCACCTACATCATTTATCCCAATTTGTGTCGCCCCTGGACCCATAGCTACTGAACTAAGGTGGCTCGCAATACCCTCGACCACCTCCGGAATCGTCTCCTGTAGCTCCCGGTTGCAATTGATTCTCCCTTCTAGTCGACCCGCCATGGTGTCAACCTCCTCCCTTAATTTCCTTTTACTTTCCACAACCCACTCTTCCAAAGAATGACGCATCGCATCCATCGCACTCTCCACCGCCTTCTTAACCATCTCCGACACCGATTCACACGGATCTTCGAATACATCGACCCGTTGTTTATAACTAGGTTAACCCATTGGATCAATGCTCTGATACCAATTGCAATGAACTGACTCCATGAACTGATTACATAAAGATATCGAACATTCGAGAGGTTCGTACTCTCCCAAACTAGATAGTGTTTACACAGTTCATAATCGATAACCCTAATTCCCCTTGTTCCCCTCTTTTATTTTGCACGTTCTAATCCTTCTTGGGCCTCTCATTGGGCCTACTTCTGACTTGGGCCAGTCCATAACATACAACTATACAATTAAAAAAAATGTCACGAGTTGTTTATCAAAGATTAAAAAAAAATCACATCTGGTACGAATTCTCACATGGTGCTAGGTTGCAAGATTGTCATATTGTTTTGATAAAGAAAGACAGACATTTACTTGATAAAAACTGGAATCAAATTCCACTTGTACATTCCGGAAACTATTTCAAAAGAATGTATACACTACATATTTAAATAATTAAATACACATAGTCATATACAAAAAAGACTTGTTGTACGTAAAAGTGTGATGAAAATTGATGCTAAAATTCTATCTTTACTAAACATTAACTGAAGAGTTTAACTATAGGCATATTAATAAAACAAATATCAAGATAAACTGAAACTACGTGAAATTAATATTTTACCTTGTTAAGCATCTTGTAAAATTAATTTAAATTATATCATGATCTCTCCCGTCTTATCATTTATATTATATTGATTATAACTTGTTTTTTGTGATATTTATAGAAAGGAGATATAAACATTGAACGGTTTTACTTAGTTTTAGTGTCAGTGATTTGTCAATTCATCACAAACATTGCATAGATGAATTAGAGAGAGGGCAATAACTTTTCTGTGTAATGGAATTTTAATTACTTACATATCTATTATCAAACCCAAACTAAGACTTAGATGGTTGCTATTTACTATTGTAGAGGTTCATGTGCACCTTGTCCTGTGATGGTGAAGATTTCGTGTTTCTGTGGTGAGACGCACTTCGAGGTATGTTGTATGCTTATAATTGATTATGTTGAATAAAAAAAAAATAATTAAACTCAAAGCTAGGAAGCAGGCATCTATGGGTTACTTTCACACCACATATCAGATTTGGCAGAGGTGCAAAATAGGGTGTGCCATTTTGCATGTATGGCGGTGTACCCGTAGTTAGAGTAGAGGGTGTGTGTGTGGGGGGGGGGGGGGGGGGGGCGTGGCAGTCACATAATTTGTAAAATTTGGAATTTATTAAGTATTTTTTATCTTCTCCAAAAGTTTCCAAATGTAATTCTTATGTGATTGTGCTGATAGTTTCACAAGCAAAACATGTACTCCCTCCGTCCCTCTAGGTAGTTTACATTGGGAATGGGCACGGAGACCAAGAAAATTTATAAAAAATGAGTAAAGTTAGATGAAAAGTGGTTAAAGTGGTGGGACCTATCAATATTTAATAATAGATTTGAGATAGTGGAGGAAAGTAGTGGGTATAATAGTGTTTTTTATTATTAAATATGAGATAGTGGGGGAAAGTAGTGGGTGTAATAGTGGAATAAACTTACTATTTATGGTATGTAAAGAAATGAGAGGGACACCCCAAAATAGTAACTGTAAAGAAATGAGAGGGACGGAGGGAGTAGTAATTATAAGTTTTGTTTTTCTTTGTCATCTTTCAGTATGTAATTTATATGCAATTTCTGTGCAAAATTCTCACCTTTTAGTTTTTTGACCTACGACTCCTGCTTGGAATTGGTGTTAAGTAACGACTTAAAAAAACCCAAAGTATTGATTTTAATTAGAAAAAGGTATTAATTTTCATGAAACATGTGATATGCACTTTTACGGGATAGAAATTCTAGTTTTTAATCATCACAAAAATTTTATAATTGATAAAATTATATATTTATGTAGGTGGTAATTTTTTTATTAAATCTTAAGATTAAGATATTGAGTTTATGTATTAAAATCAATTTGCATAAATTTTTATTGGATTTGTATTGTATAAATCATCGAATATGTATTTATAAAAATTTTGCTGTATGCCCTCCCCCACTTCTTCCCCACACCTGGTCTCATTGAATCCCTTAATCCCACTATGCAGTATGCACCTGCACCCTTGCACCCGTCCTTTGCTTATTTGACTAAAATCTTACAAAGTAATTAGTTTCTCCATGCAGCAGACACAAATGTCTATTATCTTGAGGCCAAGTAGAGGCCAGCAGTTGAAAGTATATAAACTAAAAAAAAATACTATAGGAGGTAGAGTCATACTATCTACTTGCATGAAACATATACATGTAGGAGCTGCCTATAAAAAAATATTGTCCATATTTTCCTGTAGCTAATGATGTAATTCTGTTTTATTATACATGTGGTGTGGCGAGCCAAGCTGAAGATTTGTGTTAATTTATCACACTATCTTTAAATTTTAAATAAAATAATTTCACATCCTCCTTGATTTTGTGTCAGGTTCCTTGTGGCACTGAAAAAGAACAAAAGCCTCCTAAATGTCGTAAACTATGTCGGATTGCTTCTTTGTGTAGGCATGGATTGAATTGCAAGGTAGTATTGCTTACTATATCGTACTCTGATGTGCACCCCAATATGTCACTAAGACTTTGAAATCAGTTAGCAATTATATGGTTTTTGCTATTTCTTAATTTTATTTGTTTACTAAGAAATGCTGTTACAGTACATTGATATTACTTGGTGTTCAGTATATCCTGTAATCAGTAGATATATACTAGCTTGCACTTTGATGTCGAATAATGAAATTAAAAGAGATGTATGGATTTATTTGTATTATTGTTTTAGTGTAAAGCTAATTGATCTTAATCATGAATTTTAATCATAATATTAGAAATGGTAGTAGAGTAAAAATTGAACTGTTTCTTTATTTACTTATGGTAGTTTGTTAGTGGATTGCTTTTAAGAAGAGGAGATAAATTATGAGTAGTTTCCTTGAAATTAGGATAAGTGTAATCTTTTATAATATATGCTATCTTGCTAAATTGAATAATCGAGTCAGATTCTTTTTTGTGGGTTGCGATTGTCCTATGTTCTCGTTTTCTTATTCAAAAATTCTAGGGGCAGTACTTATGCAGTTGAATTTCCTTAGTTTTTATCGTTGTTATAGTGGGTTTGTGGTTGAATTCACCCAAGTTTATCTTTATATTGTTTTTGTATTTCTTAATTTTGGTTTTACACATCACACTTTTTCCTATATTATCAAGTTTTCAATCTCATGCTTTCCATAAGGCAAGTTACATATTTTACTAATGTGAATTATTTTCCAGCCGCACAGATGCCATTATGGAGCCTGCCCTCCTTGTCGTTTGATCTGTGACGAAGAATACCCATGCGGCCACAAGTGCAATTTAAGGTTCGCATGTTTGTTTACTTTGTTCTACCACTTGGTGTTTTTATGCTGTCATCTGATGTTGTGCTATCGTTTCTTAATTTTCTGTGTAGCTGTCATGGCCCTAAACCGCCTCCAAATCCTGAATTTACATTGAAGCCAAAAACAAAGAAGCATAATCGTCCTAGTGAATGGACACCTGGGGTGCCCTGCCCTCCATGCCCTGAACTTGTTTGGCGGTCATGTCGTGGCCATCATGTTGGAGCCGAAAGGATGGTATTTATCAACATTTATGATGATTTTCATGATTATCTGTTGAACTTCACCATTGAACCACTTGTTCATATAAAAATTCATATAAAAATTCAATAACTTCTACATCTGGCTTGCATTTTGACTCCCTGTAATCCATTTTGTACTACATGCTGTCTATGTTTGATACCTAAGCTGCTCTTTAACCTGTAGTTAAAGATAACCTGAGATATATATGTTTGACTCCCTGTAATCCATCATATATTTTGGGATATGTATATATATATATGTATATATATAGGGTCTTGCTCAGGTGAGAACCCTCATTTGTAGTGAGATATGATATCCAATCCTAGCCCTACATTTTTTGTATCTAAATTAAATCCTAACCCCACAATTACTATTTAAAATTTTTTATTTTTATAATTCATTTAATTCAACATCATCTTCCACCATCATCATCTTCCCCACTCCGGTCACCATTTCTGACGACCAATTCCAGCTCAGAAAATCACCGCCGGTAAACTGAAAATCACCGCACTGACGCCACCTCCGGCCACCATTTCCGGTCACCACCAACAAAAATCACCGCGTGTAAATAGATAATCACCACAAACAAAATCATCACAAACCAACACCTCCAGCCACCAACAACAAATCACCAACGGAGCCCGAAAATCACCACAAAATTGACAAAAAAATATAACAAGAATCGCAAAAAATCACCACTGTTAAACACAAATCACCGCCGGCCACCTCCAACCACCACAGCCGACAAAAATAAAAAAATCACTAGATTATAAAATACAAATCACCTCCGATCAAATTAGAAAATCAGAAAATCACCTCCGGCGGCCTGAGATCACCTCCTGCCATCACACATACACACACATCCCTCTCTCTACTTTCTCCTGAGATCGCGATCGAGTTCGCCGGTAGATCTCACCACAACGCCGGTAGATCTCACGGACTCCTTTGCCATTGATATGTTTCGCCATTGATCTGTGTGTATAAGTTGTAAGTATAGGTTTTAAATATCGATTAAGAAATATGTGAGTGCAGTACGTGGTGGGGGTGGGGATTTTGTATTTTCCGGTGATAATTAATGGTGGCGGTGGTGGAAGGGAGGGGATGAGAGAGAGAGGTGTATGCGTGTTTGTGTATGTACGTGTTTGTAAGTGGGTGGTCAGTGATGGGTGTGTGATGGGTGTGTTATGTGTATGGATAGGATTTAAAATAGTTTAAAATTTGTGGGGCTGAGATTAGATCTCAGTTCTCACCAATAATATGGGTTCTCACCTGAGCAAAACCATATATATATATATATATAGGGGGCTGCTCTAGTGAGACCCCTGTTATAGTGAGAACTGCACATTGGGCCACCTAAAAAAGCCCAATAAACAAAATCACGCCTTCCAGCCAGCTCGAATGCCTACGGTCCACCAGGAACGCCAGAGAGATTGAGTTGACAAATTTTGTATCTTTTGCTTCCAGTAATAGCTTTCGAATCTCATCCACTCCGAAAAACCAAATGGAACTGTGAATATGTAAAAAGAAGCATCCCTCTCTCCCTTCTTCTCTGCTCACCGCCGGAACTCCACATCATCGCCCATCTCCAATGAAATACTCAAACCATCAAAACTTATAGCAATAAAACACTCAGATCCAAATATTCCTCAATATATAAACTCATCATCTGATATAAAACCCTTTACACACACCAAGAAACCACAAATATTCAAATCAAATCACCAAAAAGTCAAAGCAAATCACCAAAAAATTGAATACAAATATAGATACAATATATAACACAAACGTATTTATCACTGCCTCCATCCCACTATTCCTGCTCGTACAGACTTCGTCACGAGACTGTCATCACAATCACCACCATCATAAGCACAACCATCATATCATCACCATCAAACGTACGTCGCCTAAATTATCCCCAATACTACCACCATTATCACAACACATTTATTGCCATAATCATCACTAACATATTGTCGCCACCATCACTACAAGTCACCAAAATCAGATCGAGAATAACTAAAACTCAAATCACTATTAATGTACTGTTATCGCACAACCTTCAAATCATCAAATTTCAATCCGAATCACCAAAACTTTTACACAAATCACCAAAATATAAATCAAATCACCAAAAATTGGACGTAAATCACTAAAAACAATCAGATCTAACTTTGTATTGGTATGAAATTACTGAGACATAATCATCATCAAAATTTTCGTCTTTTAAAATCAACATTTTAACAATTTCCTCTTCCCCTTTCACACAAAAAAATAAGATGATAGCAACGAAGTAGAGAGAAGAAATGAAGATGTTGCTGGAGTTTTCGATGGAGGCGACCGGAGTTTGTAATATAAATGAAGATCGTTGTAACAACAAAACTTGTGGTTAGCCAAGAAAGAGAAGTTGATAAAGTGAGAGTACAGAGAATGACGAGATGGTAAATCCGAGATCGGAATCGAAAGTCTCCGTCATCGGAAGTGAAGAAGACGACCGGTGCCGTTGTCGATGGGGGTGGGGGTGGGGGTGGGGGTGGGTGGGAAATATAGTCAGATTTATTAGATATTAATATAGTCAGATTTGTGTGGTCCAGATTAAGTAGTATAGTATAAAATGGAAAGCTCTCAGTTCTCACTATAAGGGGGGTCTCATTTGAGCACTTGCCTATATATATATATATAAAACGACGTAGTTTCAATAAAATCTCAGGAAAGGAGTCGGAGATGTATCTCAGCTTATTATTGAAACTACGTCGTTTTATACTTGTAGTCAATACTGTATATAATCTTTTTCTTTTCTTGCCAATTCATATCTTCTCTCTCTTTCATATCTGACTTTTTTATTCTCTGCTTTATACTAAAAATAATCTGAAGAAACAAATTCCTCCCTGGTGCAACAAGTTGTTTGTTTCAGAGATTTTAAGATTTAAAACTTTAAACAAAGCCCTCAGCGAGATGGGTGATTAAAACATAGGAAAATTGAGTTTTAAGAGCAACATGAAATCATCAGTATAAGGTACAAATGCATAGTGATGTGAAGGTTGTGGGAATTGGATGTGAATGGGGATGTATAAGAATTGTAGAGGAAGAGGGATGATTGTATGAATGGAGGAAGATGGATGATTGAATGAATGGTGAAGGTGATTATATAGAGAATGGTGGTGAGATTGTACAGGATGGCGATGCACCGATCTGCAAAGAAGGTTAAAGTTTAGGGAAGATAGTTTATTAAATGTAGTCAATTTCAGCTTGAGAGTAAAATGACGTCGTTTAAATAAATTCTCAGGGAAAGTGCCTGAGATGCATCTCAGGTTCCCTTTTCTATATATATATATTTATATAAATATTGTAGGTTGGGGGAGTGACAATGCGTGCACCGTCAAATGATATAGATATATTTAATTAGTCTTGCGTTCTCTCAGTCAGTATATTGATTGAACTTGCTGAGCTATTTTAATACATTATACAGATAAAATATATATATAGATATTAACTTTCTGCTATCTATCTACACAGATGGTATGCTCAGATAGAAGAGAATTCCGTTGTGATAATCTGTGTGGAAATCTTCTTCCCTGCGGCAATCATTATTGTACTAAAACCTGCCATGCCTTAAAGAACCAATCTTCTGTACCGGAAAGAGGCGAGCCTTGTGAAGATTGTGATCTTCCTTGCCAAAAGGTTAGATATTTGTATCCTGCTTACATTGTTGTACAATAATGGTTATTATATTAAAGGAGGTGATACACCCAGGTATTATAAATTTTAAGAAAAAGGTTTTTTTTTTTACAATCTCTAGTGGCCGTAAAACGTACTTCTTATCAGGGAGGTTTAATTAGGGCGTGCACTGCCATTTCTTTGTGTTTTTGCTACATATATTCCCTGAATCTACCTAGCTAGTTATGGTTTTTTCAATCTACCTAGTTCTGTTAGGTTTGCTGATGATTGTTTTAAATATACAACCGTAAGTGCACAGTGTCTGTTGCTAGCAAATACGAGTTAAATCCATAAGGATGCGGAAGAGGGTTCTTTTAGTTTTGATAGAAATATCATAAACTGTTTTACAGGAATTAAACTTATGTGAATTGAATGATATAATATTAGATAAGTGAAAATGTAGGGCACTCTTATCTGCCATGCTTACGCTATTATGGAACACTTTCGAACAATAGCAATTCAAGCAATTCAATTGGTCAAGTGGTTAGTCTCTCTTAGAAATCCTCTTGAACTTACATTGATTTTGCTAGGTGTAAATCGATCTCTTCATCTATTACTCATCATTCGTATATAATTACTTCATGAGCCAAGAGCATGCACTGCTGCAACATTCCACAAATGTACTTTAACATTTCAATTTGACCGGCTAATATCCAGTTTAACTGTGGAACGCTTCTGTTGATAGTGTCACCTATTATTTGACCAGCTAATATCCAATTTAACTGTGGAACGCTTCTGTTGATAGTGTCACCTATTAATCACTGAAAATATTAGAGATAGTGAGAGAGAGAGAGAGAGAGAGAGAGAGGAGAGAGTAATTTATGCAAATGCGATACCTAAATGCACCTAAAAACTCTATATCAAGACAATGTATCATTTTCCTGCTAAAAGAATATAAACAATAATGCTTTTTGTATTTCAAAATAACTCAGCGTAGCTAGCCAGCCACTTGCTCTACTAATGTCCTGTTGTCTATATTATATTATATAATACTGGTTTAGTTTGTGGGCTTACTCTCTTCAGCTGAGAATTTGAAGTGTAACCAAGAAGTGCTTCAGTCATAACTTGGTTATACTTGAATTATAGATTCACGAACTCACTGCCATTTCTCTTCCTGGCTTCCTTTATTCAGGATAGGATTCCTGCATGCTCACATTCTTGCCCATTAAAATGTCACGGAGAAGATTGTCCTCCGTGCAAAGTGCTAATCAAGCGTTCATGTCACTGTGGGTCTATGGTCCATGTATTTGAGTGCATATACTACAATAGCTTGTCTGAAAGGGAACAACTGAAAGTTCGTTCATGTGGTGGACCCTGCCACAGGTAATTGAGTTTCACTCTGATTGGTAATCTTAAGAGCTTTTTATTTTTGTAGAGGCTCCTGTTTTTCTTTAATACATATATATATATATACATAATGATGAGATATGATGATATTATTATTGAATTACAAAGACAGATGTCGAGTGTAGGGTACTTGAATACTGCCTATCCGTAATCTGCAGACTTTTGTTTTATTTCCTGTTACCTAGACTCTTCACTTTTGATGCCAACATGACATGGGTGTTGGCATGGATTTTAGTCTGATCGTTCATTTTGCAACAGTTTTATTACCCTCTAGTAGTTCATTCCAAAGTAGGATATGGTAAAGCCTCTAGGCAACTAATTTTTAGGAGCAAGACCTCTAGAGGACTTGTTTATATATAAACATTTTAATTTCTTGTTGTGAATAATCATATGAAGTTGATTGCAACTGACTCGAGGAATATATACTATGTTAAAAATGAAAAACATTAAAAATTCAATGTTGCAATTGTGTGGTGAATCATTACATCCATTTCCAGTGCTGGATCTTGTATAAGAATCATAAGCTAATGATTTCAATATCGAGAATCCTACTCCTAAATCTTTAGGACATAATTTTTGCCTGCGTGTCCGAAATAAATGTGAGTATATTGGGGGTGGCAGGGAATTGAACCTGAGTCCTCCCGCCAGCGTGGGCTCTGATATCATGTTAAGTAACCAACTCATCTAAAACCTTAAGGTGTTAGAGGAAGGTCCCAGGATCTTTATAGTAACATAGATTTTATTAAAGTTGTTCTCTTTCTTCTTCCTATCCGTGGTCCCATGGATAGTTTTACTGGGCTTTTAGGTTGCAAGTGCTGACCATCAGAGATGCCCAGTTCTAGTTTTTATTGTACATGTTGCTAAGAACTACATGGAGAACTGTATCATCACACCATTATTTATTGTTTTTAATCTGTCCCTATTTGATGCAGGACAGGAGTTAAAAACTTAATAAAAAGATAGATTTTGTGAATTAACCGCAGAAAATCCACGAGTCCTAAGGTGATCCAAGAAGAACCACTACCCCCAGGGTTTTCTCAACCGCAAAAGAGAATAATTATCATGGATCGCAACCCATAACAAGAGAGAAACAATTCTCAATTCAATAATCAATTAAAAGTCCTTTTAATAATGATATTACATCTCCTTATATAAGAGTAAAACCCTAAACTTAGCCAACAAGTAATATCTTTTATAAAAGGAAACAAATCCTTTTTATTATTCTAATCCTATGATCTAGAATATTCTTAAAAATCTATTCACCTAATATAACTAATACCTAATAAAGTAAAATTAAATCTATTCTTAATTAATAACATAAAATAAAAACAAATTAATATTTTAATATCTCGTTCCGCATCATTCTCCCCGCCTTTAAAAAAAACTCGCCCACGAGTTTTATAATATTTGAGAATCAATGAACAAAGAGATGATTTGTGGTAGCACTCGAAAACATCCGATTCCTTCATAAGCAAGAACTTCGGAAACATCACGCTCATAATAAGATATTTTGATGTGGTAGACGTTCCCAATATGTTGTTAATGCCCAAAAAGTCAGTATATTCCACCTTCACAATGTTCTTTTTGTGGTTTACAAATTCTTCACTTTTAACAGCCTCTTCTACCTCTTCTTTTTCCATGCCATCACACTGAAATATCGGATCATTGCTATTTGAATTTTCTTCAACAATTAAAACACGATCACTATTTGCTTTAGTATCCGCATGTTGTTGAATACGCCCTATTGAATCTTTTTGTCCATCAACAACTTCAAGTTTCACATTCTTTTCACCATTAGGTTGATGTTGAGGCGGGGATGGAGGTATTGCAGGTGGAGGACTATGTCGTATGCCAAGTTTATCCATAATTTCTTTGAGTGCTGCCTTCACATCTTTCATTTGCAAACTCAAATCTTCAACTTTGTTGTCCACACTTCGTAATCTCATATTGTTTTGCCCGATATACGTATCAAGACGGCTGTTTACTTCGTCAGCATTAATCATTGTGTAAAACTAAGGGCTGATTTGTAAGTTCAGGACAAATTCAGGGGTTGTTTTGCAAGTTTAAGGATTGTTTTATAAGTTTCAGGGCCTGTTTGTAGCTTTCAGGAAGATTGGGGACTGTTTTGTAGCTTTCTGGTGGCTGGATGGTAACTGTAGGTGGCTTTCTGGTGGTTGCCGGTGGCTGCTGGTGGCTGTTGGAGGGTGGCAAGATCCTGGTGTTTGGGTGGAGTAACAGTGGCTGTGATACGGCTGCTAGCAGATGGTGGTTTATGGTGTCTTTTTTTTTTTTTTTTTTTTATGGCAAAACCCTAGATCTCTCACCAAATAAGAATTCGATGTTGAAACCTAAGCTCTGATACCACTTTTGATAAGATAGATTTTGTGAATTAACCGTAGAAAATCCACGAGCCCTAAGGTGATCCAAGAAGAACCACTACCCCAGGGTTTTCTCAACCGCAGAAGAGAATAATTATCATGGATCGCAACCCAACAAGAGAGAAACAATTCTCAATTCAATAATCAATTAAGAGTCCCTTTAATAATGATATTACATCTCCTTATATAAGAGGAGTAAAACCCTAAACTTTAATATCTTTTATAAAAGGAAACAAATCCTTTTTATTATTCTAATCCTATGATCTAGAATATTCTTAAAAATCTATTCACCTAATATAACTAATACCTAATAAAGTAAAATTAAATCTATTCTTAATTAATAACATGAAATAAAAACAAATTAATATTTTAATATCTCGTTCCGCATCACTATTATCCGTTAATAAAAAAATTGAACTAGTTATCCCCTGCTCCTAACCCCTTTGAGACTCTATGTACAGATAATCAATTTGCTACCGTCTGGTATATAATAAAGTGCGGCTCTATTCATATTGAAAGTACATGCTAGGAGTATTTGTTTACAGACTAACAAATCCACACTTTCATATGTTATGCAGAAAATTACCTAATTGTACGCATCTGTGCCCAGAGACCTGTCATCCTGGTCAATGCCCATCACCTGATAAGTGCTTGAAAAAGGTAATCTAAAAACATTTTTTTTTGTGTTTGTCTTGAATGGCTGAATATTCATACTTACCACATTGTATATTAATTTGAATGTAGTAAATAGATATATACTTAGAGAATAAAACCAATAATCAATTTTCTGTTTTCATACAGTACAATTGTTTTGTTCGATTAAACCACATTCAGTATTTAGCTTACATGATGGATTTTGCTTTCCATGTTCTGGAATAGAACTTCCTAGACAGTTACAGAGTGCTCCACTGTTTCTGTATATTTCCAACCAAAGCTTTTGCATTGGTACTAGATAAATGTTCAACATCTTATCTAATTTTAATTCAAAAGAACACATTATGGGACCAATGTTCTGAATCAACGCCTCATACCATAGGAAAAATCTGTCTACACTTACCCTTATGCTAATATGATATTTGAAAAATCGTATCTGTTTATATTTTGGGCATATGTTGTTACGTTAATCTCAGTATTTGGTGGTCCTGCCATCATTATGCAAAAACAATAATATAATCCTTCCTTCCGAAAGTCATTTGTAGGAAAAAAATATTGTCACAAATTCTTACTCAATGTGTTTTTTTAAATGTATTGGATGCTCTGGAACTTCATATTGGTCTATTGGGGTCTATGCATTTTGGAAATTGCGTAAAGTAAAGATCAAATTGCACTAAAAATATGCAAAAAGAGATGGCAAAAGTCACTGGAAGAAAGAAACAGGGTTAATATATAAGTAGAATAGTGAAGGTTTTGTTCATGCACCTGGGGTTTATGCATGTGTAGCAACTTTGGAATATTAAGACAGAATATAATCCTAGAAAGATCCTATAAAATCATAGAACTGGTACACTTATTTGGCCGAAGGTCTTTCGTGAATTAAGTCAGTCTAAAAGTTCTCTAATTATCATTGTTACTTGCAACTTGCAAGGTTACTGTTCGTTGTGGGTGTCAAACCTTGAAAAAGGAGTGGTTGTGCAAGGATGTACAAATGGCCTATTGCAGTGATAATCGTGATCCAAAAGAAATTCCTAAAACGCAGTATGGATTGGGACTTCTTCTTTGCAATTCAGATTGCAGAAAAAAAGTAACTCCTGCTGATTCAGAATTACAATTCCGTAAATCTAAAGTTCCCGAGGTAAGCACTTTTGTACATACTCTTCGTAACCAACTGACCAATTCTGTTGACATCTAATTAATTGCATCCCTCGCTGCTTTGGCCTTGGGTATGCCATACAATATAATTATAAGTTTAGTATTGAATATGTAAATTCTGCGGTTGTCCCTGTTCATTAGTGATCTGTGATTGTCTATACTTGCTCAAAATTCATATTAAATAAAACTTTTAATTCATTGTTTAGACAACTAACTCGGGATTACTTAAAATATTAGTGATGCCTTGATATTTGATAGTATATACTCCCTTCGTCCCATATTGTATGAGCTTCTACGACTTTCACGGAGAGTAAGAAAATGTGGTAAAAAATGAGTAAAGTTAGGTGAAAAGTGGGTAAAGTGGTGGGACCTATCAATATTTAATAATAGATTTGAGATATAGTGGAGGAAAGTAGTGGGTGTAATAGCGTTTATTTAATATAAAAAAGAGTATAAAGTGGAGAAGTAGTGGGTGTAATAGTGAAAAGTAGTGTTCAAAAATAGTAAATATAGTAGGTTCATTCTTTTTGGCACGTCCCAAAAAAGAATAAGGATCATATAAAATGGGACGGAGGGAGTAAGTGCTTAAGATTCTGTTTTATTAATTCCAAAAGAAGAATGTAATTCATAGTGGACTAAATTATGAATGGATGTCGAGGCTTCTCGTAATTTGGGTATTTACTAAGCATAGATTGATATACAAATAGGAATTGAATAATCATTATGATATGTACATCTCCCTACTTGTCTTCCATCCTACTCAGTAAGGTTTGGTACATATATTACTTTGAACCTTTATGTACCTGTACGGTATAAAAGTGCTGTTTGTTAGTAGGGATTGCCAACTTGTGTATAAAAAGTAGAAAGGTGAGAGTGAGAACTTGTATATACATATCATGATGATGCGTGAAATGTGAATGTAATTGAGCTCTGATCTAACCGTGTCAATAATTTGCCAGAAGGAAGAACCCGAGAAGAACGTGCCAAAACGTAAAAGGCGGCGTGCACGAGTACAGGAAGGCCAGCAAGTTTCAAGACTGCAGGTTCGTCTCACTTGCATTGCAGTTCGTCTTACTTGCAAGAAATATAAATCGGCAATAACAGTCTATGTTTGCTTGCTTACTAACAGTAGCTTTTGTTTTAAACAGAACATGTTTGCCACTATAAAGCGGCTATTTCTGCTAGTCATCATTATCATTTCGCTGATTGCTATAGTATATTTTGGTTATAAAGGCCTCTTGAGGCTCTCTGACTGGATGAATGAAGTGGAAGTGCAAAGACAGAGAAAAAGATATCCACGAATTTGATCAAGTTGAAGCCATTTTGCACATGAACATGCATGGAACTTGAGACTTCCTGTCCAAAGAAATTAATTTGTTTTCCAGAAATGTTGCCCAAGTCTCTTATTAAATTTTCGTAGTATTTGTAGCGGTAAATCAAAGTCACTGTTTATGTTAAATCAGTTGTCAACACTAGATAATAAATATTATGTACTAGTTGAATAGATAATACCATCTGTCTCTTGGTACTACAGATAACAAGACATTGTTATTCTTTTGGTTACAAGACATCGTTTAGACCTCGGTAAGATGTTCAAATGTCATTAAAGTATCTGTAACTCTGTATGTATATAATTGTAAATTTATATTGACCATACCCTGGAAAAATAAGAGGTAGATGATATACATTTATAATCTAGAAAATGTTCTCTTTGACACAATGAGGCAGATGCTATTATGTTTGGAAGATGCATGGTTAATGCAGAGGTCGAGAATTTGATCAAATGGAATTCACAGCACATATGAAACAGTAGTAGGAGATTTAAACAAAACCCTCTGTATTGCCGTAGGATATTTTTGAAGTTCTTAGAGCATCTCCAAGAGAATATTTACTCTAACTCTTAGTTCAAGCTAATTCAAAAAATGAGTAGAGTGATTAAAAATATTGCTTCATGAAATTGTTAGTGCCTCTTAAAAATACTAAAAACCTTTTCTATCTCCTGACTTCTAAGAAGCACTAGTAGCTCTTAATTTATATTTTAATAATAAAATATTCATGTACATCAGTTCTTGCATAGTTTTTGGTTATAATAGAATTGATTTATGAATAAATTATAAATAAAGAGTTAATATAAAAAGTATTGTTGGAGTTTGACATATTAATCTAACTTATTAAAAATCATTTTTATTATAGTAATTTTAAGAATCAAATAGGAGTCTCTTGGAGTTGGAGATGTTCTTACGGGACCAAACCTATGGCAAGCAGTGAGAAGAGATGACAACGTTTGATTAAGTGCTAGTAAGACTTTTGATTTGTAGGCTCTTTTGATTTATAGGAGATTAAATAATCCAATTCAGATTTTTAAATTCTTTTAATGGACTAATAATAATCTCTTTTAAAATACAATCGAAAACATTAATATTAATAAATTATTTAGAATCAATACACCTGTATTTTGAAATTCAAAGAAATTCACAAATTCTATTTAGTAATTAAATAATGATATTTTTATTATATATTTATTCATTTTTAACAAAAATAACGATTTATGGAATAGGTGACCAAAAATATCCACCTACTACGCATTTGGAAAATGCTTAACAAAAAAAAAAAAAATCATATTACGCATGTGTAACATGCTTAACAAAAAATAGAAATTTCTTTTTTAAAAACCAAACCCCCCTGTTACCATTGGTAAAGTGAGTAACAAAAAAAATAAAAAACTTATCCATGTGGCAAATGCGTAACACATTAATACCCAAACATGAAATGCGTAATAACTTAATATTTAGAGTTAAATAATTTCCATTCGGGGTTCAATGGGTTCCAATATTTAAGGTTTAAAGATATTATTTTTTTAAAATAAAATTTTTAAATTTATCTGTTCCTTTACGGGTTCAACAATTAACTTTTGGGGTTCAACTTTTCCATTTCGAGTTTTAGAAATAATCGGAATGATAAATAAATCGTATACGAACTTAGGATTTAGGGTTTAGGGTTGTTTACAACCCTAAACCCTAACTTATCCTGATTTTTAGCGTTTAAAAATTAGGCCATTGGATTCAATTTTATAATTTTAAAATTTATTTGTATTCCATTAGGGGTTCAACGGTTAACCTTTGGGGTTAAACATTTCCATTTCGGGTTTTAGAAATATTCGGAATGACGAATAAACCGTATACGGACTTAGGATTTATGGTATCCTGATTTCTAAACGCGTTAGCATTTAAAAATTAGGCCACCGGATTCAATTTTATAATTTTGATATTTATCTGTATTCCATTAGGGGTTCAACAATTAACCTTTGGGGTTCAACTTTTTCATTTTGGGGTTTAAAATATTATTTATAAGCATATGTTATTATTTATACATAAAAATGAAATTCATTTATTATGCTGATAAAAAATGTGTAATAATCATTACCCAAAAGAAGAATGCGTAATAGGGTTCGTTACACTTCTGGTGAATGCGTAATACGATATTTATAAAATATAAAAAAGTGAAAAAAATCATATTACACATGTGTAACATGCTTAACAAAAAAAGAAAAACCAAACCCCCATGTTACGCATTGGTAAAATGAGTAACAAACAAAAAAATACATGTATTATGCTGATCAGAAATGCGTAACTGACCTTTTTAAAAAAAAAGAAAAAGAAAAAGGTACTACCCAAAAAAAAAGAAAAAGGTATTACCCAGTCTCAATATGCGTAACACCTATTATCCTGATTCTGAATGCGTAATTGGTCGGTATATTTGGCCACCCCTCGCGCGCGCTGGTAATCCTGTAATTGAAGGTGTTATTTGTGGTAAAGTTGGTCTTTATCCAGAATAAAACGTATGGGAACAAGAAGATGAAGACGAATCACAATGCTTGGAAAGAATATGGTGATAAGGGGGAGCAGCAAGATAATATAGTTCATAGTCTCCCGTGGCCCGAATACAATGCGAGTACAACATGCATATAACCAATCCTATTTCAGATGCTACTAGATCCCGCAAATTATCATGAGAGGCTAGGTTGCCGAGTATACCCAAGCAAATTTCCTGAAATTTTGTAATGAATTCCTTAAACTGACATTAAGAACTTAAGATAATTTGCAAGTAAAGGGAAATTAACAGGAATTATAGAAAAGGAAATGAACAGTAATGGATAACTTGGAGAGAAAGTACAGAGCATAAAAGGAAAATACAGAGAATGAAAACACACGTTCAAGCCTGTCCTCCCTCATTTCCTCTAGCCTGTATATTAACCATCACTCTAAGAACACGTGTCCATTATGTTATTTGCACGTGACCTCATACTGATTTGGTGATAAACGACAGCGTTTACAAAAGCAACCAAGTACAAAGACTAAATAGCCCTTTGCTCATAAATGACAAGTACTAGCTCAATACTTAATTAAATAAAACTGAATAACTTAATTAATATTCTCCAAGTAGACAGCATGGGTTACAGTGGCTGCTCCTCAAAACAATCATTGTCCTAAAGGGATTGAACTCTGGATACTGGGCTTGGATTGAAGAAGCATCTTCCCAGGTGTCATCTTCGGGAATAGCATGGGACCACTGAACGAGCCATTGAATGACTGCTATATTGTTCCTCTTCACCATTCTTCTGTCAAGGACATGTACTGGATAGCCATCTTCGGGAATAGGTTGCAATGAAGTAGTGGCCGTGCACCTGGAGCCAATCTTTTTCTTAAGCAAGCTGATGTGAAACACAGGGTGAACCAAGCTCCCAACTGGCAATTCTAGCTTGTATGCCACAGTTCCAATTCTCTGAATGACCTTATATGGTCCAAAATACTTATGAGCAAGCTTCAAATACTTCCTTGTGGCCACTGATAGTTGCTTGTAGGGTTGAAGTTTGAGGTAAACCTAGTCCCCAACCTAGCCTCAATTCTCTTCTTATCTGCATAGTGTTTGTATTTGCTTTGGGCTGTAGTAATGGCCTCTTTAAGGACGTGGTTCATAGCTTCTCTCTGCAGCTGAAAATCTTCGACAGAAGCAACAAGAGACTTGCAATCAGATGGAATGTAGAGTTGCCTTGGTTTGACCCCATTGAGAGCTTCGAAAGGGGACATTTTAATAGCACTATTGTAGGTGGTATTGTACCACCACTCAGCTAAGGGAAGCCACCTACTCCAGTGCTTGGGCTTATGGCTAATCATGGCTCTGAGATAATGCTCAAGGCACCTGTTTAACCTTTCTGTATGGCCATCTGTCTTAGGGTGGTAAGAGGTGCTAAGGTTCAGCTTAGTGCCCACATTACTAAAGAGTTCTTGCCAAAATTTGCTGATAAAGACCTTGTCTCTATCTAAGACAATGGAGATGGGCATTCCATGGATTCTGTATACATTATCAAGGAAAGATTGTGCCACTGTTGTTGCAAAAAATGGGTGAGACAAGGCTATGAAGTGGCCAACCTTAGAAAACCTGTCAATAACTACCATAATACAGTCCTTGTCATAGGATTTTGGAAGCCCCTCTATGAAATCAATAAAAATGTGTTCCCAAATCTGAGAAGGCACAAGGAATGGTTGTAGTAGCCCAATAGGGAAATGATTACCTGTTTTTACCCTTTGGCAGATATCACAGGAGTGCACATAAGCAATGACATCCTTCCCAATTGATGGCCAATAGAAGAATTGTGGGATTTTTTTGAAGGTTGAATCTTGACCACAATGGCCCCCAACATTGTTGTCATGAAGTTCCCACATTAGTTTTGTTAGGTCCGTTAAGATTGTAGAAGGGGGGGTTGAATACAATCTATATCTTTTTATCGAAATTTGTCCGTTAAATAAAATTTAGTTTAGACAAATTTGAGCGGAATTAATTGAAACAAAATTCAAGTTAAATATAACGATATATTAAACTTGATGGTTGTTACAAAATCAGTACAGAGTATTATCACGTTAATAAAAACTAATTAGAAAATTCGACATGAACTTTTCTAATTTAGTTAATAAAAATCGAGATACGAACTAGGAAACTTAATTCGCTAGTAATACAAGAGTCACAAATAATTAAGTTCTATCGGATCAAATATTACAAATGAGTTGAACTTGATTTTCTGTGAATTAATTGAGATAGTCAGTGGCTTTTAAAGATGAGAGAGATGTAATGTTTATGGCTTCTGTCTTTAAAACTCTTGTCTCGTGTCTGTGATCACTGCCTCCTGTCTCTTTTGTTGATATTTTGATAAAAATATCTTCTGTCTATTTTTAACACTTAAACAGACTATCCACAGACTGTCTAATGGCTTGCAGACTATCCAGGGGACACATAGACTACCGGTGTGACTATCTGGCTTGTTGCAGACTACTGGTGTGACTATCCTTTCTCTTGCAGACTACCGGTGTGACTATCCATTCTCTTGCAGACTACCGGTGTGACTATCTGGCTTGGCAGACTACCCAATTCTTTCTCCAGACTATCAGAATGACTATCCTGATAGTCTTTAATACATGATTTTTCTGGCAGACTACCATGCAGACTTCCTGGTAGACAATTCCTTAGCAGACTATCAAACTGGACAGAGTATGCTGAGCAGACTATCTCCTAGACTATCTCAGATAGTCTTTTAATAATAAAACCATAGTCTAAAAACACTTCTAATAGTCTTTCAGCAATCTATATTAATTCTAAATTAATTAATTCAATAATTAACTTAATAAATAAATTAATTCTTGAAGAATTAATTTATTAATTAAGTTAACTAAATACTTTAAATTAATTAATAGAGAATTAACATAATTCATTTGATAGTCTAACCTTCACTTTTAAACCACTGAAATAAACAAAGAACCTCCACTGAATATTTGTTGACGCTCGATGCACGGTCTGGTTCATGAACGACTAACTTCAACTTCTGTTCTTCATTTTGACTTTAAGCTGTGGTCTATTTCTTCTCTCAACTTTCTTTAAATATTCTGTACTGATACTATCTCTTGTCACTTGTAGAAATCTTTGTCCTTTAGAATTAAATCCATGACTTTGAATACCACACTGAGGCTTGATCAGTAGACTGAACTTCTTCCAGTGTAAAATATCAAAACTATAGATTGACTTGTAGATTTGTTCCTTCTGATAGATAGCATCTTCTGAGATTCCTGTGACAGTTAATGTTATTTACTTATTACAATCTACTTTAAGTTGAGTTGGATCCTCGAACTACAAATAGGCTGAGTCATATGCCTTTCAATCTCCCCCTATTTGTTTGTTATAAATTAACAAGCAAATTCCTAGAGGATAACTCAACTAACTCAACTTAAACTAGTAAATGATAAAACATTAATAGCAAGTAAATAATGATAAAGTTCTGGTTTTTATAACAATTTCCAGATTCAAACATAATGATAAATACAAGATAGATGATCCTCTAGCCTGATCATATTAAACATTATCCTATCTTGATCTATCTAACTCTAAAGATATTACATGTAGAGTTGTTCTTCATTTCTGATTGTCTTCCTTCCTTATTTCTCCATATTCTGGATCATCCATTTCTGGCAGATTTTTGTGTAATTCTGCATCAACTAGCAACTCTCTTCTTGATGAGAATCCTGTAGGGCGAACAAGAGGAATTCCAAGTGCCTTTCTCAACTGACCTTTGAACTTCTCATAATCCTTAAAAAAATTGACTTCTGCATAGGATTTAATACGATCAGCAATTTCTAACTTCTCTTTAGTAGAAAATCCTTGATTTCTCAGAACATGTTCAATATAGACCAACTGCTTGGCAGAGTGTGTGAACAATTCCTCATTCTCAAGATTGATTGTATGAAGCACTTCACCTTTAAGGAATTTCAATTGTCTAGGCAATTCAACTATTTCAGGACCAGCTCTTTCAGCAAACTCTTTGAATTTCTCATGAAGTAGTACACCCAACTCAGAAGAAGTTCTTACCTTTGGCCTAAGAACCCAGATTTCTGTCAATGATTTGTCATAGAAGAACTGAATTGAAACTCTTTGTGTTCCAAACTCATGACAATCAACAAATATTAAGAGCTCATCTGTTTTCGTTTCACCTGCAGTTGTTATTCTCACAACTTCTGTTCTTAGGGCTCTCATGTACATATCGTGTGTTGGGTTAAGCTCTTTGAGTCTTTCAAAGATAGAAAGAAGTCGACTATCATCATTATCAAGAGATTGATGTGAGTCTATTATTCGTTGAGCACGATCCCATTTCTCACCACTCTTAAACTTGACGTATAACTTCCTCTCTTGAGTTTTAAGTACATGCTCTCGTTGCCTTGCTTCTGCTTCCTCTTTTTGAAGTCTTTCTTTGTGTGCAAGCATATCTAGTGTTCTCTGAAGCTTTTCATCTCGCAATTTGAGATTTGCTTCTTGCCTTTCAGCTTCTAATTCAGCTTCAAAATCCAGTTTTGCTTGCTCAGCTTCATATTCAGGGTCAACTGGCACTTCATCTTCCCAGCTGCTAAAATCTGGTTCTGGTATTTTTTCACCCTCATCAGAGAACTTTAGATCAGCAAAAACATCAAAGTTGTCTGGTTCACCTGAGTAGTAATACCCTTCAGTGTCTTCTGCACTCTTCTGAGAATCTGCTATCTTCTTCCCCTTATCTCTCCCTTGTTCACTAGTTCCCTCTCTTGACTTCTCCCCCTTAGTTGAGGAATCCTCTACCGAAGTGTGAAATGCACCATCTCCAGGGTCTCGCTCATCACCATCTCCACCTTTTTCTACAAAGAATTCCCTTTCTTCTGCTGTGGGTGTGTGAGTTCTGCTGATCATGTTGAACAAATGTTTGATCCCCTTACCTTGTTGTGCATTCTGCCTTTCAATCACATCAAGACGGCGTTCAGTAGACAACTGACTCTTAATTAATGCTGTTTGAAGATTTTCAACTTTGTCGGAGATTAAAGAAATAAGTTTATCTTGAGTCACAGTAACCTCTCCAGCATCATCAAGTGCCCGTTCATAAGATAATTCGAGAGTGTTGAACTTGTTTGTGTAAGTTGTCTTCATCTTGGTGATGTCATTCTTTATCACAGCAAGCTGATTTTTGACAGAGGTAGATGAAGAAGACCGTTCATCCACTTGTGCTCGAAGTAATTTTGCTTCAGCTTTACTGGCCTCAAGTTCCTTTTCTAGAGCTTTAATCTTTTCTTCCAATGAACGAGTGTATGTGTCAGTGTGTGCACTCACCTGAATATCACTCTGAGTTTCACTCATCTGACGTGCATGTGTTTCACTCAGTTTAGTGGTGTTCCTCACATCACTCCTCACTAATTCCTTAGCTGCTCCAGAAAGTGTACCTGCAGATAAAATCACCCTAGCCTCCTCTTGGAAGGTCAGTGGTGGTGCAATGGGAGTTCGCAAATCCCTTTCCTCAGTCATTTCTGTCATCTCATTTGGAATTGATGTCTGAATTTCTTCAGTGACAGAAAGATCGAGTTGCCTTCCACTTTCTCCAGTTGAAACTGCGAGTGGAAAATCCCTTGAGGGAGCCAGGAATGTTCCTCCTGGGAGGGGAGATGATGACTCTATTATTTGTGGCTGAGAGTCAAGATTTCCCTCATTAACCTGTGAAGGCTCTTCTACCGTGACTATGGTAGGCACTGTTTCAGTATCAACCCTATTGTGCTCTCCTTGCTCATTGTCCCTAGCCACATCAGATTCTACAGTTATGTTTTCCCCCATTGTGAGTAATAGGGGTGTGCTTGACTCTATACAGGGTGCCATGGCCGACTGGCGAATTTCAATGGACTCATCCTGTTGAGAGAATGGTTCCAGTAACTGTTCATGTGCCATTTCAATGTCCATATCCTTTTGGGAGGATATGGATGGGCTGACAGTTGCCTCAATTTGTAAGTTTCTTCGCTTCTTTAGTGGAGGCAGAGCTGTGGGATCACTCATATCACTACTTCTTACTTTACGTCTTTTCACTGTTAATTTACTTCTGGATTTGGGTTTTGAGATTTTAGATGACACTGTGTTTGGCTCTAAGACCTGGGATAGAAGTTGTGGTTCTACAACCTCTTGGTCTAACCTATCAGCCACTTGGGCTCCAGAAGTAGTTTCAGGGAAAGATAATACCTGTTCAGTAGCAGATGCAGAAATCCCAGCAATAGTGAGTTGAGCCACTTGAAGTTGATGTTCAGGTACAGGAGCAGTTGCTGCTTCTTGTTCTGGTTGCTCAGGAACATGCTCAGGTTGCTGTTGTGGTGGTTGTTCTTGTATGATTGGCAGTTCTATGAAGTTGGACATATACTGAGTAATGACCACTGGAACATTTGTGTACTTCTTCTTTGTTGCTAACCTGGTGAAAATTTTTTTATGTGTTTTTCCTGATGCTTCAGTACGAGAGTTAGCAAACAATCTTTGATGAACATCAGACACAACATGATTAAATATGAGAGATAAAAACCTTGGATAGTAACAATCAATTTTACTACCCAAATCATGATCGTTCTTGGCAGTTATGAGACGATTTACCATGGCATCAAAAATTAATTTACCAAAATTAACCCTTTGATTATTAGCAACTGCATAACCAATTCTCTGAAGCAAAGTAGAAATATTGTGAAAATTATTCTTTTTAGTGTTAGCAAACACCTTAGCAATTGTGTCAAAGAAATAATCCCACTCAGCCATGAAGTTACTTTTAGACAACTTAGAAAGATCAACTTCTCCTTGATAATGGATGTCATTGAAAAATCGTGTCAGTACTGCTTCAGATGGAAGATCAACAAAGTCATTTGTTGGAAGTCGTAGAACGGTGTTAACAGTTGAGTCATTCACAACATAAGGTGTGTCTCCCACAGTAAAAGTAAAAGATGTTGAGTCCGAGGAGAGAACAAATGTAGAACACATTGCCAACAGTGAATCAACTTTTAAAGGAGCATCGAGAATTAAGGCATGACGAATAAGAGAATGCTCATTTAAAAACCGAATCCACGGCTTAACCCTCTCGAGAGTACAATTATCGGGATTAAAATGACCAACAAAATTATGATTTATTATCTCCATATTACCAGCCATTTAAATTTCAACACACTGAATTAATTTGCCCAAATTCGAATTTTAGGAATTTTAACAATTAATTCAATTAACCAGAAAAATCAATAAAATCGAAACTTCACAGAAAATTCTGAAATTAATGTATGTTGATCTCTGAATTCACACAAACACACCACTATTTTTAGTTTTTGCAGAATCGTTCTCAAAGTGCAGATTATTCAAGAAATTCGACTAAGTTCTTGAAAATTACGATTTCTTAAAACACTACCAAATCGAAAGATTAACCAATCAAATTAACGGGCTTGAAGAGATCGGAATAATGGTGTTTTCAGATCGTGATTTGGTTGAGAAACACGGTCGATTTTTGAAGAAAATCGGGCGGCGGTTCGTTGTGTGTATTGTATGTATATAAACAAACAGAGAAAAAGACTCAGAGACTTAACTCGTGAGTTTCAGACAAACAATAGACTAACGATAGTCTACAGACAATTCTGTATACATATTAACGGTAGTCTAAACGGTAGTCTAAACGGTAGTCTAAAATAAAATTAATAAAAGAAATAGACTATGGACTAATATACTATACCTGATAGTCTATCTGATAGTCTAATTACACTAAAATAGACTGTCTAGACTAAACTATTTAAACTATTTAGACTAACAATACCGATAGTCTAAAATAAATAAAAGAAAATTAACTACAACAGACTATTGTTGGATAGTCTGACAGATAGTCTAAAAGAGCTAATTAAAAGACTATAGACTACTAAATTACACTACAGACTATTGAGAATAGACTATTTAATTTACATTAATATTTACAACAACACACAAATATTAGGTCCTATATCGATTTGATCTACCAGAGTGAAGTTGAAAATTCTAAGTCAGGGAAGATTTTCGAGTTAGTGAGTTAGTAACTATCTCGAACTTCAACTCGAAACTCGACTTAGATTTTCGAGTTAGTGACTAACTCGAACTTCAACTCGAAACTCACCATCTCGAACTGCATCTCGAAACTGACTATCTCGAACCCTTTTTTGTTTTTTTAAGTTCGACTTAGGATTCGAGTTCGAGTTACCAGTGCCTAGTTTATCTTCAAAATTTTCGAGATAAGATCTATCTCGAACTTTATCTCGAAGTTCGAGATGAGGACCAATATAACTATTCTAACAATCAAGTAATAACAGAATATGTACCAGATTATTTACATGAAGCAATTCTAACAATGAAGCAAATTTAATTATTAAAACAAGCTATAAAATAGCAAAATAATTTACACTAAAATTATAAACTCGAATAAAAATTATAAAAACAATCATATGTAGTCCCTTTTATGAAATCAAACATTAATAACAAAAGGACAAACACTACAAACCAATTAATAAACTATTAACTATTTACATATTTATTCATGGTAGATTAATAAATCTATATATTTTCTAATAAAATAAATTTCTAATAGAAAATTATTTAAAAAGAAAATATGACTTATTAAACCATCATAAATATAATTTTCAAGAAAAATAAGTTTCTCATAAATTACTACTTGTAAAATTTGAGAAAATTATTTTTAAGGAAAATGAATTATTTTAACATTGAAAAGAAGTAAGTAGGAATATATTAAGATGATAATGACAATGCTTTGAACATTAACAAGTAACAAGGTAAGTTGATAAAATAATTGTACAAGTGATTTTAATCAACAAATATTAACAAGACAATCACTTGTAAATTATTAAAGATCAAACCTCAGATATTAACTAGTTTAATTACTAGGACTATTTAACATACCCAATTCACCAACAATTCTGGTGAATGTGGATTCGTCAAGAGACTTAGTAAAAATATCTGCTGTTTGTTCTTCCGTGGGTACAAAATGTAACTCCACGGTACCATTCATGACATGCTCTCGGATAAAATGATACCTGATGTCAATGTGCTTGGTCCTCGTATGCTGCACAGGATTGTTGGAGATTGCTATGGCACTTGTATTGTCACACAGAATTGGAATATTGTCAAGTACAAAGCCATAGTCACGTAGCTGATTCCTAATCCACAAGATTTGAGCACAACAGCTTCCAGCAGCTATATATTCTGCTTCAGCTGTTGAGTTGGAAACTGTTTGTTGTTTCTTGCTGTACTAGGAGACCAACCTACCACCTAGGAATTGACAACTCCCAGAGGTGCTTTTTCTATCTACAACACTACCTGCATAATCTGAATCTGTATATCCAACAAGGTTAAAACCAGATTCTTTAGGGTACCAAATACCTAAGTTAGGTGTACCCTTAAGATATCTCAAGATTCGTTTAACAGCAATGAGATGCACATCTCTAGGATCCGCTTGGAACCTTGCACACAAGCATGTAGCATACATAATATCAGGTCTACTTGCAGTAAGGTAAAGTAATGAACCTATCATACCTAGCTTGTGATATCTACCTTAGCAGAATTTTCACAAGCTCCAAATTTCACAGCTGTTGATGATGGTGTTCTTGCTGAAGATGAGTCCTCCATTTGATATTTCTTGAGGAGCTCTCTAACATACTTGGATTGACAAATAAAAATTCCATCTGTCCTTTGACTTACTTGTAATCCAAGAAAGAACTTCAGCTCACCCATCAGGCTCATCTCAAATTTACCCATTTCCTTGGAGCTTGCTTAAGACCATAAATTGCCTTGAAGAGAAAGTAGACAAAATCCAAGAATTCTGGATCTTCAAAGCCAGGGGGTTGTTCTACATATACCTCTTCATCCAGCTTGCCATTCAGGAAGGCACTCTTGACATCCATTTGATAAACTTTGAAGTTTGAATGTGCTGCGAATGCCAAGAATATCCTTATAGCCTCAAGTCTAGCCACTGGTGCATAGGTTTCATCATAATCTATTCCTTCAGCTTGGGAATAACCTTTAGCAACCAGTCTTGCTTTGTTTCTAGTTACAATGCCATCTTCATCAAGTTTGTTTCTGAATACCCACCTGGTATCAACTACTTTCCTGTCTTTAGGTCTGGGTACCAGCTTCCATACTTCTTGTTGTTTGAATTGATTGAGTTCATCTTGCATAGCAATCACCCAATCAGGATCAGAAAGAGCTTCTTCTGTTTTCTTAGGTTCTATTGCAGACAGAAACCCAGAATAATTGCATTGATTTTGATAGCTCCTTCTAGTTTTTACACCAACATCTGGATCACCAACGATCAACTCAAAAGGATGAGCTCTATTCCACACAGTCTGTCTGGGAAGATTTGACCTTGATGATTCGCCTTGTTCTTCATTATGATGTTGAGTATGACCAGCTGATCCTTCATCACCTCCCCCTGAGTTGTTGCCAGTTTGACTAGATGAATGTTCAGGAGTGTCAGTGGTATCTCCAGTCTGATCATTGTTTCCACCACCACCACCCTGATCATTATCATCATTATTACTTTTATCATTAGCAGCAACATCAGGTTGGTTGTCACCATCTGAATCGGAGTCTGTCATATCATAGAAAGATAACTTTTCAGATGAATCCTCCGTTTGGATACTAGGAAGTTTAGTGTCATCAAAAGATACATTGACACTTTCAAGCATTGTCTGATGATCAATCACATACACCTTGTAAGCTCTTCTTGAATAACCAATGAAAATTGCTTCATGTGCTTTGGCCTCAAATTTTCCACCACGATCATCTCCATCTTTAAGCACAAAGCATTTTGCTCCAAATACATGAAAGTACTTGAGTGTTGGTCTCTTTTCATACATAATTTCATAGGGGGTCTTCATCAAGTCTTTGTTGATTAAAGTTCGATTCTGGGTATAACATGCAGTGTTAACAGCTTCAGCCCAAAAGTACAAGGGAAGCTTTGATTCACTTAACATAGTACGTGCAGCTTCAATCAAAGTTCTATTCTTTCTTTCTACTACCCCATTTTGCTGAGGAGTTCTTGGGGTTGAGTACTGCCTTGTTATTCCCTTTTCAGTACAAAAATCATTTAGAACTGCATTCTTAAATTCGGTTCCATTGTCTGACCTTATTGCTCTAACTGGTTTCTTGTACTCCATTTCAATCAACTTGATGTGATCAATCACTAACTGTGGAGTTTCATCTTTGGAATTCAGAAATAAAACCCATGTGTACTTTGAGTAGTCATCAACAATCACGAGAGCATATCTTTTCTTTGACATAGACATCACATTAACTGGACCGAACAGATCCATGTGCAACAGTTGTAGAGGTTCAGTTATTGATGATGTGTCAGTGCTCCTGTGAGTTGCTGTTTTCAATTTGCCTTTTTGACAGGCATCACAGAGTCCTTCTTGAGTGAATTCCATTGAAGGCAACCCTCTCACCAGTTCTCTTTTAACTAGAGAATTCATTGTCTTGAAATTAAGGTGGGAGAGTTTCTTGTGCCATAGCCAACTTTCATCTGTAGATGCTTTAGAATAAAAGCAGTTGATTTCTTCAGTGCTTCCAGTGTTCATATTGGCCACGTACAGATTGCCTTTTCTGACTCCTGTAAGAGATGGTTGTTCATGTCTCTTGTGTGAGATTAGACAATTCTTCTTGTTGAAGTAAGCCTCGAATCCCTTGTCACAAAATTGACTGACACTTAACAAATTGTGCTCAAGTCCTTTCACAAAAGACACTTCATCAATGATAACATTTCCAGCTACCAATCTGCCATATCCATCAGTTGTACCTATGCTGTTATCTCCAAAGGTAACCACTGGGCCGGCTTTCTCAACCACATTTGTCAGCAGGGTTCTGTCTCCAGTCATATGCCTTGAACATCCACTGTCCAAGATCCAGGTCACTCGTTCAACCTGTTTCACACCCTGCAATGACAAATAGGTTAAACCTTCTTCGGAACCCAAACCTGATTGGGTCCAGAATGCTTAAAGAATTGGCCTTTGTCAGGCAAAACAACATTTTTAACATTGACACCATTTTCACCACAAACCAACATACATTTAACCCTATAAACAGATTTGACAATCTTCTGTTTTATCTTGGGTATCCATGTTTCTTTAGCAGCAATAACATTTGTTTCACTGACTGGACATTTGACCTTGTAAGCAGCCTTACCAAAAGTCTGTTTAGGCTTTGATACAAATGTCTCTCTCCTATCCTGAGAAGGACTAGCAGTCTTTGATCTAACATTTTTATTCTTATTCATGTGTTGTCGAGGAGCAGTCTTACTAGCACATGCTTGATTACCATTAAAGTAAGCAGACATTACATTGAAAGCACAAGACATACAATTGACAACACCACATGCTTTATGATAAATATCAATGGTAGGCATGGTATGCATGTTAGACATGTTATTGTTCTTTTTCAACCTATCACCACTTAACCCAGTTTTAGATGAACTGGTTGGATAAACAACCTTAACTGGTTTCTTAACAGATTTAACATTATCAAGGACAATGCCATTTGCACTGTCCTCATTACGCATCTCTTCTTGAATAATGATAGAAGTGAAGTTTGGAGGTTCTGCAATCGACTTCTTAAAGAGCGGATCTTCAACCTTCTTAAGCACATGTGGTATACCCCTCTCTTTAGCACTAACAAGGTTAGGGGTATTTATGCCTAACAATCCAACAGCTTCGTTATAACCAAACCCTATTCCTACAGTTCGTTCTATAGCTTGTTTATTGAAATGCTCTTTAGAAAGTTTAACAGAATTAAAGCAAGCACTAACCTTGGTTTCAAGTTCAGCAATTTTAGAAAGTTGTTTAGTCACTACTTCTAGAATGGATTTCTCTCTTCTATTAAGTCGTGTTATTTCCTCTTTTTGTTGATCTTGATTAACATGCACCTTTTTCAGTTCTAACACTTCATTTTCAAGTTCAGTGTTTAACAGATTTAATCTAGCAATGTGTTTTTGTGCATTAGCCAAGGAACCACCTAACTGACGAACCAACTCAGAGTCAGTAAGTTTTACCTGTGGTTTAGGATCAGTGAGCATGTCACCATTTGCCATTAGTGCAAGATTTCCAAATTCTTCATCTTCACTATCTGTGTCATCCCAGCTTTTACCAGCAGCCACATAGGCTTTTCCAGGTTTCTTCTTTTCAGGAACATAATCTCTCTTCTGGGCTTGTTTAGGTTTCTGACACTCAGTGGCAAAGTGTCCAAGTTCATTGCAATTATAACAACGAATTTTGCTTCTATCAACAGTTCCAGTTTTGTAGCCACCTCTGCTACTGGAGGATGAGGAACCTCCTCTCTGGAATCTGTTATTAGACTTGAACTTGAACTTAGGATTTCTCCTGAATCTAAAGTTGCCAAACTGTCTAACCATGAGTGCCATGGATTCATCCTCCAACTGATCCAATTCTTCTAATGAGTAAAACTCACTTCCATCCTGAGTAGCTGGTGTCTGACCATGTTCCACTTCAGTCTGCTCCTTGTCTGAGCTGTAAGGTCGAACAACCTTAGCTTCCACTTCCTTAGGAGCCTCAACCACTAATGCTGTAGATGAACTTGCAACTCTACCTTTACCATGAATCTCTTTCTGTTGGACTTGTTCCAACTCATAGGTTTTTAAAATACCGAAGAGTTTTTCAAGACTAACTTTATTCAAGTCACGAGATTCTCTTATTGCTGTTATCCTGTGTTCCAGGTGAGTCGGCATAGTCAGTAAGAACTTCAGATTAATCTCCTTCTGTGTATAGTTCTTGCCATGGATTTGCAAGTTGTTGATTATTTTATTATACCTTTCAAACACTTCTTGAATGCCTTCATTAGGGCCAGCTCTGAAGTGTTCATACTCAGAGGTTAAGATTTGAAGTCTGTTCTCCCTGACTTCATCGGTTCCTTCATTAATGGTTTCAATAGTTTCCCACATGTGTTTGGCAGTTTTACAATTCATCACATGGCTATACATCACAGCATCCAGGGAATCTATTAGAATGAGTCTGAGATTTTTATCAAGCCCTGCATCCTCCTTTTCCTCAGGTGTATAGGTGGCAGGGTCCTTTTCATAAGATTTAGCAGGAATCACAATTTTACCCTCAGCTTCAACTTCATCTTCATAGACCATAGGAGTTTTAGGTCCGGTTTTCAAAACAACCAAATATTTAACGTTTGTACATTCCAGAAACAACTCCATCTTATTCTTCCACATATCATAATTATCTTTGTCAAATATAGGTATCTTAACAATGGCTTTAGAAGTCATGATGAATTTTTAAGAGAGTTAAAAATTCGAGCTTGATTTTTAATTGAATAAGAATAGGATCTTGATTTGTATATCAATCAAACGGCTCGGATACCAATTGTTAGGTCCGTTAAGATTGTAGAAGGGGGGGTTGAATACAATCTTTATCTTTTTATCGAAATTTGTCCGTTAAATAAAATTTAGTTTAGACAAATTTGAGCGGAATTAATTGAAACAAAATTCAAGTTAAATATAACGATATATTAAACTTGATGGTTGTTACAAAATCAGTACAGAGTATTATCACGTTAATAAAAACTAATTAGAAAATTCGACATGAACTTTTCTAATTTAGTTAATAAAAATCGAGATACGAACTAGGAAACTTAATTCGCTAGTAATACAAGAGTCACAAATAATTAAGTTCTATCGGATCAAATATTACAAATGAGTTGAACTTGATTTTCTGTGAATTAAATGAGATAGTCAGTGGCTCTTAAAGATGAGAGATGTAATGTTTTGTTCTTCCAGTCTTTAATTTTCTTGTCTTGTGTATGTCTGTTTTTTTCGTGACCACCAGCTTCTGTCTCTTTTGTAGTAGTCAAGTGTAAAATATCTTCTGTCTATTTTAACACTTAAACAGACTATCCACAGACTGTCTAAAAGGCTTGCAGACTATCCAGGGGACACATAGACTACCGGTATGACTATCTTTTCTTTATCAGACTACCGGTGTGACTATCCATACTCTGCAGACAACCGGTGTGACTATCCTTTCTTGGCAGACTACCGGTGTGACTATTCTTCTTGGCACAGACTACCGGTGTGACTTTCCTTCTTGGCAGACTACCCAATTCTTTAGCAGACTATCTCCTAGACTAACTCAGATAATCTTTTAATAATAAAACCATAGTCTTAAAACACTTCTGATAGTCTTTCAGCAATCTATATTAATTCTAAATTAATTAATTCAATAATTAACTTAATAAATAAATTAATTCTTGAAGAATTAATTTATTAATTAAGTTAACTAAATACTTTAAATTAATTAATAGAGAATTAACATAATTCATTTGATAGTCTAATCTTCACTTTTAAACCACTGAAATAAATAAAGAACCTCCACTGAATATTTGTTGACGCTCAATGCACGGTCTGGTTCATGAACGACTAACTTCAACTTCTGTTCTTCATTTTGACTTTAAGCTGTGGTCAATTTCTTCTGACAACTTTCTTTAAATATTCTGTACTGGTACTGTCAATTGTCACTTGTAGAGATCTCTGTCCTTTTGAATTAAATCCATGACTTTGAATACCACACTGAGGCTTGATCAGTAGACTGAACTTCTTCCATTGTAAAATATCAAAACTATAGATTGACTTGTAGATTTGTTCCTTCTGATAGATAGCATCTTCTGAGATTCCTGTGACAGTTAATGTTATTTACTTATTACAATCTACTTTAAGTTGAGTTGGATCCTCGAACTACAAATAGGCTGAGTCATATGCCTTTCAAGAAGAAGTTCTTACCTTTGGCCTAAGAACCCAGATTTCTGTCAATGATTTGTCATAGAAGAACTGAATTGAAACTCTTTGTGTTCCAAACTCATGACAATCAACAAATATTAAGAACTCATCTGTTTTCGTTTCACCTGCAGTTGTTATTCTCACAACTTCTGTTCTCAGGGCTCTCATGTACATCTCGTGTGTTGGGTTAAGCTCTTTGAGTCTTTCAAAGATAGAAAGAAGTCGACAATCATCATTATCAAGAGATTGATGTGAGTCTATTATTCGTTGAGCACGTTCCCATTTCTCACCACTCTTAAACTTGACGTATAACTTCCTTTCTTGAACTTTAAGTGCATGTTCCCGTTGCCTTGCTTCTGCTTCCTCTTTTTGAAGTCTTTCTTTGTGTGCAAGCATATCTAGTGTTTTCTGAAGCTTTTCATCTCGCAATTTGAGATTTGCTTCTTGCCTTTCAACTTCTAATTCAGCTTCAAAATCCAGTTTTGCTTGCTCAGCTTCATATTCAGGGTCAACTGGCACTTCATCTTCCCAGCTGCTAAAATCTGGTTCTGGTATTTTTTCACCAACATCAGAGAACCTTAGATCAGCAAAAACATCAAAGTTGTCTGGTTCACCTGTGTAGTAATACCCTTCAGTGTCTTCTGTGTCTTCAGCACTTTTCTGAGAATCTGCTATCTTCTTCCCCTTATCTCTCCCTTGTTCACCTTGTTCTCTCCCTTGTTCACCTTGTTCAGAGTCTTTACTAGTTCCCTCTCTTGACTTCTCCCCCTTAGTTGAGGAATCCTCTACCGAAGTGTGAAATGCACCATCTCCAGGGTCTCGCTCATCACCATCTCCACCTTTTCCTTCAAAGAATTCCCTTTCTTCTGCGGTGGGTGTGTGAGTTCTGCTAATCATGTTGAACAAATGTTTGATCCCTTTACCTTGTTGTGCATTCTGCCTTTCAATCACATCAAGACGGTGTTCAGTAGACAATTGACTCTTAATTAATGCTGTTTGAAGATTTTCAACTTTGTCGGAGATTACAGAAATGAGTTTATCTTGAGTAACAGTAACCTCTCCAGCATCATCAAGTGCCTGTTCATAAGATAATTCGAGAGTGTTGAACTTGTTTGTGAATGTTGTCTTCATCTTGGTGATGTCATTCTTTATCACAGCAAGCTGATTTTTGACAGAGGTAGATGAAGAAGACCGTTCACCCACTTGTTCTCGAAGTAATTTTACTTCAGCTTTACTTGCCTTAAGTTCCTTTTCTAGAGCTTTAATCTTTTCTTCCAATGAACGAGTGTATGTGTCAGTGTGTGCACTCACCTGAATATCACTCTGAGTTTCACTCATCTGACGTGCATGTGTTTCACTCAGTTTAGTGGTGTTCCTCACATCACTCCTCACTATTTCCTTAGCTGCTCCAGAATGTGTACCTGCAGATAAAATCACCCTAGCCTCCTCTTGGAAGGTTAGTGGTGGTGCAATGGGAGTTCGCAAATCCCTTTCCTCAATCATTTCTGTCATCTCATTTGGAATTGATGTCTGAATTTCTTCAGTGACAGAAAGATCGAGTTGCCTTCCACTTTCTCCAGTTAAAACTGCGAGTGGAAAATCCCTTGAGGGAGCCAGGAATGTTCCTCCTGGGAGGGGAGATGATGACTCTATTATTTGTGGCTGAGAGTCAAGATTTCCCTCATTAACCTGTGAAGGCTCATCTACCGTGACTATGGTAGGCACTGTTTCAGTATCAATCCTATTGTGCACTCCTTGCTCATTGTCCCTAGCCACATCAGATTCTACAGTTATGTTTTCCCCCATTGTGAGTAATAGGGGTGTGCTTGACTCTGTACAGGGTGCCATGGCCGACTGGCAAATTTCAATGGACTCATCCTGTTGAGAGAATGGTTCCAGTAACTGTTCATGTGCCATTTCAATGTCCGTATCCTTTTGGGAGGATATGGATGGGCTGACAGTTGCCTCAATTAGTAAGTTTCTTCGCTTCTTTAGTGGAGGCAGAGCTGTGGGATCACTCATATCACTACTTCTTACATTAGGTCTTTTCACTGTTAATTTACTTCTGGATTTGGGTTTTGAGATTTTAGATGACACTGTGTTTGGCTCTAAGACCTGGGATAGAAGTTGTGGTTCTACAACCTCTTGGTCTAACCTATCAGCCACTTGGGCTCCAGAAGTAGTTTCAGGGAAAGATGAGAATACCTGTTCAGTAGCAGTTGCAGAAATCCCAGCAATAGTGGGTTGAGCCACTTGAAGTTGATGTTCAGGTTCAGGAGCAGTTGCTGCTTCTTGTTCTGGTTGCCCAAGAACATGCTCAGGTTGCTGTTGAGGTGGTTGTTCTTGTATGATTGGCAGTTCTATGAAGTTGGACATATACTGAGTAATGACCACTGGAACATTTGTGAACTTCCTCATTGTTGCTAACCTGGTGAAGAATTTTTTATGTGTTCTTCCTGATGCTTCAGTACGAGAGTTAGCAAACAATCTTTGATGAACATCAGAAACAACATGATTAAATATAATAGTTAAAAACCTTGGATAGTAACAATCAACTTTACTACCCAAATCATGATCGTTCTTGGCAGTTATGAGACGACTTACCATGGCATCAAAAATTAACCCTTTGATTATTAGCAACTGCATAACCAATTCTCTGAAGCAAAGTAGGAATATTGTGAAAATTATTCTTTTTAGTGTTAACAAACACCTTAGCAATTGTGTCAAAGAAATAATCCCACTCAGCCATCAAGTTACTTTTAGACAACTTAGAAAGATCAACTTCTCCTTGATAATGGATGTCATTGAAAAATTGTGTCAGCATTGCTTCAGATGGAACATCAACAAAGTCATTTGTTGGAAGTCGTAAAACAGTGTTAACAGTTGAGTCATCCACAACATAAGGTGTGTCTCCCACGGTAAAAGTGAAAGAACTAGAGTCTGTCGAGAGAACAAATGTAGAACAAACCGCCAAGAGTGAATCAACTTTTAACGGAGCATCGAGAATCATGGCATGACGAATAAGAGAATGCTCATTTAAAAATCGAATCCAAGGTTTAACCCTCTCGAGAGTACAATTATCGGGATTAAAATGACCAACAAAATTGTGATTAATAATCTCCATATTAACAGCCATTTTAACTACAACACACTGAATTAATTTGCCCAAATTCGAATTTTAGGGATTTTAACAATTAATAAGTTAATTAGAAAAATCAGAAAAATCGAAACTTCACAGAAAATTCTGAAATTCGAGTATGTTGGTCTCTGAACACACACGAACACACCACTATTTTTAGATTTAATAAAATCGTTCTCAAAGTCCAGATAATTCAAGAAATTCGAATGAGTTTTCGAAAATTAAGATTTCTAACAACTTAACCAAATCAAGATTTTAGACAGTGAATACGGCGGGCTTGAAGAGATCGGTCTAATGGTGTTAACAACGTTCGAATTGATCAAGAAACGAGAGAGAATGAGTCGAAAATTTGGCAGCAGTTCGTCGTATGTATCGTATGTATATAAACGAACAGAGAAAGAGTACTCAGAGACTTAACTCGTGAGTATAGACTGAAAATAGATTATTGATAGTCTACACACAATCTATATATATACTAAGCGATAGTCTAGATGATAGTCTGCCCGATAGTCTAAAAGAAATAAAAGAAGATTAACTTAAAACTAAACTAAAACAGACTATTGGAGGATAGTCTGACAGATAGTCTAAAGGAGCTATTTAAGAGACTATAGACTACTAATTTACACTACAGACTATTGAGTATAGACTAATGGTTATTTAACTGAATATAGACTATTGCTGGATAGTCTGCCCGATAGTCTGAATAGACAAAATTTGTACAACAGACTATGATTATCGTTACAGACTAACTGAATATTAGTAAAATAGACTATTAATATAGACAGTTTAATATTAAAAGACTATGAGACTACTAAAGACTAACTAAGTTGTCTATAATTTAAACAGATTATAGACTAAGGAACCACAACTCAGACAAAAAAAAAATATGTTCTGCTACTTTCAAGAAAAGAAAATTCGAACACACAAATTTATTTACAAAATTATAAAACCAACCATAGGTTGTCCTTTACACGGAGATAAATCATTAATAATAGAAAGACAAACACTACAAAATATTAAGTATTAATAATTTACATATTTATTCATGGTAAATTAATAAATCTATACATTTTCTAATAAAATAACTTTCTAATAGAAAATTATTTAAAAAGAAAATATGACTTATTAAATCATCATAAATATAATTTTCAAGAAAAATAAGTTTCTAAAAAATTACAACTTGTAAAATTTGAGAAAAATATTTTTAAGGAAAAAGAATTATTTTAACATTGAAAAGAAGTAAGTAGGAATATATTAAAATGATAATGACAATGCTTTGAACATTAACAAGTAACAAGGTAAGTTGATAAAATAATTGTACAAGTGATTTTAATTAACAAATATTAACAAGACAATCACTTGTAAATTATTAAAGATCAAACCTCAGATATTAACTAGTTTAATTACTAGGACTATTTAACATACCCAATTCACCAACAATTCTGGTGAATGTGGATTCGTCAAGAGACTTAGTAAAAATATCTGCTGTTTGTTCTTCCGTGGGTACAAAATGTAACTCCACGGTACCATTCATGACATGCTCTCGAATAAAATGATACCTGATGTCGATATGCTTGGTCCTCGTATGCTGCACAGGATTGTTGGAGATAGCTATGGCACTTGTATTGTCACACAGAATTGGAATATTGTAAAGTACAAAGCCATAGTCACGTAGCTGATTCCTAATCCACAAGATCTGAGCACAACAGCTTCCAGCAGCTATATATTCTGCTTCAGCTGTTGAGTTGGAAACTGTTTGTTGTTTCTTGCTGTACCAGGAGACCAACCTACCACCTAGGAATTGACAACTCCCAGAGGTGCTTTTTCTATCTACAACAATTCCTGCATAATCTGAATCTGTATATCCAACAAGGTTAAAACTAGATTCTTTAGGGTACCAAATACCTAAGTTAGGTGTACCCTTAAGATATCTCAAGATTCGTTTAACAACAATGAGATGCACATCTCTAGGATCCGCTTGGAACCTTGCACACAAGCATGTAGCATACATAATATCAGGTCTACTTGCAGTAAGGTAAAGTAATGAACCTATCATACCTCTGTAGCTTGTGATATCTACCTTAGCAGAATTTTCACAAGCTCCAAATTTCACAGCTGTTGATGATGGTGTTCTTGCTGAAGATGAGTCCTCCATTTGATATTTCTTGAGGAGCTCTCTGATATACTTGGATTGACAAATAAAAATTCCATCTGTCCTTTGACTTACTTGTAATCCAAGAAAGAACTTCAGCTCACCCATCAGGCTCATCTCAAACTTACCCTGCATTAGCTTAGCAAATTTCTTGCACAGAAGATCATTAGTAGACCCAAATATTATATCGTCCACATAGACTTGGACTAATATAGTATCATTCTTATGTTTCTCAGTAAAGAGAGTTTTGTCTATGACACCTCTAACAAATCCATTTTCAAGTAAAAATTCAGAAAGAGTGTCATACCATTTCCTTGGAGCTTGCTTAAGACCATAAATTGCCTTGAAGAGAAAGTAGACATAATCCAAGAATTCTGGATCTTCAAAGCCAGGGGGTTGTTCTACATATACCTCTTCATCCAGCTTGCCATTCAGGAAGGCACTCTTGACATCCATTTGATAAACTTTGAAGTTTGAATGTGCTGCGAATGCCAAGAATATCCTTATAGCCTCAAGTCTAGCCACTGGTGCATAGGTTTCATCATAATCTATTCCTTCAGCTTGGGAATAACCTTTAGCAACCAGTCTTGCTTTGTTTCTAGTTACAATGCCATCTTCATCAAGTTTGTTTCTGAATACCCACCTGGTATCAACTACTTTCCTGTCTTTAGGTCTGGGTACCAGCTTCCATACTTCTTGTTGTTTGAATTGATTGAGTTCATCTTGCATAGCAATCACCCAATCAGGATCAGAAAGAGCTTCTTCTGTTTTCTTAGGTTCTATTGCAGACAGAAACCCATAATAATTGCATTGATTTTGATAGCTCCTTCTAGTTTTTACACCAACATCTGGATCACCAACGATCAACTCAAAAGGATGAGCTCTATTCCACACAGTCTGTCTGGGAAGATTTGACCTTGATGATTCGCCTTGTTCTTCATTATGATGTTGAGTATGACCAGCTGATCCTTCATCACCTCCCCCTGAGTTGTTGCCAGTTTGACTAGATGAATGTTCAGGAGTGTCAGTGGTATCTCCAGTCTGATCATTGTTTCCACCACCACCACCCTGATCATTATCATCATTATTACTGTTATCATTAGCAGCAACATCAGGTTGGTTGTCACCATCTGAATCGGAGTCTGTCATATCATCGAAAGATAACTTTTCAGATGAATCCTCCGTTTGGATACTAGGAAGTTTAGTGTCATCAAATGATACATTGACACTTTCAAGCATTGTCTGATGATCAATCACATACACCTTGTAAGCTCTTCTTGAATAACCAATGAAAATTGCTTCATGTGCTTTGGCCTCAAATTTTCCACCACGATCATCTCCATCTTTAAGCACAAAGCATTTTGCTCCAAATACATGAAAGTACTTGAGTGTTGGTCTCTTTTCATACATAATTTCATAGGGTGTCTTCATCAAGTCTTTGTTGATTAAAGTTCGATTCTGGGTATAACATGCAGTGTTAACAACTTCAGCCCAAAAGTACAAGGGAAGCTTTGATTCACTTAACATAGTACGTGCAGCTTCAATCAAGGTTCTATTCTTTCTTTCTACTACCCCATTTTGCTGAGGAGTTCTTGGGGCTGAGTACTGCCTTGTTATTCCCTTTTCAGTACAAAAATCATTTAGAACTGCATTCTTAAATTCGGTTCCATTGTCTGACCTTATTGCTCTAACTGGTTTCTTGTACTCCATTTCAATCAACTTGATGTGATCAATCACTAACTGTGGAGTTTCATCTTTGGAATTCAGAAATAAAACCCATGTGTACTTTGAGTAGTCATCAACAATCACGAGAGCATATCTTTTCTTTGACATAGACATCACATTAACTGGACCGAACAGATCCATGTGCAACAATTGTAGAGGTTCAGTTATTGATGATGTGTCAGTGCTCCTGTGAGTTGCTGTTTTCAATTTGCCTTTTTGACAGGCATCACAGAGTCCTTCTTGAGTGAATTCCATTGAAGGTAAACCTCTCACCAGTTCTCTTTTAACTAGAGAATTCATTGTCTTGAAATTAAGGTGGGAGAGTTTCTTGTGCCATAGCCAACTTTCATCTGTAGATGCTTTAGAATAAAAGCAGTTGATTTCTTCAGTGCTTCCAGTGTTCATATTGGCCACGTACAGATTGCCTTTTCTGACTCCTGTAAGAGATGGTTGTTCATGTCTCTTGTGTGAGATTAGACAATTCTTCTTGTTGAAGTAAGCCTCGTATCCCTTGTCACAAAATTGACTGACACTTAACAAATTGTGCTCAAGTCCTTTCACAAAAGACACTTCATCAATGATAACATTTCCAGCTTCCAATCTGCCATATCCATCAGTTGTACCTATGCTGTTATCTCCAAAGGTAACAACTGGGCCGGATTTCTCAACCACATTTGTCAGCAGGGTTCTGTCTCCAGTCATATGCCTTGAACATCCACTGTCCAAGATCCAGGTCACTCGATCAACCTGTTTCACACCCTGCAATGACAAATAGGTTAAACCTTCTTCGGAACCCAAACCTGATTGGGTCCAGAATACTTAAAGAATTGGCCTTTGTCAGGCAAAACAACATTTTTAATGTTGACACCATTTCCACCACTAACCAACAAACATTTAACCCTATAAACAGATTTGACAATCTTTTGTTTTATCTTGGGTATCCATGTTTCTTTAGCAGCAATGACATTTGTTTCACTGACTGGACATTTGACCTTGTAAGCAGCCTTACCAAAAGTCTGTTTAGGCTTTGATACAAATGTCTCTCTCCTATCTTGAGGAGGACTAGCAGTCTTTGATCTAACATTTTTAATCTTATTCATATGTTGTCGAGGAGCAGTCTTACCAGCACATGCTTGATTACCATTAAAGTAAGCAGACATTACATTAAAAGCACAAGACATACAATTGACAACACCACATGCTTTATGATAAATATCAATGACAGGCATGGTATGCATGTTAGACATGTTATTGTTCTTTTTCAACTTATCACTACTTAACCCAGTTTTAGATGAACTGGTTGGATAAACAACCTTAACTGGTTTCTTAACAGATTTAACATTATCAAGGACTATGCCATTTGCACTATCCTCATTACGCATCTCTTCTTGAATAATGATAGAAGTGAAGTTTGGAGGTTCTGCAATCGACTTCTTAAAGAGCGGATCTTCAACCTTCTTAAGCACATGTGGTATACCCCTCTCTTTAGCACTAACAAGGTTAGGGGTATTTATGCCTAACAATCCAACAGCTTCGTTATAACCAAACCCTATTCCTACAGTTCGTTCTATAGCTTGTTTATTGAAATGCTCTTTAGAAAGTTTAACAGAATTAAAGCAAGCACTAACCTTGGTTTCAAGTTCAGCAATTTTAGAAAGTTATTTAGTCACTACTTCTAGAATGGATTTCTCTCTTCTATTAAGTCGTGCTATTTCCTCTTTTTGTTGATCTTGATTAACATGCACCTTTTTTAGTTCTAACACTTCATTTTCAAGTTCAGTGTTTAACAGATTTAATCTAGCAATGTGTTTTTGTGCATTAACCAAGGAACCACCTAACTGACGAACCAACTCAGAGTCAGTAAGTTTTACCTGTGGTTTAGGATCAGTGAGCATGTCACCATTTGCCATTAGTGCAAGATTTCCAAATTCTTCATCTTCACTATCTGTGTCATCCCAGCTTTTACCAGCAGCCACATAGGCTTTTCCAGGTTTCTTCTTTTCAGGAACATAATCTCTCTTCTGGGCTTGTTTGGGTTTCTGACACTCAGTGGCAAAGTGTCCAAGTTCATTGCAATTATAACAACGAATTTTGCTTCTATCAACAGTTCCAGTTTTGTAGCCACCTCTGCTACTGGAGGATGAGGAACCTCCTCTCTGGAATCTGTTATTAGACTTGAACTTAAACTTAGGATTTCTCCTGAATCTAAAGTTGCCAAACTGTCTAACCATGAGTGCCATGGATTCATCCTCCAACTGATCCAATTCTTCTAATGAGTAAAACTCACTTCCATCCTGAGTAGCTGGTGTCTGACCATGTTCCACTTCAGTCTGCTCCTTGTCTGAGCTGTAAGGTCGAACAACCTTAGCTTCCAATTCATTAGGAGCCTCAACCACTAATGCTGTAGATGAACTTGCAACTCTACCTTTACCATGAATCTCTTTCTGTTGGACTTGTTCCAACTCATAGGTTTTTAAAATACCGAAGAGTTTTTCAAGAGAAACTTTATTCAAGTCACGAGATTCTCTTATTGCTGTTATCCTGTGTTCCAGGTGAGTCGGCATAGTCAGTAAGAACTTCAGATTAATCTCCTTCTATGTATAGTTCTTGCCATGGATTTGCAAGTTGTTGATTATTTTATTATACCTATCAAACCCTTCTTGAATGCCTTCATTAGGGCCAGCTCTGAAGTGTTCATACTCAGAGGTTAAGATTTGAAGTCTGTTCTCCCTGACTTCATCGGTTCCTTCATTAATGGTTTCAATAGTTTCCCACATGTGTTTGACAGTTTTACAATTCATCACATGGCTATACATCACAACATCCAGGGAATCTATTAGAATGAGTCTGAGGTTTTTATCAAGCCCTGCATCCTCCTTTTCCTCAGGTGTATAGGTAGCAGGGTCCTTTTCATAAGATTTAGCAGGAATCACAATTTTACCCTCAGCTTCAACTTCATCTTCATAGACCATAGGAGTTTTAGGTCCGGTTTTCAAAACAACCAAATATTTAACATTTGTACATTCTAGAAACAACTCCATCTTATTCTTCCACATATCATAATTATCTTTGTCAAAGATAGGTATCTTAACAATGGCTTTAGAAGTCATGATGAATTTTTAAGAGAGTTAAAAATTCGAGCTTAATTTTTAATTGAATAAGAATAGGATCTTGATTTGTATATCAATCAAACGGCTCTGATACCAATTGTTAGGTCCGTTAAGATTGTAGAAGGGGGGGTTGAATACAATCTATATCTTTTTATCGAAATTTGTCCGTTAAATAAAATTTAGTTTAGACAAATTTGAGCGGAATTAATTGAAACAAAATTCAAGTTAAATATAACGATATATTAAACTTGATGGTTGTTACAAAATCAGTACAGAGTATTATCACGTTAATAAAAACTAATTAGAAAATTCGACATGAACTTTTCTAATTTAGTTAATAAAAATCGAGATACGAACTAGGAAACTTAATTCGCTAGTAATACAAGAGTCACAAATAATTAAGTTCTATCGGATCAAATATTACAAATGAGTTGAACTTGATTTTCTGTGAATTAATTGAGATAGTCAGTGGCTTTTAAAGATGAGAGAGATGTAATGTTTATGGCTTCTGTCTTTAAAACTCTTGTCTCGTGTCTGTGATCACTGCCTCCTGTCTCTTTTGTTGATATTTTGATAAAAATATCTTCTGTCTATTTTTAACACTTAAACAGACTATCCACAGACTGTCTAATGGCTTGCAGACTATCCAGGGGACACATAGACTACCGGTGTGACTATCTGGCTTGTTGCAGACTACCGGTGTGACTATCCTTTCTCTTGCAGACTACCGGTGTGACTATCCATTCTCTTGCAGACTACCGGTGTGACTATCTGGCTTGGCAGACTACCCAATTCTTTCTCCAGACTATCAGAATGACTATCCTGATAGTCTTTAATACATGATTTTTCTGGCAGACTACCATGCAGACTTCCTGGTAGACAATTCCTTAGCAGACTATCAAACTGGACAGAGTATGCTGAGCAGACTATCTCCTAGACTATCTCAGATAGTCTTTTAATAATAAAACCATAGTCTAAAAACACTTCTAATAGTCTTTTAGCAATCTATATTAATTCTAAATTAATTAATTCAATAATTAACTTAATAAATAAATTAATTCTTGAAGAATTAATTTATTAATTAAGTTAACTAAATACTTTAAATTAATTAATAGAGAATTAACATAATTCATTTGATAGTCTAACCTTCACTTTTAAACCACTGAAATAAACAAAGAACCTCCACTGAATATTTGTTGACGCTCGATGCACGGTCTGGTTCATGAACGACTAACTTCAACTTCTGTTCTTCATTTTGACTTTAAGCTGTGGTCTATTTCTTCTCTCAACTTTCTTTAAATATTCTGTACTGATACTGTCTCTTGTCACTTCTAGAAATCTTTGTCCTTTAGAATTAAATCCATGACTTTGAATACCACACTGAGGCTTGATCAGTAGACTGAACTTCTTCCAGTGTAAAATATCAAAACTATAGATTGACTTGTAGATTTGTTCCTTCTGATAGATAGCATCTTCTGAGATTCCTGTGACAGTTAATGTTATTTACTTATTACAATCTACTTTAAGTTGAGTTGGATCCTCGAACTACAAATAGGCTGAGTCATATGCCTTTCAAGTTTAGACCTCATATCTACTTGAGCTCCTATATAAATCTTTTCATGATACTTTAGTAGCCCCTTCTGATATTGGTAATGCTGATATGTAGCATCCCCCTCTGCCAATCCTGATTGATAGCTTGAGCCTCAGAATCATTAACATAGCTATTTAAGATGTCAGCTAACCAACTAGTTTACACAGTAGTGAGGGTTGTTAGACACCTTGATTCTTCATGACTGTGTAATCTGGATAAGGCATCTGCAACAACATTCTCCTTCCCCTTTTTATACACAATCTCATAATCCATACCCATCAGCTTTGCTAACCACTTTTGCTGTAAAACAGTTGACATCCTTTGCTCCAGTAAAAACTTCAAACTCTGGTGATATGTCTTAATTAGGAAATAATGGCCCTACAGATAAGATTTCCATTTCTGAATAGCCATCACTATTGCCAATAACTCCTTCTCATAGGTAGATAGACCTTGGTGTCTGTTAGATAATGCCTTACTCATAAAGGCCAGTGGCTGACCATTTTGCATTAAGATTGCACCTACTCCCAAGCCTGAGGCATCCCGTTTCAATGATGAAAGGTTGTGTGTAATCTGGCAAAGCAAGAACAGGGGCAATTATCATTGCAGACTTGAGATTATTAAAAGCAGTAGTAGCCCCTTCATTCCAGCAGAAAGCCCCCTTCTGAAGCAGATTAGTTAAGGGTTTGCAGATGGAACCATAGTTTCTTAAAAAATGCCTGTAATAACCAGTAAGGCCCAAGAAGGATCTTAGCTACTTTACTGTTTGAGGGATAGGCCAGTCTGCCGTGACTTGTGACTTGTACCTTGCTAGGATCTGTTGACACTCCTTGTTTAGAGATGATGTGACCAAGATACTCCACCTTTTGCTGACCAAAAGGAGCACTTACTTTCCTTAGCATAGAGCTTGTGAACCCTCATAATCTGGAGAACTTCTTGCAAATGCATAAGATGGTCAGTCAAAGTAGTGCTATATATGAGTATATCATCGAAGAAAACTAGAACAGTTTTTCTCAGTTGCTTTTGAAAAACCTCTCAAGGCTTGGAATGAGGCTGGTACGTTGGTTAGTCCAAACGGCATCACCTTAAACTCAAACAAGCCATGATGTGTTCGAAATGCAGTCTTGTACACATCTTCTTTTGCAACTCGAATTTGATGGTAGCTAGCTCGAAGATCCAGCTTAGTAAACCACCTAGCTCCTTTGAGTTCATCCAAAAGTTCATCAATTAAGGGAATGGGGTATGTATTCTTCACAGTCACATCATTTAACCTTCTGTAATCAATACACATTCGCCAAGAACCATCCTTCTTTTTGACTAGAATGACTGGAGAAGAAAATGGGCTTGTGCTGGGTTGAATGACACTAGTCTTGAGCATCTCTTTAACTTGAGCTTCGATCTCAGCCTTTTGAACATATGGTACCCTGTACCCTCGTTGATTAATAGGCTGGCTGCCCTCTAGTAAGGGAATTCTATGGTCATGAGATCGAATTGGAGGTAGTTCAGTAGGTTCCTTAAAGACATCAGCATACTGCGAGGCTAGATTATGAATCAGGTTCTGTCCCTTCTGGTAATCAGGTGGCTCAACTGTAGGTGAAGATGCTTGTAAAACACATAAGTAACCTTGAGAGAAGCCTCTGGGAGACTTAAGTAATTTAGACAAATGTTTGCCAGAGATAGTTTGCAGGGAACCTCCATTTGCAGTGCCATGAAGTGTGACAGACTTGCCACCTTTGTTGATGATGAGGCTGAGCTTTTTAAAGTCAAAAGTTATAGGATTGTGTTGAGTGAGCTAGTCAACTCCAAAAACTAAATCAGAACCCCCTAATGGAAATAGTCTGAGATTAGTTAAGAATCCACATTGTTGAATTGTGTAAGATAGGTGCTTACAAGCCGTGTCAACCAACACTTTAGATCCATCAGCAACAGTAACCAAGAGAGGGGCAATAGGCTCAGCTGTTAATCTCAACCTCTTAACTAGCTGTGAATCAATAAAGCTATGAGTCAAGCCACTATCGATCATAATGCTCACAGTTTGGTTCTTGATGTTGCCAGTAAGCCTAATAGTGTTAGGTGATACACTACCAGCCTTGGCATTGAAAGAAATTGTTAGGTCCAAATGTGTTGTAGAGGGGGGGTAAATACAACTTTTCGAATATGAGAAGCAATAAATACGATGCAATAAATGAACACGCAGATTCAAGGAATATATTTCTTATATATAACTTGAAATGGTTGCTACAACATTCATTACAAAGTATAACAGAAGTTCAGAGAGAAGTGAATGATACTAAGCTCTGTGAATGCACTCTCTCTCTTTTTCTTGTGTTTTCTTCAACTATTGCTCTCTTGCTTAAAACATCACACAAGTACTTCTATTTATACTACATGTAATCTATGTCCTGTAGTCTTCAAAGACTAAGATATACGTGGCCCAATGATGTCCACATAAATCTTGCCTTATCTTGAAAGCTTGGAAATCTGCCAATCAGAAGATGCCATGTGTCATGTTGAAGCTGCACTCTAAGTAGAACTTCTACTTGAGAATTTCTACTTAGCCATCTCGAATTTCTAAGTAGAACTTCTACTTAGAAATATTCTACTTGGTCATCTAGAATATTTAGTACTTAGAAAATATTCTGGTCTTCAACTTGAAACTTCAATGCACATCTTGAACTTGTGATATCTTCATGTCTTCTTTATTCTTCAGCAAGTTCTTGAACATGGATCTTTATTACTGACATAAACTTGCTATCAATGTCCTGACACTTGATGCACTGGTCTGGTTCATAAGTGACTAGTCTTGATAGTGTTTCTGCTTCTTGAATAAATTACCATATTCACTTAGTAACGTGGCTTTCCAAAGTTTGCTTTCCTTCTTGTTCACTTGAAATCAATTGGTCTTGTTGATACTGATAGTTATGATCTTGATTCTCGATTTCTCAAATCACTGAGGCATGAACAACTTTGACTTGAACTTCTCTCAATGATTTCTTCTTGGCTTGATCATAGTTAACATGTTCAATTGTATCAATTACCTTGTCTTCATTTAGTGTTGATTCCTTGTGACTTCTTGTTCTTGATTGTCTTCTGGTTAAGTATCTTTTCCTTTAATTGAGTTACATTAGTTATAGTGTTACAAGTTTACACACTCTGCCTTTCAGAAATCTCACCAGGAATCTCTTGTTTAACCAAAAACTCCTCTATCTCATCTAAAACTGTGTTATCTTCACACTGGTCAGGTGTGTGATCATCTTCCCCTAACAGTAAGTACAGCTTGGCTTTACATGGCTTCCCTGGGTGATAAGGGTCATCATAATGAAAACATTGCCCCTTCATCCTCCTCTCCATGATACCTTTGGTGGTTAACGTTGATTTTGTTTTGTAGTATCCTTAAAGGTCAGTTTGGTGGGAGTAAACTGACTGACAGAAGCCTTGGCTTCATGTCTAGTAATTGGTTTAGTGAAGGTTGGTTTAGGTGGAGGTAGAGAGAGTTTGGTGCCCTTAGATTCCTCTTGTTTTTCCAAAAATATGGCATCAGACAGAAATTGAGGCCTGAACATTCGAACTATGGATTTAATGTGATCCTTTAGCCCACTTAAGAAGCTTGACACATAATAATCTTCAGGAAAGATCTTGTTCTTAGCTACTAACAGAGCTCTCAATTCCTCAAATTGGTCTTCATAATCAGAAACAGTGGTATGTTGTTTGAGTTTATTAAAGAGGTCTTGGACATCTTTCTGTTCAGGGTTCTCAAACCTATTCAAAACATCCATGACAAAACCCTTCCAGGTAACCATGGGTTTGGTACTTTGGTAAAACCTATACCACACACCCTTTACCTTCAAAGTGAATCGTAGCTAATTTCACCCTCCTCTGATCATCAACATTAATAAACTCAAAGTATTGATCTGCTTTGATAGACCAACTCTTGGGATCTATACCATCAACCCGTGGGAATTCGATTTTGGAACTGGGACTAAAATGAGGGTTTTATGGGGTAAAAGGATGGGTGGGGCTGTTGGGAGGTACATGGATGGGGTGTATAAATTGTGGTATTGGATTATAGTACTGGGAGTAGTTTTGTGGAAACTGTGGTATTGGTGGATAAACAGTTAAGCCATTTGATTATTGGTATTGTGGTGTGTTCGTGGTCATAGTGGAGTTAGTGAACAATATTGAAGGGTTTGTGATGGGTGCAGTAAGTGGAGGCCCCAAATGAAGGGGTGTGGGTGAAGACATAATAATAGGTGTGGGGTGAGGTTGATTTATATGAGGAATAGCATTCATAGTTGGTGAAATAGTAGTAAAAGGAGCAGATATGTGAGTTGAAGTGAGAAAATTAGAACCAGGAATGGTTACCTCATCGATGGGTATGGGTCTGGTTTGGTTGTGAGAGATGGAAGATGCATCGCTTTGAGGATGAACCATCGTGCTGTGTGAAGAGTGGGTGGAGTGCATCTCCAAGATCAACTTCTTAAGCTCCTCCGGATTCAGATCCACCTTATCAATACGTGATGTGAGAGTTTCCACCTTACCGTCAACACCCAGTAATTGCGAGGTGAATCCCTCTTTCACTTGCTTGAGTTTGTCAGATAACCCATTGAGTTTTGAATCGTGAACACCCAACTTATCCTCCATCGTACGAAATCGTGTACCCTCCGCCATAATCAGGATGCCAAGGAAGGGAAAGCTCTGATACCACTTGTAATGAATTCCTTAAACTGACATTAAGAACTTAAGATAATTTGCAAGTAAAGGGAAATTAACAGGAATTGCAGAAAAGGAAATGAACAGTACTGGATAACTTGGAGAGAAAGTACAGAGTATAAAAGGAAAATACAGAGAATGAAAACACACGTTCAAGCCTGTCCTCCCTCATTTCCTCTAGCCTCTATATTAACCATCACTCTGAGAACACGTGTCCATTCTGTTATGTGCACGTGATCCCATACTGATTTGGTGATAAACGACAGCGTTTACAAAAGCAACCAAGTACAAAGACTAAATAGCCCTTTGCTCCTAAACGACAAATACTAGCTCAATACTTAATTAAATAAAACTGAATAACTTAATTACTATTCTCCAAGTAGATATCAACTCATATCCTTCAATATAAAGAAGTTGAGCAAAAAACTTGTGTCCCCCTCACTATTTATATATAAGGAGTCCTTATCTCTTCCTTATATCATTTTTATGAATAAAATAATCATTTCACTCCCTTTCTAGTTTTCTTTTAACATCAAAAAAAGTAGGTGGGAGTTAAGTTTCATATCTGTACTATTATATAATAAGCAAACAGGGGTATAATTTGGTTGTTTGGTTCAACTTGGTTCAACCATCTAAAACAATAGTGACCGTTAGATATTTAGTAAATAGATGATAGTTGTTAGATCTAATAATAAGAAATATTCTATATTTAAATCCCTCTTCTAAAGATCCAAGGTTCGAATCCCGTCAACAACAAATTTACATTAAGATTTTATATTATTAGTTCTAATCAATACATATCATTTATTAAATAACTATTATTATTACTAATAATTTTATTAATTAATATTACAAAGTTAAATTCCATAATAAATTATTATACTCTATTCTATTTAATCATATAATTTTAAAAGTATTTAAAAGTAACCGTGCTTTGCACAGGCTATAAGCTAGTTATAATAATAATAAGGAGCACATATAAGGAGCATTGTTGAAGTTGACCTACCTTATAATCTATACTATTATATAAAAGCCGAAACATTAAAAGTTTGGATGGTCGGACGGTCGGGATTTTACTTATTTACCCTTAATGGTACATGTTATTTTACGTAATTATCCTTACTTTAATTATTTATAGTTACTAATAACTAATAAATTTCCTTTTTAGGTAAAACATGTTATCTTTTCCATTTTTTCAATAACTAATCAATTTATTTTTTCACGTAAATATGAGCAATTCTATTTAATAAAATAAAATATTATAACTATAATTACTAATAATTAACCAATTATCTTTTTTTAGCTAAAATACATTACCTTTTCTATTTTTTTATTTTTTTTCAGTAAAACCTGTTCGGGTAGCTTTATTTAAGTAAAATGTTTCCTTTTTCTGGTAAGATATGTTACATTTTCTATTTTTCAATAACTAATCAATTTTAGTTTTCATGTAAAATATAGTTTATCTAACTAAAATTTTTCTTTTCTAAAATAACTATGAGCAATTCTGTTTAATAAAATAGAATATTATAATTACTAATAATTAACCAATTACTTTTTTCAGCTAAAATATTTTACCTTTTCTAAATTTTTTGTTATTTTCAATGGATTTTACTTATTTACCCTTACTTTATGGTACATTTTATTTTACTTAATTGTCCTTAATTAATTATTTATAGTTACTAATAACTAATAAATTTCCCTTTTCACGGAAAACATGTTACCTTTTCTATTTTTCAATAACTAATCAATTTCTTTTTTCACATAAAATATGAGCATCTATTTAATAAAATAAAATATTATAATTATAATTACTATTAATTAATCAATTTCTTTTTTTAGCTAAAATACTTTACCTTTTCTATTTTTTATGTTTTTCAGTATAACCTAATCGGGTAGTTTTATTTAAGTAAAGTGTTTCATTTTTCAGATAAAATATGTTATCTTTTCTATTTTTCAATAAATAATCAATTTTTCTTTTCACGTAAAATACAGTTTATCTAACTAAAATTTTTCCTTTTCTAAAAACACACTGAGCAATTCTGTTTAATAAAATAATATAATATAATTATTAATAATTAACCAATTACCTTTTTCAGGTAGAATATGTTAACTTTTTTATTTTTCCGTTTTCTTCAGTAAAACCTATTCGGTTTGCTTTATTTAAGTATAATGAAATAATAATAATAATTATAATATAATAATAATAACTAATAACGAACCGATTACGTTTTTCGGCTAAAACATTTCATCTTTTCAATATCTTTTCAATATTTTCAAACTAAAATCCAACATTTTTTAAAAATATCATGGATGACATATATATATATATATATATATATATATATACATAATTATATCATATAATTTAAAATTTTAAGCCAACAAAATTTATGTCTTAGAATTTTTAAGTCAAATTAAAAAAAAATCCGTTATATTAAACAACATTTGTGACGCCCCCAAATCCGCCCTGTCCGGGGACCCGGGTCGCCACATCAGGTCTCAGCATCCTGCAACACACGTTAGCTCGATAATAATAAAATCTTTATTACAACGGAGCGGAACAGTCCCACTCCACAGATCCAAGATCAGTCTCACGCTTTATTACAATACGATTATTACATCTCTGAATAAAATCCTTCAAAAGTCTATAAAGATAGAAAAGATAAAAGGTTCCAGTTGGCCATTCTGGTCTTTGTCAGCATAGCCTGGGGCTTTCTCCTTCCCTTTGTTTCTCTGGCTGGATGTCTCGCCTTTCTCCATCTTGACAGCTGAACAAATGTTGTAAGTAAGAGTGAGCAACTATGGTGCTCAGCAAATTCTCTCTTTTCTCGGTACATAAATATAATAATATATATCAAAAGAATTGCTCGAAATTTAAATAAATAGGTAAGATATCAGAACTCTGAAAATCTGACTCAAGACTCGTCTCGAAAATAGAATACTCGAAATGACTCTTTTTGTGAAACTCTGATGACTCATGATAAAAGAATAACTGGTCTTCCATCCTTTCGGTATCTCGGCGGGGCGATTAACTATCCGACCGGGAATACCGTCCTCCAATGACACCGCACTTCGCCCGATCACGGCTACAATACGATATCAACGAATATAATATATAGTATGAATGCTAGCATCATAGTGGGTGATTATATCAACCCTGGCATCATAGTGCCTAAAATATTCTTGTGTCCATATAAAGGTACACAAGTCTCTCTTTCTCTAAAATGGGCCTCTTTCCCAAAATTTACCAGTAGAATACAGAATTCCCGAATATTAAATGAACTGACATTTGTAGATAAACTTCACAGGAAAGTATTTAATTGATCTGGTGGACTACCAGTGTTTTACTCAATGTACCACCAATCCGAACAATGGACTGATGTAATTCTCAATAAACATATTTAAATTGGTTGACATGAACAAAGTGCCAACCCTCGACAAGAAAGGCAACTATCTCGAAATAATGAGAATAGTCTCAAAACAAAATATGATGAGTCGTACTGAACAAATATTACCACTCGAATATTTGTAATACTCACAATTGATGAACGTTAAATAGAATGCTTTTCACTTGATCAATGAGTAAAACTCTAAAGATTTAAATAGAATACTCCTATTGGTTGATTCGAACAATGAACCAACTAAAAGATAATCAATAAATATTGTTGAATTTGTACAATAAATTCAACTGAAACGAATAATTTTAACTATCTCGAACGAATGAGATTAGTTTCACTGAATCAAAATAATAGTCGTCTCGAATTAATGAGATCGACCTGATAGCAACGAATTTGCCTCTACGCTTATAGGGAGTATAATTCACAATTAAACTAAATTAACAGTATCGTAATATTTAACGAGAAATAATGCTCAAAAGAAATTATTGCATCATAAAGAGCAGCAAATAAATCTCATAATTGATAGCTCGAAAATAATCAATAAATGAAATAATACGAACAGAAATACAAAGTTTCGGAGAGTTAGGGTAGGAATGAACTTGCCTCTGTCTTGACGCTAAACTCAACCGAATAATAAAAGCGTTACCCGCAAGCGAATATCTCAAGTCTCAGAAAGGAATCTCTATAATTAATTATCAAAATAATTTTAGTACTCGATTAAGAAATTAATCACATTGGGTCAAGTAGTTTCGATAATCATGTCATTTGATAATCAATAATTCTCGAACAAGTAATTGGGAAATATTCTTGTAAGTTAAAAGTCTCATCTATGTCTTATTTGTAAGGTAAAATATAATAAATGGAGGCTCTATTCATTTTTTCCTATTAATTATAATAAATCGGGTTTTATAAATCGCACCAATTGTTCATCAAAATCTCGTCCCAATTATTCGTAGGGAATTTTCTAAAAAGGTCTCTGATTTAATCTTAATAAATATTGCTAATAGGATTTATTTACGACACATCTCGAATATAAAAAAGTATCTTTATAAGGTCCTTACTATTTATCGAAAATTCTCATTTTATGACGAAATTCACTAATTTAATTAATCATTTACTCGCACTTCTAAATTAAAGTTGGCTCGTATCAAATCTCTAAGATTTATCTAAAATCCTTCATTTTAAATAAGTAAATTTTAAAGAACTAATACTATTAGTCTCAATTTATTCTCAAATTATTGAATCCATCCTTTTTATTACAATGCTCTCATTTTTATTCCCTTAAGTCCCAATTTTTATTATCACTATTATTTTTATTCTTGTTAAAGAAACCAACTGAAATTTAATTGGGTCACTTTTATTCATATCAATCTAAATTAACAATTAGTCACTAATGCACAATTAATTATTGTTATTATTAGATCAGATTATTACAATTAAACAAATAAAACAATTAACACCCTCCCCCACTCATCTCCTTCCCGTCCACTGCACTCCACCGCCGACCGGCGGCCGCCGCCGACCACCGCTGACCTCCGGCGAACCCTCTCTCCTCTCGTCTCTCTCTCCCCTCTATCTCTCTCTCTCGTTCTCTGTCTCTCTCCACTCTCTCTCAATCTCTCGATCTCGCCTCCCTCTCTCTCTACTCCTCTCGTCTTCTCTCTCTCTCTCTCTCTCGATCTCTCTTCCTCCGCCCTCCCTCTTCTCTCTCTTTCTCAATCTCTCCCTCACTCGCCTCTCTCTCTCTCTCTCTCTCCGACCCTCTCTCTCTTCGCCTCCGATCATCTCTCTCTCTGTCCCCCTCCTTCCTTCCGTTTCTCCTCCCTCTTTCAATCTCCCACTCTCTCCCCGGCTTTTCGCTGCCATCACCACCGTCCGCCACCGCCAGTCACCATCACACCCCGATGGCGACTCCCCCTTCCCCGATTCCAACATGCAACACCCGAACCCCCCAAATACAATACCCACAATTATTTATAACACCCAAATTGATTAAATCAAAAAATAAAAATTCATGGCAAGGTTAAATTTTACAAAACCCCAATTCAATATTAAAAACCCTAATTGAAAACAAACACTCACAATAAAAGACACAGCAAAACATAAATAAAACATGATTATAAGAGTTGTTAAGGGCATACGTTCATACCCTTATGAGAAAATCAAAATTTTTAAACTTTCCTTGAAAACCAATTTCTTGAAACCCCTTAAATATATATATCAATATGATGAGCTAATTACAAGCTACCCGAATATTTAATTGCATGCATGATCAGTCAATTATACTAGTAGATATAAGTTTTGCAAGGTTGGTTTAATGGTGGAAAAATAGAATGTATAGGTGTGTGTTTTTACTGAGAGAATAAAATGGAGAGGATGGGTTTCCTTGTTTGGTTCTCTAATTATATACATATGTTTTCATTAGTTGGGCCTTAGTAGACTCTCATCTCAATTGGGCCTCTACTATCAACCCAAAATTCTAACATAAAACTTACCCACTAAACATCTCCAACTTTTTGGACTTGTACACCTATAATTACTTGCAGGAAATGAAATTTCTATCTAGCTACAACAATTCACGTCAATCATTATACAAAAAATAATTAATTAGACAAATAAATAATAATAAATAGGAATGCTCATAATAATAAATCACAATAATTATGACAATGTACTAAAATAATAAAAATAAAAACAAACATATATTTGTACGCATCCCTAAAATTAATAATATTTAAATTACCAAATTTTTTTTTTCTAAGTGAGCTTGGTTTTAGTAAGAATAAAATTCAAGGTAACTACAACATTCGTGCATCGCACGGGTTTTAAGCTAATATTATATAATTTAGTAAAATAAAAAGATTACAGGTTTCATTTTTTCAAAATTATAAAAAAACTAATTTTTTATTTTTTAATCATGAATTAATCAATTCGATAATTAAAAAATCAAAATGGACAGCCAATTAAAACTTGAATACCCTTTTTCATTTGTATACCCTAATCCTAATTCATCACCCGATTCATCACTTTTCTAACCCGCTATCTCTCTCACTACCGATGCATCAATCAAGGTAATCAAGGTACAATTCCCGTATCTAACTGAACTTTCAATATAAAAGCACTGTGTCTTTTAATCTATGCTTTTAATCTATGCTTTTAATCTATGTTGTCATTTTTACTAATTGCATATAAATATTGTTCATGTTCAGATGAGAACAAAAGCATGAAAGAATACTATTGTCATACATGCCCAAAACTTTTTGAGACAAGAAATGGTGTTGAAGAGCATAACAAGGATATACACAAAAATTGTTTCAAAAAGAAAGACCCAGTGACATGTAAACACTGTGGCAATTGGTACAACGAGCTTTATATTGAAGATAATACATTTACTTTTAGTTTATAAAGATATTTGACAGGGATACTTTGTTCAGAATAAATTTTTTTCATACGCAAAGGCCAGTACCCAGTATGATGATGTTTCTTTGTGATTTTAGACGATTACATTAATTCAGTATAAGTGGTTAAGTACACAAGATGGTTTCATTACAAAATTGAAATTGAAGCAATGGTCCTCGTAGAGTGAATGTGAAACAATCATTGACCTCAAAAATACAATGTACTTGTAAGGGCCATTGCGTATGAAAAAAAATTATTCTGAACAAAGTATCCCTATCATATATCTTTATAAACTAAAAGTACATGTATTATCCTCAATATCAAGCTCGTTGTACCAACTGCCACAGTGTTTACATGTCACTGGGTCTTTCTTTTTGAAACAATTTTTGTGTATATCCTTGTTATGCTCTTCAACACCATTTCTTGTCTCAAAAAGCTTTGGGCATGTATAGCAATAGTATTCTTTCATGCTTTTGTTACTCATCTGAACATGAACAATATTTATATGCAATTAGAAAATATGACAGTATAGATTAAAAGCATAGATTAAAAGACACAATGCTTCTATATTGAAAGTTCAGTTAGATACAGGAATTGTACCTTGATTACCTTGATTGATGCATCGGTAGAGAGAGAGAGCGGGTTAGGAAAGTGATGAATTAGGAATTAGGGTATACAAATGAAAAAGGGTATTCAAGTCTTTAACTGGCTGTCCATTTTGATTTTTTAATTATCAAATTGATTAATTCATGATTAAAAAATAAAAAAATAGTTTTTTTATAATTTTGAAAAACTGAAACCTATAAACTTTTTATTTTACTAAATTATATAATATTAGCTTAAAACCCGTGCGATGCACGAGTGTTCTTTAATTTTACGGATTTTTTTTAATTTGAGTTAGAAATTTCAAGACATAAATTTTGTTGGCTTAAAATTTTAATGATATGATATGAAATATATATATATATATATATATATATATATATATATATATATATATATAGAGGTTGCTTTTCCTGAGATTACCTCAGGTAAGTTTCCTGAGTTAATTAAAAAAACAATACAAAAATAAGGTTATTTTTGTAAATACAGAAGACCATGTTAAGTTATTACAAAATTGCCCCTGCGAGCCAATTATTTTGTAAGGATTATCTCAGGTAAGTTCCTGAGGTAACCTCAGGAACATTATTTTCTATATATATATATATATATATATATATATATATATATATATATATATTAAATCCATGATATTTTTAGAAAATGATAGATTTTATTTTGAAAATATTGAAAAGATATTGAAAAGACGAAATGTTTTAGCCGAAAAACGTAATCGGTTAGTTATTAGTTATTATTATATTATTATTAATTATTTCATTGTACTTAATTAAAGCAAACCGAATAGGTTTTAATGAAGAAAACGAAGAAATAAAAAAGTTAACGTATTTTAGCTGAAAAAGGTAATTGGTTAATTATTAATAATTTTAATATTTTATTTTTTTAAACAGAATTGCTCAGTGTATTTTTAGAAAAGGAAAAATTTTAGTTAGATAAACTGTATTTTACGTGAAAAGAAAATTGATTAGTTATTGAAAAATAGAAAAGGTAACATATTTTATCTGAAAAAGGAAACATTTTACTTAAATAAAACTACCCGAATAGGTTTTACTGAAAAAAATAAAAAATAGAAAAGGTAAAGTATTTTAGCTAAAAAAAGAAATTGGTTAATTATTAGTAATTATTATTATAATATTTTATTTTATTAAATAAATGCTCATATTTTGTCTGAAAAAAGAAATTGTCTAGATATTGAAAAATAGAAAGGTAACATGTTTTCCGTGAAAAGAGAAATTTATTAATTATTAGTAACTATAAATCTATACTATTATATAAAAATCGAAACATTAAAAGTTTGGTTGGTCGGTACCTGTTGATTTTACTTATTTACCCTTAACTAATAAAACATGTTATTTTACTTAATTATCCTTACTTAATTATTATTTATAATAATATAATAAATAGTTATTAGTCGATTGCCTTTTTAACATTTACTTTTAATTGAAAAAATTACCTTTTATAAACACCTAAAATTGTACATATCTTACAAACGCTAATATTTGTTTTCTAACTAAAACATGTTACATTTGAATTTAAAACTAATCTTGCAATAACTAATATAAACCCAAAAATATCACACCGCATCTTACTATCATTAATGAAATATAATAAAAATCTATATACATTGTTAATAATAAGAAAACATGATCATGAATAAGAAAATATAATAAACATGAATTGTATATTTGTTGTTCTTTCTGTTTTTTCAAAGAGTCATTGTGGATTTGAAATGGCTTCTGGACAGCCTGTTTGTGTATTGGATGTTTGACAATATTTTGAATGGGAAGCTCTATTTTCTACATCATGTTTCCTTTCTGTATTTAAAGTGTTGGTAAAAAGCTTGGAAAAATGTAGCTATTGACTCCAAAGTGTTATTCTTCATGTGTTGGTAAAAAAAATACCGTGTTGCCAGAAAATATAAAAAAGTGTTGGCATAGGTCTACACCAACACTTTTAATAGTGTTACTACAAAGATAATGGTGTAGGCATAGATCTATGCCAACATCTTATAAGGTGTAGCCACAGATCATAAAGGTGTTGGCATAGGGGTCTAAGCCTACACTTTTCTCCCATGTTACCAAAAATCGAAAAAGTGTTAGCATAGACCCCTATGGTAGCACCCAACTTTGTAACACTCCCAAATTTGGTCAAAGTGTAGCCATAGCTGGTTTTAGGCTCTTTTACCAACACTTTTTGCCCTATAATCACACTTTTTTGGGCGTAGCCATAGGCCATATGCGGCGTAGTGTGAGGATAATCCTTGAACATGAGTATATTAAATTATATTAAAAGTAAAAAAAATTATTGAAAATAATGATTATATAAAACCAAATTATATTATTAAATAAATTTTATAACATATCAAAAGAAATGTACCTGCTGATTTTACTTATTTACCCTTAACTAAAAAAACATGTTATTTTACTTAATTATCCTTACTTAATTATTATTTATAATAATATAATAAATAGTTATTAGCCGATTGCCTTTTTAACATTTACTTTTAATAGAAATTACCTTTTATAAACACCTAAAATTGTACCATATCTTACAAACGTTAATATTTGTTTTCTAACTAAAACATGTTACCTTTAAATTTAAAATCAATTTTGCAATCACTAATATAAACCCAAAAATATCACACCGCATCTTACAATCATTAATAAAATATAATAAAAATCTGTATACATCTATACTAATATATAATAACCAAACATGGATATAATTTGGTTGTTTGGTTCAACAATTTAAAACAATAATGACTGTTAGATATTTAGTAGATAGATGATAACCGTTAGATATAATAATAAGGAATATTCTATATTTAAATCCCGGTTCGAATTCCGTCAACAACAAATTTAAATTAAGATTTTATATTATTAGTTCTAAACAATACATGTGATTTATTGAATAATTTTAAAAAGTTAAATTAATTCCATAATAAATTATAAAACTCTATTTTGTTTAATCATATAATTTTTTTTTGAAATAAAAGTGTTAATTCAATAATAAAAAGCCATACGACATCTACACCAATGATCGAGTCGAACAAACAGTAATTTGCAATCGCCTGTTCTTATGAAGAGACAGTTAAATAATTAATTAAGGACAATTACGTAAAATAAAATGTACCATTAAGTAAGGGTAAATAAGTAAAATCCATTGAAAAAAATAAAAAATATAGAAAAGGTAACATATTTTAGCTGAAAAAGGTAATTGGTTAATTATTAGTAATTAAAATATTTTATTTTATTAAACAGAATTGCTCATAGTGTTTTTAGAAAAGGAAAAATTTTAGTTAGATAAACTATATTTTACATGAAAACTAAAATTGATTATTTATTGAAAAATATAAAGGGTAACATATCTTACCAGAAAAAGGAAACATTTTACTTAAATAAAGCTACCCGAACAGGTTTTACTGAAAAAAAAATAAAAAAATAGAAAAGGTAACGTATTTTAGCTAAAAAGGATAATTGGTTAATTATAATATTTTATTTTATTAAATAGAATTGCTCATATTTACGTGAAAAAGTAAATTGATTAGTTATTGAAAAAAATGGAAAAGATAACATGTTTTACCTAAAAATAAAATTTATTAGTTATTAGTAACTATAAATAATTAAGTAAGGATAATTACGTAAAATAACATGTACCATTAAGTAAGGGTAAATAAGTGAAATTAACAGGTACAGAAAAGGTAACGCATTTTAGTTAAAAAAGATAATTGGTTAACTAAAAAAGGTAATTGGTTAATCATTAGTAATTATAATTATAATATTTTATTTATTAAATAGAATTGCTCATATTTTACGTGAAAAAAGGAATTGATTAGTTATTGAAAGATTTAAAAGATAACATGTTTTACCTAATAAAAGGAAATTTATTAGTTATTAGTAACTATAAATAATTAAGGATAATTACGTAAAATAACATGTACCATTAAGGGTAAATAAGTAAAATCAACAGGTACCGTACCGACCGACCGACCAACCAAACTTTTAATGTTTCGGCTTTTATATAATAGTATAGATTATAAGGTAGGTCAACTTCAACAATGCTCCTTATTATTATTATAATATTAAACTTAACTTCCACTTTCTTTCTTTTTTTAATGTTAAAAGAAAACTAGAAAGGGAGTGAAATGATTATTTTATTCATAAAAATGATGTAAGGAAGGGATAAGGACTCCTTATATATAAATAGTGAGGGGGATGTCCTATCTTTTTAAGGAGTCAATAGGAGACTGTTGGAGTAAGTTTTTTGCTCAACTTCTTTATATTTAAGGATATATAGGAGTTGATGTAAGTAGCTTGTTGGAGTTGCTCTAAGTACATGTATTATCTGGATGAAAATTTAGATTTAACATGACTATATACAGAAAACCTTAAAAAATTGCTAATCCAGGAATGTAATAGACATCAATGATTATGTCGATCACAGCCCGAAAAAATTTAGTACATTGTTCATATTCCCATTTCTAAACCTCTAGGTGCCTGATTTAATCATGATGAGTCGGGTTAAATGGCAGTTAGGTCACTCAACTGACTGGAAACTTTCAGTTGGGTCATCCAACTCAAAAAACTTTAATCAGGTCACTTAACAAATAAAAACTTTCAGTCCGGTCACTTAACAAATAAAAACACGTGACCTGATTTTAACGTGTTTAATGACCTGATTGAAGTTTTTAACGTGTTTAATGACCTGATTGAAAGTTTTTATTTCTTAAGTGACTTGATTGAAAACTTTTTGGGTTGGATGATCCAACTGAAAGTTTTGAGTCAGTTGAGTAACCTAACTGCCATTTAACCCATTTAAAAAAAGAGCTTAATGCTCCTAAGTACGTACTTACTACTTAGGTGAGTACAAAGAATTTTGCATATGAATATATAGGGAATACACTACTGGATATAAGTCAATAGACATCAGTTCTGGGCTGATGTAAAAAGTTTCAAAAACCGATGTCTAGGTGGGTGTAGTTAAAAGTCCATGTGTTTTACATCGGTTCTGGGCTGATGTTAAAAATGACTTATTACATCAATTCTTAACCAATGTAAAATAGTGGTCAACAACATCAGTTTGTAGAAAAGAATCGATGTCTAAACTCCTGTACTACATCGGTTTTAGATAGACAACCGATGTTGTAAATGGTATACCACATCAGTTTTAAATAGAAAACTGATGTTGTAAATTGTATACCACATTGGTTCTTAACCGATGTGAAATAGCTCCATAAATTTGCCAAATAAGACATCAGTTTTTAGGTAATGTGTTAAAGGCTCAAATTGATGTCTATTTTTTTGCAGGAACATCAGTTTTGCTTTCAAAAGTGATGTCTGTTCTTCGTTTTAACATCGTTTTTTCAATAACAATGTGATGTGTTGTATTTGCATAATTGTGTGCCCAAAAAATTACCAAAAATTACCAAAATCAACATTGCATTCAATAGACTTATATACCACCAAAGTTAGCAATACAAAACATTCACAACTACATAAACTGCCCCAACTACTAGTATATTCTCAAGTTCACAATAACAAACTCCATCCACATTCACCATATAAACATCCTAGAACTAGTCAAGATAGAAGAGAACAATATGCTTAATTAAAGCGATCGTTCACAGTACTAGAAATCTTAACAAAATAGAAGTAGCAGACTTTAAGGCTTGAAATTGTGTACGTCTCACTCTCACCCATTCCGCTTTTAAATAGAAGTCTGTATTTCTTTTCCAGAATTACCTTGGATTCAACCAATAGATGATGCAAAACAGAAGAGCATGCTTGTAGTAGCACTTGCGAAACAATTGCTGGAGAGGGAGACAAACTGGAGTCGCTACACAGCTTCAACACATAAGTATGATGATGAGTCACCGTCATTAGAAAAGAAGAAAGAAGTAGTAATAAACCCGCTAATACAAGCCATACAAATGGGCATACCTGAGTTAGTCGAGGTTATCCTAAAGTATTTTCCTGATGCTGCAAACTCTTTTGATAAAGATCAAAAGAATGTATTTCACATTGCAACTGAGCATAGAAGTGGTGATATTTATGAGAAGCTGAAAGACTCTGCCATTAACAAGGACAGAATGTTGTTAGATGTTGATAATGATGGAAAAACAATATTGCATCATGCAACAAAAACAAAGATTGTTACTAAGTTTTCTCTTGGAGTAGCAAACCTGATGCCCTGGGATGTCTTTTGGTTTCAGGTATGTACTCTGTACTTCAGTATTACTACAAATTCTACGATAATTATAAATTTGTTACCATATACAAAACTAGTACTTTGGAGCAAGGGAGAACTATTCAGAAAGGAAAAGGCACACAGCTTGTTGCTCACTTGACTTACATTTCTGTGTACTTTAAGGCTTGACAAGTATGCATTTTGATAATGTAAGTCATTATCTAGTACAATCAATAATTTCGATTCCAAGACAATGCATTAGTGGAGCTGTCAACTAATTTAGATTCATGGAATATGAATAAGAATAATATATGAGTAAGTGACTAGTACCATGTATTTTATAACGACCTAGAATTTTTCGCGATATTTAAATGTTTATTTAATTATTAAATGTGGAAGTTATGTGAAATATATGATGAGTATATTTTTGTGAAGATAAGTTATGTGTGAAAACATGATTTTGTGATTATATGATGTTTGGTATATGTCGTATATGCTCGTGGAATTTTATTTGCATTTATAGAGCATTAAAAGTATTTTTAAAGTGTATATTTAATTTTTTAAAATTCATATAAAATCATTAGAATTGATTTTTATTATGAAATCTTTTACATTATCATCTTCATGATATTGTTAAGTTAGAAAAATTAGAGTGAATATTTAATTGTGTGATTTGGCATTTTAAAATGATTTAAAAAGCATTATTTCTATTAAAGAGCCTTTATTTCGAAAATTCGTATAAAATCCATTTTTGATCCAAATATTATTTTAAAAATATGGGGATGCTTCTAAATTCATAAACTTTATTTTAAAAAATTTCATAAAATATTTTCTCCCCATTATTTATTTAATTTCGAATTTATGGCGATTTAAAAATGGATTTTCAGCAAAGTAAAATACTAGTTGTGAAAAGACATATCTGCCCCTGTCATTTTAGACAAGAGGCGACAGCCTCTTCTCCCACTCTTTTTATCTCTCGCCTGTTCATCCTCTCTGTTCTCTCTCCGTGAGCTTTCTCACCTCGGTTCTTGTGCTCCTTCGCATGCAAACCCTTTTTCCCGTTTATTTACTTCGATTCTTGCATATTATTGATGTTTATGATCTCTAGTTTCCATCCATATAACTTTTATATGTATTGGTGATGTACGAGTTGTATGTATATGTATGTGTATGCGAGTATTGTGGCGATTTGGCTTTGAAATGGAACTGATTACCTTGTTCTTGCTATTCGGTCGACGTTAGTGTTGATTTGGTGGAGTTTGGGAAGGAAACCCGATTATTGGGCACCCCCGAACGCCGCCACCGCTGGCGGTGAACTCCGGTGAGCCGGCGGGTGAGGCGGTGATGAATATTCTGAGCCTAATTAATATTTTTAACCTTGTTTGGATTGATGCATGTCGATTGTATGTTGATTTTATGGATTTTCGAATTTTAATAGTTTAAATTCGATATATATGTATCGTTAAATGCATGATATTTATTCGATATTATTACGAAATGATTTGATATGAATTTTCTGAGTTGATTTTCAAAGTTTATAGGCTGCATGTAGAAATCTTTCGAATTATATAGATTAATTCAATTTTTTATTTATAAATATGAATTATTCGGTTGATACGGAAATTATAATTTTGATTTATGCTTATTAATTAATTTAAGGTGTAAATTCGAAATTTAAAATGATTTCGTGTATTAGTTTTTGTATTATGTTAGAAGCATGATGTAAGTGATAAGTAGTATAATCTTGAATTGCTTTGTGATTATAAATCCATTGAGCTTGTAGGTGGATTTTTAATCCATCGTAGGTACTCGATTTTGTGTTGGAGCCGGATATTTTCCGATGAATAGTCTATATTATAAAGGAGACTCTGCCCAATTTTTGTAAAGTTATAAATAATAAAGTATATGTTAATTAGCATGAATGCTTATAAATTATGCGTATCTGCTAAGTGCTAAGCGGCTTATGTGAATTGCATGATTTATATGCTATATGTTATGTGATTAGTGACTAGCGAATTACAAGTAAATTTAATAATAAGATATCAGGTACATACGTCATATGCTAAGTATCGAGGCGTTATAGGAATCGTTTGGGTAGATTAAGATGAGACGATTAAGTGGTATAGTTTTCTAAAGTAGTGATTATGGTTTATGTAGATACGAAGGACGTAGGCCCTAGCAATAAAGGGAAAGCTAAGGTTGAGTTTCAGTAGATTGAGCTGAGCTGTTGCATTCTACCGGAGGCAAGTAACTCTGTCTTTACTTGCAGTTTCGATTCCTTATTGATATATCTTGTTGAGCATGCCTATCTTATACCATGTTGAACACAAATCCTGTATAGCCTGATTCTTTTTAATTGCTTCTTGACCATATATGCCGTATTGTTTTCTAAAGTCAAACTAAATTGGTTGACGGATAAACTCTGTTTTAAATAACCCATGTTGACCTTGAAACTTGGAAATCCTGATCAATTGCCTTGATACCCTGAGTTGATATCATCTTGATCCAGACTTGTATCTTTGATCCTTTAATGTTAGAAACCCTAGTCAAATCCTTTGACTTTCATCATTGCAAATCAAAATGAGTTGTTTTCTTAAAACTACCTCGAAGTTACCTAGACTGGGCTGATCTGTTATCAGAGAGTCGAAAGTACTTCGAGGTAAGGATTTTGGAAAGGCTAAGAGTCGAAATGTTTTATGAAGATAAATTAAGTTTTATAAATTGGAATGATTTTAAAATGAAAGGTTTTATAATTTATAATAGGAACTCCGTCTAAATGGTTTCCACGGATTCCTGACGATTGGAGAGACGGATCAACGGGTAATGCCGGTACCATCAATTTTTGAGGTGTATTCATTGTGTAGTTCTGGTCTGTCCAGTTCGACACTTTTATAGGCCAATGTGTTGCCTTCTTGGGAACCCAAGCTATCCTAATGAAAGGAATTGATGTCCAGAGGGACTTTGTGTCTGGTATGGGGACTTTATGGGCTGATCACCCGTATTGTCTGTTAAGGTGAAATAAAACTCCAGTCAATTTTCTTAAATTTATGAACTCCTTATTTAATTAGAAATGGAATTGGTTTACCATTGGAAATATCTGTTGTTTCACACAGCTTTGAAGTTTATATATCGCTATCCTGTTATCGGTAAACTTTATGTCAAATGCTATACCAGTACCTTTGCTATCACTGTCGGACAACCATGCTATACTTTAAATTACTGTCATATTTCAAAATATTATATTATGATTATTCATTTGAGATTTTAGTTACTTGTTGAGTGTTGGCTCATTATTATTCTATGTCTAACCTTTTGATAGTAAAAATAAGCATCATGGTCCGTACTATGCAAACCGCGAGGAAGCGCACCTTTCATGAACCCGAATTGGTTCATTTCCACGTAGCTCCCGAGGTAGATGCAATAACAGCTTAGTGAGGAGATCTTAAGTTAGTTGTGAGAACTGGCAGTAGTACTTTGAGAACTTGGGTTGTAATAATAATACTTTGAATTCAGGTTTGTAATAAATATAACTTAGTTAGATGATGGCTTGCTTGTTTCATACCATTACCTGTGTTGGATCTTGGTTAGTTTGTAGGGGCCAGTCAGCATGTTATATTTATATTGTTATATTAGGTTGTATGCATCTAGATGTGTGTCAGTGACCCTCCGATCTGGGCCCCTGTTCGGGAGGGCGTCACATATTTAGCACCCAGATATCTTCCTCAGTGGCAGGAACAGCAGTGATCTTATTCTTGGGATTCTCGTAACTTCTCAATTCTCCATTCTCAGTTGAGAAGAAACACCCTGTACATTTCCATTCCAATCTCATTTTATTACATAAATTAAGAATTAACCAACAAGTTAAAATAGAATTACATAAGTTGCAATAAGATGCTCTGGACAGCGCAGCTTGTGGGAAAGAAGCAAGTGACTTGCCACAGGTACCTTTAAGCAAATCTGTTAACTCGAATAACTTGTAAAAGGGGGGTTGAATACAAGTTAAGTAATCGTGTCTGATTTTTGCTCGAATATATAAACAAGAACAAACGAATAAATCAAACTGTTTGTATTAATAAGATTAAATACAAACTCTACCAAAGGTGTACAATACCTTTAGCAGCTGCTCTCAATACAAATCTCTCTCTGTTTGTTTTGAACTCTCGAATACAAACCCTTACACTAAGCTCACGTTCACGAACTCTTTTTACAATGATATAGAGAGAGTATTTATAATGCTCACTATCAACTAATAGAAAGAATAATCTATACATGGTAATGTTCTACCGTCCAATTAATAGTTTCCATCAATAGTAAACTCTTTCCTTCATAATACCTTCTTGCTTGTTCTTCAAAACAACGATCCTGTTTTATAGCACTTTCCAGTTTCTCTAGCATCCACAATGACATCATCAGTATCATGACTGATAACAGGATTTCACATTGCATCAGGATTCGACATCCATCAGTATTTGACTTATCGCATCAGGATCTACTCTCAGTTCCTGAAATGTAGTCCTTGACACACTGTTCCTGACCCAACTCTACAGATCACTGTCTAACACATATATCCTATACAAAGTGCTAAATCCTTTATAAGATCAGGATATACAAGAAGTATTTGCAAATTCTATTCTTAACATCACAACTCATGAATTATTCCTAACAATCTCCCCCTATTTATGCTTTAGAATCTGAAGCATAAATCTAAGTTGTAGATGTCAAAACATGTAACAATACAACCATAATAAAATTTATGAATTTAAGATCATGAAGTTAAGTACCTCCTTCTTCAGATGTAGACAAAGTATCTAGTACTTGGATGAAAGAATTCAACCATTTTGATGCTTCTTTTCCGTTACCACTTCCCTGTTGAGATTCACCTCTGTCACCCTTAGTTCTTCTTTTATCTCCCCCAGTCTGTTGTTGTTGTTGTCTCTGAATTGTCTTTATCTCCCCCTTTTTGACATCAGCAACATTAATTCCAAGAGATTCAGTAACAAAACAAAAGAGATTCATCAGAACTGCTTGATTTTCTATAATAGTGACTTGGTTATCTTCAAGTATTTGAAGTCTTGATTGAATAGCAATTTAAGAATTCTGAATATCCTTTAGAACATCAGAATTAACTTCAATGTTGGAAGTGCTTGTTGTATCTTCAGATTCAGATGCAGAAAGAACCTTATCTTCAATTCTTGTAGAAGAAGTTGCCTGTGTAGAATGATATTCAAGTAATAATACTTAAGTAGAATTTTCACCTTTCTGATCTGGGGCTGAAATATGATCACCCTGTCCTTCACAATACTGTGTACTAACATCTACAAATCCTGACTCCTCCTTAGAGTGATCAGATACAGTTGATGTCTCAATTCGAGCTGATATTGGAAGTACATACAAAGGAATACTAGGATCATTAGGAATTTCTTCTGGTACAAGTAGAGTAAGAGATTGTCTTAGCCTTTCACATCTTCTGTTGATGATTCCTACAAGCCTTTCTTTTTGCTTCTGAGCTTTAACTTCTGGCTTTGCATTGTGTTTTGCTAAGTCATTCTTCTCATACATTTTGATAAAATAATAAGTACCAGCATCCATACCAAGATTGTCAGACCAAGATTCAGGAAAAACCTGATTCCAGAAATCAAACGATGGTGGTTTCCTAATTTTCTCTCCCTCACTATGGAGTTGATCATCCATACCCTCATTCTCACTTTGACTATCTAAAGTCAACACTCTTTCTACCTCTCCTTTTGCCTGGTCAGGAGCCAGCCTCTCTGTTTGTGGATCTATGTCCATCTTTTCAAGTGTATCACTCAAATGTGGATAAGTGCTCTCATGACCTTCACAAGCATCTACTATCCTTCCAGAGACTACAGGCTCCAATATTCCACTTTCAGGTTCTACACTGGACTTTAATGCCTTCAGTAAAACTTCATTAGACACTATAGTTTGTGTGTTACCATCTTTAAGTGTTATTTGTTGAGACACACCCTCAAGGTAGATAGACTCTGACTGAACAATATTTGTTTGATCTTCAGGAAAATCAATCAAAGTCATTCTATCCATATCATTGGGTATCTCACTTGCAGTTAAAGTCATCACAGAAGACCTTTCAACATCAGCCATCACAGTTCCTGAGTCATCCAACCTCTAACTAGATGGTTCTTGTGTTGCAGTGACTGTGATCTGATTTATCCTACTATCCACCACTGGTGCAATAGTATCTACTGTTGACTGCATTCCCATATCTACTACCTCATTTTGTTCACCTTTAGCTTGAGCATCTTCAACAATGAAATCATTATGAAACAAATATGTATGAAGTGATTGAAGTGCACCATGCTTTGAAAGTCCAAATGACTTGTGGAATTCCTTTCTGACAAATACATAGAAATGCATCTTCATTAAATCAAGTCTTTGATGTAGAAGTCCATATACTTCAGGAAATGAAAGTCTTGGAACTCTTTCAACCAGAAATTTTAGAACAGGCCTGGAAAGCTTAACTTTTAAAGAAATAACCTTCATAGCCAGTTTGTATGTCAATGTAGTTTCCCATGAAGAATCAATATCTAGATTTCTATTGTCAATTGCTGACTTGGATACTGCTTTATTTGTAGAGACCTGCATAATGTTAGTTGGACTAGACTCTGTGTGTGTAGGTGACAAATGAATCTTTCTCCTTGTTCTCCTGATATAGTGAGCAACAGATTTATCTTGAGAAACTCAAGAGGTGTAGACATAGAAGTGATCTTGGGAGGAGATCGTTTTTCAATAAACACAGTCTTTTGAGAGACAGTATCCAGTAACTGTTTTCCCTTTTTAAGTACTACAGCCTTTTGAGAGACTGCAGCCTGGCTGTGACTATGTGCTTTATCTCTTTATCCTAGCTTAGAAAGTTGAATTGCAACCTTCAATTCTGCTCTCTCAGCAAGAGATATATTATCATCATCTTCACTAGAACTACTACTAGAAACAACAAATCTTCTCTTCCTTACAACTGATGTCTTTTGAGAAACACCAGAGGTTGGTTTCTTTGAAACAATAGGTTGTGGATCAAAACTTGGTTTTAGAATTGTTTCAGAGACTGTGATGTTTTGGGTTACTTGGACAGACACAGGGGGGTTCTCTACCAAATGAGATTCCTGAGTCATTTCACCACAAAAGAAAGAAGAATTGTATAGAGTAGGAAGATGAGTTCTTAGAAGTACCTGAACATGTTGTGGATAGTGCATTGCATGTATTTCATCTAGATTCTTTTCACTGTCCTTCTTTGTAATGTCAGAGAAAATTCTCTTTTGATGTACATAAGAAGAAACCCAATGTTTTTTTTACCAAATCTAGCTTCAACATCAGGAATAAAATGGTTAATAAACAATTGCATGAATCTATGATAATAAACAATTTTCCTTTCTTGATCTCTTGACCCAAGTTTGATACACATCTGACTTAAGATAATGTGACCAATGTTAATTACTCTGTTATAAAGCAAACTATATGCAATGTGAGATGTAACACTAAATTAAATTTTGGAGATATAGCAAAAAATAATAATTTAATAATTGAAAAATTAATGTGTGTTCGATCAAAAGTTTTTTACCTTATCTCGTGTATCAAGCTCAAATCGAAAACCACCTTTACTTTTTTGTTCAGTTGGAAAGGTTGGGCCGAATATAGAATTGATGTCAAAACTAACTTTTATGAATTAATAAAGTTATGCACTAAAATCAGTTGTAATATACATAGAAAAATGAAAATTCACCACAGAAAGATTTAAAAGTTCTTGTTGATTTATTCAGGCCAGTTATACTTAGTTTTGCAATAGCATTCTTATGAACTCTCAGAATTTCACTTGCCCACTCGTTTGTAGGTTCTTTCATTTATACTACTTTATGTGTGTACAGATATACATCTAAATATTCAAGATAACATCTCAGCAACATTAACATCTATCCGATACACAATATAGAAAACCTATATGATAAAATATACAAAGTCTATCTGCAGTTTACGATAACCATGACACCAGACTAATACCCCCCTTCAAGCTGAACATTGCTTAATGTGAAGCTTGTCTCGCAACACAGAGAAAATGGAAGTGGTTCGTTACCCCCATCAAGCTGAACATTGCTTAATGTGAAGCTTGTCTCGAAACACAGAGAAAATGGAAGTGGACAAAGACTTGGTGAATATATCAGCAACTTGTTGATCGGTAGGAATATAACGAACCACTAATTCACCGTTACTAACTTTCTCGCGCACAAAGTGAAACTCCAGCTCTAAATGCTTAGTTTGTGCATGATAGATAGGATTTGATGTAAGATAGATGGTACTGAAATTGTCACAAAATAACATAGGTTTGTGGTGAAGTGGAATGCCCAACTCTCTTGTTAAATTACGAAGCCAAGTTAATTCGGCAACTGTAGCAGCCACTGCTCTATATTCAGCCTCCGTGCTGGAACGTGAAACGGTGTGTTGTTTTCGTGATGCCCATGAAATTAATGTGTTACCATAGTAAGTAGCCATACCAGTGGTAGAACGTCGTGTGTCTGGACAACCAACCCAATCGGCGTCAGAATAAGCAAATAAATCATGTGGATTGTGGGAGGACAAGTGAAGGCCATAATCAATAGTGCTAGCAACATAGCGCAATTTACGTTTTGCAGCTTGGTAATGCACATTGGTAGGAGAATGCATGAATTGGAAGATGCAATTTACAGCAAAAGACAAATCTGGTCGTGTAATAGTTAGATACTGTAGAGCCCCAACTAGTTGATGTTATTGTGTTGGATTCTCTATCAGAAGACCATCTATGATTGACAATTTGTTTCCAACTACTGGTGTGGAAACAGGCATAGAAAATTGCATGTTCCATTTTTCCAATATGTCTTTAGCATATTTCCTTTGAGACAAAAAAATGCTAGATGGAGAGCGTGTGACTTGAATGCCCAGAAAATAATGCAAATCACCCAAATCAGTTACGGGAAATGCCTCTTTTAGTTTTCTAAGAAAGCAAGACAACATAGAATCACTTGAACCTGTGATAATAATGTCATCCACGTAGACTAACAACACCAAATAACCATTATTAGCACGCAAAATAAACATGGAACTATCAGATTTGCTATTGAAAAAACCATAGGACAACAAAAATTTACTGAATTTCTAAAACCATGCACGAGAGACTATCGCAATCCATAAATAGACTTGTTTAATTTGCACACATAGTTAGGAAAACGTTTACTTTTAAAACCTGGTGGCTGGCTCATGTAGACATCTTCATTGAGAGTGCCATTCAAAAACGCATTCTTCACATCTAGTTGGCGAATTTTCCAGTATTGTGCAATAGCATGTGTAAGAACAAGTCGTATAGTTGCATGTTTAACCACTGGGCTGAATGTTTCAGCAAAATCCACACCACGCTCTTGAGTGTATCCCTTTGCTACGAGTCGTGCCTTACATCTATCTAAACTTCCATCAAATTTTTATTTGATACGAAAAATCCATTTTGAGCCAATAACATTCATAGAATTATGTATCGGATCAAGTGTCCAGGTGCCATTATCAATTAAGGCATTATATTCCTCTACCATGGCATTTTTCCATTTATCATCTTTCATGGCATCCGTTACTGATGTTGGTTCCTTAGGCAAAACTAGTTTGGTAATTGCATTGAGTGACAATTGTTGTTTTGGTCTGACAATTCCATATTTTCCTCTAGTTTGCATATGATGAGTATTGGGAGGCACTGATGATGAAATTGAGGTTGTGAGAGGCTGGAAAAAAGTCATGGAATTAGTGTTAGGCTGAATAGGACTAGTGTTAGGCTCAATTGTGAGAGGTTCAATGAGAGGACTATTGTCAGGCCCAACAGGAGAATTAGTGTGAAGTGTTTGAGGTGACTCTGGATCAGGTGACATGCGAGGTATGGCAGTGACAATATCAGAAATCAAATCTTTCTTGGATTTTCGTGAGATAGATGAAGTGGTGGAAGAAATAGGAGACGACACTTGTGCTTTCTCAGCAAATGGAAAAATTGTCTCAACGAAACGCACATGTCGACTGACATAAACTCTTCCTGTTGCAAGAGAGAGACATCTGTAACCTTTTTGATGAGGGCTATAGCCAATGAAAACACATGGTGTAGAGCGAAGCTCGAGTTTATTGCTCACATAAGATGTTAAATTAGGAAAACATAATGAGCCAAACACCTTTGCAATAGAGTAGTCAGGATTTCTATTAAATAACTTTTGAAATGGAGAAATATGGTCGAGAATTGGTGTAGGCAACCAATTGATAAGAAACACGGCTGTTTGGAAGGCTTCTACCCAGAAAGACAAAGGAGCAGATGAATGGTTAATTAAGGTTCGACCAGTCTCGGAGATATGACGATGTTTGCGTTCCACGACACCATTTTGTTCGGGTGTTTTTGGACAAGAGGACTAGAAAAAGATGCCATTTTCATGTAAAAATGTCTGAAATTGTACATTAATGAACTCACCCCTGTTATCAGACCAGAAAAACTTAATTTTGGTGTTTCCGAGATTTTCAACATGAAGTTTAAATGTTTTAAAGCATGATAAGGCATCAGATTTGTACTTCATAGGATAAAGCCATGTAAACTTTGTAAAGTCATCAACAAAAATGATATAATATTTAAAACCAGAAACTGAATGGATTGGAGATGTCCAAACATCACTATGAACTAATTCTAAAATTGAGTGGGAACAAGTAGTACTTCGACTAAATGGTAAATTACAAGCTTTAGAAACAGAGCATGAAGAATAATGAAAATTAACTAAATGCTTAGTCTTTGACAACGGAAGAAGATGTCTGAGACGCGGAATAGTGAAAGAGTTGGGATGTCCTAATTTTGAGTTCCAAATATCTAGAGGAGCTTGAATAGAAAAAAGAGCTTGCTGACTTGCCATGTGGCCTGTGGGTAGGAATGGATAAAGAGGATCACTGTTAACGCATTTGTGCAGAATCTTCCTCGTTTTTGAGTTCTTGATGATATAACCCCATGCATGAAATTCAACAAAATAATTATTATCATGAGTACATTTATGAACAGAGATTAAATTTTTATGTAGGTAAGGAATAACAAGAGTGCGTGGAAGGAGGAAAGAATTATTTTTAGTGTGTAAGGAAAGGTCACCAACATATGTAATCGGTAAAATGGAGCCATTACAAACTGCAACTTGGTCTGTGCCATTATAAGTGTTAAAATACAGCTACTACATTAGACTTTGTGCTCAGCTACTACATTAGACTTTGTGCTACAAAGACTTTCTGCAACTCACTTTCGGCTACATAGACTTTGTACAACTTTGTAACTAATAGCATAGACTTTCTTGTTCATCTTTCTTGTATAAATTAGTTACTTCTGTATGTAATATGCAAGCTTCAAGTTATCAATACAAGAGTTTCTTTTCTTACATTATTCTTGATTCTTCACAATACATATATTTACACATACCTCTATTTTTTACATGGTATCAGAGCTATAGGCTCGTTTCTCTTTGCTGCACTATTAAACTCACCATATTCCGCTGCCTCCATTCTTTCCGGCATCAGTCATCCTTTCCGGCGTTGCCATCTCTTTAAATCAATTTATCAAATACTTGGTGTGCCACTGGTCTTCACTTACTGTCGTTGCCTTCATATCATTTCCGGTCTCCATCTTCATCTCTCCAAGTCTCTAAATCTGTTAGTCATAGAGACATGCCTGTTTAACTCTAATAACAAGCCTAATTGTTTGTAATGCTTTGCATTACTTACATGACCTCTTAACTGAGGGAACCTCTAGTTGTAGAGTTTCTACTTGCTTACTTGTAATAGGCATCAAATTCTAGTTGTGTAACTGTACTTATATAGTCAAGAATAATGCTTGAAAGAAGTTCCAAGGTTCATGCTTCAAGCAAGAAGATGAAGACTGTTAAATAAATCACAGTTGGGATTTGAAGAAATGAAGAATTTGCCTAAGTACCAATTCGAGAAGTACTTTTGTCTATTCGAGAAGTCTGGCATTCGAGAAGTCAGGGATTCGATATCTCAAGACACTATTCGATATCTCTGAATACACTATTCAATATCTCATTCGATATCTCAGAGATTCGATATGTCTGCTACTCTATTCGAGAACTCAAGAAGTCAACAAGTCAAAGTGGTATTCAAGTTCTCAAAGAGTCAACAAGTCAAAGTTCCATTCGATATCTCAAGGACTCAGAAAGCTATTCGATATCTCAGGGATTCGACATGTCAAAATGCTCTATTCGACAACTCAAGGATTCCCAGAGAAAAGAGATATTCGAGAAGTGATTCGATATGTCATATAACAGTATTCGAGAACTCAGAGTTATCGATCAAGTCAATCCTAGTTCTCGAATCACTTACTTTGTCACTTCTCGAATACATTCTTGGAGACAAAATACTGAAGAAATTGTACAAGTCAGAAGCCTGCAACAAGCCAATGCACTTTATGGACCACAACCTGTAATGTGCTCTGGAAATCCTACAAGGAAGCTTGGAGAGATATAGAAGAGACAAAAAGGGCTAAAGAAGTGGACCTGAACAGGCTTTGCAAAGTCAAATCTGTAGCCGTTTGGACACTTGCTCAAAAAGGATAGACAGTCTAGAAAGTAATTTGTTCAGCTACCTTATTTGAAGTAAGTAGGTTGTATCCATGTTCTATAAGGATACAGCCTCACTTCCTTAGCTGTTAACTTTTGAGGAGTCAAGTTTTTCATAAATTGTAAGTCATATCTCTCTGAGAAAAACGAAGCTGAGAATACTATCATTTGTATTCACAGATTGTAGCAACCTTTATCTAATACAATATTAGATTTAAGTGATATCGTGTCTTGTGTTGTTTTTATCCGCACTCATATCTTTGCACACACAAACACCTATCTTGCTACATAGACTCAAGAACAAGAAAAGTTCAAGAATCCATTCACCCCCCCTCTGTATTCTTTTACTGTATTCAATACTCAACAAAATCGCCCAGTTGTGCTCCCTATATTCTTTTCATCTTTAGCTTAACAAATAAAGCATTCAATTTGTTAAAGCATTCAATTTGTCAAAAGTTAAAACATTCAATTTGTTTTTCTTTTAATTGGGTAACACTTTTTGCACACCACCCCAATATCATGTGAAAAGGAATTTGGAAAAGCTATTTTTGTCAAAATTACGTTTCAGTACCCCAACTTTGTCAAATCGTGCAGATTGAACCTTCAAGTTTTGAAAATTGACACAACAGCCCCTGGACTATTTAAAATTATAGTTCAGTCCCTGAAGTTTTCAAAGTCTTCACTTTCAACCCTGTACTTGCTAGAATGGAATGAGAAAATAGTTCACCGATTCAAACAATCTTGAATGGCTCTAACTACTTACCTTGGTCTCAAGCTATGCGCAGTTTTCTAAAGGGTAAAAGAATTTGGCGATATATAAACGGGGATTTTACAATTCCTATAAAAGAGAAGGATGAAACCAACACCGCGTTAAAGGATCGTGTTGAAGAGTGGGATGTCAAAAATCATCAAGCTATCACATTTTTTAGAAACTCTTCGATTTATAAAATCAATCTTCAGTTTGGGAACTATGAAACCGCAAAAGAAATTTGGGATTTATTGGCATCTCGGTACACTACATCTGATTTGTCTCACCAGTATCAGATTATGAGTTCTCTTAGCAAGCAGAAGCAAGAGCCCGGTCAATCCGTAGCTGATTTTCTATCACAAATACAATCACTTTGGGATCAACTGACATTATCTGAACCAAAGTGGAAATTAACACACAGAAGATGCCACTCTCTAGTCTCTATAAGGCATACCATGCTCAACAACGACTCATCCAGTTTCTGATGGCTCTCACTCAGGATTTCGAGCCAGTTAGAGCTGCTCTTCTTCATCGTGTTCCTTTGCCCTCTCTGGAGAGTGCTCTAACCGAACTTATTTCTGAGGAAACTCGACTTGGCATCGGTAAAATCAGTCTCATGGCTGATACTGTCCTAGCGGTACCTCTAGTACCCACTTATGACAAACCTTTTTGTAGGTTTTGTCGTCAAAATGGACATGTAACTAAGGGTTGTGCAGCTCTTCACAATCACACATGCCAACATTGCCACCAAAAGGGTCACTACTCAATGCAATTTGCAAGAAAAAATCATCCTTCCGTCCAAACAAGTTTACTCAATCTTCCGCTGCTGCAACTTCTGAATCTACATCAGAAAATACATCTGCAAGCGAACTTGAAACCTTGCTCCGCCAGGTTTTACTTAAATCTAGCTCCCCCTCCACTGCATTCTCTATCACTTCAGGTACTTCTTGGTATTTTGATTCCGCATGTTGCATATGACAAATGATCCATCCATATTTACCACGAAAACACAGAGTTTATGCCTTCCAAATATTCAAACTGCTGATGGTTCCACAATGAAAGTGGCACATATTGGAACAGTATCTACAGAAGATCTTTCTCTTCCTAACACATACTTTGTTCCTAAACTTTCACTTAATCTTGTGTCCATTGGCCAATTATGTGATCTCGGTTTTGACATTGTTTTGACCTCTTCTGGTTGTCATGTACAGGATCCTCAGACAGGACAAATTCTTGGGACAGGACGTAGATGCGGAAGGTTATTTGAGCTCACTTCCCTTCATCTTCCTATACCAATATCACCATCCACTAATCTAGTTGGCTCTGTTTCATCTACAACTAGTATCTGGCATTCTCGGTTAGGCCATCCTTCACCTTCTCGTTTACGTACTCTAATTTCTAGTGGTCATCTAGGTGGCGTAAATGCAGACACTATTGATTGTGTGTCATGTAAACTGGCAAAACAACATGTACTTCCATTTCCTATTCATTATGAAAAATCATCAGCTACTTTTGATCTTATACACTCTGATATTTGGGGGCCCTCTCCAACTCCAACCATGGGGGGGTCTAGGTACTATGTGATATTTGTTAATGATTTCTCTCGATACACTTGGATATAAATTTTGAAAAATTGATCTGAATTAGGAGAAACATATAAAAACTTTGCCACTATGATTGATACTCAATTCAGAAAGAAAATCAAACTTTTTCGTGCCGACAATGCAAAAGAATACAAAGAATCAGAACTTACAAAATTTTTGGCATCTTATGGTACACTTGCACAAAGTTCTTGTCCTTACACATCACAACAAAATGGTCGTGCCGAACGCAAACACAGACACATTCTTGATACAGTACGAACTCTTCTCATTTTTTCTTCTTGTCCGGAATTCTTTTGGGGGGAAGCTGTATTAACTGTTGTTCATACAATAAACATGATTCCTTCTCCAGTCACAGATAATGTGTCTCCTTATGAAAAATTGTATGAAGAACCACCTTCATATGATACCCTTAAAGTTTTCGGTTCAGCATGTTTTGTTCTTCTTTCTCCACATGAAAGAACAAAACTAGAACCTCGTGCCCGTCTTTGTTGCTTTATTTGGTATGACAGTGGTCAAAAGGGATACCGTTGTTGGGATCCTATCTCACAAAGACTTCGAGTCTCTCGTAATGTGACATTTTGGGAACACAAAATGTTCTCATCTATGTCAGAGATTAAAATTGACACTTCTTCTAGCATCTCTCACTTTACAGATCCTTTTGTTGATCTACATCACAGTGATGACTATGTAGACTCGTCGACATCTTCTAACATAGTTCCTACAAATTTTCCAATTGAGCTCATACAACCATCCCCAGCTACTACTGTCCCTTCGACAACAGGTCAGTCTGAGGATTCCAGTATCGATCCTTCCACTTTACCATCCTCTTCAGATGAGCATGCTCATCGATATACTCGGGTAAGAAAACCTTCTGTTCGTCTTACTGATTATCATGTATATTCTGCTATAGAATCATTGTACGAGCCTCAAACATATAGAGAGGCAAGTGTTAACCATCTTTGGCAGGAAGCTATGGCAGAAGAACTTCAGGCATTAAACAAAAATCACACTTGGGATGTGGTTACCTTGCCTCCTGGCAAAACAGCTGTGGGTTGTAGATGGATCTATAAAATAAAGACAAATGTTGATGGCTCTATTGAGAGATATGAATCTCGTCTAGTTGCTAGAGGCTTTACCCAGGAGTATGGCATTGATTATGAGGAGACTTTTGCACCAGTTGCTCGTCTTACATCGGTTCGAAGTTTACTCGTTGTTGGAGCATCAAAACAGTGGGATATGTGGCAAATGGATGTCAAAAATGCTTTTCTTAATGGTGACTTAGATGAATAAGTTTATCTCAAACCTCCTCCCGGTTTTGATCTCTCTCTTGGTCAAGTGCTCAAACTTAACAAGGCACTTTATGGTCTAAAACAAGCACCTCGATCTTGGTTCGAGAAATTTAGCAAAGTCATTAGTGAGTTAGGATTTTCTTCTAGTCCATATGATCATGCTCTCTTCATTCGACGGACAGATCGAGGAATTGTTCTTCTCCTCCTCTATGTTGACGATATGATTATCACTGGAGATGATACTGCAGGTAACTCTGATCTAAAATAGTTTCTCAGTCAGCAATTTGAAATGAAAGATCTTGGTTCATTAAGCTACTTCTTGGGTCTTGAGGTTTCTTCTATTCCTACTGGATATACTCTTTCTCAAGTTAAGTACGCATCTGATCTTTTGATGAAATCTGGAATCAACGATAGTAAGATTACATCTACACCTTTGGAATACGAGGTCAAACTTAACTCTAAAGATGGTGATCTGCTTGCCAGCCCTACATTATATCGTCAGTTGGTAGGAAGTCTAATTTATCTTACTGTCACTCATCCTGACATTGCTCATGCTGTTCATATTGTTAGTCAATTTATGGCAGCTCCTCGCACTCCTCACTATACAGCTGTCCTTCACATACTTCGTTATGTCAAAGGCACCATCTTTCATGGATTACATTATGCATACAACTCATCACTTGAGTTACATGCATATTCTGATGCTGATTGGGGTGGTGATCCCACTACCAGATGTTCCACTACAGGATTTTGCTTCTTTCTGGGTGACTTTCTTATCTCTTGGCGCAGTAAGAAACGATCCCTTGCCTCAAAATCCAGTGCTGAGTCAGAATATCGAGCTCTGGCTGACACCACGCAGGAATTAATTTGGCTACGATGGTTACTTGAAGAAATGACTGTAACTCATTCTCCAGCCACTATTATCTACTGTGATAACAAAAGTGCCAGGGACATTGCTCACAATGATATATTTCATGAACGCACTAAACATATAGAGATTGATTGTCATTTCACCCGTCAACAGGTTGCACAAGGAATGGTTCGTCTTCATGCTATCTCTAGTGTAGATAATGTTACAGATATTTTCATGAAATCTCTTCCTCCTGGTTCATTTCGTGATTGCAAACTCAAGTTGGTTTTTCAACCATCTTAAGTTTGAGGGGGGGTGTTAAAATACAGCTACTACATTAGACTTTGTGCTCAGCTACTACATTAGACTTTGTGCTACAAAGACTTTCTGCAACTCACTTTCGGCTACATAGACTTTGTACAACTTTGTAAGTAATAGCATAGACTTTCTTGTTCATCTTTCTTGTATAAATTAGTTACTTCTGTATGTAATATGCAAGCTTCAAGTTATCAATACAAGAGTTTCTTTTCTTACATTATTCTTGATTCTTCACAATACATATATTTACACATACCTCTATTTTCTACAATAAGGAACAAATGAAGATAACTTACCAGAATTGTTTACCATATGAGAAGTAGCACCAGTATCCATATACCAAGATGGATTAAAAGACTCGTCAATTAAGAGACCTGCAAACTGACTAACTGATTCTGATGGTGAGTTTTGTTGTGGACATGCTGCTGCAATATGACCCACCATGCCACAGGAATAGCAAGAACCAGTAAAGCTAGTAGAAGGAGGCTGTGAAGGAATTAAAGGAGCAGAACCAAGGATATCCTGTCCTCGAGAGCTAGGATTAAAATGATTAAAATCATAAGATCTGGGAACATATCTGCCGCGACCATTATGACCATTACCATGTACATTGTTGCCACGCCAATGACCAGAACCTCGCCAAGAATTATGATGCCAATTTCCAGTTCCACGTCCACTACGAGAACTAAATGGAGAAGGAGAATATCCAGAGAATGCAGAAGGCTTCTTAGTAGTAAACAATGCAGTTGGTGTGAGAGAGGTTGTTTGAGAAGAGTTCAGATCAAGATTTTTAAGACGTGCTTCATGACTGAGAAGCATCGTCCGTAGAGTACTGAAAGTAGGAGGAGGATTTTGATTTGTTGCAACAGTAATAATACTCTCGCAAGTGGAAGGAAGCCCATGCAAGATACGAGTCACTTTTTCCCGTTCTGTTAAAGGTTGTTGAATAGCTGCTAAAGCATCAGATATATCCTTGAATTTTTGAAAATATAGATGATGTCCCTTTGACCAGTTTATCAAGAGAAAATTTGAGATGAAGTTCTCGAGCAGTTGATTTGTCAAGAAAATGGGATTCGAGAGCCTGCCATGCTTCAAAAGTTGTAGTGGAATGATATATCAATGGAATAACCTCTTTTTTAATAGTAGCGTTAATCCAACTAAGAATCAATCTGTCAAGTTTATGCCAACCTAAATAGTCGGGATTTTCAGAGGATGTTTTTCCATCAGCAGCCAAGAGAGTTTTAGGAGGAATAGTAGGAGAGGGCTTGACATGATCAGATAGATCATAGATGTCCAGTACAGGTTTGAATAGGTAGGACCAAGTGAGATAATTGGTCATATCAAGCTTTTCAGTAACATAATCTGTGATGTTAACAAGGTATGGATTAGTGGAGAAAGAAGATGAGGTAGCCATGAGAAGAAGAAGAGATAACCCAGGATCTTAAAAGAAGTCTGATACCATATGAACTCTCAGAATTTCACTTGCCCACTCGTCTGTGGGTTCTCTCATTTATACTACTTTATGTGTGTATAGATATACATCTAAATATACAAGATAACATCTCAGCAACATTAACATCTATCTGATACACAATATAGAAAACCTATATGATAAAATATACAAAGTCTATCTGCAATTTACGATAACCATGACACTAGACTAATAATTCTAACATCAACAATGTACTAAATAACAATGCCAAATCATATAAAAGGTAAAACTACCAAATCGTATAAAAGGTAAAACTTACTTATGATGACCTTTTGGTCCTTCAAGTTTGGACCGCTGTATCCATAAACTATTAAGTTTAAAAGCGTTCCTTTTCGACCCTCAGTTATCAAAAATGTTCCTTTTTGACACAAAATTGTCGTCTTTTTGACACAAAATTGACGCCTTTTAAACCCAATGACGACGATTTGTGTCAAAAAGGAACATTTCTGATACCCGAGAGGTGAAAGGAAACGCTTTTAAATTTTAAGAATTTATGGGTATAACGGTCCAAACTTAAAAGACCAAAAGGCCTTGAAACCTATAGTTTAAATAACTAAACTAGTTTAGGAAATAACTAAACCAGTTTCGGACCCCAGTCGGTGATGCTCGTTATTTCCCTGTGGAGATTGGGCTACACCAGGGGTCGGCCCTTAGCCCTCTTCTTTTCGCCCTGATCCTAGATGTCATGTCGCGAGGGATTCAAGACGCCATCCCTTGGTGTATGCTCTTCGCCGATGATGTAGTGCTAGTGGCGGAATCGAGGGGGGAGGTGAATGAGAAGTTAGAGTTATGGAGATCCACTTTGGAGCCCCAAGGACTGCGTCTGAGCAGGTCTAAAACCGAATACCTCTGGTGCAACTTCAGTGGTGACGCCAACGAGGAAGGGGTGGAGGTTAGGATTGAAGATCAGACCGTCCCCCGTACGGATAAGTTCAAGTATTTGGGTTCGATCATCCAGAAGGAAGGTGAGATTGAAGATGATGTCACTCATCGTATCAACGCGGGGTGGCTAAGGTGGAGGGCTGCGTCAGGGGTGATGTGCGATAAGAAAGTCCCGTTAAAGCTGAAAGGGAAGTTCTATAGAGCAGCTATCCGTCCTGCGATGTTATATGGTTCGGAGTGTTGGGCGGCGAAGAAGGCCCTCGAGTGCAAGTTGGAAGCTGCTGAAATGAGGATGTTGCGGTGGTCCTGTGGCCGCACGATGTTAGATAGAATCCCGAATGTGGTTTTCAGGAGCGAGTTGGAGGTGGCACCTTTTGCTGCGAAAGTTAGGGAAGGGAGGTTGAGATGGTTCGGCCACGTTCGTAGGAGGCTTCCGGAAGCCCCGGTGAGGAGGATCGAGAGTCTTACGGTTGTTGGGGTGAGGAGAAGAGGCAGACCGAGGAGGTCGTGGGAAGAACAGCTCAGGATGGATTTGAAGGCCTTAAACTTGGACGAGAACGCGATAGCTGATAGGAGTTGTTGGAGGCGCCAGATTAGAGTTGTTGATTCTCTTCTAGGGAGTGGTTCTGTGGTTGAGAGCCTCAGAGTTGGGCTCTCTCGTTTAGCATTAGCTTAGAAGCTTGGCTTTTTATCTTCATATTGTCTTCTGTTTTCTGTTTTTGCAGGCGCATGGAGCTTGGCCGGAGGTCTTCCTAGTTCAGGAGAAGAGTGCCCCTTGCCCGAGTAGGTAAGCCCCATGAGATCCAGGCCATGGGCCCAGGTTCGGTAGACTACTTTACCCACCATTATCATCTTTGTATTTAATTCACTTTGCTATTCGGTGCACTAAGCCGGGGGTCTTCACGGAAACAGCCTCTCTACTGTAAAGTAGGGGTATGGTCTGCGTACATTTTACCCTCCCCAGACCCTGCTTCATGCGGGATATACTAGGTATGTTTGGTTTGGTTTGGTTTAGTTTAGGAAATGGAACTACAGAAAGGCATTTCTAAGAAAACATTATATAAAGAGCAAGTCAATATTTATTATATACTTGCCTCGACTTTAAAGAAATCAATCATCTCAATCTCGATTTGGAGTTGAGCATCTCTCGTGAAAGCATAAGAAACTGAAACTAGAGAATCGTCATCATCAAAAAGCATACCTGGTCTCATCTTGAACTGAAACAATAGGCATCACACGGCATGTTACCTTTGATCTCTTCGTACAGAAAAAATAAGTGTCAAATAGAATCAAAATACATGCTAGAGTCAAAAATATAAAGTTTATGTTGTTTTAGTCTTTTTATCCAAATATTTAGGCAATTTTAATGAATGAATTCAAGGAAATGATTGAATAGAAGTTTAGATGAGAAGGAAAATAAATCATTCTAGCCATCATTAGAAAAACAACTAAGCAAAAAGCGAAAATATCAAAAGAGTTGTTTCATGGGCTTTTTTCATAAATATATAGAAAAAAATAAATTTTTGCACATTTATTTTTGTTAAGAATATTTATTTGCAATTTTATTAAAATAAGTTTTAAAATTGCAAAAATACTAGATATTAGGGTTTCCCTCCCTCCCTGTCGCCTTTCCTCATTCCTTCTAGACCTTCTGTCTATCTTTTTTTTTTAAAGTACCCTCCCTGTCGCCTTTCCTCATTCCTTCTGTCTCTCCTTTTTTTTTTAAGTTGGGTGCTATTTGGGTTCCAGGGCCCCGCATGAGCATATTTAACTGAATGTAATTACATGCAATTAAATTTCTGATTTCAAGTTTCATTTTTCAGTTATCATTTTCGACCTCTTTTTTGAACTAATAATGACTAGGAAAGGACCTGGGGTTTAGGGGGTCCCAGCCCATCCTAAGATTTGGAATATAAAAAACATAGTATATTTAATATACTACTCCCTCTGTTTTTTATGTTAGTCTCTTGACTTTTCTACACGTATTTTTAAGTGTTTTGACTGCATAGTTAAAATTATTTTTTTCAATTAATTTTTTTTGTCAATTAAAATTTTGATTATATATTTTTATTGAAAAAAAGAAAATTTCAAAAATAATAATTTTAACTATGTGGTCAATGCACCTAAAAAAGTGTGCAAAAAAATCAAAAGACTAATATAAAAAAACAGAGGGAGTAATAATGACTGTAGTTCAACTGGTTTGCACATGTTTATTCTTCCCCAGAGAACCTCTGTTCAAAACACCCCCCTCCTCTTAACTCTTTTTTGTTGCTACTTTACTTAGTTTTTCAATTCCAAAATCATTTTTTCTAGTTTTTTAATTTTTTGGTTTTCACCTTTCATATTTATAACGATAATAAACAGTTCTGACCATTATTCTATCAAAAAAATTTGCTGATAGCGAAATTCTTTCAATTTTCAATTAATTTTATAATTTAAAATATTACTTTTTAAATATTAAAAATTATTAAGTAAGATCGGACCCCAATAAAATTCTTTATCGATCCGTCACTATTCTGAAGTGTAACCCAAACCCAATATCATGAAGGTCCAATAAATAATTGGGATTCATGTGCCTGAGGATGACCTCAGGGTTCTCCTTGAGTTTTAAAGCTTTTCAAATTTCAATACATATTTAAGGGTGTTTAGTTAAAGAGAAAATTGGGCCTGAGGATGTCCTCACTAGGGGTGAGCAAAAAACCGAATCAAAACCGAAACCGAACCGAAACCGGTAAAAACCGAACCGAAAAAAACGGAAACCGTAAAAAACCGAAACCGAAACCGAAAATTTAAAAACCGAACCGCTCTAATGTTTCGGTTCCGGTTTTAGGTTCAAACCGAACCGAAAAAACCCGAAACCGAACCGATTATTTATATAAATAAATATTTATATTTTTTATAAATATTTTTAAAATTAATCATATATATATATATATATATATATATTACGAAAGTAGATAGGCAGTGAAATAAAAGGATTATACATTAATGTGCTGCTTTATTTTGTTTATTCCTTGTGAAATTGCTTCGGCAAGTTTAGAACATTCCCTTATTTTTTTTGTTCAGCAAGTGATCATCAGGACCTATGTTCACTACTAAATCGGCCTTGAACTTTTTTTAGCACACAGCCAGTGTTGCTGATCCTTCTGTACATATTATGGCAATTGGCAAACAAAAATTGTTTTTTGTGGGCTGAATTCCCTATAGTCGTTTGCTTCCCATTGTTCTTTGTTGTCTGAGATGTGTAGCCCGGCTAATGTAATGTTTTTACATCTGCCATTTTTTTTTATTGTTTCAAGTTTTAAAAATTGTTGTATGAATACATTTGTACGATTTATGTTTTTATGGTAGAACTACTTTTTAATTAATTTGTAATACTTTTTTATTTTTATTTTAATCGGTTTTAAAACCGAAACCGAACCGATAAAAACCGAAACCGGGATTTTAAAACCGAAACCGAAACCGATGGTTCGGTTGCGGTTCCGGTTTTCAATTTTTAAAACCGAGGACATGCGGTTCCGGTTCCGATTTTACCCGAAAACCGAACCGAACCGGGGTTTGCTCCCCCCTAGTCCTCACGGAGTTCCCCTAAGATTAAAACAAATTTCTTCTTATAAGTAAGTGGGCCCCAAAGGGGTATTTTTGTAATTATAAGATTCATCCTCTTTATTTACAAAAATACCCTTAATTTTCTATTATAAATCTAATAACCTCAGGGTGTTACCTGAGGCCATCCTTAGGGCCAGCAATCCCTTAGTTAAATTTACTGAGAAAAAAATTATATTTACAAAAATGCTCCTGGAGGGCCACTTAATTTATAGGTGATTTGTGTTATAACCTCAGTAGAAATCCCTGAGGACAACCTAAGGCCCATTTTTCTCTAAATAATACCCATATTGAAAATATGATATTACAGTTTTGAGTTTTCATAAGTAATACTCCCTCTATCCCTCATGGTAGTTTACATGGCGTTTTTTCACGGATACCAAGAATTGTGATTTAAACAAGTAAAGTAGTGGATGTAATAGTGATTTTATTGTTAAAAAAAGTAAAGTAGTGGGTGAAATAGTGATTTTATTGTTAAAATAAGTGAAGTAGTGGGTGTAATAGTATAAATTGTTGAAAAAGTGGAGTGAAATAGTGGATGTAATAATGTATTTTATTGTTAAAAATTACTCCCTCCGTCTCATATTAAGTTGCTCGTTTCATATGTCGGGACTGTTCATAACATGAGACAAATTACTAATTTACGCATAATCTATAAGACCAAATATAGTTATGAGTGATCTTGTTGGATTCGTATTTATGAGTACTTTAATACAGTGAAGTTTTTATATTTAATACTAATACGAAATTAAAGATATTAACGATCAAAAGTGTGCGTTGGCAAACGTGTCTAACTCAAATGGGAAACTTATTTAGAGACAGAGAGAGTACTATTTATAGTATGTAAAGAAATGAGAGGGACGTCCCAAAATAGAAACTGTAAAGAAATGAAAAAGACAGATGGAGTACTCATTTTCTTTACGATTTGGTAGGATGATAAGCATGCTCATAATGGGTTAACCTTTTGGTATTGTTAGAACCACCTGGAAATAATTGTGACTGGGAAACAAGAATGCGCCAAAAGAGTTTCAGTTTATGAGTTTGGCAAGCAAGCCTTTTAAACTTGGACATGGTCCAATTTGAGAAGAACATTTTAGGCCTTGAATTCTCATGATGATCCAGATCCAGAAAATGTACATGTATGTTTTTCAACATAGGCTGCTACGGCGTATGTGTACATTATGTCATCCACAAAAACCACATTATTTTTCAATGAGTTTAATTATTCCATACTTGTATACTAACAAGCATGTTACTTGCATAACATTGTTTTTGGTTGTTACTCTTTCACAACTAATCACATTGATTGTTTATCTTATGTTTTTGTCACATAGTTGATGAAAAAGTATTCTATACATATGACATGACAGTATATTTGCTAAATCTGATGAGTGTGGATAAGTGAGATACAGTTGTGTTGTAAGGAATCTAACAAATTCTATCCAATCTGGATACATGTAAAAAAAACACACTGAATAATACTATAATTAAGACAGTGAATAGGAGTATGTGCGTGTTTGGCAAATCTGTTGCTCAACTTATAAGTTATTTATTTTGGAAAAAATTTCGTATTTACATATTTTTTTTTAGAAAAAAATGTGTATGGGAAGTTTAATATTCGTAATCTTGCAAAAATAAGTTACTTATTTCAGAAAAAAGTACAAATTTCCTAACTTTTTTCCAGAATAAGTAACTTATTTCTGAAAAATAAGATTTCCCAAACGGGCCCTATATCAATAAGGTTACTGTATTGCCGGGATCCAAGAAAATAAAGTGAGATCTTGGTGGCCTCGAAAAAAGAGAGTACATTTTCGAGAGTATTCCCTCAAACTTACTCTCTGGAATGACCGTAAATTAATCAAGTTTTTTGAACGTTTCAATAGTAATTTTTGCAAATACGTGGGATATCCAAAATTCTTCTTAGTTATGTTACAGAAAATGCTACGTGTATAAAAAAATTTCCCAAAATTTTTCTCAAAAACTAATGTGTAATATATGTAAAAAGTAATTTTTTTTAACGATAATATGAGATCCCGCATGTGTATATATGCGTTCACAAATAAAATCTTGATACGATCAATATATAATAAACTACAAATACTAATCAACCAGCATTTTGGCTTTGAGCTGGAGTATTGTTGCTATCTATGCTTTTATGACAATGGAACCAGTCTTTGTTTTCAATATTTCATATCTAAATGTTCAAATTTTCCCAGACCACCATCTAAGTCATAAACACAACATTTATAAAGTTCGCCATTCATAAATTCTCTTTATTGCTATCCTTGAAATTTCAAAGTCATGTTAAGTATTTTGTGTTCTAGCACACCTGCAGCGTTTCATAAATAGGATCAAAGTTCTGGTAATTGTAAGTTATAAGTTTCAACAGGTTGGTATAGTATCACATTCATACAGAGGAATGAGGATACACATGAGTAGCTGACATATACCAGAGAGTATACTATTATTATTTGGAATTAAAGCAAAAGCATTTTCAATTTTTTAAAATATATTTTACTGTTGTTTATTAAATTATAAAAAAAGTTATTAACGTATTAAAATACTCATGCGCATGATACTTTCATTGGAAGACCGAATCTTCAACCTCTATTTTAGTATTTTTCTAATAAACTAATTATGTGGAGTATCCCAGTGAGCTGCAGCACTACTGGCACCACAAATTATACTATTAGTGAACAAGAAGTTGCAGAAACATAGAAACATCTTATGAAGATGAAAGTAGCCACTTTCAACTGATTATGTGAATCATGGCTATCATTTCTAAAAAATCAGTATGACATTCTACAATTAAGAACATGTTAGTTTTAACATCCTATACTATACAGTGAAGAGCTAGATACAGATGATCATCGAAGAAATTTATGGACCGAAACCACTAAAAAATGTTCAATTTTAAGTTTTTAACCCAAAGAAATTCTGGATTTTACGGTGAAATAATGGATATAGGACCACTAGAAATGCTTCCATGACTATCATCACATAAAGCCAATGCACGCTCCAAATTAGAAACAATGTCAGTCATGGTTGGCCTATCTTTACCTTCTAAATTAACACAATGCATTGCTGTGTATGCCACAAGCTCTACTGCCTCTGCTTCGTTCAACTCCGGCTGTCCAACCCGAGGGTCCAGAATTTTCATCAGTTCCCCAGCCATAATAACAGGCACTGCAAAGTCCACCACGCTTATTGGTGTACCCTCGTTCTCTTCGCTCTTGAATATAGCCCTCTTGCCGGTTAAAAGCTCTAGCAATACGATTCCAAGACCATAAACATCGCTTTTTGCTGTTAAAACGTTTAGACCATAATATTCTGGATCAATGTAGCCAACTGTTCCAGCTGCCTTCATCGGTTTATAGTCACGATCAGGCTGCGGACCATGTAATGACAATCCAAAATCAGAAACTCTTGCAGTCCAATTAGCATCCAGGAGTATGTTAGATGACTTAATATCCCGATGAATTATAGGAGGAACAGCATAATTGTGGAGATATTCGATGCCCCGTGCAGCATCCAATGCAATTTTGATCCTCATTTTCCAAGAATTTAGTAAGCTGCTACTTTTCTCCACATTGTTCTTGTCGTGTAAATGATTATAAAGTGATCCATTTTTCATGTAATCATAAACCAAGAGCCTCTCATCTCCCTCTTCACAGTACCCAACAAGCCTAACCAAGTGTTTGTGGTGAAGCCTAGACAAAAATGACAATTCTGAATCAAAAGCACTCTCTTTCTCTTGAAACTTCTTCAATTTCGTACCAGTTTCTCCCCTTTTAATGGCAACTTCACGACCATCCGCTAATTTACCTTTGTAGACAATACCAAAGCTCCCTGAACCAATCTTATTCTCTAGGGAGAAACTATTTGTGGCAGCTACAAGATCTGCAAACGTGAATTCTTCTGCTCTCTCTGTGTGCTTTGCCGAGGTTCCACTCCTCTGACGACTAAACATTCCCGAGGTTCCACTCCTTTGACGGCCCCATACTCTTGAACCCTGTCGTCTAATAGTAGATGATCTCGAAGGTGGACTGTTGTTACTCGATTGGTGAGCATTGGAACTATTCCTAGTAATAGTTGGTTGCACCGAACTATGAATTTTCTTGTGACCGAAACAAGCACCAGTCCACAACAAATAAATTACTGTACAAATAGCCAATAAACCACCAACACATCCAACAATAGCCAATACCAAGAACCCCTTTTTCAAATCTTTAGAAGGCGAAGATGGTGACGGAACATACACCACCGGAGACGAAACTGGAGGAAACGACTCCAAGAAGTCACAACTCCTACATATATTCCCATTACCCAAACAAAGCGTCTCAGACTGAGGATACAAACCACACTCACATTTCGACTCAACACAAGCCCCCGGAAGAATCTTTGGCAACTTCAACTCAACCCCTAACGAATACGAACTATTATCCCACCCCACCCCCCAACAAATAACCGAAAAATTACCAGCAGTCAATCCACACGTAAAATTAAATCCAGCAACAATCGACACAAACGAAACCCCATCCGTAACATTCCCACTAAATCCCCCAATCCCACCCCAACAAACAACAGAACTATTCATTCTCGTTATACCACAACCATGATTAAACCCTAACGCAACCGCATTATACTCATACCCTAAATTCGACAAAGGAACATTCAATTGGCCCGAATCATTCCTCCCTTTACAAACTAAAAAACCCGATAAATTAAACCCGCAAGCAAATTCACCACCAACAACAATACTCAACATTTTCAAACCCACAAATTCATTTTCAATAAAATTAGAAATCGAAACATTTTCATCATTACCTCCCCAGCAAGTCACTGAATTATTATTCACCAACACGCCACACGAAAGCCCTAGCCCAGCCGATATCCCCGAGAATTTCGCGGCTTTATCAGGCAACTTGGCCAAAACGTCGTCGTCTCGCCAACATTTTAAATTCGGAGCTCCATCATCACTCAGAGCACAAATCTGATCATCACCGACGGTTAAATTTTTCAACAGCACATTTTTACTGTAGTAAATTCTCTTGGGCACGAAAGTCGAGTTCCAACAAATCAAACTGTACCCGCCGGACCGTACGCCGCAGAAAATATTCCGGCCGCCGGCGATCGACTCGAACGAAGTTTCCGGCAAGATGTTCACCGTCCGATTTTGTCGCCAGCATTGTATTCGCTGCTTCTGTTGCTCGGCGACGATGCCGCAGACTGTGTTGGTGTCGCCGTAGCTGACGGCGAGCGTTGAGGCGGCGGCGCCGAGTGAATTAACGGGGGAGATGACGGAAAACAGGGAAATTACGCCGGAAATCACGGTGGCGATGAACGACAGCGACATTTAAGAACGGCCGGCGGTGAGGTTTGAAATTGGGTCCGTGCTCTTCATTTGTGGACAACAAGTGGACTTGTAGAGAGAATGTATATAGTGTACGTATAGATGAAAAGAAAGATACACTAAACATCTTGTAAGGTAATAAATTATTATTTTAAATCTAAATAAATTTAAAAAGAAGAATATTTATTATATATTTAATATTTTCTATAATTGTCTATGTCAACCACCTTTTCTGACCTCGTGCAGGGAATTATATATGGTAATGGCGTAATGCGTACAAATATGTATTTATTGTCATTATTTTTTTATTTCTGTTTTGGCTTTTGTAATTATTTTAATTGAAAATTTTAATTGTTTGGAGAATATTATTAGTACCGTGGGGTGTTTGGGGGAATTTTTTCCCGGAATAAATCAACTTATTTTAAGACAAAGTTAGAGATTCCTAACCTTTTTTCTGAAAAAAGTTAATTTTTTTTGGAAAAAGTTAACTTTTTTTTGTAACTTATAAAATCTCAAACATATATAAAAAATTTGTATAAAAATTTTTATCAAAATATGAAATTTTTACCCGAAAATAAGTTTATAAGGACTTATTTTAAGTTTTATCAAACAGTGGTACATGTTATTTTATTTAATTATCCTTACTTAATTATTTATAATTACAACAAATAGCTAATAAATTTCCTTTTTCAGGTAAAACATATTACTTTTTTATTTTTTAATAACTAAATAATTTCCTTTCTCACTTAAAATATGAACAACTCTATTTAATAAAATAAAATATTATAAATATAATTACTATTGGTTGGTCAATATACATAAGTGTTGATTTACGTTAGGCTGCTATGATTGTGCAGTTGTGTATGTGAATTTTTCAAAACCGCAGTTAAGTTAATTAATCCAAGTTGTAAGTAGCCATAAAAACAATTAAAGATGATGATGTAATTGTTAAGAGCATCTCCAACCTTCACTCCTGGTAGCCATAAAAATCTACGTGTCATCATGTATAGAAATCCTTAAAAAAAATCATCACTCCAACCGATTAACATGTTAGATATAATTTTAGAAAACAAGATACAGATCCTCTATATTTGGAGGATATCCAAAAATTTATACATAACATCTAAAAATATCATATCCACTTATATTATGATACGTCATCAATTTAGTTTAATATTATATATATTTATTAATTGAAATAACAATAAAATACTTTTTTTGAAATATAGCTAACAATTATAGCTAACACAATTGAAGTACAACTCTTTACAAATTCAGTTAATTTTACATAATCATTATTTTATATTATTTTAACTAACCATTTTAACTAGTACCGTTGGAGATGCTCTAATGTTTTGTCAAAAGTTAGTTGGAAAACGACGAAGAATTCTTGTGTTTGAAAAATACTAATCAGCATAGATGGGGAAATAGATTTGGTTTCGGTGAAATTAAATTTACATTATAGTATTTGTCAAAAAAAAATATTACATTATAGTATACATGATATGAGTTGAGTTTTAAAATCGAGTTCAAATTGTATCGAATTGTACACTTTGTGTTGCATTAATTTTGAGTTTTGAAATGATTATTTTTACGATTATCTCGGTTTTTAGTCATTTTTTATCTAACCATTTCATTGTATATGATAAAAATTAAAGTTAATGTTGCATCGAATGTGAAAAAATATCCTCAAAAATGGGACAAGTTTATCATCAAATACCAAGTACTGTACATTTTTTTTGGTAATCACAATTCACAGTGATAAGTGATAACCAACAACAAATACCAAGGTTGTAAAAATCGGAACTCGGTCCGACTCGGTCTTGTTCCGGAAAAATGAGTACTCGGAGAGTACTCGGAATGAGTACTCGGAGAACAAATCGGATATTTTTTAATTTTTTTTCTCATATATTAAATCCATTCATTCATATTTTAATGTACATGTGTTAAAATTTAGAATTTAACGATAATATATATTATATATATATAATAATAATAATTATTTAATAATATTAAAACCAATAGATAAACATTAAAAATACGAGTAATTGTAATTCGATTTGATTCCGAAACTCGGAACTCGGATCGGACGAGGGGTTAAAAACGAGTACTCGGAATGAGTACTCGGCTGACTCGGCCATTTTTAGAACCCTGACAAATACTAATAATGTTGTTTTATTCTAAATGAAATGTTGTAGTTGAGCAGGAACGAGAATGTCACCATGGTGCTTGTGCTGATTTGGCGATCGCCAAGTATGATAGCAGTGTACTTGCGATCTCCAAGTGTGTAAAATTGAATGATATGCGTTGAATTTTACAGTTGAACTCGAATCTTATCGAATTATAACGGGGGCACATTGTAAACGATTGAGGGAGAGCTATACAAGCCTATAATAACTGACACGGATTAAACAGATAAAATATGATTGGACAGATAGGACAAGGAAGACAACTCGTTAGTCCACCAACGTTGACTTCAGATCCCGGTCCCCTTCGGTTACGAATATTAGGGGCGAGCAAAAAATCGAATTGAAATCGGAACTGAGTCGAAACCGGCTAAAATCGAACCGAAAAAATTGAACTAGCGGTTGTGTTTTTAATTTTTAAAAACCAAGAGTTCCGGTTCCGGTTTCAATTATAGGTTAAAATTGAACCGGCTAAAATCGAACCGAACCGATTATTATAATATATTATACTATTATTAACATATTATACCGAGGAAAAGGAGTATCAGATTGACCGCATTTAAATGATAGGTTATATCAGGTAAAATTCTACGTGTCGAGATAAGCAACAATTTAGGACCCATTTACACTCTACTTATTTCTTTAATTTTATGTATTACTAATACAGTTATTTAAAGTTTAATCGGAACAGAAATAATACATTCTGTATACATGTATATACACACACACGGAAATTAGCTATATATGACGTGAACCATCTTCTGTAAAGTAAGGATACACAACATTTGACAGAAATCACTATATTGGTTATCTAGGAAGTCAGACCGAGGAAATGAGAAATGAAGGCGAGGAAGGTGTAAAATGTGAAGATTAGTGGGTTTCTTAAACTAACGATACACTGATTACGTGAATTAGAATAAGACACATGTTTAGAAAGTATTTAACCTGACATAATTATATCAGGTTAATCTGATATTCCTTTTTCTTTATTATAATTTATTATAGATTATTATAGATTACATTTTATAAATTCTAATATACATATGTTGTAATGATAAGTCAGGAATCAAGATGTGGCTTTATATTTGATTATTTAGGACTCTATTTCTTGATGAGTTATTGTGACCAAGTTAACGGGTTTTATTCTATTACTACCTTATTTTTCTTGAAAACGCATGTAATTGTTTTTATGTGTGCTATTGTGTTCATTACTCAATCTTTACAAGTTCATATTATTTTCATTATCTTACCATACCACAGAGGTAACATGTTATTTTACTTTATGGCTTTACATCTCTTTTGTTTTTTTGCTGGTATTCTCTATGTTCATTGGCTTTACAGGAAGCTGGAGAGCATCTATCTTCACTATTTTTTCAGCTTTTAGCCATAATTAGGAAAAATGAATTGAAGGTTATTAATTTTTTTCAGTTTTAAAACCGAAACTGAACCGAAAAAAACGAATCGAGGTTTATGAAACCGAAACTGAACTATGCCGTTTGGTTGCGGCTTTCGATTTTAAAAACCAAAGACATATGCGGTTTCGATTTTGATTTTATACAAAAACCGAGAGCCTTGCTCTCTCCTAATGAGTATCAGCTTTCTTATGTTGTTGTTTCGTCTATAATTTAGTAAAACCTCATAAATTAATATAATGACCGAAAAATTATGTTAATTTAGAGAATTATTAATTATTAATTTATAGAAGTTTTTTGACATCAAATAAAATTAAAATTTTTTATATAAATTTGAAAAGAATGAATCGTACAATTTACATTTTATATTTAATTTAATTAATTTAAGGTTTGTATTAAAAAAAATTGAAAGTAAAAATTTATAACGCTCTGGTAGTTAAGGGTCGAGATACTGCTGGTCAACAAAATTGCTTTGGTGTCTTTCGACTCTATTTTTCTTTGTATACCTAGATGATATCAAAGATAATACATACAATATTTTTGGAATTTGTTGCATGTAAGTAATCACCAGAGACATTAAAAACATTAATTAATAATCTTTTCATGTAGTACAAAAATAGTACATTCGAACATTTAGATGCAACACAAAAAGTTTTGGTATAAATTTCATATAAATATAAATTTAAGAATGTTATAACCATATTTTACAAAAGGGTAATACATATATTTTTATGATTATAATCGAGTTATTAATTTATAATATTATTAAGAATTTAAAATTATATAAAGATTTTTGGAAAAATCATTATCTTTTTTTGCCACGAAAGAAAGATTTTATTACTGAATCAAATCATTTCATTGGACAAAATTAAATTCGGGTAGACATCTCCCACCCTCCAACTATGATCACTAAGTAGTGACTATTCGCAGATCGTTTGACAAACCTTAACATAGTGTTTTGATTTTTCAATCCTGGCAAGAGTTCTTTGCATTCCTCAATTACTTTCCCCCAAATAGGAAAAACTAGAGTAAGAGTTACGGATTAGCTGCACAATTTGCAAACAATTTGTTCTACTATTACATCAACATGATTACCATTCTTAACCTAACTGAGAGCTTCTCGAATTCCTATACTCTCAGCAATTTCGGGAGATACTTTTCCTTCGGAGCACCTGGAGCTGGCTTCGATGAGGTTGTCTGTGTGATCTCTGATAATCATGGCATGATTATAACGATTTGCTTCTTCAAAGAGAGTTGCGTCGATGTTGACCTTAATTCTGTTTGTCTTTGGTGGGTGCCATTGTTCTAGACCGTCTTCTCGAAGCATATAGCCCATAAAACTGTCCAAAGAATTTATCTTGAACAGATCGCCATTATTTAAGGACAGATAACGCCGAGTTTACTATCTCTAAAGCATCAATGTTGTGTTGATTCCATATCAAATCATTTCGTTTTTTCTAGAGCATCCAACAAACCATTACTTGAATCTGAATATCAGCTTGTTTCCTCTGATTAAAAACTAGCAACAATCAATCCACAAATGTATTGAATTCACCTGTGATACTATAAAGACTGGTTGAAATGTGATACTATAAAGACTGGTTGAAATGTGACACATCAAATTGACATCAATGTGCTTTACACGTAGTAGATCCTTCGTTGGTAAAGAATTAGAAGCTACACAGAGGAAATTCTTGATTTTACAAGGTATTTTCAAGTTCCATAGTTTCCTCTTGAAATCAGAATTATTTTTAGTTTAACTAGAAAAATCACTATCTTATATTATTAAAATTGGTCATTTTTTGACCAAGTTGTTAGATATTTTAGTGTAATTGGATTGACTAGTTGATCAATGTAATTGTAATATTACATCGAACAAGTCGGGTGAGTGCGGAGTGCACGCTTTGTTCGAGTTTATTATGATTTCAGTATTATTGTGTCTTGTGAGACATGTCCATTGGCATTGGACACACCTGTTGGAAAAGATGTGTCTGAGGCATGACCATTGGCATTAGACACACCTGTTGGAAAAGATGTGTCTATTAGCATTAGACATGACTCTTATATTGAGATGTGTCTATTGGAAAAAGATACACCTGTTGTCCATAGAATGCCTTATATAGATATCCAATCTATCAAAAAGATGGACACAATCAAACCCATTTCTCGATTCAATAGAAGCCCAAAGAGGTGAATGGGTTCCAAATAACGAGAGATATGTAAAAAGCAGGTCTGATTCCTACGCCTATTCCTAATCCTAAATGTAATGTAACGACGTAGGGATCCATATGTAAACAGAGTATCTATTTAGATACGCTCAAATGACCCCTTCTCATAATGAAAAGGAAAAATATTCTAATTCTTAAGAACTCAACGGGACCTACCCCCTCAAATCATACAAAGAAGGGAATCCCGTTGAGTTCTTACGCTTTCATGGCTACAATTTACAACTCAATTCATCTGATTACTACAGAGATGAACCCAATCCAGAATATGAACCATAAAAGAAAATACCTATTAAACCGATCACAAGAATACCAGCTACAGTACCTATTATCCAAAGAGGAATCCTTCCAGTAGTATCAGCCATTTACCCCACTTCCCTCCACATTTCATCAAGTGGTCATGCTACAGACAAAAACAGTCATGGATAATTATGAGATGAGAGCCTTCCGAATGGGCTAAGAGAGAGTGCCTATAATTATTATTCTCCTTTTCCTTTGTTTTATTAATTGAAGAAATAATTGGAAAATAAAACAGCAAGTACAAAAATGAGTAATAACCCCCAGTAGAGGCTGGTACGATTCAATTCAACATTTTGTTCGTTCGGGTTTGATTGTGTCATAGCTCTATAATTCGGATTAGGTTTATCGTTGGATGAACTGCATTGCTGATATTGACCCCAAAAAAGAAACGGTAGGTACAGCTAGGCCGTGATCAGCCAACCATTTCTTCTTGTTGCCGGATATCTCGTTCGTACACATCTTATCTTTGTTTCCCGGGCCTGAGAGATAATTCATTCATTGAATTTACAGGCGAAAGATTTATCATCTCTATGGGATTAAATCCCGAGTTATTGTGAAGTAAAAAAAATCCAAGTTATTATCATCTTATTCCCCAACAAAGATTGAAGTTATCTATTTTCTAAAGATGGCGAACGTAGAATCTGCAAAAGATATGACAAGCAAGTTTGTAAAATTGGACAAGTTTGAGGGTCAGGATTTTAGAAGATGGCAGAAGAAGATGCATTTTCTATTGACGACGCTAAAGGTTGTATATGTTTTGAGTACCCCCATTCCAGAAGTGATTGAGGATGAAACCGCTGAACAAACAAGGAAGCGTTGCAAATGGGAAAATGATGACTATATCTGTCTCGGTCATCTAAAACGGTATGTCTGATTCCCTTTTTGATATATACCAAAATGTTGAGTCAGCGAAAGAATTGTGGGATTATCTTGAATCCAAGTACATGGCAGAAGACGCTTCTAGTAAGAAGTTTCTGGTCAGTAATTTTATGAATTATAAAATGGTCGATTCTAGACCGGTGATGAAACAATACAATGAATTATTAAGGATTCTGGGATAGTTTGCCCAACACAATCTGAAGATGTATGAATCTCTCTCAGTTTCTGGTGTTATAGACAAACTACCACCATCATGGAAGGATTTTAAACACTCCTTGAAACATAATAAAGATGATATGACTCTGGTTCAACTTGGAAGTCACTTCAGAATTGAAGAGGCTTTGAGGACTCAAGAAATTGAGAATAATCCTAAGGGAAAGAACCAAGTCGGTAACTCTTCTATGAATATGGTTGAAGATGGTGAATCTTCCAAGAACTCTAAGAATGGCAAGGATGATAAATGAAAGTTTAAAGGAAACAACAACAATTCTTCCAACAAAAGGCCTAGGATGGCATGTTGGAAGTGTGGCAGACCTGGACATTTCAAGAAGGATTGTCGGGTTGGTAAAGGCAAGCAAGAAAAGCAAAATGCTGGTCCAAGTGGATCCAAGGATCCAGAAAAGCAACAAGGTTAGATTTTAATACAAAATTATAATTCTGGTCAGAGTTATGTATCACCAGTATCTGAGGCATTTTATGTACAGGATGACAATGTTGCTTGGTGGATTGATTCAGGAGCAACGAGTCATGTATGCAAAGATCTTCGTTGGTTCATAGACTTTCAACCAATCAAAGATGGATCTATCTTAAAGATGGGAAATGTTGCAACTGAACCGATCAAAGGACTAGGAAATGTCAAGATAGTTTTTACTTCTGGCAAATGTATATTGTTAAATAAAGTGTTGTATGTTCCTGGGATTCGGAAGAATCTCTTGTCTAGTGTTGTATAGAACAATTGTGGATATAATCAAGTTTATGAAAGTGACAAATATATATTGTCAAAACATGGCTCTTTTGTTGGCTTTGGCTATTTGTGTAATGGTATGTTCATGTTAAATGTAAATACTCCATTTATTGATGAATCTGCTTGCATGGCTTCTACTAGTACTAGCAATAATTTGAATAATCCATAATTATGGCATGCTAGACTAGGACATGTACATTACAAAAGAATAAAGGATATGTCAAAAATGAGTCTCATACCTGCTATTGATTTAGACAATGAAAAATGCAAAACATGCATGTTAACAAAGATAACAAGAAAGCCCTTTAAGGAGGTTAATAGGGTGTCTGATGTTTTAGAACTAATACATAGTGATTTGTGTGATTTCCACTCTACACCATCATTAGGAAATAAAAAGTATGTAGTTACTTTTATTGATGATGCTACTAGATATTGCTATGTATATTTATTGCATGCTAAGGATGAAGCTCTTGACTTCTTTAAAATTTATAAAGAAGAAGTAGAGCTACATCAGAGTACCATGATTAAAAATCTACGTACTGATAGAGGAGGTGAGTATTATGATCCGGTTTATTTTCAATCTACTGGTATAATACATCAAACCACGGCTCCTTATGCACCACAGCAAAATGGTGTGGCAGAGAGAAAGAATAGGACTTTGAAAGAAATGGTTAATTCCTTGTTATCCTACTCGGGTTTGAATGAGGGATTTTGGGGTGAGGCTATGTTGACAGCCTGTCATTTATTGAATCGAATTTCTAGTAAGAGGAATAAGATTACCCATTATGAACTTTGGTATAAAGAGTCACCAAAATTGAGTTTTCTGAGAGTTTGGAGATGTAGAGCAGTTGTAAGACTCACTGAACCCAAAAGAAGAAACTTGGGTGAACGAGGTATAGATTGCATATTTGTTGGTTATGCTGAGCATTCCATAGCATATAGATTCTATGTGTTAGAATCTAATGACTATGTATTTGTGAACTCGATTATCGAGTCAAGAGATGCTATATTTGATGAAAACAGATTTACATCTATACCTAGACCAAGAGACATGCTTCAGAATTCTTCTAGTAGGAACTCAGTTTCTACTGAAGATGTGAATGGACCGTCTGAACCAAGGAGAAGCACTAGAGCTAGAAAAGCAAAGTCTTTTGGAGATGACTTTCATCTTTATCTAGTAGAAGGCTCTAGAGATGAAATTGAATATCAATACCAATATTGTTTTGTTATTGAGGAGGATCCAAATACTTTTAGCGAAGCTATGAAATCTAGGGATGTTGCATTCTGGAAAGAAGCTATCCAAGATGAAATGGATTCCATCATGAATAATAATACTTGGGAATTGAGTGATCTGCCCCCTGGCTGTAAAGCATTGGGAAACAGATGGATCTTCAAAAGGAAAATGAAGGTGGACGGTACCATAGATAAGTTTAAAGCCAGATTGGTAATCCAAGGTTTTAGACAAAAAGAAGGGATTGATTATTTTGATACTTATGCTCCTGTTGCTAGAACCTCCACTATTAGGTTGTTAATAGCACTTGCTGCTATACACAACCTTGTCATTCACCAAATGGATGTGAAAACTGCATTCTTGAATGGTGAATTAGATGAAGAGATTTATATGAAACAACCCGAAGGGTTTGTTATGCCTGGTTGTGAGAACAAGGTGTGTAAATTGAAGAAATCAATTTATGGTCTGAAACAAGCACCGAAGGATTGGCATGATAAATTTGATACTGTGGTCTTGTCCAACGGTTATTTTCTTAACCAAGCAGACAAGTGTGTATATAGCAAATTTGATGCTTCTGATAAAGGAGTTATAATTTGTTTATATGTGGATGACATGTTGATTTTTGGCACTGACCAAAATCAAGTGGATAAAACCAAGAAGTTCTTGTCATCTAATTTTGATATGAAAGACATGGGGGAGGCTGAGGTGATTCTTGGTATAAGGATCAAGCGTGAGAACAATGGTATTTCAATTTCTCAATCTCATTATATTGAGAAGATTCTAAAAAGATTTAACTTTAAGGATTGTTCTCCTGTTAGCACTCCTCTTGATACTAGTATTAAACTCCTACCTAATACAGGTATTGCAGTATCTCAACTTAAATACTCAAGGGCTATTGGTAGTCTTATGTATGCCATGATAAGCACTAGACCAGATATTGCCTATGCTGTTGGAAAGCTTAGTAGGTACACTAGCAAACCAAGTTCACATCATTGGCAAGCCTTAAGCCGAGTGTTCAAGTACTTGAAAGGAACCATGGATTATGGTTTGACATATACTGGATTTCCTTCGGTTATTGAAGTTCATTCGGATGCAAGTTGGATTTCCAATAAGGAAGATCATTCTTTCACAAGTGGATGGGTATTCCTTCTTGGGGGAGGTGCTATCTCTTGGGCATCGAAGAAACAAAGTTGCATTACTGATTCAACGATGGAATCTGAATTTATGGCATTATCAGCGGCTGGTAAAGAAGCTGAATGGCTAAGAAATCTGATTTATAAAATTCCTTGTGGTCTAAACCGATATCACCCATATCTATCAGATGTGATAGTGAGTCTGCCTTGGCGAATGCTTATAGACAAGTGTTCAAAGGCATGTCTAGACACTTAGGTGTTAGACACAGCATGATTCGTGAGCTTATCACGCATGGAGTTTATAAGAACTCAACATAATTTAGCCGATCATCTAACCAAAAGGGTTGAGTAGAGATCTTGTGCACAAGTCAGCTGTAGGGATGTGATGAAAGTCCATCAAAAACCTCTCATGTTGAGATACCCAATTCCCATCTAATATGACATTAGGTGCTGAATTCAATGTGGAAAGCTTAACATTTAGAAATTGGAACACATTAAAGCATCATCCCAAGGTATGTGATCAGACATGCAAGTTGAGGAGGTTGAAGTTTATCTTCTTAATAGTTCTTTTGAAAAATTGCATATGCAGGTGCGAGAGTAAAAGAACTACCTATTTGAGCATGAAGTTTAGCCGCTTCAAGAAGCTAGCACTTGGCTTTTATATGCTTATGAAGGATTAGGACACAAGGCCAGTAAAAGAATGTGTCAAGTGAGAACATTTTAGAATGTAAATTTATGTGTATATTATCTTCATGTATTCGCTATGAATAACAAAGGTTCAATCCATAGTGACACCTTGGTATTCGAATATTTGGAATGTGTAATATACTAATGTGAAATTCAATCGTCATGATATTTCATTTATGCATAACTTTGTTATTTGTTGTGATTTTGCTTAGTTAATCATGGATTACGCTAAAATGGGGGAGGATTGTTAGATATTTTAGTGTAATTGGATTGACTAGTTGATCAATGTAATCGTAATATTACATCGAACAAGTCGGGTGAGTGCGGAGTGCACGCTTTGTTCGAGTTTATTATGATTTCAGTATTATTGTATCTTGTGAGACATGTCCATTGGCATTGGACACACCTGTTGGAAAAGATGTGTCTGAGGCATGACCATTGGCATTAGACATACATGTTGGAAAAGATGTGTCTATTAGCATTAGACATGACTCTTATATTGAGATGTGTCTATTAGCAAAAGACACACATGTTGACATCTATAAATAGGTGTTGCATTGATCATTTTCAGGAGAGGTTCATTTTGGAAATACACAACAAAAACACATTCTCTCTTCTTGCAGAATTTCTGACTTTATTCGATTGAATTATTTAGATGAACCACAAATAACTTCAATCTGAAAATGTTCACACGACTTCAGAAAAATCCAAGTTATTATCATCTTATTCCCCGACACAAGTTAGAATGAAGATAGTTACTAATTTAAAAAGATTATTAATTAATTGAGTATTAATTTAAGAAGATTTTACTGTATTTTGTTAGTATTAATATTTGGATAATCACTTACTTTCTTTTTACTTTGATTAATGTTTATGATTTCACTTTGATTATGTTTATGATTAATCGCTTACTTCCTTAACTTATTAAACAAGTAGTGACATTTCGGGGAAAAAAAAGTAGTAACATTCACATTATATTATTAGAATTTTCTGATTCTAATATGTTAATGTTAATAAATACACCTATGATTGAGAAAAAAATATATGTAATTCTTGATGTGGGACGGTTGTCATTTGCATTATTTGTTTAATTTAAGCATGTTCATTCTTTTTTTTTTCAATTTAATTTTAACTTGTTTAATAAGAATTGAAAAAAAAATGCATCTAGACTGAAGTCCAATTTAAACAAACTCAACCACGATTGCAATTATATTATTTCATTATGTAACGTAACACTTCTCCATCCCTAATTAGTCGTTCTATTTGATTTTTGAATGATTAAATTAGCCAAAATTTAACTAAAGTTTAAATCTACTATACCATTGAAAAATTAAAAGAAAAATGTTTTATTAAAAATGCATTCAAGTTATTTTAAAATATAATTTTTCAGTTTTTTTTTGGAAACCAAAAAAAAAAATAGCTATTATAGCAATTACGCAATGAGTAGTGCTAGAGGTAACAAATTTTATTGGGTACCAAAATTTGTTACCAAATGACATGACACAAATTACTTGTCAATTTAGAATGTTTTAATTGGATGGCCCTGGCGGGCCCATTATAATTATAATCAATCAAAATCATTTGGTAACAATTTTTGGTACCCAATTTGGTACCTCTAGCATTTTTTTTACGGAATTCGCAGATAGCTACAGATACCACATTTCGTATGGGGAGTACCGGAGTAATATAGACACAAGGTGGTTAGAAGTGATTTTATTTCTCATATATATTGGCATTAAAAGAATTAATTATTTGTTGTACCAAGATTTTGCTAACTCAGCTCAGCAATTCATCATCACAGTCTGTGACACCACTCACCAGAATTACCAAGTAAAGAAATTAAAGCTGAAAAGAGAGTCAGGTGGAGAGACCAGGAGTGCCAACTTTAAGAACGTGCCTTTCAGAATCTTACAAATTACAAATGAAACAAGGGAATGTGGATGATGCTGTTAAAGCTCATTTTTTATTTGACTATGCACAAGTGTTGGAATTTTCAGTATGTAAATGTACAAGATTATGGCATCCTTCAGCCGTATGAAGACATCAGAACTCCAAAATAAATACTGTATTTGATAGACAATGAGCCGCATGTTTTGTTAGAAGCTGCTTTAAAGATTATAGACATTTGTGTGCTACCAAAATAAGCATGTTATTGCATCTGATTATATCCGAATCCAGATTCGCACACCCCCGACCGAAAATAAATAACTAGAATCCGGGGAATGGGGAAAACAGAAACTAGGTGTAAGGGAATGTTATGAAAAACCCTTACAGATTCTAGTAACAAAAAGTGTTATAAGAGATTTACAAGAAAAGCCGGAGTGTTTACCCTGGTTATCATGCTACTTGTATTTACGTGTTCTGGTTCATGCCTGGAAGAAACTACAAGCCGCCTCGCAAGTCACAACTGATTCTGTAGATGACTGGATGCTTCACTCTGTGAGATGAATAGGTGTTTTATGCTTCTCTCTCTGATAAACTCATGAGGAATTCAAATCATATGGATAAGAAAGCCATGGATGTTGTAGTGCCTCCCGTGCGGTAAGACGCTTTAGGGGATTTATCTCAAGCAAGCCCCGCAAGAAATTTCCAAATCCAGCATCGGTAATCTGCAGATGTTGCTCAAGTGTTGACTCCTCAGGGATTATGCTTTCCAGTTGATTTGTCTCCTATATTACATAATGCAGAATACAAGTAAAAAGAATATGAATAATTACTATCGGTCAAGCCTTCTAGGAGCTTAGGTTAACACAAGATGTATGACGTCGGTGGATTTTTGCAGTTTTCTTTTCCTAATAACGTCAAAGTGATAAATATACGATTATACAAACCTCAATTAGATGATAAAGATCATAGTCGTTTGTGAAATACTTGTCTGTCTCCAGCCCTGTTTCCAACATCTCCACATCAAAAGGCCCGAGTAAGCATATCATGCGTGCTAGCAGCATCGTGATTGCATCATCTGGAAAAAGAACCTGGTGGAATCATAGATGATGCAGATAAAACATATGTAACTGCTACTGAAGATAAAAAAAATCATTACAAATTGTCAATTTCTGAAGAAAATGTACTTCAATATCTAATGCAGCTACACATTACTGTTGATCAAAATCATTGCAATATATATAAGTAACTTAGCACATACTCTGCCAGAATAAAGTTCAGCTAGGATACAACCAAGTGACCAGATGTCGATTTTCTGGTTATATGAATTCCCAAGGATGACTTCAGGTGCCCTGTAGGATTGAGACGGTACATGTAGGGACAAGTTATCAGTCAGAAAGCAACTACTTCCAAGATCAATAACCTTTATTTCACATCTCTGATGAATCTTGATAAGTATATTCTCGGGCTTTAGATCACAATGTATGATTCCTAGACCATGCAAGTAATCCAATGCCTCCAAACACTGTCGGGCTATATCCTGCATAGAAGCGCAAAACACACCATGTTAAGGATGAAACTCTAGGTACAATAATAAAGATCTTGATCTGGCAAAATGAATGAGCCTGTCTCTTTAATTAATGAGAGTCGAATAAGTCAGCAGAGTTGATAAACTTTGCAGGAATTATCAATATGAATGCAAAACACCAAGAAAGTTTCATTTGGTTTGTCCCCTATACCTAGTTGATGGCCTACATTCAAGCACTCATACCAACTGATATAGAGAATATATCAGTAAAACAACTTAACAATTCAACTTACACTATTTAATTAGTTACATTTCAGTCTCTCGAAAGAATCCATTGACCTCTAGAACACTTGCAACCTTGGCCAATTACTTGTACTCAACCCTTTGCCACAATACGGCAAAGCCTTCACAATGAATACAAAACTGAAGCTTGCAAAATTAAGATTAAACTAATACCATTCGTATTTGACTGGATATTGAAGATCAGCAGAAGCAAGGAAAAGCAACATCATTTAAGAGATTAACCAAAAGTGTTAAAAGATAACTAATAAATGAAATCATATGCAAGCTGAGATGCGTACTTTTGAAGTCATTGCCTTCTTCAAGCTAAAAGTTTTCAATATATTATTTACCCAAAAAAGTTAAGTTCTTTATAGATAGTCTGATCCTTCGAAGGCAGATTAAGAACTAGAATCCTACAAGCTTATACATTCACATAAATCCTTACTGTTCATTATTCATTCTCTTTTATGTAAAGCTCTTCCGAGTTGTGGAATGGTTTTACAAGCAAGTGGACATAGTGCCAATTGTGCTACAAGGTGAACAACTTTTGTGTATATTTAAGTTGCTTAAAATAAAAATTCTCTATACTAGTTGGGTTAGGGACTTTGATGATAGGAGCCGAACCAGGTGAAATTCTACATGGTTCTGCGTTCATGTTGATAATTGTTACACACTTAAAATTTCTGCATTAGTTCACTAATTGAACCTGGCCCATCAACAAAAGAGTCAAACCCATTCCTGAATACTGTTATTTCTATCTTGATATTGTGCCTGGAACTTTCGAAGGAGTTTTTGCCCTTGTTATCTCTTACAGTTCCACGAGCCTTACATAATTTCATTTATTTATCACGAATACTTGCACATAAATATCAGTGATTTTAGCCTGGGACAAACCTGCAACCTGTTCATATTGAAATAAGGCTCTTCGCCAGATTGTCTGTTGCATTTCTGAAATTCATACAAGTTTGCTCGTAGAAGCTCAGAAACAATGATAAGATGCTCCTGCAAAGTTTAAGATGAAAGTAATGACATGCATTAATCATAAAAAAAATATTGTTCTTCGCCAAGTGGGCCAAGTACCAAGTTTCACAGAATACGCACACATTAGTACATTACTCACGTTACACATTAGTTATGCTCTGAGCTATAAAAGTAATGTGACTGTTGCCAAAGTAAATAATGAGCATCTATGAATGATAGTCTGCAATATCCACAGTAAATGAGTTTTCCATCATTTCCAGTAAAAGATAATGATTTTTAGGTATGCCACTTTTATATTTTTATTACATTAGAACTTGAAGCAGACCATTATCTACCTAGATGAAAACAGAGAGTTTTAGCTTTTAAGTGTGGATATAAACACAGCTGATAAGCGTATATAACACAAATTGAGGGTGTGCTTGAAGCTTATGTATCCATTGTATTGTTTTATACATGTTGACAATAGTAGGTTTATTAGGAACACCGGAGATGATTTGATGCGGAGTATAAGACTGAATTAGGTAGACAGCATACTGTAAATTTCAGTCATTATACTAATCATTTATCAAGATGCAATGCATACATCTACATGGCCCGAAATAAGGGGTTAATGTGGGATTAGTATGGCAGTCAACAGACACACAAGCTCGCTGGCTACAGCACCTCTATATGTTGGGAGAAACGCCACAGTGTTGAAGTTGTATATAATATGAAAACCTTAACAGATAAAGAAACAGAACAGTCAAGTGTAAGAATTTTAGTCTATACAGCAGAGGTTGTTTTGCACACCTTATAATAGAAATAATCATAAAGACGTAGGATGTGGCATTGATCAGCAGGATCATGCTTGTTCACAAATTTCAGTAATTTGATTTCATCTAAGCTCTGATCAAAGAAATCCTTATTATTTTTTATGATCTTCAAACAAACATCCACTCCTGTAATAAGATCGTGTGCCTGAACAACTTCGCTGAAAGTGGCTGAACCTATGTATTTGGTAACATAATATCTTCCTGCAATAACACTATTTGTCTCAATTGGAGGATTTTTTAGTTCTTCAAATCCAGTCCTGCAGATACAAATTAGATGACAGACTTAGGATCCCCTCAAAAGGATATAGAAATCATTTGTGTAGAAGTTAAAACACTAGAATCAGTGAGTTTTAAGACATTGTGACTTGTCTGTTCAGAGTTCAAATATTCGACAACCAATGGAAAATGGTAAACTCTTTCAAAAAAAATTAGGCACAAAAACCTATTTTTTCGGTGTATAATCCTTAGGTTAAATACTTCATATTCCTCCATATTGATGCTGGGGATGAGCTTATCGTCAGTGGAACCACTCTCCTCCCTGCCAGTACCATCTTCACAACATTCTCTACTAAAATCTTCATTTTCTGTTGTCTCAAAGTGAAAAGGGTTAACATCATTTTGCTCAACATTCGTTACACTGTGAACTGCAGGATCATCGCGATAATATTTATCATCAGAACCGCTGTCATAATTATCACTACCTTCAAGATGTAAGCTTTCAACTAGATAATTGTAATCTTTTCCTATAATCCCATCTGTTACAGTGTCCATCGAGTCCAAAGGCCACAAGTTATCCGAATAATTGGCCTTTTGCATTGGTTGAACATATTCTGACATATGTTTTGCATACATTTCGTTTTCACCGTGATTCTGCATTTCTGAAGTCATTACAAACTTGTCTTCAGTTAGGCAGGCCAGAGAGTCTGGATTGCCTGAGCCGGGAGGTATATAGCCATCATCCCTCTCGTTGTAGCAATATAGTTCATTTTGCATATCAAATTCATAGTAATCACGCGCAGTGCCAAATTGAGACATTGTATCAGATGACGCGTAACAGCTGGTTCCCCGAGCCACAGTACGGATGCCATACGGATTGGTGAAATCTGCTTAAGGACTTATTATGCTTATATAGGAGTATGCAATATCACAAAATTAAATATTACAGTTGTTTAATACCATCAACGCCTATAAATATTTGTTCTTAGATGGAAATAACAGACTCGCAAGTTTTGTTACAAAACAATCAAATAACAAGCAAAAAGAATCATCAAAGATATTCAATTAAAAAGATCCGTTCATGTAGAAATTGATCAACTATGGGAAGAGTGAATGGCAGGGAGACAATAAACTAATCGAGACACACTAGACTTTTCAGATTTGCGTAATAGTTAGAACTTTGTGAATCATATATAAAGGGATCAAGTGAACAACGTGCTGGGTCATCTCATATCGGCTGAGGAAATAGTTGAACAAGTGTGAGAGAAGAAGTCCTTGCTTGCCCTACAGGCTACAGGCTAACTTTTAGCTAACTTTTGGGATGAGACATGCCTAAGAGGTATTGGAGCTCATTGGCTCCTGAGGGGCCTAGGGAAGAAACTATTGGGTCTGTGAGCCTCAATATGTTAAGCCTGAGTGTCTAACAGAACGCGGTAGGGCCGATGTCATAAAGCTGAGATAGACTCAATAGCAATTGGCATCCAACAACACAACTATGTAATTAAGTGCAAAACTTGTAAAGATCAGCTTCATTAGTTACTTTGGTACTAATGTTGTATACAACAACTTCCTTCGACCTTAGTTCATTACTTGTGATTTGTGAATCATCAAATAATACTTTTCAGTATTTTTCACCCACAAATTATGATAGAAAGAAGAGGGTGTTTGCTTTAGCTTATTTTCACAACAAAAACTTATGCATTTTATATCAAATTGCTGTACACTAATGAGTTAAATTTACCAACACATATAAGATTTGTTAAAAGATAATATACCTGAGGAGCACAAATCAGTAGTAGAAGAAGCCAAGCTCACAAACTCATCACCATCATCATCAGAACCAAATTCAGGGGACCCTTTATCCCCCGTGACCGGATTTTCTCTCACACCGGCCAGGGCCGGTGGTGAGAAAAAATCAGAAGAACCCAAGTTGGATTTCTCACGAATATCCTCCAAAAGAGAAGATTCAGAATTTGTGAGACCATTTTGTCTTAAGAATTGTAAAACAACTTGTATGCTTGACACAGACGACATAGGTGTTTATTATTTGTTGGTGTATGTAAGATATTGCAGTGAATTCAAGGGTGTGTTTAATAGTCAAGAGTGGAGATTAATACAAGAACAGTTGCATGTGTGTACGTATAAGCAAAGATTTTAGAGACTCCTAGTATATTTTTAAGTACGCGGAGAAGAAAAATAGGAGGATAACGGTGTACTTGTCCTACTAGAGTCTACTAGTTGCCTAGTTACGGCTTACGTAAGGTAGCAGCCAACAGGTATATTCTTTTTGTTCGTTAAGAATCTACTCCCTCGGTCCCGTATTGTTTCTCTTATTTCATATGTTGGGATTGTTATAAATTACTAATTCGCGCATAATCTATAAGACCAAATATAGTCATGAGTGATCTTGTTGGATTCGTATTTAAGTTTTTATATTTAATACTAATACGAAATTCAAGATATAAACGTTCAAAAATGTGCGTTGACAAACGTGTCCAGTCAAAACAGGAAAAACATTAAAGGACGGAGGGAGTATTATTAATACTAGCTTATAGCCCGTGCTTGCACGGGTTACTTTTAAATACTTTTAAAATTATATGATTAAATAAAATAGAGTATGATAATGTATTATGGATATAATTTAACTTTGTAATATTAATTAATAAAATTATTAGTAATAATAATATTAATTTAATAAATGATATGTATTGATTAGAACTAATAATATAAAATCTATTGTAAATTTATTGTTGATGGGATTCGAACCTTGGATCTTTAAAAGGGGGATTTAAATATAGAATATTCTTTATTATTAGATCTAATGGATATCATCTATTTACTAAATATCTAATAGTCACTATTTTTTTAAATGGTTGAACCAAAATTATATCTTTAATAAATTATTATACTATATTTTATTTAATCATATAATTTTATAAGTATTTAAAAGTAACCCGTGCTTTGCACGGGCTATAAGACTTGGTTCAACCATCTAAAAGAATAGGTAACCGTTAGATATTTAGTAAATAGATAATAGCCGTTAGATCTAATAAAAAGGAATATTCTATATTTAAATCTCTCTTCTAAAGATTCAATGTTCGAATCCCTATTATTATTACTAATAATTTTATTAATTAATATTAAAAAGTTAAATTATATCCATAATAAATTATTATACTCTATTTTATTTAATCATATAATTTCAAAAATATTTAAAAGTAACATGTGGTTTGCACGGGCTATAAGCTAGTTATTATAAATTTTAATTTTAATATGTTATTGGAAAAATTCGAACCTAACATTTTTGTATATAATAATTTTTACTATTAAATATAAATTAATATGTTGTTGGCGGGAATCGACCTTAAACCTTTGTATATAATCAATTTTAGTATTGTTGTATCTGACGGTTTTGATCTATTTGAGCTCGTGCAAAGCACGACTTACTTTTAAATATTTTTGAAATGATATGATTAAAAAAATAGAATAAAATAATTTGTTATGGATATAATTTAACTTTGAAATATTAATTAATAAAATTATTAGTAATAATGATAGTTATTAAAATAAATGACATGTATTGTTTAAAACTAATCTATACTATTATATAAAAGCCGAAACATTAAAAGTTTGGTTGGTTGGTTGGTCGGTCGGTCGGTACGGTACCTGTTGATTTTACTTATTTACCCTTACTCATCCTACTAACTAATATATAATATCTCATATATTTTATACTAAAATTTCTCCTCTATTAATCAATTTCCTTTTTCAAGTTAAACATATTACCTTTTCTATTTTTCAAAAACAAATCATTTCCTTTTTCAGGTAAAATACAATATCTTTTACATTCATTTTTTAATCTATACTATTATATAAAAGCCGAAACATTAAAAGTTTGGTTGGTTGGTTGGTCGGTCGGTCGGTACGGTACCTGTTGATTTTACTTATTTACCCTTACTCATCTTACTAACTAATATATAATATCTCATATATTTTATACTAAAATTTCTCCTCTATTAATCAATTTCCTTTTTCAAGTTAAACATATTACCTTTTCTATTTTTCAAAAACAAATCATTTCCTTTTTCAGGTAAAATACAATATCTTTTACATTCATTTTTTAAAATTTAATCAAATAATGGAATCTGGAAGGGCCGGCAAAAAGAAGTTAGCTTCGGCGCAGAATTAGTTGAATTCATACCTTTTTAGCCACGTTACCTTTTTTCTTTTCTCTAACTAAAATCTCTCTTTTTTCAATTATATCTTGGGCGATTACCTTTTTCAGCCAAAACACGTTACCTTTTTATTTTTTCTTACTAAAACCTCTCTTTTTCCAATTATATCACGAGCGTTTCTATTTAATAAAAATAAAACAATAATATCATAATACTAATTATTAACCGATTACCCTTTCGGCTAAAACGTATTGTCTTTTCTATTTTTTCCAAATTAAATTCCTTTTTTTAGAAATATCACGGGTAACATTAATATCTCATTTTCTAAAACACTATAAGCAATTTTATTTAGTAAAATAACTATTCAATTACCTTTTTCACATAAAACATGTCACTTTTTGAATTTTCATGTTACCTTTTTATTTTCTCTAACTAAAACCTATATTTTTTCAAGTATATCACAAGCGATTCTATTTAATACAATAAACTAATAATATTATAATTTTAATAATTAACTGATTATCTTTTTCAACTAAAACGTATCAGTTTTTTATATTTTCTAACTAAAATCCCTCTTTTAATGAAAATATCACGGACAATATTAATTTTTACTTTTCTAAAAATATTACGAGTAATTTTATTTAGTAAAATAACATAATTAAATTATAATTTCTATAAACTAATCAATTACCTTTTTCAACTAGAACATGTTACCTTTTTAATTTTTTTAACTAAATCCTCTCTTTTTCCAATCATATCACGGACATTCTATTTAATAAATAACATAATAATTTTATAATTACTAAAATTAACCGATCACCTTTTTCAACTAATACCTATTATCTTTTCTATATTTTCTAACTAAAATCACTCATTTTCTATAAATATCACGGATAACATATATATATATATATATATATATATTCTTATCAAATCATCTCATAAAAAAATTTAAGTCTCCAAAATTCATGTTTTAAAATAAATAATTTAAATTAATAAAAACAATTCATATAATATTAAAAAAAAATCCGTGCATCGCACGGGTTTTAAGCTAGTAATATAAAATTTTAATATAAATTTGTTGTTGGCTTGGTTGAACCAAACAACCAAACTACCAATTATTTTTTATCTATTTGAGCTCGTGCAAAGCACGACTTACTTTTAAATATTTTTAAAATGATATGATTAAAAAAATAGAATAAAATAATTTGTTATGGATATAATTTAACTTTGCAATATTAATTAATAAAATTATTAGTAATAATGATAGTTATTAAAATAAATGACATGTATTGTTTAAAACTAATAATATAAAATTTTAATGTAAATTTGTTGTTGGGTTGAACCAAATAACCAAACTACCAATTATCCCCTAGTTTGCTTATTATATATTAGTATAGAAGGGTAAATTTTCGTTTACTTGTTGTTTTACAATCCAATTTTTACCTGTCGGCTATCGGGGCCGCGCCGCCGCGGTTTTGGCTTTGAACTAGAGATGCGCCGCGGCTTGCTTATATAGTTTCTTCTAGGTAATTTCTTTTTAACTGTTTCGATGTGGAAGTTGTAACAAATATGTCGATTTCTTTCTAATATATTCAACTTGCTATTTTAGTAATTGCCGATAATTACAACTTTGAACGTAATCTATTATCTATTATATCTATAATGCCACAACATGTACCATTTTAATCCAACTTAAATTACTATTTTGACCCTCTATGGATTAAATTTTTTTCAAAAAATTGTTGCTCATGAGAATCGAACCTAGGTCTTCAGGTTCATTTGCACATCACCTTACGACTAGGCTAACACATCACACTTCTTATAAGTCATAAAATATGCTATGTATGTTGGGTGATGAATGAAAAAATCTTTGGTATTTTGATTTCTAAGATATTTTAATCATTTTTCTTCGTTTTACATTTACATATTTATATTTTATTATGTTATAGTTTAGTATAAATGAGTGATATATGGTATTTAGTGAAACTAGATATTTTGAAATTATTCGATTTAATAAAATAATATTAATGACCCTCTATTATATATATAATGCCACAACATGTACCATTTTAATCCAACTTAAATTACTATTTTGACCCTCTACATTCATTAATGCACATCAATTAAAATTCGTATTTAATATGTATATTCATTATTATACATCATTTAATACTATCTACTTAATTATAACACTTTTGTTATGTTGCAATTAACTAACCATTCGAAGAAATTTGTGTGTCGCACGAGTAAAGAGTCTTACAACTCATTATAAGTGATCTAACATTATTGAAGAAATAATATTGGAACATTAACTTCAGATTGCTAACAGCATATATATTTTTGCTATACAATTTACAGAATAAATTAAGAATAAATTAATTTTGTGTACTGTAATTTAGTATTTTTACTTTATAGAAATGTGTCTAATACAATATTTTTTTTATGCTTTCTTGGCTCCGGTGCATTACTTGACAATATGTAATATCAAATACAACATATACATGATTTAAGCACTTTGGAAAAATAAAAAGCACATCTGAATGTTTTAATCAAAATGGGAGATCTTGAAAAGGGGACAAAATTAATGTTGGTTAAAAAAAATGCGATAAACTGAAAAAAAATTTAGACATCACAATATCAATTGCTAATATTAATATCAAAACATAATGAGAAAAAAATAACAATTACAGTATAAAATAGAGCAATCCCGTGCCTTGCACGGGAATTGAAGCTAGTTATTGTTAATACTATATCATGACTTGGATATTTTATATGGAAAATGTTAATTACGCCAAATTGTTACCCAAATAATTTCTCAAATGTCAAGTGTAGCAATTTAATTGATTATCATAATAGTGGATCCCCGCATTCACACCAAACACCCAATCAATAAAAAAATTTCACTATGCCATGTAAGCTTTGCCACATCTGGAAGTAATATTTGGATACCAATTTGGGGTATCTAGCATTACTCATTTTATATTATGGATCGTCAACAACCCATATTTTATATCATGGATCGTCAACAGTCCATATTATATCATGGATCGTCAACAATCTAAAAATATATATGGGCCTCAAGAACTCCCGATTACACAATATTCTAAGTCCAAGTACTCTTCATCATCAACAAAGGCTCTTGTTATGCCCAAAATCTCGCACGGGTATTTTATTCTGGATTCGGGTCAATTATAAGTTCGATTTGGGAATTTTAGGGTTTTGATAAAGATTTGCAGAAGGAGGACGCGCCCTCACCTCCCGTATGTGAAGGGCGCGCCCTGAGAGACATAAAAGCAGTCAAAAAGGATGTTTATCACTTTTACAAGAAATTAGGCCGCACCCTCTCTTTCTCTACAAAGAGGGCGCGCCCTAAAATACTAAAACATGATAAAGATTTATATTTAAGTTTATTTTCCAAGAAGTCACAGAAGAAATCTCTCCTAGGATTCTACTCAAGCTGGGATTCCAGAAGTTGAAGAATTCCCTCCTGTCGTATCTCAGGAGGGGGATGTCCGTCGTAGAAGGCCTCCAGGGGTTTTCCTGGATTTGGGGACCTTTCTTATACACAGAGGGCATGTTCTCCTCGGTGCAAAGATTGGTCTCTCTCTGGTGTGTGCTTTGGGAGCTCTGTTCCTGTAGCCAATGGGCGAGCTCTCTTTGGGGAACTTTGGAGTAATCATGCACTTTGCACCCAAAAGCTACGGATCACCTGTCCTGCTATTTGGTGGGTGCTTCTCATTCGAGGGACAGGGATGCGTTCTGCACTTGGGGTAAACCATGGCTTTAACTGCATCCTTGAAATCAAGAAATAGCTTGTAGCGAATAGGACTAGTCCTCGACGGGGGAAGTTTCCATATTCGTGAAGTCTTGTGATCTTGGATGAGCCTTGGGCCTTTTGTGGTTAGGCCTCATAGTAGAACATTCCGGATGCTAGATCGATATCCAAGCCCATCTGGGTTTCTTGCTCTCCAAGAACTACGTGGGCTTGATCCTCTATAAATATAGAGGTACGTAGGCAAATTGAGGGGGATGGAATCGAAGAGCTACGAGCCACCACCAAGAACCCTCTCAATCTCAGCCCCCAATTCATCACAGCCACCACACTCCGGTGACTTATCCGGCGAAGAACCACCGTCATAGATCTTGATTCCGGCGACAGACCTCAAACTTTGTTGTTACCAAATTCCTCCGTCAACAAATTGGCGCTAGAAGGAGGGGGCCCAATCAAGATTTTCATCTTAGGAGGAAAAGATGTCTCATAATCAGCGTGGGGGTTTTCATGAAAAGGAGGATTACGTTCTGAAGATAGCTTGGGGAAACCAAGCTCGTCACGAAGCTTCTGTTCCGGAGGAAATTTCTGTTCCTCCGCACCACCATGGAACTCCAGCCATCACCGGCGGACAGCCGCCCGTTCCTATCAGTATGGCGGCATCAATGGAGCAATTCTATCGTATGGGAGATGCCATAAATAAATTCGGGGTAAGATTGAGTTCTGTGGAGGAAGTGCAAGAAAATAGGAGAAAATCTCGGAATATCCTACAAAATCATTGCCGAACAGGGCGCCCTCCAAGTTATGAAGGTTCTCGAAGAGGTTGTTGGATCCTCAAGAGAGGGCGCGCCCTCACCCTCACTTGTCTGGGCGCACCTCTAGTAAAAATCGACGTGATGAAGAAAAAGTGATTCTAAAGATAATTTTAACGGTACTACCGCAAAAAGATTGCTTCGAGTATGTTCAAAGGTGGTGGTTTCTGAAGAATCCCCGAGTTAAAGATGGTGAAGAAGAATACCCAAGAACCTTCAGGGCGCGCCCTGAAGGTGGTAGCCAAGGCTCAGATGATTTCCAACTTCTAGGAAAATTCGATGGTTGAACACGTCCTCATCTCCAGGATGCATTCTCTAGAGAGAGCGGCTCCTTACCGACTTGGTGAAATCCAACGAATTAAGGAGAACCTCGCTGCTAGGAGTAGAGACTTTGCAAGCTTGAAGAAACGCTTAGGAATAAGGCTCGGGAGTGAGGCCCCGTGATCCACAGTGCGGGCCCGCTGTTGATAACAGGTCTGGGCCCCTTGGACATGAGCGAGCCCTTCCATGGAGTGATAGTCCACAGCGCGCGCCCGCTGTTAATAACAGGTCTGGGCCCCTTGGACGCAAATGAGTTCTAGCATGGAGTGGTAATCCACAGCGCGCGCCCCCTGTTGATAACAGGTCGCGGCCCCTTGGATTCGAACAAACCTCATAATAAAGAGGGTTCGCCGTCAGCATCTCTTATCAAGGGAGCACTACCAAGACGTGTTATAGGGAACACCCATGGAAGATGATATAGGAGAGAGGTGCAAATGGTGAGTTTTGCTAATTCAAGCAGAACAGGCCTCAGAAGATTATTATGAAGCGCGCCTTCCCCTGACTGGGCGCGCCTCCAGGTAATATACAACCTCTATATTATTTTGCTCCATATATTTATTGCATGTATAAAGTTCCAGGGGTTTACCTGATGAGAAGGCCTCCAGGGGTGTGCCTGATGAGAAGGCCTCCAGGGGTTTACCTGATGAGAAGGCCTCCAGGGGTTTGCCTGATGAGAAGGCCTTCAGGGGTTTACCTGATGAGAAGGCCTACAGGGGTTTGCCTGGCCAAGAGAACGGAGAACACTTGGAATCGAGGCCCCGTGATCCACAGCGCGTGCCCCCTGATTACAGGTCGAGGCCCCTTGGACATGAGCGAGCCCTTCCTCAAGGTCGTGATCCACAGCGTGTGCCCCCTGGTTACAGGTCGAGGCCCCTTGGACACGAGAGAGCCCGCTTTGAAGATCTCATTGGAAGATAATGAAGCCGGAGATGTAAGAATGACATTGTCTGGCCTAATCATCAAAGTGAGGAATAGCCCTCGACGTATTGCTGAGGGCGCGCTCTCAAGAAAGGCCCTACAATCGTTCCCTTGATTTCTCATAGTGCAACTGTTGGAGGATAGGGTGAGAATTCTAAACCCCAGGGCGATGCTCTACATCAAGACTCCACTTCAAGGAAATGCACGACTTCAGGAAAATCCTCCAACATAGGACGCGCCCTCAAGGAACTCTCCCTTAGAGGACCTTTCTGGTTAGGGCGCGCCCTCAAAGAAAGATGCAAATTCTCAAGCGAACTCCAATATCTACTAGGATAATTTACTGCTTAGACTCCAGAAGGAAAGAAGCTGTTGAGTTGTGGCCCCACGAACCATAGTGTGTGCCCCCTGATCATCAGGTTGAGGCCCCAAGGTCGTGAGTGAGTCCCTCTATGAAGAAACGATACTTTGCTACAGAGGACGCGCCCTCGTATCTACAATGACCTGAATGATAGGCATCAGGGCGCGCCCTAACTTATCAACCTCATGTTGTGGCTTCATCTGCAAGTATGATCGCAATGATCCATGGCATATCTTTTGCTTGAAGAAAATTGTATTGATGTGTGGCCCCATGAATCTTAGAGTGCGCCCCCTGCCAGGAAGGTTGAGGCCCCAAGGTCATGAGTAAGCCCCTCTACACAAGAATGACATTCATCAGGACTAGAAGAGACTTTGTCATTGCCCTCGTCCGCATAGGGCGCGCCCTAAGCAACAGGGCGCGTCCTCAGCAACTCCAACGGCTCTCTCCTAAAATTCCCCTCTTGGGATACCTCTTTAAGAGACGCTTCTTTAAGGAATGATATTCTGATGCTGGGGGGTAGTATTGATGCACCTCCCTAGCCCTACATATACACGTATTTCAGGTTTGTGTGAACAGCGGAATACCCCTACGGGGATGCCTCTTCGTGAGATGCCCTTCATAGGATGCCTCTTTGTGAGATGCCCTTTATTGGATGCCTCCTAGTGAGATGCCTCTTCGAGAGATGTTATTCATAGGATGCCTCATCTTGAGATGCCCCTTCATGGGATGAGATTTGAAGTAGCCCGTGACCAGAGAATGCACTCTTTCTACCAGAAGTTGATTGAAGTAGAGCAATGCCTGAATAGTAGACTACAAGCTAAATTAATTACCTCCTTGTCTAGGGGGGTAGTCCATGTACACTTTGTGTACACTTTCCCTAGTGAAATTTTCAACGTTTTCGAGAATGCAAGATTATGCCTTTAGGGCGCGCCCTGAAGGATGAGTTTGAATAATTCTCGTACAATGGAGGACGCGCCTTCGGGTAGAAGATGCGATGCGGAACTTTTTCTTGTAAGTATGCAAGCCTTCCCTCTTTTGAGGATGCGCTCTCCATCACCACATTCTTTTGAAGCTCTAGTGCAATTCTCTTAGATTTGATGGATGCAGCCTCCCGAACTCTAAAGTCATCAGAAGAAAGAGAAGCACTTGGAATCGAGGTCCCGTGATCCACAGCGCGCGCCCCCTGATTACAGGTCGAGGCCCTTTGGACATGAGTGAGCCCTTCCTCGAGATGGTGATCCGCAGCGCGCCCCCCCTGATCACAGGTCGAGGCCCCTTGGATATGAACAAGCCCCTCCTCAAGGTGATGCTGGAAGAAGAAGTAGCCGAGATCATGAAGATTGGAGGATGGAGAAGTATCAAGGAGAGAGAGGCGACCTCAGAACAAAGAGGGCGCGATAGATCTCCTCGTATCACTTAAATTCTTTCAAGTACTTGTAGTGAAGTGAGGTCGAGGGCGCGCCCTCCCTCTAAAGGAAAGCATCATGGAGGTTCTTAGGGGAATCCACGACCTCAGGGGAATCCACAGATTGAAGAAAATCCACAAGCTCAAGGTGAAAAGAACAAATTTAGACTCAAGAGGTAATTCTCACACAACTTCATGCCGGTGTTCCAGGAAATGCTCAAAGGACAACTTAGCTTCCACCCTCGAGGGGTACTCAATCAAGTGCGCAATCACATATTCAGAACATTCTTGGCTTTGTAACTGTCAACATGGATGATTTGAAGAGGCTCCTTGGTCACTTGGATGGAGGAAGGATATCGACTACAACACAAACTGCTTCATTTTCAGCATAAGTAAGAGAGACACAGCTCCCAACTGGGTATAGGGCTATGACTAATGATCTGAAGATTTTCATGGAAATGCAGACAATCGGAAGACAGAAATTCAGGGAAACGCCAAGGGGAAGATTAATCTACGAGTCATGTATATCGTACCGGAATCAGCGCTAACGGAGTGAATGCAACTAGTGTTGGGAGAGAATGGGGAACTCCAGATATGTATTCTTATGATCGAAGGACAAATAATTACACTCCGTTGGCGGCTTCGATTGAACACATCTTTGAGGTGAACAAGAATAAAGGGCTTTTTAAGAAGTCGGATCCTTTGTCTGCCTAAGCAAGGATAAGAAGAAGTACGATGAGTACTATGAGTCGACAAGTCATAATACTCATGAATGTCGTCAACAGAAGGATGAAATTGAAGATCTGATCAAGGAAGGATACTTGACCGATTGGATTGTCAGAGAAGTCAAGAAGTATAAGGAGAATCCTGAGAAGAACGGAGGGCGCGCCCTCCGTGGTGAGGACAAAAATGTGGAGAAGAAATTTGTCAAGAAAGGAAGTACACATTATCTTTGGAGGACATCACTTGAGGGGTGATAGCAGCAATGCTTTGGAGAGATATGCTCGAGAGGCAAGATATACCTCCCACCGATGTGAATAGCTTGGGGTTAAGGCCGCCCAAATTGTTCAAGGGAGAATGTGCGGATATCACTTTCACTGAGGATGAAGTTAGATGAGTGCACCACCATCATAATAATGCCTTGGGTATGGATTGGCTCTAAGAATGTGCATTGGGTTTTGTATACAATGGAAGTTCGGTGAATATTCAGTATTACGACACTTACAAGAAGTTGGGATTCCTAGACAAGGACATGGCACTAAAAAATACATGGATTTATGGTTTTTCAGGAGAAGTTGTGAAAGTGATCGGTGGAATCAAGTTACTAGTAACTCTTGGAGAAGGTTCTCTCTCAGTAACTCGGATGATGGAATTCATGGTTTGGATCAGGAGTCAGCTCACAATGCCTAGTAGGGCGCCCCTTGTTGAAAGAAATGAAAGTAGTGACTTCCATTTTTCATCTTACTATGAAATTTCCTACACCAAATGATGTGGGCACTATTCGGGGATCGCAACATGATTCAAGGAAGTGCCACCACAAGGCAATTAAAGGTTTTAGGAGAATAAAGGGATGGAGGGCACGCCCTCATTGAAAGAAGTTCTGGAGGAATCATGAACAACATCAAGGTAGGAATTCAAGCTCATTATTTTATTCAAGAATCAGAGGATGGGGAGGCGTACACCCAGAGGGCGCGCCCTCAGCATTAAAGGTGAAAGGATCAAGGGAAGAAGAATGTCATTGGAAGGATTGGTGAATGCCCTTGTCGAGGAAGACTTCCCTCTCAAAGAGGATGTGCCCTCCAAGGATGAAGCATCGATTGAAGATCCTCGAAGCTTTGATTTCGATTTTGATCTGAGAACATCGCAGCTGGTTGAGAAGACTGGTCCTGCAGAGGACTTAATTTCAATTATGGTGGATGAAAAGGATACAAGTAAGCATGCTGCTATGGTGGGAATTGATCCAGAAGTTATGTGCCATCATCTGAATATAGATCCTACCAAGAAAGATATTCGCCAGAAACGTCGACCAGTAAGTGGAGAGAGAGCTATAGCATTGAAGAAAGAGGTGGACAGAGTATTAAACGTTGGCTTGTTTAAAGAATCCTATTACCAAAGTGGTTAGCTAACTTGGTTTTCGTTAAATGGGAAAGGGAGGACTTGTGTAGATTTCACGGATTTGAACAAGGCTTTCCCTAAGGATAGTTTTCCTCTTCCTCAGATTGATCAGTTGGTAGATATAACAGTAGGGCATGTTCTCTTGAGTTTCATGAACACCTATTCGGGTTATAATCAGATTTCCATGTACGCGAGCACACTTCTTTCATCACAGATATAGGATTATACTGCTACATTGGAATGCCCTTTGGATTGATTAATGTAGAAGGAACTTGAGAAGACCATGGAGATGTATATGGATGACAGCTGAAGGGGTCCGTACGTCTTAATATCATAAGGCGCGCCCTCAAAAAAATATTTATATATTTAGTTTTAGTGCGAGCCCTGTGAGAGGTTTACACTTGTGCATAATATCTCTTGTTTCATACGCCGAGTTAGCTCATGTAAGCTTAGAGATGAGGTGCATTTGTGTTATTCCTCTACGAAAAAATCAAAACTAGAGTTGTCAAGAAGACAAGATTGAAGAAATGAAGGACGCGCCCTCCGCATAGAATCTTGAAGATAGGAAGAGCGAGGACGCGCCCTGAAGAAGAATAACTACGAGGAGATTTTGGTTCTGTGAAGATTGAAAATTTCATGCTTCATCTTTGATTTTACATGGAATTGGGGGGTAGTTGTTATGCCCAAAATCTCGCACGGGTATTTTATTCTGGATTCGGGTCAATTATAAGTTCGATTTGGGGATTTTATTAAGTAAATTAGGGTTTTGATAAAGATTTGCAGAAGGAGGACGCGCCCTCACCTCCCGTATGTGGAGGGCGCGCCCTGAGAGACATAAAAGCAGTCAAAAAGGATGTTTGTTACTTTTACAAGAAATTAGGCCGCGCCCTCTCTTTCTCTACAAAGAGGGCGCACCCTAAAATACTAAAACATGATAAAGATTTATATTTAAGTTTATTTTCCAAGAAGTCACTGAAGAAATCTCTCCTAGGATTCTACTCAAGCTGGGATTCTACTCAAGCTGGGATTCCAGAAGTTGAAGAATTCCCTCCTGTCGTATCTCAGGAGGGGGATGTCCGTCGTAGAAGGTCTCCAGGGGTTTTCCTGGATTTGGGGACCTTTTTTATACACTGAGGGCATGTTCTCCTCGGTGCAAAGATTGGTCTCTCTCTGGTGTGTGCTTTGGGAGCTCTGTTCCTGTAGCCAATGGGCGCGCTCTCATTGGAGAACTTTGGAGTAATCCTGCACTTTGCACCCAAAAGCTACGGATCACCTGTCCTGCTATCTGGTGGGTGCTTCTCATTCGAGGGACAGGGATGCGTTCTGCACTTGGGGTAAACCATGGCTTTACCTGCATCCTTGAAATCAAGAAATAGCTTGTAGCGAATAGGACTAGTCCTCGACGGGGGAAGTTTCCATATTCGTGAAGTCTTGTGATCTTGGATGAGCCTTGGGCCTTTTGTGGTTAGGCCTCATAGTAGAACATTCCGGATGCTAGATCGATATCCAAGCCCATCTGGGTTTCTTGCTCTCCAAGAACTACGTGGGCTTGATCCTCTATAAATATAGAGGTACGTAGGCAAATTGAGGGGATGGAAGCGAAGAGCTACGAGCCACCACCAAGAACCCTCTCAATCTCAGCCCCCAATTCATCACAGCCACCACACTCCGGTGACTTATCCGGCGAAGAACCACCATCATAGATCTTGATTCCGGCGACAGACCTCAAACTTTGTTGTTACCAAATTCCTCCGTCAACAGCTCTTTTTGTGGATACTTGCCTGACAACCTAATGACAACCTAATGAGTCAATATCATCAAAATATTATGGGTTTAGTAGCTCCATGTCGAAGACAATAACTTAAAACCCATTGATGAAGGCGGTGAAAACCATAGAATGAAGGATCTAGAATCCTAAAAAGCTAACTTATCGCAAAAGCATAAAGACAACTTGTTGCAAAAGCATAGTAATGGGTTGGGTCTAATACAAATTATAACCAAAATTGAATAGAACTACATGAATTTGATCCCTATAAATAAGAGTACGTAATTCATTAACATAATTCTAGGAGTCCCACAAATCACGAAATTCTAATTGTGTTCTTATTATTCATACCTTTTCTTCTTACAATCTCTATCCGATTACCCAAAATAAATTTAATACTGAAGCTTAGTCCGTGATGAAAATTGACTTCAACAATTATGTATGTACTCCCTCCGTCTCATAGTATGTTTCCTGTTTGAAAAAACACGTTTGCCAACGCACACTTTTGATCGTTAATATCTTGAATTTTGTATTAGTACTAAATATAAAAACTTCACTGTATTAAAGTACTCATAAATACGAATCCAACAAGATCACTCAAGACTATATTTTATCTTATAAATTATGCGTAAATTAGTAGTCAATCGCTTAAAATGAACAGTGTAAAAAGTCAAAACAAGAAACACATAATGGCACGGAGGGAATATTATTTTATTATGAGGATGTTTGGTACTCTGGTTCAGTTTCTTGTAAACGTGAAAACGTAATTTTTTGAAACGTAATGAAAATATTTATATATAGAAAACGTAATTGTAAAACAAATATAGAAAAGCATTTTTTACCCATTAACCAAAATAGTAAAGTATTTGGAAATAGGATCGTAAATTGATTCGGTTTGTAAATATGATACACGTCTTAAATTCGTTTTATAAATGAATCAAATTTGGTGAAAAAAATTAAATTTGAATAAAATATGATCCCGAATATGAGCACATATGTATCCGTTAAGATTAAATCTCATCTTATTCTTAGTAAAATGATCCAATTTTCTAGTTCAATAGTTATTTTAATAACTATTCTTAATAATATTATCTTATATAAAATTAAATCTCATTTAATTCTTTATAAAATGATCCAATTTTCTAGTTCAATAGTTATTTTAATTTTAATTTAATATATATTAGTCAAAAGCTCCTGCATTGTTTAAAAATAATAATATAAATTCTTAATCTTAATTTGTTGTTAACGACCTTGGATATTTATTAAATTAACACAAATATGGAATATTCCTTAGTGTTAGATTTAACGGTTCTTATCGATTTACTAAAAATCTAACTGTCACAATTATTTGTATGGTTGAACCATTAAACCAAATTACGAACAATTATTTCCTAATTTGCTTATTATAATTTTTTTTTTTTGAAAATAAAGACATCTTCCATTAAACAATCAAAGCTTCACTTTTATAATTTAGTATGATAGATAGATTGCGCATTGTAATTTTCTAATTACATTTGTAACTTTAAATTTTCATTAAATACGAGTTATTCACTCAATTAATTATCATCATATACTTATCAAATTATTTTTTAAGTTTTCCATTCGTAATTATTAATTTTTTATAATATTATATTTATTTTAGAATAAATGATTATTTTTAAAGTTTAAATAAAAACGATATTCAATATTAATGGATCATATGACTCGTATTCGATGGATCACAAACTGCCCCATTTAAAAAACAAAAAACCTTACTCATATTCAAGATCCAAATCTTAATATTCGAAATTCGTTTAAATTTCAATAAAATGATCCAAATTTTAAATCTAAATATGATAAAAATAAAGTACTTGAGGAACGAGGTATCCGATTCTAGCCCTATTTGGAACGAGGGAGTTCGTGTGACTGTTGTAAAAATTGCTAAACGGATCTAGGCGGTGAGCCTACCTTCTAGCGATTAATCGGTTAGGCGGCGATTAATCGAAATGATTAATCGGAATACTAATCGGATGTATTAAAATATTATTTTTTATATAATTTAATTTTAATATTTAAAAATTTATTTTATATAAATAAAAATATAAATATCTTCATTTTATTATTAAATATGATGAGTGAAATTACCCTTTCATATGTAAATAATATTTTTTATTAAAAAAATTATATTTGTAAAGTTTTATTCTTAATTTGACTATTTTTTTAAAATTTGACCGATTAATCCCGATTAATCGGCCGCGGCGCCTAATCCCACCTAGGAGTCTAGGACCGCCTAATCTCGCCTAGGCGCCGACTAATAAAAAAAACGCCTAATAACCGATTTTTGCAGATTTTAGGTGTTTAATGGCCGCCTAACGCCTAGATGCCGATTAATCGGTGGCCTAGGCCGATTTTTAGAGCAGAGGTGACAATACAGTATCATATGCAATTATGCATTTTTGTTTGTGTACAATATTATAGTACTCCCTCTGTCTCTAAAAACATTTCCCATTTACTAAATCGGGACTATCAAAATACTTTTTCCCTTTCTATTTTAAGCCATAAACAATAATATTAAATACTCACTACTCCACCCACTACTCCTTAAAAATAATATTAAATACCCACTACTCCACCCACTAATCATTACAAATAGGGTAGTGATTTATGCACACCCTAAACTTATTTATGCACACCCTAAACTTGTTTTAGACCAAAATAGCCTTAATCTTCACATGTTAATCTTGTATCTTTTTTTTTTTATAGCATAATCTTACCCAAATCTTACTATTATGCATAATTTTCTTTTCTAATAAAATGTTTTATGAATTTTAAATTAAATTATTATTATTAAAATTTTAATACTTGTTCTAATTTTATTAGCTCAATTATATACATGATCGACTTACTATAAATATGAATATTCAACTCAAAAAATAACTAATAGAAAAATACGAAAAAGAAATGTAATTTTAGATATGTTTTATTATTTATCAAAGTAAAATAATGAGTAGTTCCTTTAAGTTACAATTTACTCACTTCTAATCACATTTACAAATTATTATTTTTCCTACAATTTACAAGTAAGTAGAAGTATATAAAATTACTTCAAAAAAAAAGAAGTATATAAAATGAAAAATATTATAATAAATAAAATAAAAGACTAAGGTTATTTTAGTAAAATGCATAAAAAAGGGTGTGCATGAATAACTTTAGGGTGTGCATAAATCACCACCCTACAAATAATATTCAACACCCACTATTCCACCCACTACTCCAAAAAAATAATATTCAATACATACTATTCCACCCACTACTCCTTAACAATAATATTCAATACTCACTACTTCACCCACTACTCCAAAAAAACAATATTCAATACCCACTACTCCTTAAAAACAATATTTAATACTCACTACTTCTTACAAATAATATTCAATACCCAGTTTTTCTTAAAACCCGTGTTTTTAGTCAAACAGTCAAAGTAAAAAGAGACGGAGGGAGTACTAATACTACGTATAATCTAAAAGTAGTTCGTTTTTCTGTTTACTACGTGATGGACTTTTGTTTTTTAGGAAAATAGTTTGTTGTTGCATATTCCTTTTGCTTACGCCTACTGTCAATGAATTGATATTAGAACCGACCTGGCTGAATTTTTTATAGGCAATGAATATGATTTTGAGCAAGAACAATCGACTTTGATTAAAATAATTTGATTTCCAAGAAATTGATATGAATATCTTGGTGTTAGTTATCCAAATTTTTTCTCAAATATTACAAGACGTCTTACATTTTTGTTGAGAAGTAATCAGTTACTCCCTCCGTCTCGATAAACATTTCCCGTTTGACTAAAAACACGGGTTTTAAGAAAAAGTGGGTATTAAATATTATTTGTAAGAAGTAGTGGATATTGAATATTGTTTTGTGGGTATTGAATATTGTTTTTTTGGGTAGTGGGTGAAGTAGTGGGTATTAAATATTATTTTTAAGGAGTAGTGAGTGGAATAGTAGGTATTGAATATTGTTTTTTTGGAGTAGTGGGTGGAATAGTGGTTGTTGAATATTATTTGTAATGATTAGTGGGTGGAGTAGTGGGTATTGAATATTATTTTTAAGGAGTAGTGGGTGGAGTAGTGGGTATTGGATATTATTTTTTATGGCTTAAAATAGAAAGGAGAAGAGTATTTTGATAATCCCGATTTAGTAAACAAGAAACGTTTTAAGAGACGGAGGGAGTAGTTTATTACATACCATGGAAGATATGGTCGAGGAATTGTTGGGACTATTTGTTTTTGAATTAATCCGGTGTATCTAATTATCTAGTCTATACTCCTCTCTGTTATTGGAATCGGCCAATTTCTGAAAAGTCGTCGATAAATTAGTCAAAAATCGGTCAAAATTTTGGAACCGATTCGATCGATTTTGCAAAAATCTCCGATAAATCGTCGATTTTTCAACCGAATCACTTTCGATAAATCGTAAATCGATACCTCAATCGAATAGTTCCGATTTACAAAATCTGCAATAGTGATACTCCTTTATATAGATTAACTTACTCACTTATCAAGTGCTCTCACTTTGTAACAGGTTGTGTCCAAAATTTCTAATATACAATCAATTAGTCATCTAGTTCAATGATTTTAGTTATAAATTTAAATTCATTATACTTAGAATTGGATGTCACAGTTTCGATTCTGGACAATGTCTATAACTAACGTTTTCATAGCATTTGACTTTAGGGGGATTTTAGAGTTAAATCATAAGAAATTGGAAGGCATAAATGTGAAATGATATTAAATAAAATGTGGAATATTGCGATATTTTGGATTTTAGTAGTTTGACTTTGTAGCCGTGAACACCTTTCAATTTGTAGCGGTGTTGCCTAAATATAGATTAACAAACTCTCTTCTCGAGAACTTCATTTTCAACATGAATTGTCTAAGATTTATAATATCTATGAAGATAGTCATCTAATTCAATGTTTTCAGTTATGAATTTAAATTCACTTTATTCAGAACTGAGAATTTAAATCTGATTACTCGCTATGAGGTTTTAAATAGTATATTTTATTACAAATTAAACTAATACATTAAATACTATTATTACTATAATATATATGTTTATTATTCTTTTATTATTCCCATACTTAATTCCTAATCGTGAACCCAATCGTTTAGTTTCGATTCTCGAATTTTATGAGTATTTCTATACAATTATTATTCATATATTGGCGTAATTATATAATAATTTACCCAAGAATTTTAATCTAAATATATGCACCAATATAAATTATTAAAAGTTAATGACTATTATTAGTTTGTTGTAATGAATTACGTAATATTAAAGTAGATATTAAATAATAATATTGAATATAAAATTATTAAATGATGTATATTAAATATATGAAAGGCTAAAATAGTAACTTTGCAAGGAATAAAATGTGACATGTATATACCTAAGTTCATTACATATCATATATCACTAATTTATACTAAACTATAACATATAAAATATCTTAGAAATTAAAATACCAAATAATCTTCATTCATCACCCAACATACCTAGCATATTTATGACTTACATAACACATGCGATTGGCTAGCCTAATGGTAAGGTGGTGTGTATTTGAATGGAAAGACCTATGTTCGATTCTCAACAACAACAATTTTTTGAAAAAAAATAAATGGTTTAAAATGAAGGGCTAAAATAGTAACTTTGCAAGGAATAAAATGTGACATGTTGTGGTTGTGGTATTATATATATAATAATAGATAGAGGGTCATTAATATTATTTTATTAAATAATTTCAAAATATCTAGTTTCACTAAATACCATATATCACTCATTTATACTAAACTATAACATAATAAATATGTAAATGTAAAACGAAGAAAAATGATTAAAATATCTTAGAAATCAAAATACCAAAGATTCTTCATTCATCACCCAACATACATAGCATATTTTATGACTTATAACAGGTGTGATGTGTTAGTCTAGTGGTAAGGTGATGTGCAAATGAACCTAAAGACCTAGGTTCGATTCTCATGAGCAACAATTTTTTGAAAAAAATTTAATCCATAGAGGGTCAAAATAGTAATTTAAGTTGGATTAAAATGGTACATGTTGTGGCATTATATATATAGGGTTGGACTCCATAAAGAACACTTTAAATAAAGAACAACAAAGAACACCTCATATCTAATAGATCCATTGCCCCTGGCGGGGCCACCCAATACAAAAAGTTCTGCAAAAGAAAAAAAAAGAAAATTTTACTGTTCATCGATGACGTCATCATGAATAGTAAAATTTTCAATTTTTTTTTTTTTTTGCTGGATGGATAGAGCCTAAAAAAATAAGAACTTTTTGTATTGGGTGCCCCTGGCGGGGCCAATGCATCTATTGGAATAAATGATTTTATAGTGTTCTTTATTGTTCTTTATATAAGAGTGTTCTTTATGGAGCAAAGGTCTATATATATATATAATAGATAGATGTTTTATCTTGGTTAGTTTAAGTAGTATTGTCAAACTGTCAATGATCTTGATTTACATAATTTATCGTGGCAGCCCAATGAGCTACAATTTATTGGCTAAAGTATTTCCCTGTATTTGTTTTGAAATGAGGCTTCAGGTATATTAAGAATCAATGCAAAATGTTGTTTACTACCTATCGGGCCGCGATTGTAGTTTGGGCCTAAAGATAAATTAACGCGTTTTTCATATGATTGGCTATTATGTAGTTACGCTCAAGATTGCTTTTTCTAATCTTCTCGATGCGGTAACGAAGTACCATTGTTTATTATTTTAATTTGATACATTGTGTGACCTAATAAATTTTAATTCGCTAAATATGTTATTTTAATTATTATTACCGACAAATAATTTTTATTCAAAAGTAATATTGTTTCTTTATGTTTTAATTTGTGATTGATATTTTGGTAAATTAAAAAAATAGAAAATTATGAACAAAAATCTAATGATCACAAATTTAATTGAATACGTATTGACAAAATTTATTGATAAAATAATTTGGTTTGTTTTTGGTTACGATCAAATAATTTTTTTGATAACTTTTCTAATATTTATATTACATAGATACTTCACAAAAAGCAAATTACTATAGGATAATAAAAAATTCCAAAAATTAAAATATGCAAAAAAAAAAAAAAATTCTAGCCAAAAATATGACTTTGTAAATTAGTTTGGAAAAGTTACTATTCAATTTTTTTTTTTTGATTTTTATGAATATATCCAAAAATTTAAATAATGTGCAGAAATAGTACCATGGTTTCTAAACTGGGGCTAAAAGCTGGCAAGTACAAGTATGTTTTTGTAATTAGTTCACTCTATTCAACAGTCAGATCTAAGCAGTTGGTGTAGCCAAGCCATGGACATATCTTCCAATCCTCGTACCGTCGAAGATATCTTCAAAGATTTCACCTGCCGTCGAAACGCCGTCGTGCGCGCTCTCACCTACGGTAACCCCCCCTTTCTTCTCTCTTCTCATTTCATCTTATCAATCACTCACAAACATTAATCTTTTTTCCCACTTTCATTTCTCAGATGTCGATGAATTTTACTCCCTCTGTGACCCAGGTTTGTGTTTATTTATTTCTTTTTGTGGGTTTATTTCTATATGTTGGGTTATAATTTATAATTATAAATGTTTGTGTTTGATAAGTGTAATGTGTTTATGTAGAGAAGGAGAATTTGTGTTTATATGGGCATCCTAATGAGTCTTGGGAGGTTTCTTTGCCTGCTGAGGAAGTGCCTCCGGAGCTTCCGGAACCCGCATTAGGGATTAATTTTGCTAGGGATGGGATGAACAAGAGAGATTGGTTGTCGTTGGTAGCTGTGCATACCGATTCTTGGTTGCTTTCTGTTGCTTACTATTTCGGTGCTCGTCTTAATCGAAATGATAGGTATGCCCCCCTTGTTTCTTTGTGTTCCGTTTGTTTGACGTAGAATATTGTGTTTTGAAATTATAAGTTTTGTTGGACATTTTGTCTGAGAAAATACATTGTGATGCAACTTGTCTCACAGAAGCTAATACAATTCAGTTGGTTAGAGCAAGTCCAGTGCTTGGCTATATTTGGTTCAATAGCTAAAATATAGAACCAAATCTTCAAAATAACCACTACAATGATGCATAACTATAGTTAATAAGCAAAAATGCATAAATGGATAATTGGTTCTATTAGAACCAAAGATGGGTATAGCCATACATACTTGCCACATCATCTTATAATAGAGAAAATTAGAGAAATATCTTTGGTTGACGAATTTCTACCTGGATATAACAATAGCTATTGTCATTTTAGAATTAGCATTGGATCACCAGTTCTATTTTAACACCAAATATCAGTTCTTGGTGCCAAAATATAGCAGCACACCAAATTAGCTATTGTCATTTTAGCATTAGCATTGGAGGCTCTTAGGGTTAGGGACCTTCACAAATCTGGCAAAATATAGAACTTTAGAAGTTGCAGGTCTTACCTGCTATGTCAATGTAATGTGAAACAACAAATTGATACTTTCTGGCCCATACAAAATTGTTGTACTAAAAAGTTTCTAGCATATTGGTGTAATTTTTTTGCTAAACCTTTTTTTTTTTGCTAAACCATATTGGTGTAATTAGTTGTACTAAATAACAATATTGGTGTAAATTATGAATAGTGATAGAAAAAACTTGAAGAAAAACAAAGAAAGAAAACAAGAACACTCGAAATCACGACCGGAAGAAAAAAGTTCTAAATCAAAGAGTTGAGGCCAGCAACCTGAAATTTGGAGATAGCTCTCTGCTCTCTAATAACTTTGAAAATTGCAGAAGGAAGAAATTGGATCAATTGTTATAATGGCGCCACCGAGGCAACAACATGGTGTCCTGATGGTGTTTAAATATTTTTTAATTTACTATTAGCTGGATTTTTGTATCGACCCTCATATCCAATTTAAGGGAGATAATATAACCAGACTCTTAGTATGTACCAAAATGACTTGCTTTCCGTGTAACACTGAATTGTGTCACGCTCCGTAAACTATAAAAAGAGACAGCCTTTCTCCCTTTTGACCCTAAGTCTAACATACATATGTTGGACATATCATTATTAAGGTCTTTGTAAATCATTTTCTCTCAAAATGGACCCTATTCATCCCAAGGTGAGAACCGTTAGTTCCTCCTATTATTTAACTTTGAGCGTACCTCTTGAAATATGATATTAATATATCACAAGTTTTATGATGAATGGCCCTGTCTCCTAATTGCCCTCTGATAGGTACCACAGCCCCATCCAATGAAACTTTCATCTTTATGAATATGAAACAGAATATATTTGTCTCTGTTTTATGTGTACCTATTGTCAATCACTCAGTCCAACACTCCTTCCTCAGTGGGAAAGCGTATTATCCCAGTTAACTTCTTCGGCCTAATAATTGATCTATCATCATTATTAATACTTGCATCCTGCCTTTTTTGTTTTTGGTTTGTGGCTATCTAGTTGGACTGTTGGACCATCTTCAACATCTGTTCAGACTAAATGTCACTAGGATTTGCATATAAATGCTGGTGTTATAATAAGTTTCTGGGGTTACTTGTTCACATTATCAACCTGCAGGCTGCAGGCATCAATTGTTTGTTCAGTTGTTTTATTATATAGATATTTTTGAGGTACATAATGAATAGGTCATAAGCTTTTAGTTTTGAACTATTGATGAAATTTTTTCCGGTTTTCCTATAAGAATATTATGGAGGAACGACACTTATTCTGCAATCTTCTTCCTCCCAGGTTTTGCTGGTTTTAATGTAGTTTTTGGTCCAGTCTACAGTTGTTCCGGCTGCTTCTTTCGTTCCTTCAAGTGTGTAGCAATCACAGTATTTGATAAATCTTAGGTGGTCAATCTTCTAGAGTTACTTTTAATTTGTCAGTTAGTATAGCAGTATAGCTTCTTTCACAATTTCATGAGCAATGGCACAATAAATAAATTTACCTTGAGCTTATTTGTCTATCTAGAAGCAATGCAGAACTCGTGGTTTATAGTACAAGGAGGTCAGTATGTTTGGGATTGGAAGGCTTTTGAAACAGTAAAAACTAACGTGATTAAAATTTGTAATTTCCTTCTACAACCTCAGTGAACAAGGCTAATTCATTGATCACTCAATCCCAAGCCGCCGACACATTTCTCACTCCAAAATGATAGCTGTCTCGATGAAGTACTGAAGAATTTAAGTTGCTATATCACATTATGCTTGACAATATTTAAAACAAGCTAATGAAATATCTGTAATAATAAGACATAATGGTACCGACCAGGCGATCACATAGCTCATCACTAGGCCATTGTGGTTTCCTATGAATATGGTAATTCCTATGGATAAGATAAGAGGATGCCTGAGTAGTGTTCCCAGCTAGTGTAATTATTACTCTTGAGTAATTGAATTTAATGAAAATTTAATGTCATGTTTATGTTCTTACTCCTACCTCAGCCCCTTTCTCGACATCCTTTTCTTCTTCTGTCAACATCACAGTTGAAATAGCTTTACCGTCTACTTCGACTAGTTGTGATTTTGTAGTGTTAATTCCTTTACATCCCTCCTTGTATGTACACAAGTACACCTAGAGCTGCGAAACACGTACTTATATCAATAACTAGTATTTAAGCCCGCGGTGCTGGGCTATTTTAATTTTATAATTACTATTGATGGTGAAATAATATTTCATCATCCTATTAGTCCTCAAATTCAGAATGATATTGTTTTTTTGTTGCTGCTATTGGTAGGTTGTTTGAGGCAATGTTCTAAAAATCGTTAGGCGGGTCCAGACATTATTTTTTTTATTAAAAAAATTTAATTTTTTTTACAGTTTTATTCTTAATTTGACCGTTTTTTAACATGTTGGCTGATTAATTCCGATTAAATTTGATTAAACTCGCCTAAATTTTTATCGAGTAAAAAATAAATATTCAAAAAATTAAATATTCAAAAAATTAAATATTTATAAAAATTAATATAAAAAATTAATCTTGTAATAGAACTTAAAGTAACTATTGAATTAAAAGTAAAAAAATAACAATGGTAAGTATATTTTTAATAGGATTTAAACATATTTCAAATTAAAAGTATCATAATATAAATTAACATAGATTTAATATAAAATGTAACAGGACTGAAACTAAATTTTATATGGAAATCAATATATACATTTTGTTATAGCATAAGTCATACAACAGTATAGATGGAGTTTTCAAGCGGATAAATTTTTGAAGGTGGAGTTTATATTTGCAGTGATGAAAATTCTTAAAGATTTGCAGGTTAACTAGAAATCAATATATTGTATATATTACTTCATACTACTACTATAAATGATACTGATATTATATAAAAATGATTATTAGATATTGTGTTAAAACTTAAAAGTAAAACTAGATGTCGAACTACTAAAGATCTATGATTCGGTTACAACAGTGTAATATTGATCTAGTTACCTGCATCGCTAATTAATATGTCCAGAAGTTTTAATAAAGTGAGCATGTACTTGAATAGGAAACGCTTATTCAGCCTAATAAATGACCAGCCAACGGTCTTTGAAGTTGTAACACAGAGAAAGGCAATTAAAGACAAGGTCGGTGTTGATACGGGAAGCAAATCCAGAATCAGCACAAAGGTGATATTAGTCTCAACTATTACTGGGTTTCTTTTGCCACCATGTGTGATTTGTAGTTTTGTACACTAGCAAAAAATACGATTGATTGATTTTTTTAATTTATGTTATCTACTTTCAGAGTTCAAGTGATGGGCAGGCAAAAAGCAATCCAAGACCATACGATGAGGGTCACATGGAGGATGAAGATGAGCATGGGGAAACACTTTGTGGGAGCTGCGCAGGCAATTACAGTGCAGATGAGTTTTGGATTGGATGTGACATTTGTGAGAGGTGGTACCATGGAAAGTGTGTGAAGATAACACCCGCTAAGGCAGAAAATATCAAGCAATACAAGTGCCCGTCTTGCAGTATGAAGAAGGGAAGGCAGTAGAAACTTGATAAGAGCTTAGCCTCCATTAAGGAGTGCGGCAGTGTCATTAACAGTATTTATCGTAAAACTACCTGCAGTTCATTTTAAACTCCTATTCCTTTATATTTGTTTGTTTGGATCTAACTACCTTTTCTTGCTTTGTTATTTTTGTCAAAACAAAATAGGTATGATTCTATTTTGCCCCAGTCTTGAATCTCTCCCCGTCTTGAAAAGTTGATGCCTGTTTGGCTGTTTCTAGGTGATCTATTATCTTTTTGCAACAGGGTGAAGGTTGTTTATTTTGATTTATCTTCTTATGGAGGTGTTTGTCATTCAGTACTGTTAGGCACCAAGAATATTTTCTCAAAACTAAAGCTGTAAAAAAAGGGCTTGCAGAACTCTTTCATGTCTTGTAATTTTTTCCAAGGAGTTTTTAATGTCAATCAATTGACACTAAATTGCAATTTGCAGCCTTTGATTCGGACCAAAGTCAGTTTGGTACTCATAGTTTGCATAATTGCAGTTTGCATCCCTAAGAATGTTTGGGCATTGCAAATTGTACCCTTTCGTGTACATTTACCAAAAATTCAAGGATAATTTGGTAAATTCAGAATACTTAATTACATTTTGATCCCTAAAATATGAAATGTTGCATACATGAACCCTTTAACAAAAAGTTTCGAATTTTCATATTTTTTTTTGATTTTTTCCTAATTTTTTTAGAATTTTTCCTAATTTTTTTCAAATTTTTCCAAACGATTCACAGAAAAATTCGAAAATTTTTATGAAAAATTCGAAAAAATTTAGGAAAAATTCGAAAAAAATTATGAAAATTCGAAAGTTTTTGTTCAAGGGTTCATGTATGCAACATTTCATACTTTAGGGATCAAAATATAAATAAGTATTTTGAATTTACCAAATTATCAGGGGCAATTTGGTAAAAATACGCGAAAGGGGTGCAATTTGCAACGTCCAAACATTCTTAGGGATGCAAACTGCAATTATGCAAACTATGAATACCAAACTGATTTTGATTCGAACCAAAGGGTTGCAAATTACAATTTAGTGTTGATAATTTTACTAATTCCATACTATTGAATCTGAAACATGACTACTATCCGGTTTGTTTTACCGAGTTCAAAAAATAAGTATTTAGTAATGCCTAGCCTAGGAAAAGATATATGAAGACACCAACATCATGTCGGAGACTTGGAGCAAGTTGAACGGCTTACCCTTACTAGAAATTTAGCTCAAAAGAGTACCCTAAGTCAAAGATTTAGGGGATTAAGCACAAAGAGTGTACCAGTAGTTACCTAAAATATTAAAACTAGATTATAACCAAGATATGTGTCTAAGATTAAGTCTGCTTTTCTCTCCAACATGAGTGAGTGGTTTTGAGTTTCTCTCCATTTCTAATCTCTTTACTGGGAGTTAATAATTCGTGAGAGTTTGTTCTTTTTCTTTTCAAATGGCACGATATCGGGCTATTGACGAACAACTGGAAGATCTTGATATTGAAGAAGAGGAGAATGAAAGTTCTGTTTTCGATGGGGTTATCGAAGAAGAGGTGAACTGATATGAGCTGTGCCTGGTAAGAAGATTTCTTATGGAGAAAAATATTAATACTAGAGCAGTGAAATCAAAGATGGCTGACGTTTGGAAACCACAATGGGTATCAATATAAAGGAGTTAGAGCAGGGAATCTTTTTGTTCCAATTCTACCATAAGGAAGATATGAACTGGCCGGGTGGCCAAATGAGGTCCGTGGATGTTTGATAATGTCATGATGGTCCTTGAGACGGTAGCTGATGGTCCTTGAGACGATAGCTGTATGTGAGGAGCCTTCGAAAGTCCAACTCTGGCATTTAAATATCTGGATTCAAATTCATGATCTCCCAATGGGTTTCATGTCAGAGGCTGTAGGAAGCAACTCTAGAACTTATTTGTTGAATTTCTTTAGTATGATGCTAAGAATAACACGTCTATAGCGAGATTGCATGAGTTTAAGAATCAAAATAGATGTGCGAAAACCTCTAAAGCGGAAAAAGAAGTAAAAACTCGCTAGTAGTACAAGAATGGTAAGCAAACAAGTTCTAGCAGATAGAATATTACAAACAACTTGAACTTGATTTACTAAGAAATTAAAAGCTCTGGCGGAGATATAAAGATGAGAGATATGATCTTCTGTGTTCTGTCTTTTTAATCTTCTGTCTCGTGTGTCTTGTGATTAATGTGGCCGCCTCTGTCTCTTTTATATCCAACAAACAATTAATTCTCATGCCTCCTATCTATTTCTTTTTGCTCGGCAAGAGTATACAAGTTGGCTTAGCAAGAATATAAGATATACTTGGTAAGAGTATGCTGTCCAGCCAAGAGTATGTTTAGCAAGAATATAAGATATACTCTTAGGAATGATGGAATTGAGTTCACTGTAACTTGCAAATTTGAAAGCCTGGGCGAATTTGGTTTCTCTTGCGATCTAGTTTCACATACAGATCGTTTCTGAAAAATTTATCAATAGGAGAGGTGAGGAAGAAATGAAAGAATGGGGGAGTTGGTTGAGGGCATCGTCACATAGGGTGGTCGGTCAGGGACAGAGCAAATGGCTCAAAGATGAAGATGATGCCACATGGGAGGCTAGGATTGGCAGAGGAAATAATTTCCAAAATGTTTGGGATGAGGAAAGTTCAAAAAAAGGAAAGGAGATAAGAGAGTGATTGTAGGGAGTTGATTGTAGGGAGTTGGTTGTAGGAGATACTCGAGATAATAATATCTCAACAAATTACTCCCTCCGTCCCTTATTGATCTTCCCATTTGAAATGTTGGGACTGTTCATAACATGTGACAAATTACTAATTTACGTCTATTCTATAATACCAAATATAGTCATGAGTGATCTTGTTGGATTCGTATTTATGAGTACTTTAATACAGTGAAGTTTTTATATTCAATACTAATACGAAATTAAAGATATTAACGAGTAAAAATGTGCATTGGCAAACGTGCCCGAGGGAAATGGGAAAAGTTTTTAGGGACGGAGGGAGTATTTAGTAAGTGCTAATTTAGCGGGCTTTCAAGCAACTTCAAATATTTTGTATGGGCTGAATGAGAAGGATCCTATTGGGCTAAAATTGGAGGAATGCAAAAGGAGGAGAAGTGGGTCAGAAACATTTGGCACTATGGACATCGAAGGGGGCCTGGCAATTATTGGGCCACAGGACGAACAAAAACAAAAAGAAGCTGCTATTTCTGGAGGGGATTTAACAACATCTTCAGCTCTTATATCGGCTAAGCTTGCAGAGCAAGCTAGCCGTCAACAATGAGTCTACTAAGCTGGAAATGTCGAGGATTAGGTAATACTCGAATAGTACGTGTCCTTCAAAACATAATAAAGTCTCAAGACCTTTTATTTTTGTCTAAAACTCTTGTAACAAGTAATAAAATCGAGGAACTTTCTTCGAAGTTTAGTTTTGCTAATCATTATTCAGTTGATAGAGTGGGAAGGGAAGGTGGCCTTGCAGTCATGTGGAAGCAAAATATGGTCTGTAATGTTGTTGAGTCGTCACAAAATCATATTGACATTAATGTAATGGAGGGTACTGCTGTATCTTGGAGATTGGCTTGTTTTTATGGGTTCCCTAAAACGACTAGACGTCAAGATTGGGTATGTGAAAGGCTAAACAGAGCCTTTGCAACTGAGTCTTGGGGGCATTTGTTTCTTTTATGTACTCTATATGTCTCTCACGCAATTGTATCTGATCACGAACCTCAAGTTGGAGTTGATCAATGTCTCTATTTCTAAAAAGCATTTTTGCTTTATATTCGAGAATACTTGGTTGAAGGAGCCAGAGTTTCATAAAGAGTTGTCGAAGTATTGGAAAAGTTTTCCATCATCCCACCTTCTTCCTAATCTAATCTCAGTCTCATCTTTCATAGCAAAGTGAGGACGAAACTTTTTCCACAAGTTTAGAGAGAAGATGATTAAGCAAAAAGCAGTGATTAATGATCTTCTCAATAGAGAGGATGATGATGGTATTCAAATGTATTTTAAGGAGAAAGATAAACTGCACGATTTTCTTATTCATGAAGAGATGTACTGGAAGCAAAGGGCGAAGGCATTTTGGCTTGAGGAAGGAGATACAAATTCTAGATTCTTTCATGCCACAACTTCTACCAGGGAAAAAATGAATCACATCTCGTTTTTAAAGGCCGATGATGGGAGGATTGTAACTCAGCATGAAGAACTGTGCAGCTTAATAAGAGTTATTTTTCTAATATTTTTGCAACATTTGATAACGTTGGCACTTTTCCACAAAGGGAAAATGAATGGGTACTCACGAATACTCAAAACGAGATGTTGACATCGGAGCTGTCTTTTTGAGGAGTTGACAATAGCAAAATTGACCATAACAAATTTTTTTATTCAAATACATTATACCATCCATTGTCATAAGTGAACTTTTAAACACCCAAGGTAATATCTCAAATTTCAAGATAATATATTTAGACATATACAAATCCATCCATCCATCCATCTATTACTATATATTAAACTTCAACACAAGGGCAAAGTTTGTCATTTTAATGGTTGTGAAGTTACGATTTTATCCTTATATTTTCAAATATTACAAAAATGCCATCCTTCAGTAACTATGTAAAAAATAGTGAAATTATATTTTTGTTGGAATTCGAACAATCGACCTTTTTCAATCAAACTCATGTCATAACCAACTTTGCTACACTCAATTTTTATATATTTTTTAAAAATCCTATAACATAGACCACATCTTCTCTTCTCGTATATTCCTCTTCTATTTTTAGTTTTGAGTAAATAAAATATTGATTTATATTATTTCTAGAATATTGGATAGATAAAATTACACAAAAATATTCTAATCGTATGCTCAACAATTCTCTTTTGCCATTTTATATAATTGATATAAAAACAAAATTTTAGATTATACTAGTCGAATACAAAAACAGAGATTTATTTACATGCGTATTCATGTAGATATTAAATTTTTGAAATAAGATATTCGCCCATCTGATTGGAAAAACCATGGAGGTCTATGTTGATGATATGTTGGTCAAAAGCCTATTTATAGCAGACCACATTAAGCACCTCAGAGAGGCATTCGAAGTGCTGAGGCACCACAAGATGATGTTGCATCCTACCAAGTGTGCTTTTGGCATTGGATCAGGAAAGTTTCTGGGTCTGATGGTTTCAAAAAGAGGCATAGAGGCCAATCCTGATAAGATCAAAGCGATTTGGGACATGGAACCACCCCGCTCTATACGGGATGTATAGAAGTTAACAGGCCGAGTTGCAGCCCTAGGGAGATTTATCTCCAAGTCTGATGATAAATGCTTACCATTCTTTCAAGCATTGAAGAAGGTGAAAAACTTTGAGTAGACACCCGAAAGCCAAGAGGCCTTTGAACAATTGAAGAAGTATATGGCTGAAGCCCCATTGCTGGCCAAACCTAGTCTTGAAGAGACTCTTTATTTACACCTGGCGGTATCTGAATAAGCATTGAGCGCTGTGCTATTTCTGGAATTGCACCAGTTGCTATGAAAGATCTGAGGATGTGCAGTGCTTCTATTTCTTCAGCATTTCTGACTCCACCTTTCTTCTGTAGTTGATCAGTGATAGCAATGATAAGTCTGTGATTTCTAGAGGTGAGATCATTGGGAATGACCAACTACTTGATGTCTTCAATTTTGGTGCCAGACTGGTAGATGATTGTCCATGGCTTTCTGATTACTTCTGGCAGCCTTGAAGGTTGATCATTCCTTAAGTCATCATACAGACTCTTGTTGTTCTCATTTCTCTTCTCAATACGCTCAAGTATGGCATCTACCTGAGAGTGTTTTAGGGCTTGAAGAGTCTTGTAGGTTAGATGCCATATCTTTGAATTGGATACCATTATTATTTCCTTAAACCATGAGCTATTGATTTTCCTGGGTATAACAGTGAGACAGTCAATCTGATCCTTCAGGCTCCTCAGATAAAATTGAGTGTCACTAGCCTGCTCCCTTGAGACTTTCAAAAACTCCAAGAATGCTTCATCATGATAGACATTTGAATTTGCAACTTCTTGTAGCTTGGCCTCAGTAACCACCTTTACTTCTACAGGCTTGGCACTTTCAGATTTGGAGGATGGAGGTTTATCAGATGGCATGCTCCCTGCAACCACTGTGGTAGTGATGGATTGTTTCTGGCCACTTGGAGTGATGATATGCACAGTTGGTAGAGTAACAACTGGCAGAGTGGTTGGGGGCTCATCAACTTTGGATTTCCCTTTCCCTGGCACATTTATAGGTTTTGGAGCCCTTTGGTGACCACCCTCATTTAGCTGTATGCCTTTCTCCTTAGGTTTCTCCCCCTTTGGATTTGAATTCCTTAACCTCTTCTCCCCCTTAGGCTTGTTGTCAGGCACATAGGCTTTAGGAGTGGCCTTTGGGTTGGAAGATTCTTCAGGTAGAGGGAGACCCATGTGCTTCATCATAGCAGACATCATAGATTGTTGATGCAGAAGGACATTAGCTGTGGTGGTGGCTTGGGTGTCCAACTGTTCATTGAGAATTGCAACCTTGTCTGTAAGATGAGCATTGGTTTCTTTGAGAGACACCACCTCCTTCTCAAGAGTATCCACTTTAGTGAATAGCTCATTTGCCTTGAAACCAGATAAGGATTGGTCTTGCAGTCTCTTCACTTCATACTTTGACATTTCATGCACAGGGACCTCAGTCACGAGCCTGTCTCAATATGGATTTTTGAACATTGTCCTCAACATGGCATTGGATTCTGTGGTCTGATCAGATAGAGCTTGAAATTTATGCCCCAGACCTGTGACAGCATCTTTGAGAAAAGCCAAACCATTGTCCATCTTGGTACAAGTAGATTTGCATGCTAGAATATCCTTGATCACAGTCTCCAATTTAGGAAATTTGGCCTCAAAAGTCCTCTTTATCTCATTCACCTCTGTGGCTGTGGCTGTACACACTCTGTTGACTTCAGTTTTGACTCCTTTTCCCAGATAGTGTGCAGCCTTGAGGAATCCCTTGTGTGAATCATTCATAGCCTCATACACTTCACCAGGAGTCAGAGATTTTGCATTGGAACCCAGTGAAGTGATGTATTCCTCTCTGAGATATTGAAGAGCTTCATCAAGAGTAATATCATATTTTCCTTACAGCCAGGCATCTACATTGCCATCTCTCTCAGCATCATCAATTATCTTGGACTTTTGCATCTCCACATCATCCCTATGGCATAGCAGAATGGCTTCATAGTCTGGATTAGGCATGTTGGAGGTGACCAAGTTCTGAGCAATCTTGACAAACTCAGGAATCTAATCCACAACTAAGCTTTGAAGTGCTTCAACCGTCAATTGTGGTGGAACAGACCCTGATCCTGAAGCACTGTCATGTTGCACAGGCTTTAGCCATTGTGACATAAAGTCAGAGCTAGAGCTAGGCAAGCTAGACTCCTCAGTTACAGATGCAACTTCTGCAACCGGATGGAATGACTCTACTACTGTTGTCTCCACAGGAGTGGGATGAGTTACAACAGTAGTTGACACAGGCACAGAATCTCTAGTAAAAACTAGTGAATCCTCTGTGGTTGTGATGGTGTCATCAGGATATGCCCCAGCTAGCACTCCCTCACCATCTGAATGTGGTTTCTGGGTGGTGAGCACAGTTTAAGCACCATGTCACTTGAATTTATTGGCTCATCAAGAGAGAAGAATTCTTGATGATCAAGTCCTTGCTCCTCAATTGCTTGAGTTGCAGGCTGCAAAGAAATTTCAGTTGGAGATTCTGGAAGAGAAGTGTCTTGTGGAATATATTTTGGTAACTCCCCTTGAGAAATAGAGGGAGTTTCAAATGTGATGTGCTCTCCACTCAGTGTTGTGCCAGCCTTATCACTCCCATGTGCTGACTTTGTACAGATTGGTGCATTGGGGAGGATGTTTGATTCTATAGATGCACCCTGTTGGGAGGATACACCTAGTGAACTGTTTGCCCCTATTTTTACAACTTCAGCCATTTGTGTGACTGAAGAGGTGGTTTTAGTTTTCTTCTTCTTTGGCCTGATAAGGGTTGACTCAGGTTCCTCACTTTCTACACCTAATTCCACAGCCAATGCTGCTTCAGATAAGATAGTTAAAGGTGCAGAAGCTATCTCCTTTCTCTTCTTTTTACTAACATCACCCTTTTGAGAGGATGATGCAGTTGGCTCAATGTTTGGTAGAGTGTTTGGCTGAGAGGGTTGGTTAGCAGGCCCTGGGTTAGCATTTTGTTTTACTTGCTTAGGCTGTGCTAACTGTGACTTGGAATCAAATATTGGCATGTTGTGGGGGTAAGTCCTAAACAAACCCTCCATATGAGAAGTTATGTTAAGTCTTACATCCACATCATTCCTAGTCTCCAAATTACCAAAAATGAGTTTGGTCATGGATTTAGGATAGCCTATTCTATTTTTATCTATCCCAGGCAAATCAATCAATTGAGCATTTTTAAAATTAAGTACAGATTGAATAAAGCGAGGGAAGAAAATGTCAGTACCTCTCTTGGTTGTGTTCTTACCAAGTCTCCCATACAACTCTTGTAGGATGATTTGACCAACATCTATCTTTCTTCCATAGGCCAATGCATAGGCAATTTGCTGCGCGGGTGCACTGATTTGGTCAAAACTTGATTTCCTGGCAGTGAAGACTTGAAGAAGAGTTGCAGACACATAGCTCCACTCCTTCATCAGATTCTTCCTGTTTAGCTTTCCAAGATTAATCCCATCTGAGTAGTTGATGAATTCAAAGAATTCTTCCAACTATGTATTTGTGGCCAGTGTGTCATATGACTCTTGTTGTAGACCCAGTGCTTGATTCATGTCTGCAGTGGTGATAGTGATTTCCTGGTCCTGAATCTTGCAGTAGATTATATATGACGTTATTGCACTTTCGAGGGCTACAACTTCTACAATAGCAGTTCCCCAAAACTGTTCCAGAATGTCTAGATACAGAGTTGGGTTGGCAGAGAGTGCATCCTTGATGTATGACTCAGACATCCATTTTACAAAGCACTTGAAGTTCGCATTGGGTGCTTCCACATCACTGGTTAGGGCGATAAAGTTGGTGTTGAATTTCACGGTTGCCATTGATACAGAGAAAAGAGAGAAAAGAGTAAAGGTTGAAGAAGAAATTTAGCTTTTGGTAGTTAGGGTTTCAGAGGTTTTGGGAGTATAGATGCTTGAGTAGTTGAGTGGAATGAATCGAATAGATGTAGAATTGTAAAAGTATGAAGTACTTGAATTGTCGATTAGTTATATGTTTTGTATCGACAAGTCAGGCATTCGAGAAGTAGAAAACAATTATTCGATAAGTCAAGAAAGGCTTATTCGATAACTCAAGCAGATGGTAACTCACAGCTGACATTTATCTAACTTAGAAATAATTCTAAATTAAATAAAATATGTTTTTATGAGTGAATTAAAATTTTAGAAAAAAATCCAAAATCGGTTGAGATTCAGCGAGAATTCAGCCTTTTCAAATGATTCGAGAACTCAAATATAGTATTCGAGAACTCATTTATTAGAGAACTCAATTACCATATTCGAGAAGTCAAGAATACCTCTATTCGATATCTCTAAAAGACTCTATTCGAGAACTCAAGAGTACTCTAATGAGACTTGTTAGAGATGTCGAATAGTGAACCATTCGAGAAGTCTGACTTATCGAAATATGCTCATCACTCACAAAAATTAATTTTCACTATCTTTTAAAATTTACCAGTCATATTCAATGAAGAATATTCTAGCAAATTAAACAGTGATTTTCTCAAAATTTTCATAGAAATTTCAAGTTGACAAAATATGATTTTTCAACATATGCAGCAGATTTGAAATATTTATAAATCATATTTCAGCCAACACTTACTCCAAAAATATTGAGAATTTAAATAAAGTAAGTGTTTACTGCTGCAACACTCTAGATGATATATTCACCTAGCCAGAATCTGAAGAATTCAGCATTCCAATATCACTAACCAACCTTGTGAAGGTGGCTTCATCTAATGGCTTAGTGAATATGTCAGCTAGTTGTTTATCTGTAGAGACATAATGCAACTCAATGGTACCATTAGTTGCATGTTCTCTAATGAAATGATATCTGATGTCAATGTGCTTTGTTCTAGAATGATTGACAGGATTGACAACTATAGAGATTGCACTTGTGTTGTCACACATGATTGGAATTCTCTCCAACGCAAGTCCATAATCTCTAAGTTGATTTCTAATCCAAAGCACTTGAGCACAGCAACTTCCAGCAGCTATGTATTCAGCCTCAGCTGTAGAAGTTGACACAAATTGTTGTTTCTTGCTATACCAAGAGACTAACCTTTGACCAATAAACTGGTAGCTACCTGAAGTGCTTTTCCTATCCACTCTGCATCCAGCATAATCAGCATCAGAATAACCAACCAGATTGAATCCTGTGTCCTTAGGATACCATAAACCCAAGTATGGAGTGCCCTTCAGATATCTAAAGATCCTTTTTATATCAATCAAATGTGATTCTTTTGGATTTGATTGAAACCTTGCACACAAACATGTAGCAAACATGATGTCTGGCCTACTTGCAGTGAGGTAGAGTAGAGAACCAACCATGCCTCTGTAGACTGAGATATCTACTTTCTTGCCTTTAGCATCTTCATCTAATTTAGTTGCAGTGGCCATGGGTGTCTTTGCAGGTGAGCAGTCTTCTAAGTCAAACTTCTTCAATAAATCCTTGATGTACTTGGTTTGACTGATAAAGATACCATCCTTCCTTTGACTGACTTGCAACCCAAGAAAGAATGTCAACTCTCCCATCATACTCATCTCATATCTGCTCTGCATGAGTTTAGAGAATTTCTCACACAACTTCTCATTTGTAGACCCAAATATGATATCATCCACATAGATCTGAACTAGGATAATATCATCACCATGCTTCTTGTAAAACAGTGTTTTGTCCAATGTGCCTCTAGTGAATTGATTTTCAAGAAGAAATTGTGATAGAGTATCATACTATGCCCTTGGAGCCTGCTTAAGTCCATACAATGCCTTAGGCAATCTGTAGACAAATTCTGGGAAGTGTGGATCCTCAAAGCCAGGTGGTTGTTGCACATAAACTTCTTCTTCCAACTCTCCATTCAGAAATGCACTCTTGACATCCATTTGATAAACTTTAAAGTTTGAATGAGCAACAAATGCCAAGAATATTCTGATGGCTTCCAATCTAGCAACAGGGGCAAAAGTCTCATCATAATCAATGTCTTCCTGTTGAGAGTATCCTTTTGCAACCAACCTTGCTTTGTTTCTTACTGTTACACCATCTTCATCCATCTTATTCTTCAGAACCCATTTTGTTCCAACAATGGTTCTATTCTTTGGTTCAGGTACAAGTTCCCATACTTTGTTTCTTTCAAATTGATTTAGTTCCTCTTGTATGGCAATAATCCAATCTGGATCCAACAGTGCAACATCAAGTTTCTTAGGCTCAACCTGAGATAGAAAACACCCATAGAGGCACTCATTCTGAGTTGCTCTTCTAGTCCTTACTCCTGCACTAGGATCTCCAATAATTTGCTCTGCAGTGTGTGATCTATCCCATTTCCTTGAATGCTCAGTCTGATTTCTCATTCTTGATGTTGCTTCATCATCCAAGTCCTGATTATTCTCATTTCCTCCCCATGTGATGTTGCCACTATTCACAGGTGTGTCTTGGATGCTTGTTTCTCCACTATTGATTGACACAAATTCTTCTCTTGTATCATCATTCACTTGAGTTTGTTGAACTTGAGTTTCAACTCCAGTTTCAATCTCTTCATCAGAATCATCTAGATTATCAAACTTTAATGGATCTTTATCTTCATCATTGGCTTCTTCTAATCCAGGTAGTTTGCTATCATCAAATGTCACATCTGTGCTTTCCATAATTTTCTTTTGACTAATGACATAAACTTTGTATGCAATTATTTCCATAGAGTAGCCAAGAAAAATTCCTTCAAATGCCTTTGCATCGAATTTTCCAACATATTCTGAATTATCCTTCAATACAAAGCATTTGTTTCCAAAAGTATGAACATACTTTAGACTAGGCTTCTTTCTAGTCATCAAATTGTAAGGTGTTTTTCCAGTGTTTTTGTTGATGAGGGTTCTGTTCTGGATATAGCATGCAGTGCTCACAGCCTCAGCCCAAAAACATGTAGGCATCTTTGCATCAAATAACATTTTTCTAGCAGCCTCAATTAGAGTTCTATTCTTTCTCTCAACAACTCCATTTTGTTGTGGAGTCCTCAGAGCTGAGAATTGCTGAGAAATTCCATTCTCTTTGCAGAATGCATCAAGTATGGCATTTCTGAACTCTGTTCCATTATCACTTCTCAGTGCAATCACGCTTGCATTGTTGTACTTTGCTTCCTTGTCAACTTTCTTTATGTGCTCAATGATTACTTGTGGAGCCTCATCTTTTGATGCCAGAAATTCTACCCATGTATACCTTGTAAAGTCATCAACCATCACCAAGGCATACTTCTTTCTTCCTAGTGACATAATATTGACAGGCCCAAACAAATCCATATGAATGAGTTGCAGAGGTTTGGTTATTGATGTCACTGTCTTTGACTTGTGGCTTGATCTTTTCATCTTTCCTTTTTGACAAGCCTCACACACTCCTTCTTGACAGAATTCAAGTGTGGGCATGCCTCTCACTAACTCTCTTTTGACTAGAGAATTAATGGCTTTGAAGTTCAGGTGTGATAATTTCTTGTGCCACAGCCAACAATCTTCATTTGATGCTTTTGAGTAGAAGCAACAAATTTTGTCCTTGTTTGCAGAGTCCATATTGGCTACAAACAGGCTTCCTTTCCTTACTCCAGATAGAGCAAAATCAACAGTCTTCTTGTGGGTGATCAAACATTCATCTTTGTCAAAATCCACCTTGAATCCCCTATCAGTAAACTGACCAACACTTAGCAGATTATGCTTGAGTCCCTTGACTAGTGCTACATCTTCAATGATGACATTTCCAACTTTCAACTTGCCATATCCCAATGTGTTACCCATGCTGTCATCTCCAAAAGCAACCATTGGGCCAGCCTTCTCCTCATACTGTGATAGCAAGGCCATATCACCAGTCATATGATTTGAGCATCCACTGTCCACAATCCACATGACTTTTTTTTCACTTTCTTTGCCCTGCAAACACAAAGGTATTACTTCTCCTTTGGTACCCAAACAAGTTTGGGTCCATGTGACTTAGAAACAGTTTTATCATAAACAACATGCTTATCAACTTTCTTGGTGTTAGTCTTCTTGTCACTGTTAGAAGTATTAGAACCTGAGGTTTCAGACTTAGGTGACAGAGGTACCTTCCTAGCTTTAGGAGGACTTGAAGACTTTGACCTTGTGTAGTGTGTGTGAGAATTATGACTGATACAACCATCAATGAATTGCCTTCTCAAATTGAAACAACTAGTCATAACATTCATATTGCATGGCATACAGTCAAATTTATCACAAAATGGTACATCTCTATGTCTTAGAGGCACAGAACAATCATAGAAAGGTTTGGGCACACTACCAACAGGTTTCTTGCATGCATGAGTTAGATGATTGGTACTGAAATAGTTCTGACAAGTTTTCCTAGGGGCATTAGGCATATAAGCATAGTTGTTATCTTTGTTAATCCCTAACTTGCCATTTCTGTTCTGTTTCTTCTTAGTCACTTTCTTCTCTGATTCACTCTTCCCAGCTGAAACAAACTTAACAAACTTCTTAGGTCTTGACCTATCACCTACTGGCTCCTTGGCTTTTGACTTGACACTCTCACTCGTAGAGGATACTTGTTGTTCACTGGATTTTGCCTCATCCTCATCATTCAACATTTGCTTGATGAGTAAGGCATCCTCATCAATTTCAAATGTTAATTCTTTAAAAATTGGAGTCTGAGCCTTTTTCAAAATCTGAGGCACTTCCATCTGAACAACAATGTCATCTTCAATGATAGCATAGCCTTTCCTCTGTTTAAGAGTGTCATAGTCAAGTCCAATTGCAGCCTTGGGTTTAGCTTGAATCTTCTCACAGTAGGATTGTACTAGGCTAGATGATTTCTTAAAAGTTTTCAGTTTGAATTCATTTTCAGCTAGTTCATCCCTAAGGGCCTTTTCAACTTGACTAGCACATAAAACCTTATTCTGCAAATATTCAACTTCTTTCTTAAGGTTTTCTACTTGCATAGCAGTTAGCTCAAGTTCCTCATTCTTTTTGATTAACATTTCATTTATAGTAGACAGTTTATTAATTTCTTCATTAGCAGCAGTCATACTAGTATGAATATTAAACATCTCAACAGATAGTTGTTCAATCATGCATTTATACTCATAAACAGACATGTCTATAGTAGTGAGAGATGGTACCTGAGAGTCTGATGGAGATGTGTCATCCTTGGAATTGGCCATCAAGGCATAGTTGCAAAATTCTTGTTCCTCTCCATCACTATCAGAATCATCCCAACACTTCCCTTCAGCTATGTAGGTCTTACCTTGTGTCTGCTTTCTCAGAAGGGCCTCATACTTAGCTTCAAGTTCCAAAAACTCTTTATCCTTCTTTTTAGGCTTCTTGCATTCACTGGCAAAATGCCCTAGGTCATTGCATCTATAACACCTTACAGATGACCTATCCACATGGCTGGTTTTAAATTTACTCTTGTTTGGTTTCACAGGTGCCTTGCTTTTGTTGAATTAATGGCTTTGGGTTTTTGGTTTGAAGGGTTGGTTCCTCTTGAATCTGATGTTTGGAAATTTTCTGGCCATGAAAGCATATGAAGTGTTTTCCATCCCATCTAGTTCTTCAAGAGTGTAAAACTCTTCTTCCTCCTTCTCCTCAACAGGTTCACTAACCTCAGCTTCAGTTTCTTCATCATCTACTATCTCCTCTATCCTCAGTTGGCTTGTAGATGCTTCTAGGTCTTGAATAGATTTGTTGACAATCAAGGCACATGATGTGTTTATCATTCTGCCTTGGTTGGCTTGGATAGCCCTTTTCTGAAGCAACTCAAGCTCATGAGTTTTTAAAACCCCATAGAGTACATCATATGTAACTTTGTTCAAACCTCTTTCCCTTAGAGAAATGACCCTTTGCTCTAGATGATTTGGTGAAGATAGCAGAAACTTCATGTTCAACTCCTTTGTGCTGTAAACCTTGCCATTCATCTACAACTCAGTAACTAGATTGTGAAATCTCTCAAACATCTCAGTGATGCTTTCCTTGGACTGTGCCATGAAAGCCTCATACTGTGTGACCAGTATCTGTTTCTTATTTTCCTTGACCTCATCCGTTCCTTCACATAACACCTCAATGTGATCCCACGTTTCTTTGGCAGATATGCATGATGCAATGTTTACAAACATTGACATGTCCATGGAATCAATGATTAACAACATGAGGTGATTGTCAAGAGCAACCATCTCCTTTTCTGATTCTGTCCATTTAGATGGTTCCTTGGCCACATAAGATCTTGGAACAGTTATGGTTCCAACAATCTTATCAGATATCTCTTGTTGTGGAACTAAGGGACCATTCTTGAGAATCTCAGGATACAAAGGATGAGAGGCTTTGATGAACAACATCATTTTTATCTTCCAGAGGTTGTAATTTTCTTTGTCAAACTTAGGGACTTTCACCGTTCCTGTAGCCTTTGGTGTATTCGAACTCATGATCATTTTTCTATTTTTAATAAACAGCCCGCTCTGATACCACTTGTTGAGTATTGAATACAGCAAAAGAATACAGAGGGGGGGGGGTGAATGGATTCTTGAACTTTTCTGGTTCTTGAATCTGTGTAGCAGATAAGTATCTGTGTGTGCAAATGTGTAGGTGCGGATAAGAAATGACACAAGACAAAATATCACTTTAATCTAATATATTATTAGATAAAGGTTGCTACAATTTGTGAATACAAATGATAGTATTCTCAGCTTCGTTTTTCTCAGAGAGATATGACTTACAATGTATGAAAGACTTGACTCCTCAAAAGTTTTCAACTAAGGAAGTGAGGCTGTATCCTTATAGATCATGGATACAACCTACTTACTACAAATAAGGTAGCTGAACAAATTACTTTCTAGTCTGTCTATCCTTTTTGAGTAAGTGTCCAAACGGTTACAAATTTAACTTTGCAAAGCCTGTTCAGATCCACTTCTTTAGCCCTTTGTCTCTTATATATATCTCCAAGCTTCCTTGTAGGCTTTCCAGAGCACGTTACAGATTTTGGTCCATAAAGTGCATTGGCTTGTTGCAGGTTTCAGACTTGTACTATTTCTTTAGTATTTTGTCTCTAAGAATGTATTCGAGAAGTGACTAAGTGATTGATTCGAGAACTAGGATTATATAACTCTGAGTTCTCGAATACTGTATGATTTACATATCGAATCACTTCTCGAATAGTACTTTTCTCCAGGGTTCCTTGAGTTGTCGAATAGAACACTTGACTTGTCGAATCCCTGAGATATCGAATAGTTCATTCAACACTTGACTTGTCGAATTCCTGAGATATTGAATAGTTCATTCAGAGTCCTTGAGATATCGAATGAAACTTTGACTTGTCGAATCTCTGAGATATCGAATGAGATATCGAATAGTGCATTCAGAGATATCGAACAGTGTCTTCTTAGATATCGAATCTCTGACTTCTCGAACGCTAGACTTCTCGAATAGACAAAAGTACTTCTCGAATTGGTACTTAGGCAAATTCTTCATTTCTTCAAATCCCAACTGTGATTATTTGACAGTCTTTATCTTCTTGCTTGAGGCATGAACCTTGGAACTTCTTTCAAGCATTATTCTTGACTATATAAGTACAGCTACACAACTAGGATTTGATGCCTACTACAAGTACAGAACAAGTAGAAACTCTACAACTAGAGGTTCCCTCAGTTAAGAGGTCATGTAAGTAATGCAAAGCATTACAGATAATTAGGCTTGATATTAGATGTAAACAGGCATGCCTCTGTGACTAACAAATTTTCTATAGTTTTGGACCATCCTTTGCCGACCACCTCATTGTTTGAGGGCCTTAGCCAACTGGAATTAGATGCTGATGGTCCGTCAACCTTGAAAAATCACTTTGATGTTCAGAACACCCCTGACTGGCTTCAAACCTCACTAAAGTGGTACAGAACATTGAAACACATTAGTGATGATTCAAACATGACAATGATGATTCAACGTTTTCAGAAAACGTTAGCTGATCGTTATTTAGCGCCATCTAGCGCCGTTAGCACCATTTAGTGCCGTTAGTGCCATTAGTGCCGATAGCACCGTTAGTGCCGATAGCACCGTTAGTGCTGTAGGCACCGTTAGTGTCGATAGCACCGTTAGTGCCGATAGCACCGATAATGTCGTTAGCACCGTTTAGTGTTGTTTAGCACCGTTTACTGTCTTCTAGCACCGTTCAGTGTCGTTTAATGCCGGTTGGCGTCACTTAACGTTGTTTAAGTGTCGTTTAAGGCTAATTAGTGCCGTTTAACATCATTTAAAATCATCGTAAATGCGTTGGTCGCTCCACGCTTTACATCAAGACGGTATTCATGAAACACTAGTGTACAAAGATGGACCCCGAGTCTCGAAAAAGGCAGTTATAACTTCAAGGAAAGCTTGATCGGCTTTCCTAGAAGTTGGGGGGGGCAAATGATATGGGCTAAAAGTAAGCCCTAAAGACACATTTAATGTGGCATTAATTAGACCCAGTATGGTCCAAACGTGAGGCCCACCAGATGGGTCCAAACCCTATTAATGATATTAATTTCGTAATTAATATTAAGGGTAATAAACAGCTCAACAATAAGAGTGAAATAAGGATATTACTCCTGCCTGACTTAGCTTCCAAGGCATCCAATTCAATAAGGAAACAGACTCCTACAAGGAAGGAGTCTAGAACCTTCCCCAAGGCGGTGGCTTGCCCACCAAGTATCCGAATCCTGCCATAATTCTAAGGCTTCTCAGCCTATATCCTAACCCCTCATTCTCAGAACTACGTCTTGGCTTGATTCTCAATAACGAGATACGTAGGCACTCTGTGAGGACCGATCAGTCTCGAAACACGGAAACAACCATTAAAGCTCGAAGCTCAACAACCCTAGCATTAATTACGCACGAACCCTAGTTTTTATTCCACAACATAAGAAATATGTAAATTTTAGTTATCAAATCATACATCATTAATAATTGCATTACATTAGTTTTAGGTATATAGAAATTTAAATATATGAGTTATATTAGGGAATTTTGGTCCACCAACTATTTAGACTTTCAACGAATTAAATATACTAGCTTATTACCCGTGCGATGCACAGATTTCTTTTGATATGTAATAAATTTTATTATATGTTACAATTAAATTTTCATATAATCATTATTAACAATATTTAATTTAAGTTTAAATTCAAATTATTTAATATGAATTTAATTAATGATATGCATGGTTTAAAACTTATATTATAAAATTTTAAAATAAATATGTCGTTGATCGAATTCGAACCTTGAAATTTTAGTAAATTAATTTAATTATATAATATATCCAATCATTAGATCTAACGGTTATAATTTTTTACTAAAAATCTAATGATTATTATTCGTAGTATACAGATTTCTCTTATATTTTGTTAGTGATCAGAAGATATGATGTGATATTTTTGGGTATATATTAATTATTGCAAGATTATGTTTTAAATTAAAAGTTAATATGTTTAAATTAGAAAAAAGATTGATTGGAAGATATAAATTTAGAAAATTATAATAAAATTTTATTACTATGTTATAAATAAAATTTATTGATATGGTGTTTCTTTTATTACGTTATAAATTTTATTTAATATTACAATTATATTTTTATATAATAATTTTTTTAAATAATTTTTTAATTTTAATATAATATATTTTAATATACACATGTTTACGAATTATACTAATGTTTCCTTATTATAAATAGCGTATATGGAATTTTAATATATTTGATTAATAACTGAAAAATATGGTGTGATAAGGTTAGTTTTAAATCGAAAAGGTAACGTGTTTTAATTCGAAAGGAAATACTAATGATAGGTAGATATGATACGACTGATATTTTCAGGTATTTATAAAAGGCAATATCTTCGAGTAAAAGTAAATGTGAAAAAGACAATCGACTAATTACCATTAATTATATTACGTTATTATTTATTTTAGGTGTTTTAATATTATAGATATCGTATATATTTTTCTTTATAATGAAGGGTAAATAAGTAAATTCACGAAATACCAAAAAACAGGTACCAAAACTTTTAATGTTTCAGCTATTATATAATAGTATAGATGATTGGTCTAAAAACATTAATATTTAAAAATACACGAAAAATAATTGAAATTATGTTAAAAAGTAGAAAATTTAAAAATAATTGAAAAATTGATCTATGTTATATATAAAAAAGTAACATAATTAACATTAAATAAAATCAAAAAAGATATAATTATCAAATCATAAATATTACAAAATTACAATAAGTATTTATGATGATCAATTAGACTATAACTCGATTATAAAGTATGGTTTATATGAATTTTTATATAATATGACAAATTGATCAATATAATATATAACGATTGAGTACTTAGATCAGCATACAATAAAATAAAAAAAATTGATTGTAAATTTCATATACATGCATGGGTCATTAAGGTTGTTTTATCATATTTAACATTAACTGAAATATTTATAAAATTTTAAAATTGAGTTAAAAAATAATTTAAAATTTAAAATTAAAAAATAGTTTGTAAAATTACAAAATAAATATTAAAATATTAGATAAATTGAAACTTTATCGTTTATCATATTTTTAGTTGCAAAATTATTTGAATATATATACAATTAATTTTGGACGAGAAATTAGTTCAGTACCCTTGCTTTGCACGGCCTTTTACGCTAGTTCTATATATAATAGGATAACATAGATATTTTAGGGATATTTTGAGCCAATTAACTCTCTATAAAATTACAATTTTGCTCTTATATATTAGAAAATTACATTAAGATGCCATTGCTCTATTATTCAAAATTGTTTTTGAGTAAATTATGTTTTTGTGGGGAATTGAACTCACACCTCCTTCAAATAACTTCATCCTTATAAATATTGAGTTACATAAGTTTTTTACTTCGAACTAAAAAATGTTTTACATAACTTTTGCTATTAATTTAACTTTTAAGTAAATATGTTAAAGATGACTTATATTATTTATAAAACTTTGTATTTTTAGTTATAAAAAATATCATGCATGACTGTGTATACAACCAACATTATAGATTTTTAACATCAAATTTTGATAACAATATCAAGTATGATTTACATTTATAAATAATTGATATACAAATAAATATGTCATCCTTGTGCAACTGACACTTAAATTGGATTCTCGAGTATATCTTTGAAGAGAAGAGGATGAAATTAAGAATTTTATTCTTCCCTCTCATGTGTTTACCGATTTCTTTAGTAGATGTGACTAATTTTGGTAAAATATTGAATAGTTTCACTTTATAATTTGAATTATATGGATGAAATGCTTTAAGGAGAACTAAAAAGAAACACACACCTTTTTTTTGAACTTTTTGTTCTCTTAACTTCAGTTCTTTATTTTCTTCGGCTAAACTAGTAAGACCCAAAATTGTTGCAAGTACAAATTATTAAACACTTTGGACCTGTAACACAAATTTGTATACATTCTGCGAATTAGTTAAATTGTGTTATATTATTTAAATTATTCGCATAAAATTTGGCAAAGTAGTGGTTTGTTGAATTTTTTTTATAAACTATGTCCACTCCTTTGAATTTGTATGTGAGACAAACAAATTGTTGAATACGTTTGATTATAACTGTAATTTTATTATTTTAACGATAATTTTTTTTAGATACTTTATATTCTGAATGCCATTTCTTGTTATTTTAACAATAGAAAGAATATCACAATCGTGGAAAATCTAGGGATATTGTGGGCATAGCTATTGATCTTTTAAATCAATATTTTGAGGTTTAGAATAAGAATCGTAAGAGTTTAAACTTATTTTCGAATCAAATCAGGAGATTACTTCTTCCTTTTTCATACAAAATTAACTTTGATTGAAGCCTGTTTTTTGAAAGAAAAAAATTTCGAGGTGAGTTTATTGCTAAGTTTTCATTAAAATTAAAGAGAGAATATTTTTCAAAAATCGTGGAAGCTACGACAACTGTTGAAACCCTCCAATTTGTTAGATTTCTTAATGTAACAAATGTTGTTTTAGAAGGTCATTCCTTTTAGATTATTGAAAATCTGAATAATGTAAGTGAAGATTATTCCGTGTTGACAATATTATTGAAGAAAATAAGTTAATTAAGAAGTTTACTCGAAAAGATAGAAATAAAGTGGCTTATATTTTGACGAGATATTTAAAGAAATGCATATTAAGGAATGTGTTGCTTTTATTTTTTATTTGAAAAGTATGTATGATAACTATTATTCACATTGATAGTATGTCCTTTTATCATTGTTTTAAAAATTTTATGTTATTCCTTAAACAATATATTAATATGTTACAAAACATCTTTTTTTAGTGCTCATCTCTACATAATCTAGCTGCAACGTCATTATAGAGAAACTCTACACCAATATTATACTTGGAGAAACTACTCTACAAATCGTTACAACATTGTACTAATATTTGAATAAATTATCATATGTGTTTTTATATGGGGTTTTTTCATAAATATATAGAAAAAAGTAAATTTTTACACATTTACTTTTGCTAAGAATAGTTATTTGCAGTATTACCAACCTAAGTTTCAAAATTGCAAAAATACTAACCCTAACCCTTCCCTCCTCTTTCATAATCAGCCGCCTGTGTAATTTTATTTTTTTAAGGCGGGGTGCTATTTTGGGTTGCAACTCAATGCAACCACATTCAACCATTCAACCCTTTTTTTTAGGCGGGGTGCTATTTTGGTGGATTTGGGTACATGGCCCCGCAGGGGCAACCATATTTAACTAAATGCAACCACATTCAACCAAATACAACCACATATTAGAGTCCAAAAAAGAGGTCGAAAATGACAACCGAAAAATGGAACTTGAAATCAGCAACTGAATGTGTTACGGCATAATTTCGGTTGCCTCTATTATCTCCCAAATTTCCAAATACGAATCTAGTAATAATTAACTTAACCCCCAGGTTAATTATTTCCTCTCCCTGAAACGAGGAAAGAATCAATCTCAATCAATTTATGATAGAAAATATCTCCAAACGATATCCTTCAAATCAGGAAGGTATCCCAACGCGAATATAATTTAAAGAGATAAAATCTACTAATTCCCAAAATACATCCCTTAACAATCATAGGGATTAAAAACCAATCTGTTAACTCGAATAACTTGTAGAAGGGGGGGGGGGTTGAATACAAGTTATATAATCGTGTCTGATTTTTGCTTGGTTATATGAACAAGAATAAACGAATGAATCAAACTCTGTTTGTATTAAATAAATCAAATACAAACTCTACCAAAGGTGTACAAATACCTTTAGCAGCTTCTGACAATATAAATTTCTCTCTGTTTGCACTCTCGTATACTTACGATTACAAACCTCATGAACACCTTTTACAATGATATAGAGAGAGTATTTAAAATGCTTCCTATCAACTAATCACAGAAAGATAATCTATACATGACAATGTTCTGCCATCCAGTTGATTGTTTCCATCAATAGAAAATTCTTTCCTTCATAAAATCTTCTTGCTTGTTCCTCAAACAAAGATCCTGTTTTATAGCACTTGCCAGTTTCTGTAGCATCCATAATGACATCATCAGTAACACGACTGATATCAGGATTCCATCTTGCATCAGGATCTGACCATCTCATCAGTACTTGATCAGTAGTTAACTTGACATATCAGGATTCAACCTCAGTTCCTGACATGTAGTACTTGATGCACTGTTCATTCCTGTCTAAACTTTACAGATAACTGTCTAAAACATATTTCCTATATAAAGTGCTAAATCCTCTATAAATCAGGATATACAAGAAGTATAAGTAAAATTCTATTCTTAACATCACAACTCATGAATTATTCCTAACTCAATCATTTTCACAGAACTGCGTTGGCTTGATCCTTATAAATATAAGGTACGCAGGCATCTTGAAAAAGGATCCGATACACGAGACAAATCGAGATACCTCTCAAGTCGAGCCCCAAACCTCCTCTTTCAGATATAGACATAGTATCCAGTACTTAGAAGAAAGAATTCAACTATTTGATGCTTCTTTTCCTTTACCACTTCCATGATGAGATTCACCTCTGTCACAATCTTTATCTCCCCCAGTTCCTCTTTTATCCCCAGTCTGTTGTTATTGTTGTCTTTGATTTGTCTTTATCTCCCCCTTTTTGACAACAACAACATTAATTCCAAGAGATTCAGTAACAGAACAAATGAGATTCATCAGAACTGCTTGATTTTCCATAATAATGACTTGGTTATCTTCAAGTGTTTGAAGTCTTGATTGAATTTCAACTTGAGATTTCTGAATATCTTGTATAACTTCAGAATCGACGTCAACTTTGGAAGTGTTTGGAATATCTTCAGATTCAAGTCTTGTAGAAGAAGTTACCTGTGTAGAATGATATTCAAGTAATAAAACTTGATTAGATTTACAAACATCTTCATCTCTCTGATCTGAAGCTGCAATATGATATTCTTGTCCTTCACCAGTATTCTGTGTACTAACATCTACAAAACCTGACTCCTCCTTATATTGATCAGATACTGTTGATGTCTCAATTCTTGCCGATATTGGTAGTACATACAACGGAATACTTGGATCATTAGAAATATCTTCTGGTACTGATGGTGTAGAAGTTTGTCTTAGCCTTTCACCTCTTCTGTTTATAATTCCTGCAAGCCTTTCTTTTTGCTTCTGAGCTTGAACTGCTGGCTTCGAGTTGTGCTTTGCTAAGTCATGCTTCTCATACATCTTGATAAAAGAATAAGTACCAGCATCCATACCAAGATTATCAGACCAAGATTCAGGAAAAACCTGATCCCAAAAATCAAACGATGGTGGTTTCCTAATTTTCTCTCCCTCACTATGGAGTTGATCATCCATAACTTCATTCTCACTTTGACTATCTAAAGTCAACACTCTTTCTACCTCTCCTTTTGCCTGGTCAGGAGCCAGCCGCTCTGAATGTGGATCAATATCCATCTTTTCAAGTGTATCACTCAAATTTGGATAAGTGCTCTCATGACCTACAGAAAAATAGAGTTTAGAAGAAGTTTTTATACCTGAACTCACATGGAGAGAGGGTTTCTCATTTGGCAAGGGGTTTGAGGTTTTCTCCAAGGAGCGAGCTGCTATAGTCTCTGAACCCTTACAATCATCTTCTTTCCTTCCAGAGGCTACAGGCTCCAGTATACCACTTTCAGGTTCTTTACTAGGCTTTGATGTCTTCAGTAATACTTCATTAGACACCATAGTTAGTGTTGAAGCCAATTTTCGTCACGGACTAAGCTTCAAGATAAGATTTATAATTGGGTATTCGTATAGAGCTATAAAATTAGGGATTTGATATACATTGCGATTTAGGGGAAGAATTAGGGTTTATGTGTTTTTGGGGCTGTGCTTGAGAGAATTAATTCTAAGAGATAGTAGAATTTCGGGGATCCTTTCTCAAGGTGCCTACGTATCCTTTTATAAGGAATCAAGCCCACGTAGTTCTTTTCGGTATCGGATCTGGTTTAGGCCCATACTCCTATTCTTTAGGAGCAAGTCACCTATAGATATTAAGTTTCCTCGTTTATTATATTCTCAATTATATTGGGTTTAGTAGAATATCTATTCAGGATCGGGTCCATATTTTGTATCAACAAGTCCCCAGTGTTTATCGGAGATTTTTCCTTCGGTGAACACTTTCTTTGTTTAGTGACCATTGCTAGATTTTGCTTGCATAGAATATGTTTCCAAGAGTCAAGTAATTTGATTTATATAAAACAAAATCTTGCTTGACTTTGCTTGCTTTTGATGAGAGATCGTCCGTAAGCCGCAAAATTGTCCAAATACTTTGCTTACCAATTCTCATCTCCCGGTACAAAGTCCCCGGCATATGAACCATCATAGCATTAAACACATTTTTTCGGTTCATTTTTGTGCTTCTAACCTTCATGTGAGTGTCGACGGATCATAAGTCTAGGATTTGATCAATTTGTTGTCCCCAAATTATCGTCGATAAGTCACAAGTCTAGGTTTAGAATTTTTATTCCCCCCAAGTATTTGACGATGGTTCACTAGTCTAGGACATAACAAATTCGTTGCCCCCAAGTGACCTTCGTTGAACACTCGTTTGGGTTGGATTTTTGTTTGGCCGAACCATCATAGCATAAATGGCAGTTTTTCGGTTCAGCTTCTGCTTCCAATCCTCAAAAGTCAATTTAATCACCTTTGGTTCAGATTGTGCAGCGATGAGATATATTCTGTGATCTATAAAATGTTAAATCTAAAAAAAAAAACTGTAGATCACCACTTTCTCATCTCCCAACTTTAAAAGTTGGCGGGTTGACCATCATAGCTTCGCACTGAAGCGTATATCCGGCCAGATCTATCCTCGGCCCCCTAGTGATTTATTGCTTCAATTTTGAAGGGATATATCACTAGTGTAGGAAGGAAGATTCTCTTGTCCCCAAGTGAATGTCGACAAATCAAAGTTGGATTAATTTTGATATTTGTCCACAATTGACTGTCGATAGGTCACGAGTCTTGTGAGTGTCGATAAATCATAAGCCGGGACTTGATCTAAATTTTTGCCCTCAGTTGATTATCGATTGGTCACAAGTGTAGGATTAGAGCAGTTTGATCCCCCAAGTGTTTGACGACGGGTCACTAGTCCAGGACTGAAACAAATTTTTGCCCCAGTGACCCTCGGTGAACACTTGTTTGGGTTGGATTATAATATATTTGCATAAAGCTTGGAAAAAAAATTGCACAACATGAAATAAATGAATGTTAAGGAGAAAATAGCACTTATCTTGATCTCGTTGGGCAGATTCTGATTCAAGACATAGAGCTCTAATCAGAAACATTGTGGAGCTGCTTATGTCTTTGACTCCTGAGTGCTGTATTTATTTTCTGGATTGTATATCTTCGTGTGTTGCAATGCATACTTTGCATGGTAAAGACTGTGAGTTGAACAGAACATTCTTCATCCGCAAGTGTACTACTGGTCTTTAAATTGGCTTTGGATTGATGATTTAAGTAATGATTGAGGATCACTAAATATATGAAGCTTGCTATAATAGTGCTGTCTGAACTGATATCCAGCACTAACACTTTTGTTGGCAATATTTTTTCTGGTTGTTTTGTTATTGCTTCTTCCTAGAGTTTGTTTTTCTGCAGCATTTCTATCACAACATATGCTCCTCTTCTATGCAATCTGCATTTACATACTCTCTATCTTGCAATTTTTTTTTAACAGCATAGCTAGGAAGCTCCATGCATTTTTTCAGCATCATATATATCACATGTATCGTCTTTTCTTCCATTTTTCAACCCAACTGCATCTGAAGTGCATATTCCATTGTTGTAATCTTCGAAAAAGAAGTGTAAATAAAGACATAAACTTTGAAAACCAGCGAGGCACCTTAGCAGCTTACTTTCTTCTGCGTTTAATAATGTTTCCTGGTTCTGTTTTGAAGAACATATAAATTTCTTCTTAATACTCGATAAACAGCAAGCATCATTCATGTATATTTTTTTTTCTTCTGTAGCCTGATGTGCCCAGATGTTTTTTTTAAAACCTTGATGCTTTCATCAGTTTTCCTTCTTGATAAAAATCTAAGTTGTGATGCTTTGTTTATAGTTTTGCGCTTGGAAAGTACCGGATGTAGTATCCACCGAGTTGCCATTATTTTCGACGATTTTGCTCATGAAGGCTTCAGTAGTTGTGTTGCTGATTTGGCCTAATAATATTGTCAAAACTGAATCCTTTAAGCCTCCCACGTACTGATTACACAACACACAGCTTAAGTATTTATAAATCTAAGCCTTTACATTTGATTTAGTGCTTGTTCTCCTGTAGATTCGTGAGTTTTAACTCAAACTTTTGGCTATTGCTTTTTCGTCCATGTCACTGTCTTTCGATCACAATATTCAGCAGTTTCATTCTGTTGTTGTACGATAATTTCCTTCCTGGCCAGCAAGTAATGTAGAAGAAAATTGCAGAATCTGGACAGTTGGACCCTTCTTCACTAAAACAGGCATAACTCTCTGTAGAAAATTTATTTTCATGTACCGTTTTTTGCATAAAAAACTAGACTTCGAGATCTTTCTAATGGTGTATAATTTGTTGTCCAGAAAATTATGTAGGAGAGCAGTTTATTCCACGAAGTTACGCCTTCTGCAGTTTCTAGATTTGCGGTTTTGTGATATCTGCAATTTTGTAAATGATTGGATCCTTCACCTCTTTTTTACAAATAACTTCATCTGGGCTCCTTTTATGGGTGTCACGTCATGTACTCATCAAACTTTAGACATGTAATTGACTCATGTAAGCTTCCAGAATTGCTAGCTCCAGTTTAGAAGACAACACAACGGTAATGTTTCCCTTTGCCTACGACCCCTGATCAGCCACTACTTGGTGAAGACTAATGTATTCTTTCAGCTTTCATCACTTCACAAAATATTGCTTTCTTGCTTAGTCCTTGTAGCCTTTGATATAGAATAAATTTTCAGATTTAATGAATTCCTACAAGTCTAGACAGCTTGACCATTGCTCACGAAAACAGCTCTAACTCTCTGTAGGAAATTTATTTTCACGCACCGTTTGTTGCATAAAAAAGTAGACTTCAAGATCTTTCTAATGGTATATAATTCACTGCCCAGAACGTTCTCATTGAAATCAGTTTATTCTTCAAAATCAGGCATTCTGTAGCTTTCAGATTTTTGTTTTCTCTCTTTATGCAAACGTAAAGAGCAGGTTCGAGAAGTTGATTTTGATGGCTGAATGGATATATGATCCTCTTGTTTTCCTTCTACATTGTAAAAGATTACCAGCTACAGAATATTTCCACGGCCAAGGTTTAGTTTCCTTTTATTTGGCATTTTCTTTTGGAAAGAGCATGTCTAGGCTTCACCTCCCTTTTTTTTGTTGCTTTGGTTTTGTTCATGCTACCTTCAAATTATCAAGACTTGATCTTCCTTTTGCGATGTTACTTTTTCTTTTCTGGTGGCTGATTTCTGTAATTTTTATTCGCAAAATTTCTTCTTTGTTTTTCTTTGGCCGTTCGTTTATAGAGGCTCGAACTTATTTCATTTGCTCACCATTTGCATATTACTTTATAGATCTCCCGGCCATTTTTATAATTCTGAATCCCCTCAGAGATGACTAGTTATGGCATTCATGTTGAATGTTTTTGGTGTGCACTAGACCACTCTTATTTGCGAAGCCATGATCGTCAATGAATAGGCATCCTGGACATTTTTTCGGCCCTGCACTTTTCTTGAAATCTCATTCGGTGACTTTGGCATTGCTAATCAATGATAAAGCTTCATAGATTGCTTTCTTAGTGGGGCTCTAGCTATCATATCAATTGAGACCTTGGCAAGACTTCATGGATGATCGGTAAGGAGTCGCCGTTGTCAATTCTTTCCCCTGTAATATATTTTAATCCTCCCCAAATGAGTCATGTTTGTTTTGGCTGCCAACATTAATAATGCAGATTCCAAACAAGATATCATCTCTGTTGCAGCATAACAATTCATATGTAAACCTGGAGATGTAATGTCACTTTCATGCATGCTTTTGAACGGTGATTAAAGCTTCATCCTTTATTGATGGTTGGTTAGGAGGATTGCAGCAGATTTCCACTGCACCTGAGAACCTAGAAATTGATGCTCATCTTTCCCTCACACGACATAACTTAGAAAGTTCCCTTCCAAGTTCAGGCAATAATTCCAGTCCTTTTCTTTAAGGTATCCCATCAAGAGATGTGTCATGATTTTCCGTGTTCATCATCATCCTTTTTAATACTTTCTACTGTACCACGAGAAGGTTGGACAAGAATACTGTAATTGTTGATGCTTTTAAAAGAACAAGAGACATAATTCTTGAAAGAGTGGTTGACCACTGGAGGTATAATATTACAGTCCTCTTTGTCCAGGTTGTCCAGGAGTATTAAGATACAACTTTTTTCGATGATCTGATTTGGTGAAGTCGCATAGGTAGATTAATTGAATTGCTGCATCCACTAATTTCATCAGGCTGTTTTCTTGGTTGTAATTAATATGTCTTGATTGCGTTTGTATAAAGTCTTCCCCTTGTGTTTCTTGTCGGCCATGGAGGATTATAGGTTAATATTCTCTATACGAGTCCCACAGACGGCGCCAATGTTGAAGCCAATTTTCGTCACGGACTAAGCTTCAAGATAAGATTTATAATTGGGTATTCGTATAGAGCTATAAAATTAGGGATTTGATATACATTGCGATTTAGGGGAAGAATTAGGGTTTATGTGTTTTTGGGGCTGTGCTTGAGAGAATTAATTCTAAGAGATAGTAGAATTTCGGGGATCCTTTCTCAAGGTGCCTACGTATCCTTTTATAAGGAATCAAGCCCACGTAGTTCTTTTCGGTATCGGATCTGGTTTAGGCCCATACTCCTATTCTTTAGGAGCAAGTCACCTATAGATGTTAAGTTTCCTCGTTTATTATATTCTCAATTATATTGGGTTTAGTAGAATATCTATTCAGGATCGGGTCCATATTTTGTATCAACAGTTAGTATGTCACCGTCTTTAAGTGTTGTTTGCTGAGACTCACCCTCAAGGTGGATAGACTCTGACTGAACAATATTTGTTTGATCTTCAAGAAAACCAGTCAAAGTTATTCCTCCCATATCATAGGGCTTCTCACTTGCAATTTCAGTCATCACAGAAGACCTTTCAACATCCTCCTGAATCATCCAACCTCTGACTAGATGGTTCTTGTGTTGCAGTGACTGTGATATGATCTTCCCTACTATCCACCACTGGTGTAATAGTATCTTCTATTGACTGCATTCCTCTATCTACTTCCTCCAGTTGTTCACCTTGAGCTGAAGCATCTTCAATAATGACATCCTTGTCAAATAAATATGCATGAAGTGATTGAAGTGCAACATGCTTCGAGAGTCCAAATTTCTTGACTAATTGTCTTCTGACAGATACATAGAAATACATCTTCATTAAGTCAAGTCTTTGATGTAGAAGTCCATATTCATCTGGAAATAAAAGTTTTGGTACTCTTTCAACCAGAAAATCTAGAACAAGCCTTGACAACTTCACTTTGAGAGAAATTAGTCCCATAGCCAGTCTATATGATAATGTAGTTTCCCATGAAGAATCAATATCCAGATCTCTATAGTCATTTGCTGACTTGATTGTAGGTTCATTTGTAGAGACCTGCATGATATTAGTTGGACTAGACTCTGTGTGTGTAAGTGACAATTGAATCTTTCTCCTTATTCTCCTGGTATAGTGAGCAAAAGATTTATCCTGAGAAGACTCAAGAGGTATAGACACAGAAGTGATCTTGGGATGAGATCTTTTTTCAATAGACACAGTCTTTTGAGAGACAGTATTCAGTAACTGTTTTCCCTTTTTAAGTACCACAGTCTTTTGAGAAACTGCAGCCTGGCTGTGACTAGGTGCTTCATCTCTTTGTCCTAGCTTAGAAAGTTGAATTGCAGCCTTCCATTAATCTCTCAGCAAGAGATATATGATCATCATCTTCACTAGAACTACTACTACTTGACACAACAAATCTTCTCTTCCTTACAACTGATGTCTTTTGAGAAACACCAGAGGTTGGTTTCTTTGAAACAATAGGCTGTGGATTAAAATTTTGTTCTTGAATTGTTTTAGAGACTATAATGTTTTGGGCTACTTGGGTAGACACAGGTGGGTTCTCCTCCAAATGAGATTCCTGAGCCATTTCACCACAAAAGAAAGAAGAATTATAGAGAGTAGGAAGATGAGTTTTAAGAATTACCTGAACATGATGTGGATAATGAATTGCAGGTATTTCATCTAGATTCTTTTCATTGTCCTTCTTTGTAATGTCAGAGAAAATTCTCTTTTGCTGTACATAAGAAGAAACACAATGTTCTCTACCAAATCTAGTTTCAACATCAGGAATAAAATGGTTAATAAAAATTTGTATAAATCTATGATAATAAACCATTTTCCTGTTTTGATCTCTTAACCCAAGTTTAATACTCATCTGACTTAAGATAATGTGACCAATGTTAATTACTCTGTCATAAAGCAAACTGTAAGCAATATGTAAAGTAACAGAAGTAATTTGATCAAAAGAACTACATTTACCAGTAAAGCATTTAGCTAATTGATCAAATAAGAAAGACCACTCTTTCCTAAGACAAGATCTTCTTAACTGGCTCATGTTATCTAAAGGTCCATTATAACCTAATGCAGATAACATAGTTCTTACATCATCATCAGATGGTACATTCTCATAATTCAAACTAACAGGTAAATGAAGTACTGAATTAACAACAGATTCAGTAATATCAAAAGAATCTTGTCCTAAGTGTAGAACAATCTTACCTGATTGACTCTGAGTAGAATCAATTACCTCATCATTCTCCCAAGCTTGTGTAACAGCTGCTTGATTAATTTGTGGAGATGCTGTCAATGCATAACTTAATGGTCCATATGCCAGAAAGTCCATGATTGGATGAAAATCAGTTAATACTCCTTCCTTGTTGGTGATAGCTGCTACATGATTGTTTGTCATAAAATCAAAGTCACCAAACTTGAAAGCTACTGATTTAGGTAATCTTCTCTGAGCTGCCATTGATTTTGATCTGAAAAGAACTTGAAAAATCTTGAAATTGATTAGTGATTTTGAAAACTCGAGAGTGTTTTTGCTTTAGAGAATGTGAAATTAGAGAAAGCAATTACACGATTAGAGTTTCAAAACAAATATATTTCACAAATCTTTCAGACCACTATCCCACGTCGACACGTAGATTGACAGGTGTCAGTCCCTGAAAAGTGCGGTTACCCACGATTTTTGGAAAATAAAATCCAAAATTGATTTTCATGAAATAAATCAGGGTATTATCAAGATAAAAATCAATACTGATCAGCTTCATTTTCTTGTTGACCTCCCATCAAAATAATCACAAAATGCAATGTGATTTAAAAATAATAGTTTTCAAATCCTGATGGTCACACTTGAAATCCTGATCAATATCATCCTGATTCCAGAGACATAAATGGAGTTTCCACGTGGCATTTTTTTATATCTAAAAAAGAAATAAACAATTAATCTGAACAAAATCAATTGGTTAGATATATTCGACATTTCTTGAAAAAAAAACAAGAAATACAGTCACACGCGATAATTAACGTCTGACTTCATTGATAGTTCCAAGTGACTGTTCAGCTTCTCACGTCTTTCTATAAAAGAAACAGACGCCTTATGCCATTCTCCATAAACCTTTCAATTTCTTTTCTTCTCAACAATGATTCTTAAACCAAAACTCCATTCAAACCCATTCTTTAGGTTTTTCACAGTCGATGATCATCCTGTTCTTGATCATCTCTTTGAAGAGACGACTTTTCTCATCGAACTAGTCATGGATGGAGTAGTTTTAGATAATATCCAGAGGTTTCTCCCAGAACATCCATCTATTGGATACAATCTTCCCCTAACCTCCTCAAAACTTGAGGATGAAGAATTTGGCCGAGAGTCTGAGGTTGATCTTGATGGAGATGCTATTCATTTAAGTTAGCTACTCTCATTCAAGTCGCCCAGACAAGGAATCCAAGAGCAGACGAGGCTGTTCAAATCCCCTGATGGATTTCTTGATGCTCCTTGTCCTGTATCTCAGAATCCATATCATTAGACAAGTACAGGATTATCAGTAGAAGTTAGACAAAAAGATGTTGTATTTCATTTCCATGTATGTAATGCTTTCAATTAATGAAAATACAATTTCTTATTATCTACTTGTCTTTTGATTATTGAATGATGTATAAATTATCAGTATGCAAATATTAAAACTTACTGGCATAGACTTAACACATCACAAAATTAGATTACTACACAAAGTAAACGTCAGGATCTGAAACAATTTTCACAATCCTGATACTGACACAATACTGATGACGTCAGCATCCTGATAACAATTCTAATCCTGATGATTATTAACAAGTCTATCATACTGAAATTTATCAAGGCAAAGTGTTATAGCTAAAGCATTTAACAATCAAATATAGATCCTGACAAGAATATCAAGTCTATAAGCTAAAAACAACATACCTTGCTACTTTTGCAGATGTTAAAGATCTAAAAGTTTAACATTCCTAACTCACTTACTAATCTACTGAATGTAGTCTCATCAAGTGGTTTAGTTAGAATATCTGCAAGCTGTTTGTCAGTAGGAACAAAATGAAGTACCACAGTACCATTCTCAATATGTTCTCTAATAAAATGATACCTGACATCAATGTGCTTAGTCCTTGAATGTTGAACTGGATTTTTTGCAATTTTAATAGCACTAGTATTATCACAAAACATAGGAATATTACTAAGTGTCATACCATAATCCATCAACTGATTTCTTATCCAAAGGAGCTGTGCACAACAACTGCCTGCTGCTATGTACTCAGCTTCTGCAGTTGAGGTTGAAACAGATTGTTGCTTCTTGCTTGCCCAAGAAATCAATCTATTTCCCAAGAATTGACATGTACCTGTAGTGCTTTTCCTGTCTATTTTACACCCTGCATAATCAGAGTCTGAATAGCCAATTAGGAAGAAATCAGATTCTCTAGGATACCACAAACCAAGATTTGGAGTTCCTTTGAGATATCTAAAAATTCTCTTCACAGCAATTAAATGAGATTCCTTAGGATTACTTTGGAATCTAGCACATAAACAGGTAGAAACATTATATCTGGCTTACTTGCAGTTAGATATAACAATGAGCCTATCATGCCTCTATAACTAGTATTATCCACACTCTTTCCCTTAGGATCAGAGTCTAGTTTAGTGGCTGTTGCCATGGGTGTTTTTGCAACTGCACAGTCTTGAAAGTCAAATCTTCTTAAAAGATCTTTGATATACTTCGACTGATTAATGAAAATACCAGTCTCAGTCTGTTTGACCTGCAAGCCTAAGAAATAATTTAATTCACCCATCATGCTCATCTGATACTTAGACTGCATAAGCTTGCTAAACTTAGCACACAACTTTTCATTAGTAGAATCAAAAATAATATCATCAACATAAACTTGAACTAAAAGCAATTCACCTTTTATCTTTCTAAAGAATAGAGTTTTGTCAATTGTACCTCTTGTGAAGCCGTTTTCAAGAAGAAATTTAGACAAAGTCTCATACCATGCTCTTGGTGCCTGTTTTATTCCACAGAGTGCCTTGTCAAGTTTGTAGACATGATTTGGAAACTTTGGATCAACATATCCAGGTGGTTGTTCCACATACACTTCCTCATCAAGTTTGCCATTTAGAAAAGCACTCTTTACATCCATCTGGTATACCTTGAATTTTGAATGAGCTGCAAATGCAAGAAACATTCTGATTGCTTCCAATCTTGCTACAGGTGCAAAGGTCTCATCATAATCAATGCCTTCTTCCTGAGAGTAACCCTTGGCCACCAGTCTTGCTTTGTTTCTTACAATCATACCAGATTCATCTAGCTTGTTTCTGAAAACCCATCTTGCACCAACAATAGATCTATCTTTAGGTCTTGGTACCAGTTTCCAGACTTTGTTTCTCTCAAACTCATTTAACTCCTCCTGCATTGCAATTACCCAATCAGGATCCTGTAAGGCTTCTTCAACCTTCTTAGGTTCATTCTTTGAGAGAAAGCAACTATACAAGCATTCATTTTGAATTGATCTTCTAGTTCGAACACCACTATTTGGATCACCAATAATCAAATCTTTAGTATGATCCTTGGTCCATTTTCTAACAGGTGGTAGATTGACTCTGCTAGATTCTCCCCCTAAGTTAGTGGTATCTCTTGTAGAAGAATTCTCTCTGCCTTCAATAACTCCCCTTTGATCAATAGAATCAGTAGATTCCATATTGCTGCTAGTTACTGATCTTTCCTCAGTAGACTCTGAAAGATCAGTTCCTGATGGAGTAGACTCTGAAAGGCTAGTCTGCTCCTGATGATCACTGTGTTCTTCTTGATTCATTTGCTCCCCCTCAACAGTAGCATTCCTTTGAGAAGCAATAGAAATTCCTTCTGGAGAACCTTCATCATCACTGGAGAGTATCTCAGAATTCTTCAGATTTTCAAATTCCAATTTGTCATGACTCTCATCAGTTTGCAGAATTCCAAATTTCTTATCATCAAATGCAACATGAATTGATTCCATAACAATGTGAGTTCTGAGATTATAAACTTTGAAGGCCTTAGATGCTGAATATCCTAGAAAAATTGCTTCATCCGATTTGGCTTCAAATTTTCCAAGTTGTTCTGGATGAACTTTTAGGACATAGCATTTGCATCCAAAGATGTGAAAGTATTTCACACTTGGTTTCTTTCCTTTGATCATCTCATAGGGAGTTTTTCCATGACTATTTACCAAGGTACAGTTTTGAGTGAAACATGCAGTGTTAATAGCTTCTGCCCAAAAGTAGGTTGGAAGTTTTGCATCTGCAAGCATGGTTCTTGCTGCCTCTATGAGAGTACTATTCTTTCTTTCCACTACACCATTCTGCTGAGGTGTACCAGGTGCAGAAAACTATTGAGTGATTCCATTGTCTGCACAAAACCCCTCCATTGTAGAATTTTTGAATTCTGTACCATTGTCACTCCTAAGTACTTTAACTTTGTACTCAGAGTTATTCTGAATATTCTTTACAAGTTCAATGATTTGCTGAGGAGCTTCATCCTTCTTTTGTAGAAAGAACACCCATGTGAACCTTATGAAATCATCCACTATCACTAGAGCATATCTTTTCTTACTGATAGACATAATGTTTACTAGAACAAACAAATCAAGATGTAGCATGTGAAATGGTTCAGTAGTTGAATTTTCAGTCTTGCTCTTGAAAGTGGTTCTTCTCTGTTTTCCAAGCTGACATGCATCACAAAGTCCATCTTGTACAAAATTTGCCTGAGGTAGGCCTATCACCAGATTGTGCTTAACAAGTTGATTAAGCTTCTTAAAGTTGAGATGTGAGAGTTTCTTATGCCAATTCCAGCTTTCATCACTTGTTGCTTTGCTGTAGAGACATCTAACAATTCCTTTAGATGTATCACTTAAGCTGGCTTCATATATGTTACCATGTCTTTGACCAGTTAGAACAATGTCTCCATTCTGAATATTCAAGATTTTGCATCCTTCTCTGTCAAAGATTGATTTGTAACCTTTATCACCCAGTTGACTTATGCTTAAAAGAGTATGTTTCAAGCCTTCAACCAGTGCTACATTTTCTATGATGACATTCCCAAAAACAATTGAGCCATATCCCAGAGTTTCTCCTTTGTTGCCATCTCCAAAAGATATTACTGGGCCAGCTTTCCTCTCAAACTTTGTAAGCAGGGACTTCTTTCCAGTCATATGTCCAGAGCATCCACTGTCCATGATAATTGAATGCTTCTTTCCTGTGCCCTGCAAACAAAAAGTAACTAGTTAAAATTTTTTAGGACCCAACTTTGATTGGATCCTTTCTTACTAGATTTAGAAACAACAGGCTTTGAAGATTTTGCCTTTACTTTACCTGTTGTAGAGTCAACCTTAGACTCTAATTTCACAAACTGTTTGTGACTAGAAGTTTCAGATTTCAGAGAATAATGGTCATGATACAGTTCATGATATTCTATACACATGTAAATGGAATGAAGTAAACTACCACAATGATAACAAGCTTTTTGTGGTTGGTATTGAATTTTCTGAGTCTTGGGGAATCTGGACTCAGTTTTCCAAGAAGGTTTTTGATTGTAGTCTAGGGCCAAATGATTATGATTTCCACATTTATAGCATTTTTTCCTAGGTGCATCAGGTACATTCTTGTAATTATTCTCTTTGTCAATACCTTCTTTTCCATTCCTATTTCTCTTGATCTTGCTAGACTCTGAAAGACCATCTAATCTCTGTTTCAACTGAGATTTAGACAGAAACCCTATGTTTACATTCTTAGGTTTCTCTAACACTTTCTCATCTGAATTACTATTGTTAATCCTTTTGTGTACAACAGGGGTACCTTTTGAATCAACAAATTTAACATGATTAGGTTCAGAAACAATTTTCTTACCTTCAGATTTAGATGTGCTAGCTTCTACTTTACTATCATCATTGACAATAGCTCTTGTCTAGCCTTATCAAAACCTAAACCATTAACCTTACCACGAATTCCATTTTCGATGATTTCTTGTGTCTTTTTACCAGAAATGTTAATGGTCTTAATCACATCTCTCTCTTCCTCTAGTTCTTTTCTGACATAGTCATAAGCCTCAAGAATAACACTGTAATCATGCTTAGCTTTATCAGAACTTAACTTGTATTCTTCCATTTGAATCAACTCAGATTCAAGAAAATTATTTCTATCAACTAATTTATCATTCTTAATCTTAAGTTCATCTTTTTCACACGTAAGAATTCTAAAATTAGTCATAAGATTCTTAAACTCAGCATGGATAGATCTAATTTCATCAGAATTTAAGTTATCAAATGAATCAAGAGAGTGAAGTGATACCTTAACAGAGGATGGAGAAGTTTTCTTTGGAGATCCAGGTTTGTCTGAAACATTTGCCATCAGTGCAATGTTGTCATAATCCAATTCATCTTCAGAATCACTGGAATCTGCCCAATCCTTCTGTGTGACCATAAATGCATTACCCTTTCCTGAATTCCTAGGCTTCTTACACTCACTAGCAAAGTGTCCAAGCTCGCTGCAGTTAAAGCACTTGATCTTGGCCTGATCAAGCTTGACAATTGTACTTTTGCCTTTGTCACTCTTCTTCTCCTCCTTCTTTTGAAAAGGTCCTTTGCTAAATCTTCTCCTGTTGAATCTTCCTTTCCTGAAAGCTTTAGCAAACATAGCAAAGAGTTCCTGCATCTCAGATTCAGAATCATTGTTGTCAGAGTCCATATTAGTAGTCTCTGACTCAGAACTCTCTTTGCTTTTCTTCTTCATTGAGTTCTTTACAGCAATCTCTTCATGCTGTTCTTCCGGAAGCTTCTTTAATTCAGATTGAGTAGTAAGTGCAACAGTCTTCATCTTTCCTTCACTCCTGCTCTTCTTCTGCTGCTTGTCAAGTTCATAAGCTCTCAGTTTTCCATATATTGCCTCTAATGATATCTCATCCAGATCATTAGCTTCCTCAATCGCAGATATCTTCTCATTGTAGAAATCAGGCAAAGCTTTCATGAACTTTGTATTCATATCCTCCAAGTCATAATATTTACCATGCATGGCCATCTCATTGATGAGTTTTGTAAACCTATCAAAGGTATCAGTAAGTGACTCACCAGACTTGGATTCAAAGTACTCATACTGTTGTATAAGTAGTGTCATCATATTTTTCCTGACAAGCTTAGTTCCTTCACAGTGAACCTTAAGATTGTCCCATATATCCTTAGCAGTTTTACAAGAGAGAACATAGTTAGTGAGAACAGAATCAAGACTGTTGAATAATATGTTTCTCACTTTAACATCTTTAAGAACATTCTCCTTGTCCTTATCTGACCACTCAGATTTTGGCTTCTATGCTATATGTTCTGGAACAACCACACCATCAACAGTTGCTTGTCCAACGATCTTTGTTGGAACAAAAGGTCCATCTCTGATTCTGTCAAGATAATCAGGATCTGTTGCTTCCAGATGATGCAATATCTTTACTTCCCATAGAGTATATTCGTTTCTCTTGAGCATAGGAATCTTAGTATTCCCATCCTTGTAACCAGACATGATTGCAGATCTTTATGATTATTCGAAATCAACCCGCTCTGATACCAATTGTTAACTCGAATAACTTGTAGAAGGGGGGGGGGGGGGGTTGAATACAAGTTATATAATCGTGTCTGATTTTTGCTTGGTTATATGAACAAGAATAAACGAATGAATCAAACTCTGTTTGTATTAAATAAATCAAATACAAACTCTACCAAAGGTGTACAAATACCTTTAGCAGCTTCTGACAATATAAATTTCTCTCTGTTTGCACTCTCGTATACTTACGATTACAAACCTCATGAACACCTTTTACAATGATATGGAGAGAGTATTTATAATGCTTCCTATCAACTAATCACAGAAAGATAATCTATACATGACAATGTTCTGCCGTCCAGTTGATAGTTTCCATCAATAGAAAATTCTTTCCTTCATAAAATCTTCTTGCTTGTTCCTCAAACAAAGATCCTGTTTTATAGCACTTGCCAGTTTCTGTAGCATCCATAATGACATCATCAGTAACACGACTGATATCAGGATTCCATCTTGCATCATGATCTGACCATCTCATCAGTACTTGATCAATAGTTAACTTGACATATCAGGATTCAACCTCAGTTCCTGACATGTAGTACTTGATGCACTGTTCATTCCTGACTAAACTTTACAGATAACTGTCTAAAACATATTTCCTATATAAAGTGCTAAATCCTTTATAAATCAGGATATACAAGAAGTATAAGTAAAATTCTATTCTTAACATCACAACTCATGAATTATTCCTAACACAATCATTTTCACAGAACTGCGTTGGCTTGATCCTTATAAATATAAGGTACGCAGGCATCTTGAAAAAGGATCCGATACACGAGACAAATCGAGATACCTCCCAAGTCCAGCCCCAAACATCCAAAATCCCAAATCCCCCTATTTTCATGATTTCGTTATTCCAGCAACCTCCGAAATTTGTTATCACCAAATTCCTCCGTTAACAAAATGCAACCACATTCAACCACATTCAACTTTTTTTTAAGGTGAGATGATTTTGGGTTGCATGGCCCCGCAGGGGCATATTCAACCAAATGCAACCACATTCAACTAAATGCAACCACATGCAACTAAATTTCTAGTTTCAAGTTGGGTTCCTAGGCCCCGCAGGGGCATATTCAACTGAATGCAACCACATTCAACTAAATGCAACTAAATTTCTGATTTCAAGTTCCATTTGTCAGTTGTCATTTTTGATCTCATTTTTGAACTCGTATATATATATAAATATATATATATATATAAATATATATATATATGAGTTCAAAAATGAGGTCGAAAATGACAACTGAAAAATGGAACTTGAAATCAGCAACTGAATGCAACCACATGCAACTAAATTTCTGATTTCAGTTGCATTGAGTTGAATATTGCCCCTGGCGGGGCCGTGGAACCCAAATCCACCAAAAAAGTTGGATGTGGTTGCATTGAGTTGAATATTGCCTCTGGCGGGGCCTTGGAACCCAAATCCACCAAAATCACCCAAACTTTAAAAAGAAAAAGTTGCATGTGCTTGCATTAAGTTGAATGTGGTTGCATTGAGTTGCAACCCAAAATAGCATCCCACCTTAAAAAAAAAAAAATTGCATGTGGTTGCATTAAGTTGAATGTGGTTGCATTGAGTTGCAACCCAAAATAGCACCCCACCTTAAAAAAATAAAAAAAATAAAAAAATAGATACAGAAGAAGTCGGCGGCTGATGCACATGGAGGAGAGAGAAAGTGAGGGAGGAGAGGGGACCTAGTATTTTTGCAATTTTGAAACCTTGTTTAGTAAAATTGCAATTTATTAGTGAAGATGGTATTTTTGCAAAAAGAAACTTTAAATCTAGTATTTTTGGTAAATACCCTTTTTATATTTGAGGATCATATATTGTAATTAAAAAATTTTATTTCTTTTTCTATAGAAAGTGCATATTATTTATTTTAATTTGTGCTGTTACCTTCCTAAGATAGATCGAAAATATATTTTGATAAATATCTCGATAAAGTTTAAAATTTATCTAAAGTACTTGTATATCTTGTACTATTTTAAAAAAATAATATTCATATAAGTAACTAAGAAACAATTTTTTTTAAAAGTATATAACGTTAATGAAAAAATCTAAAAATCTAACTCTTCTAGCCTTCTCCCCTTCATCTTGGTCTCGTCTCTGTTTTACTGAGACGGGAGGAACAATCTCTTCCTCCTCTCCGCGATGATGCCAGGTATATGAATATCCATTTAGATCGATTATATCATATGTTTAACTATATGTAAATATAATTCCATGCAAGGCGGATTTACGATGATGAGAGGTTAAAAGCTAATTCTGCTTGTTTTGTTTTGTTTTTAACTGATTAGTAGTAGGTACCTCATCGAGCAAACAGGAAATCTAATTCGTGTATAAATTAAGTGTTACAAATTATATATAACTGGGGGAGTGTGAGATAGAGGAAGTGTATTACATGAGAGTTGTGATGCTAATCCGCCACATGTGTCCACCTCGTCCCACACTCCCCTACCCCCTGCTTTTTATTGCTCTACTTTGTTTCCCTTGTCATTGAATTCATGATAGCCGCCCAGCCTACGAGCACATATTTGGTTTGCAACATAGGCCTCGTTGGTGTCATGTATGAAGTACTGTCGTTCCCAGCTTAGCTGGTTAGTTCCCTGTTTTTTTGTACAGAACTGATCCTACAACCTGTGGCTCCAATGGCGTGAAAAACATCATGAATTACAAAGTATGCAAGACCTCTATAAACCATTAATAAACTACAATTTAACACTTATTACTTGTGGATAACAATTAGTTTTGTCTCATAATTTTTTTTAATCATAAATTTGTATGAAATTCAACTAAATTGTGTGCCGGAATAAAAGTAAAAAAATTTGGACCCCCTCGCATATTACTTCAGGTTCGTCGTCACTGCTTGTAGCCAGCCTTGTAAGGAGTTGTTGTCCCTACCGCATTGAGCCAATGAGAAATCTGTTTCGTGTATATATTAAGTGATTTAAATAATGTATAATTGGGGGAGTGTGGGATGGAGGAAGCGTACCACATGAGAGTTGTGATGCTAATCCGCCTTATGTGTCCACCTTGTCCCACACTCCCCCACCCCCTTGCTTTTTGGTTCAAATTTTTGTTATAATTTGTTTGCCTCATAATCATACCCAATATTGAATAGGAAGAGAGTAATCGGTTAAACTTAATTTGACTCTATTTTTATTTTGTACATAAAAGAATGTAAAGTACGGCCAAGCCCTATGGTGTTTGTATCGTTTTCTCGGGGACCCAAAGCATTCTTGTGTAAAGTTCTTCAAGCGATTTGTCGCGTGCTGGTGAATTGTAATTCCATCATTTATCCTAAAATAGAGGAGCTTAGCATGTCTGAGCTTGCTCTAGTTAAGGCTATCGTTATATTTTCCTTTTAGTTCATAGATGATCGAGATAGACTGTGCAGAACAAGCCAATATGGTATGCCTACTTTATTTTTCTTTTCCTTGCATTCATATCCACCTTCCCACAAATACTTGTGCCCATGTATTTGGACAATCATCTTTTTGTACTAGTTAGTTATAGTTCTTTTAAATAATTCTGCTCAAGGAGCTCAACCTACTGCATTTACAATCAGATGGAGAATTTTGTGATAACGTGGTATATATACTGAAGCTGGTAATTATCATGAACGTTTTCAGACCGAGGAGTTGATCATTCATTAATAGTTTGTTTCTGTGTAGGGTGAATATCAACTGGTCAGAGATTGCATTTCTGGTTAAATTTTTGATTCTACTCCAGTAGAATTCACTAGTAACATCCGTGCTTCTTCAAACTGTCCGAAAAGATCACGCCCCCCTTTATTAGCAACCTGGATTGTCCGTAGCTTACAGTATATCGCAGATCAGTTCTTCCTTTACAAAATGCAATTGCTTCGTGCTGAATATTTCCAAACTGTATACTATACAATTGTATGTAACTCTCAGCTTAAAATAACATATAGTTGTTACACCTTTTTCCTCCTTTGTAGCTGTAACATCCCGGATTTTCGGGACTTTAAATCTAATTACGAAACTTAAATAAGTGTATATTCTTTATTCAATAATACCAAATATTCCACAAAGTCAAAGAAGCGGTCAAATTCGATAATTCAAAATCATAAAAACGGAGACGCAGCTCCATAATCCAATATTCAATAACAATCTTTATTCTAATATTGATAAAGAGTCTAATCCAATAAAAGCATCTAACAGCTAGCACGAAAGTCCACAAAATTCACATCCTTATTCTCATTAAGCTTCCAAGATCAGAACCTGAAATATTAGAGACGAATGAGCTACACAGCTTAGCAAGTACAAATTGACTAACAGATACTTTCAAAAATCAATGGGCGTTTTTATTAAAACAATTTTCAAAATCCAATATAAGTTTACAAAACATTTACAAAAACAATTCCGACCCAAAGTTTTATATTTTCAAAATATAGAATTTAAAACAGAAACAGAAGCAAAAAACAGAAATTAAACGAATCGAAAATCGAAAATACCACAGTTTTGCTCTACGGCCACACTTTGCCAGTGACCAACATCTTATTCTTATTCTTATTCTTTCGCCACACTTTGCCAATGACCGGCATCCAAAGTTCAATAATTACGCGCCCTTAATAGGTATCTAAAGTTGCACACTTGTGCGCCTACTAAGGGTATCTAAGGCTAGTTCCGGAACTATATCGTAAATTACGAACGGGTTCAAAACGTAGAGACTGAGGGATTCGAAGATTCTCGTATCTTATATCTTATACAGTTCGAAAATCAATATCTTATATCTTATACGAAATCAAAATCATAATATCAAAATCATTTCAGAAAATAAAAATAAGTTAAAAAGTACTTACCTTGAGGCTTGACTCAAAACCGAAAATTAAAACACGAACAATCCTAAAATAAATTTTATAAAACAAAACAAAAACAATTAATTATTTAATGTACCAAAATCTATACATGTACAAAGAATAGAAACACACTTAGTCGTACCATGTCGAGTAAATATTCATTACAAGATTTAATTACAAGTCAGGCACTTAATACACAAACCAATGACAAGTACGTAAAAGATAAACATAATGCATTAATTAACATTTCAAACCAAACCAAACACTTGACAAATTAAAATGAATATTTTATTTAACATAACAAGTTCACAAATATAACTGTTGTTGGAGGAATTTCGTAACAACACGAAATCGGATGTTTGCTGGAATAATAGAGCGAATTTATGAATATGTGACTGTTTTAGGAGATTAGGGTTTATGAAAAAATAGAGGGGCTGGACTTGGCAGGTGTCTCGATTTGTCTCGTGTATCGGATTCCATAATGCCAAGATGCCTACGTACCTATATGTTTATATAGGATCAAGCCCACGTAGTTCTGTGAAATTGATTTGTGTCTATCCCTTAGAGACTTTAGGGATAAACTTCGTTAATCTTGGTAATTACTGATTTTATCTGATTTAATATTATCGTTATGATATCTTCCTGATTTGAAGAATATCGTTTGGAGATATTTTCTGTAATATCTTAGCGGATAAAACTTAGCGGTTAAGTAATAATTATTAATCTGAATTAATAATTAATAGATATTAGAAATTTGGGAGATTATTAGACATGCCGAAATTATGGCATAACAACTAGCCCCCAGTTCTTCAGTGTAGCTTGCTGCAGTGGAGAACTAAGCATTCTTCAAGCTTCCAAATTTCTTGAGTAGCTGAAAAAGCTGAAAATAAATGTTTAGAAAAACTTTTAGAGCATCACTGTGCTCGTTAGGCGTATGCGGATGCAAGTGTGATAGCATGTGATGACCACTATAAGATATATTTTTTGCCAAGGTTTTCAAATGTGCGAGTATAAATAATATTTTGAAATCCTTTGCGATCCTTGTTGTCTAGTTAGGATCTTGGCGCTTGTATATATCCCGAATTGGCGTACATGCTTTTCAAGTGTCTGATGCAACCACATAAGGATGTGTCTGGCGGAGTCTTCAATAGGAGATGTAGATGTAATTCTGGTGAACTTTGCACGCGCGCTGACTGTGCATGTCTGAAAGATATTTTGCATAGGGATGTCTTCCCACCCATGCGACCTTGAGCTCAAGATCTGGTCATGGGCCTTCAATAATAATCCAGAGGGTGCTGCACTTTACTAAGCATGTAGCATTGCGAGATTTATAGCTTGTCCAGGCTACCCTACTTGGCAACTTAGTTCGCAAGTTTGGAAACATTTTTGACATATATGTACTATCGCGACGATATATGAAAAATCTTTTACAAATTCAAACGCAATAATAAATATGCTCTTTTAACAGTGTCGAGATATTTATTTTCTTCAAAAATAATGCTCCATTTTTTGTAGAAAATCTTTTACAAAATTATGCGTCTCGTATATGTATTTTTTCCTTTAAAACATGCAGCTCGTACGGGATTTAAAATAAATCCACAATCAATCAGCATAAATATCCGCAATTCATCAACATAAATATCTCGTACGATATTTTCCAAATCGCAATAATTTTACAAGCATAAAAATAGATAGCTCGCACGAATTTAAAATAATAAATATTTTTCTTGAAAAATATTTAAAAACATGATAATTATGCATGCATGACATAATAAATTTATAATTGCTGAAAAATTAAAATAAAACGAAAAGAAAAGATTTTCTTTTATTTTTGTCGAGCCATGATTGCACTTCCAAATTTCTGATTTTTAAAGTGATGGCTGCCACTTCTTTGCCATGGTTGTTTTGCTGCGTGTGCGCGCGTGTTACTTCTATTGCGTTCAATTTTCACTTGTATTCTTGTATTTCTTGTATTTCGATTCAGGTCTCTCTCTTATTGATGCGGTCCCCTGAACATGCGTGGAAACCAATTTCTGTTCTTTTTTTATTTCTCTTCCTGAACCTGTTGACTTGTGGTTGAAACTCCTTTGTAACTTTTGGTCGCTGTTATGCCTGAATTTGGCATAAGTCCTAAACAGGCCTAATGGGCTAGAATATCAGTACATCTCACATAATGGGCCTAAGAATGAGGAATGGGTCATTAAAGTTCGCCATCATGAGAGGATTCATCATATTATTTTTGTACAGCGGATCGCCAGTGAGCCCTAGTAACGGGGTCGCAGTTCGCGAGGTCTAGCGAGGCCTAGAGGTCCAGCGTGGCCTAGTATGTTACTATGAAGGCTTATGGTCAGGCCCAGCGAGGTCGCATAAGTAGGTTATCTCCATACAGCGAGGATCGCCTCGCATGGCCAGACCCAGCGAGGTCGCATGCGAGGTCATCTAGTCAGTATCGCCATTAAAGATGATTATGTCAGCTGCGGGTTCCCCTTCATAGGTCATGAGCAGTATAAATGGGTAAAACATAACCCAAGGAGACGACTAGTGGATTTGGGCCAAGCCGAGCCCATAGAAACCTTAGCCCGTCTAGATAACTTCTTCTCCAAGAGAACTACGTTGGCTTGATCCCTATAAATAGGGTACGTAGGCATCTTGTAAAGGATGAGAAACAGTTCACCACTGATTATCAATATACAAGAGCAGCCACATCAAAACACATAAACCCTAATCCCCATTCTTCTTATAGTAAAATACCCGTATTTTGCTCCGTAAATCCAGCAACCTCCATAAATATTGTTATACAATATTCTCCCTATAACATTTGGCGCTAGAAGGAGGGGAATAGTCATTGACTGGGAGAACGATGACTAAATCTCACAAGAAGAGGAATGGAGATCGGGAGACCCCGGGGTCGCATAAGAAGGACATAAACGACCTCCGGAGGAATAATCAAACAGAGAGCGAGGCGAGAATCGATGGGATCGAGGATGAATCTGAGAAGGAGCAAACCCCCCCTGTTGTCCAACAGACAGCCTTGCCTGGTGAAGTCATGTCGTTCTTGAAAGGGCTCGGTGATCAAATGATCGAGGTGAGGGCCTCGGTGGCCAATATGGAGAAGCGACATAATTCTAGAGGCTTCAAGAGGAATACAAGGACAGGGGATCGAATTCACCAAGCAGAAAGTAGCAAGGGTCCCACCAAAAAGCTAATTGGGGACTTTGATGATGTAGTGACAGATCGAACGAACCCTGATTGGGAGGAGGAAGTAGCTACGATTGATAAGGAGAGATCGAAAGCGAAGCCCGCCTCGTCAGAAGGACGGTCCGTTAGTGTCTTTGACCGTGTTGGAAAGAAACTCAGTGAGCACGATCTTCGTCTCAAGTTGGAAAAGCTCAAATCTAACAAAGATGGAGGTCCCAAAATAAGAGTAAGGGTTCTCATCAACCCGTATCTCCTCGAAAAGATCGTGAGCGGTCATATCGTCGCAATGACAGACCCCCCTCTCCTCGCAGAGAGCGTGAGCGGTCCCATCATCGCGAGGACAGACCCCCTTTCAATCGAGAGCATGAGCGATCCCAGCATCGCGATGAAGACCCTATAAACAAGGATCGCAGGAACGACCAGGAAGAGTCTAGTGCCCCAAAAAAGACTCAATCTCATCATGCAAGCACTGGAGGAAAAAAGGATGATAACAAAGAGGCGAGAATTGGGGATTACAAGTTAGAAGACTTAAAAAAGGCACTGGATGTGATGAATAACGAGAAGGGAATTTTCAGCAATATGGGTTCCTCCTCGCCCTTCACTCATGAAATTCGCACTGCCCCACTGCCTGTAGTGTTTCGAGGTCATCACTCTGACATGACCTATAATGGGGAGACTGATCCAGCCGAGTTCGTTATTCGATTCAACAATGAGATGGACGTGTACCAAGTATCATTACTAGCGAGGTGTAGGCTGTTCGCAGCTTCGCTAAGGGGGAGTGCTCAACAATGGTTCTCAAAGCTAGGATCCCTAGTTGTCATAGATTCTTGGGAACAGCTCGTGGATATCTTCATTAAACAGTTCCAATCTTCAATGCTTTATGCACCTCCTGTGTCCACACTGGCAAATATAAAACAGAAGGAAGGAGAGACTCTGCATGATTATTTCAAAAGGTTCAATGCTGAAGTACCTCGTGTTCGAGGTACAAATGACGAGGCCGTGAAAAATTTCTTTATCGCAGGGGTAAGAGAGGGAACTAAATTTTGGGAGAAGCTACAGGAGCAAACCCCTGGTACGCTTTCAGAGTTGCATCGGGTCGCTGAGCCCTTTAAGCGTGTTGAAAAGTCATTGGCAGATCTCAAGAAGAATGTTGGGACTAGTAGCAATGGAAGTAAAGGAAAAGGGGTAAAAAGAAGGGATTCTAGAAGCCCCAGGCGAAGACAGGATCGTAGCCCGAGCCCAAAAAGAAGGGATCGTGATTCCTCAAGACGGTCCCCACCTCGTGCTCGTCCTGCTAGGGATGAAGACAAATTTGTTCCCTTAGTGGCTTCAGTTGATCATATCTATGCTGTCAACGCTAATAAAGGAATGTTTACAAAACCTCGGGCTATGGGTCCACAAGGAACATGGAACACTACAAAGTATTGTGATTTTCATGAGCAGAAGGGGCATGATACAGCGGATTGTTGGCAACTTAAAGAACAAATTGATCGTTTGATTCGAGAAGGGAAATTAACAGAATGGGCGGTCCGCGAAGTGAAAAAGCATCAAGAAAGTTCGGGAAAATCAGGTATAGGATATCATGCTGTACCTCATGAGGGCCAAAACACAGAGCCTCGCAAGGAGAGAGAAGAGCGAGGCAATAGCATCCATGTGATCATTGGTGGGCCACATATTGGAGGAGAGAGCAACAAAGCAAGAGAAAGATATGCTCGCGAGGCTAGGGAGCGACCCATCACCAATGTGCATCATTTGCAGGAACGACCCCCAAAGCTTTTCAAGGGGGAAGATACGGATATAATGTTCACTGAAGAGGATGCGAAGTGGGTACATCACCCTCACTCTGATGCTTTAGTTGTTCGAGTTCGCATTGGTTCCCAGAATATCTACAGGGTGTTGGTGGACAATGGAAGTGCCGTGAATGTCTTGATGTATGATGTCTACAAGAAAATGGGATACGTAGACAAAGATCTAATTCCAACAGTAGGCCACCTCTATGGATTTACTGGAGCGTCTGTTAGTGTCAAGGGACTTATCAGGCTTCCCATCACCTTGGGGGACGAGCCCTGCATCACTACGCAGGTCGCTGATTTCATGGTCGTGGATCAACCATCTGCTTACAATGCTATTGTGGGACGTCCCATCTTGAAAGAAATAAGGGTGGTGACTTCTATCTACCACCTCTCAATGAAATTTCCCACCCCGCATGGTGTGGGTTGTGTTAGAGGAATTCAGCACGAGTCACGAGAGTGCTATAATCAGGCCCTGAAGTCAGCTGAAAGGGGAAGAAGTTCTATGAATGTCGAGGCCTCGCAACCTTCAAATGATTGTAACATAATTTTAATCGAGGAGTTGCCTGATGATTATTTTGACAACCTGGGCATACAGGTGGAACCAGTACCAGGGGCAATTATGATGGAGGCCTCGCAACCTGTGTTGGTTTTACAAGAAGGAATTGTTGAAGAAGCTAGCGATGAAGAGGAAAGTCCAGAGCAGGCCACTGTGCGGGCTCGAAAGGGTAAATGGGTTCGCAAGGAAACATCAACATTGGTAGATCTGCCTAATGGTATCACAAGAGAAACAACAATTGTGAACGAGTATGGACATGTTGAAGCGACCCCTGACCCGGGAGTGGGAGTCATGAGGCAAGATGAAGCAGAATCTAGTCGGGCTCGAGATGTTGAAATTGACTTGGACCCTCGCATCCCTGAGCATGTGGAGCGAGCTGGGGCCGCAGAGGATACCTTATCTGTTCTTGTTGATCCCAAGGATTCTACGAAGGTATTGAAGATCGGATCGCAGTTGAATCCCGATTTTAGGGAAAGGCTCGTGGAGTTTCTTAAAGCTAATTTGGATGTATTTGCATGGTCTCATGAGGATATGGTAGGGATCGATCCCAATGTGATGTGTCACAGGCTTAATCTTGATCCAAGCAAGAAGGGAGTGAGGCAGAAAAGAAGACCAATAAGTGGAGAGCGAGCCGAGGCTCTAAAAGAAGAAGTTGACAGGCTACTTGAGGTCGGGCTCGTTAGGGAATCATTTTATCCTGATTGGCTCGCAAACCCTGTCCTAGTCAAGAAGCCAAATGGCAAGTGGAGAACATGTGTGGATTTTACTGATTTAAACAAGCATTGCCCGAAGGATAGTTTCCCTCTTCCAAGAATTGATCAGTTGGTAGATGCAACAGCGGGCCACGCACTCTTAAGCTTCATGGATGCCTATTCTGGGTACAACCAAATACCAATGTACGGGCCTGATCAGGAGCACACCTCGTTTATCACAGACAGAGGTCTCTACTGCTATATAGGGATGCCCTTTGGTCTCCTCAATGCAGGTGCTACTTATCAGAGGCTCGTTAACATGATGTTTGAGAAGCAGATTGGAAAGACAATGGAGGTCTATGTAGATGACATGCTTGTGAAGTCCAAGGAGGCTGGGGATCATATTACCCACCTTGCAGAAATGTTTGATATATTGAGGAAATTCCGAATGAAGCTCAACCCCCAGAAGTGTGTTTTCGGGGTCGAATCTGGAAGGTTTTTGGGTTTCATTGTCAACCACCGAGGCATTGAGGCTAATCCAGCTAAAATAAAGGCATTGATGGAAATGAGGTCGCCAAGAAGTTTCAAGGAAGTACAAAGTTTAACTGGAAGGATCGCAGCACTCAATCGGTTCGTTTCTAAGTCATCAGACAAGTGCCATGAATTCTTTAAAGCAATCAAGAAAGTGGGAAAAAATTTTGAATGGACCCCTGAATGCGAGGAAGCTTTTCAGAGGATAAAAGAACATCTGGGCTCGCCTCCATTACTTTCTAAGCCTAATGAAGGTGAAGTTCTTATTGTTTACTTGGCAGTTTCAGAATATGCCATCAGTGCTGTCCTCGTTCGCGAGGAGGGAAAGCTTCAGCTCCCCGTGTATTATGTCAGTAAAAGACTGTTAGACGCCGAGACTCGCTACACCAACATGGAGAAGCTCGCCTATGCTATGGTTTTGGCTTCACGGAAACTGAGGCCATATTTTCAGGCTCATAGTATCCAAGTTCGCACTGCGTACCCACTTAGGCAAGTAATGCATAAACCCGAGGCCTCGGGCAGACTTTTAAAGTGGACCATAGAGCTGAGTCAGTTTGACATTGAGTACAAGCCAAGAGGTGCAATAAAGGGGCAAGCTTTAGCAGATTTCATATTGGAGTTTCCTTCCCAATCTGAGGAAGATGCCTGGGCTCTCATAGCGATCCCAGAAGTGGTTGACCCCAAACTCAAAGATGAAAATTCAGCCTCGTGGTGGGAATTATATGTTGATGGGGCATCTAACAAAGAAGGGGCAGGAGCTGGGATCGAGCTTGTTATACCTGAGGGTCGCAAGTTGAGTAGTGCTGTTCACTTCGCCTTCGAGGCTTCTAATAACGCAGCAGAATACGAGGCTCTCATAATTGGCCTCAAGCTCGCAATAGAAATGAAGGTAGAGAATCTCAATGCATATAGCGATTCTATGTTGGTTACTGGTCATGTTGGATGTGGATGGCAAGCCAGGGGACCCCAGATTGAGTTATATTTAAGGTGTGTGCAAAGGCTTATGAAGTCATTCAAGCAAGTAAAGGTGGAGTTTATCAGAAGGGCAAAAAATCAGGGAGCAGATGTCCTCGCAAAAATGGGTTCGCGGCGCGAGGCTACTCTACTTGGAATTATCCCCTTGGAAATTCAAAGTAAACCTAGCGTACCAGAATAATTTGTTATGGACATGGCGAACCAGGAGTCAACGTGGATGGCTCCTATATGGGAGTATGTAAAGAATGGGATGCTACCTCAGGATAAAAAAGAAGCGAGGAAGGTCAAATATCAGGCGGCTCGCTATGTTATTTATGACGAGGTCTTGTATCGAAGAGGGTTTAACACTCCACTTTTGAGGTGTGTAGATGGAGAAGAATGCAACTATATTTTGAGAGAGGTCCATGAAGGAATATGTGGCAATCACTCGGGGGGAAGTTCCCTAGCTCAGAAAATTTTACGACAAGGATATTTCTGGCCCACATTGAAAAGGGATGCTTTTGAGTTCGCTAGGCGATGTGACAAGTGTCAAAGATATGCAAATTTCAGTAATGCCCCAGTAGCTCACCTCACCTCGTTGATGAGCCCTTGGCCCTTTGCTATGTGGGGAATAGATCTCATTGGTGAACTCCCTAAAGCTAAGGGAGGAGTAAAATATGCAGTCGTGGCTGTGGATTATTTCACTAAGTGGGCCGAGGCCGAGCCTCTTGCTACCATCACAGCTAAAAAATTGAAGGACTTCGTTTACAGAGCAATTGTTTGTCGCTATGGGATTCCATATCAGCTCATTTCAGATAATGGGAAGCAATTTGATAGCAAGGAGATGAAAGAATTTTGTGAGAATTTGGGAATCAAGAAAAGTTTCTCTGCTGTGAGTCACCCTCAGACAAATGGACAAACCGAGGCCATCAACAAGATCATCAAACATACCCTAAAAGCAAAATTGGAGGAAAGTAAGGGTAATTGGCCCGAGGAGCTGCCAAAGGTCTTGTGGTCATACAACACGACCCCAAGGTCTACCACAGGTGAGACTCCATTTTCTTTGACATACGGGTGCGAGGCCATGGTGCCCGTGGAAGTAGGGTCAGGCTCGTTCAGAAGGGAACATTACGACCCCAAGTCAAACGAGGTCAATCATAGGCTCTATTTAGACATGATTCAAGAGTCAAGAGAGGAGGCTCAGCTTAGGCTCGCAGCTTATCAAAGGCGAGCTGCAAGGTACTATAATGGAAAGGTTCGCGTGCCTCATCTTCGTGTAGGGGACTTGGTACTTAGGAGAGTAATGCCTAACACTAAGGTCTCGTCTCATGGGGTCTTTGGAGCTAATTGGGAAGGGCCCTATAAAGTTTATGGTGTTATCAATGAAGGGACTTATTATCTAACTGACATGGATGATAAGGTCATGCCACGAGCTTGGAATGCAGAACATCTACGAAAATACTACCAGTAGAAGCTTCGCTCCTGGTGGTCTCCATTTACTACTACTTAGCATGAATAAATTCATACAAAGTACTCGGGGGGTAGTGATCATATAGACACCTCCTCATTATGATGTAATGAAAGTTGGGCTTTGTCCCTAGTTGGGCTTTGTCCCTAGTATTTATATTTATGAAATTTGTTCTCCAAAAAAGTTGTGCAATTTTATTCTTTTGTCAGTGTTAAAAATTTTCAGGACTAGGCCAGCGCAGCGCATGCGAGGCCAAACACCCCTCAGGTCAACGAGGTCACGAGCGTGCACTTATTGCGACCTGAGGGAATGTCTTCAAAGTTTAGTTAAAAAGTATCTCCTCAAAGAAAAAGAAGTCAAGGTGCGACCTTAATCTCCGGATCGTATCTGCGACCTCGCAAGGAAGGCATGGCAAGTGTTGATCCTAAGGAGACAAGGTCCACCTTGAAGTTTAGCAATTTAAAAAGAAAAAGCTACAAATGCTACAAGGAAAGCTTCGCGGCTGCGAGGCTAATATTTCAGAAACATAAAGAAGGCAAGCTATCTATAAAGCAAATACAAGACATGGAGAAATGAAGACAGTTAATGTAAATTGTTAAAAGTTGACAAAACAGTTACTGGGTCGCTACGCGAGCCCAACATACTTCAAAGTTATCAAAAGTTATCAGAAAAATATTACAACTCGCGAGACATTCAAGGAGTGTCCGCATCCCCAGTTCAGAAGATCAAAATAATTATGCAACAGGTTCTGAGGGTTTGTCTTCACTTGGTTTCTTTTGGTTGGTAGCATCAGCTTTAGCAGCCTCGCTAGCTAGCTTGGTTGCCTCGATTGCATCCTCCTCTGCAATTTCCTTGCAAAGGTCAGCTGCGTATTCAGCGTTACCAGGGCCGAGCTGCGACCAATCGAAGTTAGGGATTTTTCTGATGAAGCTCTTCATAAAATCAGCTTGGGCGGCCACCTCGATGTCTTCCCGATTGGCTTGGGCTGTAGCGATCTCCTCCTTCAGCTTCGCTAGCTCCTCCATATGAGTCTTCTTCAGCTCCTCCTCATGTTGCTCCACCTCGTTCAAACCCTTATGGAGGGCTGCTTTTTCATCATTGATTTTCTTGAGTTCGGAGCGGAGGGATGCTGTTTCAGTTTGTAGCACTCGTTTGTAATTTTCAGCCATTAGCTTCTTCTCCTCCTCAGCTTTAGCCTTCAAGGACTTCAACTCCTTTTCCAATCTATCATTGGCGAAGACAACTTGCTTTAGCTCTCGAAGATGCGAGGCTTGGCGGATGAAGCCCTCAGCCAGGCATTTGGAGACTGCCTCAGAATTCTCAATTAACTCGGCTCCCACCCACTCAATGCACTCCGCTTCAGTAGCATGAGTATACCCATGCTTTGCATATAAATGATGCACTGGCGTCGTGTCCGCAGGCTTTGTGACTTGGGGCAGGAGACTGGTTTTGTGTTTTTTGGAGATGTGTTCTTCAGGGTTAGCCTTGGCCTTTGAAGGTTGAGGAACGACCTTAGCAGTTGCTGATGGAGGAGGGAGATCGTTTGTCTTCTTTGGTGGGGAGGCCGTTGAAGGCTTGGTAGGGATCTCCTTGTTCCTTGTACAAAAAGGAGGCCTGCGATTGCCTTTGCCTGACATGTGTACAAAAAGGAGAGAAAAAGCAGTTAAAGATAATTATCAAGAAAAGTAAAAATGCGAGGACACATAAAAAAAAAAAAACAATTACTATGAAGGAGTTATTGAACTACAAGTATTCTTACTCTCTTCCACTGCCATTTTAGAGGACGAGGCCTCCTCTCGCATTTTTCTTTTTAGCGAGGCCTTCCTCGCTCTTGAAGAACCTACCTCAGAGGGAAGCACGATCCCCTCCTTTAAGAATTTTCATTCAATCAGGTTTTCTAAGGAAAGGAGGGTTCGTACATTCCTGTCTTCGCGAGGCATCTTCAACACATCATCAGCTCGTGTTTTTTCTTTGCCCTTAAGAACGGTTCGCACTTGGCCTACCGGAAGATAATTGAATGAAGTCTTTATTCTGGGCACCTCATGGACGTAAAGATAAGGCCCCTTCCATGAGCCCGCATTGCTTGGAGCGCTGTGGTAGAGATTTTTCTTATTAAATTCTGGCCAGACTGAGAAGTAGACATAGCCGAAGTCAGATGGCTCACATCTCTTCAATTGCAGAAAATAGCCCATGGTCCTTGCATCAAGAGGGGGATATCTCAACTTGTGATAGATGATGTATAGGGCTATCATCGCCCTATATCCATTGGGATTTATTTGGATGGGAGCGAGGTGGTAGGTCTCGCACACATCTCTGATGAATGGATGGAGAGGCGAAGAGACGCCGATTTTCATCATGGCGGATGACAACACCATGCGAGGTACCCTTCCTCCGTTTTCTGTATAATTGAAGCGGTAGCATCGCATTGAAGCCTTTGGCAGAATGATTTTGCCTTCGGGTCTGTATGTGTCGACCGCCTTCTTCAAGGATTCAGCATTTAGAATTGTGGACAAGTCCCTGCATCCCAAGATGCGAGGTTGACCAGGCTTCACTTTCGAGCCCTCTTCTGTGACAGCCCCAAATCCGGGGTCATGAATTTGGGCCATCACGGACCAATTTCCATTCAAAATCAATATCTCTTGGGTTTTTTTTTTTTTTTTTTATAATTAATACTTATGCAATTGACCCCACAATAATACACACACACACCAGTCATATGCTCAGAGAACAACTTTCACCATAATAAAAGTTTAGAGTTAAACAGTTATTACAAACCCAGAATCATACTTAAACACATTGCTGAATAATACTTCGACATGAAGCATTTCAACAATCAAAAGTTATTACACCAACTTACACACTTAATGTACACAATCTATCAATACCCAATCGTCCGATAGCTACCTCGGAAAGCGTTGCCAACACTCTCTCAAAAGTTCGTCTTTCCCGTACCCTCTTGCGGGGTATAGTACGGAGTATCGGCGTACCTAGCTGTATATAGATAAGTAGCAAGAGTGAGCTATAATAGCTCAGCAAGATATTATTATAAACTAGAATTTAAAAATGTAACCAAGTATACATGTATATACATATGTAAACGGAAATCAATTATAAACTTTAAGGAAGAATAAAACTCTTATTTAATAATACATCATCCACTTACTATTATAAGAAAGAAATCTAGAATAATACAGTATCAGTTTCTCTTCTTAAATAATATAACAATCACTATAATCTTTCAGTGTAATATTTCAGGATAATATGAATACTTACTTAAATCTCTTACTATCATCATCTCATTTCCTTCTTATGTAACAATTTTTATAAATTAATATAAAATCAGTTTCTCTTAATCTATAACAATAATTCCACCTTTCATATCATTTTCCCTTTCCAGTATACCAATCTGACTTTATCATTTATTCTTTATTCACATATTGTAGGGGTTTTCACTGTTGCCGAATACGTGAGGCTCGATGATCAGTCGCCCTCCGTATCCGTCCCTTTTTACTACCGGTAGACGGAGGTAGGTCTGCCACCATCCCCCAGGAGGAAGGTCTACCACTACATCCTCCTTCGGCAACTCTTGGGCCGAAATGAAACATTAAGTGCTGGACTGTGCAACTTCCACACGGCCTCTTACGCTTATTAAGTGCTGGACTGTGCAACTTCCACACGGCCTCTTACGCTTATTAAGTGCTGGACTGTGCAACTTCCACACGGCCTCTTACGCTAGTTAAGTGCTGGACTGTGCAACTTCCACACGGCCTCTTACGCTTACTGTTGTAAATTCCCCTTTTTATAAGATCATCATTCAATTTATCATTACCATTTCACATTTCCATTCTCGTATATCACTTTCATTCTCGCACATTATTTCTATAAAATATATGTATATAACATACACTAAAAAGAATGTTTATAATATAGCATTATAAACCATATAACCCTAGATAACAACTGATACCATTCTCTTTCATATCTCTTTTACCCTAGAGCATATTCGCTCAATTCGTAATCATCTCTATATTCATATTTCAGAAAACATATCCATCTCTCTTTAACTTCCCACAATCAAGAGAATATATTCTTTGCAATATAGCAACAAAAGCATCACATATACATAAATATATTCCATGATATCATTAATATTCCGAAGATACATAATTTTTAAAGTAGGGATAGAAGGATCTTGCCTTGGTTTCTGTATCCTGATAGTATGACTGGTCCCTCCTCCGGAATTTCTATAAACACAAAAGGTCCGTCATTAGAATACCACATCTCTTACTCACTACCCTCTTGTATAACAAAACCCTTTACACTTCAACATATGTTTAACGTATTATTATTACCCCAAAGGTTCAAGGACTTAACCATTTATAAGCTCAATCGAAGTTTCAGGGGTTTTCACCATTTCCCCTAATGACCACACTTAACTGTAAAAATTCTCAGAAAATATGGATTTCGAATTTTAATGTAAGGTCAACTGTCAAGGGTCCTCTGACCACCCTACTACAGTATCCCAAAATTTCGTGACTTATAAAAATGTCTAAGTATGGTAACTTTAGCCTCAAAGTTGATACAATTACGTTTTCTCGGTTATCGAACGTCTTTCACTAAAACTGACTTTTCTCCTAAACCGTTCATCAGATTTTAACGCACCTTATATCAAAACGATCTATTAACTAAGCTCTATCATTTCATGGTCAATTGGTAACCTAGGCAGTGAGGTACCGTATGAATACAGGGGTCACAAAACAGGGCAGTTTTCGTTCTAACGAAAATCGGACATTATAACGGCTGTAATTTCATACTTTCCAAATTTTTCTCACCTCCAAATCCATCACCAAAAACATACATCAAACCTACACCATGTGGTCATCATACCAACCATGGATTTCCAACACAAAACACTTCCATATTTAACTCAAACCACTTACAAACACATAATCATCATAAATCATCACTTATCATAACTTAAATCACCAAGTTTTCTATAACCAAGCATATATATTCAAAGTAATACTAAAGGGTCTTGAGATTTATACCTCCTTGAAGCTTGACAACACTTAACAAGCCTTGGGTAGTCCTTAAATAACCTTATACTAGCTTGGATCAACTAAATAAATCATAAAAACAAAGTTAGAAATTCGGATTCACTGGACACCAGTTGAAAGAATCGCAAAAACGGAGGCCTTACCTACATTTTCTGGATGAGGCTTCTAAAGGAGAGTTGTAGAGAATCTCACCAGCTTTCCAACCATATAAAGAACACAAAATTCCATTGAGTAATGAAGGAGATATGGCCGTTTGAAATCAGCCCAGAAACTGTCAATCCTCCTGGACAGTTTGGTTTCTTCAACTTGGGGGAGGTATTTGACTAGGCTACACCCCTTTGATGACTATGATATTTTGAGCGAATCTTGCCCATGGAGTGGAGAGGTTGTGGTTCAAATTTGGTAATTTTATCATGGATAGAAATTGAGATATGAATTTTCTTCCTTTAAGTGTTCTTGTTTGGCAGATTTGGAGAGGATGAGAGAAATGGAGTAATGAGGAAGATGGGGAGAGATTTTTGTTGATTTTTGATCCTATCTTGTCTTAATCTTGATTATTCTAGAGTGTCATGGAAGTCTTGAAGATATTTGTGGTTAAAGCTTGCTAAAGTACTAATTTACCCTTAAAAACAAGTTAATGACTAATGACACCACTTTGATAATCCAATAACCTCTTTTCTTGTTTTCCTAAGTAAAATGCCAATCACATTGGTAGCTAATAATGTTGTATGTATCCTTGTTATATCGCTAATCTTGGTTGCTTAATCTCCATATCCGTCTAATTGTGGTTCGTTTCGAATGTACCTCATTATCTCAGTGGTTTTGAAAACATTTAACAATCCAAATTCCATTGGTATTCTCTTAACTTAATAATCCCTTGGTTAAATCTAAATTCACTAATTCCTCAATATATAATTCTTATAATGTTTCCATGCTCCTTAATGTCCAATAGAAGCTTATTCGAAATCAAAATCCTCAAAAATCCATATTTAGGAATTTCTGAAATCCATCGTCATTTCGAGTCACTTAATTTCAATGTACAACACTAATATGGTTTCTGTTCATTCCTTTTCCGTTTCCATTATGGAGTACTTATATACCCTTTCTCTAAATCCTCGAAATTTACTATTCATGTGATCACTGTAGCTTTGTTACAGTTAGGGTTATTACATCCTTCCCCCCTTAAAAGGATTCCGTCCCGGAATCACGTAAAAAATGTTCATAGATACCTTTTCATCTACACCTTATAACTTCTACACCACTTTCTCCATCCTTTTTCCTTCATAATATCTCTATCTTGTTTGCACAGAATACCCCAACATAAACCTGCTTGTCATTCATCAACATGCCATTTAGCTTATCAATAGCAGTGCTTTCACTATCTTTATCTTGCAATTTCATCTTGTTTTAGTCATTCTACGTTAGTTAATCTCTCATTCCTCCTTTAGCTAAGGGTATCGGCCACCACATTGGCCTCCCCTGAATGGTAGTGTATCTCACTTATGGTTTATCCCTATTTTGATCTCTATCATGACATAAAATATACATACTTCGATCTTATTATATCTCGTCTCTGTAAAATCTTCCAGAAATCCGACTGGAATAGAATTCCTTGAAACAGTTGTAAGAAAATACTTCCTATAATATATATTTCCTGTTCGTATCTAAACAAGTCTATGGTTTTCCCCCAAAATATTATTATTCTCCTTTTCATAGAATTTCTAGCCCCTAACAGATACTGATTTTCCTTATCTAGATTATCAACCTACCTATACCATTCATTGACCACATTGATTCCTAACCAAACATTTACAATTAAGAGGTTAAATTAGCGCGTACCTGCAATTTCCTCCGGATACTATATCCTATATGTCCATTGTTCAATCACTATACGCTCTTTACACCTTGTTGATCCACCTTAGTTCCTTCATGATATACTATCCATTCCACCTCTGTAATTTCCCTTTATTATTCTCATCAAAATCTTTACCTCAAGTTTTACTAATTCACACCTTTTGGATTAATCCTTTGAATACTTAACATCTTTAATCTCTCTTTGCTACTCGGGGTATTAGTCACAATATTGGCCTTCCCCATTAATAGTTATTGCACCTCGAAATCCTTCATTAATTATCCTCACTTTCTTTGTTTATCCTTATTTTAATTCTATCCTCAAAATACACCTTACTCTCAGTGGTACATCTCAATTATGCCTTAAAATTCCTCATATTCTTTTATCTCACTAGTCCTCAAATATACCCATTTCTTCTCACGAAATTCCTTTCTCTTTTATATCGAAACGCTTCTAGCTCTAATTATCTCTTATTGAAATTTCCCTTGAAATTTTGAGTTTCCTCGTATAATCACGTATACTCTAAACCTTGCTTCCATTATCCCATCAACTACTGAAATCTTCTATATTCGAAACAATTGATAGAATTCAAGAAACTTTGAATTGAAACGGACCCAGAAACAAGCAAGTGTCCCACAACAATTTATAAGATTAAGAGTTTTAAATAATCTTTATTCGAAACAAAAGAATATTTGAGAAATCAATATGATGGAAGAACCCGTATGTCACACAAGTGAGGGCGTCCCCTCCGACTTTCAATCACACAGACAGATCGTCCTTGTGTATACATATAGGATTGTTCCTCTCAGTTGGAATAAGAAATATAGAGGGAAATTTAAATCACAATGATAAATACCATCTTCCGAAAATAATCTTAGAGGAATATTTTGACTAATACAATTTTGAAACACATTTCAAAGGTACCAGAAAATTTTGAAAAGATACCGACCCTTAATGAATAAGAGGTGCCAGATCACAACTGGATTTACCCACAGTAGAGGAAAATTTGAAACTCAATAACATAATTTAGCAGGGATTTAGAAAATTTAAGAATAGGTACCGTTAATAGCCTCCACCCAATTTAAAATCCCAAGTAATGGAAGGTTTTTCTCAAATACCATATATATCTAAGTCTGCGTACTCTCCAAAATTTCTTAAATTTGGCACTTATCCTTTAGCCTTAAACTATCGTCTTATATTCCCAGTTATCGTCATTTACCTAATCTTGACTTGGCTCGATACTTTCTGCCTTTATCCATAATAGAACACAACCCTCTAATCGATATACTTAAGTAATATTGATTGTCTTAGCCTGACACTGCTCCGGTATCAAGGACCCTTCAAATTATACTTCTAAATTGTATATTCTAACATACCACACATACTCACACTATTTTCTAACGTACACTTCTTGTTACCTCAATTATTCCCTTTTCTCATATCAGTCACATGTGCTACATAAACTTGACACTTTTGGCATAATAACCTTTATTAGCAATAATCTATAAAATCATAATCACTACTTAGAATAACCACTTCGTTCGATAAACCCCCCCTTGAACTCGATGGAAGTTCACAATTTTATATCATAACTAATACATTTATTATTATCACTCTTGTTCCTGAGCATTATGACTTAGCTCTGATACCAAACTGTGACAGCCCCAAATCCGGGGTCATGAATTTGGGCCATCACGGACCAATTTCCATTCAAAATCAATATCTCTTGGGTTTTTTTTTTTTTTTTTTTATAATTAATACTTATGCAATTGACCCCACAATAATACACACACACACCAGTCATATGCTCAGAGAACAACTTTCACCATAATAAAAGTTTAGAGTTAAACAGTTATTACAAACCCAGAATCATACTTAAACACATTGCTGAATAATACTTCGACATGAAGCATTTCAACAATCAAAAGTTATTACACCAACTTACACACTTAATGTACACAATCTATCAATACCCAATCGTCCGATAGCTACCTCGGAAAGCGTTGCCAACACTCTCTCAAAAGTTCGTCTTTCCCGTACCCTCTTGCGGGGTATAGTACGGAGTATCGGCGTACCTAGCTGTATATAGATAAGTAGCAAGAGTGAGCTATAATAGCTCAGCAAGATATTATTATAAACTAGAATTTAAAAATGTAACCAAGTATACATGTATATACATATGTAAACGGAAATCAATTATAAACTTTAAGGAAGAATAAAACTCTTATTTAATAATACATCATCCACTTACTATTATAAGAAAGAAATCTAGAATAATACAGTATCAGTTTCTCTTCTTAAATAATATAACAATCACTATAATCTTTCAGTGTAATATTTCAGGATAATATGAATACTTACTTAAATCTCTTACTATCATCATCTCATTTCCTTCTTATGTAACAATTTTTATAAATTAATATAAAATCAGTTTCTCTTCATCTATAACAATAATTCCACCTTTCATATCATTTTCCCTTTCCAGTATACCAATCTGACTTTATCATTTATTCTTTATTCACATATTGTAGGGGTTTTCACTGTTGCCGAATACGTGAGGCTCGATGATCAGTCGCCCTCCGTATCCGTCCCTTTTTACTACCGGTAGACGGAGGTAGGTCTGCCACCATCCCCCAGGAGGAAGGTCTACCACTACATCCTCCTTCGGCAACTCTTGGGCCGAAATGAAACATTAAGTGCTGGACTGTGCAACTTCCACACGGCCTCTTACGCTTATTAAGTGCTGGACTGTGCAACTTCCACACGGCCTCTTACGCTTATTAAGTGCTGGACTGTGCAACTTCCACACGGCCTCTTACGCTAGTTAAGTGCTGGACTGTGCAACTTCCACACGGCCTCTTACGCTTACTGTTGTAAATTCCCCTTTTTATAAGATCATCATTCAATTTATCATTACCATTTCACATTTCCATTCTCGTATATCACTTTCATTCTCGCACATTATTTCTATAAAATATATGTATATAACATACACTAAAAAGAATGTTTATAATATAGCATTATAAACCATATAACCCTAGATAACAACTGATACCATTCTCTTTCATATCTCTTTTACCCTAGAGCATATTCGCTCAATTCGTAATCATCTCTATATTCATATTTCAGAAAACATATCCATCTCTCTTTAACTTCCCACAATCAAGAGAATATATTCTTTGCAATATAGCAACAAAAGCATCACATATACATAAATATATTCCATGATATCATTAATATTCCGAAGATACATAATTTTTAAAGTAGGGATAGAAGGATCTTGCCTTGGTTTCTGTATCCTGATAGTATGACTGGTCCCTCCTCCGGAATTTCTATAAACACAAAAGGTCCGTCATTAGAATACCACATCTCTTACTCACTACCCTCTTGTATAACAAAACCCTTTACACTTCAACATATGTTTAACGTATTATTATTACCCCAAAGGTTCAAGGACTTAACCATTTATAAGCTCAATCGAAGTTTCAGGGGTTTTCACCATTTCCCCTAATGACCACACTTAACTGTAAAAATTCTCAGAAAATATGGATTTCGAATTTTAATGTAAGGTCAACTGTCAAGGGTCCTCTGACCACCCTACTACAGTATCCCAAAATTTCGTGACTTATAAAAATGTCTAAGTATGGTAACTTTAGCCTCAAAGTTGATACAATTACGTTTTCTCGGTTATCGAACGTCTTTCACTAAAACTGACTTTTCTCCTAAACCGTTCATCAGATTTTAACGCACCTTATATCAAAACGATCTATTAACTAAGCTCTATCATTTCATGGTCAATTGGTAACCTAGGCAGTGAGGTACCGTATGAATACAGGGGTCACAAAACAGGGCAGTTTTCGTTCTAACGAAAATCGGACATTATAACGGCTGTAATTTCATACTTTCCAAATTTTTCTCACCTCCAAATCCATCACCAAAAACATACATCAAACCTACACCATGTGGTCATCATACCAACCATGGATTTCCAACACAAAACACTTCCATATTTAACTCAAACCACTTACAAACACATAATCATCATAAATCATCACTTATCATAACTTAAATCACCAAGTTTTCTATAACCAAGCATATATATTCAAAGTAATACTAAAGGGTCTTGAGATTTATACCTCCTTGAAGCTTGACAACACTTAACAAGCCTTGGGTAGTCCTTAAATAACCTTATACTAGCTTGGATCAACTAAATAAATCATAAAAACAAAGTTAGAAATTCGGATTCACTGGACACCAGTTGAAAGAATCGCAAAAACGGAGGCCTTACCTACATTTTCTGGATGAGGCTTCTAAAGGAGAGTTGTAGAGAATCTCACCAGCTTTCCAACCATATAAAGAACACAAAATTCCATTGAGTAATGAAGGAGATATGGCCGTTTGAAATCAGCCCAGAAACTGTCAATCCTCCTGGACAGTTTGGTTTCTTCAACTTGGGGGAAGGTATTTGACTAGGCTACACCCCTTTGATGACTATGATATTTTGAGCGAATCTTGCCCATGGAGTGGAGAGGTTGTGGTTCAAATTTGGTAATTTTATCATGGATAGAAATTGAGATATGAATTTTCTTCCTTTAAGTGTTCTTGTTTGGCAGATTTGGAGAGGATGAGAGAAATGGAGTAATGAGGAAGATGGGGAGAGATTTTTGTTGATTTTTGATCCTATCTTGTCTTAATCTTGATTATTCTAGAGTGTCATGGAAGTCTTGAAGATATTTGTGGTTAAAGCTTGCTAAAGTACTAATTTACCCTTAAAAACAAGTTAATGACTAATGACACCACTTTGATAATCCAATAACCTCTTTTCTTGTTTTCCTAAGTAAAATGCCAATCACATTGGTAGCTAATAATGTTGTATGTATCCTTGTTATATCGCTAATCTTGGTTGCTTAATCTCCATATCCGTCTAATTGTGGTTCGTTTCGAATGTACCTCATTATCTCAGTGGTTTTGAAAACATTTAACAATCCAAATTCCATTGGTATTCTCTTAACTTAATAATCCCTTGGTTAAATCTAAATTCACTAATTCCTCAATATATAATTCTTATAATGTTTCCATGCTCCTTAATGTCCAATAGAAGCTTATTCGAAATCAAAATCCTCAAAAATCCATATTTAGGAATTTCTGAAATCCATCGTCATTTCGAGTCACTTAATTTCAATGTACAACACTAATATGGTTTCTGTTCATTCCTTTTCCGTTTCCATTATGGAGTACTTATATACCCTTTCTCTAAATCCTCGAAATTTACTATTCATGTGATCACTGTAGCTTTGTTACAGTTAGGGTTATTACATCTTCGATGTCCTCGTGGCGAGGTCCCCCAACATAGATGGTACCCTCTAGCTCTGGTTGAGGGGTCGGTATGTAAGGTTGTGGGGAAGCTTCAGGCACGTAGTTATAATCTTCGAAATTAACAACCTTGGCCACTTCATCTAAACCGCCATCATCAGAGCTAGGTTCTTCGTAATCCGAGTCATCAGAGTTTGCCTCGTTGTCACCTCCACCCTCGATCTCGTAGTAAGCGTGGCCAAGGGAGTCTATTGATGAGGTGCTGGTTAACACTATGGGACTTATATTGAGGAGATTCTTGTTGAGAGGAGAAAGGGGTTTGGGGAAGTTGGAAAAGAATTCTTGTCCTCGCATTAGCAGTTTGTCGACCTCGCTTTGAATTGAGGAAGGAGGAACGGTTAAAGATGCTGGGTTCATTGAGCTTGAGGGGAGGTCAATAGAGCGGCTCTGCGAGGTGGAAGGTCGTCGTGATCTCCATGTTGTTAGAGGGGTCTCTCGGGTAAATTCCTCCTGGGACCATTGAGGATCCATGTATAGTTTGAAGGATTGGGTGCTTGCACTTGTGGCCTTAGCAATGTTTGCGGCCGCTCGCTCGCTGATGGAAATGTGAGGGAGAGGTGAAGGAGTCCTTGAGCTATCGCTAGACATCTGAAAAGATGGTGGAATATTAGTGTGTGCGCTTACAGAATATCAAAGAAGATAAAAGAAGAAGAAATGTTTAAAGAGAAGGCTCTAAGTGTTCCTACTTCATACATAAAGAATAAGGGGTCGCGTAACTACTTTATTTGGAGATCGTATGCCTACTTATTAAGGGGTCCGCGCTCTTCGGTCTAGCGAGGTAGGGTTCGCAGTGTGAAATTGAGTATGTGGGGTCGCAATTAGTAAGGCTCGCATCGCATGTAATTTTCAGCAAATATTTACAAAATTATGAGCTACACATGCATTCAAATGAAGAACAAGAGAGAGAAACTTACTTTTTGATGAAGAATGGTTGAAGATCTTGAGAAAGGTTGGCCTCGTTCTTGATTGATAGCGAGCTGGGTCTCTGTTTGATCCGGGAGCAAATTGGCAGCACTTCGGTATGTTGTTAATAAGGAAAGTGACAAATGATTTGAAATTTGAGGTTTATATAGTAGGGAGGAGAGAGACGAACAAACTACACGTGTCATCATCTCAGCAGGTGTGACCAGATCTAGAGACGCGCCAGCTGTTAGCATTTATTCAAAATCATTGGGCCTACGATGAGAGCCCATAAAGGAGTAATTGATAATGGGCCTTGGCCTAGCATTTAATTTTCTGGAAGATATTCTCTGAGTCCACATCGCATTTCTAATGGCAATATGGACTCGGGGGGTAGTTGTTATGCCTGAATTTGGCATAAGTCCTAAACAGGCCTAATGGGCTAGAATATCAGTACATCTCACATAATGGGCCTAAGAATGAGGAATGGGTCATTAAAGTTCGCCATCATGAGAGGATTCATTATATTATTTTTGTACAGCGGATCGCCAGCGAGCCCTAGTAACGGGGTCGCAGTTCGCGAGGTCTAGCGAGGCCTAGAGGTCCAGCGTGGCCTAGTATGTTACTATGAAGGCTTATGGTCAGGCCCAGCGAGGTCGCATAAGTAGGTTATCTCCATACAGCGAGGATCGCCTCGCATGGCCAGACCCAGCGAGGTCGCATGCGAGGTCATCTAGTCAGTATCGCCATTAAAGATGATTATGTCAGCTGCGGGTTCCCCTTCATGGGTCGTGAGCAGTATAAATGGGTAAAACATAACCCAAGGAGACGACTAGTGGATTTGGGCCAAGCCGAGCCCATAGAAACCCTAGCCCGTCTAGATAACTTCTTCTCCAAGAGAACTACGTTGGCTTGATACCTATAAATAGGGTACGTAGGCATCTTGTAAAGGATGAGAAACAGTTCACCACTGATTATCAATATACAAGAGCAGCCACATCAAAACACATAAACCCTAATCCCCATTCTTCTTATAGTAAAATACCCGTATTTTGCTCCGTAAATCCAGCAACCTCCATAAATATTGTTATACAATATTCTCCCTATAACAGTCGCCACCATTAAACAATCGCGTGGAAAAAGAATTGCTGCAAGCGATTATTTTTTATAACCCCATGAATGTACGAATAAAAACCCAAAACCTTGCGTACCGAATAAATTATTTGTCCTCCACAAATAATAAAATCCCCTCCTTCTAGCGCCAAATGTTGTTGGAGGAATTTCGTAACAACACGAAATCGGATGTTTGCTGGAATAATAGAGCGAATTTATGAATATGTGACTGTTTTAGGGGATTAGGGTTTATGAAAAAATAGAGGGGCTGGACTTGGCAGGTGTCTCGATTTGTCTCGTGTATCGGATTCCATAATGCCAAGATGCCTACGTACCTATATGTTTATATAGGATCAAGCCCACGTAGTTCTGTGAAATTGATTTGTGTCTATCCCTTAGAGACTTTAGGGATAAACTTCGTTAATCTTGGTAATTACTGATTTTATCTGATTTAATCTTATCATTGTGATATCTTCCTGATTTGAAGAATATCGTTTGGAGATATTTTCTATAATTGATTGATTGAGATTGATTCTTTCCTCGTTTCAGAAAGAGGATAAAACTTAGCGGTTAAGTAATAATTATTAATCTGAATTAATAATTAATAGATATTAGAAATTTGGGAGATTATTAGACATGCCGAAATTATAGCATAACAATAACCAGAGCATTGCCTCACCAGTTTTCTCCCGTACCTTGCCATTCATGCACATGGAACATAAACTAAACATTAATAAAAATGGCCCTTTTCAAAACATTTCAATTAAATCAAACAAAGTGTTCTTTTTATCTAATAATTTTTGAAGGCCACCAAATAATTAATAGAATACTATTAGTTATAAATATATGTATTTATTTAAAAACACTTTGCCTTAAAATAATTCTATATCACAAATCAATTATTAATCTAATCGTAAAACACATTAAAATCTTCTACTTATCGTTCTTTTCTAAGTATTAAAAATACAACCGGACATAAAAGACAAGTAGACCACAAATTTAGATATGTGCAACTAGTTAATTAAATATATTAATTAATCACCTCTTGACACAACCAATTTAACAAAAATAAGGAGAGTATTATACGATTCAGTTCATTGTTTTGTAAAAGTTACGAAGAATCATGATTCACACATACGAAAGCAACAATACAATCTCAAGCAAAAATATGCTTACAGGTATAGTACACATACGATTTCAAATGCCCACATAAAACATAAATTAATTAATCATAAGATTAAGCAGCATGAATTAAGGTTAAGCAGCAGACATGCAAGGCATATTCAATTCGAGGTACACATAGTAACCAAAGACAAAAGCTAAAAAACATACCTCGTTTGGTGTGCTTGTACGGCGTTTCTGTTTCTGTACGATATATTGATAAGCTAACGAGTTCTTATATAGGTATCTAAACCCTAAAATAATTAAGGTAACTTCTAAAACTTTCGTACCCTCTCTTCAAGTAATACGTAAATTAAAAATATTCTGATTCACACAAAATATCTTAAATTAAATGATTCTGATTTTCTAATATCTTTTCACACTTTTTCCTCTAACAATAATATCATCCTTATTCAAAATATCTTGTACAAAAAAATAATTCCAAAAATTACTAATCTAAATAAATAAAAAAAATGACTTAAAAATCTAATATCTAATAATAAAATAAAATAAAATTAACGGGGTTTTACAGTAGCCTTCATATTATTAGTACTAGCTTATAGCCCGTGCAAAGCACGGGTTACTTTTACTTTTTTATAATTTATTTATAATCTATACTATATTATAATAAGCAAAATAATAATTTTTTGTATAAAATATAAATTAATATGTTATTGGCGGGAATCGAACCTTGAACCTCTGCATATAACAACTTTTAGTATTGTTATATCTAACGGTCATGATCTATTTGAATTGTTGATCTAACGGTGATAAATGAGGGATAACCAAAAATGGGGATAACCAAAAAAGGGGTAACCAACTACAAATTATACCCCTTTTGCTTATTATAATATAGTATTGATTATTATTAATATAGTGCAGCGAATGGGGGATCCATATCTTGTTTTGTGCATAGAGAATGATGACCTTCTCAAATCAAATGTAATTTTGCTCAAAGATTAAAAGTCGTCGGGTTAAATTGGTTCATGTGGAGTAGCTCCAAGTTTTTTAACTTCTTAAAAGAGTTTCTCATTATAAACAAATTTTCGAGGAATGATTTGTTCGTTGGAATGGAACCTAGTTGCTAATTACTTTGCAGTTTGCACGTTTGTAACGAGTCCAGCCCTCTATCCAAATATGTTCACGTGCTGATTACGAGTATTGTTAGGGGCCGTTTGGTTAAGGGTAGTAAACAAAGGGAAAGGGAATCAATTGGGCTCATTCCCTTTGATGTTTGTTTTGTAAAAATATTCATTCCCTTTGACCTTTCTTAGTTTTGGAATTACCCAATATTCCTCAAATCTCATTCCCTACCTCCCACTAGGGGTCCGTTTGGGAAATCTTATTTTTCAGAAATAAGTTACTTATTCTGAAAAAAAGTTAGGAAAAATGTACTTTTTTCTGAAATAAGTAACTTATTTTTGCAAGATAACGAATATTAAACTCCCCATACACATTTTTCTCTAAAAAAAAGTAAGTAAATACGAAATTTTTTCCGAAATAAGTAACTTATAAGTTGAAACGGAAAATTGCCAAACAGGCACTAGGTATTTTGTTTCCCTTTCCTTATTTTGTTTTCATTTTCAATTATAATTTTTATTTTAAATCATTAAAACATAGATTTACACATAAATTATTTTTAAAAAATAAAAAATAATTTTTAATTTAATTTATATAAATTAAAAATAATTTTTATATAAATTTCGATTCCGTTTCTGGATCAGAACCAAACAGGTAAAACAATTCGATATTATTCCTTTCCTTTCTCCTTATTTCTCTTTCTGGATTCCATTCCGTTTCTGCAATATGAACCAAACGCCCTAAGTGTGATACTAGTTTTGTATTTAAGTATTGATTGAGGTCGTAAATTTGATTAATTTGTGGTAATATAATTATTCAAATTTATTTCATGGTTGAAGTGATTATGCTCCTCTTATCCCCTTACTTTTGTGGTGTTGAAATTTGAAGACCCACCCACACCACACACCTGCCTCTACCAACGTTTATGCTTACTTCATGAATACATTGTATACTTGGGAAGCAACCTGATTCGGAATTTATTTTGTACAAAAACATTTAAAGATCCTATTGGTAAACAAACTACGATATGTTTGATTCGGTCTTAATTTGGATTTATTGTACACATCCCACACACACATAACTTGGTTCATGCTTGGGAAAATTGATACATGAACTAATTAAAGGGGAGAAATCCATTTACCAATTATACATTCAAAAGTTATTTATCGTGGTTTGCTTGATCTAAAATATATAAGTTTACTAATATTTGAATAAATTGTCATAGGTGTCTTTACATTAGAGATCAAACATTATGTACAAGTTGTCATATATTGTAATTACTCCACATATTTAAGCTTAAGGAAACAATTAATCAAGGTACATATAGAAACATTTTTAGGTACGTTTTTCGTTGTATAATGAATTTTTTCATTTATTTATTTATATATATATATTATAATAACAAGAGATCAGATAAACTTTCTCTCACAAACTTCAAAATATTTTTCTTGAATTTTCATACTTTTATTTTTTTATAAAAATATTTTTCTTGCATTTAATAGCATTTTAATTAATTAATAATTGCACCTAATAAATATATATTAAATGCACTTTATTTTATATTTAATATAAATGTTTAGAAATCTATCTTAGAGCATCATAAGTACTATTTTATAATATAAAATATTAATTATCTATATAAAAATTATTTTAAGATAAAACGATAAAATAAAATTATTTATATCTTGTAATTTTTAATCCTTATTCAAAATCATTACAAATATTTTTGGACGATTTTAAATTTTCGATAAATTCTTAATCAATGACCGTGAGAATCATGATAAGATACGAAAGTATATAATTTTTTCGATTAATATCCACCATTTAAATATAAGTACTATTGTATAATTTACTTTTACACATGAAAAAATTACAAACAGGTATGGTCAACTCTATTAAATTACACCAATCGAACATTTCTTCACAAATTAAATGAATGAAAAAAATTATACATTCATTGTTCTATTATATTGTGTTGAAATAAATTAATATTCTAAATAAATATATTCTTATACTATTACTAATCAATCAATCATACATGTATGTTTTGAGTCAGATGTCGACATTCGTTAATTAATTATATTTAATGTATAAAATTGTTATTATAAAATTATGTTAACATTATAATTTGGTATTAAAAAAAGTAAGAGGAGTGTAAAGAATTATTAAAGTTGATAATATGTAGGAGAATCTTCATTTTGTTTATATAACTAGTTTTATATCACTTAGTGTTTATTCAAATTTCAATAATTTTTAAATTCATTTTTATGTATTTTTAAATTGGAGATAGAAAATAATCACATGTACATATTTATTATAACATTTAATATAAGAGTATTAGAAATGTGATTACCATTTCAAATATGTGTCCATGAATTAAAATTTAATATTACATATAAGAAAGAATGTTCCAAAAAATTAATCAAAGAATTACAGGTGTTGGATCACTCAAAAAAAACATGAAGTATGACTTACAATATGTAATATGCATATATGAATTAAGTTAAGTTAATCAAATTTGTTAACAGACTAAATAACTCATAATATCACCAAAAATAATTTTTTTTCATAAATGTTACTTTTACATATCCAATGCCAAACGTTACAATTGTTTATCAATATTAAATTTCAAAAGCATTTTTTTAGATAGCTATCATCAATATCTTTAAAAATATTATTATTAAAATTCAAAAGTTTATTTGGAACATGTTTTCTTTCTGCTAATTCTTTTCTCTTTAATATTTAAATATTTATATTTATTTACATTTCACACAATTTTAAATTTATCATATAAACTTACAAATAATAAAACTTAACGAACGATAATGTTATGCATGCGATTTCAGTAGGAGTATGTTCAGTGAGAATTGTATCACTGGAAATTTGTATGAGTGGTTGTACATGCCTGGCCTTTTGGCTTATTATAATAAAATCTTTGCCTATATAAAAAAAATGTTGGGGCTTCGTTACCTAGTTTATTTTTAAAGATAGCCAATTAATTAGTTTTTTTCGGTCTTTAAGTAATTTCAATCGTATACTAGTTTTACAAAAAATTTGCATTATATTTGTTTAATCGTATACTGGTTTTACAAAAAATTAACCTCATAATTGTTTATGAACGAAGAAGTTCTAGCATAATTATGTCCTTATCAACAAAATTCCTAGTAAAATTAACTGACAAAATTAGGTTAAAATTTTGATTTTGTGGCCAAATAGATAAAAATTAAAAGTTGTATTATTATCTTCCTAGGGTAGATCGAAAATATATTTTGATAAATCGATTTAGTTGCAAAGGATCAAAAATCTAACCAATCTAAAAAAACTAACCCTTCTAGCCTTCTCCCTTCTTCTGTTGGTCTCGTCACAATCTCTTCCTCCTCTCCGCGATGATGCCAGGTATGTGAATATCTATTTAGATTATATCATATGTTTAACTATATGTAAATATAATTCCATGCAAGGCGGATTTACGATGATGAGAGGTTAAAAGCTAATTCTGCTTGTTTTGTTATTGACTATAAAAACCTCAACAGATTAGTAGTAGGTACCTCATCGAGCAAACAGGAAATCTAATTCCTGTATAAATTAAGTGTTACAAATTATATATAACTGGGGGAGTGTGAGATAGAGGAAGTGTATTACATGAGAGTTGTGATGCTAATCCGCCTCATGTGTCCACCTCGTCCCACACTCCCCCACCCCCTGCTTTTTATTGCTCTGATTTGTTTCCCTTGTCATTGAATTCATGATATCCGCCCACGAGCACATATTTGGTTTGCAACATAGGCCTCGGTGTCATGTATGAAGTACTGTCGTTCCCAACTTAGCTGGTTAGTTCCTTGTTTTTTTTCGTACGGAACTGATACCTGTGGCTCCAAGGTCCAAGGGCGTGAAAAACATCATGAATTACAAAGTATGCAAGACCTCTATAAATCGTTAATAAACTACAGTTTAACACTTATTACTTGTGGATAACAATTAGTTCTGTCTCATAATTTTTTTTTAATCATAAATTTGTATGAAATTCAACTAAATTGTTTGCCTGAATAAAAGTAAAAAATTTTGGACCCCCTCGCATATTGCTTCAGGTCCGTCGTCACTGCTTGTAGCCAGCCTTGTAAGGAGTCGTTGTCCCTACTGCATCGAGCCAATGAGAAATCTGATTCGTGTATATATAAAGTTATTTAAATAATGTATAATGGGGGGACTGTGGGATGGAGGAAGCGTACCACATGAGAGTTGTGATGCTAATCCGCCTCATGTGTCCACCTTGTCCCACACTCCCCCACCCCCCTGCTCTTTGTTTCAAATTTTTGTTATAATTTGTTTGCCTCATAATCATACCCAATATTGAATAGTAAGAAAGTAATCGGTCAAACTAAATTTGACTCTATTTTTATTTTGTACATGAAAGAATGTATAGTACGGCCAAGCCCTGTGGTTTTTTGTATCGTTTTCTCGTGGACCCAAAGCATTCTTGTGTAAAGTTCGCGTGCTGGTGAATTGTAACTCCATTTATCCTAAAATAGAGGAGCTTAGCATGTCTGAGCTTGCTCTAGTTGAGGCTATCGTTATATTTTCCTTTTAGTTCATAGATGATCGAGATAGACTGTGCAGAACAGGCCAATCTGGTATACCTACTTTATTTTTCTTTTCCTTGCATTCATATCCACCTTCCCACAAATACTTGTGCCCATGTATTTGGACAATCATCTTTTTCTACTAGTTAGTTATAGTTCTTTTAAATAATTCTGCTGAAGGAGCTCAACCTTCTGCATTTACAACAAGATGGAGAATTTTGTGATAAAGTGGTACATATACTGAAACTGGTAATTATCATGAAAGTTTTCAGACAGAGGAGTTGATCATTCATTAATAGTTTGTTTCTGTGTAGGGTGAATATCAACTGGTCAGAGATTGCATTTCTGGGCAAATTTTTGATTCTACTCCAGTAGAATTCACTAGTGATCAGGCTACAACATCCGTGCTTCTTCAAACTGTCCGAAAAGATCACGCCCCCCTTTATTAGCAACCTGGATTGTCCTTAGTTTACAGTATATCGCAGATCAGTTATTCCTTTACAAAATGCAACTGCTTCGTGCTGAATATTTCCAAACTCTATACTCTACAGTTGTATGTAACTCTCAGCTTAAAATAACATATAGTTGTTACACCTTTTTTCTCCTTCGTAGCCTTCACATTATTAGTATTAATATTAATATAGTGCAGCTAATGGGGGATCCATATCTTATTTTATGCATAGAGAATGATGACCTTCTCAAATCATATGTAATTTTTCTCAAAGATTAATTAAAAGTCGTCGGGCTGATGTTAAACTGGTTTAGTGGAGTAGCTCTCCTCATGTCGGTAAACCTCCCAAGACCATTAACTATGTGTAACTTTATTGCTCCAAGTTTTTTAATTTCTTGAAAGAGTTTCTCATTATAAACAAATTTCGGAGGAATAATTTGTTCGTTGGAATGGCAATCTAGTTGCTAATTACTACTTTGCACGTTTGTAATGAGTCTAGCCCTCTGTCCAAATATGTTCCCGTGCTGATTTCGAGTATTGTTAGTTTGGTACTAGTTTTGTTTTTAGGTATAGAGTGATTATTATATTTTTGCTTTTCCCTTAAGTTTTTTTGATTGAGGTCATCAATTTGATTAATTTGTGGTAATATTATTATTCAAATTTCTTTCATGGTTGAAGTGGTTCTGCTCCTCTCATCCCCCTTACTTTTGTGGTGTTGAAATTTGATTACCCATCCACACACCTGCCTCTACCAATGCTTATGCTTACTTCGTGGATACATTGTATACTTGGGAAGCAACCTGATTAGGAATTTGTTTTGTACAAAAACCTTTAAAGATCCTATTTGCAAACAGACTATGATATGTTTGATTCGGTCTTAATTTGGGTTTATTTACACGTCTTACACACATAACTTGGTTCATGCTTGGGAAAATTGACACATGAGTTAATTAAAGGCGGAGAAATCCATTTGCCAATTATGCATGCAAAAATTATTTATTGTGGTTTGCTTGATCTGAATAAATTGTATATATTATGAGGATTCAAACATTATGTACAAGTTGTCATATATTATAATTAGAAAATGTTATTTCTTTTTCTATAGAATGTAAATATTATTTATTTTAATTTACGGGTAAGTTCGAGATTACACCACATATTTAATCTTAAGGAAACTATTAAGGTACATAAAGAAACCTTTTTAGGTACGTTTTTCTTTGTATAATGAACTTTTTTATTTATTTATCTATATATATTATAATAACAGGAGATCAGATATACTTTCCTCTCATAAACTTCAAAATATTTTTCTTCAATTTTCATACTTTTGTTTTTTTATTAAAATAGCTTTCTTGCATTTAATAGCATTTGAATTAATTAATAATTGCACCTGATAAATACATATTAAATACAATATATTTTATATTTAATATAAAAGTTTGGAAATCTATCTTAGACCATCATAAGTACCATTTTATAATATAAAATATTAATTATCTATATAAAAATAATTTTTAAGATAAAACGATAAAATAAAATTATTTACATCGTGTCATTTCTAATCCTTATTCAAAATCATTTTGCAATTATTTTTAGACGATTTTAAATTTTCGAAATTTTTTTAATCAATGACCGTGTGATTCATGATAAGATTCGGAATTTTTCGATTAATATCAACCATTTAAATATAAGTACTATTGTATAATTTACTTTAACACATGAAAAAATTACAAACAAGTATGATCAACCCGATTAAATTAAACCAATAGAACCTTTTTCTTCGCAAATTAAATTGATGAAAGAAATTACATTCATTGTTCCATTATATTGTGTTGAAATAAATTACTATTCTAATTAAATATATTTTCATACTATTACTAATCAATCAATCATACATGTATGTTTTGAGTCGGACGTCGACATTTAAGAACGTTAATTAATTATATTTAATGTTTAAAATTGTTATTATAAAATTATGTTAACATTATAATTTGGTATTAAAAAAAGTTAGAGGACTTTAAATAATTTTGAAGTTGATAATATGTAGGAGAATCTTCATTTTGTTTATATAATTACTTTTATATCACTTAGTGTTTATTCAAATTTCAATAATTTTTAAATTCATTTATATATATTTTTAAATTGGAGATATTAAATAATCACATGTACATATTTATTATAACATTTAATATAAGAGTATTAGAAAATGTGATTACCATTTCGAATATGTGTCCATGAATTAAAATTTAATATTACATACAAGAAAGAATGTTCCAAAAAATTAATCAAAGAGTTACAGGTGTCGGATCACTCCCAAAAACATGAAGTATGACTTACAATATACATATGAATTCTGCTTTTTTCCTCAGAAAACCAAATTTACCGATAAGTTAAATTTAATTAATCAAATTTATTAACAGACTAAATAATCACATCTCTCATAATACCACCAAAAACAAAAAATATTCATAAATGTTATTTTACTTATCCAATGCCAAACGTTACAATTATTTATGAATATTGAATTCCAAAAGTATTTTTTTAGATAGCTATCGCCAATATCTTTTTTTTTTGTGGGGAATGATAAAATTCATTCATGAAAAAAATAGATATGAAAAATAGATGATACATCTGAAGAGATAATAAAAGCTCATTATTTAGCCGAAAGGTATGCTTAACCAATCTATGGGTCTAACGTCCCTATAGAAAGAGATTCCCCTGGAAATTTAGATAATATCACCTTTAATTATATCCACAAAAAAAGACCTCGTTAAAAAACTCCACAAGAGCAAAACCCTATGGGAAAAAAATTCAAGCGGGGAAAAAGAGTGCCCTACTAAAATAAATGAGTACATCATTTTACAAAAACCTAAAAATCAAAAAATTAGAAACTTCTTGATTCTTCCGCTTGATTCTTCCACTATGTTAATCCATAAACCCGTCTTCATCCATCTTCTCGCACCTCTTCCCTAAAATCCAAAATTTTGCCATCATCCATCTTCTCTTTACACTTCTTTCCACCAACGGAAACTGAAAATATCAACAAAACTATGTCAAAAAACCATTAATCGAATATACATTAAATAATTATTATACCCAGTATATAAAATAAAGTTGAACAGTTTTATATATCTAACCAAAGGGGTCCCCTATGGTTAGACATATAAAATATCAATTTCCCCTTAATTAGAAACGTCAAAACTGATTAATATTTAAAATGCCCAAAATATAAGCCATCAACCATGATCGCTCATAAATGGTACAAAAAACCTAATAACCTCTTTAAGGCCCATAATATACGCCATCAATTATCGCCAATATCTTTAAAAATCTTATTATTAAAATTCAAAAGTTTATTTGAAATATATTTTCTTTATGCTAATTCTTTTTTCTTTAATATTAAAATATTTATATTTACTTACATTTCACACGATTTTTAATTCATCATATAAACTTACAAATAATGAAACTTAACAAACGATAATGTTATGCATACAATTTTTAAAAATATTTTTATGTCGCGACTTCGTTACCTAGTTTATTTTAAAGATAGCCAATATATTAGTTTTTTTTTACTATGGGAACCCGTATCCACTACCTTTTTTGGGTGCGCACTGGGTTTACGCAATAGTCTGCAAACCACGTGAACCAGGTAAACAACACAAGTGTGACATGCTCTAACCCAGGATGGCATAATCACACATCCTCCTCCTATGGGATTCGAACCTGTGATCAAGAGGATGATATTCCTCCCTTTAACGATCTTTAAATAATTTTAATCGTATACTGGTTTTACAAAAAAATTACATTATATTTGTTTAATCGTATACAGGTTTTACAAAAAATTAACCTTATAATTGTTTTTTAACGAAGAAGTTCTAGCATAATTATGTCCTAATCTATCAAATCCCTAGTAAAAATAACTACAAAATTAGGTCAAAATTTTGATTTTGTGGCCAAATAGATAAAAATTAAAATTTGTATTATTATCTTCCTAGGGTAGATCAAAAGTATATTTTGATAGATCGATTTAGTTGCAAAGGATAAAAAATCTAACCAATCTAAAAAAACTAACCCTTCTAGCCTTCTCCCTTCTTCTGTTGGTCTCGTCACAATCTCTTCCTCCTCTCCGCGATGATGCCAGGTATATGAATATCCATTTAGATTATATCATATGTTTAACTATATGTAAATATAATTCCATGCAAGGCGGATTTACGATGATGAGAGGTTAAAAGCTAATTCTGCTTGTTTTGTTATTGAATATAAAAACCTCAACAGATTAGTAGTAGGTACCTCATCGAGCAAACAGGAAATCTAATTCCTGTATAAATTAAGTGTTACAAATTATATATAACTGGGGGAGTGTGAGATAGAGGAAGTGTATTACATGAGAGTTGTGATGCTAATCCGCCTCATGTGTCCACCTCGTCCCACACTCCCCCACCCCCTGCTTTTTATTGCTCTGATTTGTTTCCCTTGTCATTGAATTCATGATAGCCGCCCAGCCCACGAGCACATATTTGGTTTGCAACATAGGCCTCGTTGGTGTCATGTATGAAGTACTGTCGTTCCCAGCTTTGCTGGTCAGTTCCCTGTTTCTTTTTGTACGGAACTGATCCTACAACCTGTGGCTCCAATGGCGTAAAAAACATCATGAATTACAAAGTATGCAAGACCTCTATAAATCGTTAATAAACTACAGTTTAACATTTATAACTTGTGGATAACAATTAGTTCTGTCTCAACATAGGCCCGTCGTCACTGCCAGCCTTGTAAGGAGTCGTTGTCCCTACCGCATCGAGCCAATGAGAAATCTGATTCGTGTATATATTAATAAGTGATTTAAATAATGTATAATTGGGGGAGTGTGGGATGGAGAATGCATACCACATGAGAGTTGTGATGCTAATCCGCCTCATGTGTCCACCTTGTCCCACACTCCCCTACCCCCTGCTTTTTGGTTCAAATTTTTGTTATAATTTGTTTGCCTCATAATCATACCCAATATTGAATAGGAAGAAAGTAATCGGTTAAACTTAATTTGACTCTATCTTTATTTTGTACATGAAAGAATGTAATGTACGGACAAGCCCTGTGGTGTTTGTATCGTTTTCTTGTGGACCCAAAGCATTCTTGTGTAAAGTTCTTCGAGCGATTTGTCGCGTGCTGGTGAATTGTAACTCCACCATTTATCCTAAAATAGGGGAGCTTAGCATGTCTGAGCTTGCTCTAGTTGAGGCTATCGTTATATTTTCCTTTTATTTCATAGATGATCGAGATAGACTGTGCAGAACAGGCCAATCTGGTGTGCCTACTTTATTTTTCTTTTCCTTGCATTTGTATCCACGTACCTTCCCACAAATACTTGTGCCCATGTATTTGGACAATCATCTTTTTCTACTAGTTAGTTATAGTTCTTTTAAATAATTCTGCTCAAGGAGCTCAACCTTCTGCATTTATAATAAGATGGAGAATTTTGTGATAAAGTGGTATATATACTGAAACTGGTAATTATCATGAAAGTTTTCAGACAGAGGAGTTAATCATTCATTAATAGTTTGTTTCTGTGTAGGGTGAATATCAACTGGTCAGAGATTGCATTTCTGGGCAAATTTTTTTATTCTACTCCAGTAGAATTCACTAATGGTATAACATCCGTGCTTCTTCAAACTGTACGAAAAGATCACGCAGATCACGCCCCCCTTTATTAGCAACCTGGATTGTCCGTAGGTTACTGTATATCGCAGATCAGTTCTTCCTTTACAAAATGCAACTGCTTCGTGCTGAATATTTCCAAACTCTATACTCTACAGTTGTATGTAACTCTCAGCTTAAAATAACATATAGTTGTTACACCTTTTTTCTCCTTCGTAGCCTTCATATTATTAGTATTATTATTAATATAGTGCAGCTAATGGGGGATCCATATCTTGTTTTGTGCATAGAGAATGATGACCTTCTCAAATCATATGTAATTTTGCTCAAAGATTAAAAGTCGTCGGGATGATGTTAAACTGGTTTAGTGGAGTAGCTCTACTCATGTCAGTAAACCTCCCAAGACCATTTACTCTGTGTAACTTTATTGCTCCATGTTTTTCAACTTCTTGAAAGAGTTTCTCATTATAAACAAATTTCCGAGGAATAATTTGTTCGTTGGAATGGCAATCTAGTTGCTAATTACTTTGCACGTTTGTAATGAGTCCAGCCCTCTGTCCAAATATGTTCCGGTGCTGATTACGAGTATTGTTAGTTTGGTACTAGTTTTGTTTTTAGGTATAGAGTGATTATTATAATTTTGCTTTTCCCTTAATATTTTTTTGATTGATGTCATCAATTTGATTAATTTGTGGTAATATTATTATTCAAATTTCTTTTATGGTTGAAGTGGTTCTGCTCCTCTCACCCCCCTTACTTTTGTGGTGTTGAAATTTGAATACCCATCCACACACCTGCCTCTGCCAATGCTTATGCTTACTTCATGGATACATTGTGTACTTGGGAAGCAACCTGTTTCGGAATTTGTTTTGTACAAAAACCTTTAAAGATCCTATTTGCAAATAGACTATGATATGTTTGATTCGGTCTTAATTTGGGTTTATTGTACACGTCTACACACATAACTTGGTTCATGCTTGGGAAAATTGACACATGAACTAATTAAAGGTGGAGAAATCCATTTGCCAATTATGCATGCAAAAATTATTTATCGTGGTTTGCTTGATCTGAATAAATTGTATATATTATGAGGATTCAAACATTATGTACAAGTTGTCATATATTGTAATTAGAAAATCATGGTTGTCACTTCGTCGACTAGTCGCGACTAGTCGACGACTAGTCGAGCAGTCGGTAAGGAGAGGTCGACTTGAAACCTCGACTTGCTTTTTGTTACTCTTTCGGGCGACTGGTCGACTGGGTCGACTAGTAAGGTCGACTGGGCGACCTAATAGCTCGACTGGTGCAGAAATAATAAAAAACATCCGACCCAGTTACACATTAAATAACCTAATCGTGACCAGTTGTCTCTTTTCATCTGCAAGTCGTCATTTTGAGCCACACGTCATCTTCAAGTCTCCCCAATCGTCTCCAATCACCTCCAACTTATATTTTTTATAGATAATCTTCATATTCTATATACACACACAATACCCACACTTATACACACACACACACACACACTTATAACACACAGAGTACACACATATATGTATATATACACACACACTTATACATAAACAATTATACTCTGTATTTATGTTGTAAAAATAAAACCCACACTTTTTTCAATCTACTTTTGTTTTTATATAGTAAAGAGGAATGTTAGAATATACATGTACACATATAATTTATAATATTTATTATCTTATACCTTGTCGACTAGTCGTGGACTAGTATCGACTAGTCACGACTCGACTTGCTGGAGTCTCCGTCCGACTCGACTCGACTCGACTTACCGACGTAACAACCATGTATAAAATGTTATTTCTTTTTCTATAGAATGTACATATTATTTATTTTAATTTACGCGTAGGTTCGAGATTGCACCACATATTTAATCTTAAGGAAACAATTAAGGTACATAAAGAAACATTTTTAGGTACGTTTTTCTTTGTATAATGAACTTTTTCATTTATTTATCTATATATATTATAATAAGAGGAGATCAGATATACTTTCTCTCACAAACTTCAAAATATTTTTCTTGAATTTTCATACTTTTGTTTTTTTATTGAAATAGTTTTCTTGTATTTAATAGCATTTTAATTAATTAATAATTGCACCTAATAAATCTATACTATTATATAAAAGATGAAACATTAAAAGTTTGGTTGGTTGGTACATTTTGATTTTACTTATTTACCCTTAACTAATAAAACATGTTATTTTACTTAATGATTATTTATAATAATATAATAAATAGTTATTAGCCGATTGCCTTTTTAACATTTACTTTTAATTGAAGAAATTACCTTTTATAAACACCTAAAATTGTACCATATCTTACAAACACTAATACATCTATACTAAAATTGTACCATATCTTACTAAAACATGTTACCTTTAAATTTAAAACTAATCTTGCAATCACTAATATAAACCCAAAATTATCACACCTGTTATAGGGAGAATATTGTATAACAATATTTATGGAGGTTGCTGGATCTACGGAGCAAAATACGGATATTTTGCTATAAGAAAAATTGGGATTAGGGTTTGTGTGTTTTGATATGGCTGCTCTTGTGTATTGATAATCAGTGGTGAACTGTTTCTCATGCTTTACAAGATGCCTACGTACCCTATTTATAGGGATCAAGCCATACGTAGTTCTCTTGGAGAAGAAGTTATCTAGATGGGCTAGGGTTTTTATGGGCTCGGCTTAGCCCAGATCCACTAGTCATCTCCTTGGGTTATTTTTCTACCCATTTACTCGGTCCATGACCCATAAAGGGGAACCTGCTGCTTGTGTAATGCTATAATTTATCTTTACTGGCGAAACGGACTGGACGACCTCACATGCGACCTCGCTGGGTCTGGCCATGCGAGGCGATCCTCACTGTATGGAGATATCCTACTTATGCGACCTCGCTGGGCCTGACCATAAGCCTTCATAGTAACATACTAGGCCACGCTGGACCTCTAGGCCTCGCTAGACCTCGCGAACTGCGATCCTGCTACTAGGGATCGCTGGCGACCCGATGTATAAAAATAATATGATGAATCCTCTCATGATGGCGAACTTTAATGACCCATTCCTTATTCTTAGGCCCATTATGTGAGATGTACTGATATTCTTAGCCCATTAGGCCTGTTTAGGACTTATGCCAAATTCAGGCATAACAACTACCCCCCGAGTCCATATTGCCATTAGAAATGCGATGTGGACTCAGAGAATGTCTTCCAGAGAATGAAATGCGAGGCCAAGGCCCATTATCAATTACTCCTTTATGGGCTCTCATCATAGGCCCAATGATTTTGAATAAATGCTAACAGCTGGCGCGTCTCTTGATCTGGTCACACCCGCTGAGATGATGACACGTGTAGCTTGTTCACCTCTCTCCTCCCTACTATATAAACCTCAATCTTCAAATCATTTGTCACTTTCCTTATTAACAACATACCGAAGTGCTGCCAATTTGCTCCCGGATCAAACAGAGACCCAGCTCGCTATTAATCAAGAACGAGGCCACCCTTTTCCAAGATCTTCAACCCTTCTTCATCAAAAAGTAAGTTTCTCTCTCTTGTTCTTCATTTAAATGCATGCGTAGCTCATAATTTTGTAAATATTTGCTTTATAATTGCATGCGACGCGAGCCTGATTACTTGCGACCCCACACACTTAATTCCACGATGCGATCCCTGCCTCGCTAGACTAAAGAGCGCGACCCCTTTAATGAGTAGGCATATGATCTCAAAATAAATTAATTACGCGACCCCTTATTCTTTATGCACGAAGTAGGAACACTTAGAGCCTTCTCTTTTCCTCTTCTTTTATCTTCTTTGACGTTCTGTAAGCGCACACACTAATATTCCACCATCTTTTCAGATGTCTAGCGATAGCTCAAGGACTCCTTCACCTCTCCCTCACATTTCCATCAGCGAGCGAGCGGCCGCAAATATTGCTAAGGCCACAAGTGCAAGCACCCCATCCTTCAAACTATACATGGATCCTCAATGGTCCCAGGAGGAATTTACCCGAGAGACCCCCCTGACAACATGGAGATCACGACGACCCTCCGCCTCGCAGAGTCGCTCTATTGACCTCCCCTCAAGCTCAATAAACCCAGAATCTTTAACCGTTCCTCCCTCCTCAGTTCAAGGCGAAGTCGAGAAACTGCTAAAGAAAGGTCAAAAATTCTTTTCCAACTTCCCCAAACCTCTTTCTCCTCTTAACAAGAACCTTCTCAATATTAGTCCCATATTACTAACCAGCTCCTCATCAATAGACTCCCTTGGCCACGCTTACTACGAGATTGAGGGTGGAGGTGACAACGAGGCGAACTCTGATGATTCGGACTATGAAGAGCCTAGCTCTGATGATGGCGGTCTGGATGAAGTAGCCAGAATGGTTAACTTTGAAGATTACAGCTATGTTCCCGAAGCCTCTCCTCAACCTTACATCCCGACCCCTCAACCTGAACTGGAGGGCACTGTGTATGTTGGAGGACCTCGCCCCGAAAATATCGAAGAGGGCTCGAAGGTGAAACCAGGTCAGCCTCGCACTCTAGGCTGCAGGAACTTATCTACCTCTCTCGATGCCGAATCTTTAAGAAAGGCAGTTGATACATATAGACCGGAAGGTAAGGTCATTCTACCCACATCCTCAATGCGATGCTATCGCTTTAACTACACTGAAAACGGAGGAAGAGTGCCTCGCATGGTGTTGTCGTCTGCCATGATGAAAATAGGCGTCTCTTCACCTCTTCATCCATTCATCCGGGACGTGTGCGAGACTTACCACCTTGCTCCTATCCAGATCAATCCAAATGGGTATAGAGCCATGATAGCTCTCTATATTATTTATCACAAGTTGGGATATCCCCCACTCGACGCGAGGATCATGGGATACTTCTTGCAATTGAAGAGATGCGGGCCGTCTAATTTCGGCTACGTATACTTCTCAGTCTGGCCAGAGTTCAATAAGAAAGACTTGTACCATAGCGCTCCGAGCAACGCGGGCTCATGGAAGGGACCTTATTTCTACATCCACGAGGTGCCCAGAGTAAAAACATCTTTTAACTATCTTCCAATCGGTCAAGTGCGAACCGTCTTGAAGGGTGAAGAGAAAACCCGAGCTGATGATGTATTAAAGATGCCTCGCGAAGATAGGAGTGTGCGAACCCTTCTTTCCTTAGAAAATCTGATTGAATGCGGATTTTTGAAAGACGGGATTCAGCTTCCTTCTGAGGTGGGGCCTTCAAGTGCGAGGAAGGCCTCGCAAAAGAGGAAAGTGCGAGAGGAAGCCTCGTCCTCTAAAATGGCAACGGAAGAGAGTAAGAATGCTTTATTCCGTAGTTCAATAATTTCTTCATATTAATTGTCTTCATTGTCCTCGCATTTTTACTTTTCTGGACAATTATTTTTAACTGCTTTTTCTTTTCCCCTTTTTGCAGACATGTCAGGCAAAGGCGGTCGAAGGCCCCCTTTTTGTGCGAGGAACAAGGAAATCCCCATCAAGCCTTCAACGGCCACTCCTCCAAGGAAAACAAACGATCTCCCTCCTCCATCAGCAATTGCTAAGGTCGCTCCTCAACCTTCACAGACCAAAGCTAACCCCGAAGACCATGTCTCCAAAAAACACAAAACCGGTCCCCTGCCCCAAGTCTCAAAGCCTGCGGATACGACGCCAGTGCATCATTTATATGCAAAGCATGGGTATACTCACGCTACTGAAGCGGAGTGCACTGAGTGGGTGGGAGCCGAGTTAATTGAGAATTCTGAGGCAGTCTCCAAATGCCTGGCTGAGGGCTTCATTCGCCAAGCCTCGCATCTTCGAGAGCTTAAGCAGGTTGTCTTCGCCAATGATAGATTGGAGAAGGAGTTGAAGTCCTTGAAGGTTAAGGCTGAGGAGGAGAAGAAGCTGATGGCTGAGAATTACCAGCGAGTGCTACAAACTGAAACAGCATCCCTTCGCTCCGAACTCAAGAAAATCAATGATGAAAAAGCAGCCCTCCATAAGGGTTTGAACGAGGCGGAGCAACATGAGGAGGAGCTGAAGAAGACTCATATGGAGGAGCTCGCGAAGCTGAAGGAGGAGGTCGCTGCTGCTCAGACTAACAGAGAAGACATCGAAGTGGCCGCCCAAGCTGACTTTATGAAAAGCTTCATCAGAAAAATCCCCAACTTCGATTGGTCCCAGCTTGGTCCTGGCAATGCTGAGTACGCAGCTGACCTCCGCAAGGAGATAGATGAGGAAGATGCCAAGATCGCCAGCGAAGCTGCTAAGGCCAATGTTACCAACCAAGAAAAACCCAAGGAGGCTGCGATGTAATTTGTTTTATTCCAACATTTCGAACTGGGGATGCGGACACCCTTTGAATGTCTCGCAAATTGTAATATTTTGTTGATAACTTTTGATAACTTTTTGGAGTATATTGGGCTCGCGTAGCGACCCTGTAACTGCTTTGCCAACTGTTATCGATTTACATTAACTGTCTTCATTTCTTCATGTCTTGTACTTGCTTTATAGATAGCTTGCTTTCTTTATGTTTCTGAAATATTGGCCTCGCATCCGCGAAGCTTTAATAGTAAAATTTGTAGCATTTTCTTTTCAAAAAACTTCAAGGTGGACCTTGTCTCCTTAGGATCAAAACTTGCAATGCCTTCCTTGCGAGGTCGCATATACGATCCAGAGATTAAGGTCGCCCCTTGACTTCCTTTTCCGCGAGGAGATATTTTTTAACTAAACTTTGAGGACATTCCCTCAGGTCGCAGTAAGTGCACGCTCGCAACCTTGTTGACCTGAAGGGTGTTCAGCCACGCATACGCTGTGCCGGCCTAGTCCTGAAAATTTTTAACACTGACAAAAGAATAAAATTGCACAACTTTTTTTTTTTTTTTTTTTTTTTTTTTTTGGAGAACAAATTTCATAAATATAAATACTAGGGACAAAGCCCAACTTTCATTACATCATAACGAGGAGGTGTCTATATGATCACTACCCCCCGAGTACTTTGTATGAATTTATTCATGCTAAGTAGTAGTAGATGGAGACCACCAGGAGCGAAGCCTCTACTGGTAGTATTTTCTCAAATGTTCTGCATTCCAAGCTCGTGGCATGACCTTATCATCCATATCAGTTAGATAATAAGTTCCTTCATTGATGACACCATAAACCTTATAGGGCCCTTCCCAATTGGCTCCAAACACCCCATGAGACGAGACCTTAGTGTTAGGCATCACTCTTCTAAGCACCAAGTCCCCCACGCGAAGATGTGGCACGCGAACCTTTCCATTATAATACCTTGCGGCCCGCCTTTGATACGCAGCGAGCCTTAACTGAGCCTCTTCTCTTGGCTCTTGAATCATGTCTAAGTAGAGCCTGTGATTGACCTCGTTTGACCCGGGGTCGTAATGTTCCCTTCTGAACGAGCCTGACCCTACTTCCACGGGCACCATAGCCTCGCACCCATATGTCAGTGAAAATGGAGTTTCACCTGTGGTAGACCTTGGAGTCGTGTTATATGACCACAAGACTTTTGGTAGCTCCTCAGGCCAATTACCCTTACTTTCCTCCAACTTAGCTTTTAGGGTATGCTTGATGATTTTGTTGATGGCCTCGGTTTGTCCATTTGTCTGGGGGTGACTCACAGCAGAGAAACTTTTCTTGATTCCCAAACTCTCACAAAATTCTTTCATCTCCTTGCTATCAAATTGCTTCCCATTATCTGAAATGAGCTGATATGGAATCCCATAGCGACAAACAATTGCTCTGTAAACGAAGTCCTTCAATTTTTTAGCTGTGATGGTAGCAAGGGGCTCGGCCTCGGCCCACTTAGTGAAATAATCCACAGCCACGACTGCATATTTTACTCCTCCCTTAGCTTTAGGGAGTTCACCAATAAGGTCTATTCCCCACATAGCAAAGGGCCAAGGGCTCATCAACGAGGTGAGATGAGCTACTGGGGCATTACTGAAATTTGCATATCTTTGACATTTGTCACATCGCCTAGCGAACTCAAAAGCATCCCTTTTCAATGTGGGCCAAAAATATCCTTGTCGTAAAATTTTCTGGGCTAGGGAACTACCCCCGAGTGATTACCACATATTCCTTCATGGACCTCTCTCAAAATATAGTTACATTCTTCACCATCGACATACCTCAAAAGTGGAGTGTTGAACCCTCTTCGATACAAGACCTCGTCATAAATAACATAGCGAGCCGCCTGATATTTGACCCTCCTCGCTTCTTTTTTATCCTGAGGCAGCATCCCATTCTTTACATACCCCCAAATAGGGGCCATCCATGTTGACTCCTGGCTCGCTAGTTCCATAACAAATTCTTCTGGAACACTAGGTTTACTTTGAATTTCCAAGGGGATAATCCCAAGTAAAGTAGCCTCGCGCCGCGAACCCATTTTTGCGAGGGCATCTGCTCCCTGATTTTTTGCCCTCCTGATAAACTCCACCTTTACCTGCTTGAATGACTTCATAAGCCTTTGTACACACCTTAAATATAGCTCGATCTGGGGTCCCCTGGCCTGCCATCCACATCCAACATGACCAGTAACCAACATAGAATCACTATATGCATTGAGATTCTCTACCTTCATTTCTATTGCGAGCTTGAGGCCAATTATGAGAGCCTCGTATTCAGCTGCATTATTGGAGGCCTCGAAGGCGAAGTGAACAGCACTACTCAACTTGCGACCTTCAGGTGTAACAAGCTCGATCCCAGCTCCGGCCCCTTCTTTGTTAGATGCCCCATCAACATACAATTCCCACCACGAGGCTGAATTTTCATTTTTTAGCTTGGGGTCAACCACTTCTGGGATCTTTATGAGAGCCCAGGCATCTTCCTTAGATTGGGAAGGAAACTCCAATATGAAATCTGCTAAAGCTTGCCCCTTTATTGCACCTCGAGGCTTGTACTCAATGTCAAATTGACTCAGCTCTATGGTCCACTTTAAAAGTCTACCCGAGGCCTCGGGTTTATGCATTACTTGCCGGAGTGGGTACGTAGTGCGAACTTGGATGCTATGAGCCTGAAAATATGGCCTCAGTTTTCGCGAAGCTAAAACCAAAGCATAGGCGAGCTTCTCCATGTTGGTGTAGCGAGTCTCGGCATCTTGCAGTCTCTTACTGACATAGTACACGGGGAGCTGAAGCTTTCCCTCCTCGCGAACGAGGACAGCACTGATGGCATATTCTGAAACTGCCAAGTAAACAATAAGAACTTCACCTTCATTAGGCTTAGAAAGTAATGGAGGCGAGCCCAGATGTTCTTTTATCCTCTGAAAAGCTTCCTCGCACTCAGGGGTCCATTCAAAACTCCTTCCTACCTTCTTGATCGCTTTAAAGAATTCATGGCACTTATCTGATGATTTAGAAACAAATCGATTCAAGGCTGCGATCCTCCCAGTTAAACTTTGTACTTCCTTGACACTTCTTGGCGACCTCATTTCCATCAATGCCTTTGTTTTAGCTGGATTAGCCTCAATGCCTCTGTGGTTAACAATGAACCCCAAAAATTTTCCAGATTCGACCCCAAAAACACACTTCTGGGGGTTGAGCTTCATTCTGAATTTCCTCAATATATCGAACATTTCTGCGAGGTGGGCTATATGATCCCCAGCCTCCTTGGACTTCACAAGCATGTCATCTACATAGACCTCCATTGTCTTTCCAATTTGCTTCTCAAACATCATGTTAACGAGCCGCTGATAAGTAGCACCTGCATTGAGGAGACCAAAGGGCATCCCAATATAGCAATAGAGACCCCTGTCTGTGATAAACGAAGTGTGTTCCTGGTCGGGGCCATACATGGGTATCTGATTGTACCCAGAATAGGCATCCATGAAACTTAAGAGTGCGTGGCCCGCTGTTGCATCTACCAATTGATCAATTCTTGGAAGAGGGAAACTATCCTTTGGGCAATGCTTGTTTAGATCAGTAAAATCCACACATGTTCGCCACTTCCCATTTGGCTTCTTGACTAGGACAGGGTTTGCGAGCCAGTCAGGGTAAAATGATTCCCTAACGAGCCCGACCTCGAGTAACCTGTCAACTTCTTCTTTTAGAGCCTCGGCTCGCTCTCCACTTATTGGTCTTCTTTTCTGCCGCACTCCCTTCTTGCTTGGATCAAGATTAAGTCTATGACACATCACATTAGGATCGATTCCCACCATATCTTCATGAGACCATGCGAATATGTCCAAATTAGCTTTAAGAAACTCCACGAGCCTTCCCCTAAGATCGGGATTCAACTGCGATCCGATTTTTAAAACCTTCGTAGAATCCTTGGCATCAACAAGAACAGATATGGTATCCTCTGCGGCCCCGGCTCGCTCCACATGCTCAGGGATGCGAGGGTCCAGGTCAATTTCAACGTCTCGAGCTCGACTAGATTCTGCTTCCTCTTGCCTCATACCTCCTGCCCCCGAGTCAGGGGTCGCTCCAACATGTCCATACTCATTCACAATTGTTGTCTCTCTCGTGATACCATTAGGGAGGTCTACCAATGTTGATGTTTCCTTGCGAACCCATTTCCCCTTTCGGGCTCGCACAGCGGCCTGCTCTGGACTTTCCTCTTCATCGCTAGCTTCTTCAACAATTCCTTCTTGTAGAACCAACATAGGTTGCGAGGCCTCCATCATAATGGCCCCTGGTACTGGTTCTACTTGTATGCCCAAGCTGTCAAAATAATCATCAGGCAACTCCTCAATAGAAATTATGTTGCAACCATTTGAAAGACCTTCAAAGGCTTCGACATTCATAGAACTCCTTCCCCTTTCTGCTGACTTCAGGGCCTGATTATAGCACTCTCGTGACTCGTGCTGAATTCCTCTAACACAACCCACACCATGCGGGGTGGGAAATTTCATTGAGAGGTGGTAGATAGAAGTCACCACCCTCATTTCTTTCAAGATGGGACGTCCCACAATAGCATTGTAAGCAGATGGTTGATCCACGACCATGAAATCAGCGACCTGCGTAGTGATGCAGGGCTCGTCCCCCAAGGTGATGGGAAGCCTGACAAGTCCCTTGACACTAACAGATGCTCCAGTAAATCCATAGAGGTGGCCTACTGTAGGAATTAGATCTTTGTCTACGTATCCCATTTTCTTGTAGACATCGTACATCAAGACATTCACAGCACTTCCATTGTCCACCAACACTCTGTAGATATTCTGGGAACCAATGCGAACTCGAACCACTAAAGCATCAGAGTGAGGATGATGTACCCACTTCGCATCCTCTTCAGTGAACATTATATTCGTATCTTCCCCCTTGAAAAGCTTTGGGGGTCGTTCCTGTAAATGATGCACATTAGTGAGGGGTCGCTCCCTGGCCTCACGAGCATATCTTTCCCTTGCCTTGTTGCTATCTCCTCCAATATGTGGCCCACCAATGATTACATGGATGCTATTGCCTCGTTCTTCTCTCTCCTTGCGAGGCTCTGTATTTTGACCCTCATGAGGCACGGCATGATACCCTATGCCTGATTTTCCTGAGCTCTCTTGATGCTTTTTAACTTCGCGGACTGCCCATTCTGTTAACTTCCCTTCCCGAATCAAACGATCAATTTGTTCTTTAAGTTGCCAACAGTCCGCTGTATCATGTCCTCTTTGCTCATGAAAATCACAATACTTTGCAGTGTTCCATGTTCCTTGTGGACCCATAGCACGAGGTTTTGTGAACATTCCTTTATTAGCATTGACAGCATAGATATGATCAACTGAAGCCACTAAGGGAACAAATTTGTCCTCATCTCTAGCAGGACGAGCGCGAGGTGGGGATCGTCTTGAGGAATCACGATCCCTTCTTTTCGGGCTCGGGCTACGATCCTGTCTTCGCCTGGGGCTTCTAGAATCCTTTCTTTTTACCCCTTTTCCTTTACTTCCATTGCTACTAGTCCCAACATTCTTCTTGAGATCTGCCAATGATTTCTCAACACGCTTAAAGGGCTCAGCGACCCGATGCAACTCCGAAAGTGTAACAGGGGTTTGCTCCTGTAATTTCTCCCAAAATTTGGTTCCTTCCCTTACTCCTGCGATAAGGAAATTTTTCACGGCCTCGTCATTTGCACCTCGAACCCGAGGCACTTCAGCATTGAACCTTTTGAAATAATCATGCAGAGTCTCTCCTTCTTTCTGTTTTATATTTGCCAGCTTGGACACAGGAGGTGCATAAAGCATTGAAGATTGGAACTGTTTAATGAAGATATCCACGAGCTGTTCCCAAGAATCTATGACAACTAGGGACCCTAGCTTTGAGAACCATTGTTGAGCACTCCCCCTTAGCGAGGCCGCAAACAGCCTACATCTCGCTAACAATGATACTTGATATACGTCCATCTCATTGTTGAATCGAATAACGAACTCAGCTGGATCAGTCTCCCCGTTATATGTCATATCAGAATGATGACCTCGATACACTGCAGGCAATGGGGCAGTGCGAATTTCATGAGTGAAGGGCGAGGAGGAACCCATATTGTTGAAAATCCCCTTCTCGTTATTCATCGCATCCAGTGCCTTTTTCAAATCTTCTAACTTGTAATCCCCAATTCTCGCCTCTTTGTCATCATCCTTTTTTCCTCCAGTGCTTGCATGATGAGATCGAGTCTTTTTTGGGGCACTAGACTCTTCCTGGTCATTCCTGCGATCCTTGTTCTTAGGGTCTTCATCGCGATGCTGGGATCGCTCACGCTCTCGATTGAAAGGGGGTCTGTCCTCGTGATGATGGGACCGCTCACGCTCTCTGCGAGGAGAGGGGGGTCTGTCATTGCGACGATATGACCGCTCACGATCTTTTCGAGGTGATGCGGGCTGAGAGCCCTTACTCTTATCCTTGGGACCTCCATCTTTGTTAGATTTTAGCTTTTCCAACTTGAGACGAAGATCGTGCTCGTTGAGTTTCTTTCCAACTCGGTCAAAGACACTAACGGACCGTCCTTCTGACGAGGCGGGCTTCGCTTTCGATCCCTCTTTATCAATCGTAGCTACTTCCTCCTCCCAATCAGGGTTCGTTCGATCTGTTACTACGTCATCAAAGTCCCCAACTAGATTCTTGGTGGGACCCTTGCTACTTTCTGGTTGATGAGTTCGATCCCCTGTCCTTGTATTCCTCTTGAAGCCTCTGGAATTATGTCGCTTCTCCATCTTGGCCACCGAAGCCCTTACCTCAATCATTTGATCGCCAAGGCCTTTCAAGAAAGACATGACGTCGCCAGGCAAGGCTGTCTGTTGGACAACAGGGGGGGTCTGCTCCTTTTCAAATTCGCCCTCGAACTCTCCCTCGATTCCTTCTCTGTGCACTTCGCTTTCTGATGGGTTCTTCTTACGGGGGTCATCCTTATTCCTCCTATGTGACCCCGGGGTCTCCCCCTCTCCGTTCCTCTTCTTGTGAGATTTAGTCATCGTTCTCCCAATCAATGACTAGCCCCTCCTTCTAGCGCCAAATGTTATAGGGAGAATATTGTATAACAATATTTATGGAGGTTGCTGGATCTACGGAGCAAAATACGGATATTTTTCTATAAGAAAAATTGGGATTAGGGTTTGTGTGTTTTGATATGGCTGCTCTTGTGTATTGATAATCAGTGGTGAACTGTTTCTCATGCTTTACAAGATGCCTACGTACCCTATTTATAGGGATCAAGCCATACGTAGTTCTCTTGGAGAAGAAGTTATCTAGATGGGCTAGGGTTTTTATGGGCTCGACTTAGCCCAGATCCACTAGTCATCTCCTTGGGTTATTTTTCTACCCATTTACTCGGTCCATGACCCATAAAGGGGAACCTGCTGCTTGTGTAATGCTATAATTTATCTTTACTGGCGAAACGGACTGGACGACCTCACATGCGACCTCGCTGGGTCTGGCCATGCGAGGCGATCCTCACTGTATGGAGATATCCTACTTATGCGACCTCGCTGGGCCTGACCATAAGCCTTCATAGTAACATACTAGGCCACGCTGGACCTCTAGGCCTCGCTAGACCTCGCGAACTACGATCCTGCTACTAGGGATCGCTGGCGACCCGATGTATAAAAATAATATGATGAATCCTCTCATGATGGCGAACTTTAATGACCCATTCCTTATTCTTAGGCCCATTATGTGAGATGTACTGATATTCTTAGCCCATTAGGCCTGTTTAGGACTTATGCCAAATTCAGGCATAACAACACCGCATCTTACAATCATTAATCAAAATATAATAAAAATCTATATACATCTATACTAATATATAATAAGCAAACATGGATATAATTTGATTGTTTGGTTTAACAATTTAAAACAATAGTGACCGTTAGATATTTAGTAGATAGATGATAACCGTAAGATATAATAATAAGGAATATTCTATATTTAAATCCCGGTTCGAATCCCGTCAACAACAAATTTACATTAAAATTTTATATTATTAGTTCTAAACAATACATATGATTTATTAAATAATTTTAAAAAGTTAAATTAATTCCATAATAAATTATAAAACTCTATTTTGTTTAATCATATAATTTTAAAAATATTTAAAAGTAACCCGTGCAAAGCACGAGCTATAAGCTAGTACATATTAAATACACTTTATTTTATATTTAATATAAAAGTTTGGAAATCTATCTTAGACCATCATAAGTACTATTTTATAATATAAAATATTAGTTATCTATATAAAAATAATTTTTAAGATAAAACGGTAAAATAAAATTATTTATATCGTGTCATTTCTAATCCTTATTCAAAATCATTGCAAATATTTTTGGACGATTTTAAATTTTCGAAAAAATTTTAATCAATGACCGTGAGAATCATGATAAGATACGGAATTTTTCGATTAATATCCACCATTTAAATATAAGTACTATTGTATAATTTACTTTAACACATGAAAAAATTACAAACAAGTATGATCAACTCTATTAAATTAAACCAGTAGAACCATTTTCTTGACAAATTAAATTAATGAAAAAAATTATACATTCATTGTTCCATTAAATTGTGTCAAACGATAATGTTATGCATACGATTTTTAAAAATATTTTCATGTCGCGGCTTCAAATTTTTAGTTTTTTTTTTATTATGGGAACCCGCATCCACTACCCTTTTTGGGTGCGTGCGCACTGAGTTTACGCAATAGCCTGCAAACCACGTGAACCAGATAAACCGCACAAGTGCGACAGACTCTGACCCAGGATGACATAATCACACATCCTCCTCCTGTGGGATTCGAACTTGTGATCAAGAGGATGATATTCCTCCCTCTAACGATCTTTAAATAATTTTAATAGTATACTGGTTTTACAAAAAAATTACATTTTATTTGTTTAATAGTATACAGGTTTTATAAAAATAAACCTTATAATTGTTTTTGAACGAAGAAGTTCTAGCATAATTATGTCCTAATCTATCAAATCCCTAGTAAAAATAACTACAAAATTAGGTCAAAATTTTGATTTTGTGGCCAAATAGATAAAAATTAAAATTTGTATTATTATCTTCCTAGGTAGATCGAAATATTTTGATAGATCGATCTAGTTGCAAAGGATCAGAAATCTCCGATATTGTATTAATTTTTTCTAAAAAACTTGCAAATTTTGTACTATTTTTTTAAAATAATATTCATATAAGTAACAAAGAAAATATTTTTTTTCAAAGTATCTTGCATACGTTAGTGAAAAAAATCTAAAAAACTAACCCTTCTGGCCTTCTCCCTTCTTCTGTTGGTCTCGTCACAATCTCTTCCTCCTCTCCGCGATGATGCCAGGTATGTGAATATCTATTTAGATTATATCATATGTTTAACTATATCTATATGTAAATATAATTCCATGCAAGGCGGATTTACGATGATGAGAGGTTAAAAGCTAATTCTGCTTGTTTTGTTATTGACTATAAAAACCTCAACAGATTAGTAGTAGGTACCTCATCGAGCAAACAGGAAATCTAATTCCTGTATAAATTAAGTGTTACAAATTATATATAACTGGGGGAGTGTGAGATAGAGGAAGTGTATTACATGAGAGTTGTGATGCTAATCCGCCTCATGTGTCCACCTCGTCCCACACTCCCCCACCCCCTGCTTTTTATTGCTCTGATTTGTTTCCCTTGTCATTGAATTCATAATAGCCGCCCACGAGCACATATTTGGTTTGCAACATAGGCCTCGTTGGTGTCATGTATGAAGTACTGTCGTTCCCAACTTAGCTGGTTAGTTCCTTGTTTTTTTTTTGTACGGAACTGATACCTGTGGCTCCAAGGTCCGTCGTCGTCACTGCTTCAGGTCCGTCGCATATTGCTTCAGGTCCGTCGTCGTCACTGCTTGTAGGCAGCCTTGTAAGGAGTCGTTGTCCCTACTGCATCGAGCCAATGAGAAATATATATCGTGTATATATTAAGTGATTTAAATAATGTATAATTGGGGGATTGAGGGATGGAGGAAGCGTACCACATAAGAGTTATGATGCTAATCCGCCTCATGTGTCCTCCTTGTCCCACACTCCCCCACCCCCCTGCTCTTTGTTTCAAATTTTTGTTATAATTTGTTTGCCTCATAATCATACCCAATATTGAATAGTAAGAAAGTAATCGGTTAACCTAAATTTGACTCTATTTTTATTTTGTACATGAAAGAATGTATAGTATGGCCAAGCCCTGTGGTTTTTTGTATCGTTTTCTCGTGGACCCAAAGCATTCTTGTGTAAAGTTCGCGTGCTGGTGAATTGTAACTCCATCATTTATCCTAAAATAGAGGAGCTTAGCATGTCTGAGCTTGCTCTAGTTGAGGCTATCGTTATATTTTCCTTTTAGTTCATAGATGATCGAGATAGACTGTGCAGAACAGGCCAATCTGGTATACCTACTCTATTTTTCTTTTCCTTGCATTCATATCCACCTTCCCACAATTACTTGTGCCCATGTATTTGGACAATCATCTTTTTTCTACTAGTTAGTTATAGTTCTTTTAAATAATTCTGCTGAAGGAGCTCAACCTTCTGCATTTACAACGAGATGGAGAATTTTGTGATAAAGTGGTACATATACTGAAACTGGTAATTATCATGAAAGTTTTCAGACAGAGGAGTTGATCATTCATTAATAGTTTGTTTCTGTGTAGGGTGAATATCAACTGGTCAGAGATTGCATTTCTGGGCAAATTTTTGATTCTACTCCAGTAGAATTCACTAGTGATCAGGCTACAACATCCGTGCTTCTTCAAACTGTCCGAAAAGATCACGCCCCCCTTTATTAGCAACCTGTATGAAGTACTGTCGTTCCCAACTTAGCTGGTTAGTTCCTTGTTTTTTTTTTGTACGGAACTGATACCTGTGGCTCCAAGGTCCGTCGTCGTCACTGCTTCAGGTCCGTCGCATATTGCTTCAGGTCCGTCGTCGTCACTGCTTGTAGGCAGCCTTGTAAGGAGTCGTTGTCCCTACTGCATCGAGCCAATGAGAAATATATATCGTGTATATATTAAGTGATTTAAATAATGTATAATTGGGGGATTGAGGGATGGAGGAAGCGTACCACATAAGAGTTATGATGCTAATCCGCCTCATGTGTCCACCTTGTCCCACACTCCCCCACCCCCCTGCTCTTTTTTTCAAATTTTTGTTATAATTTGTTTGCCTCATAATCATACCCAATATTGAATAGTAAGAAAGTAATCGGTTAACCTAAATTTGACTCTATTTTTATTTTGTACATGAAAGAATGTATAGTATGGCCAAGCCCTGTGGTTTTTTGTATCGTTTTCTCGTGGACCCAAAGCATTCTTGTGTAAAGTTCGCGTGCTGGTGAATTGTAACTCCATCATTTATCCTAAAATAGAGGAGCTTAGCATGTCTGAGCTTGCTCTAGTTGAGGCTATCGTTATATTTTCCTTTTAGTTCATAGATGATCGAGATAGACTGTGCAGAACAGGCCAATCTGGTATACCTACTCTATTTTTCTTTTCCTTGCATTCATATCCACCTTCCCACAATTACTTGTGCCCATGTATTTGGACAATCATCTTTTTTCTACTAGTTAGTTATAGTTCTTTTAAATAATTCTGCTGAAGGAGCTCAACCTTCTGCATTTACAACAAGATGGAGAATTTTGTGATAAAGTGGTACATATACTGAAACTGGTAATTATCATGAAAGTTTTCAGACAGAGGAGTTGATCATTCATTAATAGTTTGTTTCTGTGTAGGGTGAATATCAACTGGTCAGAGATTGCATTTCTGGGCAAATTTTTGATTCTACTCCAGTAGAATTCACTAGTGATCAGGCTACAACATCCGTGCTTCTTCAAACTGTCCGAAAAGATCACGCCCCCCTTTATTAGCAACCTGGATTGTCCTTAGTTTACAGTATATCGCAGATCAGTTATTCCTTTACAAAATGCAACTGCTTCGTGCTGAATATTTCCAAACTCTATACTCTACAGTTGTATGTAACTCTCAGCTTAAAATAACATATAGTTGTTACACCTTTTTTCTCCTTCGTAGCCTTCACATTATTAGTATTAATATTAATATAGTGCAGCTAATGGGGGATCCATATCTTATTTTATGCATAGAGAATGATAACCTTCTCAAATCATATGTAATTTTTCTCAAAGATTAATTAAAAGTCGTCGGGCTGATGTTAAACTGGTTTAGTGGAGTAGCTCTCCTCATGTCGGTAAACCTCCCAAGACCATTAACTATGTGTAACTTTATTGCTCCAAGTTTTTTAATTTCTTGAAAGAGTTTCTCATTATAAACAAATTTCGGAGGAATAATTTGTTCGTTGGAATGGCAATCTAGTTGCTAATTACTACTTTGCACGTTTGTAATGAGTCTAGCCCTCTGTCCAAATATGTTCCCGTGCTGATTTCGAGTATTGTTAGTTTGGTACTAGTTTTGTTTTTAGGTATAGAGTGATTATTATATTTTTGCTTTTCCCTTAAGTTTTTTTGATTGAGGTCGTCAATTTGATTAATTTGTGGTAATATTATTATTCAAATTTCTTTCATGGTTGAAGTGGTTCTGCTCCTCTCATCCCCCTTACTTTTGTGGTGTTGAAATTTGATTACCCATCCACACACCTGCCTCTACCAATGCTTATGCTTACTTCGTGGATACATTGTATACTTGGGAAGCAACCTGATTAGGAATTTGTTTTGTACAAAAACCTTTAAAGATCCTATTTGCAAACAGACTATGATATGTTTGATTCGGTCTTAATTTGGGTTTATTTACACGTCTTACACACATAACTTGGTTCATGCTTGGGAAAATTGACACATGAGCTAATTAAAGGCGGAGAAATCCATTTGCCAATTATGCATGCAAAAATTATTTATTGTGGTTTGCTTGATCTGAATAAATTGTATATATTATGAGGATTCAAACATTATGTACAAGTTGTCATATATTATAATTAGAAAATGTTATTTCTTTTTCTATAGAATGTAAATATTATTTATTTTAATTTACGGGTAAGTTCGAGATTACACCACATATTTAATCTTAAGGAAACTATTAAGGTACATAAAGAAACATTTTTAGGTACGTTTTTCTTTGTATAATGAACTTTTTCATTTATTTATCTATATATATTATAATAACAGGAGATCAGATATACTTTCCTCTCATAAACTTCAAAATATTTTTCTTCAATTTTCATACTTTTGTTTTTTTTATTAAAATAGCTTTCTTGCATTTAATAGCATTTGAATTAATTAATAATTGCACCTGATAAATACATATTAAATACAATATATTTTATATTTAATATAAAAGTTTGGAAATCTATCTTAGACCATCATAAGTACCATTTTATAATATAAAATATTAATTATCTATATAAAAATAATTTTTAAGATAAAACGATAAAATAAAATTATTTACATCGTGTCATTTCTAATCCTTATTCAAAATCATTTTGCAATTATTTTTGGACGATTTTAAATTTTCGAAATTTTATTAATCAATGACCCTGAGATTCATGATAAGATTCGGAATTTTTCAATTAATATCAACCATTTAAATATAAGTACTATTGTATAATTTACTTTAACACATGAAAAAATTACAAACAAGTATGATCAACCCGATTAAATTAAACCAATAGAACCTTTTTCTTCGCAAATTAAATTGATGAAAGAAATTACATTCATTGTTCCATTATATTGTGTTGAAATAAATTACTATTCTAATTAAATATATTTTCATACTATTACTAATCAATCAATCATACATGTATGTTTTGAGTCGGACGTCGACATTTAAGAACATTAATTAATTATATTTAATGTTTAAAATTGTTATTATAAAATTATGTTAACATTATAATTTGGTATTAAAAAAAGTTAGAGGACTTTAAATAATTTTGAAGTTGATAATATGTAGGAGAATCTTCATTTTGTTTATATAATTACTTTTATATCACTTAGTGTTTATTCAAATTTCAATAATTTTTAAATTCATTTTTATATATTTTTAAATTGGAGATATTAAATAATCACATGTACATATTTATTATAACATTTAATATAAGAGTATTAGAAAATGTGATTACCATTTCGAATATGTGTCCATGAATTAAAATTTAATATTACATACAAGAAAGAATGTTCCAAAAAATTAATCAAAGAGTTACAGGTGTCGGATCACTCCCAAAAACATGAAGTATGACTTACAATATACATATGAATTCTGCTTTTTTCCTCAGAAAACCAAATTTACCGATAAGTTAAATTTAATTAATCAAATTTATTAACAGACTAAATAATCACATCTCTCATAATACCACCAAAAACAAAAAATATTCATAAATGTTATTTTACTTATCCAATGCCAAACGTTACAATTATTTATGAATATTGAATTCCAAAAGTATTTTTTTAGATAGCTATCGCCAATATCTTTTTTTTTTGTGGGGAATGATAAAATTCATTCATGAAAAAAATAGATATGAAAAATAGATGATACATCTGAAGAGATAATAAAAGCTCATTATTTAGCCGAAAGGTATGCTTAACCAATCTATGGGTCTAACGTCCCTATAGAAAGAGATTCCCCTGGAAATTTAGATAATATCACCTTTAATTATATCCACAAAAAAAGACCTCGTTAAAAAACTCCACAAGAGCAAAACCCTATGGGAAAAAAATTCAAGCGGGGAAAAAGAGTGCCCTACTAAAATAAATGAGTACATCATTTTACAAAAACCTAAAAATCAAAAAATTAGAAACTTCTTGATTCTTCCGCTTGATTCTTCCACTATGTTAATCCATAAACCCGTCTTCATCCATCTTCTCGCACCTCTTCCCTAAAATCCAAAATTTTGCCATCATCCATCTTCTCTTTACACTTCTTTCCACCAACGGAAACTGAAAATATCAACAAAACTATGTCAAAAAACCATTAATCGAATATACATTAAATAATTATTATACCCAGTATATAAAATAAAGTTGAACAGTTTTATATATCTAACCAAAGGGGTCCCCTATGGTTAGACATATAAAATATCAATTTCCCCTTAATTAGAAACGTCAAAACTGATTAATATTTAAAATGCCCAAAATATAAGCCATCAACCATGATCGCTCATAAATGGTACAAAAAACCTAATAACCTCTTTAAGGCCCATAATATACGCCATCAATTATCGCCAATATCTTTAAAAATCTTATTATTAAAATTCAAAAGTTTATTTGAAATATATTTTCTTTATGCTAATTCTTTTTTCTTTAATATTAAAATATTTATATTTACTTACATTTCACACGATTTTTAATTTATCATATAAACTTACAAATAATGAAACTTAACAAACGATAATGTTATGCATACAATTTTTAAAAATATTTTTATGTCGCGACTTCGTTACCTAGTTTATTTTAAAGATAGCCAATATATTAGTTTTTTTTTACTATGGGAACCCGTATCCACTACCTTTTTTGGGTGCGCACTGGGTTTACGCAATAGTCTGCAAACCACGTGAACCAGGTAAACAACACAAGTGTGACATGCTCTAACCCAGGATGGCATAATCACACATCCTCCTCCTATGGGATTCGAACCTGTGATCAAGAGGATGATATTCCTCCCTTTAACGGTCTTTAAATAATTTTAATCGTATACTGGTTTTACAAAAAAATTACATTATATTTGTTTAATCGTATACAGGTTTTACAAAAAATAAACCTTATAATTGTTTTTTAACGAAGAAGTTCTAGCATAATTATGTCCTAATCTATCAAATCCCTAGTAAAAATAACTACAAAATTAGGTCAAAATTTTGATTTTGTGGCCAAATAGATAAAAATTAAAATTTGTATTATTATCTTCCTAGGGTAGATCAAAAGTATATTTTGATAGATCGATTTAGTTGCAAAGGATCAAAAATCTAACCAATCTAAAAAAACTAACCCTTCTAGCCTTCTCCCTTCTTCTGTTGGTCTCGTCACAATCCCTTCTTCATGATAGCCGCCCAGCCCACGAGCACATATTTGGTTTGCAACATAGGCCTCGTTGGTGTCATGTATGAAGTACTGTCGTTCCCAGCTTTGCTGGTCAGTTCCCTGTTTCTTTTTGTACGGAACTGATCCTACAACCTGTGGCTCCAATGGCGTAAAAAACATCATGAATTACAAAGTATGCAAGACCTCTATAAATCGTTAATAAACTACAGTTTAACATTTATAACTTGTGGATAACAATTAGTTCTGTCTCAACATAGGCCCGTCGTCACTGCTTGTAGCCAGCCTTGTATGGAGTCGTTGTCCCTACCGCATCGAGCCAATGAGAAATCTGATTCGTGTATATATTAATAAGTGATTTAAATAATGTATAATTGGGGGAGTGTGGGATGGAGAATGCATACCACATGAGAGTTGTGATGCTAATCCGCCTCATGTGTCCACCTTGTCCCACACTCCCCTACCCCCTGCTTTTTGGTTCAAATTTTTGTTATAATTTGTTTGCCTCATAATCATACCCAATATTGAATAGGAAGAAAGTAATCGGTTAAACTTAATTTGACTCTATCTTTATTTTGTACATGAAAGAATGTAATGTACGGACAAGCCCTGTGGTGTTTGTATCGTTTTCTTGTGGACCCAAAGCATTCTTGTGTAAAGTTCTTCGAGCGATTTGTCGCGTGCTGGTGAATTGTAACTCCACCATTTATCCTAAAATAGGGGAGCTTAGCATGTCTGAGCTTGCTCTAGTTGAGGCTATCGTTATATTTTCCTTTTATTTCATAGATGATCGAGATAGACTGTGCAGAACAGGCCAATCTGGTGTGCCTACTTTATTTTTCTTTTCCTTGCATTTGTATCCACGTACCTTCCCACAAATACTTGTGCCCATGTATTTGGACAATCATCTTTTTCTACTAGTTAGTTATAGTTCTTTTAAATAATTCTGCTCAAGGAGCTCAACCTTCTGCATTTATAATAAGATGGAGAATTTTGTGATAAAGTGGTATATATACTGAAACTGGTAATTATCATGAAAGTTTTCAGACAGAGGAGTTAATCATTCATTAATAGTTTGTTTCTGTGTAGGGTGAATATCAACTGGTCAGAGATTGCATTTCTGGGCAAATTTTTTTATTCTACTCCAGTAGAATTCACTAATGGTATAACATCCGTGCTTCTTCAAACTGTACGAAAAGATCACGCAGATCACGCCCCCCTTTATTAGCAACCTGGATTGTCCGTAGGTTACTGTATATCGCAGATCAGTTCTTCCTTTACAAAATGCAACTGCTTCGTGCTGAATATTTCCAAACTCTATACTCTACAGTTGTATGTAACTCTCAGCTTAAAATAACATATAGTTGTTACACCTTTTTTCTCCTTCGTAGCCTTCATATTATTAGTATTATTATTAATATAGTGCAGCTAATGGGGGATCCATATCTTGTTTTGTGCATAGAGAATGATGACCTTCTCAAATCATATGTAATTTTGCTCAAAGATTAAAAGTCGTCGGGATGATGTTAAACTGGTTTAGTGGAGTAGCTCTACTCATGTCAGTAAACCTCCCAAGACCATTTACTCTGTGTAACTTTATTGCTCCATGTTTTTCAACTTCTTGAAAGAGTTTCTCATTATAAACAAATTTCCGAGGAATAATTTGTTCGTTGGAATGGCAATCTAGTTGCTAATTACTTTGCACGTTTGTAATGAGTCCAGCCCTCTGTCCAAATATGTTCCGGTGCTGATTACGAGTATTGTTAGTTTGGTACTAGTTTTGTTTTTAGGTATAGAGTGATTATTATAATTTTGCTTTTCCCTTAATATTTTTTTGATTGATGTCATCAATTTGATTAATTTGTGGTAATATTATTATTCAAATTTCTTTTATGGTTGAAGTGGTTCTGCTCCTCTCACCCCCCTTACTTTTGTGGTGTTGAAATTTGAATACCCATCCACACACCTGCCTCTGCCAATGCTTATGCTTACTTCATGGATACATTGTGTACTTGGGAAGCAACCTGTTTCGGAATTTGTTTTGTACAAAAACCTTTAAAGATCCTATTTGCAAATAGACTATGATATGTTTGATTCGGTCTTAATTTGGGTTTATTGTACACGTCTACACACATAACTTGGTTCATGCTTGGGAAAATTGACACATGAACTAATTAAAGGTGGAGAAATCCATTTGCCAATTATGCATGCAAAAATTATTTATCGTGGTTTGCTTGATCTGAATAAATTGTATATATTATGAGGATTCAAACATTATGTACAAGTTGTCATATATTGTAATTAGAAAATCATGGTTGTCACTTCGTCGACTAGTCGCGACTAGTCGACGACTAGTCGAGCAGTCGGTAAGGAGAGGTCGACTTGAAACCTCGACTTGCTTTTTGTTACTCTTTCGGGTGACTGGTCGACTGGGTCGACTAGTAAGGTCGACTGGGCGACCTAATAGCTCGACTGGTGCAGAAATAATAAAAAACATCCGACCCAGTTACACATTAAATAACCTAATCGTGACCAGTTGTCTCTTTTCATCTGCAAGTCGTCATTTTGAGCCACACGTCATCTTCAAGTCTCCCCAATCGTCTCCAATCACCTCCAACTTATATTTTTTATAGATAATCTTCATATTCTATATACACACACAATACCCACACTTATACACACACACACACACTTATAACACACAGAGTACACACATATATGTATATATACACACACACTTATACATAAACAATTATACTCTGTATTTATGTTGTAAAAATAAAACCCACACTTTTTTCAATCTACTTTTGTTTTTATATAGTAAAGAGGAATGTTAGAATATACATGTACACATATAATTTATAATATTTATTATCTTATACCTTGTCGACTAGTCGTGGACTAGTATCGACTAGTCACGACTCGACTTGCTGGAGTCTCCGTCCGACTCGACTCGACTCGACTTACCGACGTAACAACCATGTATAAAATGTTATTTCTTTTTCTATAGAATGTACATATTATTTATTTTAATTTACGCGTAGGTTCGAGATTGCACCACATATTTAATCTTAAGGAAACAATTAAGGTACATAAAGAAACATTTTTAGGTACGTTTTTCTTTGTATAATGAACTTTTTCATTTATTTATCTATATATATTATAATAAGAGGAGATCAGATATACTTTCTCTCACAAACTTCAAAATATTTTTCTTGAATTTTCATACTTTTGTTTTTTTATTGAAATAGTTTTCTTGTATTTAATAGCATTTTAATTAATTAATAATTGCACCTAATAAATCTATACTATTATATAAAAGATGAAACATTAAAAGTTTGGTTGGTTGGTACATTTTGATTTTACTTATTTACCCTTAACTAATAAAACATGTTATTTTACTTAATGATTATTTATAATAATATAATAAATAGTTATTAGCCGATTGCCTTTTTAACATTTACTTTTAATTGAAGAAATTACCTTTTATAAACACCTAAAATTGTACCATATCTTACAAACACTAATACATCTATACTAAAATTGTACCATATCTTACTAAAACATGTTACCTTTAAATTTAAAACTAATCTTGCAATCACTAATATAAACCCAAAATTATCACACCGCATCTTACAATCATTAATCAAAATATAATAAAAATCTATATACATCTATACTAATATATAATAAGCAAACATGGATAAAATTTGATTGTTTGGTTTAACAATTTAAAACAATAGTGACCGTTAGATATTTAGTAGATAGATGATAACCGTAAGATATAATAATAAGGAATATTCTATATTTAAATCCCGGTTCGAATCCCGTCAACAACAAATTTACATTAAAATTTTATATTATTAGTTCTAAACAATACATATGATTTATTAAATAATTTTAAAAAGTTAAATTAATTCCATAATAAATTATAAAACTCTATTTTGTTTAATCATATAATTTTAAAAATATTTAAAAGTAACCCGTGCAAAGCACGAGCTATAAGCTAGTACATATTAAATACACTTTATTTTATATTTAATATAAAAGTTTGGAAATCTATCTTAGACCATCATAAGTACTATTTTATAATATAAAATATTAGTTATCTATATAAAAATAATTTTTAAGATAAAACGGTAAAATAAAATTATTTATATCGTGTCATTTCTAATCCTTATTCAAAATCATTGCAAATATTTTTGGACGATTTTAAATTTTCGAAAAAATTTTAATCAATGACCGTGAGAATCATGATAAGATACGGAATTTTTCGATTAATATCCACCATTTAAATATAAGTGCTATTGTATAATTTACTTTAACACATGAAAAAATTACAAACAAGTATGATCAACTCTATTAAATTAAACCAGTAGAACCATTTTCTTCACAAATTAAATTAATGAAAAAAATTATACATTCATTGTTCCATTATATTGTGTCAAACGATAATGTTATGCATACGATTTTTAAAAATATTTTCATGTCGCGGCTTCAAATTTTTAGTTTTTTTTTTATTATGGGAACCCGCATCCACTACCCTTTTTGAGTGCGTGCGCACTGAGTTTACGCAATAGCCTGCAAACCACGTGAACCAGATAAACCGCACAAGTGCGACAGACTCTGACCCAGGATGACATAATCACACATCCTCCTCCTGTGGGATTCGAACTTGTGATCAAGAGGATGATATTCCTCCCTTTAACGATCTTTAAATAATTTTAATAGTATACTGGTTTTATAAAAAAATTACATTTTATTTGTTTAATAGTATACAGGTTTTACAAAAATAAACCTTATAATTGTTTTTGAACGAAGAAGTTCTAGCATAATTATGTCCTAATCTATCAAATCCCTAGTAAAAATAACTACAAAATTAGGTCAAAATTTTGATTTTGTGGCCAAATAGATAAAAATTAAAATTTGTATTATTATCTTCCTAGGTAGATCGAAATATTTTGATAGATCGATCTAGTTGCAAAGGATCAGAAATCTCCGATATTGTATTAATTTTTTCTAAAAAACTTGCAAATTTTGTACTATTTTTTTAAAATAATATTCATATAAGTAACAAAGAAAATATTTTTTTTCAAAGTATCTTGCATACGTTAGTGAAAAAAATCTAAAAAACTAACCCTTCTGGCCTTCTCCCTTCTTCTGTTGGTCTCGTCACAATCTCTTCCTCCTCTCCGCGATGATGCCAGGTATGTGAATATCTATTTAGATTATATCATATGTTTAACTATATCTATATGTTTTTGCAAAAAAAAAAAAAAAAAAAACTATATCTATATGTAAATATAATTCCATGCAAGGCGGATTTACGATGATGAGAGGTTAAAAGCTAATTCTGCTTGTTTTGTTATTGACTATAAAAACCTCAACAGATTAGTAGTAGGTACCTCATCGAGCAAACAGGAAATCTAATTCCTGTATAAATTAAGTGTTACAAATTATATATAACTGGGGGAGTGTGAGATAGAGGAAGTGTATTACATGAGAGTTGTGATGCTAATCCGCCTCATGTGTCCACCTCGTCCCACACTCCCCCACCCCCTGCTTTTTATTGCTCTGATTTGTTTCCCTTGTCATTGAATTCATAATAGCCGCCCACGAGCACATATTTGGTTTGCAACATAGGCCTCGTTGGTGTCATGTATGAAGTACTGTCGTTCCCAACTTAGCTGGTTAGTTCCTTGTTTTTTTTTTGTACGGAACTGATACCTGTGGCTCCAAGGTCCGTCGTCGTCACTGCTTCAGGTCCGTCGCATATTGCTTCAGGTCCGTCGTCGTCACTGCTTGTAGGCAGCCTTGTAAGGAGTCGTTGTCCCTACTGCATCGAGCCAATGAGAAATATATATCGTGTATATATTAAGTGATTTAAATAATGTATAATTGGGGGATTGAGGGATGGAGGAAGCGTACCACATAAGAGTTATGATGCTAATCCGCCTCATGTGTCCTCCTTGTCCCACACTCCCCCACCCCCCTGCTCTTTGTTTCAAATTTTTGTTATAATTTGTTTGCCTCATAATCATACCCAATATTGAATAGTAAGAAAGTAATCGGTTAACCTAAATTTGACTCTATTTTTATTTTGTACATGAAAGAATGTATAGTATGGCCAAGCCCTGTGGTTTTTTGTATCGTTTTCTCGTGGACCCAAAGCATTCTTGTGTAAAGTTCGCGTGCTGGTGAATTGTAACTCCATCATTTATCCTAAAATAGAGGAGCTTAGCATGTCTGAGCTTGCTCTAGTTGAGGCTATCGTTATATTTTCCTTTTAGTTCATAGATGATCGAGATAGACTGTGCAGAACAGGCCAATCTGGTATACCTACTCTATTTTTCTTTTCCTTGCATTCATATCCACCTTCCCACAATTACTTGTGCCCATGTATTTGGACAATCATCTTTTTTCTACTAGTTAGTTATAGTTCTTTTAAATAATTCTGCTGAAGGAGCTCAACCTTCTGCATTTACAACGAGATGGAGAATTTTGTGATAAAGTGGTACATATACTGAAACTGGTAATTATCATGAAAGTTTTCAGACAGAGGAGTTGATCATTCATTAATAGTTTGTTTCTGTGTAGGGTGAATATCAACTGGTCAGAGATTGCATTTCTGGGCAAATTTTTGATTCTACTCCAGTAGAATTCACTAGTGATCAGGCTACAACATCCGTGCTTCTTCAAACTGTCCGAAAAGATCACGCCCCCCTTTATTAGCAACCTGTATGAAGTACTGTCGTTCCCAACTTAGCTGGTTAGTTCCTTGTTTTTTTTTTGTACGGAACTGATACCTGTGGCTCCAAGGTCCGTCGTCGTCACTGCTTCAGGTCCGTCGCATATTGCTTCAGGTCCGTCGTCGTCACTGCTTGTAGGCAGCCTTGTAAGGAGTCGTTGTCCCTACTGCATCGAGCCAATGAGAAATATATATCGTGTATATATTAAGTGATTTAAATAATGTATAATTGGGGGATTGAGGGATGGAGGAAGCGTACCACATAAGAGTTATGATGCTAATCCGCCTCATGTGTCCACCTTGTCCCACACTCCCCCACCCCCCTGCTCTTTTTTTCAAATTTTTGTTATAATTTGTTTGCCTCATAATCATACCCAATATTGAATAGTAAGAAAGTAATCGGTTAACCTAAATTTGACTCTATTTTTATTTTGTACATGAAAGAATGTATAGTATGGCCAAGCCCTGTGGTTTTTTGTATCGTTTTCTCGTGGACCCAAAGCATTCTTGTGTAAAGTTCGCGTGCTGGTGAATTGTAACTCCATCATTTATCCTAAAATAGAGGAGCTTAGCATGTCTGAGCTTGCTCTAGTTGAGGCTATCGTTATATTTTCCTTTTAGTTCATAGATGATCGAGATAGACTGTGCAGAACAGGCCAATCTGGTATACCTACTCTATTTTTCTTTTCCTTGCATTCATATCCACCTTCCCACAATTACTTGTGCCCATGTATTTGGACAATCATCTTTTTTCTACTAGTTAGTTATAGTTCTTTTAAATAATTCTGCTGAAGGAGCTCAACCTTCTGCATTTACAACAAGATGGAGAATTTTGTGATAAAGTGGTACATATACTGAAACTGGTAATTATCATGAAATTTTCAGACAGAGGAGTTGATCATTCATTAATAGTTTGTTTCTGTGTAGGGTGAATATCAACTGGTCAGAGATTGCATTTCTGGGCAAATTTTTGATTCTACTCCAGTAGAATTCACTAGTGATCAGGCTACAACATCCGTGCTTCTTCAAACTGTCCGAAAAGATCACGCCCCCCTTTATTAGCAACCTGGATTGTCCTTAGTTTACAGTATATCGCAGATCAGTTATTCCTTTACAAAATGCAACTGCTTCGTGCTGAATATTTCCAAACTCTATACTCTACAGTTGTATGTAACTCTCAGCTTAAAATAACATATAGTATAATTGGGGGAGTGTGGGATGGAGAATGCATACCACATGAGAGTTGTGATGCTAATCCGCCTCATGTGTCCACCTTGTCCCACACTCCCCTACCCCCTGCTTTTTGGTTCAATTTTTTGTTATAATTTGTTTGCCTCATAATCATACCCAATATTGAATAGGAAGAAAGTAATCGGTTAAACTTAATTTGACTCTATCTTTATTTTGTACATGAAAGAATGTAATGTACGGACAAGCCCTGTGGTGTTTGTATCGTTTTCTTGTGGACCCAAAGCATTCTTGTGTAAAGTTCTTCGAGCGATTTGTCACGTGCTGGTGAATTGTAACTCCACCATTTATCCTAAAATAGGGGAGCTTAGCATGTCTGAGCTTGCTCTAGTTGAGGCTATCGTTATATTTTCCTTTTATTTCATAGATGATCGAGATAGACTGTGCAGAAGAGGCCAATCTGGTGTGCCTACTTTATTTTTCTTTTCCCTGCATTCATATCCACGTACCTTCCCACAAATACTTGTGCCCATGTATTTGGACAATCATCTTTTTCTACTAGTTAGTTATAGTTCTTTTAAATAATTCTGCTCAACGAGCTCAACCTTCTGCATTTACAATAAGATGGAGAATTTTGTGATAAAGTGGTACATATACTGAAACTGGTAATTATCATGAAAGTTTTCAGACAGAGGAGTTGATCATTCATTAATAGTTTGTTTCTGTGTAGGGTGAATATCAACTGGTCAGAGATTGCATTTCTGGGCAAATTTTTTTATTCTACTCCAGTAGAATTCACTAGTGATCAGGCTACAACATCCGTGCTTCTTCAAACTGTCCGAAAAGATCACGCCCCCCTTTATTAGCAACCTGGATTGTCCGTAGCTTACAGTATATCGCAGATCAGTTATTCCTTTACAAAATGCAACTGCTTCGTGCTGAATATACTCTACAGTTGTATGTAACTCTCAGCTTAAAATAACATATAGTTGTTGCACCTTTTTTCTCCTTCGTAGCCTTCACATTATTAGTATTATTATTAATATAGTGCAGCTAATGGGGGATCCATATCTTATTATATGCATAGAGAATGATGACCTTCTCAAATCATATGTAATTTTGCTCAAAGATTAATTAAAAGTCGTCGGGCTGATGTTAAACTGGTTTAGTGGAGTAGCTCTCCTCATGTCGGTAAACCTCCCAAGACCATTAACTATGTGTAACTTTATTGCTCCAAGTTTTTTAATTTCTTGAAAGAGTTTCTCATTATAAACAAATTTCCGAGGAATAATTTGTTCGTTGGAATGGCAATCTAGTTGCTAATTACTACTTTGCAAGTTTGTAATGAGTCTAGCCCTCTGTCCAAATATGTTCCCGTGCTGATTTCGAGTATTGTTAGTTTGGTACTAGTTTTGTGTTTAGGTATAGAGTGATTATTATATTTTTGCTTTTCCCTTAAGTTTTTTTGATTGAGGTCGTCAATTTGATTAATTTGTGGTAATATTATTATTCAAATTTCTTTCATGGTTGAATTGGTTCTGCTCCTCTCATCCCCCTTACTTTTGTGGTGTTGAAATTTGATTACCTATCCACACACCTGCCTCTACCAATGCTTATGCTTACTTCGTGGATACATTGTATACTTGGGAAGCAACCTAATTAGGAATTTGTTTTGTACAAAAACCTTTAAAGATCCTATTTGCAAACAGACTATGATATGTTTGATTCGGTCTTAATTTGGGTTTATTTACACGTCTTACACACATAACTTGGTTCATGCTTGGGAAAATTGACACATGAGCTAATTAAAGGCGGAGAAATCCATTTGCCAATTATGCATGCAAAAATTATTTATCGTGGTTTGCTTGATCTGAATAAATTGTATATATTATGAGGATTCAAACATTATGTACAAGTTGTCATATATTGTAATTAGAAAATGTTATTTCTTTTTCTATAGAATGTAAATATTATTTATTTTAATTTACGGGTAAGTTCGAGATTACACCACATATTTAATCTTAAGGAAACTATTAAGGTACATAAAGAAACATTTTTAGGTACCTTTTTCTTTGTATAATGAACTTTTTCATTTATCTATCTATATATATTATAATAACAGGAGATTAGATATACTTTCCTCTCATAAACTTCAAAATATTTTTCTTGAATTTTCATACTTTTGTTTTTTTATTAAAATAGCTTTCTTGCATTTATTAGCATTTTAATTAATTAATAATTGCACCTGATAAATACATATTAAATACAATTTATTTTATATTTAATGTAAAAGTTTGGAAATCTATCTTAGACCATCATAAGTACCATTTTATAATATAAAATATTAATAATCTATATAAAAATAATTTTTAAGATAAAACGATAAAATAAAATTATTTATATCGTGTCATTTCTATTCCTTATTCAAAATCATTTTGCAATTATTTTTGGACGATTTAAATTTTCGAAATTTTTTTAATCAATGACCGTGAGATTCATGATAAGATTCGGAATTTTTCGATTAATATCAACCATTTAAATATAAGTACTATTGTATAATTTACTTTAACACATGAAAAAATTACAAACAAGTATGATCAACCCGATTTAATTAAACCAATAGAACCTTTTTCTTCGCAAATTAAATTAATGAAAAAAATTACATTCATTGTTTCATTATATTGTGTTGAAATAAATTACTATTCTAATTAAATATATTCATATACTATTACTAATCAATCAATCATACATGTATGTTTTGAGTCGGACGTCGACATTTAAGAACGTTAATTAATTATGTTTAATGTTTAAAATTGTTATTATAAACTTATGTTAACATTATAATTTGGTATTAAAAAAAGTTAGAGGACTTCAAATAATTTTGAAGTTGATAATATGTAGGAGAATCTTCATTTTGTTTATATAATTACTTTTATATCACTTAGTGTTTATTCAAATTTCAATAATTTTTAAATTCATTTTTATATATTTTTAAATTGGAGATATTAAATAATCACATGTACATATTTATTATAACATTTAATATAAGAGTATTAGAAAATGTGACTACCGTTTCGAAAATGTGTCCATGAATTAAAATTTAATATTACATACAAGAAAGAATGCTCCAAAAAATTAATCAAAGAGTTACAGGTGTCGGATCACTCCCAAAAACATGAAGTATGGCTTACAATATACATATGAATTCTGCTTTTTTCCTCAGAAAACCAAATTTACCGATAAGTTAAATTTAATTAATCAAATTTATTAACAGACTAAATAATCACATCTCTCATAATACCACCAAAAACAAAAAATATTCATAAATGTTATTTTACTTATCCAATGCCAAACGTTACAATTATTTATGAATATTGAATTCCAAAAGTATTTTTTTAGATAGCTATCGCCAATATCTTTTTTTTTTTGGGGAATGATAAAATTCATTCATGAAAAAAATAGATATGAAAAATAGATGATACATCTGAAGAGATAATAAAAGCTCATTATTTAACCGAAAGGTATGCTTAACCAATCTATGGGTCTAACGACCCTATAGAAAGAGATTCCCCCGGAAATTTAGATAATATCACCTTTATATCCACAAAAAAAGACCTCGTTAAAAAACCCCACAAGAGCAAAACCCTATGGGAAAAAAACTCAAGCGGGGAAAAAGAGTGCCCTACTAAAATAAATGAGTACATCATTTTACAAAAACCTAAAAATCAAAAAATTAGAAACTTCTTGATTCTTCCGCTTGATTCTTCCATAAACCCGTCTTCATCCATCTTCTCGCACCTCTTCCCTAAAATCCAAAATTTTGCCATCATCCATCTTCTCTTTACACTTCTTTCCACCAACGGAAACTGAAAATATCAACAAAACTATGTCAAAAAACCATTAATCGAATATACATTAAATAATTATTATACTCAGTATATAAAATAAAGTTGAACAGTTTTATATATCTAACCAAAGGGGTCCCCTATGGTTAGACATATAAAATATCAATTTCCCCTTGATTAGAAACGTCAAAACTGATTAATATTTAAAACGCCCAAAATATAAGCCATCAATCATGATCGCTCATAAATGGTACAAAAAACCTAATTAGCTCTTTAAGGCCCATAATATACGCCATCAATTATCGCCAATATCTTTAAAAATCTTATTATTAAAATTCAAAAGTTTATTTGAAATATATTTTCTTTATGCTAATTCTTTTTTCTTTAATATTAAAATATTTATATTTACTTACATTTCACACGATTTTTAATTCATCATATAAACTTACAAATAATGAAACTTAACAAACGATAATGTTATGCATACAATTTTTAAAAATATTTTTATGTCGCGACTTCGTTACCTAGTTTATTTTAAAGATAGCCAATTTATTATTTTTTTTTACTATGGGAACCCGCATCCACAACCCTTTTTGGATGCGCACTGGGTTTACGCAATAGTCTGCAAACCACGTGAACCAGGTAAACAGCACAAGTGTGACATGCTCTAACCCAGGATAGCATAATCACACATCCTCCTCCTATGGGATTCGAACCTGTGATGAAGAGGATGATATTCCTCCCTTTAACGGTCTTTAAATAATTTTAATCGTATACAGGTTTTACAAAAAATAAACCTTATAATTGTTTTTTAACGAAGAAGTTCTAGCATAATTATGTCCTAATCTATCAAATCCCTAGTAAAAATAACTACAAAATTAGGTCAAAATTTTGATTTTGTGGCCAAATAGATAAAAATTAAAATTTGTATTATTATCTTCCTAGGGTAGATCAAAAGTATATTTTGATAGATCGATTTAGTTGCAAAGGATAAAAAATCTAACCAATCTAAAAAAACTAACCCTTCTAGCCTTCTCCCTTCTTCTGTTGGTCTCGTCACAATCCCTTCTTCATGATAGCCGCCCAGCCCACGAGCACATATTTGGTTTGCAACATAGGCCTCGTTGGTGTCATGTATGAAGTACTGTCGTTCCCAGCTTTGCTGGTCAGTTCCCTGTTTCTTTTTGTACGGAACTGATCCTACAACCTGTGGCTCCAATGGCGTAAAAAACATCATGAATTACAAAGTATGCAAGACCTCTATAAATCGTTAATAAACTACAGTTTAACACTTATAACTTGTGGATAACAATTAGTTCTGTCTCAACATAGGCCCGTCGTCACTGCTTGTAGCCAGCCTTGTAAGGAGTCGTTGTCCCTACCGCATCGAGCCAATGAGAAATCTGATTCGTGTATATATTAATAAGTGATTTAAATAATGTATAATTGGGGGAGTGTGGGATGGAGAATGCATACCACATGAGTGTTGTGATGCTAATCCGCCTCATGTGTCCACCTTGTCCCACACTCCCCTACCCCCTGCTTTTTGGTTCAAATTTTTGTTATAATTTGTTTGCCTCATAATCATACCCAATATTGAATAGGAAGAAAGTAATCGGTTAAACTTAATTTGACTCTATCTTTATTTTATACATGAAAGAATGTAATGTACGGACAAGCCCTTTGGTGTTTGTATCGTTTTCTTGTGGACCCAAAGCATTCTTGTGTAAAGTTCTTCGAGCGATTTGTCGCGTGCTGGTGAATTGTAAGGTGAATTGTAACTCCACCATTTATCCCAAAATAGGGGAGCTTAGCATGTCTGAGCTTGCTCTAGTTGAGGCTATCGTTATATTTTCCTTTTATTTCATAGATGATCGAGATAGACTGTGCAGAACAGGCCAATCTGGTGTGCCTACTTTATTTTTCTTTTCCTTGCATTCATATCCACGTACCTTCCCACAAATACTTGTGCCCATGTATTTGGACAATCATCTTTTTCTACTAGTTAGTTATAGTTCTTTTAAATAATTCTGCTCAAGGAGCTCAACCTTCTGCATTTACAATAAGATGGACAATTTTGTGATAAAGTGGTACATATACTGAAACTGGTAATTATCATGAAAGTTTTCAGACAGAGGAGTTAATCATTCATTAATAGTTTGTTTATGTGTAGGGTGAATATCAACTGGTCAGAGATTGCATTTCTGGGCAAATTTTTTTATTCTACTCCAGTAGAATTCACTAATGGTATAACATCCGTGCTTCTTCAAACTGTACGAAAAGATCACGCAGATCACGCCCCCATTTATTAGCAACCTGGATTGTCCGTAGGTTACTGTATATCGCAGATCAGTTCTTCCTTTACAAAATGCAACTGCTTCGTGCTGAATATTTCCAAACTCTATACTCTACAGTTGTACGTAACTCTCAGCTTAAAATAACATATAGTTGTTACACCTTTTTTCTCCTTCGTAGCCTTCATATTATTATTATTATTATTAATATAGTGCAGCTAATGGGGGATCCATATCTTGTTTTGTGCATAGAGAATGATGACCTTCTCAAATCATATGTAATTTTGCTCAAAGATTAAAAGTCGTCGGGATGATGTTAAACTGGTTTAGTGGAGTAGCTCTACTCATGTCAGTAAACCTCCCAAGACCATTTACTCCGTGTAACTTTATTGCTCCATGTTTTTCAACTTCTTGAAAGAGTTTCTCATTATAAACAAATTTCCGAGGAATAATTTGTTCGTTGGAATGGCAATCTAGTTGCTAATTACTTTGCACGTTTGTAATGAGTCCAGCCCTCTGTCCAAATATGTTCCGGTGCTGATTACGAGTATTGTCAGTTTGGTACTAGTTTTGTTTTTAGGTATAGAGTGATTATTATAATTTTGATTTTCCCTTAATATTTTTTTGATTGACGTCATCAATTTGATTAATTTGTGGTAATATTATTATTCAAATTTCTTTCATGGTTGAAGTGGTTCTGCTCCTCTCATCCCCCTTACTTTTGTGGTGTTGAAATTTGAATACCCATCCACACACCTGCCTCTGCCAATGCTTATGCTTACTTCGTGGATACATTGTGTACTTGGGAAGCAACCTGTTTCGGAATTTGTTTTGTACAAAAACCTTTAAAGATCCTATTTGCAAATAGACTATGATATGTTTGATTCGGTCTTAATTTGGGTTTATTGTACACGTCTACACACATAACTTGGTTCATGCTTGGGAAAATTGACACATGAACTAATTAAAGGCGGAGAAATCCATTTGCCAATTATGCATGCAAAAATTATTTATCGTGGTTTGCTTGATCTGAACAAATTGTATATATTATGAGGATATATTCAAACATTATGTACAAGTTGTCATATATTGTAATTAGAAAATCATGGTTGTCACTTCGTCGACTAGTCGCGACTAGTCGACGACTAGTCGAGCAGTCGGTCAGGAGAGGCCGACTTGAAACCTCGACTTGCTTTTTGTTACTCTTTCGAGCGACTGGTCGACTGGGTCGACTGGGCGACCTAATAGCTCGACTGGTGCAGAAATAATAAAAAAAATCCGACCCAGTTACACATTAAATAACCTAATCGTGACCAGTTGTCTCTTTTCATCTGCAAGTCGTCATTTTGAGCCACACGTCATCTTCATGTCTCCCCAATCGTCTCCAATCACCTCCAACTTAGATTTTTTATAGATAATCTTCATATTCTATATACCCACACAATACCCACACTTATACACACACACACTTATAACACACAGAGTACACACATATATGTATATATACACACACACTTATACATAAACAATTATACTCTGTATTTATGTTGTGAAAACTAAAAACCCACACTTTTTTCAATCTACTTTTGTTTTTATATAGTAAAGAGGAATGTTAGAATATACATGTACACATATAATTTATAATATTTATTATCTTATACCTTGTCGACTAGTCGTGGACTAGTATCGACTAGTCACGACTCGACTTGCTGGAGTCTCCGTCCGACTCGACTCGACTTACCGACGTAACTACCATGTAAAAAATGTTATTTCTTTTTCTATAGAATGTACATATTATTTATTTTAATTTAAGCGTAGGTTCGAGATTGCACCACATATTTAATCTTAAGGAAATAATTAAGGTACATAAAGAAACATTTTTAGGTACGTTTTTCTTTGTATAATGAACTTTTTCATTTATTTATCTATATATATTATAATAAGAGGAGATCAGATATACTTTCTCTCACAAACTTCAAAATATTTATCTTGAATTTTCATACTTTAGTTTTTTTATTGAAATAGTTTTCTTGTATTTAATAGCATTTTAATTAATTAATAATTGCACCTAATAAATCTATACTATTATATAAAAGATGAAACATTAAAAGTTTGGTTGTTTGGTACATGTTGATTTTACTTATTTACCCTTAACTAATAAAACATGTTATTTTACTTAATGATTATTTATAATAATATAATAAATAGTTATTAGCCGATTGCCTTTTTAACATTTACTTTTAATTGAAGAAATTACCTTTTATAAACACCTAAAATTGTACCATATCTTACAAACGCTAATATTTGTTTTCTAACTAAAACATGTTACCTTTAAATTTAAAACTAATCCTGCAATAACTAATATAAACCCAAAAATATCACACCGCATCTTACAATCATTAATAAAATATAATAAAAATCTATATACATTGCTAATAATAAGAAAACATGAGGATAATCCTTGAAAAAAAGAGTATATTAAATTATATTAAAAGTAAAAAAATTATTGAAAATAATGATTATATAAAACCAAATTATATTATTAAATAAAATTTATAACATATCAAAAGAAAGTTACCTCTTTATTTTACTTATTTACCCTTAATTAATAAAACATGTTATTTTACTTAATTATTCTTACTTAATTATTATTTATAATAATATAATAAATAGTTATTAGTCGATTGCCTTTTTAACATTTACTTTTAATTGAAGAAATTACCTTTTATAAACACCTAAAATTGTACCATATCTTACAAACACTAATACATCTATACTAAAATTGTTCCATATCTTACTAAAACATGTTACCTTTAAATTTAAAACTAATCTTGCAATCACTAATATAAACCCAAAAATATCACACCGCATCTTACAGTCATTAATCAAAATATAATAAAAATCTATATACATCTATACTAATATATAATAAGCAAACATGGATATAATTTGATTGTCTGGTTTAACAATTTAAAACAATAGTGACCGTTAGATATTTAGTAGATAGATGATAACCGTAAGATCTAATAATAAGGAATATTCTATATTTAAATCCCGGTTCGAATCCCGTCAACAACAAATTTACATTAAAATTTTTATATTATTAGTTCTAAACAATACATATGATTTATTAAATAATTTTAAAAAGTTAAATTAATTCCATAATAAATTATAAAACTCTATTTTGTTTAATCATATAATTTTAAAAATATTTAAAAGTAAACCGTGCAAAGCACGAGCTATAAGCTAGTACATATTAAATACACTTTATTTTATATTTAATATAAAAGTTTGGAAATCTATCTTAGACCATCATAAGTACTATTTTATAATATAAATATTAGTTATCTATATAAAAATAATTTTTAAGATAAAACGGTAAAATAAAATTATTTATATCGTGTCATTTCTAATCCTTATTCAAAATCATTGCAAATATTTTTGGACGATTTTAAATTTTCGAAAAAATTTTAATCAATGACCGTGAGAATCAAGATAAGATACGAAATTTTTTGATTAATATCCACCATTTAAATATAAGTACTATTGTATAATTTACTTTAACACATGAAAGAATTACAAACAAGTATGATCAACTCTATTAAATTAAACCAGTAGAACCATTTTCTTCACAAATTAAATTAATGAAAAAAATTATACATTCATTGTTCCATTATATTGTGTTGAAATAAATTAATTTTCTAACTAAATATATTCTTATACTATTACTAATCAATCAATCATACTCGTATGTTTTGAGTCGGACGTCGACATTTAAGAACGTTAATTAATTATATTTAATGTTTAAAATTGTTATTATAAAATTATGTTAATATTGTAATTTGGTTTTAGAAAAAGTAAGAGGACTTTAAATAATTATTGAAGTTGATAATACTGTATGTAGGAGAATCTTCATTTTCTTTATATAATTACTTTTATATCACTTAGTGTTTATTCAAATTTCAGTAATATTTAAATTCATTTTTATGTATTTTTAAATTGGAGATATAAAATAATCGCATTTACATATTTATTATAACATTTAATACAAGAGTATTAGAAAATTTGATTACCATTTCGAATACGTGTCAATGAATTAAAATTTAATATTACATACAAGAAAGAATGTTCCAAAAAATTAATCAAAGAGTTACAGGTGTCGGATCACTCCAAAAAACATGAAGTATGACTTACAATATACATATGAATTCTATTTTTTTCGGTAGAAATCCAAATTTACCGATAAGTTAAGTTTAATTAAACAAATTTATTAACATACTAAATAATCACATCTCTCATGATACAACCAAAAACAAAAAATATTCATAAATGTTACTTTTACTTATCCAATGCCAAACGTTACAATTGTTTATCAATACTGAATTCCAAAAGCATTTTTTTAGATAGCTATAGCCAATATCTTTAAAAATCTTATTATTAAAATTCAAAAGTTTGCTTGAAACATGTTTTCTTTCTGCTAATTCTTTTTTCTTTAATATTTATATTTACTTACATTTCACACAATTTTTAATTCATCATATAAACTTACAAATAATAAAACTTAACAAACGTCGTTTGTCAAACGATAATGTTATGCATACAATTTTTAAAAATATTTTCATGTCGCGGCTTCGTTACCTAGTTTATTTTAAAGATAGCCAAATTTTTAGTTTTTTTTATTATGGGAACCCGCATCCACTACCCTTTTTGGGTGCGTGCGCACGGAGTTTACGAAATAGCCTGCAAACCACGTGAACCAGATAAACCGCACAAGTGCGACAGACTCTGACCCCCAGGATGACATAATCACGCATCCTCCTCCCATGGGATTCGAACTTGTGATCAAGAGGATGATATTCCTCCCTTTAACGATCTTTAAATAATTTTAATAGTATACTGGTTTTACAAAAAAATTACATTTTATGTGTTTAATAGTATACAGGTTTTACAAAAATAAACCTTATAATTGTCTTTGAACGAAGAAGTTCTAGCATAATTATGTCCTAATCTATCAAATCCCCAATAAAAATAACTACAAAATTAGGTCAAAATTTTGATTTTGTGGCCAAATAGATAAAAATTAAAATTTGTATTATTATCTTCCTAGGTAGATCGAAATATTTTGATAGATCGATCTAGTTGTGCAAAGGATCAGAAATCTCCGATATTGTATTAATTTTTTCTAAAAAACTTGCAAATTTTGTACTATTTTTTTAAAATAATATTCATTTAAGTAACAAAGAAAATATTTTTTTTCAAAGTATCTTACATACGTCAGTGAAAAAAATCTAAAAAACTAACCCTTCTGGCCTTCTCCCTTCTTCTGTTGGTCTCGTCACAATCTCTTCCTCCTCTCCGCGATGATGCCAGGTATGTGAATATCTATTTAGATTATATCATATGTTTAACTATATGTAAATATAATTCCATGCAAGGCGGATTTACGATGATGAGAGGTTAAAAGCTAATTCTGCTTGTTTTGTTATTGACTATAAAAACCTCAACAGATTAGTAGTAGGTACCTCATCGAGCAAACAGGAAATCTAATTCCTGTATAAATTAAGTGTTACAAATTATATATAACTGGGGGAGTGTGAGATAGAGGAAGTGTATTACATGAGAGTTGTGATGCTAATCCGCCTCATGTGTCCACCTCGTCCCACACTCCCCCACCCCCTGCTTTTTATTGCTCTGATTTGTTTCCCTTGTCATTGAATTCATGATATCCGCCCACGAGCACATATTTGGTTTGCAACATAGGCCTCGGTGTCATGTATGAAGTACTGTCGTTCCCAACTTAGCTGGTTAGTTCCTTGTTTTTTTTCGTACGGAACTGATCCTACAACCTGTGGCTCCAAGGTCCAAGGGCGTGAAAAACATCATGAATTACAAAGTATGCAAGACCTCTATAAATCGTTAATAAACTACAGTTTAACACTTATTACTTGTGGATAACAATTAGCTCTGTCTCATAATTTTTTTTTAATCATAAATTTGTATGAAATTCAACTAAATTGTTTGCCTGAATAAAAGTAAAAAATTTTGGACCCCCCTCGCATATTGCTTCAGGTCCGTCGTCACTGCTTGTAGCCAGCCTTGTAAGGAGTCGTTGTCCCTACTGCATCGAGCCAATGAGAAATATATATCGTGTATATATTAACTGATTTAAATAATGTATAATTGGGGGATTGAGGGATGGAGGAAGCGTACCACATAAGAGTTATGATGCTAATCCGCCTCATGTGTCCACCTTGTCCCACACTCCCCCACCCCCCTGCTCTTGTCGGTAAACCTCCCAAGACCATTAACTATGTGTAACTTTATTGCTCCAAGTTTTTTAATTTCTTGAAAGAGTTTCTCATTATAAACAAATTTCCGAGGAATAATTTGTTCGTTGGAATGGCAATCTAGTTGCTAATTACTACTTTGCAAGTTTGTAATGAGTCTAGCCCTCTGTCCAAATATGTTCCCGTGCTGATTTCGAGTATTGTTAGTTTGGTACTAGTTTTGTTTTTAGGTATAGAGTGATTATTATATTTTTGCTTTTCCCTTAAGTTTTTTTGATTGAGGTCGTCAATTTGATTAATTTGTGGTAATATTATTATTCAAATTTCATTCATGGTTGAAGTGGTTCTGCTCCTCTCATCCCCCTTACTTTTGTGGTGTTGAAATTTGATAACCCATCCACACACCTGCCTCTACCAATGCTTATGCTTACTTCGTGGATACATTGTATACTTGGGAAGCAACCTGATTCGGAATTTGTTCCGTACAAAAACCCTTTAAAGATCCTATTTGCAAACAGACTATGATATGTTTGATTCGGTCTTAATTTGGATTTATTTACACGTCTTACACACATAACTTGGTTCATGCTTGGGAAAATTGACACATGAACTAATTAAAGGCGGAGAAATCCATTTGCCAATTATGTATGCAAAAATTATTTATCGTGGTTTGCTTGATCTGAATAAATCGTATATATTATGAGGATTCAAACATTATGTACAAGTTGTCATATATTGTAATTAGAAAATGTTATTTCTTTTTCTATAGAATGTACATATTATTTATTTTAATTTACGGGTAAGTTCGAGATTACACCACATATTTAATCTTAAGGAAACTATTAAGGTACATAAAGAAACATTTTTAGGTACGTTTTTCTTTGTATAATGAACTTTTTCATTTATTTATCTATATATATATATTATAATAACAGGAGATCAGATATACTTTCCTCTCACAAACTTCAAAATATTTTTCTTGAATTTTCATACTTTTGTTTTTTTATTAAAATAGATTTCTTGCATTTAATAGCATTTTAATTAATTAATAATTGCACCTGATAAATACATATTAAATACACTTTATTTTATATTTAATATAAAAGTTTGGAAATCTATCTTAGACCATCATAAGTACTATTTTATAATATAAAATATTAATTATTTATATAAAAATAATTTTAAGATAAAATGACAAAATAAAATTATTTATATCGTGTCATTTCTAATCCTTGTTCGAAATCATTTTGCAAATATTTTTGGACGATTTTAAATTTTCGAAATTTTTTTAATCAATGACCGTGAGATTCATGATAAGATTCGGAATTTTTCGATTAATATCAACCATTTAAATATAAGTACTATTGTATAATTTACTTTAACACATGAAAAAATTACAAACAAGTATGATCAACTCGATTAAATTAAACCAATAGAACCTTTTTCTTCACAAATTAAATTAATGAAAAAAATTACATTCATTGTTCCATTATATTGTGTTGAAATAAATTACTATTTTAATTAAATATATTCTTATACTATTACTAATCAATCAATCATATATGTATGTTTTGAGTAGGACGTCGACATTTAAGAACGTTAATTAATTATATTTAATGTTTAAAATTGTTATTATAAAATTATGTTAACATTATAATTTGGTATTAAAAAAAGTTAGAGGACTTTAAATAATTTTGAAGTTGATAATATGTAGGAGAATCTTCATTTTCTTTATATAATTACTTTTATATCACTTAGTGTTTATTCAAATTTCAGTAATTTTTAAATTCATTTTTATTAATTTTTAAATTGGAGATATAAAATAATCACATTTACATATTTATTATAACATTTAATACAAGAGTATTAGAAATGTGATTACCATTTCGAATACGTGTCCATGAATTAAAATTTAATATTACATACAAGAAAGAATGTTCCAAAAAATTAATCAAAGAGTTACAGGTGTTATGACTTAAAATATACATATGAATTCTGTTTTTTTCGGCAGAAAACCAAATTTACCGATAAGTTAAGTTTAATTAAACAAATTTATTAACATACTAAATAATCACATCTCTCATAATACAACCAAAAAAAAAAATATTCATAAATGTTACTTTTTCTTATCCAATGCCAAACGTTACAATTGTTTATCAATACTGAATTCCAAAAGCATTTTTTTAGATAGCTATAGCCAATATCTTTAAAAATCTTATTATTAAAATTCAAAAATTTGCTTGAAACATGTTTTCTTTCTGCTAATTCTTTTTTCTTTAATATTTTTATATTTATATTTACTTACATTTCACACAATTTTTAATTCATCATATAAACTTACAAATAATAAAACTTAACAAACGTCGTTTGTCAAACGATAATGTTATGCATACGATTTTTAAAAATATTTTCATGTCGCGGCTTCGTTACCTAGTTTATTTTAAAGATAGCCAAATTTTTAGTTTTTTTTATTATGGGAACCCGCATCCACTACCCTTTTTGGGTGCGTGCGCACGGAGTTTACGAAATAGCCTGCAAACCACGTGAACCAGATAAACCGCACAAGTGCGACAGACTCTGACCCCCAGGATGACATAATCACGCATCCTCCTCCCATGGGATTCGAACTTGTGATCAAGAGGATGATATTCCTCCCTTTAACGATCTTTAAATAATTTTAATAGTATACTGGTTTTACAAAAAAATTACATTTTATGTGTTTAATAGTATACAGGTTTTACAAAAATAAACCTTATAATTGTCTTTGAACGAAGAAGTTCTAGCATAATTATGTCCTAATCTATCAAATCCCCAATAAAAATAACTACAAAATTAGGTCAAAATTTTGATTTTGTGGCCAAATAGATAAAAATTAAAATTTGTATTATTATCTTCCTAGGTAGATCGAAATATTTTGATAGATCGATCTAGTTGTGCAAAGGATCAGAAATCTCCGATATTGTATTAATTTTTTCTAAAAAACTTGCAAATTTTGTACTATTTTTTTAAAATAATATTCATTTAAGTAACAAAGAAAATATTTTTTTTCAAAGTATCTTACATACGTCAGTGAAAAAAATCTAAAAAACTAACCCTTCTGGCCTTCTCCCTTCTTCTGTTGGTCTCGTCACAATCTCTTCCTCCTCTCCGCGATGATGCCAGGTATGTGAATATCTATTTAGATTATATCATATGTTTAACTATATGTAAATATAATTCCATGCAAGGCGGATTTACGATGATGAGAGGTTAAAAGCTAATTCTGCTTGTTTTGTTATTGACTATAAAAACCTCAACAGATTAGTAGTAGGTACCTCATCGAGCAAACAGGAAATCTAATTCCTGTATAAATTAAGTGTTACAAATTATATATAACTGGGGGAGTGTGAGATAGAGGAAGTGTATTACATGAGAGTTGTGATGCTAATCCGCCTCATGTGTCCACCTCGTCCCACACTCCCCCACCCCCTGCTTTTTATTGCTCTGATTTGTTTCCCTTGTCATTGAATTCATGATATCCGCCCACGAGCACATATTTGGTTTGCAACATAGGCCTCGGTGTCATGTATGAAGTACTGTCGTTCCCAACTTAGCTGGTTAGTTCCTTGTTTTTTTTCGTACGGAACTGATCCTACAACCTGTGGCTCCAAGGTCCAAGGGCGTGAAAAACATCATGAATTACAAAGTATGCAAGACCTCTATAAATCGTTAATAAACTACAGTTTAACACTTATTACTTGTGGATAACAATTAGCTCTGTCTCATAATTTTTTTTTAATCATAAATTTGTATGAAATTCAACTAAATTGTTTGCCTGAATAAAAGTAAAAAATTTTGGACCCCCCTCGCATATTGCTTCAGGTCCGTCGTCACTGCTTGTAGCCAGCCTTGTAAGGAGTCGTTGTCCCTACTGCATCGAGCCAATGAGAAATATATATCGTGTATATATTAACTGATTTAAATAATGTATAATTGGGGGATTGAGGGATGGAGGAAGCGTACCACATAAGAGTTATGATGCTAATCCGCCTCATGTGTCCACCTTGTCCCACACTCCCCCACCCCCCTGCTCTTTGTTTCAAATTTTTGTTATAATTTGTTTGCCTCATAATCATACCCAATATTGAATAGTAAGAAAGTAATCGGTTAAACTAAATTTGACTCTATTTTTATTTTGTACATGAAAGAATGTATAGTACGGCCAAGCCCTGTGGTTTTTTGTATCGTTTTCTCGTGGACCCAAAGCATTCTTGTGTAAAGTTCGCGTGCTGGTGAATTGTAACTGCATCATTTATCCTAAAATAGAGGAGCTTAGTGTTAGGAACCATAATAAAAATAATAATTAATAAATCAGTTACAAATCTGAATAATTAGTTTTATCAATTAAGGATTTGAAAGGGAGGATTTGGTGGGATATGTAATATCTTAGCTTTAATTTAGGGATTAGGGATTGTGAGTTGATATGGGGTTATAAATATAGAAGTCATTTGTATGATTGAGGTATCAAGAAATAAGTTTGAGTGAAAAGTGTGTGGAGAGTGGGTGGTCTCTCGAATACCACCCAAGTGTGTGGAGAGCAGGTGGTCTCTCGAATACCACCTAAATATTGTGTTTTCCGTGTGCGTGTTTATCAATAAAAGTGTTTATTTCAATTATATTAGAGCAGATCAGATCGGGACCTAACAGTGGTATCAGAGCATTTTCGTTCTTGGGACAATGGAAGGCTTGAAACGGGTCGAGAATCGAGTCCATGAAACTGAGGAGAAGCTCAAGGGAGTACAAGCGAATGATAAAGAGCTTAAATCAGTTTTTCAAAGGATTGATTTCGACAAAATTTCATCACTTCGAGAAACTATTCTTGTTGTGGTTGAAAAATTGGATGCAATTTCCAAACGGTTAGATGAAATGACTCCACAACAGCCACTAATATTGGAGGTTTTAGAGCAGACTCCGGACAGTGGCAATAGCAAAGAACAAGAGACTTGTTTGTTTGATGTCTCGCCACCTCCAAGCGCATCCATGGACTCATTATCACGAAGACTTAACACATTTGTGTTCAAGGGCGTAAAACTAGAAAGTTGGTCGCTAGAGGCGGAAAGTTATTTTGAACTCAGTAATCTCTCTTCACCAACAAAGAAGGTCTGGTCAGTTGTAGTATGCTTGCAAAACAATCTTCTGTTCTTGTGCTATTGCGGGGAATGTCAACGGCTTTCTTGCAACTCGGAGGAATGTAGAAGAATATTGGTGGAGAGGCAGGGGTTCAGGAATAAAAAGAAAAGGAAAAAGAAGAAGAAGAAGAAGAAGAAAGTTGATGGAACCATTTTCTCATCTGAACCTTGAGGACAAGGTTCAAGTTTGGGCGGCGAGTAATGTTAGGAACCATAATAAAAATAATAATTAATAAATCAGTTACAAATCTGAATAATTAGTTTTATCAATTAAGGATTTGAAAGGGAGGATTTGGTGGGATATGTAATATCTTAGCTTTAATTTAGGGATTAGGGATTGTGAGTTGATATGGGGTTATAAATATAGAAGTCATTTGTATGATTGAGGTATCAAGAAATAAGTTTGAGTGAAAAGTGTGTGGAGAGTGGGTGGTCTCTCGAATACCACCCAAGTGTGTGGAGAGCAGGTGGTCTCTCGAATACCACCTAAATATTGTGTTTTCCGTGTGCGTGTTTATCAATAAAAGTGTTTATTTCAATTATATTAGAGCAGATCAGATCGGGACCTAACAGGGGTGGTATTCGAGAGACCACCCACTCTCCACACACTTTTCACTCAAACTTATTTCTTGATACCTCAATCATACAAATGACTTCTATATTTATAACCCCATATCAACTCACAATCCCTAATCCCTAAATTAAAGCTAAGATATTACATATCCCACCAAATCCTCCCTTTCAAATCCTTAATTGATAAAACTAATTATTCAGATTTGTAACTGATTTATTAATTATTATTTTTATTATGGTTCCTAACACTTAGCATGTCTGATCTTGCTCTAGTTGAGGCTATCGTTATATTTTCCTTTTAGTTCATAGATGATCGAGATAGACTGTGCAGAACAGGCCAATCTGGTATACCTACTTTATTTTTATTTTCCTTGCATTCATATCCACCTTCCCACAAATACTTGTGCCCATGTATTTGGACAATCATCTTTTTCTACTAGTTAGTTATAGTTCTTTTAAATAATTCTGCTGAAGGAGCTCAACCTTCTGCATTTACAACAAGATGGAGAATTTTGTGATAAAGTGGTACATATACTGAAACTGGTAATTATCATGAAAGTTTTCAGACAGAGGAGTTGATCATTCATTAATAGTTTGTTTCTGTGTAGGGTGAATATCAACTGGTCAGAGATTGCATTTCTGGGCAAATTTTTGATTCTACTCCAGTAGAATTCACTAGTGATCAGGCTACAACATCCGTGCTTCTTCAAACTGTCCGAAAAGATCACGCCCCCCTTTATTAGCAACCTGGATTGTCCGTAGCTTACAGTATATCGCAGATCAGTTATTCCTTTACAAAATGCAACTGCTTCGTGCTGAATATTTCCAAACTCTATACTCTACAGTTGTATGTAACTCTCAGCTTAAAATAACATATAGTTGTTACACCTTTTTTCTCCTTCGTAGCCTTCACAATATTAGTATTATTATTAATATAGTGCAGCTAATGGGGGATCCATATCTTATTTTATGCATAGAGAATGATGACCGTCTCAAATCATATGTAATTTTGCTCAAAGATTAATTAAAAGTCGTCGGGCTGATGTTAAACTGGTTTAGTGGAGTAGCTCTCCTCATGTCGGTAAACCTCCCAAGACCATTAACTATGTGTAACTTTATTGCTCCAAGTTTTTTAATTTCTTGAAAGAGTTTCTCATTATAAACAAATTTCCGAGGAATAATTTGTTCGTTGGAATGGCAATCTAGTTGCTAATTACTACTTTGCAAGTTTGTAATGAGTCTAGCCCTCTGTCCAAATATGTTCCCGTGCTGATTTCGAGTATTGTTAGTTTGGTACTAGTTTTGTTTTTAGGTATAGAGTGATTATTATATTTTTGCTTTTCCCTTAAGTTTTTTTGATTGAGGTCGTCAATTTGATTAATTTGTGGTAATATTATTATTCAAATTTCTTTCATGGTTGAAGTGGTTCTGCTCCTCTCATCCCCCTTACTTTTGTGGTGTTGAAATTTGATAACCCATCCACACACCTGCCTCTACCAATGCTTATGCTTACTTCGTGGATACATTGTATACTTGGGAAGCAACCTGATTCGGAATTTGTTCCGTACAAAAACCTTTAAAGATCCTATTTGCAAACAGACTATGATATGTTTGATTCGGTCTTAATTTGGATTTATTTACACGTCTTACACACATAACTTGGTTCATGCTTGGGAAAATTGACACATGAACTAATTAAAGGCGGAGAAATCCATTTGCCAATTATGTATGCAAAAATTATTTATCGTGGTTTGCTTGATCTGAATAAATCGTATATATTATGAGGATTCAAACATTATGTACAAGTTGTCATATATTGTAATTAGAAAATGTTATTTCTTTTTCTATAGAATGTACATATTATTTATTTTAATTTACGGGTAAGTTCGAGATTACACCACATATTTAATCTTAAGGAAACTATTAAGGTACATAAAGAAACATTTTTAGGTACGTTTTTCTTTGTATAATGAACTTTTTCATTTATTTATCTATATATATATTATAATAACAGGAGATCAGATATACTTTCCTCTCACAAACTTCAAAATATTTTTCTTGAATTTTCATACTTTTGTTTTTTTATTAAAATAGATTTCTTGCATTTAATAGCATTTTAATTAATTAATAATTGCACCTGATAAATACATATTAAATACACTTTATTTTATATTTAATATAAAAGTTTGGAAATCTATCTTAGACCATCATAAGTACTATTTTATAATATAAAATATTAATTATTTATATAAAAATAATTTTAAGATAAAATGACAAAATAAAATTATTTATATCGTGTCATTTCTAATCCTTGTTCGAAATCATTTTGCAAATATTTTTGGACAATTTTAAATTTTCAAAATTTTTTTAATCAATGACCGTGAGATTCATGATAAGATTCGGAATTTTTCGATTAATATCAACCATTTAAATATAAGTACTATTGTATAATTTACTTTAACACATGAAAAAATTACAAACAAGTATGATCAACTCGATTAAATTAAACCAATAGAACCTTTTTCTTCACAAATTAAATTAATGAAAAAAATTACATTCATTGTTCCATTATATTGTGTTGAAATAAATTACTATTTTAATTAAATATATTCTTATACTATTACTAATCAATCAATCATATATGTATGTTTTGAATAGGACGTCGACATTTAAGAACGTTAATTAATTATATGTAATGTTTAAAATTGTTATTATAAAATTATGTTAACATTATAATTTGGTATTAAAAAAAGTTAAAGGACTTTAAATAATTTTGAAGTTGATAATATGTAGGAGAATCTTCATTTTCTTTATATAATTACTTTTATATCACTTAGTGTTTATTCAAATTTCAGTAATTTTTAAATTCATTTTTATTAATTTTTAAATTGGAGATATAAAATAATCACATTTACATATTTATTATAACATTTAATACAAGAGTATTAGAAATGTGATTACCATTTCGAATACGTGTCCATGAATTAAAAATTAATATTACATACAAGAAAGAATGTTCCAAAAAATTAATCAAAGAGTTACAGGTGTCAGGTGTCAGATCACTCCAAAAAACATGAAGTATGACTTACAATATACATATGAATTCTATTTTTTTCGGCAGAAAACCAAATTTACCGATAAGTTAAGTTTAATTAAACAAATTTATTAACATACTAAATAATCACATCTCTCATAATACAACCAAAAAAAAAAAATATTCATAAATGTTACTTTTTCTTATCCAATGCCAAACGTTACAATTGTTTATCAATACTGAATTTCAAAAGCATTTTTTTAGATAGCTATAGCCAATATCTTTAAAAATCTTATTATTAAAATTCAAAAATTTGCTTGAAACATGTTTTCTTTCTGCTAATTCTTTTTTCTTTAATATTTAAATATTTATATTTACTTACATTTCACACAATTTTTAATTCATCATATAAACTTACAAATAATAAAACTTAACAAACGTCGTTTGTCAAACGATAATGTTATGCATACGATTTTTAAAAATATTTTCATGTCGCGGCTTCGTTACCTAGTTTATTTTAAAGATAGCCAAATTTTTAGTTTTTTTTTATTATGGGAACCCGCATCCACTACCCTTTTTGGGTGCGTGCGCACGGAGTTTACGAAATAGCCTGCAAACCACGTGAACCAGATAAACCGCACAAGTGCGACAAACTCTGACCCAGGATGACATAATCACACATCCTCCTCCTGTGGGATTCAAACTTGTGATCAAGAGGATTATATTCCTCCCTTTAACGATCTTTAAATAATTTTAATAGTATACTGGTTTTACAAAAAAATTACATTTTATTTGTTTAATAGTATACAGGTTTTACAAAAATAAACCTTATAATTGTCTTTGAACGAAGAAGTTCTAGCATAATTATGTCCTAATCTATCAAATCCCTAGTGAAAATAACTACAAAATTAGGTCAAAATTTTGATTTTGTGGCCAAATAGATAAAAATTAAAATTTGTATTATTATCTTCCTAGGTAGATCGAAATATTTTGATAGATCGATCTTGTTGCAAAGGATCAGAAATCTCCGATATTGTATTAATTTTTTCTAAAAAACTTGCAAATTTTGTACTATTTTTTTAAAATAATATTCATATAAGTAACAAAGAAAATATTTTTTTTCAAAGTATCTTACATACGTTAGTGAAAAAAATCTAAAAAACTAACCCTTCTGGCCTTCTCCCTTCTTCTGTTGGTCTCGTCACAATCTCTTCCTCCTCTCCGCGATGATGCCAGGTATGTGAATATCTATTTAGATTATATCATATGTTTAACTATATGTAAATATAATTCCATGCAAGGCGGATTTACGATGATGAGAGGTTAAAAGCTAATTCTGCTTGTTTTGTTATTGACTATAAAAACCTCAACAGATTAGTAGTAGGTACCTCATCGAGCAAACAGGAAATCTAATTCCTGTATAAATTAAGTGTTACAAATTATATATAACTGGGGGAGTGTGAGATAGAGGAAGTGTATTACATGAGAGTTGTGATGCTAATCCGCCTCATGTGTCCACCTCGTCCCACACTCCCCCACCCCCTGCTTTTTATTGCTCTGATTTGTTTCCCTTGTCATTGAATTCATGATATCCGCCCACGAGCACATATTTGGTTTGCAACATAGGCCTCGTTGGTGTCATGTATGAAGTACTGTCGTTCCCAACTTAGCTGGTTAGTTCCTTGTTTTTTTTCGTACGGAACTGATCCTACAACCTGTGGCTCCAAGGTCCAAGGGCGTGAAAAACATCATGAATTACAAAGTATGCAAGACCTCTATAAATCGTTAATAAACTACAGTTTAACACTTATTACTTGTGGATAACAATTAGCTCTGTCTCATAATTTTTTTTTAATCATAAATTTGTATGAAATTCAACTAAATTGTTTGCCTGAATAAAAGTAAAAAATTTTGGACCCCCCTCGCATATTGCTTCAGGTCCGTCGTCACTGCTTGTAGCCAGCCTTGTAAGGAGTCGTTGTCCCTACTGCATCGAGCCAATGAGAAATATATATCGTGTATATATTAACTGATTTAAATAATGTATAATTGGGGGATTGAGGGATGGAGGAAGCGTACCACATAAGAGTTATGATGCTAATCCGCCTCATGTGTCCACCTTGTCCCACACTCCCCACCCCCCTGCTCTTTGTTTCAAATTTTTGTTATAATTTGTTTGCCTCATAATCACACCCAATATTGAATAGTAAGAAAGTAATCGGTTAAACTAAATTTGACTCTATTTTTATTTTGTACATGAAAGAATGTATAGTACGGCCAAGCCCTGTGGTTTTTTGTATCGTTTTCTCGTGGACCCAAAGCATTCTTGTGTAAAGTTCGCGTGCTGGTGAATTGTAACTGCATCATTTATCCTAAAATAGAGGAGCTTAGCATGTCTGATCTTGCTCTAGTTGAGGCTATCGTTATATTTTCCTTTTAGTTCATAGATGATCGAGATAGACTGTGCAGAACAGGCCAATCTGGTATACCTACTTTATTTTTATTTTCCTTGCATTCATATCCACCTTCCCACAAATACTTGTGCCCATGTATTTGGACAATCATCTTTTTCTACTAGTTAGTTATAGTTCTTTTAAATAATTCTGCTGAAGGAGCTCAACCTTCTGCATTTACAACAAGATGGAGAATTTTGTGATAAAGTGGTACATATACTGAAACTGGTAATTATCATGAAAGTTTTCAGACAGAGGAGTTGATCATTCATTAATAGTTTGTTTCTGTGTAGGGTGAATATCAACTGGTCAGAGATTGCATTTCTGGGCAAATTTTTGATTCTACTCCAGTAGAATTCACTAGTGATCAGGCTACAACATCCGTGCTTCTTCAAACTGTCCGAAAAGATCACGCCCCCCTTTATTAGCAACCTGGATTGTCCGTAGCTTACAGTATATCGCAGATCAGTTATTCCTTTACAAAATGCAACTGCTTCGTGCTGAATATTTCCAAACTCTATACTCTATAGTTGTATGTAACTCTCAGCTTAAAATAACATATAGTTGTTACACCTTTTTTCTCCTTCGTAGCCTTCACATTATTAGTATTATTATTAATATAGTGCAGCTAATGGGGGATCCATATCTTATTTTATGCATCGAGAATGATGACCTTCTCAAATCATATGTAATTTTGCTCAAAGATTAATTAAAAGTCGTCGGGCTGATGTTAAACTGGTTTAGTGGAGTAGCTCTCCTCATGTCGGTAAACCTCCCAAGACCATTAACTATGTGTAACTTTATTGCTCCAAGTTTTTTAATTTCTTGAAAGAGTTTCTCATTATAAACAAATTTCCGAGGAATAATTTGTTCGTTGGAATGGCAATCTAGTTGCTAATTACTACTTTGCAAGTTTGTAATGAGTCTAGCCCTCTGTCCAAATATGTTCCCGTGCTGATTTCGAGTATTGTTAGTTTGGTACTAGTTTTGTTTTTAGGTATAGAGTGATTATTATATTTTTGCTTTTCCCTTAAGTTTTTTTGATTGAGGTCGTCAATTTGATTAATTTGTGGTAATATTATTATTCAAATTTCTTTCATGGTTGAAGTGGTTCTGCTCCTCTCATCCCCCTTACTTTTGTGGTGTTGAAATTTGATTACCCATCCACACACCTGCCTCTACCAATGCTTATGCTTACTTCGTGGATACATTGTATACTTGGGAAGCAACCTGATTCGGAATTTGTTTTGTACAAAAACCTTTAAAGATCCTATTTGCAAACAGACTATGATATGTTTGATTCGGTCTTAATTTGGGTTTATTTACACGTCTTACACACATAACTTGGTTCATGCTTGGGAAAATTGACACATGAACTAATTAAAGGCGGAGAAATCCATTTGCCAATTATGAATGCAAAAATTATTTATCGTGGTTTGCTTGATCTGAATAAATTGTATATATTATGAGGATTCAAACATTATGTACAAGTTGTCATATATTGTAATTAGAAAATGTTATTTCTTTTTCTATAGAATGTACATATTATTTATTTTAATTTACGGGTAAGTTCGAGATTACACCACATATTTAATCTTAAGGAAACTATTAAGGTACATAAAGAAACATTTTTAGGTACATTTTTCTTTGTATAATGAACTTTTTCATTTATTTATCTATATATATTATAATAACAGGAGATCAGATATACTTTCCTCTCACAAACTTCAAAATATTTTTCTTGAATTTTCATACTTTTGTTTTTTTTATTAAAATAGATTTCTTGCATTTAATAGCATTTTAATTAATTAATAATTGCACATGATAAATACATATTAAATACACTTTATTTTATATTTAATATAAAAGTTTGGAAATCTATCTTAGACCATCATAAGTACTATTTTATAATATAAAATATTAATTATCTATATAAAAATAATTTTTAAGATAAAATGACAAAATAAAATTATTTATATCGTGTCATTTCTAATCCTTATTCAAAATCATTTTGCAAATATTTTTGGAAGATTTTAAATTTTTGAAATTTTTTTAATCAATGACCGTGAGATTCATGATAAGATTCAGAATTTTTCGATTAATATCAACCATTTAAATATAAGTACTATTGTATAATTTACTTTAACACATGAAAAAATTACTGTTATTCCCAGATTACACACTTGTATAATTGTAGAAGGGGGGTTGAATACAATTCTGGATAATTATAAATTTCTGATAAAAACCACAGAAATCTATAAGGAAATAGTTGCTGAATAACTAATGGTTCACAAACACATAAAAAATCAGGTGGTTAAATGTACCACCTGAGACTTTTATTTGAAGAAAACTCTGTGATACAAATGTACACAGCTTCTGTTTTTACAACTCTTTGGTTCTAAGGATATTCAAGAAACCCTAAGCAAATATGTATGTTTTCTTAGTCTCTAAAGAGTTGCTACACTTGGTTATATATCCCAAGTTTACAAGTACTATAGGAATAAGATAATATTAATCTAATTCAAGTTGACTTGCTACTCCACTCCAAATCCACATGTAGCCGAAAGGTTGTCCTTGTGAACATATATGTCCCCTGCACCTTTCTTGTATGTACTGTGTAAATGGAATGCTTATTTCTTCTGTGTTTCCAAAGTATGGCTGCTATACTGCTTTTTATACCTACTATCAACCCATGTGATCTGTCAGTCAAACCTGTCCTTATCAACTGCTAATCCTTAGCTAGCATAGGATAAAGTGATAATGATTATCCGTTGATGTTGTGCACAATTATCCGTTGATGGTAGTTTGAGCTGTATCCATTGATAGAGTAGATTTGAGTTGTATCCGTTGATAGAGCCCTGTTCTCATCCGTTGATACACTTTCACTTAGACAGAATTACATAGCATAGCTTATTTACAATTGGCTACCCTATTCTGCCTATCCATTGATGGTCAACATGACTCTGAATAAAAACACTATCAACTGATAAATAGAGATATTGCAGTATGCTACAAAACCTCATCCGTTGATGAGCTACCTGTCAACGAATAGAGTTATAATGTCTTATCCGTTGACAGTTACAAAACTTGACTTATACAATTTTGCTTGAATGTTAAGTTATCATCAACTACAACATATTCCTAACAATCTCCCCCAATTTATACTTGATGGAAATAAAGCATAAATTCAGAACCTTGATGATAACAAAACATTCCTAAAGATATATACACACTACAGTATGCAAAAATTGTATTAAGCTACAAAAATTAAAAACAGAAAGCTTTAAGAACCTTATCAGAGATGTGCTCCTTTAGATTGAGCAAATTAATGATGTTTCCTCTCTCTGGTTGGCTGCACCCTTGACTTTCCTTCCTTGGCAGAGTTGGACTCAATTTGCACTTGAAGTTGCCTATAGAAGGTATCTTCTTCAACAACTTTTGGATTTAGCTTTATTTGTAACCATCTTAGGTAATCAGAACTAGCCTTTGACAGTTGGTCTTCTAACCTGAAGAATCTCCTAGTGCCCTCTTCATCCCTGAACTCCATCATCCAAAAGGGTTGAATGTGGATTTTCTGTCCATTATATGGGATCTTCATTTTCTTTGGTAGACTTGAGGGTGAGTTCCATTCTCTCCTTATTTCTTCTATTCTGCTAATTATCTCCCTTCTAGCTGTCTCAGAGAACCCTGTGTGTCTCTTGAATGCTGAGAACACTTTGGTCAATGTATGATAATTCTCTCCAAGAACCTTCTGTAATGGCCATGTCCTCTGACTTCCTCCCTTGTAGACAAACACTAATCTCTCAGGCTGATTCTTGTACTTGTCAATTCCTCTTACTTCTGACAATTCATCCAAATATAGATTCATGCCAGAGTATTCTTCAATTTCTTCCTGATAGATAAAGTCTTCTTTGTTTTCTAAGATTGGCTGTTTGACAATAGCAGGTACCCTAGAAACTTGAACTGGTCCCTTTGAGAGTTGCTTCTTTGGAGCCCTTTTCCTCTGTTTTGGATTCAGCAAGAATGAAGGAACTTCAATTGAATCAAAATTCATTGGTTCTTCTTTAGGCATTATGGGGTCACCATGAAAGTTCACAGTTGGGTCGATTACTATTGCAGATATAGATACTGATGAGCCAGTAGTTTCTTTTTCTGGAAAGGGTTCTGGAGAAAGAACCCTTTTAGTTTTAGCTTTCCTTCTTTTAGGTTTGGTTTTGGGAACTTCCTCAGGTTCCTTCATTTCAACCTCTACCTCATCCATTAACACTTGAGCCAGCCTGGCTTGCTTCTCATCTGAATTTTCATGTTGTTTTCTGTACTTGGATGAGCTTCCCTTTGGATTCTGGAGACTTCTTCTCTTTTAGCTTCCACAAATCTAGGATGGCTGTTGGATATATTTAATACTTTTCCATTCCTTATAATTACAGCCATCCAATCTCTTACACTCTTATTTGTCTGCTCTTTGAACTCTATGATTGTTTTTCCCATTAGCTTTTCTTCATCATCCTTGGGAAATGGGTAGTCTAATTGAAGCTTGTTCTTCCCATTTTCCTTTGGAGGTGAGTAGGCTCTGGTTTTGATGACTGGTTCAAACTCTTTGACATATGATGGCTCAGCATCATAGAATGTAGGAGCCACAATCTTTGGAGTGAGCACCTTCATGATTGTGGTAGATATTGTTGGAGCAGAAGATTGAGCATTGAGAAACAGAGATGATGCAATTGATTCATTGATCATCCTCTCTGTCTTTAGAATTCTGTCATTAGTCTCCTTGTTGATCTTTTCCAAAGCTTCTATTCTGGCTTGCCTTTCACCATATGAGATTTCTTCTAAACTTTGAATCTCAGGCAAAGCCACTTGTTTCTTCACAAGGGAAGCCTTTATTTCAAACTCTGTTGGATTGACCACTACAATTGGCTGTTGCTCCCCCTTAATCTGTGCTATCTTACTACTGGTAGCTTGAATTTGACCAGAAGATGTTGCAGCCTCTTCTTTGCTTGTTCCCATTTTCTCCCCCTTTTTGTTAGCATCAAGGGTTGGGGGTGAAGCTGCAAGTAGCATTTCCAGTAGTTGAGTTTGTTTTGATTGATTGGCAATGATAGTTTGCATTTGAGATTCCATACTATCCACTCTGGAGGAAAGAAGCTGAACAGACTTAGCCAGGCTATCTTCTTTGAGAAGTTTGCTAGTAAGCACCTTCTGAGTGGTAGTAGGAGCTAGTGCCTCAATCCTGGCATCTAGTGCTATCTTCATATCTCTAATTGCAGACTTGACCTCCTCTTGTTGTGTTCTTTGAATAACAGATTGCATCTTTTGTAATTTCAATGATGCCATAACCTGCTCAAGAACAGTCTTTCTCTGTGGTTCTGCAGTTTGGTGCTCAGCCTTAGCAGATTGATATTGCTTCATGATTTCCACATTGAGATCCCCAAGTTCAGTGGCATTGGAAAACATCCATTCTGGAGTCTCCTCCTCATTGATTTCTTCACCATCTAAACTTTGACTGTCATCACTGCCAAACTCTTCACTGTCAGCTTCTGAAGGCAGAGCTGTTAATGCTTTTTTTGCTCTTTGTAGAGATTCTGAGGTGTGAACTAGTTTCATTGCCTCCTCTGCCTCCACATTGCCCTGTTGTGCCATGACTTGATAGGCAGAAACAGGATGAGTAAAGGTTTCAGGATCCAAAGAGATGGAGTCAATAATTGACTGATATTCTTGTCGAAATTCCATCTCTTTGGAAGCTTCACTAACCTCCATTAACTCACTTGCAATGGCTGAATCATCCTGCCTTATTTCTCCTGTAGTCCCTTCTCTCCTCTCATCTCTCTTTTCTTGCATCAGGGGCTCCCCCTGGCTCACACCTCTCACACCCTCACCTTCACCTACTAAGGTGGAACTCTCTTGCTCTCCTTTTGCCTGACCGGAAGAAATGGTCAGCCTCTCATTATTTTTCTCTCCTTTTGCCTGCTCACAAGGCAGCCTCTCACTCCCTTCCCTCATTCCTAAAAGTATTTCAACTACTACAAACTCCTCCACAGTTGACATGGGAATGTCACATTTTACAGTGGTAGAGAGAGTTGTCAACGGATAAAGTGTATCCGTTGATGTAGTAGTTATTGCTGTCAACGGATGATTAGTTGTAGACACATCCGTTGATGGAGAAACACTTGTCAACGGATGAAGGATATCCATTGATGAAGGAAAAAGAGTATCCATTGAAGTGAAAACCAACACTGAATCTGTGGTGATTGATTTTAAGGAAGAGGCCACAGATAGTGTTGTGAATTCAGGAATGGAAGATTGATGGCCCAACAAATCATCTAAAAGATGATGACCACCAATTGTTGAGTGGGGCTTCTCCAAGAATTTTAAAGATGGAGAATCAGGAATTGATGTAGATATCATATCCACATCCAGAGATGGAGTTGGTGATGGTGGATGAAAATGTGTATCGATTTGAAGGTTAAGATCAAGGGGCTGTGACTCCACATTTATTGAAGTCACATCAAACTAAATTTGAGAAGGTACAGTTTGCTGTACTGTGTGTGCACCCTGTGATTCCCCAATGGTTTTGGATTTTACTCTTCTACCATAGGTTTTTGAGTGAGAGTTATCTGTGTCTCTTCCCCTTTTGTGCAGTGTTCCTGGAGTGGAACTTAAATCAGTAGTCACACCCTGTTGAGAGGATGTAACTAGAATTTGGCTTGAGGGTTCATTAACAGTCTTTTGAGAGACTGAAATGTTGGTTGCACCTGCCTCACCTTCCTTATCCTTAGGGCTTCTCTGATGTTCACCCTGTCCCTCACCACTCACTACCACCTTCACACTCCCCTCAAGAGTTTTGGTAGTTTTTGCAACAGGTGCCTTTTGAGAGACACCTGAGGTTTGTCTTTTAGATTGTGGTTTTGGAACTCTGGATTTGGTCACTTTGGTAGGAGCCTGTTTGGTCACAGCCACAGACTCCATTGTGACACTAGAAGGCAAAGAAATTTGGGGGTTGGAGATAGGAGTTTCAGGGTTGGAAACAGTTACCTGAACAATTGGTAGATATACCAATTGTACTTCTGCATTTAGGTTCATTCGAATCAAATCACTTAAGACTCTCTTCTCCTGAACAAAACAATTGAACTTGCTATCCGGGTTAGCAATGGATAGCTCATTCTCAGATACATGTAGTGCTAGGAGCATCAAAAATCTATCAAAATAAACATTCTTGCTCCTAGTTTCCTTTTTACCTAATTTAGCTGCTATCTCATACATGACTAGTGTGCCAAAATTATAGAATTTATCAGTCAAAAGCATACATAGCATAACTAGCATGGAATTGGTAACAGCATCAAAGTTACTAATCTTGCCAGAAAAAGTTTTAATGAAGGCATCACAAAAATAACTCCATTCTTTAACCATACCTTTCCTAACAATTTTCCCTAAGTTCTCAGTACTAAGGGTATAATTTATGGAATTAAGCATGGTAACAATTTCAGCATTACTGGGTACTTTCAGACAGTTATTCTCTAATTACCCCATTGGACAAAAGTAACTGTCAGATAATAAATGAAAAGAAAAGAAGTACAGCCGTGACTAATTATACACGTTTACCAACGGCTATAAAGAGCAATATGTATATCAACGGATAAAGATTGGACGGTTGAGAAAACAGTTTATCCATCGATGACGTGGACAACCTGTTATCCGTTGACATACGAAAATCTAGTAATGTGTTTATACTACCAACAGATAAGAGGATATCCATTGATAAGCAAATTTTGCCTTAAACAAAATTTCTGCAAAGAGTTTTTCTGAGAGTTTTTAATTCTCAAGTAAATCAAAACACATTTCTAGCTGCAATACAGTATGATTAGATATCACTAGGAATTATGAAAAATTAAGCATACCTAGTTCACCTACCAACCTTGTGAATGAGGATTCATCAAGAGGCTTGGTGAAGATATCTGCAAGCTGCATTTCACTTGGCACAAAGTGCATTTCTACTGTACCATTCATAACATGCTCTCTAATGAAGTGGTATTTGATGTCAATATGCTTGGTTCTCGAATGTTGCACTGGATTCTCTGTGATGGCAATAGCACTAGTGTTGTCACAGAAAATTGGAATCTTCTCAACTTTTAGACCATAGTTAATAAGTTGATTCTTCATCCAAAGAATCTGTGCACAACAACTTCCAGCAGCAATGTACTCAGCTTCAGCTGTAGAAGTGGAGACTGAGTTCTGTTTCTTACTGAACCATGACACAAGCCTGTTCCCTAGAAATTGACAGGAGCCTGTAGTACTTTTCCTATCAATTCTGCAACCTGCATAGTCTGCATTTGAATAGCCAATTAGATCAAAGCCAGAATCTCTTGGGTACCAAATGCCAAGGTTTGGTGTTCCCTTGAGATACCTGAAAATTCTCTTAATAGCAATCAAGTGAGACTCTCTAGGGTCAGCTTGAAATCTAGCACAAAGACATGTGGAAAACATTATATCAGGTCTACTAGCTGTTAGATATAGAAGTGAGCCTACCATGCCTCTATAGCTTGAGATGTCCACAGATTTTTCCTTAGTATTCAGCTCAAGCTTAGTTGCAGTGGCCATAGGTGTTTTTGCAGAGGCACAATCCATTAAGTCAAATTTCTTTAAGAGATCATAAATATATTTTGTTTGACTTATGAAAATTCCCTCATTAACTTGCTTTACTTGTAAACCAAGAAAGTAAGTTAATTCACCCATCATGCTCATTTCATACCTACTTTGCATAAGTTTGGCAAACCTTTTGCAAAGCTTCTCATCTGTAGACCCAAAAATAATATCATCTACATAGATTTGAACAAGTATTGAAGAACCATTGACATTTCTATGAAATAAGGTTTTATCTACTGTACCTCTAGTGAAGTGATTCTCCAAAAGAAATTGAGATAAAGTGTCATACCAGGCTCTTGGTGCTTGTTTCAAACCATAAAGTGCTTTCAAAAGAAGATATACATATTCTGGAAATTCTGGATCTTCAAAGCCAGGAGGTTGATGGACATATACCTCTTCTTCCAGTTCCCCATTTAGAAAGGCACTTTTGACATCCATCTGATAGACTTTGAAATTGGCATGTGCTGCATAGGCTAGGAAAATTCTAATTGCCTCAAGTCTTGCCACTGGAGCAAAAGTTTCATCAAAATCTATTCCTTCTTCTTGAGAATAGCCCTTTGCCACTAATCTAGCTTTATTCCTCACAATTATGCCATTTTCATCAGTCTTATTCTTGAGAACCCATTTGGTACCTATGATACCTCTATCATCAGGTTTGGGCACAAGCTTCCATACTTTATTTCTCTCAAATTGGTTTAGCTCTTCTTGCATTGCTAAGACCCAATCTGGATCTAGAAGGGCATCTTCCACTTTCTTAGGTTCCTCTTGAGACAGGAAACTACTGTATAGACATTCTTCTTGTGTGGCCCTCCTAGTTTGGACTCTTGAGTTTGAGTCACCAATGATTAACTCAAAAGGATGATCTCTGGTCCATTTTCTTGAAGGTGGAAGGTTTGATCTAGATGAGGTTGCTTCATCTACGTGAGCATGATCTTGTTGATTGGTTATTGAGTTTTGACTTTGAGAAACTCCCCCTGAGTTTGTTGTCCTTGCGGAATTATGAAGTTGACTGTTAACAGATGCATCATTTTGTCTATCAACGGATGCTCCATTTTGCCTGTCGACGGATGCATGAGAATTCCTGTCAACGGATGCATCTGATGCTTCAGTATGACTGTCAACGGATGCTTCATTTCCAGTGTTAGCATCACTTCTAGTTGGGCCAACAAATCTAGGTGAATTTTCATAGCCATGATCTTCATTTTCCTCATCATCATCAATGTACATTCTTCGTTCTACCTCATTTTCAAATCTTAACTTTTCATGGAAGCCTTCATCATTTAGACCTAGAATCTTTTGATCATCAAACACAACATGTACAGATTCCATAACAATGTTGGTTCTTAGATTGTAGACTCTATAGGCTTTCCCTGCTGCATATCCAACAAAGATAGCTTCATCTGCCTTTGCTTCAAATTTTCCCAAGTTATCTCCATGATTTCTTAGCACAAAACACTTACATCCAAAGACATGAAGAAAAGCTAATGTTGGTTTCTTGTTGATGAATAACTGATAAGGAGTCATTCCTCTAGCTTGATTGATCAAGGAAATATTCTGAGTGAAGCAGGCAGTGTTGACAGCTTCAGCCCAGAAATATGTTGGCAATCTTGATTCACTTAGCATTGTTCTAGCTGCTTCAATGAGAGTTCTGTTTTTCCTTTCAACAACCCCATTTTGTTGAGGTGTTCTAGCAGCAGAAAACTCATGGACAATTCCATTCTCTTCACAGAAAATCTTCATTGTGGAATTTTTGAATTCAGTGCCATTGTCACTCCTGATTCTTTGTACTTTTACTTCAGAACCATTGTTTACTAGTCTGAGATGATTGATGATGATTTCACTTGCACAATCTTTGGAGTGCAGAAAGAAGGTCCATGTAAACTTAGAAAAATCATCCACAATCACCAGGCAGTATTTCTTCTTTGAAATGGACATGACATTTACTGGACCAAATAAGTCCATATGCAGCAATTGAAGAGGCTTAACAATGGATGACTCTGTCTTGCTCTTGAAGGATGATTTCTTTTCCTTCCCTAATTGGCAGGCATCACACAATCCATCCTTGATGAACTCCAATTGAGGGATTCCTCTAGCAAGATCCTTTCTTACCAAATCATTCATAACTTTAAAATTCAAATGAGACAGCTTTTTATGCCATAGCCAACTCTCATCCTTGCTTGCTTTGATGAAGAGACAAGTAATGGATTCTGAGCATACTGAGTTGAAATCAGCTATATAAACATTTCCTTTTCTAAAGCCTGTCAAAACCACATTGTTGTTTTCCTTGGTAGAAACAACACAGGCTTCTTTAGTAAACTTTACTTCATAGTCTTTGTCACAAATCTGACTGACACTCAGCAGATTGTGCTTCAAACCTTCAACTAAAGCCACTTCTTCAATGATGACATTGTCCTTTGTAATCAAGCCATATCCCTTAGTATATCCTTTGCTGTCATCTCCAAAGGTAATTCTAGGGCCAGCTTCCTCCTTGAACTCTGTGAGCAGGGTTGAATCTCCTGTCATATGCCTAGAACATCCACTGTCTAGGTACCATAGATTCCTCTTATTTCCCTGCACACATTCCAAAATAAAAATCAAGTTGATTTTGGTACCCAAGTTTCCTTGGGTCCTTTCTTGTTAGCCTTTGGTTTTACACTCTTAGCAATCTTCACTTTGGGTGTAGATGCTTGAGTGATAGGTTTTGACAGATGTTCATTTGCATAAATATTTGATGCATGCATTTGTGGAAAATTGGCATACATATTATCCATGCTAGGAATGCTCCATGACATTTGTGGCATATTCACAGATTGAAAATAAGGATTAGGCACATAAGGCATGTTCACATATGGATTTGAAAAACTAGCATTCTGATACAAACCAGGCATAACAGGCATTGCAGGCATACTTGGCATAGATTGAGGTACATGAACAGGAGTCCTTTTAACAGACTTCCAATTAGAAGATAGGTGATTGACACTATTGCAATTACCACAAGTTTTCCTAGGAGAAAACTTGTCAGGAGAATAATTGTTTTTCTTGTTAATGCCTATCTTACCATTCCTGTTCTTTTTCTTTTTACCCTCAGTCTCTACCTTTTCATTAACTGATTTACCAACAGCCTTTTTGTTAAGTAAATCACCTGCCTTAGCCTTCTCACTTGATTTGGCTTGGCTACTTTCACCAGAAACAAAGTTCTTGGCTACTGGACCATACTGATTATTCAGTTTCTTGAGTTCCTTCTTACTAACAGACTTTTTGCTAGTCGACGGATACCTCTCATCCGTTGATGGTTTATCTGTCAACGGATGATCACTATCCGTTGATTCACAAATAGTCTCTAGATCCTCAAGGCAAGGTTCTAGCTCCTTTTTCTTTTGAGTCCAGGTATCCCTTACAAATGATTCTATTCCCTGGACTTCTATTATGTTTTGAGAAATATTCCTACAACTTTGAAATTTAGCAATTATCCCTTGTTCTTTTTCAAGTTGGTCTCTTAAAATCAGTTCTCTTTTTAACACAGCTTCAAGTTCACTTTTAGCATTATTGCAATCAACTCTCATTTTCTCAAATTCTAGAAATTAAATTTCTAGAACTGCATTTCTATCACTTAAGAACTGATTAGTTTCTTTAATCCTATTGTTCTCTTTAGTAAGTGATTTAAGAGTAACACTCAAGTGATATAGTTCAGTAGACATTTCATCTATAACACTATTGCATTCCTCTTTGGTGAGCTCAGAGAGATTAGTAGAAAATACCTGATTGCTAGCTGAACTTGCTTCCTGCTCAGAATCAGCCATTAATGCAAGGTTGACAAACTCAGCATCATCATCAGAATGATTTCCATCAGCAGCCCAGTCATACTCTTAGGTCATGAATGCCTTTCCTTTCTGTCTGAGAAGATCAAAATATTTCTTCTTGTAGTCAACAGTTTCAGTTGGCTTTCCCTTGTTCTCTTATATAGGCTTCCTACATTCACTTATCATGTGACCAGCAATTCCACAATTGTAGCATTTAATTTTGGATTTATCCACATAGTTGCTTGTAGAAAAATCCTTGTTAAATGGCTTGGCCACCCCAGAGTTTCTTCTGAATTTTAGCTTAGAGAATCTCCTAGATAGAAAGGCCAAATGCTCATCTATCTCATCCAATTCATCCTGCTGAAGGACACTCATTTCTTCAGAAACCTTTTCCTTGCTTTTGCTTGATTCTGCTCTACCTTCACAAACCTCCCTGTTTGGTGTAGATTTAGGAGCTTCAGTCCTCTTCTCCTCCTTCTGCTCCAAGTTGGCAACAAGTGCAACTGACCCACTTTTCTTTTGGGCCTTCTCAATTTCTTCATCCTGCTCCATTTCTAGTTCATATGTCTTTAAAGTTCCATAGAGCCTTTCAAGAGTAAATGACTTGTACTCTTGAGTGTTTCTTAGAGAAACAGTCATAGGCTTCCACTCTTTGGGCAGTGATCTCAGAAATTTGAGATTAGAATCTTTCACTTGGTAGATTCTTCCATACAGTTTCAAGCCATTCAGTAGCTTTTGAAATCTACTAAATGTGTCATTCAATGTCTCTCCATTCTTGAAATGGAAGTGCTCATACTGTTGGATCAGTAGCTACATCTTGTTTTCCCTTACCTGTTCTGTACCTTCACAAAGGGTTTGAACAATGTCCCATACTTCCTTGGCGGTAGTACAGTTGATAACATTGTCAACCATGTCTATTTCTAAACCATTAAATAGAATATTCATGGTCTTTTTATCTTTGTGAACTTCTGCAACATCCTCAGTACTCCACTCAGAAACAGGTTTTGGAATGTAAGTGTCTGGTGCATCTGCAGCAAGACCAACTCTTGAAGCAGCCTTCATTGGAACATGAGGACCCTTCTCAATGCAATCTACAAAGCCTACATCAATAGACATAAGATGTAGACGCATTTTTACTTTCTAGTGAAAGTAATTTTCTCTATCAAGAACCGGTATCTTCACTCCATAATCCTTCTTAGACATGTTGGAAGTGTGTTGATCTTTAAACTTCAAATATATTAGAAGCTTGCTCTGATACCAATTGTTATTCCCAGATTACACACTTGTATAATTGTAGAAGGGGGGGTTGAATACAATTCTTGATAATTATAAATTTCTGATAAAAACCACAGAAATCTATAAGGAAATAATTGCTGAATAAGAAACGGTTCATAAACACATAAAAAATCAGGCGGTTAAATGTACCACCTGAGACTTTTATTTGAAGAAAACTCTGTGATACAAATGTACACAGCTTCTATTTTTACAACTCTTTGCTTCTAAGGATATTCAAGAAACCCTAAGCAAATATGTCTATTTTCTTAGTCTCTAAAGAGTTGCTACACTTGGTTATATATCCCAAGTTTACAAGTACTATAGGAATAAGATAATATTAATCTAATTCAAGTTGACTTGCTACTCCACTCCAAATCCACATGTAGCCGAAAGGTTGTCCTTGTGAACATATATGTCCCCTGCACCTTTCTTGTATGTACTATGTAAATGGAATGCTTCTTTCTTCTGTGTTTCCAAAGTATGGCTGCCATACTGCTTTTTATACCTACTATCAACCCATGTGATCTGTCAGTCAAACCTGTCCTTATCAACTGCTAATCCTTAGTTAGCATAGGATAAAGTGATAATGATTATCCGTTGATGTTGTGCACAGTTATCCGTTGATGGTAGTTTGAGCTGTATCCATTGATAGAGTAGATTTGAGTTGTATCCGTTGATAGAGCCCTGTTCTCATCCGTTGATACACTTTCACGTAGACAGAATTACATAGCATAGCTTATTTACAATTGGCTACCCTATTCTGCCTATCCATTGATGGTCAACAAGACTCTGAATAAAAACACTATCAACTGATAAATAGAGATATTGCAGTATGCTTCAAAACCTCATCCGTTGATGAGCTACCTGTCAACGAATAGAGTTATAATGTCTTATCCGTTGACAGTTACAAAACTTGACTTATACAATTTTGCTTGAATGTTAAGTTATCATCAACTACAACATATTCCTAATAATTACAAACAAGTATGATCAACTCGATTAAATTAAACCAATAGAACCTTTTTCTTCACAAATTAAATTAATGAAAAAAATAACATTCATTGTTCCATTATATTGTGTTGAAATAAATATATTCTTATACTATTACTAATCAATCAATCATATATGTATGTTTTGAGTCGGACGTCGACATTTAAGAACGTTAATTAATTATATTTAATGTTTAAAATTGTTATTATAAAATTATGTTAACATTATAATTTGGTATTAAAAAAAGTTAGAGGACTTTAAATAATTTTGAAGTTGATAATATGTAGGAGAATCTTCATTTTCTTTATATAATTACTTTTATATCACTTAGTGTTTATTCAAATTTCAGTAATTTTTAAATTCATTTTTATATATTTTTAAATTGGAGATATAAAATAATCACATGTACATATTTATTATAACATTTAATATAAGAGTATTAGAAAATGTGATTACCATTTCGAATATGTGTCCATGAATTAAAATTTAATATTACATACAAGAAAGAATGTTCCAAAAAATTAATCAAAGAGTTACAGGTGTCGGATCACTCCCAAAAACATGAAGTATGACTTACAATATACATATGAATTCTGCTTTTTTCCTCAGAAAACGCCAAATTTACCGATAAGTTAATTTTAATTAATCAAATTTATTAACAGACTAAATAATCACATCTCTCATAATACCACCAAAAACAAAAAATATTCATAAATGTTATTTTACTTATCCAATGCCAAACGTTACAATTATTAATGAATATTGAATTCCAAAAGTATTTTTTTAGATAGCTATCGCCAATATCTTTTTTTTGTGGGGAATGATAAAATTCATTCATGAAAAAAATAGATGATACATCTGAAGAGATACTAAAAGCTCATTATTTAGCCGAAAGGTATGCTTAACCAATCTATGGGTCTAACGACCCTATAGAAAGAGATTCCCCCGGAAATTTAGATAATAACACCTTTATATCCAGAAAAAAAGACCTCGTTAAAAAACCCCACAAGAGCAAAACCCTATGGGAAAATAACGCAAGCGGGGAAAAAGAGTGCCCTACTAAAATAATTGAGTACATCATTTTACAAAAACCTAAAAATCAAAAAATTAGAAACTTCTTGATTCTTCCGCTTGATTCTTCCACTATGTTAATCCATAAACCCGCCTTCATCCATCTTCTCGCACCTCTTCCCTAAAATCCAAATTTGCCATCATCCATCTTCTCTTTACACTTCTTTCCACCCACGGAAACTGAAAATATCAACAAAACTATGTCAAAAAACCATTAATCGAATATACATTAAATAATTATTATACTCAGTATATAAAATAAAGTTGAACAGTTTTATATATCTAACCAAAGGGGTCCCCTATGGTTAGACATATAAAATATCAATTTCCCCTTGATTAGAAACGTCAAAACTGATTAATATTTAAAACGCCCAAAATATAAGCCATCAATCATGATCGCTCATAAATGGTACAAAAAACTTAATAACCTCTTTAAGGCCGATAATATACGCCATCAATTATCGCCAATATCTTTAAAAATCTTATTATTAAAATTCAAAAGTTTATTTGAAATATATTTTCTTTATGCTAATTCTTTTTTCTTTAATATTAAAATATTTATATTTACTTACATTTCACACAATTTTTAATTCATCATATAAACTAACAAATAATGAAATTTAACAAACGATAATGTTATGCATACAATTTTTAAAAATATTTTTATGTCGCGACTTCGTTACCTAGTTTATTTTAAAGATAGCCAATTTATTATTTTTTTTACTATGGGAACCCGCATCCACTGCCCTTTTTGGGTGCGCACTGGGTTTACGCAATAGTCTACAAACCACGTGAACCAGGTAAACAGCACAAGTGTGACAGGCTCTAACCCAGGATGGCATAATCACACATCCTCCTCCCATGGGATTCGAACCTGTGATCAAGAGGATGATATTCCTCCCTTTAACGGTCTTTAAATAATTTTAATCGTATACTGGTTTTACAAGAAAATTACATTATATTTGTTTAATCGTATACAGGTTTTACAAAAAATAAACCTTATAATTGTTTTTTAACGAAGAAGTTCTAGCATAATTATGTCCTAATCTATCAAATCCCTAGTAAAAATAACTACAAAATTAGGTCAAAATTTTTATTTTTTGGCCAAATAGATAAAAATTAAAATTTGTATTATTATCTTCCTAGGGTAGATCAAAAGTATATTTTGATAGATCGATTTAGTTGCAAAGGATAAAAAATCTAACCAATCTAAAAAAACTAACCCTTCTAGCCTTCTCCCTTCTTCTGTTGGTCTCGTCACAATCTCTTCCTCCTCTTCGCGATGATGCCAGGTATGTGAATATATTTAGATTATATCATATGTTTAACTATATGTAAATATAATTCCATGCAAGGCGGATTTACGATGATGAGAGGTTAAAAGCTAATTCTGCTTGTTTTGTTATTGAATATAAATTAATGTAGGTACCTCATCGAGCAAACAGGAAATCTAATTAATGTATAAATTAAGTGTTACAAATTATATATAACTGGGGGAGTGTGAGATAGAGGAAGTGTATTACATGAGAGTTGTGATGCTAATCCGCCTCATGTGTCCACCTCGTCCCACACTCCCCTACCCCCTGCTTTTTATTGCTCTGATTTGTTTCCCTTGTCATTGAATTCATGATAGCCGCCCAGCCCACGAGCACATATTTGGTTTGCAACATAGGCCTCGTTGGTGTCATGTATGAAGTACTGTCGTTCCCAGCTTTGCTGGTCAGTTCCCTGTTTCTTTTTGTACGGAACTGATCCTACAACCTGTGGCTCCAATGGCGTGAAAAACATCATGAATTACAAAGTATGCAAGACCTCTATAAATCGTTAATAAACTAAAGTTTAACACTTATAACTTGTGGATAACAATTAGTTCTGTCTCAACATAGGCCCGTCGTCACTGCTTGTAGCCAGCCTTGTAAGGAGTCGTTGTCCCTACCGCATCGAGCCAATGAGAAATCTGATTCGTGTATATATTAAGTGATTTAAATAATGTATAATTGGGGGAGTGTGGGATGGAGGATGCGTACCACATGAAAGTTGTGATGCTAATCCGCCTCATGTGTCCACCTTGTCCCACACTCCCCTACTCCCCTGCTTTTTCGTTCAAATTTTTGTTATAATTTGTTTGCCTCATAATCATACCCAATATTGAATAGGAGGAAAGTAATCGGTTAAACTTAATTTGACTCTATCTTTATTTTGTACATGAAAGAATGTAATGTACGGACAAGCCCTGTGGTGTTTGTATCGTTTTCTTGTGGACCCAAAGCATTCTTGTGTAAAGTTCTTCAAGCGATTTGTCGCGTGCTGGTGAATTGTAACTCCACCATTTATCCTAAAATAGAGGAGCTTAGCATGTCTGAGCTTGCTCTAGTTGAGGCTATCGTTATATTTTCCTTTTATTTCATAGATGATCGAGACAGACTGTGCAGAACAGGCCAATCTGGTGTGCCTACTTTATTTTTCTTTTCCTTGCATTCATATCCACGTACCTTCCCACAAATACTTGTGCCCATGTATTTGGACAATCATCTTTTTCTACTAGTTAGTTATAGTTCTTTTAAATAATTCTGCTCAAGGAGCTCAACCTTCTGCATTTACAATAAATGGAGAATTTTGTGATAAAGTGGTATATATACTGAAACTGGTAATTATCATGAAAGTTTTCAGACAGAGGAGTTAATCATTCATTAATAGTTTGTTTCTGTGTAGGGTGAATATCAACTGGTCAGAGATTGCATTTCTGGGCAAATTTTTTTATTCTACTCCAGTAGAATTCACTAAGGCTATAACATCCGTGCTTCTTCAAACTGTACGAAAAGATCACGTAGATCACGCCCCCCTTTATTAGCAACCTGGATTGTCCGTAGGTTACAGTATATCGTAGATCAGTTCTTCCTTTACAAAATGCAACTGCTTCGTGCTGAATATTTCCAAACTCTATACTCTACAGTTGTATGTAACTCTCAGCTTAAAATAACATATACTCCCTCCGTCCCATTTTATGTGACACTTATTCCTTTTTGGGACGTCCCAAAAAGAATGAGCCTAATAAACTTACTATTTTTTAATATTACTTTTCACTATTACACCCACTACTTCTCTATTTTATACTTCCTTTTTATTAAATAAACACTATTACACCCACTACTTTCCTACTTTACCCATTTTTTATACACCCACTTTCACAACCAACCAACCACATGCTACCACCTAGCAAGTCAAATAGTATTTTCTTAATCTCCGTGAAAATCAAACCATGTCTTACAAAATGGGACGGAGGGAGTAGTTGTTACACCTTTTTTCTCCTTTGTAGCCTTCATATTATTAGTATTATTATTAATATAGTGCAGCTAATGGGGGATCCATATCTTGTTTTGTGCATAGAGAATGATGACCTTCTCAAATCATATGTAATTTTGCTCAAAGATTAAAAGTCGTCGGGATGATGTTAAACTGGTTTAGTGGAGTAGCTCTACTCATGTCAGTAAACCTCCCAAGACCATTTACTCTGTGTAACTTTATTGCTCCATGTTTTTCAACTACTTGAAAGAATTTCTCATTATAAACAAATTTCCGAGGAATAATTTGTTCGTTGGAATGGCAATCTAGTTGCTAATTACTTTGCACGTTTGTAATGAGTCCAGCCCTCTGTCCAAATATGTTCCGGTGCTGATTACGAGTATTGTTAGTTTGGTACTAGTTTTGTTTTTAGGTATAGAGTGATTATTATAATTTTACTTTTCCCTTAATATTTTTTTGATTGACGTCATCAATTTGATTAATTTGTGGTAATATTATTATTCAAATTTCTTTCATGGTTGAAGTGGTTCTGCTCCTCTCACCCCCCTTACTTTTGTGGTGTTGAAATTTGAATACCCATCCACACACCTGCCTCTACCAATGCTTATGCTTACTTCATGGACACATTGTGTACTTGGGAAGCAACCTGTTTCGGAATTTGTTTTGTACAAAAACCTTTAAAGATCCTATTTGCAAATAGACTATGATATGTTTGAATCGGTCTTAATTTGGGTTTATTGTACACGTCTACACACATAACTTGGTTCATGCTTGGGAAAATTGACACATGAACTAATTAAAGGCGGAGAAATCCATTTGCCAATTATGCATGCAAAAATTATTTATCGTGGTTTGCTTGATCTGAATAAATTGTATATATTATGAGGATTCAAACATTATGTACAAGTTGTCATATATTGTAATTAGAAAATCATGGTTGTCACTTCGTCGACTAGTCGCGACTAGTCGACGACTAGTCGAGCAGTCGGTCAGGAGAGGTCGACTTGAAACCTCGACTTGCTTTTTGTTACTCTTTCGGGCGACTAGGGCTCGACTGGTCGACTGGATCGACTAGTCAGGTCGACAGGGCGACCTAATAGCTTCACTGGTGCAAAAATAATAAAAAAAATCCGACCCAGTTACACATTAAGTAACCTAATCGTGACCAGTTGTCTCTTTTCATCTGCAAGTCGTCATTTTGAGCCACACGTCATCTTCAAGTCTCCCCAATCGTCTCCAATCACCTCCAACTTAGTTTTTTTTATAGATAATCTTCATATTCTATATACACACACAGTACCCATACGCACAAACACACACACTTATAACACAAGTACACACATATATGTATATATACACACACACTTATACATAAACACTTATACTCTGTATTTATGTTGTAAAAACTAAAAACCCACACTTTTTTCAATCTACTTTTGTTTTTATATAGTAAAGAGGAATGTTAGAATATACATGTACACATATAATTTATAATATTTATTATCTTATACCTTGTCGACTAGTCGTCGACTAGTATCGACTAGTCACGACTCGACTTGCTGGAGTCTCCGTCCGACTCGACTCGACTTACCAACGTAACAACCATGTAGAAAATGTCATCTTTTTCTATAGAATGTACATATTATTTATTTTAATTTACGCGTAGGTTCGAGATTGCACCACATATTTAATCTTAAGGAAACAATTAAGGTACATAAAGAAATATTTTTAGGTACGTTTTTCTTTGTATAATGAACTTTTTCATTTATTTATCTATATATATTATAATTAGAGGAGATCAGATATACTTTCTCTCACAAACTTCAAAATATTTTTCTTGAATTTTCATACTTTTGTTTTTTTATTGAAATAGTTTTCTTGTATTTAATAGCATTTTAATTAATTAATAATTGCACCTAATAAATCTATACTATTATATAAAAGATGAAATATTAAAAGTTTGGTTGGTTGGTACATGTTGATTTTACTTATTTACCCTTAACTAATAAAACATGTTATTTTACTTAATGATTATTTATAATAATATAATAAATAGTTATTAGCCGATTGCCTTTTTAACATTTACTTTTAATTGAAGAAATTACCTTTTATAAACACCTAAAATTGTACCATATCTTACAAACGCTAATATTTGTTTTCTAACAAAAACATGTTACCTTTAAATTTAAAACTAATCCTGCAATAACTAATATAAACCCAAAAATATCACACCGCATCTTACAATCATTAATAAAATATAATAAAAATCTATATACATTGCTAATAATAAGAAAACATGAGGATAATCCTTGAAAAAAAGAGTATATTAAATTATATTAAAAGTAAAAAAAATTATTGAAAATAATGATTATATAAAACCAAATTATATTATTAAATAAAATTTATAACATATCAAAAGAAAGTTACCTCTTTATTTTACCTATTTACCCTTAACTAATAAAACATGTTATTTGACTTAATTATTCTTACTTAATTATTATTTATAATAATATAATAAATAGTTATTAGTCGATTGCCTTTTTAACATTTACTTTTAATTGAAAAAATTACCTTTTATAAACACTTAAAATTGTACCATATCTTACAAACACTAATACATCTATACTAAAATTGTACCATATCTTACTAAAACATGTTACCTTTAAATTTAAAACTAATCTTGCAATCACTAATATAAACCCAAAAATATCACACCGCATCTTACAATCATTAATCAAAATATAATAAAAAACTATATACATCTATACTAATATATAATAAGCAAACATGGATATAATTTGATTGTTTGGTTCAACAATTTAAAACAATAGTGACCGTTAGATATTTAGAAGATAGATGATAACCGTTAGATATAATAATAAGGAATATTTTTTATTTAAATCTCGGTTTGAATCCCGTCAACAACAAATTTACACTAAAATTTTATATTATTAGTTCTAAACAATACATGTGATTTATTAAATAATTTTAAAAAGTTAAATTAATTCCATAATAAATTATAAAACTCTATTTTGTTTAATCATATAATTTTAAAAATATTTAAAAGTAACCCGTGCAAAGCTATAAGCTAGTACATATTAAATACACTTTATTTTATATTTAATATAAAAGTTTGGAAATCTATCTTAGACCATCACAAGTACTATTTTATAATATAAAATATTAGTTATCTATATAAAAATAATTTTTAAGATAAAACGGTAAAATAAAATTATTTATATCGTGTCATTTATAATCCTTATTCAAAATCATTGCAAATATTTTTGGACGATTTTAAATTTTCGAAAAAATTTTAATCAATGACCGTGAGAATCATGATAAGATACAGAATTTTTCGATTAATATCCACCATTTAAATATAAGTACTATTGTATAATTTACTTTAACACATGAAAAAATTACAAACAAGTATGATCAACTCTATGAAATTAAACAAGTAGAACCATTTTCTTCACAAATTAAATTAATGAAAAAAATTATACATTCATTGTTCCATTATATTGTGTTGAAATAAATTAATTTTCAAACTAAATATATTCTTATACTATTACTAATCAATCAATAATACTCGTATGTTTTGAGTCGGACGCCGACATTTAAGAACGTTAATTAATTATATTTAATGTTTAAAATTGTTATTATAAAATTATGTTAACATTGTAATTTAGTTTTAGAAAAAGTAAGAGGACTTTAAATAATTATTGAAGTTGATAATACTGTATGTAGGAGAATCTTCATTTTCTTTATATAATTACTTTTATATCACTTAGTGTTTATTCAAATTTCAGTAATTTTTAAATTCATTTTTATGTATTTTTAAATTGGAGATATAAAATAATCACATTTACATATTTATTATAACATTTAATACAAGAGTATTAGAAAATGTGATTACCATTTCGAATACGTGTCCATGAATTAAAATTTAATATTACATACAAGAAAGAATGTTCCAAAAAAATAATCAAAGAGTTACAGGTGTCGGATCACTCCAAAAAACATGAAGTATGACTTACAATATACATATGAATTCTGTTTTTTTCGGCAGAAAACCAAATTTACCGATAAGTTAAGTTTAATTAAACAAATTTATTAACATACTAAATAATCACATCTCTCATAATACAACCAAAAACAAAAAATATTCATAAATGTTACTTTTACTTATCCAATGCCAAACGTTACAATTGTTTATCAATATTGAATTCCAAAAGCATTTTTTTAGATAGCTATGGCCAATATCTTTAAAAAATTTATTATTAAAATTCAAAAGTTTGCTTGAAACATGTTTTCTTTCTGCTAATTCTTTTTTCTTTAATATTTAAATATTTATATTTACTTACATTTCACACAATTTTTAATTCATCATATAAACTTACAAATAATAAAACTTAACAAACGTCGTTTGTCAAACGATAATGTTATGCATACGATTTTTAAAAAAATTTTCATGTCACGGCTTCGTTACCTAGTTTATTTTAAAGATAGCCAAATTATTAGTTTTTTTTATTATGGGAACCCGCATCCACTACCCTTTTTGGGTGCGTGCGCACTGAGTTTACGCAATAGCCGGCAAACCACGTGAACCAGATAAACCGCACAAGTGCGACAGGCTCTGATCCAGGATGGCATAACCACACATCCTCCTCCTGTGGGATTCGAACTTGTGATCAAGAGGATGATATTCCTCCCTTTAACGATCTTTAAATAATTTTAATAGTATACTGGTTTTACAAAAAAATTACATTTTATTTGTTTAATCGTATACAGGTTTTAAAAAAATAAACCTAATAATTGTTTTTGAACGAAGAAGTTCTAGCATAATTATATCCTAATCTATCAAATCCCTAGTAAAAATAACTACAAAATTTGGTCAAAATTTTGATTTTGTGGCCAAATAGATAAAAATTAAAATTTGTATTATTATCATCCTAGGTTGATCGAAATATTTTGATAGATCGATCTAGTTGCAAAGGATCAGAAATCTCCGATATTGTATTAATTTTTTCTAAAAAACTTGCAAATTTTGTACTATTTTTTTAAAATAATATTCATATAAGTAACAAAGAAAATATTTTTTTTCAAAGTATCTTACATACGTTAGTGAAAAAAATCTAAAAAACTAACCCTTCTGGCCTTCTCCCTTCTTCTGTTGGTCTCGTCACAATCTCTTCCTCCTCTCCGCGATGATGCCAGGTATGTGAATATCTATTTAGATTATATCATATGTTTAACTATATGTAAATATAATTCCATGCAAGGCGGATTTACGATGATGAGAGGTTAAAAGCTAATTCTGCTTGTTTTGTTATTGACTATAAAAACCTCAACTGATTAGTAGTAGTTACCTCATCGAGCAAACAGGAAATCTAATTCGTGTATAAATTAAGTGTTACAAATTATATATAACTGGGGGAGTGTGAGATAGAGGAAGTGTATTACATGAGAGTTGTGATGCTAATCCGCCTCATGTGTCCACCTCGTCCCACACTCCCCCACCCCCTGCTTTTTATTGCTCTGATTTGTTTTCCTTGTCATTGAATTCATGATAGCCGCCCACGAGCACATATTTGGTTTGCAACATAGGCCTCGTTGGTGTCATGTATGAAGTACTGTCGTTCCCAACTTAGCTGGTTAGTTCCTTGTTTTTTTTGTACGGAACTGATCCTACAACCTGTGGCTCCAAGGTAGGGATGAGCAAAAACCCGAACCGAAACCGAAACCGAATTGAAACCGGTCAAAACCGAACCGAAAAAACCGAAACCGACCCGTCGGTTGCGGTTTTTGATTTTTAAAAACCGAGACTTTCGGTTCCGGTTCTGGTTTTAGGTTCAAACGGAACCGAAAAAACCCGAAGCCGAACCGATTATTTATACAAATAAATATATATTTATATTTTTTATAGTTATTTAAAATTAAACACATTCACATATATATTTGGAAAGTAAAGAAGCAATGAAATAAAAAATAATTGGGGCTAATTTAAATACTTTGATGATTCAATTGCTATTATGTATACTTTAAGTTGTGGGCAGGTTGTTTACATATTTAGATCATAATCATACTTAGCAGGTTTAGCTTTTGTTTAAATTATAAAGTATACATAATGCATCTTGTTGTTGGAGGAATTTCGTAACAACATGAAATCGGAGGGATGCTGGAATTGTAAAATGATTGTGTATGAATGTGGTTGTTTTAGGGATTAGGGTTTATAAAAAACAGGGGACTGGACTCGGCAGCTGTCTTGATTTGTCTCGTGTATCAGATTGCATATGCCAAGATGCCTACGTACCTATGTTTATATAGGATCAAGCCCACGTTGTTCTGTGAAATTGATTGGTCTTATCCCGAGAGACTTAAGGGATAAGTTACGTTAATCTGGGTGATTACTGATTTTATCTGATTTAATCTTATCGTTGTGATATCTTCATGATTTGAAGAATATCGTTTGGAGATACTTTCCGTTATTGATTGATTGAGATTGATTCTTTCCTCATTTCAGAGAGAGGATATTACTTAGCGGTTAAGAAATAATTATTAATCTGAATTAATAATTAATAAATATTATAAATTTGGGAGATTATTAGACATGCCGAAATATGACATAACAACTAGCCCCCAGTTCTTCAGTGTAGCTTGCTGCAGTGGAGAACTAAGAATTCTTCAAGCTTCCAAATTTCTTGAGTCGCTGAAAAAACTGAAAATAAATGATTAGAAAAACACTTGGAGCACCACTGTGCTCATTAGGCGTATGCGGATGCAAGTGTGATAACATGAAATGACCAGTGTAAGATACATATTTGCCAAGGTTTTCAAATGTGCGAGCATAAATAATATTTTTGAAATCCTTTGCGATCCTTGTTGTCTAGTTAGGACCTTGGCATTTGTATATATCCCGAATTGGCATACACGCTTTTCAAGTGTCTGATGCAACCACATAAGGATGTGTCTTCGTTTGTGACGAGAGACTGTTGATAAGAGATGTAGATGTAGATGTGGCGAACTTCGCATGCGTCCCTTGTTGGGTTAGTAGAACTACGAAGTCTTAAAGATAGTTTGCATAGGGATGCCTCCACCCACTTGATATAGCGATATCTCATGGGCCTTCAATAATCCAGAGGGTGCTGCACTAGCACTTTACTAAGCATGTTGCATTGCGAGATTTATAGCTTGTCCAGACTACCCTACTTGACAATTTAGTTCGCAAGTTTGAAAATATTTTTGACATATATGTACTATCGCGACGATATATTAAAAATATTTTACAAATCCAAATGTAATAATAAATATGCTCTTTTAAGAGTGTCGCGATATTTATTTTCTTCGAAAATAATGCTCCTTTTTGTAGAAAATCTTTTACAAAATAATGCGTCTCGCATATGTAATTTTTTCTTGAAAATAATGTAGCTCGTACGGGATTGTAAAATAAATCCACAATTCATCAAATCATAAATGTCTCTAATTCATCAACATAAATATCTCGTACGGTATTTTCTAAATCGCAATAATTTTACAAGCATAAAAATATCTATTGCTCGCACGAATTTTAAATAATAAATATTTTTTGTAAAAAAAATATTTAAAAACATGATTAATGCATGCATGCATGATAATATTTAATTACAGAAAATTAAAATAAGTACAAGAACTTATCTTTAATTTCCGTTTCTTCTTGGTTGAAGTAACTTCCAAGTGCTTTGTTTTTCATACAGACTTCGAGTATCCACGCGCATTCAATTCGTTGCTTCTCGTTTTTTGTTTCTTTTTGCGCCGCGTATGACCACGATCTTCTCTCTTCACATTGGTGCCAAATTTTCCTTTATTTCCTTTATTTTTTGCCTCGCGCGCTGCCACACTTTTTGGTCTTTTTTTTTTTATAGCCGTGTGTGCTTCTTTGTTTTTTTTTCGCTCGCTGCTGATTCCATTGTTCGGTGCTGCGCGACGTGGGTATGAATTTTTTATCTCGAACAAAAATCATCTTGAATGATCGCGGTCTTTGATGTTTTTCTTCCACCGTGTATTGACAAAGCCCGAAACTGTGTATCAAAAAATCCCCTATATGTTTCGAATAATTATCTGTCCTCCACAGATAATAATAATCCCCTCCTTCTAGCGCCAAATGTTGTTGGAGAAATTTCGTAACAACACGAAATCGGAGGGATGCTGGAATTGTAAAATGATTGTGTATGAATGTGGTTGTTTTAGGGATTAGGGTTTATAAAAAACAGGGGACTGGACTCGGCAGCTGTCTTGATTTGTCTCGTGTATCAGATTGCATATGCCAAGATGCCTACGTACCTATGTTTATATAGGATCAAGCCCACGTAGTTCTGTGAAATTGATTGGTCTTATCCCGAGAGACTTAAGGGATAAGTTACGTTAATCTGGGTGATTACTGATTTTATCTGATTTAATCTTATCGTTGTGATATCTTCCTGATTTAAAGAATATCGTTTGGAGATACTTTCCGTTATTGATTGATTGAGATTGATTCTTTCCTCATTTCAGAGAGAGGATATTACTTAGCGGTTAAGAAATAATTATTAATCTGAATTAATAATTAATAAATATTAGAAATTTGGGAGATTATTAGACATGCCGAAATATGGCATAACACATCTGTTAAAGGATGACTTCAATAAGGTATACCTTTTGGTAGCCAAATCTAATTTACTTACCAAGCCACCAGCTTGGAATGTGTTTTGGTATACCTTTCAATGATTTTGTTACGAAGCTGAGGAAGAGAAGAACAGAATATCTAGTAAGCACCAGATATATAATTTGAACATGAAGGATTTGATTAAACATAATATTAAGCATGTTCTTTCTTTCTATTTCTAAACTAATTTCTACTACTATTGCCCAGCCATGAAAGTTGTAGTGTTAGTGTTCCCTAGCACAAAGATCTTATTTTCATTTTATTCGGTTTTAAAACCGAAATCGAACCAATAAAAACCGAACCGAGGTTTTAAAACCGAAACCGATGGTTCGGTTGCGGTTCCGGTTTTCAATTTTTAAAACCGAGGACTTCCGATTTCGGTTCCGGTTTTACCCAAAAACCGAACCGAATGCTCTCCCCTACTCCAAGGGCGTGAAAAACATCATGAATTACAAAGTATGCAAGACCTCTATAAATCGTTAATAAACTACAGTTTAACACTTATTACTTGTGGATAACAATTAGTTCACATCCACTACCCTTTTTGGGTGCGTGCGCACTGAGTTTACGCAATAGCCTGCAAACCACGTGAACGAGATAAACCGCACAAGTGCGACAGGCTCTGACCCAGGATGGCATAATCACACATCCTCCTCCCGTGGGATTCGAACTTGTGATCAAGAGGATGATATCCTCCCTTTAACGATCTTTAAATAATTTTAATAGTATACTGGTTTTACAAAAAAATTACATTATATTTGTTTAATCGTATACAGGTTTTACAAAAATAAACCTTATAATTGTTTTTGAACGAAGAAGTTCTAGCATAATTATGTCCTAATCTATCAAATCCCTAGTAAAAATAACTACAAAATTAGGTCAAAATTTTGATTTTGTGGCCAAATAGATAAAAATTAAAATTTGTACGTATTATTATCTTCCTAGGTAGATCGAAATATTTTGATAGATCGATTTAGTTGCAAAGGATCAGAAATCTTCGATATTGTATTAATTTTTTCTAAAAAACTTGCAAATTTTGTACTATTTTTTTAAAATAATATTCATATAAGTAACAAAGAAAATATTTTTTTTCAAAGTATCTTACATACGTTAGTGAAAAAAATCTAAAAAACTAACCCTTCTGGCCTTCTCCCTTCTTCTGTTGGTCTCGTCACAATCTCTTCCTCCTCTCCGCGATGATGCCAGGTATGTGAATATCTATTTAGATTATATCATATGTTTAACTATATCTATATGTAAATATAATTCCATGCAAGGCGGATTTACGATGATGAGAGGTTAAAAGCTAATTCTGCTTGTTTTGTTATTGAATATAAAAACCTCAACAGATTAGTATTAGGTACCTCATCGAGCAAACAGGAAATCTAATTCCTGTATAAATTAAGTGTTACAAATTATATATAACTGGGCGAGTGTGAGATAGAGGAAGTGTATTACATGAGAGTTGTGATGCTAATCCGCCTCATGTGTCCACCTCGTCCCACACTCCCCCCACCCCCTGCTTTTTATTGCTCTGATTTGTTTCCCTTGTCATTGAATTCATGATAGCCGCCCACGAGCACATATTTGGTTTGCAACATAGGCCTCGTTGGTGTCATGTATGAAGTACTGTCGTTCCCAACTTAGCTGGTTAGTTCCTTGTTTTTTTTGTACGGAACTGATCCTACAACCTGTGGCTCCAAGGTCCAAGGGCGTGAAAAACATCATGAATTACAAAGTATGCAAGACCTCTATAAATCGTTAATAAACTACAATTTAACACTTATTACTTGTGGATAACAAGTAGTTCTGTCTCATAATTTTTTTTAATCATAAATTTGTATGAAATTCAACTAAATTGTTTGCCTGAATAAAAGTAAAAAATTTTGGACCCCCCTCGCATATTGCTTCAGGTCCGTCGTCACTGCTTGTAGCCAGCCTTGTAAGGAGTCGTTGTCCATACTGCATCGAGCCAATGAGAAATATATATCGTGTATATATTAAGTGATTTAAATAATGTATAATTGGGGGATTGAGGGATGGAGGAAGCGTACCACATAAGAGTTGTGATGCTAATCCGCCTCATGTGTCCACCTTGTCCCACACTCCCACACTCCCCCACCCCCCTGCTCTTTGTTTCAAATTTTTGTTATAATTTGTTTGCCTCATAATCATACCCAATACTGAATTTAAGAAAGTAATCGGTTAAACTAAATTTGACTCTATTTTTATTTTGTACATGAAAGAATGTATAGTACGGCCAAGCCCTGTGGTTTTTTGTATCGTTTTCTCGTGGACCCAAAGCATTCTTGTGTAAAGTTCGCGTGCTGGTGAATTGTAACTCCATCATTTATCCTAAAATAGAGGAGCTTAGCATGTCTGAGCTTGCTCTAGTTGAGGCTATCGTTATATTTTCCTTTTATTTCATAGATGATCGAGATAGACTGTGCAGAACAGGCCAATCTGGGATGCCTACTTTATTTTTCTTTTCCTTGCATTCATATCCACCTTCCCACAAATACTTGTGCCCATGTATTTGGACAATCATCTTTTTCTACTAGTTAGTTATAGTTCTTTTAAATAATTCTGCTCAAGGAGCTCAACCTTCTGCATTTACAATAAGATGGAGAATTTTGTGATAAAGTGGTATATATACTGAAACTGGTAATTATCATGAAAGTATTCAGACAGAGGAGTTGATCATTCATTAATAGTTTGTTTCTATGTAGGGTGAATATCAACTGGTCAGAGTTGCATTTCTGGGCAAATTTTTGATTCTACTCCAGTAGAATTCACTAAGGCTATAACATCCGTGCTTCTTCAAACTGTCCGAAAAGATCACGCCCCCCTTTATTAGCAACCTGGATTGTCCGTAGGTTACAGTATATCGCAGATCAGTTCTTTATTTACAAAATGCAACTGCTTCGTGCTGAATATTTCCAAACTCTATACTCTACAGTTGTATGTAACTCTCAGCTTAAAATAACATATAGTTGTTACACCTTTTATCTCCTTCGTAGCCTTCATATTATTAGTATTATTATTAATATAGTGCAGCTAATTATGGGGGATCCATATCTTATTTTGTGCATAGTGAATGATGACCTTCTCAAATCATATGTAATTTTGCTCAAAGATTAAAAGTGGAGTAGCTCTACTCATGTCGGTAAACCTCCCAAGACCATATTTACTCTGTGTAACTTTATTGCTCCATGTTTTTTAACTTCTTGAAAGAGTTTCTCATTATAAACAAATTTCCGAGGAATAATTTGTTCGTTGGAATGGCAATCTAGTTGCTAATTACTACTTTGCAAGTTTGTAATGAGTCTAGCCCTCTGTCCAAATATGTTCCCGTGCTGATTTCGAGTATTGTTAGTTTGGTACTAGTTTTGTTTTTAGGTATAGAGTGATTATTATATTTTTGCTTTTCCCTTAAGTTTTTTTGATTGAGGTCGTCAATTTGATTAATTTGTGGTAATATTATTATTCAAATTTCTTTCATGGTTGAAGTGGTTCTGCTCCTCTCATCCCCCTTACTTTTGTGGTGTTGAAATTTGATTACCCATCCACACACCTGCCTCTACCAATGCTTATGCTTACTTCGTGGATACATTGTATACTTGGGAAGCAACCTGATTAGGAATTTGTTTTGTACAAAGACCTTTAAAGATCCTATTTGCAAACAGACTATGATATGTTTGATTCGGTCTTAATTTGGGTTTATTTACACGTCTTACACACATAACTTGGTTCATGCTTGGGAAAATTGACACATGAGCTAAATAAAGGCGGAGAAATCCATTTGCCAATTATGCATGCAAAAATTATTTATCGTGGTTTGCTTGATGTGAATAAATTGTATATATTATGAGGATTCAAACATTATGTACAAGTTGTCATATATTGTAATTAGAAAATGTTATTTCTTTTTCTATAGAATGTAAATATTATTTATTTTAATTTACGGGTAAGTTCGATATTACACCACATATTTAATCTTAAGGAAACTATTAAGGTACATAAAGAAACATTTTTAGGTACGTTTTTCTTTGTATAATGAACTTTTTCATTTATTTATCTATATATATTATAATAACAGGAGATCAGATATACTTTCTCTCACAAATTTCAAAATATTTTTCTTGAATTTTCATACTTTTGTTTTTTTATTAAAATAGTTTTCTTGCATTTAATAGCATTTTATTTAATTAATAATTGCACCTAATAAGTACATATTAAATACACTTTATTTTATATTTAATATAAAAGTTTGGAGATCTATCTTAGACCATCATAAGTACTATTTTACAATATAAAATATTAATTATCTATATAAAAATAATTTTTAAGATAAAACGATAAAAGCGTGTCATTTCTAATCCTTATTCAAAATCATTGCAAATATTTTTGGACGATTTAAAATTTTCGAAAAAATTTTAATCAATGACCGCGAGAATCATGATAAGATACGGAATTTTTTGATTAATATCCACCATTTAAATATAAGTACTACTGTATAATTTACTTTAACACATGAAAAAATTACAAACAAGTATGATCAACTCTATTAAATTAAACCAATAGAACCATTTTCTTCACAAATTAAATTAATGAAAAAAATTATACATTCATTGTTCCATTATATTGTGTTGAAATAAACTAATTTTCTAACTAAATATATTCTTATACTATTACTAATCAATCAATCATACATGTATGTTTTGAGTCGGACGTCGACATTTAAGAACGTTAAATAATTATATTTAATGTTTAAAATTGTTATTATAAAATTATGTTAACATTGTAATTTGGTTTAAGAAAAAGTAAGAGGACTTTAAATAATTATTGAAGTTGATAATACTGTGTACGTGTAGGAGAATCTTCATTTTGTTTATATAATTACTTTCATATCACTTAGTGTTTATTCAAATTTCTGTAATTTTTAAATTCATTTTTATGTATTTTTAAATTGGAGATATAAAATAATCACATTTACATATTTATTATAACATTTAATACAAGAGTATTAGAAAATGTGATTACCATTTCGAATATGTGTCCATGAATTAAAATTTAATATTATATACAAGAAAGAATGTTCCAAAAAATTAATCAAAGAGTTACAAATGTCGGATCACTCCCGAAAACATGAAGTATGACTTACAATATACATATGAATTCTATTTTTTTCGACAGAAAACCAAATTTACCGATAAGTTAAGTTTAACTAATCAAATTTATTAACATAGTAAATAATCACATCTCTCGTAATACCACCAAAAACAAAAAAAAAATTCATAAATGTTACTTTTATTTATCAAATGCCAAACATTACAATTGTTTATCAATATTGAATTCCAAAAGCATTTTTTAGATAGCTATCGCCAATATCTTTAAAAATCTTATTATTAAAATTCAAAAGTTTGCTTGAAACATGTTTTCTTTCTGCTAATTCTTTTTTCTTTTTTCTTTAATATTTAAATATTTATATTTACTTACATTTCACACAATTTTTAATTCATCATATAAATTTACGAACAATAAAACTTAACAAACGATAATGTTATGCATACGATTTTTAAAAATAGTTTCATGTCGCGGCTTCGTTACCTAGTTTATTTTAAAGATAGCCAATTTATTAGTTTTTTTTACTATGGGAACCCGCATCCACTACCCTTTTTGGGTGCGCACTGAGTTTACGCAATAGCCTGCAAACCACTTGAACCAGATAAACTGCACAAGTATGACAGGCTCTGACCCAGGATGGCATAATCACACATCCTCCTCCCGTGGGATTCGAACTTGTGATCAAGAGCATGATATTCCTCCCTTTAACGATCTTTAAATAATTTAAATCGTATTCTGGTTTTACAAAAAAATTACATTTTATTTGTTTAATCGTATACAGGTTTTACAAAAATAAACCTTATAATTGTTTTTGAACGAAGAATTTCTAGCATAATTATGTCCTAATCTATCAAATCCCTAGTAAAAATAACTACGAAATTAGGTCAAAATTTTGATTTTGTGGCCAAATAGATAAAAATTAAAATTTTTATTATTATCTTCCTAGGTAGATCGAAAGTATATTTTGATAGATCGATTTAGTTGCAAAGGATCAAAAATCTCCGATAATGTATAAATTTTTTCTAAAATACTTGCAAATTTTGTTCTATTTTTTAAAAATAATATTCATATAAGTAACAAAGAAAATATTTTTTTTCAAAGTATCTTACATACGTTAGTGAAAAAAATCTAAAAAACTTAGAGCAACTCCAACCATACATGTTCCTTACCTATAATGTGCCTAGGTGGACAAATATTGGGATTTTAGTTTAAAAATAAAGCTCCAACTCTACCCCTCATCCCCTTTATTTTTTAGGGGAGAGAAAATATAACCCCTTATTTGAGTGATCAAAATTAGATCTCTTATATCCTCCACCTCATCTATCCTCCACCTCATTGGTTAATTTATAAGAATGTTCAAAATTTAAATTTCAAAAAACTACATTAAAAATTACTTTTAAAATATATGGTATATGATTGGAGTGAAACATAATTTTCATTACCTATCAATATCAATCAATATATTCCTAATGTCTTCCAGTATTGCATTTCGAAAATTACTGCTTTTATCCTTCATTTTTTTAATCTTCTTTATTTCTTTGATGCCCTTTTTTGTCATTACACAGGAAAATTACTGCTTTTATCCTTTATTTTTTTAATCTTTTTTATTTCTTTGATGTCCCTTGTTGTAATTACACAGCATTTGGAGCGACCCAATTTAGATTGGATCGACCCAAATCTAATTCTATACTATTTTTTATCATTACACAACATTTGGATCGACCCAATTGGATTGACCCAAATCTAAACCTCTACTATTATCCTTCATTTTTTTTATTAATAATATAATTAATGATAATTAGCCGATTACCTTTTTCAATTAAAAGATGTTTACTTATAATTGATGATATAACCTTTTATAAATACCTAAAATATCATATCTTCCAATCAATAATTTTTTTCCTCTCTAATTAAAACACGTTGACTTTTAATTTAAAACATAATATTGCAATAATTAATACATACCTAAAAATATGACATCATATCTTCTAACCACTAACAAAATATAATAAAAATTCGTATACAACGAATAATATCCGTTAGATTTTTAGTTAAAAATTAGAACTGTTAGATCTAATGATTAAATATATTACATGATTAAATTTATTTACTAATTGCATACCCAAAAATATGACGTCATATCTTCTAACCACTAACAAAATATAATAAAAATTCGTATACAACGAATAATATCCGTAGATTTTTAGTTAAAATTAGAACTGTTAGATCTAATGATTAAATATGTTTCGTGATTAAATTTATTTACTAAAATTTCAAGGTTCGAATTCCGTCAACGATACTATTATCTTTCATTTTCTTAATCTTCTTTATTTCTTTGATGCCCCTTTTTACCATTACACAGCATTTGGAGCGACCCAATTTAGATTGGATCGACCCAAATCTAAACATATACTATTTGTTCTCATTACACAACATTTGGAGTAACCCAATTGGATCGACCCAAATCTAAACCTCTACTACTATCCTTTATTTTTTTATCTTTCTTTATTTCTTTGATTCTCCTTTTTGTCCTTACTCAAATCTATCTCTGTCATTTTTCACCTTCAAGTCCAAGACGCTCAAATCTTCATACTGCTGAATTTTGATGCATGTTTGCACTTTTCAGATTTGAAAGTTGGGTTTTTCACCAAATTAATATCTCAACCCCCTGAAATAGGGTTAAAGTATGTGTACTAGACCTCCATACGGGTCATATATGTTTGGTTCCGGTTTTTAGTTTGGCCATAAGAGTTAAGTTTTTATTGATTTCACAGTATTAAAAATTAGACAGGATAATATTTGTTTGGTTTTGATTTTGGTTTGGAATTTAAGAATTAAAGTTTTAATGAATTACCCGATGTTATAATAATATACAGGACACTAGAAAGGTACCTTTGAAATATTTGCTTGGCCTTTTAATTTTAAATTTTACATGTCATAATGACAAAGGTAGTTGGAAAGATTACCAGTTAATAACATTGATACAGACAATTTAAAAAAAAAAAATAACATTGACACAGTACATACCATGTTATTTGTAAATAATCTTGGGACTCAATTTGATACTTATAGACATTATTTTGTTTTCAAGCAAGTTTATGTTCTTTATGTATTTGTTCAACTTAAGGTTCATGGGGTAGACATACTGCGTACCAGAAGGTCTTATGGAATAGCATACTTTTTATCGGATGTCTCTGAATGGACTATGGAATAGCATACTTAGAAGCTCAGACCCACGTCACAAGCCTCACCCTCTGGGTCAGGCAACATTGCTCTTATTTATGCTTTAAATATCTTCTTTACTCGCGTTCAATTTCACTACATATATGATCTCATATTTAGCACTTTCACTTGAGCTCCATATTAAAATATAAAAGCACTAACTTTTCCTTTTTTCAGTTTAGTTGGCTTTTTGAGAGAGAAGAGGTAGTGGAAAATGTGATTGTTATAATTTGTAATCATACATTATTTGAAGATAAAAGTGAATAAATGAGCTTCTTGCGGAGACCAGTGTTTTTGGTAAACAGTATTATCCTTCATTTTTTTAATCTTCTTTATTTCTTTAATTAATGCCCCTTTTTGTCATTACACAGCATTTGGAGCGACCCAATTTAGATTGGAACAAAAAATTCTATTATGATATTGTACTTATTTTCAGTAATGTTGTAGTACTACGATTGCACCTCCAACCTTTCTCTTCTCCTCCAGCTACATAATTTTAAATATTGAAAAGAAAATACAATACAAGAAGAAGTTTGCATTTATAAATATAGATTACAAGCAGAGAGAGATGTTTAGTTACAGATAGACTACATAGCAACAACATAAGTGATAAAAAGAAAGATGTTAGTTACAGATAGACTACATAGCAGAAACATAAGTGATAAAAAGAAAGATGGTCCACATGATGATCAAGCTAATAAAGTTTTGAAGTAATTGACAAGTCTGAACCACATAATCAACTTCCATTTTATAGGTATTGTTTATCATAACGTGGGTAATGAGTTTATGTATTCCTATTAAATTTTATTTTTGGTCACCCCTCTAAGTTGATCACAAAAAAATTAACAACCCATCAAAATAAGTAGTTTAAAAATATATTCAAATTCAAATTATTATATTCGTTTCAATAAGAACATACTTTTAATATAATAAAGTCAATAAAATAAAAATTCAACAATTTTAGAAAGCGAGAGCCATGGTGAAAGACCTTAATTTGAACATAAACTATAAATCTACTAGAATATTTATCTGATACTTATTTTTAATAAAAGAATCTATATTAATAATATATATACACTGTATTTTCATACATGAATTTACTAATACAGTTTAATGGTCACGCTCTGGTGAGAATGAGAACATTGAGAACACACATATTCTCTACATTTCAAGCTATTTTAAAGGGCCCCGCTAGGGGCATCTTCACAAAAAACGTCTTATAATTCTACCCTCTATCCATTCATAAAAAAAAATAACAAAAAAAATTAAAATGAGAATAGTGAGAACACACATATTCGCTACATTTCAAGCTATTTTAAAGGGCCCCGCTAGGGGCATCTTCACACAAAAGTCTTATAATTCTACTCTTTATCCATTCATAAAAAAAATTAACAAAAAAAATTTAAAAATTGCTTGAAATGTGGTCTCATTGTTCACCAACATTTACATATTATATTAACTATGAGGTCTCATAGTTAATATAATATGTTCTTGATATTATATGAGGTTTAATGTTTTGGAGCCATTTAATGTTTTGGATCCATTGGGGGTGAAGGGATTATCATTTGCGCATTTGAATAATGAAGACAATTTATTATTGTTTTCAATTAGAGAACAATATTGGTAAAAATATTTATTACGTTTATCCCAGATTTTGATGGATTAAATAAATTTTCAACATTGTTAAAATAGAATTGTATGCTACTTTTTTATAAAAATTTTAGCATATCATTATTTTATTAAATACTTATATAACTGTATATAATATCTTTCTAAGAATTGATTATTTATATAATTGCATACAATATCTTTTTAAGAAATCAATCAAATTTGTTAAACTTTTGGTATTGTCAATTTAAATTAAATAAGATGTTTTAAGAAATCAATCAAATTTGTTAAATTTTTGGTATTGTCATTTTAAATTAAATAAGATGTCGTGTACGAATTACGGTCAAAATGCTAGTATTTTTAATAATCCCTATTTTAGGGATTAAGGAAAGGGAAGAGCATTGGAGTTGCTCTCCCTTCTGGCCTTCTCCCTTCTTCTGTTGGTCTCGTCACAATCTCTTCCTCCACTCCGCGATGATGCCATCCGCGATGATGCCAGGTATGTGAATATCTATTTAGATTATATCATATGTTTAACTATATGTAAATATAATTCCATGCAAGGCGGATTTACGATGATGAGAGGTTAAAAGCTAATTCTGCTTGTTTTGTTTTTGAATATAAAAACCTCAACTGATTAGTAGTAGGTACCTCATCGAGCAAACAGGAAATCTAATTCGTGTATAAATTAAGTGTTACAAATTATATATAACTGGGGGAGTGTGAGACAGAGGAAGTGTATTACATGAGAGTTGTGATGCTAATCCACCTCATGTGTCCACCTCGTCCCACACTCCCCCACCCCCTGCTTGTTATTGCTCTGATTTGTTTCCCTTGTCATTGAATTCATGATAGCCGCCCAGCCCACGAGCACATATTTGGTTTGCAACATAGGCCTCGTTGGTGTCATGTATAAAGTACTGTCGTTCCCAGCTTAGCTGGTTAGTTCCTTGTTTTTTTTTGTACGGAACTGATCCTACAACCTGTGGCTCCAAGGGCGTGAAAAACATCATGAATTACAAAGTATGCAAGACCTCTATAAATTGTTAATAAACTACAGTTTAACACTTATTACTTGTGGATAACAATTAGTTCTGTCTCATAATTTTTTTTAATCATAAATTTGTATGAAATTCAACTAAATTGTTTGCCTGAATAATAGTAAAAAAATTTGGACCCCCCTCGCATATTGCTTCATGTCCGTCGTCACTGCCTGTAGCCAGCCTTGTAAGGAGTCATTGTCCCTACTGCATCGATCCAATGAGAAATCTATTTCGTGTATATATTAAGTGATTTAAATACTGTATAATTGGGGGATTGAGGGATGGAGGAAGCGTACCACATGAGAGTTGTGATGCTAATCCGCCTCATGTGTCCACCTTGTCCCACACTCCCCCACCCCCTGCTTTTTGTTTTAAATTTTTGTTATAATTTTTTGCCTCATAATCATACCCAATGTTGAATAGGAAGAAAGTAACCGGTTCAGCTTAATTTGACTCTATTTTAATTTTGTACATGAAAGAATGTATAGTACGGCCAAGCCCTGTGTTTTGTGTATCGTTTTCTCGTGGACCCAAAGCATTCTTGTGTAAAGTTCTTCAAGCGATTTGTCGCGTGCTGGTGAATTGTAATTCCATCATTTATCCTAAAATAGAGGAGCTTAGCATGTCTGAGGCTATCGTTATATTTTCCTTTTAGTTCATAGATGATCGAGATAGACTGTGCAGAACAGGCCAATCTGGTATGCCTACTTTATTTTTCTTTTCCTTGCATTCATATCGACCTTCCCACAAATTCTTGTGCCCATGTATTTGAACAATCATCTTTTTCTACTAGTTAGTTATGGTTGCTTTTAAATAATTCTGCTCAAGGAGCTTAACCTTCTGCATTTACAATGAAATGGAGAATTTTGTGATAAACTGGTACATATACTGAAACTGGTAATTATCGTGAACGTGTTCAAATAGAGGAGTTGATCATTCATTAATAGTTTGTTTCTGTGTAGGGTGAATACCAAATGGTCAGAGATTGCATTTCTCGGAAAATTTTTGATTCTACTCCAGTAGAATTCACTAGTGATCAGGCAACAACATCCGTGCTTCTTCAAACTGTCCGAAAAGATCACGCCCCCCTTTATTAGCAACCTGGATAGTCCGTAGCTTACAGTATATCGTAGATCAGTTCTTCCTTTCCAAATGTAATTGCTTCGTGCTGAATATTTCGAAACTCTATGCCCTACAGTTGTACGTAACTCTCAGGCTTAAAATATCACATAGTTGTTACACCTTTTTCCGCCTTTGTAGCCTTCATATTATTAGTATTATCTATTACTCTATATTATACTGCAACACAGGGGTAAAAAGTACCAGTTTATTACCTGTGAAATTACTTATATAGCCTTATTTTACTGAAAATAACAGGAGTGCCCAGCCCATTTTATTCTACCGCAAATTGCCATCGGTCTATTATCCAGTTTACTCGTAAAATTACTCCGACAGACTAGCAGATGCCTGAACCTAAAATCTGAGCTTCTTCTTTAATTTATCGAGGCTGTGTGTTTGGTTGCCCGCCCAAATACAGTCCTTGCTTGTGTTGCTTTAATTGTGGTCGGGAACATAGGTATACAAGGGGAAAATAATGGGGGTTTGATTGTAAGGACTGTGATCTTATGTAGTCGTGATATTCTCACCCGATTGTTTAATGGTACGTTTTGTTTCCCCTATTTATAATATGCGTAGCGGTGTGTTTTGTTTTATTGGTCATGTGTTCTGACCTTTGATGCTGAGGAAGATTTTTAGGTCTTATATGATTAATTTTGATCATACCTCTACTTTGAATTTTGAATAAGATCAATGGAACACCAATAAATAAGTTGTGGGCAATCTAGAAATTGTGCTAGGAACTTTCTATAATCCCCCCAAAAGGAACTACTAAGTGATCAGTATAATCCTTATAATTATTTTGATCGGTAAATAAGTATGATAATCTAAGTTTAAATTCTAGGCAATCCAAGGATTATGACCCTTACAAGCATAACCTTTGTGGAACAACACCTCAGTAGTTGGTCTCTAATCTCTTAGAAATCATTTTCCATTTCTCGGAGGCCTTTTATTGCAAATATGTTATATGAGAGTCTGAACAGAAAGTAAAAGTAGTCTGGCTACTTCTTATCTAGAGCTTTTGTACTATCAGCTACGACTTTAAAAAAGTTTATTATTTAATACAGCTCATCTGTGTCTTGGTCTTCAATTTCTACACTTGCATTGTTCTCCTTTTCTATCAATTCAATTAGCTTGCACTATGAAGTTGAACAATATGTCAATCCATGGAAGTATAAAGTAGGTATTAAGTTCCTCTGTTAATAAGATGTGCACAATTCAGATAAATATATTTTCATTACTTCTTGTGAGTTGTGTTGTTATCTTCTTAAGTTTGTAGCATATTATAGTTCCGTCATGTACCAACTCCTCTCTGGACTACTAGAACATGAAAATCTTTTAATTATCTTACAGTTATTTATCATTATTTCTTCTTAAGCCAAGTCACAAAACTCTCCCAATGAAGGAGAAGCCACTGCTAATTTTGATATAGGAATAATTATAAAAAAAAGAACAGGAAAATAGTGTCATGGATGGGGAGCAATGGAGCATACTGCATAATGCATACTATATATACATTGTTACAGACACATCATAAATGAACTTACCTGATAGCCCTTGTATTTGATAATCTCTTTCAACCTATACCCATCACAAAAATGAAACCGTCATCATCAATGTAGCAAAGGTCTCCTATTCTTAACCAACCTTCAAAATCTAGAGTATCTGCAGTTGCTTCTACATTACTGAAATTACCTGCCAAATTACGCACCAATTAAAGCTGTACTAATTATACTACGCTCCTTTTGCAATAGGCCATTTATGGCGTAGTGTTACTAATTAAGATCGAATCTACAGAACTTGAAACGTATGTAAGCAAGAAAATTAGTGATTTTACCAGACATTTGTGGGAACTATATTGCATTTTTCTTGAACTTATAGGATGAATATTCAATTTTGCAACAAAAAGGAAAAAATCTCCGAAAATGAGTTCCTAATTTTTCTTTGCGAAATGCGAATTTTAACATCAATGATCACCTAGCTGACCAAAAATTTATTCTTAAGAATGCAGGTACTTTTTTCGGAGAAAGAGCTAGAATTATCACCAATCCCGAACAAAATTAAAAAAGACAATTTTCATGATAACAGATAAATCCGATTCACTGGAGAAGATTTGCAGAAGCTTGTTTTGCCAATCTCTGAACTTTACTATTACATGAACAATGCACGTCAATGAAGGTAAATTAATAATTTGTTTTTGTAAATGATTAACGTATCCAAATTATCATGTTACGACCATTTTAACCTTAATTTATTGTAAATAACAATTATGCCATGCTCTATTACACTCCACACTCTCATCCTTAAATTAATCGACACAGTGGTTCGAACCCCATTTGATTACACTTACACAGCATCTGCAACACAGTCTCATCCCTAAATTCATCATTAGAGTTGTCCACACATATACTGATATACCCACGAACGGCCATTGATCTGTTGGTGTGCTAACATGGTACTTGATTCTACTTCTCTATTTGTGCTGGTCCTCGTGCTTGCATTTTCATATCAGTTGCCCCCTCCATCTCTCTTTCTTAGGTAATTAAATCCATTTGTATTATATAAATATTTATGTATGTATGTATTGTTGATTCTTGGTTTTGGTTGCCATGTTTTCTCTAATTTTGATTTCTTGATTTCATGATTTCATCCTTTTCGTCCAAATGTATGTATATTACATGTTTATTCTTCTATTTTTTGTTACTCTATTTGTTGTTTATGCTACGTTCTGAGCATAAATTTATTATAACATCAAAAAATCTCGACTTGTACAAATAACATAAGACAACAATAGCTATCTGTCATGTCAGCTCTCTATCATGTCATTGCATTGAGCACTTTAAAACAACACCCAAACTAACACTTTATAAATAAAATTCTCTATGCACAACTTGATCGAGCACAATACGAAAAATAAGGCCTAATTCCACTAAGGAGGCTATATTTACTTTTGTCACTGCGTTATATCATTTGATCTTCAAGAAAATGATTCCAGGTAGATTGAAAGTAGCTAACAGTGCTTTTAAGGTATTTTTCATACATGGTACAACCTCTTTTTTGTGGTTCTATACACACGAGTTAGATTAAAATGAAGCAATCATAAACTCAGTGCAACAATTACAGCCCAAGAGCAATATGAACCTAAATTGATTAGGGAAAATTCATGTCAATTGAGTGTCTGAAGTTTTCCTTATACCTTAGCTAATTACGCTAGAGATTGCAAAATAACTACCTCGGTCAAGTTAATGGTTTCAAGTTGATGACTTATGTACCTAATTATTGATTAGTGCCTTCTTTTACCTGTAATTGTGATATATGATTTTTTTTTTGTTCATGTTAATTAGCTCCCTTTGATGTGGCTGATTTATGAAGAAAAAAAGTATGTCATACGCCTCATTCTGAGCAATTATGAATGGTTATTTCTCGTGTTATTTGTGTTTAATTTTCTTCCTGCCTCATGCTATACCAAATAAAGGTGTGTATATTTACCAGGTGCTAAGGCTTATGTAGTGGAGAATTTTTTAGGATCATGATTATAATTATTGTTGTTGCTTAAAGGTTTCAACTATTATTGTCAGATGTGTAATTAATTGTGAATATATATTGTACTTTCCAAAAAGGCTTGAGTGCTATCATTGGAATGCTTATTTGGAAGAAGATGTTCTGTCCATATTATTTTTTAGAGGAATCTCGAATTTTTGTAAGGGTTTTAATGCTATAACTATTGAAAATGATGCTATAAAAGTGTTATTAACTTATTATTTATCTCAATATGCAACTAAGTACATTAATGGTATTATTAGGATATTTTTACCCGTAGTTCAGGAGTGTGCCTTACTGCAGTTTGTAGTGCCCTTCTGCAATGGAGCAAATGCAGGAAGATAGGATGGCCTAAACTTTTATTGACTAAAAAGATGGTGGAGAAGCGGATACTGTTGAAGCATCTCCGTAACATTCTTGCCGAAACTTAAAAGGTATATCTTTGTTGATAATCTTAATCTAATTGTGTACAAGATATTCTTATTTAATGCTTAACGAGTTAACGCCATTTCCGTTATTAAATAATCTGCACTACAGACGCTCTGAGAGATACCGTACACATTGTGTCGGTAATTTTGTGCACATATATAATTTTGGAAGCTATAAATTATATATTTATTTAGTAATCAGAATGGGAAGTGTTGAAGCCAATTTTCGTCACGGACTAAGCTTCAAGATTAGATTTATAATCGGGTATTCGTATAAAGCTATAAAATTAGGGATTCGATTTACATGGCGATTTAGGGGAAGAATTAGGGTTTATGTAATTTTGGACTGAGCTTGAGAGAGTTAATTCTTCTAAGAGATATATAGTAGAATTTCGGGGATCCCTTCTCAAGGTGCCTACGTATCCTTTTATAAGAAATCAAGCCCACGTAGTTCTTTTCGGTAACAGATCTGGTTTAGGCCCATACTCCTATTCTTTAGGAGCAAGTCACCTATAGATGTTAAGTTTACTCGTTTATTTTATTCCCAATTATATTGGGTTTAGTCGAATATCAATTCAGGATCGGGTCCATATTTTGTATCAACAAGTCCCCAGTGTTTATCGGAGGTTTTTCCTTCGGTGAACACTTTCTTTGTTTAGTGTCCGGAGCAAACCTCTTAAGTTATGATCACTCACCAATATATTTGTGTCTTCGAGCATGAATAATGATATAGCTTAAATATTAGCTATATTTTTTATCTGCCACGATGTTAACTTTTGTGTGTTTAACACTTTGTTTTTGTCGATGTGATTCCAAGCATCAAACAATTTGATTCGGGCCCAAATCATTGCTAGATTTTGCTTGCATAGAATATGTTTCCAAGCATCAAGTAATTTGATTTATATAAAACAAAATCTTGCTTGACTTTGCTTGCTTTTGATGAGAGGTCGTCCGTTTGATGAAAGGTCGTCCGTAAGCTATAAAATTGTCAAAATACTCTGCTTACTAATTCTCATCTCCCGATACAAAGTCCCCGGTATATGAACCATTATAGCATTAAACGCAGTTTTTCGATTCATTTTTGTGCTTCTAACCCTCATGTGAGTGTCGACGGATCATAAGTCTAGGATTTGATCAATTTGTTGTCCCCAAATGATCGTCGATAGGTCACAAGTCTAGGTTTAGAATTTTTATTCCCCCCAAGTATTTGACGATGGTTCACTAGTCAAGGACATAACAAATTCGTTGCCCCCAAGTGACCTTCGTTGAACACTCGTTTGGGTTGTATTATTGTTTGGCCGAACCATCATAGCATAAATGGCAGTTTTTCGGTTCAGCTTCTCCTTCCAATCCTCAAAAATCACTTTAATAACCTTTGGTTCAGATTGTGCAGCGATAGGATATATTCTGTGATCTATAAAATGTTAAATCTAAAAAACTGTAGATCACCACTTTCTCATCTCCCAACTTTAAAAGTTGGCGGGTTGACCATCATAGCTTCGCACTGAAGCGTATATCCGGCCTGATCTATCCTCGGCCCCCAAGTGATTTATTGCTTCAATTTTGAAGGGATATATCACTAGTGTAGAAAGGAAGATTCTCTTGTCCCCAAGTGAGTGTCGACAAATCATAAGTCGGGATTAAATTTGATATTTGTCCCCAATTGACTGTCGGTAGGTCACGAGTCTTGTGAGTGTCGATAAATCATAAGTCGGGACTTGGTCTAAATTTTTGCCCCCAGTTGATTATCGATTGGTCACAAGTGTAGGATTAGAGCAGTTTGATCCCCCCAAGTGTTTGACGATGGGTCACTAGTCCAGGACTTTAACGAAATCGTTGCCCCCAGTGACCCTCGGTGAACACTTGTTTGGGTTGGATTATTTTTCTTCCATAAGATATCTGCATAAAGCTTGGGAAAAAAAAATTTGCATGACATGAAATATATGATTGCTAAAGAAAAATAGCACTTATCTTGATTTCGTCGAGCAGATTCTGGTTTTAAAGACACATCTTCAACATGATATGTACTTTGTTTAAGTGGACTGATTGTTGTGGTGCCCGTTGCTTGTTGAAGAGAAAACAAGTTGTCTTTGCAAACTAGAATTAAACCAGTTGTTCCTTCTTTTCTTTGTTTTCTCTTATTCTCTTATTCTCTTTTGTTTGCAGTGGACGCAGTTTTGAGCTAAACTGGTAGTTGGTTGAGATTTTCGATATACACGCTCCTGAATTGCTCTGCCACAATCTTGTTGTTTTCATTGCTTTTGGCTCTATTCAAAACAGCTTTGGTCAGATCATTGAGCATATTCTGATGGTCATCTGAGGAGATACATTTTAATAATTTTCTGACGATGCAAGTTGCAGTAGTTGTGATGAAGAAATATGAGACTGATTTCTTGGCTTCAACCGCTGACTTGCACACTGCTGTCTGGTCTGACACCTATTTGTTGCATGTTCTTCAATTCAATAGAATTAAACATCTGATGAAGGTGCATTGATTGGTTTGACTGAATTTGTGACGGCTGCTGCATCTTTATTTTTCTAAAGTTTCTTCTATTGTTGCCACAACTGTTTTTGATCTGATTCCACACCAACTGCTCTTGCGATTTTTTCGTTGGAGCCTCCCTCTCTGCTTAATCGACAAAACTCTTCATTTGTTAAATTATCTCCTTGATTTGCAGATTCATGTACTTATTTTATGCCTTTTCTTCTAGATTTCAAGGGAAAGTATCTCTGATTTTTTTCATTCACTAGCTTCTCTCTTGCGCTTCCTGCTTTTGCTTATTCTTGCTTTGCAGCTTGGGTCATCATCTTTTCTCTCGTAAAATTGGAGACAACCATATGTTTTTATGTTTTTGGTTGCTACTTTAGCTAGTGTGATCTCCATCTTGTCTTCTTTGTATAGTTCTCATGGTCTTAATCTGGAAAGAACTTGCAGATTTTACAAATTATTACAAGTCTGGATAGCTAGACATCCTGTCGCTAAAACAGCCATAACGTTCAGCAGAAAAATCCTTTTCACGAACCATTTGTTGCATAAAAAACTAGACTCCGAGATCTCTCTAACGGTATATAATTTACTGCTCAGAAAATTCTGTAGGAAAGCAGTTTATTCCACGAAGTCAGATGAAAGGTAGAAAGTGTGTAGTGTTGTTTTTGTGATATCTGCAATTTTGTAAATGATAAGATCCCCCACCGCTTTTTTCACAAATAACCTCATCTCGACTCCTTTAATGGGTGTCATATCATGTACTCATCAAAATTTAGACATGTAGACTTATGTAAGCTTCCAGAATTGCTAGCTCCGGTTTAGAAGACAACACAACGCTAATGTTTTCATTTGCCTGCGACCTCTTGCGACCTCTGATCAGCCACTACTTGGTGAAGACTACTGCATTCTTTCAGCTTTCATCGTTTCATAAAATATTGCTTTCTTGCTTAGTTCTTGTGGTCTTTGACGTAGAATAAATTTTCAAATTTAATGTATTGCTACATCTTTTTTGTTTACTAGAATCACACCTTGTTCTTCGTCTAATTTTCTCTTTGCTCGCTGCAATACTTTTTTTTTGTTGCATTTGACCGAACTGGGTTGTTGAGTAAGATGCTTGTTCGCTTGGCTACTCTTGGTCAGGCCAGGTGCCCATGCTTAAAAATTCTGAAGCTTCTCAGGTTGCCTCATAATTTGCGATTTACAGAGTAAGTTCTGTCTTGAAACGATTTGTATAATTCAAGCTGTTGTACCAAGTATGTGTGCTTAGGAGTAGCTTTTCGCCGTTGGTCGTGTGATTTTACTTTATTCATCATCTTTATCAAGCATTTTTCTGAATCACCATGACCATAATTCTGAGATGACATAGATTTGAGCTTCTTGGAGGGACAAATACCATTGCTTTGCAGGATCTGCAGTTGGTGAACAAACGGTTTCAGGTGAGCCAACGACTAGTATACCACCTTTGGCCCCATCAACTTCTTATACAATCCTCTGAAAGTTGCAGACTACAAATCTGAACCTCTTCACTAAAACCTCCATAACTCCTTGTAGAATATTTATTTTCACGCAGCGTTTTTTGCATTAAAAACTAGATTCCGGGATCTCTTTAACGATATATGATTCACTGCCCACAACAACTTCCTAGATTAAAGCAGATTATTCTGGGAAGTTATACATTCTGCTGTTTTCAGATTTCGGTTCTCTAAGTCGCGTATGCTTCATTGCCATTTTTCTTTTGTTTTTTTTATTCTTTTCTCGCTCTGCTCTCTTCATGCGTACGGCAAAGAGCAGGTTCCGGCAGCTGATTCTGATGGCTGGTGTGTAAATCTTGGAAGAAATGGGAATCTGATCTTCTTCTTTTTTCCTGCTTTTTGATTGTAAAAGATTACCAGCAACAAAAATTTTTCCCACGGTCAAGGCTTAGTTTTCTTTTTTTGCTGATTGACTTCCATATTTCTTGATTTTTTTTAAACCGCAGCTACTCTATTTGATTTTCTTTGATCCTTTTTTCTTGCTTTGGTTTTGTCCATGCTGGCTTCAAATTATCAAGACTTGATCTCCTTTATGGTTTTATACAATGACCTGGCTCTTCTTCAACATATTTGATATATTGGCTTGTCATGTGCTTAAATAATATTTCCATGGCCTCCAAGTTGACAGCTTTACTCTGCAATTTCTTTTTGTTTTCCTGCTAGCTATAGATGCAACCATGTCTACTTTTTTTTTCATATCTACCAGTATATGCAACATCAGTGGCTGTGTATCACAACTATTGTCCACCAAACCAGTTCTCAATGTATTATAAGTCTAAAAAATAGTAGCTATAATCTCCTTAAATCTCTTGTTTGTTGAGTAATAATGTAAGTGCTTGTTCCTGGTGCGTACTCCTAGAACTCTTTTCTCTTCAAAGAACATCAACCTTTGACTACCATGAGTTTTTTTTCTTTTTTCAAAGCATGTCATCATTGACACGACATGGCGGCTGAGAAGTAAAACCAGTTGGAATATACTCTTTCCGGATTAGAGTAAAACAACAGCTAAGTGGTACAATTCTGATTTGATCTCCCCAATCACTTTGTAGTAGTCTGCGGCGTTATGATTATTAGTTGATAGCCTAATCCGCAAAGATATGATTAGAGTATTAGTTCTATTTTCACCTTGATATTTTCTTGTTTTTGTTTGAAAGGACCAGCATAAAGTTATCATGTGTATATTCAGCAAAGAATTATAACAAAAAAAAATAACAAAGGAGAGCATAGCTTATCTGGTCGTAAGGCCATGAGAAGTGGTATTCATTATGTGCTTAATAAAATAACCACTGATGGAATTTTATTTTGTTCCACCTTCTGCATGTGGTTCGTCCATCCCCTTGAGCTAATCTATAGTGGTTTTAAGCCACCTTTCATCAACGATTGCATTTTTTCTCTATACGATTCCCACAGATGGCGCCAATGTTGAAGCCAATTTTCTTCACGGACTAAGCTTCAAGATTAGATTTATAATCGGGTATTCGTATAAAGCTATAAAATTAGGGATTTGATTTACATGGCGATTTAGGGGAAGAATTAGGGTTTATGTAATTTTGGACTGAGCTTGAGAGAGTTAATTCTTCTAAGAGATATATAGTAGAATTTCGAGGATCCCTTCTCAAGGTGCCTACGTATCCTTTTATAAGGAATCATGCCCACGTAGTTCTTTTCAGTAACAGATCTGGTTTAGGCCCATACTCCTATTCTTTAGGAGCAAGTCACCTATAGATGTTAAGTTTACTCGTTTATTTTATTCCCAATTATATTGGGTTTAGTCGAATTTCAATTCAGGATCGGGTCCATATTTTGTATCAACAGGAAGGTTAACTCTAAAACTATAAAAGGTCGTAGCAGGCAAATGGAGTTCCTTCATCTGCATTTCATCATGGGAAGCTCTTGAAATAAATAAAAAAACATCCTTCATTATGGTTGGAAACAAAAAAGTCTGAAACCATGCATTGGTCTGATAACTTTATCTAACACTAACAAATTTTATACTTTAACGTTATGAATTCTTTCTTTCATGACATAGCAGCTGCACTATTAGTGAGTAGTGACACTCCAAGTATTGACAACAACATACACTTTTCAGGATTCCAGTCATTTTAAGTAGGAACACGTGGATTTGATGTTTTTCGTAAGAATCCGGTCTTGCAAGATTTCCATTAAGAGCCCCAGAACAAACGCTGCATTCTGTCGAAAAGCACTTTATCTTTAACGCTAAGATATATCTGATTTGTAATATAATGTACTCCTCTTAACAATTCGGTGTAATTATTTTACTATTTAATTGCCACGGATTGCCAGTTGAAGTTATATTACACTTTCCTCTATAGTTTGTGGAATTGGTGACCATGGTGTAATACCTCCGCAGCTAGAGATCTCCTGATCAAGTAGTCATGTACATTTCATAGAGGCCTGAAGGTCCTCATTTAGTGATTATGCCGGTGTCATTAAGAAAAAAGGTGCACATGCTTATACGGAGGGTAAGCAGGACAAGCTTTCCCAACTGAGATACAAAGTACATCCATCTTCTACATGATGTGACTTACAGTAACTATTGAACTTGCTCGAATCTTTCTGTAGCCCCAAAACCCTAATCTGGCATATCCATTGGTCAAATGATGTATGCACTAATATTGTTAGATATAGTGATGCTTGTCTTTGTCTTTGAACATGGTGGCCCTCTCCACAGGTTGGACTCAACCATTACTACGACATAACTTTCACATATAGCAAAAACACACTCTGGCATATTTCTATCAACTAAATCGATTGCCTATATATGCAGCAAATGGGGATCCATATCTTATTTTGTGCATAGAGAATGATGACCTTCTCAAATGTAATTTTGCTCAAAGATTAAAAGTCATCGGGATGATGTTAAACAGGTTTAGTGGAGGAGCACTACTCATGTCGGTAGGCCTCCCAAGACCTTTTACTCTGTGTAACTTTATTGCTCCAAGTTTTTTAACTTCTTAAAAGAGTTTATCATTATAAACAAATTTTCGAGGCATAATTTGTTCGTTGGCATGGCAATCTAGTTGCTAATTACTTTGCACATTATAACATATTATATAATAAGAGTAAGAGAGATAATAAACGAGTACTACCATAGGTCAAGGGTTCGACTCTCACTAACAACATAATTAAATTTAATATTTATAACTCTAAATATACTAATAAAACATATGATAAAATTCATTTTTCAAAACTCATTAATCATCTATTAAATTTAATATTAGAAACTCATTAATCATCTATTAAATTTGATATTAGTACACGCCAAAAATTTAGTTTACAAGATCGCATTGAAAAATTGCGAGCACAAAGCAGCCCACATATCTTCTATAGAAAATTACTATGCCCTGGCTTTCGGGAAACAATCCAAAATAAAACATATGATAAAATTCACTTTTCAAAACTCATTAATCATCTATTAAATTTAATATTAAAACATTATTAATCATCTATTAATTTTGATATTAGTACACGCCAAAAATTTAATTTACTAGATAACATTGAAAAATTGCGAGTACATAACAGGAAGCAGCCCTCATCTCTTCTATTGAAAACTACTACGTCCTGGCTTTCGGGAAACAATCCAAATCAAACCTGACTTTAACTACTAAATAGTTTCGATTCAAAACAAAAATTCATGTTTGTCTTTGTACTTCTTATGTGCATATAGTTTACGTTAATATTGAAAAAAAATCAGGTAATAATAAGATGTAACAAAAAAGTCAAAAAACAACTTATTATTAGTTACATATATAATTTTTTTTAAAAAATCTATACTATCCACATGCCAAAAATTTAATTTACAAGATAGCATTGAAAAATTGCGAGCACATAAGCATGAAGCATCCCTCATCTCTTCTGTAGAAAACTACTACGCCATGGCTTTCGGAAAATAATCCAAATCAAACTTGACTTTAACTACTAAATAGTTCTGGTTCAAAACAAAAATTCATGTTTGTCTTCTATATTTCATATGTGCATATAATTTACGTTAATATTGAAAAAAAATCAGGTAATAATAAGATGTAACAAAAAAGACAAAAAACAATTTATTATTAGTTACATAAATAATTTTTTTACAAAATCCATATTATCCATATCTATACTATCTATCTATCTATCTATCTATACTATGATAATCGAAAGGGGATATAATTTGTAGTTTGGTTAACCTCTTTTTTTGTTATCCTCTCATTTTTGGTTATCCTTCATCTACAACCGTTAGATCTTCCATTCAAATAAATCATGACTGTTAGATCGATACAATAATACTAAAAGTTATTATATACAGAGGTGTAAGGTTCGATTCCCGCAAACAACATATTAATTTATATTTAATACTAAAAATTATTATATATAAAGAAATTGTTATATACAGAGATCTAAGGTTTAAATCCCACCAATTTAAAACTAAAAATTATTATATACAAAGATGTAAGATTGGAATTCTTCCAATAACATATTAAAATTAATATTTATAATATTACACTATATATAGTATAAAAAATTAAAAAAAATAGAAGTAATCCGTGCTTTGCACGGGCTATAAGCTAGTTTGTAGTAATGAGTCCAGCCCTCTTTCCAAATATGTTCCCGTGCTGATTACAAGTATTGTTAGTTTGGTACTAGTTTTGTATTTAGCTGTAGAGTGATTATTATATTTTTGCTTTTCCCTTAATATTTTTTTGATTGAGATCGTAAATTTGATTAAATTGTGGTAATATTATTATTCAAATTTCTTTCATGGTTGAAGTGTGTTATAACGGAAGCCAGAAAGAGCTAAAAATATTATGATATACGTAAAGGAAGAGCACAGATAGGCAGAAGAGAAAACTTTATTGATCTTGAGGATAACACAGATTACAGAGTATTCAGATTACAGATGTACCAAACCAGATCTAGATCTCAGATCTAGGCTACCAATTCAGATTATAGACGTCCTTGTGACCATACTCAGATTATCAGATGTCTTTCGACTACAGATGTTCTTGACAGACTCAGATCTAGATTACAGACTCAGATCTAGATTACAGACTCTACCGATTTATGATAGACTGATTACAGACATAACAGATTATATCAGATTGATGTTGCTAGGATATGCCCCTAGAGAGTTTATATAATACTCTCTAGACGGTTACAGAAGGATCTAGAAGACTAGGCCCAAAACAAAACGGAAACAGAATAGAATTCCAATTCTGACCAGTTTACCAAAACAGAATAGAATTCCAATTCTGAACAGAAAACAGAAAATCTCTAGCACAGATTATTCAAGGCATATTTCAACAAATCTCCACCTTGACTTGAATCCTCTCACAAAATAACAGATGTACCAGACGCATCATAATAATTCCAGATGTACCAGCTGCACCATAATAATGCCAGATGTACCAGAAAAATAGATGTACCAGATAAAACTCTTCTGCCTCAGATTTTGCCCTCAAAGGGCAATCAACAACTCCGAACATTTAGCAAGTTCAAACAATGTTGAAACTTGCTATGTGGAACCAGCTTGGTAAGCATATCAGCTGGGTTATCAGCAGTACCCACTTTGCTCACCTTGATTCTCTTGTACCATTGCCTTGGAGACTGCTTTAGCCCATACAAGGACTTACATGTCACTGCTTCTAACTGTGGTTGTTGAACTTCTTGTTGTGGTTCACTCTCAACTTGAGTGACTTCCTGCTCCACCTGTTTCTCAACACCACCACTAACTGCCTCTGTCCAGAGTCTTCTAGTTAGTCCAGCAATAGAGAACATACACCTAGCTCTCTCCAGAAGTGTCTGATTCATACGCTCTGCTACACCATTCTGCTGTGGTGTATCCCTGACTGTATGATGCCTAGAAATTTCTTCATTCTTACAGAACTCATCAAACTCAGATGAGTAAAATTCCAGATCATTATCAGTTCGCAGCCTCTTAATATTCTCCGAGAATGCGATAACAACAGAACCTGATAACGTAGAACCTTGAAGAAGATACAAGGTACCACGTTTAACACCTTTCAGAACCACATTAGAACCCTTGCGGACATGTAGAACTCCACCTTCACCTCGAAAACTAAAACCCCTGCTGTCTAACATACTCAAAGATATCAGATTCTTTGTCATAAGTGGAACATGCCTAACATCATTCAATGTGCAGAATTTACCATCATCTGTCCAAATTTTAATCGAGCCTATTCCAACCGTCTTACAAGCAAAACTGTTAGCCATAGAAATATTGTCATCGTCTACTTGCTCATAGGTTGTAAACCACTCCCTGCACGGACATATATGATAAGACGCTCCAGAATCAAGAATCCACACATCAGAGTGATGTGTGTGCTCATCAGCAACTAGAGCAATATCTTCTTCAGAATCGATATTAGCTACAACAGCAGTATCTGTCAATTTATCCTGTTGCTTCTTTTTCTTGGGACAGTCAGATTTCCAGTGTCCCTTCTCTTTACAGTAATTACAGATATCATTAGGTTTTGGACCCTTAAGAACTGGTTTCTTCCCCGAGTTTCCATGTCCATTACTCCCACTGGCTATTAATCCAACAGCCTGATTATCTGCACCTGTACCAGCCGCCTTGTGGCGCAGCTCTCTAGTATGGAGAGAAGATCTAACCTCCTCTAGAGAAATAGTATCTTTACCAACAATAAAAGACTGTACAAAATTCTCATACGATAATGGTAAAGAAACTAACAGAATTAAAGCAGCATCCTCATCTTCAACTTTAACATCAATATTACGCAATTCTAATAAAATTGTGTTTAACTGATCTAAGTGATCTCGAAGAGGCATACCTTCCTACATTCGCAGACTGAATAGACGTTGCTTCAGAAGCAACTTGTTTGTTAAAGACTTTGTCATGTAAAGACTTTCAAGCTTCAACCACAAACCAGACGCGGTATCCTCCTCCGCGATTTCAGTAATAATATCATCTACAAGACACAACAGAATTGTTGAATGTGCCTTTTCTTCTAGAGTGGCCATCTCGGTGCTTGTAGAAACAGCAGCCGATTTCTGATTCAACGGCGCCCAGAGCCCCTGTTGCTTTAACAAAGCACGCATCTTGATCTGCCACAGACTAAAACTATTCCGCCCAGTAAATTTGTCAACCTTCATGCTAATACCACCAGATCCAGACATAGCTCTCCGAAAACCAAGCTCTGATACCAGTTTGTTATAACGGAAGCCAGAAAGAGCTAAAAATATTATGATATACGTAAAGGAAGAGCATAGATAGGCAGAAGAGAAAACTTTATTGATCTTGAGGATAACACAGATTATAGAGTATTCAGATTACAGATGTACCAAACTAGATCTAGATCTCAGATCTAGACTACCAATTCAGATTACAGACGTCCTTGCGACCATACTCAGATTATCAGATGTCCTTCGACTGCAGATGTTCTTGACAGACTCAGATCTAGATTACAGACTCAAATCTAGATTACAGACTCTACCGATTTATGATAGACTGATTACAGACATAACAGATTATATCAGATTGATGTTGCTAGGATATGCCCCTAGAGAGTTTATATAATACTCTTTAGACGGTTACAGAAGGATCTAGAAGACTAGGCCCAAAACAAAACGGAAACAGAATAGAATTCCAATTCTGACCAGTTTACCAAAACAGAATAGAATTCAAATTCTGAACAGAAAACAGAAAATCTCTAACACAGATTATTCAAGGCATATTTCAACAAAGTGGTTCTGCTCCTCTCATCCCCCTTACTTTTGTGGTGTTGAAATTTGAATAACCACCCACACACCTGCCTCTACCAACGCTTATGCTTACTTCATGGATACATTGTATACTTGGGAAGCAACCTGATTCGGAATTTATTTTAAAGATCCTCTTTGCAAACAGACTATGATATGTTTGATTCTGTCTTAATTTGGATTTATTGTACACGTCGCACACACACATAACTTGGTTCATTCTTGGGAAAATTGAAACATGAACTAATTAAAGGCGGAGAAATCCATTTGCCAATTATGCATGTAAAAGTTATTTATCGCATACCAAGGGGCTGACCTAAGCTACTTAATCGATCCTGGCGAGAGCCGAGCTAACCTTTTTGCACTGAGTCAATACCAACAAACCAAGAGAAGGAGGAATGCTACCTTTTGGCACTAGTCCTTGCCCTTTTGGGCTCATCCAACTACTTATCTATTGTGCCATACCGAGCGAAGAACATTTCGAGCAGGAATGAATAGGCTCATGAAAAGTGTAAACATCACTAGAAAGGTACTCGTATGCCACTAGTTCCTGTCGAAGGGTGAGCTAGGCCTCTGGAGTCACTCTGCCTGGATACTCCAAAAGGCATTGATTTTGTACGAGCAGTCATAGTAAAAGAAAATCAATGATCTAAGCACTGCCATTAGTCATAGGCGACAGTTCTGTTGCTAAGTTGGTTACGTAAAATACAGGAGTTCACTAATATTTGAATAAATTGTCATAGGTGAGGATGACAAGTTATCATATATTGTAATTTTAACATGTTATTTCTTTTTCTATAGAAAGTACATATTACTCTATTTATTTTAATTTACGGGTAGGTTCGAAATTACTCCACATATTCAATCTTAAGGAAACAAATAAGGTACATATAGAAACATTTTTAGGTACGTTTTTCGTTGTATAATGAACTTTTTCATTTATTTATCTATATATCTATATATATTATAATAACAGGAGATCAGATAAACTTTCTCTCACAAACTTCAAAATATTTTTCTTGAATTTTCATACTTCTGTTTTTCTACTAAAATATTGATTTGCATTTAATAGCACTTTAATTAAATAATAATTGAATCTAATAAATATATATTAAATACAGTTTATTTTATATTTAATATAAAATTTTAGAAATCTATGTTAGAGCATTATAAGTACTATTTTATAATATAAAATATTAATTATCTATATAAAAATTATTTTAAGATAAAATGATAAAATAAAATTATTTATATCGTGTCATTTCTAATCCTTATTCAAAATCATTGCAAATATTTTTGGACGATTTTAATTTTTTGATAAATTCTTAATCAATGACCGTGAGAATAAGATACAGAAGTATATAAATTTTTCTATTAATATCCACCATTTAAATATAAGTACTATTGTATAATTTACTTTTAAACATGAAAAAAATTACAAACAGGTATGATCAACTCTATTAAATTAAACCAATCAAACATTTTTCTTCACAAATTAAATTAAAAAAAATTATACATTCATTGTTCCATTATATTGTGTTGAGTACTGAATACAGCAAAAGAATACAAAGGGGGGGTGATTGGATTCTTGAACTTTTCTGGTTCTTGAATCTGTGTAGCAAATAAGTATCTGTGTGTCCAAATGTGAAGGTGCGGATAAGAAATGACACAAGACACAATATAACTTTAATCTAATATATTATTAGATAAAGGTTGCTACAATCTGTGAATACAAATGATAGTATTCTCAGCTTCGTTTTTCTCAGAGAGATATGACTTACAATGTATGAAAAATGTTAGATATAATTGATGTGATTTAATGTCAGTGTTTAAGTGTTACAGGTAAAGAGAGTTTAACTTGTTATTGAAAGCAGTTGTAACAGAGTTTGAGTATACGCTGATTGCTGGAAGCGCAAACGCTGACAGAGGAAAGCGTAAACACTGATAGCTGAATACATGGAAGCGCAAACACTGTTAGCGTGGAGAGAACAGAGTTTGCTAAAGTCTGTCTACTGGGAGCGTCTACAAGTCAACAGAGTTTGAAGATTAATTTAATATTAATATGGAAGCGATATCTTTGAAGATTGGATAGCTGTCAAAGAGATTGAGTTGACTTAGAAGACGTGTAGCAATCGTAATTGATATCAATTGTATAGCTTAATTTTAGGAGAATCAATTTACGATTGTACGTAACTGTATATCTTATAAATACAGTTAGGTTAACCCTAGAAGGGTATCCATCGTGAACGAATATCATTCTTGTAACCTAAGCAGCTCTCTGTGATACTTTACATCACCGAGAGAGGAATTATTAATTCCAAACAGTTTTAAGAGTTAAAACGTGTGTTCTTGTTACTTATTCATACAGTACTTGATTATATATTGTGTATTCGACCTAACAAGTGGTATCAGAGACAAATCTGTTACTTTATTACAATTAAAGATCCAAACACAATAGTAATCAATGGTAGAGATACCTCCACCATCTGAGAAAGCCCCTACTACTGTTAGTAGGTATGAAACAATTAGGGTTCCTATACTGAGGCCATTAGAGTATGCAATTTGGAAGGTGAAGATGACCATGTTTCTGGAGGCTACAGATCCAGAATATCTGGACAGAATTTATGAAGGTCCTCACAAACCTACAAAGTTATCTGCTGCTGCTGCTGGTGAGGAATCAAAAGTCATTCCAAAAGAGAAGAAAGATCTAACTGCTGAGGATCTTTCATCTATTGCAAAGGATGCGAAGGTAAGGCATTTACTTCACAGTGCGTTAGACAATGTTATGTCTAATAAAGTGATAAACTGCACAACTGCAAAGGAGATATGGGATGCACTTGAGGTTAGATGTCAAGGAACACCTGCAATTAAGAAGAACAGAAGGAACATACTCACTCAGGAGTATGAGCATTTTGAGGCAAAATCTGATGAAACCATGACAGAAACTTTTGACAGATTCTGTAAACTGCTCAATGATTTGTCATTGGTGAACAAAGAGTATGATTTAGAAGATTCAAATCTCAAGTTTCTTCTCTCTCTACCTGAAAAGTGGGATGTGAAAACGACCACTATAAGAGATAATTATGAACTTGGTGAAACAGAGATTGATGAAATTTATGGACTGCTCAAAACCCATGAATTGGAATTGGAGCAGAGAAACAAAAGATCTAGTAGAAAGTCAAAGTCTGTTGCTCTTAAGGTTGAGGAGAAACCATCAAAGAAGGAAGCATCAAGGAGAAAGGCAAAAGGAAAAGTGTTAGTCATACATTCAGAGAATGAGTCATCAGACACTGATGTTGACTCAAACACAGATGGATCATCTGATTCTGAAGATGATGAAGAGATGATGCAAATGGCTGCATTGATGGTAAAGACCTTCAAGAAGATGGGATACAAGAACTTCAAGAAGGGAAAGAGATTCTCCAAGGACTACTCAAAGTTTGATAAGAAGAATTTCAAGAAATCTGAGGGAAAGGACTTCAAATCTGGTAAGAAAGATAAGTCTGAAATTCAATGCTACAAGTGTAAGGAGATGGGTCACTATACTCCTGAGTGCAAGAAGGGTAAAACTGAAAAGGCACTCTACACCAAAGGCAGAGACTGGGCAGACACTTCAGATTCAGATGAGGAAGTCAACTATGCTCTCATGGCTACTACTCAGACTGAAAATGATGATCTCAAGGTACCTCCAACTACCTATGCTTATAATACTGATAATATAACTGAATTGAGAATTTATCTTAAAGCATTGCATATCAGTTATAGAGATCAGACTTTAGAAAATGAGAGAATAAAGACTGAGTGCTCTCAACTTAAAGAGAGAAATAAACTTGTTGAAGAACAGCTAGAGAACTTGAATAAAATTCGAAAAGAGAGAGATGATGCAGTGTTTATTGAACAGGAGTTGCTAGGTAAGTATAAGCAACTAGAATCAGAATTGGAGGATAGTAAACACATCATTAAAACGTGGACACACTCTGGTAAAGACACTCAAGAAGTGTTTCAGTCAGATACAGTAGGTCTAGGTTACTCTGTAGGAGATGAACTTATATTTGAAAATCAGGTAAAAGTTAGACCACATTGTTCATCTGAGGGTAATGTCATGGGAACAGGTGGACCTAAGACTGAAGCACAGAAAAAGGCTGTTAAAGAGTCATATGCTAAAACTTTTGTTAAAGAGGCTAACATTGGCTTAATGACAGATAAACAACTCAAGCATAAGCTTAAGGAGCTAAAGTCTGTCAACAAACAGAGAATGCCTAAGAAAAACAGAAATGGAAAGGTAGGCATAACCTCAGGAATTAAGCCAATGCTTGCTTCATTAGCTCCCAGGAAAACATGCTTTAATTGTGGTAGTACTAATCATCTTGCTAGTTTCTGCAGTAAGAATAAGAACATTAATTCTTTGCCCTCTAAAACTGCAGTTAAAAATGATTATGTGAGAACTAGACCACAGACTTTATGTAAACACTGTGGTAGTACATGGCATTCAATTTACACTTGCAGAGATTATCATGCTATTTACTATAATTACTATGAACCCAAGCCAAATTTGAAATGGGTTAAAGTAAACTCTGCTAATGTAAACTCTGAAAAAGTTAGCTTAAACTCTGTTAATGTGAATTCCGCTGCAAAAGCTAACAGAATTAAGAAAGCCAAAGGATCCAAGCAAGTCTGGATCCTTAAAACTAATAATCAGTGATTGTTTGTGATTGCAGGGCACCAGGGTCAGTACCCTAGTCGTGGACAGTGGATGTTCAGGACACATGACTGGAAATAAAGCCCTGCTATCAGAGTATGAGGAGAAGGCTGGCCCAGAAGTTTCCTATGGAGATGGCAACATAGGACATACACTGGGATATGACAATATTAATCTTGGAAATGTCATCATCACAAATGTAGCTCTGGTTCCAGGACTCAAGCATGATTTGCTATCTGTGAGTCAAATCTGTGACAGAGGATATCATGTAGATTTTCAGCCTGAATATTGCCAAGTGATCAGTAAATCTACAGGGAAAGTTGCTCTAGTTGGAAACAGACACAACAACATCTATGAAATAAAATTGTCAACAAACACTGATGGCAAAGCAGTATGTCTGTCAACAAGAATGTCCAGTGAAGAGAGTTGGAAGTGGCACAAGAAACTCTCTCATTTGAATCTGAACAACATCAATGAGCTCATAAAGAATGATCTTGCAAGAGGACTACCAAAGTCATTGTTGAATGTAGAAGGTCTGTGTGATTCTTGTCAAAAGGCTAAACAGAGAAAAGTCTCCTTCAAAAGCAAATCTGAGTCTTCAATTGTTGATCCTTATCATCTACTACATGTTGATCTTTTTGGTCCAGTGAATGTAATGTCTCTTGGAAAGAAGAAATATGCTTTAGTCATTGTTGATGAATATACCAGATTCACATGGGTATATTTTCTTGCAAAGAAGGATGAAACAGCTTTAACACTGACAGATCATATAATCCAACTGGACAAAGGGTCAGAGCATCAAGTGAAGATAATCAGAAGTGACAATGGAACTGAGTTCAGGAATTCATCTATGGAAGAATTTTGCAAGAGTAAAGGGATCAAACAAGAGTTTTCTGCACCTGGCACTCCACAACAAAATGGTGTAGTGGAGAGGAAGAACAGAACTTTGATAGAAGCTGCCAGAACCATGCTAGATGAAGCAAAGTTGCCAACATATTTCTGGGCAGAAGTAGTTCAAACTGCTTGTTTTACTCAAAATGCAACACTGATCAACAAGCATGGTAAAACACCATATGAAATGGTGAAAAAGAAGAAGCCAAATCTAAAATATTTTCATATTTTTGGATGCAAGTGCTTTGTGTTGAAGACTCATCCTGAACAGTTGACCAAATTTGACCTAAAGGCAGATGAAGGAATTTTTGTTGGCTATCCACTGTCAACAAAGGCATTCAGAGTTTATAATCTGAGAACCAGAGTGATCATGGAGTCTATTCATGTGTCATTTGATGACAAGAAAATAACTGGACTTGAAGATGTTAATGAGCATGATCAACTGCACTTTGAAAATGAAGATTTATTAAACTCGGATGATACAGATCTGACAAACACTGTTGAGGTCAATTCTGAACCTCTACTGGTAAACACTGAAGAAACTTTTCAATCAGAAACAAGGGAAGAACCAGTTGAGGGGGAGCATGAAGAATCACATCAAAGTGATAATTCAAACACTGGTAGTGACTCAATTGATAACTCTGATCATTCAAATTCTGAGCAGTCACATTCAGGGGGAGCATCTGAAAATGAAGAGAGACACCAAGAAAATCAGGAGAGCATGGATCAAGGGGGAGGATCACATGATGACAGAAGCAATCTGCCTTCTGCAAGAAAATGGACTAAGTCACATACACCTGATTTAATTATTGGTGATCCAGATGCAAGAGTAAGGACAAGAAGTGCAACAACAAATGAATGTCTGTTTCATGCATTCTTGTCACAAACTGAGCCAAAGAAAGTAGAAGAAGCTCTGAAAGATGCTGACTGGATAACAGCAATGCAAGAAGAGCTAAATGAATTTGAGAGAAATGAGGTGTGGACCCTTGTACCAAGGCCAAAGAACAGATCTATTGTTGGTACTAAATGGGTTTTCAGAAATAAAACTGACAGTGATGGTGTGATCACAAGGAACAAAGCAAGACTGGTAGCTAAAGGCTATTCACAGCAGGAAGGGATAGATTATGATGAGACTTTTGCACCAGTTGCCAGATTGGAGGCAATAAGGATGTTTCTTGCCTATGCTTCTCACAAGAAATTCAAGGTTTTTCAAATGGATGTGAAAAGTGCTTTTCTGAATGGAAAACTTGAAGAAGAAGTATTTGTTGAGCAACCACCTGGTTTTGTAGATCCAAAATATCCAGATCATGTCTATAGGTTAGACAAGGCACTCTATGGACTTAAACAGGCACCTAGGGCATGGTATGAAACACTTGCTAAATTTTTGCTAGAAAGTGGGTTTCACAGAGGTACTATTGACAAAACTCTGTTTTACTTTCAATCTGGTAATGACCTGCTCTTAGTACAGATATATGTAGATGATATCATTTTTGGATCTACTAATGATAAACTCTGTAAGAAATTTGCCAAGCTCATGCAGTCTAGATATCAAATGAGTATGATGGGAGAGTTAAGCTATTTTCTAGGCTTACAGGTGAAGCAAACAGATGATGGAATTTTCATTAATCAAGCAAAATATACCAGAAATCTTCTCAAGAAATTTGGCATGCTTGACTGTTCATCTGCAACAACTCCCATGGCAACTGCAACAAAACTGGACAAAGATACAGGTTCATCAGTGGATATGACAAGCTACAGAGGGATGATTGGTTCTCTACTCTATTTAACAGCTAGTAGACCTGATATCATGTATGCCACATGTCTGTGTGCAAGATTTCAGACAGATCCAAGGGAACCACATTTAACAGCTGTGAAGAGGATTTTCAAATATCTCAAAGGCACTGTAACCTTAGGGCTGTGGTACCCAAGAGAATCAGATTTTAAGCTACTTGGTTACTCTGATGCAGATTTTGCTGGCTGTAAGATTGACAGAAAAAGCACAAGTGGAAGTTGTCAATTTCTTGGTGACAGACTAGTGTCTTGGTACAGCAAGAAACAGAAGTCAATATCTACATCTACAGCTGAAGCAGAGTATATTGCTGCTGGTAGCTGTTGTGCACAGATTTTATGGATGAAGAATCAACTACTGGATTATGGGTTGAGGTATAGTAAAATACCTATTTTCTGTGATAATCAAAGTGCTATTGCAATGACAGGTAATCCAGTACAACACTCAATGACCAAGCACATCAGCATAAGGTATCACTTTATCAGAGAGCATGTAGAGGAAGGCAATATTGAGCTTCACTTTGTGCCTACAGATCAACAACTTGCAGATGTTTTCACAAAGCCTCTAAGTGAAGCAACATTTACAAGACTGGTCAATGAACTAGGGATGGTATCTGGTTTTGACTAAACATGTTGGTTAGACTCAAACTCTTTCAAATAAAATGTGTTGCTCATATCTCTGTAAATTGCTAAAGTGCTATGTGAACCTTATTAATTAAACTCTGTCAGCATGATTGTTGGTCATACACTGTTAATATGTTTGTTAAACTCTGTGAATTCTGAGTTGATTTTTGTCTGAATGAAAATACCGATGAAGAAAAATGTATAGAGCATGATTTTCAGTGAAAAATCAAGATTCTTTTTGAGTCACTGTAATCTGATCAGAAATTGCACAGTAAGTTAACACAGCATGATACTGTTTCATATTTAGAGCATCTCTTAGTTTATTTGATCCTAAACTCTGAATCTATGAATACTGTATGCATTGCCTCTCATGAATAACACTGATATTGATGAACTCTAAACTATGATTAGTGACACTCTGTTTCCAAGTCATACTTGATTCTTGTTGATTCTGTGTTTGCACTTGTGAAAATTTTAAAACTTGAGATGTGTCATTGTTTATTTTGGTGAGAAACAGTTCATGTCTGCACCCTGTGAGATTTTGAGCCGAATAAGTGATTGATACATTTTATATCAATCAGATTTTATTGTTGTGTGATGTTCATCAGTAAGTATGTTGCTCTAGAACTTGCATTAAACCATTTTGGGACTACATGATATATGTATGCATAAAGATGATAAAGGCATTAGGATTAACCATCTTTCTTTAAACACTCTTTGAACTCTGATCATAAACACTGTTCATAAAACACTACCCTTAGTAAACCCCTTTGAGCCAAATTAACTGCTCATTTTTCTTGAATACTGAAGTATTAAGAGCAGTTATATTCGTTTGTTAAATCAAATTCAAGCAGGTGAGTATTTCTTAAGAAAAGATATCTTACTCAGTATATATATATGAATAAAAAAAAAAAGGGTATATATACTGATCATCTTGTACAAATATGTACTAATCATTTGACTGAACATTTTGATCAAATAAATTGTTCAGTTAGAAATTCTCATCTCTTCTCATCTGTTTGATTTCACTCAATTATAACCCTGAACAAAGTCCTTTTGATTTGTGCATATATGTAATCGAAGTGGTGTAGATTTGGTGGACATTCAAGCTTATGGTAGTATCTGCTTTTACTGATTGAATCTGAGAGTAAACACTTCACCTAAACAATTGTGTGATGTGAGAGTTTGTGAAACAATCCTTGACATGTAACTCACTGAATGATGCTTTGATGTTTTTCTCCTGATCTTTTTGTCTTTAATGACTGTGTGCTTACGTGGATAATCATGATCATAAACTGGAACAGGGATATTCAGATTTCTGTAATTAAGGAACTACAGAGTTTAGCATTCATCATATACTCTGTGTTTAATATGAGAGTTTGTGCATTCAGTGTTTATTGTTTTGATTTATGGATTTTATGAAATATTAGATGCTATAAAAATTGATTTGGTAAACTCTGCTACTCACACACGAAAATCACGACTGTGCATTTTTGAAAGGGTTTTTGTGATAAAGATTGAAAATTTGACAAACACTGATTGATTGTGTTCTGTACTCTAAGGTATATTTTCATTAAGATAATTTGAAAATTTAGGAGTAAATGGAGTAGTTGACAACTGTTAATTAGTGTAATTAGTGGTAACGTGTCTTGATAAACGGAACGACAGCGGTAATAATGGCTTTTACTGCGCATGTATTAAGTGAACCGTTGCATGTGTGACACGTGTCCCACTCACTCATCATTATGTCTCACTTTTACATTTTTCAAGGGAACAGTTGCGTGTTTTCAAGTAAAATCGTTTGAGTTTAGTTTTTAATTAAAACTCAAATTCCTTTTTGCCATAATCACTTTTACCCACTCGTATTCACTCTACCAAAACAGAGAACATCTTTGTTTTTCACTTTGGCATTTTCACAAACACCTTTCTTGCAAAACATTTTCACAGTTGTTTCTTGCTTATTTCTTGATTCAATGGCAACTAAACCTTTCACTGTGTTTGGTCTACGCTTTGTGCCTAACAATTATGCAGCTTTACTTGAGAACGACCGGGCTCCAGAGGCGTTCCATCTAATGCAAAATTTTCTTCGAGATTCTGAGATTGGGCAAGCGCTGGTTGAACCGGCTACTCTATCTGCTTCCCAAGTTGTTAATTTCTGGCAAAACTCAAGATATATAGAAGGAGGAGAGAATGGAACTCCGTCTATCATCTTCTCTCATGAAGAACAAGAGTTTGTGATTACTCCACAAACTGTTCGTGATGTCATGGATTTCGACACACATACTTCATATGCTGTTGTCTCTGAGCAAAATCTGAGGGAAATGCTAACAGAGATTGGGTACATGGAATCACTTGCCAAGCTGGGCAGTGTGAGTAGGCCAAACTTGAGAAAAGAGTGGAATTTTTTCTTTGATTGTATCACCAGGACATTCCAAAAGAAGGTCACCAACTGGGATGCTATTCCAATGGACAGTCTGCAAATTGGGTATTCTCTACTCTATGGCAGTAATTTTGATTTTGGTAGATATGTTTTAATGAATTTGGGTGATAAGTTGTCAGAGTCTACTACACTTTACTTTGCTAGATTTTGTCAACTTCTGTTCAATGCATGTGTTTCTGGGTTAACTATTGATGAAGCTGATGAAATTCAACCTTTTCGAGTCACTAAGAGAATATTCTCTGATATGACTAACAAAGATGTTGGAAAAGACATACCTCCTTTAGTATTGCCACTTGCTTTACAGAACTTTGTCAATCAACCACAAGATTCTCCATCACCAAACCATGAACCACATGAACCACATCAACCAGAACCATAATCTATGCCTGAACCTTTAGCCACTGATCGTACAGAAAACATCTCATCTCATCCTACTCAATCACCTGAGCCAATACCAACAACCACTGATCAACCCATATCACCTCAAACACAAACTGAACCTCAAAAACAACCTGACCAAATGAATACTGAACCAACAAACCCTGTCACTATCACTCATCCACAACCACCATCTAAGCCAAAAAGGAAGAAACATACTGCAATCAACACCAAACATTCTAGGGCTAAACAGACAACTCCAAAGGCTGTTTATTCTAGAAGATTCATACAAAGGGCAAATAGACCTTCAACACCATCAGCTGAGGACAGTTCTAGTCAAGTTGAAGAGCTGATTCCAGTGCCTCAAGCTAAGAGGAGAAGGCTCATTCTTACTGATTCTGATGATGAGCATGAAGTTGAAGCTCCAGAGGTGGTTTCACAGCAAACACCTACTGTTGAGGTTGTAGAGAAGGTTGCTATATCTGCAGAGGTTGAAATACCTGCAAAGGATGATGCTCCTGTAAACACTGATTTACCTGCAGAGGATGACATGCCTGCAGAAGAGGGTCACAGAGATGGTTTTTCACCAGTGGATGATGTTCTTGATTCAGTTCTACCATTCTCTGATCCTATCTCATTTGCTGAAACTCCAATTTCTTTTAATGAGGTTACACATTCTATTGATACTGGTGTTGCTGATGGGCCTACTGTTGTTCTTGAAGACACTGAGGTTGCATCACACACTGAACTAAACTCTGATGCTCATCATGGTTCTGAGCATGGTGAGGAGATTGATAAACAAGAGAAGGTTATTTCTTCAGAGCAGATTCAAGCTAATAAAGGAAAACAGGTTGCTCAAGAATCTGTTGTTGCTCAAGATGAAGATATTGCTTCAGTTGCTTCTACTCATGAGTCTGTGAGTGATTCGATTGAAGAAAACAGTACAGGAACTGAAAATGAACAATTTCAAACTGATGGTCAGAAAACAGGAGACAAACCAGATTTTGCTGGACCTTCTGCTAATGAGGTTGATGATGCTTATTTGAAAAAGCAAACTGCTGATTGGTACAAGTCAGATTGTATCTTTCCTCCTGGAAGAGCAGCTAATTTTCTACAGTCACATTCCTCAAAGATTTCAAATCCTGATATCTTTACTTGTCTTCAAGGCACAGTGATTCAGATCAAGACTTTGAATCACAGATTTGATGAAAATAAGAAGGCAATTGTAGATCTTCGAACAGAGGTTGCTACTCATGAAGAGAAAGCTCAACTAGCTAATGCTAAGCTTTTCCAACAATTCTCCAAAGCTCAAGCAAATCTTAATGACAAACTGAGCACAGTTGAAAAGCATCAGATTTTACTGAATGAGAAGGTTGATTCCATTGCAAACTCTCTTGAGTTAATCACCTCCATTCTGATTCAAGATGGTGATGATGATGTCAAAAAGGGGGAGAGAATTGCTAAAACCAAGTGTAAGCAAACTCAAACTCTGTCAAAGAAAGATCATCTTGATGATGAAGGTACCAATGCTGAGAAGGGCTTAAGAAATGCAAATTCTAGACAAGGACATGGGAGGTCTACAAGGTCAAAGCCGAATTTGGTGATAGATACAAATACTCAGAGTACTTCTGGTTCAAAGCCAAAGGATTTGTCATTCTCTGACAATCCACAAACAGATGAAGAATTGGCTGCAAAACGTTTTTGTGAAGAGAATGCTGAAGCTACACTTGAGGATATTCAAGCTGAAGAAAAGCTGTTGCAGAAAGAGCATTTAAAAGCTCAAAAGTCCAAGAAAGTGAAGAAAGTTGTTAAAGCTTCAAAGTCTTCAAGGCCTGCAATGAAAGGAATTAAGATCAAAGAAAGATTATCTGGTATTCAAGAAGAAGAAGAAGAAGATAAAGGAAAGCTGATTAGAAAGTCTTCTATTGATGCCAAGCTGAAGTTAAAAGGAGTGATGGGTGAAGAGGGCAAGAATAAAATGATAATTACAACCTCTGTTGATACACATGTTGTACAGAAGAATGAAGACACAACCTCTGTTGCTGCACAAGTTGTGACTACACCAATACTGTCTTCTCAGCTGAAATCAAAATTTGGAAAAGGTGTTCTTCATGATTCAAGTCTTGCAGCTACAGCTCCAGCTACAACTCCAATGGATTTTACTGATGGTAGAGCTTTATCTGGTAAAATCGCATACAACAAAGGAGGCATAGGCTCACATAGAGATAAAAGACAGAATGTTGCTCCCAGAGATCCTTCTTCATTGTCTGTTCCAGGTCGTGGTGTCACTCAAGAGAGTTTAGACAGACTGGAGTCAGTACAGCTTGTTCATCAGAAAAGTTTAGGAAAGGATTTCTTGTTATACTTCATGGCTGATGGAACGGTGTTCAAGATTGCTGAGAATGATATTGATTTGAAATTCTGGGAAGAACTAGAGTATGTTCTGTACATTTTCAGAGTAAGAAATCAAAGAGCTCAATCAGTTGTAAATGTGCTCAGACAAAAGATGATACAGAATCTTGCAAATAGACATATGAAATACAGCAAGTATGTTCCGAAGTACAGAGACTGGAATGGAAATCTGATTGAAATGCAGAAGGGAACTACAAAGCTGAAGACTGATCTTGGGATTACTGTTCTAGATTTTAATGTAAAGTCTGAAGAAGTGAAGTTTATCAGATTGGGAAATGAAATGAGAAGAAACAAGATCTATGATCTCAGAGCTGCTATTTTTCAAACTGATGAGAATGATCCAGATTTAAGAGAGATCAAGGTAGCTATGGAGATTGAACTTGAAAATGCTGAGAGGAGGTTGTTGATTGATTATCTCAGAACAACTCCAGATCTTGAGGAGGTTAGGTAGACAGAATTTGTAAGTAATTCGTATTTTCTGTAAATTTTGCTAAGTTAAGTTTAAACTCTGATTATATGTTAAACACTGTGTTTTTATTTGTTAGTTTTGACATCATCAATTATTATGAACTTGTACATTTTTTTTAATGAACAAGTTGGGGGAGATTGTTAGATATAATTGATGTGATTTAATGTCAGTGTTTAAGTGTTACAGGTAAAGAGAGTTTAACTTGTTATTGAAAGCAGTTATAACAGAGTTTGAGTATACGCTGATTGCTGGAAGCGCAAACGCTGACAGAGGAAAGCGTAAACACTGATAGCTGAATACATGGAAGCGCAAACACTGTTAGCGTGGAGAGAACAGAGTTTGCTAAAGTCTGTCTACTGGGAGCGTCTACAAGTCAACAGAGTTTGAAGATTAATTTAATATTAATATGGAAGCGATATCTTTGAAGATTGGATAGCTGTCAAAGAGATTGAGTTGACTTAGAAGACGTGTAGCAATCGTAATTGATATCAATTGTATAGCTTAATTTTAGGAGAATCAATTTACGATTGTACGTAACTGTATATCTTATAAATACAGTTAGGTTAACCCTAGAAGGGTATCTATCGTGAACGAATATCATTCTTGTAACCTAAGCAGCTCTCTGTGATACTTTACATCACCGAGAGAGGAATTATTAATTCCAAACAGTTTTAAGAGTTAAAACGTGTGTTCTTGTTACTTATTCATACAGTACTTGATTATATATTATGTATTCGACCTAACAAAAAACTTGACTTCTCAAAAAGTTAACAACTAAGGAAGTGAGGCTGTATCCTTATAGAACATGGATACGACCTACTTATTGCAAATAAGGTAGCCGAACAAATTACTTTCTAGTCTGTCTATCCTTTTTGAGTAAGTGTCCAAACAGTTACAGATTTGACTTTGCAAAGCCTGTTCAGATCCACTTCTTTAGCTCTTTGTCTCTTCTATATCTCTCCAAGCTTCCTTGTAGGTTTTCCAGAGCACATTACAGATTGTGGTCCATAAAGTGAATTGGCTTGTTGCAGGTTTCAGACGTGTACAATTTCTTCAGTATTTTGTCTCTAAGAATGTATTCGAGAAGTGACTAAGTAAGTGGTTCGAGAACTAGGATTGACTTGATCGATAACTCTGAGTTCTCGAATACTGTTATATGACATATCGAATCACTTCTCGAATAGCTCTTTTCTCTGGGAATCCTTGAGTTGTCGAATAGTGCATTTTGACATGTCGAATCCCTGAGATAGCGAATAGCTTTTTGAGTCCTTGAGATATCGAATGGAACTTTGACTTGTTGACTCTTTGAGAACCCGAATACCACTTTGACTTCTTGAGTTCTCGAATAGAGTAGTAGACATATCGAATCTCTGAGATATCGAATGAGATATCGAACAGTGTATTCAGAGATAACGAATAGTGTCTTGAGATATCGAATCCCTGACTTCTCGAATGCTGGACTTCTCGAATAGACAAAACTACTTCTCGAATTGGTACTTAGGCAAATTCTTCATTTCTCAAAATCCCAACTGTGATTATTTGACAGTCTTTATCTCTTTGCTTGAGGCATGAACCTAGGAACTTATTTCAAGCATTATTCTTGACTCAATAAGTATAGTTACACAACTAGAATTTGTTGCCTATTACAAGTACAAAGCAAGTAGAAACTCTACAACTAGAAGTTCCCCCAGTTAAGAGGTCATGTAAGTAATGCAAAGCATTACAAACAATTAGGCTTGTTATTAGAGTTAAACAGGCATGTCTCTGTGACTAATAATCTCCCCCAAATTGTGAGTAAGACCCTTAGTCACAATTTCATGTCTGATAACAAGCCTAACATACATAAAGATGGAACTTTAAAAAGTACAGGTATGAAATTTGATTGAGAGCATGAGTTGAATTACAAGTTGAGTATTCTTACAATATGATGAAATACTAGCCATTCCCTTTTGATTCCATTTTCATTGCTTTGGCTTGTAGATCATCATATGCTTTCTGTTTTCTTTCTTGCTCTTTCCTTGTATTCTCATCCATAGCTCTTATGATTTCTACCATAGCATCTAATTCTTCAAGCAGGATAGAGTTTTTGAAATCTTTAAGTACTGGTTTTAGTATATTGGCAGGATAATGATTGAGTAGGTTCATTCTGATATTGACATTGTAAAATTTCTTCTCATATACTTCACCACATAGGGATCAAACTGAACTCTACACAATCCCTTAGCCCTTAGCTTTTCTGCCTCAATCTCCAGTCTATCAATTTCTTTCTCTCTATCTAACCATTTCTCAAGGCACCCCTTCCTTATTGCTTCAGCATGATTTCTCTTCATTCTCACAAAGTCAATCAACTCCAACTTCCATACTTTCTCCACCTTCTCTTCAGAATCCAACAATGCAATAATTCTTTCTATCTCATATAACTTGCCCCAACTTTGACAACCCCCTTGTTTGAATTTTCTCTGTCTCCCATCAGTATACTTGATCTCAAGGAAGTCATTCACAATTGCAGTAGAGTAGATTCTTTGAGCTCTCAGAAATAACAGTTGGTCTTCATCAAAATCTTCATCTAGTGGTTGGAGTTTCAATCCTGGAATGATTGTTAGGGCTCTTGACCTAGATGGCTTTACTCTCTTAGCAGCATGCTTGAAATTAGATCTTTTTACTTGATTGCTTGGCTGAAATTTTTGACCTTTGTTGGAAGACCATAGTAGTATTCCATTAGCAGTTTACTTTCTGAAACATACACATGGTTTCTTGGCTTGAATCTCCTTCTCTTCTTGAGATAGTAAAACATTTGCAGAGGCCATGGAATTTGACTTTTGTAGGTCACTACTAACAGTATTCACCCTAGACTTAGAGTCTTGTGTTGTGGTGAGGTTACTGTCAGCAATGCCTATGACTTGTTGTTTTACACTTGTTCTCTCATAGACTTTCCCTTGGTCATTACCATCTTTCTTCTCTTTGTCATCCCTCTTCTTTTTCTTGTCTTCATCTCCCTTATCACTCCTGTGATGTCTTCTCCTCTCATCACTTTTATCCTCATCTTTGTCATCCTTATTTCTCCTAGGCTTGGCAATTTCTGGAATTACACCAGTTGCAATAAAGGATCTGAGAATTTGCAGTGCCTCTAGTTCTTCAGCATTTCTGGTTCCACCCTTCTTCTATAGTTGATCAATGATTGCAATAATAAGTTTGTGATTTTGAGGTGTGAGATCATGAGGAATCACCAGTTGTTTAATGTCTTCAATTCTGGTGCCAGCCTGATAGACAATTGTCCATGGCTTCTTAAACACTTCTGGGAGCCTAGAAGGTTGGCCATTCCTCAGGTCATCATATAGACTTTTATTGTTTTCATTTGCATCCCTCTTCTCAATAAGCCTGATCAGTGCATCTATCTCTGAATGTTTCAATGTTTGTAGAGTGTTGTAGGTTAGATGCCAGATACTGGATTTTGCCACCATTATCACCTCCTTGAACCATAAACCATTGACTCTCCTAGGTATCACAGTGAAGTAATTAATCTGATCCCTCAGCCTCCTTAGATATATTTGAGTGTCATCAGCCTGTTCCCTTGAGACTTTCAGAAACTTCAAGAATGCATCATCATGGTAGACATTAGAGTTTGCAACTTCTTGTAGCTTGGCCTCAGTAACCACCTTTACTTCTACAGGTTTGACACTTTCAACTTTGGTAGATGGAGAGTTATCAGATGGCATACTCCCTGCAATCACTGTGATTATGATAGATTGCTTCTGACCATCAGGAGTTGTGATGTGCACAGTTGGTAGAGTGACAACTAGCAGAGAAGATGGAGGCTCATCAACTTTTGATTTTCCTTTGCCTGGCACATTGGGTATGGATATGGATTTTGAAACTCTTTGGTGACCACCCTCATTTACCTTGATGCCTTTAGCTTGAGTTTTCTCCCCCTTTGGATTTGAGTTCCTTGAGGTCCTCTTCTCCCCCTTAGGCTTGTTGTCAGGCACAGAGGCTTGATGAGTGACCACAGGGTTTGAAGATTCTTCAGGGAGAGGGAGACCCATGTGCTTCATCATTGTAGACAATATGGACTGTTGATGCAGGATAACATCGGCTGTGGTGGTGGCTTGAGTGTTCAACTGCTCAGTGAGAGTTGCTACCTTGTTTGTAAGATGAGCATTAGACTGAGTGAGAGTGGCTACTTCCTTTTCAAGTGCATATACCTTGTTGAACAACTGAGTAGATTTGAAGCCAGACAGGGATTGTTCTTTAAGTCTCTGCACTTCAAACCTAGTCATATCATGCACGGGGACTTCAGTGATTAGCTTATCTCTATACTGATTGGCAAAAAGTGTCCAAAGCATGGCATTGGCCTCAGTTGTCTGATCAGTGAGATTTTGGAATTTGTGCCCTAGGCCTGTGACAACATCTTTGAGAATGGCTAAACCATTGTCCATCTTGGTGCAGGTAGACTTGTAGGCTAGAATATCCTTGACTATAGTCTCCAATTGAGGAAATTTGGAATCAAAAGTCCTCTTTATCTCATGCACCTCCTTGGTTGTGGCTGTACACACTTCATTAACTTCTATCTTTAGACCCTTTCCAAGGTAGTGTGCAGCCTTGAGAATGCCCTTGTAGCTGTCATTCACTACTTCATACACATCACTAGGGGTGAGAGATTTGGCATTGGACCCTAGTGAAGTGATGTACTCTTCTCTGAGATACTGAAGACTGTCTGAGAGAGGAATATCAAACTGTCCTTGTAGCCAGGCATCTACATTGCCATCTCTCTCAGTATCATCTATTATCTTTGCCTTCTGTAGCTCCACATCATCTCTGTGGCATAAGAGAATAGCTTCATAGTCAGGATTTGGCAGGTTTGCAGTGAGGAGGTTCTGAGCAATCTTTGTGAACTCAGGGATCTGATCCACAATTAAGCTTTGAAGTGCTTCAACCGTCAACTGTTGTGGAACAGACCCTGATCCTGAAGCACTGTCATGTTGCACAGGCTTCATCCATTCTGACATAAAGTCAGAGCTAGAGCTAGGCAAGCTAGACTCCTCAGTTACAGATACAACTTCTGCAACCGGATGGATTGACTCTACTACTGGTGTCTCCACAGAAGTGGGATGAGTTACACCAGTAGTTGACACAGGCACAGAGTCTCTAGTGACAACTAGTGGAACCTCTGTGTTTGTGATGGTGTCATTAGGATATGCCCCAGCATGCATTCCCTCACCATCTAAATGTGGGTCCTGGGTGGTGAGAAAGGTGTCATGCACCAAGTCACTTGAATCCATTGGCTCATCAAGAGAAGAGAATTCTTGATGATCAATGCCTTGCTCCTCAATTGTTTGAGTTGCAGGCTCCAAAGAAATATGAGTGGTAGATTCTGGAAGAGAAGTGTTTTGTAGATTAGATTTTGGCAACTCCCCCTGAGAGATAGAGGGAGTTTCAATTGTGATGTGCTCTCCACTCAGTGTTGTGCCAGCCTTATCACTCCCATGTGCTGACTCTGTACAAATAGGTGCATTGAGGAGGATGCTTGATTCTATAGATGCACCATGTTGAGAGGATACATCTAGTGAACTGTGTGCCCCTGATTTTACAACTTCAGCCATTTGTGTGACTGAAGAGGTGGTCCTAGATTTATTCCTCTTTGGCCTCTGTAAGGGTGACTCAGGTTCCTTACTGTCTATACCTAATTCCATAGCCAATGCTGCTTCAGATAATATGTTCAAGGGTGCAGACATTACCTCCTTTCTCTTCTTTTTACTAACATCACCCTTTTGAGAGGATGATGCAGTTGGCTCACTGTGTGGTAGAGTGTTTGGTTGAGAGGGTTGGTTAGCAAGCCTTGGGTTAGCATCTTGTACTACTTGCTTAGGCTGTGCTAACTGTGACTTTGAGTCAAATGTTGGCATGTTGTGGGGGTAAGTCCTAAATAGACTCTCCATATGGGGAGTTATTTTGAGTCTTACATCCACATCATTCCTAGTCTCCAAATTACCAAAAATAAGTTTGGTCATGGACCTAGGGTAGCCTATTCTACTGTTATCTACTCCAGGCAATTCAATCAATTTAGCATTTTTAAAGTTAAGTATAGATTGAATATAGCGAGGGAAGAAAATTTCAGTACCTCTCTTGGCTGTGTTCTTGCCAAGTCTCCCATATAGCTCCTGTAGAATAATTTGACCAACATCTATCTTTCTCCCATAAGCCAAGGCATAGCCTATTTGCTGTGCAGATGCACTAATCTGATCGAAGCTTGACTTCCTGGCTGTGAAGACTTGAAGAATGGTGGCAAACACATAACTCTACTCTTTCCGCAGATGCTTCCTATTTAACTTCCCAAGATTGATCACATCTGAGTAGTTGATGAATTCAAAGAATTCTTCCAACTGTGTATTTGTGGCAAGTGTGTCATATGACTCTTGTTGTAATTCTAGTGCTTGATTCATGTCTGCTGTAGTAATAGTAATATCCTGGCCTTGAATCTTGCAATAGACTACGTAGGAGGTTATAGCATTCTCGAGGGCAATGACTTCCACGGTGGCAGTTCTCCAAAACTGTTCTAGGAGGTCCAGATACAGAGTTGGGTTGGCTGATAGTGCACTCTTGATGTATGATTCTGACATCCAGCGTACAAAGCAGTTGAAGTTTACATTAGGTTCTTCCACATCATTAGTTATTGCGATGAAATTGGTTTGAGTGGGTATGGTGAGTTAGGTGTTTGCCATTTGTATATAGAAGAAAAGAGAATGAAGGTTGAAGAAGAAATTAGGCTTTTGCAGTTAGGGTTTTCAGAGGTTTTGGGAGTTTAGATGCTTGAGAAATCGAATGAAGTGAATCGAATAGATGTAGAATTGTATAGATATGAAGTACTAGAATTGTCGATTAGACATATGTTTTGTATCGACAAGTCAGGCATTCGAGAAGTAGAAAACAACTATTCGATAAGTCAAGAAAGGCTTAATCGATAACTCAAGCATGTTGTAACTCACAGCTGGCAGTTATCTAACTTAGAATAAATTCTAAATTAGGTAAGATATGTGTTTATGAGTAATTCTGAATTTTGAATAAAAATCCAAAATCGGTTAAAATTCAGCGAGAAATCAGCCTTTTCAAATGATTCGAGAACTCAAACATGCTATTCGAGAACTTTATCAATAGAGAACTTAAATACCTTATTCGAGAACTCACTCATGTCTCTGTTCGAGTTCTCTAAAAGACACTATTCGAGAACTCAAGAGTGTCCTGAATAGGCTTGTTAGAGAAGTCGACCACTGACAATGAAAGGAACCATCCGAGAAGTCTGACTTATCGAACTATTCTTTTTACTCATAGAAACTCAATTTTCACTATCTTTTGAAAATCTACCAGACATATTCTATAAAGAATATTCCAACAGATTAAATAGTGATGTTCTCAAAATTTCACAGAAATTTCAAGTTTACAAGATATGATTTTTTGATATATGCAGCAGATTGGAAATATTTATAAATCATATATTTCAGCCAACACTTACTTCAAAAATATTGAGCATTTAAATAAAGTAAGTGTTTACTGCTAACTTAGTTGATATATTCACTTAGCCAGAATCTGAAAAATTCAGCATTCCAATCTCACTAACCAACCTTGTGAAGGTGGCTTCATCTAATGGCTTAGTGAATATGTCAGCTAGTTGTTTATCTGTAGAGACATAATACAACTCAATGGTTCCATTAGTTGCATGTTCTCTAATGAAATGATATCTGATGTCAATGTGCTTTGTTCTAGAATGATTGACAGGATTGGCAACTATAGAGATTGCACTTGTGTTGTCACACATGATTGGAATTCTTTCCAACACAAGTCCATAATCTCTAAGTTGGTTTCTAATCCAAAGCACTTGAGCACAGCAACTTCCAGCAGCTATGTATTCAGCCTCAGCTGTAGAAGTTGACACAGATTGTTGTTTCTTGCTATACCAAGAGACTAACCTTTGTCCAAGAAACTGGCAGCTACCTGAGGTGCTTTTCCTATCCACTCTGCATCCAGCATAATGAGCATCAGAATAACCAACCAGATTGAACCCTGTGTCCTTAGGATACCATAAACCCAAGTTTGGAGTGCCCTTCAGATATCTAAAGATCCTTTTTATAGCAATCAAATGTGATTCTTTTGGATTTGATTGAAACCTTGCACACAAATATGTAGCAAACATGATGTCTGGCCTACTTACAGTGAGATAGAGTATAGAACCAACCATGCCTCTGTAGACTGAGATATCTACTTTCTTGCCTTTAGCATCTTCATCTAATTTAGTGGCAGTGGCCATGGGTGTCTTTGCAGGTGAGCAGTTTTCTAAGTCAAACTTCTTCAATAAATCCTTGATGTACTTGGTTTGACTGATAAAGATACCATCCTTCCTTTGACTGACTTGCAACCCAAGAAAGAATGTCAACTCTCCCATCATACTCATCTCGTATCTGCTCTGCATAAGTTTAGAGAATTTCTCACACAACTTCTCATTTGTAGACCCAAATATGATATCATCCACATAGATCTGAACTAGGATAATATCATCACCATGCTTCTTGTAAAACAGTGTTTTGTCCAATGTGCCTCTAGTGAATTGATTTTCAAGAAGAAATTGTGATAGAGTATCATACCATGCCCTTGGAGCCTGCTTAAGTCCATACAATGCCTTAAGCAATCTATAGACAAATTCTGGGAAGTGTGGATCCTCAAAGCCAGGTGGTTGTTGCACATAAACTTCTTCTTCCAACTCTCCATTCAGAAATGCACTCTTGACATCCATTTGATAAACTTTAAAGTTTGAATGAGCAGCAAATGCCAAGAATATTCTGATGGCTTCCAATCTAGCAACAGGGGCAAATGTCTCATCATAATCAATGTCTTCTTGTTGAGAGTATCCTTTTGCAACCAACTTTGCTTTGTTTCTTACTATTACACCATCTTCATCCATCTTATTCATCAGAACCCATTTTGTTCCAACAATGGTTCTATCTTTTGGTGCAGGCACAAGTTCCCATACTTTGCTCCTTTCAAATTGATTCAGCTCCTCTTGCATAACAATTATCCAGTCGGGGTCCATCAGTGCATCATCAAGTTTCTTAGGCCAAACTTGAGATAGAAAGCAACCATAGAGACAGTCATTTAAAGTTGCTCTCCTAGTTCTTACTCCTACATTTACATCTCCAATGATTTGGTCTGCAGTATGTGATCGATCCCATTTCCTTGAATGCTCAGTCTGATTTCTTATTCTTGATGTTGCTTCATCATCCAAGTCATGATCATTCTCATTTCCTCCCCCTGTGATGTTGCCACTATTCACAGGTGTGTCTTGGATGCTTATTTCTCCACTATTGATTGGCACAAATTCTTCTCTTGTATCATCATTCACTTGAGTTTGTTGAACTTGAGTTTCAACTTCAGTTTCATTCTCTTCATCAGAATCATCTAGATTATCAAACTTTAATGGATCTTTATCTTCATCATTGGCTTCTTCTAATCCAGGTAGTTTGCTGTCATCAAATGTCACATCTGTGCTTTCCATAATTTTCTTTTGACTGATGACATAAACTTTGTATGTAGTTCTTTCCATAGAGTAGCCAAGAAAAATTCCTTCAAATGCCTTTGCATCGAATTTTCCAACATATTCTGAATTATCCTTCAATACAAAGCATTTGCTTCCAAAAGTATGAACATACTTTAGAGTAGGCTTCTTTCCAGTCATCAAATTGTAAGGTGTCTTTCCAGTGTTTTTGTTGATGAGGGTTCTGTTCTGGATATAGCATGCAGTGCTCACAGCCTCAGCCCAAAAACATGTAGGCATCTTTGCATCAAGCAACATTGTTCTAGCAGCCTCAATTAGAGTTCTATTCTTTCTCTCAACAACTCCATTTTGTTGTGGAGTCCTTGGAGCAGAGAATTGCTGAGAAATTCCATTCTCTTTGCAAAATGCTTCAAGTATGGCATTTCTGAACTCTGTTCCATTATCACTTCTCAGTGCAATCACGCTTGCATTGTTGGCCTTTGCTTCCTTGCCAACTTTCTTTATGTGCTCAATGATTACTTGTGGAGCCTCATCTTTTGATGCCATAAATTCCACCCATGTATACCTTGTAAAGTCATCAACCATCACTAAGGCATACTTCTTTCTTCCTAGTGACATAATATTGACAGGCCCAAACAAGTCCATATGAATGAGTTGTAGGGGCTTGGTTATTGATGTCACTGTCTTTGACTTGTGGCCCGATCTTTTCATTTTTCCTCTTTGACAAGCCTCACACACTCCTTATTGACAGAATTCAAGTGTGGGCATGCCTCTCACTAACTCTCTTTTGACCAGAGAATAAATGGATTTGAAGTTCAGGTGTGATAATCTCTTGTGCCACAACCAACAATCTTCATTTGATGCTTTTGAGTAGAATCAACAAATTTTGTCCTTGTTTGCAGAGTCCATATTGGCTACAAACAGGCTTCCTTTCCTTACTCCAGATAGAGCAAAATCACCAGTCTTCTTATGGGTGATCAAACATTCATCTTTGTCAAAATCCACCTTGAATCCTCTATCAGTAAACTGACCAACACTTAGCAGATTGTGCTTGAGTCCCTTGACTAGTGCTACATCTTCAATGATGACATTACCAACTTTTAATTTGCCATATCCCAATGTGTTACCCATGCTGTCATCTCCAAAAGCAACCATTGGGCCAGCCTTCTCCTCATACTGTGATAGTAGGGCCATATCACTAGTCATATGATTTGAGCATCCACTGTCCAAAATCCACATGACCTTCTTTTCACTTTCTTTGCCCTGCAAACACAAAGGTATTACTTCTCCTTTGGTACCCAAACAAGTTTGGGTCCATGTGACTTAGAAACAGTTTTATCATAAACAACATGCTTATCAATTTTCTTGGTGCTAGTCTCCTTGTCACTGTTAGAGGTCTTAGAATCAGGATTCTTAGACTTAGGTGACAGAGGTACCTTCCTAACTTTAGGAGGACTTGAAGACTTTGTCCTTGTATGGTGTGTGTGAACATTATGACTGATGTAACCTTCCATGAATTGTCTTCTCAAGTTAAAACAACTAGTCATCACATTCATGTTGCATGGCATACAATCAAGTTTATCACAAAAAGGAGAGTCTCTATGTCTTAGAGGCACAGAGCAATCATAGAATGGCTTAGGTACACTACCAACAGGTTTCTTGCATGCATGAGTTAAATGATTGGTACTAAAGTAGTTTTGACAAGTTTTCCTAGGGGCATTAGGCATATACGCATAGTTGTTATCTTTATTGATCCCTAGCTTGCCATTTATGTTCTGTTTCTTCTTAGTCACTTTCTTTTCAGATTCATGATTTCCAGCTGAAATGAATTTCACAAACTTTTCAATCTTAGGTCTATTACCTACTGGCTCCTTGGTTTTGGCTTTGACACTCTTACTCTTGGAGGATGCCTGTTGTTCACTAGACTGTGCCTCATCCTCATCATTCAACATTTGCTTGATGAGTAAGGCTTCCTCATCAATTTCAAGTGTTGGATGTTTAAAAATAGGAGTCTCTGTCTTTTTCAAGATGTGAGGAACTTCCTCTTGAACAGCAGTGTCATCTTCAATGACAGCATAGCCTTTTCTCTGGTTAAGAGTGCCATAGTCAAGTCCAATGGCAGCCTTGGGTTTTACTTGATTTTTCTCATGGTCAGATTGCAATAGACCAGATGAATTTTTAAAGGTTTTTATCTTGAATTCATTTTCAGCTAGTTCATCTCTAAGAGACTTTTCAACCTGACTAGCACATAGAACCTTATTCTGCAGATATTCAACTTCTTTCTTAAGGTTTTCTACTTGCATAGCAGTTAGCTCAAGTTCCTCATTTCTTTTAATTAATATTTCATTTTTAGCAGACAGTTTAACAATTTCCTCATTAGCAACAGTCATACTAGTATGAATATTAAACATTTCAACAGATAGTTATTCAATCATGCACTTGTACTCAGAAACAGACATGTCTATGGTAGTGAGAAATGGTACCTGAGAGTCTGATGAAGATGTGTCATCCTTGGAATTGGCCATCAAGGCATAGTTGCAAAATCCTTGCTCTTCTTCATTACTGTCAGTATCATCCCAACACTTCCCTTCAGCTATGTAGGCCTTACCTTGTGTTTGCTTTTTCAGAAGGGCCTCATACTTAGCTCCAAGCTCTAGAAACTCTTTATCCTTCTTTTTAGGCTTCTTGCATTCACTGGCAAAATGCCCTAGTTCATTGCATCTATAACACCTTACAGATGACCTATCCACATAGCTGGTTTTAAATTTGTTCTTGTTTGCTTTCACAGTTGCCTTGCTCTTGTTGAATAAATGGCCTTGGGTTTTAGGTTTGAAGGGTTGGTTCATCTTAAATCTGATGTTGGGAAATTTTCTGGCCATGAAAGCATATGAAGTATTTTCCATTCCATCTAGTTCTTCAAGAGTATAGAACTCTTCTTCCTCCTTCTCCTCAACAGGTTCACTCACCTAAGCTTCAGTTTCTTCATCATTTACTACCTCCTCTATCCTTAGTTGGCTTGTAGATGCTTCTAGGTCTTGAATAGATTTGTTGACAATCAAGGCACATGATGTGTTTATCATTCTACCTTGGTTGGCTTGGATAGCCCTTTTCTGAAGCAATTCAAGCTCATGAGTTTTTAAAACCCCATAGAGCACATCATATGTGATTTTGTTCAAATCTCTTTCTCTTAGAGAAATGACCCTCTGCTCCAGGTGGTTTGGAGAAGACAGTAGAAACTTCATATTCAACTCCTTGGTGCTGTAAACCTTGCCATTCATCTGCAACTCAATAACTAGCTTGTGAAATCTCTCAAACATCTCAGTGATGCTTTCCTTAGGGTGTGCCATGAAAGCTTCATACTGTGTGACCAGTATCTATTTCTTGTTTTCTCTGACCTCATCAGTTCCTTCACATAACACCTCAATGTGATCCCACATTTCTTTGGCAGTGGTACATAATGCAATGTTTGCAAACATTGACATATCCATGGAATCAATAATTAGCAGCATTAGATGGATATCAAGAGCAACCATCTCCTTTTCTGATTCTGTCTATTTGGATGGTTCCTTGGCCACATAAGATCTTGGAATTGTTGTGGTTCCAACAGTCTTTTCAGGAATCTCCTGTTGGGGAACAAAAGGACCATTCTTGAGAATCTCAGGATACAAATGATGAGAGGCTTTGATGAACAACTGCATCTTGATCTTCCAGAGGTTGTAGTTCTCTTTGTCAAACTTAGGGACCTTCACCGTTCCTGTAGTCTTTGGTGTATTTGAACTCATGATCGTTTCCTGTTTAGATTTAAACAGCCTGCTCTGATACCACTTGTTGAGTACTGAATACAGCAAAAGAATACAGAGGGGGGGTGAATGGATTCTTGAACTTTTCTGGTTCTTGAATCTTTGTAGCAGATAAGTATCTGTGTGTCCAAATGTGAAGGTGCGGATAAGAAATGACAAAATACATAATATCACTTTAATCTAATATATTATTAGATAAAGGTTGCTACAATCTGTGAATACAAATGATAGTATTCTCAGCTTCGTTTTTCTCAGAGAGATATGACTTACAATGTATGAAAAACTTGACTCCTCAAAAAGTTAACAACTAAGAAAGTGAGGTTGTATCCTTATAGAACATGGATATGACCTACTTACTGCAAATAAGGTAGCTGAACAAATTACTTTCTAATATGTCTATCCTTTTTGAGTAAGTGTCCAAACGGTTACAGATTTGACTTTACAAAGCCTGTTCAGATCCACTTCTTTAGCTCTTTGTCTCTTCTATATCTCTCCAAGCTTCCTTGTAGGCTTTCCATAGCACATTATAGATTGTGGTCCATAAAGTGCATTGGCTTGTTGCAGGTTTCAGACTTGTACAATTTCTTCAGTATTTTGTCTCTAAGAATGTATTCGAGAAGTGACTAAGTAAGTGGTTCGAGAACTAGGATTGACTTGATCGATAACTCTTAGTTCTCGAATACTGTTATATGACATATCGAATCACTTCTCGAATAGCTCTTTTCTCTGGGAATCCTTGAGTTGTCGAATAGAGCATTTTGACATGTCGAATCCCTGAGATATCGAATAGATTTCTGAGTCCTTGAGATATCGAATGGAACTTTGACTTGTTGACTCTTTGAGAACTCGAATACCACTTTGACTTGTTGACTTCTTGAGTTCTCGAATAGAGCAGTAGACATATCGAATGAGATATCGAACAGTGTATTCAGAGATATCGAATAGTGTCTTACGATATCGAATCCCTGACTTCTCGAATGCTGGACTTCTCGAATAGACAAAACTACTTCTCGAATTGGTACTTAGGCAAATTCTTCATTTCTCAAAATCCCAACTGTGATTATTTGACAGTCTTTATCTCTTTGCTTGAGGCATGAACCTAGGAACTTCTTTCAAGCATTATTCTTGACTCAATAAGTATAGTTACACAGCTAGAATTTGATGCCTATTACAAGTACAAAGCAAGTAGAAACTCTACAACTAGAGGTTCTCTCAGTTAAGAGGTCATGTAAGTAATGCAAAGCATTACAAACAATTAGGCTTGTTATTAGAGTTAAACAGGCATGTATCTGTGACTAACATATTGTGTTGAAATAAATTAATATTCTAACTAAATATATTCTTATACTATTACTAATCAATCAACCATACATGTATGTTTTGAGTCAGACGTCGACATTTAAGAACGTTAATTAATTTTATTTAATGTTTAAATTTGTTATTATAAAATTATGTTAACATTATAATTTGGTATTAAAAAAAGTGAGAGGACTTTAAAGAATTATTGAAGTTGATAATATGTACAAGAATCTTCATTTTGTTTATATATATTTACTTTTATATCACTTAGTATTTATTCAAATTCCTATAATTTTTAAATTCATTTTTATGTATTTTTAAAGTGGACATAGAAAATAATCACATATACATATTTATTAAAACATTTAATATAAGAGTATTAGAAAATGTGATTATCATTTCGAATATGTGTCCATGAATTAAAATTTAATATTACATATAAAAAAGAATGTTCCAAAAAATTAATCAAAGAGTTACTGTTGTGAATCACTCCAAAAAACATGAAGTATGACTTATAATATGCATATGAATTCTGCTTTTTTCATCAAAAAACCAAATTTACCGATAAGTTAAATTAAGTTAATCAAACTTATTAACAGACTAAATAATCACATCTCTCAGAATCATGATACTATCAAGAATAAAAATTATTCATAAGTGTTACTTTTACTTATCCAATGCTAAACGTTACGATTGTTTATCAATATTGAATTTCAAAAGCATTTTTTTTAGATAGCTATCATCAATATCTTTAAAAATCTTATTATTAAAATTCAAATGTTTATTTGAAACATGTTTTCTTTCTACTAATTCTGTTTTCTGCTAATTCATGGGGCGACTTCATTACCTAGTTTATTTTAAAGATAGCCAATTTATTGGTTTTATTCAGTCTTTAAGTAATTTCAATCATATACTAGTTTTACAAAAAAAATACATTATATTTTTTTAATCGTATACTGGTTTTACAAAAAATTAACCTTATAATTGTTTATGAACGAAGAAGTTCTAGCATAATTATGTCCTGATCAAAAAAATCTAAAAAACTAACCCTTCTGGCCTTCTCCCTTCTTCTGTTGGTCTCGTCACAATCTCTTCCCCCTCTCCGCGATGATGCCAGGTATATGAATATCCATTTAGATTATATCATATGTTTAACTATATGTAAATATAATTCCATGCAAGGCGGATTTACGATGATGAGAGGTTAAAAGCTAATTCTGCTAGTTTTGTTATTGAATATAAAAGCCTCAACAGATTAGTAGTAGGTACCTCATCGAGCAAACAGGAAATCTAATTCTTGTATAAATTAAGTGTTACAAATTATATAACTGGGGGAGTGTGAGATAGAGGAAGTGTATTACATGAGAGTTGTGATGCTAATCCGCCTCATGTGTCCAGCTCGTCCCACACTCCCCCACCCCCTGCTTTTTAGTTCGAATTATTGCTCTGATTTGTTTCCCTTGTCATTGAATTCATGATAGCCGCCTACGAGTGTCATGTATGAAGTAGAACACATATTTGGTTTGCAACATAGGCCTCGTTGGTGTCATGTATGAAGTAGAGCACATATTTGGTTTGCAACATAGGCCTCGTTGGTGTCATGTATGAAGTACTGTCGTTCCCAGCTTAGCTGGTTAGTTCCCTGTTTTTTTTGTACAGAATTGATCCTACAACCTGTGGCTCCAATGCCGTGAAAAACATCATGAATTACAAAGTATGCAAGACCTCTATAAACCGTTAATAAACTACAGTTTAACACTTATTACTTGTGGATAACAATTAGTTCTGTCTCATAATTTTTTTTAATCATAAATTTGTATGAAATTCAACAAAATTGTTTGCCGGAATAAAAGTAAAAAATTTTGGACCCCCTCGCATATTGCTTCAGGTCCTTTGTCACTGCTTGTAGCCAGCCTTGTAACGAGTCGTTGTCCCTACCGCATCGAGCCAATGAGAAAGCGTGCCACATGAGAGTTGTGATGCTAATCCGCCTCATGTGTCCACCTTGTCCCACACTCCCCCACCCCCCTGCTTTTTGTTTCAAATTTTTGTTATAATTTGTTTGCCTCATAATCATACCCAATATTGAATAGGAAGAAAATAACCGGTTCAACTTAATTTGACTCTATTTTTATTTTGTACATGAAAGAATGTATAGTACGGCCAAGCCCTGTGGTTTTTTGTATCATTTTCTCGTGGACCCAAAGCATTCTTGTGTAAAGTTCTTCAAGCGATTTGTCGCGTGCTAGTGAATTGTAATTCCATCATTTATCCTAAAATAGAGGATCTTAGCATGTCTGAGCTTGCTCTAGTTGAGGCTATCGTTATATTTTCCTTTTAGTTCATAGATGATCGAGATAGACTTTGCAGAACAGGCCAATCTGGTATGCCTACTTTATTTTCTTTTCCTTGCATTCATATTCACCTTCCCACAAATACTTGTGCCCATGTATTTGGAAAATCATCTTTTTTTACTAGTTAGTTATAGTTCTTTTAAATAATTTTGCATAAGGAGCTCAACCTTTTGCATTTACAATAAGATGGAGAATTTTGTAATAAAGTGGTATATAATATATACTGAAACTGGTAATTATCATGAACGTTTTCAGACAGAGGAGTTGATCATTCATTAATAGTTTGTTTTTGTGTAGGGTGAATATCAGCTGGTCAGAGATTGCATTTCTGGGCAAATTTTTTATTCTACTCTAGTAGAATTCACTAGTGATCAGGCTACAACATCCGTGCTTCTTCAAACTGTCCGAAAAGATAACGCCCCCCTTTATTAGCAACCTGGATTGTCCGTAGCTTACAGTATATCGCAGGTCAGTTCTTCCTTTACAAAATGCAATTGCTTCGTGCTGAATATTTCCAAACTCTATACTCTGCAGTTGTATGCAACTCTCAGCTATTAATTAATATGAGCACCATTTGTAACAAGACAATTTGAATCATAAAATGGGGTTCCGCTGTCCGTTGATACTTTGCCTAGAATCATGATATCCTACTGACCTCTTAATCCGCTGTCCTTCTGTTTTAAGGGAAAAGGTTTTATCTACAGGTATTACATTGAAAACATTAAGGGAAAAGGTTTTATCTACAGGTATTACATTGAAAACATTGGTAGAGAAGAGTATTTCTTTGAGCTGTTTGGTGATAGTGTGGACAGACTAGGCCTTCTGCTGAGAGGATGATAGTGTTGCAGGTGATTAGTACTTCTCAGCCGTGAAAATTGTGAATATTAATAAAAAAAAATCCACCCCTTAAGAATGGAACATGGAATAATAATTCAGCAGATGACAGAAGTGTATAGTTTTAGTTCGACGATTTAAGAGACTGTGAGGCAGATGTCTTCCTTGTCTGTCACCTAATTATTCTTTGTGAATGATTCTTGGATCAATTACTCATGAGTCATGTATATATTTTGAACTATTTAGGTCTCATGTGTTGCTGTAACCTCTATCTACATGCTAATGTAATATACTGTATGTAATGAAATAAAGTCACACAGACCATTATCGGGGTTTCCCAGGATCTATATATATTCTAAAAGCAGACGATTGAAATTTTGAGGTGGCGACTTCTAAACTCTTAAAAATGTTATTGCTAATTTTCTACACATCCTCTCCAGAAAAAACAGGCGCTTGGCCTTTCTTATGCAGTTCCAACATCAAACCCCACCTTGGACATTAATTTTCATATCATTTTCCAACACTAATAATATATGCAAGTAGTTTGTACTACGTTTTTCTAGCATACCTTCACTTTTTTTAAAACTTCCTCAAGTAACACAAGCTGCTTATCATTAGAATAATTACTATCAACCAATTTTTATATGTGAAAGATAGTTAAAAGCATATTGTTAAAGTCATATTTCTACACTCAACATTCTATGGTTTAGACTATCAACAGCGTTCAACGACATCATACAAGTTTAGACTTTCTTGTACTAGCATAAACTTTCTTGTATGTTTAATTTTCTATATATTTGGTTCTTGAATATGTAACATATATCAAAGATTGTAATACAAGAGTTAATACCTTCTCTTACATTACCTGTCTTCATCTGCTATCTATACACACATAGCAGCAATAAGATTTATCATGGTATCAGAGCTTTAAGCTCCTGACCTCCTCTATCACCGGTGTAAACCATCCTTTCCGGCGAAGCCATCTTTTCCGGCAAGCCAACTCATTGTAACATTTACACAAACACTTTGTGTGTCAACCCAGTAAGTTATTCAACCCCTCTGAAGTTTACTTCATATCAACCACGAGTACACCAAACACAAACCACCAGCCTCTAATCATTCCGATTAGTCCGATTCAACTCAGTAACTCGCTAACTCAATCACGAGTTAAACCCACCTGTTTCAGTCCCCCAACCGAAGCTCTTGTCAAGCAGCATCGTCACCGAAGCTCTTCCCATCATACTGAAACTCACTGGGTAACCCAAATCTCGCTTATTCTTTCAAATCTCCACCTATATATTTCTATATATATTATTTTGTACTTGTGTTATATGTAATTTTGTCCGCCACTCTGCCTATCTGCTGTGTTTACAAGTCGTTACAAGGTTTGGGCTAAATATTCAAATGGTCCTCTAACTTTTTATTGGGCCAAGCATCTTATATATTTGGGCTTTATATTTGATATGGTCGAATTGCATATAAGTGCCCCAGTTTTGTGCCCAGTTTTTATACAGTCCCTGAACTTCTTGAGATTATAAAATTGTCCCTATAATTGTTCATAATTACACTTTAAACCTACAATTTACATCTTTTATCCTTGTACCCAATTTCTACCATGGAAAAAGAAAGTAGCTCACCAATTCAAACAATTTTGAATAACTCCAACTACTTGGCTTGGTCTCAAGCTATGCGTAGTTTTCTTAAGGGTAAAAGAATCTGGCGTTATGTAAATGGTGATATTAAAATTCTAACAAAAGAGAAGGATGAAGCTGAGTCAAAGTTTAAATATCGCATTGAAGAGTGGGATGTCAAAAATCAGCAGGCTATCACATTTTTTAGAAACTCTTCAGTTTCTAAGATTAATCTTCGGTTCGGGAATTTTGAGACTACAAAGGAAATATGGGATTTATTGGCATCTCGGTACACTACATCTGATCTTGCTCATCAATATCAGATCATGAGTTCTCTGAGCAAACAAAAACAAGCGCCCGGTCAATCTGTAGCTGATTTTCTATCTCAAATACAATCACTTTGGGATCAGCTGACTTTGTCTGAACCAAAGTGGAAAGACGCAGAGGATGCCACTCTTTATCACATATATCATGACCAACAACGGCTCATCCAGTTTCTAATGGCTCTCACTCAGGACTATGAACCAGTTAGAGCTGCTCTTCTTCATCGTGTTCCACTGCCTCTTTGGAGAGTGCTTTAACTGAACTTATTTCCGAGGAAACTCGACTTGGCATCGGGAAAGTTAGTCCATCGATTGATATTGTCCTAGTGGTACCTCCAGTACCTACTTTTGACAAACTTTTTTGTAGGTTTTGTCGTCAAAGTGGACATATAACTAAGGATTGCGTAGCTCTTCGCAATCATACATGCCAACACTTCCATCAAAAGGGTCATTACTCAATCTAGTTTTGCAAGAAAAAGTAATATTTCAGTACAAACAAGTTCTCTCAGTCTTCCGTTGCTGCAACCTCTGAATCCACATCAGAAACTGTACCAAATACATCCACAGGCGATCTTGAAGCTTAGCTTCGACAGGTTTTGTTTAAAACCTGCTCTCTTTCCACTGCATTCTCTGTCACTTCAGGTACTTCTTGGTATTTTGATTCTGCATGTTGCAATCACATGACCAATGATCCATCTATATTTACCAAAAAAACACAGAGTTTATGCCTTCCAAATATTCAAAATGTTGATGGCTCTACAATGAAAGTGGGATATATTGGAACTATATCCACAGAAGATCTTTCTCTTCCTAACACATATTTTGTTCCTAATCTCTCACTTAATCTTGTTTCCATTGGCCAATTATGTGATCTCGGTCTTAACGTTATGTTTACCTCTTCTGGTTGTCATGTACAGGATCCTCAGACAGGAAAAACTCTTGGGACATGACGTAGATGCGGAAGGTTGTTTGAGCTCACTTCCCTTCATCTTCCTACACCAATATCTCCATCCACTAATCTAGTTGGTTCTGTTTCATCTACAACCAGCATCTGGCATTCTCGGTTAGGCCATCCTTCACCTTCTCGTTTACGTACTCTAGTTTCTAGTGGTCATCTAGGTAGCGTAAATGTAGACACTATTGATTGTGTATCATGTAAATTGGCAAAACAACATGTACTTCCATTTCCTATTCATTATGAAAATTCATCAGCTATTTTTGATCTTATACACTATGATATTTGGGGTCCCTCTCCAACTCCAACTATGGGGGGGTCTAGGTACTATGTGATATTTGTTGATGATTTCTCTCGATACACTTGGATATACATTTTGAAAAATTGATCTGAATTAGGAGAAACATATAAAAACTTTGTCACTATGATTGATACTCAATTCAAAAGGAAAATAAAACTTTTTCGTGCCGACAATGCTAAAGAATACAAAGAATCAGAACTTACAAAATTTTTGGCATCTTATGGTACACTTGCACAAAGTTCTTGTCCTTACATATCACAACAAAATGGTCGTGCCGAACGCAAACATAGACACATTCTTGATATAATTCGAGCTCTTCTCATTTCTTTTTCTTGTCCGGAATTCTTTTGGGGGGAAGCTGCATTAACTGTTGTTCATACAATAAACATGATTCCTTCTCCAGTCATAGATAATGTGTCTCCTTATGAAAAATTGTATGCAAAACCACCTTCGTATGATACTATTAAGGTTTTCGGTTCAGCATGTTTTGTTCTTCTTCCTCCACATGAAAGAACAAAACTAGAACCTCGTGCCCGTCTTTGTTGTTTTATTGGGTATAGTAGTGGTCAAAAAGGATATCGTTGTTGGGATCCTATCTCTCAACGACTTCGAGTCTCTCCTAATGTGACATTTTGGGAACACAAAATGTTCTCATCTATGTCAGATTTTAAAATCGACACTTCTTCTAGCATCTCTCACTTTACAGATCCTTTTGTTGATCTATATCCCAGTGATGACTATGTTGACTCATCAACATCTTCTAACACAGTTCCTACAAATTCTCCAATTGAGCTTATACAACCATCCCCAGCTACGAATGTTCCTCCAACAGAAGTTCAGTCTGAGGATTCTAGTGATATCTCTCTCACTCCACCATCTCTTTCAGATGAACATGCTCATCGCTCTACTCGGGTAAGAAAGCCTTCTGTTCGACTGACTGATTATCATGTTTATTCTGATATACAATCATTACATGAGCCTCAATCATATAGAGAGGCAAGTGTTAACCCTCTTTGGCAGAAAGTAGTGGAAGAGGAACTTCATGCATTAGACAAAACTCACACTTGGGATTTAGTAACTTTGCCTCCTGGTAAAACAGCAGTGAGTTGTCGACGGATCTATAAAATCAAAACAAAATCTGATGGCTCTATTGAAAGATATAAAGCTCGTCTAGTTGCTAGAGGCTTTACTCAAGAGTATGGCATTGATTACGAGGAAACTTTTGCACCAGTTGCTCGTCTCACATCTGTTCGAAGTTTACTAGCTGTTGGGGCATCAAAACACTAGGATATGTGGCAAATGGATGTCAAGAACGCCTTTCTTAATGGAGATCTACATGAGGAAGTTTATCTCAAACCTCCTCCAGGTTTTTCCCACTCACCAAATCAAGTGTTCAAGCTTAATAAGGCACTTTATGGTCTTAAGCAAGCACCTCGAGCTTGGTTTGAAAAATTCAGCAAAATTGTTCAGCAGTTGGAATTTTCTTCAAGTCCATATGATCATGCCCTTTTTATACGAAGATCTGAATGAGGAATTGTTTTACTTCTCCTATATATAGATGATATGATCATTACTGGAGATGACACAAAAGGAATTTCTGAACTCAAACAATTTCTCAGTCAGCAATTTGAGATGAAGGATCTTGGTTCATTGAGCTACTTCTTGGGTCTTGAGGTTTCTTCTGTCCCTACTGGCTACACACTTTCACAAGTAAAGTATGCATCTGACATTTTATTAAAATCTGGAATCAGTGATACCAAGATTTCCTCCACACCTTTGGAATACGAGGTTAAACTTAACGTAGAAGACGGTGAACTGCTTTCCAATCCTACATTATATCGCCAATTGGTTGGAAGTTCAATTTATCTCACTATCACTCGTCCAGATATTGCTCATGTCGTGCACATTGTAAGTCAGTTCATGGCAGCTCTTCCCACTCCTCATTTCACAGCTGTTCTTCACATACTTCGTTATGTCAAAGGCACTATATTTCATGGATTACATTATTCATTTGACTCTCCACTAGAGTTACATGCCTACTCAGATGCTGATTGGGGCGGTGATCCTACTACCAGATGTTCTACTACTGGATTTTGTTTCTTTCTTGGTGACTCTCTCATCTCCTGGCGCAGTAAGAAACAATCTCTTGCTTCTCGATCCAGTGTCGAGTCAGAATATCGGGCTCTTGCCGACACTACACAGGAATTGATTTGGCTACGATGGTTACTTGAAGATATGAGTGTCACGCATTCTCCATCCACTTCTATCTATTTTGACAGTAAAAGTGCCATTGACATTGCTCATAATGATGTTTTTCATGAACGTACTAAACACATTGAGATCGACTGTCACTTCACCCGTCAATAAGTGGCAAAGGGAACAATTCGTTTACAAGGTGTTGCTAGTGCTGATAATGCTGCAGATATATTCACAAAATCTCATACACCTGGAAGTTTTCATAAATATGTTCACAAACTCAAGTTGATTTTTCAACCATCTTAAGTTTTAGTGGGGGTGTTAAAGTCATATTTCTACACTCAACATTCTACGGTTTAGACTATCAACAGCGTTCAACGACAGCATACAAGTTTAGACTTTCTTGTACTAGCATAGACTTTCGTGTATGTTTAATTTTCTATATATTTGGTTCTTGAATATGTAACATATATCACAGATTGTAATACAAGAGTTAATACCTTCTCTTACATTACCTGTCTTCATTTGCTATCTATACACACATAGCAGCAATATCACATATAAAGTGAGGGTTCTTCAAATCAAGATTTTTTTAATGATCTGAGAAGATACATCTAAGCTACACTTTCACCATTACTCAAATTTAAATTAACAAATCAAATAAAGGAAATCTTGGAAATGCTATTTTTACCCGGTGTTGCACAAAAATATATATAAGTAATTTTTTTTTGTTTTTGTACTTTGAATGTTCTATTCTACTTGAAGAAACTCTTATAACATATTTATTTATAAGGAATGAGCAGGGAAAAGAGTGTCCGCAAAATATGTACTAAGTCATACAATATTTCATTTTGAAAAATGAATAAATTGTAATAAAAAAACATATTATTTTATAGAATATTTTAAATAATTTATTATTTAATAAATTACAAATTATTAAAATAATATTCTATAACTAAGACGGCATCGGCGAAGTAGAAAGGAGAATCAACAAATTGTAAGATAGTCAAATGACATATATTTATGAAATAATATGAATAACTTGTTTATTTTACTATTATAATAGCAGGAGATCAGAGAGTTTTTACTCAGAACCCTCAAAATATTTTTCTTGATTTTTCACATTTTTGATTTTTTATTAAAATAATTTCCTTGCATTTAACAGCATTTTAATTTGTCATTGAGTGTACATATTAAAATTATACTAAATACACTTTATTTTATAATTCATATAAAATTTTAGCAATCTTTATCAGAACATTAAAATTATAATATTAATATAAATTTTAATTATCTATATTAAAGTACAATTATTTAAATGTTAAGCGATAAAATAAAATTAATTTATATCGTCCATTTCTAACCCTTATTCAAAATCACTGCAATTTTTTTCGATAACAATATATAAATGATTTTAATTTTTAGATAAATTCGTAATCAGTGACCGTGAAAATCATGATAAGATACGCAAGTATAGAAATTTCTCGATTAACATCCACAATTTAATGCAAGTAATATTTTATAATTTACTTTTGCATGTGAACAAATTACACATGGGGTGTGACCAACCAACCCTTTTCTTTACTGATTAAAACAATGAGAAAGTTATACATTCATTATTTCGCGTTGGACTAAATTAATATTATAACTAAATAGATTTTTATACTATTACTAATCAAGTAATCATGCATGTATGTTATGAGACGGGCGTCGACATTTAAGAATGTTAATTAGTTATATTTAATATATATAATTTTTATTATAAAAATTATGTTGACATTGTTATTTGGTATGAAAAAAAATGTAAGAAGCCATTGTGAAGTTGATAATATGTTAGATGATCTTCATTTTGTTTATATAATTAATTTTAAACGACTTAGTGTTTATGCAAATTTTAAAGATTTTTAAATTCATTTTTATTGGAGATAAAAAATTGTTGTGGAATAAAAACTAGGTTATTAGATTGCGGCTAGGGTTTGCAGTATTTAATGCTAGAGTGCGTGAGCTTCGTGCTTTAATGGCTGCTTCTGCGTTCGAGACTAAACGGTCCTCACAGAATGCCTACGTATCTCTGTATTAGAGAATCAAGCCAAGAAAAACGTAGTTCTAAGTTGAGGGGTCTGACCCTTTATATAGGCTGAGAAGCCTCAGAATTACGGTAGGGTTAGGTGACTTAGTGGACAAGTCAACCTTGAGGAAGGATCTAGACTCCTTCCCTGTAGGAGTCCGTTTCCTTGTATGACTATGTGCCTTGGAGGCTACTCTTTGGAGAGATAATATCCTTATTTGACTTATATTTCCCAGCTGTTAATTAGCCATGAATATTAATTACGAAATTAATATTTAACTAGGATTTTTGGGCCATCTAGCGGGCCCCACATTTGGACCAAACTAGGTCTAATTAATGCAACATTAATGATATTTTTAGGGCTTATTTTTAGCCCATATCATTTGCCCCCCAACTTATAGGAAAACTGATCAGGTTTTCCTTGAAGTTATAACGGTCTTTTCTGAGACTTGGGTCAGGGTTTAAGTATGTACACTAGTGTTTCACATATATCGTCTTTTGTAAAGTGTGGAGCGACCTACACATTTACAACGATTGGCCTTGTTCGAGGCTAAGCGATTATATTCCATAACCTTAGTTACAGAATTTTTGTATATCTTTCTCAAGGAATTCTATTTTAAAATTCCTTAAATCTCCACATTTATCCTATATTTTAGGATTTTTATAGTACCCACAGGTATTTTTCTCGTCAAATTCAACGTCCGTGAAGATTCGCTGTTAAAAATCAATTTTTTATAGCAAATTTCGACCAGGATTAAACATTTTCGACCAGAATTTCGACCAGGAATTCGACTAGGAATTCGACTAGAGTTCTGGTCGAAATAAGACCTCTTCAGGCTTTTTAGTCGAAGGGTTTTTCGACCAGGATTCTTGGTCGTTTCGACCAGAATCTTGGTCGAAATAAGGGCGTTTCCAACGCTTTGGTCGAATGACTTTTCGACCAGGATTCTTGGTCGTTTCGACCAGAATCTTGGTCGAAATAAGGGCGTTTCCAACGCTTTGGTCGAATGACTTTTCGACCAGGATTCTTGGTCGTTTCGACCAGAATCTTGGTCGAAATAAGGGCGTTTCCAACGCTTTGGTCGAATGACTTTTCGACCAGGATTCTTGGTCGTTTCGACCAGAATCTTGATCGAAATAAGGGCGTTTCCAACGCTTTGGTCGAATGACTTTTCGACCAGGATTCTTGGTCGTTTCGACCAGAATCTTGGTCGAAATAAGGGCGTTTCCAACGCTTTGATCGAATGACTTTTCGACCAGGATTCTTGGTCGTTTCGACCAGAATCTTGGTCGAAATAAGGGCGTTTCCAACACTTTGGTCGAATGACTTTTCGACCAGGATTCTTGGTCGTTTCGACCAGAATCTTGGTCGAAATAAGGGCCACTTTGGCTTTGGGCCGGATTCCTATTGGGCCTTCTAAGCTTAGTGTATTTTCAGGAGTGCGTATTTTTATAAAAATACCTTTTTTCTTCCTTGAACGGGCTTGGCCACATGGCTATAACGGGCTAATTCGGGCCTTTTAAGCCCAGGTTCCAGATCCTTCGATAGGATTGAAAAAACCCTAAAATTTTTAGAAATATCGCTGATATTTCCTCAAAATATCTTTGATATTTTTCCAAGATATTTTCCTAGGAATGTTCTAGAATTGGGCTTGTGCCATTTGGGCCTCCTACGCGGGCTTTTACAGGTCAACCGGAGAATTCTGACCGGTTTTTCTAGGTTTGTTACCGGCTAGCACTTGCTATAAAAGAGTAAGAGTCATTTCTCACACTCTCATTCCTTACTATCACTTAAAAAAGCTCTCAAACTCTCTCAAATTCTTTCGAAATTTCCGGGCTAACTCCGGCCTTCTTCTCCGGTCATCCTCTTCAACATCCTCCTAGGGTTTCAAGCGGCCATTAATGGAGGACAAAGAAAAAGCTCGTCTTGGCAAGATGAATTCTGCATCCTCCAAAGGTATCATCATTCGCTCTACCTATTCATCTCTTATAGACATGCTAAATGAACGTGGGGATGACTATCCCTCTTTATCTGAGTTAGATGCGTACGACTGTTGTAGCTCATATCATGATGCTGAGGAAGTCGTTAGATATAATAAACTGTTTAAGATAGAGCCACCTTACAAACTTGTCTTAGCTGAGCCAGGTGATAAGCCATGCCACTGGAAAGCCGATTCTTTATGTGTCTACAGGGAAAGTTTAGTTGTTGGACTTCGTTTTCCTTTTCACGAATTTATACCTCGTCTTTTAGCTGATGTTCAAATTAGCCCGTGTCAACTCCCGCCAAATGCGTGGAGAATAATTTTGTGTTTCATGGTTCTATGTCTTAGACAAAACCTTCCTCTCTCTGTCCCGCTTTTTCGCAAAATCTTTCAATTTTACAACAGCCCTGCTACGAACCCTGGCTGGGTATATCTTAAACTTCGCCCTAAGGTCCCTCCACTTTTTAACGGCAAGTCCGTACCTGACAATAACTCTGGTTGGAAAAATGAGTTTGCATATCTAGTATGGGAAGGAGGGGACTGGGGCACCCTTTTTAGGAGAACCTTTTCAAGGGTTTCAGATGGAAGTGCAAAAGGGATCGCCCTTGGTCCAGAGGAACAGGCTGCCTATAATACTTTGACCCAGGAAGGCGGAAACTCCATTACGTGCCTAAGCCTTATAAACGAAGAATCTCTGAGGGAAATAGGCCTTTCACCTGTGTCGAAGCGGGGTAACTTTCTGTCTTGTCTTTGTCATTTATTTTCATATTTAACTTATTCCAACTCGCTTCTGTTTATATTTTTGCAGTTGCTAAAATGATCGTGGAGGCATCTCCTTCTGTTGACGAAGAGACCTCTAGAATGATTCGAGCTAAGAGGAACGCTGACCCTCGTGAAAAAGCAACCGAGCCTTCGTTCTTGCGACCTCACAAGGTTCAAAAAGGGAACCTAAAGTTTGGTGATATTGCTGACCTGGAGGGGAGTTCCCAGGTTAATGTCCAGTCAGCCGTTTTTAGGCCATCCTGGGGCTTCAGGAAGAGAGATAGCATCGTTGGTTCCACCAAGCATGCTATGGATTGGTCACTCAACTCAATCACCCCTCCAGACTATAAAGACTTGGTTGTCAACGGGGGCATTGGAGAATCAGAAGCACTTGGCTCCCAAGCTATTGCTGCAGTAAGTCTCAAACCTTATTTTTATTTCAAACACTCCATTGTTTTCATTACTAAAACTCTGCTTCTAAACGCAGGCCAATGTTCATTTCCAAAGCCTGATTTATCAATCTAAAGCTTGGAAGGAGAAGGCCAAGGGATTTGAAACTGAGTCCCAGAAGAGAAGCTTACATATCTACCAGCTTGAGGAACAGCTGAAGAAGAAAGATGAGGAGCTGGTGAGTGCTCATGCAGAGGTGGTGGCTTTGAAGGATGATAAAGAGAAGCTGATTGATGACTATCTTGACTCAGATGAGTATAAGAGTCTCATGGACCAGCACGATGAGATGCTTTACCCTAGCCAGTTCACAGAGGGGTGGAACAAGGCACTTGAGGCTGTTTTAAGGAGCCATCCTGGCCTATTCCAGTCTTCTGCCTTTCCTAGCCCTCATCCTCCTAGCATCATGACTACTGTAGCTGAGGCTGGCTCCAGCGAGGAGTTATTTGGTGAGGATGATGCCTTGGTCAGGAAGCATACTGCAGCTAGGTCTTCAGATCCTGAGCAGCCTCTCGTTCAGGGTGGAGATGCCGACCCTGATGGGGGAGATTCCACCACAGCCACCAGTTCTGAGAGTGGTTCTCCTATCAAGGAGACCCCTAAGGCCACTTAGTTTATTTGTAGTATCTCTTGTTTAAACTTTCAATTTGTGTAACTTAACTTTAATAGCCTTCGGGCTTTTATTTATGCAACTCTTTTACTTAACTATTCATATAGTTAGCTTCCTTTCTAGCTTTTTATTTCTTCCATTTGCTTGTAATCTGTTTAAGCTTTAGAGTTCTCTAGGTATTTGGCCCCTTGGCTTGCACCAAACTTATGAATTAGTTCATCATTTGTTTTACGTGTTTAACATAACAAAACAAAGGAAGTAACTCAGAGAAAAATCAAACTTCATTAGACTTTCAAAGAATTCTGATAAAATGGGCTCATCCCTTACATAAATACTCTATTTCCTACTAGGAGCAGCATGCTCTGTTATGGTTTCATCCGAACCTTATTTCTATCCCTACTAGATAAAAGACCAAGTCTTTAAACATAATAAGTCTTGAGGTTCACTGCATGTCAAGTTCGGGGCACCTCAACCCCGTCCAAGGTTTCCAACTTGTAAGATCCTCGTCCTAACACCTTCCTAACTTGATAGGGTCCTTCCCAGTTTGGTGCTAGCTTGCCCTTCTGGCCAACTCCTGAGGCTTCTATTTTTCTTAGAACCAAATCGCCTTGTCGAAAGAACCTCTCCTTAACCCTTTGGTTGTAGTGGAAGGATGCTCTCTTCTGATGTTCTGCATTCCGGGCATTTGCTTCATCTCTCACCTCATCAATCAGATCAAGGGCTAATCTCATGCCTTCTTCATTACTTTCTGGTTCATATGCTTCAACTCGGGGCGAAGCATGCATAATATCTAAGGGCACCACTGCCTCAGCCCCATAAGCCAGTAGGAAAGGGGTTTCTCCAGTTGTTACTTTGCAGGTAGTACGATACGCCCAAAGTATAGGCAGTAATTCATCCACCCAAGTATTTCTTGATCGTTCGACCCTCTTCTTAAGTCCATCAAGAATAATCCGATTGGCTACCTCAGCCTGTCCATTAGCATGCGGGTGAGCTACTGAAGTAAAACGAAGCTCGATAGCATTTTCCTCACAGTACTTCCTGAACTCTTCATTGTTGAATTGTGTCCCATTATCCGTCACAAGGATTCGGGGAATTCCATACCTGCAGATTACATTCTCCCAGAAGAACTGAGCAACTTGTTTGGTGGTTATCTTGGCTAAAGGTTTAGCCTCAATCCACTTAGTGAAGTAGTCGATGGCCACTATCAAGAATTTCATTTGTGCTGAAGCTACAGGGAAAGGACCGAGTATGTCCATTCCCCACATCGCAAATGGAATTGGAGAGTTAACTGATGTAAACCTCTCAGGCGGATGCCTTACAATTGGAGCATGCTTCTGGCATCTATCACACCTTTTAACAAAATCCTGAGCATCAGCCAACATCTCCGGCCAATAAAATCCCAAACGGGTAATCTTGTGAGCTAGGGCTCTGCCCCCCAAGTGCTGCCCACAGATCCCTCCATGAACTTCCTCCAATGCTTCCTTCGCCTCCTGGGGCCTTAAACACTTCAAGTATGGGATGACAAACGACCTTTTGTAAAGGATGCCTTCAATTAAGGCATATCTCAATGCTCTTACTGACAATTTCCGTGCTTCCAAGGCATTGTCAGGGAGCCATCCAGTTTCAAGGTGAGCCTTGATAGGATCTATCCAACAGCCTCCTATATCAATTGGTGCTACTAACTTTGAGTTGATGGTCGGGGCCTTCAAGACCTGGAAGTAAACACTCCCTGCATAATTTTCAATCTCAGAAGAAGCGAACTTAGACAGGGCATCGGCCTTAACGTTCTCTTCTCTCGGGATATGCTCAACATAGCACTCTTCAAACTGAGTCATAACAGCTTTCACGACTCTCAGGTATTTCGCCATAGTTTCATCCTTAGCTTCAAATTCACCATTCACTTGCGATACCACAAGCCTTGAGTCTCCACAAACTTTAAGGTTCTTGACCCTCATGATTTTAGCCAAGCCCAAACCAGCTATCAGAGCTTCATACTCAGCTTCATTGTTGGTCGTTGGGAAGTCTAACTTCAAAGCATATTCAACTGTAAACCCATCGGGGCTTTGTAAGACCATACCTGCACCACTGGATTTCGTTTTTGATGCTCCATCAAAATAAAGCACCCAGTACTCTTTCAGATCAGGTACATGTTCCTCATCCTTATGTTCTTTCTCAACAGTAGTTACCATCTCTTGCCCCCTGACTTCTTGGTTGTTAATGGTGCATTCAACCACGAAGTCAGCCAATGCCTGAGCCTTGATGGCCGTCCAAGGCTTATATGCAATGTCAAATTCTCCGAGTTCGATTGCCCACTTAATTAGCCTTCCACTGGCCTTCGGGCTATGCAGGATACTTCTCAACTGCTGGTCCGTCAGGACTTCAATCTTGTGTGACTGAAAATAAGGTCGTAGTTTCCTTGAAGCTGTTATCAATGCTAAAGCAAACTTCTCAATGGTAGAATAATTCAACTCAGCTCCATGCAACACCTTACTCACGTAGTAGATGGGTTTCTGAACCTTGTTCTCTTCCCATATGAGGACGGCACTCAATGCTTGCTCAGATACCGCCAGGTATAGATAAAGAGTCTCTCCGACACTAGGCTTGGCCAACAGCGGGGCTTCAGCCATGTATTTCTTCAATTGTTCAAAGGCCTCTTGGCTTTCGGGTGTCCATTCAAAATTCTTTACCTTCTTTAATGTTTGAAAGAAAGGTAAACACTTATCACCAGACTTGGAGATAAACCTCCCTAAGGCTGCCACTCGGCCTGTCAACTTCTGCACATCTCTTATAGAACGTGGTGGCTCCATGTCTAAAATCGCCTTGATCTTGTCAGGATTGGCCTCAATGCCTCTCTTTGAAACCATCAGCCCTAAAAACTTTCCAGATCCAATGCCAAAGGCACACTTGGCGGGATTCAACATCATCTTATGGTGCCTCAGCACTTCAAATGCCTCTCCGAGGTGCTTAATATGATCAGCCTTGAGTAGGCTCTTGACTAACATGTCATCAACATACACCTCCATGGTTTTTCCAATCAGATGGGCAAATATCTTATTCACCAGTCGTTGGTAAGTAGCTCCTGCATTCTTTAGACCAAACGCCATAACAAGATAACAGAAGACACCAAAGTCAGTTATGAAAGATACCTTAGGGATGTCATCCTTGTGCATCTTAATCTGATTATAGCCGCTGAATCCATCCATGAAGCTTAACATCTCATGTCCAGCTGTGGCATCTATCAACATATCAATCCTTGGCAGGGGAAAACAATCTTTTGGGCATGCATCATTCAGGTCAGTGAAGTCTATACACATCCTCCACTTCCCATTCGCTTTCTTGACCATCACAGGTTTTGCTAACCATTCGGGAAACTGAATCTCTTCAATAAAACCAGCTTCCAAGAGCTTATCCACCTCTTGCTTAATGGCCTCTTGCCTTTCCGGAGCAAAGTTTCTCTTCTTCTGCTTTATTGTCTTCCTCTTGGGATCAACATTTAACTTATGAGTTATGAGTTGGGGGTCAATCCCTGGCATGTCAGCTGCTGTTAAAAAGAACACGTCGCTATTCTTTTGTAAGAATTCTATCAACTTGCCCTTCAGGGGTTCTTTCAGAGATGCTCCAACATAAGTAACTTTTTCAGGATCGTTCGGCTCTAGAGGTATGGGAATCAAATCCTCTGCTGGCTTCCCTCTATGCTCTTCATCATCGCGGACATCCATGTCTTCAATTGGAAGGACCTGCCCCCCGACTCCATCGGCCCTCAGCGCGGCTACATAGCAACTTCTTGCCATCTTCTGATCACCCTTCTGTTCTCCGACACCATTCCATGTCGGAAACTTAATCTTTATATGATAGGAAGAGGCCACAGCCTTAAACGCATGAAGTCCAGTCCTTCCAAGGAATGCGTTGTATGTTGAAGCTGCTTTAATCACCAAGAAGTTCAGCATCTGAGTCGCCTCCTTAGGCTCCTGCCCAACAGTTACGGGTAACTGAATAGTCCCTTCAACGTTGGACTCCACTCCGTTAAACCCGTATATGGGCATGTTTGTAGGGGTCAACTGAGAGTCGTTGTACCCCATCTTCACAAATGCATCATGAAACAAAATATCCACAGAAGCTCCATTGTCTATCAAGACTCGTTTTACTTCTGAGTTTCCAATCACAGGAGTTATGACCAGCGGGTCGTCATGGGGGAACTTCACCCCTTCCAAGTCTGAATCATCGAAACCAATTACCATCTCAGTTTTTGCACGCTTCGGGGCCTCTCCCACAATGTGCATTACTTCTCTAGCATAAGCCTTTCGAGAATTCTTAGTTGTGCCAGCTGCTGTCGGGCCTCCCCAGATCATGTTAAAAACTGGCCCTCGGGGCTGTGTGTTCCGATCGCGATTGTTGTCTCTTCTATCATCATCTCTTCTTTGGGTTCCACGATCTTCACCCTTAGTAAATTTATTCAACTTTCCCTTACGGATTAAAAACTCAATCTCATCCTTCAACTGTCTGCAATCATCTGTATCATGTCCCACATCTTTGTGAAACCTACAATATAGATCTTTGTTTCTCTTCTCGGGGTCTCCCCTAAGTGGTTTCGGCCATCGAAAGTCCTTATCCTTTTTGATATCCAGCAGGATCTGGCTCCTTGGGGCATTCAACCTTGCATAATCAGAGAACCTTGGTCCCAGGCTCTTTTTTGGTGGCGAGTCAGAGTCTTTGCTAGTTCGGGGATACTTGTCCTTTGCATCATACTCCTGCTCTTGCTTTTGCTTCTTTATATCATTATTCCCCCGACCATTGCCTAAGGTGACTTCCTTCTTCGTGCTATCCTCAGCCTTGATGTACTTATCAGCCCTTCGCTGGAGATCAGCCATATTTTCAGGGGGATGCTTTGCCAATGATCTTTTAAAGTATAGGTCGGTGGTACCATGCTCCAAGGCTACCATTGCAACCTTATTGTCAAGATCAGTAATGTTCAGAGTCTCCTTGGTGAACCTCTTAAGATAGTCTCTCAGACTTTCGTTCTTCCCTTGTACCACATACATAAGAGATGTAGAACTTTTCTCATGCGTTCTTCCGCTGATAAATTGACTAATGAAAGCAGCACTCAACTCCTTAAAGGAACCAATCGAGTTTGCAGGAAGCCTACTATACCATCTTTGAGCCATGCCTGATAAAGTTTGAGGGAATGCCCTACACTTCAAAGCGTCACTCGCAGGCTGCAACAGCAGTGCGTTTGAGAATGTTCTAACGTGGTTTGCAGGATCACCCATTCCATCATAAGCTTTAATTGTTGGCATCTTAAACTTCTTTGAGATACGAGCATTCATCACCTCCTCAGTAAACGGGGGTGTGGGATCATCAGGATCCCCAAGTGGCATCAGATCCTTGGGGTTGCTCTTGGGGGTTTCCACCCTCGTTGTTCTTCCAGTTGGGGCGGTAGCCCTTCTTTGCCTTCTTGAAGGTCTCTCCAGATCTATAAAGGGAATCCCTCCTGCAGTCGGAGGAGGTCGAGTCTGATTAGATCTGGCTTGTTCTCTGGCCATGTCTTCCTTTAATCTTAAGATCTCGGCTTCATAAGCCTTAATCCTCTCAGTAGTTGTTGAAGGGAGTCCATCGTGAGTAGTTTGAGTTCTTCCTAGAGGTTCTTTACTTGCACGTCGCCTCCTTGGAGCTTCATCACGTTCGTAATCATCGTCAGAAGATGACTCATCCGTATAAGGACCATAAAAATCGTTATAATCTCGATCTCGAATATACAGGGCATGACCACTTGGTCCAGCTCCTTGGGTAGGAGGGTAATTAGGCAGCCCGTACATCGGATTGGTGCTTATGGGGAGATCCGTAGTGTGGATCTGAACCCCTCGTGGAGGGTTGTTGGGATCTACAATCAAGGAAGAAATCCCCACCTGGAGGGGGTTAGTCCCTGGATTTGTGTGGACGATCGGAGGTAGCGTACTCTCAACATGGGAAGTCGTCCATAGGGGTTGAGAAACTTGATACCGAACGATAGTTTCGGATGTTGGAGGTACTTGTTCAATGAGGGGCGGAGCAGAGCTAAGAGGTAGAGCCTCGGTTGCGATTGGCTCTGTAATTGCTGGTGTCCTTCGTGTGTTAACCATGGTTGATGTTTGTTTCCCACAGACGGCGCCAAATGTTGTAGAATAAAAACTAGGTTATTAGATTGCGGCTAGGGTTTGCAGTATTTAATGCTAGGGTGCGTGAGCTTCGTGCTTTAATGGCTGCTTCTGCGTTCGAGACTAAACGGTCCTCATAGAATGCCTACGTATCTCTGTATTAGAGAATCAAGCCAAGAAAAATGTAGTTCTAAGTTGAGGGGTCTGACCCTTTATATAGGCTGAGAAGCCTCAGAATTCCGGTAGGGTTAGGTGACTTGGTGGACAAGTCAACCTTGAGGAAGGATCTAGACTCCTTCCTTGTAGGAGTCCGTTTCTTTGTATGACTATGTGCCTTGGAGTCTACTCTTTGGAGAGGTAATATCCTTATTTGACTTATATTTCCCAGCTGTTAATTAGCCATGAATATTAATTACGAAATTAATATTTAACTAGGATTTTTGGGCCATCTAGCGGGCCCCACATTTGGACCAAACTAGGTCTAAATAATGCAACATTAATGATATTTTTAGGGCTTATTTTTAGCCAATATCAAAAATAATTACATGTACATATATATTATAAATTTAAGATAAAAATATTACAATATGTGAGTACCATTTTGAACATATGTTCGTGAATTTAAATTTAATATTACATACAAAAAAGTTTCTTATAAAAGCTCAAAAAAATATGCAACAAAATAGGTGTCGCCAATAAGAGGTTTCAATGTGTCATTTAAGAGGTTTCAATGTGCCATTTAGATGGCTTGTTTAGTCCATTATTAATTTTTAAATTTAATTATTCAATTATGTTTTTTTTTTTGCTAAGTTATGTATTTATAAAAAACCAAACCAAAAAATACAGGGGTTGACCCTTGCTCTAGAACAAACTAGAGAGAACCATCTATGACTAAGACTAAACAAGCTAGAATAGAATTAGAGAGAACAAAGGCAAAGCAAGCAAAACCATTAAATCGAAATCCACCTATACATATCTATATTAGCATTCCATTGAAACCAAGCAGTAGTTCGAAGTTTTGCTTTGAGATCGATCATGATGATCTTGAGCAGAATACCAGGATCAGTCGAGCCTCTATCATGGTGCCTCGCATTTCTTTCCCTCCACAAATGGTAAGCAAAAACCTGAGCTGCAAGAAGAGCTATGATAAGTGGAGTTTATATCCACTTGGAGCGTTCCATATCGGCTTAAATTGATTGTCTTGGACTCAAGTTTGTGATGGTTTTGATGTGTTTTGTTTAGTTGTGCAGATTTACGAGAATGTTGATTAAGGTTGATGCTTCTATCGTTTTTGGAGAATAAATTGATTAAAATTCGGATTTCTGAGACGGTTGCGCAGTCTACACTGTTTTGGACATATCTGGAGTTCTAGAAGTCCGTTTTCAGCGATCTTACTGCCCACGCGAAGCTTGGAAGATTTTCTATAATATGGGACAGGTGTTGCACGAGTAGGTTACGCGTGGTGGGCGCAGGTTGCGCGACAAACAGACTGATGGGCGCAGGTTGCACGCGCGCGGTGCTGAAAAATTACAATTTTTACTATTTTGGCCATATCTTGAGTTCTACAACTCCGTTTGAGGCCCGTAAGCAGTCCACGCGAAGCTAACGAGATTCTCTATCATTCTAAAGTGTTCCAGATGTCCAATTACTACTGGAACGGTCCAGAAATACTGAAGAAAAGTCAGCTACGAATTTTCTTTAAAAACAGAATCAGTTTAGGAAACGTAGTTTGCAGAAATTCTATTTTAACTCTATTTTGGGTATTTTCTTGCTGGGCAAGAATTATAGAGACTATATAAACACATCCAACCTTTGTAATTTGTATCATTAGGAGATAACCATTACATATCAATTACTTTAGTTTATTTGTATTTTTTCATACTTTATTTTTATCATGGTTTCATCAGATCCCATGATGATGAGAGGTTCAATTATGAACTAATCGTTGTCATGGGATTCTAACGGATTTATTTATGGAGCTTTAGTATCTTGATGCTTTAGAGATCTGTGTGTGATGTATATTTGATATCCTCGTATGGTTATGCTTAATTGATAGATGCGTCATGAACATCTAATTTGTTAATCTCTTTTGAAGTGAAAGTGGATCTTGAGATTTAGAACTTGCCATGCTAGCATAGGTTCATGATTGTTTATCAACATGATTTGTAGTATGAGATGAGAATACTTATATTGCCCTATGTGATCTTTATGGATAACTTGCTCTTCAACCGTTATGTTTTCAAATTCTATAGACATATAGGGTCTAAGCATAATTGGTATCTATTCATCTTCTATCTCTTTTGTGGATGTATGTTTAGTTTGGTATACGTATACTGAGAGGTAGCGTGTACTTGTTTCATATTGTCCGATCAGATATCATAATCATTGCATATAGTGATTAAAGGCGTCAGATCTAAGCAAAGTATTTAATGAAGTTAGGATTCCATGGTTTATCTTGCAGAAGTAATTCAATTCCAATTCTCGTTAGTTAGTTAATTAATTCTTAGCTTGTTAATTTAATTCTTAGTTAGATTTAGTTAATTAAAACCCAATTTGTTATTTGTCTTAGCAGTGAATTAAAACCATACATTGTTGCATAGGTACAATACTGAATTAAAAACCAGATCTCTGTGGGAACGAACTTGACTTATATCTATATTACTTGTGACCACGTACGCTTGCGTGATTTAGTGCAAACAAGTTTTTGGCGCCGCTGCCGGGGATCATTGGTGTTTTATTTTTAGTTTATGTGCTTGTCAATAGTGGTCGTTAGAGTTCACTGACTCGGATTTGTTTTTCTTACCTATTTTGTTTAGTTTGGTGTGTTCAGGTACTTGAGTGTTTGAAGATGGCATGCGAGGAGTTGCCATGGTGGGCATATTCGAGGACATCCATGCCTCAGCAATGTGAGCAGTGTTTGGGCGTTCATGATCCCTCACAATATTACTACGAAGGAGTTGATCCATATGTCACTTATGAGGAACAACCATATTTTCAATACCATCCTCAACAATACCAGCAAGATGTTCCAAATATGTCATATTTCTTTGGTAGTGAAGAGTTTCAACAATAGCAACCTACTTGATAAGTGGATTTTATATCAACTATTTACCTTCCGTTCGGACTTAAAACGTTTGCGAGTTCTCGAGTTTCGTTACCATTTGATATGTTTTTGTGTAAATTGTGTAGGTTATATCGTTGAAGGCATTTTGGTGCTAAAATGGTGATATGGGTGGTGTGAAATTAATCTAGAGCTTGTGGAAGAAATTCGGAGTGGGAATAAGTCAGTTAGCAGAAGCATTGTAGCATGTCCAGGGGACCATAGGCGCAGCAGCGCGCATTTGGGAGCTACAGCGCAGCAGGTGGGCGTTTTCCATGGTCTAGCAGGTGCAAGAGCGCTAGTTTGGGCGCTATGGCGCGCGTCCAAGGGCTACAGCGCCTCAGGCAAGTGCAGCAGCGCTCGAGAGAGCATTTTCCAGGGATCAGGAAGCGCTGCAGCGCTCCATTCAAGGGCTATAGCGCTCGAGCGGCTTGGCATCAGATTTTTATTTCCTTAAGTCGAGTCAAATTGTGTTGGGCCTATTTAATTTTAGGGCATCTTTATATGTATTATCTTAGACCTAAAAACAAAGGGATCATTGGGTGAGAGGATTGTTCTTCATAATCATCTATCAACATTACATTTTAGAACAAGATTTAGAGAGGATCTTCAAGCTAGTGACAAGCAAGGAGGCCTAATCTAATTCGGATCTTTTGTATTCTTCTACACTATTTGGGGATTTATTTCTAACCCTATTTCTCTTCTTTTATTATTAATTGTTTTCTAGAATCATGTTTTCTTTAGAACCCATGATGGTGAAAGGTTCAAATATGAACTAATCATTATCATGGGGTTCCAATGGATTTGAATACGTAATCATTGTGCTTGACATGTAATTGATTATTGGGTGATTTATTTGCGATAATCTAGTATGGTTGATTTAATTGATTGATGTGTAGCTAGCATATAATTTATTAATCCTTGATGATTGCGAAAGTGGATTCTAGGATTGAGAATATGCCATATTAGCATGAGTTCATGAATTAATTATTATTCATGATTAGTAGTATGTTTCTACCCAATTCATATTGCCTCATGTAATTGTGAAAGATAACTTGTGCTTAAACCAATTGTGTTTCCAGATTGTATAGATATATATGGTTTGAATATAATTTGGTGTCCTCTTGATTTCTCTCGTTGTGGACATTAAGTGGTTTGATCGAGTGAACTGGAAGGTAGCTCGTATTATTGTTGTGTTATTAATTACCAATTTTATCACCTATACCGATTCTATGTGTCAGCCTTTAGTGAAATATTCAATGAAGTTGGAACTCCATGTTTTCTCATATACTAGATCTTTTAATTGTTAACTTATTCTCCAGTAGTTAATTAAAATAGTTAATCAAAACTCAATTTGATACTTGTTCAAGCATTAAGAAATAACCATACACCGTTGCATAAGTACTAAAAATTGGCATTATACCTAGTCTCTGTGGAACGAATCTTATTTATCACTTGCTATTTGTGATCGCGTATACTTGCGTGTTTACGAGTCAACATGTTTTTGGCGCCGCTGCCGGGGACTTCGGTGTTATTTGTAGTTTAAGTGCTTGTCATCAGTGGTCGTTATAGATTACTGACTTGAACTGTTCTTTTTATTTGATGGATTATTGGGAGCAGGACTTCGTAATTGTATGTGAGCTATGTGCAGGTGGACATTACACTCATCAATGTGAGTATAACAAAAATCGGCCAAATTTCAGCTGGGACTACAATCAGAGTGGTATGGAGCAATCCCAATATCCATCCTACCCATTCCAAAATCAGCAGTTTGGAGATGAGTCATACAGTCCAGGGGGAATTCAGTAACAACAAGGGCAACAATTTCAGCATCAGTATGCCCCAGTGCATCAACACTTTCAACCTCCTGAATTTCAGCAGCAGCAATTTCAGACTTGGTCTAACCAACAGTCGACCGAAGAAGCTGAATTAGAAGAATTGAGGTTGATGGTTAAAAGCAATGCATTGTCTCTCCAGACAATAGGAGATCAGATTGGTCAAATTGCAAATGCATTAAAAACATTGAATCAAATTGCAAGTGACACAGAAGGCCTAGCTGTAGAGGAGGAGGACAAGAACCTTCCTGTCAGTCTTGACTGGCCTTTCTTAGCCACAGGTGAGACCATGATCGAAGTTCAGGAAGGAGAGTCTGAGGGCAAAGATGGGGAAGAAGCAGAACATGAAGCTGATAAGGAAGCAGAGCCGGAGGCAAACCAATCAAAAAATTCAGAATGTCCAGAAAATTCGATTCTGAATAATCAGCCGCAACCACTTCCTTTGCAATCTGAAAATTTTGAAGAATCGACCCAAGATCAAGAAAATTCCAAGGCTCAAGTGGCTATGCTAATTCCTTCGAAGGATGAAGAGTGTCTCAGTGTGGAAGATGATGAATTAGAAGAGCATGTTTAGTTGTTGAATGCCGCTCCGTTGCAATCTGACTTCGACCAGCTGGAGGCCGAAGAGGAAAAGAGCATCACTCCTGTTGACAAATCTACTCCGGAGAAGACTACAGAGATCGTCCAAATCGATTTTCATCCTCCATATCCACAGAGGCTTCAAAAGCAAACTCTAGTCATGAATTTGTCGGCGGAGGATGAAGAGTGTTTTAGCTTGAAATTGGTTGATACAGGGCAGAGTAAAAAGTATGACACGGAGAAGGAGAAGGCAAAGCATGGCTAACTGAGGATTACAGTGCCTTGGTTAATGGGGCTTCGTATTCCACATAAGTTGCTTGGAGTGGAAGATCTCTGGAATTCTCAGGTGCGCCTTAAGCCATCATTTGAAGGAGCTCCCGAACTCGAGCTCAAAACATTGCTAGTTCACTTGGGGTATGTTTCTTGTAATTCATCTCCTTTGCTTGCTATTGTTATTGCTGCTAACTTTTCAGGTAGGTGGGAGAATGTTGTTAAGAGATCTTGTAAGGAGCGAATACGGGTAAAGCTTGTCGTTGAAGACGTCGCTCCAGAAAAGATCATTAAATGGCCTTATAGAGATGCGGTGCAGAAAATTTTCAAGAGGAAAATCGTGGCCAAGTCTAGCTAAAGACGTTAAAGAAAGGCGCTTCGTGGGAGGCAACCCATGATTTCTTGCTTTCGAATAAAACAACAGTTGTGTTGGAGCCTCCACGACTATCCACCACCAGACACACCACCCGAGGAGGGTGGAGATGCCGACGAGTAGGGGAGTATCTCTTGTACCCTTTAATTTTACCTTCAATGAGGACATTGCAATTTTTAAGTTTGGGGATGATTTTAGGGTATCAAGAGTCATTGCATTGCATATAGTTGCATATTCATGCTAGTCATATCAGAATTTTTGCATTTAGTTTTGCCAAGCCATTTAGAGTGCATTTAGGATGCCATGTCATATAGATTTATTTAGGATTGTAATATCATTTTGTTCATGCATATCACATGATTCCACTTGAGTGTCTGTTTCTGGTTCGATAGGTCGACGTTAATTTGAGTGTGATGACAATGAATAGAGGGTTGATTTAAGTACTTATGAAATTGACTTGCATGTGTCGGGAACACAATCTTTTCACGGTCTCACTGTTTGCTTTTGAGCTAGATCGAGTCATACCTGGTTTGGTTGTTGGGAGTTAATCACTTATTTATGTCTAGAATTTTCGTTATTCCCTCGATGGCGTAGGAGCACTTAAGTATAAGTTTGGGGGAAAACAGGGATTTCATGCTAAGTGTCGTGTCGTAGTGTAATAATGGCTAGGCGTCAAATGGCTAGTAGCCGGCTCATATTTGATATGAGTAGTCTAGGGGGGTGAGATAGCGCACCCTTGTGAAAAAAAAAATTGCAAGAAAAAGAGTCAAAGAAAAAAAAATAATAAAAAATAATAATAATAGAAAAAAAAAAGAGTTGTGAGAATAAAAATGAGAGATTGTAAAAGTGTGTGTATGCTAATTGGCTAGGGTGAGCTCTTTAGTACTCGAGCAAGTAAGTTCGAGGGGATTTTATGCCTAGTGACCTAAGACTTTTCCGGTCTGGGATCCACTAACCTAAAGCTCGCTACATGAGTGCTATTGTATAAGCCTTTAGGGGTCTCACCCATTGCACGGTCAATAAGCATGTGTGTTGGTGTTTTGTGTTGTTTTGTATAGTAAAGCATGAATCCTTGTCTACCTTAAATGATGATGGCGGTGTCTTTGAGTCATGGAGTGTCTAAAGTCTATTCTGTTTATAAACATGTGATTGCCTTGACGAAGAATGAGTTATGCCTTTTATCTAGATTCAAGAGTATATCTAGTGAGAAATGGACACACCACGTTTCCGAGCATGTATTGTTAGTATACGGGGCCTTAGTCGAGCTCTGTTTGGAGTGTTGCATTCATTGAGGCATTTGCTTGGTGAGTTGGTTTCGGATAACTTGTGTGGGACCATTGCATTAGGACACGTTAGCATTATCATGACATTTAGTTAATTTCTGCATTCTTTCATCATTTTTGGTTGAGTTTGCATTGCTTGAGGACAAGCAACGATTTAAGTTTGGGGGTTTGATAAGTGGATTTTATATCCACTATTTACCTTCCGTTCGGACTTTAAACGTTTGCGAGTTCTCGAGTTTCGTTACCATTTGATATGTTTTTGTGTAAATTGTGTAGGTTGTATCGTTGAAGGCATTTTGGTGCTAAAATGGTGATATGGGTGGTGTGAAATTAATCTAGAGCTTGTGGAAGAAATTCGGAGTGGGAATAAGTCAGTTAGCAGAAGCATTGGAGCATGTCCAGGGGACCATAGGCGCAGCAGCGCACATTTGGGAGCTACAACACAGCAGGTGGGCGTTTTCCAGGGTCTAGCAGGCGCAAGAGCGCTAGTTTGGGCGCTATGGCGCGCGTCCAAGGGCTACAGCGCCTCAGGCAAGTGCAGCAGCGCTCGAGAGAGCATTTTCCAGGGATCAGGAAGCGCTGCAGCGCTCCATTCAAGGGCTATAGCGCTCGAGCGGCTTGGCATCAGATTTTTATTTCCTTAAGTCGGGTCAAATTGTGTTGGGCCTATTTAATTTTAGGGCATCTTTATATGTATTATCTTAGACCTAAAAACAAAGGGATCATTGGGTGAGAGGATTGTTCTTCATAATCATCTATCAACATTACATTTTAGAACAAGATTTAGAGAGGATCTTCAAGCTAGTGACAAGCAAGGAGGCCTAATCTAATTCGGATCTTTTGTATTCTTCTACACTATTTGGGGATTTATTTCTAACCCTATTTCTCTTCTTTTATTATTAATTGTTTTCTAGAATCATGTTTTCTTTAGAACCCATGATGGTGAAAGGTTCAAATATGAACTAATCATTATCATGGGGTTCCAATGGATTTGAATACGTAATCATTGTGCTTGACATGTAATTGATTATTGGGTGATTTATTTGCGATAATCTAGTATGGTTGATTTAATTTATTGATGTGTAGCTAGCATCTAATTTATTAATCCTTGATGATGCGAAAGTGGATTCTAGGATTGAGAATATGCCATATTAGCATGAGTTCATGAATTAATTGTTATTCATGATTAGTAGTATGTTTCTACCTAATTCATATTGCCTCATGTAATTGTGAAAGATAACGTGTGCTTAAACCAATTGTGTTTCCAGATTGTATAGATATATATGGTTTGAATATAATTTGGTGTCCTCTTGATTTCTCTCGTTGTGGACATTAAGTGGTTTGATACGAGTGAACTGGAAGGTAGCTCGTATTATTGTTGTGTTATCTGATTAATTACCAATTTTATCACCTATACCGATTCTATGTGTCAGCCTTTAGTGAAATATTCAATGAAGTTGGAACTCCATGTTTTCTCATATACTAGATCTTTTAATTGTTAACTTATTCTCGAGTAGTTAATTAAAATAGTTAATCAAAACTCAATTTGATACTTGTTCAAGCATTAAGAAATAACCATACACCGTTGCATAAGTACTAAAATTGGCATTACACCTAGTCTCTGCGGAACGAATCTTATTTATCACTTGCTATTTGTGATCACGTATACTTGCGTGTTTACGAGTCAACATTACTCCTACTTTTCAGTCAGATGAGGTTGTAACTATGGAGGAGCTTAGGATGCTTGCAGAGAGTAATGAGAAGCTTATCAAATCTATGGAGACACTAGTTGCTCAAGTTTGTAGTGCCTTGGAACAAGAGAATCAACAATTCATACCAGAAGCAATACCAGAGGATAATGGTGACTTGGAGCAAGGTACTGCATGCTTAATTGAGGAAGACAAATTCCAAGGTGAGGTGAGCATTCGCAAGCCATGTGAGGAATTTGATCATGTTAGGATGGTGGATGATTTGGAAAGGGCACTATTTGGGACAGACACTGATGAGCTGCACAAATTTCAAAAATTGGTATGTGCGTACGAAGAGGCTGAAGAACATGGGAAAGATGCAGGTCTTCTACTTGTCTCAGAGTTTAAAGATGGAGGTAGCACATTAGAGCCAATGGAGGAAGTTCTCTTTGAGGAACCAAAGGCTTCATCAACTCATATTTACCCTCCTCCATTATATTCAAGCGAAGCCCGCGATTGTGTGTTGTTCTACAAATTGACAGATTTTGGGTCAACAGATGAAGGCATTGGAATAGGACATAGTTGTTACACGAATAGGCCAATTAGCGAAGAGAAGTGGCAGAAAGTGTGTCGCCGTGATGACAATGAAGTCTCGCGAAGAGATGACCAGGCAAATTATTATCATCCTTAATGGAGGCTTGGAAGTAACGTCAAGCTAATGACGTTAAAGAAGCGCTTCATGGGAGGCAACCCATGTGGTTCTAATGTTAGGTATGTTTCTACTTTTCCTCCTATTTACTTCCATTCAATGCGGACATTGAATATTTTAAGTTTGGGGGTGGTTTGATGGATTAGTAGTAGTTGTTGTATTATGTGTTCATGTAGGATTTCATGCTTTGCATATTAGTAGTAGTAAATTATGCATTTATGTTCATGTTATCTACGTTTGTTTCATATAGGACATTCTGTTTTTATGTTCATATATCATGTGAGTCCATAGTAGTTTGCATTTGCACCCATGCTTGATAGGAATTTTTTGTTGTTGACGCTTTTGTTTGAAAAATGATATGCTTTGTTCTTGTGCACACACATACACTAGTAAGTTGAAGCTAGTAGACTTATTGAATGTTGTAAGTGATTAGAAGGACATGAATATGTGCAAGATGATTTAGTTTGCATGCTTTGAATACAAGTAGGTGCATTAGAGAGATTTTTTTAGCTTGGGATTGAGTATGTTTTGCCACCAAGTGAGTTTTTGAGCCTTATTGCATATTTGTTGCAATTTATTCGCTTGCTTGAGTGTCCACGGATTGTTTGCATTGCTAGCAGTTGTTTGAGATCTTTCTTGGAATGCATGACATTATTTGACGATTAAAATGATAAAGGCATTTAGGAATAACCGCATATTTACCCATATTACTACACCATATTTACATGATCAATTAGTTAACCCGTCGAGCTTAATCCTATTTTTTCGGTGACATATATACCACATTACTTGCCTAGACCTTTTTCTTGAATTGGCCTTACATTAATTTGAACCCACATTGTCAAAGGCTAGTAGAGTGCCTAAGGGAGTAATAAGGTGTGCAAGGAGGGGTTTATTGTTGGTCTTAATTTTGGGGGAAATATTGAAAACTGGGTTTGGTTGTGGACTTGATAGTCGGCATGTGTAATAAAATCATGGGATCATTGTTATTGTTTATATTATTGTTGCTTTAGCTCTCGGAAAAAAAGGGGAAAAAAAACAGAAAAAAAAGAAAGAAAAAAAAGAAAAAAAAAAGAAAAAAATATTTATTATGAGAGCATGTTTGTGTTTGTTGTGATCCTACTTTAGTCGACTAGTCGATTGTTTTTGTTGGAAGAAAAATAGAAAAATTATGTGGGGGAAAAATAGGGTGTTGTGTATGATTTATTATGGTACTTACTAGCTTTTGACACTTCACCTGTTTTGGCTTATTTGACATACCTTGTCCCTAGCCCCGTTACAACCCAATTAAAGACCTTTTGATTATCGTCAATGATGTATGTTGTGTTAAGAGTTAGATTGATACCAAATGTCAAGCATGTTTATGATTTTGTTGGAATTGAGTGATACACTTACCCTTGTTCTTGAGTGAATATCCTTTTGTGAGTGGATTGTGAGTGTTTGCTTGTTTTTTTGCGTATGAGATCCCGAGTTTTGTCTCAAAGATGTACTCTTGTAGGCTTAGCATGTTTACTAACTTATTCTTACATTTGACATGGACTTGTGAGAACTTATGCATGTTCATTGAGTAGACTATGTGAATACTTGCACTTTCGACACCAAGACATTGCGTATTTACTTTGATTCTTAAGTTGATATGGCATGAGAGGATTTGAAGGTATGGTAGGATATTAGTACTAGATCATTTGCATTTTCATATTAGTTGCATTCATGCATTGCATTGCATTGGATTTTGTGGGTACATTCGTTATAGGCCCTCACGAGACCTTACTCGTCCACTAGGGCTGCCTAGGGGTTTAAAGGGATTGTTGCATATGCCAAATGCAACCGTGATCACCTACGGAAATGGTACTAGTTAGTTAGTTAGTTGTAATTGTTTATGCTTGAGGACAAGCATCGGTTTAAGTTTGGGGGTGTGATAAGTGGAGTTTATATCCACTTGGAGCGTTCCATATCGGCTTAAATTGATTGTCTTGGACTCAAGTTTGTGGTGGTTTTGATGTGTTTTGTTTAGTTGTGCAGATTTACGAGAATGTTGATTAAGGTTGATGCTTCTATCGTTTTTGGAGAATAAATTGATTAAAATTCGGATTTCTGAGACAGTTGCGCAGTCTACACTGTTTTGGACATATCTGGAGTTCTAGAAGTCCGTTTTCAGCGATCTTACTGCCCACGCGAAGCTTGGGAGATTTTCTATAATATGGGACAGGTGTTGCACAAGCAGGTTGTGCGTGGTGGGCGCAGGTTGCGTGACAAACAGACTGATGGGCGCAGGTTGCACGCGCGCGGTGCTGAAAAATTAGAGTTTTTACTATTTTGGCCATATCTTGAGTTCTACAACTTCGTTTGAGGCCCGTAAGCAGTCCACGCGAAGCTAACGAGATTCTCTATCATTCTAAAGTGTTCCAGATGTCCAATTACTACTAGAACAGTCCAGAAATACTGAAGAAAAGTCAGCTACGAATTTTCCTTAAAAACAGAATCAGTTTAGGAAACGTATTTTGCAGAAATTCTATTTTAACTCTATTTTGGATATTTTCTTGCTGGGCAAGAATTATAGAGCCTATATAAACACATCCAACCTTTGTAATTTGTATCATTAGGAGATAACCATTACATATCAATTACTTTAGTTTATTTGTATTTTTTCATACTTTGTTTTTATCATGGTTTCATCAGATCCCATGATGACGAGAGGTTCAATTATGAACTAATCGTTGTCATGGGATTCTAACGGATTTATTTATGGAGCTTTAGTATCTTGATGCTTTAGCGATCTGTGTGTGATGTATATTTGATATCCTCGTATGGTTATGCTTAATTGATAGATGCGTCATTAACATCTAATTTGTTAATCTCTTGTGAAGTGAAAGTGGATCTTGAGATTTAGAACTTGCCATGCTAGCATAGGTTCATGATTGTTTATCAACATGATTCGTAGTATGAGATGAGAATACTTATATTGCCCTATGTGATCTTTATGGATAACTTGCTCTTCAACCGTTATGTTTTCAAATTCTATAGACATATAGGGTCTAAGCATAATTGGTGTCTATTCATCTTCTATCTCTTTTGTGGATGTATGTTTAGTTTGGTATACGTATATTGAGAGGTAGCGTGTACTTGTTTCGTGTTGTCCGATCAGATATCATAACCATTGCATATAGTGATTAAAGGCGTCAGATCTAAGCAAAGTATTTAATGAAGTTAGGATTCCATGGTTTATCTTGCAGAAGTAATTCAATTCCAATTCTCGTTAGTTAGTTAATTAATTCTTAGCTTGTTAATTTAATTCTTAGTTAGATTTAGTTAATTAAAACTCAATTTGTTATTTGTCTTAGCAGTGAATTAAAACCATACATTGTTGCATAGGTACAATACTGAATTAAAAACCAGATCTCTGTGGGAACGAATTGGACTTATATCTATATTACTTGTGACCACGTACGCTTGCGTGAATTAGTGCAAACAAGTTTTTTGGCGCCACTGCCGGTTTGAGGGATTAGTAGTAGTTGTTGTATTATGTGCTCATGTAGGATTTCAAGCTTTGAATATTAGTAGTAGTAAATTATGCATTTATGTTCATGTTATCTACGTTTGTTTCATATAGGACATTCTGTTTTTATGTTCATATATCATGTGAGTCCATAGTAGTTTGCATTTGCACCCATGCTTGATAGGAATTTTGTGTTGTTGACGCTTTTGTTTGAAAAGTGATATGCTTTGTTCTTGTGCACACACATACACTAGTAAGTTGAAGCTAGTAGACTTATTGAATGTTGTAAGTGATTAGAAGGACATGAATATGTGCAAGATAATTTAGTTTGCATGCTTTGAATACAAGTAGGTGCATTAGAGAGATTGTTTTAGCTTGGGATTGAGTATGTTTTGCCACCAAGTGAGTTTTTGAGCCTTATTGCATATTTGTTGCAATTTATTCGTTTGCTTGAGTGTCCATGGATTGTTTGCATTGCTAGCAGTTGTTTGAGATCTTTCTTGAAATGCATGACATTATTTGACGATTAAAATAATAAAGGCATTTAGGAATAACCGCATATTTACCCATATTACCACACCATATTTACATGATGTTAGGTCCGTTAAGATTGTAGAAGGGGGGGGGGTTGAATACAATCTATATCTTTTTATCGAAATTTGTCCGTTAAATAAAATTTAGTTTAGACAAATTTGAGCGGAATTAATTGAAACAAAATTCAAGTTAAATATAACGATATATTAAACTTGATGGTTGTTACAAAATCAGTACAGAGTATTATCACGTTAATAAAAACTAATTAGAAAATTCGACATGAACTTTTCTAATTTAGTTAATAAAAATCGAGATACGAACTAGGAAACTTAATTCGTTAGTAATACAAGAGTCACAAATAATTAAGTTCTATCGGATCAAATATTACAAATGAGTTGAACTTAATTTTCTGTGAATTAAATGAGATAGTCAGTGGCTCTTAAAGATGAGAGATATAATGCTTTGTTCTTCCAGTCTTTAATTTTCTTGTCTCGTGTGTCTGTGAATGAATGCTTCTGTCTCTTTTGTAGTTTTTGTCTTGAAAATATCTTCTGTCTATTTTAACACTTAAAACAGACTATCCACAGACTGTTTAGAGGCTTGCAGACTATCCAGGGGACACATAGACTACCGGTGTGACTATTTGTCTTGCTGCAGACTACCGGTGTGACTTTCCTTCTTTATCAGACTACCGGTGTGACTATCAATACTCTGCAGACAACCGGTGTGACTATCCTTTCTTGGCAGACTACCGGTGTGACTATTCTTCTTGGCAGACTACCGAATTCTTTAGCAGACTATCAACCTGAGCTGTGTATGCTGAGCAGACTATCTCCTAGACTATCTCAGATAGTCTTTTAATAATAAAACCATAGTCTTAAAACACTTCTGATAGTCTTTCAGCAATCTATATTAATTCTAAATTAATTAATTCAATAATTAACTTAATAAATAAATTAATTCTTGAAGAATTAATTTATTAATTAAGTTAACTAAATACTTTAAATTAATTAATAGAGAATTAACATAATTCATTTGATAGTCTAATCTTCACTTTTAAACCACTGAAATAAATAAAGAACCTCCACTGAATATTTGTTGACGCTCAATGCACGGTCTGGTTCATGAACGACTAACTTCAACTTCTGTTCTTCATTTTGACTTTAAGCTGTGGTCAATTTCTTCTGACAACTTTCTTTAAATATTCTGTACTGGTACTGTCTCTTGTCACTTGTAGAAATCTCTGTCCTTCTGAATTAAATCCATGACTTTGAATACCACACTGAGGCTTGATCAGTAGACTGAACTTCTTCCAGTGTAAAATATCAAAACTATAGATTGACTTGTAGATTTGTTCCTTCTGATAGATAGCATCTTCTGAGATTCCCGTGACAGTTAATGTTATTTACTTATTACAATCTACTTTAAGTTGAGTTGGATCCTCGAACTACAAATAGGCTGAGTCATATGCCTTTCAATCTCCCCCTATTTGTTTGTTATAAATTAACAAGCAAATTCCTAGAGGATAACTCAACTAACTCAACTTAAACTAGTAAATGATAAAAACATTAATAGCAAGTAAATAATGATAAAGTTCTGGTTTTTATAACAATTTCCAGATTCAAACATAATGATAAATACAAGATAGATGATCCTCTTGCCTGATCATATTAAACATTATCCTATCTTGATCTATCTAACTCTAAAGATATTACATGTAGAGTTGTTCTTCATTTCTGACTGTCTTCCTTCCTTATTTCTCCATCTTCTGGATCATCCATTTCTGGCAGATTTTTGTGTAATTCTGCATCAACTAGCAACTCTCTTCTTGATGAGAATCCTGTAGGGCGAACAAGAGGAATTCCAAGTGCCTTTCTCAACTGACCTTTGAACTTCTCATAATCCTTAAAAAAATTGACTTCTGCATAGGATTTAATACGATCAGCAATTTCTAACTTCTCTTTAGTAGAAAATCCTTGATTTCTCAGAACATGTTCAATATAGACCAGCTGCTTGGCAGAGTGTGTGAACAATTCCTCATTCTCAAGATTGATTGTATGAAGCACTTCACCTTTAAGGAATTTCAATTGTCTAGGCAATTCAACTATTTCAGGACCAGCTCTTTCAGCAAACTCTTTGAATTTCTCATGAAGTAGTACACCCAACTCAGAAGAAGTTCTTACCTTTGGCCTAAGAACCCAGATTTCTGTCAATGATTTTTCATAGAAGAACTGAATTGAAACTCTTTGTGCTCCAAACTCATGACAATCAACAAATATTAATAGCTCATCTGTTTTCGTTTCACCTGCAGTTGTTATTCTCACAACTTCTGTTCTTAGAGCTCTCATGTACATATCGTGTGTTGGGTTAAGCTCTTTGAGTCTTTCAAAGATAGAAAGAAGTCGACTATCATCATTATCAAGAGATTGATGTGAGTCTATCATTCGTTGAGCACGATCCCATTTCTCACCACTCTTAAACTTGACGTATAACTTCCTCTCTTGAGTTTTAAGTACATGTTCTCGTTGCCTTGCTTCTGCTTCCTCTTTTTGAAGTCTTTCTTTGTGTGCAAGCATATCTAGTGTTCTCTGAAGCTTTTCATCTCGCAATTTGAGATTTGCTTCTTGCCTTTCAACTTCTAATTCAGCTTCAAAATCCAGTTTTGCTTGCTCAGCTTCATATTCATGGTCAACTGACACTTCATCTTCCCAGCTGCTAAAATCTGGTTCTGGTATTTTTTCACCCTCATCAGAGAACTTTAGATCAGCAAAAACATCAAAGTTGTCTGGTTCACCTGAGTAGTAATACCCTTCAGTGTCTTCTGCACTCTTCTGAGAATCTGCTATCTTCTTCCCTTTATCTCTGCCTTGTTCACTAGTTCCCTCTCTTGACTTCTCCCCCTTAGTTGAGGAATCCTCTACAGAAGTGTGAAATGCACCATCTCCAGGGTCTCGCTCATCACCATCTCCACCTTTTCCTACAAAGAATTCCCTTTCTTCTGCTGTGGGTGTGTGAGTTCTGCTGATCATGTTGAACAAATGTTTGATCCCCTTACCTTGTTGTGCATTCTGCCTTTCAATCACATCAAGACGGCGTTCAGTAGACAACTGACTCTTAATCAATGCTGTTTGAAGATTTTCAACTTTGTCGGAGATTACAGAAATAAGTTTATCTTGAGTCACAGTAACCTCTCCAGCATCATCAAGTGCCCGTTCATAAGATAATTCGAGAGTGTTGAACTTGTTTGTGTAAGTTGTCTTCATCTTGGTGATGTCATTCTTTATCACAGCAAGCTGATTTTTGACAGAGGTAGATGAAGAAGACCGTTCATCCACTTGTGCTCGAAGTAATTTTGCTTCAGCTTTACTGGCCTCAAGTTCCTTTTCTAGAGCTTTAATCTTTTCTTCCAATGAACGAGTGTATGTGTCAGTGTGTGCACTCACCTGAATATCACTCTGAGTTTCACTCATCTGACGTGCATGTGTTTCACTCAGTTTAGTGGTGTTCCTCACATCACTCCTCACTAATTCCTTAGCTGCTCCAGAAAGTGTACCTGCAGATAAAATCACCCTAGCCTCCTCTTGGAAGGTCAGTGGTGGTGCAATGGGAGTTCGCAAATCCCTTTCCTCAGTCATTTCTGTCATCTCATTTGGAATTGATGTCTGAATTTCTTCAGTGATAGAAAGATCGAGTTGCCTTCCACTTTCTCCAGTTGAAACTGCGAGTGGAAAATCCCTTGAGGGAGCCAGGAATGTTCCTCCTGGGAGGGGAGATGATGACTCTATTATTTGTGGCTGAGAGTCAAGATTTCCCTCATTAACCTGTGAAGGCTCTTCTACCGTGACTATGGTAGGCACTGTTTCAGTATCAACCCTATTGTGCTCTCCTTGCTCATTGTCCTTAGCCACATCAGATTCTACAGTTATGTTTTCCCCCATTGTGAGTAATAGGGGTGTGCTTGACTCTGTACAGGGTGCCATGGCCGACTGGCAAATTTCAATGGACTCATCCTGTTGAGAGAATGGTTCCAGTAACTGTTCATGTGCCATTTCAATGTCCGTATCCTTTTGGGAGGATATGGATGGGCTGACAGTTGCCTCAATTAGTAAGTTTCTTCGCTTCTTTAGTAGAGGCAGAGCTGTGGGATCACTCATATCACTACTTCTTACATTACGTCTTTTCACTGTTAATTTACTTCTGGATTTGGGTTTAGAGATTTTAGATGACACTGTGTTTGGCTCTAAGACCTGGGATAGAAGTTGTGGTTCTACAACCTCTTGGTCTAACCTATCAGCCACTTGGGCTCCAGAAGTAGTTTCAGGGAAAGATAATACCTGTTCAGTAGCAGTTGCAGAAATCCCAGCATTAGTGAGTTGAGCCACTTGAAGTTGATGTTCAGGTACAGGAGCAGTTGCTGCTTCTTGTTCTGGTTGCTCAGGAACATGCTCAGGTTGCTGTTGTGGTGGTTGTTCTTGTATGATTGGCAGATCTATGAAGTTGGACATATACTGAGTAATGACCACTGGAACATTTTTGTACTTCTTCATTGTTGCTAACCTGGTGAAAAAATTTTTATGTGTTTTTCCTGAAGCTTCAGTACGAGAGTTAGCAAACAATCTTTGATCAACATCAGAAACAACATGATTAAATATGAGAGTTAAAAACCTTGGATAGTAACAATCAACTTTACTACCCAAATCATGATCGTTCTTGGCAGTTATGAGACGATTTACCATGGCATCAAAAATTAATTTACCAAAATTAACCCTTTGATTATTAGCAACTGCATAACCAATTCTCTGAAGCAAAGTAGAAATATTGTGAAAATTATTCTTTTTAGTGTTAGCAAACACCTTAGCAATTGTGTCAAAGAAATAATCCCACTCAGCCATGAAGTTACTTTTAGACAACTTAGAAAGATCAACTTCTCCTTGATAATGGATGTCATTGAAAAATTGTGTCAGTACTGCTTCAGATGGAAGATCAACAAAGTCATTTGTTGGAAGTCGTAGAACGGTGTTAACAGTTGAGTCATTCACAACATAAGGTGTGTCTCCCACAGTAAAAGTAAAAGATGTTGAGTCCGAGGAGAGAACAAATGTAGAACACATTGCCAACAGTGAATCAACTTTTAAAGGAGCATCGAGAATTAAGGCATGACGAATAAGAGAATGCTCATTTAAAAACCGAATCCAAGGTTTAACCCTCTCGAGAGTACAATTATCGGGATTAAAATGAGCAACAAAATTATGATTGATAATCTTCATATTAACAGCCATTTTAATTTCAACACACTGAATTAATTTGCCCAAATTCGAATTTTAGGGATTTTAACAATTAATTCAATTAACCAGAAAAATCAATAAAATCGAAACTTCACAGAAAATTCTGAAATTAATGTATGTTGATCTCTGAATTCACACAAACACACCACTATTTTTAGTTTTTGCAGAATCGAAGCCAAATTTCTTGAACTTTAAATCGTATTTCTTGATTTTCGAAAAACGCAATCACTAAAAACTGGACCAAATCGAAGGATTAACCAGTCAAATCAAAGAGCTTGAAGAGATTAGAACACAGGTGTTTTCAGATCGTGATTTGGTTGAGAAACACGGTCGATTTTTGAAGAAAATCGGGCGGCGGTTCGTTGTGGGTATTGTATGTATATAAACAAACAGAGAAAAAGACTCAGAGACTTAACTCGTGAGTTTCAGACAAACAATAGACTAACGATAGTCTACAGACAATTCTGTACACATATTAACGGTAGTCTAAACGGTAGTCTAAAATAGAATTAATAAAAGAATTAGACTATAGACTAATAGACTATACCTGATAGTCTATCTGATAGTCTAATTAGACTAAAATAGACTGTCTAGACTAAACTATTTAAACTATTTAGACTAACAATACCGATAGTCTAAAATAAATAAAAGAAAATTAACTACAACAGACTATTATTGGATAGTCTGACAGATAGTCTAAAAGAGCTAATTAAAAGACTATAGACTATTAATTTACAATACACACTATTGAGAATAGACTATTTAATTTACATTAATAATAATACACAGACTATTGTACATAGACTATTGGCTAGATAGTCTGCCGAATAATCTGAGTAGACAAAAATTGTCTAACAGACTATAACTAACGTTACAGACTATCTGTACATTAGTAATATAGACTATTAATTAAAGACAAAATAGACTAAGAGACAATTAGAGACTAACTATGTAGACTATAGACTATAAGTATAGACTATTAATTTACAATAATATTCACAACAACACACAAATATTAGGTCCTATATCGATTTGATCTACCAGAGTGAAGTTGAAAATTCTAAGTCAGGGAAGATTTTCGAGTTAGTGACTAACTCGAAATTCGACTTAGATTTTCGAGTTAGTGACTAACTCGAACTTCAACTCGAAATTCGACTTAGATTTTCGAGTTAGTGACTAACTCGAACTTCAACTCGAAATTCGACATCTCGAACTGCATCTCGAAACTGACCATCTCGAACTGCATCTCGAAATTCGAGATGAGGACCAATATAACTATTCTAACAATCAAATATTAACAGAATATGTACCAGATTATTTACATGAAGCAATTCTAACATTGAAGCAAATTTAATTATTAAAACAAGCTATAAAATAGCAAAATAATTTACACTAAAATTATAAAATCGAATAAAAATTATAAAAACAATCATATGTAGTCCCTTTTATGAAATCAAACATTAATAACAAAAGGACAAACACTACAAACCAATTAATAAACTATTAACTATTTACATATTTATTCATGGTAGATTAATAAATCTATATATTTTCTAATAAAATAAATTTCTAATAGAAAATTATTTAAAAAGAAAATATGACTTATTAAACCATCATAAATATAATTTTCAAGAAAAATAAGTTTCTCATAAATTACTACTTGTAAAATTTGAGAAAATTATTTTTAAGGAAAAAGAATTATTTTAACATTGAAAAGAAGTAAGTAGGAATATATTAAGATGATAATGACAATGGTTTGAATATTAACAAGTAACAAGGTAAGTTGATAAAATAATTATACAAGTGATTTTAATCAACAAATATTAACAAGATAATCACTTGTAAATTATTAAAGATCAAACCTCAGATATTAACTAGTTTAATTACTAGGACTACTTAACATACCCAATTCACCAACAATTCTGGTGAATGTGGATTCGTCAAGAGACTTAGTAAAAATATCTGCTGTTTGTTCTTCCGTGGGTACAAAATGTAACTCCACGGTACCATTCATGACATGCTCTCGGATAAAATGATACCTGATGTCAATGTGCTTGGTCCTCGTATGCTGCACAGGATTGTTGGAGATTGCTATGGCACTTGTATTGTCACACAGAATTGGAATATTGTCAAGTACAAAGCCATAGTCACGTAGCTGATTCCTAATCCACAAGATTTGAGCACAACAGCTTCCAGCAGCTATATATTCTGCTTCAGCTGTTGAGTTGGAAACTGTTTGTTGTTTCTTGCTGTACCAGGAGACCAACCTACCACCTAGGAATTGACAACTCCCAGAGGTGCTTTTTCTATCTACAACACTACCTGCATAATCTGAATCTGTATATCCTACAAGGTTAAAACCAGATTCTTTAGGGTACCAAATACCTAAGTTAGGTGTACCCTTAAGATATCTCAAGATTCGTTTAACAGCAATGAGATGCACATCTCTAGGATCCGCTTGGAACCTTGCACACAAGCATGTAGCATACATAATATCAGGTCTACTTGCAGTAAGGTAAAGTAATGAACCTATCATACCTCTGTAGCTTGTGATATCTACCTTAGCAGAATTTTCACAAGCTCCAAATTTCACAGCTGTTGATGATGGTGTTCTTGCTGAAGATGAGTCCTCCATTTGATATTTCTTGAGGAGCTCTCTGACATACTTGGATTGACAAATAAAAATTCCATCTGTCCTTTGACTTACTTGTAATCCAAGAAAGAACTTCAGCTCACCCATCAGGCTCATCTCAAATTTACCCTGCATTAGCTTAGCAAATTTCTTGCACAGAAGATCATTAGTAGACCCAAATATTATATCGTCCACATAGACTTGGACTAATATAGTATCATTCTTATGTTTCTTAGTAAAGAGAGTTTTGTCTATGACACCTCTAACAAATCCATTTTCAAGTAAAAATTCAGAAAGAGTGTCATACCATTTCCTTGGAGCTTGCTTAAGACCATAAATTGCCTTGAAGAGAAAGTAGACAAAATCCAAGAATTCTGGATCTTCAAAGCCAGGGGGTTGTTCTACATATACCTCTTCATCCAGCTTGCCATTCAGGAAGGCACTCTTGACATCCATTTGATAAACTTTGAAGTTTGAATGTGCTGCGAATGCCAAGAATATCCTTATAGCCTCAAGTCTAGCCACTGGTGCATAGGTTTCATCATAATCTATTCCTTCAGCTTGGGAATAACCTTTAGCAACCAGTCTTGCTTTGTTTCTAGTTACAATGCCATCTTCATCAAGTTTGTTTCTGAATACCCACCTGGTATCAACTACTTTCCTGTCTTTAGGTCTGGGTACCAGCTTCCATACTTCTTGTTGTTTGAATTGATTGAGTTCATCTTGCATAGCAATCACCCAATCAGGATCAGAAAGAGCTTCTTCTGTTTTCTTAGGTTCTATTGCAGACAGAAACCCAGAATAATTGCATTGATTTTGATAGCTCCTTCTAGTTTTTACACCAACATCTGGATCACCAACGATCAACTCAAAAGGATGAGCTCTATTCCACACAGTCTGTCTGGGAAGATTTGACCTTGATGATTCGCCTTGTTCTTCATTATGATGTTGAGTATGACCAGCTGATCCTTCATCACCTCCCCCTGAGTTGTTGCCAGTTTGACTAGATGAATGTTCAGGAGTGTCAGTGGTATCTCCAGTCTGATCATTGTTTCCACCACCACCACCCTGATCATTATCATCATTATTACTGTTATCATTAGCAGCAACATCAGGTTGGTTGTCATCATCTGAATCGGAGTCTGTCATATCATCGAAAGATAACTTTTCAGATGAATCCTCCGTTTGGATACTAGGAAGTTTAGTGTCATCAAATGATACATTGACACTTTCAAGCATTGTCTGATGATCAATCACATACACCTTGTAAGCTCTTCTTGAATAACCAATGAAAATTGCTTCATGTGCTTTGGCCTCAAATTTTCCACCACGATCATCTCCATCTTTAAGCACAAAGCATTTTGCTCCAAATACATGAAAGTACTTGAGTGTTGGTCTCTTTTCATACATAATTTCATAGGGGGTCTTCATCAAGTCTTTGTTGATTAAAGTTCGATTCTGGGTATAACATGCAGTGTTAACAGCTTCAGCCCAAAAGTACAAGGGAAGCTTTGATTCACTTAACATAGTACGTGCAGCTTCAATCAAAGTTCTATTCTTTCTTTCTACTACCCCATTTTGCTGAGGAGTTCTTGGGGCTGAGTACTGCCTTGTTATTCCCTTTTCAGTACAAAAATCATTTAGAACTGCATTCTTAAATTCGGTTCCATTGTCTGACCTTATTGCTCTAACTGGTTTCTTGTACTCCATTTCAATCAACTTGATGTGATCAATCACTAACTGTGGAGTTTCATCTTTGGAATTCAGAAATAAAACCCATGTGTACTTTGAGTAGTCATCAACAATCACGAGAGCATATCTTTTCTTTGACATAGACATCACATTAACTGGACCGAACAGATCCATGTGCAACAGTTGTAAAGGTTCAGTTATTGATGATGTGTCAGTGCTCCTGTGAGTTGCTGTTTTCAATTTGCCTTTTTGACAGGCATCACAGAGTCCTTCTTGAGTGAATTCCATTGAAGGCAACCCTCTCACCAGTTCTCTTTTAACTAGAGAATTCATTGTCTTGAAATTAAGGTGGGAGAGTTTCTTGTGCCATAGCCAACTTTCATCTGTAGATGCTTTAGAATAAAAGCAGTTGATTTCTTCAGTGCTTCCAGTGTTCATATTGGCCACGTACAGATTGCCTTTTCTGACTCCTGTAAGAGATGGTTGTTCATGTCTCTTGTGTGAGATTAGACAATTCTTCTTGTTGAAGTAAGCCTCGAATCCCTTGTCACAAAATTGACTGACACTTAACAAATTGTGCTCAAGTCCTTTCACAAAAGACACTTCATCAATGATAACATTTCCAGCTTCCAATCTGCCATATCCATCAGTTGTACCTATGCTGTTATCTCCAAAGGTAACCACTGGGCCGGCTTTCTCAACCACATTTGTCAGCAGGGTTCTATCTCCAGTCATATGCCTTGAACATCCACTGTCCAAGATCCAGGTCACTCGATCAACCTGTTTCACACCCTGCAATGACAAATAGGTTAAACCTTCTTCGGAACCCAAACCTGATTGGGTCCAGAATACTTAAAGAATTGGCCTTTGTCAGGCAAAACAACATTTTTAACATTGACACCATTTTCACCACAAACCAACATACATTTAACCCTATAAACAGATTTGACAATCTTCTGTTTTATCTTGGGTATCCATGTTTCTTTAGCAGCAATAACATTTGTTTCACTGACTGGACATTTGACCTTGTAAGCAACCTTACCAAAAGTCTGTTTAGGCTTTGATACAAATGTCTCTCTCCTATCCTGAGAAGGACTAGCAGTCTTTGATCTAACATTTTTATTCTTATTCATGTGTTGTCGAGGAGCAGTCTTACTAGCACATGCTTGATTACCATTAAAGTAAGCAGACATTACATTGAAAGCACAAGACATACAATTGACAACACCACATGCTTTATGATAAATATCAATGGTAGGCATGGTATGCATGTTAGACATGTTATTGTTCTTTTTCAACTTATCACCACTTAACCCAGTTTTAGATGAACTGGTTGGATAAACAACCTTAACTGGTTTCTTAACAGATTTAACATTATCAAGGACAATGCCATTTGCACTGTCCTCATTACGCATCTCTTCTTGAATAATGATAGAAGTGAAGTTTGGAGGTTCTGCAATCGACTTCTTAAAGAGCGGATCTTCAACCTTCTTAAGCACATGTGGTATACCCCTCTCTTTAGCACTAACAAGGTTAGGGGTATTTATGCCTAACAATCCAACAGCTTCGTTATAACCAAACCCTATTCCTACAGTTCGTTCTATAGCTTGTTTATTGAAATGCTCTTTAGAAAGTTTAACAGAATTAAAGCAAGCACTAACCTTGGTTTCAAGTTCAGCAATTTTAGAAAGTTGTTTAGTCACTACTTCTAGAATGGATTTCTCTCTTCTATTAAGTCGTGCTATTTCCTCTTTTTGTTGATCTTGATTAACATGCACCTTTTTCAGTTCTAACACTTCATTTTCAAGTTCAGTGTTTAACAGATTTAATCTAGCAATGTGTTTTTGTGCATTAGCCAAGGAACCACCTAACTGACGAACCAACTCAGAGTTAGTAAGTTTTACCTGTGGTTTAGGATCAGTGAGCATGTCACCATTTGCCATTAGTGCAAGATTTCCAAATTCTTCATCTTCACTATCTGTGTCATCCCAGCTTTTACCAGCAGCCACATAGGCTTTTCCAGATTTCTTCTTTTCAGGAACATAATCTCTCTTCTGGGCTTGTTTAGGTTTCTGACACTCAGTGGCAAAGTGTCCAAGTTCATTGCAATTATAACAACGAATTTTGCTTCTATCAACAGTTCCAGTTTTGTAGCCACCTCTGCTACTGGAGGATGAGGAACCTCCTCTCTGGAATCTGTTATTAGACTTGAACTTGAACTTAGGATTTCTCCTGAATCTAAAGTTGCCAAACTGTCTAACCATGAGTGCCATGGATTCATCCTCCAACTGATCCAATTCTTCTAATGAGTAAAACTCACTTCCATCCTGAGTAGCTGGTGTCTGACCATGTTCCACTTCAATCTGCTCCTTGTCTGAGCTGTAAGGTCGAACAACCTTAGCTTCCACTTCCTTAGGAGCCTCAACCACTAATGCTGTAGATGAACTTGCAACTCTACCTTTACCATGAATCTCTTTCTGTTGGACTTGTTCCAACTCATAGGTTTTTAAAATACCGAAGAGTTTTTCAAGACTAACTTTATTCAAGTCACGAGATTCTCTTATTGCTGTTATTCTGTGTTCCAGGTGAGTCGGCATAGTCAGTAAGAACTTCAGATTAATCTCCTTCTGTGTATAGTTCTTGCCATGGATTTGCAAGTTGTTGATTATTTTATTATACCTTTCAAACACTTCTTGAATGCCTTCATTAGGGCCAGCTCTGAAGTGTTCATACTCAGAGGTTAAGATTTGAAGTCTGTTCTCCCTGACTTCATCAGTTCCTTCATTAATGGTTTCAATAGTTTCCCACATGTGTTTGGCAGTTTTACAATTCATCACATGGCTGTACATCACAGCATCCAGGGAATCTATTAGAATGAGTCTGAGGTTTTTATCAAGCCCTGCATCCTCCTTTTCCTCAGGTGTATAGGTGGCAGGGTCCTTTTCATAAGATTTAGCAGGAATCACAATTTTACCCTCAGCTTCAACTTCATCTTCATAGACCATAGGAGTTTTAGGTCCGGTTTTCAAAACAACCAAATATTTAACGTTTGTACATTCCAGAAACAACTCCATCTTATTCTTCCACATATCATAATTATCTTTGTCAAATATAGGTATCTTAACAATGGCTTTAGAAGTCATGATGAATTTTTAAGAGAGTTAAAAATTCGAGCTTGATTTTTAATTGAATAAGAATAGGATCTTGATTTGTATATCAATCAAACGGCTCGGATACCAATTGTTAGGTCCGTTAAGATTGTAGAAGGGGGGGTTGAATACAATCTATATCTTTTTATCGAAATTTGTCCGTTAAATAAAATTTAGTTTAGACAAATTTGAGCGGAATTAATTGAAACAAAATTCAAGTTAAATATATATAACGATATATTAAACTTGATGGTTGTTACAAAATCAGTACAGAGTATTATCACGTTAATAAAAACTAATTAGAAAATTCGACATGAACTTTTCTAATTTAGTTAATAAAAATCGAGATACGAGCTAGGAAACTTAATTCGCTAGTAATACAAGAGTCACAAATAATTAAGTTCTATCGGATCAAATATTACAAATAAGTTGAACTTAATTTTCTGTGAATTAAATGAGATAGTCAGTGGCTCTTAAAGATGAGAGATATAATGCTTTGTTCTTCCAGTCTTTAATTTTCTTGTCTCGTGTGTCTGTGAATGAATGCTTCTGTCTCTTTTGTAGTTTTTGTCTTGAAAATATCTTCTGTCTATTTTAACACTTAAAACAGACTATCCACAGACTGTTTAGAGGCTTGCAGACTATCCAGGGGACACATAGACTACCGGTGTGACTATCTGTCTTGCTGCAGACTACCGGTGTGACTTTCCTTCTTTATCAGACTACCGGTGTGACTATCAATACTCTGCAGACAACCGGTGTGACTATCCTTTCTTGGCAGACTACCGGTGTGACTATTCTTCTTGGCAGACTACCGAATTCTTTAGCAGACTATCAACCTGAGCTGTGTATGCTGAGCAGACTATCTCCTAGACTATCTCAGATAGTCTTTTAATAATAAAACCATAGTCTTAAAACACTTCTGATAGTCTTTCAGCAATCTATATTAATTCTAAATTAATTAATTCAATAATTAACTAAATAAATAAATTAATTCTTGAAGAATTAATTTATTAATTAAGTTAACTAAATACTTTAAATTAATTAATAGAGAATTAACATAATTCATTTGATAGTCTAATCTTCACTTTTAAACCACTGAAATAAATAAAGAACCTCCACTGAATATTTGTTGACGCTCAATGCACGGTCTGGTTCATGAACGACTAACTTCAACTTCTGTTCTTCATTTTGACTTTAAGCTGTGGTCAATTTCTTCTGACAACTTTCTTTAAATATTCTGTACTGGTACTGTCTCTTGTCACTTGTAGAAATCTCTATCCTTCTGAATTAAATCCATGACTTTGAATACCACACTGAGGCTTGATCAGTAGACTGAACTTCTTCCAGTGTAAAATATCAAAACTATAGATTGACTTGTAGATTTGTTCCTTCTGATAGATAGCATCTTCTGAGATTCCCGTGACAGTTAATGTTATTTACTTATTACAATCTACTTTAAGTTGAGTTGGATCCTCGAACTACAAATAGGCTGAGTCATATGCCTTTCACATGATCAATTAGTTAACCCGTTGAGCTTAATCCTATTTTTTCGGTGACATATATACCACATTACTTGCCTAGACCTTTTTCTTGAATTGGCCTTACATTAATTTGAACCCACGTTGTCAAAGGCTAGTAGAGTGCTTAAGGGAGTAATAAGGTGTGCAAGGAGGGGTTTATTGTTGGTCTTAATTTTGGGGGAAATATTGAAAACTGGGTTTGGTTGTGGACTTGATAGTCGGCATGTGTAATAAAATCATGGAATCATTGTTATTGTTTATATTATTGTTGCTTTAGCTCTCGGAAAAAAAGGGAAAAAAAACAGAAAAAAAAGAAAGAAAAAAAAGAAAAAAAAAGAAAAAAATGTTTATTATGAGAGCATGTTTGTGTTTGTTGTGATCCTACTTTAGTCGACTAGTCGATTGTTTTTGTTGGAAGAAAAATAGAAAAATTATGTGGGGGAAAAATATGGTGTTGTGTATGATTTATTATGGTACTTACTAGCTTTTGACACTTCACCTGTTTTGGCTTATTTGACATACCTTGTCCCTAGCCCCGTTACAACCCAATTAAAGACCTTTTGATTATCGTCATTGATGTATGTTGTGTTAAGAGTTAGATTGATACCAAATGTCAAGCATGTTTATGATTTTGTTGGAATTGAGTGATACACTTACCCTTGTTCTTGAGTGAATAACCTTTTGTGAGTGGATTGTGAGTGTTTGCTTGTTTTTTTGCGTATGAGATCCCGAGTTTTGTCTCAAAGATGTACTCTTGTAGGCTTAGCATGTTTACTAACTTATTCTTACATTTGACATGGACTTGTGAGAACTTATGCATGTTCATTGAGTAGACTATGTGAATACTTGCACTTTTGACACCAAGACATTGCGTATTTACTTTGATTCTTAAGCTGATATGGCATGAGAGGATTTGAAGGTATGGTAGGATATTAGTACTAGATCATTTGCATTTTCATATTAGTTGCATTCATGCATTGCATTGCATTGGATTTTGTGGGTACATTCGTTATAGGCCCTCACGAGACCTTACTCGTCCACTAGGGCTGCCTAGGGGTTTAAAGGGCTTGTTGCATATGCCAAATGCAACCGTGATTACCTACGGAAGTGGTACTAGTTAGTTAGTTAGTTGTAATTGTTTATGCTTGAGGACAAGCATCGGTTTAAGTTTGGGGGTGTGATAAGTGGAGTTTATATCCACTTGGAGCGTTCCATATCGGCTTAAATTGATTGTCTTGGACTCAAGTTTGTGGTGGTTCTGATGTGTTTTGTTTAGTTGTGCAGATTTACGAGAATGTTGATTAAGGTTGATGCTTCTATCATTTTTGGAGAATAAATTGATTAAAATTCGGATTTCTGAGACGGTTGTGCAGTCTACACTGTTTTGGACATATCTGGAGTTCTAGAAGTCCGTTTTCAGCGATCTTACTGCCCACGCGAAGCTTGGGAGATTTTCTACAATATGGGACAGGTGCTACATGAGCAGGTTGCGCGTGGTGGGCGCAGGTTGCGCGATAAACAGACTGATGGGCGCAGGTTGCACGTGCGCGGTGCTGAAAAATTACAGTTTTTACTATTTTGGTCATATCTTTAGTTCTACAACTCCATTTGAGGCTCGTAAGCAGTCCACGCGAAGCTAACGAGATTCTCTATCATTCTAAAGTGTTCCAGATGTCCAATTACTATTGGAACGGTCCAGAAATACTGAAGAAAAGTCATCTACGAATTTTCCTTAAAAACAGAATCAGTTTAGGAAACGTATTTTGCAGAAATTCCATTTTAACTCTATTTTGGGTATTTTCTTGCTGGGCAAGAATTATAGAGCCTATATAAACACATCCAACCTTTGTAATTTGTATCATTAGGAGATAACCATTACATATCAATTACTTTAGTTTATTTGTATTTTTTCATACTTTGTTTTTATCATGGTTTCATCAGATCCCATGATGACGAGAGGTTCAATTATGAACTAATCGTTGTCATGGGATTCTAACGGATTTATTTATGGAGCTTTAGTATCTTGATGCTTTAGAGATCTGTGTGTGATGTATATTTGATATCCTCCTATGGTTATGCTTAATTGATAGATGTGTCATGAACATCTAATTTGTTAATCTCTTGTGAAGTGAAAGTGGATCTTGATATTTAGAACTTGCCATGCTAGCATAGGTTCATGATTGTTTATCAACATGATTCGTAGTATGAGATGAGAATACTTATATTGCCCTATGTGATCTTTATGGATAACTTGCTCTTCAATCGTTATGTTTTCAAATTCTATAGACATATAAGGTCTAAGCATAATTGGTGTCTATTCATCTTCTATCTCTTTTGTGGATGTATGTTTAGTTTGGTATACGTATACTGAGAGGTAGCGTGTACTTGTTTCGTGTTGTCCGATCAGATATCATAACCATTGCATATTGTGATTAAAGGCGTCAGATCTAAGCAAAGTATTTAATGAAGTTAGGATTCCATGGTTTATCTTGCAGAAGTAATTCAATTCCAATTCTCGTTAGTTAGTTAATTAATTCTTAGCTTGTTAATTTAATTCTTAGTTAGATTTAGTTAATTAAAACCCAATTTGTTATTTGTCTTAGCAGTGAATTAAAACCATACATTGTTGCATAGGTACAATACTGAATTAAAAACCAGATCTCTGTGGGAACGAACTTGACTTATATCTATATTACTTGTGACCACGTACGCTTGCGTGATTTAGTGCAAACAAGCTACAAGCCGCAAATCACAGTCCCGAATGTTGCCCAGGTTCGACAAGACCTCCACCCAAGATAAACCAACAAACCGAATCTTCAAAACATCAGTTATTCTTGATAGAATAAAAATACTATAGGGACAAAGGACAAATAGGTGCGAATCAGTTTCAACACCTCCAACACAGAGATGACAGAATTGAGAAACATCCAAACCAAAATTAGCAAGCCTATATAAAGTCGGCAATCGACCATGACATAGAACCAATTCATGATGGGCGTACCGCAGAATTTTAAACTTGTGCCAGATGAAATCAGACCAAACCACCTGAGGACGAGGAGCTCGACAGGAGTTCCAAATGTGCCTGGTTTTAGTTTTGCGAAGAGGCGTGCCATCCCAAATAATGCAATCTGACGAAACAAGATCAAAGGCAGGATAGTTGAAATGCTAAAGCCACAGAATCAAAGCCGAGTTAAGATGATGGAGTCTGGTTGGAGTACCAGGTAAAACCCATGTCCCAGTACGAATTAGAGTGTTAACCGTGGCATTGTAATGAATGTTGGCTTGAGAAATGATGGAGTCTGAATTTTGATCAGCTAAACAAGTCGAATTCCACCATGGATCAAACCACAACGAAGTCCCCAAACCATTGCCAATCTGAAAAGTTATAAATTGACGAGCTATATGACGAAGTTTGAGGACATTTCGAAAGATCCAGGAGCAATCTGTAGGCATAGGTAGAGTCCAGAAATGGTGCCTTTTTAATGCAGTAGAGTTTACCCACAGAGGCCATAAAGCCTTGCTTTTATTAACCACTTTACAAAGATGAGTTAACATCTGCGCTTTGTTCCATTCCTTGGATTTCTTAAAGCCTAATCCACCCTCAGACATAGGGGAACAAATGGAGTCCCAGCTGATCTTTGCTCCACCTCTGCTGTTAACATCACCCTTCCATAAAAACCGAGTGAACATAGTTTGAAGCTTACTATGAATAGAACTTGGCAATACGAAATGGTTAGTCCAAAAAGCTTGGATTGCGAAAAGAACACTTCGAATTAATTGCACTCTACCTGATAAAGAAAGCAGAGTAGTGGTCCAGCATGAAATCCTTGCGGTTATTCTATCAAGAAGAGGCACGCAGTCATTGTAACTCAATTTGGATGAAACAAGAGGGACACCCAAAAAACGCACTGGGAGATCTCCATGCGTAATGCCATAATTGTTGTCAAACCAGTGTATGAAATCTTCCGTACAATTCCCAAAAAAGACGGAGCTTTTGGCAATACTAGGGCATAGACCACTCACCGAAGCAAACTTAGCAACACAGCCCATGATATGATTGACAGACTGAGTATCACCATTCGAAAATAACAAAACATCATCCGCATAGAATAGATGAGAGAGTTTTAAGTCTTTACATTTCCAGTGATATCTGAAGTTATCAGGAGCCTTGTCAAGCATTGAAGACAAAACATTCATGGCAATACAGAAAATGTAAGGGGAAATAGGATCGCCTTGCCTAAGGCCCTTTCTTCCTTTGAAAAACCCACATAAAGAACCATTTACTTTGAGTGAGAAGGTGGTTGTAGAAATGCACGAGTAAATCCAATCCATAAACTTTCGAGGGAAGTTTAATTTTTGAAGAGCCCCCATAACGAAGTCCCAGTTTAGAGAATCAAAAGCTTTGTGCAAGTCAAGCTTTAAGGCACACTTAGCTATACCAGTGTCTCTATTGTAGCCACGAAATAGCTCTTGAGCCATCAAGATATTGTCCGAAATGCATCTGCCCGGAATAAATGCAGATTGAGAAATATTAGTTATGCTAGGCATAACTAATTTAAGCCGAGAAGCCAAAATTTTGGCAATACATTTGTATGGAACTGAACATAGTGAAATGGGACGGAAATCTAGCATATTGACCGGAGTGGAAACCTTTGGGAGTAACGCAATGCTTGTAGTGTTCACGGCTTTGTGCATGATTGTAGTTGAGAAGAAGCTTTTAATTGCCTCACAGAAATTCTAGCCAACTATATCCCACGCATCCAGGAAAAATTCCACCGTATAACCATCCGGGCCAGGCGCTTTATTCTTCTTCATTTTCTTCAAAGTAGCTAGAATTAAGTCATCAGAAACAGGGGCCTCAAGGCCTGATGCTTGAGATGCAGAAATAGTGGGAGAATCAAAGCTGTCAAAGTCACATGTCTCGAGAGGCAAAGAATTACCTAAAGTGTTTGAGAAGAAATCTACAGCGACTTTAGCAACCTCGTCATGACCTGAAACCAACAAGCCATCTTTGTCTTCGATAGCAAGTAGTTTATTAACATTCCAGTTTGCCTTAAGACGATTAAAGAAAAAACTGGTATTGCCGTTGCCAACCGTCAACCAATTAACCCTCGATTTTTGAAGCAAAAATTTTTCTTCCTCTAGCAGAGCAGTTTCAAGATGCAGAGAAGCCTGAGATTCTTGAAGAAGTAAGTCAGTGTTGTTGCAATCATAATTCAAGAAATCCTGAATTTGAGAAAGAGCTGTTCGAGCTGAGGAAACATTATTATGCACATTTCCATGGTCTTTGTTAAACTTGATTAAAGCATGCTTGACATCCTTTAGCTTACGAACCAAGATTGCCATCGGGTCGCCGTACCAAGTACTATCCCAAGCATTGGAGACAACATCCAGAAAACCATCAATTTGTATCATGTAATTATGAAACTGAAAAGACTTATTGAGCTTCGTGAGATGCATTGGAACAGAGCAAAGAAGAGGGCAATGATCCATAATACCCCTATTTTTAACCAAGACAACAGATTCTGTGAATAGATTAAACCAATCTTTATTGCCTAGCATACGATCCAAACGTTTGTGAATAAGCGAATTATCCATCCTTTTGTTCGTCCAAGTATAAAGAGAGCCCACAGTTTTCAAATTACCCAAAGCAGAGTTAGAAACACAATCTAAAAAAGACTGCATATCAGGGGTCCATCTTTCACGACCGCCTTTAACTTCATTTAAAGATAACATACAGTTAAAATCTCCACAAACACACCAGGGCATTGTGATGTTCTGACTTAGACTTAGAATCTCTCTCCAAAGAGGCTCTCTTTGATGAGGCTTGTTCAAGGCGTAGACAAAGGTAATATAGAATGTTATGTTCTTTTCCAAGAAGGTTACAAAACAAGTTACCTGCTGAGAAGATTAGGTGTAGGCAGTAACAGCCCAAATTGAAGGATCCCAACCAACCCAGACACGACCATAATCATGCTCATCGTAGTTAAATATCCACTTTCACCTTTTATTGATGCGATTAGAAATAGCCACAGAATTTTGAACACTAGCTTTAGTCTCAACTAAACCCATAAGAGATAACTTATTAACAGAAATAAAATTGACAACTTCATCTTGATGAGTGCTTTTATTGATCCCTCTTACATTCCACACTGCGAAATTCATCATAAACGTTTATAATTCGTTGGCTTTCCTGCCAACCTGGGGCTTTTCCTGTTGGAGACTATAGTAAATCCATCTGCATTAACTATTTCTTTACTCTTTGGCTTCGGTGGTTTATGAGTACCAGGGGCATTCTGAGTGAAACGATCAGTACGAGCATTGACCTCATGATGAGTGATAGTTACTGTACTACTGTTGGTTTTAACCGGAGATTTTTCTTTTTTTCTCTTCTTGTCCGGAGAGAGTTCATTGTATACAACAAGCTGTTCCTCCGTAATCCCTGAAAGAGTTGCAAAACCATTATCTATAGCAAGATTCCCATCTTCGACCGCTTGACTCTCATAAGTCTTGTTGACAGCTTCAGTTTGTGTTGGTAATGTTGTAGGAACTCTGTCAAAGTCTTCCAAATTGTCCTCCTTTTCAAGCTCATCCAAGATTTGATCCTCGTCCATAACAACCATACATCCACAGAAGTCACCAACCACATATGGTACCATTTCCATGTTTTGAAGATACTCTGCCTTTGAGACGTGGGTAACATTCGCATTGACATCTGAAACCGTATATGTAGTGTTTGAAGTAGAGGTTTGTTCCGTTCTTGGCCTCTTACTAACTCTGTCTGGGTTATTAATACAACGAGCAAGAGAATGTCCGAAAGCTTTGCAAATACTGCACGAGTAAGGTAATTGCGGATATTGTATCTCAATTTTTTCTTTTTCATCTACACCATCCTTGTTCAAGACATTGACCCAAACAAAATCAGGTCTAGGAGCAGTGTAAGCCAATTCGACTTGAACATTAGCTTATTTCAATGGCTCGAATTTGGATGTTGCAGCATCAAATTTGAGTGGTTTTCCCACAGCCTTGGCTATCGAAGATAAACTATCCTTTGACCAAAGAGGATACGGTACATCTACAAGGCGAATCCAACATGGTACCTTATCGATCACATTTCGTTTAAACTTTGAACCCTTCATCCATGGCATCAAATACAACGTTTTCCCCCCTATTTGAACCATATTCAAATTTAGAGCCCAATTTCTTTCCTCCATCGTGCCAAAACGAAATGTGTAATAACCTTTTGAACTATAATAGACACCAGTTAGGCCCCTATTTTCCCAAATTTTGTAAGCCTGCTCTCTAACGAATTTAAAAGCAAAATTGCCCCCTATAAAGTGACCAATGATGCTAGTTTCCCACTGTTTCTGGGCACGGACCAGGTATTCTTTTGAAAAAATAACCGAAGCGGAACCATCCTCATTATAAGTGATGACATCTTCACCATTTTCATTGGAACAGGGGGTCGAGTCAATAACATTTTTTGTAACAATAGAACTCCAGGTAACCGATTTTTTGGGGGGAATCGAAGTTTCTCCATGGTTGGGTATTGACTTAACATTTAAAGCATCCTGTGTTTGACCTGACAAATTAAAAGCATTTGGTTGAGAGTCATTACCAAGATTAATAGTAGGTGTCTTATGCTGTGAAGAATGAGCCAGAGAATTAACTTCAGGCGGTGAAGCCACCTTATCAACTGTGCCCCCATGAGATGCTCTGGAAGATGCTTCAGGTAAAGGACCCGTAACAGGTTGAATAGAACCATCATTTAAAATCAAATTGGTTTGTTCTCTCATTCGAGCTAAACCTCCAGGAGAAAGTGGCTCGCCCATAACATCAATAGTATGAAATGATTCATTGTCCGCTTCAAAGTTGAGTTGAATTTGTTGTTGATGAACCGGGGCAACATAATTATGACCAATGAAAGCTGCAAATTCATCTGAGTTCATAGAACCTGAATTTTCCGAATTCTGAGACCCCATTGAGAAACCAAGTTAATAGATCGAAGTAAAAGGTAGAAGATTTGGAAGGCGGAGAGAAAGAGGAAGAAGAAAAGGTGGAGCGTGTAAGGCGTGGTGGAAAAAAGATGGAGAAAAGGATGTCAACGATAGGAAAGAAGGTTGTTTCCGGTGAGCGGCGATAGAAGCCTAGAGAGAAGCATTTTTTCGGCTCTTGTCTTCATTATTTGGATTTTTTTATTCAATTATGTTACTAATATATGGTTATTTTAGATGTCTAATCAAAGGGGTCTCCCTTTGGTTAGAAGTGAGCATCTATTTTGTCAAAATTCAAAATAGTTTTAATATATTTAATCTTATATCCCTTAAGTGATACTTTGATTTTATTCCTTTCTTGACGGGTTTGTTTGGTAATTTGCAGTTTTAATAATAACAAGGAAGTCCCAAGAAGATTCAGCTCAATATTTCAAAATGAAGTTACGGAGCAGCTAAGGTGCAGAGTAATTCTTTGGCAAAAAAGAAGGCTAGTATTTAGCAAAAACAGATGCCAATGTGAATGAGGACATACAAAGTTATAAGTTCTAGTCATTTTTGTAGCTATGTTGTATAGTGATGTTTTTTTGTGGGCGCTCTTTTTCTTCTCTTAAGTTTTTTTCCCATAGGGTTTTGCTCTTGGGGGGTTTTTTAACGAGGCTCTTCTTTGTGGGTTCATCCTTTCAGACTTGAAAGTATTATTGTCTAAATGTCTGGGAGCAACATGCGTGCTCTTCGGTTAGATGTTGTACGTTTCTTGATCGGAGGAAACTCTTTTAGATTGTATCTAATTATATTTCATATATGAAGTATATTTCCTGACAAAAAAAAAAAATAAAAAAAAAGTGTCGCCAATATCTTCAAAAATATTATTATTAATACTTAATAGTTTAACTGATACATGTTTTTTTCTGCTAATTATTTTCTCTATAATTCTTAAACATTTAAATTTAATTATATTTTACACCAGTTTCAATTCATCATATCAATTTTCAAATAATAAAACTCAACGAACAGTGATATCTTATAGTATATGATTTTTAAAAATGTTTTCGTGCCACGCATAACGCGGCTTTATTATCTACTCCCTCCGTCCCTCGTGGTTGTTTACATGAGGGATGGACACGGAGACCAAGAAAATGTGTAAAAAAATGAGTAAAGTTAGATGAAAAGTGGGTAAAATGGTGGGACGTATTAATATTTAATTATAGATTTGAGATAGTGGAGGAAAGTAGTGTATGTAATAGTGTTTTTTATTGTTAAATATATGAGATATTGGGTGTAATTAGGGGTGTTCAAACAATCCGTCAAACCGTGAATCCGAACCGGACCACAACAATCCGAACCAACAAAAACCGAAACCATAAAAACCGTTGTTAGTGGTTCGGTTAACCGGACCGTTTATACATAAATGATTTGGTTATGGTTTTCAATATTTTAAAACCGGTTAAACCAAACCGGACCGTTATATAATAATACGATAAAAAAATTTAGTAGATAGTTATAAGTTAAGATTATAACTTATAGTATGTAATGTATGTACATATATATAATAAAGGGATTAAATTACTTAATAAATATAATATTGAGTTAATTGTCAATATGTTGTAGTTCTACACTAAATTAATTTGTTTACTATTTATATAAATTCAATTGAATTATATAAAGGTAATACGTAAATAGTAGAATAAACACTTATAAACAAATATTGTAATACATATATGTAGTGTATAATATTAATGTGTATTAAATTTTACTTTATATTTATTCAAATTAGAATTTCATTTTTATGTTTAACAAAAATTTAAAAAATAATATGCTATAAAGTTCAAACCGTGGTTGAAAACCGAACCAATCCGTTCTTCTATGGTCTGGTTTGGTTTGGTCTTGGAATCTAACTGGTCTGGTTTGGTTTTGATTTTTGAAAAACCGTTTATATTGGTTTGGTTCGAAAAGAACAAGAATCCGGACCAAACCAATCCGTGAACACCCCTAGGTGTAATAGTGGGAGAAACTTACTATTTTTGGAATGTAAAAAAATGAGAGGGACACCCAAAATAGTAATTGTAAAGAAATGAGAGGGACAGAAGGAGTAGTTGTTTGTAATGCTCTCACGTGCGTTTGTGTAAAAGAAGATTCCATTTTACTATTGGCTGGGCTGGGCTGTCCTGTCTAGTTGTCTTCTTAGAAAAACAACTAAAGTATGTGCTATAATTTGCACGTGCGTGAATAATAAATTTTTCCTCTGCTTTAAAATACTAATTAATTTTTTATTGTTCTTATTAGATTGATCAATTAAAAATTTTAAGAAACGGAAATATATACTATATATTCAGATTACATAAAAAATTTTACTAATGCAATTTTTTAAACTTTTTTTATAATATAATATATGTAATGTTAGTCTGGTCAATTTTTTAAATATTAAAAAAAAGCGTGTAGCAATTTTGTGTTAAAAAGATCATTAAACCAATAATGAATGATATTTTTTGTTTAATATAATATACTTTTGTGAAAAATAAATCATTCGCTATTTTATTCAAATAATTTTTATCAAGTTACTATACTCAGATTTTGATTGCTCATAAGTGACATGCCCTTTTAAATTCAACTTTTACAACTTGATTTATTAACGAAATTTATTTACTTGAAAAACTTTATATTTGAACAATTTCATTATAATTCTTCTATATTTAAGCCTGCTCCGAAATTTTTGTCTTTGAAAGAAGTTAAAAATGTGCATAAATTAGAATTTTATTTGAATTAAATATGATTATATAACAACATATTATCACCATAATGTGTATAAGACCAAGAATAAAAATGTTTGAGAGAATTTTAGTGATTCTTAAAAACACTAAAAGATTCTTCTATTTTCTCATTTCTAAAAGTCCTAATAGCTGTTAACTTATATTTTTATTTTAATAATAAACTATTCATGTACATCAATTCTTTGAAGTTGATTTATGAATAAATTATAAATAAAGAATTAATATAAAGAATATTATTAGAATTTGATATATAAAACCAATGTAATAATTTGTTAAGAAACATTCATGTAAGTTATTTTTAAAAATTAATGTAGAAGTCTTGGAGATGCTGACATACTTCGTCGAAGCTTTATAAAGCTATTATGTATTGCCGTAGAGGTTAGTTAAATTCATTTTTTTTAACAGCAGAAAATTCATTCATTGGGTTATAAAAGCCAAAATCCAGAACAACCAAATAATCTATTACTCCGTAGTAAAGGAGAACACAAGGGCATAGTTTGCCATTTTATTGGCTGTGAAGTTACGATTTTACCCTTTTATGTTAAAAAATTTCAAAAATGCCACTATTTTATTATTTATACAAAAAATATATAAATTTAGGTTACCCAGGAATCGAACCCAAACCTCTGTTTAAAGAAGTTCATGTCATAACCAGTGTGCTACTCAATAGCTTTTGTTTACTTTAAGTTTGCCATTTTATTGGCTGTAAAGTTACGATTTTACCCATTTATGTTAAAAAATTTCAAAAATGCCACTATTTTATTATTTATACAAAAATATATAAATTTAGGTTACCCAAGAATCGAACCCCAAACCTCTCTTTAAAAAAGTTCATGTCATAACCAGTGTGCTACTCAATAACTTTTGTTTACTTTAAAAGTCTTAATAGATAAATCACGCATTCTTCTCTTATTTTATTTACTTTACTTTTTTTGTTTTAATTTTTGAGTTTAATAAAAATATTAGATTGTACAATTTATATAGTTCTTTTTTTAGATTTTCTGTAGTTATACAACACAAGTGAAAAGTGTCAAAAAAATAACTGTAAAAAAATTATTTTATTCCTGTAAACTAAAATTTGCAAAAATGCTATGCTTCTATTATCTATCTATTATTATATATCTATTATCTATCTATTACTATATATTAAAGGAGAATACAAGGGCAAAGTTTTCCATTTTAATGACTGTGAAGTTACAATTTTACCCTTTTATGTTAAAAAATTTCAAAAATGCCACTTTTTTATTATTTATACAAAAAATATATAAATTTGTGTTACCCAGGAATCGAACCCCAAACCTCTTTTTAAAGAAGTTCATGTCATAATATATAAATTTGTGTTACCCAGGAATCGAACCCCAAACCTCTTTCTAAAGAAGTTCATGTCATAACCAGTGTGCTACTCAATCACTTATGTTTACTTCAAAAGTCTTAATAGATAAACCACACATTCTCCTCTTATTTTATTTACTTTCCATTTTGTTTTAATTTTTGAGTTAAATAAAAATATTAGATTGTATTATTTATATAACTCTTTTTTTTTTAGATTTTTCTGCAGTTAGACAACACAAGGTGAAAAGTGTCAATAAAATAACTGTGAAATTTTTATTTTATCCCAGTAAATTAAAAAATTGCAAAAATGCTATCCTTTTATTATCTATTACTCTATTACTATATATTAAATTTCAACACAAGGGCAAAGATTGCCAATTTAATGGGTGTAAAGTTACCATTTTACCCCTATTTTTAAAAATATTACAAAAATACCATCCTTTAATAATTATGTAAAAAATAATAAAATTATGCTTGTGTTGGGATTCGAATCACTAACCTTCTACTCTCAAACTCATTTCTTAACCAATTTTGCCTTCTCTTTTTGTCTCATCCTTCTTTTAGTAAATGAAATGTTGATTCATATTATTTTTAAAATATTGGATAGATAAAATTATAAAATATGTTTTAATCGACTGAGCATACTCTACAATTCTTTTTTACCATTTTAAATAATTGATATAGAAAAAAAAGATTATAGATAATGTAACCGAGTCCAAAAAGAGAAAAAAGATTTATTTACATACGTCTCCATGTAGATGTTAAATTATTTAAATAAAAAATAAGATTTGGTTTTAAAAAATATGTAAATTTTAGTTATCAAACCATGAATAATTAATAATTGCATCACACGACTTTTATGTATATAAAATTTTAAATATGTGAGTCATAGAGGGTTTTGATCGACCAACTATTTAGACTTTCAACGATTTAAATATATGATTGGTCTAAAAACATAAATATTTAAATATATATAAAAAATAATTGAAATTATGTTAAAAAGATGAAAACTGTAAAAATATGATCTATGTTATATAAAATATATATATATAATTAACATTCAAATTGAAATAAAAAAGATATAATTTTTTTAATCATAAATATTACAAAAGTACAATATTTAAAATGATAAATTAGATTATAACTCAACTATAAAGTATGGTACATATGAATTTTTATATAATATGTTGATCAATATAATATATAATATAATATATAATGGTTGAGTTATCACATATATTTAGATCAATATAAGATAAAATATAAAAAAAATGATCTTAGATTTCATATACATGCACGGGTCATTAGGGTTGTCATATTTTATATCGATTGAAATATTTAGAAAAATTTAAAATTGAGTTAAAAAATAATTCAAAATTATAATATAATTTTTTTTTCAATTTACCCAATTTTTTATTGAACTTCTATATAGTGTAATAAATATTAGACTAAAACTAAAAATTTATGTTTAAAAGTGTATAAATGTATATGTTTAGATAAAATGATTGAGACAGACATAAGGATGACTTTTATTCAACATTATGAGATTTTGTAATATGTCTCAAAATATAGTCTTACATGTACGATCAATTTTTTACAACAAAATCAATGAGTTTACATACGTCTCTATTATAAACAGATAATTTTATTAAGATAATTATTTATATTATACTCAAATGTTCAATTTGATAAAGTTCATTTCACGCAATTGAAAACTAAATTAATAATTTAACAATCATAAGTATTCATGTGATTATTATCGTATGAATTGTAATATCCGTGAATTTTCGAATCGTTATTTAAATTTTATTTAAGAGCGATACACTAGTATATTTTAATTAGCGCATTTTTTTCTAAATTTTAATATTTATATATTCATATGGGAGTAAATATTATATTATATTTATTTATTTATATTTATTTATTTGGTAGTTATTAAAATTAGGAAAATAGGATTTTAGTTTTGGGTCGAATTTATTGTAGAGAACAAAATTAGAGTCTCGTTTTAATTAGCCAGCAGGGGAGAAACGAGATTATTGAGGGGACCACAATTACTTTTTAGAAAACATGCCCAAAATCACGGTCCATGTTTTGTTCCATCACATTTTGTCTCCCATGTTTTATTACTTTAAAACATAAACCCAGCCACTTATACATACAAAGCAAATACAACACTCCATATTTTCACAAAAACGAACCGGCCTTATTATCTCCATTTTTTTTTGAGAATCAAATAATTCATTGAGCATAATTCATACGACATCTACAAAAGTAATTGAAATTTGACAAACACTTAACAAAGATTAAATCTGAGTTTTCTGCTACATCTGAGCGACATCCGTTGTGAAGATCTTTCGTTGTGGAACATCCCTCGCTGACAATGCTGGACAAAGCAGCCTTTTTGAAGAGACAATCTAACGAATTGTGGCGATGTGCACGACGTATTCGAAAAATCAACCATAGTTGCAACCTCATATGAAACTTTCTCAACAAACGAAAAACCTTCAGATCTATGATCCGAACGTTAAGGCACACCAAAACAAACCAAACAAAACCCACAAATTGGGTAGTGAAGACCCAAAAAAATGGGTAGATAAACCCTTTCTTTCAAGGGAGCAAAATCCTCACAAGGAGGAAGAGTTATTAAAGATAAACAAGCAAAACAAGAAAAATAGAAGAAAGAAACCTCCGGCCGGTGGAGAAGCCATCGCCGGAGGGAGGAGGAGGGGTGTTTTAGATCTGATGAGAGAGAAGAGAGAAAAGGAGACTGAGAGAAGAGGATAAGTGTTTTTGTTAAGGAGTTTATCTCCATTTTACAACAAGGGTACTTCACTCATTTTTCTCTTACAAACCAAAAGCTCTACTGTATATTTTTAGGAAGCTGGTCCCTGACAATCGATTGTCAAAGACCGGTTATTTAACAATCAGGTTCTAAACCGTTGGATCAACGATCCAACGGCCCCCTGGATTACAAAAAAATTCCCTGTCCGTGGAAAATTTCCGCGGATCGGTCCGCGGAAAGTAAATTTTTTTTTTAATCTCAGCCGTTGGATCGTTGATCCAACGGCTGAGAAAGTAATTGTTAAATAACCGGTCCCTGACAAACGATTGTCAGGGACCGGGACCCATATTTTTATACAAACCAATTACAAACTGCAGGTGGTTTATTTGTTTTAATTTCTTTAAATTGTTTTGTGTTGATATCATTTTTTTTTCCTGCTTGAATCCGGTGTGTACGAGCTTGGTTCGTACTTAGATATTAAGGTTTGTTTGTGTTTTGATGTGGGTTGTTATGGTTATTGGCGTTTCAAATCGGAGTAAAAGGGGGAGGAGGACTGGTGATGGTAATCGGAGAAGAGGGAGAGAGATGATGGGTGTTGGTTAGTTGTGGTTTGCAGCGGAGTAATAAGGGGATGGGGGTTGTTGATTGTTGATTGGGTGTTGTTTGACTGGAGATAGAAGCCACCACCGAGAGGTGGTGGTGGTGGCTGTTAACAGAGAGAGAGGGGAGCGAGGAGAGAGATGCGAGTATAGAGAAGAAAACGGAGAGATAGAGTAGGAGAGATTGAGGGAGAGTAGTATAACTGAGTGTTGTTGTTGTGGTGTGTGGTTGGGTGTTGTCGGAGAAGGGAGGAGCCGACGGGAGGGGGGAGACAGAGAGATGTACGGGAGAGAGACGCAAAGGCGGGGAAGAAGAGAGAGGGAGATCGGGAAAGAGAGAAGAGAAGAGAGAGTGAGGTCGAGACAGAGAGAGATAGAGAGAACGAAGAGAGATGATAGAGAGGGAGAGAGAGAGAGAGAGGGAGCAGAAGAGAGAGAGAGAAGCAGGGAGAGAAGGAGAGTGTAGAGAGAAAACAGGGGAGGAGGTAGTGGTGGCGCGTGGGTGGTGGCGCGTGGGTCCACGCGTCGTTTAGGGTCTGAATTGTTTTCTGACTGTTTTAATGGGGAACTGAATAATAATAAAATAATAATGTATTGATAAAATTTATAATCAAATGTTTTAATCGGGATTTATATAATTCGAGGATTAATTGTTGTCTTGAGGATTTATTTATTTAATTCGAGGATTAATTGTTGTCTTGAGGATTTATTTATTTAATTCGAGGATTAATTGTTGTCTTGAGGATTAATTTATTTAATTCGAGGATTAATTGTTGTCTTGAGGATTTATTTATTTAATTTGAGGATTAATTATTGTCTCGAGGATTTATTTATTTAATTATGTTTCTTTATCGGGGAGTAAGATAATTGTTTGAGGATTATTTATTGACTGAGTTTTGATATAGGATGTCAATGGTATAATAGTTGAAAAGGTTAAATGGAGAAAGATTGAGTTGAATTGAGTTTGGATTGGGTTGTTGAATTAGTTGTAAGGTGTTTAGCACTGAGAAATGTCCACTTCATAAAGGGGGCTTTTCCAATTTGTTTTCTTGTACTAAATGTGTTATATGTATTAATTGGTATAAGAGTAGTCAGCTATAGGTAGGACACCTATAGTTTGACCTTAGGAGGCATAGTGATTGATTGGAGTTGTGTCTACTCGAGATACGAGGTAGGACTGACACGTACTCGTAATTATTCCAGTACCATTGAGGCGTGATCGAGTGAATTGACGAGTAGCAACAGGAAGGATCAAGATGTCATTTGAAGAAAGAGAAGTTCTTCTATTTTCTGAACAGGACCACAGGCAAGTTTACTAATTCGTACTCCATCGTTCGGAGTATTTATATTTTTAAATTTATAAGTATGCTGATTAAGTTTTCGATATACAAAGGCAAGTTCATTTCTACCCTAAATATTGGAAATTTCATATTTCTATTATTGTTAATTCATTCGTATTTATTTCCGAGCTATCAGTTATGAGACTTATTTTGTTGCTTTTTATACTGCAATAATTATTTTGAGTATTATTTTCTCGTTGCAATATTATTTTACTGTTAAGAGTAGTTTAATTGTGAATTATATTCGTTATAAGCGTAGAAGGAATTTATTTGCTATCGGGTCGATCTCATTAATTCGAGACGACTACTTGATTTGATTTAGTGAAACTAGTCTCATTTGTTCGAGCTAGTAATATCTGTAACCGAACAAGCTCGCAAATACTTAAACATAACGAAAATTCCACAAAAACTTTAGAACCGGAAGAAGCTGACCGACTTGAAAACAAAAGCCCAATAACATGCTGCTATGCTGTCCCAATAGACTGCAAACTGAATTTTGATTCACCAAGCTTCCATTCCCACAAAAACATTTCCCCATGCAAGATCTGTTCATCTTCCTGAGCAATTGCTAATGCCATCTCACTACAAGAAACGGGTCAATAGACATCAGTTTATGGCCGATGTCTATGTTATTTTGGATGTGATGTCTAGGTCGGAGATGTCTATTCTAGACATCGGTCAGAAACTGATGTCTGTGCTAACATAGATATCGATATTTCCTTCAATACACATCAGTTGTTCTACAAAATAGGTTACATATAATTAATTTTATAAACAACTTGTATGCCTTATATTCTAGAAAACATATAATAAATTAAGTTATTTTTCACATACAAATCACTTCCTTTCTTTGGAAATGATGTCTATAGTTATCTTAGACATCATCCTAGGCTGATGTCTAATGTTCTTATTAACATCAGTTTCTTTTTAAAAAAAACTGATGTGTATAGTGACCTTAGACATCATCCTAGATTGATGTCTAATGTTCTTGTTGACGGAGGAATTTGGTAACAACAAATTTCGAGGTACTTCGCCGGAAACAAGATCTACAGCGGTGGTTCTTTGCCAAAAACAGTGGTGGCGTGTGGTGGTTATTTGTGATTGATGGCTGATATCGATAGGGTTAGTGGCGGCTATTCAGAGCTCTCGACTTCCAACCCCTCAATCTTCCTACGTACCTCTGTATTTATAGAGGATCAAGCTAGACGTAGTTCTTGGAGAGCAAGAAACCCAAATGGGCTTGGATATCAGTCCAGCATCCGGAATGTTCTACTATGAGGCCTAACCACAAAAGGCCCAAGGCTCATCCAAGATCTCAAGACTTCACAAATATGGAAACTTCCCCCGTCGAGGACTAGTCATATTCGCTACAAGCTATTTCTTGATTTCAAGGATGCAGGTAAAGCCACGGTTTACCCCAAGTGCAGAACGCATCCCTGTCCCCCGAATGAGAAGCACCCACCAGATAGCAGGACAGGTGATCCGTAGCTTTTGGGTGCAAAGTGTGGATTACTCCAAAGTCCCCCAATGAGAGCGCGCCCATTAAATACAGGAACAGAGCTCCAAAGCACACACCAAAGAGAGATCTATCTTTGCACCGAGGAGAACATGCCCTCAGTGTATAAGAAAGATCTCTAAATCTAGGAAAACCCCTAGAGGCCTTCTACGACGGACATCCCCCTCTTGAGATACGACAGGAGGGAATTCTTCAATAATCAAATACAAAATCGACATCACTACCATCCTGGAATTCCATCTTACCATCCAGGGTGCGGCCTAAACCCTCAGGGCGCGCCCTAACATCCTAAAACCCCTAATTTGTTCTCTAAAGTTCCAAATTGAACCCATTATTGACCCGAATCCATCTTGAAAATACCCGGACCGAATTTTGTCTATAACAACTACCCCCCAATTCCATATGAAATTAGAAATAAAATATGGAATTTTCCTCAAAAACCCAAAATTTCCTTAATATTACCCCAAGGCGCGCCCTGCTATAGGACGCGTCCTCAAAATTCCAACCGTTTACTGCTCGCCAGCTGTCTTCCACTAATTTTTCTTTTTCCCTATAAATACCTCCCTTCTCTCTCACTTTACTCTTTCTCTATTCTCTCTCCCAAAACCGAACCCTCTCCGGACTCCATTTTTCCGAACAAAAATCCGGTCAATCTCAACGGTTTCTTCCGATTTCTTTCCACAAATCTTGTTTCAGAACTTCCAAGGTACGTTTTTATATCTTTCACCTGCTATTTCACCGTGTATTTTGTCTGATTTTGTACTTTGACTGTTGGTTGTCTTCCATGTTCTTCATTTTTCTTGTGTGTATATATGTATGTATTGCTGTTTGATCTCATTTGATTACAATTTTTCTCCCACACATTGTTTTTGATCAAACGGTTAATCAATTCTCAGGGCGCGCCTTTGATACAGGGCGCGCCTTTGATACAGGGCGCGCCCTTAAGGTCTCAACGATTAGCTAATAATTTTAAGTCGTACACTTAGCATAAATTTTTTCACAATCTCTCTTTTTATCTCAACTTGTAAAAACTTTCCTTTATTCCTTCTTCCTTGGGCGCGCCCTTAGTGCTTTTATTTTTAATTCTTTGCAGCTGGAGGGCGCGCCATCTCCATTCCATCCCTTTAAAGTACTTAACAGGCGCCTTGGGACATATTCTCCTCCAAATACCTTTCTTCCTCCAAATTATCCGAGGCCTCTTTTCTCATTTATTTCTTCATAAGACAAGGCGCGCCTTATCGAAGATTTTAAAGAGGACAAAATGAGTTTTTCCAGTGAGGATTCCCTTGACAACATCCCCCTTAGTACTCATTTAAAGAATAAAACAAAAACTCCAACACCAATATCTGAGAAAACTCCAAATCCCTTATATACAGATCCTTCTGATAATGATTATACTCCAGACTCCAATTCTCCCAATCACACGCACTCTTCAGATACCTACTCCACATAGGGCGCGCCTTTCGCCTCATCCATTTCACCACTAATCAATTCTGAACCAACATCCCCACCTCCATCACCTACCCCATTTGAACATTGGGAGGTTCTTGACCAAGAGATTGACATTGACTGGGGTAGATATAATGAAATTTCTGAAAAGGAAAAGAACCAACTTAGAAAGAAACAAGGCAAACTAGCCTGTGTGAGCATGTCTTCTACTGCCACAAACAATGAAGTGGAATGGGCCATGAAATACTATGGCCAAGAAGGACTCTGGGCCATTCCTCACTCCCACCATCGACCCCATATTTTCAATTATGGTGGAGATTTCAGAATTCCAAGAATGGTTCTAACCCCGAGACTTGTTGCTCTAGGTGTGGGCGCGCCCTTACACCCATACCTAAGAGAAATCCTTGAATGGTATGATCTAGCCCCAATCCAACTTTCTCCTAACAGCTATAAACTTGTGTTAGGCTTACTCATCCTCTACCATGACTTGGGTTTCGATGCTCCCTCTATGCAAGAAATCAGCTACTTCTTTAGCATCCGTCAATCAAACGTTGGTTATTATTATCTGGTAATCAACAAACCTCACAACAACAAGGGCTTTTCTGAAGGAAGAATTAGCCACATTAAACGATGGAAGGAACCTTACTTCTTTGTATGGGACGTTCCTCGAGTTCGTCTTCAATTCAATACTGATCCTTGTAAGTGAGGGCGCGCCCTACACTCCTTTCATCTTTCATTTCAATTTTATTTAACTTTTATTAATTCCTTTAAACTAAAACAGATAGAAGAATTCAAAAAGAACTTCAGGGCGCGGCCCTATGTCGGGCCAAAGTCGTCCTCAAAGTTGCAGCAGAGAAATTCAACCTCCAAACTCTAATCACTGAGGAAAACCTAAAAAGGGTTGGAATCCTTTCTGATAGAGTTGGATCAATCTGTAAATTTAAAAAAATTAGGAATGGTATCGCCGTTCCCCTATCTTCATCTAGTGAAAGTGAAAATGAAGATTCTGAACAAACTAATGGTACATAACTTTCATCATTAGGGCGAGCCCTAACTGTTTATATGTTTAACATTGCATCTTCACCCTTGTAATTATTTACGAACTCACTACTAATAGGAATGTAACATTCTTTCTTTGCACAGATATGGCTTCTAGAATTCCCCGTGGCTTTGGAGTCCCCAAGAAAAATGACAAAGAAAAACATGAGAACAAAACTGAAACATCGAATTCCAGGGCGTGGCCTATTCTGCAACAAGAACTTAGCCAAGTAACTCCCCCCTCTGGATCCTCAAAAAGAAATGCTGAAATCCAAAAACCTCCTCTGAATAAAGGCAAAAGACAAAAAACTGAGAGCGCACCCTCATATGTTGAAACTCTTATTGGACCAGCTGCTGCTTCACTCGTTACTGAAAAAGAAATCGACCTTTGGCAAAACATGAATGCTGATGAGGAGACAAACTCAATGATCAAAGCTTCAGCTCAACTCTTAGTCCAATCTCTAGGGCGCGCCCAGAGGGTACACAAGGAACAGCTTCAAGTGAATAAACTCAAGGCCGATGCTAAAAGACTCGCAGAAATGGTCGTTGAGAATGATAACAAATGGAAGAAAGATCTTATCGCAAAGGAAGCTGACTTGGACGAGGTTAGAGATCAACTAAAGGAATCAGTTGATCACCGCCAACTTCTCAACGACAAAAATGATCAACTGGAAAAAAAGAACCTAGAGTTAAAAACTCAGCGAGATGCTCTAGAAAAGGAGAAAGCTACTTGTTGGAAGGATGAAAAGCAAGCCATGGAAGATAAAAACTTTTTAAAGGGATTTAACTATTTTTTGCTTGGCTTCATTGCTCGCGATCCTGATTATGATTGGACACATTTTGGCCCCGAATGCGTGGAAGACATTATTTCCTTTAAAGCCAAGAATGTCGAAGAGCTAAAAGCAAAAAGGATTGAGCTCGGATTGGAAAATCCTGAAGACCTTGAGGGCGCGCCTTCAATTGAAAACATTCCCTCCCAAAATCAAGATGCTCAGAAATCTCCATATTAGAAATCTCCTCCATCAGCAAATCAAGCTAGGACTTCAACTCCAGAAGATAATCAGGACACGCCCTCCCCTAAGGGCGCGCCCTAGAACTTTACTTCAATACCTATTTTCTAACTTTTAAATTTTTAAGGTGCGGGTCCTTTGTAAAACCCTGCAAATTGTAACCTTGAATTTCCTTTTGATAACTGTTTAGGTACTATGCTTTTGCTGAACTATATATTCATTGCCGAACCACTTTTGCCTTGATAAATTCTGCACATAATCAATCTTCAATTTTCTTCCGGGCGCGCCCTGACATATAAGGGCGGCCTTGGAATTCCTTCAACTATCAACTTAAGATTTTCCCTTTTACCAAAAATCATACACAAAATTTTAACTGCAAATTATCCTTTATAAGCCGAGGGCGCGACCTTGCTTCGTTAGGGCGCGTCTCCTTAAACGTCTTTAAATTCTTTTTCACAGATTTGCCTTTACCTGGTTTATGAATTTCTAGAAAATGTCTTTATACTTGTGATAAAATAAATCTTCACATGATTTCTTAATGCAAAGTAAGTGTAACACCCCCAGATCCGGGGTCCGGGATCGGGTTGTCACGGTCTTATTTTCCATGATTAATACTTTACTTGAGTCCACAATAAATAAATCACCTGCTGTGACCCCACAATAATAACCACTCACACACACACAGTTATAGTCCCAGAGATGAAATTGAAATAAGTCTTGCATTACTGGTTTACGAATAAAAGTTATTACAAGCCAAAAGGATAACATCATAAGTTTAAAAGTTGTGCCGTTGATTAATCATTATTGATACATATAATTAAACTGGTAATCAAAGGCTGCTGATCTATGCTACCTCAGCAATGGCAGCAATGATATCAACGGGTAGCCCTGTGGGGCGGGTATCCTGCTTGCGCCGAGTGTGCCTGACGCGGGCCATGTGACCTAGCTGTTGTTGTGACATAATAAATAAGCAAGGGTGAGCAACAGCCCACCAACAATATATAACTGTGCAGTAATATATAAGACAGTTCAAAGATATGTTTTGAAATCATATGCCATGCATTAGAGAAAATATTGCCAGTTTAATATAAAGGATGAAGTTATAAGGTAACTCAACAGATATATATTTCGTGGAAGCATATGCTATGCCAAAATAAGCAAGATAGCATCATTTTCATAAAAATAGGAACTTGCAGAATGATATTGCAATTCCAGTTTGAAATACTTTTCAACTCTGCCAACTATGATGGTGTTGCAGAAAATTTCCAACTTTGAGTGATGAACTAATACTGGAGTTTGACGCGCCAGGAGACATAGCATATACACGATGATCAGTCGCATGTTATGCTCCCCACCTCTTGTTTACTACATGTAGAAGGAAGCACCGACGGATTTACTTGTCTACCGCCTTCTGGAACCCCCTCGGCCAACGGTTGGGCCACTTTGCTGGACCGGCGCCACTGGGTCACTTACGCATCTCCTAGTTCATTTCACATCCATAACTTTGAAACGTAAAGTTCTTCTCCCTTTCCCCAAGTATAATACTTGTTGATAAGACTCCACAAAGTAGTCGTATCTAATTGGAAAGGAAAATTCACTAATATTTCCCAAGCTACCGCTTGTTAATGGATATCAACTTGTTCCAACATTCTTGCCCCTCGAATAGTGAGTGGGTATACACAATTCCATGAATAATAGCAACCAAGTTGCGAGTGAACGAATAATTTATGACCGGGCAGTCACAAGATAAATAACATTCCTCAAGTAAGGTTCCCTTACAATAGAATCGCAGGAAGAAGGGAATTACTGAGAACCTTCCTTGATAATATAATAATAATAATAATAATAAGGCTCTGTAATAATTTATATAGTGTTCGAAGGTCGATAATACTATTTGAATGAAGTAAATCATTTTTGAAACGAGTTAGAAGAATTAAATAAATATTCCAAGAATATTTATTGAGTCACAGATATCGGAAAAGTGTTGCTCGGAATAATCTTTGAATAAATATTCAGAATAATATTCATTGAACAAATAATGAATATTCAAATTAATAATGATATTTAGTGACGAAATAGTCATCAAATGGATATTTGAAATGATATTCACTGAATCAATAATGAATATTATACTTAAGAATGATACTCATTGATGACATAAGGATCGACTGAATATTTGAGACAATATTTGTTGAACAAACAATGGATATTCAACTCAGTAATATTTATAGAAGAAATGATTGTCGAAGGAACATTTGAAATTATGTTCAATAATTGGATCGACTTTAAATGAATGTCGAAGATAATACTCATCGTCTCAAGGGAATATTTTGAATAATATTTGTCGAATAACTGGAGTTCGAATCAATGTTCAACTAATATTTATAAAATAAATAGAGATTGAATGAATATTCGAAATAATATTCATTTGAATATATAAGGCTCGAACAAATATTAAAATAATATTCATTAAATAAATAACTCGAATGAATATTCGAAAATAATATCTATTGAGTAAATAAGAATGAATATTCTTTAAGTCAATAACTTAACTGAGGGTTCGAAATAATATTCGAATAATAAATTGACTTTAGATGAATATTAAAGATAATGTTCGTCGAATAAATATCTGATGAATAATCCAGATAATATTTATCGAGTAATCTCAAGGAAATATTCCAAAAATATTCGCCAGATAATAAATGGAAAATATTTACTTAAATATTTTCCTCTGAAAATAATATCAATATATCAAGGAATATAGACTCCCGGTCTATAATCAAAGAATGAGATTCATCTGCCCTTTGCTTAAGGGTCTCAGTGATATCCGGCTTATAACTGATATACTACTATCTAGCTTATAAGCCAACAATAAATTCTAGGAACAAGTATATCAATTTGACTTTGAAAGTAGGCATGCATGCTATGGCATATGTATAACAGAAAGCATATATATATATTCACAACAACAGCCTTATAAAAAGGATTTGAAACTTGCCTGGAAATCGAGTACGAGTAGGGGTAGTGGTAGCGTGTCCCGGGTCGGCCTGATGATCTATAAATAGCCAAGGCATTCGGGATTAATCACTTAACACCTTTCAAAAGGTTAAGTATAAACTTAACTTAAATCGAAACACGTTTCAAGTCGTTTCGTTATACCCCTCTAATTCACTCTCATTATTGCTTTTATTATCCGACACTTGTTCGTTAATAAAGCATGGCATTATACTTACATGTGGTAAGTATTTAAATCGTATAAGTTTTAAAGTCGAAAGATTAGACCTCGATATTTATCGATCGTTTTCTAAGTGGTTTACCGACGTTATAACCAAGTATACCTTTTAGGGGTACTTTCGTACTTAACCATGATTCGAACATTTTTATAAAATCGGAAAACAATCCTTTTTACATGAGGTCTTCTCCCACACCTTCCTTTTTATCTCTATTATTTAATTATTAATATTCGCCACTGATTTCGCAATATTAAAGGGATCCAATTTCGGTTACGAACTTTTGATTACGGTTCCGAACCACTTTTACGAATTTAATCATAACTCCTAAACCGTAAGTCCGTTTCATGCGATCTTTATATCAAAACGAAGCTTATAACATAATCTAGCCTTTCATGGCAAAATCCGAGACTGGACAGTGTGTTCATGCTACTGCTAATCACGGTTTCTTAAGGCTAACGACAATCGGGCATTACGACGGCTATGTTTACATGATTTCCAAATTTCAAACCATCCAATAATCATAGTTTCCACTCCAAACAACATATACATGTTATTCAACCATGAACTAAGACCAAGCAATGTCTTTCCGTTCATCTAAACTAATTTCACATTTAATAAATCCCAATCATAATCTTAAGGTCCTAAACATGCATTAAATCCATATAACTCATCTAAAATACCAAAACTTAAACTAAGAGCTTGGTTTTCAAGAGTGGTATACCTTCCTTGGTGTATGTATGAACTTATCAAGCCTTGTTTAGCCATTATCTAGCCTTAGTATAGCTTGAATAATCAAAAGAAATCAAGAAATAAAAGTTAGTTTATGAAGAACACTATTCATCATCATCTTTGATGATTTATTTGAAAATGATAAAAGATGAATTTGAAGCTGAAATTTCTAGGAGATCATTACCATGATATGTAGTACTTACCATAAAAATTTGAAGAACAAGTGATGGTTGGAAGTTGGACTTCCAATTAGCTAAGAATGGGCAGATTTTTTATGAAGAAATGGAGAGAAATGGTGGTGGTTTGTTTTGTTTTGGTGATTTATGGCTAATACATGTATAACCCTTGCATATATAATGGATGCATCTCTTTTAATGTGTTGTTGGCAATCCAATGGTGCCACTTGTTGCTTCCTCATTGGGCCAAGTGTTGGCACTACAACAAACAACTCCATTTTTGCAAGAATGCAATTACACCACTCATCTTGTAGTTGACTTATAAGGATGTTACTTGGGTTTCTCCTTTTCCCACCAATTGCACTTGTTTGTCTCTTGGTTATTTATTCGTTCCTTTGTCCGGGTATTACTCAATTTCCTTGCTTGTTCGTTGATCGTTCGAGGGAATAACTCATTCGTTTCTAGTTAGGGTTTTACCGAAAACCTTCTTAATATTTCTAATACTATTCTTCATCTTACTTAATACTTCTCGAATTTAAATTCCTTAATTCCCTTTTATAACTCCTTAAGTCTTGCAGTGTCCAGGGAAATCTCGGAGAAAATAAAAGTGCTCTTTTTCTGAATCCGACAGCTTTTACATACACTTATTTTCTTCCTGGATCACTAATACGAACTCAGAAATCCGTTCCGAATACCGGGTATAACATTATTATAATAATATTCCAAATTCCACCAAAATCACTATTCATCACTTATTTTTATTTAATTCCTATAATTAGGAAAATGAACCTAGTTCACTCTCGAGTGCTTCTTAACCTTTTTACGGAACCGCTGGACTTATAATAGATATTGATTTGGATGACACAAGAATAATCTTACTTGAAGTAATATACTTATATCCTTAGGAGATAGATCATTCTTACTTATGCCGTCAACCAAAAGTATTCTGCATGACATGTAAATAATTGACTTCAAATCCATTACATTCATTTAATAGACATTCGTTACATCGCAGTCATAACCACTATTCATTCCCATATTATTACATACTAAAAAGTTTTAATTCTATCAAAAATCTGGGTTCTTACAGTAAGGCGCGCCTGATTATGCCAGGGCGCGGCCTTTACAACAATAAACTTCAATACGAACAAATCTTCAATTTTCTTGAAAACTTCTAATCTTTAACAAGACTGGAATTTCTTCAGAACAAGGGAAGGTATACACACTACCCCCTGGCTAAGGAGAACAATTATTAAAAAACAAAGAAAAAACAAGCACATCTCAACTAAATCTAAGGAAGGCGTATATGCACTACCCCCTAGACTAGGAGAACAGTTATTTATGCTAGTCTACAACTTAAATATAAGCCTTCATAAAATAGGGGGCCAAAGCCGCACCCTACTGATAATATTTCTTCAAATGCTCCGCATTCCATGCTCTCAGGATTGTGTTGCCATCCAAGTCTTCCAGATGATAAGTTCCTTCCCAAATGATAGACTTGATCTTGTAAGGTCCTTCCCAGTTTGGACCAAAAACCCCATGAGCTGCAACTCTTGTATTTGGCATAACCTTCCGAAGAACCAAATCACCCACATCAAAAGGACGAGTCTTCACTTTCCTATTGTAATACCTTGCAATCCTTTGCTGATAAGTTGCCAACCTCAATTGTGAGTTAGTCCTTGTTTCTTCTAGAAAATCCAGATTCAACCTTTGATTTATCATATTAGCCTCTTCATCATAAAAATCTCTTCTGAAAGAACCTGCTCCAATCTCTACAGGAATCATCGCTTCACACCCATAAGATAACACAAAGGGAGATTCCTCAGTTGTAGTTCTTGGAGTAGTATTATATGACCACAAAACCATTGGTAACTCCTCAGGCCAATTCCCCTTGCTTTCCTCTAACTTTGTCTTCAAAGTATACTTGATAATCTTGTTGATTGCCTCCGTCTGTCCATTACTTTGAGGATGATACACAGCTGCAAACTCTTTCTTGATTCCCAAATCATCACACAACTTTCGCAACTCTTTGCTGTCGAACTGCTTTCCATTATCTGATACAAGCTTATACGGAATTCCAAATCTGCACACAATCGAATTAAAGACAAAATCTCGAATTTTCTTTGATGTGATTATGGCCAAGGGCATTGCCTCCGCCCATTTGGTGAAATAATCAACCGCCACCACAGCATATTTTACGCTTCCCTTAGCTTTAGGGAGTTCTCCAATGAGATCTATCCCCCACATAGCAAAAGGCCACGGACTCATCATGGAAGTCAGAGTAGTAGCAGGACTCGTAGTATAGTTGGCAAACCGCTGACACTTATCACATGCCTTCACAAAATCATAAGCATCCTTTTTCAAAGTAGGCCAATAATAACCCTGCCTTAACACCTTCATTGCCAACGAACCACCCCCCGAGTGATTACTAGAAATTCCTTCATGAATTTCCCGAAGGACGTAATTGAATTCATCTCCATCTATGCACTTCAGGAGTGGTTGATTGAAACCCCTCTTATATAGAATTCCATCGTATTCTACAAATCTTATTGCTTGATACCGAATTATTCTTGCTTCAACCTTGCCTTCTGGAAGAATCCCTCCACGAATATATCCTTGAATTGGAGTCATCCAAGTAATATGCGGGATAGCTTCCACCTCCATAACTTCTACTTCCGGGATACTTGGTACTTCTTGAATTTGCAGTGGAACTGTTCCCAACAGCATCGCGTCTTTCTGGGATCCCAACTTAGCCAGAACATCTGCATTACAATTCTCATCTCGGGGAATACACTCTAATCTCACCTCCCGAAACTTCTGGATAAGCCGCTGAGCATACTTCATATATAGCTCCGTTCTTGGGCCCCTACACTGAAATCCACCTTTAACTTGCCCAACCACTAATTCTGAATCACTCAATATAATCAGATTCACTACCTTCATCTCCACATCTACCTTCAAAGCATTAATCAAAGCTTCATACTCTGCGTCATTATTAGTTGCCTGAAATTTGAAATGAATAGCGCTCATAAGCTGATTCCCTTCAGGAGTAACCAAGATCATACCTGCCCCAGCTCCTCCACTATTCACTGCTCCATCTACATGCAACTTCAACCATGGCTGAGGAATTTCCTCAAGAGGGCGCGCCCTCTGAGTTGGAATTCCAGACTCTACCAATACAAGTGACTTCTCTTCATTCTCTGACTCGAATTCAAGGATGAAATCCGCTAAAGCCTGACCCTTAATTGCCGTCCTTGGGATATATTCTAAATCAAACTGCCCCAGTTCAATCACCCATTTTAGCATCCTTCCAGAAGCTTCTGGCTTATAAAGAATCCCTCTCATTGGATATGTTGTACGAACCTCGATCTTATTGGCTTGAAAATATGGGCGAAGTTTCCTCGAAGCTAGGATTAAAGCGAAAACTAACTTCTCCATACTTGTGTATCGGGTTTCTGCATCAAGCAAACGCTTACTCACATAGTACACTGGAGACTGAAGATCAATTTCTTCCCTTACCAACACCGCACTAATGGAATATTCTGACACTACCAAGTAAAGAATTAAAGTTTCTCCTTCCACTGGTTTTGCCAAAAGTGGTGGATTCCCCAATTGCTCCTTGATTCTCTGAAAAGCTTCTTCGCACTCGGGAGTCCATACGAAATCCTTAAATGCTCCTTTGATCGCTTTAAAGAACTCTCTACATTTACCCGAAGACTTTGACACAAAGCGATTCAATGCCGCTATTCTTCCGGCCAAACTCTGCACCTGCTTCACACTAGACGGAGATTTCATATCAAGCAAAGCCTTAATCTTTGCTGGATTCGCCTCAATTCCTCTATGATTTACCATGAAACCCAAAAACTTTCCGGATTCCACTCCAAACACACATTTCTGAGGATTTAACTTCATCCTGAATTTCCTTAATATTTCGAACATCTGCCCCAAGTGCTTTACATGATCTTCTGCCTTCAGGGATTTAACAAGCATATCATCAACATACACCTCCATGGTCTTCCCAATTAAATCTTTGAACATCATATTCACCAATCTCTGATAGGTTGCTCCAGCATTAATCAAACCAAATGGCATTCCAATATAGCAATACAACCCTCTATCTATGATGAAAGAGGTGTGTTCTTGATCGGGTTCATACATTGGAATTTGATAATAACCTGAGTAAGCATCCATGAAACTCAAAAGAGCATGACCGGCCGTAGCATCCACCAACTGATCAATCCGAGGAAGAGGAAAACTGTCTTTAGGACAAGCCTTGTTCAAATCTGTAAAATCCACACAAGTCCTCCATTTTCCATTTGGCTTCTTTACTAGGACTGGATTAGCCAACCAATCCAGATAATATGACTCTTTAATCAATCCAACCTCTAGAAGTCGATCAACCTCCTCTTTCAATGCTATTGGTCACTCTCCACTTACCGGTTGACATTTCTGGCGGATTCCTTTCTTGGTAGGATCTATATTTAGATGATGACACATGACTTCCGGGTCAATCCCCACCATATCAGCATGACTCCAAGCAAAAACATCCAGATTATTCAGAAGAAAATTAGTGAGCATCCCTCTCATCTCGGAATTTAACTGGGACCCGATTTTCAAAACCTTACTCGGATCCTTCTCATCTACCAATATTGAGAGTGTATCCTCCGTAGGGCTAGTCTTTTCAACCAACTGTGGAATTCTAGGATCCAGATCAGAATCAAAAATTCGTGGGTCTTCCACTAGCATGTCATCCTTGGAAGGCACATCCTCTTCAAGAGGAAAGTCTTCCTCAACAAGGGTATGTACTAGACCTTCAAGCAACATCTGTCTTCCTTCAACCAGCTCCCCTCTAAGGTTAACAGAGATAACCTCCTCCGAGTCTTCCTCGATTTCTTCTAGAATTCCTTCTTGTAAATTATCAAGTATCAGAATGCTCTCCCTCACTACCTCTTCAGGTTCTTGGACAAGATAATGAACTCTAACCTCTCCTGGAGTAAGATTCATCTCTCTTTTTGAACTTCCTTCCCTCAGGGCGCGCCCTCCACCTTGCTGCTTTCTAAACCCCTTGATTGCCTTATGATAGCAATCCCTCGAATCATGTTGAGATCCTCATATAGTTCCTACACCATTGGGTGTAGGAAATTTCATTGCAAGATGGTAGATAGAGGTTACAAACTTCATTTCTTTTAAAAGAGGGCGCCCAAATAAAGCATTGTGAGATGATTCCACATTCAAAATCATAAAGTCCATCATTTGGGTCACAGAAAGAACCCCTTCACCGAGGGTTACCGGTAATTTGATAGCTCCCACGACTTTCACAGATTCGCCCTAAAAACCGTATATCCAACCATTGTCTAGAATCATATCCTTATCAGGAAGTCCCAACTTCTTATAAGTACTGTAGTATAGGATGTTCACAGAACTTCCGTTGTCAACAAGAACCCGATGTACGTTCTTGGAACCAATCTGGATTGCTACCACCAAAGCATCGTTATGAGGATGGTGCACCCATCTAGCTTCTTCCTCAGTGAAAGTGATATCCATACATTCCCCCTTAAATAATTTGGGCGGCATGGTCTCCAAGCTGTTCACATTAGTGAGGGGGCGATATTTTGCCTCCCTTGCATATCTCTCCAAAGCATGATTGCTATCTCCCCCCAAGTGCTGTCCTCCAAATATTGTATGAATACTACCTTCCCTGACAAATTTTTCTCCTCAAGCTTATCATTATTTTGGGGGGCGCGCCCTCCATCCTTCCTATCTGGATTCTCCTTGTGCTTCTTTACTTCTCTGACAATCCATTCCGTCAAGAATCTTTCTTTGATCTGGTCCTCAATTTCATCCTTCAATTGCCGACACTCGTAGGTGTTGTGCCCTGAGGACTCATGAAACTCACAATACTTCTTCTTATCTCTACTCTGCCAAGAAGTTAATGGCTCCGGCTTCCTAAAGAATCCCTTATCTTTATTTACCTCAAAGATATGCTCAATAGAGGCAGTCAAAGGAGTATAGCTACTTTCCCTTCTATCATAAGTATAGGTATCTGGAGGTCCCCAATTTCGTCCAACTTCAGTGGATTCACACGATTAGCACCAATCCCAGTACGGAGTGTCGGACTCAAGGACCAATCTTTCCTTTTGTTAATTCTTCCTTTAGAATTCCCCTGGCCGTCTGTTTTCCGATTATCTGCCAAGGATTGTTCCACAATCTTGAAAGACTCAGCCTGTGCAAATACATCAGCCAAAGTAGGTGGATCACGTCCTTGAAGATGTTTCCAGAAATCAGTTCCTATTGACAATCCAGCTATTAAGAAGCTTTTGAGTGTTTCATCGGTAGCTCCTCTCACCAAAGTAGATTCCGAGTTGAATCTCTTGAAGTAAGATTGTAGACTTTTTCCTTCCCTTTGCTTAATGTTAGCCAAAGTAGTGACAGGAGGAGCATACTTCACAGCTGCCTAGAACTTGGTTAGAAACAGATTCCTCATCACCTGCCAAGATGTAATTACTCCTGGCCCAAGCTTCTGAAACCACTATTGCGCACTCTCTCTAAATGTTGCTGCTAACAACCGGCCTCTAGCTAAATCGGTCACCTGATAGACATCCATTTCGATATCAAACCGACCCAGGAATTCTACTGGGTCAGCATTTCCGTGAAAGTATAAATCATTAGTCATAGACCGGTACCCTGTAGGGAGTTGTGCTTCTCTCACTTCAACTGAGAATGGTGAAGATGTTGGTGTCGTAGCAGATATTCGTCCTCCATCCAGGTAAGTAAGAAGTCTTTTCAAATCATCCACATTGAATGTTCCCACTCCGGGAATATTCTGAATATTTGGTTGCGCCACAGTCTGAGTACCCCCCGGGGGTGGAGGTGGAGCCGCTGTCGGAACACCTCCTTGAGTTCCTGCTTATGGTGGAATCACAACATCCTCTTGGGTTTGAGTTTGAGTTTGCTGTCCCTCAAGTTTTCCATGAAGTTGTGGATTCCCTTGATGACTTCTCTGATGTTGTTCTCCTGAGTGGGGGCGCGTCCTCGATCTAGACTCTCCTAAGATGCTCGAGGGAATTTGGTGGATACGGGGGGATCTTCCCCCTGAGGACGCGCCCTGATTACGGGGTTGCCTATTTCCTTGATACAAATCCATTCTTCTATCACCGTTATCATGGTTTCCTCTTCTTCCAAGGGTGTCATGATGAAAAGCTTGTTTTGATCCAAGGGGCCGCGACCTGTCGTGAACAGGGGGTGCGCGCTGTGGATTGTCATTGCGGGAAAGAGATCGTTCATATCCAAGGGGCCTCGACCTGTTGTCAGGGGGCATGCGATATGGATCGTGGCTCTGTGGAAGGGCTCGCTCATGTCCAAGGGGCCTCGACCTATTATCTGGGGGCGCGCGCTGTGAATCATGGGGCCGCGATACTAAATACTTGTTTTTCTTCTGTTGCTCAAGGAGTACCATCCTCAAATCGTCATCACTAAGCCTTATTCCAAGGCGTTCCTTCAAGCTAGCATAATCTCTCCTTTCTCTAGCCATCTGCTCTTCATCCCTTTGAATCTCACCAGGAGTGCGCCCTGAACGGTGAGGATGAGGGCGCGCCCTCTCTTGAGGATTCAACAACCTGCGCTCAGAAATATCTTCACTAGGATGTTCAACAATAGGGTCAGAATAATCTAACCTTCGAGGAATAACCAGCTAAAATCTCCTTTCCTGATTTTCCTCCCTCCTTCGGGAATCTTCCTCAATCTGAGGGGATTTCCCTAATCGGCGATGATTTCGTGGGATACTCCGAGATTCTCTCCTTGATCCCTGATTTTCTTCCACCGAATTCAATCTTGCTCCGAAATTATTTAGGGCATCTCCCATACGGTACAACTGTTCCATTAACGCCGCGTTACTGATAAGAACAGGTGGCTGTCCGTCGACGGCGACTGGAGTTCCACGATGGTATGGAGGAGCAGAGATTTCTTCCGGAACATAAGCCTCATGGTGGGTTGGATTTCCCCCCATGCTATCTTCAAAATCGTAATCCTCTTCTCCATGAGAACCTCTGCCTTGATTGTGAGACATCTTTTCCTCCTAAGATGAAGATCTTGATTGGCTGCCCTCCTTCTAGCGCCAATTTGTTGACGGAGGAATTTGGTAACAACAAATTTCGAGGTACTTCATCGGAAACAAGATCTACAGCGGTGGTTCTTTTCCGAAAAGAGTGGTGGCGTGTGGTGGTTGTTTGTGATTGATGGCTGAGATCGATAGGGTTAGTGGTGGCTATTCAGAGCTCTCGACTTCCAACCCCTCAATCTGCCTACGTACCTCTGTATTTATAGAGGATCAAGCTAGACGTAGTTCTTGGAGAGCAAGAAACCCAAATGGGCTTGGATATCAGTCCAGCATCCGGAATGTTCTACTATGAGGCCTAACCACAAAAGGCCCAAGGCTCATCCAAGATCTCAAGACTTCACAAATATGGAAACTTCCCCCGTCGAGGACTAGTCCTATTCGCTACAAGCTATTTCTTGATTTCAAGGATGCAGGTAAAACCATGGTTTACCCCAAGTGCAGAACGCATCCCTATCCCCCGAATGAGAAGCACCCACCAGATAGCAGGACAGGTGATCCGTAGCTTTTGGGTGCAAAGTGCGGATTACTCCAAAGTCCCCCAATGAGAGCGCGCCCATTGAATACAGGAACAGAGCTCCAAAGCACACACCAAAGAGAGATCTATCTTTGCACCGAGGAGAACATGCCCTCAGTGTATAAGAAAGATCTCTAAATCTAGGAAAACCCCTAGAGGCCTTCTACGACGGACATCCCCCTGATAAGTGGAGTTCATATCCACTTGGAGCGTTCCATATCGGCTTAAATTGATTGTCTTGGACTCAAGTTTGTGGTGGTTTTGATGTGTTTTGTTTAGTTGTGCAGATTTACGAGAATGTTGATTAAGGTTGATGCTTCTATCGTTTTTGGAGAATAAATTGATTAAAATTCGGATTTCTGAGACGGTTGCGCAGTCTACACTGTTTTGGACATATCTGGAGTTCTAGAAGTCCGTTTTCAGCGATCTTACTGCCCACGCGAAGCTTGGGAGATTTTTACAATCTTGGACAGGTATGCCACGAGCAGGTTGCGCGTGGTGGGTGCAAGTTGCATGACAAACAGACTGATGGGCGCAGGTTGCACGCGCGCTGTGCTGAAAAATTACAGTTTTTACTATTTTGGCCATATCTTGAGTTCTACAACTCCGTTTGAGGCCCGTAAGCAGTCCACGCGAAGCTAACGAGATTCTATATCATTGTAAAGTGGTCCAGATGTCCAAATACAAGTTGAACGGTCCAGAAATACTGAAGAAAAGTCAGCTACGAATTTTCCTTAAAAACAGAATCAGTTTAGGAAACGTATTTTGCAGAAATTCTATTTTAACTCTATTTTGGGTATTTTCTTGCTGGGCAAGAATTATAGAGCCTATATAAACACATCCAACCTTTGTAATTTGTATCATTAGGAGTAGAACCATTACATATCAATTACTTAGGTTTATTTGTAACTTTTCATACTTTGTTTTTATCATGGTTTCATCAGATCCCATGATGACGAGCGGTTCAATTACGAACTAATCGTTGTCATGGGATTCTAACGGATTTATTTATGGAGCTTTAGTATCTTGATGCTTTAGAGATCTGTGTGTGATGTATATCTGATATCCTCGTATGGTTGTGCTTATTGAATTTAGATGCGTAGCTAACATCTAATCTGTTAATCTCTGGTGAAGTGAAAGTGGATCTTGAGATTTAGAACTTGCCATGCTAGCATAGGTTCATGATTGTTTATCAACATGATTCGTAGTATGAGATGAGAATACTTGTATTGCCCTATGTGATCTTTATGGATAACTTGTTCTTCAACCGTTATGTTTTCAAATTCTATAGACATATAGGGTCTAAGCATAATTGGTGTCTATTCATCTTCTATCTCTTTTGTGGATGTATGTTTAGTTTGGTATGCGTATGCTGACAGGTAGCGTATACTTGTTTCGTGTTGTCCGATCAGATATCATAACCATTGCATATAGTGATTAAAGGCGTCAGATCTAAGCAAAGTATTTAATGAAATTAGGATTCCATGCTTTCTCTTGCAGAAGTAATTCGATTCCAATTCTCGTTAATTAGTTAATTCTTTGCTTGTTAATTTAATTCTTAGTTAATTTAGTTTATTAAACCCAAAATTGTTATTTGTCTTAGCAGTGAATAATAATCATACATTGTTGCATAGGTACATCTACTAAATTAAAACCATAACCAGATCTCTCTGGGAACGAACTTGACTTATTCATATATTACTTGTGACCACGTACGCTTGCGTGATTTAGTGCAAACAAGTTTTTGGCGCCGCTGCCGGGGACATGAGACGTATCAGTGCTGGAGCAACCCAGGTGGTATTCAACAGCCTCAGCAATGTGAGCAGTGTTTGGGCGTTCATGATCCCTCACAATATTGTTACTACGATGGAGTTGATCCATATGTCACTTATGAGGAACAACCATATTTTCAATACCATCCTCAACAGTACCAGCAAGATGTTCCAAATATGTCATATTTCTTTGGTAGTGAAGAGTTTCAATATCAGCAACCTACTGCTTTTCAGTCAGATGAGGTTGATGCTATAGAGGAGATTAGGATGCTTGCAAAGAGTTATGAGAAGTCTATCAAATCTATGGGGACACTAATTGCTCAAGTTTTGAGTGCCTGGGAACAAGAGAAACATCAATTCATACTAGAGGCAACACCAGAGAATAACGGTGACTTGGAGCAAGGTACTGTATGCTTAATTGAGGAAGACAAATTCCAAGGTGAGGTGAGCATTCGCAAGCCATGTGAGGAATTTGATCATGTTAGGATGATGGATGATTTGGAAAGGGCACTATTTGGGACAGACACTGTTGAGCTACAGAAATTTCAAGAATTGGTATGTGCGTTCCAAGAGGCTGATGACCATGGGAAAGATGCAGATCTTCTACTTGTCTCAGAGTTTAAAGATGGAGGTAGCGCATTAGAGCCAATGGAGGAAGTTTTCTTTGAGGAACCAAAGGCTTCAGCAACTTACATTTACCCTCCTCCATTATATTCAAGCGAAGCCCGCGAATGTGTGTTGTTCTACAAATTGACAGATTTTGGGTCAACAGATGAAGGCATTGGAATAGGACATAGTTGTTACACGAATAGGCCAAGCGAGGAGAAAGGGCAGAAAGTGTGCCGCCGTGATGACGATGAAGTCTCGCGAAGAGATGACCATGCCAACTATTATCATCCTTAATGGAGGCTTGGAAGTAACGTCAAGCTATTGACGTTAAAGAAGCGCTTCTTGGGAGGCAACCCAAGGTATGTTTTCTACTTTCCCTTGTATTTACTTCCATTCAATGAGGACATTGAATATTCTAAGTTTGGGGGTGGTTTGAGGGATAAGTAGTGTATATATATGTGATTGTTAGTCATTGTGTTCATGTAGGATTTCATGCTTTGCATATTAGTAGTAGTAAATTATGCATTTATGTTTGTGTTATCTACGTTTGTTTCATATAGGACATTCTGTTTTTATTTTCGTATTTAATGTGAGTTCATAATAGATTGCATTTGCACCCATGCTTGATAGGAATTTTGTGTTGTTGACGCTTTTGATTGAGAAGTGATATGCTTTGTTCTTGTGCACACATATACACTAGTAAATTGAAGCTAGTAGACTTATTGAATGTTGTAAGTGATTAGAAGGACATGAATATGTGCAAGATGATTTAGTTTGCATGCTTTGAATACAAGTTGGTGCATTAGAGAGATTTTTGCTTGGAATTGAGTATGTTTTTCCACCAAGTGAGTTTTTGAGCCTTATTGCATATTTGCAATTTATTCGTTTGCTTGAGTGTCCACAGATTGTTTGCATTGCTAGCAGTTGTTTGAGGTCTTTCTTGAAACGCATGACATTATTTGACGATTAAAATGATAAAGGCATTTAGGAATAACAGCATATTTTCCCATATTACCACACCATGTTTACATGATCAATTAGTTAACCCGTTGAGCTTAATCCTATTTTTTCGGTGACATACCACATTACTTGCCTAGACCTTTTTCTTGTATTGGCCTTACATTAATTTGAACCCATATTGTCAAAGGCTAGTAGAGTGCTTAAGGGAGTAATAAGGTGTGCAAGGAGGGGTTTATTGTTGGTCATAATTTTGGGGAAAATATTGAAAATTGGGTTTGGTTGTTTACTTGATAGTCGGCATGTGTAATAAAATTGTGGGATCGTTGTTATTGTTTATATTATTGTTTTATTTAGCTCTCGAAGAAAAAAAAAAGGAAAAAAAGGAAAAAAAAAGAAAAGAAAAAAAAGAGAAAAATATTATGAGAGCATGTTTGTGTTTGTTGTGATCCTATTTTAGTCGACTAGTCGAGCATTTTTGTTGGAAGAAAAGTTAAATTCATGTGTGGGGGGGAAATAGGGTGTTGTGTATGATTCATTATGGTACTTACTAGCTTTTGACACTTCACCTGTTTTGGCTTATTTGACATACCTTGTCCCTAGCCCCGTTACAACCCAAATAAAGACCTTTTGATTATCGTCATTGATGTATGTTGTGTTAAGAGTTAGATTGATACCAAATGTCAAGCATGTTTATGATTTTATTGGAATTGAGTGATACACTTACCCTTGTTGAGTGGATTGTGAGTGTTTGCTTGTTTTTGCGTATGAGATCCCGAGTTTTTTCTCAAAAATGTACTCTTGTAGGCTTAGCATGTTTACTAACTTATTCTTACACTTGACATGGGCTTGTGAGAACTTATGCATGTTCATTGAGTAGACTATGTGAATACTTGCACTTTCGACACCAAGACATTGCGTATTTACTTTGATTCTTAAGTTGATATGGCATGAGAGGATTTGAAGGTATGGTAGGATTTTAGTATTAGATTAGTTGCATTTTTCATATTAGTTGCATTCATGCATTGCATTGCATTGGATTTTGTGGGTACATTCGTTATAGGCCCTCATGAGACCTTACTCGTCCACTAGGGCTGCCTAGGGGTTTAAAGGGCTTGTTGCATATGCCAAATGCAACCGTGATCACCTACGGAAGTGGTACTAGTTAGTTAGTTGTAATTGTTTATGCTTGAGGACAAGCATCGGTTTAAGTTTGGGGGTGTGATAAGTGGAGTTCATATCCACTTGGAGCGTTCCATATCGGCTTAAATTGATTGTCTTGGACTCAAGTTTGTGGTGGTTTTGATGTGTTTTGTTTAGTTGTGCAGATTTACGAGAATGTTGATTAAGGTTGATGCTTCTATCGTTTTTGGAGAATAAATTGATTAAAATTCGGATTTCTGAGACGGTTGCGCAGTCTACACTGTTTTGGACATATCTGGAGTTCTAGAAGTCCGTTTTCAGCGATCTTACTGCCCACGCGAAGCTTGGGAGATTTTCTACAATCTTTGACAGGTATGCCACGAGCAGGTTGCGCGTGGTGGGCGCAGGTTGCGCGACAAACAGACTGATTGGCGCAGGTTGCACGCGCGCGGTGCTGAAAAATTACAGTTTTTACTATTTTGCCATATCTTGAGTTCTACAACTCCGTTTGAGGCCCGTAAGCAGTCCACGCGAAGCTAACGAGATTCTCTATCATTGTAAAGTGGTCCAGATGTCCAAATACAAGTGGAACGGTCCAGAAATACTGAAGAAAAGTCAGTTACGAATTTTCCTTAAAAACAGAATCAGTTTAGGAAACGTATTTTGCAGAAATTCTATTTTAACTCTATTTTGGGTATTTTCTTGCTGGGCAAGAATTATAGAGCCTATATAAATACATCCAACCTTTGTAATTTGTATCATTAGGAGTAGAACCATTACATATCAATTACTTAGGTTTATTTGTAACTTTTCATACTTTGTTTTTATCATGGTTTCATCAGATCCCATGATGACGAGCGGTTCAATTACGAACTAATCGTTGTCATGGGATTCTAACGGATTTATTTATAGAGCTTTAGTATCTTGATGCTTTAGAGATCTGTGTGTGATGTATATCTGATATCCTCGTATGGTTGTGCTTATTGAATTTAGATGCGTAGCTAACATCTAATCTGTTAATCTCTGGTGAAGTGAAAGTGGATCTTGAGATTTAGAACTTGCCATGCTAGCATAGGTTCATGATTGTTTATCAACATGATTCGTAGTATGAGATGAGAATACTTGTATTGCCCTATATGATCTTTATGGATAACTTGTTCTTCAACCGTTATGTTTTCAAATTCTATCGACATATAGGGTCTAAGCATAATTGGTGTCTATTCATCTTCTATCTCTTTTGTGGATGTATGTTTAGTTTGGTATGCGTATGCTGACAGGTAGCGTATACTTGTTTCGTGTTGTCCGATCAGATATCATAACCATTGCATATAGTGATTAAAGGCGTCAGATCTAAGCAAAGTATTTAATGGAATTAGGATTCCATGCTTTCTTTTGCAGAAGTAATTCGATTCCAATTCTCGTTAGTTAGTTAATTCTTTGCTTGTTAATTTAATTCTTAGTTAATTTAGTTTATTAAACCCAAAATTGTTATTTGTCTTAGCAGTGAATAATAATCATACATTGTTGCATAGGTACATCTACTAAATTAAAACCATAACCAGATCTCTCTGGGAACGAACTTGACTTATTCATATATTACTTGTGACCACGTACGCTTTCGTGATTTAGTGCAAACACCCCCTCCTGAGATACGACAGGAGGGAATTCTTCAATAATCAAATACAAAATCGACATCACTACCATCCTGGAATTCCATCTTACCATCCAGGGCGCGGCCTAAACCCTTAGGGCGCGCCCTAACATCCTAAAACCCGTAATTTGTTCTCTAAAGTTCCAAATTGAACCCATTATTGACCCGAATCCATCTTGAAAATACCCGGACCGAATTTTGGCTATAACAGTTCTTATTAACATCAGTTTCTTTATAAAAAAACCGATTTGTATAGTGACCTTACACATCATCCTAGACTGATGTCTATTGTTCTTATAAACATCAATTTTTTTCAGAAAAGATCGATGACAAAGAACTGATGTTGTATTATATTAGACATCAAGTTTTTAGTCCAAAGGTGTTGTCTGTTGTTGTTTAGAATCAGTTTCCTATACTGTTTATACACTAAAATAGCCAAAACTTAAATTATGCACAAAATAATAACCAAAATTACTAAATTTATCATTGAAAGAATAAATCCAGAATACTTGCATCATTAGCAAAATCAAAATAGCTTACAATATTTGAGTCTATATATACCAAATCCCCAAAACCAAATTGTCACTACATAAATTCGCAAAAGAAAACAGCAAACACCAAACAACTAGCTATGTTATCGGTTTACAAAACCAGCATATTGTGTAGATCCACAAATTGTAAGACCCTGAGGTTCAAAACGAATCACTGCAATTATCTGCAAAGATGAAAGTAATGGTCAGATGATACAAATTAACTAAAGCTCAAGTTCATAGTACTTGAGCTAAGTGCTCAGACATAAAGTTCATAGACTTGATTACAAGAGGGTGAGTGTCTATTTTCGACATAAAAGATCAGACACATATCCCACACAGCACAACCATGTCCTATCGTGGGCAAAATTGGAGTCTCTAGGTTCCAATTCTTATTTCTGTTAGGTTCCAGTTCTTGTTTCCCTTAAGGCGTCAAGGTTAGTATATTAATTTGCTCAACCTTAATACAAAAGAAAGAAGAATAGTTAAAGCATACGCAGAATATTGCAGCTGTAACGCTCAGAAGAAACTGCAACGCTGACAGGGCCTTAACACTCTGACAGAAAGGTAAATAGAAACTGAGTATTGAGGTAAACAGAATTTGCAACAATGACACACCTCGCCAATGACAACAGTGTCCCCCTCTTTAACACCAAGCCTTGTAAGAGACTTGAATACTCCACACGCCTCGAGAACATGTTGAAACCTTCTGTCAGAATCTCCATAACTGTTGACAAATGTTTGTAGAAGTTTTATAATTTGCAACTTGTGCAACATTTAATTTTAATTCACTATCTACTCCTAAAGTGTAAAACTACAGTATAACAAATACACAGGGAAATTTTTATCATGTTGGTGAGGTTTTATAGTGCAAAATAACCATGCAGGACAGTCCTTGCAAACACTGGTCCAAAAAGAGAACTTATATTCCAAATCTGGACAATAATATTAACTTAAACAAAGGAATAACTAAGTCAATACCAGTAGCTATAAGACTCTCGCCATGAGCAAGTATTGCCCCGGGACGACGTATAAAACAGCTCTTTGGCGCAGTTGTTTGCAACTATAGCAAAAAAAACAAGAAGCATAAATCAACTGAACTGAGGACAATAAAAGTCAGAAAGGAAACATGTATTATGAACACATTTACTAGCAAAGTATCACATGCATCATGGTTAAGATAGAGTAGATTACGAGTAATATACCTTAAAAGCTACATGAGATTTGCTTGTATTTTTTATCTCAATCGCAATGCGGACTTGTTTGCCAGGTTCATCTTTAAAGATAAAAAGGGTAAAACATAAGTGCTACTACAAGGAATATGCAAGCTGATAATTAAAACAGGGCAAAATTACTGAACTACAATACTGAATATAGAACATATAGAAATCATTTAACACTTAATAAAATAGAAGAAGCGAAAGGACATGTCGGAGAACAATGTTTGGCTATATACACACAAATGTAGCAGGCATCAAGATCATCAGACATCAAAACAGATAGTGAACACACTGTAAAAAGTGTGGATTAAGAAGAGATCTATCAAGTGACCTTTTTTTCTGTTATTTACATTTTATCAGGTAGGATGCGATGTGGGAGAAGAAATTAGAATTTAGAACATTAGATATCTCTTGACCAAAGCTTTTAGAGTAGTTCATGAACTCAAATATCACACTTCTTTACATAGCAATTTTAGTTTTGAATATAAATCCATTACTTAAGGATGGCTCAAAGAGATATGCAATTAAAAAAAGTCAAGCATGTGCCCAGATGAGCTTGATGGACAGAAATACGAATGGGAGTGCTATATATCAAAAAGATTATTTTTTTTACTCGAACCAATTTTCCTTATTCTTCTTCAAACATGCAATATGATTTACTTTATTCCATATTCTGCTGTTGTGGAACAAATAAACTACATCTAACTGAACACTAGTCCAATGAGATGTTCGATTAGCAGCCAATACATTAGGATGAAAATGAGAAACGATATGAAAAGATGTTATATATTGGAGTGTCACTAGTCCATGCAGAAAAAATTAAAAAGATTTGTAGAAAAATAGATAATAAGCAGCAAATGCATTGAGATGCTTATGTAGTTCGTGTTTTGTGCTGAGAAAGCTACGCTGATAAATTTAATGAGCTTTCTATTGCAGCTCTTAGACACCATACATTTTTCTACCATTCAAATTTCTCAAAAATTTATACATTCTAGTATGCCACTATATAACACAAGCCTATACATATGATTGTCAGGAAGAATAATCAACAAAGTAGAAATGAAGTTTTAACTCATATACACGTCACTTTAATATTTTTCTTCTTTCTTCATTCATCTACGTGCACATACCTCCTAAAATTGTAATATCTTGACCTTGAAGTTTCTGAAAGCCAATGCACCATGTTGTAGCTCCACCCTGCGTAATAAATAAACAACTATTTTTCAATATCCTGAATATACACCATGGATTTTAACATAAAATAATCAATTTTAAGTTGCAAGGGAACTCCTGAGGGCTGAGTTAAACATAACTATAGCGCTAACTAAACAATTTGCAATCACATTTGAAACAAGTCCAGCAACAATGCTTAAATAGTGTGATAAAACTTCATATGTATTGTTAAATTAAAAATAAAAATAAAACTAATTTTTGCTGTGACCTTTATAGTACAATTTTTAAATTAAGCCTATCAGTACATTTATGTTTATTGTGTTAGTTTCCCATATGTTCTTATCAACTGTACATTAGACAAAAACCTACATTTTCCGCAGGAATTTATGGTGAGAAGTTGAGAACAATGAAAATCTATTTTAGTTACTGATAAAAGCTATTCTGGTTAAGATGTCATACACTGAATTTAGTTATTTCCTTCATCTCTAGTCATACCAAATTATTCTAGATTATTCTCGTGCAACAACCTTTTTGCCACCTCACTTTTGCCACTTGTGCAGAAGATGCAATTACTCAGGGAGCTACCAAGAAAGGGGGATAAATTGAATAACCAAAATGCAAATCAATCTACAAGCATTAACATTTAAGAGAAATGTAATTTTACAAAATTACGAGCACCCAACCAGAGTAACACAGAACATGAATAGTGACATCTGATATCCCAAGTCTGTTCAGACAAAAAAGCAACATCAACACAAGAGCTTGGAAATTATCATAGAATCACAATTAATAGCGAATAAAACCAGAACCCAAAAAAACAATAATATTGCATATGCAGTTCAAACCAGAAAAACTAAATAGGTTGTAATGATGTACCAATCCAACACTCCATTCTGACACAAGGTAGTATCTTTATCACATCAGAGGGGTCAACAGTAATATTTAAACATTGAACAAGAGCAACACAACTTGTCTTCATCTGCAGAAAGAGTGACGAGTATATTAAGAAAACATTATGAGGGGGGTCTACTGATGTGTTAAATTATACCTAACCGCAAGCGCACGGTATCAATTGTAGTAGATCCTAGCAAATACGGGTCGAATCCTCAAGGAGACAGTTTCAGTTTCAATTCAATTGCTATCAATTGTTTCTAGTCACAACGATTGTTTTGGAATTTTATTAACTACTAAAGCAAATTTAACAAAGGTTTTAAATCAATTAATTAAGGGATCTAGGGAAATTCAGGTTCACCATGTTTACACCAAACAAATCATAAAAGTATAGCTTTTCAATGGGATTAAGTAATTAAAGCAATGGTTAATCTTTCTCAATCATTAACGGTTAATCTTTCTCAAGCATTAACGCTCTCAGAATATCTAATGATGTTCTCACACTCACCTTCAATTCTGCTAATTGTATGTAAGCCTCTAGTAGTAAAATCTCTCGATCTATTACTCCTATTGCAATCAATTAATCCGTGATATTGCGCAATTACACAAATTAAGAATTATAACATATCAATCAGAATTACTCTTTACCCATCAATCTACTAATCAAATTAAGCCCAAATCGTGGTGCAAACATGGCTCCCCTTAATACCCTAGAATTAAACTACTCACTCATGGTAGAATAAAAACTAATAATAATAATCAAGAAAGCCATAATAAACATGTACTAATAAACAAGATGAGATAAAGAGTACCTTAAACTTTGTATAAACGAAGAACAATAAAGATCCAAATTAAACCAAGTGCTTACAAAGGAAGAGATGAAGAGAGAAACCAAAACCCTAGCTTTTGTAAAAAGTAAAAATACGTATGTATCTGTCTATCTATCTATCTCACATTTTCTCTTCCTTTTATAATAAAAACCCTTAATAAAATCTGATATCTATCTCCTAATAAAAGTATTTTTAATATCCTAATCAATTTACAAAAAGATATCCATAATTGAATAGGATTTTCTTGTAAAATTCGTCACTTCTTTTTCTCCTCTGTTTCTGGGCTCTTCTAGTTGGATTTTGCTTACTGGGCCACCTCTAAATTAAAGATAATTCCCCAAGCTTCGCGTGGACAGTAAGATCGTCAAATTCTGACTTCTGGAACTCAAGATATGGCCCAAACAGTGCAGGCAACCCGTATAGCCCAATATTACGAATTTTCTCCTATTTTATCTCCAAAATAGCTCTTTTTGCTCCAAATCCTTCCAAGTTATGAATTCTTTATTTCCTACAATAAAACAATAAAATCTATTAAATAAAAATCCAAATCAATGCAAAACACAATAAATATGAGAATAAAATCATCTAAAATATATATAAAAATATACTCTATCAAACATCCCCACACTTAGCATTTGCACGTCCTCGGGCAAATAAGTGAAATAAAAATTAAGTCCTAACAAAAATCACTTTCGTAGATGACACGATTGCATTGAGCATATGCAACAAGCCGTTAAACCCCTAGGCAGCCCTAGTAGGACGAGTGTTGTCTCGTGAGGGTTTATAGTGAATGTACCCACAAAATTCATCCAACCATGCAAAAGATCAATGCTAACACAACACCACACACACAAGTCCTCTCATGCCACATCAACTTAAGAATCAAAGTAAACATACAATTTCTTGGTGTCGAAAGTGCAAGTATTCACGTAGTCTACTCAACCAACATGTAGAAGGTCATAAAAATTCATGTCAAATGTAAAAATCGTTGGTAATCATGCTAAGCCCACAAGAAATACATCTTTAAGTCTAAACCTGGGATCTCCTATGCCAAAACAAGTAATAACTCACTTTTTCACTCAAAAACGAATATTCACTCAAGAACAAGGTTAAGTGTATCACTCAATTCCAACAAAATCATAAACACAACTTGACACTCGCAATCAATCTCACTCTCAACACAACATACATCACTGATGATAATCAAAAGGTCTTTATTCGGGTTGTAGCGTGGGCTAGGGACCAGGTATGTCAAGTAAAGCTAAAACAGGTTAATGTCAAAAGCTAGTACCCAACAATAATCATTATTCAATTCCCTTTCTATCTTCCCCACACTTGGATTTTTCAATAACCCTTACATAATAACTTGACTAGTCGAATGAAAAAGGATCATACAAACATAAGAATGCTCTCAAATTTATTCATTTTTTCTTTTTTTTTCTTTTTTTTTCTGTTTTTTTTTCTTTTTTTTTTCTTTTTTTTTTCTTTTGAGAGCTAAGGAATAAGCACAATGATCCATAGATATTTTATGAATTTCGACTAGCAAGCATCAACCCAAAATTAATATTCCCCAACGGTATGATCATCAATAACCCCCCTTTTATGAACACCTTATTACTCCCTTAAGCACGATACTAGCCTTTGACAATTTAGGTTCAAATTCAATGTATGGCCAATAGAATAAAAAGGATAATGGCAAGTAATGTAGTGTGTCACCGAAAGAATAGGATTAAACTCAACGGGTTAACTAATTGATCATGTACAAAAGGTGTGGAAATATGGGAAATACGAGGTTATACCTAATTGCCTTTATCATCTTATCATCAAGTAATGTCATGCATTTCAAGAAAGATCTCAAGTAAGTGCTAGCAATGTAAACAACATGTGGACACTCAAGCAAACGAAAAATCATGCAAAAGATATACATATAGGCTCAAAACTCACTTGGTGTGATAAAACATAATCAATCCCAAGTAACAAGACTCTCTAACGCACCTACTTGTACTCAAAGCATGGAAACCAAGTCATCTTGCACATATTCATGTCATTCTAATCACTTACAACATCCAATTAAGTCTACCAGCTTCAACTTGCTAGTGAAAGTGTGTGCACAAGAACAAAGCACGTCACTTCTCATACAAAAGCGTCAATAAACACAAGAATTCTACGCATGCATGGGTGTATCAAGCAAAATACAACAACTAATCAAATTGCATGGCCAGAATTATTTTTGGTATTTTTAATTTTTTAATTTTTTTGGAATTTTTAATTTTTTTTTTTTTTAAACAAGTAATACACTACGTTGAGAACACCTCCCCACACTTAAGCGGTTCATTGTCCCCAATGAACAAGATACAAAACTACAACTAAAAACAAAATAAAACTACACTAAAAAGAAAAGAAAGAAAACTCCCCCGGAATCAAGGTGTCGGGTGTGAAAATCATCCCTCATTTGCTTAGGAGCCATAATAACCAAAACTCCACTCAACAATAGCTTCACCAACAACCACCAAGAAATATCCTACCAAAAACCACCAAGTAATATCACACCAAAAATACCCAATTAACAAGAATAATACAAATCCCACAATTTACAAGAACACAAATTCGTAATAAAAAAATAAAATAGAGAAGAGATATTCCAACTACGAATCGAAGAGGTGAACTTGTACTAATTTTCCCCCAAACTTGAAATTTTAGAGATGTAGAGGAAGAAAATAATAAATTGGGTGTGTATGTATGGGTATATATAGACAATGGAGTGATAGGATGATTATAAAAATTTCAATGTGAAAAGGAAAAATTTTGGGTGGGATTTGGAATTTGATATAGGATAGAAATAGAATTTAGGGATAAAAATAACAATAATAATAATAAAAAATAAAAATAAAAATAATAATAATAATAATAAATGTGAATTAAAATAAATATAGGTTTAGAATTTTGAAGAAAAGATGGGGGGTTTTGGAATTGAAATAAGAAAAGAATTGGATTTAGATATGAGAGTATAAAAGTAGAAAAAGAATTGGGGTTGGTAAAAGTTTTTTTTTTTTTTACAACAGCAGCTGAAAAAATCGGGTATCACACTGCACTACACGCAAGCTGCGCGCGTCAGGAGCAGTCTGCACAACCAACAGTCACGCAGGAGCAGCCTGCGCGACAGGGTTGCAGACTGCGGGAAGGACAGTAACGCAGGCGCAGCTTGCGTTACATGGGCAGAAACGCAGGCGCAGCCTGCGTTACACTCAAAAAACCGATTTTTTTTTTTTTTTTTTTTTAAGAGAACAAAACAACAATTTTTTTTTTTCCTATACTAATACATGGGTTGCCTCCCACGAAGCGCTTCTTTAACGTCAATAGCTTGACGTTACTTCCTCAACTCAAGGCGGTTTCAAAAGAATTACTGAACCATCCTCAACAGAAAGACCATTCCTACGAACGTTGACATCTTGATTGTTTGCTTTCCACAAAGCTCTTCCATCAGACTTCAACTTAATTTTACTACCCAACGGCCAAATCTTCTTCTTTTTCTTCTTCACACCCCTAGAGTGCTTCTTCGACTCAACCGGCTGAACAAAACTTTCTTCTTCCTTATCATTGGTTTTCCACCTTCGCAACACGTTATCATGCCCCTCTTCAAAAATCACTAGCTCATTATTGAAAAGGACATACCTCAAATGTGGTGGAAGTTTCCCAAGCTTAATACTCGAGAGATCTCGAACTGAAGAACTGTCAACGGAATCAATGTTGTGATCATTCAACTCAAGAATCAATGAATCGACTTCAGCATCTCCTTCTCCTTCTGTAGCTTCAAGCATGAGCACTGCTTCCAATGTATCATTCAATAGAATCTGAGGAGTATAATCTTGGACAATTTCATCTACAACATCAATACTGCAACAAGTATTTTCAAGCAAAGGGGATTTAAGAGCAGAGGTTAGAGTAAAAGCAATTTTATCATCACCAACGCTCAATGTGAGAGTCCCACTTTTAACATCAATAATAGCACCTGCAGTACAAAGAAATGGTCTACCTAAAATAATAGGTATCTGACTATCCTCTTCCATATCTAGAACTACAAAGTCTACAGGAATATAGAATTTTCCAACCCTAACAGGCACATCCTCTAAAATTCCAAGGGGATATTTTATCGAACGGTCTGCCATTTGCAAAGTCATCTGTGTACATTTTAATTCTCCCATATTTAGTTTTTGAAAAACCGAGAGAGGCATGACTGAGACACTAGCGCCTAAATCACATAAAGCTTTATCAATGAACAATGCACCTAAATGACATGGGATCGAAAAACTACCAGGATCTTTAAGCTTAGGTGGAGACTTATTTTGCAAAACAGCACTACACTCTTCAGTAAAAGCTACTGTCTCTACCTCACCAAAAGACCTTTTCTTAGTGAGAATATCCTTAAAAAACTTTGCATATGATGGAACTTGAGAAATTAAATCAGTGAAAGGAATTGTTACCTCAAGATTCTTGACAAGTGTCATGAACTTACCAAACTGCTGGTCCACCTTAGTTCTGTTCATCCTGCTAGGGAATGGGAGCTTTGGCACAAATGGTGGAGGAGTAACTGCAGTCTTCTCTTTGTCATTTTTCTTGTTTTCCTCAGTTTCATCTTCGTTTGTATCTTCAACAACTTTCTCTACCTTGTCTTCCTCAGAATTCTCTTCTTCTTTCTCAGTAGGAACATCGTCAGTAGGCATTGGAGGAGCATCATATGTACGACCACTCCTAAGAGCAATGGCATTCACATTTTCCTTTGGCTGAGTTGATTGTGCTGGTAGAGAGCCTTGTTGCCTTGTAGATGAAGAACTAGCCATTTGAGCAATCTGAGTTTCCAACATCTTGTTATGTATCTCCATCTGGTTCATCTTTGTTTGCATTTGTAACAATATCTTCATCATGTCACCTTGATTATCAGCCTGTGCAGCTTGACTTGCTTGAGGAGCATAATTCTGAGGAGGCCTTTGGAATCTAGGGGGATTCATAGGTCCTTGCGGAGGCCTATACTGCTGCTGTGGAGGAGGCTGGTACGACTGCTGATATTGCTGCTGATTAGGAACATTTGAATTCTGAGTATTATTGTTCCTATATGAGAAGTTCGGATGATCTTTCCAACCAGGATTGTAAGTGTTGGAGTACGGATTGTACTGCTGCCTCTGTTGAAAAACATTTGCTTGCTCCATCTGAAAATTATGTGAATTTTGAGCATTGTATTGGCAATCATTACCATAGTGGCCTTGGATGCCACAGACTTCACAAACAGGATTATTCATAGGAGCCATGGACGACAATGCATTGATACTCATAGGTTGAGTAGAAGGCTGAGATGTCTTCAAAGAGTGGATCTCCTGAGTTAATGCAGCAAGTTGAGATGATAATAGAGAATAAGCATCCACTTCAAGTTTACCCCCTTTCTTGGCTCTCGGATTACTGAAGTGATTGGCAGCCAAATTTGAAAGAAAAGCATGTGCATCATCAACTCCTTTATCCAGAAATACACCACCTGCAGCGTTATCAACCATACCTTTTGTCTCAGGATCAAGACCATTGTAGAAGCGTTTAAGCAGAAACCACTTCTCAAGACCATGGTGAGGGCATGCACGTTGATAATCCTTGAATCTGTCCCAAGCATCCCGTAGAGATTCACCATAATCTTGCTTAAAACCCATCATCTTGTCGATCAAATCGTCGGTTCTGTTAGGAGGGAAGAACTCAGTTAAGAAGGCTTGAGCAATCTCATCCCACTTGGTCAATTCAATATCGTTCAACCACTTTTGAGCTTTATCACGAAGAGAGAAACCGAACAACATGACTTTCAACTGGTCTGGAGTGACACCCTGATGTTTAATTGTTGAACAGAGCTGTTGAAACCGTTGCAGATGATTTGTAGGGTCTTCAGAGGCAAGCCCAGCAAATTGATTCTGTTGGATCATAGTGAGCAAAGCAGGCTTGATCTCGAAATTTGCTGCTTGAATCGCTGGCATAGCAAGGCCAGTAGGTACCCCACTCGGAGAGGGCTGTGAGTAATTCTTCAAAGATTTGGGGGGAAGGTCCGCCATCTCAATCTTTGGTTCAGATATCCTTTGCTGCTTCTCTTTCCTTTGTTGACTAAGAGGAGTTGTATCCTTTTTCGCTTGATCTACTTTCGTTTGAGACCTGGTCTTGGGCATCAACAACTAAACAAGGAAAAGCAGTAAGATCGGTCTCAGTTGGAACAAAGGTTCCAAAGAGACAAGAGAAACAATATAAAACAATCAAACTAAAATTATAGAAACTAGGCGTCTCCCCGGCAGCGGCGCCAAAAACTTGATGTGTTAAATTATACCTAACCGCAAGCGCACGGTATCAATTGTAGTAGATCCTAGCAAATATGGGTTGAATCCTCAAGGAGACAGTTTCAGTTTCAATTCAATTGCTCCTAACCGCAAGCGCACGGTATCAATTGTAGTAGATCCTAGCAAATACGGGTCGAATCCTCAAGGAGACAGTTTCAGTTTCAATTCAATTGCTATCAATTGTTTCTAGTCACAACGATTGTTTTGGAATTTTATTAACTACTAAAGCAAATTTAACAAGGGTTTTAAATCAATTAATTAAGGGATCTAGGGAAATTCAAGTTCACCATGTTTACACCAAACAAATCATAAAAGTATAGCTTTTCAATGGGATTAAGTAATTAAAGCAATGGTTAATCTTTCTCAAGCATTAACGGTTAATCTTTCTCAAGCATTAACGCTCTCAGAATATCTAATGATGTTCTCACACTCACCTTCAATTCTGCTAATTGTATGTAAGCCTCTAGTAGTAAAATCTCTCGATCTATTACTCCTATTGCAATCAATTAATCCGTGATATTGCGCAATTACACAAATTAAGAATTATAACATATCAATCAGAATTACTCTTTACCCATCAATCTACTAATCAAATTAAGCCCAAATCATGGTGCAAACATGGCTCCCCTTAATACCCTAGAATTAAACTACTCACTCATGGTAGAATAAAAACTAATAATAATAATCAAGAAAGCCATAATAAACATGTACTAATAAACAAGATGAGATAAAGAGTACCTTAAACTTTGTATAAACGAAGAACAATAAAGATCCAAATTAAACCAAGTGCTTACAAAGGAAGAGATGAAGAGAGAAACCAAAACCCTAGCTTTTGTAAAAAGTAAAAATACGTATGTATCTGTCTATCTATCTATCTCACGTTTTCTCTTCCTTTTATAATAAAAACCCTTAATAAAATCTGATATCTATCTCCTAATAAAAGTATTTTTAATATCCTAATCAATTTACAAAAAGATATCCATAATTGAATAGGATTTTCTTGTAAAATTCGTCAATTCTTTTTCTCCTCTGTTTCTGGGCTCTTCCAGTTGGATTTTGCTTACTGGGCCACCTCTAAATTAAAGATAATTCCACAAGCTTCGCGTGGACAGTAAGATCGTCAAATTCTGACTTCTGGAACTCAAGATATGGCCCAAACAGTGCAGGCAACCCGTATAGCCCAATATTACGAATTTTCTCCTATTTTATCTCCAAAATAGCTCTTTTTGCTCCAAATCCTTCCAAGTTATGAATTCTTTATTTCCTACAATAAAACAATAAAATCTATTAAATAAAAATCCAAATCAATGCAAAACACAATAAATATGAGAATAAAATCATCTAAAATATATATAAAAATATACTCTATCATCTACAGAGAAAGAAATTCAAAAAATACATCAGCAATTATGGGCATCAATATTATTATTGTGCCTTTGTCGATATGTTATGAGGCCATTGCAAGTGGTCAAGATATAAAATATATTTGAGAAAATACTCTGTGGTAGTAGACGAAGAATAACAAGGTCTTCTATAAAGAAATAAAGATATGATTGCTCATGTTATAACAGAAAGGATTATATAATTCATATGACTAGATCAACAATTATGATTGCTCCTGCTATATAATTTTATCCCTTTTTTATATCATTCTGAGAATCTGAGATGTTTAAATTTAAGAAAATAGGTGAGTACAAAGCAATACAAATCCGTTACTACAGTGTTAATATGTAGAGTTTAGGCTTATGTACATCTTTTCCATCAGGAAAGCAGCGCCAGAACAAGTCAGGCCGCGGTCTTCCAGCTACATTCTTTATTGAATCTGTAAGAACAGCAGTTATTAGCATAGCAAATAGCAGACCTGAAACAAGCATATGTTGAAACCATGATATAATTTGCACACCGTGTTACAGGAGATAATTGCATAAACTAGTATAATAATGTTACCTAATGCTGTGGTACAGATCATAGACATTTCTCCTCCGAATATAGAAAAGATTGAAAACAACAATAGGCAACAACACAACAAACATCTGAATTTCAAAAAAAAATCTCACAGATTCTACTAATTCAGATATTTTAATAAGAGATAAAAGGTAGCTAAATAAACATTCAATTACTAAATATGGAAATATTGCAATGAGATTATGCATACGATTAGCTTATTTAACCATAAGAAACTCACTAGAACATCCCATATGGGCACTGTGTTGTCCTTCATTGGATATCTAAGATCTGTCATACCATGGACCACATTTGAGGCCAGCGTTGGAACGTAAATGCCAACATATGACTCACCAGCAATGTAATCAAATGATTCATGATTCATAGCTAGCATAAATGATTAATATAGTACAATGAAGGGGTGAGTAATCACATGATTCATAGCTAGCATATATGATTAATATTGCCCTTAAACTCTATATATACCCAAAAAAATGCTACAAAATATTTTTTTTTTTAAAAAGATTGGTGTCATAAAGACTAGATTAATCTATCCAGACACACATAAATGAGGTATATAACTATAAATCAACAAAATAATTTTACTGATGCCACCGAGGGTACCAAAATAATGCCAAGAATAAAAGAAGATTAAACCAACCAATACTTTAAATAATCCAACAATATTAGAAACATACATCCAGTAAATAACATACAAATAATCCTAATATATTGTAACACATCTCACAAATTCAAAAATTAAAAATTAACTAAAATAACAACCACAACCAAGTGACAGAGGTCCTATAAAAAAACAAAACGCAGTAAATGAAAACCCCCAATTTAAGAAATTAGGGTTTTCATTTAAAAAACCCCAATTTAAAAAATTAGGGTTTTGGTTTTAAAAAACCCCCAAATTGAAGCTCATCAATTTCAATAGAGAAGACCCTAGAAATCGCAGAGGATATATTCGTGTAGAGAAGACCAAATCGAAGCTCATCTTACCAATTTCGACGAGCAAAGGAGAGACGAGCAAAGATGAGAAGCAGGCCATACGGAGGTAAGCAGGTGGTCATGGTAAGTAGAGCAGTGAGTGGTGGTGGAGGTGAGAGAGATTCAGTCGAGAGAGAGAGAGAGAGAAAGAGATAGAGAAAGAGAGAGAGAGAGAGAGAGTGAGAGAGAGAGAGAGAGAGAGAGTATGAGAGTATTGAGAGTTTAGTTTTTAGTTTTTGTGAATTTTGGTTTAATTAGTTTTGTGTTTTAAGTATGAATGTAGGCGGGGAAATATTTGGTGAAAGGGGGGGGATTTTTGACTTAGGGGGAAAATTTTAGCTAAGGGGGAAACAAAAAGTAAGGGCGCACATTTTATTTTTTCAAGGCTAACTTTAGACATCAATTTTAAAAATAGTGATGTTTACGAAAGTCAAAGACATCAGTTTAATATAGGGTGATGTTATTACATCTTTTAACATCAGTGGCATTTACGACCGATGTCTAAAGTGTGATGTCTATTGAACTTTTTCTTGTAGTGTCTCCATTTCTGGATTCACAACCTCTTCTTCCCTAGCACCCACATTGACATTAACAAGGCTGTCGCGTGCCTATCAAATAATAAATATCTAACCAATCCTTCTAACAATGTAGTCGGGTAAGTCAGAGTCGATCCCACAGAGACAAACGTATCAATCACTAGTTGTTTCTGATTTAATTCGGCTAAGCAAGTAACACAATAAATATTGAGAATTTATTAAACTAATCTTATGCTAAAGCGAATTGTGTTTATATTAAATCAAATATTAAAAACATCCAGAATCAAGTGTCCCCACTAGCATGAATTAATGCAATTGTGAATTCCCGCCCCAATTAATCGTACGCTGCTCAACAGGAAAGATGCGCCCTATAAATACCAATAACCTCTCTCAAGTATTAATGGCTTCTCTAAAATACAATCAAGCCTATTCTCATGGTATCATGCATATTAGAGACATTAAGCATAGCACCCTAATTTCCTAACCATCCCTTCTACCTATTCTCATGGAGAAGTTCAAATCCTTATTGGATAAATCACAACCATCTAATCCAACTCTCGTCGATAATTAGATATTGGTTCAAACAATACACATAATCACGTCTGATTTGTAATTGCTAATTAAAACAACTCAATAAGCAAGAGCAATTTAACAATTAAATTGGGGGAATTGGAAATTCACACATCAATCATAACTAGAGTTCTACTTAACCCTAGATTAATTATCTACTCACTCATGATTGAATTAATAAAACAAGAATTAATAATTGAACACATAATTATAAGAATAGAAGAAAAACCTTTAATCTTGATCTTCAAAGAAAATAAATATTCTCCCAAAAATTTCCAGCGGAAAGTGTTTACAAAGTTGTGTGTATAATAAAATCTTCGATCCCCCAAATTAATAACCTAGATGTGTTTTTATATTAGTGTTACAAGGCTAAAATAATTGCTACAATTAAATAGAGCCCAGCTGGAATAATAATTAAAATTGGTTCGGGAAATAATATAAGTACGAGATAAACAGGAGACTACTGCAGGTGTGGGCTCCGCCAGCTTTTTAATTCTGTTTTGTTGCACCAGACTTGGTGCCGTATGCATGCATGTGAAGAAAGCCACAGGTTGACCAGGTGGGTGACAAAGGTAGTCTCTGGAGAAAACTTTGGATGCATGCCTGGGAATAACGCGCACAAAAGGAAACAGCAGGACCCGCGCGTGTGAGAGAAAGACGTGTGCAACGCGCGGAAAAAAGAAAAAAGAAAGCTTGAATTGACAGGAAATAACGCACGGGAGTCCCAAAAACCGCACGTCCATTAATTTATTGCTTTTTCTTTCGTTCTGTTCGCTTTAAAGTAGCACGGCCAGCCCTCTTTTTGCACGGCAAACATATATTTTCTGCTCAAAAATTGCTTAGAAACGCACCGAAATTTCATCCTTTCTCCTCATAAATTCATAAAATCATTCCTTCGAATTAAAAACACAGTAAAATCATCAAATAATGTCAAATCCCTTCCAACTTGGCATTTATTTATTTCCTGCAACAAACTCAAATAAAACTAATTAAATCAACACGATTATTCGCAAAAGCACCGTAAATGTGGGAATAAAATCCTATAAAATATATGTAAAATACACTCTATCAAATATCCCCACACTTAGCACTTTGCGTGTCCTCGTGCAAACTAAAATAATACATTAAACTAACTAGTACCACTTCCGTAGGTGATCACGATTGCATTTAACATATGCAACAAGTCCTTTAAACCCCTAGGTAGCCCTAGTGGACGAGTAAGGTCTTATGAGGGTTTATAGTGAATATACCCACAAAATCCATTTACCTAATGCAATGCAATGCATGAATGCAACTAATATGAAAAAAATGCAAAGATCCCATTCAAACTCACCAAAACCAACTAACAGGCAAATATCTCAAAGAATGCAAATTAATCCAAGCAAAGCTCGACTAAGTCCCCGTATACTAACAATACATGAACAGAAACGTGCGTGTGTGCAATGCTCATCAGAAATACTCCCAAAACTAGGTCAAAAATCATACATATCCTTCGCTAAGACAATCACAAGTTTATAAATAGAATAAACTGTAGACACTTCATAACCTCGGAACACCTCCATCCTCATTCAAGTTAGCCAGGTATTCATGCTTTATTACTATGACACTATATACAATACGCATGCTTATTTAAACGTGCAATGAATGAGACCCCAAAAGGCTTATACAATAATACCCATGTAGCGAGTGTTAGGTCAGCAATCCCAAACCACAAGGGCTTTAGGTTACTAGGACTAAGTCCCCTCAGACTTAATTACTCGAGTATTAAAGAGCTCACTCTGGTTAATTTTGCATATAAACAATTAAACTATTGAATTTTTTTTTATTGCAATCTGGAATGAGCCTTTCTCATTTCCAACCCTAGCCTACTCATATAAATATGAGCCGGCTACTAGCCATTTGACACCTAGCCATTTTTTAACAATAAATACAACTAGCATGAAATCTCTGGTTTCCCCCAAACTTAGACTTTAATGCTCCTACGCCATCAAGGAAATAACGAAAATTCTAAATATAAACAGGTGATTAAATCTCAAAGCATCCAAACAAGCATGACCTTAACCTAGCCAAAAAGCACCCAATGAGTTTGTGTAAAAATTTTGTTCCAGTAACATGCAAGTCAATTTCCTAGAAACTATAAATCAGCCCTTTACTCATCATCACCACACTCAATTAAACATCTACCTATCAATCAGAATCAGCTCGTCGCATTTGTTTAACATCGTTAGCCCGACACCGACTCATCAATCATTTAGCAGAAGGAGAAGACAACAGAATATCCACCTCCTCGTTAATTGGTTCACCAGCTCTATAGTGCTTTACTCTTTGCCCATTCACCTTGAATGACTCTCCATGGCTATTCATCAATTCAACGGCACCATAGGGAAAAACCTTGCGTACCTTGAACGGACCCGACCACCTAGAACAAAGTTTTCCGGGAAAAAGTCTTAACCTCGAATTGAACAGAAGAACTAACTCCCCTTCCTTGAATTCTCTTCGTAACAGCCCTTTGTCATGCCACTTCTTTGTTTTCTCCTTGTAAAGCTTAGAGCTTTCATAAGCCTCAAAACGAAGCTCATCTAGCTCATTAAGTTGTAGAAGTCTCTTCTCACCCGCTGCTAACATATCAAAATTCAGACCCTTGATACCCCAAAATGCACGGTGCTCTAACTCAACGGGAAGATGACATGTTTTTCCATAAACCAATCTATACGGAGTTGTCCCAATAGGTGTCTTAAACACAGCTCTATAAGCCCAAAGTGCATCATCAAGCTTCATAGACCAATCCTTCCTTGATTTTGTGACTGTTTTCTCCAAGATATTCTTTATTTCACGGTTAGAGATCTCCACCTGACCACTGGTTTGGGGATGATAAGAAAGTCCCACCTTATGATAAACTCCATATTTCTTCAACATTGCTTCAAAACGATTTTCGAGAAAATGCTTTCCTCCATCACTAATCAAAATCCTTGGCACGCCAAATCTGGGAAAAATCGTCTTCTTAAAGAACTTGCTCACAACACGAGCATCATTAGTGGGTGATGCAATGGCTTCAACCCATTTTGAGACGTAGTCCACAGCTACCAAGATATATCTGTTCTTAAAAGATGGAGGGAAAGGTCCCATGAAATCTACTCCCCACACATCGAAAAGCTCCACTTCAAGAATGCAATTGAGAGGCATCTCATTGCGTCTTGAAATATTCCCTGTTCTTTGGCAACGATCACAAGAATGAACATATTGGTGGACATCTTTAAAAAGAGTTGGCCAATAAAAACCGCACTGAAGAATCTTTGCAGCAGTTTTCGTAGTACTTGCATGACCACCACTTGGCAAATCGTGACAATGTGAGATTATAGAAGCAATCTCATTATACGGAACACATCTTCTAATGACTCCATCAGCACAAGATTTATAGAGAAAAGGATCATCCCAAAAGTGCTTCCTCACATCATAGAAAAATTTCTTCTTTTGCTGCGATGAGTAACCGTGAGGAACAGTTCCACTAGCTAAGAAATTAGCTATGTCAGCATACCAAGGAACCTCTAGACTTGCAAGAGAAAGTAGATGATCGTCAGGAAAAGAATCATCAATCGGAGTAGATTTATCATCATCCTTATCAAGAGTAAGGCGTGAAAGATGATCAGCAACCACGTTCTCAGCCCCTTTCTTATCCTTAATCTCTAAGTCAAATTCTTGAAGAAGCAAAATCCAACGAATCAGACGAGGTTTAGCATCCTTCTTACTCATCAAGTATCTCAAAGCTGCATGATCAATGTGAACAATAACTTTCGAACCAACGAGATAAGATCGAAATTTTTCCATAGAATACACCACTGCTAGCAATTCTTTCTCCGTTGTTGCATAATTAATCTGAGCCCCATCCAAGGTCTTGCTTGTATAGTATATAGCATGTAGCTTTCCATCTTTCCTTTGGCCTAGGACTGCACCAATAGCTTGATCACTAGCATCACACATGATCTCAAATGGTAAACTCCAATCCGATGGTTGTATAAATGAGCAGAGACAAGAGCTTTCTTCAATGTTTCAAAAGCCTCAACACAAGCATCAGTGAACACAAAAGGTACCTCCTTACCCAAGAGCTCAGTAAGAGGTCGAGCAATCTTCGAAAAATCTTTTATGAAACGGCGATAGAATCCCGCATGACCCAGAAAACTTCTTATCCCCTTGACTGAAGTAGGGGGTGGTAAGCGCTCAACAACCTCGACCTTGGCTCTATCAACTTCAATGCCTCTTTTTGAAACAACATGACCCAAAACAACTCCCTCTTGTACCATAAAGTGACATTTTTCCCAATTGAGAATTAGATTAACTTCTTGACATCTATGAAGCACCTTCTCCAAGTTATGTAAGCATGCATCAAAAGAAGTTCCACCAACTGAGAAGTCATCCATAAAAACTTCCATAATGTCTTCAATGAAATCTGAGAAAATTGCCATCATACATCGCTGAAATGTGGGAGGAGCACAACATAGACCAAACGGCATTCTGCGGTATGCAAATGTACCATAGGGACATGTAAAAGTTGTCTTTTCTTGATCATTCGGATGGATAGGAATCTGGAAAAAACCTGAATATCCATCTAAGAAGAAAAAGTAAGAATGTTTCGCCAACCTTTCAAGCATTTGATCAATAAAAGGGAGAGGAAAATGATCTTTCCTTGTGGCCTTATTCAATTTCCGATAATCAATGCACATTCGCCACCCTGTGATAGTTCTAGTAGAAATCAACTCACCCTTATCATTCTTCACCACGGTCATTCCTCCTTTCTTTGGAACAACATGCACAGGACTAACCCACTTGCTGTCAGAGATAGGATAGATTATACCTGCATCAAGAAGTTTCAAAACCTCCTTTTTGACCACCTCCATCATATTAGGATTGAGTCTCCGTTGAGGCTCAATAGAAGAAGCTTGCTCATCTTCCAAAATAATCTTATGCATGCAGAATGATGGATTAATGCCCTTGATATCATCAATGGAATACCCAATAACATTTTTATATTTTCTCATGACCGTGAGCAACTGCTCAATTTGAATGTCATCAAGCTCAGAATTAACACTGATAGGATATGATTCATTAGGGCCCATAAACACATATTTCAAAGATGCAGGTAGTGGTTTCAGTTCTACCTTAGGAGGCGTGGAACTCTCCTTAACTCCCTCACGCTGTAGCACATAAGAATGTTCATGCTTATATGGAGGTGCTGCATCCAAAAGCTTCTCGTAACCCTGACACTCTCCATTCTCTTCATCAACGTTACCTTCAAGAACAGCTCGAAGTGGATCTTCAGATAATAGAATTTTGGCTTTCATGTCGATCACTTCCTCTAGTGCATCCACCCTATTCACAAACTCATCCGTAGAAGGATGTCCCATTGTGCTTTGCAGCTTGAATTCCATCTTCTCTTCGCCTACTTCGAAAGAAATTCTTCCATTTTTCATGTCAATGATAGCTCCAGCTGTTGCTAAGAAAGGCCTCCCAAGAATGATAGGAATATTTGCATCTTCTTCCATTTCCATGACAACAAAATCACATGGAATATAAAACTTTCCTACCTTAAGGGGCACATCTTCAAGAATTCCAAGTGGAAATTTCACAGTTCTGTCTGCCAGTTGTAGAGAGATACGTGTGGGTTTTAGTTCACCCATCTGAAGCTGTTCACAAATCGATAAAGGCATCAAACTGACACTTGCTCCAAGATCACACAAAGCTCTTTTAATTTCTACATCCCCAAGATGAACAGGAATAGAGTAGCTACCTGGATCCGCTAACTTCTTTGGAAGATCATTTTGCAAGATGGCACTGCACTCCGCCGTTAATGAGATGGTAGAGCTTTCTTCAATTTTTCTCTTCCTTGACAAAATATCTTTAAGGAATTTTGCATAAGAGGGCATCTCAGTAATAGCATCCATGAATGGAATATTGATATGTAGCTTCTGCAAAATTTCAAAGAATTTACCATACTTCTTCTCTAGCTTGGCTTGTGCCAACCTTTGTGGAAAAGGAACAGGTGGCATATATGGTTTAAGAGGAATAGCTTCTGATTCTTTCTTTTCTTTGTCCACGACCTCTAGGTCTACCAGTTTCTCAGTTGCAATCTCCTCTTCACCTTCCTTAGCATTCACAACATTTTTGCTCACGTTCAATTCCGGCTGGTTCAATTCTTTACCACTCCTCAAAGTTATAGCATTGATATGGCCCCTTGGTGGTTGCTCAGTTTGACCAGGAAGTTGGCCTGAAGACTTATTAAGTTGGCTCAACTGTTGAGAAATTTGAGTGATCGTGTTTTCCATCATTTTGTTGTGAGCCTTTATCTCATTGATACTTGAATCAAAGTGCTCGTTCTTCTTCGATTGAGTAGAGATAAATCCTTCCATAAGACTTTCCAAGTTAGATTTCTGCGGCTGAGCTTGTTGAAAACCAGGAGGTTGAGAAAAATTATTCTGTGAAGATTGAGCTTGACCTTGATTGTTCCTGTAGGAGAAATTTGGATGATCTCTCCAACCTGGATTGTACGTGTTGGAGTAAGGATTATACTGCGGCCTCTGATTCTGATTGTAAAGAGCATTAGCCTGTTCAACTACCATTCCAGAAGGATTGTATTGACAAGCAAGTTTGGTGTGTCCAACAACACCACATATCTCACATGAAGCAACAGTAGATGAAGTGCTTCTAGCATCCAATTGCTCAATCTTTTTGACCATAGCCTGCATAGTAGTATTCAACATGGTTAGAGCATCAACATCATACTTACCACCTTTCTTAGGATGATTTCGATCACTGTAAGGATAATTATCATTAGACGCTATCTCGTCTAACAAAGCTTTCGCATCCTCAGTACTCTTCTTCATAATAGATCCACCAGAAGAAGCATCAACAAAGTTCCGGAACTCTTGTGTTAACCCATTATAGAATGTTTGGATCAACAACCAGTCAGGAATTCCATGGTGAGGGCATTGTCTTTGAAGTCGCTTAAATTTTCTCCAAGCATCATGAAGTGACTCGTCATCATCTTGACGAAAATTAGATATTTCATTCCTGAGCTTTGAAGTCTTTTTCTGACTGAAGAATTTTAGTAGAAAAGCCTTCGCAAGACTATCCCAAGTAGTGAATGTATTTGGTCCTTCGTCCTTCAACCAATCTTTTGCTGCATCTCGAAGAGAGAATGGAAATAAGCGCAGCTTTATAGCATCTTCACTAACATTAGTCAGCTTTATTGTATCACACTTTTCAAGAAAACTCTCAAGATGATCAACAGGATTTTTAGTGGACAATCCTGCGAAAGAATCATTGGAGATGAATTGGATAAACTGAGGCTTGAGTTCAAAGTGTGTAGCTATGACTGTCGGTCTGACAATACTGGAGAGTACGCCTGTAGCATCTGGCATACCATGCTCCCTGAGAGCTTTAGCTGTTGTATCACCCATAACTTCCTTATCCTTGTTTTTCCTTCGCTTGCCTGCTTGCCTTCTTGCTGTAGCTTCAATTTCAGGATCAAGAGCAATTAAATTTTCAGTACCTGAACTTCGAGTGTGCATGCAACAAGAGAACTAGACACAATGATCAAATAACAAGGGAATAATAGCCGAAGCAACTCAACTAAACAACTTAGCTAAATCAATTCAAAAATTAACTAATCTAACACTGCTTTGTCCCCGGCAGCGGCGCCAAAAATTTGACAAGGCTGTCGCGTGCCTATCAAATAATAAATATCTAACCAATCCTTCTAACAATGTAGTCGGGTAAGTCAGAGTCGATCCCACAGAGACAAACATATCAATCACTAGTTGTTTCTGATTTAATTCGGCTAAGCAAGTAACACAATAAATATTGAGAATTTATTAAACTAATCTTATGCTAAAGCGAATTGTGTTTATATTAAATCAAATATTAAAAACATCCAGAATTAAGTGTCCCCACTAGCATGAATTAATGCAATTGTGAATTCCCGCCCCAATTAATCGTACGCTGCTCAACAGGAAAGATGCGCCCTATAAATACCAATAACCTCTCTCAAGTATTAATGGCTTCTCTAAAATACAATCAAGCCTATTCTCATGGTATCATGCATATTAGAGACATTAAGCATAGCACCCTAATTTCCTAACCATCCCTTCTACCTATTCTCATGGAGAAGTTCAAATCCTTATTGGATAAATCACAACCATCTAATCCAACTCTCGTCGATAATTAGATATTGGTTCAAACAATACACATAATCACGTCTGATTTGTAATTGCTAATTTAAACAACTCAATAAGTAAGAGCAATTTAACAATTAAATTGGGGGAATTGGAAATTCACACATCAATCATAACTAGGGTTCTACTTAACCCTAGATTAATTATCTACTCACTCATGATTGAATTAATAAAACAAGAATTAATAATTGAACACATAATTATAAGAATAGAAGAAAAACCTTTAATCTTGATCTTCAAAGAAAATAAATATTCTCCCAAAAATTTCCAGCGGAAAGTGTTTACAAAGTTGTGTGTATAATAAAATCTTCGATCCCCCAAATTAATAACCTAGATGTGTTTTTATATTAGTGTTACAAGGCTAAAATAATTGCTACAATTAAATAGAGCCCAGCTGGAATAATAATTAAAATTGGTTCGGGAAATAATATAAGTACGAGATAAACAGGAGACTACTGCAGGTGTGGGCTCCGCCAGCTTTTTAATTCTGTTTTGTTGCACCAGACTTGGTGCCGTATGCATGCATGTGAAGAAAGCCACAGGTTGACCAGGTGGGTGACAAAGGTAGTCTCTGGAGAAAACTTTGGATGCATGCCTGGGAATAACGCGCACAAAAGGAAACAGCAGGACCCGCGCGTGTGAGAGAAAGACGTGTGCAACGCGCGGAAAAAAGAAAAAAGAAAGCTTGAATTGACAGGAAATAACGCACGGGAGTCCCAAAAACCGCACGTCCATTAATTTATTGCTTTTTCTTTCGTTCTGTTCGCTTTAAAGTAGCACGGCCAGCCCTCTTTTTGCACGGCAAACATATATTTTCTGCTCAAAAATTGCTTAGAAACGCACCGAAATTTCATCCTTTCTCCTCATAAATTCATAAAATCATTCCTTCGAATTAAAAACACAGTAAAATCAGTAAATAATGTCAAATCCCTTCCAACTTGGCATTTATTTATTTCCTGCAACAAACTCAAATAAAACTAATTAAATCAACACGATTATTCGCAAAAGCACCGTAAATGTGGGAATAAAATCCTATAAAATATATGTAAAATACACTCTATCAAATATCCCCACACTTAGCACTTTGCGTGTCCTCGTGCAAACTAAAATAATACATTAAACTAACTAGTACCACTTCCGTAGGTGATCACGATTGCATTTAACATATGCAACAAGTCCTTTAAACCCCTAGGTAGCCCTAGTGGACGAGTAAGGTCTTATGAGGGTTTATAGTGAATATACCCACAAAATCCATTTACCTAATGCAATGCAATGCATGAATGCAACTAATATGAAAAAAATGCAAAGATCCCATTCAAACTCACCAAAACCAACTAACAGGCAAATATCTCAAAGAATGCAAATAAATCCAAGCAAAGCTCGACTAAGTCCCCGTATACTAACAATACATGAACAGAAACGTGCGTGTGTGCAATGCTCATCAGAAATACTCCCAAAACTAGGTCAAAAATCATACATATCCTTCGCTAAGACAATCACAAGTTTATAAATAGAATAAACTGTAGACAATTCATAACCTCGGAACACCTCCATCCTCATTCAAGTTAGCCAGGTATTCATGCTTTATTACTACGACACTATATACAATACGCATGCTTATTTAAACGTGCAATGAATGAGACCCCAAAAGGCTTATACAATAATACCCATGTAGCGAGTGTTAGGTCAGCAATCCCAAACCACAAGGGCTTTAGGTTACTAGGACTAAGTCCCCTCAGACTTAATTACTCGAGTATTAAAGAGCTCACTCTGGTTAATTTTGCATATAAACAATTAAACTATTGAATTTTTTTTTTATTGCAATCTGGAATGAGCCTTTCTCATTTCCAACCCTAGCCTACTCATATAAATATGAGCCGGCTACTAGCCATTTGACACCTAGCCATTTTTTAACAATAAATACAACTAGCATGAAATCTATGGTTTCCCCCAAACTTAGACTTTAATGCTCCTACGCCATCAAGGAAATAACGAAAATTCTAAATATAAACAGGTGATTAAATCTCAAAGCATCCAAACAAGCATGACCTTAACCTAGCCAAAAAGCACCCAATGAGTTTGTGTAAAAATTTTGTTCCAGTAACATGCAAGTCAATTTCCTAGAAACTATAAATCAGCCCTTTACTCATCATCACCACACTCAATTAAACATCTACCTATCAATCAGAATCAGCTCGTCGCATTTGTTTAACATCGTTAGCCCGACACCGACTCATCAATCATTTAGCAGAAGGAGAAGACAACAGAATATCCACCTCCTCGTTAATTGGTTCACCAGCTCTATAGTGCTTTACTCTTTGCCCATTCACCTTGAATGACTCTCCATGGCTATTCATCAATTCAACGGCACCATAGGGAAAAACCTTGCGTACCTTGAACGGACCCGACCACCTAGAAAAAAGTTTTCCGGGAAAAAGTCTTAACCTCGAATTGAACAGAAGAACTAACTCCCCTTCCTTGAATTCTCTTCGTAACAGCCCTTTGTCATGCCACTTCTTTGTTTTCTCCTTGTAAAGCTTAGAGCTTTCATAAGCCTCAAAACGAAGCTCATCTAGCTCATTAAGTTGTAGAAGTCTCTTCTCACCCGCTACTAACATATCAAAATTCAGACCCTTGATACCCCAAAATGCACGGTGCTCTAACTCAACGGGAAGATGACATGTTTTTCCATAAACCAATCTATACGGAGTTGTCCCAATAGGTGTCTTAAACACAGCTCTATAAGCCCAAAGTGCATCATCAAGCTTCATAGACCAATCCTTCCTTGATTTTGCGACTGTTTTCTCCAAGATATTCTTTATTTCACGGTTAGAGATCTCCACCTGACCACTGGTTTGGGGATGATAAGAAAGTCCCACCTTATGATAAACTCCATATTTCTTCAACATTGCTTCAAAACGATTTTCGAGAAAATGCTTTCCTCCATCACTAATCAAAATCCTTGGCACGCCAAATCTGGGAAAAATCGTCTTCTTAAAGAACTTGCTCACAACACGAGCATCATTAGTGGGTGATGCAATGGCTTCAACCCATTTTGAGACGTAGTCCACAGCTACCAAGATATATCTGTTCTTAAAAGATGGAGGGAAAGGTCCCATGAAATCTACTCCCCACACATCGAAAAGCTCCACTTCAAGAATGCTATTGAGAGGCATCTCATTGCGTCTTGAAATATTCCCTGTTCTTTGGCAACGATCACAAGAATGAACATATTGGTGGACATCTTTAAAAAGAGTTGGCCAATAAAAACCGCACTGAAGAATCTTTGCAGCAGTTTTCGTAGTACTTGCATGACCACCACTTGGCAAATCGTGACAATGTGAGATTATAGAAGCAATCTCATTATACGGAACACATCTTCTAATGACTCCATCAGCACAAGATTTATAGAGAAAAGGATCATCCCAAAAGTGCTTCCTCACATCATAGAAAAATTTCTTCTTTTGCTGCGATGAGTAACCGTGAGGAACAGTTCCACTAGCTAAGAAATTAGCTATGTCAGCATACCAAGGAACCTCTAGACTTGCAAGAGAAAGTAGATGATCGTCAGGAAAAGAATCATCAATCGGAGTAGATTTATCATCATCCTTATCAAGAGTAAGGCGTGAAAGATGATCAGCAACCACGTTCTCAGCCCCTTTCTTATCCTTAATCTCTAAGTCAAATTCTTGAAGAAGCAAAATCCAACGAATCAGACGAGGTTTAGCATCCTTCTTACTCATCAAGTATCTCAAAGCTGCATGATCAGTGTGAACAATAACTTTCGAACCAACGAGATAAGATCGAAATTTTTCCATAGAATACACCACTGCTAGCAATTCTTTCTCCGTTGTTGCATAATTAATCTGAGCCCCATCCAAGGTCTTGCTTGTATAGTATATAGCATGTAGCTTTCCATCTTTCCTTTGGCCTAGGACTGCACCAATAGCTTGATCACTAGCATCACACATGATCTCAAATGGTAAACTCCAATCCGATGGTTGTATAAATGAGCAGAGACAAGAGCTTTCTTCAATGTTTCAAAAGCCTCAACACAAGCATCAGTGAACACAAAAGGTACCTCCTTACCCAAGAGCTCAGTAAGAGGTCGAGCAATCTTCGAAAAATCTTTTATGAAACGGCGATAGAATCCCGCATGACCCAGAAAACTTCTTATCCCCTTGACTGAAGTAGGGGGTGGTAAGCGCTCAACAACCTCGACCTTGCGTTTATGATCAGACTCTAAAATTACCCTTGGGTAGTCGTTGACAAAAGCCATTTTAAGACCTTCCATAAACGCATGAAACTCATTGTTCCTTCTCCTTTCTTTGCCTAATGACCCTACTAACATGCTTAAAATATTTCCCTTATGATCTCTGCCCACTACTCCAATGCCACTAATATTACCATTAGGCAGTCTCTGCTCCGAGTAGAATCCATGAACATTGATTTTAACCCAACCCCGCCTTGGCAACTCCCATCTTGGATGAACGTCCACCATTTTGTGTATACTAATGCTGCTTTGATGTGTTAGGAGAATGTGAAAATAATCATGAAGTACCTGTATATATTAGAGACTTTGCTTGTGAAATCTTCCAAAAATTTTAATTACCAATGTTGTCTACACAGTACCCCAAGCTGAAAGCAATTCATTTCCTTACTCTATCGTTCCATTGCACAGGCTTGCATGATAATGGGCCTGTCTACCTTTTGAAAACCATACAATTTACCACTAGAAACCCTCTAAATAAAACACTTATATCAGGTTTAGCAATTAGGCCCAATAAGAGTAAAATTCTCTACTGATTTTTCCTTTCTTAGGCCAAAAATCAGCTTCTTCGTTAAGAACTCTATCTATCTTCTTAAAACTTATTGATAGAGATAATAGGTCTTTTTTGACACTCTCTTCCAGAGTCAGCCTTGTTTTTTTAGATGCTACAAATTCTTTTAATTTTGTGACAATTTCAGCATTATCCAAATAGACCATGAATCTTAAATTCTTCTTACCATGCTTAGCAATGATCCATAATAGAGTTTCCAGAGCCTTTAATTCAGCCATGAAAGCACTATCAGCAATATGAGGCCCAGAGAAGACCATTTGTGTTTGTCCTTTTGCATTCTTAGTTACTCCTCTAACTCCTGAAGAATAGGTACCATTTTTATCCAGGCTCCATGCACCATCAATAAAACAAAAGATATCACAATCGCATGACAAAAGATTCTTCTTCATTCATCTCTTGTTCTAGTTATAACCCCCACTGGATTATTTTCCCACCAACCTACATTATCACTTGAGATGTAATTGGAAGCTAAACTCCATTCCTGAGAACGTTTTTGCAAAAGAATCATGATGGAAGCTTCATTGATGACAGTTCCATTAAAGATTCTTTCATTCCTGCTCAGCCATAATGTCCATAATGTAGCCATTATTGTTAATTTCCAAACCCTTCTAATATTTTCATCCTTGTGCCAGTATGTCATAGACAAAAAATCCATAAGATTAGAAGGCGTTGGTTTATGCAGAAAGCCCCACCAGTCAAGACATTTTTTCCATATTCTTTTAGCCATATCACAATTCCAGAAAATATGCTCAGATGATTCAGGGATGCTTGAACAGATCGAACAAAAATTCGCATCTTGGAGACTTACTATTCTACTAGCAAGGAAGTCCCTAGTGGGGAGAATGTTCAGAACAAGCTTCCACATAAAAATCTGGACTTTTGCTGGGATATGAGTCTTCCAAATATTTTCAAGAACAACATTCTTTGCTGGATTTGTTGATGATGCAAAAGAAATATCCTGTTTCACTGAGTACTGACCATTACCAGGTATCCAGTGAATTTTATCTTCAATGGAATTTAAGGATATTTTCTGCATTTCCCGGTCTAGTTCTTCAACTAAATCCAATTCCCAACTTCTCAAAGCTCGTGACCAAAATGCATGGCCATCGTGATCATAGCATTCCCATAAATGTACAAATATTTCAATTGTGATTCCTTTGAAATTTGACAATACTAATAATCGAGGAAATATATTTTTGAGAATACCTTTTTGATTCCAGGGATCCTCCCAGAAGAGAATTGAGTTTCCATCATTGATCTTCCATGTAAAATTTTCTTTTTTCAAGTATGCTCCCAGTGAAGTTTTGGTGATCACATTGCCAATATCCATCCAAAAATCCGATATTCCACTCTTAGCAGTCAGATCTTCTATGCTTTCACCAACCATGCAATTGTATTTCTTTCTCGACCACTTGTTCCAATCCTTGTCTCTTTCCAAATACCATTTTTGAACCCATTTTCCTAACAGGGCCGAATTCCTATAAGCAATTGAAGATAAGCCTATTCCTCATTCAGCTTTAGGGTTACATACCTTAGACCAAGTTATGAGATGCATTTTTTTTTATACTGTCAAATCCTTCATTTTTGAACCCCAAAAGAAGCTTTGTCTTATCGACTCAATTTGGTTACAAATACATTTTGGAATTACGGATGTGTTGAACCAATATACTGGCAGGCTATCTAAAACTGATTTGATGAGTACAATCTACCTGCCTTGTTCAGAGAGTCTACTTTCCAAGAGGCAAATTTATCTTTAAATTTACGTACTAAAGGTTCCCAATAGATTTTCCTCCTGCTTGATATACCTATGGGAATTCCTAGATACTTCATAGGCCATTTTCCTACACTGCATCCAAGTAACGACGCACAAAAGTCTATATTTGAATCATTCCTGTTACAGGAATACAAGCTGCTTTTTTGGAAGTTTATTTTCAAACCGGAGAGTAGTTGAAAACACTGGAGAACCCTTTTAACTCCTTTGATCGAATCAGGATCCTTTTTGACAAAAACTATTGTATCATCTGCAAATTGTTGATGCGTTAATTGATCACATAACCTGGAAAAGAGATTCCCTTGAAGATGCCAATGTTAACAGCTTTAGTTAACATGCAGCTTAGAGCTTCTACAACCAGGTTAAAAAGGAGAGGAGAAAGAGGGACTCCTTGTCTTAAACCTCGTTGAGGAAAAAATTCTTGCGTTGGAGACCCATTGATAAGTATAGAAATTCGAATCTTCTCAAAAAAAGCTTTAATCCAACCAATCCACTTTTTCCCAAAACCCATTTTCTCCATAATATCCCATAAAAATTCCCAGTTTATTGTATCAAAAGCCTTTTCGAAATCAAACTTTAGAATGAAATCGCTATCTTTAGACTTTTTCATAGCATGATATACTTCTTTTACAAGCAGTATACTTTCACTTGCTTGCCTACCCTTCATGAAATCCGTTTGAGATCCATTAACTAATTTAGTCATCAAGGGACTAAGCCTGTTTGTAAGACATTTAGTAAACAGTTTAGAAATACTGTTTTTTATAAGGCTTATTGGCCTAAAATCTTGGACTTCTCTTGGCTCAAGAATCTTTAGAATTAAAGCTATAAAAGAAGAGTTTAGGCCACTTGGTATCTGAAGAGATTCCGCAAAATGGTTGAGACAATCCAGTATCTTGAACTTCAAACTTGGCCATAGAATTTTGAGACATCTGAAATTTATTCCATCTGACCGTGAAGATTTATCATTTGCTGAAGCATTAAGAGCTACTTCAACCTCTTCCATTCTAAAAGAATCTTCTAAGTACCTTCTTTCCTCATTATTCAATTTAGACTGAACAATACTTCCGATTTTAAAAGTAATTTGTGAACTTTTTGATCAGAAGAATTCCTTATAATGATTGAAGAAGATCTTTTTGGAATAGTTGAACGGTTTAGATCATATAAATATAATATTATAAAAATATATATGTGAGGATGTACTCAAACACTTTACTTGAAGTTGGCGCATTTTTTAATACAAATAATAAAGAATAAATTTGTAGAAAGAAAAAGAATTTTAAGGTACATTAAATTTTTCTAAAGTAATGATTGAATTTAAGTGTATTATATTTTTTTGAGAGCTTTTACTTTTTGACTGGATTATACTAAAATTACCAATTCTCCATTTTTTCAATATAAAAATAAAAAAGGGTAAGTAAATATTAAATAATAAATAATTAAATTTATTAATTTACATGTTTTCTTATAATCTCAAGAAAAATATTCTAAAATTAACCTCACGATTCTTGTTTTCATTTCCAAATAAAAAATTTGTATTTATATTTATAAACATATATCTATTTTTGTATGAACTTTGTTTTAATGTAAAGCAACTTCCTTATGATCCTCAAAATAAATAAAAAACAAGAGATAACTTTAGGGCCAGCAATCTATAATTTTAATTTCTTTGATCCATTCTCATTATCACATATTAGAATTTAACTCGATGAATTAATAATCGATAAATTAATAATTTCACTATAGTAATATTTTTTATCAATCCCAACATAATGGAGATAATATATTTTATTCTCGATAAAATAATAAACTCAATAAAATAATATTTTTTTCCAATCTCAACCATATTACTTTAAAAAGGTTTAAGTATACAATTATCCGAATGACAATCAGTCAATCATACAAAGCATGACTATTTCCCCGTGTTTGAAAGTTTGGACTTTGACTTCAAAACAATCACAAAAAGACTACTTCACTTCGAGTAAAGAAAAGTCCACTAATTTTACTTTACTTTCCTTCTCCTTTCCTTTCCACTCGTCTTTCACTAGTTCACTCGTCTTCTCCCCCTTCCTTTCCCTTACCTATTGTACACACATACCTCATCTATATATATAACCATCAATCACACCTATTCCTTCATCTCAATACAAACTCACTCTCCACATATACAACTTCACTATGACAAACACTAATTTTCAAGAAAACCAAGATGGGCTTTCAAGAAAGCTCTCACCTTTACTTGAATCAGCTGCTTCTGATGATCTCCCCACCTTCATTCACCAAATTGAGCTACACCCTTTTGAAATCAATGAGTTTAGCTTCTGGTATTGTCGGAAACTCGGCTCCAAACAGATGGGTTTTGAGCAACGATCACCACTTATGATTGCTTCCACTTATGGTAGCTTGGATGTTGTAAATTACATAATTAAATCAAGAAAAGTTGATGTCAATGAGAAATCTTGTACTGATTATGCTACTCCTCTTCATTGTGCTGCTGCTGGTTGCTCGAATTCATCGGTGGAGGTAATCAAGATTCTTTTAGCTGCATCAGCTGATATTAATTGTGTAGATGTCAATGGGAAAAGACCTTGTGATGTGATCCCAGGGGATTGTAAGTTTACGAATTTGTCGAAAAGGAAAGAACTTGAAATGTTGTTAGGAGGGTTTAAGGATATAGATACTGAGATTCCGCAATGTGTTGAGAAGGAGAGTGTAAGTGAGGTAATGTTGCCTGATATGAATGTTGGAGTGTATGGAAGTGATGAGTTTAGGATGTATAGTTTTAAAGTGAAGCCTTGTTCGAGGGCGTATACTCATGATTGGACTGAGTGTCCTTTCGTTCATCCTGGTGAGAATGCGAGGAGGCGTGATTTGAGTAAGTATAGTTATAGTTGTGTGCCTTGTTTGGAGTTTAAGAAAGGGAGTTGTGTGAAAGGGGATGATTGTGAGTATGCACACGGGGTTTTTGAGTCTTGGCTACATCCTGCTCAGTATAAGACTAGGCTTTGTAAGGATGAGGTTGGGTGTGGGAGGAAAGTGTGCTTCTTTGCACATAAAAAGGAGGAGTTGAGGCCTGTGTATGTTTCGACAGGTTCAGCTATCCCATCGTCTAGTATGGGACCTTCAAGTCCGATTGTATCTCCAGTTGTAGCAAGTTCATCGCCAATGAGTGGCAATTTGTGGCAAAAGAATGGGACAAGTTCACCGCCTAAGATGCAGCTTCAGGGTAGCAGGTTGAAAGCGGGTTCGGTTGCCAGAGAAATGGAGTTGGAAAGGGAATTACTTGGACTTGAGAGTGCTCGCGTGCAGCAGCATAGACAACAAATGATTGACAACTTCTCTAGTTTGTCTGCTAATCCAATGTGGAATAACAATCGGTTTGGGGAGATGAAAGGAACTAATCTTGATGAGGTTTTTGGATCTCTTGATTCCTCGTATTTGTCATCCCAAATGCAATCTCCAACTAGTCATCAATTGCATAGCCAAAACATGAATCAACAAGTCAGGGCGAATTTCACATCCAACATTGCATCCTCTCCGTCTAGACAAGTACCTGCATACGGGGTTGTTTCTTCGGCTGCAGTGGCGACAGCAGTAATGAATGCAAGGTCATCAGCATTTGCTAGTCGCAGCCATAGCTTTGTTGAACGTGGAGCTGTGAGCCACCCACCTCCAGGCTTTACATCATCCAGTCCGTATTCAACAGCAATGATGTCTTCTAAGCTATCAGATTTGAGTTCTTCTAGCAAAAAGCTGGATTGGGGATACCAAGGAGATGATCTGCACAAGTTAAGGAAATCAACGTCTTTCGCATATCCTAATGCGAGTTCTGCAAAGAGGAGTCTAGATATGGCTCCATACATTGCTGATGAGCCAGATGTTTCGTGGGTGAATTCATTGGTGAAAGATGCTGGTGTATACAATACAAAGCAGAGGCATGGATTAGAAGGGGTTCATGAGATGCTTCCACTTTGGGCTAAGGCCTGAGCTGATGCATTATAAGCAAGCTTATTTATGCATTTGGATTCCAGATTAAAAATTATTATTGCTTAATCTTCTTATTGATTTTTTATAGTATATGACTGTATGTAGCTGAAACATGGTAAATGTAATCCCCAAATCTCTTGGGAACAATCAACTTGCACTTGTTTGTGTCCTTTTCATATCCAGAGTGTTTCTAGCAGAACTTCTGTTCATTTTAATGTATAACACATAAGATTTCTGCACTGGAGTTTGTCTTGTTTTTTTGTACGATTAAATAAACAAATGCTTTGTCTTCCCTGCTGAAGTAGGCTTTTTCTTGAGCTAATGAACTGTGAGGAAGCAACATGCCTAACTTCGTGGGGGCAATAGGCTGAGATTAATCCTCTGAATAATCACACTTACTTGGGACAGATTTCTTGTATTCATTTTTTCTTTCTCAGTTGTCACTGTTTCGTTGCAAAAGAAGCAAGGGGGCTTCAACTGCATCAGTACTACAACTAATATTATTTACAAAATGCTCGCTTCAGCAGGTATCTCCTCTATTCACAAGTCACAACACCAAATTTATATATACTGTACTTGCAAATATACGTAATGCACACTTGACCGTATCATTATGATATTTTTTCTATGACTTTAATTGTTTGTGCTATGAAAGGACTGATATATTGTGACTGAACAGTCGAAGAAAAGAGGACCTTCATTAGATGAGAAGCGGGAGAAGATGCTTCAGATCTTCTATGACTCGCAAGACTTCTACCTTTTATATAATTTCCTATTAAGGCGTTTCTTTTTATTTTTCTTCCGCTAGTGAAAACTGAAAAGTAGTCGCTTCTTTTTGACTAGTTTTATACAATGCAAACTTATTATTTAACTCCTGTAAAGCAGAGTGTCGTTCTGTTCCGTTGGATGTTTTACTATTAAATTTTTAATTTGATTTTGTCGCATCGTAATTGCATTGTATTTACTTTTGTGCATCGTGCATGGAATTCAGCTCAAGGAACTTGAGAAATTAGGCCCAAGAAGGGTGTTATTTCCCAGTCTGTTAAAGATCTTATACAAAGTCTAGTAGATGATGACCTTGTCTTTAAAGACAAGTTAGGAACTTCTGTGAGTATATTCGACTCAAATTATGTTCCGAATAAATTCTATTAAGGTTGTCGTAAATCAATGCTTACTATTCTGTTAAATTTCAGGTATGCTTTTGGAGCCTCCCTAGTTGCGCAGGGAATGAGGTAAACTTTATGTTTCAGTTCCTCACTAAATTTCCAGATTCTCTATTTATGTATATATATTAATCCTTTTTTATACCAAATCTCAATATAACTTGTATATCAGCTTAGGAATGTTTATTGAAAACTTGAGTCTGATCTACAAGGCAGTAAGAAGCGGATGGCAGAACTTGTTAAACAGTGTAATGCTTTAAAGAAGGGGCGTGAAGCCTCTGTAAGTATATTAATTTGAACAAGTTACACTTCAGCTAGTGCCTATCCAAGAGTCACTAACTTTGACATCTGAAAGACCTTGGCCCATTGGATCCTTACATTTAGTTTCTGAATCATGATTGTCTACGAAGGCTCATGCTCTAGTTTTATCTTACCAGTAAATCTTCCTGTGGCTGTCAGCAGTGACGGAGGGAGGGGGGGTCAGAGGGGTCCCTGCCCCCCTGGAATTTCTAATATAATCACAATGGTACCCGTCCATTTGTTATCGTTTCAAAATAGAGTGTCGACACGCATTTTAAGGTGGATTTTAAAGATAGTTCCATAACTTATTTTTTGGAGTTTCTTTTTTTTTTGTATGAAAATAGAATAATCCTATTTTTATACAAAAAAAAAATTAAAAATAAGTTATGCAACTATCCTTAAAATTCACCTTAAAATGCGTGCCAGAAAATGATAAAAAAGTGTAAACAAATGGAGTCAACAACATGTTGGTGCAGTGGTTGAGCCACTGGCCTCCTTTGAAGGAGGTCAGGGGTTCGACTCCTGCGTGTGCGTGAGTTTCCTAGTTTGTATTAGGTTTCATTTCTGTATTTGTAATTCTGTACTTGGCCGGGGGTCCTTCGGAAACAGCCTCCCTATTGTATAGGGGCATGGTCTGCGTATGGTCTGCGTACATCTACCCTCCTCAGACACCACTTTGAGTAGTATTATAACTGAGTAGGTTTCGTTTTTAGAAGGAGTACATCTGTTGTATTTGCAGCTCGGATGGTAGAAGTTTGTGTCTCTTTACTTCAAGACTAGAGTTCGAGTCCCTTGCTAGTTCTATTTTGTTTTGATTATTTTATTTCCTTGCTTTCATCTCTTGCCAAACCATAATCTTTGGTAGTTCTTTAATTTTTTTAGTTCTTTAACATGTTTCTAAAGATTATAAATATTTTTAATTATTACTCTATTAAAATTACATACCGAACATAATTTGAATTTTTTTTTTGTTTCAATTCATCAAATTTCAAATTACTTTTTAATTTTTAAAATTGTACCGTAAAACCGCCCCCCCTATAAAATGGTTCTGCGTCCTGGCTTGCGTCCGTCACTGGCTGTCAGTATCAGTATTGCAACCTATACAAGTTATATACATACCTCTGTTATGAAAAGCGCATTAAGCGGCCGCTTAAGCGGAATCGGGGATAAAACGCCTAGATTTTAGCAAAATCGGGATTTTAAGCGTTTTTTGGGTTTAAGCGGGATTAAGCGGGTCAAAGACGGATTAAGCGGGTCAAAAACGGATTAAGCGGATGAATTAAAAAAAATTATAAAAATTATGAAAATTATAAAAAAATTATAAAAATTATAAAAAAATTATAAAAAATTATAAAAATTATAAAGAATGGTGAAAGAATGCATATATTTCCGTCTTTCTGAAAGAATGCTACAATCTATCTTTCTATCTTTCGGATCTCGTATTATGATAATTATGATGTTTGTATTTTCTAAGTTCATTATGACTAAGTACACTATGACTTTGTGAATGTAGAGTTTACTAGTTTTAATTTTTATCATAATATGTTATATCATATGTGAATGTTAGTTTTTTTAAAAAAAAATTAATAATATATTTATTTCTATAAATAAATAATTATTTATAATCCGATTAATGATCCGCTTTTAAAACCGCTTAAGCGTCCGCTTAACCGCTTAAGCGCTAGAAGGTCATCCTGCCGCTTAGGTCCGATTTGCGCTTTTCACAACACTGATACATACTAAGTTTACCTACCATGTACGGTCATGCTCTTGTAATGTTAAAACTAAATTTAACAATTTATAAATATGTCCCACATTCGATATAAATTTATGTGAATGTATTATCATTCCTGCATGTATTGATCATGTATTACTCGTATCCATACCTTATACCAATATGTTTGGTGTATCAACCAAAACTAACTTGTCTGCTTCCTTACATGTAACGATAAAATTTTGTCTAACGAGCTGAAAGCTGCTGAATGCACCACTTTGAGCTACAATAGATTAGTAATTAACACTTGAAGAATTACACAAAGATTTGATTCTAAACATTATTTATTGAATAATTTTCCATGTCTAACAAATGAAATATGCAAGCCTATTTATAGGCTTCATTTCACCAACCAAAACATCATGGCTTACATCATGGTAGCCACCATATTTGACTAGCCTACATTGTTGATTCATCAAATGTGGCTACCTAACAAATGTGGCTACCTAATATTTGAATATTTGAATACATCCATAATACCCCCCTAAAGTTGAGCATGGGGTTCAAAAATGCCCAACTTGGAAACAACTTAACTGCTTTCTCGGAAGGATGCCTCATACGACGATGCCACAACTCCAAGTTAGACCTTGCTTCAATAGCTCCCACATGGTACACCGAATCCGGTTTGCTAAAATAGTACAATCCGTCCCTCCTAATTCCCGTTCCAATCAGCTCCTTCGTGTGGTCCTGTATAGCACACATATTAGAAGTAAATTGGACAACACAATTAGGTTCATCATTAAGCTGTGAAACAGAAAGTAAATTACAACTCAAATTAGGGACATAAAGGACCCCAGTTAAAGTGATCTTGTCGGACAAACGAACAGATCCCACTATAGAGGCCAACACAGTTTCACCGTTTGGCAATCCTACGGGACATATAAAACTCTTTGTGTCAAATAACCAATATTTTACTCCTGTAACATGATGTGTGGCTCCAGTGTCAACAATCCAAGAGGTAACATCAAACTTACCGTTAAAGCGATTTTCGGCAATCTGGACATTACCCATTAAACCTGTGATTTTTGTAGGTGGTGGTGGTGTTTCTCCGCCGTCCACCATGGTTTAAGATACAGAAAAATGGGTTAAAGAAGATACATTGAACAGTGAATAGTGAATAGTGAACAGTGAACAGTGAACAATGAATAGTAAATAGTGAACATTGAACAGTGAAATAGTAAAGTACTATTTGCAACTGTTCATCGTCTTCAAAATTTGTAACTGTTCATCGTCTTCAACAATCGCCGGAACAGTAACTTGCCGGAATAGTAAACCTTGTCGGAATAGTAACTTGCCGGCAAATTTTGCAGAAAATATGGATAAAAATACGAAAGAAGGCCTCAAAGATCAGAGGCTCTGATACCATGAAGAATTACACAAAGATTTGATTCTAAACATTGTTTATTGAATGATTTTCCATGTCTAACAAATGAAATATGCAAGCCTATTTATAGGCTTCATTTCACCAACCAAAACATCATGGCTTACATTATGGTAGCCACTATATTTGACTAGCCTCCATTGTTGATTCATCAAATGTGGCTACCTAACAAATGTGGCTACCTAATATTTGAATATTTGAATACATCCATAATAACACTCCTTGTGTATATGTAATTCATTCTAGTTTATATCTTCCAGGATGAAATGGCCCAATTCGTGGACAATGATCCAGCTGCCTTAGAAGCAATGAGTATGTGTGCTAAACTATATCTATATCATTCATTAAAACTTTGTGCATTTCTTTGTTCATAATCTACCTGTCATATCTCGGTATCCACTATCCAGTGAAATTTTTGAACACATATATAGGCTAAACATTTCATATACTGTGGCAAAAAGTGCTATAGAAGTTTCCCATGCTGTAGCTAACAGATGAACAGGTTCAAGTTGATCGACTATATTGTTAGCACAAAATTACGCAAGCGCACGTAGTCACAAGTAATATGATTTAAGTTCGTTCCACAGAGATCTGGTTAAGTTTTAATTAGAAAATATGCCTATGCAACAATGTATGGTTTTAATTCACTGCTAAGAAAAGTAACAAATTTGGTTTTGATTATCTAAATTAAAATAAGATGCAAATTATAAGAATAAGAATTAAATTAACTAAAGAGAATTTGAAATCGAATTACTTATATGAGAATAAACATGGAATCCTAGTTTCATTATCTACTTCACTTAGAGTTGCAGCCTTTAATTAAAACATGCGATGGTTTTGATATCTGATCGAATAACACGAAACAAGTAAAAGTTGTCTCTCGGTATACTAGTACCAAACTACACATACATCCACAAAAGAGATAGAAGATGAATAGACACCTATTATGTTTAGACCCTATATCTCTATAGAATTTGAAAACATAAAGGTTTAAGCACAAGTTATCCACTTAGATCACATAGGCATAATATCTCTATTTATGCCACAAATCATGATGTTAAAACATCAACCTATCCTATGCTAGAATGGCAAGTTCTAAATCTCAAGATCCACTCTCGTTTAGCAAGAGATTAACATATTAGATGTTCGCGACGCACCTAAATTCATGAAGTACAACCATACAAGGATATCAAGAATTCACCACACATAAATCTTTAAGGCATGCAAACTACTAAGCTGTATAGATAAATCCACTAGGATCTCACGACAACTATTAGTTCATAATTGAACCTTTCGTCACCATGAGATTTGATGAAAACATGGTAATGAACAAGATAACAAAGATGAATAAATCAATAATGTAACAAGGTTTAGTGAACAAATTCGTGAAAGTAACAAGCATCCGAAAGATACGCCTAAATGAAGGAATACAAGAAAACTATGTCTAGATCTTCTTGTCGTCACAATCCTCGCCTTGGCTTCTCGATCTGTGCTCTGAACGATTTTGAATGATTTCTAGTGTGTAGGTAATGATTTTGATGTCCCCCAAGGTGTGTATTTATAGCCCCAAGTTGCCTCCTCAATAAGTAATTACCATCTTTGAATTAGAATAGAATTTCGGCAATTTCCGTTCTTGACTGGATTAGAATTGCAATTCCCATGTATAATTATGATTCTGGAAGTTTCTGGCCGTTCATACAATTGCCATAATGATTAGGAATAGAAACAAGGCAATTTCCCACTAGAAATTGAATTCTGGAAATTTTTCTGGACAACTGCCGCACATGGGCGCGGCCGCACGCGCAATTAGCTCGAATCAAGCGCCCCCGCGCGCTGCCTTTCTCCTAGAATTCCTTCCGCGCGCCCGCGCCTGACTAAGAACTTAGCAGAAATGCCTTCTTGCTCTGGCTGATTCTTTTGCCGAACTCAAATGCAACTTCTAACACTTGTTTCTTTGACTCTAAAAACACCATATAATCCCTGAAAACTCCACACCTACAATGCCCTGCACAATCTCCACAAAAACACATTAAAACACACAAATACTTGAGATACAAACGATCAATTTAAGCCAAATGAAGCGATCCAAGTAGATATAAATCCACTTATCAAATATTCACTTAAATTAAGTTCATTTTCCACTTCTTGAGTGAAGAAAATGTGAATCTTGTTATATTATATTGTCCTCGCTATTTGCAATCATTTAAAAGATAACACATTCACACTGCAGCAATGGTGTTCAAATAACTTTCCTCAGGCTATGAGGAGGTACTTTTGGTTCTGCATCTCTAAATAATTCTGCATTATACAGCACACACTGATCACACTCACAAGCAGTGTGAAAATCTTCCAATTTTTGGTTGCGTAATAGTCTCTTTAAGACTTGTGGTGTTTCTGTCATTCCAATCAGCGTGCCTTTGAAACTAAATGCTGGTAGGAATAAAAGAGCACTTTGACTACGTGGAATCCAGCAATCCCTGTCAGTGAGGTTCATGAAGACAATCCATAAAATGGATCATTTTATGAGGAGAAAATTTCCTGTAATATCTTACAGCAAATGTGCCATCACAATGTAAAAATGTTCGAAACATGGATTCTCTTTAAGATAGCTGTTGTGATGTAGAATTTTTAACGAAATCTTATTTGAAACTCCTATGTAGAAAAGTGTTTGTCACAGTGAGTGATAGCAGCCTTTTTGCCCTCATCCAAACTGTGTTAATTTGTTACGTCTTATTTTCCATTTCATCCAAATCTTCACATTTGGAATCCAAAATAGTCTGAATGTTATGACCTGGATTAGGCTTGATTTTGCTTACAAAAACGGTTAAGTGTATTAAAGGACAGATAATATTTGAAATATAAAACCGCAAAAACAAATTGAATTCGTTTAAAATCAATGCATTTGTAAGCTATAACAAAAAATCCTATTCTCTCATTCTCTCTAAGAACCTCGCCTTCTCTTTATTTTTTCTCAAGCTAGTCGAGGGGCTTCCACTAGATTTTCTCCGGTGAAAAGCCTCAATCTTTTCGTTTTCTTTCGTTTTTCATTAATTTTCTTTCAATAAAATCCAATCTTTTTGGTGTTTGTGTGTCTCTCCTTTTGAAGTGTGTGTTTTATATCTCCTTTTGGGGTGTTTTGTCATGTTCTTAATAAATTATGTTTGCCTTGGATTTGTCGGATGTTAAAACTATTGAAAATGATTTGTCTGATGCTGGTATCCGGCATGTCTATAGCTGGGGTGTCGTTCCTCTAATCTCAGTTTATTCAATTGGGGCTAATAACGGTTGTTATGTGATAAGGTTAATTGTGATGCTGATTCTTTCAGGTATGGTGCAGTTTCGATCGCTTGGGATGTCTTTCATTTCATTTTTAGTTTCAAGAATTTTTAATTCTGTGTGTTAAACAATCAGGAAACAAATCAGCTAATTATTATTAGCTAATTATTTTTAGTTGGTTATTTGACCTGGTTGTATTGACAGTCGGGGGAAAATCGCTTTATTTCTAGCAAAAAAAAGTAGAATAAAATAAAATATTCCAAGCAATCATTTGAAACATGTAGAAAGTAGGCAAGTACAAAGATTTTCTAGCCAATGCTTGTAAGTCTGTAATCGAAACACAACACCGTTATGATTCGTACACTTGTCTACGATCAACGATTCTGATTACCTAAAACACTTTATAACTCTATATAAATACATAGATACTCTAGAATTGAAGGGGCATCCTACTAAAATTATCACACAGGGTTCTTATAAAATATGGAGATGTTGAGAGTGCCATCTTTGATGACCATTTTGGCACTTTTTATAACTATTATTATACTTCCTTCCATCAATGCCCAGGCCCCTACTCCAGCTCCTGCCCCTTCAAGTGATGGTACACTCCCTCCTTTTCCTTTAGTCTATTTATTGCAATTATATAATTCCAATCATTTTTGATAAATTATGACGAAAATTGGCTTCAACATTTATGTACTAGTTTTTGGTGTTTTTGTTAATGCAGGAGCAGCAATAGACCAAGGCATTGCGTATGTATTGATGTTGATGGCTTTGGCACTGATGCTATTATTCTTTCAATTCCATTTAGGGATATGATTATTAGAACTAGTTTCAAATGAATTGCTTATGTTTCTATGCTATTATTTGGTTTTGTAACTATTATATTAAATATAAGTTTCATTATTTATTCATTACTGTAATCTTGATTGGTTCTGATCCATCAGTTTTATTGTTTTTAGTATCAGACCAATATTATTTTCCTAATAGTGGCCTGTCCAAACGGATAATTTGATTTGTTTTCAGTTAACTATTAAGAGTTAAGCCTGATTGAAAATTCAGAAACATCACAATTCTATAACTCCCACCCCTTTCAGATCAGAAATAAATGAGCACACAGTAGAAAATCGAAGCAAATTAGGCTTAACATGTCCCATGTATGTACATCTATAACCGTATGTGTATATGAAAACTATAGCGATGAGTTCTCTTAAAAATGGTCTTGATTATGCGCTCGTGTTTTCGATTGCAATCCAGTGAAGGAGCAGAAATGGTAATTTACTAGTATGTAATGTCCCTTGATAGGAATATTGTCATGAAAAGTCAATTTCTTTGTATTACTCTTCAACTGAATAGAGAACCATTAATATAACTGAATAGAGCATATGATTCTAAAACCAAAATGTTTCAAAGTAGTTGACAATTTAGCAAACCAATTTCGGGGAGATTGACACAGACCATATAAAGAGACTTCCTCAACCTGCACACCTTTCCTAGAGGAGCTTTATATATATATATATATATATATATATATATATATATATATATATATATATATCTTCATCTAAATCACCATGGATAAATGCATTATAAACATCCATCTGATGTAGTTCCCTATCCAAGGCAGTAGCAACAACAAGAAATATACGAACAATGTCAATTTTTGTCATTGGAGCAAAGGTCTCATTGTAATCAATACATTTAACTTGTCTATTCCCAAGCACTACCAGTCTAGCTTTAAAGCGTTCAACAGTAGCATCAGATTTGTACTTGATCTTGTATATCCACCTACATCCAACTGTTTTTTTTCCTGGAGGTAGATCCTCCAAAATCCACGTTTTATTTTTTTCAAGAGCATTAATTTCTTCTTTCATTACTTTGTGCCACCGTGCATCCTTTATGGCCTCTTGAAAAGTAACATGTTCTTTTTCTATAATAATTTTTGCCAAGAAACATTTGTGTCTCCCAGAAAAACGTTCATAATTCATATAATAAGCTAAAGGAAAAACAGCTGTACTTGAGGAACGAGAGTGTGTAATGGTATGGGATCTCTACGTATAGTATTTGTCATAAAATCTTTCAACGAGATGATGGTTGATGAACACGATGACCACGACCAAGGGGCTCCACATCACCTGCATTTTGTATTTCATTTTTTGAACTACCCCTAACTATTTGACTAATCTCTCTTGTATCAGTACTAGTCTATGTTCTCCCCCGTAGGGACAACTTCAACATCATTAACCGCATCATTTACATTATAATCGACAATTTTAAAGGCATCATCAAAGTCCCCAAGAGGAGGTTGTCGAAGGTATGCATCAAATTGTTCTTTATTATGGTCTTTAGATTTTTCAAAAAAGGAAAATACATCTTCAAAAAATTGAACATCACGACTCACAAAATATTCTTTAGTATCCAAATCATACATATGTCACCCTTTTTGACCAAAAGGATAACCAACAAATAAACAACGACGATTCCTGGAGCCAAATTTATTTTTAACCCATTGTTTGTTTACAGCATAACATAAATAACCAAAAACTTTCAAATTATCAAAAGGTGGGGGTTCATCAAATAAAATTTCATAAAGAGTCTTATTGTTTAAAGTAGGGTTAGGTGTTCGGTTTAGTAATTAAATAAACTGTAACAAGAATACACTCTCCCCAGAACTGCATAGGCAAATAAGCTTGAAATAATAAAGCTTTAGCAACATTGAGGACATGTCTATGTTTTCGTTCTGCTCTACCATTTTGTTGGGAAGAGTATTGATAAGTGGATTTTTTATCCACTTGGATCGCTTCATTTCGGCTTAGATTGATCGCTTGTATCTCAAGTATGGGTGTGTTTTAATGTGTTTTTGTGAGAATTGTGCAAGATGTATCTCTGATGCAAGTATAGACTTTTTAATGATTATATGGTGTTTTAAAGTCAAAGGAACAAGTGTCGGAAGTTGCAATTGAAGTCGGCAAAGAAATCAGCAAAAGCAAGAAGAATTTCTGCTGAGCAGAGAGACAGGCGCGGGCGCGCTTGGTTTGAACTGAAGTGAGGCGCGGGCGCGCTTGGCAGGATGCTGCAGAGTGGATGCGCGCGGGCGCGCTTGAAAAGAACTAGAGAAGCGCGCGGCCGCGCTTGAGCCGACAGAAACATTCTGGAATTCTATTCTTAATGGGAAAATTTCCTCAAATCTTCTCCAAATCATTATGGCCATTGTTTTGGACGGTTAGAACATTCCAGAATCAGATTTATACATGGGAATTGCAATTCTATTTTCATTCAAGAACGGAAATTGCCGAAATTCTATTCCAACTCAAAGATGGCAATTGCTTGGAGGAGAGGCAACTTGGGACTATAAATACACATCTTGGGACAACAAAAACACCAACCATCCACCAGAGATCAGATCTACTTCATAACACATACACACCATTGGAGCACGAGATCGAGAAGCCAAGGCGAGGATTGTGACAACAAGAAGATCTAGACATAGTTTTCTTGTATTCCTTTGTTTAGGCATATCTTTTGGATGCTTGTTACATACACGGATTTGTTCTCTAAACCTTGTTACATTATTGATTTATTCATCTTTGTTACCTTGTTCATTATCATGTTTTCATCAAATCCCATAGTGACGAAAGGTTCAATTATGAACTAATCGTTGTCATGGGATCCTAGAGGATTTATCTATGTAGCTTAGTAGTTTGAATGCCTTAAAGATTTATGTGTGGTGAATTCTTGATATCCTTGTATGGTTGTGCTTCATGAATTTAGATGCGTAGCTAACATCTAATATGTTAATCTCTTGCTAAACGAGAGTAGATCTTGAGATTTACAACTTGTCATGCTAGCATAAGATAGGTTGATGTTTTAACATCATGATTTGTGGCGTAAATAGAGATATTATGCTACCCTATGTGATCTAAGTGGATAACTTGTGCTTAAACCTTTATGTTTTCAAATTCTATAGAGATATAGGGTCTAAACATAATAGGTGTCTACTCATCTTCTATCTCTTTTGTGGATGTATGTTTAGTTTGGTATTCATATACCGAGAGGTAACTTTTACTTGTTTCGTGTTATCCGATCAGATATCAAAACCATCGCATGTATTGATTAAAGGCAGCGACTCTAAGTGAAGTAGATAATGAAGTTAGGATTCCATGTTTATTCTCATATAAGTAATTTAATTTTAGATCTCATTAGCTAGTTAATTCTTAAATTCTTAATTTGCATCTTAGTTTATTTTAGATAGTTAAAACCCAAATTTGTTTATTGTCTTAGCAGTGAATTAAAGCCATACATTGTTGAATAGGTGCATTAACTAAATAGAACCATAACCAGATCTCTATGGAACGAACTTGATTTATATTACTTGTGACCACGCATATTTGCGTGATATTGTGTTAACAAGTATTAACACATGATGTTTGGTGCAATATACCATTATCTACATAAAATTTATTAAAACATGTCAACTCTTTTCCATTATCACTAAGTATGATTTTAACATGTTTTTATCAAATTGATTTGCAACCAAAGCAAAAAAATCACGAATATGTTGACCAACTTCATTTTTACTAGCCATCAAATATACCCATACTGCTCAAGAATAATCATCACCAATAGTCAAAAAAAATGTGCACCTAAACTAGAAGCAGTTTTATATCCACCCCAAATATCACAATGTATTAAATCAAACACAGCAGCAACTTTATTTGTACTCAAAGGAAAACCTTGTCTAGGTTGTTATGCTTGAAAGCAAACAAGAAAATTATTGTCACTGTCACTATCAGAAGAAGTACTATGAGATACACCAGGAATAAACGAAACTACTTTATTAGAAGGGTGACCTAATCTCTTATGCCATAATTATATTGAATTCTCCATTGATGTATGAAAAAACACGAACACTCTAAATCGGACGAAAGATATAGACCCCATCACACTGCTCCCCCGCTCCAATCAGGTTCCCCGAACTGCGGCCATGTAAAATAAATAGCTTATTAGTGAAAGAAACAAGAAAGTGTTGTTTTTCTAAAAATTGAGACACATACAACAAATTACAAGTTAACGTAGGAACAAACAAAACATTATGTAGTCATATTGTCACTCAATTTCACACTTCATTCCTTTGTTGCAGAGGTTTTTTTCCATTAGGCAATCCAACCGAAATTAGAACAATATCAATTATATTATTAAATAATTCCATCGAACTTGACATTTGATTCGAAGCACCAGTATCAATTATCCAATTTAGCTTACATGATTTTCAGAGGTAGAATTTGACTTAAATTATTAAGTGCCTGCATTATTAAGTCCATTGAGCATCAGTCATATACTGTATCCCTTAACGATCATCATCAACAATTCCTGAAGTTGATGAAGTTTGGCGAGCACTAACTGCAACTGCAGTAGCCATTTGTCCACGGCCTCGCGTACCTCATCCACCTGCACGACCCCCACGTCCTCCATGTCCTCTTCCTTTTCCACGGCAACCTTCATAAGGCCATTTTAGAAATCCGTGAGCTGAAAACACTTGTCTTTTTCGTGCCCTACTTTTCCATAGTGAGTACAAGTGAGTGTCTGATTGTTCACATTTTTTGGAGGAGGAACTCGGGTCTGTGAATATCCATGAATAGAAAATCCCACTTGGTCTATTCGTGCACAACCAACGATAATTTTCTTTCCTCGCTAATTACCTTGGAGTATGCAGTATTAATTGATGGCAAAGGATCTTGCATAAGAAGATTTGTAGTCATTGTCCCATAGCTAGATGAATCAAGGCTAATAAGAAATTGGTGAAGTTTTCCATCTTCACGTTCCTTCACCAAAGCAGCAGAGCAAGTGCAAGTCGGTACCTTTGAATGGCTCGTAAGTTCTTGTTGGGTTTTAGTTTCTATCTATGTGATTAAAGCCCAATTGGATTACCCTTGTTTTGGCCCACAAGGAGATAAAAATAAAGGAGCCCTATATATATAGGCCAAGGTTCTAGAGAGAACACCCTTAAAAAGAGAACGAGAGAACACATCATCTAACCATTAAATCTATTAAATCTAATGGCCCCGCCAGGGGCACCCAATACAAAAAAGTCTTATAATTCTAGTCTCTATCCATTCATAAAAAAAAATTAAAAAAAAATTTTTTTTAAAAATTAAAAAACCTGTTGTGACGTCACAGTGACATCATCATCATTATTATTTTTTTCAAAAATTTTTTTTTTATATTTTTTTTAATGAATGGATAGAGGGTAGAATTATAAGACTTTTTTTTATTGGGTGTTGTTGACGGGACCATTAGATCTAATAGATTCAATGGTTAGATGATGTGTTCTCTCGTTCTCTTTTTAAGGGTGTTCTCTCTGGAGCCTAACCCATATATATATAAATATAATAGGATTATATTAAATAAGAGAGAGGAAATATAGACACAAGAGAGATAGAGAGTGAAAAATTCGTAGGAATTTTTCTGGTTGTACAAGCTGCCTTGTTTTTGCGATTCCCGGAGTTCTATTGGTCGGATTGTCCTGAATTTTGGATAACATCTTTCTTACAACAATATCTAAATTCTGAACGATGAAGATCAGATTTGGAGGTCCGGAAGGTCAATTGTTAAGGGGCTGACCAGCGGTTTTTACACCACGGTGAGGGTAAATCTCCCGCAATGATTTTCTCATTGTTGTCTTATTTGATTCCATACTTCTTGATGACTTATTCCAAGAGTGTGAAGGTGATTGTACTCTTCTAGTTTATCTAGAGAAGACTTGATGTTTTCCCATACAATTTGTGATAGTGAATTGTTTGGGTGGACTATGATCCCGTGGTTTTTACTCTTTACCTTTGAGGGGGCTTTCCACTTATAACTTTGGTGTCTTATTTTTTGTTTATTGTTACGTTACTTGTTTGTTTGTTTTATCAAAGGTTCATACGAGTAGGGATAAGTATTGTCCAAAGAAGTTCAATTCTACACTTAGTTGTTACCGTTGTGGTCACTTTTTTCCATCAAATTGGCATCAGAGCTTGGCTGTTATTGAACTTGTTTGAATGATGGAAACGAATACAAGTAGAATGGTTAATTTGAATGGTTCTAATTATCATGTTTGGAAGGGGGAGATGGAGGATCTTCTTTATGTGAAGGAATATATGCTATGGGGAAGCCTACAAATAAAACAAAGGCAGAATGGACTATTTTGCATTGACAGGCTTGTGGGTATATACGGCACGGGTGGAGGATAACGTGTTGAACCATGTTAGTGGGGAGACACATGCGCATACTTTGTGGAACAATCTTGACAACTCTATGCTCAAAAGACTGAAATAATAAATTGTATTTGATTAAACAGTTGATGTCTCTATAATATTAGGATGGCACTACAAATTCCTGATCACTTGAATGCATTCCAAGGAATATGAATCAGCTTGTTGGAATGGGTATCAAGTTTGAAGATGAGATACATGGATTGTGTCTTTTAGGTACTTTACCAGATTCATGGGAGACATTCAGGATTTATTTGTCGAACTTAGCTCTGGATGGTATTATTAGTAAGGAATTACCCAAGAGTAGTATTCTGAATGAAGAGATGAGAAGAAAGTCACAGGGTGCCTCTTCACAGTCAGAAGTCTTAGTCACCTAAAAGGAAGGGGAGAGCTCAAAGTAGAGATTCAACCAATAGAGGTAATCAACAGAGTAGTTCTAGAGGTAAGTATTCTAATATTGAGTGTTATCATTGTGGTAAAAAGGGGCATACAAAGAAGTTTTACAGAAAGTTAAAGCGAGAAAATAAAAAGGGTTCCGACAATGATCAGACGAAAACTGCAGTGGTAATGATAATTTTGTGGTGATTACTACTATTGATGAGCACCTGATCTGTTGTGATGGAGATATTATTAACCTTGCACAAGATGATTTGAGTTGGGCAATTGATAGTGGTGCTTCGTGTCATGTTGCATCACGAATGGACTTCTTTTCAACTTATACTTTTGGTGATTTTGGAGATGTTAAGATGGGTAACACTGACAAATCAAAAGTTGTTGGCGTTGGAAATGTGTGTCTGAAGTTTGATACATGCATGGAGTTATTTCTTCGTGATGTTAAGCATGTTCCAGACATGAGAATGAATTTAATTTCTATTGACCTTCTTGATGATGAATGGTATGTTAGCAACTTTGGTAATGGTCAATGGAAGCTCACTCGGAATTCTTTAATTTTTACAAGAGGGAAAAGGTCTCCGAAATTATATATGACACAACCGCAAATCTCCAAGGGCACTGTTAATGCAGTTGAGAATGCTGATATGATTGATTTATGGCATAAGAGACTTGCTCACATGACTAAAAAAGGAATGAATACGCTGTCGAAGAAAAATGTATTATCTGGTTTGGATAATATACATTTGAAAAGGTGTTCACACTGTGTGGTAGGTAAGCATAACAGAGTTTCTTTTAAGAGTCTCCCTCCCTCTCGTAGAGAGCATATACTTGACTTGGTGCATTCTGATGTTTGTGATCCTATGAAAACCAAAACTAATGGTGGTTCATTATATTTTGTTACATTCATCGATGATCATTCAAGGAAGTTGTGGGTTTATATCTTGAAGAGGAAAGACCAAGTGTTAGATATGTTTAAGCATTTTAAGGCTTTAGTTAAGAGACAGACTGGGAAGAAACTGAAGTGTATCCGGAAAGATAATGGAGGGGAGTATACAGGTCCCTTTGATGTGTATTGCAGATAACATGGTATTCGAAACCAAAGGATTCCACCAAAGACACCTCAACTTAATGGTTTTGCAGAGAGGATGAACAAAACATTGGTGGAGCGAGTCAGATGTTTACTTTCACACGTTGAGTTGTCGATGTCTTTTTGGGGTGAGGCATAAAATATTACGGTAACTGTGTTAAATCTCTCACCTTGTGTTCCTTTACAGTTTGATATTCCAGATAGAGTTTGGAATGGTAAAGATGTTTCTTATGATCATTTACGTGTCTTTGGATGTAAGGTTTTTGTGCATATTCCGAAAGATGAGAGGTCTAAACTTGATGTGAAGACTAAAGAGTGTATATTCCTTGGTTACAGCCAAGATAAGTTCCGCTATAGGCTCTATGATCCAGTTTCAAATAAGATTGTGAGAAGCCGAGATGTTATCTTTATTGAAGATCAGACTTTGAAAGATATTGGGAAGGCAGAGATAGTTCCTCAATATAACAATGATCTTGTTGATCTGGATCCAGTTCCTCCAAGACATGTGGAGTCATAGTTTGGAGATGATGACAAGCATGGTACTAATAATGATACTCCAGAAAATAGTGACATGGATGATGATGCCCATGAGGAGTCACCAGTACACAATACCCCACTATTTGTTCCACTCAGGCGGTCTACCAGAGATCGTCATCCTTCCAACAGGTATTCTGCTGATGAATATGTTCTATTAACTGATAGTGGTGAACCTGAATCTTATGTAGAAGCTATGAAAGATGAGCACAAAAAGGAGTGGGTCTATGCCATGCATGATGAGATGAAATCCTTGTATGAGAATAATACTTTTGAGTTGGTGAAGCTACCTAAGGGAAAACGGGCTTTGAAAAACTGGTGGGTTTATAGAACGAAGCAAGATGAGCATACTTCACAACCATGGTACAAAGCTAGGTTGGTCGTCAAGGGATTCAATCAGAGAAAAGGTATTAATTTTGACGAGATCTTTTCTCCAGTTGTTAAGATGACATCAATTCCTGTGGTGCTTGGTTTAGCAGCTAGTCTTGATTTGGAGGTTGAACAAATGGATGTCAAGACAGCTTTTTTGCAAGGTGACTTGGACAAAGAAATTTACATGGAGCAGCACGAAGGTTTTCAGGTAAAAGGTAAAGAGGATTATGTTTGTAGACTTCTTAAGAGTCTATATGGTTTGAAGCGGGCACCTCGACGATGGTATAAAAATTTCAAGTCATTTATGAATGAGCAAGGCTACTGTAAGACTATTTCTGACCATTGTGTTTTAATTCAGAAATTTTCAGATTATGATTTTATCATATTATTGCTTTATGTGGATGACATGCTTATTGTTGGCAAAAGTGCTAGAAGAATTTCCTGGTTAAATTAACAGTTGAGTAAGTCATTTGCTATGAAGGACATGGGACCATCAAAACAGATTTTTGGCATTCGTATTTATCGAGATAGAGCGGCCAAGAAGTTACATATATCACAAGAGCATTATATTGAGAAGGTGCTTTGCAGGTTCAACATGGATAAATCTAAAGTTGTTAGTTCTCTCTTACTACCAACTTTAAGTTAACTGAAAAGGATTCTCCTTCTACAAAGGAAGAAATTACAGAGATGGATGGTGTTCCATATGCCTTAGCAGTAGGAAGTTTGATGTATGCTATGGTATCTACGAGACCTGATATAGCCTTTAAACTGGTGTTGTTAGTCGTTATCTAACAAATCCAGGTAAGAAGCATTGGGAATCAGTTATGTAGATTATGAGATATCTTAGAGGTACTTCCAAATTAGGTTTTGGATATACAGATTCTGACTTAGCAGGAGATAAGGATTCATTGAAATCCACTTCTGGATATTTAATGACTTTGGCAGGGGGAGCAGTCTCATGGCTAGGTTGCAAAAGGGTCTTTCACTTTCTACGGGGGAGGCAAAGTATGTAGTAACAACTAAAGCTTGTAAAGAGTTGTTATGGTTGAAGCGGTTAATGCAGGAGCTTGGCTTCTCGCAACGGTATGTGGTTCTTTGTGATAATCAAGTAGCTATTGACATAGCTAAACATCCTACTTTTCATGCAAGACGATGCATGTCGATATGAGATATCATTGGATTAGAGACGCTCTTGAAGAAGGGTTGTTCGAAGTGGAAAAGTTACACAACGATGATAATGGTTCCGATATTGACAAAGTCTCTAGCTAAAGGGAAGTTGAAGGTATGTTGTTCAAACGTCGGAATGACGAACTCTTTCTCATAGTTAGAAAGGGGGAGATTTATTGGATTTTAGTTTCTATCTATGAGATTAAAAACTCAATTGGATTACTCTTGTTTTGGTCCACAAGGAGATAAAATTAAAGGAGCCCTATATATATAAATATAGGAGGATTATATTAAAAAAAAAAAAGAGGAAAAATAGACACAAGAAAGATATAGAGTGAAAAATTCATAGGAATTTTTCTGGTTGTACAAGCTGCCTTATTTTTTTCAAATCCCGAAGTTTTACTACTCTGATCGTCCTGAATTTTGGACAACATCTTCCTTACAGCAATATCTAAATTCTGAACAGTGGAGATCGGATTCGAAGGTCCAGAAGGTCAGTTGTTAAGGGACTGAACAGCTGTTTTTGCACCACGGTGAGGGTATATCTCCCTACGATGATTTTCTCATTGTTGTCTTATTTGATTCCATACTTCTTGACGACTTATTCCAAGAGTGTGAAGGTGATTGTATTCCTCTAGTTTATCTATCTAGAGAAGACTTGGTGTATTCCGATATAATTTGTAAATAGTGAATTGTATGGGTGGACTACGGTTCCGTGGTTTTTACTCCTTTGAGGGGTTTTTCCCGTATAACTTTGTTGTCTTGTTTTTCGTTTATTGTTACTTGTTTGTTTCATCGAAGGTTCATACGAGTAGGGATAAGTATTGTCTAACCAAGTTTAATTTCGCACTTAGTTGTTACCGTAGTGGTCACTTTTTCCCATCAGTTCCTGCCATATTTTTTTTAATTGACCATACTATATAGCAACTGCTTGTCCACGTTGCTTACAGTTACTGAGTTGAGATTTTAATTCATGGATTCTTGGTCCCTTACCAACGGAATAGCGATCTTGTAGTTCATCCCAAAAAGTTTTAACATTATCAGAAAATGATATGGTAGACCTGATAGATTCATCCAGAGTATTATATATCCAGGCAACAAGCATTGAATTAATAATTTCTCATTGATCATGATCAGTGGATTTTGCATCAGGCATAGTAATGGTTCTATCAATAAAACCAAGTTTATTTTTAACCCTTAGATTATTACGCAAAGATTTAATCCATTCATTATAGTTGTCTCCCCTCAACAAAATAGGACTAATGGCAGATCCAATACCTTCAGATGGATGCAAATAATAAGTAGAAAAAGGCAGGTAGCTTGTAGCTTTTGTTGAGTCTTCTGTAACTTATGTCCCTTTTTCTCCCATCTTACTTTAATGCAGAAATTTATTTGATGAATATATAGTGCGTGTAGACTGAAGCAAGCAGTATTTTAATAAACCCCAACTTAGGAGGGCTGTGGTGCCATGATAAAACATTACGAGTTCAGAGAATATTTGGTGGTTTCTCTGCTTATTATTCATGCCTCGTACAATGTTTATCTCTCTTAATATATAGAGAGACCTGACTTCTTTTACTAGTATAATCACACATAAAAGATCCCTAATAATTTGCTATCATTACAATACTTAACTTGTATATTCAAGTTCCCTTATGACAGAACTTTCCTACTACAACTTTCCTAATAATTTTCACCGAAAGATTTGGCAGGATAGAAATGTCAAATGTTCCCCATAACCTAAGTATGGTTGCAGTATGGTTTTGAACTTGCTGTGTCCTTCATTTGAACTGCAAACTTATGTGATTTGTTTTCTTTGTGGTCCACGAAGTTAAATTCTGGGGCGGACTGGTACGTATCTTGAGTAATTTGGTATGACTTTGAACGATTCATTTTGAACAATTTTAGTATAAATTTTGGACAAGCATAACACAATGAGACATGGTAGAGATGATTGTCAATGCACAGCCTAACTCGAAAAGTAAAATGCATCTTAACTAATTAGTTTGCAGTTAGCACCAGGCTAAGGTAGCGAACTCCTGAGTCCGGTACCTTTTAGCAATATGATGATGCCGTTGCACCTTCCAAGTAACCAGAGGTCCTCAGTCCTCACACCCCTGTTCATTCATTTATATATAGAACTAGTTTAAGATAACAAGATTTGTGTTTCGTCGGTTCTTCTGCTATGAATCTACCACTAGGGGGAAAAAAAACAGCAGATCTCATCAACTCTACTAGCATAGGTGTTGCTCGGGGAGCCTAGCTAGGACCTCTAGTGTGACACAGAATCTTTAGGTGTTGCTCGGGGAGCCAAACAGGCACTATGTTTAACCAGTTATCTTAATGGTTTTCACAACTGTCATAAACTCTGTTATACAACTCTTAGTTATTCATTTCTAAGTACACACACATCACATGTTGATTTATTTTATATACACGAGTAGAGAAGTCAACTAAACTTGTGGAAATAGTTGAAGAACACATAACGAATATTAAAGCTTCAGTCAAAGGATTATATAAAATTTAAAACGCAATCTCCCAAGCTGGGACTTTCTTAATAGCCTGTTAGTTTGTTACAAAATTTTGCCAGTAAACTACTCCCTCTGTCCCAAAATACATGTCCCTTTTCTAAAACAAATTTGTCCCAAATTACATGTTCCTTTTCTCCTTTCAATGCAAATTTAAGTGTAGTTTTACAAAACTATCCCTACATTTATTGTATCAAAAATTTGACTTTTTTAAACTTAACTCTATTCTCATTTTCCAATGTATTAAATAAGGGTATTAGTTGGAAAATTTTATTCAACTAACTTTATCTTAATATGTGTGCTTTTTAGAAAAGGGACATGTAAATTGGGACGGAGGGAGTATTTAATGGTGGAGTACATGAAAAGTAAAAGTCATCTGGCCACTAATTACTTACTAATTAGAGTATCTGACAGAACAAGTAATTAATGAACTAATGAAGTTTCTTGAAGACTTCCTAACTAGAGATTATTCAAAATTTACCAGATAATGTAGTGTCATGCACAATTAATCTATACATAATTTATACAAGCTAGCTCAATGAATAATAGTCGGCCAGGTTACATAGCTGACTTGATCAAACTTTGACACAGTCATCCCAGCTTGTCACATGAATGTCGATGGATCACATAAGAAAGTGTGAAACTGGGGGAGGTGGACATAAATAGTGAAAAGGTGCCGGAGCCACCGGCTAAGGATGGGGCATTTCAAACATGAATAAGGGAAGGACACTGGCAACTAATTGCTTTTAGAGTAGAAATTATTTCCTCCATCTTTGTAATTCCCGACATAGCTCATCGTACATAAAGATATGTTGCGTTAAGAGCATCTCCAATGGTGTTTGCTAAAATGGTTGTCTAAAATATTATAAAATAATGATTATGTAAAATTTGCTGAATCTATAATGAATTGTACTTCAATGGAGTTGGCTATAATGGTTGGTTATATTTTAAAAGTAGTATGTTATTATCATTTAAATATGGTAATAAATGATGTGGGGTTTTCTTACAGGTCTCTAGCGACAAATATAACCAATATAAATGGTTGTCTATAATTTTAGATAACAGGAATGCCCCGTTGGAGATAATTTTTTTTTACATATTCTCTAAAATTTTTATTTATGGCATGCAATACGTATTTTTAGTTAAGGGTTTTTAAGGGTTGGAGATGCTCTAAGAGCATCTCCAATGCAATAAAACCCTTAGCTAAAATTCATAACATGTTAAAAGTTCATCACTCCAATGGAGCATTCCCCTTGTCTAAAAATTTATTAAATCCTTTATATTTTTTTAATATGGGCCATATTTGTTGAAGCACTAGGGATTTGTAGCAAATGTCATGTCATTTCCCGCCCATTTTCTTCCCATAATTGACCAAAAAAATTAATAATAATAATCATACATTTTTTGAAATATAACCAATCATTATAGATGATCCCCATTGGAGTAAAACACTTTACAGGTTCAGTAAAATTTTAGTCAACTATTATTTTTTAAAAATTTAAACAATAAATTTAGCCAATACCATTGGAGCTTCTATAAGGAATTCATATGCTTTGATTCTGCAAATCTAACCAAAAACTAGAGAATTATGCATTTGTTTGGGTAATGCTATATGCATGCCTTAATTAATTTATCGTTAATATCATCCGTTTTAATTGAATGAAATTCGCACAAGTTTATCTTTTAATATCTAGCTTCTAAATAGCCTCAAACTCACTAAATTAATTAGTCAATCATTTTCTTAGGACTATAAGTTAGGACTAAACTTAATTAAGACACACAACTTGATTAAGACATCTTTTAAGGTTACGTCTATGAATTTGACAAAATATGTACATGTGAACAGTGACGGAGCCAGAGCCAAATTTCAGGGGGGTCCAAAAATTTCTGAAAATTTAAATCGCGCGGATTTTTTTTCCACTAAATCATGCAAAAAATGAAAAATTTTCACTAAATCATGCAAAAAATGGATATTTTCCACTAAATCATACAAACATGGATATAAAAGAAGACAAATAGACCATCTAGGAGGAGTCAAGAATAAGTAAATGATAGAATATATATAATTTTTTCAAAAAAAAAAAAATTTTAAAAAAAAAATCCCACAACCTAGGAGGGGCCAGGGACCCCGCCTCCGTCACTGCATGTGAATAATCAGTAACGGAGCATATATCGTACTTGCATGTTACTCCACTGCGCTACTGGTACTTTTTTATGACTTGACGCGTTTCCATTTTTCCAAGTCCCCCAACTCCACTCTACTATAAAGTCCCCCACTTTCACTTGAACAAACACATTGTCTCCCTCTACCAGCTGGTCTCTCTCCGAATTTGAAAATCAATTTTTCCGCTATATGCAAAAATGTCACAGCTGCTAAAAAACACGATAGCATTCATCTTCATCATTCTTCTTCCGATTTTGTTACCGCAACTCATTCTAAATACACAAGCCCAAACAACATCGCCAACACAAGCCCCCTCCCTTGCTTGTAAAACCTCTGTCTACCCGAAACTATGCCGCTCCATTTTATCCGCATTTCGCAATGCCCCCTCGAATCCTTCCGGATATGGAAAATTCACCGTCAAAGCAAGCCTTAAACAAGCTAAAAAGTTATCAAAAATCATAAACCAGTATTTGAAAAAATCCAAGTATAAGATAGAAATGAGCCATGAGGAGAGAAATGCAATCGAAGATTGTGGAGAACTTTTTGATCTGACGGTCGACTACTTGGAGACCATCACGTTGGAGCTCAAGAAGGCAGACTCACTGACCGATGGACTTATTGGTAAAATTGAGACATTGTTGAGTGGAGTGATGACGAATCAGGATACGTGCTACGATGGTCTGGTTGAGAGTCGGAGTACCTTGGCAGCAGCTTTGAAAGAACCAATTTCGAATGCAACTGTACTGTACAGTGTTTCATTAGGGTTGGTCACCCGTGCCATTGGACGTGACCGGAAGCGTGGTCCTCGCAAGGGAATTGTGTGGCCGGGCCAAGGGTTTCCGACAAACATCACCTTGGCAAAATTAAAAAAGGTGCGTAATCGGTTGCTCTGGCAACTAGTTGTATATGCATGTAATATGTGTGCTTGTTTTAAAGTTAAAACCAAAAATTTTATGTACACATATAAACTAAATATTTGTTTCGGCATTCTAAAATACTTGAAAGAAAATACTGTTAAGTAAAAGCAGTTGTTATAGGGACGAAAGTAGTACTAAAAAATGGAGTAAGAAGAAGAGAACAAACACAAAGAGGTCCCCAAGATATTGGCAATGGTAGTACGGCGTAGGATGGACCATAGTAGGTGTGTAGTATACGATTTAGTGAATCATTCGAAACTTTTTACTTACTCTGCTGACAAAAGGGAAGAAGGATTCTGTTACAAACAGCTACAGCTAGTTCATGTGGTGACGAAACTAGTACTAACTGCCTTAATACTCGCTACACGCATTCTGGCTATTATTCAAACCAAAACCGAATCTCTACCTCTTAAAATAATGGCGTCTCCGGTCTTCTCGAGCAACTGGAAGTGCACTTTCTTTTTAAAACTCTCTCTCTCTCACTGTAGTACACTAGTCGGTGCATATAAATGGAAATACAAGTGCAATCTCATGTTACATAATGCAAGTCAACGTACAATACATAGACATTGTTGACAAAAGTAATTTTACCTTATATTGTTATAAGAATGTAGGAGGCCCAGCTGATTTAACAATAATTGTGTATGCTTACAGTACTTACGTGAATATGCAAAAGGAGGTCCCGGACGAAAGTTGGACGAAGCCGCCGGTATCGTGGTTGATAATATAGTGGTAGTCGACCCAGAAGGATATGGCAACTTCACAACTATAGGAGAAGCTGTAGAATCTGCACCCATCAACTTGAAGCCTGAAGATGGGTACTACATTATTTATGCAGTCAAAGGAATTTACGAAGAATATGTCACAATTCCTAAGCAGAAGCAAAATATAATGTTGCTCGGAGTTGGGATTAATCGGACCGTCATTACCGGAAATCATAGTGTCATCGATGGATGGTCAACCTTCAATTCTGCCACATTTGGTAAGTAGTAAAACTTATTTTCTAACAGTTCAGTACAGAAATTTAAATACTAGCATACTTTTCAACTTAATTTTCTAAATGTACCTATATATGCAGCTGTTTCGGGGGAGAGATTTGTTGCGATAGATGTAACGTTCCAGAACACAGCTGGACCGGAAAAGCATCAAGCAGTAGCAGTGAGGAACAATGCTGACATCTCGACGTTTTATAGGTGTAGTTTCGAAGGTTATCAAGACACTCTATACGTTCATTCACTAAGGCAATTCTACAGGGAATGTGACATTTACGGAACTGTAGATTTCATATTTGGAAACTCTGCTTCCGTTTTCCAAGCCTGCAATATATACGCCCGCAAACCAATGCCTAACCAGAAGAATGCAATCACGGCCCAAGGCCGGTCAGACCCGAATCAGAAAACTGGCATCTCAATCCACAACTGCACCATTCAAGCCGCCCCCGACTTGGCAATGGATATAAATGGTACGACCCAGAATTATCTAGGGCGGCCTTGGAAAGAGTACTCGAGAACAGTCTACATGCAATCGTATATGGGAGACTTGATAACTCCGGATGGATGGTTGGAATGGAACGGGACAGTGGGACTGGACACACTGTACTACGGTGAATACAGGAATCACGGGCCTGGATCTAATACTACTAGGAGAGTTCAGTGGCCTGGTTATGGACGATTGAATGCTACTCAAGCTTGGAACTTCACTGTTTTTAATCTTACCTTGGGAGATACTTGGTTGCCTTACACTACCATCCCCTTCGTGGAAGGACTGCTCATCGAAGACGATTCATAAATTATTTAACGTTTTGAAATGTAACATTTCACCTTCCTGTTTCAATTTGTTGTTTGTTAGTAATCCTGGTATTAAATTTATTGTTAGTCTCCAAGAACATTGGCAATTTCTTTAGGACATACAACAAAAGATCAGTTTCTTTTTCGATACAATATATCTGTTACCGCTACGATCATGGAGTCTTTCGTCTTGATACAAAATATATAAAAAAACACCACCTGAGATAAAGAACACTAAGAACACACCATTACATACTTGTACTGCACATACATGCGCTTCATAACACAAAGCCAACGAAAAACTGCATATATGGCTGTCCCGCACCAGCAACAGCTATATAGTTATTCCAACAGAAATACAACACAAACTACTACAGGTAGATAGATAGATAGATAGATACTGCATTCCTAACAACGGGGTCGTCGGGCATGATCAGTTTTTGGTCCTGAACTTGGACTCATCGATCTCAATGCCTTCCTGCTCCGCACGTTCACCACCAGACATGTCGTTGGTGGTAAGCCCACCTTTACGGCCCATCTCATGATACCCTTCACCACCCAACTGCTCCTTCCTCGTCTGCCCTCCTTTGCTCCTCCCTGACATCATGTTATATATGTAAAATGTAATCTAATCTACTAAGTAATAATTAACAATTATGTAAAAATATTTCAAGACGAGGCATGCATGTGGAATATGCATGTGTACCTTGAGCAAGGTGCTCCTGAGCTTCAAGGCTTTTTCCGCCAGTACCACCAGGAACAACAGTCTCTCCCTGCCTAGCCCTGGAATCAAGCTCCTTCCTCTCTTGTTGACTCGACATCCTTTTTTTCTTCCCTTTTGACACTCACGATTCTCTCTCTTTTTCTCTCCTTGGTTTTATAGCTCACTCAACATTGTCCTGGATTGAAATGAGCTCGGGGGTGAGTAGTTATTTATAAGGAGTTACAGAGCTACATCTGATTGACACGTAGTGGTTGATGAGGATGTTAACGGAGTGGCACGTAGCTCACACCACAGTGAAACGTGTAACTCAGCGGTATTTCGAGGCTTACAGAGTTGCTCTTGTCTTAACACGTATCAACTTAACTCTGTATTATCTACATTCTTCTTCAGCTTTCATTTTGTCTCAATTACTTCTGTGTTGCTTTTGGTGATACATTGTTTAGTTTGTGAAATTAATATTCAACATTAATTTCGATTTCAATTGTATTTAACACTCTCTCTATCCATGTTGTTGTATTCTACGAGCTCAAATTCATGCCGAGAATTGTTAGAATAGATAAGCTTATAAGTACTTTATTGTTGAAAAAATAATGTGTGATACATGCGGGTATAATTTCTAGATATACTAATAAACACATAAAAATGAATTTACGTATACTAAGGGTAAAGGATAATTCTTATATTTGGTTAAATTTTTTTGTTATTCCCTATTTTTGATTATCCCTCATTCAACAACCACTAAATCTTCGTCATGATCGTTAAATATGACAATACTAAAACTTGTTATAAAAAAATATCTAAGGTTCAATTCCCGACAATAACATATTAATTTTATATTTAATACTAAAAAATATTATATACAAATGTAAGGTTCAAATTTTTTCAATAATATAATGAAATTAATATTTAATATTTATAATATTATAATACACTCTAAACAAATTATAAAAAAATAAAAATAATCCGTGTTTTACACTGATATAAGCTAGTATAGATAATAATATAAACGTACATTCTAAACCAAAAATTAGAAAGAAAAAAAACTGTGTTGAATACTTGTTAAAGTAAAAAAAAAGTTAATTTTAGAAAATATATAAAAGTTAACTTTAGATTTACTTTACCCAAAAACAAATGGAATAATTTTCATATCCATACTTTTTTGGGATAGTTTCAAAACTACCCACGTGAACTATTAGATTTTTAAATATATACTACACATCTTTCTAAAATTCTAAAAATACCGACCTTGTTTTCAAAATTCCAAAAATACTACCTTCCTCAATTGCAACTTTTACAACCTCATTTGCAACTTCCAGTTTTCAAATTTCTGATTTCATGTTCTGGGGTTCAGATGTCATTTTCGACCTCTTTTTTGGACTCTGATATATATTAATAATTTAGAGCCCTCCGATCCCATTATGAACAAGTAAGGTGACAACGGGCACCCTTGCCTCAGTCCAATGGTTGATTTGAACCGGCTGGTAAGAGTTTCATTCCATTTTCTTTTTTCTTTTTAAGGCTAGGCTTGCTAGCAACAATAGCAAGAGCAGCAAGAGCAGCCCTGCCTGCGAGTAGAAGAACTTTTGCAGTCTTCTTTTGCTGCTCTAGCAGAGCTTCATCATCACTAGACAAATGCACAGGCTCATCAACCTTCTCACTTCAAGGTTGCATTTCTGGAGCTTGTTGCACTGTCTCCTCAGCAAAAAGAACTTTCTTTAATTTCCTCTTTTTCCTGAAGATAAATTTATTGAAGATAGTGCTGATGCTGAGAAGTTCATGCAAAGTAAACGATACACGTTGATTGCGCGGATAAGCCTTCTTTCCTTCTAACGAAGGCAAGCCGTTAGTCAAGAGGTTAGTTACCAGTTCTTCGTTCATAGGTACTCCCGGAGGTAGGGAACTGCCCTTTACCCAAACAGTACAAGAATGGCAATATATATATCAGAGTCCAAAAAAGAGGTCGAAAATGACATCTGAACCCCAGAACATGAAATCAGAAATTTGAAAACTGGAAGTTGCAAATGAGGTTGCAAAAGTTGCAATTGAGGAAGGTAGTATTTTTGGAATTTTGAAAATATATATCAGAGTCCAAAAAAGAGGTCGAAAATGACATCTGAACCCCAGAACATGAAATCAGAAATTTGAAAACTGGAAGTTGCAAATGAGGTTGCAAAAGTTGCAATTGAGGAAGGTAGTATTTTTGGAATTTTGAAAACATAAAAGTATAATGAGGTAGTATTTTTGAAAAAATGATTTTATAGAAGTGAAAAGATAGTTGGGTGGTAGTAAAATTGAAAATAATTATTAAAATCTTATGTATTTATGTAAATATCCCTACTTTTTTCTCATAGTATATACCTCTCTCATTTAAATTTTAAAATTATAAAAAACTATTAAAATGTAATTTTATTTTACAAATTTTAATATTATATTCATCACATATCATAGAGGACATTTACAACAAACGATATCATGCACAATTCAGAGTTAAAATCACTAAACGCATTACCGTCCAATGATAGGATCCAAAAGATTACATGAAAGGAGGAATCATAGTAGCTTCGTTCATAGTAATTTTAACCCCGATCGTAAAACTTATTTTTACAGTTAAAAAATGTCGCAGGCACCGTAAGAATGCCATCGCCTTCTTTCACCCGTACACCAACGACGGTGGTGGAGGAGAAAGAGTGTTATGGTGTGCAGTCAAGGGAATCCAAGAACTCTCTCCCGATCTTGAATGTGTTGTTTATACCGGCGATCATGATGCTTCGCCGGAAAATCTTACTGCACGTGCCGTGGATCGCTTTGGTGTTACATTACTTAATCCTCCTAAGGTATCTTATTATTTCATTCTATCTCCCTCCGGTTTCGTAAAATTGCTTGTTTCTATCGTCATTGCGAAACTATAATTTTAGATCATTGTTTGTACCGGGAAGTCGATTCGCGGCATTCTATAATTTAATGTAAGGTAAAGAAAAATGAAATTTTGTCATGTTAGTCAAGTTAGGTTATGGGAATCTTTACCATAAATTCGAATGATTGTGAAAGTGAGGGATTAAAATAGGGAAATGTTATTTCCAGAGCTTTTTTTTATTTCCAGAGCTGGATTTGTAGCATATGCCCCCTGCATTCACAAAGTGTTGCATATTGTGATACATTATGTTACAAATAGCTCTGGAAATAAAAAAAGAGCTCTGGAAATAACATTTCCCTTAAAATAACAAAATTAATGTAATGGAATTTTAGCATTGTGAATCGTTAATATATTTACGGTATTATATATGCATGTCAACTTTGGACCAAGAGGCTAGTCAGGTAGTTGGTGTTAAGTGTTGATAATGAATAAGTTTAGCTTGAAAATTGCTTTGAGTTGATTATAGAAAATGATTCAAGTATGAAACATTAGATGAATTTTTGGTCCTTAGTAACTAAGAGGGTGTTTGGGATTGCTTAAAATAAGTTACTTTTGACTTAATGGAGGTGTTTTTAACTTAAAGGAGAAAGTGAAGTTGTTTACTTTAAGTTGAATGAAAGTGTTTGGGTAATTTTACTTAAAGTTAAATGGGGGTTTAATAATTTTGACTTAAAGTGAAATTTGGCTTTAAAAAATTTTAAATTCATGATATTTAAGCTTTACAAGAATCGTGGAAAAAAAAATCAAAAAAAAAATCCATAAGTCATAAGTCATAAGTCAAAAGTACCTAAAAGGAGCTTATGACTTTAAGCAGTTTTTTAACTTAAAGCGGGCTTAAAGCCAAGGTACACAAACACTCCAAAAACAACTTAAAGCTAATTTTTACTTTAAGCAAGGTTTGCCAAACATGCTCTAAGTCATGCTAGCAAATGAAGAATGCTTGCCCGTAGTTTCGCCTGAGACATCACTAATTAAAATTTATTGTCCCCTTCTATAAAAATTGTAGCAAAGTTCATGTGTTTCTTACTCAAATTTGTTGTAAAATGGGCTATATGTGAAGGCGAATTTATGATTAAATCCTTATGTGGTGTTTGGTTGGAGAAAATGGAATGGAATGGAATGAGTAAAATTAATGGGAAACGATGGAGTTTGGAAGGAAGATTTGGAAAAATAAATGAGTGTAAATTTGTTATGATAGAAGTTGTGAAGAAAATGGGTATGGAAAGGAATGGAGCATTCCTTCTCAAAATGGAATTCTTGATCTCTAGTTTAGGTTATCATGAATGGAATGGAGTAAAGAATGAAAAATGTGAACAATCGTAGATATTAAAGCTCAAATTTCATTCCATCCCTTTCATTTTCATTCATCCCGACCAAACACAACATTAGTTTTAGGATGTAAAATGTAGCGGATGCTGTGGTTGAGTAATGGTATACACTGTGAACAAGCATCCTTTTTATCCTGTTCATGTACCTCACTTCTTTTATATCAGGTGGTACATCTAAACAAAAGGAAGTGGATTGAAGATACCACATACCCTTGCTTTACAATGATTGGTCAAAGCTTTGGTTCAGTTTACCTCTCATGGGAAGCCTTATGCAAATTGGTTCCTATATATTATTTTGATACAAGTGGATATGCTTTCACATATCCTGTTGCGAGGATATTTGGTTGCAAGGTTATATGCTACACGCATTACCCAACAATCAGTTTGGACATGCTCTCTTGTGACGATGCGAGGACTTTAACGCACAGTAATGATCCTGTGGTTGCTAAGAGGTTTGTATTCTGAATATTTCTGGTGAACTATAAGTGATTATATGTACTCGTCGTCCATCTCTATAAATGTCTAAAAACGCCTATGGACCAATCCCAGGTACATTTAGCATTTGTAAAATGAGTGTATATAGATATATATGCTTTATATCGTTATAAATTATGATCAGAAGTTCTTTAGAATTCATACCACAAACTTTGTAGTTAAGGGAGGATCCACTATATATATCTGAATTGCGAATAACCAAAGTGTCAATAGAAGGGTCATCTAATCTTTTTACACTAAAAAGATTTCTCATATTTTGTATTTTCTTGGGATCGTCTACAAAGCTATATTTTCCATCATACTATGACCTAACATAGCTATCTCCAAACCTTTCAACATTCTTACCTTGTACTCACATTATTTTATCACTTCTACTAGTTGGGCAAACGAAGGGACAGAGGGACTAAAAGGTGTGCAATAACTTATATTTAAGCTCCGCGATTCCTTCAAATCTTAACCATGAACCTTTTTTTATGTATTTAGATATATGCTTGTCTATATGTTTTGTAAAATTGTGCTTTAGTTCTAGTAATTGCTTCCATTTTGAAATGTTTAGCAATTTGATGTTCCGCTATTTTTCCCCCTTCTTCTCATAGTTATATAAGGCTCATGCCTAGGCGCAAGGCAAAAACAACTCGCTTCACGCAACAACCTAATAGAGGAACACCTCGTGCTATACAATACCTAGGCACCAGGCAATCATGCCTAGCTTCACACAACAGCTTCAAAGAGGCGTAAGCCTCACCTGCTTAGGTGCGAGGCGCTCCTCTTCCAAGTGAGACCTAATTTAACCTATTCAAAAAATAGAAAAAACAGCTTACGAGTCAATCTGTCTTAGATTTTATTTTTTCAAACATATAAGATGTGATTACATTTGTAATGTGGGAGGATATGCTGAGACTGACCTAATGTATTGCCCTTCCCTTAGGCACTCATAGTTGCAGGTATGTTTTTCCTTCTTCTCTTTTACCTTTTTGTCATTGTTGGTGGTTGTGATGGTCAGTTACCGAAATTCAAATATTCACAAATCCTACCTCCACTGAGAGTCGAAACTCAACATCTTGTAACTATGCAACAATTCTAGGGATCATCCTTTCTCTCTTCCTTTTTCTCCTTTTGTGATCTATTTCTTCTCTCTGAGTAGATTATTATGATTCATATTTCATAACAGCTTTAATGTGACTGTGCTTATAACTTGTACTATTAAGTATTAATTTAGTGCAAGAATATATTATTACTGCTTGTATGTGAAGTTCATATATGACCTTATTGACAGTGTTCTGCTATCCCGTTTCAAAGTCATCTATTACACGTTTTTTAGCTGGCTTTATGGGATCGTAGGCTCTTATGCACACCTTGTGATTAGGGATGGGAAAAAAATCCGATCCGACGGATACCCGATTCGAAATCCGATTTTTTATCCGATCCGAACCCGATATTTTGGATTTGGATATGGATATGGATTTAAATTTTAAACCCGAAAGATTTTGGATATGGATATGGATTTCATGAAACCCGATCCGAAACCCGATCCGATACTCGAAACCCGATCAAAACCCGAGCCGAACCCGAAACCCGAAAAATACCCGACTTTTATTTATTATATTTTATATATTATATATTATATATAAATGTATATTATAAATACATATTATACATACACTATTTTATATATATATTATATATTATATATTATATATAAATGTATATTATAAATACATATTATACATACACATATCTTTGAGACATAAGATATGGAAAGATCGAGAAAATAAATTGTCATGGATGTAGCGGTATTTTTTAACTTACTTACACAATTTTTTTTATTTTTTTGTTAAGCAACTTATTTACACTATTTTTAATTTTGAATACCCGAAAAAAACCCGATCCGATCCGAAACCCGACGGATTTGGATTTGGATATTGAGTTTTGGATCCGAAACCCGATACGATCCGAAACCCGAAACCCGAAAATATTTGGATTTGGATTTGGATTTTGCAAAACCCGAGCCGAACCCGACCCGTTCCCATCCCTACTTGTGATGGTTAATTCTTCTTGGACACGAGCTCATATTGATAAGCTGTGGGGAATTCCAGATCGTATCTTCCGAGTCTATCCCCCTTGTAATACCTCAGGGCTTCAGGTTTTACATTTTGACTTTCATATCAAGTCTTGTTCATCCATATCCTGGTGTTTAAGACATGCACGCACACCCACGTCTAACTTATGCTTTATTACTTTACATAATGGTGATGATATTTACTTAGGTGCTTCCACTGGAGAGGCCAGCAATACCTCCAAAATTTATTTCTGTGTCTCAATTTTCGGTGTCTCAATTTCGTCCAAAGGAGGTAGCTAGTCAGCATATACAAGGTACTCTAGCTTTACACACCAAACCTTATTCCCTCACCTCAGATTTCTATTTTTTAGGCACACGGTCTTAAACTTGAGGCATTTGCACTTGCCATAAAGAGTTTAGATTCAACCTTGGCTAAGCCCATACTCCAGTTCATCGGTAGTTGTCAAAATGAGGCAGATGAAATGAGGTTGCAGAGATTGAAAGATCAAGCTATAGAATTGAAGGTTGATGATTATGTAGAATTCTACAAGAATGTTACATACAGGTATGCTGCTTTTAGAATTCTATGCTCTTATTGATGTAAATGTATGGTTTAGTCAGTGTACCTATTATTCTGCAATATGTCGATGGGTAGTGATATATCTAACCAGCTATAAATTAATAGGTTCCTTTACAAGGTATAATTGAATAAAGAAACTACCTATGGAATTAGGATTTTCATAACTCGACCTACATTTCATGATTTATAATCATGGTCGTAGACGGGATTCTTCTTGTCATAAATCTGTTCTACAAGGAATTATGATATGTAAGAGGGAAAAGGGGGACTTGTAGCTTGTGAAGTTGTGATTTACATATTTTCGTAGATTGCAAGGATGCCCATGGGCTCGAGTCCTTGAGCCATACTGCATAAAACATTGGTGGTGTTTGGCTTAACTTTAAATAAGTCTTTATGAACTTATTTTCGGGTAAAAATTTCATATTTTGATAATTTTTTTAATACAAGTATTTAATGTATGTTTAAGATTCTATAAGTTGCAGAAAAGAGTTAAGTTTTTCAAAAAAAAATTAGGAATCTCTAACTTTGTCTTAAAATAAGTTGACTTATTCTGGAAAAAAAGTTCCCCAAACACCCATATTATTCATGTTGGTATTCTGCAATTTAATTTGTAGATCACACCATAATGTAGTGTCCTTCAGTTTCAAAGATGCTTGTGTATGCTACTGAACATATCGAAGTTGTCCTCCTTTGAGGGTTGAAATTCTTGAACTTTAATCATTAATTGTGCAGGGATTTAGTTCAACTTTTAGGTGCCGCAGTTGCAGGAATTCATGCAGTGACTGATGAGCATTTTGGCATTAGTATTATAGAATACATGGCAGCAGGAGCAATTCCAATTGGTAGTTTCTTTACCTCAACTTCTTTATACAATTTTAATCTTCACTTGAAAAGAGTATTGCTTTTCTGTAGGCATGCAAAAGAAGCAATGAACATTGTCTAGTAAACACAGTTTTCTTTGTACGTACCATTTTCTAACTGACGAGTTTAGAGGACTTTGTTTCCGACACATATCATACTATCTGTCTGTCACACAAGCGAGTACTACAATGTCCTTGCACATGAATAGTGTTGCCTATTTGACATTTGGAAACCATACATGTACAGCTCATAATTCGGCAGGACCAAAAACGGACATCGTATCGCAAGAAGATGGAAAACAAATCGGATTTCTAGCTCAGCATGTAGAAGAATATGCTGATGCTATGTTGCAAATTCTAAGGATGCCGGAAAGTGAGAGGCTGGAGATGGCTGATGCTGCAAGGCAGAGGGCCAGCAGATTTTCAGAGCAGAGGTTCTATCGACATTATAAAATGGTTATCCAGCGGATCTTACCCAAGTAGTAGAAAACTACAGGGCCATTTGGCTTATAAGTTACTTGTTATTGAATAGTATATTATTTATTATTTATAATTTTAACTATCCGTAACTTTTGTTGTGAGCGTATGTATAACTTACTAAAAATAATAACAGAGATTAGAGTTTACATGTTATGGTCTGTCAAGTCAGTTAAAATCTAAAATAACTCCGTGAAATAAGTACAACACATTTACTGTTTTTAGAGTATAACTCGCAGCTGATGGTTTTTTTATCTAGACTAAATTGCATTTCGCAACCCTTTGGTTCTTTCCAAAATCACTTTGGTATTCATAGTTTGCATAAATGCACTTTGCAACCCACAACTTAATTTGCCGGTTCAAATTGCACCCCTTTCGTCTGTTTTTGACCAAATTGCCCTTGATAATTAAGGAAAAATTCGAAAATTTAGGAAAAATTCGAAAAATTAGAAAAAAAATTTAAAAAATTTAGGAGAAATTCGAAAAATTAGAAATTTTTTTTTAAAAATTTAGGAAAAATTCGAAAAATTAGAAAAAGTTAGGAAAATTTTAAAAAAAATTAGGAAAAATTCGAAAAATTAGGAAAAATTCAAAATATCGGAAAAAAATTTCGATTTAGGAAAAATTTCAAAATTAGGAAAAATTCAAAATTTCGAAAAATAAAATATGGCATAACAATAAAAATCGAAAAATTTAGTACTTTATAAAAAATAAAAAATGGAAAATTTCAATTTTTCGAATTTTTGCTTTTTCCAAAATTTTGAATTTTTCCTAAATTTTCGTATTTTCAAATTTTTCCTAATTTTTTTTTGAATTTTTCATAAATTTTCGAATTTTTGAAAATATCCCTTAGTTTATTAAAAAATTTCGAATTTTTGCTTTTTCCTACATTTCGAATTTTTCCTAAATTTTCTAATTTTTCCTAATTTTTTTCGAATTTTCCCCTTTTTTTTTTGAATTTTTCTTAATTTTGTAATTTTTTCCTAAATTTTCGAATTTTTCCTTATTTTTTTTAAAATTTTCCTTAATTATCAAGGGCAATTTAGTCAAAAACAGACGAAAGGGGTGCAATTTGAACCGGCAAATTAAGTTGTGGGTTGCAAAGTGCATTTATGCAAACTATGAATACCAAAGTGATTTTGAAAAGAACCAAAGGGTTGCGAAATGAAATTTAGTCTTTTATCTATAATAGTTTAAGCTACAATTTACTAAACAAATATGTATCTTTAATCTTTATAGTGCTGCTCTATTTACCTGTGTTTTTCTCATTAGTTTAGTAGTGGGGTTGCTGGGTATTCTATTTACGTTAGAATTTTAAAATGCTTTAATGGATAAAGAGAAATAGTACTCGTACTCTGCTCAAGCCCTCAAGGGGTTTGTAATTTAATGCTGGTTGGGCTTTATGAAATTCATTGGTAAGACCATCTCCAACGCGAGCCCAAGTGCTGCGTTGGCGAAAGTGTCTTGGATCCACTTTAAGCTTTTTGCATTGAAGTAAAAGTTGGACCTGGCCAGAGCCCGAGTTGGTGGCTGGACAAGTGAAGCAGGTTTTATCTCTTTTTTTTTGTTTTTTTATGTGACTAGAGTACATGAATGGGGCCATGGGACCTATTAAAAGGTGGACTTGGCCGGCTTTGCATTGGAGCAATTAGGACAAATAGAGTGGAAATCCAGTTTCTGCACACATGGATCAAAAATGGGACCCAAGAAACTTGGACTTGGGCCTCCGCATTGCGGATGGTCTAAGATACAAGCTGGATGAAGTTACTAAGTTAGAGGCTTGCAAGGACAGTCGACCCGCCACTCTTTTGCAAATTTAAAATGTTGCAATTTCTTGGGGGTTGTCAAGAAGATAAGATACTAATGCAGCCTTTCTGGGTTTGGAAACTATTAGATCATATTCTGATATTATTGGTTTCTTTACATGCTACCTGACTTCTGAATTGCTGGGAAGAGGCAATCCCTCGTGACTTTACAAAATCACTGACTCCAGGGTCAAGGGTTTGGACCGAAAGACCAGATTTTTTTGATTTTACGGACCGGAGACCGGACCGCCTACATACAATCCGGTCCGGGTCGTGGACCAGTAGACCCGATCCGATATAATTTACCGGTCCAGACCGGAATGTTGTGCCATCCTATTGATAATAGTAGTTTTACAATTAGAGTTGTAGGTTTTGAGGAATGAAAAAAACTTTTTGGTGATACCTCCTCTCAAGTCTCAACTTCCGAACGCTCAAAACTGGGTTGGTCTTCATGGACTACCACTACGCTTCTCAACCTCTCAACATTTCTAATTTGGTTCCTATGATTGAACTTGTATCGACGATTAAATTTGAACGGTGACAGTTAACAACTTTCCATGATTAAACGGCTCTCAACTATAATTGAGTTCGCGAGCAAAAAAAAGTTACATTTACATTTGTCACTGTACAAATTCGTTAGTAAAATGCTACTAGTCCCAGTTCTAATGTTATAAATGGGCAGTTGCACTGCAGTAACTACTAGTAAAAGATGCAGAACAAAAGCTCCCATTAGAGAACAAAATAAAACGACAAGTACGAGACAATAGAGGTAGGAGAGAAATATTGAAAAAAAAAAATTAAAGAGTGCAAAATTTTTCTGAAGAAATTTGGGAAGAAAATGAGTATGGAGGAGAACGTAGCCATCTCAAAATAGATGATTTGACCTCCAGTTTAGGCTGTTAGAATTTAATGATTGATGAAATGAATTAATTTTCTTTAATTTACTTATAGTGTAGTTCAAACCTTGTTACCTTGTTGCTTTTTTTCTTATATACTACTAACCTTCGTCTCTTGTAAATATCAGCAGTTTTTTGTTAATTCAGGACCTCAATCACCCCACTCCCCTATTCATCCATATCCTCTTCCCTTTTGTTCTCAGAAGACCCTATAACCACCCATTTTCTGCCCCCGGAAAACAAAAACTCCGGTGGAACTCAAAGACAAGATAGGTAAAGTAAATGATTAAAGACACAAGGAAGTTGCCCCTCTTATGAACCCAGTAAACAAGGCCTGAGTAATGGTCTTTCATTAGCACCGCATTACTGGTCATTCCGCGAGGTCTTGACATCTTTGGTGGTGCTACCAGCTGCTCCACCACTGCCCCTTTTTCCCAAGAACAAAGTTTTTTTAGTTGGCCGTACATGGAAATAGGTAGGTTTCCACAGCCAGAATGTTGCCTGCTTGATCTGATGCTATAACAAAACACTTAAAACTCCACCGCCCACGCTGAAGAAAAGCAGAGTGTCCAGCAAAGCAGGCTTTTCTGGACATGTTAAGCAGATCATCCGAGCAAGTTTCAGTGAGGCAGCCGGTCAGAAGGGTCGCCTGAGGAGAACAGTTACTAAATTGTGAACCCAAGACATTGCCTAGGGGAAAATCTGGTGAGGGAACAGATGCTATCAAGTTGTCATACTGGAGGTTGATCAGTAGGAGAAAGTGAAAAGAGGGACTGACAAGAGAGATGGAAGACATGGTGAGGACTGAGAACAATACAGAGGCTGATTGCTAATGAAGTTCGGATTCCCTATAATATAGGAGTAGTTATTTAAAAATCCCACAGAGGATCTGAGCCAGGGTCTGCTAACGAAAAGAAACTGTGGCAGGGTAGACAGTTTATAATTTTTACAATAAAGTTATGATATGTATAATTCATCTTACTTTAATTGTGTTGTTAACTCTCTATGTTAATAAATTGATTAGAACATCTCCTGAGCCATTTTTCCAAATCGATTAATAAAAAACACAAAGAACAATTTTATTTTGATGTTAGCATGACAATGTATATTAAAGAAATTAGTTTCTTAGAAGTTAGAACTCACTTTAGGGAAGCATGTTATTTAAGGAAGAAACACAAGTTCATTTGCTCAATTGGCATAACCAAGGAGTATGTTATTCAGGAGAAGGCATTAACAACTACAGCACAAGCAGAGTTTAATTTACAAAAATGCAATGCCACTTAATTTTCAAATATTCCATCTCCTTGCCATAAAATGTCATTTCACGCTCGACATCACATAGCTAATACTAGCGAAGTTCATACTACACAAGGATGGCATCATGAACTTGAATCAACTTGGGGACATTTATAAACTTACATAGAATTGTTATAAATTTTAAACACTGCAGTAATATATACCAACCAGTATGAATTGATAACATAGTAATGTGTCAGAGGCAAAGATGAAAGATAGAATCAAGAGACTACACTACTATTTTCAGCACCTTCCATATAGTAGTACCATATATGCATTTTCTATACTCAATACTACAGGTGAAACCAATGCTATTGTATAATAAATTCAGAAGAAACCACAAGTTCCGATTCACAATCGAAGATTTGTCTCCCCATAGGTGAAAGCAACTTACGCACATACCAGCTTCTATTTAATGTCCAAATAAAAGTACCTTGATGTATATAACTAGTCCTTAACTTGTCAAAGAAAATTAACAATGTCATTTTAAGCTTACAATTCTACTACCACACCTCGCTTACAATCAATAAATAATACTAAGTTACGACAATCAGATATCGTTCCACTACGTAGCACCAATTCCCCTAAAATTCATCCTGATTTTCAATTAATACAAAAATCCAACAAAATCAAATAAAACGCAAGGTATGAAAATAACAAAATATCAAGCAATAAAAAGCTAAAAAATTATCCAGGCAAACAAAGCTCCATTGATTAGCAAAGAAAAAACACAAAAGTACGAAAACATTAAAAACGGAAATAGATTGTAATAAAACTGAAACAACACTGAAATTCTAAGACAATGGAACCTAAGAAAGAGAGACAGCAGAGGAGAGAATCATCATAATCATCGTCGTAATCATAATCATCAGTCAATCTACTTAGATCTCTGTCTCATCTTTCGACGCTTCCTCTTCAACCTCCTCATTCTCTTCTTCTTCCACTGCCCAATACATACACACATACATAAGGTTCAAACAATAATCAATAATCGAATCAAATGAAAATAAAATCTGAGATTAATTAATGAGAGAAATTTACCTTGGCCCTCATGGTTGGTTTGGAATTGGATTAGCTCTCGCTCTGTTTCTGAAACCCTAATTAAAGGGTGCGGCGAATATAAGAGAGGCTGAGACTCAGAGAGAGTTGCCTTTGCGATCTATTTATAGGGACCCTGATGTGTATGAGAGTCGCTGGTTCGATTCGCTCCCCCGTTTAAGAATAATATTGATTTTTTATAATTCGGCATCTAGTCACACTAATATCGTACTCGGTGTTTTATTTTTTGTTAATTTGTCATTTTTAAATTTGTAATGTAAAAATACTTATGTTTTATTATTTTAAACAGTTTGAAAATTAAGACATTAGATATTCTGTGAGGTAAAATATCATGACCCCTGAAAAAAAGGTAAAAAAAATTTATGAAGCTATGAAAAATCATGAATAGTTTTTTGATGTCTATGGTTGCAAAGATAACACACTTGATGGTAGAGATGTTAAAAAACGTGAACCCCGAAATCCGGCCCGATCCGATTCGAAAAAAAACCCCAAAAGCTCGGTTCGGCTCGGCCGGGGGACCTAAAATGGGCCTTCTATTTTTCACGAAGCTCGGCCCAAAGCCCGAAAAGCCCGGATAAAAGTCCGGGTCTTTTGAAAGCCTGGATAATGCCCGGGCTTTTAAAAAGCCCGGCCCGTAGCCCGAATAAAGCCCAGATTAAGCCTGAATAAAGCCTGAAGCCCGGATAAAGCTTGGATAAAATTTTTTATTTTATTAAACTATTTTTAATATAACTTATAATCTACATTTAATGTGTTTAGTTTGTTTAGTTAGCCTTAGTCCCGATCACAGTTCACATTTAAAGTTATTTTCACCAAATTACCAAAATTTGTATAATTGATGATTCAAGAAAATTATTTTTAGTTCAATGGTACTAATCCATTTATTATTATTTTTTTGTAAATAAAACATCTCGCAAAACAACAAAATAAATATTTACTAATATTAGACTCGTAAAAATTGAAAATCAGTTCAACATGATTTAGTTCTGGAAAAATGAATACTCCAAAAAAATTGACATTTTTAATAAGTAATAATTGAACTTACTCGATTTAAGGATAAGATTAGGGTTAGACTTTATTTTTTTTCAATTTTTTCTTGAATGATCCAATCATCCAACTGTACCGTCCGTACGGATCTCAATATCATTGTGAATTAGTTATGTATGTCAAAAATGTCAAAAAAAAAACATTAACGTCGTGATAACCGATAAATAAGTAATAACTGAACTTACATGATTTAGGGATAAGATTAGGGTTGGACTTTATTTTTTTTCAAATTTTTCTTGAATGATCCAATCGTACGGATCTCAATAACATTGTGAATTAGTCATGTATGTCAAAAATGTCAAAAAAAAATATTAACACTTTTAGTAATCACTGAACTTAAACGATTTAGGGTTATAGATTTAGGGATAAGATTAGGGTTGGATTTTACTTTTTTTTTCAATTTTTTCTTGTATGATCCAACCGTACGGATCTCAATATCATTGTGAATTAGTCATGTATGTGAAAAATGGTGAATTTTAAAAATTAGTTGTAGTAATTTTATAATGAAAAATTATTTTCGAATAGGTAGTTTGTATTGATTCATTTTCTTTAAATTTTATCTTTAACGATCCAATCGTATGGATCTCTAAGTATTCGATAAATATAATATAATTCGATAAAAAGTAATTTGTATTGATTCATTTTCTTTAAATTTTATAAATATATATACTTAGAAATTTAATTTTTTTAAAAATGTAATTATACAAATTACATTTGTGCGAGGACTTGAAATGGTTAAACCTATTACTTCGAAAATTAGGCAGTTGATACTATATTGTTATGGAAACAACAGGAGAAGACAGGATTTTAGTAAATTTGTGCGTGGTCAAGCCGTTAAATACTTAAAACCTGCTGTTGACATGCCTATTAGATGGAACTCAACTTACAAAATGTTAAAACGTGAATTTAGATAAAGAGTTGTTTTATTTGATTTTCATAATTCTTGGAATGGTCCGGTTAATAATATAAGTAATGCAGATTGGACAAGAATTAAGGAGTTAATAAGTATTCTTAAATTTTTTTATAAGTCAACGAAAAGATTGTCCGGGGTTTATTATCCTACAACTCCTTTAGTGTTAGGAGAATTTTACTTGATAACAATGGCTTTTATAAATTGGCATAATAATGATTTTTGGGCACCCGTTATTTATACAATGCGTGAATTTTTTTTTAAAATATTATGAAGAAATGTCACAAATGTTTTGTTGTGCCTGGCTTTAGATCCTAAGATTGGAGTTGATTGGAGTTGAAAGTCTTATAGAATGTATTAATAGTAACTTAGGAATTGGTAGTGATGTAACAATTGCTAGTATTCAAAAGTTTAATGAAACACTAAATGCATTTTATGTTGAGTATAAAACAACGAAAGCAAAACCTAAAGCGAATAAACAAGAACAAGAAATAAACGACAATCACACAAGACAAAGATTTACGTGGTTCGGAAATTCCTACTCCACAAACCGCACTAATTTTGTATTGATCTCTCACAATTGTGTTGTGTGTTACAATTACAAGAGTATTTATAAGAGAAGAAACTGGGTCAAAATAAATCAGATTCTAATTCTGAAATTCCTAACTCTAATTAGAGTCCAATTCAGGAATTTCTAACTCAAGTCAGAATCCAATTCCAATTATAAAACCTGATAGACTCCACAAACCCAACAATCTCCCACTTGGAGTCTGACCACATCTTCACTTCACTCTTGTAAATCTAGTAACAAATAATCCCTCGATCAATAACTCTGACTAGTGCAGCGCCTTCTCATCAATCAGTTCTGAAGGCCAATTGAAGCTATGTAAAGCTTCAACTTTTCATTAGTAACCACCTTAGTCAACATATCCGCAGGATTCTTTGAACCAAGGATTTTCCTCAAGGACAAAGTACCATTGCTAATCAACTCTCTTGTAAAGTGATATCTTAGCTGAATATGCTTCGTCCTAGCATGAAACACAGGATTCTTCGCAAGATGAATAGCACTGTGACTGTCACTATACAAAGCACTGTCCGCGTGTTTCTTGCCCAACTCCTCAAGAAAATTCTTCAACCAAATCATCTCCTTGCTAGCTTCAGAGTAGCCATATATTCTGCTTATGTGGTTGAAAGAGCAACACTCTTTTGAAGTCGAGACATCCAACTAACTGCTGTGCCACCCAAAGTGAAAATATATCCCATAGTACTTTTTCTTGTATCCAAACATCCACCCAAATCTGCATCAGAGAACCCTTCCAAGATAACATCTTTCTTGCTGAAACATAACGCAACCTTGGATGTGCCTTTCAAGTAGCGTAACAACCACTTGACTGCTTCCCAATGCTCTTTTCCTGGATTAGACATGAACCTGCTAACAACTCCCACTGCATGAGCAATATCCCCTTGTACACACCATAGCATACATCAAACTGCAAACTGCGGACGCATACGGAACTTTAGCCACATCTTTCTTGCCTTCATCCGTTTTAGGTGACTGCTTTTTCGTGAGATTAAAGTGAGTCACCAACGATGTACTTCTGGTCTTCGCATCCTGGACACTGAATTTCTGTAACAATTTCTTAATATACTTTTCTTGAGATAATTTCAGAGTACCTTCAGACCTATCCCTTATGATGCTCATACCAAGTATTTGTTTTGCTGCACCAATATCTTTCATCTCAAACTCCTCAGACATTTATCTCTTTAACCTGTTGATTTCCCTCATGTTTGATCCTGTTATCAACATGTCATCAACATACAATAACAATATGATATAAGATGAATCAACATAAAATAACAACAATGATCCATAGCACTCCTCGTGTACCCATTCTTCATCATAAAGCTATCATACTTCAAGTACCATTGTCTTGGTGCTTGCTTCAAACCATACAAGCTTTTTATAAACTTGCAAACAAGGTTTTCTTTCCCAGCTACCTGAAATCCTTCTGGATGTACCATGTAGATGTCTTCCTCAAGATCACCATGTAAGAACGCGGTCTTAACATCTAGTTGCTCTAGATGTAACTCCTCTGCAGCCACAATACTTAGCACACTAACTGTAGTCATCTTAACAACCGGAGAAAATATATCAGTATAGTCAATACCCTTTTTTCGTTGATAACCCTTGACTACTAACCTCGCCTTGTATCTCTTGCTGCCATCAGGTTCTTCTTTGATCCGGAACACCCACTTATTTTGTAAAGCCTTCTTTCCTGCTGGTAACTCTTTTAAAGACCAAGTTTCATTCTTCTCAAGAGAACTCATCTCTTTTTCCATGGTTGATTTCCACTGAACTGAATCATCCACCGGAACTGCCTCTGAATAACATTGAGGCTCTCCATCCTCGGTCAATAACATATAATATGCTGAAGGAGAAAATCTTTGTGGTGGCCTCACAATTCTGCTAGATCTTCTTACCTCAGCCTATGGAGTAACTGGAACTGTGTCATCACCATTCTCCAAACTCCCACTATTTCCAGCAAGATCTTCTTCTGTAATATCTTCAAGCACTGGTTTCTCTTTCTCAGGTTGTTCCTTTGCAAACTTAGAATCGACTGAAAGCTTATCCTGGTACACTACACTTTCGTTAAAAGTAACATCTCTACTTCTAACAGCCTTCTTCGTTATTTCATCCCAGAAACGGTAACCCATATCATCTGAGCCATAACCAATGAAGATACACTTCTTTTCTTTTGGATCAAACTTGTCCCTGTCAGAATCTTTAACACGCACATAAGAAACACAACCAAAAACTCGCAAGTGTGAAAGATTTACCTCCTTTTTCTGCCACTCTTCTTCAGGAATCTTGAACCCCAAAGGTACTGAAGGTCCTCTATTTATGATATACGCTGTTGTGCTAACTACATCTGCCCAAAAAGTCTTTGGCAACCCTGCATGCAACCTCATACTCTTGGCCCTTTCATTCAAGGTTCTATTCATGCGCTCTGCAACACCATTATGTTGTAGTGTCTCTGAAATTGTTTTGATCATTCTAATCCCATATTCTGCGCAATAGCTTTTAAACTCATCACTACTGTACTCACCACCATTATCTAACATCAAACTCTTAACCTTCAAACCGGTCTGATTTTCAACTTCGATCTTCCACTTCTTGAAAGTAGCAAACACATCTGATTTATTCTTCAAGAAATAAACCCATATCTTTCTAGTGGAATCGTCAATGAAAGTGACATAGTAGCGAGATCCTCCTAACGACGCAATTGCCGTTGGACCATATCCATCTGTATGAACTAGCTCTAACCTCTCAACCTTGGGTGTCCTCCCTAATTTTGCAAAATTAACATGTTTCTGCTTTCCAAGAACACATGGCTCACAGAACCCAACTTCCACATTCTTCAGCTCTGGAATCTTCCCCTTCGAAGTTAACAGCTTCATACCCTTTTCACTCATATGACCAAGTCTTTGGTGCCACAAAGTTGAAGACCCAATCTCATCAGCAACTGCATTTGCTTCATAGCTAGATTGTTCAACTATGTACAACATCCCCTTTTTCTCTCCACGAGCAACAACTAGATTCCCCTTTATAACCTTCCATTGTCAGTCTCCGAAAGTAACTCGATACCCTTTGTCATCTAACTGACCCACAGATATCAACATCTTCTTTAGTCCAGGAATGTACCTTACATCTTTCAACGTCCAGCTAGTCCCCAAAGAGGTCTTGAGATTAATATCTCCCATGCCCGCAATATCCAAAGTCTCATCATCAGCAAGACGGACTTTACCAAATTTCCAAATTTAACATCAAATCCTTGCAAGGGGTAGCATGGAATGATGCACCAGAATCCATAACCCATGATTCAACCGAACATTCAACACAACAAATCAGAGCATCGTCATCCGCCACTTCTTCAACTACATTAGCTAAATTATCCTCTTTCTTCTTTCCTTTAGGAGTTGCGGGAGCCGTACACTAATTTCTGAAATTTTCTCACAATTCCAACAAACAATCTCCTTGCGATCTTTGGACTGTCCTCTCTTTTGTGACTTCGATCTGCTACGCCCCTAATTCTACCCCCTATCGGACATTCTGCCTCTACTCTCAGTACTCAACAAGGAACCTGACGACTCTCCTGAGTTTCTCCTACGAATATCTTCTCCAAGAATCGTATCTCGAACTCCATCAAAAGTCATCTTACTGCTCCCAGATGAATTACAAATAGCAGTGACAAATCCTGACCAACTTTTAGGTAACGAGGATACCAACAACAAGGCTTCACTAGTACAAAAAGTACCATATGCGTCACCCTTTTTGCGTCTGTTATAGACGAAACAGATGTATAAATCCCTTTTTGCGTCTGTTATAGACGATACAGACGTATAAAGTACTTTTATACATTTGTTGAAATCTCAACAGACGTATATGCCATGATTATACATCCGGTTTTGCAACAAACGCATATTCCCTTTTTTTTACGTCTGTGCAATAATTATTTGTGGCTCTTCTTTTACATCAACCGTATAACAAAGAAAAAATTTAAAAAAATATATAACTATATTATTACTAGCAAGTCAGTTGCAACGCCGATCCCCAATTTTAACATTTCTTTCTTCCTACGAGCCCTAATCGCGCGACCTCTTCAATCCATCGGAAACTAAACTTAGCCCTAATTCACTACCTATACAGCTAATTCAGTTACTGATGAATCCATTATCTTAATACGATTAGAAGTAGCATCTTTATTCATCTCAATTCGATTCTAGGTATTCTTCATCTCTCTCTATCTCTCTCTCCCTCTTTGTACACATACATGTATACATATAAATATATATATATATATATATATATATATATATATATATATATATATATATATATATATATATATATATAGTTTATGTGTATGTTTTAATCTTCTTTCTATTTTTGTGTATATATGTAATTGTTCTGATTTTGAGTACTCTTTGTTACAAATTGTGGATGTGCTCTTATTATATTTTCTGATTACTTTGTAATTTTTTCGTTTAGTTTATGTTTATATGGATGTGCTTTTATAGACACGTTCCAGTAACAATTTTGGAGGTATTCACGGTAGTACTTTGTATTGCTAAATTATGAAGACAATACTTATAGATCTTGATGCAATGGATGGTAAAAGCAGTGTTTCTTTATTGGCGAATGCTCAAGTTCTCCTAATGTCGATACAAGGTACTTTTTCTGTCAAAAGATAAAATAGAAATATTCTATATGAGATCAGCCGAGCCAGGAAAGAAAGTATTTTTTAGAAAGAACACTGTATAAGTGTGTGAAATTGATATATTTGTCAACTAGAATCATCCATTTTCTAAAACATGAGGTGTATTTGTCATTGTTAACTTGTACGAACAAATACTGAGACCTAATTGCTTGTGTAATATCTAATCACTCAAGATTATATTATTTCTTGTTTGTTTGTAAGTATAAGATGGACCAAAGTTATAGATGGCTGGTGAAATGTATCTAGAAGCGTAATCTGGTAAATAGCTGTTTTCTGTTGGAAATATTAACTACTACAGCAACATAGAGGCAGTTATATATCGTATTTAACAAGTCAAGGCCAAGCAAACAATTAACGAAACAAAACACGAAGGTATAAAACATGCATATCAGTAATAGTAAAAACAAATGAAAGACAGAAGACATACCAGTAGTCACAGCTATATCAGTATATCAAATAAACAAACGTATAACACAGTTGAGTCGTCAGGCCTTGCTCGAAGTCCTGACTACTCTTGAAGAGATAATCGCCCCCACTTACACTGTGTCAGGATGCTGGCGATATTCTTCCAGGATAAAACAACTCCGAGTAAGATGATCACAGCAACCAGAATACTCGACTTCGACTAGCACCTCAGTCGCCAGAAAAACCCACAAGTAAAGCAGCTTTGACAGGAAGGGAGTATAGAGTGTAGAGAGGAGAGGAGAATGTAGGGTGTGGTGTATCAAAATCATCAGCCTAGCTCTCTATTTATAGGAGAGGCTAAGCGTAACTGATGCCACCCTATTAATTTTGTAACTGCCGATTTACATTTAATAAAATGAAACGGCTAATTTAATAAAATCAAAATGGCTGATTTAATAAATTGTAACTGTTACGTTATATTTTATCCACACATATCAGTTTTATTTTAATTATACGAATATATATAATATATATTATCAAATTCTGTTCAGGACTCAACATCAGGATGTGGTACCGTCAGGACTTGAGGTCCATCAGTATTTGATCAAGCATCGGGATCTGGTAGTACCTTCAGGATTTCATCAGGACTTGGCCCATCAGTATTAGATGTCTAAACAGTTCCTGATTTATTCCAAGTACTGATCCCAATCGATATATATATATATATATATATATATATATATATATTTATTCTAATTAAAATATATTTAAAATAAATTTAAACACAGAAATAAAATCCCTCGCCCAGGTCGCCTCGCGTACGCCGAGACATTCGCCCAAATTGCCCTTCGACCGACCCGACCCGACCCGAATCGAGACCAGACGTGACGTGGCGTGGCGAGGCACGCGGCGGCGGCGCGCGCGCGTGTGTGTGTGTGCGCGCGTGAAGCACACAGTAACACCATGCACCATCATACACCTTAGTAGTTGTACACTACCCATGTGTGTGATTCTATATAAAGCCAACAACCCCCTTTATTTATTTCAATGTGGGACAAAACACATTCTCATTTTCAAGCACTTTCAAGCTACCCACTTCAACTCTATTTCTCAATGGATTTCACTAAGAAAATTACTTAGACCCATATACGAAAATTTAAGTCCTCATAGCAAGGAACAATTTCAATCGTTAAAATCCAGAATTAACATCAAGAACATAAATTAATTATGCTCTAGAAACTCCATTTTCTAACAATCCCCCACAAATCCATACAGAAATGCTTTAGGTTTTTCATCATGACTTGTTTTTCGGAGTCAGTACCCTTCCGGGTTTGAACCCTCCTAAGTCCCCTACTTCGATGACTACAGGATTCAGATGGAATATCTCACCTTGAATCTTAATCCATTTGGTGTAATCATGTTCTATAGACGACGACAAGTCAAAGGCTATGGTGCCAATCTACGGCTTTGAGAAATTAATGGTCTTGTCTCGATCCTGTTCGTCGAATGCTTCAAGGAATAACCCTTTCCTCTAATTGCGACCACACAATCACATTCGCTTAGCTGGGCATCTCCAGAGATGTACTGCAACCATCTCGTCAAATGACTTGACCCCATTCAGAGTTATAATAACTCTTGCTTACTCGCAGTGTCAGTACCTTCTAGGTTTACATGGGATAGACTCAGATACAACAGTATCATCTATGTAGCAAAGGTACTACCAATTCATCCTTACAGCTTGTTATTACCACATTGAATACACTTCAAGGGATTTCCTCTCATGTGTATTGGGTTCCCACTGATGATAAACTATGATGGGTTGACAGCCCCATCCCCAACCTCGACTTAAGGACCACTGCAGGTTCTAGTCCTTTAGTCAAAGGATCAGCTATATTATTCTGAGTTCATATGAACTCTACAGCTATAATCCTATCAGACACTAAACCCCTTATAGACTTTAGTCTAACTTGGATGTGCCTCTTTGTTTTAGCATTATACTTTTTACTGCTAATCTTGTCGATAGTTGTTTTACTATCATAATGAATAGCAAGCGCAGGAAGAGGTCTACTTACTACAGGTATCACGGACATAAGTCCGTGTAACCATTCAGCCTCCGTCCCCGTGGCATCAAGCGCACACAACTCAGCCTCAAATGTAGACCGAGTTACTATAGTTTGTTTGGTCGACTTCCAGGATATTGCTCCCCCTGCTAAGGTGAACACATATCCAGTCACTCCATTGGAACCAGACTTCTTAGCTATCCAACTTGCATCACTGTACCCCTCAAGCACACCAGGAAACCTCCTATAGTGTAAACTAAGGTACATTGTGCCTTTTAGATATCTAAGTACTCTATCAAGAGCATCCCAATGAGTTCTGTTTGGACAGCTTGTATGTCTAGCCAACTTAGACACAGAGTATGAAATATCTGGTCTAGTACAGTTAGCAAGATACTGCAAGCTCCCTATAATCTGAGAATACCTTAACTGAGACACAGGTACTCCTGAAGTATTCTTGACAAGGGCAACTTTAGGATCATAGGGTGTACTAGCGATTCTATACTGTGAATAACAATATTTCTCAAGTATAGATTTCTCTATATAATGAGACTGTGATAAAGTTATTCCCTCAGCTGACTGAGTCAACTTTATACCAAGAATCACACTAGCCTCGCCCATATCCTTCATTTCAAAATTCCTTTTCAAGAAAGCTTTTGTCTCGTTAATAATCTCAATATTGGTTCCAAACAGTAATATGTCATCTACATATAGGCACAAGATGACACACTCACTACCTTTAACTTTGGTGTAGACACACTTGTCACTATCATTAATATCATAACTGAACGGCACTATAGTTTCATCAAACTTTTTATGCCAATCCCTAGGAGCTTGTTTCAAGCCATTGATGGATTTGATCAACTTACATACTTATCTATTGAGTCGTCAGGGTTCAACTTCCTTTTAAAGATCCATCTACACCCGATGGTAGAACATCCAGGAGGGAGATCAACTAACTTCCATGTTCCGTTAGAAACAATAGAGTCAATTTCACTCTTTACAGCGCCCTTCCAGTGCCTAGACTCTGAAGAATCCATAGCTTGTCGGAAAGTTAAAGGTTCATCCTCGACATTGTAAGTGATAAAATCACTTCCAAAATCCTTGACTACCTTTGCATGCTTACTCCTTCATGGTTCCTCTACCTCCTTAGGAGTAGAGCTACTACTAGGTTCCGCCCCCACATTTGTCATCTTTTCCACATGATCAGGAATAGAACTTGATGTGTGAGTAGGATCTTCATTATAAGTATCTTGAGGCATACCAATCTTCATAGGGTAAACATCCTCAAAGAATGTAGCATCACGAAACTCAACTATCGTGTTTGCCACTATACCATATATGTCAGATTTTAATACTAAAAATCTCATAGCTGTAGTGGTCTCAAGATAGCCTAGAAAGATACAATCAACCGTCTTCGGACCTAGTTTCTTTCTCTTGTGTTCAGGGACAAGTACCTTAGCAAGGCACCCCCACACACGAAGATACTTAAGACTAGTCTTCTTGCTCTTCCATAACTCATACGGTGTCTTATCCATGTGTTTCAGAGGGACTCTATTTAGAATATTGCAAGCCGTATTCAGAGCTTCTCCCCACATGTATTTAGGCAACCCAGAATTAATAAGCATACTATTGAGTCATATATGTTTCAAGATGATGATAACAAATACCACAAGGCAGAAAATAAATCAAGGAACTGAAGCTGATAATCCAATCAGGAAGCCAGCTGTATTGCAGATAAATAAAGGCTACATCTTATGAATGAAACACTGCAAATAGTTAGGATTTAATCTATGTAACAAGCCACAACATGCTACAATCAGATATCCGTAATCAAAAGAGGGGTTTGCCATAACCATGCAAGTATATTCGAGAAGTCAAGAAAAGATGAGTTCGAGAAGTCATTCGAGAACTCTACCAAAAAAGGTTTATTCGAGAAGTCCCAGTTCGAGAAGTCAGAGTGTTATATTCGAGAAGTTCTAGTTCGAGAAGTTCAGACTGTTCTATTCGAGAAGTCTGCAATAACTCTAATCGAGAAGTCTATTCAAGGAACTATTCGAGAAGTCATTCGAGAACTCTGAGGAACTATTCGAGAAGTCATCATTCGAGAACTCAAGATACATCTGTTCGAGAACTCAACCCTGTATTAATAAAACAGAGTTCTCTAAAGGAAACATATCGAATGAAGATCAAACGCAGAATTACTTTACAACCCGTGACTTATAGACAGCGGCCAATTACAAAAGGATGTTACGAGAAGGGAGTCAAATTGTAAATATTCGAAGGCTCAAACTCTTCCAAGTGAAAGGTGAAATCAGTCACAGTATATTCGACTTCAAGGGCAACAATAAGAGTGAAAGCAACCTCCAACATGATTACACATCTACTGAAAGACTCAAAGGATATTTCGACAAATGCATAAAGATTAGCCGTTCTATCTGGGAAGTTCTAGCACAGCTCAATAAGCAGAAAGGCTTATTGACTCTCAAAAAGGATTAACCCTTTTGATAAAGCTACTTTCAGAGATAAAGATCCAAAAGAAAAATGATCTTGTGCAGAAAGCATCACGTGGGCTTGGAAGCTAAGTCACCTCAAAAACTTAGTCACTTTTGAAGAAAGAAACATACACTGTCTGAAAGCCTACTGGGATTGTCCAAATCAAGAAGAGAAGACTTTCAAGATAATTCCAGAAATGGAAATCACTTTGAGTATGTGTGTGTGACAAGTTATATCAAAAATGTATCATTACATTTTATGTAACTTACTTGTCTTCATATAGTTTTAATAAGCTGTATGAGCATCATAGTTTTTAGTAGAGAAGAAAACACTGATCAAGGCTGATAGCTTTAGGTTTTCTTGTAAACAATAAAACTTTGTAACCGCAGCTGTGTATTATTACGCAGAGAATTATCTTCAAATACAACCATCAGGTGGATCAAGCTGATAAGCCAACCCACCTGAGATGTTAGGTCCGGAATAACGTAGAAGGGGGGTTGAATACGTTATTTAAAAAATATTTCGATTTTCGAGATGTGAAAAATGAGGTCAACAACTGAATCGAAATAAAACAATTGGTTCGGGAAAATATCTTTGAACTGATAAAAACCCAAGGGGTGTTACAACTTCTAATCCAACGGATTAGCTTCAAAAACTCGAACACTCCTAAGGATAGTTTAGGCACGAGGACCTTCTATCCGACACTTCCTGAAAGCGGGCTAAGCCGGCTTTCCTACTAGATGGACTGTCTAGCAGCTTACACATAGAAGATATTTAAGAGAGAGAGAAAGTTGTGTGTTGAGGTGTGTTTTGAAATGAAATACAACAGGCCTATTTATAGATTTTCTAGAAAATCACTATGTTGCATAGTACCCCATTTAATAACGTAAGGGGTGACGTTCAGTAGCAGCCTGTTGAATTTTTCAAACTTTCAAAACTGCAGTTTTCAATTCAAAGTTTTAAACTTTGATTTTTTAATTCATGTGGGCCCCACATGTTTCTTACTTTATGAATAGTACTTTTGGGTACTATTCATGAATAGTAATTTCGGTTACTATTCATGTGAATAGTGATTTCGGTTACTATTCATATGAATAGTGATTTTGGATACTATTCATTTTCTCTCTTCTGTTTATTCTGCTGTTTTAATTCACCTCAGAAAATAATTCAAGTACCAGATTAATTTAATTATTTTGTTATAAATAATTAATTAATCTGTTACTTATTTAATTTTCAGAGTAAATTAACTTTTGACAATACCTTGAGATATTATGTCTGTCCTTGATCGTCAATAGGCTTTGGCAATTCTTTCTATGAATTAATGTGTTGATCCTTCCCGTATGTGTTGACACTTGGTGCACTGGTCTGGTTCACAAGTGACTATCACTGATCTTGATCTTCACACCTTCGTTACATTCCAATTTATTAGCCTGCAGCAATATCTTCAAATACATGAAATCTTTTGGCCCTTCAACTGAATCATCTGTACATCTTATTATGTCACTGAGGCTTGATCATGTTAATGAACTTCTTTCAGCGACTTGATCCTTGTTGGTGCATGTTCTTCAAATTTCACGATCCCTGTATAGAGTTAATATTATTTATCTTTTATCCTAGTTGAGTTATATATGTCCTCCATTACATATTACATTTCTTTATACTTTACAATCTCCCCCTATTTGATTGTTAGGGTTTGACAAGCAAATACCTAGAGGATAACTCAACTGTTACAAATAAAATACAAAGATAAATAATATTAAAGTGCATTCTGGATCATATATATACATTTTCCAGATTTCTAAAAATTAACCAAGTGCAAGACAATTGTTCCTGTAGATTGAACATATATTCAAGTTTGCCTTTGCTTTCTTTTCACATAGCACTAATATTCCAATCAGCTTTTCCTTTCCCAAAATAAAGTTAATTCTGTGTCAACAACCTTTTCCTTGCCCTTATTACGCCTAGTAGCTTCTTGATCATCCACCTTCTCCCCCTCAGTTGGGTTATCCTCCAGAGTAGTAGGATGTGGAGTTGGTAAATTAGACGAAGCTGTCTTCCCCAAGGAATGAATTGCATGACTAAACTGGGATGCCATGGAACTTAATTGAACCTGGAATGCATCATGTTGAATAAGTTGCAAATTTTTGATTTCTGCAATGGACTTACAGATATTTTGCAACTCTTTCTCCATTGTTTGGACCCGTGTAAGGAGTCTGCTATATTCCTTTCTGGTTACAGGTGCATGTGGTTGAGTAGGTTGCTCACTCGTATGTTCTGCAGGTGTTTCACTCAACACTCTATATTCACTCGGTTTAGTGGTTTGGGTTACACTTACATGTTCTGTTGGTGTTTCCCTCAACTTTCCTCTAGAGCTTCCACCGATATGTGTACCTGCAAATGAAATCATCCTAGCCCCTTTTTCAGAGGTCACGGATGGTGAAATGAAAGTTCGTGAGCTTCCTTCCTCGCGTGAAGCGAGTTGCCGACCACTGGTAAAAAGTGGTAAATCTCGAAAGAGATCCAGAGATTTTCCCTCTGGGAGGTTAAACTTGAATCGATTAAATGGCACAAAACCCAAGTTTCCCTCGTATGTCTGTGAAGACACTTTGTTCATAAAAGAACTTCCTACCGATGGATCTTTCCGTAAAATGGAAGATTCACCAGTTGCTCCCGTCAATTCAACCTTATTTATATTTTCACTTATTGGATAAGAAAGAATTGTTTCACTAACATTTGCCGTTACCTCAGGTTCATTGGGTTTACTCCGTTTAGAATGAGGTAGAGCGGCTGATGTAACTAACTCCTTATGTGGTGCTGCTGAGGCACTATCTCCCTCAATAATATGGATGACTGGTCGTTTAAGTGACAATTGAGGTGTAGGAGTTTGTTGTGTTTGTGTTTGCATTTGTAGAATGGGCTCTTCGACCTGTGTTAGAGTCGGTGGGATTTCCTGCTCTTGGTCGGGTAAGATGGCCACTGGGGGCTGTAGAAACTGTATTTCCTGTGACACAATAGGGAATACAGAGGTTGGAATAGCAGGGATTGAAATATTACCTTGTCGTATACCTGCTCTCACTAGTTGTGGTAACAACGGAAGTGGGACAGTCTTTAGATATTCAGTTAGGATTGTAGGCACATCCGTATATTTCTTTTTGCTTATGTAATTAATTACATTTGTCTTTATGGAAGAACATTCCACCTTTTGACCATTTTCCAAGCGTACCCTGTCTTCATCAATCAAAAAATCATTTAATATTAACTGTAGAAACCTTGGATATAGACATTTGACATTTTGAGTCCGAACATCTCTTGTTCCCAAGCGTTTCATTTTTAAAATGATTTGACCAAGCACTATTTTTCCAAAATTAATCCTCAAATTATTGGCGACCGCATACCCTATTATTTGAATAAATTCAGGTATTCGATCTTGATTTGTTCTATCTGAGGAAAAAACATGGTTAAGAGTGTGAAAGAAGAAATTTCAGTACTGGGTTAGAAACGTTCTAGAAAGATTACCAGTATTGAAATTGCCATCTTGGTACCTTATAAAACGAAAGAACATTTCAATCTGTTCAGGTGTAGGATCAGAAACGAGATTTTCCATAGGAAAATGAAGAATTCGATTAACATCTCGTTCAGTGACCCTAATCGACCTACCAAATAGTCGATATGTGAATGCACACCCGTCCTGTCCAGAAGTGTTAACCGCACTACAATATTGTTCACACAATGCATCATGGTTAAGCTGCACCTGTGTAACTAAAGCATAACGGATTAATGAATGTTCATTCAGAAATTGTGTCCAAGCCCGAAATTGCTCATCCTGAATGGTTTCGATTTACTGAATAGAAACAGGATTAACTTTAGCAATTAAAAAGCTTCCCTGCAATGCCATTTTCAAAAACTTTGAGGAAATTCAAAAACAAGGGTTAGTGCGTATAACAAGAATATGAAATCCGCTCTAAAAATCACCAGCTAGATTGTGAGATCTTTCCGGTCAAAGCTTGAAATATTCAGCAATTGTGTGTGTATGCTATGTATATCTGAAAATTGATGATGTTAAACACAAACAAAAACTCATCATTTATAAGGTTTCAAGTATTAGTGGGTTAGGTGTAATAGTGACAGGTTATGTTTGAAAAATAACACCGCTCCATAATTTCTCACCTAACTACCTAATTAGCCGAAAAAACATCTTATCACCGAAACCTGTCGGCCGAAAAAACATCTTATCGCCGAAACCTATCAGTCTATACACATACACATATAATACTTCTAATTATTATGGATTTAAAAATAATCACACAGTAAATCAAGAATTAATCCACAATAATCAGATAAACTCACAATTAAATAGACATAAAATTAACAAAATATCATTAATTGATATATGTCAATAAAATATTTATTTAATTATGCTACAATTAACTCAATTATTTACTAACTAATTACCATAAAATATAGCATTTATAAGCGTGGTAATTAATATAGAGATAACTATAAAAAGAGGACTGGATGCAAAACAAATTCACAAGTACTAAACATATAGACATTTAAAATACATGTGAACTTATAACAAATTGCAGTTATTGATTATCCAAAATTAATTAGACAGATTTAACATCCCAAGTTCACCAACTAACCTGGAGAAAGTGGATTCATCCAGTGGTTTAGTAAAGATGTCTGCAATTTGTTCATCTGTGGGAACAAAATATAATACCACAGTTCCATTCATGACATGCTCTCGTAAGAAATGATACCTGATATCAATGTGCTTCGTCCTGGTGTGTTGAACTGGATTGTTGGCAATGGCAATGGCACTCGTGTTGTCACATAGAATTGGAATTTTGTCCAACATGAGTCCATAGTCCTGAAGTTGATTCCTCATCCACAAGATCTGAGCACAACAACTACCTGCCGCAATGTATTCTGCTTCAGCTGTCGAGGTAGATACTGAGTGTTGCTTCTTGCTGTACCAAGATACCAACCTTCTTCCTAGAAACTGACAGCTTCCAGAAGTACTTTTCCGATCAATCTTACAACCTGCGAAGTCAGAATCTGTATAGCCAATTAGGTCAAAACCTGTTCCTTTAGGGTACCAAATCCCAAGATTGGGGGTTCCCTTAAGGTATCTGAAAATACGTTTAACAGCTATAAGATGTGACTCTTTAGGGTTAGCCTGGAATCTAGCACATAGACAAGTTGCGAACATAATATCTGGTCTACTAGCAGTTAAGTACAAGAGAGAGCCGATCATACCTCGATACTTCGTGATGTCAACTGACTTACCAGATTTATCTTCATCAAGCTTGACTGCAGTTGGCATCGGGGTCTTGGCAGTAGCTGCTTCTTCCATCCCATACTTCTTCAGAAGATCCTTTATGTATTTTGATTGGCAGATGAAAATACCATCAGGCTTCTGAACAACTTGAAGTCCAAGGAAGAAGGACAACTCACCCATCATGCTCATCTCATACCTACTCTGCATTAGCTTAGCAAATCTCTTGCATAGCAAATCATTAGTAGAACCAAATATTATATCATCCACATATACTTGCACCAGAATTATATCATTTTTATGCTTTTTATGAAAGAGAGTTTTGTCGATGATACCTCTTGTAAAACCATTTTCAAGTAAGAACTTGGAGAGAGTATCATACCATGTTCGAGGGGCTTGCTTGAGACCATAGACAGCTTTGAAGAGAAAGTACACAAAACCTTCAAATTCCTTGTCTTCGAACCCAGGGGGTTGTTCAACATAGACTTCTTCCTCTAGATCTCCGTTCAAAAATGCACTCTTCACATCCATCTGAAAAACCTTAAAGTTGGAGTGTGCAGCAAATGCTAAGAACATCCTGATTGCTTCAAGCCTTGCAACTGGAGCATAGGTTTCATCATAATCAATTCCTTCTTCTTGAGAGTAACCCTTTGCTACCAATCGAGCCTTGTTCCTCGTAACAATACCATTTTCATCCAGTTTATTCCTAAACACCCATCTAGTACCAATTACAAATTTATCTTTTGGTCTTGGCACCAGCTTCCATACTTTCTGCCTTTCGAACTGATTGAGTTCTTCCTGCATTGCAGTTACCCAATCTGGATCATCAAGAGCTTCATCAACCTTTTTAGGTTCAATTTGAGATAAAAATCCTGCGAAATTGCATTCATTCTGTGTTGCTCTTCTAGTCTGTACACCCGTGTCCGGTTCACCAATGATCTGTTCAAAGGGATGCGCTCTACTCCATACCCTTTGTCTTGGCAGATTTGATCTTGATGATTCTCCAAGTTCATGATTGTGTTGAGTGTGATGACTAGTAGATCCAAAATCATTGTTTGCTCCCCTTGAGCTGTTGCTTTCAGAGTTTGATGAATCAGAGTTTAATGAACCAGCAGATGCATTCTTTGATGTTTCTTCACTTGATTGGGGTTCATTTTCATTGTTCACTTGCTCCCCCTCAACATGTGCTGCTGTCTGATCTACTGGTATAGATTGAACAATAGAGTCTGAAAGAGTATCAGAATTTTGTTCATTCTCAAATCTCAGCTGGTCATGTTCATCAAAATCTTCAAGTCCTGTTATCTTTTTATCATCAAAAGACACATGGATAGATTCCATGACCACTTTTGTTCTCAGATTGTAGACTCTGAATGCTTTTGTGGATAGTGGGTATCCAACAAAGATTCCTTCATCAGCTTTTAAATCAAATTTGGAAAGTTGTTCTGGATGAGTCTTAAGAACAAAACATTTACATCCAAACACGTGAAAGTACTTCAGGTTCGGCTTCTTATTTTTCACCATCTCATATGGTGTTTTACCATGCTTGTTTATGAGTGTAGCATTCTGTGTGAAACAAGCAGCTTGCACAGCTTCAGCCTAGAAGTAAGTTGGCAGCTTTGCTTCATCAAGCATGGTCCTTGCAGCTTCTATGAGAGTCCTGTTCTTTCTCTCTACTACTCCATTTTGTTGTGGAGTTCCAGGTACAGAGAATTCTTGCTTTATTCCATTTTCTTTACAAAACTCTTCCATGACTGCATTCTTGAACTCAGTGCCATTATCACTCCTTATGATTTTCACTGTATGCTTAGATCCTTTGTCCAGTTGTCTGACATGCTCTGTTAAGATTGATGCAGTTTCTTCTTTCTTGTGCATGAAATATACCCATGTATATCTGGTGTATTCATCAACAATAACCAAAGCATATCTTTTCTTTCCAATAGACATTATATTTACTGGACCAAATAAATCAACATGCAATAAGTGATATGGCTCAAGAATTGAGGATTCAGTCTTACTTTTGAATGAAGTTTTCCTTTGTTTTGCCTTTTGACATGAGTCACATAGGCCATCTGGGGTAAAAACTGATTTGGGCAATCCTCTCACAAGATCTTTCTTCACTAGCTCATTAATGATGTTGAAATTCAGATGAGAAAGTCTCTTGTGCCAATCCCAGCTTTCTTCAATTGATGCTCTACTCAGTAGACAGATTGCAGAGCCATCAGAGTTTGTTGAAAGCTTGGCTTCATAAATGTTACCATGCCTGTATCCCTTCAGAACAACTTTTCCTGTAGATTTGCTTACAACTTCACCGTGTTCTTCAAAGAAACCCACATGATAACCTCTGTCACAGATTTGACTCACACTTAGCAGATTATGTTTGAGTCCTGAGACTAGAGCTACAGATTCAATGATGACATTCCCAAGTTTGATATTGCCATATCCCAGAGTCCTTCCTATGTTGCCATCTCCATAAAAAACACTTGGGCCAGCCTTCTCCACAAATTCTGATAGCAGGGCTTTATTTCCAGTCATGTGTCCTGAGCATCCACTGTCCAGAACAAGGATATTTTTCCTGTTACCCTGCAATCACAAAAACCACTAATGATTAGTTTTAAGGACCCAGACTTGCTTGGATCCTTTGGTCTTATTAAGTTTGTTAGCTTTTGTAGCAGAAGTCTTATCAGAGTTTGTGCTAACATTCTTTTTATCAGAATTTATACATGTAGAATCAATCTTGAATTTATTCAAAGAGGGTTTAAGTTCATAATAATCATAATACAACTTATGATACTCTTTGCATGTATAAATAGAATGCCAAATACTGCCACAGTGAAAACAAGGATTCTGTGGCTTAAACCTAACTGAACCACTCTTAACTCCTGACTTAGGAGGTATAGAGTTTATATTTTTATTCTTCCTGCAAAAAGCAGCAAGATGGTTAGGACTTCCACAGTTATAACATTTCTTCCTAGGAGCATTGGGAATAGGCATATAGTTATTGCTTTTACTGATGCCTACCTTTCCATTTCTATTTTTCCTAGGTTCTTTTACCTTGTTTATTCTTTTTAACTCCTTCAGCTTGTGTTTAAGCTGTTTTTGAGACATTGAACTAATATCTACTGATTTGGCTTTATCCTGTTTTGGTTTGTCAGATTTTGGTACAAATCTCACATGATTAATTTTGGGTTTTGCAGCTTTTTCAGTAAATACAGGTTTAGAGGTCTCAGCTTCTAGGTTGACAGTTTTCTTTTTATCAGTGTAACCTAGACCTTCTTTCCAACAATCATTGTCTATGATATCCTGAGTTTTCTTACCAGAGTTAGTCCAAATTTTAAGAATGTTTCTTTCTTTAGCAAGTTCAGATTCAAGATAAGCATGCTTTTTCAATAATTCAGTTTTAACAAAAATAGCATCATCTCTCTCTTTCTGAATTTCTAACATCTGGACTAATTCTGATTCTAGATAATCATTTCTCTTTCTAAGGTCTAGATTTTCAGATTTTATTCTTTCATTTTCTAAAGTCTGATCTCTATAGCTAACATGCAAGTTTTTAAGAAAGAGTCTTAACTCAGATATATCAGTAGTATCAAAAGCTAGAATAGAGTGAGGTACCTTGGTCTCAGTAGCTTCAGAGATACTATCAACATTTGCCATCAAGGCGTAGTTCACCTCATCTTCAGAGTCTGAAGTGTCAGCCCAGTCCTTCTTCTTTGTGATGTAAGCTTGACTTTTATCAGCTTTGGCTCTCTTGCACTCAGGTGCAAAATGTCCTTTCTCACCACAATTATAGCATGTGATCTTAGACTTGTCGACTTTGTAAGACCTGCTTTCCTTTCCCTCAGCTTTTCTGAAATTCTTCTTGTCAAAATTTGAATCTCTTCGTGTGAACTTCTTTCCCTTCCTGAAGTTCTTGTAAGCCATCTTCTTGAAGCCTTTCACCATTAGGGCTGCAAGTTGTATCATCTCAGCATCACTACCATCATCATCAGAGTCTGTGAGATTGTCAGAGTTTGAGTCATCATCAGAATTTGATGACTCAGTATCAGACTTTGTAATAAGAGCCTTTCCTTTGGATTGACTCTTTTTCACAGCAATTTCTTTAGAAGCTTTCTCCTCAGCTTTAAGAGCAATTGACTTGGTCTTGCTTCCATGCCTCTTGCTTCTTTGTTCCATCTCAAGCTCATGAGTCTTAAGCATTTCATAGATTTCATCAAGGGACATGTCTTCTAGATCATGATTGTCTCTGATGGTAGTGGCCTTTAAGTCCCATTTCTCAGGAAGAGCCAACAAGAATTTCAGATTGGAGTCTTCGGGATTATACTCCTTATCTACCAGTGATAGATCATTCAACAATTTCAGGAATCTGTCATATATGTCTGTTAATGACTCATCAACATTTGAGTCAAAGTGCTCGTACTCCTGTGTGAGTATTGTTCTCCTGTTCTTTTTGATGGCTTTGGTTCCTTGACATCTGACTTCTAAAGCATCCCAAATCTCCTTAGCAGTTTTGCATCCAATGACCTTGTTAGACATAACATTGTCAAGGGCGTTATGTAATAAATGCCTTACTTTAGCATCTTTGCTAATAGAGGAGATATCTTCAGGAGTGTAGTCTTTCTTCTCTTTTGGAATCATTTTCTGTTCTTCTCCAGCAACTGCAACAGACAATTTTGTAGGCTTATGTGGACCATCATGGATTCTGTCTAAGTACTCTGGATCTGTAGCCTCCAGAAACATTTCCATCTTCACCTTCCATATGGGATATTCTGATGCCCTGAGTATTGGAACTCTAATTGATTCATATCTGCTTGTTGTTGGAGTTTGTGTTTTCTCTGTCATGATTGTATGGCTTTTTGTATAATAACAGAGTGGCTCAAAATGAACAGTACGGTATTTATGAACAGTACCGTATCTGTGAATAGTACCGTATTTGTGAATAGTACCGTATCTGTGAATAGTACCATATTTGTGAACAGTACTGTATCTGTGAATAGTACCGTATTTGTGAATAGTGCCGTATATGTGAATAGTACCGTATATGTGAACAATACCGTATCTGTGAACAGTGACGTACAACACTGGATCTGATCTGTATATCGATCAACCTGCTCTGATGCCAATTGTTAGGTCCGGAATAACGTAGAAGGGGGGTTGAATACGTTATTTAAAAAATATTTCGATTTTCGAGATGTGAAAAATGAGGTCAACAACTGAATCGAAATAAAACAATTGGTTCGGGAAAATATCTTTGAACTGATAAAAACCCAAGGGGTGTTACAACTTCTAATCCAACGGATTAGCTTCAAAAACTCGAACACTCCTAAGGATAGTTTAGGCACGAGGACCTTCTATCCGACACTTCCTGAAAGCGGGCTAAGCCGGCTTTCCTACTAGATGGACTGTCTAGCAGCTTACACATAGAAGATATTTAAGAGAGAGAGAAAGTTGTGTGTTGAGGTGTGTTTTGAAATGAAATACAACAGGCCTATTTATAGATTTTCTAGAAAATCACTATGTTGCATAGTACCCCATTTAATAACGTAAGGGGTGACGTTCAGTAGCAGCCTGTTGAATTTTTCAAACTTTCAAAACTGCAGTTTTCAATTCAAAGTTTTAAACTTTGATTTTTTAATTCATGTGGGCCCCACATGTTTCTTACTTTATGAATAGTACTTTTGGGTACTATTCATGAATAGTAATTTCGGTTACTATTCATGTGAATAGTGATTTCGGTTACTATTCATATGAATAGTGATTTTGGATACTATTCATTTTCTCTCTTCTGTTTATTCTGCTGTTTTAATTCACCTCAGAAAATAATTCAAGTACCAGATTAATTTAATTATTTTGTTATAAATAATTAATTAATCTGTTACTTATTTAATTTTCAGAGTAAATTAACTTTTGACAATACCTTGAGATATTATGTCTGTCCTTGATCGTCAATAGGCTTTGGCAATTCTTTCTATGAATTAATGTGTTGATCCTTCCCGTATGTGTTGACACTTGGTGCACTGGTCTGGTTCACAAGTGACTATCACTGATCTTGATCTTCACACCTTCGTTACATTCCAATTTATTAGCCTGCAGCAATATCTTCAAATACATGAAATCTTTTGGCCCTTCAACTGAATCATCTGTACATCTTATTATGTCACTGAGGCTTGATCATGTTAATGAACTTCTTTCAGCGACTTGATCCTTGTTGGTGCATGTTCTTCAAATTTCACGATCCCTGTATAGAGTTAATATTATTTATCTTTTATCCTAGTTGAGTTATATATGTCCTCCATTACATATTACATTTCTTTATACTTTACATGAGATTTTTTATATCGTGTGTTGTATATGCTTTAGATATTCTATTTATCATGTTTTGTTTACGTTCTTATAACAATCTATCAAGACCTCATCAATTCGAAAGAATTCAGTTAAGATTTTATTCAACCCCCCCTTCTACAATCTCGTGGTGTACAACTGGGACATATCACATACTATTAATCATATCTTTAAATGTTCTGTTCTTTCGCTCAGCAACCCCATTAGACTCAGGTGTGTATGGTGGGGTAACTTCATGAACTATACCATTGCTTGCACAAAATTCATTAAAAGCGTTACTCGTACACTCACCACCTCTATCAGATCTCAACCTTTTAAGTACTTTACTAGTTTGTTTTTCTACTTCAGTTTTATATATAATGAATATACTAAGTGCTTCATCCTTATGTTTAAGTAGATAAACATAACAGTATCTACTACTATCATCTATAAAGGTAATGAAGTATCTAAACTGGTCCTTAGTCAACACACCACTAAATTCACAAATATCAGTGTGTACTAAATCTAACAAATCTGAATCCCTAACAATATTATGAAAAGGTTTCCTTATTTGTTTAGCAGACACACATACTTGACATTTAGAATTCTTTTCTATAGTGTGTTTTGGAATCAACTTTAAGTTCATCATATTTTTAAGAGCACCAAAATTTAATTGACCAAGTCTAGCATGCCATAAATTTGAGGATTCAACACAGTTAACAGAAGGAGTAATCTTATTCAAAGCACCCAAAACGGCCTCAGCATTTATTACAAATAAACCATTTGACAAGTAACCCTTGCCAAAGAAAGTACCAGTATGAATAAGAACTACTTTATTACATTTGAGAGAGACTTCAAAACCATTAGCTACTAAACAGCTTCCACTTATTATATTTCTACGCATGTCGGGAACATGATGCACTCTCGTCAGGGATAGAATACGACCCGAAGGAAACTTCAAGTCCACGTTTCCTATTCCATGTACTTGAGCGGCACTTGCGTTCCCCATCGTCACTGTCAAACTATGACTCTGTTGATAAGATATATATAAACTAATGTCAGCACAAATATGCACATTAGCTCCAGTATCAATCAACCATTCATTTGATAGATAAGTGGAAAATAGTACAGGGTTGTAGGTAACATACCGGTCTACGTTGGTTTCAGAAGCCAAAGCCTCACCAACAACCATGTTCGCTACAGGCCCACTTGAGGTTCCAAGCACAGCATTCGCTTGAGCTACCGCCTCGGCTTTCTTCGCTTTCTTTGTAGGGCAGTCCTTACTCCAGTGCCCAACCTGCCCACAAGACCAACATGGTTTGTTTGCCTTTGGTTTCTTGGCCTTATCCTTGTCAGTCTTAGGCTTATTACTATTACCCTTCTTAGAGATAGCCTTCCTTTTCTGTCCTATAGTATCTACATTCACCTTCGAGCTTCCATGATCAGTTGGCATCACATGTCCCTGTTTGGACTTGTGTTGTTCTTGCACCGAGATGTCCAGCATAAGGTTGGTCCATGTGATCTCTCCTTTCTGTCTTTTCAGGGAGAGAGAGAACTCTTCCCAAGACTTTGGGAGCTTTTCAATCACACTCATCACCTTAAACTTTTCGGGGAGGTCCATTCCGGACTCCTTCAAAGCATGCACTATCATCTCGAACTCATGCACTTGCTCAGTCATGGACTTATTGTCCACCAGCTTGAAATCAAGGAACCTAGCCACAGAATACTTTTCCAGACATTGTGAGTCAGTATTATGTGTCTGGTCCAGCTTCTCCCATAAGAGTTTTGCGGTGTAGGCATCAGAGGAGTTCACATCAAACAAGGTGTTCGTTAGAGCAGCCAAAATGGTCGCCCTAGCCACCCCATCCTTCTCAGCCCACTTCGCAAAACCCTTAACTGATTCAGCCTTCTCTTTATCCACAACCGGCTTCTCATATTCCACAACATGCCACAAACCCTTTACAGTCAAACACAACTTCATCCTTTTTTACCAACGAGAAAAGCCAACGCCCCCATTGAATTTCTCTGGCAAGCCAGTTAATTCAACGGGTTGTGGAAAATTGTAAGTGGTCCTATCAATGACCCCAGCAGATGCAACCGAACTACCACTAGCAGGAATTTCACTCTCGTTAACCATTATGCTAAATACTATATAATCAATTATCTCTTCAAGAATGTTGGAAATATAAACTACTACAGCAACATTGAGGTAGTTATATATCGTATTTAACAAGTCAAGGCCAAGCAAACAATTAACGAAACAAAACACGAAGGTATAAAACATGAATATCAGTAACTATAAAAACAACTGAAAGACAGAAGACATACCAGTAGTCATAGCTATATCAGTATATCAAATAAATAAACGTGTAACACAGCTGAGTCGTCAGGCCTTGCTCGAAGTCCTGACTGCTCTTGAAGAGATAATCGCCCCCACTTACACTGTGTCAGGATGCTGGCGATATTCTTCCAGGATAAAACAGCTCCGAGTAAGATGATCACAGCAACCAGAATACTCGACTTCTACTAGCACCTCAGTCACCAGAAAAACCCACAAGTAAAGTGATAAGTGGATTTTATATCCACTTGGAGCATTCTAAATCGGCTTAAATTGATTGTCTTGGACTCAAGTTTCTTGTAGTTTTGATGTGTTTTGCTTAGTTGTGCAGATTTACGATAATTTTGATTAAGGTTGATGCTTCTATCATTTTTGGAGGATTAATTGATTAAAATTCGGATTTTCTGGGAAGGCTGCGTAGCTTACACTGTTTTGGCCATATCTGGAGTTCTGTAAGTCCGTTTTCAGCGATCTTACTGCCCACACGAAGCTTGAGAGATTTTCTAAAACATGGAACAGGTGTTGCACGTGCAATTTCCGTGTGGTTGGGGCAGGAAGCACGACAAACAGAATGTTGAGAGCAGGAAAATTACTGTTTTGCCCTTTTCAAGTTCTAATTGTATTTTGGGCAGTTTTTAGCACCTTAATTAAATTCTAATTGTAATAGAATATAAATTTTTGCTGGGCAAGAAATCTAGAGCCTATAAAAACACATCTAGGCATTGTAATTTGTATCAATAGTTTTATTATTGTAACATAGCTTAGATCTGCAAGGGAGAGAAGGATTCAACGCTCGTGACAAGCAACGGATCTAGATCTACTTCATCTTTTGTGTTACTTTGGATTATAAATTTGTTTTCTCAACTTTTGTTTTATTAATATTATTGCTTCTTTTATTCATATCCTGTTTATTATCATGTTTTCATCAAATCCCATGACGATGAACGGTTCAATTATGAGCTAATCGTTGTCATGGGATTCTAACGGAGTTATTTATGTAGCTTAGTAGTTTGATTGCTTTAAAGATTACGTGTGGTGAATTCTTGATATCCTCGTATGGTTAATCTTAATGCTTTTAGATGCGTAGCTAACATCTAAATTGAATTGTTAATCTCTTGTGAAGCGAGAGTGGATCTTGAGATTTAGAACTTGCCATGCTAGCATAGGATAGGTTGATGTTTTAGCATCATGTTTGTGGCATGAATAGAGATATTATGCTTCCCTATGTGATCTATGTGGATAACTTGTGCTTAAACCTTTATGTTTTCAAATTCTATAGAGATATAGGGTCTAAACATAATTGGTGTCTACCCATCTTCTATCTCTTTTGTGGATGCATGTGTAGTTTGGTACTAGTATACCGAGAGGTAACTTTTACTTGTTTCGTGTTGTCCGATCAGATATCAAATCCCACATGTGAATTGATTAAAGGCATCAACTCTAAGTGAAGTAGATAATGAAGTTAGAGTCCCATGTTTTTATTCTCATAAGTAATTCGATTTCTATTCTTATTAGTTAATTTAATTCTTAGTTTTATAATTTTCATCTTAGTTTAATTTAGTTAATCAACCCCAATTTGTTAATTGTCTTACCAGTGAATTAAAAGCATACATTGTTGCTTAGGTACTAAATTGAAGTAAAAACCTGATCTCTGTGGGAACGAACTTGACTTATATCTATATTACTTGTGACCACGTGCGCTTGCGTGATTTTATGTTAACAAGTTTTTGGCGCCGCTACCGGGGATCATCGGTGTTTTATTTTTTAGTTTATGTGCTTGTCAATAGTGGTCGTTAGCGTTCACTGACTCGGATTTCTTACTTGTTTTGTTTATTTCGTGGTGTTTCAGGTACTTAAGTTTGTATGCGAACACGTTTACAAGCTCGTTTGGAAGAACTGGCAGAAGACGATCTTGTAGAGAACATAGAGAATAAGAACGAAGAATTTGAAACTACAGTAGAGATGGTAGATGCAGCAGCAGCTAAGGCTTTGAAGGAGTATTCTCAGCCGAAGATCAATGATATCCAGTCTAGTATTATCAGGCCAGCCATCACTGCTAATAACTTCGAGATTAAGCCAGGCACTATTCAGATGCTACAGAATTCGGTTCAGTTTGGGGGTGCTCCTACGGAGGATCCTAACATGCATATTCGGGACTTTATCGAAATCTGTGATACTTTCAAGTTCAATGGTGTTTCGGATGATGCTATCAAGTTGAGGCTTTTCCCATTCTCTTTGAAGGATAAGGCCAAGGGCTGGTTACACTCTCTACCACCTGGTTCCATTACTACATGGGAGGATCTTGCTCAGAAGTTTCTTACGAAATTCTTTCCTATGGCGAAAACTACAGCAATAAGGAACCAGCTAACTCAGTTTCAACAACAATCTGGAGAATCTTTGTGTGAGGCATGGGAACGTTACAAGGAGATGCTTCGTAAATGTCCACATCATGGTATGCCTGACTGGATGGTGATCAATAGTTTCTACAATGGGTTGGGAGCACAATCTAGACCTATGCTAGATGCAGCATCAGGTGGAGCTCTATGGGCTAAGAACTACGATGAAGCTTATGATCTTATTGAGACGATGGCTGCTAATGAATATCAGAATCCAACCCAGAGGCTTTCTCAAGGCAAGGTTGCAAGTTTGTTTGAGGTGGATATAGCTTCAGCTATTGCAGCTCAGTTGAAGGCTTTGACAATGAAGATGGATTCTCTTGCAAATTATGGAGTTCAGCAGGTTGCTAGTGTTTGTGAGCTATGTGCGGGGGCACATGAGACAAATCAGTGTGCTATCTCTTCAGAATCAGTACAGTTCGTGAGTAATTTTCAGAGACCTGCTGCACCAGTTCCGGCTACCTATCATCCAAGTAATAGGAATCATCCCAACTTCAGCTGGAGCAACAATCAAAGTGCACAACAACCTTATCAGCAAGCAAAGCCATTCAATCAAGGCTATCAACAGCCTTATGCTTCAAGGGCACCATATCAACCTCCGGGATTTCAGCAACAACAGCCCCAGGCTCATGCGGGGCAAACTTCTAATGAAAAATCAGAGATGGATGAGATGAGGATGATGGTGAAGAACCTGCAAGCTTCTCAAAAGATCTTGGAAAACCAGATGGGACAGATCACAAGTGCTTTATTGAACATGCAACAGGGGACTCTTCCTAGTGACACGGAGGTTAATCCAGGCAGAAGGGAAAACAAAGAACAGGTCAATGCAGTTACTTTGAGATCTGGAAAAGTCACGAGTGATCCTAAATCAGCAACTGAAGAAGAGGAAGATGTTCAGAATAAGCAAGTTGAAAAATTTGCGGTACCCGGAATTGAGAAATCTGATTTAGTGGCTGATCAGCTTGATGGTGAGAAGAGCAAGAAACCTGTTGAAAAGTCTACTCCGGAGCAATCTTCAAAGAATAATCAGATATATCCACCTCCTCCATTTCCTGGACGTTTGAAGAAAAGTCAAGAGAAACAGTTTCAGAAATTTATGGATGTCTTCAAGAAACTGTCCATTAACATTCCTTTTGTTGAAGCATTGGAGCAGATGCCAAGATATGCAAAGTTCATGAAGGATATTTTGTCACGGAAGAGAAGGTTGGAAGAATTTGAAACAGTGGCATTAACAGAGTAGTGCAGTGCCGTTCTGCAGCAGAAGTTGCCACCTAAACTTAAAGATCCAGGGAGTTTCACCATTCCGTGTACTATTGGCAATCTTTCTTTCAGCAAGTGTTTGTGTGATTTGGGAGCTAGCATTAATCTTATGCCTTTGTCTATTTTCAAGCAACTTGGTTTACCGGAGCCGAAGCCAACTAATATCTCTTTGCAGTTGGCTGATCGATCTATCATGTATCCAAGAGGTATAGTGGAGGATGTCTTGGTGATGGTTGATAAGCTCATATTTCCTGCCGATTTTGTGATTCTAGATTTTGAAGAAGATTCCCATAATCTTGGGAAGGCCTTTTCTAGCTACGGGTCGTACTTTGATTGATGTGCAAAAAGGAGAGCTTACAATGAGGGTGCAAGATCAGAATATCACCTTTAATGTGTACAAGGCCATGAAATTTCTGACAGAGGATGAAGAGTGTTGCAGTGTGGATATAGTTGACACGGGTCAGAGAAAGAAGTTTGATCAGTTACTGAGCGAAAAATCGGATATGCGCGTGGTTAATCATCCTATCAGTGATTCCATTGATAGTTCTTCGGTTCGAGATCTTTTGAGTGTAAAGCTTGGGAAACTTCCACCACATTTGAGGTATGTCCTTTTGAATAATGAGCTAGTGATTTTTGAAGAAGGGCATGAAAACGTGTTGCGAAGGTGGAAAACCGATGATAAGGAAGAAGAAATTTTTGTTCAACCGGTTGAGTCGGAGAAGCACATTAGAGGTGTGAAGAAGAAAAAGAAGAAGATTTGGTGGTTGGGTAGTAAAATTAGGTTGAAATCGGAAGGAAGTGATTTGTGGAAAGCAAGCAACCAAGATGTCAACATTCGTATGAATGGTCTTTCTGTTGAGGACGGTTCAGTTATTCTTTTGAAACCACCATGAGTTGAAGAAGTAACGTCAAGCTAGTGACGTTAAAGAAGCGCTTGGTGGGAGGCAACCCATGCATTAGTATAGGAAAAAAAAAATTGAGTGTTGTGGAAAAAAAACGAATTTTGAGTGTGTAACGCATGATGATCCTGCGTTTCTGTGTTCTAGGCAAATTGCACCGCTGTCGCGCAACTTGCGCATGCGTTACTGGACTAGAGGCAATTTGCGCCCCTGATGCGCAAGTTGCACTGGCGCAACTGATCTGGTCGCAAACTGCGTCCCACGTGCGCAGCTTGCGCGTTGTCCAGTGGTTAGAAAAAAATTTCGTGCGGTTCTTCAGTGATTGTCCGAGCTGTTGCTGTGTGTATAAAAAAAAAAAATCTTTTCATCCCCCATTCTATTTATACCCCCATTCTCTCTAATTCTTTTCCTATTTCTATTTCTAAAACCCTCCATCTTTTCTTCAAATCTCTAAACCTATTTCTATTCTAATTCATATTTATTATTATTATTATTATTATTATTATTCATATTTATTATTATTATTATTATTATTATTATTGTTATTATTATTTATTATTATTATTTATATTTATTATTATTATTATTATTATTATTATTATTTATATACCCACCTATACATACAAATCCAATTCCTCTTCTATTTATTTTAATCTCTAAAAATTCAATTCTAAAGAGGAATTTATTGCAAGTTCACCTCTTTGATTCGTATTGGGTAAATTTTTTTTCTCTAATCTTATTTTTATTACGAATTTGTGTTCTTGTCAATTGGGGGTTTTGTAGTATTCAGGCAAGGTGGCTAGTCTTTGGAGCTCGTACGCAGTATCCTCCACCAGATTCATTCGAGGACGAGGACGGTTAGGTATGTTTTCTATTATCCCTTGTATTTAATTCCATTCAATGCGGACATTGAATATTCTAAGTTTGGGGGTGGTTTGGGGGATTAGTAGTTGTTGTATTATTTGTGTGACGCCTCGTTGATCCGGGATACAGATCCGGGCTCACAACTCACTTAAACAATACAAACCTATAAATGCGGAACAATAATAATACAATCCCTCATCCAAGATACGAGCACAGGCTAAAGTATGAAACAAACACTGCTAATTACTATTACAAACCTCAAATATAATTTAATACAATCTGATAGATCTTAAATGTCTAGTCTATCCAATCCACTTATTACAACAATACACGAAATTAAACCATCTGCACTCTCAATCATCAAACATCACTCCCCTGGCTGCCGAGCCACTAGGTCTAAACATCCTCGATCTTAACTGGAAAAGAAACATTACATTGCAAGGTGAGCCAGAAAGCTCAACAAGAATATCCTTTAATGTATAAATAAATAATAAACTTTTAATCGTTCCAAGTATTAACTACAAGCCATACTGGAATATCTGAAAGGTGAATCAAGTTCAGTGATATGAACAGATAAATTCGGATAAGTTCCGACGATCAATAATGCCATAAGAAAGTGGCTCAACATCAACTAGAGTCAAATACTCAGAATGTTAGAACTGGTCCATCTCATAATTTTTAAAAACAAAGTTAGGCATGCTGATCAGTCACGCTCTAACCCGGACAGTGCACAAAGCAAAGTCCTCATCGGATCCAAGGCACTGAAAGGCCTTACACATCGACCAATATATGGTCAGACCAATTAAGGTCAAGTTTTATATAAATCCACCAATTCTAACCTTACGTTCAGGTGTCGATACAATTGACAACCTTTAAATCATAATTAGGTGTCGGAAGATTGACAACCTTGATCACAACAATCACTGGAAGTTCACGTTCCAGGAAAAACAACTCAAAGTGAATGTACGATAACAAATGGTACAACATCTAGTATCGATGAGTTCGATACAACAATGGGGTGATAATGAAGAATCAACAATAGTAACAATAAGTGTTGTTTAGATCGATACAAGAAATGGGTAAATCGAATGCAACGATATTATAGGCGTCGACGAATTCGAACGCCACCATCTGGGTAATAATAATTAATCAAGAGTAATAAGGCATCGACTAGAGCGAATGCCTAAAAAGGTTGAAATGAATCGTCAATGATAATTTAAATGAATCTCGTCAAAGTTGATAAGAATAATTCAATGGATTCATGCTGTGAATAATTTAAGAATGATTTCTTGAACAATAATTTAAAGGGATACATGGCATAGCATTTGTATATTTAATAGGATAACAAGTGGTAGAAAAATACTTGCCTGATAATAAGGTCAAGTCCGTCTAAATATTCTCGTAACCTTCTGCTTTAGCTTTTCCTTTGCTCCTCTGACTCGACTCTATAATAAACGTCTCGAATCAAATACTAATACATCTCACTATTCATTCCACGTATTTCATGTAATTCACATAATTTACATAATTCATTTAGCACGTAACATTTATATTGCCCTAGCGGACACATTCAAATCACGTAATCAATTAATGGAACTCTACAATTATTTTTAACACAAGTCCAAACCTCGTCATAAATTAAATCTCGCTTCGAAATATTTTTAAAACAATTTTCATAATTTTTGGGATTTTTCTAATATTTTTAAAGCATTTAAAACTCAAAACGGGATAATTTGGAATTAAATAACCTCAATTATATTAATTAAATTAAACAATAAATAATGAATAAAATTATTCGATAAATGATCTCATTTATCGAATAATTAAATCAATTTAAATTATTATTCGAAATGATTTAATATAATTAAAGTATTAAATTCTACATTTAAATAATTAAGGAAATGATTCCAAAAATCTTAAAATAAATAATAATTTTGGATAAATCCGATTTTTTTTTTAAAATAATACAGAAAATATTTTTCTGAAAATTTAGAAACTGATTTTGTATTTTTCTGATTTTTATTGAATTAAATATGAATTTTCGAAAATTAAAACAATTTAAAATAAAAATCAGAAATAATCAGCACTATTCATCGTCTTCTTCTTCAAGCTCCACCACCGGCGGCAATGGCAGCTCCGGCCGGCGGCGCAACTCCGGCGACATTCTAAATCTAGTCAAACATGACCCAAACTCAACACAAGCTTTGTCTTTGAACGATCTACAACTTCGCCAACCCGGAATTTCCAAACAATTACTCGAACTAAAATTCCGTTCAAAAAGTCAACATTTTCCGATGAACACCAAGAACACTCAAGAACAATTTCGAAATAATCAAACCACGTCTAAACATGTTTAACGAACTCAAAACCTAACATATGATATACCAAACTGACCAGGAGAAAATTATCTACAACATGGAATCATCAAATCACATAAACAATCAAGTTTACGAAAAATCATAATTTTGAATCTTTAAATTCGAATTTTGTAAAGATCATACAAAATCAAATAATGATCCCCCACGAATTCTGGGCACATATTTAGAAACTAGATGATGTGAGCTTCGATTCGACTGTAAGATCGTCGAAATCGGACTCCGATAACACCTCCAATTGTTGGTTTGATTCTCAAGAACACGAAGAACACGAAGAACACAACAATCAAACCTCGATTGCTACTTGATATAGAACTCAAAAATCAACATATGATATACCAAACTGACCAGGAGAAAATTATCTACAATATGGAATCATCAAATCACATAAACAATCAAGTTTACGAAAAATCATAATTTTGAATCTTTAAATTCGAATTTTGTAAAAATCATATAATGTTAGAAATGATTGATGAGAACAGTGTTTGGAAGCTATAGTGACAAAACAGAGTTTAGCTGGAAGCAGTCAGAGTTTAGTTAAACACTGACTGGAAGCGCAACAGAGGTTGGTAAACTCTGTAGCGATATTGTCTGAAGAGTCAACAGTGTTTAAAGGTTGATGCAAGATAAGTATGGAAGCAATATCTTTGAAGATTGGAAAGCTGTCAAAGAGATTGAGTTGACTTGGAAGACTGGAGCAATCGTGATTGATATCAATTGTATAGCTTGATTATAGGAGAATCAGTTACTGATTGTACGAAGCTGTATGTTCTATAAATACAGTTAGGTTAACCCTAGAAGGGTAGTCGAACATTGAGAAATTCATTGATTGTAACCTAAGCAGCTCTCTGTGATATTTACATCACTGAGAGAGGAATTGTTAATTCCAAACAGTTTTTAATTGTTAAACAGTGTGTTCTTGTTAAGTTACTCATACAGTATTTGATTGCTTTTTGTGTATTCGACCTAACAAGTGGTATCAGAGACTAATCTGTTACTTTATTACAGTTAAAGATCCAAACACAAGAGTAATCAATGGCAGAGATACCTCCACCATCTGAGAAAGCCCCTACTACTGTTAGTAGGTATGAGACAATAAGGGTTCCTATATTTAGGCCATCAGAGTATGCAATTTGGAAGGTGAAAATGACCATGTTTCTGGAGGCTACAGATCCAGAATACCTTGATAGAATATATGAAGGTCCTCACAAACCAACAAAATTATCTGCTGCTGCTGCTGGTGAGGAATCAAAGGTCATTCCAAAGGAAAAGAAAGATCTAACTGCTGAGGATCTTTCATCTATTGCAAAGGATGCAAAAGTGAGACATTTACTTCACAGTGCATTAGACAATGTTATGTCTAATAAAGTGATTAACTGCACAACAGCAAAGGAAATATGGGATGCACTTGAGGTTAGGTGTCAAGGAACTCCTGCAATCAAGAAAAACAGAAGAAACATACTCACTCAGGAGTATGAGCACTTTGAGGCAAAGTCTGATGAAACCATGACAGAAACATTTGACAGATTCTGTAAACTGCTCAATGATTTGTCATTGGTTAACAAAGAGTATGATTTAGAAGACTCAAATCTCAAGTTTCTTCTTTCTCTACCTGAAAAGTGGGATGTGAAAACAACCACTATAAGAGATAATTATGAACTTGGTGAAACAGAAATTGATGAAATTTATGGGCTGCTCAAAACTCATGAATTGGAATTGGAGCAGAGAAACAAAAGATCTAGTAGAAAGTCAAAGTCAGTTGCTCTTAAGGTTGAGGAGAAACCATCAAAGAAGGAGGCATCAAGGAGAAAGGCAAAAGGGAAAGCCTTAGTCATACATTCAGAGAATGAGTCATCAAACACTGATGTTGACTCAAACACAGATGAATCATCTGATTCTGAAGATGATGAGGAGATGATGCAAATGGCTGCATTGATGGTAAAGACCTTCAAGAAGATGGGATACAAGAACTTCAAGAAGGGAAAGAGATTCTCCAGGGACTACTCAAAGTCTGACAAGAAGAATTTCAAGAAAACTGAGGGAAAGGACTTCAAATCTGGTAAGAAAGATAAGTCTGAAATTCAATGCTACAAGTGTAAGGAGATGGGTCACTATGCTCCTGAGTGCAAGAAGGGTAAAACTGAAAAGGCACTCTACACCAAAGGCAGAGATTGGGCAGATACTTCAGATTCAGATGAGGAAGTCAACTATGCTCTCATGGCTACTACTCAGACTGAAAATGATGATCTCAAGGTACCCCCAACTACCTATGCTTATAACACTGATAATATAACTGAACTGAGAATTTATCTTAAAGCATTGCATATCAGTTATAGGGATCAGACTTTAGAAAATGAAAGGATAAAGTCTGAGTGTTCTCAACTTAAAGAAAGAAATAAACTTGTTGAGGAACAGCTAGAGAATATGAATAAAATTCAGAAAGAGAGAGATGATGCAGTGTTTATTGAACAGGAGTTGCTAGGTAAGTATAAGCAACTAGAATCAGAATTGGAGGATACTAAACACATCATTAAAACTTGGACACACTCTGGTAAAGACACTCAAGAAGTGTTTCAGTCAAACACAGTAGGTCTAGGTTACTCTGAGGGAGATGAACTTAGATTTGAAAATCAGGTAAAAGTTAGACCACATCGTTCATCTGAAGGTAATGTCATGGGAACAGGTGGACCTAAGACTGAAGCACAGAAAAAGGCTGTTAAAGAGTCATATGCTAAAACTTTTGTTAAAGAGGCTAACATTGGTTTAATGACAGATAAACAACTCAAGCATAAGCTTAAGGAGATAAAATCTGTCAACAAACAGAGATTGCCTAAGAAAAACAAAAATGGAAAGGTAGGCATAACATCAGGAATTAAGCCAATGCTTGCTTCATTAGCTCCTAGAAAAACATGCTTTAATTGTGGTAGCACTAATCATCTTGCTAGTTTCTGCAGTAAGAATAAGAACATTAATTCTTTACCCTCTAAAACTGCAGTAAAGAGTGATTATGTGAGAACTAGACCACAGACTTTATGCAAACACTGTGGAAGTACTTGGCATTCTATTTACACTTGCAGAGATTATCATGCTATTTACTATAATTACTATGAACCCAAGCCAAATTTGAAATGGGTTAAAGTAATCTCTGCAAATGTAAACTCTGAAAAAGTTAGCTTAAACTCTGTTAATGTAAATTCCGCTGCAAAAGCTAATAGAATTAAGAAAGCCAAAGGATCCAAGCAAGTCTGGATCCTTAAAACTAATAATCAGTGATTGTTTGTGATTGCAGGGCAACAGGGTTAGTACCCTAGTCGTGGACAGTGGATGTTCAGGACACATGACAGGAAATAAAGCCCTGCTATCAGAGTTTGAGGAGAAGGCTGGCCCAGAAGTTTCCTATGGAGATGGCAACATAGGACATACACTGGGATATGGCAATATTAATCTTGGAAATGTCATCATCACAAATGTAGCTCTGGTTCCAGGACTCAAACATGACTTGCTATCTGTGAGTCAAATCTGTGACAGAGGATATCATGTAGATTTTCAGCCTGAATATTGTCAAGTGATCAGCAAATCTACAGGGAAAGTTGCTCTAGTTGGAAACAGACACAATAACATATATGAAATTAAATTGTCAACAAACACTGATGGCAAAGCAGTGTGTCTGTCAACAAGAATGTCCAGTGAAGAGAGTTGGAAGTGGCACAAGAAACTCTCTCATTTGAATCTGAACAATATCAATGAGCTAATAAAGAATGATCTTGTGAGAGGTTTACCAAAGTCCTTGTTGAATGTAGAAGGCCTGTGTGATTCTTGTCAAAAGGCCAAACAGAGAAAAGCCACCTTCAAAAGCAAATCTGAGTCTTCAATTGTTGATCCTTATCATCTACTACATGTTGATCTTTTTGGTCCAGTGAATGTGATGTCTCTTGGAAAGAAGAAATATGCTCTAGTCACTGTTGATGAATATACCAGGTACACATGGGTATATTTTCTTGCAAAGAAGGATGAAACTGCATTAACACTGACAGAACATATATTACTACTGGAAAAAGGGTCAGAGAATCAAGTGAAGATAATCAGAAGTGACAATGGAACTGAGTTCAGGAATTCATCAATGGAAGAATTTTGCAAGAGTAAAGGGATAAAACAAGAGTTTTCTGCACCTGGCACTCCACAACAAAATGGTGTAGTGGAGAGGAAAAACAGAACCTTGATAGAAGCTGCCAGAACCATGCTAGATGAAGCAAAGTTGCCAACATATTTCTGGGCAGAAGCAGTACAAACTGCTTGTTTTACTCAAAATGCAACACTGATCAACAAGCATGGTAAAACACCATATGAAATGGTGAAGAAGAAAAAGCCAAATCTAAAATATTTTCATATTTTTGGATGCAAGTGCTTTGTGTTGAAGACTCATCCTGAACAGTTGACCAAATTTGACCTAAAGGCAGATGAAGGAATTTTTGTTGGCTATCCACTGTCAACAAAGGCATTCAGAGTTTATAATCTGAGAACTAGAGTGATCATGGAATCAATTCATGTGTCATTTGATGACAAGAAAATAACTGGACTTGAAGATGTAAATGAACATGATCAACTGCACTTTGAAAATGAAGATTTATTCTCTGAAAAAGTAAACTCTGATCAGACTGATTTGACAAACTCTGTTCATCTAAACTCTGAACCTCTACTGGTAAATACTGAAGAAACTCTTCAATCAGAAACAAGGGAAGAACCAGTTGAGGGGGAGCATGAAGAATCACATCAAAGTGATGATTCAAACACTGATAGTGACTCAGTTGATAATTCTGAATCAAACTCTGTTGATTCAAACTCTGTTGATAATACTGAGAAGTCACATTCAGGGGGAGCATCTGAAAATGAAGAAAGACACCAAGAAAATCAGGAGAGCATGGATCAAGGGGGAGGATCACATGATGACAGAAGCAATCTGCCTTCTGCAAGAAAATGGACTAAATCACACACACCTGATTTGATTATTGGTGATCCAGATGCAAAAGTAAGGACAAGAAGTGCAACAACAAATGAATGTCTGTTTCATGCATTCTTGTCACAAACTGAGCCAAAGAAAGTGGAAGAAGCTCTTAAAGATGCTGACTGGATAACAGCAATGCAAGAAGAGCTAAATGAATTTGAAAGAAATGAAGTGTGGACACTTGTACCAAGGCCCAAGAACAGATCCATTGTTGGTACTAAATGGGTTTTCAGAAATAAAACTGACAGTGAGGGTGTTATCACAAGGAACAAGGCAAGACTGGTTGCAAAAGGCTATTCACAACAGGAAGGAATAGACTATGATGAAACATTTGCTCCAGTGGCTAGATTGGAGGCAATTAGAATTTTTCTAGCATATGCCTCTCACATGAAATTCAAAGTGTTTCAGATGGATGTAAAAAGTGCATTTTTGAATGGAAAACTTGAAGAAGAAGTGTTTGTGGAACAACCACCAGGGTTTGTAGATCCAAAATATCCAGACTATGTCTACAGGTTAGACAAGGCACTCTATGGACTTAAGCAGGCACCAAGGGCATGGTATGAAACCCTTGCCAAATTTCTACTAGAAAGTGGATTTCACAGAGGTACTATTGACAAAACTCTGTTTTACTTCCAAACTGGTAGTGACTTGCTTTTAGTACAGATATATGTAGATGACATCATTTTTGGATCTACTAATGATAAACTCTGTAAGAAGTTTGCCAAACTCATGCAGTCAAGATATCAAATGAGTATGATGGGAGAGCTTAGTTATTTTCTAGGCTTACAGGTAAAGCAAACAGATGATGGAATTTTTATAAATCAAGCAAAATATACCAGAAACCTTCTCAAGAAATTTGGTATGCTTGATTGTTCATCGGCAACAACTCCCATGGCAACTGCAACAAAATTGGACAAAGATGCAGGGTCATCAGTAGATATGACAAGTTACAGAGGAGTGATTGGTTCTTTACTCTATTTGACAGCTAGCAGACCTGATATTATGTATGCAACTTGTTTGTGTGCAAGGTTCCAGGCAGATCCAAGAGAACCACATTTAACAGCAGTAAAGAGGATATTTAAGTACCTCAAGGGCACTATGACTTTGGGGCTGTGGTATCCAAGAGAATCAGAGTTTAAACTACTTGGTTATTCAGATGCAGACTTTGCAGGATGTAAGATAGACAGAAAAAGCACCAGTGGAAGTTGTCAATTTCTGGGTGACAGACTTGTTTCCTGGTACAGCAAGAAACAGAAGTCAATATCTACATCTACAGCTGAAGCAGAGTATATTGCTGCTGGTAGCTGCTGTGCACAGATTTTATGGATGAAGAATCAACTGCTGGATTATGGATTAAGGTATACCAAGATACCTATTTACTGTGATAATCAAAGTGCTATTGCAATGACAGGTAATCCAGTACAACATTCAATGACAAAGCACATCAGCATAAGGTATCATTTCATCAGAGAGCATGTAGAGGAAGGCAACATTGAGCTTCACTTTGTGTCTACAGAACAACAACTTGCAGATATCTTCACCAAGCCATTGAGTGAAGCTACATTTACAAGACTGGTCAATGAACTAGGGATGGTATCTAGTTTTGACTAGAGATGTTGGTTAGACTCAAAAACTTATTGCTCATGTTTTCTGTAAATTGTTAAGTGCTATGTGAACCTTAGTATTAAACTCTGTTCTGCATGCTTATGTTTAAAACTTGTTAAACTCTGTAAGCATGTCTGTCTGTTAAACACTGTTAACATGTTAGATACACTCAGTGAATTCAGAATTGATTATTGTCTGAATGAAAACACCAATGAAGAAAAATGTATGAAGCATGATTCTCAGTAAATAAATCATGATTCTTTCTGAGTCACTGTAATCTAATCAGACTTTGTGCAGTAAATCAACACAGCATGATACTGTTTCATATTTATAGCATCTCTTAGTTTATTCAGTCCTAAACTCTCAGTCTATGAATATTGTGTGCATTGCCTCTCATAAATAATTTTGGTTATTGATGAACTCTAAACTCTGATTAGTGACATTCTGTTTCCAAAGGTATGGTTCATGATGATTCCTTGTTTGTACTTGTGAAAACCATAAAACTTGAGATGTGTCATTGATTAGTTTGGTGAGTTCAGATTCATGTATACACCCTGTGAGAGGTTGAGCCAAATCAGTGATTGATACATTTTCTATCAATCAGTATTTATTGTTGTGTGATATTCATTAGGTAGTATGTTTCTCTAGAACTTGTATTAAACCATTTTGAGACTACATGATATGTGTGTGCATGAAAATGATAAAGGCAATAGGATTTACCATTTTTCTTTAAACACTGTTCAAAATTCTTTTGAACTCTCTTCAAACACTGTATAAACACTGTTCATAAATTCCTTCCTTAGTAAACCCCTTTGAGCCTAATTAACTGCTCATTTTTCTTATACTCTGAAGTATTAAGAGCAGTTATATTTTTTTTTCTTCTCAAGCAGATGAGTATTTTTCAAGAAAAGAAAAGTCTACTCAGTATATATGCTAAATAAAAAAATAAAATAAAATAAAAATAAATAAAAAAAAAAAATAAAAAAAAATAAAAAAAAGAGAGAAAAAGGCATATATACTGATCTTGTACAAATATGTACTAACAGTGTGACTGAACACTTTGGTCTATTGAAATGTTCAGCTTGATATTCACTTATGAATAAAACATCTTTTTCATCTGTTTGATCTTATCTCATTCCAACCCTGAATAAAGTCCTTTTGATTTGTGCATACATGTATACAAAGTAGTGTAGAATTGGTGGACATTCAAGCATATGGTAGATTCTGCTATTTCTGATTGAATGTGAGTGTAAACACTTCACCTAAACACTTGTGTGCTTTGAGAGTTTGTGAGGTTATCAAATTCATGACTGTTATTCACTGAATGATGCTCTGATTTCTATCTCTTGATCTTCTTGTCTTCAAAGACTGTGTGCTTACTTGGATAATCATGGACATCAAAGGGAATAGAAGTTTTCAGATTTCTGTATTACAGTAACTACAGAGTTTAGCATTCATCAAACAATCAGTGTTTACTATGAGAGTTTGTGCATTCAGTGTTTATTGATTTTTGTTATGGATGTTATGAAATACTAGATGCTCTAAAAATTGATTTCAGTAAACTCTGCTTCACACACACTGATATTCACAACTGTGCAATTTTTGAAAGGGTTGTTAGTGATAAAATTGGAAAAGTGATAAACACTGTTGAGTTGTGTTAAGTACTCTAAGGTACAGTTTCATTTAGGTGATTTGACTATTTTGGAGTAATTGAGGTAGTTGACAACTGTTAAATAGTGTAAGTGTCGTGATTATAGGAATGACAGCGGTAATTATTAAGTGATCCATTGGTTGTTTGACACGTGTCCCATGATAGTGTCCCACTCACACATTACTCTACAACAGTTGCGCGCTTTTACTAAATAAAAGATTGAGTTTTAATTTTACTCTAATCGTCTTTAGTCTCTCACTCCATATCGATCCACATTCACCCACTCACAGTTACTTGCATACTCATTCACTTTCAAACTTCTCATATACTCTCATTCACCTTTTGATAAACACTTACAGTGCATACACATCTTTTCTCTAAATCTCTTCGTATCATATCTTACTAATGGCAACTAAAGCGTTTGATGCAGCAGGGTTAGTTTTTCTTCCTAGCAACTATGCAGCACCACTGGAGAATGCAAATGCTCCAGAGGCGTTTCATTTGTTCCAAAACTTCTTGAAAGATTCTGAAATAGGGAAGGCTTTAACTGCACCACCAACACTATCTGCTTCACAAATTGCCGCCTTCTGGACAAACTCTGTATATGATGATGGAGAAGAGTCTGGCACTCCCACAATCACTTTCACTCATGATGAATCAGAGTATATTATTACTCCAACTACGGTTAGGGATGCTCTAGATTTTGAGACACACACTTCTTACAGTGTTGTTGGTCATGATCGCTTGAGGACAATGTTGGAGCAAATTGGATGTGCAGGAAACTTGAATAAGATAGGGTCTTTGAGACGACCAAGTTTGAGAAAGGAATGGAGTTTCTTTTTCGATTGTATAACAAGGGCTTTTGGAAAGAAGACAACAAACTGGGATGCACTTCCTCTGGATACTCTCCAAATTGGTCATGCTCTACTATATGGAGGTAACTTCGATTTTGGTAGACTAGTACTAATGAACTTGGGAGAGCGTTTGTCTGAGACTACTACTGTCTATTTTGCTCGTTTTTGTCAATTGCTATTTACTGCTTGTGTGCCTAACATTCCAATTGATGAAGCTGATGTTATTCAGCCTTTTCAAGTTGCTAAGAGAATGTTTTCTGATTTGACAAACAAAGATGTCACTAAATAGCAAATACCTGAGATGTTTATGCCTTTAGCCTTACAGAACTATGTAAACCAACCACAAGATCCTCAATCACCACAACAAATGCCTGAACCAATAGACACCATAAACTCTGAACCAACACCCACAACACCCACAACCACTGTACCTACTACATCTCATCAACCACAACCAGAAACCTTAAACTCTTCACCAATAAACTCTCCAACAATAAACTCTCCACCATTAAACACTGAAACATTAAACACTGAACCATTAGACACTGAAACTTTAAACTCTGAGCCAGCACCTACTGAAACAGCCAAAACCAAGCCAAAAAGAAAGAAACATACTGCCCAAAACACTAAACACTCAAAGGCTAAACAGACACAACCTGGAGCTGTTTATACAAGAAGAATGAAACAAAAAGCAAACAGACCTTCATTTTCACCACCTAAAGAGAGCTCCAGTGAAGATGAAGAGGAGACTGTAGTGCATCAAGTCAAGAGAAGGAGATTAGTTCTTTCAGAGTCTGATGATGAGCAAATTGTTGAAGCTCCAGAGGTGGTTTCCCATGAAACACCTACTATTGAGGATGAAGAAAATGTTTCTATACCTGCAGAGGTTGAAATGCCTGCAGAGGATATTGTTAATGATGAAATACCTACAGAGGATAAAATGCCTGTAGAAGAGGATAACAGAGATGGTTTTTCACCAATGGATAATATTTTTGACTCATTTGAACCATTCTCTGATCCTATCTCACCTATTGTTCATACTGAAGCTCCTGGTGTAGCTGATGAGCTTGCAGTAAAAGTTCCTGAAGCTGAAGCATCACACACAGAGCTGGTATCTTCTCCAATTCAAGACAAAGGTGATGAAGTTGATCAGGCAACTAAGGAGAATTCTGAATCTATGCATGTTGAAGCTACAAAGGCAAACTCTGTTGCAGAGCCTGTGCAACATGAAGAGACTATTGAAAAGGTTGCAGAAGTTGTTACAGAAACTGTGGCTGACACAGCTCAGCACAGTGGTTCTTTAAATGATGCTCAAGCTAAAGATGCAAGTGCTGAAGATGAATTTGACAGCAGTGCAAACTCTGATTCATTTGTGAGTGCACCTGCACAGACTGATAATAAACATAAATCTTTTGATCAGCCTTGTCCATCTCATGCAATTGAAGAAGAGTATCTTGCTAAATCTGCTGCCAATTGGTATAAACAAGACTGTATTTTTCCAAAAGGGAGAGCAGCTGATTTTGTTAAGCAGACTGCTAGTCAAATTTCAAATCCAGAGATTTTATCATGCTTAAAAGCAACAGTGGTACAAGTTAAAACTCTGGAGGGAAATTTTTCTGATACAAAACAAGAAATTGCTTCCTTGAAGACTGAGATTCAGTCAAGAGAAATGAAGATGGAAAGAGAGTCCAAAATAAAAGCTGCACAGCTATCCAAAGTTCAAGACACTCTCTTTGCCAGGCTAGGAAAAGTTGAAGAAAATCAAATTGCTTTGTTTTCTAAGGTGGATTCCATTGCTAACTCTTTAGAGCTCATTACATCCATACTCATTCCTGATGATGTCAAAAAGGGGGAGAAAGTTGCTAAGTCTAAATGCAAAGTTTCTCAAACTCTGACTCAAAAGGATGATGCTGGAGATGGAGGGGCAAGTGATAAGAGTAAGGTGTTAAACTCTGAAATGCAAACTCTGAGATCTGGCAAATCTTTTAAACCACAGTCTGTTGGAATAAACACTGAAACTCAAGGTACTTCAAAGACCAAGAGTTTGGAATTAATATCAAATCCAAAGACTGATGAGGAGTTAGCTGTTAAGCTTTTCATGGAAGAGAATGCAAAGGGAGTTACTTTAGAAGATGCTAAAGCTGAAGAGAAGAGTTTACAAGAAAAGCATTTGAAAGTTCTAAAGTCTGAAAAAGCAAAGAAGAATGTGAAAGTTGCTAAAACTGCAAAGCCTGTTCTTAAAGGCATTGAAATCAAAGAGAAATTAACTGGCATTGAAGGAGAAGAAAAAGAAGAAGAAGATAAAGAAAAGTTGATCAGAAAGTCTTCTCTTGAGGCTAAATTGAAGTTAAAAGGGGTAATAAATGAGGAGAACAAAGGTAAAATGATTGTTACAACCTCTGTTGCCACACAAGTTGTACAACCACAAAGTAAACCCTTACCTGGTTTTTCAAGGCCAAAGATTCTAGTGCAAGAAGAAGCAGGAGTGACTGGTGATTATCAACATAATGTTGCATGTTCAGGAAAACCACCAGGGAGAAATACTTCTGGATTAGGTTCAACAAGAGATTTGAGATTTAGTAACAGTCCAAGAGATCCCTCTGCACTTGTATCTCTTGGTTCTGGTATTACTCAAGAAAATCTAGACAAGCTGGAGTCAGTTCAGGTAGTTCGTCAAAGAAGCTTAGACATTCACTTTCTGTTATACTTTATGGCAGATGGGTCAGTGTATAGAGTGAATGAAGAAGCAATCAAGCTAAAATTATTTGAGGAACTTCAGTATGTCCTGTATATCTTCAGAGTTAGAAATCGTAGAACACAGCTTATTGCTAATTCTATAAGGGAATATATGAAGAAAGCTAAAGTGGTTACAGGAACAAAGTCTGCTGAAAAGTATGTTCCTAAATACAGAGATTGGAATGGCAATCTGATTGAAATGGAGAAGGGAACTACAAAGCTGAAAACAGATCTTGGAATTACAGTTCTGGATTTCAATGTAAAGTCTGAAGAAGTGAAGTACATCAGGTTGAGAAATGAGATGAGAAGAAACAAGATCTATGATCTCAGAGCTGCTATTTTTCAAACTGATGAGAATGATCCAGATTTGAAAGAAATCAAGGAAGCTATGGAGATTGAACTTGAACATGCTGAGAGAAGGTTGTTGATTGATTATCTCAGAACAGCTCCAGATCTTGAGGAAGTTAGGTAGACAAAAGTTGTAAGTTTGTTAAGTAATAGCTTAAACTCTGTTTGTATATTAAACACTGTAAAACTTTGTATTTGTTTTGACATCATCATTTACTGTAAACTTGTACATTTTTGCTAATGGACAAGTTGGGGGAGATTGTTAGAAATGATTGATGAGAACAGTGTTTGGAAGCTATAGTGACAAAACAGAGTTTAGCTGGAAGCAGTCAGAGTTTAGTTAAACACTGACTGGAAGCGCAACAGAGGTTGGTAAACTCTGTAGCGATATTGTCTGAAGAGTCAACAGTGTTTAAAGGTTGATGCAAGATAAGTATGGAAGCAATATATTTGAAGATTGGAAAGCTGTCAAAGAGATTGAGTTGACTTGGAAGACTGGAGCAATCGTGATTGATATCAATTGTATAGCTTGATTATAGGAGAATCAGTTACTGATTGTACGAAGCTGTATGTTCTATAAATACAGTTAGGTTAACCCTAGAAGGGTAGTCGAACATTGAGAAATTCATTGATTGTAACCTAAGCAGCTCTCTGTGATATTTACATCACTGAGAGAGGAATTGTTAATTCCAAACAGTTTTTAATTGTTAAACAGTGTGTTCTTGTTAAGTTACTCATACAGTATTTGATTGCTTTTTGTGTATTCGACCTAACATATAAAATGAAATATTGATCCCCCATGAATTCTGGGTACATATTTAGAAACTAGATTTTCATACCTTTAATTTGAGCCCAAGAACGTTGAATTTCGATTCCGGGAAAGCCTCCAATTTGGAGCTTGAAATTGAAGAACACTAGAATTTTCTCTCTAAGAAATTTATGACTTTTGAAACAATAATTTTGAGAGAATGATTGCTGGCGGCTGGTATTGGTATTATTGACAGATTTGTTGGGGAATATTTTGCTTTTGTGAATATTTTATTCAGGTCTCATGAAATCGGTTCCGTAATTGCCGCTTAGTGGAATTTCGGATATAAAACAGAGGCGAAATTTTTACGAAAAATCACGAAAATAATTTGAAAAATCCTCAAACATGATAGAATGAATAAAACTTGAGACAAGAATATTTTAAAATTTATTTGATCAGTTTTGATATAAATACATTTTTAAAAACGAAACCGCTGAGCTTTTAAAAGTACGGTCTGCCGAAACGGCAAATACTACTAACATGATTTTTTTTTTTTTTTTTTACATATACGGGAAACTCTCTAACCTCAATTAAATACATATAACGATAATAATATCCGTCTATAACACATCGTTCCATCGAGTTGAATAAATCAGATAAATATTTATTCCATTCAATAATAATAATTACATTTTTAATACAAGTTCTTACAATTTGTTCATGTAGGATTGCATGCTTTGCATATAAGTAGTAGTAAATTATGCATTTATGTTCGTGTTATCTACGTTTGTTTCATATAGGACATTCTGTTTTTATTTTCGTATATCATGTGAGTTCATAATAGTTTGCATTTGCACCCATGCTTGATAGGAATTTTGTGTTGTTGACGCTTTTGATTGAGAAGTGATATGCTTTGTTCTTGTGCACTAGTAAGTTGAAGCTAGTAGACTTATTGAATGTTGTAAGTGATTAGAAGGACATGAATATGTGCAAGATGATTTAGTTTGCATGCTTTGAATACAAGTAGGTGCGTTAGAGAGATGTTGCTTGGGATTGAGTATGTTTTTCCACCAAGTGAGATTTTGAGCCATATTGCATATTTTTTGCAATTTATTCGTTGTTTGAGTGTCCACGGATTGTTTGCATTGCTAGCAGTTGTTTGAGGTCTTTCTTGAAACGCATGACATTATTTGACGATTAAAATGATAAAGGCATTTAGGAATAACCACATATTTTCCCATATTACCACACCATGTTTGCATGATCAATTAGTTAACCCGTTGAGCTTAATCCTATTTTTTTTTCGGTGACATACCACATTACTTGCCTAGACCTTTTTCTTGTATTGGCCTTACATTAATTTGAACCTACATTGTCAAAGGCTAGTAGAGTGCTTAAGGGAGTAATAAGGTGTGCAAGGAGGGGTTCATTGTTGGTCATAAGTTTGGGGGGAAATATTGAATTTGGAAATTGGGTTTGTTTGCTTGATAGTCGGCATGTGTAATAAAATAGTGGGATCGTTGTTATTGTCTATATTATTGTTGCTCTCGGGAAAAAAAAGAAAAAAAAAGAGAAGAATATATATATATTTATTCCTTTTTTTTAAAACAATATATATATTTATTCTAATTAAAATATATTTAAACACAGAAATAAAATCCCTCGCCCAGGTCGCCTCGCGTACTCGAGACGCCGAGACATTCGCCCAAATCGCCCTTCGACCGAGCCAATGTAACACCCCTAGATCCGGGGTCAGGGATCTGGTCGTTATGGTCTCAATATCCATCCACAAAACCAACATAATTTAAATTACAACCTTGTGACCCAAAACAACAACATAAAACACACCCGTTATAGTCCCAGAGATGAAATCAGAGTAACCATCAATATTATTAATCACAAGTTTGAGTTCTTACTACCCAAAGAATTACAATATAACCTTTACATACTCTTTGCCATCCATTTGTGTATGTCATATAATAAATACCTTTGATATACAAAATCTAACAACTAGCCTACCAATAGCTTCTCCTAATCAATGGTAGCTAGGACCTCAATGTTTAATCCTCTTGCGGCTGTCACCTGCTCGTACCAAGTGCACCTTGTGCGGCCATCTGACTTAACTGTTGTTGTGATATAATAAATAAAGCAAGGGTGGGCAATAACCCACCAAAGATAATATGTAACTGAACAATAATATATAACAGTTCTGAAATATCTTTGAAACCATATGCCATGCATTTACGAAGATTGTGCCAGTATAATGTAAAAGATGAAGTTACCAAGTAACTCAAATCATATTCTCTGTAGAAATATCTGCTATGCCAAAGATAAGCAAGATAGCATCATTTTCATGAAAGAGGAACTTGCAGGAAAATATTGCAATTCCAGTTTTAAGCATTTTTCAACCCTGCCAACACAGATAGTGTTGCAGAAAATTTCCAATATTGAAAGATGAACTAATACGGGAGAATTGCCGCACCAGATGCCCTAACGTTTACGATGATCAGTCGTATGTCATGCATCTCATCAGTCGTTCTCTACATGTAGAAGGTAGCTCCGACGGATTTACTTGTCTACCGCCCTCTGGAACTCCTAAGCCAACGGTTAGGCTATTGCTGGGTCGGCGCCACTCAACCACTTACGCGTCTTCTAGTTCAATTGACATCCATAACTCTGAAACATTAAGTTTGTCCCCCTTTCCCCAAGTATAATACTTGTTGATAAGACTCCACAAAGTAGTCGTATCTAGTTGGAAAGGAAAATTCACCAATATTTCCCAAGCTGATGCTTGTTAATGGATATAAACTTGTTCCATCAATCTTACCCCTCGAGCGTTGAGGAGGTAACCAAAAGACTCATATCGATGTTTGAACGAATCAAGATGTGAGTGACAAAATAGTTTAACAAGTATATGACCGGGCAGTCAAATAAATAACAGCTCTCAAGTGAGGTCCCCTTATATGATTCTGGAAGTTTGAGCGAGTATTTTAATCTTCTTACAAGATAGATTTAAATAAAATAGAGTTTTGGGGACCTCCCCTTGATAAAATAGTCATAAAAGACTCTGAAATACTTTACATAATATCTGAAGGGGAAAGATAATCTTTGAATAATATAAATCATTTTAAAAAGAATATAAAAGAATTAAATAAATATTCCAAGAATATTTGTTAAATCAATAATAATTACGGAATATTATTACATCATAATATTGCTCGTAAATAATCCTCCAATGAACATATAGAATTATTTACTAAGTAATTCTCTTCTTAAATGAATATTCAAAATACTGTTCATTAAATAAATAAATCCTCAATGAATATTCAAGATGATCTTCATTAAATAAATAACTCAAATAAATATTTAAATAATATTCCCTAAATAAATCCAACCTTAAATGAATATTTAAAAATAATATTCTAAATGAATATCCAAATTATATTCTTTTTGTAATCAAAACAGTAAAGGAATATTCGAAATAATATTCCCTAAGTAAATAGAACTTCAAATGAATATTTAAAAAAATAATATTCATCAAGTACATAAAATCTTAAATGAATATTTGGAAGTAATATCCATTTAATAAATAAAAATCTCAATGAATATCAAAGTAATTATTCATTAAATGACCAAACTCTAAATGCATATTCGAAACTAATATTCATTTAAATAATTTAAGCTCAAATGAATGTTAAAATAATATTCAGTAAATAAATAAACTCGAATGAATATTCAAAATAATATTCATATAGTATTTCTCGATTGAGATAATGTTCAAATAACATTCCTCGAATAATTTCCAAGTAATTAATACTTTATGGAAATATAAATAATGTTCATAAATAACAATCCTCAAAATGAATACTAATCTGTCGCTGGAATCCCTCCGGGTTTCCACGACTATCTCTATATCTCAAAATACCGACTCCCGGTCTATATTTAAAGAATGAATATCATACGCCCTTCACTAAGGGTCTTAACACAACAATCCGGCTTATAACTGATAATTCATATCTAGTCTATAGGCCAATATTAATTCAGGGAACAAGTAATCCAATATACTTTGAAAACAAGTGTGCATGCTATGGCATATGTAAACAGAATTATATATATATTATCACAACAACAGCTTCAAAGTTTTGAAGACTTGCCTGGCATTCCTGTAGGGGTAGTGTGCCTCGTGTCAATCCGGTGATCTATAAATAGTCACAATAACCAAGGTCAATCACTTAACACTTTTTAAAAGACTAAGTATAAACTTAACTTAAGTCGAAACACATGGTCACGTTATCTTGTTAAACACCCTTTAGTGCAACTCTCTTTATTATCGCTTTGACCCGTCATTCGTTCGCTACTAAGGCACGTCGTCATACTTACACTTGGTATATACTTACGTCGTATAAATTCTAAGGTCGGTCATTTACGAATCAAGATTATACCTCGAGTTTTATCACCCATTTTCTAAGTTATAACCAAAGTCATACTTTTAAGGGGTTCGTTCGCGTTTAACCTTGATTCGAACATTTTTATAAAATCGGAAAACGATCCGTTTCACATGAGGTTTCCTCTCACACCTTCCTTTTTATCTCTAATATTTAATTACCATGATTCGTCACTCCATAACTCATTTTTCGAAGGTCCAATTTCAGTTACGAACTTTCTTTTACGGTTTCGAACCACTTTTACGAATTTAACCATAACTCCTAAACCGTAAGTCCATTTCATACGATCTTTATATCAAAACAAAGCTTATAACATAATCTATCCTATCATGGCAGAACATGAAGATGTACAGTGAGTTAAAGCTACTGTGATGCACGGTTTCCAAGGTTTTACAAAATTTCGGCATTATGACGGCTAAAAATCGAACGTTCCAAAAATCGTAACATCAATACCAAGCCACACCGGGCATCCATACAACTTCTACACATATTATTCATCCCCAACTGTCCAAAATCATCTACTTTACCAACATGATCATCATATCTCTTAAATCAAATAATCACTACTTAATCATGCTTATAATCATACTAACATCCTAACCATGCTAACAACCATCAAGATCATCAATAAACTTAAAGTAAGAGCTAGGGTTTTGATGAGATATACCTTCCTTGGTGAGTGCTAGAGCCTTACTAAGCCTTGATCTAGTCCTTAGAACTCCTTACAACCTTAAACTAGCAAGAATCATCAAGAACATAGTTAGTGATTTTTGGATCTGCTATAACCCAGTTGAAAGATCATGAAAAACGAGGGCTTTACCGAGGTTTTCTGGATGAGGCTTCTAACGGAGAGTTGTAGAGAATCTTACCAGCTTTCCAATAAGCTAAAGAACACCAAATTTCATTGAGTAATGAAGGAGATATAGCCGTTTGAAAATCATTACAGAAACTGTCAACAATCTGGACAGTTTGCTTCTTCAACTTGGGGAGGTGACTTTCCTAGGCTATACTACTTTGATTGCTATGAAATTTGGATCGAATATTTACCATGAAGTGGAGAGGTTGTGGTTCAAATTTGGTGATTTTATCATGGATGGAAATGGAGATATGAATTTGTCTTTCATGGGTGTTCTAGCTGGGCAGTTTAGAGAAAATGAGAGAAATGGAGTTGTTTGCTTGGTTGCTTTGGTTTGTTCTCATCCAATATGAATTATTGTGATAATATCTTGTATAAAGTGGCTTTAATAAAGGTGTGATGCAATGGATGATGTAATTTGGAGAGACATGTGTTGAGTTGTTGTGATAAGATGATAAAGTGATGCTAAGTACTAGTTGGCTTTCTACTCTTGCTAGTTACTCTTGTAACTACTTAGTTACTAGATATTTTTTACTAGCACATGCATGCATCTTGCTTTCCTACTTGCTCTTTTTTCCATTTATTACTCAATTTCATTGATCGTTCGGAGGAATATCTCAAGGATTTCTAGTTAAGGTTTTACCGGAAACCTTCTTAATATTTATAATACTATTCTCCATCTTTCTTAATAATTCTCGAATTTAAATTCCTTAAATCCTTTTTAATAAATCCTTAAGTCTTTTTGTGTCCAGGGAAATCTCGGAGAAAATAAAAGTGCTAATTTTCTGAATCCGATATCGTTTACATACACTTATCTCGCCCCTGGATCATGAATACGAACTCAGAAATCCGTTCTGAATACTTCTATATAGCATCGTCTAATAATATTCTTATTTCCACCAAAAACACTATTCATTCTTTATTCCATCTTTATTTCTTATATTTATAAAAATGTCCTTGTTCTCTTTCGGGCATTCCTTAACCCTTTTACGGAACCACTGGACTAACAACAGATATTGATTTGGATGACACAAGAATATCTCCTTCCTCTTTGTCAAAACGTGTATTTTCAGGACACGCTAGCCTGTCTGGGTTTTACCCAGGACCGGCCGACCAGCCCCATGGTCAACACCGGCAGGTAAATCATGCTAACCGTGCGGTAAGACCCAGTGGCCGGGCACTTAAGCGATACGCTCAGTAATCCACGGTTACCTTTGTCAAACCTTCCACTGTCTCTCCAACACGGCTACACGCAGGGGGCGGGTGAGGTTCGAACCCGTGACCCTTTGGATCAAAGCTAGGCCTCGTTTCTACTAAGGCAGCTCTCACGCTCTATCTCCTTCCTCTTTGGAGTGCCAGAACTTATTTCTTAGGAGATAGATTATTCTAATCTAGGTTGTCAACCCATTGCATTCTTCATGACATATAATCATTTAAATCTATACCCATTCACATTCATTGTTAATACCTTGTAGTCGGAGACACTGTTCATTCTTTCATCAATATATAAAAAGTTCTAATTCTACCGAAAATTCGGGTTCTTACAGCCGACCCGACCCAAGTCGAGACGTGGCGAGGCAGGAGGCGGCGGCGCGCGCGCGCGCGCGTGTGTGCGCGTGAAGCACACAGTAACACCATGCACCATCATACACTTTAGTAGTTGTACACTACCCATGTGTGTGATTCTATATAAAGCCAACAACCCCCTTTATTTATTTCAATGTGGGACAAAAACACATTCTCATTTTCAAGCTCTTTCAAGCTACCCACTTCAACTCTATTTCTCAATGGATTTCACTAAGAAAATTACTTAGACCCATATACGAAAATTTAAGTCCTCATAGCAAGGAACAATTTCCAATCGTTAAAATCAGGAATTAACATCAAAAACATAAATTAATTATGCTCTAAAAACTCCATTTTCTAACATTTTCTTGCATTAAACTATAGGACAGAAAGAAGAGTGGATCAATTTAAATCGTGTGAGTGAGAACTGAAACTGTTTTGTGATATTCAGATTTACTAGGATTAACAATGGATGTAGAAGTGACAGCTGCAACTAGGTTTGTGCACCATTTGAGGGAAATTTCCTGCTTCGATAGGTAAAAGAAAAAATGACGACACTAGAACTTGGACGAAGACTAGCTATAAATTAATACTATAAACTTGAATGAAGTATGGTTAATTGTCATAACTTCTTTGACCTTTCTGGTTATTGAGTATATAAATCCTTAGATGTAGTCCGCTGAAGAGAAAGTTAAAGTTTTCTTACTAGTTTTATTAGTAACCTTCTACGACCCTAATATGATATATGATAATATCTATGATTATCTTCTGAGCTCTTGTAAGTTTTTCCTCTTCATCCATTCTGGTTTTTAGGAAAGCACTAGCAAATGCGTTATCAGCTGCTCCATCTATGTGGACTCTTAGAAATGCAGGAATCGGAGCTTTACAGTTACTCTGTTATCCCAACGTCTTTACCTTCTCTGTTTTTGACAAGCAACCATTAATAGTCCATCGTGATTGCAATCCAGAGACTAGTGGGAGATAGCAACCCAGCAATAGCTGCTGCAGCTTCCAAAACTATATTGGCATTGAAAAAACAATAAGAGACTGGCTCTTATTAAATTTTCTGATTACTTTGTAAGTATGATATCATAACCCAAACAGCAGCAGCTGCAGATGTGGTTTCGGTAAGCTTTTTGGTTAGCTAGTGGTGCTTTCTGCCTGAATCATATACCCCTTTTACTTGTTAATCTCTTATTTACATGACTACATATAAGCAGTTTGGAATACTGATTTAAATATTGTCTGCTTGTTTCAGACCATGTCTTATATGGCGGAGCGTGTGGTTGGTACTGGTTCATTTGGTGTTGTTTATCAAGGGCGTAGGCTAAGTGCCTGGAAAATGGCGAAGCTGTTGCTATAAAGAAGGAGAATCAAGCACATATGTAATTGTGACCAAGCCTTCTTCGCGTGTTTTATCTTCTCACAATCAATTCTTTGGTTTGTATCGCCTCCTCTCCTCCTCCTTCTGTTTTTAATTAATTACTATGTATGTAGTTGTTTATTTGATTGTGTTTTTCTGTTTGAATTAATGTATGTGGACAACTACTTTATAGCTTTGCAATCCTCAATTATTAGTATTAATATTGAGTTGGATGATGTCCACATTCGTACATCTAATCAACAATTAGTAACGAGTAGTCAGTTTACGTTCAATATGTGAACCAGTAGAACTTAATTAGTAACGAGTAGTCAGTTTACCATAAATTATCGCGCCTCCATTTTCTTTGTTTGACTCCTGTGTACTAGAGATATTAAAAGAATTGATCAGGGAATTTTCTAAGTATTTGGCTGCTAGACTGTTTTTCCTGACTTATAAAATGATGTTATTGATCTTTCAAATAATCTTGAGTGCAAATTTTCTTATCTTCAGGCTCTCGAGCAAACAGGTGGAAGATCCGATGAATTTCAATAAAATGTTGCTGCAGATTATTCTAGGAGATGGAGGAAGATTCAGGAGTTCATGCACATAAGATTTATGCAGAGGTATTGTTAGAAATAAGACCCTAGCTATGCTAAGGAATGAACACCAGAAATTGTTCTGTATTAATATTCTGTGTTATTTTACAAGATCTCTAATGAAGTCTATATATAATACAAGAAGCTGCCTAACTTCTACACATATATGTAATCAACTACATCACTATTAGCACTGTAGATCGTAGACTTACTGTAGATCTTCTGACATTAGACACGTCCCCTCACTCGAAATCCCATCTTGGGATGAAAAACCTATATTGGGATTGAAGAGTGGAACACTTAGAAGCACTTGTGCATAACCTAAGCTTCCAACTAGACCCATCTCTAGGAATTGGCGACCCATCTTAAGATTGACCCATCTTGAGATTTACTCACCTTGGAGTTAAAGGATTGCTTGATAGAGTATATTTTTATATATATTTTAGATGATTTTATTCTCATATTTATTGTGTTTTGCATTGATTTGGATTTTTATTTAATAGATTTTATTGTTTTATTGTAGGAAATAAATAATTCATGACTTGGAAGGATTTGGAGCAAAAAGAGCTATTTTGGAGATAAAATAGGAGAAAATTCGTAATATTGGGCTATACGGGTTGCCTGCACTGTTTGGGCCATATCTTGAGTTTCAGCAGTCAGAATTTGACGATCTTACTGTCCACGCGAAGCTTGTGGAATTATCTTTAATTCAGAGGTGGTCCAGTAAGCAAAATCCAACTGGAAGAGCCCAGAAACAGAGGAGAAAAAGAAGTTACAAATTTTACAAGAAAATCCTATTCAATTATGGATATCTTTTTGTAAATTGATTAGGATATTAAAAATACTTTTATTAGGAGATAGATATCAGATTTTATTAAGGGGTTTTATTATAAAAGGGAGAGAAAACGTGAGATAGAGAGATAGACATATACAGACGTTTTTACATAAGCTAGGGTTTTGGTTTTTCTCTCTTCATCTCTTCCTTTGTAAGCACTTGGTTTAATTTGGATCTTTATTGTTCTTCGTTTATACAAAGTTTAAGGTACTCTTTATCTCATCTTGTTTATTAGTACATGTTTATTATGGCTTTCTTGATTATTATTGTTAGTTTTAATCCTACCATGAGTGAGTAGTTTAATTCTAGGGTATTAAGGGGAGCCATGTTTGCACCATGATTTGGGCTAAATTTGATTAGTAGATTGATGGGTAAAGAGTAATTCTGATTGATATGTTATAATTCTTAATTTGTGTAATTGCGCAATATCATGGATTAATTGATTGCAATAGGAGTAATAGATCGAGAGATTTTACTACTAGAGGCTTACATACAATTAGCAGAATTGAAGGTGAGTGTGAGAACATCATTAGATATTCTGAGAGTGTTAATGCTTAAGAAAGATTAACCGTTAATGCTTGAGAAAGATTAACCATTGCTTTAATTACTTAATCCCATTGAAAAGCTATACTTTTGTGATTTGTTTGGTGTAAACATGGTGAACCTGAATTGCCCTAGATCCCTTAATTAATTGATATAAAACCTTTGTTAAATTTGTTTTAGTAGTTAATACAATTCTCCAACAATCGTTTGTGACTAGAAACAATTGATAGCAATTGAATTGAAACTGAAACTGTCTCCTTGAGGATTCGACCCGTATTTGCTAATATCTACTACAACTGATACCGTGCGCTTGCGGTTAGACATAATTTAACATATCATTGCTCATCTTGGGATTGACCTGTCTTGGGATTAATTATATGAGAATTTTGGGTATACCGGGACTCGACTTCGCGACCACGCCGTACATTTTTAGGCCATGTCAAATAATAAAAAATAGAAAGTGCTGCTTTTCAGCACAACGGTGGATGACCACTAATCAGTCCTTGAACTGATTATTTAAGAAACCGAGATTCGACTTTGTGATCACCCAGTATTAACAAGATATAGCAGTGAACTGTGTGTATGTATGTGTACATACTACTACTTCTGCTGCTTTCTTTTTCATCTGTGGCAGTGAACTGTGTGTACATCTTTATATACACTACTTCTGCTGCTCCTTTGAAATAACGTCCCCTGAACTATATAATTTGCAGCATCGTAAAAAATTGGAGAGATACCGTAATATCAACTACCACTTGAATACTACACAATTAAATCTATAACCGAGCAAATTCTTAAAATCAAAGTGATACATTTTTAAAAGATCCCGATTTTTTTTTAAATATTAACACTACTTTCCCTTAAGAAAATAAATGTAAATTTTTTTTTATCGGATCTAAAATCATAAAATCACTGATTTTTTTTTATCCCTTTTTTTCTTTTCTTTCTTTGTTTTTTTTTAAAACTACCAGCCTCGTTTTTTTCTTTAGCATCTTTTTTTTTAGGATGCTTTGCTTTGTTGCTTTTTTATTTTTAGCATCTTGCTTTTGCTTTTTTTTTTGTCTGCTCTTTTTCTTTTCTTTAGCAACCTTTTTTTTAGGATGCTTTTGCTTTTTCTTTGGATTTTGCACAGCCCACTTCATTACTCAAAATCAAACCACCATCATCAACAAACCCATTCATAGCATCTTTAAAGCCCCTACACTCTTCTTTAGTTTTTCTTCATCTTTTTTTTCTTTCTTCTCTTTCTCTTCATCTGCTCCACCCTTTGTTTCTACTGCCTCCTTGTTTTCTCAGTAAACATCAGTTGCAATTAAGTTCCCCGTGCTTGTTTTTTTTTTCAGAAAAAACACATGTATATACGTATATATACATACAATTTTTTATCAGAAAAATAAAACCTTCACAAAACTAAAATGTGTTACCATGGTTGGAATCGGAATAACAAGACAAACAAGAAGTTCTTCTGCGAGATGGCCGGAAACTTACTGGAAGGGGCCCCACGCGCCGGCGCGTGGCGCGCGTGGTGGCGGCCTACCACGCGTGGGGCGGCGCGTGAGGGCGCGTGGGGATGTGTTTTTCAGATCGGAAAAATTCTGGGAGCTCCTCTTTCAGTGCTCTTCTCAGTGGTATATTTGCTTTTCTGTTTTGATAAGTTTCGAAATTCTCGAATTCTTGGTAGTTTGGTTTTTCTTCTACAACTTTGATAGCTTGTGTTTTCCTTGAAAAACAACAAAGCTTCAACTGATAAAAAAACTCCTCCCCTCTACTGTCTAACCTGCTCTGATACCATGTTAGAAATAAGACCCTAGCTATGCTAAGGAATGAACACCAGAAATTGTTCTGTATTAATATTCTGTGTTATTTTACAAGATCTCTAATGAAGTCTATATATAATACAAGAAGCTGCCTAACTTCTGCACATATACGTAATCAACTACATCACTATTAGCACTGTAGATCGTAGACTTACCGTAGATCTTCTGACATTTGACAGGTATTCCCTTTCTTCTTCTTTTTTTTGTTTAGGGCCGATTCTTTCAATCCGCCAAATGCATTAGAGAATGTTAAGTACTTGCACTATAGGCGAATACAAAATGAAATGTAAATCTTGTTACATTGTCTGCATAAAAATCATGTTTATCGTCAGTCCTTAGAAGCGAGATTTTGTTAGACTCCCTTCCTCTCTACATTCAATTAAATTTACTTCAAGAATTGTGACTTCTTGGATATTTTTCACTCTAAATTAGTCATCTATGATAAAGTAGAACTTTCTTGTCTTTGGTCTTGTTCTATTTATCTTTTGTACATCTGTACGTTTCATGCAGAAGTTGGCATTATATGCTTGCATTCTGAATGACTAGATATATTTTGTTTTGCAGGCATACTTTATCACCAATATGGAGCCTATCAAGATTTGGGAGATTATGTCATTAATTCTTGACGGACTTGGTTATGAAAGGTACCATCATTCTTCATTCAATGGCAAGATGTGGACGCAGCCTACCACTGTTAAATATACATAACTTGTAAATAATAATATTCTTCTAAATAATAACTTCAACCTTTTTCTCACCCTTTATTTGTCTATTTTTTTATGTATGTCTCTGTACATTTATAAACTTTAGAATAATCTAGGTGAGGCCAATAGTTAACACTATAAATGCAATTTAATTTACTTATTGATTTTTCTTCTCCCTCAGGTGAAGGGAAGGCGCAGGTGCTAGTAGCAACGAGGGTGGCAGTGGTCCATGGGAGTATACGAAAATGGTACTTCAGTTGTATAAATGTAATCATTAAACATTGTACTAGCTACAAGTTAAAAATTTGAGATTATCAAGTGTTTTGTTAATTCAGTACTCCATTTTACCCTATCAATTTTATTATTGTCCAGATTGAGAATTGAATTTGTTTTTGGTAACGTATTTAGGCTACAAGTGCTAGCTAAAAATAGAATAATTTTTTTTTAAAAAAAACACATTTTGCGTCTGTTCTACTATCACAGCCATATAAAGTCTATATTTGCGTCTGTTCTTTATCTTTATACGTCTGTTAGTGCCAGATGAAGAACAACCTTTTGCTTCTGTTTAAGCGGAGCAGATGCAAAATGTAGACTTTATGCGACTGGTGTCTACTTTTATGCGTCTGTTCTTGACAGCCGCATAAACTATATGCTTCAGTTGAGTAACAACCGCATATGCTCTATACTACGCCATAGATGGCCTGCAGCAACGTTTTCAAAACGTTGCAGCAAGCCAAAAAACGTTGCTGTAGAGCAAAAAACGAAACGGCAACGCTTTTTCAGCGTTGCATTTGGCACAGCTGCCGTAGGTGTCTACGGCAACACTTTTGTTCACAACGGCAACGCTACTACTTTTGTTACCAGAAACTTCTACGGCAACGTTAATGTAATGTACAGCAACACTAAACTAGTGTTGCAGTAGATGTTAAAATTTGGTAAATCCACCTGTGCGTCCCACATGTGGGACCAACAATTGGGGCCCACTGGTGGGACCCACGGGTGGGGTCCACATGTGGGACCCACAGATGGGACCAAAAGTTGAGACCCACAGGTGGGACCCACGCTATTTGGGACTGCCTGTTGCAACGCTTTTCATGTTTTTGCAACATATTTGTATTAATTTCTTGCAACGCTAATGATACCTACGACAACACTTTTATAGTAAAATCTGATAGGAAACATTTGTTTCTATTAATTCCCTACAAATATGTTCATTACATAAAAAACCAACAGAATTAACATTCAATCTAATCCAAAATAAAACCCCTCCATAAAGTTCCACAACATTTATTTACCTTAAAGTCTAAAACCATCTATCCACCATAAATCTAACATACATCCACTTTCTTAAACGAACAAGTAAGGTCATGCTCCTTATTAAAAGCTGATCTCATTGGTCCTTGAATATACTCGATCAATTGCGGATCTTCAAATCTGCCTTCTTGATGCATGACAAGATTAAATGCTGATTTTGTTGGTCCTTGAATTGCTCAAACTCTTGCGGCAAAAATGGAATAATAGCTGACCTATCTGTCTATCGAACATATTCAATCACTTGCTGATCTTTATATTCATGCTCTTGCTGCAATATAGGACAATCCCTTGCTGCAATATTTGTTCATCACTGATATCTAGTAAGTACAACATACACCATCTAAATAATAAGCTTAAGGAAACACAATATGCAAAAACGAAACTGCAATAATGATCATCCTTCTGGTATGTGATGTGAATGTACATACCATGCTAAATCACATTTCATGTACTTACACTTGTCTTAGACTTCTCCACACTGGTACACTGAATTACATTTATAAGATACTAATATTTAGCATATCTAATCATTTTTTACCGGAAGAATTTAGGAAAAAATTTAATTAATCCACAGTCCAGTACCTAGATTGCACAAATAGAAAACAGAATTGGAAATAACATAAGCTTCAAAATTATACTAACTGTTAAGTTATTTTGTAAGTGCCATTCATGTATTTCTGTTTTTGTCAAATGGGTTATGATATTTGGATGATGATAACGAGATAGTAAAAGAAGAAGAGATAAATGTATTTTTTATAATCTACAAACATTCAGAAATGTAAACATAAAAACAAAATGTTACTAGACAGAGGACCTGTTAAATAACTGCACATTGAGAAAATTTTTCAAGATAATTGTCCTATTCCATTGCCATTAATTAAGATAACTATAGACTGATGGGAATTCATTATTCTCATTTTTACTAAAAATGGAGCTCAGATGAGAATTTCTTTAAAAGCTTTTACATAGTACCTGAATGCACAAACCAAGCAATGGAGAAATCTCTTTCTTTAGATTATCACGGATCATGCCATATATCTTTCTTTAGACCCTGCTGATGTGGGAGCATTTTTTTTAGATAAAAATAAACAGGATGTCATTTGTCTTTCTAACCAAATCCCTCAGCAGTCAGAATATACAGGATGTCATTTGTCTTCATGCTGTTGAACTTTTATATCAGCAATCTAGAGTTCCTGTGATTTTTGCTTCAACTGCACAGTCAAGCGCCAGACTAAGAGAATGAAACAAAGACCTAAAGCAGATGTGTAGAATTTCGAACCCTAACAAAGGACTTGCCTTCTGTGTAAATTGTTGTTCAATAAGAGCATACTGATCTGCAAGATGCTTCAACTTGACTTTTAACCTGAAAAATTATGCACATATCTGGCATGTTTCAAAAGAATCATAATGATTATAATCATAAGCGCATTTTACTATAAATTCTTATAAGATCGATACAGGTTAGGGAATAGGTTATAAAAAATGTGCCTAAATAATCTGTATAATTTGCATATTGCATCCCTCAGATATATGAGTTTTGAAAAAGTAAATACTTATTTTAAAAGGGTGCAGTTCACCAACATAACTTTACAAAACTCCGACAATGGCAACTTTAAGGAGTAATAAGGAGGAAAAAAAAAACCAACGGCTCTTTTTCCCCTTTTTCCCTTATTGTATCATATATACATAAGCTCACAAGACAAAACAGCTTTAAAAACTCCATTAAAGCACATGAAAGGAAACCCTGGGAAATCCATCCTGCTTTCCAGAAGGAGTCAGACGATGAATCCAGAAACTTACTTAAAATGAATTTCAGATCAGAGCAAAGCTACACAGTATGCAACAAAATTAGTACTTGATACTTCGTAATAATATGTAGTGCCAAACAATTTAAATGAAACTATATTTACGGAAAATCTTGGGCAGAATTCATTAATCGGATTACACTTTGCATTCAATAACAACATGGATCAAGACGAGTGACACTACAAATCAAGCCAAAATCTCAAGCAAATTATTACAGTCTAATGTGTTATCTACACCAAATCTAACAAGAAAACAAATAATATCTATCTATAATTCTATATACACATACATAAGGGCCTTCACAACAGACTTGAACCAAAGTAAAAGACATAAATACCAACACCAAGAAATCGTAAGAACAAGTCTAGCCTTGTTCTACTTCTTGTACAATACCATCCGAAGTTTGAACCCACATGTAAGACTTTATAGTCTAAAATGCACAACCAAATCAACATTAAATTTAAAAACAATAAAATCCAGGCTTGGAAGTGAAATTGTCTTGACATCAAATTAATATTTCAGTGATAGTATCAATCAAAAGTATCTGTAACTCAATCATACTCCGAAAGTACATGTTTGATTTTTAAAATTTGAATGAGGATTTAGAGAAACAGAACACTACAAGTGCATCAAGACAAATGTGAAATTAGGAGGTTCAATAGATTCGAAAAAAGTGCATCAAGAAAATCTGAAAAAACTTTCAGTTTATTTGGGATTCAATAAACATTAAGGATTCGAAAACATACAGGAAAGCAAATCCCCCCCAATTATCATAAAAATTAAAATTTGTCAGCACAAAGAAATAATAGAAGAGATACCTGCATCGCTTATCTTCCCATCCATATGTCCATAATATCCCTTAGCAGATCTAGCAATGAGTTTTGGTCTGGTACCTACAGTAAGCCTCCTAAAGCTGTCACTATCATAAAATCTAAACATAACATAAATCCATCAATATAAGAGCAAATACTTCTAAGAATTGGAAATTAAACAAAATTAATTGAGATTTTGGTGACTTACATTGAGACGAATGGGAGGACTGAAGGAGATCTTGTTAACATCAGTCAAAACATCGTCTCAAAGTGTATCCACTCTCCAACCAACGAAAGTTGCAAACTGGGCTTAGAGCAGTGGTCCACGAGGTCTTCCTATGTACCACTTTATTTCATCAAGTTGGTTATCATTGCTATCCTCTCTCAGGATAGGTTCCATGCCATCAAGAGAAACCAGGGTCTCGACCTGGTGATAAGTTTCATCCCACCGTCGCCGGAAAGCATCAATTCCAATACTGTGGCAAAGACAATCAGTTCGGAGTTTTATTCTGGATAATCTTATTCTTGACTCAGAGGGGGGGAGAGAAAGAGAGGGGGAGAGAGAGAGAGGGGGGAGATAGAGAGGAGAGAGTGAGAGAGACATATAAAGAGATGGAGAGAGATACAACAGACATACTTTAACATAACAAACAAATCGAAACCCTAAATCAAATCAGAGAAAATCCCCAATTCAATTCGATCCCAAATTGAAACCCTAATTGAATTAGCGGCGGTAGAGAGGGGGTGTGAGGGGCAGTGTTTTTGTTAGAAGCCCTAATTAGAGTGTGAGTGAGTGTTTTGTTTGTGAGTGAGGGCGGCAAAAATTCCGCGCTTCTAACATTAGAATATTTTGGGACAGCGCCATAAGCCCATAACTCAGCGCCCACAATTTTTTTATTTTTTTATTTTATTAATTTTTTTTTGAAAATTTCTTCAATTTAATTAAATTTATAAGAAAATATGTTATTTTTATTTATAAAAATGTTATATTTTAGTTCAATAATGCATACAAATTTTTTAAATCAAAATTAACATTATTTCTCAAACTTTATTCATTTTCTAGAAAATTATTTTTTTTTTCAAAAAAAAATAATTTGTTAAGTTTTTTTAATGATTTGGTCTATTTTCAAATTATAAAAAATGTTATATTTTATAAAAATTCTAATATTGACTCTAATAGCAAACTTTGAAAATTTAAATTATTTGTTTTTTAAATTAATTAATTTTAATTCACAATAATTATTTATTTCAATTTTTGATAAAAAATTGTGTTTAAATCATATTAACGGCAACACTTCACAAGTGTTGCAACTTGCTACGTTTCTTATAGCTACGGCAACACTATGTTTTGTTTACAGCAACACAAAAACAAAACGTTGCTGCAGGCCATCAAGTTTAGAGCTACTGTAACGTTTTTCATTACAACGCCGAAAAAAAAGCGTTGCTGCAGGCCATCTATGGCGTAGTGATATAGCTGATACGACTTTGCCATACGTGACTGTTGAAAATAGACGCAAAAAGCCCTTTTTAACAGACGCGATAGGCATATTTTGTACTAGTACTTGTACTTCATCATCGAATTTAATATGCACTGATGTCAATCTTGATAGGATAGAGTTAAATTCGTTAACATGATCAGCAACACAATCATCTTCATTCAATTTTGTGGCAAACAACAAGCGACACAAATATGCCTTATTCCCACTCGCCTGAAAACCTAGGCTCTTGATACCATTTGTTGGGTATACAACAACGAAAGCAAAATCCAAAGCGAATAAACAAGAACAAGAAAATAAACGACAATCACACAAGACAAAGATTTACGTGGTTCGGAAATTCCTACTCCACAAGTCGCACTAATTTTGTATTGATCTCTCACAATTGTTTTGTGTTGTTGTGTTGTGTTACAATTACATGAGTATTTATAAGAGAAGAAACTGGGTCAAAATAAATCAGAGTCTAATTCTGAAATTCCTAACTCTAATATTAACTATAATTAGAGTCCAATTCAGGAATTCCTAACTCAAGTCAAAATCTAATTCCAATTCTGAAACCTGATAGACTCCACAAACCCAACATTTTATGACCATTATGAAACGTTATATGGAACAAAACCGTGCGATATTCTTGTTGAAACTGGTAGTAGTAGAGATGTTGCACTTTAGTTGGCTATTTCACGTAAAAAATCAAAAACCATAAGTTCAACTAGTGAATTAGCAAAGTACAAAATGACAGATTTCGTAAGTGAGCAGTCAGATATACTAGAATTTTGGAAAACACGATCTTGTCATTATCCTGTTATGTCCATAATGGCCCGTAACTGTCCAAGCTAGCACGGTAGCTTCGGAATATGCCTTTTCTTTTAGTAGCAAGATTTTGAATGAAAGAAGAAGTCGTCTAAATCCACAATCGTTAGAAGTCTGCATATGCTATAAGGATCATCTGGATGCAGAAAAAAGGAGACAAGATGTTGCTTCTGCTGAGGATAGTTCATCATCTGATGAAGACATTTCTACAAATGAAGAAGATTCATCTTAGGTCTGGTCTGCACTCTGTGCAGTGTGCAAAAACATCTGGTAATATTCTCAATACATGGTAGAAGATCCATTAGTTTTACTTGATTGTTTGAACTGAACTGCTATATAACTAGCAGATGCATGTAACTGTAAGTAGTAAATGATATTGCCTTTGTAACCTGTGTTAACAAGTAAAGAATTTAAGGAAGATGTTTATACTGAATTAGCAATCAAGTTTACCAGCAAGTGCAGTTTCTTAATAGTATTCAAGGGGAAAAAGGCATAGACAATGCTGAGACAGGAACCGTTAAATCTCCTGAATTAAACTGTACTGTGATATATGTATTAATTTATGAGATGGAACTGAATTCTGGTCGTGTAATTATTAAACTGAATATTGGTCAAAATATTCAGTTTCAGTTCTTAGTCCTTGATCAAGCAATTTCTTGTCCAATAAGTGATTTGGAGACAACCGATGTGTTTATCTTTCCCTTGATTTTCAAAATGCAATTGTCTTTTATTCAAATTGCTTCCTTAATTGGATAGTTATGGTTGGTATTTCAACTAGAACTATATGAATAATGTGGGCTAGATCTTTCACACACACATGTCTTTATATGTATCTGTCGTCAACTCAAGCTATAATGTGTGTATATTCAATGCTAATTAATAAAAAGGAGAATATGAGAAGCATCAATAGTACAAATTGAAAATATTGATTTATAAATGAACACGCCTTGCTGGTGGAGTTAACTTTTTGTTTTTTAGTCTTGAACCGATATTGGAGCTAATTTACGTGGGAAAGAAAGTAGATTAAGAGTTTTTATAGTATCTTGCTTCTAGTATATTTCGTAACCAATTATTGGGTTTCTTTGCTGTATTGTGAAATCATGAAGCAGTATGCTTGTTTGAATAGAATGATCTTAGGCACATCGTATTGGTCCTGATTGAAGCCACAATATATTCTTATCAATGATTTCAAGTGTAATGTTAATATTTATTTGGTACAATTTCCTTAGTAAAGTTTTAGTAGTATGCTTCCACTCTCTGATTATTTGCTTTATTGATTTGTACGCATTGCTTTACTTTATGTACTGGGAGCCTGGGATTCACTTCCCTGACTATGAAGAGCTTACTGGTTTGGGCTTCAACTGTGATGTTCATGTTAGTGTATACTGAAAATATTTATTTTAAGTATATACATTTATTTCTGGCCCGGTTTTATTGAGAATCATTTAAATGTTTACATGCTGTCTAATATTATATATTGTGGACAATCTAGTATCAAATGGGATACAGAATATTAGATTGTTAAATACGGTTTATATAATATAATAAGGTTCACAGCACAGGTGGTGTTGGACAATCCACTGGTATGGCTGTAGTATTATTTAGATTAGTTTATATTGACTAATAAATAATACTAGTATACTTTGTGTATATTGAACAGGATCAAATTTAGAATTGTTCCCTTATACTGATTAAGAAGGAGAACTAAGATTCTATGTTATTATTAATGCTTAGGTTCTTAATCCGGATATAGTAATTGACACGTGTATATTATTTACATGCTTTGATTTATATATGAAATAATTCTTTTGAATTATATCATTATATTTTTGGTGATGGAATTATATACATGGTGAATATTATTTATAGAAGGAATCCATGTCCTGATAATATTCGGGTTAATGATGTCCCCTTGAAAGCTCAAAAAGATTTAATTATGTGAAACCCTGCAGGTGGATTTATTCCGGCATAATTAAATAAAGGTTGAGTGGATAATCAAGGATGAAAGATATTAATTAAATAAATTATTAATAATTTATTTAATTAATGGGCATGCGCTATTTTAAACATGGGGAATTTAATAAGCCAATAATATTGGAACCCAATTAAATAATTAAGTTGCGGTATTAGGAAAGGTAGTGCAAATATTAATTCTTTAGTGGATTGAATTAATATTTAATTACATTGGGCTAGGCCAAAGATGTAATTAGAAGGCCCAACCTAATTATCCATGATCCTTATTGTAGCCCTATATATATTCTTATTCTCTTCTTGCTAGGGTTGGTCTAGAAAAATATTGTAGCCACCTAGGAGCAAGAAGAGAGGTTAACTTGAGAAGACGAAGGCCACACTTCGCTCAAGGGAATTTGGGAATACAATAGAAGAGCGTGGAATTAACCATTAACAAGGTGACTTTTGTTTTCGTACTCGTTAATTTATCGTATCAATAATCGCAGGGCCACGATCTGATTGTCCCAACAATTGGCATCAAGAGCTAGGTTCTATGGTTCTGCGATTTTTGATACGATGTCCATGTCGTAATTATATATTCATGTATATAGTGGTAGGCTTGTATATTTTGTTTTGCAGGTTGTTATCCATTATTATGGCCATGTATATTTAATTATGTGTTTGGATCCCACGTGGTTTAATCGTGGTTAATTTTTGTTTGGTTTCCACGTGGTTTATCGTGGTTGTAAACACGAGGGTTGATCGTGTTAGAATAGATTTTACAAAATTAGTTTTGTATTAGATCTATTTTTTATGTAATTGTTTGAAGGATTTTGTAAAAATCCGGGTATTTTGTAATGATTACATATGGCTGAAAATCAATTCCAGGAATACTTTGTTCTGCTGCGTAACTGATGGGGCCTGCTGCTGTTGCTGTTGAATAAGTGAAGAACATAAGCAAAGAAGCACAACGCCTGAAAAATCTGGGCAGACGGTATAACGCAATACTGGTCTGCGTTACAAGTGGTACAAGTGTAACGCATAGAGTCACTGCGCAACAGGTATTCAAGGGGTGATGCGCGTGACCAGTATGCGCATCAGGTGGTCGCGCGGTTGTCAGATGCGTTACAGAATGTTCCAGATGGCGCTGCATGTTTTTCCCATCCTGGCTGTTTGATTGTTTTCAGCCGAGTACAGTTGGACGAACAAGGGCTACAACAAATCAATTATGGGGCCATAATAGTGGATTTAATTATTGTTTTAATTTTTAATTTTGCTATTTAATTTTTTTTAATTATTACTTTAAATAATTATTATGTGTGTTGTTAATTATGTGTGTAATTTTGAATTGCATGTTTAACATAATTAAGACGACATGGACATAGATATTTTATTTATTGGTTTAATTAAATGTTATATGTTGTTAAATTATGTGTGTATTTTGAATGCATGCTAGACATAATTGTAACGACATAGGTCCCATTTAATTTTTTAAAATTCCTCAATTTTTAACAAAAATTCTAAGTGGGTGAGGGAATTAATTAGGAATTAAATCCCACGGTCTCCATTATTGTTTGTATGTAAATTTAACACTAAGACGAATATAAATTATATATAGTCCACCCTAACGTGGCATATGATTTATGGTGTCAGGTAGTGTTATGGATATTACTAGAACAAACTTCCTAAATTAATTACGAATATTGAAAGGTATACATGCCACCCAACGTGGCATACCAAGTTTCATAGAATTCGATTAATTAGAAGGGTACCAATGATTGAATATAGATTTTCGATATTGAGAGAAAGGTTGATTCTGTCTAGAAAGGGGTCTTAAGTGACGCCTCTTGACAATGCTCCCCCCGATCTGGGAATTATCCTATTATCGATTATTGATTTGAAATATTTAATGGTGGCATCCGGTCTTATTAATTTAAGATTTAATAATAGTATACACTTAGCTATGAAAAATAATATATAGTCCACCCTAACGTGGCGTATTATTTAGTAATAGGACCGAAGTAATATTTAAACGAAATTAAGTGGTATATATGTCACCCATCGTGGCGTACCATATACTTGTGGTGTTTAAATATTAGTGCATTAATTTTAATTAATTGTTAGAGGAAACCAATAGGTTTTAAGATTTGTGCAACCCTCTGATTATGTGTTACATGTATGATTCTCAGGATTAGATCACTATGGGCTTTAATCCACTATTCACCATACTTAAGGATAACAAACTTACGGGACCAAACTATATTGAATGGAAACGTAATTTGGACATAGTATTGACTGCTGAGGAGTACAAATTTTGCACTTATGAACCCAAGCCAGATCAACCTGCTGAAGATGCTCCTGAAAGTGAAAAGGAGTATTATAAGCGGTGGCTTAAGGCTGATGAGATGTCGCGATGTTACATTCTGGCAGCAATGTCAGGTGTTTTGCAACATCAGCATCAGGCTATGGACACAGCTTCAGATATGCTCTTTAATCTTAAGGAACTTTTTGGAGAACAGAATAGGGCTGCTAGGCAAGTAGCAATGAAGGCTTTAATGAACACACAGATGGCTGAAGGAACACCTGTAAGGGATCATGTTCTCAGGATGATGTCTCATCTGAATGAGATGGAGATCCTTGGTGCTGATATTGATGGGGAAACCCAGATCGATATCATCTTTATGAGTCTGCCCAAAAGTTTTGAGCAGTTTCGCTTGAATTACACTATGAACAAAATGATGTATAGTCTCGCGGAACTTCTGACAGAACTTCAGGCAGCTGAAGGACTCTTTAAGCAGAATGTTCAAGTGAATGTGGCTGAGAAAGCTTCTTCCTCTAAGCCGAAAGGCAAGAAGAAGAAAAAGGTTCAGACACAGAAAGCTGGAAAGGTTGCTAATGCAGTGGGAGTTCAAGGTGGTGTGAAAAAGCCTAAGGGCAAGTGCTTCAGGTGCAAGCAGTCAGGTCACTGGAAACAGGATTGTCCTCTTCCTAAGAAGACAAACAATACTGGTATGTCTTTTTCTCTAGTTACAGAAACATATATAGCGGCTATATCTACGAGCACTTGGTGTGTAGATACAGGAGCCACTGACCATGTCTGTAACTCTATGCAGGGGTTCCAGCAAAATAGAATGCTTAGAGATGGCGAGATATATGTGTTCATGGGAGATGCTATGAAAGTAGCAGTAGTTGCAGTTGGAATAATTACATTGTCTTTTGGCGATGATAGGATTTTGGTTTTGAACAATTGTCTTTATGTACCTTCGTTTAGAAGGAATTTGATTTCGGTTTCTAAACTTGCCATGGATGGTTATAATGTTTGTTTGGATCGTAATGTTTCTATTATGATGAATAAACGAGTTATATGTTCTGGTACATTGCAAGACAAATTATATATTATTAATCCTATCCAACCAATGCTGCAACAAAAGGAATCTAATAACATTCTTTCTAGCTCAAACAAAAGAAAGAAACCTTCTGAATTGAACCAAACATATCTTTGGCACTTAAGATTAGGTCATATTAACTTGAGGAGGATTCAAAGACTGGTAGTAGATGGGCCATTGGGCTCGTTGGCAGTGGAGCCATTTCCAGTTTGCGAATCCTGCTTGGAAGGTAAGATGACTAATAGGCCTTTTAATGCAAAGGGGAATAGAGCCAAAGAAGTATTAGAATTGGTTCATACTGATTTATGTGGACCTATGAGTATTCAAGCAAGAGGAGGTTATGAGTATTTTGTCACTTTCATTGACGATTATTCTAGATATGGGTACATATATTTGTTGCGCCGCAAGTCTGAGTGCTTTGAAAAATTCAAAGAGTACAAAGCAAGTGTGGAGAAACGACATCTTGGAAAATGTATCAAGTCACTGCGATCAGATCGTGGTGGCGAATAATTGCTTGGAGAATTTAGGGAATATTTATCAGAAAATGGGATTACATCCCAATTGTCTGCACCTGGCACACCTCAGCCAAATGGTGTAGCAGAGAGAAGGAATCAGACTCTTTTAGAGAGTGTTAGATCGATGATGAGTTATTCAGATTTACCCAAGTCGTTCTGGGGATATGCTATAGAAACAGCGGCTTACCTTCTGAATTTGGTACCTTCTAAGTTGGTTCCCAAGACTCCAATAGAATTGTGGACTGGTAGCAAACCAAGTCTAAGACATATTCGGATTTGGGGTTGTCCAACACATGTGCTGAACAAGAACGCGACCAAGCTAGAATCTCGTACCGAAGTAAGGTTGTTTGTAGGCTATCCCATGGGAACGAAAGGTTATTCATTTTATAGTCCTAGGGATCGAGATGTCATTGTTAGCACCAATGCTAGATTCTTAGAGGAAGACTATATTATGAATCATAAACCCATGAGTAGTATCGTTTTAGAAGAATTAGTGGGAGGGACAGATAATCCCCAATTGCCAATAGTACAAGTAGAACAACCACAAGAAAATGCACAACTTGACACTAGTACCGCACCAGTGCCTCGTCGTAGTGGGAGGGTTGTTCAACAACCAGAAAGATTCATGTTTTTGGGAGAGTCCTCGGACTTGGTCTCTGGTGAACATGATGAGGATCCCAGGACATACGAAGAGGCAATTCTAGATAAAGATGCAGATCTTTGGAAAAAGGCAATGGAATCTATGTATTCCAATCAAGTTTGGGAGCTCGTGGAACCACCCAAAGGTGTAAAACCCGTTGGATGTATGTGGATCTACAAGAAGAAAAGAGGATCTGACAAAAAGGTGAAAGCCTGGAAAGCACGACTTGTTGCGAAAGGGTATACTCAGAAAGAAGGGATCGATTATGAGGAAACCTTTTCGCCGGTTGTTATGCTTAAGTCGATCCGGATTCTTTTGTCTATAGCAGCTCATCTCGATTATGAGATTTGGCAGATGGATGTCAAGACAGCTTTCCTTAATGGAAGTCTTGAGGAAACCATCTATATGCAACAACCAAAAGGATTCATTAAGGAAGGCCAAGAGCATCTGGTTTGTAAGCTTAAGAGGTCTATTTGTGGACTTAAACAAGCTTCTAGGGACTGGAATATTCGTTTTGATCAGGCAGTCCAGTCATATGGATTTGATCAAAGTCCAAGCGAATCATGCGTGTATAAGAGAAGTGAGGGTAATGCAGTGGTTTTTCTAGTACTATATGTAGATGAAATTTTACTCATTGGTAACAATGTTAAGATGTTGTCATCAGTAAAGGCATGGTTGTTCAAATAATTTGAAATGAAGGACTTAGGTGAAGCGGCATACATCCTTGGGATCAAAGTAATAAGGGATCGCAAGAAAAGGATGTTGGCTTTATCTCAAGAGCCCTACATTGATGAAGTATTAGCTCATTTTAACATGCAGAACTCTAAGAAAGGTTTTCTACCTTTTAAACATGGAGTTGCTCTATCCAAGGAGCAGTGTCCTTCAACACCTAAGGATATAGAGAGCATGAAAGCAGTTCCTTATGCCTCGGCATGTGGAAGCTTAATGTATGCTATGTACGAGGCCTGACATCTGCTTTGCTGTAGGCATGGTTAGTAGATATCAGTCGAACCCAGGTCAGGAACATTGGAGTGTAGTAAAAACTATACTCAAGTACCTGAGAAGGACTAAGGAGTATATGTTAATTTACAAGGCCTCAGATCTATTTTCTTTGGAATATACTGATTCAGATTTTAAATCAGATAGGGATAAGAGGAAATCAACCTCGGGATATGTTTTTACTTTGGGAGGTGGAGCCGTTATATGGAGGAGTGTAAAGCAGAAATGCATTGCAGACTCCACCATGGAAGCCGAGTATGTAGCGGCCTCTGAGGCTGCAAAGGAGGCTGTATGGTTCAGGAACTTCCTTTTGGACTTGGATGTGGTACCTAATTTGCCTAGGAGTCTAACAGTGTATTGTGATAACACTGGTGCTGTGGCAAATTCGAAGGAACCGCGAGACCACAAAGCAGCTAAACATATTGAACGTAAGTATCATCTCATACGAGGAATCGTAAAGCGAGGAGATATAGTTGTGGCTCACATATCATCAGAAGACAACCGGGCAGATCCTTTCACGAAGAGCTTGCCAGCCAAGGTTTTTGACAGGCATGTGGAAGCGATAGGAGTCAGATGGATGGACACATAGTTTTCAATGTAATAGTGGATTTAATAAACACTGATATACTCATAGAATATTTTGAGTATAAGTGGGAGATTGTTAGTGTATACTAAAAATATTTATTTTAAGTATATACATTTATTTCTGGCCCGGTTTTATTGAGAATCATTTAAATGTTTACATGCTGTCTAATATTATATATTGTGGACAATCTAGTATCAAATGGGATACAGAATATTAGATTGTTAAATACGGTTTATATAATATAATAAGGTTCACAGCACATGTGGTGTTAGACAATCCACTGGTATGGCTGTAGTATTATTTAGATTAGTTTATATTGACTAATAAATAATACTAGTATACTTTGTTATATTGAACAAGATCAAATTTAGAATTGTTCCCTTATACTGATTAAGAAGGAGAACTAAGATTCTATGTTATTATTAATGCTTAGGTTCTTAATCCGGATATAGTAATTGACACGTGTATATTATTTACATGCTTTGATTTATATATGAAATAATTCTTTTGAATTATATCATTATATTTTGGGTGATGGAATTATATACATGGTGAATATTATTTATAGAAGGAATCCATGTCCTGATAATATTCGGGTTAATGATGTCCCCTTGAAAGCTCAAAAAGATTTAATTATGTGAAACCCTGAAGGTGGATTTATTCCGGCATAATTAAATAAAGGTTGAGTGGATAATCAAGGATAAAAGATATTAATTAAATAAATTATCAGTAATTTATTTAATTAATGGGCATGCGCTATTTTAAACATGGGGAATTTAATAAGCAAATAATATTGGAACCCAATTAAATAATTAAGTTGCGGTATTAGGAAAGGTAGTGCAAATATTACTTCTTTAGTGGATTGAATTAATATTTAATTACATTGGGCTAGGCCCAAGATGTAATTAGAAGGTCCAACCTAATTATCCATGATCCTTATTGTAGCCCTATATATATTCTTATTCTCTTCTTGCTAGGGTTGGTCTAGAAAAATATTGTAGCCACCTAGGAGCAAGAAGAGAGGTTAACTTGAGAAGACGAAGGCCACACTTCGCTCAAGGGAATTTGGGAATACAATAGAAGAGCGTGGAATCAACCGTTAACAAGGTGACTTTTGTTTTCGTACTCGTTAATTTATTGTATCAATAATCGCAGGGCCACGATCTGATTGTCCCAACAGTTCCAACATGCTTGCAGCTGCCGACCATCTGAAAATTGAACTAGCTGCAGACTGCAATTGAACTAGCTTCCTACTTAGCCACTTTAATATTCAGATTTAAATTTTTTAGAAGTTGTAATTTGTATTTTTAGTTTTAAGGTTTTAAGTTGTAATTTCAATGAGTACTTCATATATGTATGTTCTATTTTTATTTTCATTATTCATGCTGTAATTTTTAATTAAGCCTAGGTTCATTTTTTTTTTGAAATCCCAGATTTGCACACATATTTTATAAAAATAGGCTTTTTTTTAAACCAGGCTCGGATAAAGCCTGGCCTGGCCTGGTCCGGCCCGCGGGCTGAAAATAGGTCTCATATTTTCTTAATAGCCCGGCTCGATCCGGCCCGATTTTTCAAGATTAAAGCCCGGGCTTTTTAAGGCCCCGATAAAGCCTGGCCCATCAGGCTTTTTATGCACCTCTAGTTCATGGCTTCATGCTATCAAGTTTTGTGATTACAAAGGATTTTTCTAAATCAAAAGAAATTTTTTAATCGAATTTTTCTCTTTTTTAACTTCTAAAAATCTCAATCGAAAAAATATAAAATCTTATATATTTAGTATCGTAAATGAATCGAACCGATCGTGAAACTTGATTTGCTGTGAAACTCGATTCGCAAAAAATCGAACTCGAGTTTGATCCAAAAATTATGTTCAATAATTTTATTGAGTTGATTCGAATATTATGAATATTCAACACGAAATTGACTCGTACTTCACGTGACTCCTTTATTTCAACTCGAACTCGACTCAATAATACATATAAAAGAAATTATATTTTTTTTCATAAATAATACATATTTAAATTTAGAATAAATCTTTTTTAATTATGAATTATGACCATTTGTTAGGTCATGTTACATATTTTCTATAAATTATACTCTCTCAATCGCAATAGGTTTTTTACCTTTCATAATAAGGTTTTTGGAACGCATTTTAAGGTGTATTTTAAGTACGGTTCCATAACTTATTTTCAATTTTTTTTTGTATAAAAATATATTGTATATATTTTAATGTAAATAATTGGCACACATTTTAATTAAGGTGCATTATATAAAAATATAATGCCACAAAGTGTAAAAAAAATGTAAATAATTGTTTGGTACATAGGGAGTATGTATTTTATTGTGGATTGGGTTTGAAAATTTAAAGTTTAAAATTTTATTGATCTACTCGAACTCAACAAGATTCAAAATGTTTCTTAACAACATGGACTCGACTCGATTGTTAATAAATTCTAATTTGAACGAAAAAATATTGATCAAAAATTTAACAAATTTGGTGCAACTTAAATTTAAATTTGATAGAATACATTCAACTTAATTCTATTCGTTTACGGTTGAATATATTTTCATTGTAAAACTCAAGCACAACCTTGAACTTTTTTTTTTTTACGAAATGCAGAAGATTATATTACTTAATCAAACCAATACAAAATAAAACAGTGGGACAATCCCCGACTGTCGATACGACCATGTTGAAAAACAAATAAATTGTTTTCTGATCGTTTTACAAACTGAACTTAAAAGTTCTTGAATCTAAAAATGAATTCGAAAACATCCGAAGCGGTTCAAACTGCGCCAACATCCCTGAAAGCAGTGGTATTACAATTGACCACATCACGTTAGAACCATTGATACCCCAGTGTTCAGAAGCCTAAGTTGCATAGACTAAGGTTAGAGGAACGACACCCCAGCTATCTACATGCCGGATACCAGCTATAAACATGCCGAAAATGAGAACCCCAAAGGATGAACAATACTCCAGCTATCTACATGCCGGATACCAGCTATAGACATGCCGAAAGTGAAAACCCCCAACAGATGAACTTAAAGAGGTTCAAACTTGTGATCAAAGCCAACCAGGAGATCAACCCATTTATATTAATGAATGGAGGAACCCAAAAAGTTAAGTTTTTCCGAACATATATTTTTAAATAAAAAGCAAAAAGGTTATATAACATACATAAAGGTACAAAAATATAAAAATTAGGGGCACAATTTTTTTAAAAATGAGCAACAAAATTAAATAAAGGTGTAAAGAATATCAAAGTAAAATATCAAATTAATTTCTATTTCAATTTTAAGCACAAAAATATGATTCATTTCGGAATCGATCCTCTTTGTGATCGTGACCAAATGATTTTCTTTTTAAAGTTGGTTATCTCTTTCTCCTAAAGTACAGTTACATGTTTGTAAAATATTTTTCTTACTAAATATTCCATGTTTTTGTGCGAATGCATTGCATAAAGCTCGATAAAATAGTTTAAATGATAAAAAAATATTTCTTATTGTGGTCAAGATTTATTTGAATAAATATTCATTGTAAAATATAAGTCTAATTCTTTAAAAATATATATATTCTTATCATGATAATATCATTTTATCGTCCTCATTTTACAATTGATTAGGAGGTTATATGTAAAAGAAAAATTCTAGAATCCCCAAATTCATTCCCAAATTTATTCCCAAATGTCGCGTGTCGGAACGTTATTGGTACTAATTCGAATAAAATAATGGACCACCTCCTATCTATACTATATTAAAAAAGACGAAACATCAAAAGTTTTGGTACGGGACAGTATAATACTTACCTTATTTAATTATTTTATTTTATTATCCTTAATTATTTAACTAAATTATAAAAAATCAAAACACAATCTTTTCTCAAAATATTACCCTCAATTCTTGCCGACACTTCTCCTAAATATCTTCTAAAATATCTATTACAACTATTAATCTTAAAATATTTTATTTTTAAACTATTACATTTTCTAACTTTTCTAACTAAAATATCTTCTTTCAATTACCTTTTCTCTTTTCTCTAACTAAAATCTCTCTTTTTCCAATTATATCATGGACGATTACCTTTTTCAACCAAAACACGTTGCTTTTTTTTTATTTTTTCTTACTAAGAGCATCTCCAATGGCGTTAGCTAATTGGCTAAATTACATACTCCCTCTGTCCCTCCCATTTCTTTACATTTCTTTTTCACTACTCGACACGCATTTTAAGGCTCCTAAAAAGTATAGTTCCATAACTTATTTTTTAAATTTTCTTTTTTTGTATAAAAATAGAACAATTCTATTTTTATACAAAAAAAGAAAATTTAAAAAATAAGTTATGAAACTATCCGCAAATTGCACCTTAAAATCCGTGCCAGAATTACGTCCCCCAAGGTAAAGAACCAAGGGGGACAGAGGGAGTAAAATATTGATTATGTAAAATAAAATTTGTCGAACCTGTAAGACATTGTGTTCCGAGGGTATTGGCTATAATGATTGGCTATATTTTAAAAATGGAAGTATGTTATTAATATTTCAAGTTGTTATTAATGGAATATATAATTTTAATATAGAAATAAGTGATGTGGCAATTCACTACAGGTCTCTAGAGGTTCGACAAATATAGCCAACATCAAGAGATTATCTATAATTATAGATAACAGTTTTGTCCCATTGGAGTGTAATTTTTTTATACATTCTTTATAATTCTTATTTATGATAATTAATTTTAAAATTTAGCTAAGGGATCTCTCCCATTGGAGATGATCTAAAACCTCTATTTTTCCAATTAGATCACGTGCGTTTCTAGCAATTGAATTTAGTTAAATAAGGTAACTAAATATAATTACTATAAACCAACCAATTACCTTTTTTCATCTAGATAATGTTTTCTTTTTAATTTTATCTAACTAAATTTTCTCTTTTTCCACTCATATCACGGACATTCTATTTAATAAAATAAAATATTAATTATATACTTAATAACACATATTACTTTTTCTAAATTTTCTTACTAAAATATTTTTTTTCCCAAAAATATGGCCACTCTAATTAACGAAATAAATTAATTATATTATAATTATTAATAGGGTTATTGACCTTTTGGCCCTTCAAGTTTACACACTTATACCCATAAAACCCTAAAGTTTAAACTCGTTCCTTTTTGCCACGCGAACTTCACAAATGTACCTCTTGGCCCTTTTACCGCGTCAGAATAAGTATCGGCTAAAAAACATTACAAAACTGAGGGGTATAATAGTCATTTCACCAAATTTAAAATTTCCATTGATTTTCTAATTAATTTACAACAATCATTTCTACTTTTCTAATTTCCTACCCTCACCCACCCCCCTCCCCTCCCCTGTTTTCTCACTATCCCTCCCCTGTCTCTCACTTCAATCCTACAAGTTGCTCCCTCCGGTAATTCACATCCGAACAATTCTTGAACCTCTTTAATGCATATTAGAATGGTTTTGAACATCAAATTTTAAACTCATATCAGCACAACCTTCAAGCTCGACTAAATTGAAAATAGTATGTTTCCGCTTATAGTCAATGTCACCATTCAAGACTTGGGATTTGGAAAGCGAATTACGACCTCATGATTTAGTGACGACCTCTGCCGAATCTATTGTACCAAACTAGTGCATTCAGTTGGCACCTTGTACATATAAGAATGGGTTCCAGTATCTAGGGGAGTCGAATCTAAAGCAACAATGTTGAATTCGTTACCCTCCCCAAAATCTGCAGGCGAGACTACAAGATCTTGCTTGACAGACTTTACACTCTTATCAAATTCACCTATATTTGCTAATTTAATCACCCCCTTCTGACTCTCTCCAGATTCTGTATAACCACCCAAATGTTTCATTTGCCTGAAATTGCTCTGATCTTTCATTTCCAAGTCTCCTCTACTGACTTCAGCTCATTTTGCTCCTTTGCATCTTCCTCCCCAACCTCAGCCGCAACCTTTCCCAATTCACACTCAACATCCCTTAAACCAATCATATCTAATTTCTCACTCTATGCCACCTCTACTGTCAAGACTACAACATTCTTCTCCACATCCTTCCCACCCTTATCCAACATTTAAATATTAACACGCGCATCTCGTCTTGTTAATAAACAGCTAGCATAATTAACACCTCGATTCATACCAACACACAATAGATATACATCCCCGAACAATTATAAGATTCGACCCCATTTACAATTCAATCAACAACTAGTTTAAATCGTAATTATTTCCGTGCGTACTCATAACCAGATATATATAATCATAGTTAGCAAGAAGAAGCCAAAACAAGCATAAATTGTGACCAAAATGAAAGATTAGGTGGGGCGGTGGAAGAGGGAGAGAGAACATGGGAAAGAAAAAAAGAGATATTGAGGAGAGAGATTTACGGGAGGGTGAGGGAGAGAAAAAGGTTGTGGTTTGGTGGTGGTGGTGGCGGCGGTGGCGGTGTAAGGAGGTGGTGATGAAGAGAAGAAAAGGGCGATGGTGTGTGGGTAAAGGAGAAAGAAAAAGAAAATAGAGAAAGAAAATAAGGGAGAGAGAGGTAGCAGATCGACTAGTGAAATGTCTGTTATATCCCTCTATTTTGTACCGTTTTTAACCCGATATGCAATCTGATCCGGTATAGTGGCTAAAAGGTACATTTGTGAAGTTTGGGTGGCAAAAAAGAATGACTTTAAACATTGGGGTTTTATGGGTATAACTGTGCAAACTTGAAGGGCCAAAAGGTCATTAAGCCTTATTAATAACTAATTGATTAACTTTTTCAGCTAAAAAGTGAAAATGCACACCTAGAGGGGGTGAATAGGTGTAAATGGCTAACTTTATTTAACTAAGTCTGATTTTAAAAATTACCAGAAACAACTTACTGATTTCGTTTTATGCAGAGACAAATGGTATGCTGAATGCACAGATAACAAGTACAGTAAAGTGCAGAAACAGTAAGCTAAATGCAAGCAGTAAGTAAAGAGCAGAAAATAAAGAACACATAGACTTTTAGCCAGGTTCGACCCCTATGGTCTACGTCTTGGTCCCTTACCAACTTGGTAAGAGAATATATTATTGATCACTGAAATAAAACCAATTACAAGATACAATAATATATCTCCCTTAATACCCAGCTGTTGACAAATGGCGTGCTGAACTCCTGTTTCTGAACTTGCTCTCTAAGCTATACTTCCCAAGTATACTTCTCTAGCAACGATCACCAAACCCTAGTTCCCAAGCCAACTTGTCCAACAACTAAACCTTACAATTCGAACAATACAATCAATAGATGAATACAACTCAAACTATGAACTCTCTAAGATATAGCACGTATGAATATATTAAGAGCTCGAGAGAATCAAAAGAATATAGCAATGAAAACCGAGTTGTTTTTAATCTTGTGTGCTTGAATGTTTTTCTCTGGATTGTTAGAAACGAATGAACACAAGAATCAGGTTTATAAAGCTTCACACCAACGTTCAGAAAATCAATCACCAATTATTCGAACGATTTGAAATCAATTTCCAACGTTCAATTGGTTAGAGATTTTACAAACATTCTTGTGAACGTTAGACAGAAGGTTTGAGAGAAAGAGAAACTTAACCTTCTGATTTGTATAGATATAAAAACGTGTATAGGAGATTTTGAAGAAAGAAAATCTTTTAAATAAGGAAACTCCAATAAGTTTTATAAAATAATTTAAAGAAAGATATTTGAAAAGATTTGAGCTCTAGAATATATTGTGTACATATTATATAATAAAGAATCCTTACAATATATTTCCTGAAATAAATCCATGAGAATTTGTCTTGATATTTATCTTCAGGATTTCTGGCAGTTTGCAAATGGCTTGCTGTTTGTGTCTGTCAGTGCAAATGGCTTGCCAAACTGTCTCTGTTGTAACACCAAATGTCTTGATGTTTATATATTCTCTGTAAACAATTAGTAGAATTAATATACCCTGCAAAACCAAGTTAGTACAACCATAACACAATGTTTTATATCAAACTACAAGCAAATAGCTTGCTGAATGTGATCATCAAAACCATAGGAGTATCAATCTCCCCCTTTTTGATGATTACACAATATTTAGGAGAAATAAGAACTCCCCCTAAATCCCTGCATATTAGTACATTTTGATATAAAATAGATTCAAGATAAACAAGCATAATCAATCATATCCACATCGAATATCTTGACCAAACAAGCAATTAAGTTCTCCTAAATTTCTCCCCCTTAATCCATCAAAAAACCATCAAAAAGACTATTAGTCCAGGTCTGGAATAAGCATAGAGAATTAACATTTTAACAGTTAAATCAAGATAATGGCATATAAACAATTCAGATACAAATGGTAAGCCAACGTTACCCATTCTGTGCTTGTCAGCTTGCTGACTACACAGTACACATGCCAAGCTCCATTCGTATGGCTGCAAATCTTTCTTCAGCTAATGGCTTGGTGAATATATCTGCTAGTTGAACTTCAGTTGAGACAAATATCAACTCAATCTTCCCTTTTGCTGCATTATCTCTCAAGAAATGATGACGAACGTCCATATGCTTTGTTCTTGAGTGATTCACAGGATTCTTGGAGATATTGATAGCACTCGTGTTGTCACAATATATTGGAATCTTGCCACACTTGATATTAAAATCCCTTAAAGTTTGAATCATCCATAAAATTTGGGAGCAATAGCTACCAGCTGCTAAATATTCTCCTTCGGCCGTTGATAGAGCAACAGAAGCTTTTTTTTTTTGCTTTGCCATGAAACCAAGCTTTGTCCAAGAAATGTACAAACTCCACTTGTACTCTTTCTATTAGTTTGAGACCCTGCATAATCTGCATCACTGTACCCCACGAGATCAAAAGTATTTGTGATAGGATAGAACAAACCAAGATTGATAGTACCACTTAAATATTTAAAAATCCTTTTAACTGCATTTAAGTGAGACTCTTTAGGGTTGGATTGAAACCTTGCACAAACACAAACACTATACATGATATCAGGTCTTGAGGCTGTTAAATATAATAGACTTCCAATCATACCTCTATACCTTTTGACATCCACATCCTTACCATTCTCATCTGAGATATTTCCAATAACAAGTTCTGGAGGATGATTCTTTACTGTCCTTGTAGCTTTTGGTAGAGAATGTTGAGCAATTTCTTCATGTGGAGTTAATCTGACCAATTCAGCTTGCTGACTTGAAGTTCCAGCTTGCTGTTTTCAATTCTCAGTAGTGTTGTTGGCTTGCTGACTTCCAGTTTCAGCAGAATTGTTGGCTTGCTGATTTCCAGTAACTTGAGGTTGTATGTTATCAGTTTCACCTTCAAATTCTTCCTCATCTCTTGGCAGATCATTGTTAGGTTCTTGAAAAGTAACAACAATAGATTCTTCAACTATATGTTTATTTAAGTTATAAACTCTATAAGCTCTACTAGTTAAAGAATAGCCAAGAAAATTAGTTTCATAAGATTTAGCATCGAATTTACCATCATTATCAATTGTCTTGAGCACAAAACACTTTGAGCCAAAGATTTTGAAGTAACTAATGTTTGGCTTCTTTTTCCTCAACAATTCATACGGAGTTTTGTTCAAAATAGGCCTGATTATGACTCTATTCAACACATAGCATGCTGTATTCACTACTTCTGCCCAAAAACTTCTAGGCAGCTTGCTTTCTTGCAATAGAGTCCTTGCTGTTTCTTGTAGTGACATGTTCTTCCTTTCTACCACTCCGTTTTGCTGTGGAGTCCTTGGTGCAGAAAATTCATGTGTAATTCCTCTTTTTTCACAATAATCAATGAAGTCTTTATTGAGAAATTCACCTCCTCTATCACTCCTTATACCTACAAGCTTTGTATTCAACTTGTTCTCAAGTAATTTGATTAGCTTCTTAAACTCATCAAAAGCACAATCTTTAGAACGAAGAAATAATACCATCAAGAATAATCATCTACAATCACAAAACCATATTGTTTACCTCCAATACTCTTGTAAGCTTCTGGACCAAATAAGTCCAAATGCAGAAGCTCTAAGGGTTTAGAAGTAGATACCATTTTTTTTGATTTGTGAGTACTTCGAAGCTGTTTTCCCAATTGGCAAGCTGAACAGACTTCTGTTTTAACATACTTTAGCTTGGGCAGCCCTCTCACTAGTTTCTTGCTTGATAACTTTCTGAACAAATCCATGTGTGCATGTCCCAATCTTCTATGCCAAATAAATGGGTCATTATCCACTGCAGCCAAACAGCACGCTGTTTCCTGCATATCAAAGTCTAATACATATATATTTCCTTCCCTTCTAGCAACTAGGGGGATTTTGTTAGTACCAATAGTAATAATAGCTTTATCAATGCCTAATTCAACATGATGTCCATCATCAAATAATTGAGTAACACTCAGCAAATTATAAGAAAGACCTTTGACATATTGAACTTTATCGATTGAAATATTACTATTACCAATAGAACCGGTACCAAGGATTTGAAGAGTTTTGCTATTCCCATTTGTCACTCTTCCACCCTTTTTCATTTTGAGATTCATAAACTGAGATTTGTCTCCACACATATGTCTTGTGCATCCACTGTCCAAGATCCATTGCTTTGAATTGACCTTAGCAACAAGGCACATCTACAAAACAAACAAAAATAACTCAATGTTTTGGTACCCATATAGGTTTGGTTCCAGATTGGTTAGTAGCAAGAATATATAAAGCATTTAAATCAGATTTCTTGATCCACATTTGGACCACTATTGGGGACAGATTTTGCTTGTTATCATTCTGTTGGTAAGCTGTTTGTCTCCTGCTATTTGCATTCTGGTATGCTGTTTGTCTCCTGTCTGGTCCATTCTGGTAAGCTGTTTGTCGCCTGACTGGTCCATTCTGGTAAGCTGTTTTCACTTTATGATTTACTTGAACCACACAATGTTTTTCCAGATGACCTTTTGTACCACATTTGTTGCATGTCTTCCAGGGCATAACATAGTCATAGGGTATGCCATTCCTTCCATCATTTTTGAGCACCTTATCTTTCTTGTTGAAGTTTAGACCAACACCTTCTCTGACCAAAGGTACATTTGCCTTCTTCATCATTATTTTTAAAGTGTCTTCACCTTGAACAAAAGTTTCCATGCCCTTCTTGATATCTTTAACTTCTGTTTCTAGGAGGGTGATCACTTTAGCTTGCTGTTTGATGAGTTCAGCTTGCTGAACTCTCTTTTCAGCAGTTTTTGAGGATTCGGCTTGACTAGATTCCTTCATTTTGTATGATTCCAATGCTTTAGCTTTAGTTTTGACATCAGACCTTAGCTCTTTGATTTCTTCAGTCAAGGTCTTGTTTCTCTTTTCAAGTAACTTGACATTAGCCTCTAAATGTTTGTTCTTAGTATTTAGTTCCTTGATCTCTTTAGCTTTACTGAACGAAGTTGAATCCCATTCTTCCATTTTTGGCAACAGATCTTTTACCATTTTGGATAAATAGGCATTCTTATCAGTCAGCTTGCTGATTTCAGCCTTTAGTGACATGTGTTCTTCAATTGTAACACTATTTTGTTCCTGCATGGTTAGTGAATCTAACAAAGTATCATCTGAAGAAATATAATCATTAAAAGAGTTTACCTCAATCTGATCCTCTTCAGAATCAGTTTCAGCATACACTCCTTCTGAATTTCCAAGAACAGATTCATCTTCCATTCCAACAAGTGCTAAGTTCACCATCTCTTCACTTGAGTCATTACTGGAATCTGAATCATCATCACTCCAAGTCAGTAGAGCCTTTGATTTCTTCTTGTCCTTGAAAACAGTAGGCTGTTTTGACTTTAGTTTGTAGCAGTTCCTTTTATAATGCCCTAGCTTGCCACATTCGAAACAAGTTTCCTCCTTAGAGTCTTTTGAGCCTTTCTTGTTGTTGTAGAAACCACCTCTTTCCCTTTTCATCATATTTTTCTTTTCTATCAGCCTCTTGATCTTCTTTGAAATAAGTACAAGTTCCTCATCTGAATCAGATTCACCATCAGAGTCAATTGGCTTGCTGTTTTTAGAATGGAGAGCCATATTCTTCATCTTTTCTGTTGGAGCTTTAACACTTGAACTTCCCACCTGATTTCCATTTATCTTGCTTTCAAATTGCTCTAGCTCAGCAAATACAGCCAAGTGATCCATAGTATCAATAAGTGGTGAGGATTCCAAGGGAGTAACTTTGGCTTCGTAGATAAATGGCACTGCACTTAAGACCTTCATATTGATTTCATCTTGTGGTATAGATTTTCCAAGCCTCTTCAGTGAGTTAATAGTAACTTGAAACCGTGCTTGACTATCCTTGATAGTTTCACCTTCATTAAGCTTGAAGTTTCCAAAGTCATTCATTAGCTTGCTAAGTTTCACCTTCTTTAGAGATTTCGAACCTTCATGATAAGTCTCCAAAGCATCCCACATTTCTTTTGCTGATTTGAGTGAAGATACTTTATCATATTCAGCCTGGTTCAAACCATTCATAAGAGAACTCCTTGCCTTTCCATTGTAGCCAAGTTTGATTAATTCATCCGGAGTGAGATCATCAACATCCTTTGGCTTGCCATCCTTGTCAAGAAAGACATATGGACCTTTTTGCACAACTCTCAGAACTAATGGATCTCTGGATAAGTGAGTTTCCATGCTGCTTTTCCACCAGTGGTAGTTGTGTGTGCCATGGAGAAGTGGAGGCCTAAAATCAGATTTTCCTTCGGGATAGTTTTCAGCCATTATGATCGAATACTTTCCTGTTACAGAATTGTTAGTATACCAATGCTCTGATACCAAATGAAAATGCACACCTAGAGGGGGGTGAATAGGTGTAAATGGCTAACTATATTTAACTAAGTCTGATTTTAAAAATTACCAGAAACAGCTTACTGATTTCGTTTTATGCAGAGACAAATGGTATGCTGAATGCACAGATAACAAGTACAGTAAAGTGCAGAAACAGTAAGCTAAATGCAAGCAGTAAGTAAAGAGCAGAAAATAAAGAACACAGAGACTTTTAGCCAGGTTCGACCCCTAACCCCTATGGTCTACGTCCTGGTCCCTTACCAACTTGGTAAGAGAATATATTATTGATCACTGAAATAAAACCAATTACAAGATACAATAATATATCTCCCTTAATACCCAGCTGTTGACAAATGGCGTGCTGAACTCCTGTTTCTGAACTTGCTCTCTAAGCTATACTTCCCAAGTATACTTCTCTAGCAACGATCACCAAACCCTAGTTCCCAAGCCAACTTGTCCAACAACTAAACCTTACAATTCGAACAATACAATCAATAGATGAATACAACTCAAACTATGAACTCTCTAAGATATAGCACGTATGAATATATTAAGAGCTTGAGAGAATCAAAAGAATATAGCAATGAAAACCGAGTTGTTTTTAATCTTGTGTGCGTGAATGTTTTTCTCTGGATTGTTAGAAACGAATGAACACAAGAATCAGGTTTATAAAGCTTCACACCAACGTTCAGAAAATCAATCACCAATTATTCGAACGATTTGAAATCAATTTCCAACGTTCAATTGGTTAGAGATTTTACAAACGTTCTTGTGAACGTTAGACAGAAGGTTTGAGAGAAAGAGAAACTTAACCTTCTGATTTGTATAGATATAAAAACGTGTATAGGAGATTTTGAAGAAAGAAAATCTTTTAAATAAGGAAACTCCTATAAGTTTTATAAAATAATTTAAAGAAAGATATTTGAAAAGATTTGAGCTCTAGAATATATTGTGTACGTATTATATAATAAAGAATCTTTACAATATATTTCCTGAAATAAATCCATGAGAATTTGTCATGATATTTATCTTCAGGATTTCTGGCAGTTTGCAAATGGCTTGCTGTTTGTGTCTGTCAGTGCAAATGGCTTGCCAAACTGTCTCTGTTGTAACACCAAATGGCTTGCTGTTTATATATTCTATGTAAACAATTAGTAGAATTAATATACCTTGCAAAACCAAGTTAGTACAACCATAACACAATGTTTTATATCAAACTACAAGCAAATAGCTTGCTGAATGTGATCATCAAAACCATAGGAGTATCAAAAAGCTATTACCTTTTCTAACTTTTCTAACTAATATCTCTTATTTCCAAAAATTTGGTCGTTCTAATTAATGAATAAACTAATAATATTATAATTACTAATAACTAATTACCTTTCCCAACCAAAAGATAATATCTTTTCTATATTTCCTAACTAAAATATCACATTTTCTTCTAAATAATAACTAACATATTACCTTTTTCAGCTATTACCTTTTCTAACTAAAATATTTTCTTTCCAAAAATATGGTCGTTCTATTTAATGAAATAAACTAATTATATTATAATCACTAATAACTAATTGATTACCTTTTTCAGCTAAAAGGTAATATTTTTTTCTATATTTTCTAACTAAAATATCTCATTTTCTCCTAATAAAATAAACTAATAATATTATAAACTATATTTTCTAACTAAAATCCCTCTTTTAATAGAAATATCATGAATAATATTAATTTCTCATTTTCTAAAAACATTATGAGCAATTATATTTAGTAAAATAACGTAAATAAATTATAATTACTATAAACTAATCAATTACCTTTTTCACCTATAACATATTACCTTTTCATTTTTCCTAACTAAATTCTCTATTTTTCTAATCATATCACGGTATTTTCTTTAATAAAATGAAGTAATAATTTTATAATTACTAATAGTTAATCGCTTACTCATTTTAACTAAAACCTATCATTTTTTCTATATTTTCTAACTAAAATCCCTCCTTTTCTAGAAATATCACGGATAACATTTATATAATTATTATCAAATTATCTCATATAAAAATGTAAGCCTCCAAATTCATGTTTTAAAAAAATTAATTTAAATTAATGAATTTTTTCATATAATATTAAAAAAAATCCGTGCATCGCAATTATAAAAGATGAAACATTAAAAGTTTTGGTACGGTACAGTACGATACAGTATTTACCTTATTTAATTATTTTACTTTAATATGCTTAATTATTTTACTTAATTATAAAAAAATAAAATACAATCTTTTCTCAAAATATTACACCCAGCTATTCTCAACACTTATCCTAAATAGTAGGTAACTAATTGGCATAAGTAAACAATTATCTTATTAATTAGCATAAGTAACCGATTACCTTTATCAACAATTACCTTTTCTAAATTTTCTATCCAAAATTTCTTATTTCTAAAAATAAGGTCGTTCTAATTAATGAAATAAATTTATAATATTGCAATTGCTAATAACTAACTGGTTACCTTTTCAACTAAAAATAATATATTTTCTATATTTTTTAACTAAAATATCTCATTTTTAAACTTGATTTTTTTTACTTAATTACCCTAAATTAAATATTTATTATTGGTATGGTATGGTACAGTACTTACCATATTTAATTATTTTACTTTAATATCTTTAATTATTTTAATTAATTATAAAAATAGAAAATATAATATTTACACGCACTGATTTCCATAATTAACCAATTACCCTTTTCAACTATTACCTTTCCTAACTTTTTTAACCAAAATATCTTATTTCCAAAAATAAGATTGTTCTAATTAATGAAATAAACTTATAATATTATAATTAATAATAACTAAATGATTATTTTTTTCAGCTAAAAGATAATATTTTTTCTATATTTTTTAACGAAATATATCATTTTTAGACTTGATTTGTTTTACTTAATTATCCTAGCTTAAATATTAACTAACTAATTATCTTTTTTTTTAAAACACACTCTCCTTTCCAAAATATCACGGGCCATTATATTTAATGTAATAAAATAATAAAATTATAATTACTAATAATTAATTGATTGCCATTTTCAGCTAAAATCCAGTATCTTTTCTATAATTTCTAACTAAAATATCTCATTTTTAAACTTTCTTTTCTTACTTAATTATCCGTACTTAATTATTTATTATTGGTAAAAAAATGTTGAATTTACTATTTTTTTTAATAACTCATTAATTTCTTTGTAAGGCATATAAGCCTAATTATTCAAAAAAAAAATCATTTTTAGGTAAAACACGTCTTCTTTTATATTCTATTTAATTTACTATCGTTAATTATTTTACTTAAATATAAAAAAAACAAAACATAATATTTTATCAAAATATTACACATACATAATAAGTAATCAATTACCATAAGTAACCAATTAGCTTTTTTAGCTATTATCTTTTAAAATTTTTCTAAATAAAGTCTTTTTTTTTCAAAAATATGAACGTTCTAATTAATGAAATAAACTAACAATATTATAATTACTAATAAGTAACTGATTAACTTTTCCAGCTAAAAAATAATATTTTTTCTATATTTTTTAACTAAGATATCTCATTTTCAAACTTGATTTTTTTTTACTTCTTTTTTTTCACCAGAAACTTGATTTTTTTTATTTAATTATACTTATTTAAATATTTATTATTGATAAAAGTATGTAGTTCTATTTTATAAAATAAAGTAACGACATTATAGTTCATAATAACTAACCAATTACCTTTTTAGTTAAAAAATATTTTTTTTTCTAACTTTTGTGACTAGAACCTCTCTTCTCCAAATATACTACGAGTCATTCTATTTAATAAAATTACAATTACTAATAACTAATTGATAAAAAACCTAATATCATTGCTAAATTTTCTAACTAAAATATCTCATTTTCATTTTTTTTCCTTACTTAAATATTTATTATTGGTAAAAACATGTCAACTTTTCAATTTTTTAATAACTAATTAATTTCATTTTTAGGTGAAGCACGTTATCTTTTATATTTTAAAAATATTACGGGCAATTAAATTTAATAAAATAAAATAAAAATTATTATGATTACTAATAAGAGTAATAACTGACAAATTAAATTTTCAGCTAAAACATGTTATCCTTTATATTTTATCTTACTAAAACCTTTTTCCCCAATAATATCACAAATAATTGTATTCAATAAAATAATATCAAAATAATTAATAATTGGCTAATTAACTTTTTAGCTAAACGCATCACTTTTGTATATCTTACAACTAAAATTTTCCTTTTTAGAAATAATATAGCCAATATATTTTACATATATATGTAATTATTATCCAATCATATCATTTAAAAATTTAACTAATAAATTCATATCATAAAAAAATCATTCAGATTATTAAAAAAATTGTGTAATATTAAAGAAAATCTGTGCATCGCATATTCACATAAATTTCATCAATTAAAACTTTTTAAATTGTCACACCAGTCATGTCACGTCATTCGAAAACTTAACTTAGAAACGTTTTCGGGATAGGTAGCATTAGTCTATGTAAAATAGTCTGCGCAAACTGGTCCATGATATATAAAAATGCTTGCATAAAAAAAAAATATAGCATCATGAAATCCACGTATGCAAATGGAGCAATTGAACGATCTCCCAAATTAAAGAGCCCAAAAAATTTAAATTAACAACTAAAAATAATTCAGGGACCTTGTTTTTAAGTTTCTGAACCGGTCTCCAAATTTCAATAAGCCCCGAAGCCTGAGCATCATCAAACATATCTGTGTGACTAACTTAGCAACCAAAAAAAAAAAATATCTGTGTGACTATATATGAACTGCTAATGACAGTGACTTTGGAGAACGTACACCAGTGCTGTCCGTTCAGAGTAGTTCAAGCCCATACGCAATATCTACTAAATTGGCCCAGTAAAAAATACTCCATCGTTGGTGCTTCTGCAGTTCTGCATAGGCGGCTGATTAATGCATCGGATTCGATTCTTTAACATAAATCAATAAATCATATTTAAATTTAATTAAAATTCATTTTATTTCTAATAAATGACTATTAAATTTATTGTTAAGAAGAACTGGTACGGATTAATTAAATTAATCAAATACAATTGATTTGGAATTAAGCAAGGCGAATCCGAATTTTCACATTGAGCTTTCCACTAGCAAGGAATTGATGCATGCACATTAAGTTGTGAATCTAACTGAGGAAATCAAACTAGTGAGTCAACTCGGAGACCAGCTCGACACAGTGGACAACTAGGCCGAGTCAAAAGCCACTTATCAACACAGTGACAGTGAAAACAGTGACCACATAGTGGCAACACTTTAACCCTGTCCTGCTCCTCAAATATACCTAAACATATACAACACTCAACTAAACTCACTTGTTTCTTGAAGTCCCCATAAAATTCAACAGGCAGCTGGTTGTGAATGAAATCACGAGCATCGTCCCCTTCCATTGCGGCGGCGCGTGAGCTGCGGCACACGAAGAATAACATACAGAGTATGATGAAGACAAGAAATGCGAGTGCTCTGAGGACCATAAACAAGAGGGCCTTGCCGTGAAGTTCCAAGTGATTGTTTTCTAGTTGGGAGCAAGACCAGGGCTGTGATGATAGGTTTTGAGCGCCGGCCATTTTTTGTGGTGGTGAATGGACGGCTGTGAATATAGTGGTGCATGGACATGCAGGACAAAATATAATAATGGACGCTAGATGTAATTTGTTCTCGTCTGGTCGAATAAATCGACTAAACTTTTCACCAAATTTTGAAATTAAAGAATAATCATCATTAAAATATTTTTGAAATTTAAAACTGATTACAACATGAAAAATCATATTGGAATTATTATTTTGAATTTAATGAAACAGAAACCTTAAAAATATATTCTTAGGGAGAGAGTTAGAGAAATTAGATTTTTTTTTAATTTTAATGTGGGACGAATTTTTTATAGATAGATTAAAATATTGATATGGGTTACTCGATTACATTTCTTTATTTATACTTTCACAAACTCGGTGCTGCACATTTTTAATTTGCATTTTCACTAACTCTTCTTTTTTATCAGTTTTCGATTGTCTTCTATTGACTTTGATAATATAAACAACATGTGCCTAAATTCTTTCAACTTATTGATCACAATACAAATTTAATTAATAAAATATCATCGTCCAATTATAAATTATACAAATTACTTTATTGATTACAATGCAAAAAAAAAAAAAAATCACCCCATTGTAAATTATTCAAATTACTTTAAAGTACGTGATTTGTGATTTGGAATTAAAAAAAAGGGTGATTCATGCCTTTAAGAAATCTAAAGCTGTGAGCCGGTGACTGTATTAGAAGGGTGATATTTACGTTTGCCAATGAGAAAGTAGACAAAGGCTGTACATGCGAAAAAAGTTGAGCCCGCAAGAAGTACTGACTACTGAGTACCGACTGCAAAGTCACTAAAATTTATCGTTGTACTGTAATTGTTAATGGAATCGGTCGATTTTTAAAAATCGTCGATAAATTAGTCAAAAATTATTCAAAATTTTGGAATCGATTCGATCAATTTTGCAAAAATCATCGATAAATTGCCGATTTTTCAACCAAATCATCCGATAAATCGTAAATCGTAAATCAGTACCTAACCGAATAATTTCGATTTCCGAAATCTGCAACACTGATATAATAACATGACTAATGTATTATTTTTTTTTTAAATAGCATATTTAAATTTTAACTTGAAATATATTTCTTGATGATTTTTCTTGTATACTATTTAACATTTGATTTAATTTAACTTACTCATTGTGACAAATATAATTGTAAATAAAAATATGTACTTTTTTGCTTTAAACAACTTACCATATCCTGTCAATTATGGGTTATATTAGCCGAATATATAGTTGCATTTTGTAGCATTTAAATTTTAAATTTACAAAACACAAAAAGCTTAAACATTTAACATTAACAAGGAGAAAATGATGTATGTACATTAAGTTGTTGACAAACTCGGAGAATTAAACAAGTGAGTCAACTCGGAGATCAGCTCGACAAATCGGACAACTCGACTGAGTTGAAAGCCATTTATCCACGCACTCGGAGTGAAAACAATGACCACAGACAGGCAACACTTTAACCTTGTCTTGCTCCTCAAACACACCTATACATATACAACACTCAACTACACTCTTTTCTTTCTTTAGCACCTCATACAACACAACAGGCAAGCTTAGATACATCTTAGTATCAACCCCATCTGGTGGCGCGTGAGCTTCGTTTGCCATGGCGCGTGAGTTGGGTAAATACCGGAGGAACCAACGAGCGTAGAAGAACAAAAGGATGATGAGGAGTATGACGGAGAATAGTAAGAGGAGGTAGAAGATGGACTTGCCGTGAAACTCGAAGTTGTCATCTTGGAGTTGAGAGTAATGCCAGTGCTCCGACGATGAGTTACCGGCGGCCATTTCTGAGGGGTTTGGGAGGGGATGGACGGTTGTGATGAAATATAGTTGGTGCATGGATATGATGGACTGGATATAATGAACGCCTGAGCCCTGATGTAATAATTGGAGTTATAATATGTACCTAACAAATAATGCACCTGTTTTCCAAAAGTGAAATAAAATTTTGAAGTTAACCACCCCTAAAAATACTTGGCAAAAAAGGAAAGAAAGAAGAAAAAAACCACCCGCAAAAGTATGGAAAAACGATTAATGGATTAATTTAAGGCTAATCAGGATAATTAATCAGATAATTAGTCCTTTATATATATTATATGCGGCTTTCCATGCCATTTAATAATTTACTAAAATACCCTGTCATTTAGTAAATTACTAAAATACTCTCAAATTTTATAAATATGTTAAAAATAATGTTGTTGTCATGGATTGAACCCATGACCTCTTGATAAGAATCAATTTCATGGTCACACCATTACCATTATGCTAGAAGCCCACTTTCTTCAAAGTTTGGAACTCATCCACTAGATTCTTAAATAGTTCTTAATTCTTCATTTTATTTAACACTTATTTTATAAATAATTTCAAAAAAATAAATGAAATAATGTCTCTTATCATTTATTATAGGTCAAAATGCACTTTCAAGCCAATTTAGTAATTTAACAATATACCCTTCTTTATATTAATGTTAAAATAATTATTTTTATTAGGAATAGATTTTATAAGCCTCCCTATGATACAAACAACTAAAATTTATGCACACAACCACTACACCATAATAATTTCTGATACCTACTTTAAAAATCATTAACTACATTTTTAAAGAACCCGCTTCCGAGATTTTCCTTCATTTTCAAAATTTATGCATGACAAAACTATCAAAAATATATTTTCATCTCATTTAATTAATATTAAAATTAATATTTTTATTATTATTATTTATATTATTATTATTATTATATTTTCATGAAATTTTAAAATTATAAAGTATTCTTTTTATATTAGGTATGTGATATACACAAAAATGATACAAATTCACATTGTACACGAAATGACATAAATTCAAATTTTAATTTCTAGTACATGTATAATAGTATTTTTTGGTGAAATTATAAATCATAATATTTATTCTTGTTTGTTATGTTCATGACAAACATAAAATAAATTCACTTGGTATACGTATAGACGAGAATTTCATCCATCCCGTCCGATCGCGATCCAATCCCCTTCCCATTCGGGTTGAGGATTGGGAAAATTTTTCTATCAATATGAGAAATGTGGAATATTATAAAATAAAAATTCGGGGGATGAGAATGGGATCGATGATTAAGATATCCCGACGTGATCCCCAATTCACGTTTCTAGCCGATTATCGGGGATTAAGGAATTATTATATTTACTAGATTATTAAAGATAAATACAATTCAAAATTTTAAAATTTTGATAAATTTAAAATTTCATAAAAAATAACAAAATAAAATTTTAATTTTAATAATTTTAGTTATATCTTTCATAATTTATTGTAAAAATATAATTTGAATCGCCATTTATGATATAATAATATTTATCATGATTTATCAAATTATTTTTATTATTAAATATATTAAGGAATTATAAACAATTAAAAAAATATGGATCCTTAATTTCTCGTGGGGATACTCGTTCCTCTTTTGAAGTAGTAAAATAATCCCCATTTAGGGATCGATAAGGGTTCAACGATTATGTTCAAAATTTTATTTTTTTGAAAAAAATCACGATTTCTCCGGGGATCCTCATTCCCGTTCGGGGCAGTAATCGGAGAGCAAAATAATTTTCGTTCAGGAACCGGGAAAGGTTCAATGATAATGTTCGAATTCGAAGATTGCCATGGGTATAGCACTGTTCGATCCTAAATTGACCTGATGCCACTCACTGGTACACAAAATAACATAAATTCATTTACTGTCAAATTTGGACATCTAGATATAAAAAACGCTCATTGCAAATATTTATATCTCAATTAAATACTAACAAAGGAGTAGGTACATCATTTTTTTTGTCAACTTAAAAACAAATGGTAATAGAACTAAATAGTTGATAATAATATGTTAATCTAACTATTGACAAATATTAGATGAGTTTAATTAAAATTTAAAAATTATAATGTTAACAAAAAACATTCGAAAGAAGTAAATGTATAAGATTATTGTACGAGTGATTTGGCAATTAAAGATTTTTATACCTAACTAGCTCATAATCATATAGTGATAATTTCATACGAATATGTGCATGTAAAATTATTATAGTTAAAATGCAGGTCATGCATTACACGACTATCTCGCTATCATAATAATTTCACTTGTAAAATTCTAAGATAAAAGTGTTTTAAAAAACTACAAAAGAAAATTATTACCGAAAAAAAAATTATTCTGAAATTAGAATTATAGTTTTTTTGAAATTATTATACAATACTATTTTTATCTATACTATGAATATGTCATGAAAATAAGATATGCATTCACGTGGTACACAAGACAACACGTGAGTTTTTTAACCATCGGAATAGGACATATAATATAGAATATACGGAAACACGACATGATTTTTTTGTCTTATGATCAAAGGAACTAAATTTATGACCTCTAAATACAAATGGAGTTAAATTATTGAATAAGTTATCTCTTTTTTAGTTTTTGTTTATATCTTATTTTAAATTAACTTTTATTAAATTTAACTAATATGTGATGTTGGGGCTAGATACCATTACCTAAAATTATTGTCTACAAAAGTTGCAATTGTGAAAAATAAATGTTTTTGCTAAAGTAATTTTTTTTTAAAAAAAAGTTGTTGAAAAATTGGTTTTAGATTTACTAAGCTGTTTTGAACCAAGTTTTCTACAAAAAAATTGTTGTTGCGGTCTACAACATCAATACCAAACCAAAAAGACCTTCAATGTGATTGATACTATGTACAATATATATCTATATAAAAAATCAGAATTAACTGATATGTTAGATTTGGACTATATGAGTTATCGATTAAATAAATGAATAAAATGAATAGTTGAATTATAATATAGTATCATAAACAAGATTATATATATACTAAACAAAGATGTAAATTTATATATGACTACCTATAACATAATGATCGATTAGTGATATTTTAAGACTGTATAAACTATAATTTTTTTCCACTGTGGTACAACATACATTTTAGTTGATTTTTTCTAATATTAATCCGGTTTTTGCTATTGCTGCCATAATACATCTCCTACCAAATATGTAATGATCCACATATCTCCTCTTGCTGGTTTACTATTACTAATGGAAATAAACTAAATAGCATATCATTATCGTGATAATCATTTAAAAAACTGCTAGAAAATAGATTAAATGACACATTATTGTTGCAATATTACTTAAACACCAATGAGTAACTTTTATTGTTGAGTATTGAATACGATAGAAGAATACAGAGGGGGGGGTGAATGTATTCTTGAACTTTTCTTTGTTTAAGAGTCTATGTAGCAAATAAGTGTTTGTGTGTGCAGAAGTGAAGATGCAGATAAAGAACAACACAAGACACCGTTATCACTTTAATCTAATGTATTATTAGATAAAGGTTGCTACAATCTGTGAATACAAATGATAGTATTCTCAGCTTCGTTTTCTCAGAGAGATACAGCTTACAACGTATGAAAAACTTCACTCACAAAGTTACAAAGTTAATGACTAAGAAAGTGAGGCTGTATCCTTATAGAACATGGATACACCCTACTTACTACAAATAAGGTAGCTGAACAAATTACTTTCTAGTCTGTCTATCCTTTTTGAGTAAGTGTCCAAACGGTTACAGATTTGACTTTGCAAAGCCTGTTCAGATCCACTTCTTTAGCCCCTTATCTCTTCTATATCTCTCCAAGCTTCCTTGTAGACTTTCCAGAGCACGTTACAGATTGTGGTCCATAAAGTGCATTGGCTTGTTGCAGGTTTCTGACTTGTACAATTTCTTCAGTATTTTGTCTCCAAGAATGTATTCGAGAAGTGACTAAGTAGTTGATTCGAGAACTAGAATTGGCTTGATCGATAACTCTGAGTTCTCGAATACTGTTATATTGACATATCGAATTACTTCTCGAATAGCTCTTTTCTTCAGGATTCCTTGAGTTGTCGAATAGAACACTTGACTTGTCGAATCCTTGAGATATCGAATAGCTTTCTGAGTCCTTGAGATATCGAATGGAACTTTGACTTGTTGACTCCTTGAGAACTCGAATACCACTTTGACTTGTTGACTTCCTGAGTTCTCGAATAGAGTACATAGACATATCGAATCTCTGAGATATCGAATGAGATATCGAACAGTGTATTCAGAGATATCGAATAGTGTCTTGAGATATCGAATCCCTGACTTCTCGAATGCTGGACTTATCGAATAGACAAATATACTTCTCGAATTGGTACTTAGGCAAATTCTTCATTTCTTCAAATCCCAACTGTGATTATTTGACAGTCTTTATCTTCTTGCTTGAGGCATGAACCTTGGAACTTCTTTCAAGCATTATTCTAGACTCTATAAGTACAGTTACACAACTAGGATTTGATGCCTACTACAAGTACAATACAAACAGAAACTCTACAACTAGAGGTTCCCTCACTTAAGAGGTCATGTAAGTAATGCAAAGCATTACAAACAATTAGGCTTGTTATTAGATGTATACAGGCATGCCTCTGTAACTAACATTTATGTATCATTATTATCAGCCATTCATCTTACATTCAACGAGTATTGTTTACAAATATGATGCATAGGTCAGTCTTGAGAAATTGAAAGTTCAAGTGAATTTGAATTTTGTACTTTAACTAAAAATCAAATTCACATGCATATCATTTATTTTTTGGCACTTCTTATATCTCAAACCATTTTTAGTGCCACCATGAACAAAACGTGCCCCAAATATCATTTTTTTGCCTCTACGTACTTTTAAATTTTTTTACTTATTAGAAAAGATATGCCCCTAAATTATATCATCTTCTCGGTGCCACATTGCATGAGCGGCTTAATCTAAGGATTGCCTCTGTATGATATTCAAAATATAGAATACAGTAATATTTCAAAATTTGAACGGTTACCAATTATTGACCTTAAATAAATCGAACCATATAGAATAGATTAAAAAGAAGATATGACTAACTCAAACATGATTTTAAAAAATTATGCAAATTAGAATGTGACCCGTGCCTTGCACGGGCTTTCATGCTAGTTAGAATTCGCGATGGCCGTTCAAAATAGTTTGTACCCCTTATGTATATGAGTTTTGTCAAATTGGTCCAGATTTACGTTTTTTAGCACTTTGCAACCCCTATCGTCAAATTTTGCTTCGAATTACAACCCTTCACTAATATTCTAGACCAAAAAGGAAGGTTTTTATTGATGAATGAGACAGATGCATAAAGGTTTAAGAGGTACTATGTTTGTCTTGAACCCTTAAAGGCCTACATCCATCAAGAAAAGCTTCCTTTTTGGTCTAGAATATTAGTGAAGGGTTGTAATTCGAAGCGAAATTTGAAGATAGGGGTTGCAAAGTGCTAAAAAACGTAAATCTAGACCAATTTGACAAAACCCATATACATAAGGGGTACAAACTGTCATTTAGTCTTAATATTATTCTGTGATATATGTAACTAGTCGATAAAGTTGAAATTCGCGATGGCTTTACAATTTTTTTAAAAAAATTCAATACATGTTCACATTATATTATGTTCTCAATATTAAATTTTAATAATTACATAATCATGAACCGATTCAAGTTAAACACGATTCTTTCGAATGAGTCGTCTCTCGTTAAAATTGAAATATTAACTTAAACATATATTGTAAAAAAATCATATAATAATTTTTATCCATAAAAATTGAACCCTAAAGTTAAAAAAAAATATATGATATCAGTATCAAATTCTAGTTAATAACTTATACAATCTTTTCTAGTAAGTCGTCTTCCCGTTAAACACATTTCGAGCCGCTCTTGGAACCGAAATTCTAACTTCAGTACATATTATTGATGACATTTATCTTATAAAATAACTTTTTTTCTTAAAAATTAAAATCTTGAAAAAGAGTAAATTCCATTTTTTACATTTTTTTAAACTTTCTAATATTGCAGTAATCTTGAATATGGAATAAAAAATGATGTAATATGAATAATTTTAAGTCACGAAATTATCTAAAAATAATCTTAATTTAATACATATTATTAATATTTTATATTGAAATTATAACTATAATGCTCAAATAAAATTTGTAATCTTTTATACAAATAATCTGAAGTAAATTTAATATATATTAATGACTAATTAACATGCTACTTAATGCAAAAAAAACAAATTTAATATGGTATCACAGCTTAGACACAAATAGGACTCGGGTTCGACTCTCAGCCACATTCAATATTTTTCAATATTAATTATCGACACGAAATGCAAACTATACACCAAAGCATTCAACCAAAAATGGAATTTTAAGTAAGCAAGATTGTTAAAATAATAATATAAATTTTAAAAATGTCTTCCTTTAACAAATAAAATTTTTAAAGCGATCAGTTACTTAATACACGAATGACTTAATTGCACTTTGTACCCCTGTATTTAGGTCAAAATTCACTTTGCACCCTACTATTCAAACAATTGCAATTTGCATCCCGACTATTTCAATCCCGCTACAGTTTGCACCCCTTTAACAATTTCACGCTAATTTTGATCGTTACCGTTAGTCAAAATGAGGGTATTTCGGTTATTATACTCAACAATAATTTTTAAAATTAAATCATTTCAATTACTTTTATTATTTTTAGATTTACTAACATTTTATCTAAAATTCACAGATTTTTTAAAATAAAAATTATAATTCATATTTTTTAAATATTTACATTACTAAATTCTCGCAAAATATTATTTAAATATAAACTACATTTGTTATAATTTTTAAAATATTATCCATAAAATAAAAATCATAAATTTAAGATTCTGTAATTTTTTTCAATTTTTTTGAAAACAAAAATCAATTTTCAAATTTTTTTCTTACTTTTTTTTGAAAATAAATTGTTTAATATAATAATTAATGACTGAAATACCCTTACTTTGACTAACGGGAATAGTAATATTTAACTAAAATTCATCGAAAGAGTGCAAAAAGTAAGGATTGTAATTTACTTGGAAACAACAACGGAGTTGGCATTGCGATTCGTGACCACAGAGGTCATCTTGTTCGAGGTCTTAGAGGCTCCATCCGGTGTCTCTCACCACTTGCTACACAACTATGGGCTCTCCATATGGGCCTCAACCAAGCTCGTCTCTGCAACTCTGAACTGGTCATGCTGGAAACCGACAACTTTAACCCTTTCTTTGAAGTCAAGAGGCAGGACGAAAGAGGTGACAAGACTTGTATGTGGCTTGTGGAACAGATCATCAAACTTCTGGGTTATAACCTAGAATGGGAAAACAGTTTCAAATATATATCTTAATTCACAAATTGTTCAGCTCACTACTTAGCAGTTGTAGGACTCAACAACTGGACTACCATGCACTACTTCTTTGAACCGTTTGGTCGTCTCCAGGAAAAGCTGAACTTGGACATGGGCTTTGGCCCTCCAATTCCTCTGCTACAAGTCTCCCCCATCCCCATGGACGCACAGGAACATGTGATTGGATTTGCTCCGGCTGTGGATGCTCCCACTGTCCTCAATGAGGCTGCTCAGGACCAAGTCTCCAATAATGGTGGTGCTTTCCATTAATGTTTCCGCATCTGTTTGCTGGCATCTTTTGTCACTATGGCAGCAACAGTATGCGTGCATCTTCTGTTTGTTTGTTTAAGGCCTTAGGCCATGACTTGTTTCGATTGCTCTAGGCTCATGTACTGTCTGTTTTCTTCTGTGGCTCATCTTCTTGGGCTTGTTTTTGTAAGGTCGGTTGGGCTTATTGGCTTTTTGCCTTGAAGTGTTACCAACCATGGAAAATTTTAATTATAAAAAAAATTAAAATTGTTTGAATAGTAGGGTGCAAAGTGAATTTTTGCCTAAATACAGGGTGCAAAGTGCAATTAAGTCTGCACGAATTGGCCCTTAACTTTGGTTTATAGGGGATTTCTATTCTATTATTATATATATAATAGCCGAACAAGCGGAATAAATTAGTGAGACATTTTAATCAACTTAAATGGTGAGACATTTTATTCAGTATGAATTCTCTAAATTGCCCTTATGTTTTTTTCATTTTTTAAAAATGTAGTAGGTGAGAATCGAATCTAAGTCTTACCAATGATTTGTACGCCATCCTACCATTACACCAGTCAATCATATGTGTTATGAATCATACACATACTATGTGTGCTTGTGCGCTCGTGAAATAAGAATATTTAGTATTTTAATCACTAAATTTTTTAAATCATTTTTTTCATCTTACATTTACAAATTTACATCATATTATTTTAGAATATAAATTAGTGATATATAATATGTAGTCAACTTATAATTTATAAACCATTCAATTCAATAAAATAATATTAATAATTAGTATTTGCAATAAATAAATAATTATAAAATATCTATTAGATATTTGTAATTTTTCAATATATTTAAATGCATGTTATTTCTAAAAATAATTAATGAACACGTAATAATCTAAACAATTAAATACAAGTCATTAGATCAATGTAGTTCGACCATATCAGATTCAAAATCGGAGCATGACTTGATGTTTTAAAAGTGCTCAAAATTTCATCATTTTTTACATATGATATTAGCCTCATCTGGCTAGAAGTGCATCATCATTTGCAAGATTTAGTAAGCTTGTTTGTGAAATAGACGAGATCATCGTCCAAATACTATGGGGGTGTAACATTCCACATCGTTATGAATTTGTGTATTTGACGTCGTTATAAGAGCAAGTTAATATAATTCATATCAAATTACTAGCTTAGTATGTGGTGGGTTTTTAGGATAAGAACTTGACCTTTAGTAAGCTTGTTTGTGGAATAGATGAGATCGTCGTCGAAATACCTTGGGGGTGTAACATTCCATATCGATATGAATTAGTGTATTTGACAACGTTATAAGAGCAAGTTAATATAATTCATATCAAAATTACTAGCTTAGTATGCTGTGGGTTTTTAGGTCAAGAACTTGACCTGATTTTAAAAAATACTTCGAATTTGACCGTGATTGTTGCAATTAAATTTAATCAACTTATTTATCACATTTCACTGTTTTAAAAAAAGTTTGAATTAATATCATAGTTTAAAATATTAACTTAATGGTGAATATTTAAAAAAGGTCATTTATAGTCTTGATTTAATATTTGATTAGAAATTAAAATAAAAATTAAACTATTTTTTATTAATTAAAAATATTTTTCATCGATTAATGCAATTGAAAATAGCATATATAAATCCAGTAATTTCAAATATCACATATATTGAAAGTATATAGGTTATAAATTGCGTACATCGTTATTGAATCATAATATAAAACTTGATATCGATCAAAATAATGCTCGAACGACATTAGTACGAATATTTATGTATGATAGTAGAAATAGCTCATCACTCGCACAAGTTATGAAATACATTAAATTTATAAGAAAAAGTATGAATTCCTAATTTTCCGCGAGATTCTCGTTTCCCATTGGGGCGGGAATTGGGGGCCAAAAAATTCGTGTTTGTGGATCGGGAAGGTATGAAACTCGATCACGATCAAAGTAATGCTCGAAAGACAATAGTACAAATATTTATGTCTGATGCAAGAAAATAGCCCATGCCTTACACAGGATATAAAATATGTTAAATAAAATTTTGGAAAGAAAAAAAATCGTTGATTTCCACCATGATCCCCGTTTTCCATCTGGGACTTGGATTAATGAGCAAAATAATGTTTTTTGTGGATCGAGATGCATTCGAAAATCGCATTCTAATTCTGGATCGATGGCGAAGATATCACCCATCGACCTCGAACTTACGCGATATTCATCACTAACTACATTACTTATACTTATTCAATACATGCATATTATATTCCACAAACATAAACAAGTATCATTCGCTTTATGAGTTAATTTAGCAATGTTACATAAATTAGTAATGTGTTACGTACAATCAGTTGCATTGATATTTAGTCAACTTATATTTGATGCATCTAAAACATTATACATATTTATCAATAAATGAAAAATTTAGAATGTTACTGTTAGATAACTCATGTGGTAAGGGTTTATCTCTTGTTGTCCCAAGGTCCTAGGTTCGATTCTCGCTCACTTCGAAATTTGTTAGAACAGATACTCATTTGTAAGGCATATGAGCCTTAATATTCAAAAAGGATGTTACTCTTACGTATTGTACAAAAAATTTCTAGAAATTGACCTTTATCTCGCACGGACTATTATGCTAGTTGATCTTAATGTTGCAAGACTTTACTCTTTTTGTACATAAAATTGAAGCATGTAAACATAGAATTAAATTATATAATTGAAATAAAAAAATTCTTACTAAAAAGTAAACATGTGAAATATTTTGAATATATTTTCCAGTTTTTGAAAATTATTTGAAAATATTTTAACCTTGGTTTCACAATCTAAAATATAAGGAGTGCAAAATTGCCAAATAATGTTAAGAGGAGATTAACATAAAAATGAATTTATTTAATTTTTATACTTTATTAATTTTAAGTGCTTTAATTAGAGTACTCAAATGTTGAAAGTAGTTAATAATATTTTGTATGATAATCTGGTCAAGAAAGAATATTATCTTTATTTTTTGGAAAATTTTAAAAAATATGTATGTTTTCGATTTATTTTCAAAAATACGATTAAAGTTGTGTATGTGATTATGCAACAGATTGCAAGCTGTTGCATTTCAGATTGTAATAATTGCAGTTGAATTTGAACAATATTTTTGAAAAAAAATTGTGCAATTCAAATATTTTTTTAAAAATCTTTATTTACAATTATTTTTGAAAAATGACATCTTTGTTTGATTTTTTCATATTTTGGGTACAATGCTTAAAAACATATTTTACTAATTTTTACATTGATCGATTTATTAGCGAGCAAGGATTGTAGATTTGTTGCAGGACTTAGGAATTGGTAACTAGCCAGTTAGGACTTAGGAGTTCTTTTGAAAATCTACTCTACTTTCATATAGTAGTATAAGAATAAAACACACAGCATGTTTGAGATATCTTAAATTGAATAGATTTTAATTTAAAATGAATAAATATATACAAGTGATAAGTAAAAAAATACTTATAAAATATATGAATGTTTGGATAAATTTATTTATAAGTTAATGAAATACTATGTTAAATTAAATAAAAATATTTATTACTTAATAGAATAATCTCAATATATGCATTTTTAATTAAAAAGATATTTTAAAACATAAATTTTAAAGGATGATGGCCCTTTATATTCATTTCAGAGAATGGATGGACCGAAATACTCACCTCCAAATACCTTACCCTTTTTACTCACTGGATACGCTAATTCGTGTTCAGTATTACACTGATATGTTACTGCGTCCTCCGTGTGTAGTAGTCACGCTCATGTGTATAGCGTGAAGAGTGCTGGTTGCGCCACTCACAGTACCGCAACACTGGATATGCAACTGTGAGTGACGTATCCGCTCTTCTTTCTCATTTCCCAGCAACGACGCAAGACGCTCTCTGCAAAATTTCGGTCGATTGCCGACCAAAACTCCGGCAATCTCCGTTTGGTACCATCACGTTGTTTTGCAGACACAAAATATATATCAATCGATTCAGTTTTTCACCGTCTACAATCCTATTCCCAATGCCGGATTAAAAATACCCAAATCGGATCTCTAAGTCTAATCGATTTTTCGGCGAAGCTTAATACATCCCCTACGGGGCCTGGAACTAGAGGACAAAATATATATCAATCGATTCAGTTTTTTATCGAAATACCCAAATCGGATCTCTAAGACCAGAGATAGAGACGAAGAGAGGGATATGGCGAAAGGGAGAGAACACGCAACACGGTACTCCGTATTGACCATAAGATACGTCCACGGTACTCCGTATTGATCATAAGATACGGTGGACGGAACTCCATATCCCGTCGGTAAAAAGGGCCTTAATTCCGTTTTTCAGTATTTTGGGCCACTAAGTCTCAAAAATGATTATTTTGGTAATTTTCCCAATTTTAAATTATTAAATAATCAAAGAAACCGAACAATAAAAAAATAAGTTGGAAACAAAGTACGTCGTTAGTAACATTAAACTTATGAACAAATAAGTTATGTTGACTTAATAAGTTGAGTTAACAAACACCCCTTACAAATTATTAAATTATTATGAACTTATAAACCATAAGCTAGCTCATTTAAGAATAGGCGAACATGCCCACTTTCCTACCATAGTTAGGAATATAAGAATTTATTTAGTTTGACACAATATAACAATTTAATCGATCGATAAAGTAGTTGTATTTATTATGTGCAAAAGTATTAATTCTTCATTATTATTTGTATACAAATTATAAATTTTAACCGAAATATCATACTTACATATCTTATAACAATTCAATATTATTTGTATACAAATTACAGATTTTAATCGAAAGATCTATATACTCACATAACTTATTATAACACTTATAAAGATTCTCATAATCATTGATAAAAAAAATTACTTCAAAATTAGGGTCTTCATCCTATAATCGTCCGAAAAAAATTACGACGACATACGTAATTACAATAGTGATAATATATTTATATTTTAACAATTAAATATAAGTATATTATCAATGTTCGAGAAAATAGAACTTTTCACTTTTGGATCTTCATCCACAAGGTTTTGGGTTCCCTAGGCGAACATTTAAAATGATACCCCTTATATTAGCAAAACACTTTTATATTAGTAAAACGAACATTATAATATAAGTACTTAAACTATACATATTCACTAAATTAAATAGCAATAACAACTAATAGCAAGTCAATATAAAAAATTATAAACTACAATAACATAAAAACAAGTAATACCCCTTTCAAAAAATCATTCAACTTATGTTTGCTAGACTATTAACTAACAAGACTTGCTTTATGTTTCTGTAAATATATATGTAATAACCATGCCAGTCCTGAAGTAGAGCCTAAAGATTGATACTTGTCACTTGATATCTTGAATGATTGAATGTTGTACTACTAGTCTACTATTATTTATTTATTGATTATTGGTTTGCTAATGTTTAATTATTATTGGACAAAAATTAAAAATAAAATAGTGGTGGGCTAGTTTTTTCTAATTAAAATAGATATTTTTGTCAAAAAAAAAAAAACTAAATTTGGGTCTTAAATATAATTGTCCAACTTCTTAAAATTTTTATTTTATTTTTTTACTAAATTCTTTAATTTTTATTTTTACATATGTTAAAAAATTAAAAATTATGATATATGTATATGTATATATAATATATAACAGATATAGAATTTTGGGTGTCCTAGTCTTATCCTAGGACCGGTCCCGGATAGCCGACCGGTCCCGGATAGCCACTAAACTCTTACAAAAAACAATTTTCCACCTTTTCACTTATCTCTACCTCAATGTGTTCAACATTAATCCCACTATTCTGATTTTTCTTCACTTTTAAGTTGTAACCTCTTCTCTATTGTTGAAAATACCATCTTTATTCTGAATAGAACCAGGTAACACCGTAACACAGCCTTTTCTTTCTCCATTTTATTGATTGAGAGCTTTATTCTTTGAACCCATCTGTTGGGCCACATGCCCACCTAGTTAGGAAAGGCCCATTAAAGCTCTATAAATACCGTTGTAATAACACTTGTAAGAGGAGGTAACTGAATATATTGAGTTCTAACAATGGCGCTAGAAGGAGCTCTAACCTCCACCTAGAAAATTTTAAACAGCTACCAACCATCAACACCAACTAATCAACAGATCGAGCTTCAATATTTCATAATCGACCCCAATTCTTCATATAAAACGAAGAATGGCCGATGAAGCTCAAGGGAGGAGTAAACAACCAACCACAAACACTCGCGATGTTCAAAGTGTTAAGCGCGGTGAAAAACCTAAAGTTTTGATGGCTCCACAAGCGTTGTTTATTCCGAGACCTAGCATCTCAGATCCGTTAAATGGATCTCGCAAGTCAAATAAGGATTCTCGACAATTAGCTCTCACTTCTCAAGAGAAACAGATCGGAGCATTGAATAACTTTGTCATCGAAGATGAGCTTCGTCGATTGGATTTAGAAAGGCAAATATTGGTTGAGAAAGTAAAGCACAAAAAGCAGATAATCAGATTGCAAAAGGAACTCCATGAGGTATCAAGAGTGCAGAAGGAACTCCGTGAGGTGTCTGAGGGTCATATTCCTACAAAGTATCAAACTGAGACTTATGAGTCCTCGTAGAGGACATCTATGGGAAGTAAGTATTCTAAGGCGGAGGTGTCCTCTGATTCGTCCTCATCGAGGAAACGCAAAACCAGAAATGAAGAACACGAGTGCGTTGAGGATGTTGATGAGGATTATGAGGCAGAAGAATCAAGCACGGCTAGCTTATCAGTGAAAGATATAATGTGGTTCAAGGATTTCATCAAGTCACACTCGGGAGAGACTGAGGTCTCTTCGGAGAGTCCGTTAATCAAGAGTATTGAAAAGGCTAAGGTAAACATGGATCTTAAGGTACCGCCAATGGACCAGTTCGATGGGTTCATGGACCCCTATGACTTCGTTAACCTCTTTGATGGAAGAATGTCTTTCTTTGGGCACACTGAGGTGGCGAAGTGTCAGTTCTTCCCGACGTGTTTAAAGGGCACAGCCCTCATGTGGTTCAACAACTTACCAGCAAGGTCTATAAAATCGTGGATTCACTTGAAAGAAAAGTTCATGTCAAGATTCTCTACTAATAAAAAAGCAAAAAGTTAACTGCCCCTCTCGTGAATATTCGCCAAAGATCAAATGAAAGCCTTCGGGAGTACTTAACTCGTTTTCGAGCAGAGATGATTCAAATCCCAGATTTAGTGGAAAACTTAGCGATGACATACCTGGTGGCAGGAATTGATAGGTCTAAACACAATGCGGTGCTCGAAGAATACTTTGAGAAGGAACCTCAATCACTTCAAGCAGCTATACAGTTGTTTGAACATAGACTAACTCTTCAGGAGGCTGTGGGAAGCATACAGTCTTCTAGATCTCCAAGGGCTAGGATGAATAGGCTACTTGAACAGAACTCTCAATGGGATATCGTCGAGGTGATTGAGGATACCGAGGCGTGCGAAGAACACAAGCAAGATCGCCAGTTCAACTAAAGAATGAAGATGGGACCTCACATACATCAAGCAGGTCATTCGCATCTCAGGTATCCCTATCCATCTTAAGAAATTCTACCAATAAAAGTCTCTAGTTGCATCGCTTGTCTCTTTAAGTTATTTAAGTTAAGGTACGAAGTAAATCTCTAAGCTTTTGTGTAATCAAGATGCTTTCATGATTTGTTCCGCATGTGAATGAGTTGTGTTTAAAGTCAACATTTGTTTTAAGTTTATTATGAATGAAGGTTCAAGTTGAAGTCAAAATCTTAAACTTTCGTATTTCGTTCACAATGTGTTATGTTACATTTTACTTATCAAAAATTGCTATCCATATTTTAAACTTCTAGCGTACAAAATGCGCACATAGCTCTCTTCTACGACCTACAAGGTCATCTAAAGTCGTTTATCCAATAAAAATTCGAGAAAAGCAAAATTCATTTCCAAAGCGACTCGGTCGATCTCCAAACGAAACTCCAAGGTAATCTCAACAGAGATCTCCATACATGATTGGAAAAATATATACAAGCAACACCTATGTTGCAATTGGCCAAGAGACAAAGAAAAGGTAAAAAGAGCTCGAAAGAGCTCAAATAAATCGCAAAATCGCCAAAAGAAGAAGCACTAAAGCTTCATCGACGTCTCCAAATGAAGCACTTAGGCTTCATCGACGTCTCCAATTTCAAAAACTACGCCAAGTTACGCCAAATAATGCACCAAGTTACGCCAAGTCGTAGGATAAATCGTGCCAAGAGAATAGTCAAAGCTCGTAAATTTCTCCAATTAAACAGAAAAGATAAAGTACGCCCAAACCAGGATTTGGTTACGCCATGAGATAGTAAGTAAAAAGAAGGGGTAAGAAACACCATGCCAAAGGACAATACTTCGATCACCTCAAATAGCTCAAGAAGCTTAGAGTCCTCTTGGACATCTCCAAGGTAAAGTGCGCCAAGCCCACATTCTAATCGCCAAACGACAAAACAACGATCATCTCAAACACCTCAAGAGGCTCTAGATCCTCTTAGACATCTCTAACTTCGCAAAATCCAAAGGAAAAATTTTCCAAATATCAATTCACCAAATTAAGATGCGCCAAACCTACAATTCGCCAAATTAAAGTACGGCAAATATCAATTCACCAAGTCACCAAGAGTACAAGGAAATCAATCCAAGGTTATGCGACAAATACGCCAAGGGCTTCAAAAAAGTAAAGTACGTCAAAACTAGGCCCTGGGTACGCCATGAAATATCAAACCAAAAGAATATTAAGTAAAATCACGCCAAATGACAAAGTATCGATCACCTCAAACATCTCAAGAAACTCAGGGTCCTCTCGGACATCTCCATATTCTCCAAATTCAAAGGAAAAGGATAAAGTATGCCAAGCCTACATTCTAATCACATCAAGGAAGTCCTCGCCAAAGAAAAGATAAGGATTACTCCATTCCACGAATGACAAATCACGCCAAAAACCCACAAATCTTAAAAGCTTTGACGGTACCTCTGAACTCCCAACTAAAAAAAAGTGAGATAAAACGTCACCAGGTACACAAAGAAGTCACTCCAAAGTTATGCAACAAATACGCCAAGGAATTCAAAGAAAGAAAGAGGGTTATATTAACACTAAGTAATCAACTCAGATTTTTCATTCAAGGGAGCAAAGAGTTTGTCAGCAGCAACAGTATTGTCGTTGGCTAAGTTCTTAGAGCTCTCCTCCAACCCCTCGTTGAGCTCCTTCAAATCCCTCGCTTCCTCACGGAGCTTCTTCACCTTAGAGATGTCTACCACGTCCTCAAGATTCAACAACCTCTCCAACTCCATGGATAGCTACAAAGTAAAACAAGCAGGAGGTGTATGAAGGCAAATAGATCATATCCAGAACAAAGAAAAATGAAGGAAAACAAATAAAGATAAAGCACCTTATCAACAAAACTCTTACAAACACGAAAATCGTTCCCAACAACCACTCCAAAGACTTCCACGTTAGCTCTCATTTGAGGAAAAGATACCATGACATTTTCAGAAAGTGAACCCATCCACCCCATTAGACTCGGGCAGCTCACTAGCTCCTTCAACTTCTTAGAATGATGACACCAATACCACCACATTGTCTCTTATTCTAAATTTTGGATTCTAAGACGTTATGGCAGGGGGATTAGAGGATAGTTTTGACTGCAAGGGAGGCAGGGGGATTACGCGACTTCTCTCAATCTTTCATAACATTGTCTTCAGAGGCACCAATACCAACCACGCCAGAATGAGGCGCAAGGCTCTTCGAGACAACCTCGAGTCTACTTTCTACTCCAACACTAGGCATCATAGTTGAAGCCCATGCAGCTTTACTCTTAACAAGGAAGGCTAAAAATTCGGTTGGCATGTTTGCAAACAACTTTACCAGTTTTTACACTCCGCAGAGGTCCTGGAACCTAAACGGGTCACCGACTTCACGCGACCTGGGAAAGAGTCTACCACGATCCAACAGCCTCCAACTCATGGGAAAGTGGAAAGACAAGTCAACCGACCACTAAAGGCACAATAAAGTGTCACCACAAATTTTTGTTGTAAAAATTTTCTTTTGTAAAAATTATAAAAGAACTTGGGCTTTGTAAATTAAATAGCCTAGAAAGATCTGAAGATACTTTTGTACTTAGGGGGGGACTTCTGTTGGGCCACAGGCCCACCTAGTTAGGAAAGGCCCATTAAAGCTCTATAAATACCCTTGTAATAACACTTGTAAGAGGAGGTAACTGAATATATTGAGTTCTAACACCATCTTAACAATTCTATTATTCAATTTATCCCCCTTTCTATGTAATATGATAGCAAAGACATTACCCTCACTCTTGATTCTTGAAAAGCTCCTAAATGTCTTTAGCTAAAAACTCATAGGGGATTTTATACATAAAAATAGTGCACCAATCCTTGGGTTCCACTTTTTCTCGATCATCATTTTTCTTAGCACGAACTTCATGTTTTTGTAATTCTTAGCATGAAACACTACAGTCTTTGGCAACACCTAAAATAAGTGTTAAAAATGCTGAAAAATGTTACCATAAGATTTAAGGCAACACTTTGGTCAATTTTGAAGGTGTTGGGAATTTGCATGTGGGCCTAGAGGTTAAGCCAACACATTTTGTCAAAACTATGGCAACATCAACAACATGTTGCCTTAGGCACTTATGCCAACATTTTATGCAAAATAGAAACACTATTTCCGGTGTTGGCATAAAGTCTATGGCAACACTGTCTAATCAACACCAACACCTTTGCGATGTTGCCATATATCCTATTCCAACATCTTTGCCCCTCTACAGCAATATCAGTTGATTTAACAGTTTACATTTTTGCCAACATCCTAACATGTTATAGTAACACTTTTTAGTTAACATTTTTCAAGTTTTAGCAACATCTTTATAGGCTATGGCAACATTTTAGTAAAAAAAATTTAACAGCATGCTTCCTAAAATGAACTAACCTAATATAAAACGTAATGATGAAGCCAATTGACTGATGTCAACTGATCAACATATATAAATTAACTTCCAAACTGATCAACATATATAAATTATCCAAACTCAAGGATTACATAACCAAATCAAAGTCAAACATAGTTAACAAGTTAATTAGAAAGCAAAAGATTTTGTCAAACATCGTTAACAAGACAAGAATTAAGCATCTAAGTTCATAATTTCCAGCTGCACCTAAGTTCATAATGTCTCAAAAGATTTCATAACTACTAGCTAGACAGAAGCATCAAGAAGCTGTGTCGGCTTCACTTGCATCACCGTTGTTAGGTGGCTCCATAGTACTTAACTCGTCAATATCAACCTTCAGCAGCTCCGGACACTTCTCTGCCAGTTTGGACATCACCATCTTAACATTTTCTCGAACCTTCTTTTCCACTTTTTCATCCATCTCCTACGTAATTTGATCCCAAATCTTTTCAATCAAACTTGCCAAGTGCTGATCTGAGAGAGTTGAAGTGCTAACCTTTTCAGTTGCAGCTCGTGTTGCCAATTTTCCCTTTGCTTCCTTTTTTCGGATAAGTCTCCCAACTAAATAAGGTCGGCTGTGGTCTTTGCCACCATAAACAAGCTTATTAGCATCCTTTACATTTCTCTCATCAAGAACTTTCTGAACATCTTCCTGTAAAAAGAAAAGTTAATACAATAAATAATAATGCATAAACAATGCAGAAAAGAACTTTAATTACTAAAATAAAACTTACAACCTTCTTTGTAACCACATCAGTAGGTAACTTATACTCTCTGGTTTCCTCTCTTTTGCGTGTTTTAATGTAAATATCAGCATCTGATATTGGTGCCGGTGGTTCATCAGGTTTAGCAAGCCGCTCCCTCTCAATCACCTTGCATAAAGTACGTAGTAATAGAGTTATAAACACTACCCTAAAATCAAGCTCAACATTCGAGCGGTTATTTTGATGTTCAGTACTGATTTTCCTTAAATAAACATGTCAATAGAAAAAGAACAGAGTACACTAAAAAACGAAATGAACGAAAAATGTATAGAATGCAAAAAACGCAGGGGATAGCAGATGGGTCCAAACCGCCAAAAGAAAAAGTACACAACATCCAAAAACTAATCCGGGGACATGACTTAAGAATATGATTTCATAGAGTATTTAACATAAATACTCTGACTTAAGAATATCAGAATATGATTTCTAATATTGCTTTTCTAATAATCCTGGCCAAAACAAAATTTGCCAATATCATAGAGTATTTAACTAAACAGAAATCACAACAGCCAAGTACTAAATTATGAGTGTCCAAATTTCTAACTAAACAGGTCGTATTTCTAATTAAATAGGTCATATTTCTAACTAAACACTTAGTGACCATCTAATTGCATTTTAAACCTCTATAATATTGTGAGTTTATAAAAAATGTTCACTTACCATTTTATGGCAGATTTGGGCGAAACTATTAGGCCCAGCAGTATGCGTTTCTGTTGGGATTTATTGGTGATAGATTAGACAACTTAACTAGATTCATTGGTATACTTAGTTTTACTAAGTAGAACATACTGTCATAGCCAGAAGTGTATTCTTGTAATTAAATAAATACTGTCATGTAATAATTGTAATTCTTGGAAGAAGTTCGATTATGTTCAAGCCACAAGAAATACATAAGTTCGACAACAGGAATAAAAGTTATTGTCAAGCATTTGACAGTAAGGTTACAAGGAAACAGCATGTTGCCTAGGTCGACGGCAAGTTTCAACTTGACAGCAACATTGGCGGAGATTCTGATGACAGCAACTTGCATATATAGTTTACGATAGCAAGTTTGGAATTCTTGGCAGCAACCTTTGCGGGGAATTCATACTGTCAACCAAAGCACAATTCTTTGACAGCAACCTCTGCGGGGAACTTATACTGTCAATCAAAGAATAATCCTTTGACAACAAACTTTGTGACAAACATACTGTCATATAGAATCAACTTGATTTAGGAATTTTCTAAGTCAAATTAAGCGACAAAGTACATGTTCAAATGAAGCATGCGTGCTGCAATGTTCAAACTTTACAGCAAGCTTGGAAAGTCTATAACAGAAGCTCGAGAGATCACATGGAGCAACATGTAAAGTTTAGAGCAGATAAATTTGAATACTGCTATATCTGGGTGGCTCAAATGTGGAAAGCATCTAAAGTTACTTTGTGTGTATCACAGGGGAATAAATCATGTAATGAGCTGCAAAAAAATATGACAGCAACTCAACAACCCATGTTGATAGTGATAGTATAGTAGAAAAAGATCCAACTATCACTCTATAAATAGAACACTCTATTACACAATAGAGATAGATCTCTACAACTGTAATCTCTTGAGAATTCGAAGCTTGAGAATTATTTTGTTCTCAAGGTTGTAGCAAATCCTCGCAAAATAAATAAAACACTTATTTTGTGAAACATCGTGTTAGATATTACTTGTGATTGCATTTCTTCTACTAGTAAATTACAAACTCTATTTAAGTTGTTGAAATAGTTGTTGAAATTTATTAGTATTGCATTCAACCCCCCTTCTGCAATACTTTCCGGGACCAACAGTTTCTGTTATCTTGCTTCGAGCTACAACATTTTTTCTGGCTCTCTCCTACAAAGGACAAAATATAGCAAATGTGTAAACCGGGTGATTGATGCATTGACAGATTTGGTTAATTACCAAACAAATTCATTACCTGGACTTTTTCATCAGCCCAATAGTTTAAAAGAATCTTAAAGTCTGTCAAAGGAATGTTCCTTGGCCTATTTTGAAGCCTCTGCTCATCATTATGATACTTAGTGTAATGATCTCTCTTGACTGTAGCTTTGTGTGTCCTAAACTGATCACGCATCGTTAGCATTACATACTGATAACCCTCCTCTGCAATGATGTACTTGTCCTAAAAAAATGCCAACCAATAATTGTCAAATATTTACAAGTAAAGACAACATTAGCAAAAGTAATCTCAAATATGGACAAGTAATTAACCATAAAAAAAATATTTTTGTTACCTTGACATACTGCAATAAGATACCTTTTTCAGGAACTTCAGTCCAATTACGGCATGTTAAAGATACAAAATCCCTTACCACAGTTCCCAAAAAGTTGCTAAACTCACGTAACAAGTGATCATCATCTAATATAGGTTGGCCATCTTCCGATAGCTTGATCTCTGGCTTCTCACTTCTTGTATGGACATTAGACAGTTTTGACTTCCCTCGAACCTTTCTCTTTTTGGCTCCTAGAGGTGCATCTGATGTATAACACCAAATCAAGATTAAAATGACTCAATGCATTCTTTTAGAAGATCAATACTAACTATGTTAGTTCGAGATTACCCTGATTCGGTTGGGACTGCAAATTTTCAGGTTGGGACTGTGATTGTAGGTTCTCCATTTCAGCCTGCTTTTCACGCTCACGTAACTCCAAGTATGCAGCCATTGAACCAGGAACATTGTTTTTGAGTAACTTCAGCTTCTCAACTGTAGGAACTTCTGATGCATCATTTGCCTACAAAATGAAATGGATAATAAGCCATAGCAGAAGAAAGTGGTAAACAAATTAACAAATAGTACCAAATTTACAGACCTCAACATCAACTGTGTTCACTTGCTTATCAGATGGAAGTGACATTTTAGATGCTCGGGAACGAGTTCTCGGCCCATCAGTCTCCACCACAACTCTCTTGCCTTTTTTATTCTGCTAAAATAATATATACATGTCAACAGTAAATAACTACTAATTAATCTAATCAGACTTGGTTATATTCAAATTTTTATGTTATCATGTATTGACATTAGAAATTTAATATAATTTACCTTTGACGAAACGATATCCTCTTCAGCATTACTTTCTCGGTCTTCTTCATTTTCCGGGCAGTATGCACTTCCACCTTCACTACTCAATACCTTGGTTTTGAATTTTTTTTGTTGGACCAAGTTCCCTGGCTCCCTGTTTAAACCAAGTTCCCTTAGTTTTTTTATTTTCCTCAACTCTCTTGTTTCTACGCATTTCATACTCATTTACGCCACCTTCCAGAACTTCGCCACCTCCTTCCACCAAGTTCTCATTTTCAGCAGGCTTCTCGAATCTTTTAATATATTCCCCCAATCCCATTTTTCAGTCATTTGAATTTTCAGCAGGCTTCTCCAACTCCGTCAAAGGCAATTTCGAAAATTCAACAACCTCCTTTGCAAGACTTGCAATATTAGAACTAGGTTGTATTTTCTTCTGTGAGTTGATCATTCTTCGTTGCTTCTCCTGATTGATATCTTTTATAGTCACAAACTGACGCTTTTTGGATTATTCTCTTTGGCTTGAACAGGGTTTTTTTTTGGCCTTACAATAACGTGAGGTTGCATTTGTGGCATTGGCTCTATCGTGCGGTCAACATTGCAGTCAATGAACAAGTTCAAATCATCAGTCCCGCTTGTTATAATAGCCTCATTCATATCAGCATCATTTGTCATAGTGTTGTCTACCATCCTATAATTACAAGATTGAAAATACAATTACTTCATATTACATAAAAAATAGGTACTGTAATATTTAAAGGCACTACGAACGCAGCTGTAAAGAGAAGACAATACGAATATGTATATTTAAAGGCAGAACAATTGACTAAGACTCTGAAAAATTGACTCCAATAGCAGAACAATTCAAAATAAATAAAAAAAAAACTGAGTTAAATATTAACAGTGAGGACATATTTAACACAAAAAACACAAGTCATTAATTTAAAATCTTTTACATAATTATATAAGCTAATTACTCACTATCGTATGTCTTCAATGGGGCATAGTTTTGTTGGAACACATCTCTGAACCAGTTAACTTCATGATCTTGATTTTTTATTAATGAATGAAAGCTCATGTCATGTGTAAACTGCCCATTTATGTCATCTTCGGGTGAATTGTTCTCATTATGTGGATCATAGAACTCGGCTGACAGCCTCTTGATAGGATAATGATAATGGTTTTCAACAGGATCTTGAATGTAAAAAACTTGCTGGACTTGTGTTGACATAACAAAACTATCATTCTTTTGACATACCCTGTTAAAGTTGACTCGAGTAAAACCTAACGAATCCTTATCATCAACATACCAGGTACATCTAAACAAAACAACACTAAAAGACCCCCAATAGTCAACTTCAATTATTTCTTCAATAGAACCATAATAACTAAAAGCCCCAACTATTGGGTTTTGGTCCTTCGAACTAGCGAAACTAGTGGTTAAGGCTGTTAAATAAACACCACTATTTTGTGTGGTACACTTATTATCTCTTTTTATCGTATGGAACCTATACCCATTTACTACATAACCACTAAACTGCTTAGCTGATCGATTAGGCCCCCTTGCTAAAGATGCCACTTCCCTTGACACATCCTCTTCTTTCTTAATTTCATTCTTAAACCACTCGCATAGTTCATCAGTGTGTGTTCATTCTCTTTTAAACTTTCTGCACTTTGCATTTTTGTCGAATAATGCACGATGTTTCCTACAATTAGAGACAATTATAATATGTCAATTTACTTAGGTTAATAAAATATTTAATTTACTAAATAGACATGTTATAAACTAGGAATCTTGGACTTACTGAATTAGCTCTTCTACTTTCTTGTCATTATAATTAAATAGGATGTATCGATGAGCTTTTTTCCACGTATCTACAGCCAAATGAATAGATTTCCCTTTTTGTTCTTCCCTGAACCAATAGGATATCGACCAGTTTCTACATTTTCCATTGAAGATTCATTCGACCACGTATTTTCGTTACCACCTAGGAATCTTGCACAAAATGTTAGACATTCATCTTCCAAGTAGCCCTCTGCTATAGACCCTTCTGGCTTACTCTTATTACGAACATATCTTTTTAATTTACCTAGGTACCGCTCAATTGAGTACATCCATCTTTGGTGGACTGGTCCGCCAAGTTCAATTTCATTGCACAAATGTACTGGTAAGTGAACCATGATATCAAAGAATGCTTGTATAAAAATCATTTCAAATTGGCAGAGTATTTCAATAATTTCCTGCTGCAACTTCGGTATATCCTCCTTCTCAATTACCCTGGAGCATATACTTCTAAGAAATTCACCAAGTCTTATTAACGGGACTGCAGCCTCGGGCTTCAATGATTTTTTACAGCAATTTGTAACAGTTATTGCATAATAATATGTGAATCATGACTCTTGTACCCCACAACTTTCCTATCTTGGACACATCTGCTAATATTGGAAGAAAATCCATATGGTAATTTGGCATTTTTTTAATACGGAACAAAATATATATTTTTCTTTGTTCGTCATGTCAAAGTTTGTCGCTCTGATTTCGAGGTGCTTTCCATCACTAGAGGGGATGGGATGAAGGACCTTCCTAATACCCAATTCTTGCAAATCTAATCGAGCATTTACAAGATCTTTTGTCTTGCCACTAATATTTAACAAAGTGCCAAGAATACTATCACATATATTCTTTTCTATATGCATGACGTCAAGGTTATGCCGTATTGAATTTTCACTCCAATACGGTAAGTCAAAAAATATTGACTTCTTATTCCAAGGGTTGACATCGCAACTAACTTTCCGCTTTTCTTTCCCTTTACCAAAATCATTCTCATAATCATCCAACAACTTTTTGATCATGCTCCCTGATAAAACTGCCGGGGCCTAGCCAAACTCAACTTGACCATTAAATCTTTTTTTATTTGATCTCCACTTATGATTGGGATCTAGGAATCGTTGATGGTTCATATAGCACACTTTCATACTATGTTTTAGATACACTGACGATGTCTCATAATTGCAGATAGGGCAAGCTAGGTACCTTTTGGTACTCCAACCCGACAACATTGCATAACCGGGAAAATCACTTATCGTCCTCAACACCCCTGCCCGTAAAATAAAATTTTCATCCATCGAAGCATCATAAGTTTCAACTCCTACATCCCATAACTCTATCAACTCCTCAATCAAAGGTTGCATGTAGACATCAATGTTGTTTCCAGGATCATTTGGACCTGGTATGAGTGTGGACAGCATCAAATTTTTCGGTTTCATATTTAGCCAGGGAGGTAGGTTGTAGTTGACCACTATAATTGGCCATGTGCTATGACTACCACTCATTGTTCAAAATGGATTGAACCCATCCGAAGCTATACCCAATCTGACATTTTGATTTTCTGACGAAAACAATGGATACTTGGCATCCATCGTCTTCCAAGCTAAGGCATCAGCCGGATGCCTTAACTTTCCGTCTTTTTTTCGATCTATTGCATGCCAGGTCATTAGCTTCGAGAAATCTTTGCACATATACATTCGTTGCAGCCTTGGTCTTAAAGGAAAATATCTCATTACTTTCGCTGGAATTTTGGTTTTGTTGTCTACTTCTTTCGTAACTCTCCACCTTGAGACACCACAAGTTTTGTAGGAAACTTCATTCTTATTTGACCCCAATATAACATGCAGTCATTAGGACATGCATGAATTTTTTTGTAGCCAAGGCCTAAATCCTTAATGATGTTTTAGCGGAATTAAAATAAACAGGTACTTCAACATACGAAAATGCCTCTTTTAATATTTGTAATATTTCACCAAACGCGGACTCGATTACTCCATTAAGGCATTTCCAATGGTAAAGTCTGACAAGAAAACTTAGCCTAGAAAATTTTTTAGAACCAGGATACAAGGGCTTTTTTCCGTCTTCAAGAACGCGAAAAAATTTTGTTCCATCTTCATTTGGCCCCCTATTTGCATAACATTCAACATCTGGTCCAGATTATCTTCAAACCCAATATTTTCTTCACAATCCATCAAATCAGTATCCCCCTTCAAATTTGAGACATCATAAATCCATCTTGCAACTTCCAGGTAAGGACCCTTGCAAAATAAGGTTATAAACATCTTTTGGGCCCCACCACAACTTACTTTTACATCGACTACAAGGACATTTTAATTCATTTTCAACAGAAAAATTAAGCATGGCATTTTTGACAAACTCTTTGACCCCTTTCATAAACTCTTCACTGGATCTTGAAAGATTTATCCAAATCCAGCCTTCATGATTCATAACTATAGTTAAAACATTGCGAAAACAATTACTACCATTAGTTCTTTTTAATTCTATACCTAATATATATATATATATATATATGCGATTAAATATATAGTGCAGCCTAATTCCTAAAACCTAACTTATCAATTAATTATCAATTTATAGTTTGCCTATGTTTTTTTCCAGTGTTTATGTTTGTGTGTATTGAATTTTTAACAATGGAATTATTACGATTCGACTTGCTAGATATCGGAAATGCTCATGTCTATAGAATAAGTTTAGACTTGCTAAATACCTGAATTTTAATTGAATCTCTTGACCAAGTTCTTATTAGTTAGTAGCTTAAATTATGTTACAGACTTTTATTAAATAGCTTAATCACTTAAACGTGTTTGCTACACACTTGGCAGAACTAGACAACTTTAATTTATATGTTGCTAGCATCTCGATAGAGGTTCAGCTGCAAACTTCAGTCTCAATAGCATTTCCATAAACAACTTTAACACAAACTATCAATTATCAAGTTCTACATATATACACAAACACATTATCTATATACATCACATAAACCCTAGAAACCAAAATTAAACATCAATTCAAACAAACATATTTCACAATCAGCTAAAAAACATACTTATATTGCGATAAACATGTCACGCCACAAACATATCATGTCACATATATTACAAACTGGAAAGTAATTTATAGCTAATTGGTATATTGCGACATACCTTATATTTACTGCTTTGCTACTACAGAGTATTGTTTAAAAAATCTTCACCCCTCCTTGTAAGATCCTCACTTCCAACAAGAACCTCACCTATAGAAACAAAAAAAAAACAGAAAAAAAATACTATTGAAGATAGTCACTGTATTCGGTATAAAATCACTCATTTTACGCACAAACACTTCAAGAATTCAACAAACCCCCAAAAAAATTAAAATTCACAGTAAAAGTAGAATCTACAATCGAAAATACTACTAACTTAATCAAGTAAAATCTGACTGTGTCAATTCAATTACTAACAAAAAACACAATCAAGAATACAGAACTACTAACTTAATCAAGTCAACTTCAATAACTATCTTCAGTATATAGAACCTACATAGAAATTAGCCAAGTACCCAAGAAAACACAATCAAGAACTTCCTGACCCACCTCAAGCATAAACTAAACTTAACAAATATCAATATATAAAAACAGTGGGCTGTTTTAATAGGTGCCTCGAGGTTCAAAATAGTGGGTTGTTTCTAGAACAAATCTATAGAACACAAACACTTCAAGAATACAACAAACCCCCAAAAACAGTCTCAATTAGAAAACCCCCCCAAAAATTAGGGTTTGTAAACCCCCAAAATTAACAAAATAAAAACCCCAAAAAATTAGGGTTTGTAAACTCTAAAGAATGGAGGTAATTCAAAGTAAAAACTTAGGGCTTACAACTTTAACAAATTAAAAACCCCAAAAATTAGGGCACGAATCAATTGAATCAACTTTAACTTAGGGCTTGAAACATACCACGCACGAATTGAGAGAGAGAGATAGTCGAGATGAGTACCGGAGATGGACAGCGGAGATGAGAGATAAGAGGGAGAGAAGAGAGTGAGAGAGATGAGAGTTGTGAGAGTGAGCGAGAAAGAGGAGATGAGAGTGAGCTTTCTATATTTTGTTTCTTATTTTATTTTGTTTTCTTGTGTTTTATCTGAATAGCGGGCAATTTAACTTAGGATTGAAAATTTTAGCGGGCCTCTTATTTCAGTAATAGCGGCAAAATTTTTAACATTTTTTAGGTGTCTAAGGCAACACCAATTCATGTGTTGGCATTGAGGACTAAATTGAATCTAAGGCAACATGAATGGCAACATCGGGTAATGATGTTGGCTTATATCAAATTTATTTGATTTTTAGCATCTAAGGCAACATTTAAAAAAGGCAACATCGATTTTCAGTGTTGGGATAGACCGTATTTGGTATAGTGAATATATTTTTGTTATTTATAATTTAATATGTTGATTTTTTTGACTTTTTTAAGCAAGTAACTTTAGAAGCGACATACGACCTTTAATGAAATAATAATATTTTATCATCTATGTTAAGAAAAGCTATAACAAAATTAGTGAGATGGGATAGTTTAATCAAAATAATAATTTAATTAAAAATATCTTCATCATTTAGTGTTTAAATCATTTCATTGCTTGTTTTTAACTTTAAACTTTAAAACAACTGCAATAGCTACAGCCATTGAAGAAAAAAAAAAAAAAAAAAGAAAGTTCAATATGCTATAGGAAACAAGCGTTTAGTCTAGTTTCTATAACCGGGAGTAATTAGAGAGTAGATAAAAGAATGTCGTAGCCATGGATTAATCTGAAGACCATCTGGGCGCCTCATTTTTATGAGCTGATGATCCATATCACCTGCCTAATCTCCTGCTTTTATTAGATTATAGATTCTCATTTTACAATTATTTTTTTTTCTAATGCGTACAAGTGATGTAAAAGACATACGCGATTGAGTGAATAATTTGTATTTCACAAGTAGAAAGTAAGTTTTCTTAATTAGCTACAAAAATAAAATAAGGCCATGTTTGAGAGAGTTCATATAAGCTAACCTATAACTTATAAAACTATTTCAACTTATATCTAATTTATTGATTCAATTTATAGTTTATATGTTGATAAGTTGAAATTTAGTAACGACGTACTTTTTCCCAACTTATTTCTTATTACTTGATTTTTACTTATTTAATATTTTTACATTTGTATTTATAAATATCATATGCATGTATTGAGATTATTATATTAAATAATTAATATTTTTTTAATTTAATATAATAAATATTTCACCAACTTATAAGTAAATTTATCCAAATACTTGTATAGCTTATAAGAATTTTTCTACTTTTCATTTATATGACACTTATTCATTTAAGTTATAAGTTACATATTTTAAGATATCCCAAAACGCCCAGTAAGTATTGTTATCCCGAGTTTCTAAGCATCTGATCGCATTGACTACAGTCTGCACATAGTATAAACCACCAAACCAAACCAAACATACCCAGTATGTCCCGCTCTGAGCAGGGTCTGGGGAGGGTAAGTTGTACGCAGCCATGCCCCCACTTTTTAGAGCAGGGAGGCTGTTTCCGTGAAGACCCTCGGCTACGTGCATGGCAATAAATCAGGTGTGTGCTAAATATACAGGAATTCAAATGATACCGAAATAATCAATAGAAATACCTGGGCCCATGGCGTTCTCCACCTGGGACATACCTGTGGGCATTATGCTACTCATGCCTTGGTGTGTTCCACCCTACCAGTTTTCGAGGAATAGCTCCAGTCCGACCCCCTGCAAAGAATCAAACACAAGCATACAGAGAAACCGAAGAACGAAAAAGCTGAACTTCTACGCTAAAGCTAACATCCCAACTCTGAGGCTCTCCACAACCGAACCACTCCCTAGAAGAGAATCTACCACTCTGATACGGCGCCTCCACGAACATCTGTCAGCGATCATGGTCTCATTTAGGTTCAAGGCCTTCAAATCCAACTTAAGCTGTTCCTCCCATGACTTCCTCGGTCTGCCTCTCCTCCTCACCCCAGTAGCCGAAATACTCTCTACCCTCCTCACTGGCGCTTCAGTCCGCCTCCTACGGACGTGTCCAAACCATCTCAACCTCCCTTCCCTAACTTTCTCCGCAAAAGGCGCCACTTCAAGCTCGCTCCTAAACACCCCATTCGGTATTCTATCTAGCATCGTGCGCCCACAAGACCACCGCAACATCCTCATTTCCGCTGCTTCCAACTTGCTTTCGTCTCAATGGGAATTGAACTATACCAACTATAATAATTGATCGATTTTAGATCTGCCATATTTTATTGAAATTATTTTATAGGGTCTTACACAAATGAGAACCCCCACTATGGTGAGAACTGAGATTTAATCCTAATAACACATTTTTTATATTTAAAATTAATTCCAACCCCACAATTAATATTTCAAATTTTATTTTTTTATCCTTCATCTAATCCACCATCATCTTCTTCACTGTTCCGATCACCAACTCCGGCGACCATTCCGGCCAACCCAGAAAATCACCATCGTTTAACAAAAAATCACCACACTATCGCCACCTCCGACCACCACGTTGCCGCCACCACCAACAAAAAATGTATTGCAACCAAAATTCACCACACCATTTTCGGCATAGCCTCTGATAATCACCAACACAAACTTAAAAAAACCGCTGTCAAACCACAAAATCACCACATCGTCACCAACCACCACCCTTAACAAAGACCCGCCACCAGCACCAAACCTACATCACCGTTTAACCACAACCTCATTATCGCTGCTAAATTTAAACCAAAATCTTCAAAATCACTAAAAGCTAAACTACCACCACCACTAACAGCCTCCACTCGCTATTATACACAGAATCATTCAATCGCTAAATCACCATAAACTCAACACAAAATTACCAAAAAATGAACAAAAATCACCAAAAATTGAACAAAATCACCAAAAATTTATACATAATTTGTGATGAATCAGATATGTAAACATCAAACATTTTTCTGATCCATCATTGTACGTTATTGGGGATGCATGTAATCGACTTTGTGGTCATCGTGGAAGGTTGGTGGAAGCTTTGTGATGGGAAATAGAGATCGGAGGCAGTGAATCTGAGGTATGGCAGTGGTTTAGCGGCGGTGTAATAACGGTGGTGATGGTAAAGGAACATAAAGGCTGTTGGTAGTGATAATGTGTTTGGATATATTAGTGTAAATATGTGGTTAGAATTTAATTTAGATATAAAGAATGTAAGGCTGAAATTAGATCTCAGTTCTCACTAATAATACGGGTTCACATTTTAGTAAGACCCTTATTTTATAATTATGTAACTAATAAATATCATTTTTTTAAATAATTCAAATAAAGAACATATGCATATATGTTGTATATGTGCTGTGCGATTGTTTTTTCCAACATACGTTGTTATATTGTGTATCAAGTATATGGTTATTCTTGAACATAAAGAATCAAGTATATTACATAATGAATCTAAGTATATTACAAATTTCTCATAAACTTAGAATTTTTAAACAAATATGAAATTCAAATACAGATAACATATTATTAATTGCGTTTATTGTGTAGAGTTGAACTGCTGATTGCTCAAGTGTTATGATCTCATCCTACTGGAAAAAAGTCAATAGACATCAGTTCTGGGCCGATGTAAAACATTTTAAAAATCGATGTCTAGGTGGGTGTAGAGAAAAATTCATGTTTTTTACATCGGTTCACGACTGACGTTAAAAACGATTTATTACATCAATTCTAGATTAATAATTGTTGTCTAATATATATTTGATGTAACACTAACTACTCAAGATCAGCATAAATAACATATTTATATATGTTCAAACATGTATAACTCAAGGTTAATTAGCTTATACACATCGATTTTACAGTGGAAAATGATGTAAATAGATGTTCACAACATCAGTTTCAAAAAAAAGAACCGATGTCTCAACTCTATGTACTAAATCGATTTTAGATACAAAACTGATGTCTATACCCGGTATACCACATCGTTCTTCTAACATAGCTGATGTCTTTACACACTATAATTACCAAAACTAAATCACACTATAAAATAAGTAAAACTGATTTTTTCGTTAACGAAAGAAATCCAACATTCTTACATCATTGAGTAAAAGTAAATTGGCGTGCTCTACATGAGCATATATACAAAGAACAAACTTTCATTACATTATCCGAAAAACCAAACTAAAACTAGTAGTCACATGCTTATGTTAGTAGATGAATATAACAATTAAACATGTAAATAATTTGCACATATTTCATTTTACATAGACTTCACATATAACTTCAAAATTAGTCAACAGGGTGGTGAAAACTCATTTCAAATCAGGCCAATTTACTGGCCCCTCAGATATCAAGCTTGGTGCTACTTTGCAATAAAAGAAGCCTGTAAGTGTCAATGCATATGCAGCAACTTTGCCTAAAATTAGCAATACAGTTGTAGCTTGCTTGAAGATAAAGGGTTGATGACAAAGATGAAGTGCAGTCAGATCATTATTCACAAGTATATACATTAGCAATACAATTGTAGCTTGCCTGAAGATAAAGATCTTGAACAATCGAACTAATTTGAACAGAAAACCCTTCAAAAGAATCCTCAAACACAATTTGTTCTGTCTTTACATCATTTGCAACTCGTCCGTGCTCATTTACTCCTCGCTTCAAGTACCTATATCCTATAAGAAAAAACCAGAAAACTAAAAGATAAGCAATACAATAATTACTCTTTTTGAAAGATCAAGGCTCTAATCAAGATAAAAAGAAAAAATAGCGAAAGATAGTTGCGAAAAACTGGTGTAATAGATTACATGAGAGAAGTACTAAGCATCTAGCATTGTAAGAGATAGATACCATTCAACAAAGTTAAATTCATTTCCACCTAAATAAATGTATCAGGTTATTAAATATCCCTTTTTCTAAAACATATCTTGTATTACAGGCATGCCATGACAATGAATGTGACATGGTATCAATAAGCTATGAATCAGTATAGCCTGAGCTAACATAATACAAAACGCATCCATTCATATGTAGATTTGGCATCAATAGAGAATATAATACCTTGAAGCAGAGTAATGTTGAAGTTCTTAGAATTATTAAAAAATTTACTTACACGTTCAATTGCCTCTCGCACTTCAGATGTAAGAGTGATAGCTTGTGGAGCCGCTTCACCCAGCTTCCCCAGTACGTTCCTGATAAATATGAATCAGTTCAGTGTATAGCTTAGACAAGAAGAAGAAATATTACAAAAATATACAAAGCTAAAACAAAAAACATATATTTATAAACAAAAATTACAAGAAAAATAGACATGCATACATCTATAACATTAAATCTGAATAATCACTTACTTTGGAGATAACTCAAGCTAAAGAATTAACCAATTTGTTAAAAAAAGTTCAATTAAAAAACCAAAATTTGAATTTTGAAACGAAAATTAGAAAAATACTTACTAATTTGAGCGGATTCGAGATAGATAAAGCCTTCTTTGCAACCAATCCGTCAATCTAAAGCCTCCTCTGCAACCAATTAACAAAAATCGAAAGCTAGGGTTTGATCTAATTGAGATTCGACAATGGAGATTTTGAAATCTAGGATTTGAATTTGGGGTTTGTAAGTTAGGATTTGAATTTAGGGGTTCGAAATAGGGTTCTTGAATGAGTTTGTGAGTGAGTGAATTAGAGCATTCTCAATGGAGTTTGCATCTTCAACCCCATCCCTATTATTTAAGGGAATATGCAACTTTTGAGCAAAAATGATGCTTCATCCGGAACCCTAAAATAGAGTATTGTTTTGGGGATTGAAATCAAAACCCCATATTTGGGGTCATACTGTAGCTCCCCATCCTGCTGCCAGATCATGTTCCTTTCTTTTTAAATTGTATTTCTAGTAGTGAGTGGGATTTGGTAGTTAAAATTGTAAGTGAAAGAGAGAGAAAGAAGTAATATAAAAAAGAATATAGGGATATGGGGATAGAAAATGAGATGTAGAAAATTTTTAATAATTTTGGGGATTTACTATTTTTATTTGGGAATTTACTATTTTTAGTAAATTTTTGGGGATGGGATGGGGCTTCCAATGTGAGTGTTCTTAGGGGTTTGAAATTTGTTTGAGGAAATGGAAAGTATTTGGTGAGTGAATTTGAGATGTAAATGAAAAAAATAAATGGGAGAAATGTTTCTAAATAAGGAGAAAAGTGTGGGAAAGAAACATTTGCGCTTTTTTTTTTTGATTTTAACTATAACTGATGTCTACAAACTACTTTAACATCAATTTAAATTTTTGTAAAATTGATGTAAAACACTCCTTTAACATCGGTTACCAATGTAATCAATGTTAAATGAGTGATATGTATTGACCGTTTTCTTGTAATGTTATAGCACGCAGGAACAGCTGGTTACATGTTTTTGTTAGTTACTTAGTTCAAAAAACAGCCTCTCACACATGCCCCAAAATCTTTCGAAAGTTGCCAATGTCTTGCGTCAGTTCAGTACTTCACATAATGTTAGTAAAAGTTTATGAATTCGAACGTGTGAAAACTGATTGAAAAATTAGAGAATAACTGAATCGACTATATCGAATATTCGTAAAAATATTGGTGAACTCAGATTTCGATCATCTCAAACATGTACTCAATTTTTAACAACAAAATCGACCACGACCGATTTTCAATTATGATGACACTGATTTTACATTGTCATGTTCTATTCTTTTACCGGAGGAACTTGTAAAAAATCTGGACTTCTTTACATCGTCATATTTTCTAACACTTTGTTTTAACTTATAAATTACCTTAAACATGGTTGCTCCTTAGTAAACTTTTGTATTTGTCGACCCCATAACTCGGAACCGCAAGCATCACCTTTACAGCATCCTTCCGATCAGCCACGGGCAAAAACAGGCAGTAACGATCAGTACAAATGGGTCCCACGTGAACTGGACGACCCATTCCAAAATCAACCCGGTCTAGCCCCAGCTTAGACCATTGGGACAATATGAGCACACCCACTGAGTCAGGACTTGCCCGAGTCTGACTCACCAGGTCCACAACCTCTCTTACGTACTTGTTCCCAACTTTTTCCTTGGCCTGCTTCACTAATTTAGTTGCGTAGTTTAGTCCCTTTCGAGTTATGTCCTTGACGGTTGTTTGTGCACATCCTAACACGATTGCGTTGCCATAATATCCGATCGGTAAACTCGGCTCGACTCGTTTACGAACGTTGATGCTGAATAATAGTTTTATAATTTGGTTAGGTGGTAAGTTTAGTGAAGTAGCCCAAGCTTTCCATATATGAGCTGATAAAACTTCAAACGAGGTGTATGATGATGACTCGCCTTGTTGACCCGTGATTAGTGCTAGCTTTTTTAGCTCAATTATCGATTTTCTATCGAATGTGACCGACGTGGGAGTGAGATTTTCCTGTACAAATCGCGACTCGAACATGCATAGATCACTTATTCGGTTAAACTCGGGATGAGTCACCGAGTCAACACAACTTGCATGTGGTTGTAAAGTACCATCTAGTAGATCCCTATGCCAAACGGGCTTGCCTTTAAAATCACCAAGTCTTGCTAACTCAGCAAACGTGTTGAGAAACTCAGCGCTTCCAACACCATCACATAGGCAATGACTAAAGCCAACACCAAGGGCAACCGCACCATCAGCTAGCCACGTCAGCTGCATTACCAACGGCGGGGCTCCTTTCAAAACATCCGTTACACATAACGACAAAAACTTCCGCCTCTCCGTGACAAAACAGGGCCCGCTCACGAAATCGGACAACTGACTCCCTGAAGCTACAGCTTCCACAAAAATAGCGCCTTGGGCTAGACAATCTACTTCGAGCCCAGAACCGTCAGGACGGGCTTGTACTCGTCCTGACAACGGATAATAAGGTACCAGAGCTTTACTCAATGCTAACTTCAAATCAGCCGTGGTTGCTGATTTGTCCCAGCCAGGGACAGGGTTGTAAAGTAACAAGTATTCGATAGTGAATCTAAGAAAAAGTTGAGAATCTAAAGAAGAAAGCTGAAGAATGTGAGTTGGAGTAGTGTGTGAAGGGGTAATCAAGCTCATTTCTTTTACTTGCACAGAGATGGCCATTTTTCTATGTTGCGTCTTTGTTGTGTTATGAAATGAAATGTGAGTTGAGGAAGAAAATGAAGTTTTATACATGACTGGAAAGTGGTAGGGTATGATTTTTTTTGCGTTTTTTAGGGAATTGTATTATTGATATATACTCTACTTTACATTGTGGCTGGGCACGGAGACCAAGGATAGTGGGTGTATATTGTTAAAATAAATAAAGTAGTGGGTGTAATAGTGATTTTAGTGTTAAAATAAGTGAAGTAGTGGGTGTAATAGTGTAAAGTATTGAAAAAGTAAAGTGAAGTAGTGGATGTAATAATGTATTTTATTGTTAACGGTTACTATTTTTAGTAATGTAAAGAATTGGTGGAACGTCCCAAAAACGAAATTGTAAAGAAATGGATGGGACAGAAGGAATATGTCTCAAAAGCTAACAAGCAAGGATACTGGTGCGGGGTGCGGGTGCGGGTGCGGGGTACGGGGACATGCGGACTCGGAAAATTTGAAAATATGGAGATACGGGTATGGAGGACACGTCACATATAAGTAAAAAAATTCATATATATTTCATGTTACATATATTGAAATCATTTGACGGGAAGCAAAAATTGTTTGCAAACTAAATGAAATACAAAATTTATTTATCCAAAACATAAAAGTATAAGTGTAATATTTTCATGTATGCAAAAGAAGAACATGATCATCAATACTTTCGTATTTGCTATAGAGATTGATACTTAATTTTGTAAAATTAGTTAGTCAACACAAATTTTGACTAAAATTGGCAAAAATAAAATTTGAAATTAGGATCGTGGAAGAATTCATGTGTCTGATAGACACGCATATCGAAAAATTCGACACGGAAATACGGCAGGTTACCCAGGGACAAGGTTACCAAGTGTCCCTGCTTTCTAGCTCAAAAGTCATGATACAGATCTTATTTTGGTGTTAAAATTTATTTATTGAAGTAATTTTCACATGTAACAAAATCTTTTATACACTCCAACTCTACAAGTACTGGAGTGAAAATATCAACCAAACGATTTTGGTCTTTAGATGGGAAAATATTAGGGCTTTCGAAACCATTTCCAAAACGTTTCTCGAAAATATTGAGTTATCAACACATAATTGGTTATATTTTTATAAATGAGATGGATCTCTCATGCATTAATTAATGAATCTCACAAATTAAATAAGATCATGTATCATTCGAGAATACTTTTGAAAAAAATTTCGGAGTACAAAGCAATATAGCATAACTGATGACAAGAATTTCTTAGAGTTTGTTAAGAAAAAGAAGAAATTACTATATTATAATGACAATTCAACCTTGTTTGACTATGTTTCAAAACATGGATTATAAAATGAAGAAACAGAGGGAACATGTGTATCTTATATTCTTTAATATCTATTCCACTGTGTAAGATTTGGGCGAGATTTTGCTGGCATAACTTTAAGTGGAGGATAATCATAAAATACAAAACATACAAATATACCAGCTAGTAAGCTTATTTTGGGTTGCTTGTTTTCGCTGTCTGGTCTGATACGTATAGCCATTTGCAATTATGTTTCTGTTAAATAACCGATCTATTTTAAATGTTGAAATATTAGAACAAATTCTTATCAAAATTATATTTTAATACTATTTCATACTTTGAAATTTATTTTTAAATTGAAAAATGGATCACGAACTTTAATTTTTGGAACTATAAGAGGATCTCCGACAGTATTGATTAAAAATGGTTGGCTAACTCAGATAAAATATTGATTATGTAAAATTTGCTGAATTTGTAAGATGGTGTGCTCCAATGGTATATTGGCTATAATGATTAGTTATATTGTAAATATAGCATGTTATTATTATTTCAGTTTGTTATAAATAGAATATATTTTTATAAGGTAATAGATCATAAAAAAACTTTATAATGATTAGTTATATTGTAAATATAGCATGTTATTATTATTTCAGTTTGTTATAAATAGAATATATTTTTATAAGGTAATAGATCATAAAAAAACTTTCTTACAGGCTTCTAGAGTTTGGCCAAATATTGTCAACGAAAACATATTATCTAATTTTTTTGCTAAGGTTAATGCCTCATTGGAATTAATTTTTTTTTACATAATCTCTATAAATTTTATTTATTGTATTGTTTATTTGATTTTAATTAAGGGGTCTTTTCCATTGGAGATGCTCTAACATGCCTTTATATTTACTATATTATAGCCCGTGCACGGTAGTTTAAATTTAAATTTCATAATAATTATGATATATAATAATAACGATTAAATAAAGAAAATAACTTTATATTTAAAGATCAAATAAATTAATATTGAAAGAAATGATATTAATAAAATATTATTTTTCTATATTATAACAAATGCAATCAAAGATAAAATTATTTAGATCTTTTATATCCGTTATGTGATAAAATGTATTAAACAGCTTACCAAAATTAAAAGATTTATTCAAATTTTCATTAATAATCTTACCATAAATATTAAGAAAATATATTAATATTATTTAAATTTGTATACAAACTTTGTTTAATTAACAATGGGTCGAATAATGAATTTGGATCTTTCCTAAATGTAATATGGATACCAAACCTATAAATAGATTATCCAGTGGTTCAAAATCAATACAAAATCATAAAAAATCTTGTCCAGACCAGACCTAAGTAAGGATTATCCACTAATTTATAATATCTATACTATTATATAAAAATCGAAACATTAAAAGTTTGGTTCAACGGTACCTATTGAATTTACCTAATTACCCTTACTCAATTATAGATCTATTAACAAATCAATTTCCTTTTTCAGGTTACGCATATTATCTTTTCTATTTTCAAGAACTAAATAATTTCCTTTTCCAATTAAAATACAATATCTTTTATATTTTATCTAACTAAAATTTCTCATTTATTAATCAATTATTGTACTGAATACTAGATTACCGACTATCAAAAATTTGGACAAAATCACTTTTACATTTATTATTAAAATTGTATTTTGTTGTTTGTTATTAATATAAGTATATTTCCTAAATCGAAAAGAATTTTCAACGTAAAAAATTGTAAATCTCTTCTATCTTTTGTTTCTACGTAGTTTTAATTGGAAAATAATTGTTAAACCATCACTAAATTAAAGATTATTTTGTTAATTTCATATGGGCTGTATGAAAAAGAAAATTATTTAATTATTGAAAAATAAAAAAGGGTTATATGTTTAAACTGAAAAAGGAAATTGATTAATAAATGAGAAATACTAACAACGGAGATAGCACGGAATCTTCCATCAACTAAACTCTAATATTATGTTAAGGAATTAGCTAATTGTTTTCAAAAAAATATGACTAGCTTATTTAAAATTTTAAAATAATGAAAAAATTATCAAGATCCTATATTAAATTTTAACAATTTTTTTGGTTGAGTAGCTTTAGTTATTATATTGATATATTTATAAGAGTATCAAAATGCATTTTAAAAAATTTCAAAATTTTCCAGAATGATAAATGATATGTTTATTTTGTGAACGCATATAATTAATTCAGAACAGGATCCCTGAAATATATTTGGGAATTTATATCATATTCAATAACTTTTCTCAGATATTGAATAAAATATTTTATATTATAGAAAGATTATGTCTATTAAAATAATATCTTTAAAAAAAGTTATACATATAAAAAAATTGGTTCTATCAAAAACACATAAATTTTATTTATATATCATGAAAACTACGAATCTTAAGTTCATTTTTCTCTAATCAATTTATGATACGCATTTATTTGATATTTTTTTGGACAAATTTTAAAATCTCTAATATTTTTCAATTATCCAAAGTCTGGACATTTTTTTACCGACCGACTAAATAAAGGATATTTCAAATTTGTGTAAATACAAGTTAAAAATTAATCAATATTAACATAATTAATTCTTTTGAATTATTCGGTGATGGATCGTTGAATTACCGGTATGTATTGGATTATGACCTGAAACCTTTCCAAATGATATCAGAATTTCGTTCAACGAAAAGTGTCTGAGGCATAATTTGGAATTCGTTAGCTTAGTTTGTAGAACGACGTTTGTAAGCAACAATTTTTTTGGCTGGAAAATAACAAAAAGATCCAACTATTTTTACAAAATATATTAATTTTTTAAATAAATTAATTATTTAATATAATATCAAAATTGAGATGGGGGAATAGGTTCGATTGAAATGCTTATATGAATATTGATTTGGCGCAGGGACCTACAAAATGTGTGTTTGAGCATCCAAGCTTTTGGACGGGTGTCAGACATGAATATCTAGATGGCCTGGCCTGATATTCGTGTCGGTGACGCTTTTTCTTTTTCCTTTCTCATTTGTATTTTATCAATTTATCACGGAAATTTACGTAAATCAGTAGTAATCCCTCAGTTTCAGTTCCAATAGGTTGTTTACAAACACGTATTTTAAGGTGCATTTTAAGGATAGTTCCATAATTTATTTTTTTAATTTTCTTTTTTTGTATACAAATATAACATATATAATTTTATACAAAAAAAAAGAATTTTTTTAAAATAAGTTATGGAATTACCCTTAAAATACACCTCAAAATGCGTGCCAGAAAGTATAAAAAGAAATGTAAAGAATTGGTTGGGACGGAGGGAGTGTCATTTTAGTTTCTTAAGAGCAAGTCTAACAATGTACTAACTCATTCCTTAAATATAATATAAAAATGGGTTTACTTTTTCTGAGTTTAACTTAATTAAGAATCCTGAGATAATAATAAGAAGAATAATATAAATATCGGACTATTTTTGTAAATACAGTGGACATATTCAATTATAACAAAATTGGCATTAAAAAATTGTATTAAAAATTAGCATTATTTCTGATAAGTTTCCTGAGATAATTAACCTTAGAACATTATTCTCATAAAAAATTAGGTGAACATTAGTAGCTAACTTCATTTCCAAAAATATGCCTTATATTTAATACTTTATTATTAAAATCACCTTTCATCATTACAATACAATATACAATAGAAAGAGAAAGAGTGTGTTTGTAATAATTTATTACAAAATATGAGCTAGGGCAATCTTAGGAAAGACTTAAAAATAAGGATTGAAAAGAATGTCTTAGTGATTTAAGGAATCACTATAACATTGTTGGAACATTTTATTTATCAATTATCCTAAATTTTAATTTAAAACATCATTTTGGACATTTATTGGACTTGTTTTGAACTCGACCAACTGGCCCAGCTCCTTTGAAAGGAAGAGATTAATTTGGAATTACAAAATTAGAGTTTTGAGAAAAAAGTATTTTTATAAACGAAATCTCTGTCCTCAAATTGTACTCAAGATGTTTTAAAAAAAATCATATTCAAGCGAAAGCCTAAAATTATGAGTTATATTAGGAAATTTATATAAAAAATTAACAAAAAGTTCAAATTGAGAATAATGTTTCTAGGGTTATCTCAGACTCGAAAACTCGAACTCGACCCGGCTCGAGCTCGCTCATTTACTCGATTGAAACTCGTTTCGAGCTCACTCATTTACAAATTTTTTTATTATTTTTCAAAATATTGCATGATGAGCTCGCTCATTTTCAAAATTTTCTATTATTTTTCAAAATATTGCTGATTAATAAATGTAGATTGGGGACCAAGTTAGCAAGAATTTCCAGGAAATTACCTCTCCCAATTGTTTATAGGTAAGTGACATGTGTCTTACTCTTATTGGACCACTTTTCACCATTTTTGCCTATAAATACACTCCCACTTCCACCATTCTTTGTGAAGCACTTTGAGCCAATAAAATGTTGGTAAATTCTTCCTAGAAACACCTTATATCCCAGACCTTAAATGTCTTAAAAAGTTTCTAGCATCAAGCCTTTGGTCGTCCACTTTTATGTATCCTTAAGACTTGATTTTACCACCAAAACTAGCTCAAAAACACACTCACCTTTCTTCTTTGTTTAGGCAGCCCCATGGTCGAACTTAGGCAATCCCCAAAAGAGTTTAGAAAGCCATTTTAGCCAACCAAAACTTGCATCCTTGTTGGCATTATCCGTGACCCTTTTCCGCTTCTAAATTGTGGTGTCCACTTTTTGCTTCGGATCCTAACTTATATTCACTTGTTAATTACTTTTTGTTTTCTTCCGGAACCTAATTTGTATCCTTTGTGATTAGCATTAATTAAAAGCAATCTTTGCTTTGGCCATCGAGCCTCGGATAAAGTCAAAGATCATAAACTAGTTATTTTTCGGTGCGTGTTATATACTCGTGTGTGTGCTTAAGTGTTTATTTTTCGTACGTGTGTGTAATATTTGACTTCGACCGTGTGTTGTGTATGGTGTTTATTCAACGTTCGTGTGCGATGCATCATTTTTTGGTTATCTTGCACTCACGTTTAATTTACCCTTGCATTAGTGTAAAAATTCCCTCGTGTGAATTTTCCCAATTTATATACATATATTATTTTATTCGGCTATATCCTTATATAAATATATATATATATATATATATATATATATATATATAGGCAAGTGCTCAAATGAGAACCACTCTTAGAATGAGAACTTAGTCCCCAAAGCATATCACCAAATTCAAGCAGAATCACCAAATGGTTAAAATTAATAAAAAAAATAAAAAAATCAAGTTAGCACTTACATCAGCATGCTGACATGGCTGAAATTTTCCCGCCAAAAAATATTTTTACGAAAAAATTTTCCCGCCAAAAAAATCAAAAAAAATATTTTTGTGCACGTTTTTTCCTACAAAAAAAATGGTGATTTGGCAGGTTTTCCCGCCAAAAAATGGTGATTTGACAAAAATTTCCCGCCAAAGAATGGTGATTTGGGAAATTTTCCCACAAAATTTTTTTCCCCCCTCCAAAAATTTTTTTTTGCCCAAAAAAATGTTTTGTGGACCCCACTGCCACGTCATCATGCTAATGTCATGCTGACCTCAACAATGACTTGGCGTTGGAAAATAGTATTTTTTTTTTTGTGATTTGGTGATTCTGTTGGATTTTGGTGATTTGCTTTGGGGACTAATTTCTCATTCTAAGAGGTTCTCACTAGAGTAGCTCCCTATATATATATATTTGTACACCCTTTCTCACACACTAGTGTTAGTAGCTCGTTCAATATTTCTCGGAATATTTGTAACTCGAGCGACCTTCACTTGGTTCGATTTTTAAGGCCTACGCCTTATATAGTGCTTCGGTCTATATAGTTAAAAATCGAAATCATATTCTACAAATATAGTGCTTCGGCCTATATTAATTTTTGTAGAATACCTTGAACGTTTCTTTAGCTTGTTGTGCGCTTGACTTGTTAGTTAAAGCCTTAACATAACTAAGGAGCTAAAACGTTCATCTATTTATGGTGAGCTCACAAATAGGTGTTTATTAACACAATATATTTATTCGGCAAACGCAAATAAATATAGTATTTATATACACAATTTTATTAATATTAACTTGTTGGACTTGTTAAAATTTTTATTAACCTTATTCTTCTAGTTGTTTAACTAGTACACGCTTATTTCGTCAAAATAAAGATTTGTCAAGTCGTGGTACTTGTATTATATCTTTTTGACGTTAGGTGAAGTGAAATTAGGTGATTCTAACTCTAAGATCCAAGTCTTAGATACGCCGACGGGGAGTTGGGTATCTTTGCACCGTGAAAAGCAGAAAAGACACAAGATCCAAGACCTAAGACCTAAGATCCAAGATCGTTAAAAGGTGTAGATACTAAGTCTACACAAGGTACAGGTTTTTGCTTGCATAGTTATGAGGAAGTAACGTGAAGTTACGTTTTAAGATAAACTTCTAAGTGGTTTTCTTACGTGGTTGTGAGGAGGTAGTGGAGAAGCTACGTTCCAAGATAAACTCGTAAGGTCTTACGTGGTTTATGAGGAAGTAACGAGGAGTTACGTTCCAAGATAAATTCATAGGGGGTTTGCTTATTCTTCGAGGAGTTAGCGGGTAGTTACGCTTCAAGATAAGTCTAGCAAGGGTTAGCAATAAAAAGGAAGAAAAGTTGAAAACGCCCGAGTACAATTTTTAAAAAGATTTAAAAAGGCGGTAATTAAGCTATTTATCCCCTCTAGCTTATTTCCCCCACATCGGAACCTAACATCTTAATTCTTATACAATAGGGAATAGATAAATAAGTTCCAAATATTGATATTTAAACTCCAATTTAATATGTATATTACTTAAATACCCATAATTTTACCATTTAAACTTCATCATATTATGAATATTTATGTAAATTACACTTCATATTGGAGTTTACATAATTACACTTTATCAATCCCATATAGCATTGAAATATTTAATCCCTCGGACTTGCTCAGCAGGCAAGGTGAATTGTCACTTTCTATTTAAAAACAACTAGGAAAATATGTCACACTTACACGACTTGTAACTTTCTCTTACACAATTAGAAAATATTTTTGTACAAAATTATGATGATATTCACAACAAAATTTATGTACTACGTATTAATTCAAAAAATTTAACTAATGGTAAAAAACATTCCAAAAAAAAAAACTAACGATAGATTTTGTATGATATTATATTAATTTTATTTAACTATAAAATATATTAACAAATTTTAGAGAATAATCACATAGAATAAATAACGAAATTCAAGTGTTCTAATTTTATTTTTGTAAAAATTGATTGAAATAATAATATCATAAATAAATTCAATTACCTAAGATCATGAAACTTAGCATTGAAGTAGTATTAATAATAATATAAACATAATTTTGAGAAGTAAAAATTATTAAATTCTAAATGAGTATCCTCGGCCTGAGGACATCCTCAAAGGTAACAACCCTGAAGTTAAGAGATAATACACTATAAGTCAGTGATATTATTGTAAATACAGGAGGGTAATTTCTATTATTACAAAAATGTCACTAATCATTTATATTAAAAATCAATATAACCTCAGGTAAGTGCGTGTCCTGAAGACAACCTAAGGGCCATTTTTCTCATTCTAAATATATCTCAATCACATTTTGATAAGCCGACTCCCCTCTTAAAATGTTTGATTATAAGCAAAATTAAAAAACTTTGTATAAGTTATTCATCGGATGAAAAACCAAAATAACCATCATTTAATTCCAACTACCCAAAATACCCATCGATGTTGAGCTCCACCCTTTTTAACCACGGATCACGCATTCTAAGCATGCGTATGCATCTTAAAAATGCGTAGGCTTTGACCACGTATTCCAACAATGCGTGGAGTGTGTAATTTGAGATTCTGCATTTAGTGAACAGTGTCTTGAATACGCATGTTCAACATGTGCTTATTCAGGGAACTGTTCTTCGTCTTCGCAGCTATTGCCAGAGACATTTTTCGATCAAATTTTCGATCATTTCGTTCACTACTTTTCAGGCATCGTTTACTAGCATGCTATATACAAAAATGATCATCTTATCACCCCTACAAGGCTATACCAATCAATTTTCATTTCTTTCACCGGATTTGAAAGCCCCAAACCAAGCTCATTTCTCCGATCTGTTTTTTCGAGCAGCCCATACACGTCTCTACGGGGCCAGAAATCAACAAATCAAGATGGCAAAATGGAGAGGGGGCTCTGGATTTCGTTTTAATGTCCTCGGATATGGTGGAGGTTGCCGGAGTGAGGAGAACTAAGGGGGGCGACGGGGGGCAATTTTGAGGGGAGAGAGCGCCGGAGTCGTTTTGGTGAAAATGACGTCATATGACATCATCACGCATGAGGGTGATGCATGACCTGTGATACGCATTCCAGAATTGTGGATCACAAGCAACGCGCGCATGCCCAGCATGCGTACCCCGTGATCAAAAAAGTCGGACTCCAACGCATATCGATATTTTGGCATCTTCTATAGAAAATTAGTGTAGTTTGATCATTTTCTCTTATTCATTTGGAATGTTGTTTATTAATTAATTATTTTTTTTCTCTATGTTTTGCTTCCACTTATTTTAAGTATACAAATTCAACACATTTCTTATTTTTTTTTCTTTCATGTGATTTAAATAACAATAAAAATACAATTCTATGTAATTTATGTTTGATGTATAAAAATAATTAACATTTTTTAAAAATTTATTATATTACAATTATTTTATTTTTATTATTATTTTATCATCGGCTTGATGATTTTATCACTGTTGATGTTCCATTTATTTTATTGCTTAAATAAAATTGAAAAAATATACTCCCTCTGTCCCTCCCATTTCTTTACATTTCTTTTTCACTACTCGACACGCATTTCAAGGCTCCTAAAAAGTATAGTTCCATAACTTATTTTTTAAATTTTCTTTTTTTGTATAAAAATAGAACAATTCTATTTTTATACAAAAAAAGAAAATTTAAAAAATAAGTTATGAAACTATCCGCAAATTGCACCTTAAAATCCGTGCCAGAATTACGTCCCCCAAGGTAAAGAACCAAGGGGGACAGAGGGAGTAACAAAATGCAACAGTAAAATTTTATAAAAAGAGTTAAATCGTTACAGTGGTGCAAAAGTGTTTTACGACTTGTTTTGAGTAGTTGTGAGTATCCAAACAAATGATAAAAAAATCTACACACAAACGACTGTATGCGTAATGTATATGTTATTGGTATGAAAAATTAATGTAAAAATTATTGTCAAAGTTGGGGATTGATGTGGAAATTTATTATATTATAATTATTTTATTTTTTATTAATACTTTATCATCGATTATTAAGTAGCAGAGCTAAACGTCATATTTGTAGTAAATGGATACATAAAAAATATAAATAAGACCATGGAGAGAATACAGATTGATAATATAAACATAATTTTTTAATTAAAAAAAAGCATACGCTTAATTGAGTCGACACCCCCTTTCACTACTCTCCGTTATGAATATAAAGTTTATATAAAAGTTAAAGAATTACTTTGATGTAATAAATTGATTAGTTAATAATTTTTTTTAACAATTATAACATCAAAATATTAATTATAATTAAACGTACTCTTGCATCTAATTTGTAAATTCGATCCATCAATATTTGTACATATAAATTTGTGCGCACCATCTTTCTTGAGAAAGCATAAAAATTAGCTGTAAAGATTTTAGAACATGTCGTACTCACGCTTTCGATTAATGGAATACGGAAGCAATGTGATAATACAACAATATAGGTGAATTCGACTTTTCTACTTTTAGTAATAAAAAAAAAATACTCCCTCCGTTCCACTGGGATCTTTACGTTCCTGGTGGGCACGGAGGACAAGACAAGTGGGTATAAAGTGGGTGTAATATTGTTAAAATAAATGAAATCACTTTGTACTCCCAAAAACAGTCCATAAACATTTGAGGTCTATCTTTACTCACTTTCTATGGAAAGGTGATTATTCAAAACTTGGAGGTGCTAAAGTCGCGTGGACTTCTCTTTGCCTGCCAAGGAAAGAAGGAGGTTTAGGTCTTAGATGCCCTGTTGACTGGAACAATGCTCAAATGTTCTTCCATTTATGAAGATTTCTTTCCAAAAAACAATCTATATGGGTCAAATGGGTTAGTTGCACTGCCTTGAAACGTAAGAGCTTTTGGCACCTATCCATTCCTACTGACTGCTCATGGTTCTGGAGGAATTTGCTTAAATTACGTGATGATGCAAAAAACCATATTACCTATAATATTGGGAATGGCATGAAAACGTTATTTTGGTTAGACCCTTGGTGGCAGAATGAACCTATTGCCAATGCTACAAATGACCGAATTATAGATTGCTGCAACTCTCATCCTTTAGCCACGGTGGGGGACTTCTTACAAAATGACTCCTGGGCCTTACCTCAAACAAATACATCCCAGCATCGTGCTTCGGCTACTTTCAACAGATGGGTTGCAAGCTTCACGTATCCATTGATTAACACTTCGAGGTCTGATCACATTATGTGGGATGACTATTCTAAAGTCTCTACCAAATGGATATGGAACTCTATTAGAAACAGGGGCCTGGAAATTCCCTGGCATAGAGCTGTTTGGTTCAAGGGTAGCATCTCGCGATATGCTCATCACAATTGGCTTTTATGTTGAGGCCGATTATACACCATGACTCGTCTACAGCGCTTTGGACTGTCGGTTTTAACAAACTGTTTTCTTTGTGCAGGTGGCATAGAAACAGACTCACATCTGTTCTTACATTGTCCTTACTCATCCTTTATTCTTCAAAGACTGCTCTCTCCATTATGCATCTTCCCTGCTCAGAACCAAAGATGGACTGATCTGCTTGTTTCTGTCTTGGCTATTGAGGACTTTGTAATTCGGTTTGCAGGTCTCACTGCATTATAAATATTTTCTTACTTCATATGGCGAGAGCGAAATGCAAGGCTTCACGATGGAGGCAACATCCCCCCACAAAAGCTGCTTGCTGGCATACGTGCGGACATTAAAGCAAAAATTACTTCTCTCGAATGGTACAAACACAAAATATGTAATAGACATGACATTATTGTTTGGCTAGCAGGCTAGTATAGCTTCATAGTTGTTTGTTTGAGTTAGCTGCGTTTGGTTCTTTTAGCTCGGCTTGTCGAGTCTAAGCTTCTTCCTTGTTGCTCTCTTGTTAGATTGCTTCGAGGTAGTTGCTTCTTGTAAATTCTTTTTTCTTTCTATTTATTTCTACATTTAGCAAAAAAAAAAAATAAAAAAAAAATGAAGTATTGGATATAATAGTGATTTTATTGTTAAAATAAGTGAAGTAGTGGGTGTAATAGTGATTTTATTGTTAAAATAAGTGAAGTAGTGGGTGTAATAGTGTAAAGTATTGTTAAAATAAGTGAAGTAGTGGGTGTAATAGTGTTAAAACTTACTATTTTGGGAATGTAAAGAAATGAATGGGACGGCCCAAAATAGTAAGTGTAAAGAATCCATTGGGACGGAGGGAGTAAGATTTAAAATTTTAAAAATAACAACTGTTATACCAAAATACTTTTAAAATCCTCAAAAAATTTATGAAAATGTGAATCAAAAAGAGGAATACTACGTATCTCAAAATAGATCCCAAATTTGTACCTAAATGATACATGTTTTTTTATTTATTTATGAATTCATATGTATGCACGATGGAGCCATCTCATTAATATGTAAAAAATAATCAATAATACAGTGACAACTCATATACTGAGACATGCATGTATATGAATGATGTTGAGACATGCATGTATATGAATGATAATAACAAATACCACAAGATAGAAAATGAATCAAGGAATCGAAGCTGATGAACAAATCAGGAAGCTAACTGAAATGCAGATCAACTATAGTAATATCTTAAGAATGAAACTCTGCATGTAGTTAGGAATTATTTAAGTAACAAGCCTGGAGATGCTAAATTCAGATATCAGTAATCAAAAGAGAGTTTGCTGTAACCATGCAAGTAAGTTCGAGAAATCAAGGAAAGAAGAGTTCGAGAAGTCATTCGAGAACTCTACACAAAGGGTCTATTCGAGAAGTCAGATTGGTCTATTCGATAAGTCTGCAACATGCACTAATCGAGAAGTCCTCTCAAAAGGCTATTCGAGAAGTCATTTGAGAACTCGCTTAAAGGAACTATTCGAGAAGTCATCATTCGAGAACTCAAGATTCATCTGTTCGAGAACTCAACCTGTTTTCACAATAATACCAGAGTTCTCTATAGGAACATATCGAATGAAGATTAAACCCAGAATTATTTTGCAACCCTTGACTTATAGACAGTGATCAATTACACAGAGGATGTTACGAGTAGGGAGTCAAATTGTAAATATTTGAAGGCTCAAACTCTTCCAAGTGAAAGGTGAAATCAATCACTGTTTATCCGATCTCAAGAGCAACAATAAGAGTGGAAGCAACCTCCAACATGATTACATTTCTACTGAAAGATTCAAAGGATATCTTGATGAATGCATAAGGATCAGTCGTTATATCTGGGAAGTTCGAGTATAGCTCAATAAGCAGAAAAGCTTATTGACTTTCAAAAGAATTATCTTTTTTACTAAAGCTACTTTCAGAGACAAAGATCCAAAGCAAAAAGATCTTCTGCATAAAGCATCACGTGGGCTTGGAAGCTAAGTCATTTCAAGAACTTAGTAACTTTTGAAGAAAGAAACATACACTGACTTGAAGCATGCTGGAATTGTCCAAATCAAGGAAAGAAGACTTTCAAGATAATTCCAAAAATGGCTACCACTTCGAGCATGTGTGTGTGACAAGTTATACCAGAAATGTATCATCACATTTTATGTAGTTTTACTTGTCTTCATATAGTTTAAAATAAGCTGTACGAGTAGCATAGTTTTTAGTAGAGAAGAAAACACTGATCACAAGGCTGATAGCTTTAGGTTTTCTTGTAATCACTAAAACTTTATAATCCGCAACTGTGTATTCTTACGCAGAGAATTATCTTCAAATACAACCATCAGGTGGATTAAGTTTTCAAGCCAACCCACCTGAGATTTTTATATCTTGTGTTGTATGTATGTTAGATAATTTGTTTAACTTGTTTCCTTTTTATTATTATAACAATTTGGTCTAAACCTCATCAGTTCGAAAGAATTTAATCGAGATTGTATTCAACCCTCCTTCTACAATCTTGTGGTGCATGACGGGGAAATAACATCATCGAATGATAATAAAAACCTTTTTGGGACATTTCTAAATCAAAAAATTGATTTGTAAGAAACGAATAAGTTAGTAAGGAAATTTGGAAGATTACAAGTCAAAATGTTCATAATTTTGATGTATATATGAGTTAATTAACTAATAAGAATTATCCAAGTAAATATATGTAATGAATAAATTTAAAAAAAATATGAGAAAAATAAATAAAAAAATAATGCTAGAAACAAATTTTGATATCAGGACCAATTATAAGGACGACGTTTCATTAAAAATACGATTCACTAAAATACAATTTAAGAACATTTTATCCAGCTTTAATTCTTTCACTATTAATATTTTTTTTAATAAAAGAAATTATATATTAGAAACAGAAGGCACGAGGCCTTTAACAGGAGCATATAGAAACTTTGACCCACAAAACCTAGCATCCAACCTGGGAACTTAAAGCCTACATACATCAGCAAATAGCATCTGTGTCCCTTGTTGTTTGGAAAAAATAAGGTGAGATGGGCGCACATATGTAGGATAATACTAGAGCAAACCACTACCCACTACAGCAAACCACTACACACTACTTAATTAGTACATGATAATTATACAGAAGATTGACAGAACTATGGGAACTGTTTGAATCCATTGAGTTAATCGACATCAACTAGAGGGATATCCCCTGCAAACAGGATTGCCTCATCAGCTGCTATACCTCCTTGAAAGTGTTCCTCTTCCATCCCTTCCATGTCTTCTTGATTCTCTCCCACTTCGATATCCAACTCCAACACCAGCACCCCTAGTGCGTAAACTTGACCTAGACCAAGATTGTTTAGTTGATTTGATAGTGCCAATGCTCCATCGAAGTTGACAGGATCTGGTGCGTTATTAGGAAGGACCACATCATCGTAGTCAGGGTGTTCAGGTCCCATTCCCATGTCCCAATCCAATAGTTCTTCAATGCCTGCCACCGGCCTATCAAGGGTGTAAAGTCGATCTCCCACTTCCATTGCAACCTTAGCTGCGTATCTAGCCACCTTATTACGAGCTGGGAAAACAAATGATAACATACAGAACCAACGAGGGTCTCGAATACGGATGTCAATCTGGGAGATGATGTCAAAGACCGCTGCAGGAGTGATAAGTGGATTTTATATCCACTTGGAATGCTTCGTATCGGCTTGAATTGATGACTTGAACTCAAGTATGTGGTGTTTTTTATGTGTTTTTATTGAATTTATGCAGGAATAAGAGTCGGATGTGGGATGATGTTTTCCATGCTTAAATGGTGGGTTTTGAGCTTAAAGAATAACAATACATCAAATTGCGAGAGAGCCGGAAGAAACGGAATGAAAATCGGAGTTAAAACGAAGAAAATAGAGCAAAATCAGCCAAAATCAGCTCCCGACAGCCAAAGGAGTGTAGCCAGCGCACAAACCAGCGCAGCCAGCGCTATGAACAGTGAAAGGAGCACAGCCAGCGCATGAACAGTAGCCACCAGCGCAGCCAGCGCGCAGAGAAAATCAGCCAGAATTTCGGATTTTGTTTTGACCATATCTTGAGTTCTACAACTCCGTTTTGGGCGATCTTACAGTCCACGCGAAGCTAACGAGATTCTCTATCATTCTAAAGTGGTCCAGAGGTCCAATTACAACTGGAACAGCCCAGAAATATTGAAGAAAAGTCAGCTACGAATTTTCCTTAAAAACCGAATCAGTTTAGGAAATGTATTGTGTGACGAACTGCAGAAATTCAACTTTGACAAGGAAATTGCTATAATTCCTACTTCTAATAAGTATGGTAATTGCTTTGAGCGGCTAGAACATTCCAGAATCAGATCTACACATGGAATTTGCAATTCTATTCTCATTCAAGAACGGAAATTGTCAATCTTCTATTCCAATTCTAAAAAGGCAATTGCTTGGTGGACAAGACTTCTAGAGCCTATATAAACACATCCAACCCTTGTAATTTGTATCATTAGGAAAAAAAAACCATTACATATCAATTACTTAGATTTATTTGTATCTTTTCATACTTTGTTTTTATCATGGTTTCACTTGATCCCATGATGACGAGAGGTTAAATTATGAACTAATCGTTGTCATGGGATTCTAACGGATTTATTTATGGAGCTTTAGTATCTTGATGCTTTACAGATCTGTGTGTGATGTTTATTTGATATCCTCGTATGGTTGTGCTTTATGAATTTAGATGCGTAGCTAACATCTAATATGTTAATCTCTTGTGAAGCGAGAGTGGATCTTGAGATTTAGAACTTGCCATGCTAGCATAGGATAGGTTGATGTTTTAACATCATGATTTGTGGCGTAAACAGAGATATTATGCTGCCCTATGTGATCAATATGGATAACTTGTTCTTCAACCGTTATGTTTTCAAATTCTATAAACATATAGGATCTAAGCATAATTGGTGTCTATTCATCTTCTATCTCTTTTGTGGATGTATGTTTAGTTTGGTATACGTATACTGAGAGGTAACGTGTACTTGTTTCGTGTTGTCCGATCAGTTATCATAACCATTGCATATAGTGATTAAAGGCGTCAGATCTAAGCAAAGTATTTAATGAAGTTAGGATCCCATATTTTCTCTTGCAGAAGTAATTAGCTTCCAATTCTTGTTAGTTAGTTAATTCTTAGTTTGTTAGATTACTTCTTAGTTAATTTAGTTTATTAAACCCAAAATTGTTATTTTTCTTAGCAGTGAATAATAATCATACATTGTTGCATAGGTACTAAATTGAATTAAAAGCCAGATCTCTGTGGGAACGAACTCGACTTATTCATATATTACTTGTGACCACGTACGCTTGCGTGATTTAATGCAAACAAGTTTTTGGCGCCGTTGCCGGGGATCATCGGTGTTTTATTTTTGGTTTATGTGCTTGTCAATAGTGGTCGTTAGAGTTCACTGACTCGGATTTTTCTAACCTATCTTGTTTAGTTTGGTGTGTTTCAGGTACTCGAGTATTTGAAGATGGCAGGTCAGGAGTTGCCATGGTGGGAATATTCGAGTACATCCATGCCTCAACAATGTGAGCGGTGTTTGGGCGTTCATGATCCCTCACAATATTGTTACTATGAAGGAGTTGATCCATATGTCACTTATGAGGAACAACCATATTTTCCATACCATCCTCAACAGTACCAGCAAGATGTTCCAGATATGTCATATGTCTTTGGTAGTGAAGAGTTTCAACATCAGCAACCTATTTCTACTTTTCAGTCAGATGAGGTTGATGATTTGAAGGAGATTAGGAAGGAGATTAGGATGCTTGTAAAGAATCATGAGAAGTCTATCAAATCTATGGGGACACTTGTTGCTCAAGTTTTGAGTGCCTTGGAACAAGAGAAACAACAATGCATACTAGAGGCAATTCCAGAAAATAATGGTGACTTGGAGCAAGGTACTGCATGCATAATTGAAGAAGACAAATTCCAAAGTGAGGTGAGCATTCACAAGCCATGCGAGGAATTTGATCATGTTAGGATGGTGGATGATTTGGAAAAGGCACTATTTGGGACAGACATTGATGAGCTGCACAAATTTCAAGAATTGGTATATGCGTACCAAGAGGCTGAAGAACATGGGAAAGATGCAGGTCTTCTACTTGTCTCAGAGTTTAAAGATGGAGGTAGCGCATTAGAGCCAATGGAGGAAGTTCTCTTTGAGGAACCAAAGGCTTCAGCAACTTACATTTACCCTCCTTCATTATATTCAAGCGAAGCCCGCGAATGTGTGTTGTTCTACAAATTGACAGATTTTGGGTCAACCGATGAAGGCATTGGAATAGGTCATATTTGTTATACGAATAGGCCAAGCGAGGAGAAGGGGCAGAAAGTGTGCCGCCGTGAGGACGATGAAGTCTCACGAAGAGAGGACCAGGCAAATTATTATCATCCTTAATGGAGGTTAGAAAACGTCAAGCTATTGACGTTAAAGAAGCGCTTCGTGGGAGGCAACCCACGTGTTCATTGATTAGGTATGTTTTCTACTATCCCTCGTATTTACTTCCATTCAATAAGGACATTGAATATTTTAAGTGTGGGGGTGGTTTGAGGGATAGGTAGTGTATATAATTGTGATTATGAGTCATTGTGTTCATGTAGGATTTCATGCTTGGCATTTTAGTTGTAAATAATGCATGTTTGTTCGTGTTATTGTCATGTGAGTTCATAATAGTTGCATTTGCACCCATGCTTGATAGGAATTTTGTGTTGTTGACGCTTTTGTTTGAGAAGTGATATGCTTTGTTCTTCTGCACACACATACACTAGTAAGTTGAAGCTAGTAGACTTATTGAATGTTGTAAGTGATTAGAAGGACATGAATATGTGCAAGATGATTTAGTTTGCATGCTTTGAATACAAGTCGGTGAGTTAGAGAGATTTTTGCTTGGGATTGAGTATGTTTTTCCACCAAGTGAGTTTTTGAGCCATATTGCATATTTGTTGCGATTTATTCGTTTACTTGAATGTCCACGGATTATTTGCATTGCTAGCAGTTGCTTGAGGTCTTTCTTGAAACACATGACATTATTTGACGATTAAAATGATAAAGGCATTAGGATTAACCGCATATTTTCCCATATTACTACACCATATTTACATGATCAATTAGTTAACCCGTTGAGCTTAATCCTATTTTTTTCGGTGACATACCGCATTACTTGCATAGACCTTTTTCTTGTATTGGCCTTACATTAATTTGAACCCACATTGTCAAAGGCTAGTAGGGTGCTTAAGGAAGTAATAAGGTGTGCAAGAAGGGGTTTATTGTTGGTCATAATTTTGGGGGGAAATATTGAAATTTGGGTTTGGTTGTTTGCTTGATAGTCGGCATGTGTAATAAAATCGTGGGATCATTGTTATTGTCTATATTATTGTTGCATTAGCTCTCGGAAAAAAAAAACAAAAAAAAAACAGGAAAAAAAAAAGAAAAATATATATATATATATATATATTATGTTATGAGAGCATGTTTGTGTTTATTGTGATCCTACTTTAGTCGACTATTCGAGTGTTTTTGTTGAGTAAAATTTTGTGGGGGGGAAAATAGGTGGTTGTGTATGTTTATTAAGTTCCTACTAGCTTTTGACACTTCACCTGTTTTGGCTTATTTGACATACCTTGTCCCTAGCCCCATTACAACCCAAATAAAGACCTTTTGATTATCGTCATTGATGTATGTTGTGTTAAGAGTTAGATTGATACCAAATGTCAAGCATGTTTATGATTTTGTTGGAATTGAGTGATACACTTACCCTTGTTCTTGAGTGAATATTCTTTTGTGAGTGGATTGTGAGTGTTTGCTTGTTTTTGCGTATGAGATCCCGAGTTTTGACTCAAAGATGTACTCTTCTAGGCTTAGCATGGTTACTAACTTATTCTTACACTTGACATGGACTTTTGAGAGCTTATGCATGTTCATAGAGTAGACTATGTGAATACTTGCACTTTCGACACCAAGACGTTGCATTATTACTTTGATTCTTAAGTTGAAATGACATGAGAGGATTTGAAGGCGTGGTGATGTATTAGTAGTAAATCGTTTGCATGTTCATATTAGTTGCATTCATGCATTGCATTGCATTAGGTTAGATGGATTTTGTGGGTACATTCACTGTAGGCCCTCACGAGACCTTACTCGTCCACTAGGGCTGCCTAGGGGTTTAAAGGGCTTGTTGCATATGTCAAATGCAACCGTGATCACCTACGGAAGTGGTACTAGTTAGTTGTATATAGTTATAATTGTTATGCTTGAGGATAAGCATTGGTTTAAGTTTGGGGGTGTGATAAGTGGATTTTATATCCACTTGGAGTGCTTCGTATCGGCTTGAATTGATGACTTGAACTCAAGTATGTGGTGTTTTTGATGTGTTTTTAGTGAATTTATGCAGGAATAAGAGTCGGATATGGGATGATGTTTTCCATGCTTAAATGGTGGGTTTTGAGCTTAAAGAATAACAGTACATCAAATTGCGAGAGAGCCGGAAGAAACGGAATGAAAATCGAAGTTAAAACGAAGAAAATAGAGCAAAATTAGCCAAAATCAGCTCCCGACAGCCAAAGGAGCGCAGCCAGCGCACAAACCAGCGCAGCCAGCGCTATGAACAGTGAAAGGAGCGCAGCCATCGCATGAACAGTAGCCACCAGCGCAGCCAGCGCGCGGAGAAAATCAGCCAGAATTTCGGATTTTGTTTTGGCCATATCTTGAGTTCTACAACTCCGTTTTGGGCGATCTTACAGTCCACGCGAAGCTAACGAGATTCTCTATCATTCTAAAGTGGTCCAGAGGTCCAATTACAACTGGAACGGCCCAGAAATATTGAAGAAAAGTCAGCTACGAATTTTCCTTAAAAACCGAATCAGTTTAGGAAACGTATTATGTGCCGAACTGCAGAAATTCAACTTTGACAAGGAAATTGTTAGAAAATGGAAAGTTTGAGGCATAATCATAATATGTTCTTGATGTAATTTCCGAAATCTAACAAGTGGAGGTCGTTCCTTGTTATGAGGACTTAAACTTTCATGTTTGGATCTAAGACATTTTCTTAGTGGAATCCATAAATAAATTGAGTTGAAGTTGCTTGCTTGAAATGGGTTATGTGGGTTAGTTAGTTCAAATAACTTGAGTCTCACATAGAATTGGTAATGAGAGGTTGGAGGCTTTATATAGCTCCATGTGCAAGTGTAGTGTATAACTACTAAGGCATGTGGGTGTGCATGGTCGCACACACACACACGCGCGCTGCCGCCGCTCGCCTCGCCACGACACGACACGGGTCGGGTCGGGTCGAAGGGCGATTTGGGCGAATGTCTCGGCATCTCGCGTACGCGAGGCGACCTGGGTGAGGAATTTTATTACCTGGAATATTGATTTATTTTAACAGGAAATCAGATTTATTTGTTACTACAGTTGGTTAAGTACTCGGTTTATTGAGCTGATCAGACATCAAATCCTGATGGACAGACTCTGAACATAACCCAATACTGATGGGCATCAGATCCTGACGGACTAACATCCTGATGGATCAGATACTGATGATGACCAATCCTGATGGACTTCAGTTCCTGACGATGGGTAAATCCTGATGCTGTTGTAACTGAAATACTGATACAGTTAATGAAATTAAATCAGAATATTTACTTTCCTTTTATGGATTATCAGTTACGTTTTATGTTTTGTATTATATATACATACAGTATAGAACGTGAAATATATAATTCCAAGGGACATAAAACCCTAGCTGCCTTCTCTCTGTTCTCTCTCAATACATACAGTTAAATACATAATTCTCAGGCGAACTGAGGTGCTAGTCGCTGTTGATCTCTCCGCTTCTGTGACCGGTTTGATCTGTGCTGTTTTATCCTGGAAGTGGTATTGCTGGAACCCAACACAGTGTAAGTGGGGCAATATTCTCTTCAAGAACAGTCAAGTCCTCTCGAAGGGTTTGGCGACTCAGCTGTTCTTCTTCTCTTATCAGTACTTGCTATAGCTGCTGTGGGAGATAAGTCTTTCTTGTTAATTACAGTTACTGATTGTTCTTTGTTTTTTTGCCTTCGTGATTTGTTTGTTAATTGGTTATATGCATGTTCTTGTTTTAATATATATCACTGCCTCATTGTTGTGTTTAGTATATAATTTCCAGCAGAAATTGCTATAATTCCTACTTCTAATAAGTATGGTAATTGCTTTGGGCGGCTAGAACATTCCAGAATCAGATCTACACATGGAATTTGCAATTCTATTCTCATTCAAGAACGGAAATTGCCAATCTTCTATTCCAATTCTAAAAAGGAAATTGCTTGGTGGACAAGACTTCTAGAGCCTATATAAACACATCCAACCCTTGTAATTTGTATCATTAGGAAAAAAAACCATTACATATCAATTACTTAGATTTATTTGTATCTTTTCATACTTTGTTTTTATCATGGTTTCACTTGATCCCATGATGACGAGAGGTTCAATTATGAACTAATCATTGTCATGGGATTCTAACGGATTTATTTATGGAGCTTTAGTATCTTGATGCTTTACAGATCTGTGTGTGATGTTTATTTGATATCCTCGTATGGTTGTACTTTATGAATTTAGATGCGTAGCTAACATCTATATGTTAATCTCTTGTGAAGCGAGAGTGGATCTTGAGATTTAGAACTTGTCATGCTAGCATAGGATAGGTTGATGTTTTAACATCATGATTTGTGGTGTAAATAGAGATATTATGCTACCCTATGTGATCAATATGGATAACTTGTTCTTCAACCGTTATGTTTTCAAATTCTATAGACATATAGGATCTAAGCATAATTGGTGTCTATTCATCTTCTATCTCTTTTGTGGATGTATGTTTAGTTTGGTATACGTATACTGAGAGGTAACATGTACTTGTTTCGTGTTGTCCGATCAGTTATCATAACCATTGCATATAGTGATTAAAGGCGTCAGATCTAAGTAAAGTATTTAATGAAGTTAGGATCCCATGTTTTCTCTTGCAGAAGTAATTAGCTTCCAATTCTTGTTAGTTAGTTAATTCTTAGTTTGTTAGATTACTTCTTAGTTAATTTAGTTTATTAAACCCAAAATTGTTATTTTTCTTAGCAGTGAATAATAATCATACATTGTTGCATAGGTACTAAATTGAATTAAAAGCCAGATCTCTGTGGGAACGAACTCGACTTATTCATATATTACTTGTGACCACGTACGCTTGCGTGATTTAGTGCAAACAAGGAGCACCCACATTGAAGTTTCTAATGAGTTGATAAGCCTGCAAGTTGTCTGTTTCGAGAATAAAATCACGATAACCCTCAAGAAACGCACGTTTAAGTGCAATCAAGATGGCCCAAAGTTGGTTACCCAGAGGTGTTAGATTGGGAATGACACCTATAGTCAAGTGTCTAAGATTGCCTGCCGAGTCTCGATAGATAGCTGCCATTCCTGTGTTGTTACCATTAGGAAGAGCTGTGGCAGATGCTGAGCCATGAACATTGATTTTGAGTGAGCCCTGTGGTGGAGGAACCCAATGATACTGCATGATGTTCATTTTAAAATCTGTACAGAAAAGCTGCAGGTGAAAGATGGAAGAGAAGGTGGAGATGGATCGTAATGAGACCCATGATATTTATATTGAATCCAAGCCCCAGCATTATTAATCTCTCAACTAACTGGTGTAAATACAGTGGATAATTACTGCAAATAGTAACCTGTAGTATCATAGGCGATATCTTGAAATTTATGGAACCCCCTTAGAAAGATGCTAATATTTATTTGAGCAGGTGAACTGCAGTGCAAGTCTGACTAGAGAGCAAATATTCTCGCGACTTCTTGCATCAACAAGTACTACTTATAATGATGATGTCCCCTGATCAAATTAATACGACGGACCCCTAACCAAGTTGATGACAATTAGTAATGTGAGTACTTATTAGATTAAACCCAACCTGCTACCATATTAACCCTTCTGCAACCTTCCTTTGCCAGTCTATCGGCTTCATTGTTCAGGGATTGTTTGATGTGAACGACTTGGATATTCTGCATACTAGTAATAATGTTGAGGGGATGGTCTACTGAACTAGGTAGCCTTAATCTTGCTTTGCATTTAAGATAATTATTCAGCAATTTTTTCGAATTTGTGGCAATGATACAAACTTCCTGATTAATCCCTTTGGTTAGGATGGCTGAACATATGAAGTAGAGTGCATGTAATTCAATTTCCCATCCTGAGAGAATAAGACTAGGTCCTGAAAAGATGAACTCTACCGACCCTTCCTTATTTAATAGGAACCCTCCTATTCCTGTAGAGCACGTTCCATCTGGGTTGTTGCTCCATGAACCGTCTACAAAGCCCACATAGTGGCCCTGACCTAACCATTGCGAGATTTTGGAGTGAAGGCTCCATTGTGTATGTCTCTTGTAGGCCAAAGATGGGTTTATAGCCCATTGTGAACAGAATTCCTTGTTGAGGAGACCATAAGAGATGCTCCATGACTATGCTGTTGATTTAATTAGCTTCTCGATTGCAATATGGTCTAAACTGATATCATTGAAGCAACAGTTGTTTCTAATTAGCCAAAGGGACCATAATATAGCAAGCAGACATGTACTACCCCCCAGTGAGTTAGGGCCTTTGTTGAAGAAAACCAAAGTTGATTTCAGACATGAGAATGTTCTTTGGTTGTGGTTGATGTCGAACCAATTGAATAATAAATCCCAGCAAGCTTTAGCTAGGTGACACGACCAAAGAAGATGATCCATTTCCTCTATATGGTACTGGCACCATTTACATGCCATGTCGATGACAATACCTCTATGGTTAAGAAAGGAGAGAGTTGGCAGGGCATTGTGGAGTGCATACCACATGAAGAGTTTACCTTTAGGTGGAACCTTTTGTTTCCATAATAAAGGCCATGGTGCAACCGTGGTACCCGTTGAATTCAGCAAATCAAATCCTCTAGAAGTAGTGTACTCTTGGTTGACCTTGTTCCACAAAATCGTGTCTTGTTTGTTAGAAAGAATAATAGAATCGATAATGGCCTGCATTTCAGAAGCTTCATGTAACTCCCAACCTCTAAATTCTCGACGCCAGTGTGATAATGTGTGAGTTTGATACTAGTCTTTGATCATTTCTCTGACAAAGATTCCTTTACGCAAATGAAGACTATACAATCTCTTGAATTTGTGAGCTAGGATTATATTGTTAAACCACACATCATTCCAGAATTCTATTATACGACCATCTCCCAAGATCCAATGGAAATCACAATTGTGAAATATCTTAAGCTCTTGAACGGTATTTGTTCCAGTGATACTTTTCATAGTAAGAGATAGAGAATTACCTGATCCTTGAGGATTTGATAGGAATTGATCTCCATATTTGCTTTTCAGAATGTTAAACCATAAAGTGTTTAAAAAATACAATTATAAAGAGTAGCACTCTAGAAAGAATCATCTTACGTAAAGAATCGTGGAGAAACATTTTTTTTTTATTCAAAAGCAAAACCATTTTTTTTCAAATTTTTACAAAAAGTCTTCAAAAAATAAAACCACTGCCACGTAACCATTGCCACGTCTTCACTGTCGACGTGAAGCTACCATGTCATTTGCCATGTTGACAGTGACATTATCATTGATGACATGACACTGCCACACCAATAGTGATGATGTGGCAGATGACGTCAACAGTGACACGTCAGCAGTGCACGCTAGCATTTGATTCTACAACAGAATCAAAAAATTGGTATTTATAGAACAAAAAAAAATAATCTTTTTTATAGAACCAAAAAATTAGAACTTTGATTCTACTACAGAATCAAAAATTAAATTAGTCGTTCTCTACGGTTCTCCATAAAATGGTTCTCAATAAAATAATGGCCTTAAATATATCAATTTCTACATTTATTCAATAAAGTTAATTATAAATTGAACTAGTTTTTTCTTATAATTTTAATTTATATTATAATTATATAATTAAGTATAATTATGTATTGAATTCGGTCTCGTAACAAGACTATTAATCTTGGACTTCTATAACAAGATTATAAACATTTTACATGTAAAACTGCACGTGAAATTATAGTTCTTGGAACTTGAAAGTATATAAACTTTTTGATATAAATTGATAAAAAAATTATTGGTGAAAAACCAAAATACCCACATTTTAATTCCTCTTGCCCAAAATACCCACCGGCAAAACTGTCCGCCCTTTTTAACCACGGGCCACGCATTTTGGCAATGCGTGGAGCGTATACGCATTACCAAAATGCGTGGCCATCGACCACGCATGTGATGGCTGCGTGGACTTTGTAAAATTCAGCTGTCAGCCAACGTGAACAGTGAACTGTATACGCATGTTCAACATGCGTGGAGGAGGATACGCATGTTGAACATGCGTATCTACCACTGTTCATCGTCTCTTTCCCGTCGCCGTCGGAGACGAATGTCGAGTTAATTTCGATCTCTTCCACCGTTCTCTTCAGGCATCTATCCGTGGCATGTTATACATAAAAATGATCGTCTTCTCACGATCTACAACCCTATGTTCTTCGTTTTTTGTTTCTTTCCCCAGATTTGAAAGCTCCATTTCGATTCAAATGCTCCGATTAATTTTCCGATTAGCTCTGAACACACCCCTGTAGGGCCAACACACAACAATTAAACTGGGTAAAAGATAGAGGGTTGTCAGGGGATCATTTTAATGCCCTCAGATGTGGTGGAGGTAGCCTGAGTACGGTGAACGAAGCCGGCGATCTCCCTTGCGATTTTTCTCCTCGTCTGAGCGCCGGAGAAGGAAGTGAAGAAATGACGCAGCATGACGTCATTACGCATCCTCCAAATGCGTAACTCAGTATGCGCAATTCTGACATGCGTATTGTAGACTACGCAAGCCTGACATGCGTAGTCAGTGGTTAAAAAGGGCGGACTGTTCCGCATAATGGTATTTTGGTGAGAGAGTGTAGGAAATAGTGGTAGTTTGGGCAATTTCTCAAAAATTATCATGTCACAAAAATGTAGAAAAAATTTGTAGAACAAATAAAATTAAACATATTGTTATAAGGAGACAGTGGAGGAGTGTAATTCAATGATTTTATAATACGAGTATAAAATTGACATTATAAAATTGATACTCTCTGTCCCAACCAATTGTTTACACTTTCCTTTTCGGGACGTATCAACTAATTCTTTACGTTTCCTAAAATAGTAAGTTTTAACACTATTACACCCACTTCTTCACTTATTTTGACAATACTTTACACTATTACACCCACTACTTCACTTATTTTAACAATAAAATCACTATTACACTCACTACTTCTTTTATTTTAACAATAAAATCACTGTTACACCCACTACTTCATTTATTTTAATCTTATTCTTGGTTTCCATGTTAAAAGCAAACAATAACAAATCGTTGGGACGGAGGGAGTATAAATTAGCTATTGTTTCTGTTTACGTTTGATTCGACTCGATTATATTTGTAGATGTAGTATAACTTATCATTAATGAATTAAATTTTATTCAAAAAAAATTGATATTATAATTGTTGCCGCGATGTGTGTTTGGGATTGCCGTTAACAGTAGCTTTTTTCAGAAAAGTAGCTGAAAAAGTGTTTGGTAAATTTTAAAAACTGTTTTTCTGAAAAGTGTTTTTTAACTTAAAAGATGCTTTTAGAGAAAACATGTCCCCCATGCTTTTGAAAAAAGTTGTTTTTCAACTTTTGCGAAAAGCAATAGCTGATTTCAACAACAAACCTCACCAAAAATATTATTTTTATTATATTTTACATCAAAACATATATATATATATAAAATATTACTCCCTCCGTCCCTTTTGATTCTTAACATTTTACTTTTTCAAAACTTTCTGGCACGCATTTTAAGGTACATTTTAAGGATAGTTAAATAACTTTTTTTTAAAATTTTCTTTTTCTGTATAAAAATTTAATGTTTAAATTTTTATACAGAAAAAGAAAATTTTAAAAAAAAAGTTATTTAACTATCCTTAAAATGCACCTTAAAACATTAAATTTTTATACAGAAAAAGAAAATTTTAAAAAAAAGTTATTTAACTATCCTTAAAATGCACCTTAAAATGCGTGCCAGAAAGTTTTGAAAAAGTGAAATGTTAAGATTCAAAAGGGACGGAGGGAGTACCAAACAATCTTCAAATTTTTACATCAACGCTTTTTTTAAGAGTACAACAATTTATAATGTCAATTCCAAATACAGAATAGATCTAATCAAAGTGAGATGTTCTAAAATCTAAAGTATCATTTTTTTTAGAAAAAAAAGGTGAGGTGTCTTAACTTTGCAATCAATCTAGGAAGGTACAGATTCACACAAGGAAAGATCTATCTGTTGGATATGGATACAGACAATCAGACATTTAGTGGGCCTTATATATTTTTCATTCCAAGTCTTTTCAATCAAATTTTACTTTTTTTTTTGTTGTATTACATATATATTTATTCATTAAAAGATAAAATTATTAATAAAAAGGTTTTTTATCAAAAAAGAAAAAAATGTTAATTGAATAAAGCATGTATTCGTAATTAATATATTAAAAATGAGAACAAATTTAAATTTTAGAAAAATCAAAATTTAAAGGCGATAAATATAAAGATAGTTGTGAAAAATTATCCTTAAATTTATATTTTAAAAAAATATATACATATAATATGGGACATTTTAAAAAAAAAATACGTAAAATGGAACGAAAGATGTAATGTTTACAAGTTAAATATAAATTATTTGGTTCAACCATATATTATACTCCACATGCAAAGTTATTGAAAATTGAGAAAATGACCTATTTAACTCTTTTTCAAACCTTGCTGTCCAAAATAATCCATGTCAGAAATAATACCCAAAATAACCACACGCCTTCGCATTATGTAAATGCGCATATGCATAAATATATAAACCGCTATAGTAGTGTAGTGGTAAGTAAGTACTCCCTCCGTCCCGGCCATTTGTTTACATTTGGTTTGGGCACGGAGACCAAGAATAGTGGGTGTAATATTGTTAAAATAAATGAAGTAGTGGGTGTAATAGTGATTTTATTATTAAAATAAGTGAAGTAGTGAGTGTAATAGTGATTTTATTGTTAAAATAAGTGAAGTAGTGGGTGTAATAGTGTAAAGTATTGTTAAAATAAGTGAAGTAGTGGGTGTAATAGTGTTAAAACTTACTATTTTAGGAAACGTAAAGAATTGGTTGGGACGTCCCAAAAAGAAAAGTGTAAACAATTGGTTGGGACAGAGGGAGTAATTCATTATTAAGATTGTGGGTCCCATGACTACATGTGCCTGTCAAGAATGCGTTATGCATCACACGCATTTGCATTTGAAAGATGCATGTAACCATAATACATACTTCCTCTATCCCAACCTTTTCTTTACATCTGGGAGAAGGTGTCTGACACGTATTTTAAGATGCATTTTGAGGATGGTTTCATAACTTATTTTTCAAATTTTCTTTTTTGTATAAAAATAGAGCAATTCTATTTTTGTACAAAAAAAAGAAAATTTGAAAAATATGCTATGGAACCATCCTTAAAATGCGTTCCAGACACCCTCTCCGAGATGTAAAAAATCGGACGGGACGGAGGGAGTATTTTTTTGTATTTAATATTTTAAAATTTATTAATATTTCCTTTGGGTTTAAATAGTTTTCATTTGGGGTTCAACATGTTTCATTTGAGCTTTGAAAATATTCAATTTTTTAATTAAAATTTTTAAATTTTATCTGTATTCTCATGGGGTTTCAACAGTTAACCTTTGGTGTTCAACAGTTCCATTTTGGATTTTAGAAATATTCAAAACGACGAATAAACCATATAAGAACTTACCCTAAACCCTAACTATCCTAATTTTTAAAAAATCGGGGCTGGCCCCCGATTTTTCAAAAATCAGGCCGCCGAACTCAGTAAGAAATATTCAATTTTTTAAATAAAATTTTAAATTTTGTTTGTATTCTCTTGGGGGTTCAACATTTAACCTTTGAGATTCAACAATTTTATTTTGGGTTGTAGATCTAGTAGATTTTTATTTTAATTTAAAGAAATTTTGGGGAAAAAAACTACGCATGTGTAAAATACGTAGTTCCACCCAACCACACATTTCTTAAATGCCTTTACCAGGTACGCACGAGAGATATGCTTAGATTTGTTGAAATTTAAAAAAAAATATAAAAAAGCAAACAACGCATGAACGCATGAGACATATGCGTGTTTCGATTTTTTTAAAAAATAAAAATAAAAAAACAAACAACGCATGTGGGCAATGCGTATTCTGATCTTCGCATATGTAAAATGCATAGCCGTTTGGTCATTTCGTGCGATAATCCCGTCAATGGTCATTTTGAACATTGTGATTTAAATTTTGGTTATTGGGGACTTTCATCCCTGAAAATTTGTGTTTACGAAATTATATCAAAAATGTAAAATTCTTGAACGCGATTATATAACTCAAATGATAAGGATTTAGTTTTAATATTTAAATTTTATTTATCTCGAAATTTGTTAAAATATATATTCAGTTATAAAATATAAAAATCTAAAATATATAACTATTCTTTTATTAAATAAATAAAATTAGCTAAACATCCCCTCAGAAGAAAGCTATTTATATTCAAATGAACGTACACGATTAATGACTGAAAATAATGCGCTAAATGCACGATTAGTGATTGTGAGACAAGATTGAAATGGATAAACATTTGATTAGTTCTCGGTAAATATTTGATTTGCAATTTTACCTACCTGCAGATTCGTGGCGTGTCTGTCTTAGCTGATTACAGCACCTTTAATATTCCTAAAATTTACTTGGGAGCAATCAGCTATGTGTCAAAAGATGTTTAGTTCATAGATAATCGAGGATTATCGTTACACTTGGTTTGATTGCATGTCCAAATCCTTCTTACCAAAACTATAACAACCAAGCCCACAACTGAATGAATACCGGACTCAACAACCCACCACAGATTAGTCCAAAAATGCTAGCAAATTGGTAGGGCTGAGAAAAAAATCCGGAAAATCCGATATCCGTCCGAAATATCTGTGTTCGTATCCGGAAAAAAGCGGATATTATCCGTATTCGGAGTCAACCGGATATTATCCGTATCTGAATCCGGGAGTTTAGGATGCGGATATGGATATAGGCGCATCTGTATCCGAAAATATCCGTATCCGAAATGAATTATATATACGGAGTAATATATATTTTTAATATATTTTTAATATATAATATATATTTTTAATATATGATATATATTTTAATATATAATTACAAAATATATCAAGATAATATAATAATATATTATTATTAATTATTAAGAATACAAATATAAACATGTTTATACTAAGTTATGATTAATTATTAAACTTTGTAACACAACAATCATAATTTGGGAAAGCAAAAGGAGCAGCACTCAGGTTCAATTCCCTCATCACGTATTAATTTTGGACAACCAAGACTGCAAATGCAATTAGCAAAAATAAAACAAAAAAAAAAAATAATAAAAAAAAAGACAGCAAGTGGCGGATCCGGATATATCCGGATTCGGATCCGGATTCGTTCGGATATTATCCGTATTCGATACAACCGGATATTTCCGGATCCGGATACGGATTCGGATATCTTTACTGATTGCCGGATCCGGATACGGATATGACCATATCCGTATCCGTATTATCCGATTCCCACCCCTACAAATTGGTATACATTAGTTATTGACTTGTATCTATAAAGGCCTCAAACACTCTTATTCAAATCGATGTGGGATATTACAAACTTGGGATGTAGTTTGTAACATCCCAAGTTTTTAGATTAATTTTAGTAAATATTTTGATGATTTAGTATTAATAATTTAGGATTTAAGATTACAGCATTTTTCAATTTTAGAGGAATTATTGTAGAAATTCAATTAAAATAAAAGATTAATAGTTGTAACTCATAATTGATTTTTAAGTTTTGAATTTTGGCTAAAAATTAGTAGTTTTTTTTTTTTTTAATTAAGGAGGATGTATCATTAAATAATAATTAGTAAGGATAAAGACATTGGTCACAAAAGAATATAGAAAAACCATAAAATTCTAGATAGCAGTCATGTAAAGAAAAAAGAACGTAGAGATAGGAAAAAAAAAAGGCCAAGAGAGAGGAAAAAGAAACGCCGAGAGAAAGAGAGAGAGAGAGAGAGAGAGAGAGAGAAGAACACAAGAGGAGAAGAGGAAGAGAAGAGGAAGTCTCATGACAAGAATAAAAAGAAGGAGTAACGATTCTTTAATTCTCTTGATCTTCGTGTTAATTCATGTGTATTATACTTGATTGATTTTAATTATGTTAAGGATACTTGTATGTTCTTTTGAGTATTTGTATAGGTGTAGAATCTGATGTATATCCATGAGTTAATTATTTGTATAGATGCTTCGCTATCCTTTTTATCTTGGTATTAATACTTGGATTTTGTATGTACAATATATATCAATTCTGAATTCTTGTAAAATTCGTATCTTATTCGTTATTCATCGGAATTTCATGAAATTAGTCTTTATGAAAAGGTATTTGAATTATCTACAACTTTTCTTTTTTAACTTTTCTGAAATTCTGCATGTAAATTCGTGTTTTCTGTGATTTTGTGATCTGACCTGCTTGTTTTCGAAACTGAGTGCCCAACTTTGAAAATTCATAGTAAATTGAGTTTTTATCCAAAAATTATGAGCGATATAATTCTGGAAAGATATTTTCTAGCTCTACGTTTTTCGTTTATATTCCTTCGTCATATGTTGTGATTTTGAAGTCTTAAACAGCAAAATACTAGAGAAGTCACGGCCTGATTCTGTTCTGCAGTCCGCAAATATCTACTTTCTGAATTCGTTACTTGTTTGTTTTTATCGAGCCTTACCATTCTGGAAAGGTCTCAGAATTGTCTACGTTTTTCGTGCTTTATGATTTTTCATATAAAATTATTTTCATAGAGTAATTTGCCAATTTCCAGAACTGATCAGGGCTGATTTTGTTAACAATGGTCTATTTTGTAAGATATTTTGGTGTGTGATTTTTGAAATTTTCTTTGAGTAAGTTATATGTAGCGTCGCATGAGTTCTATTAAGGTGTGTGCTTGTTTGCTATATTTGATTGTTAATAGATAATGAATTAATATTTAGGATTGGTTATGGTTTTATTTTCAGGGGTACGATATCGACATTGAGGTAAGTAACTTTTCGTTGCTGATTAGTATTGTTAAATCTATTTTTATTCGATTAAATATTTTTTTATTCGAAATATGTGATCGATTTGAATTCTGAAAATTGTGTCATCGAAAATCGATTTTAGAAAAGATTTTTATAAGAATCCCCAGTTTTAGTTACGTATCGAATCATAGAATCCGGTCACTGAATAGTGTGACACATAGAACTAGTTTACGCACGTTCCGGAACACATAGATACCTTGTTGAGTTTGACTTAACGAGGGACGTAAACTAGCCCACATCGAACTATAGAAGCCGTGTCACTGGCATAGTGTGACCGTAATTTAGAATTGTGGGAATATAATGTGATTTTACTATTATAATTGTTTTATCGATTTACAGCTTTAGAACTTTTGTTTTTTTTAAAGTATTATTTTTGAGCCGTCGGACGATGGTTACTTGCTGGGCTTTGCAGCTCATTGTTTTAATATATTTCAGGTTACTAATCTTTGGATCAAATAAGGATGTGAACTTGTGGATTTTGTGCTACCTGATTTAGATGCAATGATTGGAAAAGATTTATCGCATTATAGAACCATTTCAGTTTTTAATTGGACATTGGTTATTGAATTTGTATAGTTGCGTCTTTAATTTTATTGTTTCAGATTGTTTAGTTGACTTTTGGTTTGACATTCGTTGAATTTGGATTTATTGAATAAAGAATTGTATTTTATTTTAGTTGAGAATTTAGAATTAATAGTCCGAAAATTTGGGTTTTTTACAGTTGGTATCAGAGCTCTAGGTTATTTTCCTGTAGACTGCCTAATAGGCTTGACTTGTGGGTAATTTAGGTAGCTCGCGAATTTTCGAGATAGGGTGTGGTTCTAGAAATATTATGATTTTTGAGAATTTGGGGACCAAATTCCTTTAAGGAGGGTAGTTTGTAACATCCCAAGTTTTTAGATTAATTTTAGGAAATAATTTGATGATTTAGTATTAACAATTTAGGATTTAAGATAATAGCAGTTTTCAACTTTAGAGGAGTTATTGTAAAAAAGTCATTAAAATAGAAGATTAATAGGTTGTAACTCACCATTGATTTTTAAGTTTTGAATTTTGGTTTAAAATTATTAGTTTTTTTTTATTATTAAGGAGGTTATAAATGGTATCAGAGTTCTGCCCGGTCGGAAGTGCAGAGACACTGCCCGGGTTTAGTTAGTTTGTGTGTGGACTCGACGAGGACGTCGATCCAATAAGAGGGGGTGTTTGTAACATCCCATATCGATTAGAATAAGAGTGTTTGGGCCCTTTATAGATACAAGTCAATAGCTACTGTATAACAATTTGCTAGCATTTTTGGATTGACCTGTGGTGGGTTGTTGGATCCGGTATACATTCGGTTGTGGGCTTGGATGTTATAAAAACAAATCAATCATTCATAATTAACGATTAACAATAATCGTTAGGTTTGTTGAGGATTGAAGAAAATGTTGAATACATTCATCAACATATGTAAAATTAGTAGACAGAAAGATAATAGGGTGAAGGGAGTCTAAAGTTAATTTTAGGAAAATTTCTTAAAATTAATCAATAAAAACAAGACGCATCCTCATTATCATTAATATTCTTACGGGGCCCTTATAAATAAAAGGTAGTAAAAATTAAATTCACATAATTTTTAAGGTTAATTTTAATAAATTCTCCTAAAATTAACTTTAGAAACTTTTTTCTCAAGATAAAATTACTTTTTTTTTAAAGTAGATAAAATTACATTTTCTTTGTATTTGTTGACTCCGATTGAGATAAAATTACCTATAATTTTTTAAATCACTTTTTTAAGAAAAAGGAAAAATTATCAAAAATATTACATTTTTTTTTGCAATTTTAGCATATCCGAAAAAAATTGCAAAAATACGATTTGTAACCAAATCAACCAAACGTAATTTGCTTTTCATTTAAAAATAATAATTGAAGTTGTTTTTGGTTGCATTTGAGGTTACATATGATTCAATGCAACTTGTTAAACAACCTATTATGCAATACAAAGGATTTCAACTACTAAATTTTTAAAATTGCATTTGTAGTTGATATCAGTTGCAAATATGTTTGCAAATTGTAAATCGTATTTTGCAAAAAAAAATATATCTGAAAATCGGTATTTTTGAAAATTAATTTTAAGAACATAGATTTTTTTGTTTAAATAAAATTCTAATCTTAGATATTTTTGGAAAAAAATCATGAAATTTTTTTTTATTATAAAATCTGTGAAATAATTGGATGAGAAAAACATACTTTAGTTTGTAACAAAATTTCAGGGAGAGGTTTTTAAATTCGGGTAACAATAAATCATACAATATATGGCCAGGAAGCGCTGCTCTTCATAGTGATTCTGCATGATCATATAGTAGATCTACAAAGCAAAGAAGGATGGAGATAGAAAAGAGAGGAGAGAGAATACTGGATAGGAGACAGAGTAAGTTTCAAAATTTAAAGTTTTAAAATTCAAATTTTACCACCAGTAGTCCAGTAGTAGGGAGGAAGAACGCTATCAACCTGCGGATCCGGGAAAGGATCATCGATGGTATCAAATCAAAAGAGACAACACCACCGGAAAAAGGAAGATTGTATCGCTGGTGGGAGAAGAGCCTTACGAAAGCGAAGGAAAACATTCACGCAAATCCTATGCTGAGTCCCTGAAATCCTACTCCAACAATCGCGATGACTCCTTCACACTCACTCTGAAACCCAAAACACCAAGAAAGCTCCCTGTGATGCTACACAACTTACCGCCCCAAGCTAAAATCAAGGAAATTTGGATGTTCCTCAATAAAAAAAGGATCATAAGGGATATTGTGCTACCCAAAAAGTATGACAAGAATAATTTTAGGATTGGATTCGTTATGGATCTGGGAAGAGATTTAGCAGAGTCATTGATTCCAGATTTTAACCAAAGAATCTCCATGGGACACAAACTTTCACTTAAACTCGTGCACAACAGCTCATCTCTAGCCAAACCTTCCAAACTCACCATGGGTTCTAGAGATTTCAAACAGTCTACCAAACAACCAATAAGCCAGAGCATGGAGCTTTTACAGAATAAGGATCAACCCAAGTCATTTGCTCAACCCTCATTCAGAACCATCGAAGCCCACACAAAGGAATCAGACGCTGAGCAAATGACAAGATCAATCATTGGAATAACAGTGGAGCCAACAAGTGCAGATATATACTCATTGAGAAACTTCTCACTGAAGGAATCACTTTTGTGAGCATCAAAGGAATCTCCCATGTCAAATTCCTGATAACCTTCGAGGACGTCGAAATGATAAAACAAGGGATAAACTCCCTTCGTTTCCTTTTCATAAAATGAAAGGAAGCAACCTTTCTGGACACTGTAATGCCAAGAATGGCTTGGATTTACTACGACGGACTACCAATTTATGCATGGAACAAAGCAATGGTTACGCATCATAGGAGATTGGGGCTATCTCCTCTCCGATTGTAAGATCAAGACATAGAAAGGTATTGATATGGGCTAAAAGTAAGCCCTAAAGACACATTTAATGTTGCATTAATTAGACCTAGTATGGTCCAAACGTGGGGCCCACTAGATGGCCCAAAAACCCTAGTTAAATATTAATTTCGTAATTAATATTCATGGCTAATTAACAGCTGGGAAATATAAGTCAAATAAGGATATTACTCCTGCCTGACTTAGCCTCCAAGGCACCTACTTCAACAAGGAAACTGATTCCTACAAGGAAGGGGTCTAGAACCTTCCTCAAGGCGGTGGCTTGCCCACCAAGTCTCTGACTCCTACCATAATTCTTGGGCTTCTCAGCCTATATAAAGGGTCAGACCCCTCAACTCAGAACTACGTTGGCTTGATTCTCTAACACTACAGAGATACGTAGGCATCTTGTGAGGACCGTTCAGTCTCGAAACGCAAGAACAGCCATTAAAGCTCGAAGCTCACCAACCCTATCATTAAATACACGCGAAACCTAGCCGCAATATCAAACCCTCGTTTTTATTCCACAACATTTGGCGCCGTCTGTGGGAAGAAGACATCAACCATGGTTACCACTCGAAGAACAACACCGGTCTCAACCGAGCCCACCTCTGGCACTGTTATCCCATCAGTTTCTGCTCCTCCATTGACGGAGCAAGGGACGAATCCTCCTACTCAGATCTCTCAACCACTAGGGACGAATCCCCATGCTGAGGGATCTCAACCAGAAATCGTCCCTCCAGGACAGGAGACTAACCCGCTCCAGATGATAGTCTCTCCTCTCCCTCTGAATAGTCGCCCGCCTCTTCATAGCCTCTCCACTTCTTCACTCCCTGTCAACACCAACCCACTGTATGGGCTGCCTAACTACCCCCAGGATCCAAGGGATCCTGGACCAAACGGTCATGCTCGGCTGATCCATGGGCAACAACAACCCCTTATCTTAGAGGCCCGGCCCCTCCTGAACCAGGATACTATGATTACTCTGGTCCTTATACTGAAGACTCGTCGTCTGAAGACGATGATCGAGACGAAGCCCCAAGGAGGCGACGCGCTAGTAAGGAACCTCTGAGGAGGAATCCAGCAAACCGTGATGGTCCTTTAACAATCGCAGAGAGAATTAAGGCTTATGAAGCCGAGATTCAGAAGCTGAAGGACGACCAAGCAAGGGAGCAAGAAAGACAGAACCCTAATCAGACTCGACCTCCTCCGACTTCAGGAGGGATTCCCTTCATAGATTTGGAGAGGTCTTCAAGGAGACGCCGAAGGGCTGAAGCCCCAACCAGAGGGACTACAAGGGTGGAACTCCCCAAAAGTAACCCCAAAGACTTGATGCCACAAGGAGATCTCGATGATCCGACCCCTCCGTTCACTGAGGAGGTGATGAACGCGCATATCTCCCGAAAGTTTAAGATGCCCACAATAAAAGCTTATGATGGAACGGGGGATCCCGCAACTCATGTGAGAACGTTTACGAGCGCATTGTTATTGCAGCCCGCTAACGATGCCCTTAAGTGTAGGGCATTCCCCCAAACCCTGTCAGGCATGGTGCAACGTTGGTATAGCCGTATACCTCCAAATTCAATTAGCTCTTTTAAGGAATTGAGTACCGCTTTTGTCAGTCAATTCATTAGCGGAAGAATTCATGAGAAAAGCTCTGCATCCCTTATGTATGTAGTACAGGGGAAGAACGAGAACCTGAGAGATTATCTCAAGCGATTAACTAAGGAGACCCTAAACATCACTGATTTGGAAAATAAGGTGGCTATGGTAGCCCTGCAGCATGGAACCACAGATCTCTTTTTTAAGAGGTCACTGGCAAAACATCCCCTTGAGAACATGGATGAGCTCCAATGAAGGGCTGATAAGTACATTAAGGCTGAGGATAGCATGAAGAAGGAAGCCACGTTGGGCAATGGAGGCAACGGGAACTCCAAGAAGCGAAAGCAAGACCATGAGTATGATGACCAGGAATATGATGCTAGGGACAAGTATCCCCGAACTAGTGAGGACTCCGACTCTGCCCCTAAGAAGAGCCAAGGACCAAGGTTCACTGAGTATGCAAGGTTGAACACTCCCAGGAGTCGAATCCTATTGGACATTGAGAAGGATAAGGATTTCCGATGGCCGAAGCCACTCAGGGGTGATCCCACAAAGAGGAACAAAAATCAGTATTGCAGATTCCACAAGGATGTAAAGCATGACACTGATGATTGTAAGCAACTCAAAGATGAGATCGAGTTCTTGATCCGTAAAGGGAAGTTGGGCCACTTCACTAAGGGTGAAGATCGTGGTAATCAGAGAAGAGAGTATGATAGGAACGACGACGATCGGGATCGCACCCCACAGCCCCGAGGGCCAGTGATCAACATGATCTCAGGAGGCCCGACTGCGGCCGGGACGACTAGGAACTCTCGGAAGGCTTATGCCCGAGAAGTGATGCATATTGTCGGAGAGACACCAAAGCGTGCAAAAACCGAAGTAACAATCGAATTTGATGATTCAGACCTTGAAGGGGTGAAGTTCCCCCACGATGACCCGCTGGTCATAACACCCATGATTGGGAATTCAGAGGTGAAGCGAGTCTTGATAGACAATGGAGCTTCAGTGGACATTTTGTTCTATGATGCATTCGTGAAAATGGGATACAACGACTCTCAGTTGACCCTATCTAACATGCCTATATATGGATTCAGCGGAGTAGAGTCTAAAGTTGATGGAACTATTCTGTTGCCCGTCACCATCGGACAGAAGCCAACAGAGGCCACTCAGATGCTGAACTTTTTGGTTATCAAAGCGTCTTCCACCTACAATGCCATCCTCGGGAGGACTGGACTCCATGCTTTTAAGGCTGTGGCCTCAACCTATCACATGAAGATCAAGTTTTCAACCAGGAATGGTGTAGGAGAACAAAAAGGTGACCAGAAAATGGCTAGGAGCTGTTATGTAGCCGCGTTAAGGCCTGATGGAGTCGGGGGGCAGGTCCTTCCGATTGAAGACATGGACGTTTGTAGTGATAAGGAACATCAAGAAAGGCCAGCAGAGGACATCACACATAAACCTCGGACAGCCATTAAGGCTAAGGCGTCAACTGACTTCGTGGTTGAATGCATCATTGGCAACCAAGAAATTGAGGGGCAGGAGATTGTACCCCAAGCTGTAAGTGAACTTCAGAATAAGAATGAGGTGACCAGAAGGAGTAGTGAGTGCTCTATTTTATTGGAGCATCAAAAATAAAATCAAGTGGTGCAAGCCTAGTCTTGCAAAGCCCCGATGGGTTCAAATTATCCTAGTAGTTTTTAGCTTCATATTTTATCTAGTAGAAGTAGAAATAAGGTTCGATGAAACCATCGCAGAGCATGTTGCTCCGAGTAGGACAGTAGTATTCTATATAAGGGTTGAACCCATCTCAAGTTATTAATGCAAGTTTGTTTTCCATTCATTGATTATGTGATTTTGTTTATGTACCTAACACCTGATGTGTGTAAGTCAAAGATGACCAAGTACCGAAAATAAAAAAAAATACACGAATGGAAACAAACAAACGCATAAATAAAAACCCTGAAAGGTCGAGAGTTACTAAGAGTTTAAGTCCTTGAAGGACCCCGGATAAAAAACAAGAAGCAAAGATAGGTTTGAAAACCCTGAAATCAGAACTAAGATTCGAGACAAGCCGTGAAAGACATGAAGTCAAGTAAGGGATCCTAAAGACCTTTAGTTTGACATCAATCCAAAAGAAAGGTCGTGAATACTTGGTAGTCGACATATGAACACCAACGATGAACATGTAAACGTCAACCTCGAATCCTATGATAAGGAACACGAGTTATTAGCCATGAAGGCCATGGGATATCTATGAAGGCCAAACTTGAAGGGGTCATGAACCTCCAGATAAGATCCAATGGTTGAAACTTCAAGTCAAAGCTTGAAAACCAATCTAAAATTTTGGACCCTCAATCCAGAATGCCAACATTGAAATATCTGAACAAGCATTGAGTGCCATCCTCATTCGAAAGGATAACAAGGTTCAGAAGCCTATCTACTATGTGAGCAAGATGTTGCATGCAGCTGAGTTAAATTATTCTCCCATTAAGAAGTTTGCTTTGGCATTGGTAACAGCCTCGAGGAAGCTACGATCATACTTCCAGGCACATAAGATTGAAATCCTGACGGACCAGCAACTGAGAAACATATTGCATAACCCGAAGGCTAGCTAAGTGGGCGATAGAACTCAGATAATTTGATATCGCGTACAATCCTCGAATTGCAATTAAAGCACAGGTACTCGTTGACTTCTTAGTTGAATATACCATTGACAACCAAGAAGTCGGGGGGCAGGAAGGTACAACACCCCAGTAAGGGCAAGATGAGACACCCCAAGAGGGAGAGAACTTATAAAGTTTAGAAGAAACATTGGGTGCTCTATTTTGATAGGACATCAAAAACAAAATCAAGTGGTGCTGGTATAGTCCTACAGAGCCCTGATGGCTTCGCGATTGAATGTGCCTTGAAGTTGAATATTTTTCGACAACCAATAAAGAGGCAGAGTATAAAGCCTTGAAAGCCGGACTAGGCTCGTCTTTAGCCATGAGGGCCAAAAATCTTAAAGTCTATGGAGACTCAAGGCTGGTGATAGCCCAAGTGAGTAGAGCTCTAAAAGCCAAAGATGAAACGATGTTGAAATATCTGAAAATTGTAAAATCACAGTTGGTATGGTATGATTCGAGGAATACCAACTTGTATAACGGCCGATGCCTTGTCCAAATTCGCCTCGTCTGAAATCGAGAATTACACTAGAAGTGTTTACTATCAGGTCTTGGAGACCCCACTATAGAGCGCAAATTGTTGGCGCCCATCGACGTTGGAAGTTGCTAGATAGACCCCCATCAAAGCTCATCTTGAGACTGGTTGGCTCCATGATAATGCCTTGGAGGCACGAAACTGTCAGTGAGAGCGTTGAGATACGCATTCGCCTTGATGGCCAACAAGGCCGTTTGCCTCAAATTAAGCTGGTTGTTTGAATTCAAGGCCTAAAAATCAGGAACTAGTGGCTAAATTCAAACCAAGGCAAGGTCCTACAAACAAGGTAGGAAATTTAAGGTCCTTGACTCAAAATCAAGAATCAAAGACCAACCAAAAAATTCTAGAACTGAAGCCAGGTGATGAAAACCAGGGGATTCCTTGAATAGAAAAACTAATAGGCAAGACCCCCTTATTTGGAAACGAGGGGGGCAAGAACAAAATAACTTCATCACAAATCCCACATCCTAGAATGAAAGGTTGTTGATAACCAATAACCATGAATGAATTCGAGGTTTCGGGTTAAGGATTAAGCCCTGATGGTCACTCAAACATACGCACGGATACTAGAAATCTTTTTTGGGCCTTTAAATAAAAATTGGGCTTGAAAAAGACACTGCCTAACGACGACAACAAAACCTGTTAAGGTTTAAGGCTTAAAGCCCATGACTACGGTCCAAAAGCCCAATAGGGCCAAAGATATAATTCTTGAATTCAGTTTTAGCTAAGACTAAAGGCCTGTAAAAGCCCAAGCTCAATTTAATGCCCAAAAGGTTTGGAAAGGCCCACTGTTACAGTCCAAAACCAAGGAAAGACCCGAAAGAAGAGGGTATGAGGTTGGCACCTACGACCTCGTTTTGCAATAGGATTTCGAGCTCATCCACACAACCAGAAAATTAAGTTAAAACATGTCCATTTGAGGTCGTTGAGGTGTGGTTTGAGATCGCAAACTCCAGCTCGAAATTGAACTGAGAAGTGTGAAAAATCCCCACGACCTGGAACCACTTTGAGGTCGTTTCCCTTTGTTGTGAGGTCGATAGCACGAGGTCGAAAATGACCAGGAAAAACCGTAAAACAGCCACGACCTGGCCCCCATTTGAGCTCGAAATTGAGCTCGAAAATACAATGATTTCACCTCGAAATTTCCAGGTCGAAAATGACTTAGGAAACAAAGAAATTGGCTGCGATCTGGAGGCAGTTTGAGCTCGAAATTGGCCTGAGAAAAAAAAAACATGCAATTTTTGGAAGCAAAATTAGTGATAAAATTTTAGAAAAATAAGTCAGGGGCTCTGCCCCTTGGACCCCGCCAGGGGCTGCCGCCCCTTCGACCCCAGCCAGGGGCTCTGCCCCTTGGACCCCGCCAGGGGCTGCCTGCCCCTTGGACCCCGCCCGGGGGCTGCCGCCCCCCGACCTCCGCTAGTACCGTTTAGCGTCGTTCAGTGCAGTTTAGCACCGTTTAACGCCGTTTAGCGTCGTTTAACATCGTTTAAAGATGATTCGTGCCGATTAGCATCAAATTAACATTGTCGTAAACGCGTCGGTCGCTCCACGCTTTACATTAAGACAATACTCGTGAAACACTAGTGTAAAAGAATGAACCCTGACCCGAGTCTCGAAAAAGGCCGTTAAAACTTCAAGGAAAACCTGATCAGTTTTCCTAGAAGTTGGGGGGCAAATGACATGGGCTAAAAGTAAGCCCTAAAGACACATTTAATGTTGCATTAATTAGACCTAGTATGGTCCAAACGTGGGGCCCACTAGATGGCCCAAAAACCCTAGTTAAATATTAATTTCGTAATTAATATTCATGGCTAATTAACAGCTGGGAAATATAAGTCAAATAAGGATATTACTCCTGCCTGACTTAGCCTCCAAGGCACCTACTTCAACAAGGAAACTGATTCCTACAAGGAAGGGGTCTAGAACCTTCCTCAAGGCGGTGGCTTGCCCACCAAGTCTCTGACTCCTACCATAATTCTTGGGCTTCTCAGCCTATATAAAGGGTCAGACCCCTCAACTCAGAACTACGTTGGCTTGATTCTCTAACAATACAGAGATACGTAGGCATCTTGTGAGGACCGTTCAGTCTCGAAACGCAAGAACAGCCATTAAAGCTCGAAGCTCACCAACCCTATCATTAAATACACGCGAAACCTAGCCGCAATATCAAACCCTCGTTTTTATTCCACAACAGGTATGTTCCTTACCCCTAAACTGTGTTGACACACCCAAAAGATGCTACAAATTGACAAAACTATTAAGGTCACAGTTCAAGGAGTAGGTTATTAGGTTAGAATTAGAGAGGCAACAAACTACTTTGATAGTAATGCAATGATTTCAATGGTGCCTCTATCAAACACTCCATCTAAACCTCACTCAACCAGCCCTCCCGCCTCTCATATGAGCTCAGATCAATCAAAGTTGTCCTCCCCATCAACAAGATCCCCTGAAACAAGCGCCTACTTTTCTCACAACTCCAATTCAGACAACTTAGTTAACCTATAGGACTCACCACTATTAATGACTTCTCGGGGAAAGAAAAGAGATTGGATGACTTTAGATGGATGAGTAGAGGTGAAACCACTATTTCATCTAAAGAGACTCAAGCTTTAGGAATACGGGATCCCTCCATTGAAATGGCTTATAAATTCTTTATAGAAGAGATGCAATCAGAAGAGGGCGAAGAGATAGATAGCAACACTCAACCATCTGTGACCAGCTTAAACGCACAGATTTTTAAGCTTAAGCTTGGTAGAAGGGTTGGGAGATCAAGAAAAAATTTCAAAAAATCGAACTTCTTTGATTTCAACTATGTTGTCAAAAGGAATAAAAAAGGAACACTACGAAGCGAGGCAAGATCTAAAAAAGTGGTGCCAAGACAGAGGAATATAAAGCCTCCTCAACATAAAAATTCCTCCTCATTTAGGTAGGATAGACTTAAATCATCTACAAGGATCAAGGACTTGGCAACGAAAATCATAGAAACAGGCCAACTAATGGGATTGATTCCATACACAAACTATGAGACTGTTGGAGGCCCACCTTCATTTTAGCCATCATGGGCATGTTCTCCACTTCCTTAGAGTAATGATACACATTTCCCACTTTTGTGCAACGGATAGAAATGTGGGACACTTCATTCCACCTCCCAATGATTCACAACCACACTATAAATAAGAGAGGAAGCTATTTGAGGCAGGGGGATTACAACTCAAGTATTCTATAAACACAAACACTCTACATTTACCTATATCTCTCTAAAAGAACCGGAATACTCATTCTTACGCCGGAGGTGAATTGGGGGTTAACACCCTCGCATTCTTCTTCTTTTGCAGGTCCAAATAAAGGATCCACATGATAGAAATCTGGTTCCAACATTTGGCGCCGTCTGTGGGAACGTAGATATACGTTTGTGTTGAAAATCAAAGCCTGTCAACAGCTTGGCTGATGAAGAAACTTTGGGATGAACAGCCGGAGCCGAAATAAGAAGGCTGTAGCCGAAGAAAGAAGGTTGTGGCCGAAGTAAGAAGGCTGTGGCCGAATGTATCCGAAGGAAGAAGGCTGTGGCCGAAGGAAGAAGGCAGAAAGAAGGCTGTGGCCGAAGGCCGAAGGAAGAAGGCTGTGGCCGAAGGCCGAAGTAAGAAGGCTGTGGCCGAAGGAAGAAGGCAGAAAGAAGGCTGTGGCCGAAGGCCGAAGGAAGAAGGCTGTGGCCGAAGAAAGAAGGCTGTGGCCGAAGGCCGAAGTAAGAAGGCTGTGGCCGAAGGAAGAAGGCTGTGGCCGAAGGCCGAAGGAAAAAGGCTGTGGCCGAAGGTCGAAGTAAGAAGTCTGTGGCCGAAGGTCGAAGGAAGAAGGCTGTGGCCGAAGGCCGAAGATAGAAGGATGTGGCCGAAGAAAGAAAGTTGTGGCCGAAGGCCGAAGTAAGAAGGTTGTGGCCGAAGGAAGAAGGTTGTGGCCGAAGGAAGAAGGCTGTGGCCGATTGCCGAAGGAAGAAGGCTGTGGCCGAAGGAAGAAGGCTGAGGTCGAAGGAAAAAAAAAATTGCACAAAGATGAAGACGAGTCCAGAGGCTCCGAATCACACCCCCGAAGAGCTAGGACGAGAACTACTGCTACGTCTGACTCCAAAGATAAGGAGTATGAAGCACCCAAAGGGGAGAAAAGAAAGAGTCTCCTGGCGAATCAAGCTAGTTGGGGACATACAAGCTTCGGCGACCCTACCGGTAAGCGTACTGAACGCCCCCAATTTCATATTTAAATGTGTTTTCAGTTCGCCCAAAGTACAATTAAATGTTCACAATCTAGTAAAAATAAAATGATATTCCCAAATTAAATGATATATCTAATTAAATGATAATCCCAAATTTTCAAAAAATAAAAAATTAATTTAGTTGGAGATCTTAATAGAACACTAGTATATTGTCTTATACTCGTAACTAGTGCTTTGTCCCAGATTATTGTTTCTATTTTTAAAAAAATATTTTTCGACGATCCAACCGTACGGATGTCAATATATATATAATTAAACGATATTCTCAAATTTTCAAAAAATAAAAAATTAATTTGGTTGGAGATCTTAATAGAACACTAGTATATTGTCTTGTACTCGTAACTAGTGCATTGTCCCAGATTATTGTTTCTATTTTTTAAAAAATATTTTTCGACGATCCAACCGTACGGATGACAAGATATATCTAATTAAATGATATTCCCAAATTTTCAAAAAAATAAAAAATTAATTTAGTTTTAGATCTTAATAGAACACTAGTATATTGTCTTATACTCGTAACTAGTGCTTTGTCCCAAATTATTGTTTCTATTTTTTAAAAAATATTTTTCGACGATCCAACCGTACGGATGTCAAGATATATATAATTAAATGATATTCCCAAATTTTCAAAAAATAAAAAATTAATTTGGTTGGAGATCTTAATAGAACACTAGTATATTGTCTTGTACTCGTAACTAGTGCATTGTCCCAGATTATTGTTTCTATTTTTTAAAAAATATTTTTCGACGATCCAACCGTACGGATGTCAAGATATATCTAATTAAATGATATTCCCAAATTTTCAAAAAATAAAAAATTAATTTAGTTGGAGATCTTAATAGAACACTAGTATATTGTCTTATACTCGTAACTAGTGCTTTGTCCCAGATTATTGTTTTTATTTTTTTTAAAAAAAAATTCGACGATCCAACCGTACGAATGTCAAGATATATATAATTAAATGATATTCTCAAATTTTCAAAAAATAAAAAATTAATTTGGTTAGAGATCTTAATAGAACACTAGTATATTGTCTTGTACTCGTAACTAGTGCTTTGTCCCAGATTATTGTTTATATTTTTTAAAAAATATTTTTCGACGATCCAACCGTACGGATGTCAAGATATATCTAATTAAATGATATTCCCAAATTTTGAACAAATAAAAAATTATTTTGATTGGAGATCTTAATAGAAACTAGTTAGGCTCGTTTAACAGCTCGTTTGGCTCGGCTCGTTTAACAGCTCGTTAGGCTCGGCTCGTATAACAGAACTCGACCCGACCCGTATAACAAAACTCGACTCGACTCGTGAGGGACTCGCGAGTAGCTCGACCCGACTCGTATAACAAACGAGTCGAGTTCGGCGGGGATTTTCGGCTCGTTTAATAAACGAGCCCAGCTCGACTCGTCAGAAAAAGCTCAACTCGATTTAAAGCTCGGCTCGAACTCGCCCGGCTCGACTCGAATTACAGCCCTATATTCCCGGTTCATTAATTGACAACGGCACAAAATCTACAGAAATACGTTAACGTCATGTGTTGCTTCAATCTTGAATTTACGTAGAAACAAATGAAAAACAGCAGCTCAATTGGGTCACAGACAGCATCGACACTCAATAGTCAATAGCCAGTGGTTACTAGTTAAATTTGGCCCACATTATATGTTTCCAAACGGTCCATAATACGCCAGGTGGGTCCACCTGACCAAAAATCTCTACACCAATAATAGGAACGAATTGATTGTATAAATGATAAATTTCATCAATTAAGAACTGGAAGGGGTTAAAAGGAACTAGTCAATTTGGTTAAGGAATTGCCAAGTTAAACGAACAATATATCAACAGTTACACAAGGTCAAATATAAAAAACAAATAACAGTATACCATTTCTAGGTCTTGTGAAAATCAAAATGTTAAATTGACCAGTTAGATCCTCTTTAATAGTCAACTAGCGTAACAGTCCGTGCAAAGCACGGGCCTCTATGTGAATGCTTCTAATTTTGTTCTAAAGAAGAAGGTAGCGGTTGGTTTGATAATTTTCGGACTGAAAAATTGAAATTATGAAATTGTAATATGATTAGTGATATGTGTTAATAAGTAATGCCAATAGGACTGTATATACATGCCAATAATAATATTGTTGAGTATGATGTACAATTTTGAGTTATGAACGGGATCGTGTAATTTTAATTTGAGAAAGTAAGATGATAATCTTTGTTTTTCCATAATGATAGACATTGTTTTCCTTATCAACACGATTACAACCGTCAACACGATTACAACCATCCACAATTAGTCGCAAGGATAACATACTCATTAAAATATGTTAAGTGAAAATGGCATGATTCATCTTATAAGATTTTGCTTGCCTTAAAATACATTAATGCCATCTCTATTACAAGTCTTTAATGCATGTTCTCACACCGGTCATGAACCTACAAAAACAAAATTCCTATAGGAAATAGATTGAGGTTGAAAAGAAGAATTTGAGAAAAATGGCATGTAAACAAATAATAAAATTATAGTTCATATCATTCTACATCACATCAACCTGGAAGAAACATATTATGTTAGTAATATTTTTAATATTATATCCAAAAGAAGATTAGGTATTACGTAATATTTCGCTAAACAATCACATTCTTTCAGGATAAATGTAAACTTGAAGATATATGGTTAACCAAAAAAACTTTTTTTTCAAATAAATTGTATTTTATTTCAATATTTTAATATATACATAGAGGTAAATCTTTTTGAATTTTTTAAAATCCATACTTAGTAACATTCATGTATAACCAAGAATCTTAACATTTTGTTTTACATGTTAATTATTTATAATGACAAATAGAATGTAGATTATTTTAGAAAATATAAACGACTTATGTGTACATTCTGAAAAGAAAATTATTAAAAAATGGATGTTATGAATATATAAACATGATTATTGTATAATTTAAAAATAATTTTAAAGCTAATTTTCTTAATTTAGAATGATAGAAGTAATGAATAATGAATTATACATTGCATATACTATATTCCTTATATTAGATCAAATTTCAATATTATTTTTTAGGTATCCATTATCAACTAATTCAAATAAAGTATGATCAAATATATAATATAATACAAATATATGAATTATAAATAACATATTTAAAATATATTTTATCGAAAATTACAGGTGTATTAAAATTTATAAGAAGATTGAGTATATAGATTAATAAAACTACGAAAACTGAAAAAATGAAATTATATAAATTATGTAAACTAACATTTTATTTACTCAAAGGTGAAAACAAAAATAAGAATAAGTTAAAGTGAAAATGGCGTGATATCTTATAAGATTTTTAAGGAAACTCAAAAAATAATGTAATATAGTGGTTATATCATGAACCTCTTAAAACGATATTGGTGGCTCCCGAAACCTAACCCAAATTCTTCCATTTTTTACATGGATTTATTGGCACTTTTTGTACTTGTATTGAGATTTAATATATAGTTGAAATAAAAAAATGGGACAAAAGGAGCTAATGAGGTTTATCTATTAAGATTTTTAAAATAGACTCAAAACTAAGTGTAGCATAATGGTTATGGCATGAGTTTAAGAGTGGAATGTTAGGGATTCAATCCTCAACACTAACATAATTTCAACTAATTTTTACACAAATATTAAAAGGATGGCATTTTTTGTTAATTTTCAACAAATAGGGGCAAAACAGTAATTTCACGGCCATTAAAATGGAACATTTTGCCCTTGTGTTGATGTATAATATATAGTAATAGATACTTTGATAATTATAATTACTCCCTTAAACTAATTGCCATCTCTTTAGAATGGTATAACTTCTGTTTAAATAATGGAAATCAAATTTTAATTCTAGAAATAATGGACAACCATAATTTAATAATCCAAATACACTACTTTGCCAAATGGAAAAGTAAAGAAGAGAGCAATCAATATCATAGTAAAAATTTCGTAGTTGATCGAAATAATCATAGATTTGCTATTACAAGATATATTAGCCCATATATGTGTCGAATTCCTCCATAAATTACCTGTTTTCTTTGAATGTGCTCCTTCAACGCCCAGACAAATACTAGCTTTAGCTTCGGACCAAGACAAACATATCTGGTGAGTCACACATAGAAGAAAATAGCATATTTTATTTTCCATGACAAATTCACAATTTTGCAAGCGATTAAGGTCATTGTAGTATACAAATGATATATGCCACAACAAGAACCATTCTAGTTAATGAGAAGCTGAGGATAACATATATATATATATATATATATAGGGGGCTGCTCAAGTGAGACCCCTCTTATAATGAGAATTGAGACCCCTTACTATATTAATATAATCTACTGCTATATACACACATACATACAACACACCTGATGATTCTTGAAAACACCTGACCACCATCACCCCGCCCCCACCCCACCCCACCCCACCCCACCCCACCCCACCCCACCCCACCCATCATTGTTACTCGTGAAAAGTCTTGCAGCACCTTTAAATAATCAGTAGTTCTGATTTGTTGTTGGTCATGGTAACCCCTGTTTACCGACGACAGGAACTTCAGCATCACCAACTAACATGGGAAAACAAGTGGCCCATGGTTCGCCTGAATTGTACTGGAATTGCTCTGTTCTTCCATCGGCTTCAATTTTTACATTTTGCGATTCTGCTACAGGGGCTTGGCTTTCAACATCTATTTCATCCTTATTGCAACATCTATTTTTACCATACCACTGCCTAATCCATCCACCACCTATACCAGAATCATAATCATCACAAAAAGCAAATCACCAAGAAACCACAAATATTCAAAGCAAATCACCAAAACTCAAATCAAATCACTAAAAAATTAAAAACAAATCATCAAAAATTCGAGCATAATCATAAAAAAAATCAGATCTGAGACAAGACAAATCACAACACCACCATCTCTGTTCGCCACCACCACCAAATCACCGAAAATTCAAAGCAAATCACCAAAAATTCAAAGCAAATCACCAAAAAATTCAGTACAAATCATTAAAAATTCGATCAAAAAATTCAGATCTGAAACAATTCAAATCACAACATCATCATCTCCGGGTTGCTTTCCCTCAACTAAGGCTATTGGGACCCATAGAAGCTCAATTGGTTGCTTTCTTCCCCGCCTGACTTTAGTTACACGACTAAGATGATCGCAAAGGCTGAAAATACATGTCTGTGATTTGCTGGCATAAGCCGTGTATAAAGAATCCCATGCTTGTTTTGAATTGATAGCAGGAGCAACCATAGACGCTAGAGAAATATCAACAGATACAAGGATGACATTTTGAATTAATTTACCCTGACGAAACTAGAATTTGTAATCTGGATTTGGTACCTCTTTGTTATCTTTGGTGATTGTGGGTGTTGGTGCGGTAGTTGAAGACTTGAAGCACCAAGATAATTCATGTCCTTGGAGGAACATTTCGATCTGAGCCTTCCATGTAATGAAATTGGTGCTACCATTAATTTGATTGGCAGTTGAGAGGAGGGATTCAATTAAAATGAGGTGGCCGGAAACAGGAACTGCAGTGGCATCTGGGTCTGGGTCTGGGTCTGGGTCGGGGTGGGGGTGGGGGTGGGGGTCGGATGTGGGGGGGGGGAATATAGTCAGATTTATTAGATATTAATATAGTGAGATTTGTGTGGTCCAGATTAAGTAGTATAGTATAAAATAGAAAGCTCTCAATTCTCAAAATAAGGGGGTCTCATTTGAGCACTTGCCTATATATATATATAGGCAAAGTATCAAATATAAACCAATTCTTAAATAGAAACTAGAAACTAACACTAAATAAATTATATTTCATTCATTCTAATGGCCCCGCCAGGAGCACCTTCACAAAATGTGATTAAAATTCTTGACTACATTCAGCAAAAAAAAAATATAAAAAAAAAAGTAAAAATTATTGTTCATGCTGACGTCACTGCCACGTCAGCAGTGAACAGTAATATTTTTTTTCCCCTGGATGGAGCCTAAAATTTTAGACACTTTTTATATTGGGGTACCCCTAGTTTGGTCATTAGATTAGCTTGAAATGTTATATTAGGATTTAGTTTCTAGTTTCTATTTTAATTTGGTTTCTATTGGAATAGGACTCTATATATATATATATATATATATATATATATATATATATACAAAACAAATTCACATCCTTGTAGATGTAAACAAGGGTTTAGGGTAATTAGCATATATTGTATGTTTTAATCCACATTCTTAATACATAAACAAGTAAGCCACTACTTAAAAAACAAAAGTAGGAATGAATAGCCATTATGCAGTCTAACTACAACTGTGAAAAAATGCCTTAACCATCTGGTTTACGTTATTATTGTAAGCAGAAAGATAATGTGTAATTTCATGATGTGCAGCATCATTGATCATGATGAATGAAGCTCTAAACGATCACATTATTACCTAGTTGAAGCAAATTAATTTAAGACATAATTAATGGCTAAATCCCAGTTTAGCAGTCTTCAAGGATTAAATGTTACCCATTCCCAAGTAGCAATATGAAATTTTATTTTAAGCATATTTAACCTGCGACATAAAAAAAGGACATGTAAACTAGAATGTGCCAACTGGTACAATAAGTGAGAATCCAATTACCCAGGTAACTCTTCTTGAAGCTCAGCTTTCTAGCTAACAATGCATACAGCCTAACGAGAAGCATGATTAAAAACAGATAAGTCTGATTCACTCCGGTGATTGACACATAATTTGAGCACCGTTTGGAATCAGAAGATCTTGAGGTAAACGACAATATAATAGTATTAGTCACATAAAACATAACAAAACCTCACTAAAGTTGCAAAAATAATCTTGCACTACCATGCATTTTACTACAAATACAATTTTGCATTTGTATATTCAAATATAAAATACAATTTACTTTATTATAAAATGTGCTGCAAGCAAATACTCATAAGTTAGCGACCAATAAAAGGCAAACTTTGACATGTTACATTTTGTTTTGTATGTTCCATTCAACCTGTGTATATTAAATTGATGAAAATTGAAACTCACCTAGTAAGCGCAGGATGTCCTCCAAGTGCCAGAAAATGAGGACTTGTTCAACTAGCATCTTATATGTCACCTGCAATAATGGTACAAACAGAAGCAGTCAATAGTCCACAACAAACAATATTTTAGTTTACTGCTCTCTTCATTTAACATGAAAGTTCACTTGGGATATTTAAACCTAGCACAAACTTGATAACGTAAAACCTATGAATATAAGGTTATTCTAAAGTCTGAACGGCTATAGCAACTACATGGATATAACTTTACCTCCTCTTTCAGGCTTTCTTCCACTTGGGTCTTTGCTGCAATCACTGATCCACATCTCCAATGAAGTTGCATCAATAGCAAAGTTTCCAACTGTACAGGTTAAAAATATCTCAATGATGATAAGAAGAGTCAAACTTCTTTCTTTATTATTTCAAGAAATTCAAGAAACGAATTCCCCACTTCAACCATCATCAATCTTGTGTCTCACTGAGCTATTTTCTGTGATAAGAAGAGTGAAAATATTGATAGATGGCTGCAAAGAAGGTAGTGCGTTGTGGAACCTCGTGCAAACACATCTTATCTCAACTCAATATCATGTAAGAGTCAAAGAGATGGGAAGCGCATTAGATATCTTACCTCTTAGCTTGCTTAAAATAACAACAGACACAAAAGAGCAGATTGAGCTTCTTCTCAAGCAAGCAACGAGGGTTGCATTGTTTATGGAACCTCAAGATATTCAGAGAAGGCAGGAGCTTCTCCTAGTCATGGCTAAATATATTGATGGAAACAAGAAAAGCAAGCGCTTAACTGATTTTGAGAAAATGAAACAGATACTGATCAGCATTGGTGTGAGAAGTCCAATGGATTTTGAGGAAGAAATTTCAAAGCTTGAGGCTGAAGCTGAGAAGCAGGCAGGAACAGGTGGCATCATTGTAGTTTCCAAAATTAACAATCTTATATCCCTTGTTTCATTGTCAAAATCCATGATATTCAGCATGGAGAAAAATGACAAAGTCTCTGAGGATCTAAAGCTATCCTCGGTATTAGATTGGCAACACGGTCATTTTCCATCATCCCAGTCGTCATTTAACATCCCTGATGAGTACCGTTGCCCGATTTCACTAGACCTGATGAGGGATCCGGTGATAGTAGCATCAGGACAAACTTATGATCGAAAATCAATTGCCCAATGGATAGATACAGGGCATCACACATGCCCTAAGAGTGGGCAGAGACTGATTCATATGGCACTCATAACCAATTATGCACTCAAGAATCTGATACATCAGTGGTGCCAGCAAAACAACATAACGATAGCTGAATCTAAATCTCCTTCAGACTTGGAGGGGAGCAGTGGCAAGAGAGAGTTACATGAGAAATCTGCTTATCACATTTCTGCCACAAAAACTGCAAGTGAGGCAGTTAAGATGACGGCAGAATTCTTAGTGGGCAAACTAGCTACAGGATCACCGGATATCCAAAGACAGGCTGCATATCAGCTCCGTTTACTCGCAAAAACAGGTATGGAAAATCGCAGGATGATTGCAGAAGCAGGAGCAATACCATTTCTGGTCACACTACTAGGCTCCCATGACTCAAGAATCCAGTGGGATGCGGTCACTGCTTTACTAAACCTTTCAATATCTGACAAAAACAAGCAATTAATTATGGCTGCTGGATCACTTGAAAATATAATACATGTTCTTCAATCGGGGAGAACAATGGAGGCAAGAGAAAATGCTGCAGCAGCAATCTTCAGCTTGTCTATGGTAGACGACTACAAGGTAACCATTGGCACACATCCTAGAGCAATTCCTGCTTTGGTGAAACTCCTTGGAGATGGCACTACAGCTGGAAAAAAGGATGCTGCAACAGCACTTTTTAACCTTGCGGTTTATAATGTAAACAAGGTTAGTATTGTGGTTTCCGGGGCTATTCCGTTGCTAATTGATCTCTTGATGGATGACAAGGCAGGTATAACTGATGATTCATTAGCAGTGCTTGCACTGCTTCTGGAATGCTCTGAGGGATTGGACGAAATCAGGAAGAGTAAAGTATTGGTGACTCTTCTTATCGAATTACTGAGATTTGGATCACCCAAGGGCAAGGGGAATTCTATTACACTTCTATTAGGCCTCTGTAAAAATAGTGGCGAAGAAGTTGCAAGGAGATTACTAATGAATCCAAGAAGCATTCCTTCTCTCCAAAGCTTAGCTGCTGATAGATCATTAAAAGCTCGAAGAAAAGCTGATGCTCTGCTTAGAATACTCAACAGATATTGCTTCCGATCTTGAAATCCTCTTAGATAAGAGATGCATCAATTTAAATGGAAAGAGAGAAATGTAAAGTGGAGATACTTGTGTGATATATGGAAACCGTGTTTGCGCTACACTATCACTGGACCTTGAATGTTCGTCTAATGATACCGCTACTAAAACATCACTAATCTTGCTGGCTATGATTTTACATAAATACGATCTAAACTTTAACATAAGCAACACACCAGTTATATACTGTCACTGGAGTATACTTGAGACTTTTCTTCTGTGATCCTTAAAGCAGCATTAGCCAAAAGCCAGAAACAATAAGGCTAAAAAGATGCTCTACGATCCATAATAATAATAAGTCCTTGAAAAAAAAATTAAAACCATGAGCATCAACTGTACCTTGAGATTCAGGCTTCGATGGAACTAGATCCAAGATTCGATTGATCTACAGAGATAAATTGCAAGTACTGACAATGCTTTAGACACAGCAAAACCGATAATTAAAAATCCTTAAGTCACAATAAAATAAAAAATAGATTTGTATGGCAATCTAGTCGTTTACTTGGCAATTTGAAGTTAGACATCACTTTGACAACCCTGATAGCATATTTGCACCAAGGCCAATGTAAGCATCTAGATTAGTGATGTTTAGGGTTCACTGCTGCACTCTAATTCAAAACAAATCATTATAAAAAATCAACTTGAGGAGGAAAAAGAGAACAACAAGCTTCATTTACACTTTTATAAATGTTGAGATGACAACTGATTTACAGATAATTTACAGGGAAGTTACGATGGCAGCAGCCTGCATCATCACCATCTACAATAAATAAGGCCCTAACTCAAACACGAAGAAGTTACATTTTACTAGCAATGAGTCAATAATAATGAAAATGGTTTAACTTCTGTTAACCAATATAATCGGATGGCTGGTGAAAGAATTGGAGTCCATTTGTGAACTTTGATTCACAAGTTAAAGTCAAGTATGTGCTTAGTCTTCTAACGCTCCACCATTTCCAATTCTACGTGACTGCCTTTTATGTGGTACTTCCAAAACCAGCTTCCTCTATCCATCAAGTCTTTTTTGATAGGTTTTAAATGGACTTCTAAGCCTGATCAGAAATATATAACAGTATAAGTAAAAAGCAAATTTAATTCAGCAAAAAGAAATTGCTAGTGCTAAAACATAACTCATAACTGGTAGATATACTGAACAGTGACTATGAAACAATATGCATGGATATCAAATTTAAACATGCAGGGTGCCCCTTCTTGTATGATATTTAAGAATAGAAATGCACTGCATTATGCTCTCTGAATCATATTCTAACTAAAGAATTATAGAAAAAATATTTGGGGTTAATATATAATTAGATATCAACACAAACAAAGAAATTGCAAACAAAGTTGAGACACCTTTCTATTTTAAATAAATTGAGGGAACACTGCACTGGTGTGGCCATATTCAGAGAACACAACACCAGTGAGGATAGTGGAGTCTGAATATCAGTTGAGGGGGTGAGGAGAGGAGGCAGACCACGAAGGATATGGAATGAGCAGTTAAAGCTCCACAAGTAGACAAGGCGGCCCTAAATCTCATACCAAGAACATGACCTCTGATAGGAGTTGTAGGAGACGTCCGGGCAGATATCTTGTCGGGTTTATGATCTCCCGGGTGGGGGTTTGAGGGGTCTAGTTTTCTTTGGGGAGATTAGGGTTGGTTGGGTGAGGGATAGCAGTATTTATTTTGAGCTTTGTCATAAGTTACATTTTTTGAGGGTTAGTAACATCGCGTACCTACTTCATGTACTGTGTTGCGTTGCACTACACTGTTTAGGGTAGTGCCAGGCATAGAATGCACACCTATTATCAGTCCACTTTATACTCTTTAGGGTAGTGTCAAGCACTAAATGGACATATTTACCGTCCACACTATCCTGCTCTTTATGGAGACAACCTTTCTACTCCTTGGAGAAGGCGTAGGGCTGTGTTCATCTTCATTTCTTCGGTTAAGTATATTCCAAACAGACAAATCAACGAATCATGTCTTAAACATTTATCACAGCCAAATACAACTGTCAAATTGTCAACATAGTTAGTAGTCAGAAGATCTACAGTAGTTATATGATGTAAGCAGTTACGTTATTGTAGTCTAAGTTAGTCTATATATAAGAATGTCCAAGTACTCTTGTAAGATACAATATCAATATACAAATCTCTCCATCTGATTACTTCTCATCTGACTCTCTCTACTTCCATAAGTATATACAATTTATCATGGTATCAGAGCAAGTTTAATCCTAGGGAAACACACACTTATCAGAACACATATCAGAATTTCAGAAAGTTGCAGAAGAGCAGGAGGAAAGAACACACTGCCAAGGATTTCAAATTTCAACAAATTCGGAGAATCATCAAAACAAAAAAGTAAATATACCACTGCAAAGAGCACTGAAAGAGGAGGCTGCAGAAACAAACCAACTGAAGAACCAGAAGCCCACGCGCCCTCACGCGCCGCCGCACGCGCAGCAGCGCCGCCAGACGCGCCCACGCGCCGGCGCGTGAGGCTGTTTCCGGCCAGTTTTTGAGGAATGTTCTTCAGGGACTTTTATTCAGCTCACCATTCCAAATCCAACCGTGGTATTCTTTCTTGAATCTGATAAATTTGATTTTTCTGTCAGTTGAAATTTGTTGTGTTTTGCTCCTGCTGCTGCTTTACAACTCTGTTACACGTAGTCTGTAGGTATTGCTGTGAATTTGATAGAGAGAAACACAGACCCATTTTACTAATATAAACTCTATTATATTAGTCATACGCATCTGTTATATATAGACAAATAGTATATATTATTTGTGATGGCGGATACTGCTGACTCTACCGTCGTGAGTGAAGATACTACTTTAAGGAGTAATAAATCGGGGTTTCATAGTACTCCATTCGTGAGTCCTAAATTCAATGGAAAAAATTTTCTTGAATGGTCAAAGGCGTGCACAATGGCACTAAAATCTCATAAAATGATGAAATACATCAATGGGAAAGCTAAACAGCCTGAGAAGAATGATACAAACTTTGATGATTGGGATTCTGAAAATGCCATGGTGTGTTCATGGTTATCTAACTCCATGGAGGTAGATATTCGAAAAAGCTATATCTTCATTGATACCGCTGAAGATGTGTGGAATTCTCTTACTCGGACTTATTCCTTCTCCGGGAATGTAGCCAAGCGGTTTGAGGTGAAGCGAAAGATGTGGGCATTGACTCAAGGAAGCTGCACACTAGCTCAGTATTATTCTGAGCTAACATCATTATGGAGTGAATTGGGACACTACACTATATTTGAGTGTAAAACTGCTGAAGATCAAGAAAAATATCAGAAGATGATCACTGAAGAAAAAGTGATGAAATTTCTTGATGGATTGTCGGATGAGTATGATTCAATTAAAAATCAACTTATCGGACAAGTCCCATTTCCCACTGTGGAAGAGGCCTATGGTCGTGTCAGGCTAGAGGAAAGCCGAAAGCAAAGTATGACCCCAATGGTCTCTTCTGATCGATCCGCACTCTTAACTAAAGGTGTCCAGCAATCAGAACCAGAACAACCAGAGCATGTGTCAATAGCTGTAATTGGAGAAAGATCTATTCAATGTGACTACTGCAAAAAATTAGGCCACACTCGTGAGACATGTTTTATTCTGCACCCTCATCTCAGAATTCGTGGACGAGGTGGACGTGGCCGAGGTGGTTACCGTGGTGTCTCATCTGGAAGAGGCATGAGTAGGGGTTCCTTTAATGCCCATCATACTACCTCAGAATGCGAGCCTGACTCTACAACAGGGACGATGACCGCTTCAGAGCTCAACGCCTTCCGCCAATTTATGTCACAAATCAAGACCCCTTCTCCTACAGCTAATTCTGCTCATGCATGTATATCCTGCCATCTTACTTCCGATAAATATCCAACATCTTGGATCATTGATTCAGGAGCATCAGCACATATGACTGGAGATTCTAGTATTCTGGAATCATATCATGACAAAACAGGCAATATACGTGTTGCCAATGGAGATCTTGCACCTATTCATGGACAGGGCACCTCTCTTTGTCTTTCATCATCATTACCATTATCAGATGTTTTGCATGTTCCTTCTTTATCTGCAAATTTACTATCTATCCACAGTATTACTGACAACCTCAATTGTTCAGTAACCTTTTTTTCTTCCCACTGTGTATTTCAGGATCTAATGACAGGCAAGGTCCTTGGCAGTGGTAAAGTGGTCGATGGTCTCTATGTTATGGAAGGGAATTTTGTTTCTCCTTCAAATTATCAGGTGTCATCTAATTCTGTTTCTGAATCCTTGTATCAATGGCATAGACGGTTAGGTCATCCATCCTTTGGTGTTTTAACACATCTATTTCCCGCTTTAGTAAAACACTGTAATAAGGAAGATTTTTTCTGTGAACCATGTGAATTGGCTAAACATAAAAGATCAACTTATCCGCCCAGAAATAAAAGAAGTTCTACCTTGTTTTCTATTATTCATACTGATGTTTGGGGTCCATTTAGAAATCCTACACATGATGGGTATAGGTGGTTTGTTGTCTTTGTTGATTGTTATTCTCGATTAACTTGGGTTTATCTTCTGAAACAAAAAAAATGAAGTTTTCGGGTGTTTTAAATCTTTTCATCACATGCTACAAACACAGTTTAATGCCTCAGTTAAAATCCTTCGAAGTGATAATGGTACTGAATATGGAGGTCCATTTACATCTTATTTGGACACATGTGGTATTATTCATCAAACTACATGAGTTAAAACTTCTCAACAAAATGGGGTAGCCGAAAGAAAAATTGGCCACTTAACACAGGTTGCACGGTCTCTTATGCTAACCATGCATGTTCCTAAATATCTTTGGGGAGAGGCAGTCATGACTGCTGCTTATCTTATCAACCGTCTTCCTACCAAGGTTCTAAAATTCAAAACACCATTGTCATATGTTCCTGCACCCTCTTCTCATCCACTTCCTCTTCGGGTATTTGGGAGCGTATGTTTTGCTCATAACCATGCACCCTCTCGAGATAAGCTTGATTCTCGGGCCCTTAGATGTGTCTTCATTGGATATTCCCCCACTCAGAAAGGGTATAAATGTTACCATCCTCCCTCGCGTCGGGTATTTGTCAGTTACGATGTTACTTTCTGGGAGTCCATTTCTTACTTCTCTCCGGGCTCCTCCTCTTTGCTTCAGGGGGAGATAAACAGACATAGTCTTGATAATGAAACAAATAAGTCAGATCACAGTCCCCTTGATAGTGAATCACTTCCGTTCATGAATATACCTATTCCAAACATTAGCTCAAAATCGTTGCCGACGAATAATGAGTCGGATGATTTAAATAGGTTTGGCATACCAGATTTGATTACATACTCTAGACGAAGAAATGATGATATCACCACTTTACCACATCCAGAGACCTCTGACCTCGAATCAGATCCTGCAGATCCTACAGCTCCTATAACTGAGCCCGATAATGGTAGTACTCTTGATCCCACTTTGGATCTTCCTATTGCTATAAGAAAGGGTGTACGTTCTTGCACTAACCATCCTATCTCAAACTTTGTATCTTATAATGCATTATCTCCATCTTCACTTGCTTTTGTGTCATCCTTGTCTAGTGTTTCTGTTCCGCATACTTGGCAGGATGCTTTATGTGATCCTAAATGGAAAGATGCTATGATAGAAGAAATGAATGCCTTGAAACATAATGGCACTTGGGAGTTAACTCATCTTCCCGCTGGAAGGAAGGTAGTAGGATGCAGATGGGTATTCACTGTGAAACAGAAACCTAATGGACTGATTGATAGGTACAAGGCAAGACTTGTAGCAAGAGGGTATACTCAAACTTACGGGATTGATTATCAGGAAACTTTTGCTCCAGTAGCAAAGATGGCCTCTATCCGAGTCTTGATATCATGTGCAGCAAATCTTGGATGGGAACTTCAGCAATTGGATGTAAAAAATGCATTCTTACATGGAGACCTGAAAGAAGAGGTTTACATGGATATTCCACCGGGTTTTTCTACAGCTGCGACCACTGGGAAAATATGCAAGCTAAAGAAGACTATTTATGGGTTAAAACAGTCTCCAAGGGACTGGTTTGGCAAATTTCAGGGAGCAATGATTAAATTTGACTACAAACAGAGCAACTCAGATAACACCATGTTCGTAAAAAGATGAGATGAAAAAATCACAGTGTTGATTGTCTATGTCGATGATATTGTGATCACCGGCAACGACACCTGTGAGATTACTAATGTCAAACGCAAGCTTGCCTCTGAATTCGAGATGAAGGACTTAGGAAAACTACGGTATTTCCTTGGTATTGAGGTCTTTAGAAGTTCAGGTGGCATCTTCCTCTCACAACGGAAGTATACACTTGACCTTCTGAATGAAACAGGGATGTTGGGATGTAGACCTGCAGAATCTCCAATAGAAGCAAATCATAAACTTTGTGGAGATGCTGGTGAAATTGTCGAGAAATCCCAATATCAAAGGTTAGTTGGTCGACTAATCTACCTTGCACATACAAGGCCAGACATATCATATGCAGTGGGAATTGTTAGTAGGTATATGCATGATCCTCGTCAACCACATTTGGATGCAGTTTATATGATATTAAGGTATCTTAAGGCTGCTCCTGGAAAAGGAGTAATGTTTACTAAAAACAATCATCTCGGGGTTGAAAGCTGTACAGATGCAGATTGGGCCGGATGTCAAGACGATAGACGATCTACTTCAGGATATTGCACATTTGTTGGCGGCAATTTGGTTACTTGGCGAAGCAAGAAACAACCTATGGTGGCCTTATCTAGTGCTGAGGCAGAATATAGAGCTATGGCTAAAGGTGTACGTGAATTATTGTGGATAAGATTGTTCCTAGAAGAATTGGGACTTGCATCTGCAACTCCAATGAAGCTACATTGTGATAACAAAGCCGCTATTGCCATTGCACATAATCCAGTTCAACATGATCGGACCAAACATATCGAAATTGATCGACACTTCATAAAAGAGAAGATCAATAATGATACCATTGGTATTCATTTTGTAAGATCGGAGGACCAGATAGCTGACATATTTACCAAAGGTTTAAATCAGAAGATGCTCCATCCTCTTATTGGCAAGTTGGGCATGAGTGATATATATGCATCAACTTGAGGGGGAGTGTCAAATTGTCAACATAGTTAGTAGTCAGAAGATCTACAGTAGTTATATGATGTAAGCAGTTACGTTATTGTAGTCTAAGTTAGTCTATATATAAGAATGTCCAAGTACTCTTGTAAGATACAATATCAATATACAAATCTCTCCTTCTGATTACTTCTCATCTGACTCTCTCTACTTCCATAAGTATATACAATTTATCAACAACATGAAAATTTTTAGTAGCAATCACAATTTGAGGACACTAACTTTTGGAAAACATGTTTAGAGGAAAGACAATTAAATTTCATTGGTTTTGACAATAAAATAAAGCCAAAGACAAATAGAGGATGGCTGCTCTGAAAACATGATCATACAAATGATAGATATACGGCAGTAATTATGACTCACAACACAAACAATATTTAATGATGGCCATCAAAAAATACATAGTAGGCTGGCACTTATATAACCAATTAAACATTATGCACTACAGAGCATAACTCACGTGAACGGACAAGAAAAAAATTCAGTTTATGCCAATTTTTAACACAAATTATACTAACATAATGCTATACTGATATAGTTATTTAATAACCTGAGTCTGCTGATGAAACCTTCATGCTATAGCCACTTGGGACATCAAACGTATGATTACCCTGCACGAATTAAAAGAATAGTAAAATTCAAAAAAAATTGTTTTTGGAATCAAAGTACATGCCTGATGCCTCAGAGCAAAGTCAATGGTTGTGCTAAAATAGATGGAGCTACTGCTATACTTTAGCATCAAAAATTGATTTTTGATGCTAAAATAGCAACATGAATCCAATGATTTTTTGTGCTGAAATTGCAACATGACTCCAATTCATAATTCTAAATTTAACTAACTTTTTTAACTACCTCACACTTATGAGTTATGACTACAAATTTTGTTTACTTTATCTATTTCTCTCTCCTTTTTCACATTTTTGGTGATGTGGCAAATATAGCACCGTGCCACCATCTATATTTTGTTCTATATATAGCACCAACTAATGTCCAGTGGTGTACTAAATATGGTGCTATATCTATGTTTCGTCCGGATCAATCAATTCAATGGTGTACTAAACATGGTGCTATATATAGAACAAAATATAGATGGTGCTATATATGCCACATTACCAAAAAAGTGATAAAAATAGATAAAGGAAGAAAATCATCTGCTATTGGAGACAAGTTGGTAAAATTTGAAACAAGTTTAGTTAAATTTAGAGTTATGCATTGGAAACATAGTGCTAATTAAGCACCAAAAATCATTGGAGTCATGTTGCTCTTCGCTCCATCTGTTTTAGCACAACGTCTAGCACACCATTGGATTAATAAATTTTGTTTTTGGTGTCAACAAAAATATAGCACCATGTTTAGCACACCATTGGACATGCTCTTAGCTTTTATTAAGCAAATTTAGTCAAAGTGCAAGGAATTAACATATGCCACATGTACATTCTACTTATTCTAGGAGTTGGTTAGTAGCTCTAGGTGGGCTCAATATAAGTGAAGGGAGGAAGCATGTCATTCAGGGCTGTCAAAAAAATTCGAAAAATCCGATATTCGTTCGAAATATCTGTATTTGTATTCGAAATAAATCGGATATTATCCGTATCCGAAATAAATTGGATATTAGCCGTATTCGGATCCGACAATTTCGGATACGGATATAGGCACATTCGTATCCGATAATATCCGAATTCGAAATTATACATATATATTATAAATTTTATATTTATATTTATATAAATATTCATATAATTTATAAATTATTATGTTCTTTATTCATCAAATAATGTATTTATATGAGATAAATATATTTGTAAACATAATATAGGTATAAATTTATAAAAATATCATATAAATTCAGTATTTTAAGAATAACAAAAAATATACATAAAAAGTATATTGAAATAACTTTTTTAAAAATAAAAAAATAAAACATGTCCAAGTAAATTTAATTTTTTATTTAGTTTTAGACAAGTTAAAAATCTATTTTTTATTATTTTTTGATTAAAAATTTAATTAAAAATAGAAAAAAAATGACTGAAAAACGGATTCGGATATTATCCGGATCCGGATAGTATCCGTCGGATTCGGATATTTTTAAAAAATATTTTCGGACCTGGATACGGATTGAGATTTTCGGATTCGGATTCGGATACAGGCAGATCCGTATCCGAAATATCCGCTTGACAGCCTTAATGCCATTCATTGAGATTTGTAAGTAGTGAGATAGTGGGAGAATACCAACCTCTCAAGTGTTGGCTATGTTGTAATTCATATTATATTACTCTTTCACCGATAGCAGCTTTTCTATGAGTAAAATTCCTTTTTCTATTTTCTGATTAATATTTGTTATTACTTCTTACTAGTAATTATCTTGTGTACAAGAGTATAATTCCCGGTAAATAGCTTTGATATTTGGAATGTGGATATCTTACCATCAAAATGAATAAGCAATACATCTTTTTATGAAGACTACATACTAGTAAGTACTTTAAATAAAGGGAAAGTTATTGTAGATATGAGTACCTAAAGATGATAAGTTTATTTCCTTGACCTGGAGTAGTATGGAATTAAACTGATTGTTAAGGTGCTAGACTAAGATGTGCAACAAAATTAATGATGCCTTCATCAAGCAGTCTTTTTGCTTCATGAACCTAAATTTTTTAATTAAATCACAATTGTTTATGAAATTATCCAATAGTCATTCTAACCTGCATAATTACATCCACAGCTTCAAATTCTGCATTTCCATGCAGTGTGACCTTGAGGGCCTCGAACCGCTGGACTTCATGCTTCCAATAGATGTTATCACTTGAGTTCCAGTCAATTCCGTCATTCACTATTTTAACATTCTCCAGCTTACATCTTCCACACCTGCAAGAATAAGGTCGACTCTATAACATATATATTAAGTACCTCGACAACTTATTCCTAAATCTTTCAAAACTTAGTATTTCAATTTTAATTAAAAATATAATTTATTACCTATGCCCGTACTGTAGCATGGACTCCCCACCTTGATCAATGATAGTTGAGCCCATGACATTTTCAGCTATAACAATCAGACTACCATCAAGCTGTAAAAGATGATCAAACGAAAGTAGGCAGGACAAGATCAGCCAAGAGCCACAGATATAGTAAGATATCAAAATAAGATGTAAGAACTTTAACCTGGACATCCTTCCACAAAAATTCAGCCACCTCAATTTGTAATTCCGAACCTTTAGTAATAGAACCACCGCTGAACTGATAAGTATTAAAGACAAAGAAGTTACAGTTTGCTTTTTGGTTATCAAGGGGAAAATTAATGTAGCACTATACATATGTTCCAAATCCAGTCTTATAATAAAGGATTATCAGCAACTCTTCTTTGTCTATAAGTAGTAAATAAGCAGCAATTAGATACGAATAAAGGTAACTATTGTATATAGTAACAATAAAAAGAGGTAACACATCGACTGCTTCCAAAAGTTATAGTAAATGTGTTTTAGTCTTGAAAATGTGTATTGGAAAGACATGATTTTAATGGGGATTATCACTTGAAGATTTCCGGTTCTCACTAGTACTCTGGTAGACAAACTAATATGGTTCCTTTTTCTACGATTTGGAACTCCCTTAAGCAGAGCAATAGGTGATGACTAATTCATAAGAATTAGATAGAGTTTCATGTTTGCAATGAAAAGTGATGAGAGGATGACAAAACTAGAAAACAGTATAATAATTTGGCATAACAATATGTGTAATCATGTTTTACCTTTTGTCTGGTGACTTCCCAGAGTGGACCAAGAGCAGGATGAAGAAATATTAGATAGGGAGGCCCAGAATCAGCATATTTGTCATTGCCTCCAATCTAATTCATAAAGGAAAGATATGGTTTTTAATTAAATATATCACTGTAAAAATTATGAATATTTTTCCTTTTTGATAACTACTCATTATACCATAAAGTTATGTAGCTGACTAAAAGAAGACTGATCAAAATATAGCATGTTCAGAGAAAAATCACAAAGCTTTTCGATCTATACCTCCGGAATTTTTATATCACACCGGGAGAGAAGATCATAGGAATTGCGTATGATGTCTAACAACGATCCTTCAGGAGTCTGCACAAGTACTATTTATATTAAATAAGCCATCATCAGGTTCTTTTATGCATATGATTATTAAACATTATTTTTTTACAGTAATCCACTGACATTCGTTCTATATCAAGTTACTAAATGAAGATACGGGGTGTTAGCAGATTTCGGGGCTATTTTGGGGCTATGTTTATGTTTGTAAACGTGTCAATTTTACACCGTTGTAAAACTTACTGAAATTGATAAAAATGAACATAAACAAGTCATTCCACGTCTATAAAAATTAATCAAGTCGTGACATTTTCATATTTTGTCCTTGTAAAATCAAGTCAGGTTTGAGTCAGGTTATGGGACGTGTCAGACATTTGAACACAATTAAACAATTTCATTTTTAGATCCAACTTATTTTCCACGCTTCAGAAGCAAAACATGGACATTTTTTATAACAGGGCAAAAAAACACATGGGAAATGATGACTAATAACACTAAAAGTAATTTGGAATATGCACATATCTTGTAGATGATACTAAATATCTAATCTTAGGAGTCGGATATACTCCCTCCGTCCCAGCCGGTTCTTTACAGACGGCTGGGACACGGAGACCAAGGAATATAATTTAAATAGTGGGTGTAATAGTGTAGTAGTGGGTGTAATAGTGATTTTATTGTTAAAATAAGTAAAGTAGTGGATGTAATAGTGTAAGGTGTTGAAAAAGTAGAGTAAAGTAGTGGAGTAGTAGGTGTAATAGTGTAAAGTGTTGAAAAAGTAGAGTGAAGTAGTGGATGTAATAATGTATTTTATTGTTAAAAGTTACTATTTTAGGTAATGTAAAGAAATGGGTGGGACGTCCCAAAATAGTAACTGTAAAGAACCTATTGGGACGGAGGGAGTATAATTTAAGGAAAAAGATGAAAAATGGACCTGATGTAAGGACTTGTCAGCATGTTTACGTTTCTTCTTAGCAGATGATGTAACCTTCCTTCGGTCATTGTACACTATAAAGGTATCTAATAAATCTGCAATCAGGAAGCGAACTAGCTTCAATTATGTCTTTGGGTAAATCCATATTTGATATAAACGCAAATTGTGGACTTTTATATTGTATAATTTAATAAGAAAATAAAACTGTATTACCTTCTACAACTTTGTACCGTCGAGAAGGATACATGTTTACAAAACTGTCTGCAATATTTTGCATAGTGCATTCCAGACGTCCACCAGAAACACTACTCAGAAGAAGTAATGATTAGAACCACGACAGAATCTAAACAAATGATCATAGAGAATCTTAGCTTCATATGCGAAAATGCTTTCAAGCATACCAGACCAATACAGATTCTCAGGTTACTTTTTAATTATTTTAATGCAAAGTGATCTTTGGTTCCCTTATTTGACTTAAAATTATCCATGTACAAATCTGAAGTGGTTGGTAGGAGATTTATCACAAAGACTATGACAAAACAGGTGCAGAAATCATGTGAAGGCTGCATTGTCAGGAAGCAGAGAAATAAGGAATGTCATCGTAAAGATCTTAGAAATTAATTATCATCAATTTTTTATTATCTAGAATAAATCAAGCGCAATCATTTTTTAGTTAAACTGACTTTAGTAATTAATCTTGGAAGCTTTCATGGAGCTTGAAGAAAAGAAATATATACTCAATGATGGCAAAATAAGATGCGGACAGTGTTAGTCTCTTCCTGTCTTTTGCTAGCCTGTAATTTAAAAGGTCTTGATGAAAAAATAAAGAAGCAGAATATAGTTGTGTTTAGTAAGAGAAGATAATGAGCAAAGCAAGACAACCTAAGTTAACAAAGGACCTGTTTGATGCAAGTTACAACTGCAACTTGCAACTCATAGCTTATTTCATATAAATAAGTTGAGTTCTGACATAGCGTATTTGCAGTCGGTTTTGGGCTTAGTACCATGTTCTAATTCACAACTTATAAATTATATTAAAAATTCTAGTAAATACTTTCGTGTGATTTACCAAACACGGGTTTAATTTATTAGACCCAAATTGCTCAATAAGCCAACTTAAAAGGGCTGCATCCTTCATTTTCAAATTTAGCCAAACAAGGCCCAATTTTGTGACACACTAGGGGATTTATGACTACCCTTGTCTTTGTGTCCAGAATCTCCTTTATTCTCTCCAAAATTGGCGGTGGCAGATACTCTTGCTGCGGCCATCTACCAAGAATATCGATGATTAAAGAAATAACAAGAGAATTTTAGAATTTAAGTTATGTACCGATGATGGATGCCACACTGGTCCATGTACGTGATTGGCTTCTTTACATTAAGCACCATGCCTGGCAAACTGGTTTCGTTATTACTTGATCCAATGAGCTCTGCAGAGTGCAAGTCCACATACAGAATGTTTGTATTGGCAGGAAACTCTGCGTGCAAACTTATCACAATGCAAAAGGTTGATTAGGGAGAAGATAATAAATACTATTGCACTCGAAAATAGATTCAGACTAACATGGCAGTTATCAAATTAGAATGATTACAAAACTTCACATTAGGCTGATATTTTATAATAAATTATACTATATTATTCTTTTAATGCACTACAACCTGAGAATTTTTTACTTAGATCCAGCAGAATGCATAATGCATCACAGTTTTTAAGTATAAATCTAAAATCAGCTTATATTAGAATCCCAATAGTAGTTATTACGGGTATCATGTGTGAACTTAAGCTTTTGTTTGATAACTCTGGATGGCCTCTTGATGTCTAATATGACTTTTTGGCAAGTGATATCAGGTCTGAAAGATGTTAGCAAACAAGCTGACTACAACTAAAAACGCTTTTTTGCCAAATCAGAAGGGGGTAGTCTATGCACTAAGTAGAACTTCTGGATAAGATTTCCCCCTAATACTCTCACCCATGCCAAAATATTTCTTCACAATAAACATCAAAAATTATTTTTACAATAATATTGTCAAATACAATTGACAGACAATCAACATATATGGTTGTTATTATTTTGACGGAAAAACATATATGTTATATACTTATATATGCTCAAGTTCTACAAATACTACAACCCTGCAAGATTCACTAGATAATTCTACAAAAATCATTAAATATACAAATAAGTTACATACAAGAATATGAACACACACAAATACTAAAAAAAAAAAATTAAAGTAGATAAATTTACACTAAAAACTACTCCCTCTGTTTTTTTATGTTAGTCTCTTGACTTTTCTGCACGTACTTTTAAGTGTTTTGACTGCATAGTTAAAATTATTTTTTTCAATTAATTTTTTTTGTGAATTAAAATTTTGATTATATATTTTTATTCAAAAAAAGAAAATTTCAAAAATAATAATTTTAACTATATGGTCAATGCACCTAAAAATGTGTGCAGAAAAGTCAAAAGACTAACATAAAAAAACAAGGGAGTAGTATATAAGTCAACTGATTTAGGCTTTGTAGCCTAACTTAGATTGTCTTTAAACCCACGCCAATATATATTAATAATTCTCACAATGTTTAGTACTTCAAAGCTTTTGGTATATTCTAAAGAACCAGACTTGTTTATATATGGTATCATCAGACTAAGTTTTTATATGTTTATATTAAAGTAAATAAAAATAATATTAACCTTGGATCATGTACTGTACATTGAATTACTACATTACTACAGTTAACATCATTAAAAAGTTCAAACACCTGTATATTACTGTTATTCAAATTAATAAGTTCTCTCTCTATATATATATATAATATATATATATATATATATATATACAATGGATACAGATTCGAAGAATCTTTGGTATATTTTTGGCATATGAGATTCCTTGATAGGATAGCAATCTGAACCAGAAGGTGGAGACATGCAAGGCATGAATGTTAGGGGTATTGAAAATCACAAGCAATCAAAATATAAATAAGCATCATTGTTACTTCTCTTGTCCAAGGATTAAGAAAATCAATAATACCTATGCTTAGAAAGAGGTCCATTACTTATTCCAAACTTGTCAAACTCTGTATACTCAATGCATGAAAAGCCATATGCCCACTTTCCATCACGGTTCTTTTTCTCGACTAACACATTTATGCCTTCCGTAGCCCCTGAATTCCGCTCACATGATGCGAATCCCATTTTCTGTAAGATCAGCATTCGACAACTAAAGCATATGAAACAAGTCTATTTGTACGCTTTCACAATTAAAGCTTTCAGTCGTCCATGTGTGTTAATGTATCATGATTTCATACGATTTCAGTTTTAACTTCAGAAAGTAAAAAAAAAAAGGGTCTCATAACTGAGGCTATATGCGGATTTGAATTTTAGCTCTTGCTTCTAACATTCCCCTGAAGCCCTTAATTAGATGTGGGACCAATCATCAGCAGAAGCGGCATGCTTCCCTTGATACCAATTGTGTATGGATTTGATTCAAAACTATTGATTATATTACACAAAATGTTATTTAGGATTTCCATACAGTTAAGCAAACAGAATCTAGAAACAACAGGTGTCTTCATAAAGGGGAAACTCAGTTAAATTCTTATTTTTTACATGGAACTCAGCCAAAAATAAACTTCAATAAAATATATAAGCATATTAGATTTAGAGGAAAAGAGAGTCAGTTAAATCTTTTTTCAGTAGTTTTGAATTTGATTTTGGTTGCATTTGAAGGCAATAGCCTGTATGCAATAAGCTGTTTTAAAGTTCTAGACAGGCACAAGAAGGCTAGGGTGGCTTTATTCGAAGCAATCTTTTAAAGGAAGTGCTTACTCAATGTGTGTTACATTACGTTCAGGTTCCGGTGTTCCACCCTTTGGACCGTTGGTCTTTTAACATATAAAAATACCCCCCCCCCCCATGTTTAATTAGCTAGTTGAAATTCTATTGATCGTCGAATCCGGATTAAAATTTAATGAAATCATATTGTGCATATAACAACAATACTGTGACCTACTTTGTTATGACGCAATCCAATTCCTGCTAGTGCCAAGAGAGTGAGGTCAGTAGCAGCCACAACATTACTGCAAAATCATCAATGACAAGAAATCTTCAAATTTTAGGGGAAAAAACCAATATATCATAGGACTTGATAGAAAAGTCATAGGGTCAATGAAATATTTGACCGCAACCTGACTTGTCGGACTGTTGCACCTTTTCTTCCATAATCACGAAAATGCTGGAAAACGCCTTTATCATGGGCAAGTTTCCATATCGCACCATGACCACCAGGCTTGCATACAGGAAAGAATTTTCCAGCCACCAGCCACTGACCATCTTCTGCACTAACAGCAGGAACAAGAGGCTGCCATTTGGCAACATATCCAAATTATGAAAGTGTACAAATTAAACTTGTATATAGACATGCAACAGAATAATAAAATCAGGGAAAAAGAACTGCAACTGACAGTACTCGATCTCAAACCTGTTCAAAAAGTTTAAATCTGGACCGGCCTCTTCCAAACCATCTCATCTTTTCACACAATGATGTGATGTGTTTATGGTTGTTCTTTGCTGAGCTAGTCATGATTGCAACAGGGCTCACACATTGTTTTGCATACAATTTGAAATACAAGAACTCTCTAGCCTTGCAAAAAAATTACAAAAATGTAAAACTTGTGTCCCAGATCTATTATATTAACAAAATTCATGAGGACATACGAACTTTAAAGCTTGACAAATACAGATATTATACCTGAAGATCTCTTATAAGACCTTCCAACAATGTCCTCCCACAATATGGAAGCATCGCAGCTGGAAGACATTCACCTGTAACAGGATCAACCAAACCAAGCCTGTCTGCAGAGCCTCCCAAAGGATATATTTCTCCTAGGTCTGGAAGGCCCTGAAACCAAATAAAAATGCTTATATCATTATATCTTTCTGGCACATACTTTCTGTTCGAACAAATACAAAAGGCACTGTATGAACCTCGATTCCCCATAGAGCTGCTTGAAATGCATACTCTGTATCTTCAGAAAGGTCGAGTACACTGGGAGGGTGAATTTCAATAATTTGTGATTCCATTGAATTACTTATTCTATGGGTGAAATTTAATTCCTGCTCTGCATAAGTTGATTGAACAAGAAGCTCCAGTACCATGATCTGATATCTAAAACAAATGGTTTTGAGCACAAGGTAAATTAAATTTTAACTTTACATATATATAAGTTCATACTCAGAATAAAAGGACAAAATATTTACAATATTAGTCTGACTGGGAACACTACAACAACCGTGAAATGGAAGCTATGTAAGATAAAGGGAAGAATATAGACCAAATGGTTCATTACTCGTAACACACTTCATCAACAAATGGCCCAAAATTAAGACTAATATCCATCTGGAAGATTGTAACAGCAAACATCAGTTGAACCTAAAACTATCTTAGTTTAAGAAAACAATGGAGGCCAACATCAAGACAAATATTATTATTATTATTATTATTATTATCATTGCCTCGTTTCTAAATACAGTAAATAAGTAGACATATTCGATCCAAGGGCACGTCACAGATGGCACATTAATTGTCACCTTATAATTTGGTTCAAATGCACCTTTTCTCCTTTACTATGTAAATTTAGACAGTAGAACAGAACTCCTAGAGCTCGGTTAAACACAACAAAATCATCTACCTATTTCAGAACAAGTCAATATTAACCCTCATAATTTACTCTGATCTCATGAATATATATATATAAGGAAATAGAGTTATGGTCCACTAAAAAAAGACTTTAGCCTAAAATAAGTTATAAATCAGCGATCACAGTTGTACAAATGTCCGGTCACTATACTCTACCAGTGAAAGCTCCTTAAACTGGTGGATTATATGTATTAGCCGGTTGTGATGAGTTTTTATTTTTCATTTTAGTTTTTTGTTTTTATTCGAGCACACAACACTAAAAATGTGAAGGAAACATAGAACTAACCCAATAATTCCGCCAATGCAGTCATAAAAGCGTTCGACCTCCCCCAAATTCTTAACTAACAATCGCAAGGCCTTAATTTCTTCATCATCAATCCTCTGTCCACCAACATTCTTCGCAATTCCCTCATTCTTATCCCAATTCTCGATCATCTCGGCCAATCCATACAAAGCACTCTTCAACGAACTCCTCTTCGACTCGAACTCAAACTCGAACTCATCCGGCTTAACTACGTGCTCCTGCCCCGCCGCCACTACACACTTAATCAAATACAGCTCACCTTCCTCTAAACAATCAAAAACACCTTCACTATATGTACGGAAGAAGCTTTTAACTCTATCATCGCGGTCAAGGAGTTTGAGTTTGTCGTTTAAGTTAGAAAAGTTAGATAGGCTTGACCTTAGGGTTTTCAATCGGGCGATTTCCTTGTGGAAATCAAAGTTGGAAGGCGGCGGCGCGTGCTCTACAGGCGCTGTGGAGACGCGTGGAACAAGAGAAGAGTTAGAGGAAGAGGAGTGAGAAGAAGAGGAGGTTAAAAAAGTGAGAGAAGGGTGCTTGGTAGTGAAAGATGATGCGAAGTAGTTGTTGTAAGTAGAGGTGTGTGTATATTTGGTGAAGATTGAGGGGGTTTTAGGTTGGGGAATGAAGAGAAGGTGAGTGTTGTGAAGTGATGATCCCATTGTTTGTGGGAATGGGATTGAAAAGAGGGGAATAGAAATGGAGGGAGGGAGGGAAGGGAAGGGAATATGCCGGGGGAATAGAAATGAGATTCAAACGGGGATCAATCTTCTCATCCTGTGTTTTTATATTTTATTGGTTCTCCGTATTTCCTTTTTTTTATATGCGTGCTTACGTGGCTTTTTATTTTGGTTTGGTGTGTTTGCTTTGTGGAGTCCGTATGCTTTTTTGTGAATTTGGGAAAAGGTTTATTCTTCCAAATGTTCCTTCGATTACCGACCTTAGCAAAAAACGTTACTCCCTCCGTCCCAACCAAATGTTTACATTTGGTTTGGGCACGGAGACCAAGAAAAAATATAAAGAAGGAGGAGAGAAGTAGGAAAAATGAGTAAAGTGGTGGGACCCATCACTATATAATGTATAAAATGAGTTAGTGGAGAAAATTAGTGGATGTAGTTGATTTTTATATTATAAAACTTTACTATTTTAGGAAAGTTTAGAAATGTAAAGAATTGGATGGGACATCCCAAAAAGAAAAGTGTAAACAAATGGATGAGACAGAGGGAGTATAATGGAAGAATATATGTATCATTATTTTGTGATTTATTTTGTTTTGTCTTGTTTTTGCATGATTCGTTTTCAGCATTTTCTTTTTAAATTTTCTTTATTTCTCTCTGGTGTTAGCAAGCATATTTTTGTTATTATAAAACTTATGGAGATAATTTCCAGAACACCCTCACTATGGGGGTGTTTGGGGGAACTTATTTTTAGAATAAGTCAACTTATTTTTTAAGACAAAGTTAGAGAGATCCCTAACTTTTTTCTGAAAAAAGTTAACCTTTTTTTTTTTTGCAATTTATAGAATCTCAAACATACATTTAATACTTGTATAAAAATTTTTATTAAAATATAAAATTTTTGCCGAAAAATAAGTCCATAAAGACTTATTTTAAGTTTTCCCAAACATGCCCTATGTCACTTGGGTAGTTGTGTGTAAACTTGAAATTTCAATTTTTTTACACAAATGTACCTGTGCTAGAAGATGTATATAAATCTGATTTTCCCCACCACCTTATATCTATACTATCTAAATCTATACTTCTATACTATATCTCGAAGTAACTTTATATTGTACCTCTTAACTCAAAAAAAGAGAAAAAGAATAAAAATTAAGCTCCAAAAAATTCTTAGGCCATCTCCAACGTTGCCTTTATCTTCGACTTCATATTACTCTAAACTCTACTTCATTTCTTTATTTGTCTCCAACAATTACTCTAAACTAGGTAACAAAGCCGGCACGAAAATATTTTTAAAAATTATATACATAACATTATTATTTGTTAAATTTTATTATTTGAAAGTTAATATGATAAATTAAAAATTATGTGAAATGTAATTAAATTTGAATGTTTAAAAATTAAAGAGAAAAGAATTAGGTGAAAAAAAACATGTTTCAGTTAAATTCTTGAATATTAATAATAATAATAATTTTGTAGATATTGACGAACCTATTTTGTCGCATAAAAAATGCTTTTGAAATCCAATATTGACAAACATTTGCAAAGTTTGACATTGAATAAGTAAAAATAACATTTTTGAATTTTTTCTATTGTCGATGACATCATAAAAGACGTGATTGCTTAATTTGTTATTAAATTATTTGTTAGTAAAATTGATTGTACGATGAAAAGAATTAGAATGTAATTGTTGTGATGAGAGGTGTGATTGATTTCACTTGTCGATATATTTGGTTTTATGACGAAAAAAGCAGAATTCAAATGCATATTGTAAGTCATGCTTCATGTTTTTTTTGGAGTGATCTGACACCCGTATCTCTACATTTAATTAATTTTTCAGAGCATTTTATAAGAACTGTTTTGTTTGTAACATTAAAATTAAATTCATGGACACATCAAAGTGATACTCACATATTCTAATATTCTTTTATTAAATTTTATAATAAATTTGTACATATAATTGTTTTTAAAGCCGATGCTCGTTTTATAACACCCTTACTTTTTTTTTTGAATAGCAAAAAAAAAGAATATGTTTAAACAAATTCTCACTTAAATAATTAACGATTTTAAACACCGTCTCCCATCTCATAACATACATGCATGATTAATTGATTAGTAATAGTATAAAAATATGTTTAATTAGAATATTAATTTTTCCAACACAAACTAAACAAACAACGAATGGGTAATTTTTTTATTAATTTAATTGACGAAAAAAGGGTCCACTTGATTCAATTTAATCGAGTTGGTCACACCCCGTGTATAATTTGTTCAGGTATAAATGTAAATTATACGATATTACTTTTATTTAAATTGTGGATGTTAATCAAAAAATATATATACTTATGTATCTTATCATGATTCTCACGATCATTGATTACGAATTTATCGAAAAGTTAAAATCGTCTATTAATTATTGCCAAAAAATTTACAATGATTTTGAATAAGGATTAGAACTGACGATAAAAATTATTTTAATTTATTGTTCTACCTTTAAATAATGGTATTTTTATATAAACCATTAATATTTTATAACAAAATAATAATAATAATGTTCTAATAAAATGGTTAAACTTCTATATTAAATCTGAAATAAATTGTATTTAATATATATTTAATAGGTATAATTAATTATTGATTAAATTCAAGAAAATTATTTTAATAAAAATGTGAAAATTCAAGAAAAATATTTTGAAGCTTCTGAGTACAAGTCTCTCCAGTTTCCTGCTATTATAATAAATTTTTATATAAAAGTACTGTAATAGATAAATTAATTTCTACTATTCTTAAAAATTGATTGGTCTCTTATGAATTTTCTATTAAAAATTAATTTAAAAATAATTTATATGAATTATTAATTGGAAAAATATTTTCATTATATATATAAAAAATTTTGATAATCTTAAACACATCACAGACATATAAAAATAAAAATTACAGTATGAACGTAATATTTACAATTAAAAGTTACAAATATTGAATACAACTTAATAACGTCTTTTAAAACCGACACCACTCTCATAATATACATGTTCAATAATAGTTTAAGAATTTATTTAATTTGAATATTAATTTATTTTGACACAATATAATGAAACAATGGGCATATAATTTTTTTTATCAATTAATCTTCCGATAAAATGGTTGAGTTTGTTCAATTTAATTAGTTTGGTCATAACTCATGTGTGTATGTGCATGATTTGTTTACAAATTTCAGATATTAAGTAAAGATCCATGTACTTCCATAATTTACTACGATTCCACAATCATTGATAATAAAGATTATTTGAGAAGTTGGTTAATAATGTTTTTTAAAACCGACAGCCCTTTCATAATATACATATTCAATAATAGTATAAGAATTTGTTTAATTACAATAAAAAAATTATTTCAACACAATATAACGAAACAATGGGTGTATAGCTTTTTTATCAATTTTATCTTCCGATAAATGACTGGATTTGTTAAATTTAATCGATTTGATCATAACTAATGTATTATTTATTCATGTGCAAAATTGAAAATCTATCTGTAGTGTTTGTATACAATTCCATATATTAAATAAATATCTTGTACTTCCATAATTTATTACGATTTTCACAATTATTGATAATAAAAATTGCATGAGAAGTTAAGGTCGTGTACCCTATAATCATCCGAAAAGAAATTATAGTGATCTTGAATAGGGAATAAAAAATAACGTAATAAAAACAATTGTTATTCGTCATTTTAACTAAAAATAAACATAACTATATATAATTAACATTTAATATTGAAAAAATAACTATAATGTTCAACTAAAGTTTGCTAATTTTTAAACAAATTAAATAAAGTAAATTTAATATATGTTTAATAGGTGTAATTAATGACTAATTCAAATGTCATTAATAGCTATTTAATGCAAGAAAAGAATTTTAATAAAAAAAAAATCAAAAAAAGAAAATTCAAGAAAAATACCTTGAACTGTTCTGGTGCATTTCCGATCTCCGGGCATTATAATATATATAGATTCTACTCTATAGTTATTTTATGCCATTAAAATATTGAAACGTAGATACACACTGATATAAATATATATTCTCTCTATCCCATCCATTTCTTTACAATTTCCTTTTTGAGCCGTTCCATCATTTCTTTACATTACCCAAAATAGCAACTTTTAACAATAAAATACATTATTACATCCACTACTTTATTCCACTTTTTCAATACTTTACACTATTACACCCACTATTTCATTTATTTTAACAATAAATTCACTATTACACCTAGGGATGGGCATTCACCCCGGCCCGCCCGATCCCGATCCGTTCCCCGCACCGAACGGGGCGGGGAATCGGGGATTTTTTCGGGGACGGGGCGGGGAGCGGGGACAATTTTCAAAAAAAAGCGGGGAGCGGGCCGGGGACGGGATTCTAGGTCTCCCCGGCCCGATCCCCGAACCCCGCCCCGATTCTCAATCCCCGACTCGATTTCACCACATTAAAATATATATAACTATATATATTATTAATCATATATTAATATATACGAATTTCCAATACTTTATATTGGAAACAAAATGATATTTTAATCTTATATGTTTGTCTTTCTAGTAGTTAAATAACTTCATTTCCATGTTATTTATAATTGTTTATTTAAGTAATATTTTTTTATCTTAACATGTAATCTAGTTATAGTTGCTAATTTCGCTATATATCACAAGAAAAAATTATTTCAAACTATAGTTAATGTTTAATATTATTTAAATATTATTTTTTGTTTAAAATGAAATTCCCCGATTCCCCGCGGGGATCCCCGTTACCCGTTCGGGCCGGGGACGGGGAATAAAAAATAATCCCCGACGGGGATCGGGCCGGGGACGGGGATCGGGTTTGAATTCGGGGATGGGGGCGGGGATAGCACTCCCCGGCCCCGAAGTGCCCCGATGCCCATCCCTAAATTTACACCCACTACTTCACTTATTTTAACAATATTACATCCACTATCCTTGGTCTCCGTGCCCAGCCGCCATGTAAACTATTGGCTGGGACGGAGGGAGTACATCTGTGAGAGAGCTTCTTCTAGCAAGTGGCAGCAACTCATGTGCAGTAAATAGTGATGAAGATAAAGCCAACAGTACGCCTTCATATTTGAAGCCAAAATCTGCTTTACTTCAAATATAAAGATAGAGTCAAGCTGCGTTGGAGGAGATTTTGATGACTTTAACTTCATAATATAAAGATAAAGCAGACGGGTGGAGATGTCCTTAGAGCCTCTTTTAAAAGGTTAAGAACTTCTTCTCTTTCCTCTATCCAATATGAGCAACTAGTAGCTCTTAACTTAATATTTTATTAATAAAATAGTGGTTCTTCTCTCTCATCTATTGATTGTTTGTCCAAGTGGAATTAAAATATGAATAAAATTGATATGGGCTAAAAGTAAGCCCTAAAGACACATTTAATGTAGCATTAAATGGACCCAATATGGTCAAAACATGGGGCCCACCAGATGGGCCCAAAGCCTATTTACAATATTAATATCGTAATTAATATTAGGGGTAATAACCAGCTCAGCAATAAGAGTCAGATAAGGATATTACTCCTACCAAGCTTAGCCTCCAAGGCACAGAATTCGATATGGGAACTGACTCCTACAATGAAGGAGTCTAGAACCTTCCTCAAGGCGGTGACTTGCCCACCAAATCACCTAATTCTACCACGATTCTAGGGCTTCTCAGCCTATATAAAGGGTCTGACCCCTCATTCTCAGAACTACGTCTTGGCTTGATTCTCGATACGAGATACGTAGGCACTCTGTGAGGACCGATTAGTCTCGAACACGGAAACAACCATTAAAGTACGAAGCTCCCTAACCCTAGCATTAAATACAATTCGTAACCTAGTTTTTATTACACAACATTTGGCGCCGTCTATGGGACGAAGACATCAACCATGGTTCAAACACGAAGGACACCGACAATTACCGAGCCTCTGCCACTCAATTCTGCACCGCCCACTACGGATCCGGCGCCCCAGATGACCGGGGCGATTGTTCAACATCAAGTTTCTCAACCTCTAGGGACAACTTCCCATGTTGAGAGTACGTTACCTCCGATCATCCACACAAATCAAGGGACCAATCCTCTTCAGGTGGTGGTTTCTCCCTTGGTTGTCGATCCTAACAACCCCCCACATGGGGTCCAGATCCATACTACGGATCTCCCCGTGAACACCAACCCAATGTATGGGCTGCCTAACTACCCTCCTACTCAAGGAGCTGGACCTAGTGGCCACGCCTTGCAGATCCGAGATCGAGAATACTATGACTACTTGTTAGAATCTGAATATATATGTGATTATAGAGAGGGAAGAGAGAAATCAGTTGGGTTTTTATGTTGTTTTTACAATACATATGATCAGCCTTATTTATAGGCTCTATCTTGATTACCTCATTGCATACATCATTTACCTATACTATATTTTTCTAGCCTACCAAGTCTGATTGCAGCTTTGGTTTACCAGCAGCTTTGTTTGACACTCTTGTTTGACACTCCCCCTCAAGTTGATGCATATATATCACTCATGCCCAACTTGCCAATAAGAGGATGAAGCATCTTCTGATTTAAACCTTTGGTAAATATGTCAGCTATCTGGTCTTCCGATCGTGAATACCAATGGTATCGTTATTGATCTTCTCTTTTATGAAGTGTCGATCAATTTCGATATGTTTAGTCCGATCATGTTGAACTGGATTATGTGCAATGGCAATAGCAATAGCGGCTTTGTTATCACAATGTAGCTTCATTGGAGTTGCAGATGCAAGTCCCAATTCTTCTAAGAACAATTTTATCCACAATAATTCACGTACACCTTTAGCCATAGCTCTATATTCTGCCTCAGCACTAGATAAGGCAACCACAGGTTGTTTCTTGCTTTGCCAAGTAACCAAATTGCCACCAACAAATGTACAATATCCTGAAGTAGATCGTCTATCGTCTTGACATCCGGCCCAATCTGCATCTGTATAGCTTTCAACCCCGAGATGATTGTTTTTAGTAAACATTACTCCTTTTCCAGGAGCAGCCTTAAGATACCTTAATATCATATAAACTGCATCCAAATGTGGTTGACGAGGATCATGCATATACCTACTAACAATTCCCACTGCATATGATATGTCTGGCCTTGTATGTGCAAGGTAGATTAGTCGACCAACTAACCTTTGATATTGAGATTTCTCGACAATTTCACCAGCATCTCCACAAAGTTTATGATTTGCTTCTATTGGAGATTCTGCAGGTCTACATCCCAACATCCCTATTTCATTCAGAAGATCAAGTGTATACTTCCGTTGTGAGAGGAAGATGCCACCTGGACTTCTAAAGACCTCGATACCAAGGAAATATCGTAGTTTTCCTAAGTCCTTCATCTCGAATTCAGAGGCAAGCTTGCGTTTGACATTAGCAATCTCATAGGTGTCATTGCCGGTGATCACAATATCATCGACATAAACAATCAACACTGTGATTTTTTCATCTCGTCTTTTTACGAGCATGGTGTTATCTGAGTTGCTCTGTTTGTAGTCAAATTTAATCATTGCTCCCTGAAATTTGCTGAACCAGTCCCTTGGAGACTGTTTTAACCCATAAATAGTCTTCTTTAGCTTGCATATTTTCCCAGTGGTCGCAGCTGTAGAAAAACCCGGTGGAATATCCATGTAAACCTCTTCTTTCAGGTCTCCATGTAAGAATGCATTTTTTACATCCAATTGCTGAAGTTCCCATCCAAGATTTGCTGCACATGATATCAAGACTCGGATAGAGGCCATCTTTGCTACTGGAGCAAAAGTTTCCTGATAATCAATCCCGTAAGTTTGAGTATACCCTTTTGCTACAAGTCTCGCTTTGTACCTATCAATCAGCCCATTAGGTTTCTGTTTCACAGTGAATACCCATCTGCATCCTACTACCTTCCTTCCAGCGGGAAGATGAGTTAACTCCCAAGTGCCATTATGTTTCAAGGCATTCATTTCCTCTATCATAGCATCTTCCCATTTAGGATCACATAAAGCATCCTGCCAAGTATGCGGAACAGAAACACTAGACAAGGATGACACAAAATCAAGTGAAGATGGAGATAATGCATTATAAGATACAAAGTTTGAGATAGGATGGTTAGTGCAAGAACGTACACCCTTTCTTATAGCAATAGGAAGATCCAAAGTGGGATCAAGAGTACTACCATTATCGGGCTCAGTTATAGGAGCTGTAGGATCTACAGGATCTGATTCGAGGTCAGAGGTCTCTGGATGTGGTAAAGTGGTGATATCATCATTTCTTCGTCTAGAGTATGTAATCAAATCTGGTATGCCAAACCTATTTAAATCATCCGACTCATTATTCGTAGGCAACGATTTTGAGCTAATGTTTGGAATAGGTATATTCATGAACGGAAGTGATTCACTATCAAGGAGACTGTGATCTGACTCATTTGTTTCATTATCAAGACTATGTCTGTTTATCTCCCCCTGAAGCAAAGAGGAGGAGCCAGAAGAGAAGTAAGAAATGGACTCCCAGAAAGTAACATCGTAACTGACAAATACCCGACGTGAGGGAGGATGGTAACATTTATACCCTTTCTGAGTGGGGGAATATCCAATGAAAACACATCTAAGGGCTCGAGAATCAAGCTTATCTCGAGAGGGTGCATGGTTATGAGCAAAACATACGCTCCCAAATACCCGAAGAGGAAGTGGATGAGAAGAGGGTGCAGGAACACATGACAATGGTGTTTTGAATTTTAGAACCTTGGTAGGAAAACGGTTGATAAGATAAGCAGCAGTCATGACTGCCTCTCCCCAAAGATATTTTGGAACATGCATGGTTAGCATAAGAGACCGTGCAACCTGTGTTAAGTGGCCAATTTTTCTTTCGGCTACCCCATTTTGTTGAGAAGTTTTAACACACGTAGTTTGATGAATAATACCACATGTGTCCAAATAGGATGTAAATGGACCTCCATATTCAGTACCATTATCACTTCGAAGGATTTTAACAGAGGCATTAAACTGTGTTTGTAGCATATGATGAAAAGATTTAAAACACCCGAAAACTTCATTTTTTTGTTTTAGAAGATAAACCCAAGTTAATCGAGAATAACAATCAACAAAGACAACAAACCACCTATACCCATCATGTGTAGGATTTCTAAATGGACCCCAAACATCAGTATGAATAATAGAAAACAATGTAGAACTTCTTTTATTTCTGGGCGGATAAGTTGATCTTTTATGTTTAGCCAATTCACATGGTTCACAGAAAAAATCTTCCTTATTACAGTGTTTTACTAAAGCGGGAAATAGATGTGTTAAAACACCAAAGGATGGATGACCTAACCGTCTATGCCATTGATACAAGGATTCAGAAACAGAATTAGATGACACCTGATAATTTGAAGGAGAAACAGAATTCCCTTCCATAACATAGAGACCATCAACCACTTTACCACTGCCAAGGACCTTGCCTGTCATTAGATCCTGAAATACACAGTGGGAAGAAAAAAAGGTTACTGAACAATTGAGGTTGTCAGTAATACTGTGGATAGATAGTAAATTTGCAGATAAAGAAGGAACATGCAAAACATCTGATAATGGTAATGATGATGAAAGACAAAGAGAGGTGCCCTGTCCATGAATAGGTGCAAGATCTCCATTAGCAACACGTATATTGCCTGTTTTGTCATGATATGATTCCAGAATACTAGAATCTCCAGTCATATGTGCTGATGCTCCTGAATCAATGATCCAAGATGTTGGATATTTATCGGAAGTAAGATGGCAGGATATACCTGCATGAGCAGAATTAGCTGTAGGAGAAGGGGTCTTGATTTGTGACATGAATTGGCGGAAGGCGTTGAGCTCTGAAGCGGTCATCGTCCCTGTTGTAGAGTCAGGCTCGCATTCTGAAGTAGTGTGATGAGCATTAAAGGAACCCCTACTCATGCCTCTTCCAGATGAGACACCACGGTAACCACCTCGGCCACGTCCACCTCGTCCTCGAATTCTGAGATGAGGGTGCAGAATAAAACATGTCTCACGAGTGTGGCCTAATTTTTTGCAGTAGTCACATTGAATAGATCTTTCTCCAATTACAGCTATTGACACATGCTCCGGTTGTTCTGGTTCTGATTGCTGGACACCTTTAGTTAAGAGTGCAGATCGATCAGAAGGGACCATTGGGGTCATACTTTGCTTTCGGCTTTCCTCTAGCCTGACACGGCCATAGGCCTTTTCCACAGTAGGAAATGGAACTTGTCCGATAAGTTGATTTTTAATTGAATCATACTCATCCGACAATCCATCAAGAAACTTCATCACTTTTTCTTCAGTGATCATCTTCTGATATTTTTCTTGATCTTCAGCAGTTTTACACTCAAATATAGTGTAGTGTCCTAATTCACTCCATAATGATGTTAGCTCAGAATAATACTGAGCTAGTGTGCAGCTTCCTTGAGTCAATGCCCACATCTTTCGCTTCACCTCAAACCGCTTGGCTACATTCCCGGAGAAGGAATAAGTCCTAGTGAGAGAATTCCACACATCTTCAGCGGTATCAATGAAGATATAGCTTTTTCGAATATCTACCTCCATAGAGTTAGATAACCATGAACACACCATGGCATTTTCAGAATCCCAATCATCGAAAGTAGGATCATCTCCCAAAGGTTGTTTAGCTTTCCCATTGATGTATTTTATCATTTTATGAGACTTTAGTGTCATTGTACAAGCTTTGGACCATTCCAGAAAATTCTTCCCATTGAACTTAGGATTTACATACGGAGTTCCGTAAAATCCAGATTTTCTGCTACTTGTAGTAGTAATATTATTCGTATCGTCAACAACCTCATCCATGAATCTGGGCAGAATCTGGTGTGTTTTCTGGCAGAATTTCTGGGCAGAATTTTACCGAATCTGGGCTGAATCTGGTGTTTTTTCTGGGCAGAGTTTCTGGGCAGAATGGGGGATGTTTATAGTAGTTTTTTGGCAGAATCTGTGTTTGTGTGGGCAGTGTTATTCCCTTAGGAACTGAACCTTCTCTGATACCATGTTAGAATCTGAATATATATGTGATTATAGAGAGGGAAGAGAGAAATCAGTTGGGTTTTTATGTTGTTTTTACAATACATATGATCAGCCTTATTTATAGGCTCTATCTTGATTACTTCATTGCATACATCATTTACCTATACTATATTTTTCTAGCCTACCAGGTCTGACTGCAGCTTTGGTTTAGCAACAGCTTTGTTTTACCAGCAGCTTTGTTTGACACTCTTGTTTGACACTACTCTGGCCCCTATACTGAGGATTCATCGTCTGACGATGATAATCGTGATGAAGCCCCGAGAAGGCGACGTGCTAGTAGAGAACCAAGAAGAAGAACACAAACTATCCATGATGGACCCCCATTGACAGCTACTGAGAGAATCAAGGCTCATGAGGCTGAGATTCTAAGGATAAAGGAAGATATTGCAAGGGAACAAGCTAGGCTGAATCAAACTCAACCTCCTCCAACCTCAGGACCGATTCCCGTCATAGATTTAGAAAGACCTTCAAGAAGGAAGAGAAGGGCTGATGCCCCAACTGGAAGAACAACGAGGGTGGAAACCCCCAAAAGCAATCCCAAGGATCTGATGCCACTTGGGGATCCTGACGATCCCACACCCCCGTTTACTGAGGAGGTGATGAATGCCCGTATCTCGAAGAAGTTCAAGATGCCGACAATTAAAGCTTATGATGGAACGTGTGATCCCGCAAACCACGTTAGAACATTCTCAAACGCACTGCTGTTGCAGCCTACAAGTGATGCTTTGAAGTGTAGGGCGTTCCCTCAAACCCTGTCGGGTATGGCTCAAAGATGGTACAGCCGGTTGCCTGCAAATCAATCGCCTCTTTTAAAGAGTTAAGTGCTGCCTTTGTTAACCAGTTTATCAGTGGGAGAGTGCATGAGAAAAGTTCTGCATCTCTTATGTATGTGGTGCAAGGAAAGAATGAGAATCTAAGAGACTACCTTAAGAGGTTCACCAAGGAGACTTTGAACATCACTGATCTGGAAAATAAGGTGGCAATGGTAGCCTTAGAGCATGGCACCACCGGCCTATACTTTAAAAGGTCATTGGCGAAGCATCCTCCTGAGAATATGGCTGAGCTCCAGCGAAGGGCTGACAAGTATATCAAGGCTGAGGATAGTATAAAGAAGGAGGCCACAGTGAGCAATGGTCGAGGTAACAGTGATACAAAGAAGAGGAAGCATGATCAGGAGTATGATGCTAGGGACAAGTATCCCCGTACTAGCAAAGACTCTGAATCAGTACCAAAAAAGAATTTTGGACCGAGGTTTTCTGACTATGCAAGGTTGAATGCTCCTAGAAGTCAAATCTTGCTAGAGATTGAGAAAGATAAGGATTTTCGATGGCCGAAGCCACTCAAGGTTGACCCCGCAAAGAGAGATAAGGAGCAATACTATAGGTTCCACCGAGATGTGGGGCATGATATATATGATTGTAGGCAGTTGAAGGATGAGATTGAATTCTTGATCCGCAAGGGAAAGTTGAATAAATTCACTAAGGGTGAAGATAGTGGAACCCAAAGAAGGAACTACGATAGGAGAGACAATGATAGAAGAGATAATGATCATGATCGTAACACGCAGCCCCGAGGCCCAGTTATCAACATGATCTGGGGAGGCCCGACAGCGGCCGGTACAACTCGAAACTCTCGAAAGGCATATGCCAGGGAGGTGATGCACATCGTGGGAGAGGCCCCGAAGCGTGCTAGAACTGAAATCGTAATTGGTTTTGATGATTCTGATCTTGAAGGGGTGAAGTTCCCCCATGATGACCCGTTGGTTATAACCCCTGTGATTGGGAACTCAGAAGTGAAGCGAGTCTTGATAGACAATGGAGCTTCTGTTGATATTCTGTTTCATGATGCGTTTGTAAAGATGGGATACACCGACTCTCAGCTTACCCCAACCAATATGCCAATCTACGGATTTAATGGGGTAGAGTCCAAAGTTGAGGGGACTATTCAGCTACCCATGACAATTGGGCAAGAGCCTAAGGAGGCTACTCAAAAGCTGAATTTTCTGGTGATTAAGGCATCCTCGACTTATAATGCAATCCTTGGAAGGACTGGACTTCATGCATTCAAGGCTGTAGCCTCAACCTACCATATGAAAATCAAGTTTCCAACCCGGAACGGTGTTGGAGAACAAAAGGGCGATCATAAAATGGCAAGAAGTTGTTATGTGTCTGCATTGAGAGCTGATGGAGTCGGGGGGCAGGTACTTCCAATTGAAGACATGGATGTCCGTGGTGATGATGAACACCGAAGGAAGCCAACAGAAGATTTGGTCCCCATACCTCTAGAGCTGGGCGACCCTGAGAAAGTTACTTATATCGGAGCTTCACTAAAAGAACCCTTGAAGGGCAAATTGACGGCCTTCTTGCAAGAAAACAGTGACGTGTTTGCTTGGACTACAGCTGACATGCCAGGGATTGATCCCCAACTCATAACTCACAAGTTGAATGTTGATCTTGGGCGGAAGACAATAAAGCAGAAGAAGATAAATTTTCCTCCTGAAAGGCAGGAGGCCATTAAACAAGAAGTTGACAAGCTCTTAGAGGCTGGGTTTATTGAAGAAATTCAGTTTCCCGAATGGTTAGCAAACCCTGTAATGGTCAAGAAAGCGAATGGGAAGTGGAGGATGTGTATAGACTTCACTGATTTGAATGATGCATGTCCGAAGGATTGTTTTCCCCTGCCAAGGATTGATATGTTGATAGATGCCATAGCTGGACATGAGATGTTGAGCTTCATGGATGGGTTCAGCGGCTACAATCAGATTAAGATGCACAAGGATGACATCCCTAAGGTATCTTTCATAACTGACTTTGGTGTTTTCTGCTATCTTGTTATGGCTTTTGGTCTAAAGAATGCAGGAGCTACTTACCAACGACTGGTGAATAAGATATTCGCCCATCTGATTGGAAAAACCATGGAGGTCTATGTTGATGACATGTTAGTCAAGAGCCTACTCAAAGCAGATCACATTAAGCACCTCAGAGAGGCATTGATAGAGTATATTTATATATATATTTTAGATGATTTTATTCTCATATTTACTGTGTTTTGCATTGATTTGGATTTTTATTTAATAGATTTTATTGTTTTATTGTAGGAAATAAAGAATTCATAACTTGGAAGGATTTGGAGCAAAAAGAGCTATTTTGGAGATAAAATAGGAGAAAATTCGTAATATTGGGCTATACGGGCTGTTCTACACTGTTTTGGCCATATCTTGAGTTCCAGAAGTCAGAATTTGACGATCTTACTGTCCACGCGAAGCTTGTGGAATTATCTTTAATTCAGAGGTGGTCCAGTAAGCAAAATCCAACTGGAAGAGCCCAGAAACAGAGGAGAAAAAGAAGTGACGAATTTTAATTAAGGAATCCTATTCAGTTATGGAATCCTACTTGTAATTTATTTAGAGTATTAAAATACTTTTATTGGGTAAGACTTTTAGAGCCTATATAAACACATCTAGGGTATTATTTTATGAGGAGATACATACGTGCTCCTACTCTTAGGAGCTAGGGTTTTGGAGAGGAGACCATGAATTTCATTCTTGTGACAGGATTGATGATTGCAGGTTTTCTTATCTGAATTTCTTCTCAATTCTTATTAGTTTAATTATGTTTTCTTGTTTTACTAGTTGTTTTACTTGTTTAATTATTAGCGAGTAGTTATTTCTAGGGCTTAAAGGGAAGCCATGTTTGCACTAATATTGACATGATTTTCATAGTGGTTTGATTGGTTATGGTTAATTCTGATTGATATGTTTTAATCATTAATTTGTGTAATTGGCCAATATCATGGATTAATTATATGCAAATAGGGGTATGGATCGAGAGATTTACTTACTAGAGGCACACATACGATTAGCAGAATTGAATTTGAGTGCGAAAGCATCATTGGATTTCTGAGAGTGTTAATGCTTGAAAGAGATTAACTTGACTCTAATTACCTGATTGATTGAATTACTAAAAGTGGTTAATTGTGTTGAATGTTTCGAGAGTGTTAATGCTTGAAAGAGATTAACATACTCTAGTTATAGGATCACATTGATTGCTTTAGCTTAAGAGCCAATTGTGTAAGCATGGTGGACCTGATTGCCCTAGGTTTTAAATAATTTGTTTATCATCTGTTTAATTAGTGTTAATCTAGTTTAATTAGTTAATTAATATTCTCCAATAATCGTCTGACCCTTGAAACAATTAGCGATAACTGAAAAGGAATTAGTAGAACCTGTCTCCTTGTGGATTCGACCCGCTTGCCATTTGTACTAGCAATAGACACCGTGCGCTTGCGGTTAGGTATAATTTAACACATCAAGTTTTTGGCGCCGCTGCCGGGGAGACAACGAGTTTCTGTTGATTTTAATTTAGTTGTTTCGATTGTTTCCATTGTCTCGTTGGAACCTTTGTTCCAATTGAGGTAGATTTTACTACGTTTTCTTGGCTTTGTTGAGTGTCTACAGGTTTGCAATGGGTGAAGTTGATACTTTTGCACTACTCTCTTCCATGTTGGAGGCACGCACTCAAGAAATTTCCTCATTCAACCCTACAGAGCCCATTATGCGTCCAATGAGTATCAATGAGATGTCACAAGTGGCCCCTAAAACTTACAACTTCTGTCCAATTTGTGGTGTCCAGGGTCATTATGGTTTGGAATGCTATTACAATGTCTATAATTCTCAGAGTGCTCAGTTGGGACAAATGAATTCTTTTGAAGAAGGATATGGGTACAATCAGTATTCAAACACTTTTGATCAAGAATACGTGTATCAACCAGATTTCTACTACCAGGAGAATGGTGCTCAAAATTTTTCATATCATAATCAGCAACAGTTTGAGCAACAATATTATCAGTCATATGAGCAGCCGCCACAGCAAGAATATCAATATCCTCCTCTACAAGAAGATCTACATGTTTCTCAACCCAGTGTAGATGTGCAAGCTGATCAGACAAATGAGATGTGGGATATCTTGAATAAACTGCTAAAGAGTTCTGAAGAACAAGCCGAGAAGATCAAAGGACTAGAAACTCAAAGTTTGGCGATTGAATCTCAAATTGTAGAGTTGGCTAACTCTTCTACTACAGGGCAGCTCGACTATTTACCATCATCATCTATCCGATCCGAAGAGGACCTGACTGCTATCAATCTCACAAGCGATCAGGAATATGATAGTTTCTCCATGTATGTTGATGATGAGGCCATTGATAAAGAGAAGGAGTATGCCACCGATGACGAGATCAATGATGTTGCTGCTACCGAGAACAATGTGACTGATGATGAGGCTACAAAGGAAAGCAATACAGAGATGGTTGTTATTTCTCTTCCACAACCTGTGACTAAGCTACCATGTATTGATAAATTTGCTCTCAATCTAGCCTCTACTTACAAGGCTTCTTTGCTCAAGACTACTTATTACAAGGTTGACATGATGATAGTTGTCCAAGATGATATTTCTCAAATTCTGGTTGAGGATCCATACAAAGTGGCTCCTACGTTTCAAGCTCGAGAAGAGGGAGAAGATGGAAGTGTCGGCTTAATCTTTGATGTGATAAGCCAAGATGTCCGAATGACTCCAGTGAAAGTGAGGAGTGAAGAAAAACCACCACCAGAACCTCCACCTTATGTCAAGGGAGTTCAATATTTTCGTGGTGTCGAATTTTTTCGCTGTTTTATCACAAAGTTTTCCAAAACTGCACAAGCACTCTCTCTATTGCTTATTAATGACATATTTTATTTTACTAATGCTTGTTTGGAGACTTTCTGCAGGATAAAGACAACCACTAACACTCTTGATACTTTTTGTGGTGGCGAGTTTATGATCGAGAAAGTGGATATTACGCCTTTACCGGAGTATTTTTGAGGAGGTCAAGCTAATGACTCTAAAAAAAAGCGCTGCTTGGGAGGCAACCCATGATTTTTATAAGGTTAGTAGGTTTTTTATTTCATTTTCTTATTAAAAAAAAAATTGTGTTGTATGTGTTTTATTAAAATAAAAAAAAAAAAAAAAAAAAACTGATTTTCGAGCAGGCTGCAACTTTGTCACGCAGGTTGCGCCTGCGTTACTGACTTTCAGGCAGGTTGCGCCTGTGTCACGCAGGCTGCGCCTGCGTGTCTGACTTTCCCGCAGTCTGCTTCACTGTAACGCAGTCTGCCCCTGCGTTACAGCCCCCAGAATTTTTTTTTCTGCCGATTTTTGTTGTTTTTAACACAAATTCAACCCCAAATTTGATTCCAACTCTCATCCCCTGAATTCCTAAATCCTATTTTTATCCTAGATCAATTCCATACCATCCTAAATCTCTCCTACACTCTAAATTTTTTTTTATTCAACCTATCCATCATCTTATATTTATACCCACCTATCCATAACAAATCCAATTCCTTTTCTATTTCTTTAAATCTCTAAAAATTCAATTCTAAAGAGGAATTAATTGCAAGTTCACCTCTCCAATTCGTAGTGGGTTTATTTCTTCTCTAAAATCTTATTTGATTACGAATTTGTGTTCTTGTAAATTGGGATTTTGTATTATTTTTGGAATTTGGGCTATTTTTGGTGTGATATTGCTTGGAAATTATTGGTTGAGCTTCTTGGGAGTTGGGTATTGATTCTTATGGCTTCTAAGCGTGGGAGAGGTGATTCTAGTGTTGTGCAATTTTCGTCTCCAACGGCGGAGGTTGAATTTATAGGCGGAGGTTACATGGATTCCAGGGGAGTTTTCTTTCTTTTCTTTTTAGTGTAGTTTTATTTTGTTTTTAGTTGTAGTTTTGTATCTTGTATAGTTGTTCATTGAGGACAATGAACCGCTTAAGTGTGGGGAGGTGTTCTCAACGTAGTGTATTACTAGTTTAAAAAAAAAATTCAAAAAAAAAATTAAAAAATTAAAAATACCAAAAATAATTCTAGCAATGCAATTTGATTAGTTGTTGTATTTTGCTTGATACACCCATGCATGCGTAGAATTCTTGTGTTTATTGACGCTTTTGTATGAGAAGTGACGTGCTTTGTTCTTGTGCACACACTTACACTAGCAAGTTGAAGCTGGTAGACTTAATTGGATGTTGTAAGTGATTAGAATGACATGAATATGTGCAGGATGACTTGGTTTTCATGCTTTGAGTACAAGTAGGTGCGTTAGAGAGTCTTGTTACCTGGGATTGATTATGTTTTATCACACCAAGTGAGTTTTGAGCCTATATGCATATCTTTTGCATGATTTTTCGTTTGCTTGAGTGTCCACATGTTGTTTACATTGCTAGCACTTACTTGAGATCTTTCTTGAAATGCATGACATTACTTGATGATGAGATGATAAAGGCACTTAGGTTTAACCTCGTATTTCCCATATTTCCATACCTTTTATACATGATCAATTAGTCAACCCGTTGAGCTTAATCCTATTCTTTCGGTGACACACTACATTACTTGCCATTATCCTTTTTATTCTATTGGCCTTACATTGAATTTGAACCTAAATTGTCAAAGGCTATTATCGTGCTTAAGGGAGTAATAAGGTGTTCATAAAAGGGGGGTTATTGATGATCATACTTTTGGGGAATATTAATTTTGGGTTGATGCTTTCTAGTCGAAATTCATAAAAATATCTATGGATCATTGTGTTTATTCTTTAGCTCTCAAGAAAGAAAAAAAATAGAAAAAAAACAGAAAAAAAAAAAGAAAAGAAAAAAAAATGAATAAATTTGAGAGCATTTTTATGTTTGTATGATCCTTCTCCATTCGACTAGTCAAGTTATTATGTAAGGGTTATTGAAAAATCCAAGTGTGGGGAAGTATTTGTTTTAATAGAAAGGGAATTGGATAATGATTATTGTTGGGTACTAGCTTTTGACATTAACCTGTTTTAGCTTTACTTGACATACCTGGTCCCTAGCCCACGCTACAACCCGAATAAAGACCTTTTGATTGTCATCAGTAATGTATGTTGTGTTGAGAGTGAGATTGATTGCGAGTGTCAAGTTGTGTTTATGATTTTGTTGGAATTGAGTGATACACTTAACCTTGTTCTTGAGTGAATATTCGTTTTTGAGTGAAAGGTGAGTTATTACTTGTTTTGGCATAGGAGATCCCGGGTTTAGACTTAAAGATGTGTTTCTTGTGGGCTTAGCATGATTACCAACGATTTTTACACTTGACATGAATTTTTATGACCTTCTGCATGTTGGTTGAGTAGACTACGTGAATACTTGCACTTTCGACACCAAGACATCGTATGTTTGCTTTGATTCTTAAGTTGATGTGGCATGAGAGGACTTGTGTGTGTGGTGTTGTGTTAGCATTGATCTTTTGCATGGTTAGATGAATTTTGTGGGTACATTCACTATAAACCCTCACGAGACAACACTCGTCCTACTAGGGCTGCCTAGGGGTTTAACGGCTTGTTGCATATGCTCAATGCAATCGTGTCATCTACGAAAGTGATGTTTGTTAGGACTTAGTTTTTATTTCACTTATTTGCCCGAGGACGTGCAAATGCTAAGTGTGGGGATGTTTGATAGAGTATATTTTTATATATATTTTAGATGATTTTATTCTCATATTTACTGTGTTTTGCATTGATTTGGATTTTTATTTAATAGATTTTATTGTTTTATTGTAGGAAATAAAGAATTCATAACTTGGAAGGATTTGGAGCAAAAAGAGCTATTTTGGAGATAAAATAGGAGAAAATTCGTAATATTGGGCTATACGGGCTGTTCTACACTATTTTGGCCATATCTTGAGTTCCAGAAGTCAGAATTTGACGATCTTACTGTCCACGCGAAGCTTGTGGAATTATCTTTAATTCAGAGGTGGTCCAGTAAGCAAAATCCAACTGGAAGAGCCCAGAAACAGAGGAGAAAAAGAAGTGACGAATTTTAATTAAGGAATCCTATTCAGTTATGGAATCCTACTTGTAATTTATTTAGAGTATTAAAATACTTTTATTGGGTAAGACTTTTAGAGCCTATATAAACACATCTAGGGTATTATTTTATGAGGAGATACATACGTGCTCCTACTCTTAGGAGCTAGGGTTTTGGAGAGGAGACCATGAATTTCATTCTTGTGACAGGATTGATGATTGCAGGTTTTCTTATCTGAATTTCTTCTCAATTCTTATTAGTTTAATTATGTTTTCTTGTTTTACTAGTTGTTTTACTTGTTTAATTATTAGCGAGTAGTTATTTCTAGGGCTTAAAGGGAAGCCATGTTTGCACTAATATTGGCATGATTTTCATAGTGGTTTGATTGGTTATGGTTAATTCTGATTGATATGTTTTAATCATTAATTTGTGTAATTGGCCAATATCATGGATTAATTATATGCAAATAGGGGTATGGATCGAGAGATTTACTTACTAGAGGCACACATACGATTAGCAGAATTGAATTTGAGTGCGAAAGCATCATTGGATTTCTGAGAGTGTTAATGCTTGAAAGAGATTAACTTGACTCTAATTACCTGATTGATTGAATTACTAAAAGTGGTTAATTGTGTTGAATGTTTCGAGAGTGTTAATGCTTGAAAGAGATTAACATACTCTAGTTATAGGATCACATTGATTGCTTTAGCTTAAGAGCCAATTGTGTAAGCATGGTGGACCTGATTGCCCTAGGTTTTAAATAATTTGTTTATCATCTGTTTAATTAGTGTTAATCTAGTTTAATTAGTTAATTAATATTCTCCAATAATCGTCTGACCCTTGAAACAATTAGCGATAACTGAAAAGGAATTAGTAGAACCTGTCTCCTTGTGGATTCGACCCGCTTGCCATTTGTACTAGCAATAGACACCGTGCGCTTGCGGTTAGGTATAATTTAACACATCAGGCATTTGAAGTGCTGAGGCACCACAAGATGATGTTGAATCCAACCAAGTGTGATTTTGGCGTTGGATCTGGAAAGTTTTTGGGTTTGATGGTTTCGAAAAGAGGCATAGAGGCCAATCCCGACAAGATCAAAGCAATCTTAGACATGGAACCACCCCGTTCTGAGAGGGACGTACAGAAGTTAACTGGCAGAGTGGCCGCCCTAGAGAGATTCATCTCCAAGTCTGGTGATAAGTGCTTGCCTTTCTTTCAGGCCTTAAAGAAAGTGAGAAATTTTGAGTGGACTACAGAAAGCCAAGAGGCCTTTGAGCAGCTGAAGAAATACATGGCTGAGCCCCGTTGTTGGCCAAACCAATCCCTGGGGAGACTTTCTACTTATACTTAGCGGTATCTAAGCAAGCATTGAGTGTTGTTCTTGTTAGAGAAGAGAAAAAGGTTCAGAAACCTATTTATTACGTGAGCAAGGTTTTGCATGGAGCTGAATTGAATTACTCAACCATAGAGAAGTTTGCATTGGCATTGGTAACGGCCTCGAGGAAGCTACGACCATACTTCTAGTCGCACAAAATTGAAGTCCTGACGGACCGGCAGTTAAGGAACATATTGCATAGCCCAAAGGCCAGCGGAAGGCTAATCAAATGGGCCATAGAGCTTGGAGAGTTTGATATCAAGTATAAGCCTCGGACAGCCATTAAGGCTCAGGCATTGGCTGACTTCGTGGTTGAATGCACCATTAACAACCAAGAAGTCGGGGGCAGGAGATTATAACCACCCTTGAGAATGGAGATAAAGATTAAGAACTAGTAGCTGATCAGAAGGAATATTGGGTGCTCTATTTTGATGGAGCATCAAAAACAAAATCTAGTGGTGCAGGTTTGGTTTTGCAAAGCCCCGACGGGTTCACAGTTGAGTATGCATTGAAGTTGGATTTTCCTACTACCAACAATGAAGCTGAGTATGAGGCATTGATAGCCGGATTGGGTTTGGCTGGAGTCATGAGGGTCAAGAACCTCAAAGTGTGTGGAGATTCAAGACTGGTAGTCTCGCAAGTGAATGGCGAATTTGAGGCCAAGGATGAGACTATGGCAAAATACCTGAGAGTCGTGAAAGCTGTTATGACTCAGTTTGAGGAATGATATGTTGAGCACATTCTGAGAGAAGGGAACGTTAAGGCCGATGCCTTGTCTAAATTTGCTTCTTCTGAAATCGAGAACTATGCAGGGAGTGTTTACTTCCAGGTCTTGAAGGCCCCGACCGTCAACTCTAAGTTGGTAGCACCAATTGATGTAGGAGGTTTCTGGATTGATCCTATCAAAGCTCACCTCGAAACTGGATGGCTCCCTGACAATGCCCTGGAGGCACGAAAGCTGTCAGTAAGAGCATTGAGATATGCCTTGATCGAAGGCCTCCTATACAAGAGATCGTTTGTTATACCATACTTGGAAGTGTTTGAGGCCCCAAGAGACAAAAGAAGCATTGGAAGAAGTTCATGAAGGGATCTGTGGGCAACACTTGGGGGGCAGAGCCCTAGCTCACAAGATCACGCGACTGGGATTCTATTGGCCAGAGATGTTGGCCGATGCACAGAATTATGTTAAGAAGTGTTATAGATGCCAAAAGCACGCTCCAATTGTAAGGCAGCCGCCTGAGATGTTAACGTCAGTCAGCTCTCCCAATCCCATTTGCAATGTGGGGGATGGACATACTTGGTCCTTTCCCTATGGCTTCAGCACAAAGGAAGTTTCTGATAGTCGCCATTGACTACTTCACCAAGTGGATCGAGGCTAAGCCTCTAGCCAAGATAACCATCAAACAAGTTGCCCAGTTCTTTTTGGAGAACATAATTTGTAGGTATGGAATCCCGCGAATCCTTGTGACGGATAATGGGACGCAGTTTAACAATGAGGAGTTCAAGAAGTACTGTGAAGAAAACGCTATTGAGCTTCGATTTACTTTAGTAGCACACCCGCAAGCTAATGGACAGGCCGAGGTAGCCAATCGAATCATCCTTGATGGATTAAAGAAAAGGGTCGAACGCTCAAGGAACACCTGGGTGGATGATTTGCTGCCTATACTCTGGGCTTATCGCACTACTTGTAAGGTGACCACCGGAGCAACCCCGTTTCTGCTGGCTTATGGAGCCGTGGCAGTTGTGCCACTAGAGATTATGCATGCGTCACCTCGAGTTGAGGCATTTGAACCAAAGACTAATGAAGAGGGCATGAGACTCGCCCTAGACCTGATTGATGAAGTAAGGGACGAGGCAAACGCTAGAAATGTGGAGCATCAAAAGAAAGCATCCTTTTATTACAACCACAGGGTAAAGGAAAGGTTCTTCCAGCAAGGTGACTTGGTTCTAAGGAAGATAGAGGCTTCTGGAGTTGGCCAGAAGGGAAAACTAGCCCCTAACTGGGAAGGGCCGTATCGAGTCAAGAAGACGTTGGGACGAGGATCATACAAGTTGGAGACCTTGGACGGGGTTGAGGTGCCCCGTACTTGGCATACCTTGAACCTCAAAGTTTGTTATGTTTAAGCTATCCTAGCAAGGACTTAGTTTTTATCTATCTATTAAGAGAAGTAGAAATAAGGTTCGATGAAACCATTTCAGGGCTTAACGCCCCGAGTAGGACAATAATAAGTTATGTAAGGGCTGAGCCCATTTTGAATTATTAATGCAAGTTTGTTTTCCTTCAATGATTCTGTGATTTTGTTTATGTACCAAGCACCTGTTGAGTGTAAGTCTAGAAAGACCAAGTACCGAAAGCAAGTAAACAGACAAAAGAGGAAAACAAGCGCATAAATAAAGACCCCGAAGGGCCAACAGTTAAGTTACATCACTTAAGCAAATAAAAGTTTGATCCCGAAGGACCTTGGTTGAAAGCTAGAAATATAAAGCCACACGCGGCTAATAAGGCCATGCAAGGCCACAAACCAACTCCAGCTACTCCTCTGCAGACTCCTCTTCGCCGCTCTCCTCTTCCCCGCTCTCCTCCTCCGAGTCTTCACCGGAGTCATTTTCAGGCTCGGCCACCACCATAGGCTGAACCACAGCAACTCCGGCCCCTTCTTCTTCAGAGGATGAATCAGAAGAAGAACTGCCCTCATTTCGGATCAATCTCTTGCCAGGGATTGGTTGTCGAACCACTCCAACTTTCCTTGCGGGCGGGGGTTTCTTCCCGCGAGAGCCAGAAGAGTATGAGTCTTGGCTAGCAACTTGGACAGCTCCCTTAGAGTTGGATCCAGAACGTCGTTGACTGCCTTTGGAGCCGGATCCTGATGTCTGAGGAACAACTTTAGTTCCCGAACCAGAAGCTAGGTTAGCCGGGTTGACACCCCAGTTAGGGTAAGGAAAATTAGCCGGGTTGACAACAGAAGGATGCCTATGGCTCACAACATTTATCGCCTTATCCCAACCAACAGACATGTTGTAGGGGCGCACCTCATCGTCATGTTCGTCTATGAATCTCAGAAACTCTTCAGACTTATGATAGGCTTTAATCACTTTGTTAGCATCATCCATTCTCTTTCGAGCTAAAGAAGCAAGTTGCTTTCGGGAGGATAAGGCATTCGCTTCGGCGCGGGTAACCTGAGAATGTAGATCATCAATCTCTTCCTTGAACCTTGCTGAATCAGTCGTCAAGGATATATTCTCATCCCTGAAAGCCAAGCCTTGGGTAGAAACATCCTGGAAGTAGGCATTAGCCTGCAACGAAGAAATTGATAAGGTATGAGAAATTTGTAAAGGATAAATCACACCGAACTTACTAAAAAGAGTGTCATACCTGATATAAGGCTTGAGCGCCCAGAAGCTGATTTTTGTTCATCTTGTCCCCGGCATGTAAAGTCACCCTATCGGGAGGAGTGATTGAAAGCTTGGACCAGTCTAGAGCTAGGTCAAGACTCCCACAAATCGAGTCTTGTTCACATATACCCCATGACGGTATAAAAGGGGTCCTGGTAACCCCATCAACATTTCGGGATCTTTTCCCGCCTTGGGAGCAGCCTTCCAAGAAGTGAGGGACTCTAGGCTTAGTGGGATTCAGTAACTCTGCAGCCTTTTTCTTCATCCTTTGAGTCACAGTCGGTTGGTTTTGAGGACGACTGTCAATCTCCTCAGCAGCTGAAATGCAACGAGAAAAACATCGGAATAAGAACAAACAGAGGTCATAATATGGCTAAGTAAGAAAATTACCCTCAATGGAAAGAAAGCTAAGGCCGGACTCAACAAGATTCTTTTCATTCAGAAAAGTCTTATAATGGGTACAACCATCATCAGCTAGGAGCTTATCTCGATCTAGTAACTCCGAAACCGTAAGTTCACACATGAAATGTGAACTATCTTCCACGTGTCCAAATCTCTTCACAAAGTAGTTGCCCCAATCACCACCTTCCCACTCAAGGATTACAAACTGTCTTTCCCAGAAATGTTGAGAATCTGGAAAAGAAAAGGGATTCACCATGTGCGGGAGTTTGGTTCGGTGTTGAAGGCTAATCCATCCTTTTTTGCAATCAGTGAAGTTTCTGGCCTCGAAAATACTCCGAAACATTATAGTAGACAAGGGAATTTTCAGCTGACGGCACCTTATTATGAAAATAATGATGTACCTCCAGGCATTGGGATACAATTGACAAGGGTGAATTTGATACTCCGCCAACAATCTGATGATAAAATCATCAACCGGAAATCTGAATCCAGCTTCTAGGGCACCCCAGGGAACACAAATCCTCTCAGGATGCCAGTTGCAAGTTCTGTCAGTTAGACTTGGAAGACGAACCTTAATAGCATCTGGGAAGTAGTATGTTCTCTTGATCTCTTCGACATCTTTCTCCTTTAACTTGCATGGACTATAAAATGAATCTAAGCTTGCACTATTTGGAAACGCATCCCTCATGATGTTTAGCAGATCTAGTAAAGATTCAAATTTATGCTCAACATATGAAGGGGGTTTTATTTTTTCTTTACCTTTTGCTGTCCTCATCTTGCTTCTCTTGGCGAATGCTTCCATCATAGAGACTGGGGGAGCAACTGAGCGGCTGTCTTCTGACATCTTGATCTAGAAACCTGAACTTGATCTTGAAACTTGATCCCCGATTGGGACTAGAAATCTTCAGAGCTTAAGAACTTGAAAACTTTGAAATGAAGAAGTGAATGAAATGAAGGCCACCACTCTTCTTTTATAGAAGAAGCATGACCTGCTGTGTCAGGTCGAAGTTCAGCTTGATTCGCGTTTACAGGTCATCTATCGTTTAAAGATGAAAAAAGGACAGATATTGCTCGTTTTATACAGAAAGGATCGTTATAATTCATACAAACCGGAGAGAAACAGCTGATGTAATTGCTAAAGTTGCAAAATAAATGACCTCTGAAAGGTTAATTATGCTTAAAGAGTTAATTAAGAAGATCAGCCGTAAGTACAAGGTTAGCAATGCTAATTGTTAACTAAGGAGAAATATCGTTAGAAGTCACGAATGACCAAACTGACGACTTGTGATCAAGATCAAGATTCTTGATCCTTAGGATCACGGATGGTTTTAGATCCTAGATCCCTGATAACTTGAGATCAAGATCAAGATTCTTGATCCTCAAGACCACGGATGATTTTCAGGTCCGGGCAATTTAGCCAACCACCAGCTGGCCGACCACGACACCCGGAGGGCCGTCGCCGACCACGAGGTGGCCGACCACGAAGCAACCGACCGCCACGCCCGAGGGAGCAGCAGCCGACCACGAGACGGATGACCACCGCACCCGGGGGTATGCCAGCCGACCACCGCACCCGGGGGTGTGCTAGCCGACCACCAGCTGGCCGATCACCCTCCAGCCGACCATGGTTCGGCCGACCATGGTGTTTTAAGGCCCTTCGGCAGATCAGCAGGTAGCCGACCACAAGCTACCCGTTGATCCGGCCGATCACGGGTAGTTTGTGGTCCAGAACCTGACTTTTTTAGCGAACCTCGGATAGTTTTCAGACCTAGATCTCGACTTTTTCAGCGAATTTCGGATAATTTTCAGTACTGAAACGAGATTAATATTAGCACAGATTAGTGCCGTTTAAGCACAGATTAGTGCCGATAAGCACAGATTAGTGCCGATTAGCACAGATTAGTGCCGTTTAAGCACAGATTATTACCGATTAGCACAGATTTGTACCGATTAGCACAGATTAGTGCCGTTTAAGCACAGATTAGTGCTGATTAGCAAAGATTAGCGCCGATTAGTGCTGTTAGTGCCGTTTTATGTCGTTTAACATCGTTTAACACTGTTTAAACGTTGTTTAAGGCTGATTAGCGCTGTGTAGTGCCGTTTAACACTGTCTAGTGTCGTTCAACATCGTCGTAAATGCGTCGGTCGCTCCACGCTTTACATTAAGATGATATTGTTGAAAGTACTCGCGTAAGAGCAATAAACCTTGACCCAAGTCTCGGAAAGGCCGTTAAAACTTCAAGGAAAACCTGATCAGTTTTCCTAGAAGTTGGGGGGCAAATGATATGGGCTAAAAGTAAGCCCTAAAGACACATTTAATGTGGCATTAAATGGACCCAATATGGTCAAAACGTGGGGCCCACCAGATGGGCCCAAACCCTATTTACAATATTAATTTCGTAATTAATATTAGGGGTAATAACCAGCTCAGCAATAAGAGTCAGATAAGGATATTACTCCTACCAATCTTAGCCTCCAAGGCACAGAATTCGATATGGGAACTGACTCCTACAAGGAAGGAGTCTAGAACCTTCCTCAAGGCGGTGACTTGCCCACCAAGTCACCTAATTCTACCACGATTCTAGGGCTTCTCAGCCTATATAAAAGATCTGACCCCTCATTCTCAGAACTACGTCTTGGCTTGATTTTCGATACGAGATACGTAGGCACTCTGTGAGGACCGATTAGTCTCGAACACGGAAACAACCATTAAAGCACGAAGCTCCCTAACCCTAGCATTAAATACAATTCGTAACCTAGTTTTTATTCCACAACAAAAATATAAAATAAAGGTCATAATAGAGAGCATTGTTGGAGTTGAGTCAGTTGACACACAAATCAATGTAATAACTTGCTAAGAGCTTAATTGTTTATAATATATTTAGGAGTGAGTTAAGAGACCTTTGGAGATGCTCTTATACTATAACCTATACTATATATTACATCCTTATATTATATCCTTATATATAATAAATGTAAGAGAGATCTTATCCATAATTTCGATTTGGTTATTGTACCGTTAAAAAAATCTCAACAGTCGAATATAATATTTTTAAAAATAGATGATCATGATTATATCATATTAAAAAGAAAATTATAATCTAAAAATGATATAATTAAAAATGTTGTATTATAATTAAATTTTAAAAACAAGTTATAATCTGAAAAGGATATAAAAGATTGCATTAGAATTGAATTTTATCTGTTTATTTATTTATTAATATTAAAAAAAGGTTCATATTTACTATTTAAGCTCTATCTCGAGATATAGAAATCAGATTTGGATGATTTTACAATCCACACGAAACTCATAAAATTATCTTTAAATTAGTGATGATTTAACAATTATTATCCAAATGAAAACACTCAGAATCTCAAGAGAAAATATAATTACGAATTTTTAAATTAATCCCATTTAGTGTAGAAAACCTACATTAATAATACTATTCAATATAGAAAACCTAATTATATATGTTTTAAATCATTGACAAGCATGATTCAAAAAAAAAAAATCATTCACAAGCACTTTTTCGTGTTTCAATATAAATACACTTTTTACTTTACATGTTAAAATATTAAATATTTTTTATGCTATATCCAACGTTTTTAATCTATTTATTTTAAGATCTAACAATTCTTATTTATTTTATCATATTGAGGACCAGACTACCAACTACAAAAGTTTTGGAAAAAATCCCTCCTACACTTACTAGCTTATAACCCGTGCAATGCACGGGTTTCTTGTATTATGTTATAAATTTTATTTAATATTATAATTATATTTTTATATAATAATTATTCTTAATATTTTTTAAAATTTTAATTTTATATAATTTAATATACTCATGTTTACGGATTATACTAATGTTTCCTTATTATATAAACAACGCATATGATTTTTAACATATTTTGGTTTCTTTTAATATGTCATAAATTTTATTGAAATTTGTGTTATATTTTTATATAAACATTATTTTTAATAATTTTTTTTAATTTTAATTTAATATAATTTGATATATTCATGTCTAATGATTATACTTATGTTTTTATATTATTAATAATATATACTAATTTTTAATATATTTTATTATTAATTGAAAGATATGGTGTGATATTTTTGGATATATGTTAATGATTGCAAGATTAATTTTAAATTAAAAGTTAATGTGTTTTAATTAGGAAAGAAATATTAATGATTGAAAGATACGGTATATTCATGTTTTTAGGTGTTTATTAATGGTTGAAAGATATGGTGCAATATTTTTGGATAAATATATTAATGATTGCAAATTTGCAATATTAGTTTTAAAATAAAAGGTAACGTGTTTTAATTAAATAGAAGTTAACATGTTTTAGATAGATAGAAATATTAATGATCGAAAGATATGGTATGATTTATGTTTTTAGTTATTTGTAAAGGGTAATAATTTAAACTAAAAGGAAATCGAATCTTAGACTTTTCAATATAACAACTTTTAATATTGTTATATCTAACGGTCATGATCTATTTGAGTTGAAGATCTAACGGTTATGAATAACTTGGTTAACCAAACTACAAACTACAAACTACAAAAGATCTCTAGTTTGCTTATAATAATATAGTATAGATTATTGAAACTGTATTTGGTTGTTAGCACAACTATCTTCAAATAATAAAAAGGTTATTTTGATAATCAAAACAAATATAAGTAGATTTCCTAAATAGAATAGAATTTTCAATATAAAAAATAGTCAACTTCATCTCTCTTTTGTTTCTTGGTAGTTTTAATTGGAGAAAATTGTTAAATCATCACTAAATTAAAGATTATTTTGTTAATTTCACGTAGGCCGTAAAATTATCGAAATCAAGTTTTAAGAATTCAAGATAAAACACATAATAAATTGAACGTGTAAAATCTTTTATACATATATATATATATATATATATATGGTATTTACCAAAAATACTAGGTTCAAAATTTCTATTTGCAAAAATGCCATCTCCTCTAATTAATTGCAATTTTACTAAACTAAGTTTCAAAATTGCAAAAATACTAGGTCAACCCCCTCCCCCCTCCTTTCTCCCTTCACAGCCGACTTTCAACACTTTTTTTTAAGGTGGAATGCTATTTTGGTGGATTTTGGTAGACCCGGCAATTTTCGACACGACACGAAAAAACGACACGAAACGACACGAAAATTTAGTGTCATGGATTTGCATTTTTAGTACACGACACGAAAGTACACGGACACGAAAGTACACGACCGAGATTTAGTGTCGGGTTTGGGTTTACCCTTCAAGTACACGACACGACACGAAGTACACGAAATAAATAAATAAATAAATAAATAAATATATATAAATAAATAGTTAACTGTTTTGTTTTGTTGGTATTAGATATTAGATATTTTAATATTTTTATTAGACATTTAACATTTATATTTGTGATTATACATAAATTTATAATAATATTTATAAATACTATGTAAAAATACATTTTTAATATATATTTGTAAAAAAATAATCGAAAATTGTAATATTTTAATATATTTATATATTTATTTTTATTCTTATTATTAATTAAAATAACACGAAACACGACACGAAACGTACACGAACACGAAAGTACACGAACACGAAATGACACGAACCCTAAACGTGTGGGTTTGGGTTTAGCATTCAGGTACACGAAACACGAAAGTACACGACACGAAACGACACGACCCACCTGTTTTGACAGGTCTAGATTTTGGGTTGCAACTGAATGCAACCACATTCAACCACGACTTCAACACTTTTTTTTAAAGGTGGGGTGATATTTTGGTTGCAACTGAATGCAAACACATTCAACCACATTTAACTATTTTTTTAAGGTGGGGTGATTTTGGTGGATTTGGGTTGCAAGGCCCCGCCGGGGGCAATATTCAACGAAATGCAACCACATTCAAATTTTTTTTAGGTGGGGTGATTTTGGTGGATTTGGGTTGCAAGGTCCCGCCAGGGGCAATATTCAACCAAAAGCAACCACATTCAAAAAAAAAATTTAAATGGTGGGGTGATTTTGGTGGATTTGGGTTGCAAGGTCCCGCCAGGGGCAATATTCAACCAAATGCAACCACATTCAATTTTTTTTTTTTAAATGGTGGGGTGATTTTGGTGGATTTGGGTTGCAAGGCCCCGCAGGGGCATATTCAACTAAATGTAACCACATGCAATTAAATTTCTGATAACTGAAAAATGGAACTTGAAATCAGAAATTTAATTGCATGTGGTTACATTTAGTTGAATATGTTCCTGCGGGACCTTGGAACCCAAATAGCACCCACCTTAAAAAAAAGTACATAGACGGAAGGGAATGAAAGGCGGTAGGGGAAGGAGGGGGAGGGAAAGGGGAATCCTAATATCTAGTATTTTTGCAATTTTGAAACTTAAGTTGGTAAAATTGCAAATAACTATTTTTAACAAAAGTAAATGTACAAAAATTTACTTTTTCCTATATTTTTATAAAAAAGGCTTATATATATATATCAATTTCATAACAACAATTTGATATGTAAATTAAGAACAAATAAATAATAAAAAAATTAATATAACAAATATTAGAAAAGGAGTAGTGCATTACACGAATTATCCATTTGATAGTCTTTAGTTTTTCCTTCCTGCCGATTCACTCTCTCAGTTTATCTACACTAAAGCTTGCGGCTCTAACTGGAATGGGTGATCTTCTGCATTCCTGTTAAAACATTTTGCATCTAACTCTTTCCTAATTAGTATAACCGGCATTAACTTTATTATCAATATCAACATGGCCGCTCAACTTTAACAGAGCTAGTCCTCTTCTGGCCTAAAAGCTCCACACAGCGGCGCTATGAACCCTGAAGAAAGAACTGGTGAGAATTTATGTATTACATAGACAAGTTGAAGCACCATGGACAAGAACAGTCCTAACTCCTAAGCAACATTTTTTTTGACTAGTAAGTGCGGTACACAGAATCACGTGCTTCCAATTTACACACAAAATATTTTCTTTCTGAATTCCTTGACTAGGTTAAACTGTTAAAGAGACAAAAAAATTTGTTTCACCGAGTAACAAACAAGGCTAAAGACATTTCAGTAAAGCTCAACAAATTTTCGGTATTAACATGTATAGCTCAGGAAATGAAATCATCAAAAGATTCTGATTCACTCGAGTTCATGGATGCGTACACCATGAAATTCCTCATGAATACCTAAACAAGGTAATTCATTGGTGTCGTGTACTTTCAGGTTTCGGGTTTCGTGTACTTTGTGGCTGGAAACTAAAACGACACGAAACCAAATCGTGTACCCAAAACTATAACACGAACACGACCTGACACGAAAGGACACTAAACTATACAAACCTTTTCGTGTACTATCCGCGCACACAAAATGAAACAAAATGGAACTGAAACAAATGGAAACGATACACGAAATTTTTTAAAGTTCACGTTACATATTCAAATTTTAAAGTTTAGTGTCTAAACAGAAGTGACAGTAAAAGGTACTGAAATTTAAAGCTACTGTTCTTCATCTTCATTTTCTTCACACGCATCTGCAAACTCACTCTACCATTCGTCAACGATTCTCTGCAGAAGTGCAAATACAGTAGTTATAATAATGGGTTACTTTCCATATTATCAAATGGGTTAATATCTCCTTGGACAGGGCAAAAATGAATGGGGAGAATTAAACAAAAAAATAAGAACTAGAAAAATTGTAACAAGTAACAGAGAAAAAAGTCTTTGAAAATTGGAACTCCTACAAGAATCGGTAATATTAGAGGAGACAATAAGGGAGAATCGCATTAAAAGTATAGGAGGTGCAAGCAATGTAAAAATACGAGTCATGACTGTGGTGGGTAAACATGGTGACAAAAAACAACCAAACAATGACCATTATTGCGGAACAAGAGCCTTTACAGCTACAATTTGTATCTGGAGAACAGATGAGGACAAGCATTATTCTACAATTAAATTTTAGGTACATAAGAAAGGACATGAACCACTTATCTTGTATGGAGTTACCTATTTTGAGAAGGAAATATTCAAAAACTAAAGTCGCATACCTGAAAGCAAGCACTTCGGATGCTATGCAAGAAGAGTTGGATCTTGTACTTCTGATAAGAGTAGGTTTCGCAATAAAGAGTTTCTAGTTGCATCTGCTAGGAAACCACAATCAACCATTTTGTTTGCTAGTTTACATGCTTCATTATACTTCTTCTTTTGAAGACATCCACAAATGATCATATTATAAGTGCCCCTATCATGAACTAAACCATTCCCACTCATCAAGTGAAATAAAGACAGAGCTTTATTAACGTGCTGGTTCCTGCAAAGACCATTTAACATGGTGCCATATATCACCATATTCAGCATATAGCCTTGATCTTGAATTTTATAAAAGAACGTCAATGCTTCCATTGGTTTACCCAGCCGACATAGCCCATATAACAAAATGTTATGTGTTTCAACTGTAGGTTGCAGACCTTCACATACCATATTTCTGTAAAGATCCATAGCTATGTCCAGTTTCAACTGCCTGCAGTATGCATCCAACAGAATGTTATATGTATGACAGTCAGGCCTCATCCCCTTACTTCTAATAGTATTCAGCACAGCCAATGCTTCTCCTATTTGCCCTTTTGCAAAATATGCCTGCGTGAGAGCAGTATAGGTGACTATGTTAGGATATTCACCCCTTTCATTCATCATCTCAATAATCTTCTTTGCATCGTCCAACTTCCCAGACTTGGAATAAGCATCGACCAATATTGTATAAGTATGAACATCTGGAGAAATTTTCATGTCATCAATCATCTGTTTTAGCAACAGGCTAACCTCTTCCCATCTATTTAGGCTGCATAGGACCTGAATGATTGGATTGTAAGTCCAAACATCTGGTAAAATGCCTTTCTCTGTCATTTCAGATTGGAGGTTCAAAGCATCATCGACATGACCTTGCTTACATAACGAATCGATGACTGTGTTATAAGTCACAATAACAGGTTTACAATCTGACTTCTCCATATATTTAAACAACCAGAGAGCCATATCAGTATGGCCTGTTTTACAAAGGCCATTAATCATGGTGTTATAAGTTATGACGTTAGGTTGAAGTTCTCTGAATTTGATGAGGTTTGTATAGAAAAGCCTAGCCTCCGCAGACTTATGCTGGGAAAGAAGCCCCCTAATTAGAGTGGTATAAGTTACGACATCCGGCACAAAACCACGCTTGAAGATGGCAGCAAGCAATGAGAAGGCATAGTCGAGTTGGCCACAGTGACAACAACAGTTGATTGCAATGCTAAGGGTTATAATACTAACAGGAATCCTGACTGTACACATATCCCTAAAGAGAGAAACAGCTACGGGGTAATGTTTCATTTTTACAAGTATGGTGAGCAGCTGATTAAAGTGAAAATCACGAGGGAGAGGTCGCATTTTGAGCATTTTACGGAACAAGCCAAGAGCATTGTCAAGATTATCAAAACCAGATTTGTTCTCATTTAGTAATTGCTGCACTTTTAAATATGAATCGGGGATACGAGTGGATTGAGAAATGTAACTAGGGTTTGAGATGGTACTATTAGAATGAGAATGAACAACACGAATTGATGATGATGAAAATAATTCAAGACAAGAACAAGAGCAAGTAGTACCTAGCCGTTGTCGTCGGAGTAAAAGTGAGCCATATCTGGAGGTAACACTCGTCAAACCCATTTTTCTACGCCTCGCGCTCTCTCTCTCTCTCTCCCTCGTTCTCTCTCCTTGTCAGTTGTCTTTCTTTCTCTCTCACTCACTCTCTCTTGTTTTGTTTACTCAGAGCATCTCCATGGTGATTTTTACATCAGAACACTATTTTCAAATTTAATTCCAACCCATTTACTTTAAATTTTAAAAATGGTGTAAATTTTAGTTTTGGGTTGGGGAGGAATTTTACACCAAAATGATGTAAAAGTACAAATTTGATGTTGGGTTGGAGATGGTTTCATAAAGAGTAGATGAGAAATGACAAATGAGATATCTATGTAAATGTGGTTAGAAATCAACCACGTATGAACTATTTCTTCTTCTTTTTTTTTTTTGAAATGAACTAGGCGATCAAAAAAAAAAAAAAAAACTGGTATGAACTATTTCTGCTTTGAGGTTGTAAATATCAGTAATTATACAAAAAATGACTTCTTTCCGTTTTGGCGTTTTTTCATTCAAACTTATTTTACTTTCTTGAATTTTATTTAATAAAATCTAAATCATCTAAAATTACTTCTAAAAAATAATAATAATTATATGATAGTCCATGTTTTGCACAGGTTATATACTAGTAATCTATCTATACTATTATATAAAAGCCGAAATATTAAAAATTTGGTCGGTCGGTACTTATTGATTTTACTTATTTACCCTTACTCAATTACAGATAAAATCTATCCTATTACCTAATCAATTTCCTTTTTCAGGTTAAACATATTATCTTTTCTATTTTTCAATAACTAAATAAATTCATTTTCAAGTAAAATACAATATCTTTTATATTTTATCTAACTAAAAATTTTCCTTTATTAATCAATTTCCTTTTTCAGGTTAAACATATTACCTTTTCTATTTTTCAATAACTAAATAATTTCCTTTTTTTTTTATGTAAAATACAATATTTTTTTACATTTTATCTAATTAAAATTTTCCTTTTTTTAAAAACACTACGAGCAATTTTGTTTAATAAAATAACATAATTATATTATAATTACCATTAACTGATCAATTACCCTTTTTCAACCAAAACACGTTATCTTTTCTTTTTTCTCTAACTAAGCCGAAAGATTGAAAGTTTGGTCGGTTTGGTTATCCTAATAATTAAAATAAAATAAATAATAATATTATTAAAACTAATTACTAATGTTAACGTAGTTATATTTCGATTAAAATTCCTCCACCCGCATATAACTTCTTCTTGGACTCTTTCTTATATAAATTATTAAAATAAATAATAATATAATATAATTAATGATAATTAGTCGATTGCCCTTTTCACGTACATTTACTTTTAATTGAACATATTACCTTTACTTTTTATAAATACCTAAAAACATCAATCGTATCATATCTTCCAATCATTAATATTCCTTCCTAATTAAAACGCGTTACCTTTTTCTTATTTAAAACTAACCTTACAATCTATACTATTATATTAAAACTGAAATATTGAAAGTTTATCGATTTGGTAATTGGTATGATTATCCTAATTATTAAAATAAATAATATAATAATATAATTAGTGCTAATTAGTTAATTGTCTCTTTATTTGAAGATATTAATTTTTATAAACACCTAAAAACATCAATTGAACCGTAACATTTGATCATTAATATTTTTTTCTAATTAAAATACGTTACCTTTTAATTTAAAATTAATCTTGAAATCATTAATATACTGATATACACCCAAAAATATCTAACCATATCGTCCAATCCTTATTTTTAATAATAAATAAGAATCATTAGATCTAATAATAAGGTATATTATATCATTATATGTAATTAATGATTAATGATTATATAATAACATAATTATATAATATAATAAAATTTATAATATATAAAAAAAAACCCGTGCATCGCATGGGTTATAAGCTAATCTATACTATTATATTAAAGCCGAAACATTAAAAGTTTTAAAACTTTTGGTTTTCGGTTTGGTTATCCTAATTATTTTGGTTTTCGGTTTGGTTATTGTTGTGGAATAAAAGCTAGGTTATTAGATTGCGGCTAGGGTTTGCTGTATTTAATGCTAGGGTGCATGAGCTTCATGCTTTAATGGCTGCTCTCGTGCTCGTGGCTGAATCTTCCTTCACAAGATGCCTACGTACTTTGATGAATATCAAAGATCAAGCCAAAAAATGTAGTTCTGAGAATGAGGGGTCAGACCCTTTATATAGGCTGAGAAGCCCTAGAATCGTGGTAGAATTAGGTGACTTGGTAGGCAAGTCACCGCCTTGAGGAAGGTTCTAGATCCTTCCTTGTAGGAATCAGTTTTCTTGTTGAAGTATGTGCCTTGGAGGCTAAGTCAGGCAGGAGTAGTATCCTTATTTGGCTCTTATTGCTGAGCTGGTTATTACCCCTAATATTAATTACGAAATTAATATTATAAATAGGGTTTGAGCCCATTTAATGGGCCCCACGTTTTGACCATATTGGGCCTAATTAATGCCGCATTAAATGTGTCTTTAGGGCTTATTTTTAGCCCATATCATTTGCCCCCCAACTTCTAGGAAAACTGATCAGGTTTTCCTTGAAGTTATAACGGCCTTATTCGAGACTTGGGTCAGGGTTCATTGCTCTTACGTGAGCATTTTCAACAATATCATCTTAACATAAAGCGTGGAGTGACCGACGCATTTACGACGATGTTGAACGACACCAAACGGTGTTAAACGGCACTACACAGCGTTAATCAGCCATAAACAACGTTTAAACAGTGTTAAACGATGTTAAACGGCTTAAAACAGCACTAACGACACTAATCGGTGCTAATCTGTGCTTAAACGGTACTAATCTATGCTAATTGGCACTAATCTGTGCTTAAACGGCACTAATTTGTGCTAATCGGCACTAATCTGTGCTTAAACGGCACTAATCTGTGCTAATCGGCACTAATCTGTGCTTAAACGACACTAATTTGTGCTAATCGGCACTAATCTGTGCTTAAACGGCACTAATCTGTGCTAATCAGATTTTAGTTCAAAACCCATTTTCATATTTTTCACGGAATCCGGCTAATCAGAAATCTTCATGTTCTTGATGAACCCGGGTTGACTGAAAATACTCGTACCCCTGATCGCTCCGGGTCGGACAGATAATACCCGTACCCCTGAAGAACCCCGGTCGGCCGAAGCCTTCCGGGTGTGCCGGTCGGCCAGCCACCAGTCGGCTGGAACCTCTCGGTTCGCCCCAGTCGACTGGCTCCCGGTCGGCTGAAGCCTTCCGGTTTGCCCCGGTCGGCCGGTTTCCGGTCGGCTGGTTTCGAAATTATTTTTTTTTATTATCAGGTTCCTGGCGGAGCTCCAGATCCACCCGTGTCAACTGTATCCTAACTCATGGAGGTTCTTGATTATCTTCATGCTAAGATGTAAGGAGTTGAACATCACTTGGGACACAACTTTATTCAGAAGCATCTTCATGATCAAGAATTCTCCTAATTCCTCACCAGGATATGTTAGTTTTCAACTCCGAAACAGGCTCCCTCATATTGTAAACTCCTTCTCTTTTCCCGATTTCCATCATACTTGGGATAGGGAATTTGCTGTTTTGGATTGGGAAGGTGGCGATTGGGGCCACTTCTTTGTTAAGAGATTCGGGGTTGTGGAGGATAGTTCACATTTCGTGCTCGACCTTACTGACCAACAATTGCTCGACAGGGATAAACTGCTCGCCGATGAAGGGCGTTCTCATTATAGAACGATTCTTACTGAGAAGAAGCTCATCGAAGCTTGCTTAAGCTTTCTTTCTGTTGAGGGTAATTTTTCCTTCGTGACTTCATTATGAACTATGTTTGTTCTTATTCCGATGTTTTTTCTCTCATATTTCAGCTGCTGAGGAGCTGGACAATCTCCCTGAGAATCAACCAACTGTTACAAGGCGAATGATAAAGCATGCGGAAGCTCAACTAAATCCCCCTGAAAGACAAGTTCCTCAATTCCTAGTGGGATGTAGCTATGGGGGTAAAAGGTCCCGCAATGCCGGCGAAGGCGTTAGGATCCCCTTTACTCCAGATTGGGGCATCTGCGAGCAAGATTCTGTCATGGGGAGCTCTGCTCTATGCTTAGATTGGTCGAGGCTTTCTATCACCCCTCCTGATCTCCTAACTGTCACTACGGGGGATAAAATCGATGAATCTGAGCGCCTCGGAGCTCAGGCCTTATATCAGGTATCAAATTGTTCACTTAATGTTCTTATTTAATTTGTTAGCTATAAACGTCTTTCTAATTCCCTTGTTGCAGGCCAATGCCTATCTTCAATCCGCGACTCGTCAAGGTCGTGCTCATAGGGATGACAATGCCATACTGAAGAATGAGAAGGCACAGCTCCAAGAGCAGATACAAGATTTGGACTCTAGAGCTGTCCGAGCTGAGGCCAACTACCATTCTCTTCAAAAGAATCTTCGCTCCATGGCAAGGAAGATGTCTGCCAAAGCTGACAAAGTGATTGATGCCTACCGTAAGTCAGAAGGGTTTTTCGAGTTCATGGATAAGCATGATGATGAAATGCGGCCATTCAACATGTCCGTCGGTTAGAACAAGGCCATTGGTGCCGTTAGCCACAAGCATCCTACAGTGGTCAACCCAGCAGACTTTCCTTGTCCTAACTGGGCTGTTGGTGTTGAAAATCAAGCAGAACGCGCATCAGGTTCCAAGGGTAGTCGCCGCCCTTCCAGTTCTGGCTTGAGGAAAGCGGCCAATGTCGTTAGCTCCGGATCATCTTCTTCCCGTTCTGCCGGAAAAAAGGCCATGTCTAAGAGGGAGGCAGCCGTGAGGCAATCTTTCCCCAAAAAGCAACTTCGTGCCAGAGTCGTATCTTCGACTGAGACTTTAGAAGAAGAAGGGGACGTGGTGCAGAAGGGAGCGGCGCAACCTATGGAGACGGAGGCCGAAGAAGATACTGATGAAGATGACGAGAGCTCCGAAGAGGAGGAGGGAGGAGAGCAAGAACAAGAAGTAGTAGGAGAATCCTCCGAGGAGTAAGTGGCCTTGCATGGCCTTGTTAGCCGTTTGTGGCTTTGTACTTTCATCAGCTTTCATTCAGCATCCTTCGGGACTTAACTTTTATCTATGGTTTGTAACTTAACTCTAAATTCGGCCCCTTGGGGTTGCTTATTTATGCACTTGTTTTATTTCCATTTGTGTGTTCTTTATTTTCATTACTTGGTCATCTTTGACTCGCACTCATCAGGTGATTGACACATAAATAAAATCACACAATCATAGAATGGAAAACAAACTTGCATTAATAACTTGAAACGGGTTCAAACCCTTACATAATTTCCTACTGTTTTACTCGGGGTACTAAGCCCTGGAATGGTTTCATCGAACCTTATTTCTACTTCTCCAAATAGATAGATAAAAGCCAAGTCCTTACTAGGAAGGCTTACACATAATAAATCTTCAAGTTCAAAGCATGCCAAGTTCGTGGCACTTCATTCCCATCTAACGTCTCCAACTTGTATGCTCCTCGCCCTAATGTCTTCCTGACTCGATATGGCCCTTCCCAATTAGGGGCCAGCTTTCCTTTTGCTCCAACTCCAGAAGCCTCTATTTTTCTCAAAACTAAGTCACCTTGCTGGAAGAACCTCTCCTTAACCCTATGGTTGTAGTAAAAGGATGCCTTTTTCTGATGCTCCACATTCTTAGCGTTTGCCTCGTCCCTGACTTCATCAATTAGATCAAGGGCGAGCCTCATGCCTTCTTCGTTGGTCTCTTATTCATATGCCTCAACTCGAGGTGATGCATGCATGATCTCCAAGGGCACAATTGCCTCGGCTCCGTAAGCCAGCAAAACGGGGTTGCTCCTGTTGTCACCTTACAAGTGGTGCGATATGCCCAGAGTATAGGCAGTAAGTCATCCACCCAAGTGTTCCTCGAGCGTTCAACTCTTTTCTTTAGTCCATCAAGGATAATTCGATTGGCTACCTCTGCCTGTCCATTAGCTTGCGGATGTGCTACTAAAGTAAAACGAAGCTCAATAGCATTTTCCTCGCAGTATTTCTTAAATTCTTCATTGTTGAACTGCGTCCCATTATCTGTCACAAGGATTCGGGGAATTCCGTACCTACAAATGACATTCTCCCAAAAGAACTGGGCAACCTGCTTAGTGGTTATCTTGGCTAGAGGTTTAGCCTCAATCCACTTGGTGAAGTAATCAATGGCCACTATCAAAAACTTCCTTTGTGCTGACGCCATAGGGAAAGGACCAAGTATGTCCATCCCCCACATTGCAAACGGTATGGGAGAGTTAACTGAGGTTAACATATCAGGCGGCTGTCTTACAATAGGGGCGTGCTTTTGACATCTGTCACACTTCTTGACATAATTCTGGGCATCTGCCAACATCTCTGGCCAATAGAACCCCAGGCGGGTGATTTTGTGGGCTAGGGCTCTGCCCCCCAAGTGTTGCCCACAGATCCCTTCATGAACTTCTTCCAATGCTTCCTTAGCCTCTTGGGGCCTTAAACACTTCAAATATGGGATAATAAACGATCTCTTATAAAGGATGCCTTCGATCAAGGCGTATCTCAATGCTCTTACTAACAGCTTTCGTGCCTCCAAGGCATTGTCAGGGAGCCAACCGGTTTCGAGGTGAGCTTTGATGGGATCCATCCAGCAGCTTCCTATATCAATTGGTGCCACCAACTTCGAGTTAATGGTCGGGGCCATCAAGACCTGGAAGTAAACACTCCCTGCATGATTCTCTATCTCAGAAGAAGCGAACTTGGACAGGGCATCGGCCTTAATGTTCTCTTCTCTCGGAATATGCTCCACATAGCATTCATCAAACTGAGTCATAACAGCCTTTACGACTCTCAAATACTTTGCCATAGTTTCATCCTTGGCTTCAAATTCGCCATTCACTTGCGAGACTACCAGCTTTGAATCTCCACAAACTTTGAGGTTCTTGACCCTCATGACTCTGGCCAAGCCCAAACCAGCTATCAATGCCTCATACTTCGCTTCGTTATTGGTGGTAGGAAAGTCCAACTTCAAAGCGTACTCAACTGTGAACCCATCGGGGCTTTGCAAAACCAAACCTGCACCACTAGATTTTGTTTTTGATGCTCCATCAAAATAGAGCTCCCAATACTCCTTCAGATCAGGTATGAGCTCATCTTCTTTTTCCTCCTTCTCAGGGGTAGTCACTATCTCTTGCCCCCCGACTTCTTGGTTGTTAATGGTGCATTCAACCACGAAGTCAGCTAATGCCTGAGCCTTAACGGCTGTTCGAGGCTTGTATGCGATATCAAATTCTCCTAACTCAATCGCCCACTTGATTAGCCTTCCACTGGCCTTAGGGCTATGCAATATGTTCCTCAATTGCTGGTCTGTCAAGACTTGGATCTTATGTGCCTGAAAATAAGGTCGCAACTTTTTCGAGGCTGTTACCAATGCCAAAGCGAACTTCTCGATAGTTGAGTAATTCAACCCAGCCCCATGCAACACCTTGCTCACATAGTAGATAGGTTTCTGAATTTTCTTCTCTTCTCGAATAAGAACAGCACTCAATGCTTGTTCAGATACTGCCAGGTATAGATAAAGAGTCTCTCTGGGACTAGGCTTGGCCAACAGTGGGGCTTCAGCCATGTACTTTTTCAGCTATTCAAAAGCCTCTTGGTTCTCAGGAGTCCACTCAAAATTTTTCACCTTCTTCAACGCTTGGAAGAAAGGCAGACACTTGTCACCAGACATGGAAATGAACCTCCCCAAGGCTGCAACTCGGCCTGTTAACTTCTGTACATCTCGTATAGAGCGGGGTGGTTCCATGTCCAGAATTGCTTTGATCTTGTCAGGGTTGGCCTCTATGCCTCTCTTTGATACCATCAGTCCCAAAAAATTTCCTGATCCAACTCCAAAGGCACACTTGGCTGGATTCAACATCATCTTGTGGTGCCTCAGCACTTCGAATGCCTCTCTGAGGTGCTTAATGTGGTCTGCCTTACACAGACTCTTGACTAACATGTCATCAACATAGACCTCCATGGTTTTCCCAATCAGATGAGCGAATATCTTATTCACCAGTCGTTGGTAAGTAGCGCCTGCATTCTTTAGACCAAAAGCCATAACAAGATAGCAGAAAACACCAAAGCCAGTTATGAAAGATACCTTTGGGATGTCATCCTTGTGCATCTTAATCTGATTGTAGCCGCTGAACCCGTCCATGAAACTCAACATCTCATGTCCAGCTGTGGCATCTATTAACATGTCTATCCTGGGCAGGGGAAAACAATCCTTCGGACACGCATCATTCAAATCAGTGAAATCTATACACATCCTCCACTTTCCATTCGCCTTCTTGACCATCACAGGGTTAGCTAACCATTCGGGGAATTGAATTTCTTCAACAAACCCGGCTTCCAATAGTTTGTCAACTTCTTGCTTAATGGCCTCCTGCCTCTCAGGAGCAAAATTCCTTTTCTTCTGCTTTATCTTCTTCCGTTCAGGATCGACGTTCAACCTATGAGTTATAAGTTGGGGGTCAATTCCTGGCATGTCCGCTGCTGTCTAAGCAAACACATCGCTATTCTCTTGCAAGAACGCTGTCAATTCGCCCTTCAGGGGTTCCTTCAGAGATGCTCCTATATATGTAACCTTCTCAGGGTCGCCCAGCTCCAGAGGGACGGGGATTAAATCCTCTGCTGGCTTCCCTCGGTGTTCATCATCATCACGGACATCCATGTCTTCAATCGGGAGTACCTGCCCCCCGACTCCATCAGCTCTTAGGGCGGATATATAACAACTTCTTGCCATCTTCTGGTCGCCTTTTTGTTCTCCGACCCCATTCCGGGTTGGAAACTTAATCTTCATGTGATATGTTGAGGTAACAGCCTTGAATGCATGAAGTCCAGTCCTTCCCAGGATTGCGTTATAAGTTGAGGCTGCCTTAATTACTAGAAAATTTAGCATCTGAGTAGCTTCTTTAGGTTCCTGCCCGATAGTCATGGGCAACTGAATAGTCCCTTCAACCTTGGACTCAACTCCATTAAATCCGTAGATCGGCATGTTTGTTGGGGTTAGCTGAGAATCATTGTATCCCATCTTTACGAATGCATCATGAAACAGAATATCAACTGAAGCTCTATTGTCTATCAAGACCCGCTTCACTTCCGAGTTCCCAATCACAGGGGTTATGACAAACGGGTCGTCATGGGGAAACTTCACCCCTTCAAGATCAGAATCATCGAAACCAATTGCGATTTCAGTTCTTGCACGCTTCGGGGCCTCTCCCACGATGTGAATCACCTCCCTGGCATATGCCTTTCGAGAGTTCCGAGTTGTACCAGCCGCTGTCGGGCCTCCCCAAATCATGTTAATAACTGGCCCACAGGGCTGTGTGTTACGATCACAATTATTGTCCCTTCTGTCATTATCTCTCCTGTCGTAATCCCTTCTTTGGGTTCCCCGATCTTCACCCTTGGTGAAATTATTTAGCTTTCCTTTGCGGATCAAGAATTCAATCTCATCCTTTAACTGCCTATAATCATCTGTATCATGCCCCACATCTCGGTGGAACCGACAATATTGATCCTTGTTTCTCTTTGCGGGATCTCCCCTGAGTGGCTTCGGCCATCGGAAGTCCTTATCCTTCTCGATCTCTAACAAGATTTGACTCCTAGGACCATTCAACCTTGCATAGTCAGAAAATCTTGGTCCCATATTCTTTTTCGGTGTTGACTCGGAGTCTTTGCTAGTACGGGGATACTTGTCCCTAGCATCATACTCCTGGTCTTGTTTTCGCTTTTTGGAGTCGTTGTTACCCTTGCCATTACCTCCCGAGGCTTCTTTCTTTATGCTATCCTCAGTCTTGATATATTTGTCAGCCCTTCGCTGGAGTTCAGCCATGTTTTCTGGAGGATGCTTTGCCAATGATCTTTTAAAGAATTCATCAGTGGTTCCGTGTTCCAGGGCTACCATGGCCACATTGTTTTCCAAGTCAATGATGTTCAATGTCTCTTTAGTGAACCTCTTGAGGTAGTCTCTCAAGTTTTCGTTCTTTCCTTGCACCACGTACATGAGAGACGCGGAACTTTTCTCATGAACTCTTCCGCTGATAAACTGGCTAACAAAAGCAGCACTCAACTCCTTAAAAGAGCCAATTGAGTTTGCAGGCAACCGGCTATACCATCTTTGAGCCATGCCTGACAGAGTTTGAGGAAACGCCTTACACTTCAAGGCGTCACTTGCGGGCTGCAATAGCAGTGCATTTGAAAACGTCCTAACATAATTTGCGGGATCACCCGTTCCATCATAAGCCTTGATTGTCGGCATCTTGAACTTCCTGGAGATGTGAGCATTCATCACCTCCTCGGTAAACGGTGGTGTGGGATCATCAGGATCCCCAAGTGGTATCAGATCCTTGGGGTTGCCCCTGGGAGTTTCCACCCTTGTTGTTCTTCCAGTTGGGGCATCAGCCCTTCTTTGCCTTCTTGAAGGCCTCTCCAAATCTATAAAGGGAGTCGGTCCTGATGTTGGAGGAGGTTGAGTCTGATTTAACCTAGCTTGTTCTCTTGCCATATCTTCCTTTAATCTTAAGATCTCAGCTTCATGAGCCTTGATCCTTTCCGCAGTTGTCGACGGGGGTCCATCATAGATAGTTTGATGACTCCTGCGGGGTTCTCTGCTAACATGTCGCCTTCTTGGGGCTTCTTCACGATCATCATCATCAGAAGACGATTCATCAGTATAGGGACCAGAGTAGTCACGATACTCTTGATCTCGGATATGCAGGGCATGACCGCTTGATCCAGCTCCTTGAGTAGGAGGGTAGTTAGGCAGCCCATACATCGGGTTGGTATTCACGGGGAGATCCGTAGTGTGGATCTGGACCCCTTGTGGAGGGTTGTTGGGATCTACAGTCAAGGGAGAAACCACCATTTGAAGGGGATTAGTCCCTGGATTTGTGTGGACGATCGGAGGTAGCGTACTCTCAACATGGGAAGTCGTCCCTAGGGGTTGAGAAACTTGATATTGAACGATCATCCCGGTCGTTGGGGGCACCGGATCCGTGGTGGGCGGAGCAGAGCTAATTGGTAAAGCCTCGGTAGAGCTTGGTGCTGTTCTTCGTGTAGTTACCATGGTTGATGTCTTCTTCCCACAGACGGTGCCAAATGTTGTGGAATAAAAGCTAGGTTATTAGATTGCGGCTAGGGTTTGCTGTATTTAATGCTAGGGTGCATGAGCTTCGTGCTTTAATGGCTGATCTCGTGCTCGTGGCTGAATCTGCCTTCACAAGATGCCTACGTACTTTGATGAATATCAAAGATCAAGCCAAAAAACGTAGTTCTGAGAATGAGGGGTCAGACCCTTTATATAGGCTGAGAAGCCCTAGAATCGTGGTAGAATTAGGTGACTTGGTAGGCAAGTCACCGCCTTGAGGAAGGTTCTAGACTCCTTCCTTGTAGGAATCAGTTTTCTTGTTGAAGTATGTGCCTTGGAGGCTAAGTCAGGCAGGAGTAGTATCCTTATTTGACTCTTATTGCTGAGCTGGTTATTACCCCTAATATTAATTACGAAATTAATATTATAAATAGGGTTTGGGCCCATTTAATGGGCCCCACGTTTTGACCATATTGGGCCTAATTAATGCCGCATTAAATGTGTCTTTAGGGCTTACTTTTAGCCATATCAGTTATCCTAATTATTTAATTTTTAATTATTTTTAATTATTTTAGTATTTTATATTTACACCATTACTAATACAGCAAAACTTAAAACCTCTGTTGCCTTCACGAATACAGAACTCTATTCTTCTAAACCTAATTTACGCAATCTTCATCAATTCAATACACAAGCTTTCTTTTTCAGCACCATATATCATTAAAGTGTAAGTATAATGATTTTATTATGTTTTTGTATTATCTCCATCTTATAATTGTGACAAGAAAATCTAATTTGGGTTACTTATGGTATTGTGTTTGGATTGTTTTATAGTATGGAACTGGTATGAGTGATTGATTGTCGTGTAATGATGTTCTATAGTTTATTTTAGTTTAGAAGTATAGTTTGTTTGTTGTAATTGTGGCGGTGTATGTCATGTGTGTTTGCTTGCTATTGGTCGAGTTGGGTTGAGTTGTGTGAATTTTGGACGCCATGAATTTGAAATAAGGTACTGTGGTTTATGTTGGCAGATAATTTTGATGCAATCAGATCATTGTCTTGATGCAGAATGGTTGTACAAGATGTCCGCAAATTTATTAGATTCAATATGAAACTTTGTCAATTGAGGATTGATAAATTGTTTTCATTAAAATCTGTTGTTCCTTGACACTAAAATAGTCATTGCCGCCCGTGAACACAAACACATACTTCATCCTCTTTTTAAACGTTGAAATCTCAGCCTTCAAATTGTTTAGATGAAGGGATTACCACATCCTAAGCTCCTGTCAAGGGACTCCTCATTGCGATAGATTCTGATGAAGTAATATTTAACTGTTTCACTTGGCAACTAACTTCTGCAAATAAACTTGCTTTGTCCATCTATGAATAATACTTGCAGATATTAATAATAATCAAATAAGGTTCGACAATAAAATAAAGTATAATAGAATTCTAAAGTTTCTAATATCCAATTAATTTTAAGATCTATAATTACAATCAAATTTAATAATATTTTGGAAATTTAAAATAGGTCAAAGAAATATGTTTATTGTAGGTTTATTATTTTGAAATGTAATTTTTAAAAAATTTCAAAATATACAAAAAATCCTTATATAGCACGCCCGTGCCTTGCACGGGTTATAGGTTAGTAATAATTAATAAGTGAAAGGGATATAATTTGTAGTTTAGTTATCCCTTCATTTTTTGTTTTGGTTATCACTCATTCATAACCGTTAGATATTCAACTTAAATAGATCATGACCGTTAAATACAACAATACTAAAATTTGTTATACTAGCCTATAACCCGTGCAATGCACGGGTTTCTTGTATTATATTATAAATTTTATTTAATATTATAATTATATTTTTATATAACCATTATTTTTATTTTTTTTAATTTTAATTTAATATAATTTAATATATACTCATGTTTACGAATTATACTAATGTTTCCTAATTATAAACAACGCATACGATTTTTAATATATTTTATTAATAATTGAGAAATATGATGTGATATTTTCGGGTATTTATTAATGATTGTAAGATTTTTTGTAAATTAAAAAGGTAACGTGTTTTAATTATAAAGGAAACACTAATGATTGAAAGATATGATACGATTGATCTTTTTAGGTGTTTATAAAAGGTAATATCTTCAACTAAAAGTAAATGTGAAAAAGGCAATTGACTAATTATCATTAATTATATTATGTTATTATTTATTTTAGGTGTTTGATAACGTGTATTTTATACACGATTTTGTATTTCTTTATCTTGATTTTATTCGAGTTTCATGAGCATTTTACTTATATTTGCTTTGTTTCCATTTGTAATGCCACTTGCTTAATTTTTGAAAAGATGGATTATTTTGGGCTTGAAAGTGAAGATTATTCAAGAGGGAAGTTAGAAGATGCAAGCTCGCGATGTCGCGAGGTGTTTAATGCATTATATTGAAGATTTTATCTTGCACGAGCTACTGCACGGCCGTGCAACAGGCCGTGCAAAGTGTATTAAAAGAAGCAAAACACAACCCTCTCATATAACATCTTCACATCTTATCTAATCTAACATCTTCATCTCTTCTTTTGCCTCTTCAAGAACACAATTAGGGTTAGTAGGAATTAGAGATGAGACATTAATTACTTGTAATCTAGCATTGATTATGAGTAACTAACTCCATTTATTTGGCTCAAGGAGGAATTCTTGTACTAAACCCATTCCAATTTAAGTAAGATTTATTTAACTCTATCTTGAATACTTGTGATGTATTGTTTATGATTTTGCTTGGAGATTTGTAAGTTGCTTCATCTTACTCTTCTTGTATCTTCAATTGCTAATTGTTTGTTCTAATACGTAATCGTTAGTTCATTCATTATAGTAGCACAAGGTTTGGCGTGCCTAAACTTCAAGATTCAAGTACAAATACCAAGGTTGAGCTTCTCATCCTTGGGTTTGTCCTAGCCTCTTGTTAAGTATTGAATACGGTAAAAGAATACAGAGGGGGGGGTGAATGGATTCTTGAACTTTTCTTGGATTGAGTCTATGTAGCAGATAAGTGCCTGTGTGTGTAGAAGTGAAGGTGCGGATAAAGAGACAACACAAGACACAATATCACTTTAATCTAATGTATTATTAGATAAAGGTTGCTACAATCTGTGAATACAAATGGTAGTATTCTCAGCTTCGTTTTTCTCAGAGAGATATAGCTTACAGTGTATGAAAAACTTGACTCACAAAAGTTACTAAGTTATGAAGTGAGGCTGTGTCCTTATAGAACATGGATACAGCCTACTTACTGCAAATAAGGAAGCTAAACAAATTACTTTCTAGTCTGTCTATCCTTTTTGAGTAAGTGTCCAAACGGTTACAGATTTGACTTTGCAAAGCCTGTTTAGATCCACTTCTTTAGCTCCTTGTCTCTTCTATATCTCTCCAAGCTTCCTTGTAGGCTTTCCAGAGCACGTTACAGATTGTGGTCCATAAAGTGCATTGGCTTGTTGCAGGTTTCTGACTTGTACAATTTCTTCAGTATTTTGTCTCCACGAATGTATTCGAGAAGTGACTAAGTAAGTGATTCGAGAACTAGAATTGACTTGATCGATAACTCTGAGTTCTCGAATACTGTTATATTGACATATCGAATCACTTCTCGAATAGCTCTTTTCCATCAGGATTCCTTGAGTTGTCGAATAGAACATTTGACTTATCGAATCCTCGAGATATCGAATAGCTTTCTGAGTCCTTGAGATATCGAATGGAACTTTGACTTGTTGACTCTTTGAGAACTCGAATACCATCTTGACTTGTTGACTTCTTGAGTTCTCGAATAGAGTAGTAGACATATCGAATCCCTAAGATATCGAATGAGATATCGAACAGTGTATTCAGAGATATCGAATAGTGTCTTGAGATATCGAATCCCTGACTTCTCGAATGCTGGACTTCTCGAATAGACAAATATACTTCTCGAATTGGTACTTAGGCAAATTCTTCATTTCTTCAAATCCCCAACTGTAATTATTTGACAGTCTTTAACTCCTTGCTTGAGGCATGAACCTTGGAACTTCTTTCAAGCATTATTCTAGACTTTATAATTACAATTACACAACTAGGATTTGATGCCTACTATAAGTACAATACAAACAGAAACTCTACAGCTAGAGGTTCCCTCAGTTAAGAGGTCATGTAAGTAATGCAAAGCATTACAAACAATTAGGCTTGTTATTAGATGTGTACAGGCATGCCTCTGTAACTAACAATCTCCCCCAAATTGTGAGTGAGACCCTTAGTCACAATTTCATGTCTGATAACAAGCCTAACATACATAAAGATAAGACTTTAAAAGTACAGGTAGGTATATTGAACACATAAATGGAATTACAAGATAAATGCTCTTACAATATGATGAGGTACTAGCCATTTTCATTTGATTGCATCTCCATTGCTTTGGCTTGTAGATCATCATATGCTTTCTGTTTCATTTCTTTTTCCTTTCTTGCATTCTAATCTATTGCTCTTATGATTTCTGCCATAGCATCCAATTCTTCAATCATGATAGAGTTTTTGAAATCTTCAAGCACTGGCTTCAGAATGTAGGCAGGATAGTGACTGAGTAGGTTCATTCTTATATTGACATTGTCTCCATTTCTTCTCCTATACTTCACCACATAGGGATCAAGCTGAACTCTACACAATCCCTTTGCCCTTAGCTTTTCTGCTTCAATCTCTAGTCTGTCAATTTCTTTCTCCCTTTCTAACCACTTCTCATAGCAGCCCTTTCTTATCTTTTCAGCATAATCTCTCTTCATTTTCACAAAGTCAATCAATTCCAGCTTCCATACTTTCTCCACCTTGTCTTTAGAGTCCAGCAATGCAATGATTCTTTCTATCTCATACAATTTACCCCAATTCTGACAACCCCCTTGTTTGAATTTCATTTCTCTCCCATCAGTGTACTTGATCTCAAGGTGGTCATCCACAATTGCAGCAAAGCATATCTTTTGAGCTCTTAGAAATTGCAATTGCTCTTCATCAAAGTCTTCATCAAGTGGCTGGAGTTTCAATCCTGGAATGATTGTTAGGGCTCTTGATCTGGATAGCTTCACTCTTCTTGCAACATGTTTAAATTTCATCCTCTTGACATGGTTGCTTGGCAGAGACCTTTGACCTTTGTTGGTAGACCATAGTAGTATTCCATTAGCAGTTTGCTTTCTGAAACATACACATGGTTTCTTGACTTGAATCTTCTTCTCTTCTTGAGGTGGCAAAACAGTTGCAGAAGCCATAGATGTAGATTTTGCTAGGTCACCACTAACAGTATTCACCCTAGACTTAGAGTCTTGTGTTGTGGTGAGGTTACTGCTAGCAATGCCTAAGGCTTGCTGTTTTCCAATCTTCCTCTCATAGACTCTTCCTTGGTCATCATCATTCTCCTTATCCTTGTCACCTTTCTTCTTCTTCTTGTCTTCATCACCCTTATCTCTCCTGTGATGTCTTCTCCTCCCATCACTTTTATCTTCAGAATCATCATCCTTATTTCTCCTAGGTTGAGCCATCTCTGGGATTTCACCAGCTGCTATATAAGTTCTGAGGATGTGCAGTGCCTCAGTTTCTTCAGCATTTCTAGCTCCAACCTTCTTCTGTAATTGATCAATGATAGCAATGATCAGTCTGTGATTTCTAGGGGTGAGATCATGGGGAATGACCAATTGCTTGATATCTTCAATTCTGGTGCCAGACTGATAAATGATTGTCCATGGCTTCTTGATCACTTCTGGTAGCCTTGAAGGTTGGTCATTCCTCAAGTCATCAAACAGACTTTTGTTGTTCTCATTCTTCTTCTCAATAAGCTCAAGTATGGCATCTATCTCTGAGTGTTTCAGTTCTTGTAGAGTCTTGTATGTTAGATGTCATATCTTCAATTTGGATATCATCACTATCTCCTTAATCCATAGATTATTGACTTTCTTAGGAATGACAGTGATGCAATCAATCTGCTTCTTCACCTCCCTCAGATAGAACTGAGTGTCACCAACCTGTTCCCTTATGGCTTTCAGAAACTCCAAGAAGGCTTTATCATGATAAACATCTGAGTTGGCAACTTCTTGCAGCTTGGCCTCAGTAACAACTTTAACTTCTACAGGCTTGGCACTCTCAGATATAGAGGTTGGAGGTTTGTCAGATGGCATACTCCCTGCAACCACTGTGGTAGTTATGGATTGCTTTTGTCCTCCAGGAGTAGTGATGTGCACAGTTGGTAGAGTGACAACTGGCAAGATAGATGGAGGCTCATCCACTTTGGATTTTCCTTTGCCAGGCACATTAGGTAGAGATTTTGAAGAAGCTCTTTGTTGACCACCCTCTTTTATTATTATGTCTTTCTCCCCCTTTGTATTTGAGTTCCTTGCCTTCTTCTCCCCCTTAGGCTTGTTGTCAGGCACAGAGGCTGTAGAAATGTCCTTTGGGATTGATGATTCATCAGGTAGAGGGAGACCCATATGCTTCATCATAGCAGCTAACATGGATTGTTGATGCAGAAGGACATCAGATGTGGTGGATGCTTGAGTGTCCAACTGGTCATTTAGAAGTGCAACCTTGTCTGTAAGATGAGCATTGGACTTGGTGAGAGTAGCCACCTCCTTCTCAAGTGCATCTACTTTGCTGAATAACTCAGTAGATTTGAAGCCAGACAGGGATTGTTCTTTGAGTCTCTGCACTTCAAATCTAGTCATGTCATGTACTGGGACCTCAGTGATCAGTCTGTCTCCATATAGATTTTTGAACATGGTCCTCAGCATGGCATTGGCATCTGTGGTCTGATCAGATAGAATTTGAAATTGATGCCCCAGACCTGTGACAGTATCCTTTAGCAGAGCTAGCCCATTGTCCATTTTGGTGCAGGTGGTGTTGCAGTGTTTGAGGTCCTTGAACACACTGTCTAGCTGAGGGAATTTGGCATCAAAGGTCCTCTTGATTGCTTCTACTGTGGTGGTGGTCTTATCACACACTCTATTGACCTCAGTTTTAACACCTTTTCCAAGATAATGTACAGCCTTGAGGAATCCCTTGTGTGTATCATTCATAGCCTCATACACTTCACCAGGGGTCAGAGATTTGGCATTGGAACCCAGTGAAGTGAGGTATTCCTCCCTGAGATACTGAAGTGCTTCATCAAGAGTAATATCATATTTTCCTTGCAACCAGGCATCTATGTTGCCATCTCTCTCAGCATCATCAATGATCTTTGTCTTCTGCACCTCCACATCATCCCTATGGCATAACAGAATAGCCTCATAGTCTGGATTAGGCATGTCTGCAGTGAGAAGGTTCTGAGCAATCTTTGTGAACTCAGGAATCTGATCCACAATTAAGCTTTGAAGTGCTTCAACCGTCAATTGTTGTGGAACAGACCCTGATCCTGAAGCACTGTCATGTTGCACAGGCTTCAGCCATTGTGACATGAAGTCAGAGCTAGAGCTAGGCAAGCTAGACTCCTCAGTTACAGATGCAACTTCTGTAACCGGATGGATTGACTCTACTACTGGTGTCACCACAGAAGTGGGATGAATTACACCAGCAGTTGACACAGGCACAGAGTCTCTAGTAAGGACTAGTGGAACCTCTGTGTTTGTGATGGTGTCATCAGGAGATGCCTCAGCATGCATTCCCTCACCATCTAAATGTGGGTTCTGAGTGGTGAGCAAAGTGTCATGCACTAAGTCACTTGAAATTATTGGCTCATCAAGAGAAAAGAATTCTTGATGATCAATGCCTTGCATCTCAGTTGCCTGAGTTGCAGGTTCCAAAGAAATTTCAGTGTTAGATTCTGGAAGAGAAGTGTGTTTAAGAGTAGATTTTGGCAACTCCCCCTGAGAAATAGAGGGAGTTTCAATTGTGATGTGCTCTCCACTCAGTGTAGTGCCAGCCTTATCACTCCCATGTGCTGACTCTGAACAAGAAGGTGCATTGGGGAGAATGCTTGATTCTATAGGTGCACCCTGTTGAGAGGATACACCTAGTGAGCTGTGTGCCCCTGATTTTACAACTTCAGCCATTTGTGTGACTGAAGAGGTGGTCTTAGTTTTCTTCTTCTTTGTCCTGTGTAAGGGTGACTCAGGTTTCTCACTTTCTAGACCTAATTCAACAGCTAATGCTGCTTCAGATAAGATATTTAATGGTGCAGACATTACTTCCTTTCTCTTCTTTTTACTAACATCACCCTTTTGAGAGGATGATGCAGTTGGCTCAGTATGTGGTAGAGTGTTTGGTTAAGAGGGTTGGTTAGCAGGCCCTGGGTTAGCATTTTGTTCTACTTGCTTGGGCTGTGCTAACTTAGATTTTGCATCAAATGTTGGCATGTTGTGGGGATAAGTTCTAAACAAACTCTCCATATGGGGAGTTATGTTCAGTCTTACATCCACATCATTCCTAGTCTCCAAATTACCAAAAATGAGTTTGGTCATGGACTTAGGATAGCCTATTTTATTTTTATCAATCCCAGGCAGTTCAATCAATGAAGCATTCTTAAAATTAAGTACAGATTGAATAAAGCGAGGGAAGAAAATATCAGTACCTCTCTTGGTTGTGTTCTTACCAAGTCTCCCATATAGTTCTTGGAGGATGATTTGGCCAACATCTATCTTCTTTCCATAGGCCAATGCATATCCAATTTGCTGCACAGGTGCACTGATTTGATCAAAGCTTGATTTCCTGGCAGTGAAGACTTGGAGAAGAGTTGCAAACACATAGCTCCACTCTTTTCTCAGATTCTTTCTGTTTAGTTTTCCAAGATTGATCCCATCTGAGTAATTGATGAACTCAAAGAATTCCTCTAACTCTGCATTAGTGGCCAGTCTGTCGAATGACTCTTGTTGTAGGCCCAATGCTTGGTTCATGTCTGCAGTAGTGATAGTGATTTCCTTATCTTGAATCTTGCAGTAGATGATATATGAAGTGATTGCATTTTCCAGGGCTACAACCTCCACAATAGCAGTGCCCCAAAACTGTTCCAGGATATCTAGATACAGAGTTGGGTTGGCAGAGAGTGCATCCTTGATATATGACTCAGCCATCCATTTCACAAAGCACTTGAAGTTGGCATTGGGTGCTTCAACATCACTAGTGAGAGCGATGAAGTTGGTGTTGAACTTTACTGTTGCCATTTGTGTAGAAGAGAGGAAAGAAATTGAAGATTGAAGAAGAAATTTGGCTTTTCGTAGCTAGGGTTTCAGGGGTTTAGAGAGTGTAGATGCTTGAGAAATCGAATGAAATGAATCGAATAGATGTGAAATTGTATAAGTATGAAGTACTTGAATTGTCGATTAGCAGAAAGTTTTGTATCGACAAGTCAGGCATTCGAGAAGTAGAAAACAACTATTCGAGAAGTCAAGAAAGGCTTAATCGATAACTCAAGCAGATAGAAACTCACAGCTGGCAGTTATCTAACTTAGAAATAATTCTAAATTAAATAAAATATGTTTTTATGAGTGAATTAAACTTTTAGACAAAAGTCCAAAATCGGTTAAAATTCAGCGAGAATTCAGCCTTTTCAAATGATTCGAGAACTCAAATATAGTGTTCGAGAACTCAATCATTCGAGAACTCAGTTACTATATTCGAGAAGTCAAGAATACCTCTATTCGATATCTCAGAAAGACTCTATTCGAGAACTCAAGAGTACTCTAATGAGACTTATTAGAGATGTCGAATAGTGAATCATTCGAGAAGTCTGACTTATCGAGCTATACTCATCACTCATAAAAATTTGATTTTCACTATCTTTTAAAATTTACCAGACATATTCATTGAAGAATATCCTAGCAAATTAAATAGTGATTTTCTCAAAATTTCATGGAATTTTTTTTTTTTGCTAAGCTGATATATATTTAAGAAAAGCAAAAAGAGGGATTAACCCATGCCCAACGATAAGCCGAAGGGGAGGACAGACTATAAGCAATCTACTAGGAGCAGAAAGCCAAGAGAAAAAAAAAAGACTAGGAAACCTAGTTAATAGAAATATGATTTTCAACATATGCAACAGATTTGAAATATTTATAAATCATATTTCAGCCAACACTTACTCCAAAAATATTGAGAATTTAGGTAAAGTAAGTGTTTACTGCTGCAACAATCTAGATGGTGTATTCACTTAGCCAGAATCTGAAGAATTCAGCATTCCAATCTCACTTACCAATCTTGTGAAGGTGGCTTCATCTAATGGCTTAGTGAATATATCAGCTAGTTGTTTATCTGTAGAGACATAATGCAACTCAATGGTTCCATTAGTTGCATGTTCTCTTATGAAATGATATCTGATGTCAATGTGCTTTGTTCTAGAATGATTGACAGGATTGGCAACTATAGAGATTGCACTTGTGTTGTCACACATGATTGGAATTCTTTCCAACACAAGTCCATAATCTCTAAGTTGATTTCTAATCCAAAGCACTTGAGCACAGCAACTTCCAGCAGCTATGCATTCAGCCTCAGCTATAGAAGTTGACACAGATTATTGCTTCTTGCTATACCAAGAAACTAACCTTTGTCCAAGAAACTGGCAGCTTCCTAAGGTGCTTTTCCTATCCACTCTGCATCCAGCATAATCAGCATCAGAATAACCAACCAGATTGAACCCTGTGTCCTTAGGATACCATAAACCCAAGTTTGGAGTGCCCTTCAGATATCTAAAGATCCTTTTTATTGCAATCAAATGTGATTCCTTTGGATTTGATTGAAACCTTGCACACAAGCATGTAGCAAACATGATGTCTGGCCTACTTGCAGTGAGGTAGAGTAGAGAACCAACCATGCCTCTGTAGACTGAGATATCTACTTTCTTGCCTTTAGCATCTTCATCCAGTTTAGTGGTAGTGGCCATGGGTGTCTTGGCAGGTGAACAATCTTCCAAGTCAAACTTCTTCAATAAATCCTTGATGTACTTGGTTTGACTGATAAAGATACCATCCTTCCTTTGACTGACTTGCAACCCTAGAAAGAATGTCAACTCTCCCATCATACTCATCTCATATCTGCTCTGCATGAGTTTAGAGAACTTCTCACACAGCTTCTCATTTGTAGAACCAAAAATGATATCATCCACATAAATTTGGACTAGGATAATATCATCACCATGCTTCTTGTAAAACAGTGTCTTGTCCAATGTGCCTCTAGTGAATTGATTCTCAAGAAGAAATTGTGATAAAGTATCATACCATGCTCTTGGAGCTTGCTTAAGTCCATACAGTGCCTTAAGCAATCTGTAGACAAATTCTGGGAAATGTGGATCCTCAAAGCCAGGTGGTTGTTGCACATAAACCTCTTCTTCCAACTCTCCATTTAGAAATGCACTCTTGACATCCATCTGATAAACTTTAAAGTTTGAATGAGCAGCAAATGCCAAGAATATTCTAATGGCTTCCAATCTAGCAATAGGGGCAAATGTCTCATCATAATCAATGCCCTCCTGTTAAGAGTATCCTTTTGCAACCAGCCTTGCTTTGTTTCTTATTATTACACCATCTTCATCCATCTTATTCTTCAGAACCCATTTTGTTCCAACAATGGTTCTATTCTTTGGTGCAGGCACAAGTTCCCATACTTTGTTCCTTTCAAATTGATTCAGCTCCTCTTGCATGGCAATAATCCAATCTGGATCCAACAGTGCATCATCAAGTTTCTTAGGCTCAACTTGTGATAGAAAACATCCATAGAGGCACTCATTTTGAGTTGCTCTCCTAGTCCTTACTCCTGCATTAGGATCTCCAATGATTTGCTCTGCAGTGTGTGATCTATCCCATTTCCTCGAGTGTTCAGCCTGACTTCTCATTCTTGATGTTGCTTCATCATCCACATCATGGTCATCCTCATTTCCTCCCCCTGTGAAGTTGCCATTACTCACAGGTGTGTCTTGGATGCATGTTTCTCCACTATCGATTGGCACAAATTCCTCTCTTGTATCATTAATCACTTGAGTTTGTTGAACTTGAGTTTCAACTCCAGTTTCAATCTCTTCATCAGAATCATCTAGATTATCAAATCTCAATGGATCTTTGTCTTCATCATTGGCTTCTTCTAGTCTAGGTAGTTTGCTGTCATCAAATGTAACATCTGTGCTTTCCATAACTTTCTTTTGACTGATGACATAAACCTTGTATGCAATTCTTTCCATAGAATAGCCAAGAAAAATTCCTTCAAATGCTTTTGCATCAAACTTTCCAACATATTCAGAATTATCCTTTAGTACAAAGCATTTGCTTCCAAAAGTATGAACATACTTTAGAGTAGGCTTCTTTCCAGTCATCAAGTTGTAAGGTGTCTTTCCAGTGTTTTTGTTGATGAGGGTCCTGTTCTGAATATAGCATGCAGTGCTCACAGCCTCAGCCCAAAAACATGTAGGCATTTTTGCATCAAGTAACATTGTTCTAGCAGCCTCAATTAGAGTTCTATTCTTTCTCTCAACAACTCCATTTTGTTGTGGAGTCCTTGGAGCTGAGAATTGCTGAGAAATGCCATTCTCTTTGCAGAATGCTTCAAGTGTGGCATTTCTGAACTCTGTTCCATTATCACTCCTCAGTGCAATTACACTTGCATCGTTTGCCTTTTCTTCCTTGTCAACTTTCTTTGTATGCTCAATAATTACTTGTGGAGCCTCATCTTTTGATGCCAGAAATTCCACCCATGTATACCTTGAAAAATCATCAACCATTACCAGGGCATACTTCTTTCTTCCAAGTGACATTATGTTGACAGGCCCAAACAAATCCATATGGATGAGTTGTAATGGCTTGGTTATTGATGTCACTGTTTTTGATTTATGGCTTGATCTTTTCATTTTTCCTTTTTGACAAGCCTCACACACTCCTTCTTGGCAGAATTCAAGTGTGGGCATGCCTCTCACTAACTCTCTTTTGACTAGAGAATTAATGGCCTTGAAGTTCAGGTGTGATAGTTTCTTGTGCCACAGCCAACAATCTTCATTTGATGCTTTTGAGTAAAAGCAACAAATTTTGTCCTTGTTTGCAGAGTCCATATTGGCTACAAACAGGCTTCCCTTCCTTACTCCAGATAGAGCAAAATCACCAGTCTTCTTGTGGGTGATCAAACATTCATCTTTGTCAAAATTCACTTTGAATCCTCTATCAGTAAACTGACCAACACTTAACAGATTATGCTTGAGCCCCTTGACTAGTGCTACATCTTCAATGATGACATTTCCAACTTTCAGCTTGCCATATCCCAATGTGTTACCCATGCTGTCATCTCCAAAAGCAACCATTGGGCCAGCCTTTTCCTCATACTGTGATAGCAGGGCCATATCACCAGTCATATGATTTGAGCATCCACTGTCCAAAATCCACATGACCTTCTTTTCACTTTCTTTGCCCTGCAAACACAAAGGTATTACTTTTCCTTTGGTACCCAAACAAGTTTGGGTCCATGTGACTTAGAGACAGTTTTATCATAAACAACATGCTTGTCAACTTTCTTAGTGTTAGTCTTCTTGTCACTGTTGGAAGTCTTAGAACCTGAAGTTTCAGACTTAGGTGACAGAGGTACCTTCCTAGCTTTAGGAGGACTTGAAGACTTTGACCTTGTGTAGTGTGTGTGAGAATTGTGACTGATACAACCATCAATGAACTGCCTTCTTAAATTAAAACAACTAGTCATAACATTCATATTGCATGGCATACAGTCAAATTTATCACAGAAAGGTGCATCTCTATGACTTAGAGGCACAGAACAATCATAGAAAGGTTTAGACACACTACCAACAGGTTTCTTGCATACATGAGTTAAATGATTGGTACTGAAACAGTTCTGACAAGTTTTCCTAGGGGCATTAGGCATATAAGCATAGTTGTTATCCTTGTTAATCCCTAACTTGCCATTTCTGTTCTGTTTCTTCTTAGTCACTTCCTTTTCTGATTCACTCTTCCCAGCTGAGACAAACTTAACAAACTTCTTAGGTCTTGGCCTATCAACTACTGGTTTCTTGGTCTTTGACTTGACACTCTCACTCTTAGAGGATGCTTGCTGTTCACTAGATTGTGCCTCATCCTCATCATTCAACATTTGCTTGATGAGTAAGGCATCCTCATCAATTTCAAATGTTGATTCCTTAAAAATTGGATTTTCAGTTTTTCTCAAAATGTGAGGCACTTTCTCATGAACAGCAGTGTCCTCTTCAATGACAGCATAGCCTTTCCTCTGTTTGAGAGAGTCATAGTCAAGTCCAATAGCTGCTTTGGGTTTAGCTTCAATTTTCTCACAGTAGGATTGCACTAAACCAGATGATTTCTTGAAAGTTTTCAGTTTGAATTCATTCTCAGCTAATTCATCCCTAAGAGCCTTCTCTACTTGACTAGCACATAAAACCTTGTTCTGCAAATATTCAACTTCTTTCTTAAGGTTTTCTACTTGCATAGTAGTTAGCTCAAGTTCCTCATTCTTTTTGGTTAATATTTCATTTCTAGTAGACAGTTTAGCAATCTCCTCATTAGCAGCAGTCATACTAGTATGAATATTAAACATTTCAACAGATAGTTGTTCGATCATGCATTTATACTCAGAAACAGACATGTCTATAGTAGTGAGAGATGGTACCTGAGAATCAGATGAAGATGAGTCATCCTTGGAGTTGGCCATCAAGGCATAATTGCAGAATTCTTGTTCCTCTTCATCACTCTCAGAATCATCCCAACACTTCCCTTCAGCTATGTAGGCCTTACCATGTGTCTGCTTTTTCAGAAGGGCCTCATACTTAGCTTCGAGCTCAAGATAATCTCTATCCTTCTTTTTAGGCTTCTTGCATTCACTGGCAAAATGCCCTAGGTCATTGCATCTATAGCACCTTACAGATGACCTATCCACATAACTGGTTTTGAACTTATTTCTGTTTTGTTTCACAGGTGCCTTGTTCTTGTTGGCTGAATGGTTTTGAGTTTTGGGTTTGAAGGGTTGATTTCTTTTAAATCTGATGTTTGGAAATTTTCTGGCCATGAAAGCATATGAAGTATTTTCCATCCCATCAAGTTCTTCCAGAGTGTAAAACTCTTCTTCTTCCTCCTTTTCCTCAACAGGTTCACTCACCCCAGCTTCAGTTTCTTCATCATCTGCCACCTCCTCTATCCTTAGTTGGCTTGTAGATGCTTCTAGGTCCAGAATGGATTTGTTGATAATCAAGGCACATGATGTGTTTATCATCCTACCTTGGTTGGCTTGGATAGCCCTTTTCTGAAGCAACTCAAGTTCATGAGTCTTTAGGACTCCATAGAGCACATCATAGGTGACTTTGTTCAAATCTCTCTCTCTTAGAGAAATGACTCTTTGCTCCAGATGATTTGGTGAAGACAACAGAAATTTCATATTTAACTCCTTGGTGCTGTAAACCTTTCTATTCATCTGCAACTCAGTAACTAGCTTGTGAAACCTTTCAAACATTTCAGTGATGCTTTCCTTGGACTGTGCCATGAAAGCTTCATACTGTGTGACCAGTATCTGTTTCCTGTTTTCCTTAACCTCATCAGTCCCTTCACACAACACCTCAATGTGATCCCACATCTCTTTAGCAGACGTGCATGATGCAATGTTTGCAAACATTGACATGTCCATGGAATCAATGATAAGCAACATGAGGTGGCTGTCAAGAGCAACCTTCTCCCTTTCTGACTCTGTCCACTTTGATGGATCCTTGGCCTCATAAGATCTTGGGATAGTTATGGTTCCAACAGTCTTCTCTGGTATCTCTTGTTGTGGAACAAAAGGACCATTCTTGAGAATCTCAGGATACAAGGGATGAGAGGCTTTAATGAACAACATCATCTTTATCTTCCAGAGGTTGAAGTTTTCTTTGTCAAACTTAGGGACCTTCACCATTCCTGTAGTCTTTGGTGTATTCGAACTCATGATCGTTTTTCTATTTTTGAATAAACAGCCCGCTCTGATACCACTTGTTAAGTATTGAATACGGTAAAAGAATACAGAGGGGGGGTGAATGGATTCTTGAACTTTTCTTGGATTGAGTCTATGTAGCAGATAAGTGCCTGTGTGTGTAGAAGTGAAGGTGCGGATAAAGAGACAACACAAGACACAATATCACTTTAATCTAATGTATTATTAGATAAAGGTTGCTACAATCTGTGAATACAAATGGTAGTATTCTCAGCTTCGTTTTTCTCAGAGAGATATAGCTTACAGTGTATGAAAAACTTGACTCACAAAAGTTACTAAGTTATGAAGTGAGGCTGTGTCCTTATAGAACATGGATACAGCCTACTTACTGCAAATAAGGAAGCTAAACAAATTACTTTCTAGTCTGTCTATCCTTTTTGAGTAAGTGTCCAAACGGTTACAGATTTGACTTTGCAAAGCCTGTTTAGATCCACTTCTTTAGCTCCTTGTCTCTTCTATATCTCTCCAAGCTTCCTTGTAGGCTTTCCAGAGCACGTTACAGATTGTGGTCCATAAAGTGCATTGGCTTGTTGCAGGTTTCTGACTTGTACAATTTCTTCAGTATTTTGTCTCCACGAATGTATTCGAGAAGTGACTAAGTAAGTGATTCGAGAACTAGAATTGACTTGATCGATAACTCTGAGTTCTCGAATACTGTTATATTGACATATCGAATCACTTCTCGAATAGCTCTTTTCCATCAGGATTCCTTGAGTTGTCGAATAGAACATTTGACTTATCGAATCCTCGAGATATCGAATAGCTTTCTGAGTCCTTGAGATATCGAATGGAACTTTGACTTGTTGACTCTTTGAGAACTCGAATACCATCTTGACTTGTTGACTTCTTGAGTTCTCGAATAGAGTAGTAGACATATCGAATCCCTGAGATATCGAATGAGATATCGAACAGTGTATTCAGAGATATCGAATAGTGTCTTGAGATATCGAATCCCTGACTTCTCGAATGCTGGACTTCTCGAATAGACAAATATACTTCTCGAATTGGTACTTAGGCAAATTCTTCATTTCTTCAAATCCCCAACTGTGATTATTTGACAGTCTTTAACTCCTTGCTTGAGGCATGAACCTTGGAACTTCTTTCAAGCATTATTCTAGACTTTATAATTACAATTACACGACTAGGATTTGATGCCTACTATAAGTACAATACAAACAGAAACTCTACAGCTAGAGGTTCCCTCAGTTAAGAGGTCATGTAAGTAATGCAAAGCATTACAAACAATTAGGCTTGTTATTAGATGTGTACAGGCATGCCTCTGTAACTAACACCTCTCTTTGTTTAATTCCTTGACTTGGTTAAATTGATAGTGCTTCATTATTGGTTGCTAATGTCAAGAGAGCTAATTTATGTGCTTCACTAAATTAGTGTTTTTAGAAGAGAAATAAGTGATTGTGTGCTTCACCAATTATCTTGGTTATGTAGAGTTGGATATATTTTGCTTGTTTGGGTTGAAGTGCTTGAGTTTCCATTATCCTAAATATCTCTATATCTTGCTTATTCACTAATTGTGTTGTTGTGTTGGTAAATTTGGATGATTGTCATTAACATAGTTGTATATCTCTAGCAATTTATTTCTTGTAGGCTAGGTGTTTGATAAAACACCTCAACAAAACTCAAAACCCCCCCCCCCTTAGTCCATACTTCTAAATTATAAGAAATAATCTACTTGAAATCAATATTGATAGTCCTTCCCTGTGAACGAACTTACGAAAACACTACCTTTAGTGTTATATTTTTCTTGAAAATTATGGTGTGATATTTTCCGGTATATATATTATATTAATGATTGTAAGATTTGTTTTAAATTAAAAAAGTTAACGTGTTTTAATTCTAAAGAAAAATATTAATGATAGAAATATATGATATGATTGATGTTTTTAGGTGTATATAAAAGTTAATAGGTTCAACTATTTATTTTAGGTGTTATATTTTTCTTGAAAATTATCGTAATTTTCGAGTATATATTAATGATTGTAAGATTTGTTTTAAATTAAAAAGGTAACGTGTTTTAATTTGAAAAAAAATATATGAATGATCGAAAGATATGATACAATTTATGCTTTTAGGTGTTTATAAAAGGTAATATGTTCAACTAAAAGTAAATGTGAAAAAGGCAATCGACTAATTACAATTATTTTATTATATTAATGTGAAAAATGCAATCGACTAATTACCATTAATTTATGGTGTGATATTTTTGGGTACATATTATTATATTAATGATTGTAAGATTTGTTTTAAATTAAAAAGGTAATGTGTTTTAATTCGAAAGTAAAAATATTAATGATAGAAATATATGATACGATTGATGTTTTTAGGTGTATATAAAAGTTAATATGTTCAACTATTTATTTTAGGTGTTATATTTTTCTTGAAAATTATGGTGTGATATTTTCGAGTATATATTAATGATTGTAAGATTTGTTTTAAATTAAAAAGGTAACGTGTTTTAATTCGAAAAAAAATATGAATAATTGAAAGATATGATACGATTTATGTTTTTAGGTGTTTATAAAAGGTAATATGTTCAACTAAAAGTAAATGTGAAAAAGGCAATCGACTAATTACAATTATTTTAGGGTGAAATACCCAAATACCCACCTTTTCAAATCAAGTAACCAAAATACCAACCTGCGGAACAGTCCGCCCAAAATACACACAAAATACGCATGTCTGACACGCGCAGCCTGTAACACGCATTTACATAATGCGTATTCTTCAGATTTTTTTTTAAGAAGTAGGCCACGCATTTATAACATGCGTATGTTTTTTTTTTTTAAAAGAAGGTGATCTACGCATTTGAGTAATGCGTGTACCTCAATTGTCTTTTTTTAAATTTGACCACTACGCATGTGTAATATGCGTGTGGTTCATTTTTCTTAAATATCATTTAAAATTTAGGTTTTAAAAAGTCCGTACATTCTAAATATTTCTAAAATTCAAAATGGAAAAGTTGAACCCCTAAGTGAATACAAATAAAATTTAAAATTTTAATAAAAAAAGTGAATCCGGCGGCCTGATTTTTAAACGCTAACGCGTTTAAAAATCAGGATAAATTAAGGTTTTGGGTCTAGGGTTTAGGGTTGTAAACAACCCTAAACCCTAAATTCGTATACGATTTATTTGTCGTTCCAAATATTTCTAAACCTAAAATGGAACTGTTGAACCCCAGAGGTTAACCGTTGAAACCCTGAGGGAATACAGATAAAATTTAAAATTTCAATAAAAAAATTGAATCCGGCGGCCTGATTTTTAAACGCTAACGCGTTTAAAAATCAGGATAAGTTAGGGTTTAGGGTCTAGGATTTAGGGTTGTAAACAACCCTAAATCCTAAACCATAAACCCTAAGTTCGTATATGGTTTACTCGTCATTCTGAATATTTTTAAAACCCAAAATGGAAAAATTGAACCCTAAAAGTTAATTGTTGAACCCCTAAGGAATATTGATAAATTAAAAAAAATATTTAAAAATTTTTATTAAAAAATTTAATATTTTTAAACCCCAAATGGAACTCGTTGAACCCAAATAAAAATAATTTTAAACTCAAAAGATGTTAAAGCCATACGCACTTATTGTATGCTTAGGCTGTGTACGCATTTCAGGCACACGTATAGCAACTGACCACGTGGTTGGATGACACAACAACTGTCAAACATAAAAGAAGCACGCATTGTTAAAATAATAAAAGAAGCACGCATTGTTAAAATGCGTAGTTGGAGTACGCATGACCACAATGCGTATTTGGTGGGTAAAAAGACGGTGCCTCCGCCTGTGGGTATTTTGGGTTGTGGGTTTGCAAAAGTGGTGTATTTTGGGCATTCTTTCATTATTTTATTATATTAATGTGAAAAAGGCAATCGACTAATTACCATTAATTTTATTATGTTAATTGACTAATTACCATTAACTATAACGTGTTTTAATTCGAAAGGAAATATTAATGATGGAAAGATATGATACGATTGATGTTTTTAGGTGTTAATAAAAAGGTAACATCTTGACTAATTATCATTAATTATATTATGGTATTATTTATTTTAGTTGTATTTATATTTCTTTATAATGAAGGGTAAATAAGTAAATTCACGAATTACCAAAAAACAGGTACCAAAACTTTCAATGTTTCGGAATTTATATAATAGTATAATATAGAGGTCTAAGGTTCGATTCCCGTTAATAACATATTAATTTATATTTAATACTAAAAATTATTATATATACAAAAATGCAAGGTTCGAATTTTTCCAATAATATATTAAAATTCATATTTATAATATTATAATACACTATAAACAAATTATAAATTAAAAGTAACCCGTGCAAAACACGTGCTATAAGCTAGCATTAAATAAATACTAGCCTATAATCCGTGCGAAGCACGGGCACAGATTGAACACACGCCCGAGATTAAAATATTAATATTAATACACTATTTATTTATGTAGTTATAGAGAATGGAATCCAAGATAATGCTAAAAAAATTTAAAGTAAATAAATCTTTATCATTATATAGTACTTGTAAGGAATCGAAACCTGGTGAAGCTAAAAAAAATAAATTAAAGTATATAAATCTTTATAATTATATAGTACTCGTAAAGAATCGAATCCGAGGTGAAGTTCAAAAATTAAAATAAATAAATATTATATAATTATGTAGTTGTAAGGAATCGAACCCGGAGTTAGTGATAACCAAATTTGGTACTTTAGTACTATTGCGTACCATTAAAACTATTTTTCACATTAATAAAGAGTATAGATGTCAACTATGAATTCATACAAAACAAAATATTGATTATGCCATCCTGGGCAGAGCCTGTCGCACTTGTGCGGTTTACCTTGGATCACGTGGTTTGCAGGCTATTGCGTGAGCCCATGGGTTTACCCAGAGCATACCCGAAGAGCACACCCAAAGGGTAGCGGCTGCGGGTTCCCATGTAAATAAAAAAAAAAAAATCAAACATTGTAGTTTTTAGCCTAAAAAAATACCTAAAAACTGTATACAATCATCATGTTATTTTTCATAAAACGACTGTTGTGATCGAAAAGCCAAGCCAATGCTGGCTTTACCCCTATTTTGCCGCATTGCACATTTCAATGTGTTAGAATGATCTTATTACCCTGTAGTCATGATTTTGAAGTACATTTGGGATTATAAAACAACATCAGAGCCGCCATACATACAAGATCAGCACAATAAATTCTCCAGCTCAACATTTGAACATTAAAAAAAAAAAGGTTATAGTGGTGCAGAGAAGCTGAACTGCAGACCAGCCTTCGCTCGATCATTTTCGTGCTTTTTCAGTATTTGGCAATAGTTGACCTGTCAGAGAAGTTCAGTTACAAATATAATAAACAGAAGAAAATCCAGAGTCCTTGTTTTCAGTTTTCACGGAAGGGAGTATAGCATACTGTGCAAGAGAACATACATAACATGATTGGAGAGCATAATGAAACTTTTCTACTAGCTAAACAGCTTTACAGCAGTCAAAACCAACTCTGAAACTAGTAAAATTGTAAGTACCTAGCCTCGTCAGATTCACAACTACATATATACTTTTTATTAATAAGAAAAACCTATATTCGTTGGAACACAATAGTACCAAGTACCAAAATACCAAATTTTGGTTATCACTATTTAATTAAATTAATAATTTAACTCCAAACTCAGGTTTATTCCCTGAAAATACATAATTATACAAGATTATTTATTTATTTTCACTTCTTTGGTTTGACCGCAGGTTCGATTCCTATAACTACATACATAGTCAAATAATATTCATTTATTATAAACTCATTAATTATATTTATTTTCAGTAATTTAATAATTTTAATATTAATATTTTTATCTTGGCCAGTGTTTCGCACGGGTTACTAGCTAGTATTAATGTAATAAGACCTTAAATCTTCCTTCAGCACCATGAAGTATGTGGCATATTATTGAATCCAAGGCACGTAAGTGTCTCATATTAATGTAAGTGTCCCCTCTGGAAATTTCTTGGAGTAATGAATAGATTTAGGTTCCTGTTAGTCTGTTACAGACAGCGATCCACACAAAGTTCCTTCTATATAGTAAGCATTTAATATTTACATGTATATTTCACTTATGAGCAGGTTTCACCCCTTTTCAGCACAATTGTTCCATCTCTTACTTACTCAACAGTACATACAGGCTATATGCCTAAGAACACTAACGAGTTACTACAGAGCACAACTGATTCACAAAACATATATTCCAAATCAAAGTATCTCATGCAAATATCTCAACATACTCAAGAAGGTATTAGAAGGATGTGCAAGGAACCCATATAAGGCACCAGTGCTGCTAACATACTCAAGGAAAAGAGCCAAAGACAGAAAAGACGGAACAGAGTAAAATAAGGGCATTTTGGGAAATTGACAGACCAAGGGCAGATTGGTAATTGCAGAAAGGAGTATTTATTCAGATTGAGGAAAGACAATTAGGGTTATGCTATTATTTTGATTTGTGTCGCTGCTATCGGCTTGTGGAGAGTTGGGCCTCTCGAATGTCCCATTGTGTTTTCTCAGTACTAATTTAAGCATTTATCTATTGTAATCGAACATTTTGCCTCTATTATCATTATCTATCGAGTATCGTATTAGTGAAATTGTGTGGGTTCATAGCAAATCTGGTATCAGAGCACAAGATTCATGGGTGTCTCAGGCAAAAAAAAAAAAAAAAAAAAAAAAAAAAAAAAAAAAAGATTCATGGGTGTCTCAGAAGCGGAACGACGTTTGAGTAAGGTGGAAGAACTGGTAGGAATGGGGAAGTCCATCCGTACGACTGTGGCAGAAGAAGTATCAGCGGCGTTGAAAGCCGCAGTAGGGGCCATGGAACAAGCTCTTGCTAACCGATTCTTGTCGGGGGTGGATGATGCTTTGAAGAGACAGGAGAAGAAATTAGAAGAAACCACAGCTCGCTTAGAGGGTCGAATCAGCCGTTCAAGGGAATATCAGGAGTCCATACTCACATCACTGAAAGATGAGCAGGAGAAGTTTCAGAGGGAGATGCGAACCACTATCTCAGGGCTCCAATCCATAGATACTGGGTCGAAGAAAAATCCAGTAGTGGGGGGCGTACCAGGGATTGAGAAATTTGGGAGTTTTGCAGTGGGTGAAAGTAGTAACGTTGGGGGATCGATGTTCGGAGAGATGGGTCAAAACTGCGTCGGGTCGGGTGGAGGACCCGGTGGAAACCCTAATTTGAATGGAGTGACTGGTGGGATTTCTAATTGGAGGTATAAGAAGCTCGATTTACCTCTGTTTGATGGGACGAACCCAGATGGGTGGATCCTACGGGCTGAACGATATTTTACTTTCTATAATCTCACGGAGGCAGAGAAGATTGAGGCAACTGTGGTGGCCTTGGAAGGGCAAGCATTAGTGTGGTTTCAGTGGGAACACCGGAGAAGGCCTGTTGAACGGTGGGAGCAGGTGAAGGCATTGTTTCGTCGACAGTTCCGTTCTACTGCAACCGGGACACTGCAAGAGCAGTGGTTGGGGCACCACCAGACAGGTACGGTTACTGAGTACCGATTAAAATTTATAGAACTACTTGCTCCTTTAGAAAATGTATCCGAAGAATTAGCTCTGGGACAGTTTCTTAATGGGCTGAAGGGTGACATAAGAGCAGAGGTTCGCTTGTTGGGACCAGTGTCGGTTGACCATGCCATGGAATTGGCGTTGATGGTGGAGGATAAGATCCGTCTGGGAGGCCAAATTAAGGGGGACTGGAGAATGGGATCAACAACTAGTAGTAGGAGTAGCTAGGGGAGTGGGTGGTCAAACTCTAGTAGTCGTAGCAGTCCAAGTACGTATTTGTCACCAACCAAGTCACCTGCCAGTTATGCAGCCTCCACGGTTACCACAGGTAGCAGCCCATACCCAGTAGCCAAACCAGTGGGGGAAGTTAGAAGGTTGAGTGAGAAAGAAATGCAATTTAAACGCGAGAAGGGATTGTGTTACCGTTGTGATGAGAAATGGGCCGTTGGTTACCGTTGTCGTAAAAAGGAGCTCAGTGTACTAATAACCCAAAGTGATGACGATGAGGAAGACGACTTGAACCTGGGAAATCAAGGCCAGGAAGAGTTGGAAGAGGTGAAAACAGATCCAAACCCTGCAGAGATCTCCTTAAATACAGTCATGGGGCTCACGAGTCCAAAGACATTCAAACTATTGGGCATTATCAATGGTCAGAAAGTGGTGGTTATGGTGGATCCAGGCGCAACTCATAACTTCTTATCCAAGGAGGTAATCGAAAAGTTAGAAATTAAAATATCACCTTCGACTGCTTTTGCTTTTGGGGTGTCGTTGGGAACTGGAGAGGAGATACAAGGCAAGGGAATATGTTTGGGAGTGATTTTGGAGTGACAAGGAGTGGATGTAGTGGAAGACTTTCTACCCTTGCCCTTGGGAAATTCTGATGTTATGCTCGGTGTGCAGTGGCTAGAGAAGCTTGGGACCACGACTGTTAACTGGAAGCTACAGACCATTAAGTTCAAGGCAGGGAACGACACAGTTACTCTTAAAGGCGACCCGTCGTTGGGAAGAAGTGGGGTGTCACTTAAGGCCATGATAAGGCATTTGAGAAAAGGGGGATCAGGGTACTTGGTGGAACTTAACTCGGTGGAACACACTAGTGCAGAGCAGGATGAAAAAGAAACAAAGGGGAAGGAATATCCTGGGTTCTTAAAGCCAGTACTACGAAAGTTTCGAAGGGTTTTTAACATGCCAATTGGCTTGCCACCAGTACAGCCTCAAGAACATAAGATAGTGTTAAAGGAAGGGGCAAACCCAGTAAATGTCAGGCCGTATCGTTATCCACACAGCCAAAAGGAAGAAATCGAAAAATTAATTAAAGACATGCTTGCAGCCCAGATTATTCAGGTCTCTAGTAGCCCCTTCTCCAGCCCCGTTTTGTTGGTTAAAAAGAAAGACGGTTCGTGGCAGTTCTGCATTGATTACCGGGCATTAAACAAAGTCACCGTGCCGGATAAATACCCAATTCCCGCAATAGATGAGTTACTTGATGAGCTTCATGGGGCTGGGGTTTTCTCTAAAATTGACCTAAAGTCCGGCTATCACCAAGTGAGAGTACGGGTTGAGGACGTTCCGAAAACAGCTTTTCGAACCCATGAGGGCCACTACGAATTTTTGGTGATGCCGTTCGGACTCACCAACGCTCCAGCCACCTTCCAAGGCATCATGAATGACATTTTCAGACCCCACCTCCGCAGATTTGTCCTCGTCTTTTTCGACGATATCCTAATTTACAGTAAAAGTGAGGCAGAGAGCATGTAGGACATGTCCAACAAGTTCTGGGACTGTTAGAAGAAAATGAGCTGTATGCCAATGAGAAGAAGTGTGACTTTGGCAAGCAAAGAGTCTCGTATTTGGGGCACATCATTTCAGCAGCAGGAGTTGCGGTTGATCCAGCAAAAGTGAAGGCCATCAGTGAGTGGCCCGTGCCTACTAATATCAAGGCTCTACGGGGTTTCTTAGGGCTCACCGATTATGACCGGAAATTCATTCGGAATTATGCCCACATAGCTCGTCCCCTCACGGATCAACTTAAAAAGGACAGCTTCATGTGGAATCCAACCGTCGAGGAGGCATTCCAGGAGTTAAAACAAGTAATGATGGCAGCCCCTGTCTTGGTTATGCCTAATTTCCATCTACCTTTCATTTTGGAGACCGATGCCTCCGGGTTCGGGTTAGGGGCTGTGCTGATGCAGAACAACCACCCCATAGCCTTCTTTAGCAAGATTCTTGGCCCAAGAGCCCGAATGAAGTCAGTGTATGAAAAAGAGTTGATGGCGATAGTTCTATCCGTCCAAAAGTGGCGCCACTATCTACTTGGCCACAAATTTGAAATCCACACAGACCAACAAAGCCTGAAATACATCATGGAACAGAGAGAAGTGGGAGCTGATTACCAGCGTTGGATTTGCAAAATGATGGGTTATGAGTTTACTATTCACTACAAGCCTGGGCCGACTAACAGAGTAGCCGATGCTTTGTCTCGAAAGGGGGTAGAAACCTCAACTCTGAACACTATGGTGACCACAGCTGGCGTGGATTGGGCCGAGTTACACCAACAATTGCAAACAGATCCCTTCATTCAACAACTGCAAAAGGAGTTAAAAGAGGGCACTACTCCTCTGCCTGGGTACACTCTCGACAATGACACCATCAGGTACAAAGGGCGGTTGGTGTTACCGTCTAAATCCACAGTGGTGTCGAGATTGTTGTTCGAATACCATGATTCTGCAATGGGAGGACATGCAGGTGAATTTAAAACGTACCAACGGTTAGCAAGCGAGTGGTTTTGGGTGGGCATGCGCCGGGCAGTAGCAAAATACATCCAGAAGTACCAAGTTCGTCAACAACAGAAACATTCCAATCTCAGACCGGCTGGCCTCCTACAGCCACTTCCCATTCCCACAAGAGTTTGGGAAGATGTTTCCCTTGACTTTGTGGAAGGACTCCCCCGTTCCCAAGGGTTCAATACAGTGCTGGTCGTTGTGGATCGCCTGACAAAGTACAGCCATTTTCTGGCCTTGAGCCACCCATTCTCGGCCGTTACAGTTGCACAAGTATTTGTCAAGGAGATTGTCCGCTTACACGGGTTTCCCTCTTCTATTGTGTCTGATCGTGACCGGATTTTCATGAGTTTATTCTGGCAAGAGCTCTTTAAATTACAAGGAACATCCTTGAGGTGTAGTTCGGCTTATCACCCCCAATCGGATAGGCAAACGGAGGTGGTTAATAAAACTATGGAAGGATACCTTCGGTGCTTCATAAATGGGCAACCAAAAACCTGGGTAAACTGGTTGCCATGGGCAGAATACTGTTACAACACCTCAATCCAGGCCTCGACCAAGTACTCACCTTTTCAAGCATTATATGGACGGGAGCCCCCACACCTCCTGCGTTTCGAATAAGGTAGTACAGCCGTGGCCACTCTAGAAGAACTGATGATCGAGAGGGACGCCATTTTGGATGACCTTAAAGGACATCTACTTCAATCCCAGCAATACATGAAGTCTTATGAAGATGCCAAACGCAGACATCTGGAGTTCCAAGTGGGTGAGGCTGTCTATCTCAAACTCCAACCCTATAGGCAGTCGTCTTTGGCTAGAAGGTCCAACGAAAAACTGTCTCCTCGTTTTTATGGTCCGTTTATCATTACCCAGCGCATTGGCAAAGTAGCGTACCAGCTGGAATTGCCACCGACAGCAAAAATTCATAATGTCTTTCACATCAGTCAACTCAAACGTGCAATTGGATCTTCCCCAGCCAACCCCACCATTCCTCCACAAATGACAACAGCTGGGGTGCTCAAGGTAGAGCCAGATTCAGTACTGGATGTTCGTTCTCAAGACCAGGGAGGGCAGTTGGTGACTCAAGTCTTGTTGAAATGGAAAGAACTGCCGAGTTGGGAAGCTACATGGGAGGACTTTGTGAATGTCGATACTCATTTCCCTCATTTCCACCTTGAGGACAAGGTGGCTTTTTGGGCCCAGGGTAATGCAAGGAACCCATATAAGGCACCAGTGCTGCTAACATACTCAAGGAAAAGAGCCAAAGACAGAAAAGACGGAACAGAGTAAAATAAGGGCATTTTGGGAAATTGACAGACCAAGGGCAGATTGGTAATTGCAGAAAGGAGTATTTATTCAGATTGAGGAAAGACAATTAGGGTTATGCTATTATTTTGATTTGTGTCGCCGCTATCGGCTTGTGGAGAGTTGGGCCTCTCGAGTGTCCCATTGTGTTTTCTCAGTACTAATTTAAGCATTTATCTATTGTAATCGAACATTTTGCCTCTATTATCATTATCTATCGAGTATCGTATTAGTGAAATTGTGTGGGTTCATAGCAGGATGGCACCAATATTTTCTAATGATAGTAGGAACTATTTAAAATCAAAACTGAAAATAAACCATACAAAACAAGATATGATATAAATATTGCAAGATAGACGACTAACCTCCATGCGGAATAGTCTAGTTGGTACAATAATCCCTAATCCTACAGAGCTTCGGAATGATTCAAGGAATTTTTTAGAAGTCATGTCTCGAAACGTTTGCTCTGTCACTTTATTAAGGCTCCCGGCACGAGCAAATGCATGCCCATATATACCTTTATCCCTGAAAAATCGCACCGGTAGATCAAAAGAAAGGTCAGCAAAGGCGGTAACAGCCAGATCACCTCCGAGATAATCTCTTCCGGAAGAATTTTTAATAGTTCCATCATCAGCCCTAGCTTCCGTCTCTGGCTCTGTAGGGCCCAGCCCCCTCGACTTGAAAGCCAACAATGATGTTGGACCTCCGAGCGTGCAAATTGGAGAAGAATTCCCACCTAAGAAATATCTGTCAGGCAAATAAGAAGGTGAATTGAGAAATCCATTTCCCGGCGAAAAAAGAACACCGCTAGCAATCCCAAAGTTGAGTGCAGCATTGTAAAAACCCAGAGGAACGGCACATCGAAGATCAAACTCCTGCAGAGAAGCTACAATTAGATATTATAATTCCTGCAAAGAAGTTACCAGTAAAATACAGTAAAATGTAAGTAACCAAGTATAACAGCGTATAAATATAAACAATTATAACCGTTAAGACATAAATTAACTGGAATAATGTAATGAACCCATCATAGTCAAAGACGTTGCTGACTTATTCAAGAACTACAAGAGTGAAGTCAAGGCTACAGTGAAAAGTAAAGGGTAAAAGAAGTAAAATTAGAGAGGGGATATATGGAAAAGGGATTGGGAAGATTAGGGCATGCTATCATTGTGAAACAAACTTATTATTATTATTGTAAGGAGTGCACTGGCCGCTCGACGGCCAGATATCAGTTCTTATCAGTAAAACCTATTGAGTTGCTTTGATTAATTCATTTCTGTGTTAATATAATTAGTCAGTGCATCTCAAGTGGTATCAGAGCCTTAGATCCGATGGTCCATCCACGGCGCAGCGATTGGAACTGATCGAGACTAAACTCACAGATCTGGAGACGACGGTGGCTAGTATGGTTGAGAAAAGTGTGGCGAAGGAGATGGAGGCTGTACGTCACACCTTGACTGAAACTGTAATGGAAGGGCAGTGCCTAACGACGAAGCAATTAGGAGCGGAGCTTGAAGGTCGATTGAATTCGTTGAGAAGTGAGCAGGCTAAATTTCAATTGGAGATGAGGGCTTTGTTGTCGGGCAAACAACCAGTGGCCAGTGGGGGAAGCGAAAGGATTGGTGGTAGCTCTTCCCAGGTGTTGAACCCCCCATCCAACGGGTCGTTGGGTTTAAACTTACAGTCTGGGGGTCGGACAGAGGTAGGGTTCGATGGTCGCCAGGTGTTTGGGGGAGGCATGAATGGCGGAGGCTTGGGTGGAGGTATGAATAGCGGAGGACCAGGTGGAGGTAGTAACTGGCGTTATCGGAAGTTAGATATGCCAATTTTCGATGGGAGTGACCCAGATGGGTGGATCTTACGAGTGGAAAGATATTTCGGGTTTTATCATTTGACAGAAGAGGAGATGTTAGAGGCGGTGGTGGTAGCACTGGATGGAGATGCACTTCGTTGGTACCAGTGGGAAAACAAGAGACATCCTATCAGACGTTGGGAAGATTTAAAGGGATACATTCTTAGGCAGTTTCGTTCGGTGAATGGGGGATCCTTGTACGAACAGTGGCTGGCAACTGTGCAAGTGTCATCGGTGAATGATTATCGTAGGCGATTTATCGAAACAGCTGCTCCGTTAGAAAAGATTTCAGAGGATATGTTGTTGGGACATTTTATTAATGGGCTGAAAGAAGAGATAAAAGCAGAGGTGAGGTTGTTGAACCCTATGAGCCTAGAACAAGCAATGGAGATGGCCAATCGAGTTGAGGAGAAGCAGCGAGTAACCACAAGTATGAGGAAGTTGGGGTTGGGAACGATAAGAACAGGTTCTGTGTCCACTTTTAGCAAAGCTCCATCTACAGTTAGTTCATTTTCATATGGGCCTTCTAGTAGTCCTACCAGGTCTGTTAATTGGGGGTCTCGTTCACCAGAGTCGCAAGCCTCAGTCCAATCTGCATACTCTAATTCGCAGTCAACAAAGGTGGGAGGGGAGGTTAAGCGATTAACGGAGAAGGAATTGCAAGAAAAAAGGGCTAAGGGGTTGTGCTATAGATGTGATGCCAAATGGTCAGTGGGGCATCGTTGTCGACGGAAGGAATTAAGCGTGCTACTTATTGAGGAGGAGGACGAGGATGTTGATTGTGATGGTAGTGACTCCTTGCCCTCACCAACCGAGGAGTTAACTGAGGTATCCCTGAACTCGGTTATTGGCTTATGCAATCCGAAAACAATGAAGTTAAAAGGGCTGTTAGGAGAGATTGAAGTTGTAGTGATGATTGACCCTGGTGCCACCCACAATTTCTTGTCAATGGGGGTGGTGCAGGCTGCAGGAGTGCGCATTGAACGTACAGGTGGGTTTGGTGTGTCACTGGGAAATGGAGCAGCAATCAGGGGTGAAGGTTTGTGTAAGGGGGTGAGGTTGCAATTAGATGGAGGAGTAGAAGTGATAGAGGATTTTCTACCACTGGAACTTGGGAGTTCAGATGTCATTTTAGGGGTTCAGTGGTTGGAGAAGTTAGGGGTGGTCATGACTAACTGGAAGACACAGGTTATGCACTTCGAACTGGATGGAGAATCAGTGACTTTACGAGGTGACCCAACGTTGGTTAGGGCACAAATATCGCTGAAGGCTATGGTGAAGGCGCTGCGAAAAAATAAGGGGGGTTATTATGTGGAATGCTGTAGAATGGAGGTAAGTGAGAGCAACAGCCAAGCAACGCCTAAGGTGCCCAATTACTTAACTGGAGTAATCAACCAAAACTTGCAGGTGTTTGATTCACCCAAGGGCTTACCCCCAAAGAGGGACCACGAACACTCTATCTTACTTCGGGAAGGCAGCAGCCCAGTGGGAGTTAGGCCATACAGGTACCCACAATGCCAGAAAAATGAAATTGAAAGGTTAATTGCAGAAATGTTGGCAGCCGGAATCATCAAGCCCTCAAAAAGCCCTTTCTCTAGCCCGGTTTTGTTAGTTAAAAAAAAAGATGGCTCGTGGCGATTCTGTGTTGACTACCGAGCACTCAATAAGGATACGATACCCGATAAGTATCCCATTCCCGTTATCGAAGAACTATTAGATGAACTGAATGGGGCTAAGGTTTTCTCCAAATTGGACCTCAAGGCGGGCTATCACCAGATTTTGATGAATCCAGAAGATACCCACAAGACGGCTTTTAGAACTCATGACGGGCATTACGAATTCCTCGTAATGCCGTTTGGGTTAACTAATGCGCCGGCTACTTTTCAATCGCTTATGAATGATGTCTTTAGACCATTTCTGCGTAAGTTTGTGCTGGTTTTTTTCGATGACATTTTGATATATAGCACGGATGAGGAACAACACAAAAATCACTTGCAACTGGTATTAGAAAAGTTAGCTGAACACCAGCTCTACGCCAACTTAAAGAAATGCGAGTTTGGACAGGCCACCATTGGTTATCTCGGGCATGTGATTTCTGGACAAAGAGTGGAGGTGGATCAGGACAAGGTAAGAGCCATGATGGAGTGGCCCGTGCCTAAAAATCTGAAGAAGTTAAGAGGCTTTCTCGGATTAACCGGTTACTACCGAAGGTTCGTTGCCCGATATGCTCAGATAGCACAACCACTCACGGAACAGCTAAAGAAAGACAACTATGGCTGGACCGAGGCAGCCACTCGAGCCTTCGAATCATTAAAATCTGCTATGACTCGAGCTCCTGTGCTACAAATGCCCGATTTTGATAAGGAATTTGTGCTGGAAACGGATGCGTCCGGTTATGGCATCGGGGCAGTTTTGATGCAACACCAGCGACCCATAGCTTTCTTTAGTAAGTTGCTTGGTGTTAAGGCCCAGCAAAAATCTATTTATGAAAAGGAGCTGATCGCCATTTGTTTGGCGGTGCGAAAATGGAAACATTACCTCTTGGGACGCCATTTCGTGATCCGTTCGGACCAACAGAGCCTGCGATATATTACTCAGCAGAGAGAAGTGAATATGGAGTACCAGAAGTGGGTTACCAAGCTCTTAGGGTTTGATTTTGAGGTTCAATTCAAGCCAGGGTATCTAATCGCGTGGCTGACGCGTTATCTCGCAAAGAAGTATGCGATGTGGTGTTAAATACCCTGATCTCATCTCCTGGCGTACAGTGGGAGCAACTGGACCACGAGATACAGAATGACCAGGAGTTGCAACAAATATTGTCGGACGTGCAATCTGGGAAAAAAGAACATAAGGGGTTCAGGGTAGTCGACAACCGTGTGATGTATAAAGGAAGGACAGTGATTCCCAGGAAATCAAAGTTCAAGACAGTGTTGCTTAAAGAGTATCATGACTCTGTAGTGGGAGGTCATGCGGGTGAACTAAAAACCTATCTGAGGCTTGCTACGGACTGGTATTGGGGAGGAATGCGTAAAGAAGTCACCAGCTATGTACAACAATGTGCCATCTGCCAGCAACAAAAGGTGTCACAACAATCTCCTGCAGGGCTTCTCCAACCACTTCCCATACCGATGATGGTTTGGGAGGATATATCTCTCGACTTCATCGAGGGATTACCTATGTCAAAAGGGGTCAATACAGTGCTGGTAGTAGTGGATCGATTATCTAAATATGCACACTTCATTGCCCTACGCCACCCATTTGATGCTTTCACTGTTGCTCGAGTATTTATACAGGAGGTAGTGCGTCTACACGGGTTCCCTGCATCAATTGTATCGGATAGAGACCGTATTTTTCTAAGCACCTTTTGGAAGGAGATTTTTAAACTGCATGGCACAGCTTTGAACAGAAGTACAGCATACCATCCTCAAAGTGATGGACAAACTGAGATAGTCAACAAGGCCCTCGAGCAGTACTTAAGGTGTTTCGTAGGTACTAAACCCAAATCTTGGGCGACTTGGTTGCCCTGGGCTGAATTTTCTTACAACACATCTCCACACTGTTCGACCAAGATGAGTCCCTTTAAGGTTGTGTATGGACGCGACCCTCCCCACCTGTTGCGAATTAGTAAAGGCACCACACCTGTGGACAGCTTAGATGAGTTATTAATGGAACGGGATGCCATCTTAGACGAGTTGCACTTCAACTTGACCAAGGCACAACAAATTATGAAGAGGGGAGCAGATATTAAACGGAGGGATGTATCCTTCGAAGTGGAGGACTGGGTGTACTTACGACTACAACCATACCGACAACATTCCTTGGCTCGTCGACCGTTTGAGAAGCTAGCTGCACGTTTCTATGGGCCTTTCCGTATAATACAGAAAGTGGGAAGTGTAGCATACAAGTTGGAGTTACCAGTTGAGAGCAAACTGCACCCGGTATTTCATGTCTCGCAACTCAAACAGAGCATAGGTAACAGCCCAGTGACACCTACAATTCCCACCCAGTTGACACAGGACTTAGAAATGGTGGTCGAACCGGAGGAGTTACTTGAAGTAAGGCAAGTGCAGGAGGATAAAACAGTGCGGATGGAGGCTCTAATTCTATGGAAAAATCTCCCAAAGTATGAAGCGACCTGGGAGGATGTGGCTGTTATCATTCATCAGTTTCCTACTTTCCACCTTGAGGACAAGGTGAAACTTTGGGCCGGAGGTAATGTAATGAACCCATCACAATCAAAGACGTTGCTGACTTATTCAAGAACTAAGTATAAGGGCAGGAAAGACAATTCACAGGAAAAGGGTCAACAAGAGTGAAGTCAAGGCTACAGTGAAAAGTAAAGGGTAAAAGAAGTAAAATTAGAGAGGGGATATATGGAAAAGGGATTGGGAAGATTAGGGCATGCTATCATTGTGAAAAAAACTTATTATTATTATTGTAAGGAGTGCACTGGCCGCTCGAAAGCCAGATATCAGTTCTTATCAGTAAAACCTATTGAGTTGCTTTGATTAATTCATTTCTGTGTTAATATAATTAGTCAGTGCATCTCAAGTAACTAATACAATCCTGGTAAGGTTAAACATAATAAAGAGCTGTGATCTATATGTTTTAGTAAAGAAAATAAAGAAATATAACAGACCGCAGAATTTCAAATTTATACATACTCAAACTACTGATCTTAGTGGTATTTCCCCGAGCGGCCGAGCTTGTCCTACCAATCATGATAATCATGCTTTAGTTAAGATGACCAACTACAAACCTAACAGAAATTTAATTTACCCTATAGGACTTTTACAAGTACCATTAGTTCCATTAATATAAATTAGCAAAAAAAAATTAATTAAAAAAAGGATAAGAAAGTCATGCAAGAATTCTATATTGACATAATAAAAAAATTAAAAGTACAGAGTCACGGTGATTTATATATTGAAGTGGATAATTGACCAAGTACACGGTATATAAGGAGAGTATGAGAGGTAAATGAACCTGGCGAAAAAAACGTGACGCCTTGTAATCAGGAATAATGCCGCCAAATTGAGAAGCAGATACAAAAGCAAACCCTCCTGTTGGCCGCAGAGGTGAATTTCTCTTGTCAATTTTAAATGTGTAGTTCAAAGCAGAGGTCAAACCACGTTCAAGCTGCTTTCTTACTGATGCAGATGACATTTCTGACGGATCTATTAAGCCATGCAAAGAGAAGTTGCATGCTAAATCGTGATTATCATTAGATAGAAGGCCAAGGGATAGTCCAACTGATTGCTCTTTGAAAGAAGAGAACTTTACGGAATCTTGGGAAAGCAGGGATACTCTAGCCTTTAAAGGAGTAAATAACCCTATGAATCTGGGTAGATATAGACCAGCAGAAACCTCTGGCATTTGGTCACAACCATAAGTCAGGGAACCATCCCAAAGATCCCCATACCCAAACAAGTTTTTCAGCTTCAGTGATCCTTCAAGTGGCAGCCATGATTTAGCCTGCAAAAGTATTTGATATATATTACAGGAAAGGCTTACCCAACTGTTTTCAGTTAATAAGGATGGACCTAAGGCCAAAAACAAGATAAGTAACTTAATGTAACATCCAAATTTAGTGAATCCAGCATAAATATGGAAGGAGGGGAGGGAGTTCTTTTTTAAACAGATATGAAAATAATCAAGATTGACAAAGTTAGTAGATCTGCAATGAAATCATTTCCATGGCTTATAATTATTGTTAATTTCTTGAGAACCACTCATATCTGAGAGATATTGGTTTCCCTTGCCTAGCAAATGTCCCACTACTTTTTAGGTTAAACATTTTCACAATTCACACTGCAAAAACCCTAATTACTAGACTTTTATAAGACAAAATTAATTTCCGGAAGTAGTTACCACTCAAAGATACTTCTCACATGAACCTCAGACAACAGACGGACAGACTTATAAGCCTTTTCTATAGACCAAATTGCAATGCTGTACTCATCCATATAGACAGTAAACAAAAACTGAGGTTCAAGTGGAATCAACACACATGAGCATTACATCATTACAAGCCAACTCATACAAGCATAAATAGTCCCCACTAGCACATATCAGCTCTATGAAGATTATTTATTTAGCATCATAAGAACTTAACCACAAGGTCCACAAGTATTCAATATATCACTATAGTTACTAGTCCGTAAAAAAGGTACAATGTAATGTACCTACTAAAGCCTTTGATCACATCTAAAGTTAATCGATGCCACATAGGCATCGAACTATTGAATGCAACCAAAGACTTAATTGGAAATATAACCAGTACTCACTACTCTGCATATAAATTGCATACTATAATTATCCGAACAATTCATAGCTAATTTATTAATGAGTACTACTAAGCTCAATTTAAGTGTTACTCATCTACTATTATTTACATAAAATTCACAAAATGTTCCCACTCGAAATCAATAATCAATATCATCATAGTCAGTTCACAGATTATCCGAAAGTCGTATACCTCAGGCTCGGAGAAACCGCGAAAATCACATGAAAGGCGTTTCCGATCCTCAACAACATCCACAATGACATTAGTAGTCCCACTCAACTCCTGGGGACCTGAATCGAAAGTAATATTAACCGAATCAAACAATTCAAGCTGTCTCATCCGATCCTTAGCAACACTAGCCGCCTTAAACAGCTCCTGGAGTGAAGTAGCAGTTTCTAGGGCTTTGAACTCCGATTTAATCAACGACTCTTTCGTTTTACGATTGCCGTTAATTACGATTTTGTTAACTCGTAACGGAGCATTTGAGGAGTAGATTTGCCGGAACAGAGTCTCGGTTCTGGACTGTGTGAATGATTCGTCAGGGAGTGTTTCGTCATCATCGTCGTCTTCTTCTTCGTCATCGTCGTAGTATTCTTCTTCTTCGTCGTCATCATCGTCGTCGTCGATATCTATGGCCGGATTGTTGTGCTCCTCCGAATCTTCGCCGGAGAGAGACATTGATTAGCCGGAATAGAAAGAGTGGTATGTTGTTGTGTAGTGTAGCTTCTATATCTGTTCTCTGATAAGTAAGGTATTGGGATTTGGGATCTCTACTTCGGTAAATGTACGGGTGTCAATGTCATAGTGTGTGTTCTCAATTCATTAAAGTTGAAGAAATTTTTGACCAAATGTATATTTGATCACTTGTAGCTACTAACTTGTAAATAGGTCACGAAATTAAAAAACTTTTAGTCACATCATGAATTTACAATTAGCTTGCAACGAGTACTAAATTAAAAAAAAATTGGACAATCGTTAAATTATGTTGATTTTTAATGGTTCTCCGTTAAAAGCCAACACATTTATGATTAGGTCATTGAATTATGTGCTAATTTTTAGTTAGGTCACTGATTGAAAAAAAAAATATTCAAAAAATATCTAACGAAATTATTATTTTTAAACGATTATGTTTTTATAAATTTAAATTGTAATCATTCAAAAAAAAATTAATATTAAAAAAATTACACTTTTGGTATCACTTATTAATATCGAAAAAGATGGATTGGAAACTTGATATTTTTTAAATATTTATTTGTTTTTACCGATTTACTAACATATAAAATAAATGGATACATTCAATTCTAAATTTAATTAAATTATAAATTAAATAAATGGAGAAAAGAGATATCTAAATATTTGTTCAATTGTATCGATTTATAAGCATATGGGTTAAAGCGGTATATATAAATTACATTTAATTAAAGTGTAATTATTTGGAAAAAAATGTAAATATTTGATTTCTTTTACCTTTTATCATTATCGGAAAAAAACTTGTTATCTTTTCGTTCACTTGTATTTATTCACAAGCATATGTATTGAATTGGTATGCATAATTTTAAAGTTTATTAAAGAAAAATCATTCGGAAATTTTTTTAAAATTTAATCAGTTAAAATTAAATTTGGCTAATGACCTAATTGAAAATTGTTATCAAGTTCAGACCTACTTGCAAGTTTTATTGTGCCATGTCAGCATTTACGTCATCTTTCCGTTAGAGTTTTTAACAGGACTGAAGGCAATTACCAATTTGCAAGTTTTTAAGTACTTTATTAGTTGACTGAAAGCTTTTTTAATTTCGTGACCTACTTGCAAGTTACTAGTGATTTCAGTGACCAATTAGCTATTTTACTCGTTAATAGGCATTTTCATCATTAAAGTGATAGGCCTACCAAGTTGAAAAATCTCTCAAACAAATCATGAAATTAATTAAAGATTATAATTAAATGATTGAACTAATTAAAGTTTTCACGATCGTTGATCGTTAAGTCGTATTGATTTTTAACGTAGGAACGTTAGTCAACGTCACGTAGGATGCCACGTACGTAATAGGCACTTTCATCACTGAAGTAACACATAACTTTCAAGTGACCTATCAAGCGGAAGGGCACCAATAATTCATGGCGACAAACTGGGCAAGAATTATGAATCATCTTGTATTCTCTTTTATGTTGATGTGATTCCGCCTTACCAAGGTATTATACAGTCATCTTGTATTCTCTTTTATGTTGATGTAATTCCGCCTTGAACGTCTGCGATCTCTAGTTTGAAGATGAGGATTTTGATTGTTTCTAGGAGGTAATTCCAGTGAGTCGGGATTCTAGAGAGGGGTCGAATTCTTGTGACAGTGATTTTGTCTAGGAATTGGTCAAAGCAGCGGGAACATATGATCTCAAATGGATTTTCAGAGGCGATTCTGACGATTATTTGACATTGGTAACACCAGTATAACTGAAAGATCATGAGGTGAGCTCTTAAATTATGGATGAAGTGGAAGAATTTGTTAGAGAATGAAGAAGATAACGTATAGGTCAGAGGTGATAATAAATGAAAGTTATATACTACTTCATGATTCATTTAAGAGCTTTTTTCGCTTGGTATGTCACTTGAAAGTTATGCATCACTTCAGTGCCTATTAATCCTGAAATTTTTTTGTAGAGTATCCAGGCCAGCATGCAGTCATGTCATGGTTCCGTTAGATTTTTAACGGATCTGACGAAGAAAACCTAAATGAAAGTTATATATTACTTCATGATTCGTTTGAGAGCTTTTTTGACTCGATAGATCACTTGAAAGTTATTCTCCACTTCAATGATGAAAATGCCTATTAATCCTATTTTGAGTTGGCAAATTATTTTTTTCCAATTAATAGGAGATAAAAAAAGGTAGATTTCTATTCGAGGATTGGAATTTATATCAATTTTACACATGTGGCAAGTTATAGTTGTTGATAAATAAATGAATAAAAAACTTGAACCTAATAAAAGAAAAATGAGAACAAAATATTCGAATCGCTCATAATTAGTGTATTAAAAGTAAGAAAATGTTCCAAAACAAACGATTGTTTACAACCAATTTTTCACTATAAGTTTTTGTGAAAAGGGAAAAATCTAAAAATAATATATTAAGTGCAAATAGGATGGCAGTGCTTAATTTTAAAAATAAAATATAGTGAAAAGAGCACGAATAGGGGGATGTTGCTTAATCCTAGAAATAATATATAGCAAAAAAAATGATTGTATTAATCTATGGTTCAAGATCATGACCCTTAAAAGTATGGTTTGGTAGCTTCATAGATAAACAAGGTGAGGCAAATATATTCTCAATTTTGGTAGTCACTCATCCCCAAGGAGATTTCACTTGAAAATTTGTGTTTAACAATGTCATCATAAGCTCAACGATGTCCTAATTAAAAAAATTGTGAGCATTGGCTGGATTTGTCTTTATATATATTACTTGTAATGTCATTGTGATTTGTGATCCATTTGCATATTTGCTGAGGCCCCTGCAACTCTGCAAGTAAGAGCATGAAAGGTACCCAAAATAAAATAAAAAAACCTACGGAAAACAAGCAATGGAAACAATAACAAAGTTTAAGTAAAGTGCTCCTTAGATAATGGTCTAGTGTTAGGTGCAATGAGCAGGACGGAAAGCCAGTGGACCAGCAGCATAAATCAGAGCTTCATACTTGTTCTCATAAACCAGTCTCTTGTTTTCGTAACGAAGGGTAGCGCCATTGATTCCATAATTAACATTTGTGAGAATGTTGCAGCTTTCGATAGGTGATGAAACAAGTTTTACAAAGCAGGACTGAAGAGGATGATCCAGTAACATGTGATTCATCTTATACCCATCTAGCTCTGCATAAAAATAGCCTTGTGTATCTGTTTGAAATGTCTTGTGATAGCTGACACGGTTCTTGTAGCTTTCGCAGATAACGCTAACTTTTGCTCCAGAAACAGGCTGGGCACCAGTAAGCGACCATGATCCGAACTTGTTACAGCTCTGGCAGTACACCATTCCCTCAACAACTACGTTGACGACTTTCGTTTTTGATGATGCATTTTGGATTTCATTAGATGCTTCAACGGATGAGAAGGCGACCGAGGCCAAGAGTGTGGCAAGAAATGCTAGTTGGATCATTCTTGCCATGTTATCAAATGAGAGAATATAATAGGTGAGGCTTTAACTAATTTATACACTGAGATTGGCTTGTTAGATGAAAGAACTATATGCGCTAGTATTACAATGACACAACAGCATGATGTAAATGGGAACTTGATCAAACTATGTGATGAACGTGGGAGCTACTAATTAAGCTGTCATATGAGTAGTTCACTAGTCTGTCAGCGGAGGGTGCCAGGGTCGCAATGTTGTGGCCTTTGGCCGGCTGATTAAAGTCTACTTCGTTCTTCTAGGAGGCTCGGCTGGTTTTATAAATGGTCTTCTTTTAAATTTTAATTTTGTTTTGCTAACCATCTTTTAAATTTTAATTTTAACGAATACATATACAGATATCCTAGTTTCGGGAATAAGTAAATTTGCAAGAAATAAAGGAAATTTTCCAGGAAATTGAAAATTTTGTGTGGTGTTGTACTTGCAAACCCGTCTTCTACTTGATCTGGTGTCTTGGAGCAACAATCCGGTGGTAAATTGTGGGTGTCGGCGATCTAGGAAAAATGGCCAAAATATCACATGCAACGCTGTACATCCAAACTCATCTTTCATATTTGAGCTCGTGTCTTAGAGCAACAATCTGGGGTTTTGTCAATCAGATGGTGATTTCGAGTTTTGGTTCATGTTTGTAAACGACTTGTCACTTTCATTCTAAACTATGATATATTTTGGGGTGCAATATATCATATTAAAGTTTTTTCTAAAAAAAAACTTTAAATTTTAGACCATACTGGGATTAGTTAAATTAAATCATGGTGCTATCATTTTGAATTGTGTACAACACAACTTAAATTTCTATCAAAACATCAGCAAACATACTGAACTTAACCCCCCCTGCATGTCTACAAGCAAATTTCTTTTGCTTCACTGAGATTCTTGAGATCAGGGGCCGCGGTTACATAGCCAACCCCAATTTGAATGGTAAACTATGCATCACGTATACCCCAATTTTAATGTTGTGAGAATTACGTTGCATTTGTTTGATTCTCGTTAACCGAATAATTCATTTCTTACATGACCTATAGGATTCCCGTTCTCATTACCATCGACAATCCAAAACCCTTACGACGATATTACACATACATGATAGTTTTATCTTTTATGTTGTTCCTCTTAAAAGTATTAGGGGATGGAAAGTGAGGTGAAAATTCCAAACCATAACCTCATTGAAGGTAGGGATGAGCCTAGGCCAGTCGCCACCAGGCTTACCCCAAGTCCTTGAAAATGTCTATTATTTACTTTGCTTTCCATCGTCATAGCTAAATTTCGAGCAGCAAAAATGCACACTAGTTTGACCAACTACTGTATACCCCTATCTTCGAGACTATGTACAGAGGCCATCTCTAAGGGAAACCGAACCAGTTACCCGGACATGGCAAAAAAGGGCTATATTTGTCACAGAATCAACTTCATCCATTAAATTGCTTCGTTAGACATTATTTCCAGCTCCGCCCACCATAGTGGAGAAAGCTTTGGGACAGCTCCATCGTTGCCTATTCCTGTTATCTCTTTGAGCCGTATAGTGACTTCCCGCATTGTAGGTCTTTGTTTTGGTTTATGACGGCAGCACAATTTTATTACTTCATCAAACATTTCGAGCTGCTCCGCTTTGAAAGAAGTCAAAATTGGATCCACCATTTCTCCAAGTGATTGTTGCCCTCTTAGATAATCTGAGGCCCAATCCTCGAGTGATAAACTGTTTACTGCATAAGGAAGCTTACCAGTTATCAGTTCAAACAATATGACACCAAAGCTATACACGTTCGTTTCACGATTTGGTTGCATCTCTGTTACTGTAGCAGATTCCGTCCACAGACCAAAATCAGATATTTTCGCTGCATAGTCTTCACTGAGATTTACAGCTGAAGAGTTTAAATTTCTGTGAACTATGGGTGGCTTTAGTTGGTGCATATGGTCAAGGCAGTACGCCATACCCATTGCAATCCTCATCCTCATCCCCCAGTCCAAGTGTTCTGCTTCACTTACTGCAGGACCAACAAGATCTAGTTAATTAAACCATTTATTTTCAAGTACAAGCGTGTGTGTTGAAATAAATACAGAAAAAAAAGATGGAAATAGTTCAACTACGAAACTTAAACAGCATGATATATAGGCCGCAGTTTTAATACTCACTGTGCAAGTGCTCAAATAATGTCCCATTAGGAGCATACTCAAAAACCATCATTCTTGTAAAGGGCTCCTCTTCCTCACAATATCCAATAAGGTTAACAAAATTCTTGTGATTTACTTTTGATAGTTGATCGATCTGAGATGACAAAAAAGTGAACCCCAAGATTTAGAAACATGGACGGAGACATTTATGTATTACTCGGAACTAGTTCTACACTTACCTTCTTCCTGAACTGTGATTCCAAATTCTTTGGCCAATTCTTGGCAGATGCTACTATAAGAGATGTCACAGCTATTTCAACACCACTGGACAGTGTTCCTTTATACACTGTTCCCATTGAGGAAGAACCAATGACATTGCTGAAATCTTCACAAGCTGCATTAAGCTCTGACCTTTTAAGCTTTGGCACGCCTAAGATGTAACAACAAAATGTCAAAAGTAGGCGCAAGTAAATCTACAAGGTTTAATATAGAGAGACAATTGAGTAGCACGCCTATTAGTATATCCATACATAAATGCATACTTGCTAATTCAAGGTAATAGTAATTACCAGTTACAAATGCTTTCTGCAGTTGGCCACTTAATCCAGTGGCCCAAGGTTTGACAACAGATACTTTGCTTCGACATAAATATGAAACAATAGCCAAAAGGATTAAAGTTACAGAACCGCCTACAGCTGCAAATAGTACTAATAATCTGTGCCGGTTGGAACTTGAACTATCGTGTGATGTAGTTGGGCTTTCAGCAGGGGAATCTGCTGATTCTACAAGTGAAGGGGGAGATGCAGATACACTAGGAGAAGTCGGTCTCATATCTGTAACAGCTAAAGGTGCAGGAGATGGTGAAGGGGAAGATAAAGGAGAGAGCAAAGGAGAGGGTGAAGGCGACACAGATTCTGATAGCAAAAACGGTTGAAACCACCTGAAAAAATTTGGCTGAGAGGCTAGCAACCTTCTTTGAGAAATGTGTCTGTCCATGGCAGTTTTCCTGAAACCAATTTAAGCAGCTAATCAACTATTAGAAAGCTTCAAATACAAATAATATACCCTGGTTACATGGTAGGTGCTGATTTAATGTTTGATCAAGAACAAAGGTTAGAAAATACTAATTGCTACAAAGAAATAAAACTTCTGTATATATGTACACAGTTTTCTTCAATTGTCATCTAGACAGATTACATCCAGCTCAGTATAAGATCAACTATACTCTATGTATTATATAGGCTATATGTTATAAACACCGACATCCAGAGCACCGACATACCATGAGGCCAGTCTTTCACTAGACAGTAGTTTCTCATTTCTTTGAACTTCAGAAAGCAGCTTTATCTCATCAATTTCAGAGGGTATGCTAACACTAAACTCATTGTTGTCCAGTAAACTGCAATAGTTAAAAAATTAGGTAATGTGAGCTTTAATATAGAAGCTTTGCATTCTGTTAAGCTTAGTGTTTAGGTATCTTCACTTACAGAACTGACAGTTGAAGATTACTATTAAGGTCAGATAGAAGTGCTCCGCTAAATCTATTGTGCCCCAGATCTAGAACCTCCAACTTCTTGAGCTCTCTAATCTCTTTTGGAATAATTCCCGAAAATGAATTATTGCGTAGAATACTGGGAGAAGATGAGGATATAATTTAGTTAACTATTCTAAAAGAAGTACTAATCAATTCCTCTACACATAAGCTTGAATATCAAGCATGCTAACCAGAAATGTACTTATTTATCCCCTTACATTGACTTTAGATGAATCAAGTTTCGAAGATCAGGAGCTATTGTTCCTCCAAGACGGAGATTCTTCAGGTTCCTGCAAATTGCAAACGACTTTAACAATTATAATAAGAAAGCCAAATATCTAAGACTTCTATAGGAACCTCAAACATAACCGAATTTTGATAGTAAAACAAGCTCTTTTAAGATTTTTATTTGCCTATCTACGTTTTGTATACAATAAATATGCCCTCTACCAATATTAATTACTAAGATTAGCAGATCATATGAGCTCATCAAATCAAAAAACTAAATCTCAGCTTACAAGAATCACCGCATCAATAGCTTAAATATTATCAAGCTCGTCAAAAGAACACCGATTTCAAACAGATGCAGCAAACATTTTACATCAACAACATACCAAATCAAATTCAGCAATCAGTAAAAAAAATTACTTACAGAGCCACAACATTGTCTTTTGCACACTCGACACCGAACCACAAACACGGATCACCAACTCCAACTTTTTCAGTCCAATTCAACAAAGCCCCAAATGGATCACTCACCACTCTCTCCTTAAACTTCAACAAAGCCATACCTGCAAAAAAAAACAAACACTTTACACTCCCTTCACCAAACTCACATCCTCTAAAATTCCCACTTCATCAAAAAAAGTTCAAATCTTTACACAAAAACAAAACATACTTCTCACTTCCAAACCATAACAAATCATAACCTTCACATACTATAATTTCTTTCTCACAAAACAAACAATAAAAAAATCAAAAATATACACAAATAAATTCACAAACACACATAAAACCACAATACCTTCTTGATTAAGTGAGCAACACAACTTCAAATTCTGATACATAAAACAAGTAAACAGCATAAGCACAGCCAAGCTATGATTTTGATGAAAACTAAACAACCCCATCATCAAAAAAACAATAATAATCCCAATAAAACCTATAAAAATCTCTCCAACTCAACCAACAAAAATCAAGAACACCATCGAGTTGACTCACTACAAAACCCCAACACGTTGAATGTGACAAGGCAAAAAGATAGATACAGTGAAGTGTAAGTATAGAGTGTGTTATTTAGGGGGCTAGGATTCGTGATGCGAAATTAAAGCGAAGCGCCGGCGATGTAAAAAAGGGAAGGAGGATTCGTAAGAGTGTGTTTGGTTTGATGATAATAAGGTGGGGGTTGAAGAGTCCATGCGGTAGTTGAGTGTATGTGCATTGTAAAAGTACTATAATGAGTTGAATAGTAAACGTTAAGTTATTACAGGACAAGCAATCTGGTTTGGCCCAACAGCGAATTATCTACTCTGATTTTTTTACGAAAATTATCAAAAATATTTAAATTTTAAAAAAAAAACAAAAATACTTAAATACGATAAAGTAATATACTCCTTTTATCTAATGTATTTATATTTGGAATAAAGGGTTTGGAAGCATTTAAAGATTTTATTTTAATTTTATTTTTCTTCTGATTTTTATTCATTTTTTAAAAAAATAAGTTACGTAACTATATATTTTATATACAATTTCTCAAAAAAAAAATATATTTTATATACAGATTAAGATTAAAATGTGTGCCAATCTGGAAAAAAACTGTAAAACAATGAGAGAGGCCAAGGAAATAATTTCTGGAACTTGAGTATTTTTTAAAAAAACCTTAAAAATATTCCTTGCAAACCAATGAGTATTTGTTTTTATCATCTATTCTGTCATTTTTTTGGTTTTGATTATTTCATAAATTTTTCAATTTTTGATTAATCTTATTTATTTTAATCTAAAATGTTACTGTAGACAATTTGGTTGTGATTCATTTAGTGTTGGTCTCATCTTAATTCTTATGTCCTATGTCCTGGTTTACATTCTATTTTAGAATAAAAAATTTAATAGAAAGAAAAACATGAGTAAATTAAATTTTTTAACTTCTTTTTAGGTGATACTTTTTGAAAGGAAAAAAAGGAAAAATAATTTTAAAAGTTTAAAGTTTTTCTATATATTTGTTTTAAAAAAGTTCACATTTGAAAAACAAATGAAAAAGAAAAAATGAAAATGTTTTTTTATTATTTTTTATGTTTCCTAAACTCAAAAACATAGCATTAATCCTATCCGGATTCTTAAAATATTATTTTGTACAATTTTATTAAAATTGGTAATATATAAATATGTACAATAAATACATTACACATGCTATAATATTTAATAATTATAGTATAAGATAAAATATAAATAATTTTTACAATTAGTAACTTAAAAGGATTTATTGAATTATTTTCACACAAAATATGCTATAATGTATTTAAAGAATTTTTGTTAGTTTGGTGTATTTAGAGGATTTAAAAAAACAAATTTAAAATTTTTGGTACTTTGACGAGCACGCAATCAAAAATTTGGTACCTTTCATCCAAAAGAATGTATTTGACGAATTTATATGTTGGCCATTGTTCCACGAAGATCCCTCTTACATGGAGAACCCGTTCTATAGTAGAATCATTTTTTTCTCAGAAAAAATTCAATTTTTTAAAAAAAAAATTGTAAAAAAAATAAATAAAATTCTGACCTGCTGCCACGTTACCACTACCACGTCAGCAGTGTCACGGCAGCACTGCTGTCGTCACTGTTAACATGAGCGACGTCACTATTGCTGACGTGGCAGTGCCACGGCAGCACTGCTGACGTGTCACTGCCACGTCAACAGTGACGTCAGCAGTGGTTCTCCACGGATTCTTCACGTAAGATGGTTCTCCATAGAGTGAGACTCTTTATATGTTTATTAAATATTTACTTTATCAAAATTTTACTTTAAATTTAACAAATGGCTCAAAATTTTATATTATACATTTCAGTAGATAAAATCTTACAATAAATGCAATTTTTGATAATTAACTCTTTCATATTTTAAATTATTTACTATTTTATTGAATTTATAAAAAAAATAGTGCAAAATTTTAGTTAACCAAATCCAATTCTGGGACAAATCGTAAATATTCTAAATCAAAATACGACATAATTTTTTTTTTAAGGCCAAATCTATCTATCTATACTATATTATTATAAACAAACTAGAGATCGTTTGTAGTTTGTAGTTTGGTTAACCAAACTATTCATAACCGTTGGATCTTCGATTCAAGTAGATCATGACCGTTAATTATAATATTACTGAAAGTTGTTATATACAGAGATCTATGGTTCGATTCGCGCAAACAACGTATTAATTTATATATACTAAAAATTATTATATACAAAGATTTAAGGTTCAAATTAATCCAATAACATATTAAAATTAATATTTATAATATCATATTATACTATAAATATATTATAAAAGTTTAAAAGGAACACGTGCTTTGCACGGGTTATAAGCTAGTATATATTATAATAAGCAAACTAGAGGATAATTGGTAGTTTGGTTGTTTAGTTCTAAAAATTATTATATACAAAGATTTAAGGTTCAAATTAATCAAATAACATATTAAAATTAATATTTATAATATCATATTATACTATAAATATATTATAAAAGTTTAAAGGAACACGTGCTTTGCACGGGTTATAAGTTAGTATATTATAATAAGCAAACTATAGGATAATTGGTAGTTTGGTTGTTTAGTTCGTTAGATATTTAGTGAATAAATGCTAACCGTTAGATCTAATAATAAGTAATATTCTATATTTACATCCATCTTCTAAAGATCCAAGGTTCGAATCCCGTCAACAACAAATTTACATTAAAATTTTATATTATTAGTTTTAAACAGTACATGTCATCTATTAAATAACTATTACTATTACTGTTGTGGAATAAAAACTAGGTTATGAATATTGCGGCTAGGGTCTAAGTATATTCAATGCAAAGGGTGGTTGAGCTTCGAGCTTTAATGGTTGTTTCCGTGTTCGAGACTGATCGGTCCTCACAGAGTGCCTACGTATCTCGTTATTGAGAATCAAGCCAAGACGTAGTTCTGAGAATGAGGGGTCAGACCCTTTATATAGGCTGAGAAGCCTTAGAATCGTAGTAGGGTTAGGTGACTTGGTGGGCAAGTCACCGCCTAGAAGAAGGTTCCAGATCCTAGTATGTAGGGACCAGTTTCCATGTTAGAATATGTATCTTGGAGACTAAGTCAGGCGAGAGTAATATCCTTGTTTGACTCTTATTGCCGAGCTGATAATTACCACTAATATTAATTACGAAATTAATATTATAAATTGGGTTTGGGCCCATTTGGTGGGCCCCACGTTTTGACCATATTGGGTTCATTTAATGCCACATTAAATGTGTCTTTAGGACTTACTTTCAGCCCATATCATTTGCCCCCCAACTTCTAGGAAAACTGATCAGGTTTTCCTTGAAGTTATAACGGCCTTTCTGAGACTTGGGTCAGGGTTTATTGCTCTCACGCAAGTACTTTCAACAATATCATCTTAATGTAAAGCGTGGAGCGACCGACGCATTTACGATGATGTTTGAACGACACTAAACAGTGTTAAACGACACTACACATCGCTAATCAGCCTTTAAACAACGTGTAAACAGTGTTAAACGATGTTAAACGGCATAAAACGGCATTAACAGCACTAATTGGCGCTAATCTGCGCTTAAACGGCATTAATCTATGCTTAAACGACACTAATATGTGTTAATCGGCACTAATCTGTGCTAATCGGCACTAATCTGTGCTAATCGGCACTAATCTGTGCTTAAACGGCACTAATCTGTGCTTACGGTACTAACAGTGCTAATCGGCACTAATCTGTGCTTAAACGGCACTAATCTGTGCTTACGGTACTAACAGTGCTAACGGCACTAATAGTACTAACGGCACTAATTAGCCTTAAATGACGTTTAAACGGTGTTAAACGGCATAAAACGGTGCTAAACGGCGCTAAACGACGATCGGCTGACATTTTCTAAAAACGTTGAATCATCATTGTCATGTTTGAATGATCACTAACGTGTTTCAATGTTCTGAATCACTTTAGTGAGGTTTGAAGCCAGTCAGAGGTGTTTTGAACATCAAAGTGATTTTTCAAGGTTGACGGACCATCAGCATCCACTTCCAGTTGGCTAAGGCCCTCAAAAAATGAAGTGGTCAGCCAAGGATGGTCCAAGACTATAGAAAATTCAATTAGCTTCGCGTGGACTATAAGATCGTCCAAATCTGACATCCGGAGCTCAAGATATGGCTCAAACAGCGTTGAAGGATCGGATTGAGTTCCCGGTCGGCCTAAGGGCTCCAAAATGGCTCGGTCGGCCAGTACCCAGTCGGCCAAGGGTCTCCAAGACTGTAAAAAATTCAGAGAGCTTCGCGTGGACAGTAAGATCGTCCAAATCTGACATCCGGAGCTCAAGATATGGCCCAAACAGCGTTGAAGGGTCAGATTGAGTTCCCGGTCGGCCTAAGGGCTCCAAAATGCCTCGGTCGGCCAACCAACAGTCGGCCAAGGGTCTTCAAGACCTGAAAGTAAACACTTCCGGTGTAGTTCTCTATCTCAGAAGAAGTAAACTTAGATTGGGCATCAGCCTTAACGTTCTGTTCTCTCGGAATGTGCTTCCCATACCATTCATCAAACTGAATCATCACGGCCTTCACGACTCTCAAGTACTTTGCCGTAGTTTGAGATTCTTGACTCTCATAATTTTAGCCAAGCCCCATCCGGCTATCAAGGCTTCATACTCAGCTTCGTTGCTGGTTGTTGGGAAGTCCAACTTCAAAACATACTCAACTGTGAACCCATCGGGGCTTTGCAAGACCAAAACTGCACCATTAGATTTTGTTTTTGATGCTCCATCAAAATAGAGCACCAAATATTCCTTCTGATCAGGTATAATTTCCTCATCTTTATCCTTTCTTCCAGGGGTGGTCACTGTCTCCTGCCCCCTGACTTCTTGGTTGCGAATGGCACATTCAACCACGAAGTCCGCCAGTGCCTGAGACTTGATGGTTGTTCGAGGTTTATACGTGATGTCAAATTCTCCAAGCTTAATTGCCCACTTGATCAACCTTCCACTGGCCTTCGGGCTATACAATATGTTCCTCAATTGCTGGTCCGTCAGGACTTCAAACTTGTGCGCCTGGAAGTATGGTCGTAGCTTCCTCGAGGCTGTTATCAATGCCAGAGCAAACTTCTCGATGGTTGAGTAATTCAACTCAGCTCCATGCAACACCTTGCTAACATAGTAAATGGGTTGCTGAACCTTTTTCTCTTCTCGAATGAGGACGGCGCTCAGCGCTTGTTCGGATACCGCCAGGTATAAATAAAGAGTCTCTCCGGGACTAGGCTTGGCCAACAACGGGGCTTTAGCCATGTACTTCTTCAGCTGTTCAAAGGCCTCTTGGCTCTCAGTAGTCCACTCACAATTTTTCACTTTTTTCAATGCTTAAAAGAATGGCAAGCATTTGTCACCAGACTTGGAGATAAATCTCCCCAGGGCTGCAACTCGGCCGGCTAACTTTTGTACATCTAATATAGCACGGGGTGGTTCCATTTCCAAGATTGCTTTGATCTTATCAGGGTTGGCCTCTATGCCTCTCTTCGAAACCATTAATCCCAAAATTTTTCCTGATCCAATGCCAAAAGCACACTTGCAACATCATCTTGTGGTGCCTCAGCACTTCGAATGCCTCTCTGAGGTGCTTGATATGGTCTGCCTTGAATAGGCTCTTGACTAACATGTCATCAACATAGACCTCCATGGTTTTCCCAATCAGATGGGCGGATATCTTTGGGATGTCATCCTTGTGCATCTTAATCTGATTGTAGCTGTTGAACCCAATCATGAAGCTCAACATCTCATGTCCAGCTGTGGCATCTATTAACATGTCTATCCTTAGCAGGGGAAACAGTCCTTTGGGCATGCATCATTCAAATCAGTGAAGTCTATGCACATCCTCCAAGCAAATACATCATTGTTCTCTATTGGTCTTCATCCTTGGATCCTTAATCCAGGTACTTAAGACATATTGAAAAGTAGCTAGTCCTTAACATCCTCGGCCTTGCATGGATTTGATTTTTGCATGTGGCTTTTATCTGCTCGTCTTTTAACCTGGGTCCTTCACGGACTGAAACTCTTATTTGGTCGTGATGTAACCTAACTCTTGACCCTTCAGGGTCTTTATTTATGCATTTATTTGTTCTCCATTCGTGTACTCTTTTATTTTCGGTACTTGGTCATCCTTGACTTGCACTCATCAGGTGCTTGGCACATAAATAAATCACACAATCAATGAATGGAAAACAAACTTGCATTAATAACTTGAAATGGGTTCAACCCTTACATAGAGTACTACCGTCCTACTCGGAGCAACATGCTCTTCAATGGTTTCAATGAACCTTATTTCTACTTCTACTAGATAAATATGAAGCTAAGTCCTACTAAGATAACTTGAGCCCATCGGGGCTTTGCAAGACTAGGCCTGCATTAGATTTTGTTTTTGATGCTCCATCAAAATAGAGCACCCACCAATCCTTCTGGTCTCCTCCTTATTATTCTGAGCTTCACTTCCTGCTTGGGGTATTACCTCCTGCCCCCCGACTTCTTGGTTGCCAAATGGTACATTCAACCACGAAGTCAGTTAACGCCTTAGCCTCTATGGCTGTCTGAGGCTTCTGTGTGATGTCCTCTGATGGCCTTTCTTGGCGTTCTTTACTACTGCGGACATCCATGTCTTCAATCGGAAGGACCTGCCCCCCGACTCCATCAGGCCTTAACGAGGCTACATAACAGCTCCGTGCCATCTTTTGATCACCTTTATGTTCTCCAACACCATTCCTGGCCGGGAACTTGATCTTCATATGATAAGTTGAGGCAACAGCTTTGAATGCATGAAGTCTAGTCCTTCCGAGGATAGCGTTGTACGTTGAAACCGCCTTGATTACCAGGAAGTTCAACATCTGAGTGGCCTCCTTGGGCTCCTGTCCAATAGTTACAGGTAACTGAATAGTCCCTTCAACTTTGGATTCTACTCCATTAAATCCATATATAGGCATGTTATTGGGGGTCAACTGAGAATCACTATACCCCATCTTCACAAATGCATCATGAAATAGAATGTCAACGGAAGCTCCATTGTCTATCAAGACTCGCTTCACCTCTGAGTTTCCAATCACAGGAGTTATGACCAACGGGTCGTCATGGGGGAACTTCACCCCTTCCAAGTCTGAGTCATCAAAACCAACCACTACTTCAGTTTTTGCACGCTTCGGGGCCTCTCCCACGATGTGCATCACTTCTCTAGTATAAGCCTTCCGAGAATTCCTTGTTGTGCCGGCCGCAGTCGGGCCTCCTGAGATCATGTTGATTACTGGCCCTCGGGGCTGTGGGTTGCGATCTTGATCGTCATCCCTCCTATCATACTCTCTTCTCTGATTACCACGGTCGTCGCCCTTAGTGAAGTGGCTCAGTTTCCCTCTACGAATCAAAAACTCGATCTCATCTTTGAGTTGCTTACAATCATCAGTGTCATGCCCCACATCTCTGTGGAATCTGCAATACTGATTCTTGTTTCTCTTTGCGGGATCACCCCTGAGTGGCTTCGGCCATCGGAAATCCTTATCCTTCTCAATGTCCAACAAGATTCGACTCCTAGGAGTATTCAACCTTGCATACTCAGTGAACCTCGATCCTTGGTTCTTCTTAGGGGCATAGTCGGAGTTCTCGCTAGTTCGGGGATACTTGTCCCTAGCATCATACTCCTGGTCATCATACTCATGGTCTTACTTTCGCTTCTTGGAGTCATTGTTACCCTTGCCATTACCTCCGACGGCTTCTTTCTTCATGCTATCCTCAGCTTTGATATACTTGTTAGCTCTTCGTTGAAGCTCGGCCATGTTTTCAGGAGGATGCTTTGCCAATGACCTTTTAAAGAATTCATCAGTAGTTCCATGTTCCAAGGCTACCATGGCCACCTTGTTTTCCAAGTCAGTGATGTTCAATGTCTCCTTAGTGAACCTCTTGAGGTAGTCTCTCAAGTTTTCATTCTTCCCTTGCACCACGTACATGAGAGATGCAGAACTTTTTTCATGAACTCTCCCGCTGATGAACTGGCTAACAAAAGCGGCGCTCAGCTCCTTAAAAGAGCCAATTGAATTCGCAGGTAGGCGGCTATACCATCTTTGAGCCATGCCCGACAGAGTTTGAGGGAACGCCCTACACTTTAAGGCGTCACTCGCAGGTTGCAGCAGCAGTGCATTCGAGAACATCCTAACATGGTTTGCGGGATCACCAGTTCCATCATAAGCCTTAATGGTTGGCATCTTAAACTTCTTTGAGATACGAGCATTCATCACCTCCTCAGCGAAAGGGGGCGTGGGATCATCAGGATCCCCAAGTGGCATCAGATCCTTGGGGTTGCTCTTAGGGGTTTCAACCCTTGTTGTTTTTCTAGTTGGGGCGTCGGCCCTTCTCTGCCTTCTTGAAGACCCCTCTAGATCTATAAAGGGAATCGGTCCTGAGGTTGGAGGAGGCTGGGTTTGATTCAACCTAGCTTGTTCTCTGGTAATATCTTCCTTTATCCTTAAAATCTCGGCCTCATGAGCCTTGATTCTTTCAGCAGCTGTCAAGGGGAGTCCATCATGGATAGTTTGTGTTCTCCTTCTTCGTTCTCTACTAGCACGTCGCCTTCTCGGGGCTTCATCACGATCATCATCAGTCGATGAATCGTCAGTATATGGGCCAGAGTAGTCAAGATACTCTCGATCTCTGATTTGCAAGGCATGACCACTGGGTCTAGGAGGGTAATTAGGCAGGCCATACATCGGGTTGGTATTCCTGGGGAGATCCGTAGTATGGATATGTACTCCTGGTGGTGGGCGGTTAGGATCAACTAAAGGAGATTCCAGCGTCTTAAGGGAGCTGGTTTCTGGGTGGATGACCATAGGTAACGTCCTCTCGGCATGGGGATTCGTCCCTGTGGCTGGGGGTGTTCAGTGACAGGCGGAGTGGAGCTTAGGGGAAGAGCTTCAGTAGTGATTGGCTCTGTAGTGATTGGTGCTGTTCTTCGTGTTTGAACCATGGTTGATGTTGGTTTCCCACAGACGGCGCCAAATGTTGTGGAATAAAAACTAGGTTATGAATATTGCGGCTAGGGTTTAAGTATATTCAATGCAATGGGTGGTTGAGCTTCGAGCTTTAATGGCTGTTTCCGTGTTCGAGACTGATCGGTCCTCACAGAGTGCCTACGTATCTCGTTAGTCGTTATTGAGAATCAAGCCAAGACGTAGTTCTGAGAATGAGGGGTCAGACCCTTTATATAAGCTGAGAAGCCTTAGAATCGTAGTAGGGTTAGGTGACTTGGGAAGAAGGTTCCAGATCCTAGTATGTAGGGACCAGTTTCCATGTTAGAATATGTATCTTGGAGATAAGTCAGGCGAGAGTAATATCCTTGTTTGACTCTTATTGCCGAGCTGATAATTACCACTAATATTAATTACGAAATTAATATTATAAATTGGGTTTGGGCCCATTTGGTGGGCCCCACGTTTTGACCATATTGGGTTCATTTAATGCCACATTAAATGTGTCTTTAGGGCTTACTTTCAGCCCATATCAATTACTAATAATTTTATTAATTAATAGTATAAAGTTAAATTATATCCATAATAATTCATTATACTTTATTTTGTTAAATCATACAATTTTTAAAATAATTAAAAGTAACTCGTGCTTTGCACGGGCTATAAACTAGTACGACATAAACTGCAGATACAAAATTCATGTAATATATTTTATCGTTAAAGGAGTGACAATCTTTGGTGTCTAGGCCAGCTTGCGTGAAGGAGTGTGAAGGAGTGACAATCTTGGGTGCTGTCTTATTCGTATTTTTAAGTTTAAATATATATAAATAGAGGATTTTTTTAAAATATGTCCCAATTTGAAATATGGTTTGTAAATATGTCCTATATTTATTTAAAATTTTAAATATATTCTAAAATCAATTTTCATTCAAATTTCAACATAAAAAGACCAGTATATCCTTTTTAATCAAATTTATTTTAAGATATAATGTTTGATAAAAACATGATTTGATTAAGTTAAAGAGAAAAAGGTGTATAAGGTAACTTGAGGTACAACCTTAAAACAAATTAACACTATAAAATATATGGTCTTGTAGGAGCATTTTTGTAAATATTAAAATTGTTTTTTACCTTGAGAACAACATCAAGTCCTAAAATTTCGTTAAGGGTGCCCATGACGGGACCTGTTCTAAGCAAAGTAAAAAAAAATGAAAAATTAGTGGTCAAAATTAAAAAAATTTCCCCGCCTGTTCCAAGAATAAAAGGACTTTTTTAGTGGTTAAATTTGAAAATTATAATATATTATAACAAGAATATATTGATCTCTATTTAACTTAAAAACTGATAATGGAACATATAAATAATGTAATATATTAATATGATAGGATATATTTATAAACTGGCCCACTAATTTGGAACATATTATACAAAATTTCCAAATAAATAACTCCATAATCTTGTGTTATTTTTAAATATTTAAACAAATAAATAAGCAACTGATATTTCATGTATGCACGATGGGGTTCACTTGAGTAGTTGAGTGATTGGGTTTTGTTGGTTGCAGCTGGCTGGCGCCATGGCCCATTGGTTTGAGCCTGGAAAAGGACAGCCAAGAAGTTCCAAGCAAAGGTGCGTGAGAAGAGTTCAACTAATTGTTTTTCGCCCTTGTAATTTTAATTTGTACCTCTTATATTCGAATTTGTAAGTTGGCTAGGAAATAAAATACTAGTAGTATATTCCTTTTTCTTGATTTAATTTCCCATACAACTATTTTTTTTTTTTTTTGACGAAATGCACGAGGATATATTCATAAATCAAACCAATACAACATAAAACAATGGGACAAACCCTCGACTGTCGATACGACGAGGTTGAAAAACAAATAAATTGTTTTCTCATCGTTTAACAAATTGAACTTAAAAGTTCTTGAATCTAAAAATGAATTCGAAGACATCCGAAATGATCCAAACAGTGCCAACATCCCTGAGAGCAGCGGTGTTACAATTGACCACGTCACGTAAGATCCGTTGATATCCCAGTATTCAGAAGCCTCAGTTGGAATTCCACTCCAGCTATCTACATGCCAGATACCAGCTATAGACATGCCGAAAATAGGAACCTCCCAAGGATGGGTAATACCCCAGCTATCTACATGCCGGTTAACAGCTATACACATGCCGAAAGTAAAAACCCCCAATAGATGATGAACAATCTTTGGTTGTGAGTGGTGAGCTTTTGCAATAATCGTCAACTTCCCAGCTTTGATGCGGACATTCCAGATCCCCCAAAGCATCATCAAAGTCATTCTTAGCATATCTAACCAACCAAACAAACCAAACATGCTTTCACAAGGAGAGAAAAACAAGCTAAGGAGAGAGAAACAAGCTCCCACAAGAGGAGAGAAAAACCCAAAAAAACACTCGCAATCCTCACTAAAGGAGGATTATTATTGAAAGGAATCGAAAATTAGATAGGAAAAGGCCTCCGGCCGGTGGATAAACCATCGCCGGAGGAGAGGAGCTCACGGAGAAGAGACTAGCAGAAGCAGAGAGAGGAGAAAGTTTCTTTCTAATAAAACAGAAATAAAAGAAGAATTTAATATCGAATTCATGTAAAACTGAAATAAATGACGAATTTAATATCGAATTCATGTCGATTTAAGTGGTGCGGTCACTGTAGACATAGATACGGCTGTAGTGTGAAGAAATTAATAAACCTAAGTTGCAGTACTGATACGGTGTAAAACATAGACGCTGTATCATTAATTAAGTTGTGTGAGAATTGACATCAAAATTTATGTGAAAAGGAAACTGTACCTACTTACCTGCTCTCGTATTCATTCTTCCGTTATATATTGGAGATTTGAAGCTCCCTCCGTTACATTTGTAAAAGAAAATTGTCCCTAATATACTTCTTTATTTCTAATACCAATGTTTAACTTTATATTTAATATATACATTCATAACTCATCATTTAATGTTAAGATTAAGGACAAACGTGGAAGAAAAAAATTACATAATTAAAGCTTTCTTAATATGTATGTTTTTTGCAAATGTACCAACTAAAAAGGGACGGAGGAAGTATTATTTACTGTGCCACTACTTGGCCACAATTTCATCTTACTTACCATTAGGTTTGATTGCGGCGTGGATTCAGGATTGTGTGGTTTTTCTGTAATTTGATCAAATTTTTAAACCATAATCACAGTGGGAAATTTTAAAATTGTATAGATCATATCAAGAAAATGCGATACGGTTTATTGTGATCTTTAATAAAAATAATTTTATATAAAATATTAAGTTTCATTTATGCTGAATTAATTTTTAAAGTTTTTACACAATCATATTTCTTAATTTTTATGCAATAACCTATACAGACTTAATAAAATAAAAATAATATATTAAAAAATATTTTGATACTAAAATAGAGAAAAATGTGCTAGTACATTATAATTAAGAGTAAAGTGCACTTTGTGTACCTGAACTTTGCCCTTGACATCACTTGCAATACCCAACTTCAAAAGTGAGCATCTGCAATACTGAATATGTTTTTTTGTTACATTTTGTGTACTTCCGTCAGTCAAGCATTAACTCCGTTAAAAAGGTCAAGGGTATTGTTGTCTTTTCATTGCCATTTTTTAACGCGTCCTTTTAGTCCGCCTTTTCACAGCCCACTGTTGTCAATCATTTGTTGTCTATGCTGCTGCACGCGACCACTCTCAAGTCCAAGTAATTCCCTTTCCAACTCCATTTCTCTGGCAACCAAACCCGCTTTCAACCTGCTACCCTGAAGCTGCATCTTAGGCGGTGAACTTGTCCCATTCTTTTCCCACAAATTGCCACTCATTGGCGATAAACTTGCTACAACTGGAGACACAATCGGACTTGAAGGTCCCATACTAGACGATGGGATAGCTGAACCTGTCGAAGCATACACAGGCCTCAACTCCTCCTTTTTATGTGCAAAGAAGCACACTTTCCTCCCACACCCAACCTCATCCTTACAAAGCCTAGTCTTATACTGAGCAGGATGTAGCCAAGACTCAAAAACCCCGTGTGCATACTCACAATCATCCCCTTTCACACAACTCCCTTTCTTAAACTCCAAACAAGGCACACACAACTATAACTATACTTACTCAAATCACGCCTCCTTAAACCCTCCTAACAACATTTCAAGTTCTTTCCTTTTCGACAAATTCGTAAACTTACAATCCCGTGGGATCACATCACAAGGTCTTTTCCCATTGACATCGACACAATTAATATCAGCTGATGCAGCTAAAAGAATCTTGATTACCTCCACCGACAAATTCGAGCAACCAGCAGCAGCACAATGAAGAGGAGTAGCATAATCAGTACAAGATTTCTCATTGACATCAACTTTTCTTGACTTAATTATGTAATTTACAACATACAAGCTACCATAAGTGGAAGCAATCATAAGTGGTGATCGTTGCTCAAAACCCATCTGTTTCAAGCCAAGATTTCGACAATACTAGAAGCTAAACTCATTAATTTCAAAAGAGTGTAGCTCAATTTGGTGAATGAAGGTAGGGAGATCATTAGAAGCAGCTGATTCAAGTAAAGGTGAGAGCTTTCTTGAAAATTAGTGTTAGTCATAGTGAAGTTGTTGTATATGTGGATAGTGAGTTTGTATTGAGATGAAGGAATAGGTGTGATTGATGGTTATATATATAGATGAGGTATGTGTGTATAGGTAAGGGAATGGAAGAGGGGAGAAGACGAGTGAACTAGTGAAAGACAGTGAAAAGACAACGATACCCCTGCCTTTTTAACGGAGTTAACGCTTGACTGACGGAAGTACACAAAATGTAACAAAAAAACATATTCAGTATTGCAGATGCTCACTTTTGAAGTTGGGTATTGCAAATGGTGTCAAGGGAAAAGTTCAGGTACACAAAGTGCACTTTACTCTTATAATTAATCACTACAATCCCATCATAAGTCCACTCCTTTAAATCCTTAACAAAATACTAACATAATATATATATATATATATATATATATATAATGTATATATAATTATATAATATATTAAATATTGCGATGTAGAGCGGTGTGAAGCATATTTCGAAAAATTAAAACCGCAATCCACTACGTACCATATGGTTTGTCAAAATTTGAAAGTGTAACCGCATCACAGAAAATAAAAAACATATTTGATGCGGTACGAATGATTTTTGCGATTTAATACAATTTATGATCATCTGACTGCGATATTTATGATCACCTTTAATCTTTGCACTAAAAAAAAAAAAAATTCAAAGCGAAAATCAATAAATTCCGCAATACAACAAAGAGATGGAAAAATGGGCTCATTCTGTCGGCCATGTGATAACAAGGCTAATGAGATACAGATAGGCAATGTTCGACCGAATAAAATGATGCTGTCCACATAATTTGTTTTCTAATCATACGCTACAAAATGTCACAATCTGATAAATTAAAATATGAGAAAAATGGGTCTGAGGTTGTTCTCAGGGATTTCTCCTGAAGTTATAACAAATAGCCTTTAGAATAAGTGGCCCTGCAGGGACATCTTCGTAAATATTAATCTTTTTTATTAGTAAATTTACCTAAATGCCCTAAAATTTGTATTAAAAAGCTTTTAATCTCAGGGTTTTCTCTTGAGGTCATCCTCAGCCACTTGATTCTCTTAAAATATATATACATTTTAACATGCCAAAGTCAAATAAATTCCTTTCAAGTTACTCATATTTTATCCGTATGAGATGGAAGATAACCCTTCCATGTTACAACTGTGTAATCTCGTGAGAAAAGTAAGTTCTGTTTTATTTTTTTTTAAAAATATGTTAAGAGTCAATGTTTAGTGAAATTATTTACTTACTAGAAGCATCTTCAATTATGCAAATTCTCTTAAAAGCTTTTTGGATATATTATAAATAAAGGGTTTCATGTTCCTGAGGTAAACTCAGGAAAATTACCTGAGATAACATGGATTTTCCATATTAATGCACGAGGGTATAATTGTAATTACAGGAATTTTTTAAAAAAATTCAATATTTACAAAATTACCACAAATATTTACCCTGCTAACTCAGGTAATTCTCCTGAGGTAACCTCAGGGCCTTTTTTCTCATAAATAAAAATTATGAAAAAGATATAACCAAGTATCAATTTTAAGGATATCAGTATTAATTAAAATTTTAAATAACTCCATCATACAGCATTAGTTTTAATGAAACTCCATATTATCAAAGAGTACAACATCTTTACAAATTAAATTAATTTTACCCGATCATTATTTTACATATATCATACAAATTAAATAAATTTTATGTGATCATTATTTTACATCATTTTAACTATTTTAATCATTACCACTGAAGAAGTTCTAGTATCCTTTTTTTTTTTTTTTTTTTTTGTCAGAAATAACTTTTTAATTAATGAATTGTATCAAAGTACAATATCCGTATAGCCGGAGAAAGTTTCTTTCATTCAAGAAAGTTTATCATCTAACCGAAAAGCACGCAAGTTTCTTCCGGACGCTTAGACAATATAACTTTAATGTCTGAATAGAAAACCCACCAAATAAGGCCTCGTTAAAAGAGAAAATGACTTAAATATCACATAAGAAAGGGTGTATTGCCCAAATTGACATTTGCCGGGATTAATGTCCATTATCTCATTTTGTACTCGCATATAATATATGCCTATATTCATTTTACCCAATAGTTCCTACATGCTCTGCTCCATTCTTTTCATCACACAAATTAAACAAAATCCTCACTACTCTCCCTCTCTCTTCACCATACCCCTCCTCTCTCCACCATACCCCTCCTTCTCAATACCCTCCCTCTCCACCATACCCTCCCTCTCTCTTTACCATACCCTCCCTCTCTGTCCACCGTACTCCTCCTTCTCAATCCCTCCATCTCTATTTCAAACCGCCAATTAAATTTGTGATTGAGGCCCCGCAGGGGCACCCTCCGAGGTCATCTCCTCTCTTAATCTTTTTGAATTAAGTTCACTGTAAGGGTTTTTTGGTTTGTATGTATTTGTTTGGTCCTGAATATTTTTAAGATTAGTATAATTAGGGTTTATAAATGGAAATGGGTTTAGTGTTGCGGGTTTGGATGTGAGGTGACGGTGTGGTATAATCTGAAATTGGGGATGAATATGCAGGGGAAAACGAGCTTTGTATTTGATTTAATCAGAGTAACATATGGGGAATTTGGATTTCATGTATATTTTTTATCAAGGAGTTGTTGGTTGATGATGCGGAAGAAAGAAGAAAGGAATTGTTGGTTGATGATGCGCATACTATGCACGTATTCTAAAAATGCGCAGCCTCCCAACACATACGCTTGCAACCAGGTTTTAAGCAAAAAAAAAAAAATTTAAAACAAAGGGCACGCATCGCGCCAATGCGCATACTGTGTACGCAATCTGAAAATGCGCAGTCGCTTGGTTATTTTGGGCACTTATTCCGCCGAGTGACATTTTGGGCACTCTTACATGTAAAAGTGATATACAGGAGTTTCACCCTCGTTAAAACCCCGCAAGAGTAAAACCCTATGGGACAAAAACTCAGGGGGGAAAAGAGTGCCCTACAAAAATACATCGTTAACATAGAGATTGGAATAAAAATTGGTGACTCCTTGTAGGTATAAAGAATCTCTAACTGGTTCATACACTGATGTCCTCCTTCATTCTTATGTCTTCTTTTTCCAACCATCCAAAATTCCATAAAATAACTAATAGAACTTTAACCTCTCCTTGATCCATTCGCACAGTGTCCCCAAACATTTAGATAATAGCACCTTCAATCCTGTAATTAAAAAGACCCTGAAAAATTTAAAACAACTAAAGTCACTAAAACTAACTACGTTAAAAAATATCAGATATTAGTAAAAATATTAAAAAGAATCTTATAAATATATTTTAGGCGTAACAATGTACAATTCTAACCAAAGGGAACCCTTTGATTAGTTACATTGTTAACCACTATTTCCTAATAAAATTATTATTTTATTTCTATTTTATCCATAAATTTAAATCATATCTGTGTTTGCTTCACATTATTAATACAACAAACACATATTTAAAATAAAGTGTATTTAAAATTATTTAAATATATTGAGTTATTGATATTTTTTGTCAAAATGAGTTATCCAAGTATTTTATTATTTATATTTTGGATTTTATAAAGATTGCTCTTTATAGTTTCCACTAAAATTTAGAATTATGAATGCCTTTGAATTTTATAAAACTGTTCTAGTATCCAAGTATTTTGAATTTTATTTCTAGTATCCTGTTTTAAGAAACGACTCCAATCTGTTTTGAGTTGAACAAGTTTTTAAATTGAATTTATGAAATAAAAGTCGACAAGTATGGCCACAAACTTCTTGTGCTGTGCATGCTTGATATTTCTTTTTCTTTTCCTTCTCGCATAAAATAACTTATACATAAAAACTCCATGTAAAATTTTACGAAGTTTCTCTGTGATCAAGGTTTCACAATTTTGGAAAGATATAGAATATGATTCACAAGGACTCTATGTCGTCTGGACGCCAAAAGCCTTTAGTACCAACAAGAAATTGTTCTTGATGCACAGTTATGGACCAGTGAAGTGAGCGCAAAATTGGACTAAGCTTGTTTGCCATTTCCATTGTATCCTGAACTATGACAAATCCACCTGGTCTCAGTACGCGATCCATCTCCACTGCTACATCTATTATGTCACATCTGAAAAATTTGAAAATGATGATTCTTAAGTACATAAAAGCATATGATACGTAAGAAACTAAAGGTTCATGATCTGCATGTCTAGAACTGCTGGCGTAAAAAATTCTTGGTACTGAATGAATTATATTGTGTGTACACAGCTTCGATGCAGTCATTTGTTACCTTTGACTTAAGTTTCCAAAGAGGAAACTGGCGTGCAACATATCAAAACTTCGAGGATAGGTACTGAGTGACTCGCACCAATCGTGATATATTCCGATCAGTCCTCTATCGAAGATAACAGAAAGCGTATCTGGCCCATGAACTGGCATCACATTCATTACCCACATAGGTAGATTAGCAAGAGCTGCAGCGAATCTGTATTTAGCAAAGTAAATACGTTAGACATATCAACGTTATTTTGATACGTAAACATACATGCGATTAAGTAAAAATAGCATATCTATATAATTGATAGAAGAGGTTCTTATTATTTTACCCTCCATAACCAGCATTCATATCCATAACATTCCTCACGTTCGACCAGTTCATATTAAAGGCTTGTAAATAAACATCTGAGACTAGTGCTGACCAATGTCTTGTGTCCTCATAAAACAATTCTTCAGCGTCTGGTTCATTAGATAGGCTTACTGGTTTACTTTTGAGTCTTTTGGGCCATGCCTCTGGCCATCTGTATGAGCTGCCCTTGTTTGGCAGTGGAAGGGGTGGAAGACAAGTATCTAGAGGTGTGTACCTATATATGTGGTAGCAGGTAATGATGACAGCAGAAAATTATGTTTAAAAATTAAAATATTCAATAACTTTAATTATATTTACCAGGACACATTCTTCCCTCTATTCTGATCGCACATAGGGGGTTTATTCTCTTTACGGTTTTCATAACAGGAAGAGGAAACAGGCTTCTGGTATATAACAAGTCCAATACCAGTGAAGTAAGATGTTTTAGCAACAACTTTCCAGCAAATCGATTCTGTCAGATTTACCATTGCTGCAATACGAAAGATATTATGACCATCAACTTTACAGGACAACTGACAACAAACAAGTCACACACAACATCAATGGACGACGAAAATAATTGTAGAACATGACAAGACTTGATAAATTTCACGAATAATAAAAAAAATAAAGGATGTAAAAGCTTTGGGAAGACGAAGGAACAAGGAGTACAAACTGTTCCATATGTTCTGATGCTTTTCATCACTACGATAGACTGGTGTGGCAGACCATATAAAGTACCCTCCAGGTCTAAGAACCCTATTGAGTTCCCTTAAAGGTTTCCCACCTACATTTGTTAATCAATAATATATTAACATTACACTGACAAAAAAAGTATAAATGGGAAAAAGAAATGAACAATTGACAATACCATCGCCATGCCAGTGAACTCTGCATCGTGCACAGTGAATCAAATCATAAACATTATCTGGAAATGTAAGTTGCTGTGTTCCGATGACAGAGAGTATAGCGGGAATCCCCCGCTCAAGAGCAAATTGTATCTGGGCCTCGTGTTCATCTTTTGGGGCAAATGACATTGTAATAACATCTTTATCCAGCAAATACCCACCAAAGCTAGCAACACCGCAACCAACATCCATAATAACCCTAGTCCGCTTGCCCCATCCAATTTTTGGTAAAGCCTAGATAACGAGTAATTTTAAGTCACTACAACTGTCATGCAGCATGAATACGAGAAGACGCTAGATCTAACAGATAAATATTAGTCTTTCACGTTAAAAGCATAAGGTCCACTTAGTGGCTTCTACCAACGCATTAAGATTTTGAAAGAGTTGTTCATCTAACTTGTTATCAGACCTCAGGTTTACAACTTCAATATTCCCAGACTGTATGCATTTTTGTTTGTTGCTAAATACCTGTGGACACCTATGTTGGTGGTTGAGGGAATGTTTAAAGTACAAGCTACATTCAGTAGCTTCTACTAACACCCTGAGGTGTTAAGAAAATTGGCCGTCTAACATTTTGGAGCAAATGCCACTACAATGAATCTTTGTCCATCACCATATATATGATCACCACAATTTGACATCCAAAATAGTCAATCTTTACTCGAAAGCAAGGTGGGCATAGTATGGTAAGAGTGATACACGATGTTATATGAAATTAAACTCAAGAACCACAACATCAATCTCAAAAATCGATACACAACAGTTCTCATGATAAAGGATACTTGAAGAAAAATTAGCTGAAAATTGCTGGAGCCGAACATGAAAAAAGTGTGGCAATTGAACAGCAATATAAGCTATATATATAGGATTAATTCAGTGTCTTCATTAAAAATACGTAGTTGGTTAAGTTTATCTTTAACTCTACATTCATTTTTGTAATGACCTGGTTTGCCACAATTGTGACAAATGACTTTGCTTCTATCAAATTTCTTAGTAAATTTTTTATTATTGTTAAAGGTTTTCTTTTTGAATCTTTGTGGTTTCTTGTAATATTCTTCTTTATTTTCTTTCTTAATATATTTATTAAATTTCTTATATTTACTGTGAAGTTTGGTTTTGTTTTTAATCCTGGAAGGAGTTATGGGAGGTAAACCATATTGCTCACAAAAAGTTCCTAATTTGTATTTAGATTTGGTTTGATCTTTGTTAACCTGCTTAGTAATTTTGTGATCAATACACATTTTTAATCCTATTTTTTGTATAACACTTATTATTTCACCATATGTTAATTCGTCATAACTTATAAATCCTAAATTTTTACTTAATTCTTCACGAATTTTAAGTGCAAATAGATTAGGTAAACCATCAACAAATTTCTCTTTCCAAAATGATTTATTACTATCATCTCTCATCATAACTCTGGATAAAAAGACGTCTTTGTACCATCTAAAATCACTAAGAGTAGGACAAGTTAGATTACTAAGCTGATCATGAATTCTTTGAGTAATATTACTAGGAGTTCCAATAAAATGTTTTATTATTGTATAAATTAATGTATTAACTCCGTCGGATGGAATTCCTACTGTTTCATCAAATATAGGTTGACCATCATTATCTAACTGGTAGGCATTATTTATACCGCTTCTAGTGTCTTCAGTGAGATGTTTCTCCCACCAAGATCTTAAAGTTCATGTAAATCCATTAGCTAATATTTCAACAATTTCACTTTGATTTAAATGTTCAAATGTTGTTATATAGCTATTAGCTACCATAGACATATGATTTAATTTGTTTAATATTTCTTGTTCACTAAGACCGTCAATGTTCCAGTCATACATTGTTTTAACTGAAACAGAAAACTGATTATCTAGATTTCTTTCTTCGAATTGTAGGTCTGGAGGGGTTGGTCTTGGTGGGAGAAACATCTCTTTTACTAGGTAAATTTATTTAGGGTTTTTCTTCACAATCTTTATTGTTTTCTTGTTTAATAAGTGGATTTGAATATTGTTTGATGTTTGGGTCTTTAATCTTGTCTAACTGTTTCCCTAGTGAGGCTAGATATTGATTAGTAAAATTATTCTGTTCAATTAATTTCTTTTCATCATTTTCTCCATTAGATACTTTAAATGGTGAGGCTATTATTAAAGTATGTTTTACTGGGATTATTATTGTTTCTATTGGGGGATGACTAGATGAGACTTTTGATTTATCTTCTTTTATTCATTGTGTTTTAGTAATTACATTGCATTTACCATAATATTTTTCATACCAAGAATAAAAAGTAATGTTTATTTTTTCTTTTCTTAAGAATATCTTCCATTTGTTAACTATTTCTTCTCTTTCTTGGAAGTTATGATTATCTCTGAATTGGTGCCTTTTCAATTTATTTTCTTTTGAATTGAAATCTTCTATTAACAATTTCCAATCGATTTTATCTTCTTTATTCATAACTCTTAGTTGGTGATTAATAGGTTTGGGTTCGAAATCTGATTGTGTAGGAGATAATTGTTCATTTTCATCTTCAGATTGATTATAATAAGGATGACTAGTTTGTCCTTCATTAATAATTCCCTTTAATTTTCTATCATTAATGACTGTTTTACTGAGTAATTCTGAATCTTGCCTAGATGATGTAACTGAGTGATTAGTCATTTCTTCTAACAGAAATGATTTTCTATTACCAGGATTATCGAAACTTATTCTAACAGTTCCATCTTAATATTGTTTAATGTTATCTAAATTCATTATGTTATTATTTATTGGTGCTTGAGGTATTTCATTATCTAAGACCCATTGACTAGGAAGGTTAATATCTTTCCAAAGTATTGTTTTTGGTACTTGGATATTAGCGTCACTAGTACTACTTTGAATTAAGACAGTTTTATCTTTTGGACATTTATTAAGTGCATGAATATTTAAATTAGTTTTCATTGTTTTATAATAAATTCTATAAATTAATGCAAGAGGTTGAGATCCCTCAATCATATGAGTGATTTTACCAGCTGTTTTAATATTTAATGTTAATGCTTTTAATATGTGGCGGTCATTCAGACTTAAGGTAAAGTCTGGAAAACAGTTAAAATGGACCGGTCCATTATGGAGGCTAGATTCCATAATGCCTAATATGCTAGGGACATAGTTCAAATATCTTGCATCTCTTAAAAATAAAAGAATGCTAGAAATAATTCCTTTTACTGATAATGGTTTTACTGCTGCTTGTATTAATCCTATGTGAATGAAATTACTACATTTTCTTTTATATTTCTTTATAATTTCATTCGTTAATAGGGAACAATTTTCGTGCTCTTTGTTAACAGCATAAATTTTCTCTACTACTTTAACATTGTAATTAGTTTTAAAATAATCTGTAAAATTTGACTGATAGATTTGTTTAGGATCTATGCTAGGTATATTCCAATTATCTAAATCTTGACTAATGTTTTCATAACTATGTTCTTCTAGGTTTATAAAATCTGGAATTGATGTCATCGGTGACCTTGAGCCAACTGAAGAACTAGACCTAAATAGTCTATTCATTAATATTGCTTTTAACTGTTTCTTATTATCAGAAGTGATTCTGGGTTTTTAGTACATACCTTCTTACCTTATGTCTACACATACCTACGTCTAACGCCCTTATCCAACACAGTTCTACTTTGAGACTTACAAAGGATTTCCTGGCAATGACAGTAGGTGGTCTACAGTAAGATTGGTGACTAATAATAGCAGAATAACTAAAAGATAATTAGAAGCAGTTGTAAAACACTATTAATGAACGGAAAATAGATATTCAATAACTCAATGATTACCGGGTGGCTTTGATACCATAAAGAGAAGAATTAGAAACGGATAGGATAAAAAGCAAGAAGAATTGCTAAACCCGACAAAAAGCCGGTATGCATATGATGCAGGGGGGAATGAGGAAAGGGACCGCACAGTTGAATATATAATTCAAAATACTTAAAACTTGATTGCTGAAAGCATATATTACAGGAAGTTACTGGTTATATACAAGATAAACATGCAATACTAGAGAACTAGAAGAGAAGAGAATAAAACTTACAAAGCAGTTTGCATCCTGCCTCAAACATACAACTGAAGCTCATATATATAGAGCAAAACAAACGGGAAAGGAATAATCTTTCCATTATTACAAGGTGAAAGTAAAAAACATTTTACTTAAGTAAAAGTTGAAGGCAAAAGTGATTTACTTGGGTGAAAGTAAAAGTAAAAGCAGTTTACTCGGGTAACTTGTCGGTTGACCGTCGGTGAGTTTTACTGTTCATGCATAGTGAATTTACGCATATGGGTCTTGGGCAAATCTGCACTGCCATATGGATTATTTGAGACTGAGTTTTGACTGGCTTCTGGAGAATTTTCATCAGAAGCTTTTTATTTAAGACTACCAGCCCTTTGTTGGATAGCTTTCAATAAAGTAGTTAATTCTGATGCTGATAACTTGTTGATCGTAGAAATATCCAAGGAGGATGAAGAACCTTCAGATACTTTCTTTTCTTTGACTACAGAACTGGGTTTTACTGTTGGGAATGTTTTCTGGACTTGGCTGATTATCCTGTTGATGTCAAATTTATCCCACCATTTGACATAATGAACTCTGGCAACACAACTATGTCCGTCATGTAGGGTTACTGTTTTTATCTTCATAGACTGTTGTAGTATCCTGGATAGGAGTAGCTATTTTGTACTGCCATTTTGAAATCCAGGGGACTTTATACTTGCTAAAGAAATGAAGAACTTCATATCCTGCATAATCAGGATTTTTACTGGTTCTAACTTTTTTGAAATACTCTATTTATTGTAAAAGTATTTCTGGGATGATGGCCCTTAGTGGACCGAAGGTGGTCCACCAATCTGTGAACCAGAGTGGTATTGGACTTTTGAACTTATGGTCAAACTGTATGAACCATGAATGATTAAATGTTTGGTTCTGGTATAGGAATATTTTATCCCATGCTTCAATATAATCATAATAACAAAAATGACTGGGCGTATCACTGGTGGCTAGTAGCTGGAGATCAGATGGGTGACTACCCCATTTATCTTGAGAAATTATCTGTTTAATGTAGATAGAATGATAGAGAACTTTAGATTCATCTCTTCTATCCATGACTGGTTTAATGGTTACTGAGTCTGTCTAGAACAGAATATCTTCATAATATGACAAAGATTTGTATGGCGCTAAAGGAGCAAAATGCCATCCTGGAGGAAAGTATTATGCTGCTAGCTTGATTGGATTGTTATTAGGTTCCATAAATTCTTCTAAATTATACTCAATTCTTGGAGTATATTCGATTACTGCTTTTCCACAGATATCAAAGGGGATAACTGGTTTAGTGGTAACAATTGGTTTACTTGTATTTGAAAAGGGATCAATAACTGGGGGTTTACTAGCAAGGACAATATTATAAGGTTTAGGGATTTGGCCCAAAACCTGGTATCTGTTGATTACATCCACTGGCTGTACTGGAATAGTGGGATGGGGAACCATGATTCCCTTAAGTTTACTATCGTAATTGTGGTATCATCCCTTCGGACATTATGAATGGAATGTATTTCCATTTGGACTTAAAAATGGTCCTAGTGAATTCCAGAATATTATGAATAATATATTCAACCCATTTAGCCATTTTACAATTGTTTACATCAACGTTGTTCTTGTTTATTCCAATTCAATAAAAGAACATTGGAAGCATTTAAATTCTTTTTTCAAAACAGTAAAAACTAATGGATTAGTACTCTCACCTAGTAAATGTTCATTATTCCAAACAAAAGTAAGATTTTTAGGTCACACCATTCAGTATGGCAAAATTAAGCCAATAGATAGAGCCATTGAATTTGCTAATAAATTTCCTGATGAAATACTTGATAAAACCCAACTCCAAAGATTCTTAGGATCCCTTAATTATATAGGAGAATTCTATAAAGATCTTAGGAAGCAGTGTAAACCATTATTTGAACGATTACAAAGTAATCCCCCATCTTGGACTTCTATTCATACTTCAATTGTCCAAGATATTAAAATATATGTCAAGACACTTCCTTGTCTTGGTATAGCCAATCCTTCTGCATTCAAAATTGTAGAAACTGATGCCTCCGAAGTTGGATTTGGAGGAATTCTCAAACAAAGATTAAATTCATCCTCTCACGAAGAAATTGTCTGTTTCCATTCAGGAGCTTGGGAATTGGGATACTTCATACTACTCAGCAAAATTAGTCAACTATTAAAAAAGAAATTTTAAGCTTAGTTTTGTGCATTAATAAATTTCAGCATGAACTTTTGAATCAAAATTTTTTAGTCAGAATTGATTGTCAGTCAGCAAAATATATTTTAGAAAAAGATGTTCAAAACATTGCATCAAAACAGATTTTTGCTAGATGACAAGCATTATTAAGCATATTTGATTTTGATATATAATATATTAAAGGAAGTGAAAACTCTATTCCAGATTTTCTAACTAGAGAATTTCTACAAACAGGAGTGAGAAATGAGTGTCAGAGGTAACCCTGATAGTGGTCGAGGAGGAAGCAGCTCTCGCGGGAGAGCCAGTTACGATAGTAAACTTAAGGGAATCATGGTTCCCCATCCCACTATTCCAGTACAACCAGTGAATGTAATCAACAGATACCAGGTTTTGGGCCAAATCCCTAAACCTTATAATACTGTCCTTGCTAGTAAACCCCCAGTTAATGATCCTTTTTCAAATACAAGTAAACCAATTGTTACCACTAAACCAGTTATCCCCTTTGATATCTGTGGAAAAGCAGTAACCGAATATACTCAAAGAATTGAGTATAATTTATTTTTCATAGAAGAATTTATGAAACCTAGTAACAATCCAGTCAAGCTAGCAGCACAATACTTTTCTCTAGGATGGCATTTTGCTCCTTTAGCGCCATATAAATCTTTGTCATATTATAAAGATATTCCGTTCTAGACAGACTCAGTAACCATTAAACCAGTCATGGATAGAAGAGATGAATCTAAAGTTCTCTATCATTCTATCTACATTAAACAGATAATTTCTCAAGATAAATGGGGTAGTCACCCATCTGATCTCCAGCTACTAACCACCAGTGATACGCCCAGTCATTTTTGTTATTATGATTATATTGAAGCATGGGATAAAATCTTCCTATACCAGAACCAAACATTTAATCATTCATGGTTCATACAGTTTGACCATAAGTTCAAAAGTCCAATACCAATCTGGTTCACAGATTGGTGGAACACCTTCGGTCCACTAAGGGCCATCATCCCATAAATACTTTTACAACAAATAGAGTATTTCAAAAAAGTTAGAACCAGTAAAAATCCTGATTATGCAGGATATGAAGTTCTTCATTTCTTTAGTAAGTATAGAGTCCCCTGGATTTCAAAATGGCAGTATAAAATATAGCTACTCCTATCCAGGATACTACAACGGTCCATGAAGATAAAAATCACATAGCCTTAGTAACCCTACATCATGAAGATAAAAATCACAGAGCCTTAGTAACCTTACATGACGGACATAGTTGTGTTGCCAGAGTTCATTATGTCAAATGGTGAGATAAATTTGACATCAACAGGATAATCAGCCAAGTCCAGAAAGAATTCCCAACAGTAAAACCCAGTTCTGTAGTCAAAGAAAACAAATTATCTGAAGGTTCTTCATCCTCCTTGGATATTTCTACAATCAACAAGTTATCAGCATCAGAATTAACTTTATTGAAAGCTATCCAGCAAAGGGCTGGTAGTCTTAAAGAAAAAGCTTCTGATGAAAATTCTCCAGAAGCAAGTCAAAACTCAGTCTCAAATAATCCATATGGCAGTGCAGATTTGCCCAAGACCCATATGCGTAAATTCACTACGCATGAACAGTAAAAACCCACCGACGGTCAACCGACAAGTTACCCGAGTAAACTGCTTTTACTTTTACTTTCACCCAAGTAAATCACTTTTGCCTTCAACTTTTACTTAAGTAAAATGTTTTTTACTTTCACCTTGTAATAATGGAAAGATTATTCCTTTCCCGTTTGTTTTGCTCTATATATATGAGCTTCAGTTGTATGTTTGAGGCAGGATGCAAACTGCTTTGTAAGTTTTATTCTCTTCTCTTCTGGTTCTCTAGTATTGCATGTTTATCTTGTATATAACCAGTAACTTCCTGTAATATATGCTTTCAGTAATCAAGTTTTAAGTATTTTGAATTATATATTCAACTGTGCGGTCCCTTTCCTCATTCCCCCCTGCATCATATGCATACCGGCTTTTTGTCGGGTTTAGTAATTCTTCTTACTTTTTATCCTTAAACTATATGCTGTTTTTGGTTTAGGTCCCTGAACTATAAAAAAAATATCTGAATACCTAAACTATTATAATTTCTGATTTACATCCTTCCGTCAGTTTTTGACTAACGGACGTTAGTCAATAATGACGTGGCAATGTCGGAAAAATCGAAATTTCACAGAATGAGGTGAAAATTTAACACTTTAATCTACGAGTGATTATAAGAACATGGGTGGTGAAAGTTTTCGATTTCGAATTCACTAACATATCGAAATCTGCACTTTAATTTCAAGAACACAAAAAAACCTTACTAAAATATGAAGATTTCCATATGTTAGTGAACTCGAAATTGAAAACTTTCACCACCTGTGTTCTTGTAATCAGTCGTAGATTAACATGTCAAATTTTTACTTCATTCCATGAAATTTCGATTTTTCCGACATTGCCACGTCATCATTGACTAAGGTCCGTTAGTCAAATACTAGCGGAAGGATGTCAATCAGAAATTTTAAAAATTTAGGTATCCGGATTTTTTTTTTATAGTTCATGGACCTAAACCAAAAACAACATATAGTTTAAGGACGAAATAATTTATTTTTCAAAAAAAAAATTATTGTTCACGCTGACGTCACTGCCACGTCATCAGTGAACAGTGATTTTTTTTTGCTGAATGGAGCCTAAAATTTTAGACACTTTTTATATTGGGGTGCCCCTAGTTTGGTCATTAGATTAGCTTAAAATGTTAGATTAGGGTTTAGTTTCATACTTGCCATAGAAATGCGAAGCATTTAAGACAGTAAACGGATGAGTTACGTAGTCGTGATGAATTCCTCCGAGCACTTACAAAGACCTCCGACGGACTCTTCGCAAACATGAGCGCCCACACCGACATCTGCACCAAGCCCCACTGCGATATGCGCCACGTTCAATCTAGGGTGTGATGTAGTTAGAATTACCCCCCTTGTATTTTTATTTTTAAATCGCAATTTGTAAAAATAAAAAGTATTGCAATCAATAAACGATGAATTTTATATCATGTTTTTCGGTTACATCGATTGTCCCATCTAATACAACGTTAATGAAATGCTTAACTGCTAAGATTACATTATTAATTGAAACTACTCCCAGGTTTTCCAGGTATTTGGAAACCTGGTAATTACAAACCCTCAAGAAACTCCCAGTCTGAGGACGTAGCGTCGTCCATAGTGTGAAGTCCAGGAAACATTTGTGTATCCCCAGCTCCTTGCGTAGGTTGTGATTGAACCGTAGCTGCAAGTTGATCACGTCGTGTTCCTTGAGGAACGGTCTCTGCAGGTGCTTGATAACCCGGAAGTGTATGGGATTCTTGATCTCCCATACGTAGACGCCACTATGCGCCTGATACGCAGTGATGGACGCCCCTGTGCGTGAATCCATCCCTCCGGCAGTCCAGGCTAATGAGCACCGTGCACCCGCAGCGGAGGTCAAGTTTCTTCCTCCTGTTCCTCGCCTTCTTGGCCGCCCTGTGCCTCCTCTTGATGTCGGGTGGGGTGCGTAGCACTTTCTCTGAATAATGGAACGGTGAGGTTGTGGAATGTCGCATTATGTGTTGCCCACCTCTTCAATGCAGTATTACACTCCTCGTCCAACCACCCTTTATAGCTGGATTTAGGCTCAGAATTGCAGAGGAAGATTGTGGGGATCCCTCCCCTTATGATCATGGGCTTTCCGTATTTAGTGTTGGACTGCCAGTGCCTTTGGGCCCCCATGAACTCTTTGAAATGTTTTAGGTAATGGGGGTCCACATCGTCAATCACGTTGTACCACGCATCGTTTGAAAAAATACGTGGGTTGAGGTCCACATGTCCGCACAAGTAATTGTGCGGCCCAAGTGACCTAGCCCACAACGTCTTGCCCGTCCGGCTTTCCCCCTCTATGACAATACTCATGGGCCTCCACGGCCGCGCAGCGGGCTGCTCGCACACATTGACCCGTTGCCACTCCAAAATATCTTCTGGGACATTGGTAAAGGACCCTGACTCGTATGGGTTTCGAAACGGTGGCTCCGGTACTGCAAATATACGATCGAGGTTGGAGCTTAGGTTGTGATACTGGCCCATGTAATCCCTGGGAGCCTTCTCCCTTATTACGGCAAGGGCCTTGGCCTTGTTATTCGTCTTCAACGCCTCATCGTAGGCGTCGTTTGGATCTTTTGGCCATTTCTTCCCCGAACGCCCATCCTGCTTGAACTCTCCCCAATCAGCGAAATCACCATCCTTGGCTATGTAGTCGTTTATGTCCTGGCTGGACTTAGCCCCTTGCATATTTGGATGGAACATGTGGTAACTCGACGGATGTCGAAGTGCCTATAATTCGTAAACTGAGCCTTCCCTTCGAACTGAATTAGGACGTGTAGATGGGGTTCCCCATCCTCGTGTAATTCTCTCGCCACCCTGATGAACTTCTTGTTTGACGGGCATGAAATGGCTTGGAGTTGCTCGAGTGCCTCCTCCTTAGACAATGAACACCGGGGAAATGTCAAGAAAATGTTCTTGGCTTGTAACCGGAAACGTTTTTGAGGGAGTGGCATTTTCGTGAATATTGGGTTTACTCCAATAGAGAGCTCTCACAACTGTGTCCTTAGTATTGGAGTATTAGAGAACGTGGCGCATATCGCAGTGGGGCTTGGTGCAGATGTCGGTGTGGGCGCTCATGTTTGCGAAGAGTCCGTCGGAGGTCTTTGTAAGCGCTCGGAGGAATTTAATGAATTCCTCCGACCCAGCATCAACGACATCAGCTGCAAGGTGAAACAAGAAAGACGCATAATCCCCTTCATAATATTTCTTCACCAAAGAGACAAATCTCATACGCTGCTGGGCCATCGTGGGATTTTTGCTAATTTAGGGGCTGTAAATATAAGGATATTTACAGACCCGAACTGACCAGTAAATTAAATGGGATGATATGATTGGTTGGGACATTTAAATTAAAGTAAGCCTAGTAAAACTAGGCATTGACCCGGGGGGACAAGAAGTACACATAAAGTAGACATAAAGTATGATGGGTGTTTTGTCCCCTGGTGAAAGGAGATTTGATGTTTTAACCCTGGTTAAAGAATATAACCTGGTAATTACAAACCCTCAAGAAACTCCCAGTCTGAGGACGTAGCGTCGTCCATAGTGTGAAGTCCAGGAAACATTTGTGTATCCCCAGCTCCTTGCGTAGGTTGTGATTGAACCGTAGCTGCAAGTTGATCACGTCGTGTTCCTTGAGGAACGGTCTCTGCAGGTGCTTGATAACCCGGAAGTGTATGGGATTCTTGATCTCCCATACGTAGACGCCACTATGCGCCTGATACGCAGTGATGGACGCCCCTGTGCGTGAATCCATCCCTCCGGCAGTCCAGGCTAATGAGCACCGTGCACCCGCAGCGGAGGTCAAGTTTCTTCCTCCTGTTCCTCGCCTTCTTGGTCGCCCTGTGCCTCCTCTTGATTTCGGGTGGGGTGCGTAGCACTTTCTCTGAATAATGGAACGGTGAGGTTGTGGAATGTCGCATTATGTGTTGCCCACCTCTTCAATGCAGTATTACACTCCTCGTCCAACCACCCTTTATAGCTGGATTTAGGCTCAGAATTGCAGAGGAAGATTGTGGGGATCCCTCCCCTTATGATCATGGGCTTTCCGTATTTAGTGTTGGACTGCCAGTGCCTTTGGGCCCCCATGAACTCTTTGAAATGTTTTAGGTAATGGGGGTCCACATCGTCAATCACGTTGTACCACGCATCGTTTGAAAAAATACGTGGGTTGAGGTCCACATGTCCGCACAAGTAATTGTGCGGCCCAAGTGACCTAGCCCACAACGTCTTGCCCGTCCGGCTTTCCCCCTCTATGACAATACTCATGGGCCTCCACGGCCGCGCAGCGGGCTGCTCGCACACATTGACCCGTTGCCACTCCAAAATATCTTCTGGGACATTGGTAAAGGACCCTGACTCGTATGGGTTTCGAAACGGTGGCTCCGGTACTGCAAATATACGATCGAGGTTGGAGCTTAGGTTGTGATACTGGCCCATGTAATCCCTGGGAGCCTTCTCCCTTATTACGGCAAGGGCCTTGGCCTTGTTATTCGTCTTCAACGCCTCATCGTAGGCGTCGTTTGGATCTTTTGGCCATTTCTTCCCCGAACGCCCATCCTGCTTGAACTCTCCCCAATCAGCGAAATCACCATCCTTGGCTATGTAGTCGTTTATGTCCTGGCTGGACTTAGCCCCTTGCATATTTGGATGGAACATGTGGTAACTCGACGGATGTCGAAGTGCCTATAATTCGTAAACTGAGCCTTCCCTTCGAACTGAATTAGGACGTGTAGATGGGGTTCCCCATCCTCGTGTAATTCTCTCGCCACCCTGATGAACTTCTTGTTTGACGGGCATGAAATGGCTTGGAGTTGCTCGAGTGCCTCCTCCTTAGACAATGAACACCGGGGAAATGTCAAGAAAATGTTCTTGGCTTGTAACCGGAAACGTTTTTGAGGGAGTGGCATTTTCGTGAATATTGGGTTTACTCCAATAGAGAGCTCTCACAACTGTGTCCTTAGTATTGGAGTATTAGAGAACGTGGCGCATATCGCAGTGGGGCTTGGTGCAGATGTCGGTGTGGGCGCTCATGTTTGCGAAGAGTCCGTCGGAGGTCTTTGTAAGCGCTCGGAGGAATTTAATGAATTCCTCCGACCCAGCATCAACGACATCAGCTGCAAGGTGAAACAAGAAAGACGCATAATCCCCTTCATAATATTTCTTCACCAAAGAGACAAATCTCATACGCTGCTGGGCCATCGTGGGATTTTTGCTAATTTAGGGGCTGTAAATATAAGGATATTTACAGACCCGAACTGACCAGTAAATTAAATGGGATGATATGATTGGTTGGGACATTTAAATTAAAGTAAGCCTAGTAAAACTAGGCATTGACCCGGGGGGACAAGAAGTACACATAAAGTAGACATAAAGTATGATGGGTGTTTTGTCCCCTGGTGAAAGGAGATTTGATGTTTTAACCCTGGTTAAAGAATATAACCTGGTAATTACAAACCCTCAAGAAACTCCCAGTCTGAGGACGTAGCGTCGTCCATAGTGTGAAGTCCAGGAAACATTTGTGTATCCCCAGCTCCTTGCGTAGGTTGTGATTGAACCGTAGCTGCAAGTTGATCACGTCGTGTTCCTTGAGGAACGGTCTCTGCAGGTGCTTGATAACCCGGAAGTGTATGGGATTCTTGATCTCCCATACGTAGACGCCACTATGCGCCTGATACGCAGTGATGGACGCCCCTGTGCGTGAATCCATCCCTCCGGCAGTCCAGGCTAATGAGCACCGTGCACCCGCAGCGGAGGTCAAGTTTCTTCCTCCTGTTCCTCGCCTTCTTGGTCGCCCTGTGCCTCCTCTTGATTTCGGGTGGGGTGCGTAGCACTTTCTCTGAATAATGGAACGGTGAGGTTGTGGAATGTCGCATTATGTGTTGCCCACCTCTTCAATGCAGTATTACACTCCTCGTCCAACCACCCTTTATAGCTGGATTTAGGCTCAGAATTGCAGAGGAAGATTGTGGGGATCCCTCCCCTTATGATCATGGGCTTTCCGTATTTAGTGTTGGACTGCCAGTGCCTTTGGGCCCCCATGAACTCTTTGAAATGTTTTAGGTAATGGGGGTCCACATCGTCAATCACGTTGTACCACGCATCGTTTGAAAAAATACGTGGGTTGAGGTCCACATGTCCGCACAAGTAATTGTGCGGCCCAAGTGACCTAGCCCACAACGTCTTGCCCGTCCGGCTTTCCCCCTCTATGACAATACTCATGGGCCTCCACGGCCGCGCAGCGGGCTGCTCGCACACATTGACCCGTTGCCACTCCAAAATATCTTCTGGGACATTGGTAAAGGACCCTGACTCGTATGGGTTTCGAAACGGTGGCTCCGGTACTGCAAATATACGATCGAGGTTGGAGCTTAGGTTGTGATACTGGCCCATGTAATCCCTGGGAGCCTTCTCCCTTATTACGGCAAGGGCCTTGGCCTTGTTATTCGTCTTCAACGCCTCATCGTAGGCGTCGTTTGGATCTTTTGGCCATTTCTTCCCCGAACGCCCATCCTGCTTGAACTCTCCCCAATCAGCGAAATCACCATCCTTGGCTATGTAGTCGTTTATGTCCTGGCTGGACTTAGCCCCTTGCATATTTGGATGGAACATGTGGGAACTCGACGGATGTCGAAGGTCGAAGTGCCTATAATTCGTAAACTGAGCCTTCCCTTCGAACTGAATTAGGACGTGTAGATGGGGTTCCCCATCCTCGTGTAATTCTCTCGCCACCCTGATGAACTTCTTGTTTGACGGGCATGAAATGGCTTGGAGTTGCTCGAGTGCCTCCTCCTTAGACAATGAACACCTGGGAAATGTCAAGAAAATGTTCTTGGCTTGTAACCGGAAACGTTTTTGAGGGAGTGGCATTTTCGTGAATATTGGGTTTACTCCAATAGAGAGCTCTCACAACTGTGTCCTTAGTATTGGAGTATTAGAGGCCAATATATAGACAACCTCTTGGCCAGCTGGCGGCCCTCTATAATATTACAGAGGGCCGCCCGGCCGGCCGACAGGTGGGGTCGCGCAGCGAAAAATTGTCCCCCCCTCCTTGTTCTGTTCGAAATATTGGGAATTAAATTATGAAAATTATACCATAATTTTTGTTGGGGTTTCTACATTCAGAAAATGTACTCATTTCATATTTTCCTGAACTTTCATTTTTAAGCCTAAAATCCTTAATTAATATGCGTTTTCAACCCTAAACCCTAAAACCCTAAACCCTTTTTAATTCCGGACTGGTGAACATGTGATTTCCAAAATTAAAATTAAAATTTCAAAATTTGAATTTCGGGTAGAAAACATGTTACTTAGGTTAAAGAATATATTCTTTAACCAGGGTTAAAACATCAAATCTCCTTTCACCAGGGGACAAAACACCCATCATACTTTATGTCTACTTTATGTGTACTTCTTGTCCCCTCGGGTCAATGCCTAGTTTTACTAGGCTTACTTTAATTTAAATGTCCCAACCAATCATATCATCCCATTTAATTTACTGGTCAGTTCGGGTCTGTAAATATCCTTATATTTACAGCCCCTAAATTAGCAAAAATCCCACGATGGCCCAGCAGCGTATGAGATTTGTCTCTTTGGTGAAGAAATATTATGAAGGGGATTATGCGTCTTTCTTGTTTCACCTTGCAGCTGATGTCGTTGATGCTGGGTCGGAGGAATTCATTAAATTCCTCCGAGCGCTTACAAAGACCTCCGACGGACTCTTCGCAAACATGAGCGCCCACACCGACATCTGCACCAAGCCCCACTGCGATATGCGCCACGTTCAATCTAGGGTGTGATGTAGTTAGAATTACCCCCTTGTATTTTTATTTTTAAATCGCAATTTGTAAAAATAAAAAGTATTGCAATCAATAAACGAGGTTACATCGATTTTTGAAATTTTTGCTGATTTCCACCATATAATTTAGTGATTTTTGTAATATAAACGGGTGATTTCTATAATATAATTTAGTGATTTCTCAGGGGACTGGGTCTGGTTTCAGTGAACAGTATTTTTTATTTTTTTTTGCTGAATGGAGCCTAAAATTTTAGACACTTTTTATATTGGGGTACCCCTAGTTTAGTCATTATTAGCTTGAAATATTAGATTATGACTTAGTTTCTAGTTTCTATTTTAATTTGGTTTCTATTGGAGTACTACTCTCTCTCTCTCTCTCTTTATATATATATATATATATATGAGTTGCACTCTAGAAAGAACACCTTATATAAAGAACAATAAAGAGCACCATCATAAAACTTTAACTTTCATAAAAATTGATTTGTTATGATTAGAATCACAAATTTTAACGACAATTAAACCTAAAATATCGAATCTAACGTAGCATCTCATCTAAATTTAAAAATCGAATGTTACATAGAATCCAATGTAGAATCTTATATATATTTTTGTAACAATAAAATTATGTGTAATCATGTTTGATCCTAATTTTTTGTTAGATTCTATTTTTATTCATAAAACATCATTTTTTATGTGAAAATTAGAATCTAAATGCGATTTTATGTAAGATTCTATGGTGTTCTTTATTGTTCTTTATATAAGGGTGTTATTCATGGAGCATGGCCTATATATATATATATATATATATATATATATATAAAATCATCACCATGGCTTTGGTATCCTCAGGATGTCGAGGGAGTCCACAAAACTTGTATTGGATGTCATTTAAGGATTTAATCCTCCCCCATTTTCAGATCGAAGATAAAAAAAAGCTTGTACATTCAGTAACGGAGCAGTGTAAGTAAGCATCAAATCAGTCAACCACTACAAACACATGCGGAAAATTAACAAAGGAGATGCTGTGCATATAAAGGTATAATGAAAGGGACGCCTTTGTCAATTACACAGAGAGCGAGGCTAAAAAGAAAAGGGCATATGAAGAAGCGAGAATAGTTGTTGCGGAATCAGCAAACGCCCCTCGTAGAAAAAAATCTGAAACCAGCAGAATGCCTAACTTCCCGACATAAATTGCTTTAATCTAGGAAGTTCGGGGCTGTGAGTCATATGCCATTGGAAAGATCTCCAAGTCAAGCTTTTTTTATGCAAAAAGCGGTTTGTGAAAATAAATTTTCTACACAGAGTTATGGCGGTTTTAGTGAAAAGGGGTCTTGCTGTCCTGATTTGTAATCAGCAACTTTTCTACATTTCTCGCTGGCCAGGAAAAAAGAGAGAGTTGGAGTGATTTAACTCTTAATCATATAAGGAAAAAAAAAAGAGGACATCAAGGTGGCAAGGAGAAAAGCAAGGAAGGAGAGCACATCAAAATAGAAAAAGAACTATACAATTTCTATTATAAACTTCTTAGCAATCCTGGATACCAATCTTGGTGGCCGCAGTACTCAAGCCAAAAAGTATCCCGTGATTCATATAAGGACAGAGACTTTAGTACCAAAAAGCGGAGCGGAGGAACGGATATGACAACTGTCCAGTATCCATGAAGACGAAATCAACATTATAGTAGTTTGCAGCACGTAATAGCAATTAATCCAGATTGCGGATGGCAAGGGACTAATAAAAAGATTCTTGCATCGGGTTAGTGTACTCATTGCTAGCTCACCTGCAACCTTGATCCGCGTAAATTAAAAAAATAAGCATGTCACTTGCAAAATCTCAGATACGCCAAGCTGATAGTTCATATCCAACTTGGGAACCAATGACATGATTAGAGGTCTAAGTGTGGAAGTGAATGGGATTTATAAATGTCAGAAAATTGACTCTGTGCAAAAGCAACTGAGAAGAAGATAAGTCAAGGCAGCGACCTTAAAGCGTTCAGGAAAGAAACCAAGCCTATGAATGCCCTTCTTTGCAGCCAGATGCTTTTGCCCTCTGTAGCATCTTATAGTGCAAGAATGTTGTCACTAATGGTAGCCAAAAAGCTAAGGAATGAATGAATGAAAGGGTCGATCATGGTATGGCTTTCAGAGACAACTGCTGTGGTGCTATAACAACTCATCAAAGTAACCCAGAAAACTGAAACAAAAAGCAGAAATACACGCAATACAAATGAGAATCCAAATAGTGTCGATGCTACTATTCTGCTTAAAATTGCTGATGAGAATGAAAGGCTCCGAAGTCCGAACAACAGGAGTAAAGGTTATGCCTGACCTCTTCATTACTCAAATTCCAAGAGGCAATTACAAAGCTCACATTTAAATCAAAGTCTCTGCATGACAAAGGTGTGGTTCAAGGGACAATTTGTAAAGAACAGTCTAGCTGATGTAGTTGAAGGTCTGACTCCTCGAAATAAGGATTCAATCATGTACTAACTTTTTTAAAAGAACGATTAACATTCTAATTTGGACAACATCAACATTTTAACTTAATACTGCCTATAGTAGAACTTTAGCATACTCTCGAAATTATAATCATCAATCATGTGCATGCCGCATATATCATAGTCCGAGATACTGCAACCCCCGGTCATGCCTAGGTTTTTTGTAACTTTAAGCCGTCAATACAAATTCATGTGGAACTTGACCACTACATGTCCTGTTAATAAGTTCGTCCAACTTCACATGCATAAATGTATAGAAGTAGATTTAACATATGCAATATCTTTAAAATGGAACTCACAAACACTACCTTCTCAATAAAGGCTACGTAGTGCATAACTCCATCCTTAAACTGAGTTCCACCTCCAGGAAAGACAAGATAATCACCAGATTTTTTCACCCAATTTTGGTCCTTTTTGTATTCAACAAGCTTAGAGTGCGGAACATTATCAAACCATACCTGTAAGACAATGAATTTGATGACAGAATCAGCAAACAACGTAAACAACATAACTTGCCTAATACGAGTATGTTATAAATAGAGAGAAAATATGTATCACTATTTTGACTTGAAACATAATTTGTGAAGAAAGCAGAAAACATACAAAAGACAACATTAATTGTAATGATAGGATATGCATACAGACTGCAATGTTGGCATTTTAAAGCTTAATCTAGTAAACGATAAACAAATTGAAACAAGGCCACCTAATTAGATCATGATAAATTATGATGGTAAATGTACTAAATTTTAGGACTCATAATTGATAATAGTTTGCTATACGCCTTAATACTGCTCCAAAATGATGTGGCACTAATGATGTGCCATGTTGGAATATTTTAATTGGATGGTCCTGGCGGGCCCATTATAATTATAACCAATAATTACTTGCCATGTCATTTGGGAAAGAAATTTGGGAGAAAAATTTGGGGAACATAGCATTTCCCTACAAATTTACAAAGCACATAAATAATCCACTCATTTGCATCACATAATATAAAACAAAATCCAATTACTAATCAATTACTAATCAAAACAAGACACAAATCTTACCAAACCATCAATCTTATCTCACCATATCCCTACTCTTAGGCCACTGCACCGACACTCTATACCGCGGCGGAAGAGGAACCAAACACCTGGGATTACTCTGTGGACAATGCCTCTCCCTATGCTCCATCCTCTTCCTGGACTTCAACGCCTTGATCGCCTTGAAATTATCCAAACAAGGTATAAAATCCACTGCATAAACACCATCACACTTCCTCCAATGCACATCCATCACTTCATTCGAAGCCTCCTCGGGCTTCGCCATCAACGGCGGAGATGCACTTGAAGGAGGAGAAGTTGAGAGCACGACGAGAGGTGAAGAAGTAGTGAGATCGGGGACTGTTGTGAGAGGAGATGAGTTTGCATTGAAGAAGATGAGAAGAGAGAAAATGGAGAGGATGGTGAAGAGGGAGAAGATGAAGGGGTATTTTCTGTCTTTTATTAGAGATTCTACTGTGATTCTCATCTTTTCTTTTCTTTTTTGTGGAGGTTTTTGAAGAAAGATCAAGGAGAAATTTGTAGAGGAACAGTACGTAAAATGTGAAGTAGCCTTGTAGGCATTTACAGTGGGGAGGGAACACGTGTGGGTCCGGACATCGACGCCTCGGGTTCTGCGAGAGTAGTTCAATTAATTTAGACTTAATTGCACTTTGCTCCCCTATACTTAGGCGAAAATTTATTTTGGTGCCTACTATTCAAATAATTGCAATTTACATCCCGATTATTTCAATTCCGCTACAATTTGCACCCCTTTAACGATTTCAAGCTAATTTTGACCGTTACCGTTAGTCAAAGTAAGGGTATTTCAGTCTTTAATTATTATATTAAACAATTTATTTTCAAAAAAAAAGTAAGAAACAAAATTTAAAAATTGATTTTTTTTCAAAAAAATTGAAAAAAACACAAAATCTTAAATTTATGATATTTATTTTATGGATAATATTTTGAAAATTATAACAAATGTAATTTATATTTAAATAATATTTTACGAGAATTTAGTAATGTAAATATTTATAAAAATATGAATTATAAATTATATTTTAAAAAATCTGAGAATTGTAAATAAAATGTTGGTAAATCTAAAAATCTAAAAAATATAAAAGTAATTAAAATAATTTAAATTTAAAAATTATTGTAGAGTATAATGACCGAAATACCCTCATTTTGACTAACGGTCACGGTCAAAATTAGCTTGAAATCGTTAAACGGGTGAAAACTATAACGGGATTGAAACAATCGGGATGCAAATTGCAATTGTTTGAATAGTAGGCACCAAAGTGAATTTTCGCCTAAGTACAGGGGTACAAAGTGCAATTAAGTCATTAATGTATTGATGTTTAAGTAGATCTAGAATCCTGTCCGATTCACACGTAATGAAGTACTAGGTAGGGGTGAGTATTCGGTTTAAACCGAACCGAATTTTAATTCGGTTAACCGAAACCGAAATTCCAAAAATCACAACAAAAAATCGAACTGAATTAAATTTGGTTTTTAACCGAACCGAAATATTTATTTCGGTTAATACCGAAAATCGAAATTTAAAACCGAAATTTAAAATCAATTTAAAATAATTACATATTCTCAAAAAAAATAAAATTAAAATGATTACAAATTGAGGTATGTAGGTGGGTACCAGCTCTTTGGCTAAATCAAGGGCAACATAAATGGAACAACTGCTATTATACTACTACTGATGAGAAAATGCAAACTTATTTATTCAGAAAACATATACCGTTGAAATTTTTTGATGTAAAATTAGATAAATTTTCACAGGCTGAGGATACGCTGAAGGAGATGAACCATTGGCATTGGATTTGAAATCTATGGGAAAAGGTCAAGTATGGATTAATGGTCAAAATATTGGAAGATATTGGACTGCATATGCAGTTGGTGAATGCAATTATGCTCAATCTTTCCGTCCTCCCAAGTGTCAGCAAGGATGTGGTGAACCAACACAACGATGGTAACTTTCTCATAGATCGGCGGTGTTGTAGATCGGGGGTGCTGTGATGGTAGATCGGGTGAGAAATGAATTTGGGAAATGAAGAGAGAAGTCTGGGAAATGGGGGAGAGAAGTCTGAGCCCCTATGTATTATATCAATTATTATATATTATATAAATTCGGTTTTTATTTCGGTTTTTGGTTAACCACGGTTAAAAAACTGAAAAACCGAATTTCAGAAAAAACTAAAACCGAAAACCGAACCAAAATTTCAATTTCGGTTAACCGAACCGAAAATATTTCGGTTTTTCGGTTAACCGGACTGAATACTCACCCCTAGTACTAGGTGCCACAGTGCCAGCTTTTTATATTTTCTTTTAAAAGGGGAAGTACTCCGTTGCATAATTATTTTTAACAAAAATTATGAATAAAAATTTTGTTGAAAATGGGTCGTGGCATTGCAAGAAAAATGGCTGAGTTTTGGATCTCAAAAGGTGTTCCATGAATATGAAAAAGAAAATCTTGTAACATAGACAACTGATATTTTCTTCCATTAATTTTTACTCTCCATGTCTTTGCGAGAGTCTGTGTTTTTTCTCTCTCCATTATTCGTGAGCATTCAAGAATAGTGTGGGAGCTTGTGTGAGTATGGCAAATATTGGAAACATTGATCAGCAAATGGCGGGGTTGGGCATTGAGGAGGAGAAGAATGAAAGCTTTATACTAGAAGGAGATATTGATGAGGGAGTCAATAGATATGATCTTTGTCTGGTTGGAAGGCTGCTGACTGAAAATAATGTTAATGTTAGAGCGATGAAATCAAAGATTGCGGATATATGGAAACCAGCAATGGGGATCGATATTAAGGAATTAGAGGAGGGTATCTTTTTGTTTCAATTCTTTCACAGAGAAGATTTGCAATGGGTGATGAAAGGATGATTGACCTTGGTTGTTTGACAACATTATGTTGGTCCTAGAGACGGTTGCTGCAGGGGAAGATCCTATTAAGGTTAAGCTCTGGCATTTGAATATCTGGATTCAGCTTCATGACCTTCCAATGGGTTATATGCTGGAATCAGTAGGCAGACAGCTTGGGAATTTTTTTGGTGAATTTCTGGAATATGATGTAAAGAACAGTACATCTATTTGGAGGGATTGCATAAGAGTTAGGATCAAAATCGATGTAAGGAAGCCTCTTAAATGCAAGAAGAAGGATGGAACGGAGTTTGTTGTAACCTGCAAATATGAAAGATTGGGTGAATTTTGCTTCTCGTGTGGAATGGCTACTCATACAGATAGGTTTTGCAGAAGTTTCATGGATCATAGATGTGAAGAGGGGGTGAAGGAATGGGGGCTGGCTGAGGGCACCACCACGCAGGGTGGTGAGTCAGAGGGAAGAGGATGATGACACGTGGGAGGCTAGGATTGGACGGGCGAATAATCAGCAATACTATCAAGGGGGAAAATTCAAAAAAAGGAAAAGAGATAAGGAGGGAGAGTGATGGCAGGGAATTAGTTGGCAAAGGGATAAGGGATGACAATAGGAAAACAAATTCTTTAATAAGTCCTAATTTTAAGGGATTTTCTACTACTTCAAATATGTTGTACGAGCTAAATGAGGATGATAGCATTGGATTACAGTTGGAAGAACGTAAAAGGAGGAGGAGTGAGCCAAAAGGGGTGGCTAACTTGGATATCGTAATGGGCCAGGATGTTAATGGGCCACCAGAGGAATATGTCCAAAATGAAGTTGTTTTTTCTATTTGGGATTCTACAGCATCTGAAGGAAATATATCAGCTGAGCTTGCAGTGCAAGCCATCCGCTCACAATGAATCTACTAGGGTGGAACTGTCGAGGCTTGGGCAGTCCTCGTATAGTTCGTGTTCTCAGAGATTTGTCTCAAAAGCTCGAGTTATTATTTTTATCTGAAACTCTTGTAGATAGGATTAAAATTGAAGCACTTGCTTCGAGTCTTGGTTTTGCTAATTTCTTTGCAGTAGATAGACAAGGTAGATGAGAGGGTCTGGCAGTTTTCTGGAAGCATAATATGGTGTGTACTGTGGTTGACTCTTCACAAAATCACATTGATATTAATATAAAGGAAGGTTATAATGATGTGTGGAGGCTGACTTGTTTTTATGGCTTCCCTGAGCGAGAAAGAAGACAGGCTTCATGGGATTTTATTTGAGTGTTGGCTTCTAATTCTCAGCTTCACTGGTGCATTTTTGGCGATTTTAATGATCTCTTGTATAGCACTGATAAAAAAGGGAGGCATCCACATCCTCAGAACCTGTTGAATGGGTTTAAAAGTGCTATAGAAGATTGTTCTTTAGTTGAAGTTGAGCTTAAAGGTGGTGACTATACTTGGGAGAAGAGTAAAGGCACAATTGATTGGGTTCGCGAAAAATTGGACAGAGCCTTTACAACTGAATCTTGGTGGAATATGTTTCCATTATGCACTCTTTCAGTTTCACATGCTACTGTGTCAGATCATGATCCCATCAGGTTAGATTTGTTAAATGTTTCTCTGTCTAAAAAACAATTTCGGTTTAAGTTTGAGAACACATGGTTGAAGGAAGCTAACTTTCACTCTAAAGTGGAAAAATTATGGCAAAATCTTCCTGCAATTCATCTATTACCAAAATTGATCTCTGTCTCATCGTTTATGGCAAAGTAGGGATGGACATTTTTTCACAAATTCAGGGAGAAATTACTAAAGCAAAAGGAGATAATTGATGAGCTTAAAAATAGAGAGGATGATGATGGTATCCAGATGTACTTTGACGAAAAGGAAAAGCTCAATGAACTCTTGTTGCATGAGGAGTCTTATTGGAAACAACGAGCAAAGGTTTTTTGGCTTGAAGAAGAAGACACTAACTCCAAATTATTTCATGCTTTTGCTTCTAGTAGGAAGAAAACCAACCTTATTTCGGCTCTTAAAACAGATGATGGGAGAATTATGACAAACCATGAGGATCTATGTAGCTTATTAAAGAGTTACTACACCAATGTTTTTGCTGATACTGAGTGTGCTGTTCAATATCCTCCTCAGGATAATGAAATTAGCATTTCCCCTACTCAGAATGAGGAGTTAACGACCAACTTTACTTTTGAAGAATTTACAGAGGCAATTAGGAGTATGCATCCAGATAAGCCTAGTGGACCAGATGGGTTAAATCCAACCTTTTTCCAACATTTTTGGAAGCTGATTGGTAAAGAAGTCTTTAAGTGCTGTAATGAGTGGTTAATGGTAAATTTCTAACTAAGGTGAATGATACAACACTGGTTTTGATTCCAAAAAAAGAGCATATTGAGGAGATTAAAGACTTGCGCCCAATTGCTTTATGCAATGTATTATATAAAATTCTTGTGAAGGTGTTAGCAAATAGACTCCAAAAAATTCTTCCAGCTGTGATCTCAGAGGAACAGTCAGCGTTCGTGCATGGCATAACATTACAGACAACGTTCTTGTAGCTTTTAAGCTGCTCCATTATATGAAACGTAAGAATGGGGGTCAAGAAGGGGAAGTAGCTCTTAAGCTGACATCAGTAAAGCTTATGACCGTGTAAGGTGGGACTATTTGCAGAACATATTGATTATAATGGGTTTCTCGGAGAAGTGGATTGATTGGGTGATGCTTTGTGTGAAGATGGTATCCTACTCTATTTCATTTCAAGGTTCGTTAGTTGGTCCCATTGTTCCAAAAAGAGGTCTCCGTCAAGGAGACCCATTATCGCCTTACTTGTTTCTATTGTGTGTGGAAAGTTTGTCACTAGCTCTAAAGAATGTTGCTGGAAGTGCTGATATCCATGGTTGTCGTATCTGTAGCTCAGCACCTTCTGTTACTCACTTGCTGTTCGTCGATGATAGCTTCCTATTCTTCAAAGCATCATTAGCTGAAGCAAATTCAATTAAGGAGCTTCTGGACTCTTATGCAGGTTTCTCTAGTCAGGCTGTTAACTATCAAAAATCTGCTATCTTCTTCAGTTCCAATGTTCATCATGATAAACAGTTGGAAATCAAGCAAGTTTTGGGTGTGTTTAACGATATTGGTGATATCAAGTATTTAGGCTTACCATCTCTTATTGGCAGGACAAAGAAAATAGTGTTTAGATACTTGAAAGACAAAGTTTTCCATTGCATACAAGGTTGGTGTTCGAAATTGTTATCTCGAGCGGGAAAAGCAGTCATGATAAGGAATGTAGCCCAAACGATTCCTTCGTATACCATGTCTTGTTTCTTATTTCCTAAAATTTTATGTCATGAGAATGAGCGTATGATGAATGCTTCTTGGTGGCGTACTAATTTTGTTAGTAGAAAGATATTCACTGGTTATCTTGGAACAAGATGAACATGTCAAAGAAGAGAGGTGGGTTAGGGTTTCAAGATCTTTATGGCTTTAATTTGGCATTGCTGGGGAAACAGTGTTGGAATTTGCTGAAGAAGCCGAATGCTCTAGTTTCAAGAGTTCTTAAGGCTAGGTACTACCCAGATTGTCATTTCCTTCAAGCTGTAAGAAAGGGGGGTTCAAGTTATACATGGTCAGGAATTTGGGAGGCTAAGGAAGAAGTGAAGAAAGGGATGAGATGGGTGCTAGGTGATGGTCAAAACATTAACGTTAGCACTCATAGATGGCTGAGGGGAAAAGATAACTTCTGTGTTGATCAGGACAGGAGTAACTCTGCAGTGTTAAACTCAAAAGTATGTGAGTTCTTCAAGCAAGATGAAAAGAAGTGGGATGAAGATAAAATCAGATCGAACTTCTGCAATGATGATGAAAATGCCATAATGAATACTCGTATTCCACAAATTTGTAATAGAGACAGGATAGCCTGGATCCATTCTTTTGATGGACAGTACACAGTGAAAACGGGATATCAACAGTGGCATCATAATCATGTTGGTGATATAGAGTTGCAGCACTCGAAAGGTTGGAATAGGATTTGGAGTCTCAAGGTTCCTCACAGAATAAAAGTATTTCACTGGAGATTCTATCGCAATAATATTCCTATTCGTATTCTTCTTCGAGGGAGAGGGGTAAATGTTCCTATTGGTTGTGCTCTGTGTGTTGGAGAAGTCGAACATCTTAGACACCTGTTCTTTAAATGTAGGTTTGCTAGAGGCTGACGGGGACAGGTTGGAATTGATCAAGGTATGTGGAACATTGAAGATGCTTCTATGTGGTTGCTGAACATGTTAAGTAAAGAGACTGAGGATAGGCTGGTGAAAATTTCAGCAGTGCTCTAGGGGGTGTGGTTTGCTAGGAATAAGGTTATCTTCGAAAGCAAAACTTTAACACCTGCAATAACCATAAAGGGGAGTATGCAACAGATTATAGAGTGGCGTGAGGTTCATAAGAGGAGAACTCATGTATCATCAGGTCTGGGAACAATTTTAAAGTGTTAGATATAATTGATGTGATTTAATGTCAGTGTTTAAGTGTTACAGGTAAAAAGAGTTTAACTTGTTATTGAAAGCAGTCACAGCAGAGTTTGAGTATACGCTGATAGCTGGAAGCGCAAACGCTGACAGAAGAAAGCGTAAACACTGCTAGCTGAACACATGGAAGCGCAAACACTGCTAGCTAGGAGAGCAACAGAGTTTGCTAAAGTCTGTCTACTGGAAGCGTCTACAAGTCAACAGAGTTTGAAGTCTAATTCAAGATTAATATGGAAGCAATATCTTTGAAGATTGGATAGCTGTCAAAGAGATTGAGTTGACTTAGAAGACGTGTAGCAATCGTAATTGATATCAATTGTATAGCTTAATTATAGGAGAATCAATTAACGATTGTATGTAGCTGTATATCTTATAAATACAGTTAGGTTAACCCTAAAAGGATATCCATCGAAAACGAATATCATTCATTGTAACCTAAGCAGCTCTTTGTGATATTTACATCACTGAGAGAGGAATTATTAATTCCAAACAGTTTTAAATACTAAAACGTGTGTTCTTGTTATTTACTCATACAGTACTTGATTATATATATTGTGTATTCGACCTAACAAGTGGTATCAGAGCCAATCTGTTACTTTATTACAGTTAAAGATCCAAAACACAATAGTAATCAATGGCAGAAATTCCTCCTCCATCAGGTTCTGAGAAAGCACCTACTACTGTTAGTAGGTATGAAACAATTAGGGTTCCAATACTCAAGCCATCAGAATATGCAATCTGGAAGGTAAAGATGACCATGTTTCTGGAAGCCACAGATCCAGAATATCTTGATAGAATTTATGAAGATCCTCATAAACCTACAAAGTTAACTGCTGCTGCTGCTGGTGAGGAATCAAAGGTGGTTCCTAAGGAAAAGAAAGATCTAACTGCTGAGGATCTTTCATCTATTGCTAAGGATGCCAAAGTAAGGCACTTACTTCATAGTGCTCTTGACAATGTTATGTCTAACAAAGTGATTAACTGCACAACTTCAAAGGATATATGGGATGCACTTGAGGTTAGATGTCAAGGAACTGTTGCAATTAAGAAGAATAGAAGGAACATACTCACACAGGAGTATGAGCATTTTGAGGCAAAGTCTGAAGAAACCATGACAGAAACATTTGATAGATTCTGTAAACTGCTCAATGATCTATCATTGGTTAACAAAGAATATGATCTGGAAGATTCAAATCTCAAGTTTCTTCTCTCTCTTCCTGAAAAGTGGGATGTAAAAACAACCACCATAAGAGACAACTATGACCTTGCTGATACTGAGATTGATGAAATCTATAGACTGCTCAAGACTCATGAATTGGAAATGGAGCAGAGAAACATAAGATCAAGCAGGAAGTCAAAGTCTGTTGCACTGAAAGTTGAAGAAAAATCTTCAAAGAAAGAAGCATCAAGGAAAAAGGCAAAAGGAAAAGCCTTGGTCATTCATTCAGAAAGTGAGTCATCAAACACTGATGTTGACTCAAACACAGATGGAACATCTGATTCTGAAGATGATGAGGAGATGATGCAAATGGCTGCATTGATGGTAAAGACCTTCAAGAAGATGGGATTCAAGAACTTCAAGAAGGGAAAGAGATTCTCCAAGGATTACTCAAAGTCTGACAAGAAAAATTTCAGAAAATCTGAGGGAAAGGACTTCAAATCTGGTAAGAAAGATAAGTCTGAAAGATAAGTCTGAGATTCAATGCTACAAGTGTAAGGAGATGGGTCACTATGCTCCTGAGTGCAAAAAGGGTAAAACTGAAAAGGCACTCTACACCAAAGGCAGAGATTGGGTAGACACCTCAGATTCAGATGAGGAGGTGAACTATGCACTCATGGCCTCTACTCAGAATGAAGATTCTGAACTAAAGGTACCTCCAACTACCTATGCTTATAATACAGATAATATAACTGAATTGAGAATTTATCTTAAGGCATTACATATCAGTTATAGGGATCAGAATTTAGAAAATGAGAGAATCAAAAGTGAGTGTTCTCAACTCAAAGAAAGAAATAAACTTGTTGAGGAACAACTTGAAAACATGAATGAAATTCAGAAAGAAAGAGATGATGCTGTGTTTATAGAACAGGAGTTGCTAGGTAAATATAAGCAACTAGAATCTGAATTGGAGGGTGCAAAGCACATTATTAAAACTTGGACACATTCTGGAAAAGACACTCAAGAGGTCTTTCAATCAGACACAGTAGGTCTAGGTTATTCTGAGGATGATGTGCTTAGGTTTCAGAATACAGTCAAGATTAGACCACCTCTTTCTTCTAAGAAATTTGGAACATTTGTTCATGGTACTGTTAAAACTGAACATGGAGCTGTTGACCATGAGCCAGTAAAAACCTGTGTCAAACAGGTTAATATTGGTTCAATGACAGATAAACAACTTAAGCATAAGCTTAAAGAAATAAAATCTGTCAACAAACAGAGAATGCCTAGGAAAAACAGAAATGGAAAGGTAGGCATAACATCAGGAATTAAGCCAATGCTTGCTACATTTGCACCTAGAAAAACTTGTTATAATTGTGGTAGCACTAATCATCTTGCTAGCTTTTGCAGGAAGAACAAAGACATTAATTCTTTACCCTCCAAATCTGGAGTAAAAAAGGATAATGTCAAACCAAGACCACAAACTCTGTGCAAACATTGTGGAAGTAGTTGGCACTCAATTTATACTTGCAAGAATTATCATGCTATTTATCATAATTATTATGAACTGAAACCTAATTTGAAATGGGTTAAAGTTGATTATGCAAGTACTAAGAATGAAAATGTTAGTTTAAACTCTGATAATGACAAATCTGCTGCAAAAACTAACAGATTCAATAAAGCAAAAGGATCCAAGCAAGTCTGGATCCTTAAAACTAACAATCAGTGATTGTTTGTGATTGCAGGGCACCAGGGTAAGTACCCTAGTCGTGGACAGTGGATGTTCAGGACACATGACTGGAAATAAAGCCCTGCTATCAGTGTATGAGGAGAAGGCTGGCCCAAAAGTTTCCTATGGAGATGGCAACATAGGACATACTCTGGGATATGGCAATATTAATCTTGGAAGTGTCATCATCACAAATGTAGCTCTGGTTCCAGGACTCAAGCATGATCTGCTTTTTGTGAGTCAAATCTGTGACAGAGGATATCATGTAGATTTTCAGCCTGAATATTGTCAAGTCATCAGCAAATCTACAGGGAAAGTTGCTCTAGTTGAAAACAGACACAATAACATCTATGAAATAAAATTGTCAACAAACTCTGATGGCAAAGCAGTGTGTCTGTCAACCAGAATGTCCAGTGAAGAGAGTTGGAAGTGGCACAAGAAACTCTCTCATTTGAACCTGAACAACATCAATGAGCTAATAAAGAATGATCTTGTAAGAGGACTACCAAAGTCTTTGTTGAATATAGAAGGCCTGTGTGATTCTTGTCAAAAGGCCAAACAGAGAAAAGCCTCTTTCAAAAGCAAATCTGAGTCTTCAATTGTTGATCCTTATCATCTTCTACATGTTGATCTTTTTGGACCAGTGAATGTTATGTCTCTTGGAAAGAAGAAATATGCTCTAGTCATTGTTGATGAATACACCAGATACACATGGGTGTATTTTCTAGCAAAGAAGGATGAAACTGCATTAACACTGGCAGAACATATAATGCAACTGGACAAAGGGTCAAAGAATCAAGTGAAGATTATCAGAAGTGACAATGGAACTGAATTCAGGAATTCAACAATGGAAGAATTTTGCAAGAACAAAGGAATTAGACAAGAGTTTTCTACACCTGGCACTCCACAACAAAATGGTGTAGTTGAAAGGAAGAACAGAACTTTAATAGAAGCTGCCAGAACTATGCTTGATGAAGCAAAATTACCAACCTATTTCTGGGCAGAAGCAGTTCAAACAGCTTGTTTTACTCAAAATGCAACTCTGATAAATAAGCATGGAAAAACACCATATGAAATGGTGAGAGAAAAGAAGCTAAACCTGAAATATTTTCTTATTTTTCGGTGCAAATGCTTTGTGCTGAAAACTCATCCTGAACAGTTGACCAAATTTGATTTGAAGGCAGATGAAGGAATTTTTGTTGGCTATCCACTGTCAACTAAAGCATTCAGAGTTTATAATCTGAGAACTAAAGTGATCATGGAGTCTATTCATATGTCTTTTGATGACAAGAAAATAACTGGACTTGAAGATGTAGATGAACATGGTCAATTGCACTTTGAAAATGAAGATTTAATCTCTGATGAACTAAACTCTGATGAGTCTGATCTGACAAACTCTGAACCTCTACTGGTAAATACTGAAGAGACCTTTCAACCAGAAACAAGAGAAGAACCAGTTGAGGGGGAGCATGAAGAAACTCATCAAAGTGATAATTCAAATTCTGATAATGACTCAGCTGAAAATTCTGAATCAAACTCTGGTGACTCAAACTCTGAAAGTCCAAAATCTGACAGTTCACACACTGAGCAGTCACATTCAGGGGGAGCCTCAGAGAATGAAGATAGATATCAAGAGAATCAGGAGAACATGGATCGAGGGGGAGGATCCAACTTTGACAGAAGTCAATTGCCTTCAGCTAGGAAATGGACCAAATCTCACACACCTAATTTGATCATTGGTGATCCAGATGCAAGAGTAAGGACAAGAAGTGCAACAACAAATGAATGTCTGTTTCATGCATTCTTGTCATAAAATGAACCAAAGAAAGTTGAAGAGGCTCTTAAAGATGCTGACTGGATAACAGCAATGCAAGAAGAGCTAAATGAATTTGAAAAATGAAGTATGGACACTAGTACCAAGACCAAAGAACAGATCTATTGTTGGTACTAAGTGGGTTTTTAGAAACAAAACTGATAGTGAAGGGGTTGTTACAAGAAACAAAGCAAGACTTGTGGCAAAAGGCTATTCACTGCAAGAGGGGATAGATTATGATGAGACTTTTGCACCAGTTGCCAGATTGGAGGCAATAAGGATGTTTCTTGCTTATGCTTCTCACAAGAAATTCAAGGTTTTTCAAATGGATGTGAAAAGTGCTTTTCTGAATGGAAAACTTGAAGAAGAAGTGTTTGTTGAACAACCACCAGGTTTTGTAGATCCAAAATATCCTGACCATGTCTACAGGCTAGACAAGGCACTTTATGGACTTAAGCAGGCACCAAGAGCATGGTATGAAACCCTGGCTCAGTTTCTTTTAGAAAGTGGATTCAACAGAGGTACAATTGATAAAACTCTGTTTTATTTCAAATCTGGGAGTGACTTGCTCTTAGTTCAGATATATGTTGATGATATTATTTTTGGATCTACTAATGATAAACTCTGTAAGAAGTTTGCTAAGCTCATGCAGTCCAGATATCAAATGAGTATGATGGGAGAGCTAAGTTACTTTCTAGGCTTACAGGTAAAGCAAACAGATGAAGGAATCTTTATCAATCAAGCAAAATATACCAAAAATCTTCTAAAGAAATTTGGCATGCTTGACTGTTCATCTGCAACAACTCCCATGGCAACTGCAACAAAATTGGACAAAGATACAGGGTCATCAGTAGATATGACAAGTTACAGAGGAATGATTGGCTCTCTTCTCTATCTAACAGCAAGTAGACCTGATATCATGTATGCAACATGTCTGTGTGCAAGGTTTCAGGCAGATCCAAGGGAACCACATTTAACAGCTGTAAAGAGAATTTTCAAGTATCTTAAGGGCACTGTAACTTTAGGGCTGTGGTACCCAAGAGAATCAGATTTCAAGCTACTTGGTTACTCTGATGCAGACTTTGTAGGTTGTAAAATTGACAGAAAAAGCACCAGTGGAAGTTGTCAATTTCTTGGTGACAGACTTGTTTCTTGGTACAGCAAGAAACAGAAATCAATATCCACATCTACAGCTGAAGCAGAGTATATTGCTGCTGGTAGCTGCTGTGCACAGATTCTATGGATGAAGAATCAATTGCTGGATTATGGGTTGAGGTATAGCAAAATACCTATTTTCTGTGATAACCAGAGTGCTATTGCAATGACAGGTAATCCAGTACAACATTCAATGACCAAGCACATCAGCATAAGGTATCACTTTATTAGAGAGCATGTAGAGGAAGGCAATATTGAGCTTCACTTTGTGCCTACAGATCAACAACTTGCAGATGTCTTCACCAAGCCTTTGAGTGAAGCAGCATTTACCAGACTGGTCAATGAACTAGGAATGGTATCTGGTTTTGACTAAACATGTTGGTTAAACTCAAAATTTTTTCTATAAAATGTGCTGCTCATATTTTTGTGAATTGCTAAAGTGCTATGTGAACCTTGTTAATTAAACTCTGTTATGCATACTCTGTTTACATGTTTCTATTCTCACACTGGTAAACTCTGTCAGCATGTTTGTTGGTCATACACTGTTAATATGTTTGATAAACTCTGTGTATTCTGAATTGATTTTTGTCTGAATGAAAATACCAATGAAGAAAATGTATGAAGCATGATTCTCAGTGAATAAATCAAGATTCTTTCTGAGTCACTGTGATCTAACCAGAAATTGTGCAGTAAGTTAACACAGCATGATACTGTTTCATATTTAGAGCATCTCTTAGTTTATTTGATCCTAAACTCTGAATCTATGAATACTGTGTGCATTGTCTCTCATGAATAACTTCTGATATTGATGAACTCTAAACTCTGATTAGTAACACTCTGTTTCCAAGACATACATAGTTCTTGATGATTCCTTGTTTGTACTTGTGAAAATTTTAAAACTTGAGATGTGTCATTGTTTAGTTTGGTGAGAAACAATTCATGTCTGCACCCTGTGAGATTTTGAGCCAAATAAGTGATTGATACATTTTATATCAATCAGATTTTATTGATGTGTGATGTTCATCAGTGAGTATGTTGCTCTAGAACTTGCATTAAACCATTTTGAGACTACATGATATGTGTGTGCATGAAAATGATAAAGGCACTAGGATTTACCATATTTTTTTTAACACTGTTCAAAACTCCTTTGAACACTGTTCATAAACACTGTTCATAAATACTACCCTTAGTAAACCCCTTTGAGCCTTATTAACTGCTCATTTTTCTTAAACTCTGACATATAAAGAGCAGTTATATTCTTTTGAAAAATCAAATACAAGCAGGTAAATGTTTCTCAAGAAAAGAAATAGTTTACTCAGTATATATATTTAAAAGAAAAAAGAAAAAAAGGGGGGGTATATATACTGATCATCTTGTACAAATATGTACTAACAGTGTGACTGAACACTTTGGTCTGTTAAATTGTTCAGTTCGAAATTCACTCATGTTAAAAACATCTCTTCTCACCTGTTTGATCTTACTACATTACAACCTTGAATAAAGTCCTTTTGATTTGTGCATATATGTAATCGAAGTAGTGTAGAACTGGTGGAAATTCAAGCCTATGGAAGTATCTGCTTTTACTGATTGAATTTGAGAGAAAACACTTCACCTAAACACTTGTGTGCTTTGAGAGTTTGTGAGGAAATTCTTGACATGTAACTCACTGAATGATGCTTTGATGTCTATCTCCTGATCTTTTTGTCTATAATGACTGTGTGCTTACTTGGATAATCATGAACATCAATGGGAATAGAAGTATTCAGATTTCTGTATTTAAGGAACTACAGAGTTTAGCATTCATCACATACTCCGTGTTTAATATGAGAGTTTGTGCATTCAGTGTTTATTGATTTGATTTAAGGATTTTATGAAATATTAGATACTATAAAAATTGATTTGGTAACCTCTGCTACTCACACACAAAATAATCACGACTGTGCATTTTTGAAAGGGTTTTAGTGATAAAGTTTGAAAATTTGACAAACACTGATGGATTGTGTTCTGTACTCTAAGGTAAATTTTCATTAAGATAATTTGAAAATTTTGGAGTAAATAGAGTGGTTGACAACTGTTAATGAGTGTATTTTGTGGTAAAGTGTCTTGATAATAGGAAAGACAGCAGTAATAATGGCTTTTACTGCGCGTGATTAAGTGATTCGCTGCATGCTTGACACGTGTCCCACTTTCACCCACTCACTCATCATTATGTACCACTTTCACACTTCTCAAGGGAACAGTTGCGTGCTTTCAATGTACAAACGTTTGAGTTTAATTTTTAATTACTACTCAAATCACTTTTTGTTACAATCACTTCTCATCCACTCATATTCACTTTACCAAAACACAGACCTCCTTTGTTTTTCACTTTGAAATTTTCACAAACACCTTTCTTACATATCACTTTCACAGTCGATTCTTGCTTATTTCTTGATCTAATGGCAACAAAACCTTTTACGTCGTTTGGTCTTCGTTTGTGCCTAACAATTTTGCAGCTCTACTCGAGAACGATCGTGCTCCTGAAGCGTTTCACCTAATGCAAAACTTTCTTCGCGACTCTGAGATTGGGCAAGCGTTGATTGAACCTGCTACTCTATCTGCATCTCAGGTTGTCACTTTCTGGCAAAACTCAAGGTATATAGAAGGAGGAGAAAATGGTACCCCGTCTATCATCTTCTCTCATGATGATCAAGAGTTTGTAATTACTCCACAAACTGTTCGTGAGACAATGGATTTCGACACACATACTTCGTATGCTGTTGTCTCTGAGCAAAATCTGAGAGAAATGTTAACAGAGATTGGGTATATGGAATCTCTTGCAAAGCTGGGCAGTGTGAGGAGGCCGAATCTTAGAAAAGAATGAAACTTTTTCTTTGACTGTATCACCAGGACATTCCAGAAGAAAGTCACCAACTGGGATGCCATTCCAATGGATAGTCTGCAAATTGGGTATTCTCTACTCTATGGCAGTAATTTTGATTATGGTCGTTATGTGTTAATGAATTTGGGTGATAAGTTGTCAGAGTCTACTACAGTTTATTTTGCTAGATTTTGTCAACTTTTGTTCAATGCCTGTGTACCTGGATTAGAAGTTGATGCAGCTGATGTGATTCAACCCTTTAGAGTCAATAAGAGAATATTCTCTGATATGACTAATAAAGATGTTGGTAAAGACATACTTGCTTTTGTCTTGCCACTTGCCTTGCAGAACTTTCTCAACCAACCACAAGATTCCCAATCACCACAACATGAACCACACCAAACACAACAACCAGAAACACAAAATATGCCTGAACCTTTAGCCACTGATCATACTAACACCATACCCTCTCATCCTGTACCATCATCTGAGCCAACACCAACAGACACTGTACCTATTACATCATCACAGACAGAACCTGAACCAATAAATCCTGAGCCAACAAACCCTGTCACTACTACTCACCCATAACCAACATCTAAACCAAAAAGAAAGAAGCATACTGCCCTCAACACAAAACATTCTAAGGCTAAACAGACATCTCCTAGAGCTGTTTATTCCAGAAGATTCATTAAAAGGGCAAATAGACCTTCAACACCACCAGTTAAGGAAAGTTCTAGTGAAGAAGAAGAACTGATTGAAGTGTCTCAAACAAAGAGGAGAAGGCTCATTCTTACTGATTCTGATGATGAGCATGTTGTTGAGGCTCAAGAGAAAATTTCTACTGATATTCCTACTGGTGAGAAAGAGGTTATCATAGAACCTACTATAGCAGAATCAGGAGCTAAGATTGCTGAACCAGAACTTGCTAAGGTTCAAGATAATGAAGATGTTAGAGATGCATTGCCTACAATGGAAGAGTTTGATGAAACTCCATTTTCTTTTGATAATGAAGCATCTACTCCAACACCCATGGAGGTTACACACTCTGTTGATACTGGTGTTGCAGATTGGCCTACTGTTGTTCTTGAGGACACTGAGGTTGCATCACATACAGAATTAAACTCTGATGCCCATCATGTTTCTGATCATGGTGAGGAGATTGATCAACCAGAGAAGGTTATTTCTTCAGAGCATCTTCAAGATGATAAAGGAAAACAGGTTGCTCAAGAACCTGTTGCTGCTCATGATGATGACATTGCTTCAGTTGCACCTACTGATGTGTCAGTGAGTGATTCAGTTGAAGACAAGAGTACAGGAGCTGAAAAAGCACAATTTCAAGCTGATGGTCAGAAAATAGGAGAAAAACCAAATTTTGCTGGACCTTCTGTTAATGAGATTGATGATAATTATTTGACCCAACAAACTGCTGATTGGTACAAGTCATAGTGTATTTTTCCTCCTGGCAGGGCAGCTATGTTTCTCAAGGCAAATTCTTCAAAGATCACAAATCCAGATATTTTCACTTGTTTACAAGGAACAGTGATTCAGATCAAATCCTTGAATCACAGATTTGATGATAATCAGAAAGCCATTGTTGATCTTCGAACAGAGGTTGCTACTCATGAGGAGAAATCTCAACGAGCTAATTCTAAGCTTTTCAACAATTCTCCAAAGCTCAAGAAAATCTTAATGACAGACTGAGCAAAGTTGAAAAGAATAAGCTTTTACTGACTGAAAAGGTTGATTCTATTGCAAATTCTCTTGAGTTAATCACCTCAATTCTGATTCCAGATGGTGATGATGTCAAAAAGGGGGAGAGAATTGCTAAAACTAAGTGTAAGCAAACTCAAACTCTGTTTAAGAAAGATCATCTGGATGAAGAAGGTGCCAATGCTGATAAGGGTTTAAGAAGTGCAAATACTAGACATGGACATGGAAGATCTACAAGGTCAAAGCCAAATTTGGTGACTGATACAAATATTCAGAGTACCTCTACTTCAAAGCCAAAGGATTTGTCATTCACTGACAATCCACAAACAGATGAAGAATTGGCTGCTAAACTCTTTCGTGAAGAAAATGCTGAAGCTACACTTGAGGACATACAAGCTGAAGAAAAGCTGTTGCAGAAAGAGCATTTAAAAGCACTAAAGTCCAAGAAAGGGAAGAAAACTGTCAGAGCTTCAAAGCCTGTAATGAAAGGGATTGAAATTAAAGAGAAATTATCTGGTATTCAAGAAGAAGAAGAAGAAGAAGGAAAGTTGGTAAGAAAGTCTTCTCTTGATGCCAAGCTGAAGTTAAAAGGAGTAATGGGTGAAGAGAGCAAAAGTAAAATGATAGTTACAACCACTGTTGATACACATGTTGTACAGAAGAATGAAGACACAACCTCTGTTGCTACACAAGTTGTGACCACACCACTATTGTCTTCTCAGTTGAAATCAAAGTTTGGAAAAGGAGTTCTTCATGATCCAAATCTAGCATCTACAGCCCCAATGGATTTCATTGATGGTAGAGCCTTATCTGGTAAAATCGGATACAACAAAGGAGGTATAGGCTCACATAGGGACAAAAGACAACATGTTGGTCCCAGAGATCCTTCTTCATTGGCTGTTCCAGGTCGTGGTGTCACTCAAGAGAGTTTAGACAGACTGGAGTCAGTACAGCTTGTATATCAGAAGAGTTTAGAGAAGGATTTTCTGCTATATTTGATGGCTGATGGAACAGTGTTTAAGGTTGCTGAGAAGGATATTGATTTAAAATACTGGGAAGAACTAGAATATGTTCTGTATCTTTTCAGAGTAAGAAATCAAAGAGCTCAGTCAGTTGCAAATGTGCTCAGACAAAAGATGATTCAAAATCTTGCAAGAAGAGGAATGAAATACAACAACAAGTATGTTCCTAAGTACAGAGATTGGAATGGAAATCTGGTAGAAATGGAGAAGGGGACTACAAAGCTGAAGACTGATCTTGGAATTACTGTTCTGGATTTTAATGTGAAGTCTGAAGAAGTGAAATATATCAGGTTGGGAAATGAAATGAGAAGAAACAAAATCTACGATCTCAGAGCTGCTATCTTTCAAACTGATGAGAATGATCCAGATTTAAGAGAGATCAAGGAGGCTATGCAGATTGAACTTGAAAATGCTGAGAGAAGACTGTTGATTGACTATCTCAGAACAACTCCAGATCTTGAGGAAGTTAGGTAGACAGAATTTGTAAGTAATTTGAATTTTCTGTAGATTTTGCTAAGTCTAGATTAAACTCTGATTATATGTTAAACACTGTGTTTTTATTTGATCGTTTTGACATCATCAATTACTGTGAACTTGTACATTTTTCTAATGAACAAGTTGGGGGAGATTGTTAGATATAATTGATGTGATTTAATGTCAGTGTTTAAGTGTTACAGGTAAAAAGATTTTAACTTGTTATTGAAAGCAGTCACAGCAGAGTTTGAGTATACGCTGATAGCTGGAAGCGCAAACGCTGACAGAAGAAAGCGTAAACACTGCTAGCTGAACACATGGAAGCGCAAACACTGCTAGCTAGGAGAGCAACAGAGTTTGCTAAAGTCTGTCTACTGGAAGCGTCTACAAGTCAACAGAGTTTGAAGTCTAATTCAAGATTAATATGGAAGCAATATCTTTGAAGATTGGATAGCTGTCAAAGAGATTGAGTTGACTTAGAAGACGTGTAGCAATCGTAATTGATATCAATTGTATAGCTTAATTATAGGAGAATCAATTAACGATTGTACGTAGCTGTATATCTTATAAATACAGTTAGGTTAACCCTAAAAGGGTATCCATCGAAAACGAATATCATTCATTGTAACCTAAGCAGCTCTCTGTGATATTTACATCACTGAGAGAGGAATTATTAATTCCAAACAGTTTTAAATACTAAAACGTGTGTTCTTGTTATTTACTCATACAGTACTTGATTATATATATTGTGTATTCGACCTAACATAAAGCAACATGTTCAGAAATGGGTAGCACCAGAAGTGAGTACGTTCAAGATTAATGTGGATGCTTCATTTCATGAGGAAGAGAATTCATTTTCAGTGGGCATGGTTCTCAGAAATCACCAAGGTTCTTATCTTGGAGGCAGGACAGTGAGAATTGCAGGTCGAGTTTCAGTTCTAGAGGCGGAAATGGTGGGCATTCTAGAGGCTTTATCCTGGACAAAAGAGATACTAGCTGATGCTATCAAGGTGGAAAGTGATTCTTTGCTCAGTGTCAACGCTATCAACAAATCTGGTGTGAATTTATTGGAGCTGGGTGATATGGTGAAACAGTGTAGAGCCATTCTTAGTACTAAGGTTGGAGTTTCAGTTGGTTTTATAAGAAAGCGGGCAAACGCGGTAGCACATTTGTTGGATAGAATCCCTTGTGAGCTTAATAGCTGTGTTATTAGTTCGTCTCCTCCGATTTCAGTGTTGGAGACATTATTGTCAGATAATTCTATGATCTAATGAAAGTTCGCATTTTATTCAAAAAAACAAAAAATATGAATAAACATAATTTATTAGGGTTAAATAACTAATTCATCATTGTAATCAATGGTAACTTACAAGTGAATCATCAAATTAAAAAAACTTTCAATCAATTAATGAAGTACTTAAAAATTTGCAAATTGGTCATTCCCTTCAGTTCCGTTAAAAATCCTAATGAAAATTGACGTGGACACTCACGTGGCATGTTAAATTTGAGTTTAACTACTAATTTAACACTAAACTTGATCTTAATTTTCAATTAGGTCATCGAATATTTTGATTTTTTTTAAAGAAAATACTTTGAATTTTAAACTAATTAAAATGAAAATTGAAAATATCAATTTAATTCTTATATTTCAAAAAATACCACTTTTTCATTTCAAAATTTTTCGATATAAATGAATCCTAACAAAGTTGTAAACTTTTAGAATTTAAATTTTTTGTGAATGATTTTCTTTGACAAAATTTTAAAATTTATATACCAACGCAACATACATGCTTATAAATAAATGCAAGTGAATGAATATTTAAATATAAAAAGTATTTTCTTTTCAATAATGATGATATGTACCAAAGGTTTAAGTTTTCGAATGTTTAATTTTTTTTCAAATGATTACATTGTAATTAAAAATAAATTTATACATAACATTTCAATCCGTATGCTTATAAAATTGATATAAGTAAGTCAATATTTAGATATCACTTTTTTCAATAATGATGATTTTTGCCAAAAGTGTACATTTTTGAATATTTAATGTTTTTCTGTTGATTATATTTTAATTAAACTAGCTTAAAACCCGTGCAATGCACGTTTTTTTCTAAATATTATATGAATTTTTTCATTAATTTGAATTAATTTTTTTAAAACATGAATTTTGAAGACTTAAATTTTTAAATAAAATGATGATCATAATTATATAAATGTTATCCGTGATATTTCTAAAAAATGAGGAATTTTAGTTAGAAAATATGGAAAAGGTGATAGCTTTTAGTTGAAAAATGTAATTGGTTAATTATTGGTAATTATAAAATTATAATTTTATTTTATTAAATAGAATGCGCGTGATATAATTGGAAAAAAGAGGACTTAGTTAGAGAAAATTAAAAAGTTAATATGTTTTAGCTGAAAAATGCAATCGATTAATTATTAGTATTATAATATTATGTTATAATAATTATAATTTAATTATGTTATTTTACTAAATAAAATTAGTTTATAGTAATTATAATTTAATTATGTTATTTTACTAAATAAAATTGCTAATGTTTTTAGAAATGGAGAAATTAATGTTACCCATGATATTTCTAGAAAAAAAGGATTCTAGTTAGAAAAAATAGAAAAAATGATACGTTTTAGCTGAAAAAGGTAATCGATTAATTATTAGTATTATTAGAACTGTCCTTGTTATAATTGGAAAAAGAGAGATTTTAGTTTGAAAAAATAGAAAAGGTAACGTGAAAATTAAAAAGGTGACATGCTTTTGGTGAAAAAGGTAATTGATTAGTTTATAGTAATTATAATTTAATTGTTATTTTACTAAATAAAACTTTTAGTAGTGTTTTTACAAAATGAGAAATTAATGATACCCGTGATTATTCTAGAAAAATGGAATTTTAGTAAAAATAAAATAAAACAGATGATGCGTTTTAGCTGAAAAGGTAATCAGTTAATGTTAGATATAATTGTTGTATGTATTAATCAGTGTTTAAGTGTAACAGTGATAAATCAGAGTCAGAGTTTAGTTAAACGCTGACGAATGGAAGCTCGACAGAGTTTGTTAAACTCTGTCTGGAGGAAGCGCGTCTACTGGTCGACAGTGTTTGAAGACTATTTGAAGATAATTATAGAATCAATATCTTTGAAGATTGGATAGCTGTCAAAGAGATTGTGTTGACTAAGGAGACATGTAGCAATCGTAATTGATATCAATTGTATAGTTGATTTATAGGAATATCAATTTTAATGATTGTACAGTAGCTGTATGTTTTATAAATACAGTTAGGTTAACCCTAGAAAGGTATCGAACAACGAAATATCATTCATTGTAACCTAAGCAGCTCTCTGTGATAGTTTACATCACTAAGAGAGGAATTATTAATTCCAAACAGTTTTAATTGTTAAAACGTGTGTTCTTGTTAATCTCTCATACAAATCTTGATTATATTTGTGTATTCGGCATAACAAGTGGTATCAGAGCCAATCTGTTACTTAATATAGTTTAAGATCCACACACAAAACTATAATCAATGGCAGAGATTCCTCCTCCAACAGGTCTAGGTTCTGAGAAGGCTCCTACTACCGTGAGTCGTTATGAGACTATTAGGGTTCCTATTCTGAGACCAGCAGATTATGTTATCTGGAAGGTAAAGATGACTATGTTTCTGGAAGCTACAGATCCAGAATATCTTGACAGAATTTATGAAGGTCCTCATAAACCTACCAAACTATCTGCTGCTATTGCTGGTCAAGAGGCAAAAACAGTTCCAAAAGAAAAGAAAGATCTGACTCCTGAGGATATTTCATCTATTGCTAAGGATGCAAAGGTTAGGCATCTACTTCATAGTGCTTTAGATAATGTCATGTCTAATAAAGTGATTAACTACACTACTGCCAAAGAAATCTGGGATGCTCTTGAAGTTAGGTGTCAAGGAACTGCTGCTATCAAGAAGAATAAAAGGAACATACTCACATAGGAGTATGAGCACTTTGAGGCAAAGTCTGAAGAAACCATGATAGAAACATTTGACAGATTCTGTAAACTGATTAATGATTTGTCATTGGTAAATAAAGAGTATGATCTAGAAGACTCAAATCTCAAATTTCTTCTTGCTCTACCTGAAAAGTGGGATGTGAAAACAACCACTATTAGAGACAATTATGATCTTGTTGATACTGAGATTGATGAAATCTATCGGTTGCTCAAAACTCATGAATTGGAAATGGAACAGAGAAACAGAAGATCAAGCAAGAAGGCAAAGTCTGTGGCTCTTAAGGTTGAAGAGAAACCTGTGAAGAAAGAAACATCTAGGAAGAAAGCTAAGGGAAAAGCTTTAGCTATATATTCTGAAAGTGAGTCATCAGATTCTGATGTTGACTCAAACACTGATGAATCATCTGATTCTGAGGATGATGAAGAGATGAGAAAAATGGCTGTCTTGATGGTGAAGACTTTCAAGAAGATGGGTTTCAAGAACTTTAAGAAGGGAAACAGGTTCTCTAGAGATTCAACTTCAGACAGGAAGAGTTTCAGAAAGTCTGAGAGAAAGGAGACTAAATCTGGGAAGAAGGATAAGTCTGAGATTCAATGCTACAAGTGTAAGGGGATGGGTCACTATGCTCCTGAGTGCAAGAAGGGTAAAACTGAAAAGGCACTCATCACAAAAGGCAGAGATTGGGCAGACACTTCAGACTCAGATAAGGAAGTCAACTATGCTCTTATGGCTTCTATTGAAAATGAATCAGAAGAGTCTGAAAACAAGGTACCCTTAACTACTTATGCTTATAATACTGATAATATATCTGAATTGAGAATTTATCTTAAAGCATTGCATATCAGTTATAGGGATCAGACTTTAGAGAATGAGAGAATCAAATCTGAGAATTCTGAACTTAAAGAGAGAAATAAAGTTGTTAAAGAAAAACTTGAAAACATGCAACAAGTTCAGAAAGAAAGAGATGATGCTATTTATCTAGAACAAGAGTTGCTAGGCAGATATAAGCAACTAGAATCTGAATTGGAGAAGGCAAAACACATAATTAAAACTTGGACTGATTCTGGAAAAGACACTAATGAGGTTTTTCAGTCAGACACAGTTGGTTTAGGTTACTGTGAGGGAGATGAACTTAGGTTTCAAAATCAAGTCAAAATTAGAACTCATCTTCCTACTACAAAATTTGTTCATGGAGTAAATGAACCTAAGTCTGAAGCTGAAAAAGGAACTGTTAAGAAAGAACCAGTAAAAACTAGTGTTAAACAGGTTAATATTGGTTTAATGACAGATAAACAACTCAAGCATAGGCTTAAGGAGTTAAAATCTGTTAAGAAACAGAAAGTGTTTAGAAAGAACAGAAATGGTAAAGTAGGCATTTCTCAAGGTAATTATCCAATGCTTGCTACTTTTGCTCCAAGAAAGACATGTCATAACTGTGGTAGCACTAACAATCTTGCTAGCTTTTGCAGGAAGAATAAAAATATTAATTTTTTACCTTCAAAGTCTAAAGTACAGAAAGATAATGTTAGAGCTAGACCACAGACTTTATGCAAACATTGTGGAAGTACTTGGCATTCTATTTATACTTGCAGGGATTATCATGTTATTTATCATAATTACTATGAACTAAAACCCAATTTGAAATGGGTTAAGGTTAATTTTGCAAGTGTAACTCTGAAAGTGTTAGCTTAAACTCTGATAATGTGAATTCCGCTGCAAAAGCTAACAAAGTTAAGAAAGCCAAAGGATCCAAGCAAGTCTGGATCCTTAAAACTAACCTTCAGTAAATGTTTGTGATTGCAGGGCATCAGGGAGAGTACCCTAGTCGTGGACAGTGGATGTTCAGGACACATGACTAGAAATAAAGCCCTGCTATAAGAGTATGTGGAGAAGGCTGGCCCAGAACTTTCCTATGGAGATGGCAACGTAGGACATACTCTGGGATATGGCAATATCAATCTTGGAAGTGTCATCATCACAAATGTAGCTCTGGTTCCAGGACTCAAGCATGATCTGCTATCTGTGAGTCAAATCTGTGACAGAGGATATCATGTAGATTTTCTGTAATAACCCTAACCTTAGAAATGCTACAGTGATTAGGTGAATAGTAAATCTTGAGGATTTATGGAAATGGTATGTAGGTACCCTATAATTGAAACAGAAAATGAGTAAACAGAAACCATATTAGTGTTGTACAATGAAAATGAGTGACTGGAAATGATGACGGATTTTAGAAATTCCTGAATATGGATTTTTGAGAATTTTGAGTTCGGATGAGCTTCTATTTTATTAGATATTAAAGAACATGGAAATATTAAAGGATTTATATATTAGGGAATTAGTGAATTTAAGGTAAACCAAGGGATTATTAAGTCAAAAAAATGCTAAGGGAATTTGGATTTTTAAACGATTTCGAAACCACTTGAAGAAAGAGGTATATTCGAGAGGAATCGCAATTAGAAGAGTATGGAAACAAAACAACCAAGATTAGTAATACATTAAGGATTCATGCTACATTATGATTAATCAAGGATAATACCATTTATTTAGGAAAATCAATAAAGGAGAATGTAGAATCATCCAAGTGACATAAGCAGTGATGTCACCTTCCACTAACACTTGTTTAAGGGGCAAATTAGTCTTTTAACATGGTTTTTATCCACCAAAATCTTCAAGCTTCTACTAAACTCTAGAATTATCAAGATATTAGCCAAGATAAGAGCTAACCAACACAAAACAAATCTCATCTTCTTCATTTCATCAAAATTCGTAAGTCACTATTCATCAAGAAAAAAATCAATTTCAAAACCCTAGCTAGAATCAACTACAAATCAAGGGAAAAATCATTGAGGTTACTTGAGGATATATAGAGACATCCACCAAGTTTCATAGCAAGCAAGCATCATTTTGTAAGGTAATAAATTCATCAAAGTGATGAATGAATAGTGATGAATAGTAACTTTCTAAAACTAACTTTGTTTTTATGGTTTCTTTAGTTAATCCAAGCTAGTGTAAGGTTGTTTAAGGATTTCCCAAGGCTTATTAAGTGTGATTAAAGCTTCAAGAAGGTATAAATGTTCTTGCCCTTTTGTATTTATGAAGGATATTAGTTGTGTTAGTAGATATGTTGATATAAGTGATGAAATCATGGTTATATGTATGTTTATAAGTGATGGATTGAATATGGAGGTGTTGTGTGTACTTGTTGTTTGCACTAAATCACGCAAGCGTACGTGGTCACAAGTAATATAGATATAAGTCAAGTTCGTTCCCACAGAGATCTGGTTTAGGTTTCAATTCAGTTAATGCACCTATGCAACAATGTATGATTATTATTCACTGCTAAGACAATTAACAAATTTGGGTTTTGATTAACTAAGAAGTAAATTAACAAACTAAGAATTAACTAACTACAAGAATTGAAATCGAATTACTTCTGCAAGAGAAAACATGGGATCCTAACTTCATTAAATACTTTGCTTAGATCTGACGCCTTTAATCACTATATGCAATGATTATGATATCTGATCAGACAACACGAAACAAGTACACGCTACCTGTCAGCATATGTATACCAAACTACCCATACATCCAAAAAAGAGATAGAAGATGAATAGACACCAATTATGCTTAGACCCTATATGTCTATAGAATTTGAAAACATAACGGTTGAAGAACAAGTTATCCATAATGATCACATAGGGCAATATAAGTATTCTCATCTCATACTACGAATCATGTTGATAAACAATCATGAACCTATGCTAGCATGGCAAGTTCTAAATCTCAAGATCCACTTTTACTTCACAAGAGATTAACAAATTAGATGTTAGCTACGCATCTAAATACATAAAGCACAACCATACGAGGATATCAGATATACATCACACACAGATCTTTAAAGCATCAAGATAATAAACTCCATAAATAAATCCGTTAGAATCCCATGACAACGATTAGTTCATAATCGAACCTCTCGTCATCATGGGATCTGATGAAACCATGATAAAAACAAAGTATGAAAATATACAAATAAACCTAAGTAATTGATATGTAACGGTTCTCTAAATTACAATGGTAGGATGTGTTTATATAGGCTCTAGAAGTCTTGTCCATCAAACAATTGCCTTTTTAGAGTTGGAATAGAAGATTGACAATTTCCGTTCTTGAATGAGAATAGAATTGCAAATTCCATGTGTAGATCTGATTCTGGAATGTTCTAGCCACCCAAAGCAATTACCATACTTATTAGAAGTAGGAATTATAGCAATTTCCTTGTCAAAGTTGAATTTCTGCAATTCGGCACATAATACGTTTTCTAAACTGATTCGGTTTTTAAGGAAAATTCGTAGCTGACTTTTCTTCAATATTTCTGGGCCATTCCAATTGTAATTGGACATCTGGACCACTTTATAATGATAGAGAATCTCGTTAGCTTCGCGTGGACAGTAAGATCGTCCAAAACGGACTTGTAGAACTCAAGATATGACCCAAACAGTAAATCAGGATTTTTAGGACAAAAATTTCAGAATTTCCAGAAGGGTTCTCGCGCTGCAGCGCCCTTCCCAGGCCGCAGCGCGCCATGCTTTCTGTCCAAGATTGTAGAAAATCTCCCAAGTTTCGCGTGGGCAGTAAGATCGCTGAAAACGGACTTATAGAACTCCAGATATGGCCAAAACAGTGTAGACTGCACAACCTACCCAGGAAATCCGAATTTTACACAAATTGCTCCTTTTTCCTCCGTTTCTTTTGCATTAGCTAACATCTTCAATACCATGACACATGTAACTCCTTGGTAGCATAACACAAGTGTCCAATCTTCATTCCAATGCTTAGTTCCACTCTAATATCGATTAGAAACACCAACACTAACCGATAGCTACAACCCTGCACAACTACACAAAACACATCAAAAATACAACAAACTTGAGACCAAGTCAATCAATTTAAGCCGATATGGAACGCTCCAAGTGGATATAAAATCCACTTATCACTTGTAACCATGGTTGGTATGATGACCACATGGTGTAGGGTTGGATATATGCATTGGATGTTGGATTTGGAGAAGTGAGATTTTGGAAAGTGTGAAAATATAGCCGTTATAATGTCCGATTTTCGTTAAACCAAAAGATGCCCTGTTTTTGGACACTAATATTCGTACTTTAGCACCCTACCTAGGGTACCATTAGACCATAAAAAGATAGAGCTTATGTCCTAGATTGTTTTGATATAAAGTACGTTAAAATCTGATGAACGGTTTAGGAGAAAAGTCAGTTTTAGTGAAAGACGTTAAAAAACCGAGAAAACGTAATTGTATCAACTTTGAGGCTATAATTACCATACTTAAACATTTTTAAAAGTTACGACATTTTGGGATATTGTAGTAGGGTGGTCAAAGGACCATTACCAGTTGACCTTGCCTTAAAATTCGGAATTTATATTTTCTGAGAATTTTTACAGTCGAGTGTGGTTATTAAGGGAAATGGTGGAATACACTAAAACTTTGATCGAGTTTAAAAATGGTTAAGTTCATGTAAACTTTTGGTGCATAAAAACTATGTTAAACATATAATATGTGTCAAGGGTGTTATTGTATAGAGATAAGGTGATTAAGTGGGATATATACTAACGGAGATCCTTTCGTTTCTATAGAGACGGGAGACGAACTTAGGATCATACCTACTCGCTTTAGAGATCCAGGCAAGATTTCTTTTATCCTTATTTTGATAAACTGTTTATGTTCAAAGAAAAATGATTTCATGGAATATATATGTGATTACATTGTTACTATATTGTTAAGAATTTATTTCCTGATTTTGGGAATTTAAGAGAAATGGATATGGATTATGGATTATGAATAGAGCGAACATGCTTTATGTTTAAAAAGGATATGAAGGAATGGTATCAGTTGTTATCTAGGGTTATATGATTTATAATATTATGTTGAAAATATTCTTTTTAAATATAGTGATTTAATAAATATTATTCGATTATTATTTGCTACTTTTAAAATATATGGAATATTCTATGTATATATAAGTGTCTTGGATTTCATTGAATACAGAGGAGATGTCTGAGTCATAATCAAAGTATTATGACACATATATATATATATATATATATATATATATATATATATTTAAAGGTAATGATAGATGGAAATGGAAACGGAAAAAAAAAGGGAAAATGTGAAATGGTGTTTTATAAATGGAATAATGATTTAACAAAAAGGGGGATTTCAACAGTAAGCGTAAGAGGCTGTATGGGAGTGGCACAGTTCGGCATTTGAAACAGTAAGCGTAAGAGGCTGTGTGGGAGTGGCACAGTCCGGCATTGCAACAGTAAGCGTAAGAGGCTGTGTGGAAGTGGCACAGTCCGGCACTCAATATTTTATTACGGCCCAAGAGTTGCCGAAGGAGGATGTAGCAGGTGGCCTTCCTCCAGGATTGATGACCAGATGGGATCATCCCTTCTACTAGTAGTAAACAAAGAGCAGGTACGGTCAGGCGACTGATCATCGTCCTACGTATCTGGCGCTAGCAGATATCCCCAAAACTTAAAAGAAAGAATTGATAATGGTTTTCAGAGTTGTGTACTGAAAAAGGAAAATGGTATGAAATGATGGAATTGTTTTTACAATGAGAAGAGAAATTGATTTTATATTATTTTTACATAATTGTTGTATAAAAAGGAAAATGGAAATATTATATTGAGAGATTTTGTGCAGGTGATATATTACCTTGAAATATTATACTGAGATGATGTAATGGTTTTAATTATTTTCGAAGAGAAACTGATATTAGAATGCTATATATTTCTTTTAGTATAAAAATGGAAAATATGGAAGGAGTATTTATCGAATAAAAATAAATCCTCTTCATAATAATTATGATTTGTCTTCTGTTTATTATTTAGATATATCTATGTTTCCCTTTGATGTTAGTTTATAAAGTTTATCTTGCTGAGCTATTATAGCTCACTCTTGCTACTTATTTGTACAACAGCTAGGTCGCATGCCGACACTCCGTACTACACCCCGCAAGAGGGTAAGGGAAAGGCGACCTTTTGAGAGCACGCTGGCACCGATTCCTGAGGTAGCGTATAGGCAGACGGGTCCTGGTAGAATTATGTACATTAAGTGTGTAAGCTCGTGTAATAAACTTTTGGTTGTTGAGATGCTTCCTGCAGAAGTATTATTCAACAATGTACTGAGTAAGATTCTGGGTTTGTAATAACTGTTTGACTCTAAACTTTTAATATTGTGGATGTTGTTCTCTGAGCATATGACTGGTGTGTATTAATATTATTAAGTGTGGGGTCTATTGTGTGAGTTTTATTATACAATTATATTCCAGCTGCCAAGAGTAGAATATTAATAAATGGAAATTGGTCCGTGACGGCCTGGATTCCTGACCCCGGATTTGGGGCTGTCAAATTTTCAGCCTGAATATTGTGAAATCATCAGTAAATCTACAGGGAAAGTTGTTCTAGTTGGAAACAGGCACAACAATATCTATGAAATAAAGTTGTCAACAAACTCTGATGGCAAAGCAGTGTGCCTGTCAACAAGAATGTCCAGTGAAGAGAGTTGGAAGTGGCATAAGAAACTTTCTCATTTGAATCTAAACAACATCAATGAGTTGATTAGAAAGAATCTTGTTAGAGGACTCCCAAAATCTTTATTAAATGTTGATGGCCTGTGTGATTCTTGTCAAAAGGCCAAACAAAGGAAGTCATCTTTCAGGAGCAAGACTGAATCTTCAATTGTTGATCCTTATCACCTTCTACATGTTGATCTCTTTGGACCAGTGAATGTAATGTCAATTGGAAGAAAGAAATATGCTTTAGTCATTGTTGATGAACACACCAGATATACATGGGTGTATTTTCTAGCAAAGAAGGATGAAACTGCATTAACTCTGATGGAGCATGTAAAGCTGCTGGACAAAGGATCAAAACACAAAGTCAAGATAATTAGGAGTGATAATGGAACTGAATTCAGAAATGCAACAATGGAAGAATTCTGCAAAAACAGAGGAGTGAAGCAAGAGTTTTCTGTACCTGGTACACCACAGCAAAATGGTGTAGTTGAAAGAAAGAACAGAACCTTGATAAAAGCTGCCAGAACTATGCTTGATGAAGCAAAATTGCCAACCTATTTCTGGGCAGAAGCTGTTCAAACTGCTTGTTTTACTCAGAATGCTACTCTGATCAACAAGCATGGAAAAACACCATATGAGATGGTGAGGGAAAAGAAGCCAAACCTAAAATATTTTCATATTTTTGGATGCAAGTGTTTTGTGCTGAAAACTCATCCTGAACAGTTGACAAAATTTGATCTAAAAGCTAATGAAGGAATTTTTGTTGGCTATCCACTGTCAACTAAGGCATTCAGAGTTTATAATCTGAGAACTAAGGTGATCATGGAGTCAGTACATGTGTCATTTGATGACAAGAAAATAACTGGACTTGAAGATGTAGATGAACATGATCGACTACACTTTGAAAATGAAGACTTAAACTCTGATGAAGTAAACTCTGATGATGCTGAACTGACAAACTCTGTTGAGTTAAACTCTAAACCTCTACTGGTAAATACTGAAGAAACTTCTCAGTCACATTCAAGGGGAGAACCAATTGAGGGGGAGCATGAAGAATCACTACAAGTGATGACTCAAATTCTGAAAGTGAGTCAGCTGAAAAATCTGGATCAAACTCTGATGAATCAAACTCTGAAAGTCCAAAATCTGACAATTCAAACTCTGAGCAGTCAAATTCAGGGGGAGCCTCCGAGAATGAAGAAAGTCAACAAGAAAATCAGGAGAACATGGATCGAGGGGGAGGATCAAACACTGAGAGAAGTCATTTGCCTTCAGCTAGGAAATGGACAAAATCTCATACACCTGATTTGATTATTGGTGATCCAGATGCAAGAGTAAGGACAAGGAGTGCAACAACAAATGAATGTTTGTTTCATGCTTTCTTGTCACAATCTGAATCAAAGAAAGTAGAAGAAGCTCTTCAAGATGCTGATTGGATAACAGCAATGCAGGAGGAGTTAAATGAATTTGAGAGAAATGAAGTTTGGACCCTTGTACCAAGACCAAATAATAGATCTATTGTTGGTACTAAATGGGTTTTCAGAAATAAAACTGATAGTGAAGGGGTTGTTACAAGAAACAAGGCCAGGCTTGTGGCAAAAGGCTATTCACAGCAGGAGGGAATAGACTATGATGAAACTTTTGCTCCAGTTGCAAGATTGGAGGCAATAAGAATGTTTTTAGCATATGCCTCTCATAAGAAATTCAAGGTATTTCAGTTGGATGTGAAAAGTGCCTTTCTAAATGGGAAACTTGAAGAAGAAGTGTTTGTTGAACAGTCAGTTGATGACATAATTTTTGGGTCTACTAATGATAAACTCTGTACAAAGTTTGCCAAGCTAATGCAGTCCAGGTATCAAATGAGTATGATGGGAGAGCTTAGTTATTTTCTAGGCCTACAGGTGAAGCAAACAGATGATGGGATTTTCATAAATCAAGCAAAATATACCAGAAATCTTCTCAAGAAATTTGGTATGCTTGACTGCTCATCTGCATCAACTCCCATGGCAACTGCAACAAAGTTGGACAAAGATACAGGGGCTTCAGTAGATATGATAAGTTACAGAGGCATGATAGGGTATCTTCTTTATCTGACAGCAAGTAGGCCTGATATCATGTATGCAACCTGTCTCTGTGCAAGGTTTCAGGCAGACCCCAGAGAACCACATCTCACAGTTGTGAAAAGGATTTTTAAATATCTCAAGGGCACCATTACTTTAGGACTGTGGTATCCCAGAGAATCAGATTTCAAGCTTCTTGGTTACTCTGATGTAGACTTTGCAGGCTGTATGATAGACAGAAAAAGTACCAGTGGAAGTTGTCAATTTCTGGGTGACAGACTAGTTTCTTGGTACAGCAAGAAACAGAAATAAATTTCTACATCTACAGCTGAGGCAGAGTATATTGTAGCTGGTAGCTGTTGTGCACAGATTCTATGGATGAAGAATCAATTGCTGGATTATGGATTGAGGTACAGTAATATTCCTATTTACTGTGATAATCAAAGTGTTATTGCTATGACAGGTAATCCAGTACAACATTCAATGACCAAGCACATCAGCATAAGGTATCACTTTATCAGAGAACATGTAGAGGAAGGAAACATTGCGCTTTATTTTGTGTCTACAGACCAACAACTAGCAGATATCTTCACCAAGCCATTAAGTGAAGCTATATTTACAAGGCTGGTAAATGAACTTGGAATGGTCTCTGGTTTTGACTAGAGATACTGGCTAGACTCAAAATTTTACTTGTGTAATGCATTACTTATGTTTTTGTGATGTGTTCACTGCAATGTGAACTCTATTTTTAAACTCTGTTATGCAAACTCTGTTCGTATACTGTTAAACTCTGTTAGCATGTTCTATCGGTCAAACACTGTTAACATGTTGAATAAACTCTGATAATGTTATTGTCTGATATGAACACCGATGAAGAAAATAGTATGAAGCATGATTCTCAGTTATTAATCATGAATCTTTCTAAGTTATTTGTGATCTAATCTTAGACTGTGCAGACATTTAACACAAGCATGATACTGTTTCATATTTATAGCATCTCTTAGTTTTATCAATCCTAAACTCTAAGTCTGTTAATACTGTGTGTATTGCCTCTCATTAATAACTTCTGATGTTGATGACTTCTAAACTCTGTTAGTTAAACTCTGTTTGGTTAGGTGTTGTAATCAGTAAACTCCCGAAGAAGTTGTATATAGGATGTTAGAATTTCTTTCTGATTATGTTGTATCTAGGAAGAACCAGGAACTTGCTGGTAATAGTAAGGGCTAAAATTCTCTAATTTTTGGTGACTAATCAAAGATCAGAAAGAACCAGGAACTTATCACAAGATAAGGACTAAAATTCTCTAATTTTTAGTGACTAGTCAAAGACTAGGATGACCCAAGAACTTATCAAAAGATAAGGGCTAAAATTCTAGGATTTTTTGGTGACTGGTCAGAGATTAGGAAGACCCAGGAACTTATCAAAATGATAAGGCTAAAATTATAGAATTTTTGGTGACTAGTTACAACTTCTAAAAAAAACTGCATTTATTCTTTTTGTCAATTTTTTAGCAGGGGATATAAGTTATTTCAGAGTTTCCGTATATAAATTTCCTACAGAGTTTAGCATTTGTTAGGAATAATTCATAAGTTGTGATGTTAAGAATAGAATTTACACATTATACTTCTTGTAATCCTGATCTTATAAAGGATTTAGCACTGTATATAGGTTTTATGTGTAAAACAGTTATCTGTATAGTTTAGTCAGGAATGAACAGTGTATCGGAGACTACATGTCAGGAACAGAGAGCAAATCCTGATGATGGTCCAATACTGATGGTTGATCAGATACTGATGCAGTGTACAGATCCTGATATCAGTCATGTTACTGATGATGTCATTATGGATGCTACAGAAACTGGCAAGTGCTATAAAACAGGATCGTTGTTTGAAGAACAAGCAAGAAGATATTATGAAGGAAAGAGTTTTTCTATTGAAGGAAACTATCGACTAGAAGGCAGAACATTGTCATGTATAGATTATATCTTCTGTTATTAGTTGATAGGTAGCATTATAAATATTCTCTCAATATCATTGTAAAGAGCGTGTGAGGCGTGAGACGAAGTTGTGAGTTCGTGTGCGTAGCTCTGTATAAGGTTTGTATTCGAGAGTACGAAACAAACAGAGAGATATTTGTATTGTCAGCAGCTGCTAAAGGTATTGTACACCTTTGGTAGAGTTTGTATTTGATCTTATTAATACAAACAAGAGTTTGATTCATTCGTTTATTCTTGTTCTTATAATCAAGCAAAAATCAGACACGATTATATAACTTGTATTCAACCCCCCCTTCTACAAGTTATTCGAGTTAACAATTGGTATCAGAGAAGGTTGATTTCGAATAATCATAAAGATCTGCAATCATGTCTGGTTACAAGGATGGGAATACTAAGATTCCTATGCTCAAGAGAAACGAATATACTCTATGGGAAGTAAAGATGTTGCATCATCTGGAAGCAACAGATCCTGATTATCTTGACAGAATCAGAGATGGACCTTTTGTTCCAACAAAGGTCGTTGGACAAGCAACTGTTGATGGTGTGGTTGTTCCAGAACATACAGCAGAGAAGCCAAAATCTGAATGGTCAGATAAGGACAAGGAGAATGTTCTCAAAGATGCTAAAGTGAGAAATATATTATTCAACAGTCTTGATTCTGTTCTCACTAACTATGTTCTCTCTTGTAAAACTGCTAAGGATATATGGGACAATCTTAAGGTTCACTGTGAAGGAACTAAGCCTGTCAGGAAGAATATGAGGACATTACTTATACAACAGTATGAGTACTTTGAATCCAAGTCTGGTGAGTCACTTACTGATACCTTTGATAGGTTTACAAAACTCATCAATGAGATGGCCATGCATGGTAAATATTATGACTTGGAGGACATGAATACAAAGTTCATGAAAGCTTTGCCTGATTTCTACAATAAGAAGATATCTGCGATTGAGGAAGCTAATGATCTGGATGAGATTTCATTAGAGGCAGTATATGGAAAATTGAAAGCTTATGAACTTGACAAGCAGCAGAAAAAGAGCAGGAGTGAAGGAAAGATGAAGACTATTGCACTTACTGCTCAATCTGAAGTAAAGAAGCTTCCTGAAGAACAGCATGAAGAGATTGCTGTAAAGAATTCGAGGAAGAAGAAAAGCAAAGAAAGTTCTGAGTCAGAGACTACTGATATGGACTCTGACAACAATGATTCTGAATCTGAGATGCAAGAACTCTTTGCTATGTTTGCTAAAGCTTTCAAGAAAGGAAGATTCAACAGGAGAAGATTTAGCAAAGGACCTTTTCAAAAGAAGGAGGAGAAGAAGAGTGACAAGAGCAAAAGTACAATTGTCAAGCTTGATAAGGCCAAGATCAAGTGCTTTAACTGCAGCGAGCTTGGACACTTTGCTAGTGAGTGTAAGAAGCCTAGGAATTCAGGAAAGGGTAATGCACTTATGGTCACACAGAAAGATTGGGCTGATTCCAGTGACTCTGAAGATGAATTGGATTATGAAAACATTGCATTGATGGCCAATAGTTCAGACAAACCTGGATCTCCAAAGAAAACTTCTCCATCCTCTGTTAATGGCACAGGAAAGAAGCATTCAATTATCTTGGACAGTGGATGCTCTGGACATATGACTGGAAAGAAGTCCCTGCTTACAAAGTTTGAGAGGAAAGCTGGCCCAGTAATATCTTTTGGAGATGGCAACAAAGGAGAAACTCTGGGATATGGCTCAATTATTTTGGGGAATGTCATCATAGAAAATGTAGCACTGGTTGAAGGCTTGAAACATACTCTTTTAAGTATAAGTCAACTGGGTGATAAAGGTTACAAATCAATCTTTGACAGAGAAGGATGCAAAGTCTTGAATATGCAGAATGGAGACATTGTTCTAACTGGTCAAAGGCATGGTAACATATATGAAGCCAGCTTAAGTGATACATCTAAATGAATTGTTAGATGTCTCTACAGCAAAGCAACAAGTGATGAAAGCTGGAATTGGCACAAGAAGCTCTCACATCTTAATTTCAAGAAGCTTAATCAACTTGTTAAACACAATTTGGTGAGAGGCCTACCTCAGGCGAATTTTGTGCAAGATGGACTTTGTGATGCATGTCAGTTTGGAAAGCAAAGAAGAACCACTTTCAAGAGCAAGACTGAAAATTCAATTACTGAACCATTTCACATGCTACATCTTGATCTGTTTGGTCCAGTAAACATTATGTCTATCAGCAAGAAAAGATATGCTCTAGTTATGGTGGATGATTTCACAAGGTTCACATGGGTGTTCTTTCTACACAAGAAGGATGAAGCTCCTCAACAAATCATTGAACTTGTCAAGAATATTCAGAATAACTCTGAGTACAAAGTTAAAGTACTTAGGAGTGACAATGGTACAGAATTCAAGAATTCTACAATGGAGGGGTTTTGTGCAGACAATGGAATCACTCAACAGTTTTCTGCACCTGGTACACCTCAACAAAATGGTGTAGTGGAAAGAAAGAACAGGACTCTCATAGAGGCAGCAAGAACCATGCTTGCAGATGCAAAACTTCCAACCTACTTTTGGGCAGAAGCTATTAACACTGCATGTTTCACTCAAAACTGTACCTTGGTAAATAGTCATGGAAAAACTCCCTATGAGATGATCAAAGGAAAGAAACCAAGTGTGAAATATTTTCACATCTTTGGATGCAAATGCTATGTCCTAAAAGTTCATCCAGAACAACTTGGAAAATTTGAAGCCAAATCGGATGAAGCAATTTTTCTAGGATATTCAGCATCTAAGGCCTTCAAAGTTTATAATCTCAGAACTCACATTGTTATGGAATCAATTCATGTTGCATTTGATGATAAGAAATTTGGAATTTTGCAAACTGATGAAAGCCATGATAAATTGGAATTTGAAAATCTGAAGAATTCTGAGATACTCTCAAGTGATGATGAAGGTTCTCCAGAAGAAATTTCGATTGCTTCTCAAAGGAATGCTACTGTTGAGGGGGAGCAAATAAATCAGAGAGAACACAGTGATCATCAGGAGCAGACTAGTCTTTCAGAATCTATTCCATCAGGAATTGATGTTTCAGAGTCTACTCCATCAGGAACTGACCTTTCAGAGTCTACTGAGGAAAGATCAGTAACTAGCAGCAATATGGAATCTATTGATTCTATTGATCAAAGGAGAGTTTTTGAAGGTAGAGAGAATTCTTCTACAAGAGATACCACTAACTTAGGGGGAGAGACTAGCAGAGTTGATTTACCACCTGTTAGAAAATGGACAAAGGATCATACTGAAGATTTGATAATTGGTGATCCAAATAGTGGTGTTCGAACTAGAAGATCAATTCAAAATGAATGCTTGTATAGTTGCTTTCTCTCAAAGAATGAACCTAAGAAGGTTGAAGAAGCCTTACAGGATCCTGATTGGGTAATTGCAATGCAAGAGGAGTTAAATGAGTTTGAGAGAAACAAAGTTTGGAAACTGGTACCAAGACCTAAAGATAGATCTATTGTTAGTGCAAGATGGGTTTTCAGAAACAAGCTAGATGAATCTGGTATGATTGTAAGAAACAAAGCAAGACTGGTGGCCAAAGGTTATTCTCAGGAAGAAGGCATTGATTATGATGAGACCTTTGCACCTGTAGCAAGATTGGAAGCAATCAGAATGTTTCTTGCATTTGCAGCTCATTCAAAATTCAAGGTATACCAGATGGATGTAAAGAGTGCTTTTTTAAATGGCAAACTTGATGAAGAAGTGTATGTAGAACAGCCACCTGGATTTGTTGATCCAAAGTTTCCAAATCATGTCTACAAACTTGACAAGGCACTCTATGGACTAAAGCAGGCACCAAGAGCATGGTATGAGACTTTGTCTAAATTTCTTCTTGAAAATGGCTTCACAAGAGGTACAATTGACAAAACTCTATTCTTTAGAAAGATAAAAGGTGAATTGCTTTTAGTTCAAGTTTATGTTGATGATATTATTTTTGGTTCTACTAATGAAAAGTTGTGTGCTAAGTTTATTAAGCTTATGCAGTCTAAGTATCAGATGAGCATGATGGGTGAATTAAATTATTTCTTAGGCTTGCAGGTCAAACAGACTGAGACTGGTATTTTCATTAATCAGTCAAAGTATATCAAAGATCTTTTAAGAAGGTTTGACTTTCAAGACTGTGCAGTTGCAAAAACACCCATGGCAAAAGCCACTAAACTAGACTCTGATCCTAAGGGGAAGAGTGTGGATAATACTAGTTATAGAGGCATGATAGGCTCATTGTTATATCTAACTGCAAGTAGGCCAGATATAATGTTTTCTACCTGTTTATGTGCTAGATTCCAAAGTAATCCTAAGGAATCTCATTTAATTGCTGTGAAGAGAATCTTTAGATATCTCAAAGGAACTCCAAATCTTGGTTTGTGGTATCCTAGAGAATCTGATTTCTTTCTAATTGGCTATTCAGACTCTGATTATGCAGGGTGTAAGATAGACAGGAAAAGCACTACAGGTACATGTCAATTTTTGGGAAATAGATTGATTTCTTGGGCAAGCAAGAAGCAACAATCTGTTTCAACCTCAACTGCAGAAGCTGAGTACATAGCAGCAGGCAGTTGTTGTGCACAGCTCCTTTGGATAAGAAATCAGTTGCTGGATTATGGTATGACACTTAGTAATATTCCTATGTTTTGTGATAATACTAGTGCTATTAAAATTGCAGAAAATCCAGTTCAACATTCAAGGACTAAGCACATTGATGTCAGGTATCATTTTATTAGAGAACATATTGAGAATGGTACTGTGGAACTTCATTTTGTTCCTACTGACAAACAGCTTGGAGATATTCTAACTAAACCACTTGATGAGACTACATTCAGTAGACTAGTAAGTGAGTTAGGAATGTTAAATTTTTAGATCTTTAACATCTGCAAAAGTAGCAAGGTATGTTGTTCTTAGCTTATAGACTTGATATTTCTGTCAGGATCTATATTTGATTGTTAAATGCTTGAGCTATAACACATTGCCTTGATAAATTTCAGTATGATAGACTTGTTAATAATCATCAGGATTAGATTTGTCATCAGGATGCTGACGTCATCAGTATTGTGTCAGTATCAGGATTATGAAAATTGCTTCAAATCCTGACGTTTACTTTGTGTAGTAATCTGATTCTGTGATGTGTTAAGTCTATGCTAGCAAGTTTTGATATTTGCATACTGATAATTTATACATCATTCAGAAATCAAAAGACAAGCAGATAACAAGAAATTGTATTTTCATTAATAAAAATCATTACATGGAAATGAAATACAACATCTTTTTGTCTAAATTTCTACTCTATACTTGTCTTTGATATGAACTCTGAGATACAGGACAAGGAGCATCTCAAGAAATCCATCAGGGGATGAAAGCCTCGTTTGCTCTTGGATTCCTTGTCTGGGCGACTTGAATGAGAGCATCTAACTCAAATGAATAGCATCTCCATCAAGATCAACCTCAGACTCTCGGCCAAATTCTTCATCCTCAAGTTTTGAGGAGGTTAGGGGAAGATTGTATCCAACAGATGGATGTTCTAGGAGAAACCTCTGGATATTATCGAAAACCAATCCATTCATGATTAGTTCGATGAGAAGAGTCGTTTGTTCAAAGAGATGATCAAGAACAGGATGTTCATCGACCAAGAAAAATCTTAAAAATAGGTTTGAATGGATTTTTGGTTTGAGAAGCATTGTTGAGAAGAAAAGAAATTGAAAGGTTATGGAGAATGGCACAAGACGTTTGGTTCTTTTAAAGGAAGACGTGAGAAGCTGAGCAGTCACTTGGAAGTCTTAATGAAGTCAAATGCTAATTATTGCATGAGACTGTATTTCTTGTTTCAAGAAATATTGAAAATATCTAACCAATTGATTTTCTGTTCAGATTAATTGTTTATTTTCTTTTTCAGATAAAAGAAAGATGCCACGTGGAAAACTCCATATTAAGTCTCTGACGATATTGATCAGGATTTCATGAGTGATCATCAGGATTTGAAAATTATATTTTTAAATCAAATTGCATTTTGTGATTATTTTGATGAGAGGTCATCAGGAAAAGGAAGCTGATCAGTATTACTTATTTATACCATGATTTATTTCATGAAAATCAATTTTGGATTTTATTTTCCAAAAATCGTGGGTAACCGCATTTTTCAGGGACTGACACCTGTCAATCTACGTGTCAACGTGGGATAGTGGTCTGAAAGATTTGTGAAATATATTTGTTTTGAAACTCTAATCGTGTAATTGCTTTCTCTAATCTTACATTCTCTAAAGCAAAAATCACTCTTGAGTTTTCAAAATCACTAATCCATTTCAAGAATTTTTCAAGTTTCTTTTCAGATCAAGAATGGCAGCTCAGAGAAGATTACCTAAATCAGTAGCCTTCAAGTTTGGTGACTTTGATTTTATGACAAACAATCATGTTGCAGCTATCACCAACAAGGAAGGAGTGTCATCTGATTTTCATCCAATCATGGACTTTCTGGCGTATGGACCATTAAGTTATGCATTGACAGCATCTCCACAGATTAATCAAGTAGCTGTTTCACAAGCTTGGGAGAATGCTGAGGTAATTGATTCTACTCAGAGTCAATCAGGTAAGATTGTTCTACATTTAGGACAAGATTCATTTGACATTACTGAATCTGTTGTTAGTTCAGTACTTTGCTTACCTGTTACTGATAGTTATGAGAATGTACCATCTGATGATAATATAAGAACTATGTTGTCTGAATTAGGTTATAGTGGACCTCTAGATAACATGAGCCAGTTGAATAGGTCTTTTCTTAGAAAGGAATGGTCTTTTTATTTTGATCAAATTGCTAAATGTTTTACTGGCAAATGTAGTTCTTTTCAACAAATTACTTCTGTTACATCTCATATTGCTTATAGTTTGCTTTATGACAGAGTAATTAACATTGGTCATATTATCTTAAGTCAGATGAGTATTAAACTTGGGTTAAGAGATCAAAACAGGAAAATGGTTTATTATCATAGATTTATGCAATTGTTTATTAACCATTTCATTCCTGATCTTGAAGCTAGATTTGGTAGGGAACATTGTGTTTCTTCTTATGAACAGCAAAAGAGAATTTTCTCTGATATTACAGAGAAGGACAATGAAAAGAATCTAGATGAAATACCTGCAATTCATTATCCATATCATGTTCAGGTAATTCTTAAAACTCATCTTCCTACTCTCTACAATTCTTCTTTCTTTTGTGGTGAAATGGCTCAGGAATCTCAATTGGAGGAGAACCCACCTGTGTCTACCCAAGTAGCCCAAAACATCATAGTCTCTGAAACAATTCAAGAACCAAATTTTGATCCACAGCCTATTGTTTCAAAGAAACCAACCTCTGGTGTTTCTCAAAAGACATCAGTTGTAAAGAAGAGAAGATTTGTTGTGTCAAGTAGTAGTAGTAATTCTAGTGAAGATGATGATGATTTAACTCTTGCAGAGAGGGCAGAATTGAAGGCTGCAATTCAACTTTCTTTGTTAGTACAAAGAGATGAAAAACCTAGTCACAGCCAGGCTGCAGTCTCTCAAAAGGCTGTAGTTCTTAAAAAGGGAAAACAGTTACTGGATACTGTCTCTCAAAAGACTGTGTCTATTGAACAAAGATCTCATCCCAAGATCACTTCTGTGTCTACACCTCTTGAGTCTTCTCAGGATAAATCTTTTGCTCACTATATCAGGAGAACAAGGAGAAAGATTCAATTGTCACCTACACACACAGAGTCTAGTCCAACTAATATCATGCAGGTTTCTACAAATCAAGCTACATCTATGTCAGTATTTGACAAGAGAGATCTGGATATTGATTCTTCATGGGAAACTACATTATCATACAGACTGGCTATGGGACTAATTTCTCTCAAAGTGAAGTTGTCAAGGCCTGTTCTAGATTTTTTGATTGAAAGAGTACCAAAACTTTTATTTCCAGATGAATATGGACTTCTACATCAAAGACTTGACTTAATGAAGATGTATTTCTATGTATCTGTCAGAAGACAATTAGTCAAGAAATTTGGACTCTCGAAGCATGTTGCACTTCAATCACTTCATGCATATTTATTTGACAAGGATGTAATTATTGAAGATGCTTCAGCTCAAGGTGAACAACTGGAGGAAGTAGATAGAGGGAAGCAGTCAACAGAAGATACTATTGCACCAGTGGTGAGTAGTAGGAAAGATCAGATCACGGTCACTGCAACACAAGAACCATCTAGTCAGAGGAAGGATGACTCAGGAGCTGTGATAGCTGATGTTGAAAGGTCTTCTGTGATGACTGAGAATGCAAGTGAGATACCCTATGATATGGGAGGAATGACTTTGGTTGATTTTTCTGAAGATCAAACAAATTTTGTTCAGTCAGAGTCTATCCACCTTGAGGGTGTGTCTCAGCAAACAACACTTAAAGACGGTGATGTACTAACTATGATGTCTAATGAAGTATTACTGAAGACATCAGAGTCTAGTAAAGAACCTGAAAGTGGTATACTGGAGCCTGTAGTTTCTGAAAGGAAAGAAGATGATTGTATGGGTTCAGAGACTATAGCAGCTCACTCCTTGGAGAAAACCTCAAGCCACATGCCATATGAGGAACCCTCTCTCCATGTGAGTTCAGGTATAAAAACTCCTTCTAAACTCTATTTTTCTGTAGGTCATGAGAGCACTTATCCAAATTTGAGTGATACACTTGAAAAGATGGATATTGATCCACAATTTGAGCGGCTGGCTCCTGACCAGGCAAAAGGTGAGGTAGAAAGAGTGTTGACTTTAGTAAGTCAAAGTGAGAATGAGGGTATGGATGATCAACTCCATAGTGAAGGAGAGAAAATTAGGAAACCATCATTTGATTTCTGGGATCAGGTTTTTCCTGAATCTTGGTCTGAGAATTTGGGTATGGATGCTGGTACTTATTCATTCATCAAAATGTATCAGAAGAATGACCTAGCACATCACAATGCAAAGCCAGAAGTTAAAGCTCAGAAGCAAAAGGAGAGGCTTGCAGAAATCATTAACAGGAGAGGTGCCAGGATAAAGCAATCTCTTGATACATATGTACCAGATGAAGATCCTAATGATCCTAGTGTTCTTTTGTATGTACTTCCAATATCAGCTAGAATTGAGACATCAACAGTCTCTGATCACTCTAAGGAGGAGTCAGGATTTGAAGATGTTAGTACACAGAATACTGGTGAAGGAGATGATGATCATGTTTCAGTTCCAGAACAGAAAGATGAAGACGTTGATACTTCTAATCAGGTTTTATTACTTGACTATCATACAACTCAAGCAACTTCTTCTACAAGACTTGAAGATAAAGTTCTTTCTGATTCTGATACTGAAGATACTAGAAGCACTTCCAATATTGAAGTTCATTCTGATGTTTTGAAAGATATTCAGAATTCTCAAATTGCTATTCAAACAAGACTTCAATCACTTGAAGATAACCAAGTCACAATTATGGAAAATCAAGCAGTTCTTATGAATCTCATTTGTTCTGTTTCTGAATCTCTTGGAATTAATGTTGCTGATGTCAAAAAGGGGGAGATAAAGACAATTCAAAGACAACAACAACAACACTACCAGACTGAAGGAGATAAAGATAAAGCTGGGGGAGATAAAGATCAGACAAATGGTAGTAAAAAGAAGAACCAGGAGTGACAGTGGTGAATCTTAGCTAGGAAGTGGTAAGGAAGAGCAGCATTAATAGTTAAAATTCTTTCTTCTAAGTACTGGATAAATGTCTACATCTGAGAAGGAGGTACTTAAACTTCATAATTCTACATTCATAAATTCTATTCTGGTTGTATTGTTATATGTTTTGACATCCACAACTTAGATTTATGCTTCAGATTGTAAAGCATAAATAGGGGGAGATTGTTAGGAATAATTCATAAGTTGTGATGTTAAGAATAGAATTTACACATTATACTTCTTGTAATCCTGATCTTATAAAGGATTTAGCACTGTATATAGGTTTTATGTGTAAAACAGTTATCTGTATAGTTTAGTCAGGAATGAACAGTGTATCGGAGACTACATGTCAGGAACAGAGAGCAAATCCTGATGATGGTCCAATACTGATGGTTGATCAGATACTGATGCAGTGTACAGATCCTGATATCAGTCATGTTACTGATGATGTCATTATGGATGCTACAGAAACTGGCAAGTGCTATAAAACAGGATCGTTGTTTGAAGAACAAGCAAGAAGATATTATGAAGGAAAGAGTTTTTCTATTGAAGGAAACTATCGACTAGAAGGCAGAACATTGTCATGTATAGATTATATCTTCTGTTATTAGTTGATAGGTAGCATTATAAATATTCTCTCAATATCATTGTAAAGAGCGTGTGAGGCGTGAGACGAAGTTGTGAGTTCGTGTGCGTAGCTCTGTATAAGGTTTGTATTCGAGAGTACGAAACAAACAGAGAGATATTTGTATTGTCAGCAGCTGCTAAAGGTATTGTACACCTTTGGTAGAGTTTGTATTTGATCTTATTAATACAAACAAGAGTTTGATTAATTCGTTTATTCTTGTTCTTATAATCAAGCAAAAATCAGACACGATTATATAACTTGTATTCAACCCCCCCCCCTTCTACAAGTTATTCGAGTTAACAGCATTCATCATACATTCAGTGTTTACTATGAGAGTTTGTGCATCCAGTGTTTACTAATTTATTTTTATGGATTTTATGAAATATTAGATGTTCTAAAAATTGGATTAGTAAACTCTGCTATACACACACGAATATTCACACCTGTACAGTTTTTGAAAGGGTTACAGTAATGAAGTTGGAAAATTGACAAACGCTGATGGATTTTGTCTAATACTCTAAGGTATATTTTATTTCAGATGATTTCAAATTTGGAGTAAAAAGAGTTTTTGACAGCTGTTAATGAGTGTAGGTGTGTTAAAGTCTGTCAGTAATGAGAGAGAAAGTGCGGCGGTAATTATTGCTATATTTACTGCGCGTGCTTAATTATTTCATTGCATGTATGCCACGTGTCCCACTCACCCACTAATGTGTCCCACTCACACATTAATCAAGAAACTGTTGCGTGTTTTACTGCAAAAACGATTGAGTTTTAATTCTTAATTATAATTCTAATCATTTTGCTTAAACGTTTCACTTTTACCCATATCTACTCACAATTACTTTTCACACAAACACACAGTTCTCTTGTTTATTCACTTGGGCGTTTTTATAAACACTTTGCATAGAAACCATTTTTCACTGCTTTCTATTGATTAAATCTGTTCTAATGGCGACTAAATCTTTTACTGCTCAAGGGCTTTTGTTTGTGCCTAATAACTATGCAACCCCACTAAATACTGAGAAGGTTCCAGAAGCGTTGCACTTGATTCAGACATTCTTGCGAGATTCAGAAATTGGTCAAGCACTGGTTGAACCATTAACACTTTCTGGTACGCAAATTGCTTCTTTCTGGACAAACTCTGCTTATGATGATGGAGGAGAGAATGGGACTCCTTCAATCGTATTCACTCATGAAGAGACAGAGTATGTGATTACTCCTACTACAGTTAGCGACACTCTGGGCTTTGATACACATACTTCCTATAGTCTTGTTGGTGATGCTCAGCTGCGCGAGATGTTGCAAGCGATTGGCTATACAGAGTCTCTTGAAAGACTTGGTAATGTGAAACAACCGAAGTTGAGGAAAGAGTGAAATTTTTTCTTTGACTGCATTACAAGAGCGTTTGGGAAGAAAGTTACAAACTGGGATGCTATTCCTACTGATAGTCTGCAAATTGGGTATTCTCTTCTTTATGGCAGTAATTTTGATTTTGGTAGACATGTGTTAATGAACATAGGTGATAGGTTGTCAGAGTCTACTACTGTATATTTTGCTAGATTCTGTCAATTGCTATTTACTGCTTGTGTACCTGGTATTGCTATTGCTGAGGGTGATGTTATTCAACCCTTCAAAGTCAATAAGAGAATATTCTCTGATATGACTAACAAGGATGCTAGCAAGGAGCACTTACCTGATTTTTTCATGCCTCTTGTTTTATAAAACTTCCTACATCAACCCCAAGAACCTCAACCACAAGAACCACAACAGCAACCACCTACAAACATTGATCAAAATCCAACCACTTCACTCACTTCAACTGAACCACCAAACACAAACACTGAATCTCAACTACCTCAATCATAAACTCAACCTCCCATTCAACCTGACCAACAACCATCTAAACCTAAATGTGGAGGTAGTACAAAGCATCCTGCTCATAATTCAAGGCATAGTTCTGCTAGAGCTAAGAGGGCCAGAAAAGAGAAAAAGGAAAGGGCAAACAGGTCTCCATCACCTTCAATTATTGATGTTGATGAAGAGTCAACCTCTGATGCAGAAGAGGTAACAGTTGAGGTGCAGACTTATAAAAGAAGAAAGTTGATAATTGCTGAATCTGATGAATAGATGAATGATGAAGCTCCAGAGGTAATTCCTACAGAGATACATGTTGTTGAGATAAATACTGCAGAAGAAGAAGCTGTGAAAACACCTATGGATGAGGACAACAGAGATGTTTTTCATATATTGGATGATTTTGCTGAAACTGTTATACCATTCTCTGATCCTATTCAAGCTCCTATCTCATATTCTGGAGACACTGATGTAGCAGATCAAGCTACTGTAGTACTTGATGAAACAGTAGCTACTCATACAGAGATATTATCTGATGCTCACCAAACTGTTGAGAAAGGTGAAGAAGTTGATCAAAGTGTTCATACAAAGTCTGTTGACATTCTAGCACAATCTGCAGAGCATGTTTCTGATAAAGCTGCAGAACCTACTGTAGAGACTATTGCAAATACTGAACAAAATATGGTAGAGATTGTTGAAGTTGTAGAGACTGTAGAGGCTGCTGCAGAGAATATTACTAAGACAGTTGCAAAGACTGTAGAGCTTGTTGCAGAGATTGTGGACACTGTTGCTGAGCATGTTGAAATGCATACAGCTGAAACTGTTGCTGACACTGATGCAAATGCTGACGTTGCAGATGAAGAAAGTATAGAGTCTACTTCTTCTCAGAGTGTACCTGTGCAAACTGATGCCAAGCATGCACCTTTCTCTCAGCCTTCGAATGCACATGATATTGAAGCAGAGTATCTTGCTAAATTCTCTGACAATTGGTACAAGGAGGATTATATTTTTCCAAGAGGGAGAGTAGCTAAGTTTGTTCAGCAAACTGCTAGAGAGATATCCAATCCAGAGATTCTTTCCTGTCTAAAGGCCACTGTGGTACAAGTAAAAACTCTGGATGGAAGATTTGCTGATTCTCAGAAGGCAATTACTGATCTGAGAACTGAAATTCAGTCTCGAGATATGAATATGGAAAGAGATACTAAACTCAAGCTTCAGAAGTTCTCTAAAGCTCAAGACACTCTTTTTGCAAGGCTGGGTAAAGTTGAAGAAAATCAGACTATACTGTCTGATAAGATTGATTCCATTGCTACCTCCTTGGAGCTAATTACATCAATTCTAATCCCTGATGATGTCAAAAAGGGGGAGAGATTTGCTAAGACTAAATGCAGGCACTCTCAAACTCTGACTAAGAAGGATGATGCTGGAGATGGAGGAGCAAGTGATGAAGGCAAGAGTTTAAGAGCTGATACAAATCAAAGTCTGAGATCTGGTGGCAAGTCTTTTAAGTCACAGTCTGTTGGAATAAACACTGATACTCAGGGTACTTCAAACACCAGGAGTTTGCTATTTACTGAAAATCCACAAACTGATGAAGAGTTGGCTGCTAGACTGTTCATTGAAGAGAATGAAGAAGGAGTCACACTTGCAGACATTCAAGCTGAGGAAAAGAGTTTACAAGAAGAACATCTAAAGGCTTTGAAGTCTGGCAAGTTTAAAAGGAAAGAGAAAGCTTCTAGGCCTATTCTTAAAAGCATTATTATCAAGGAAAATGTTGGTACTGATCAGAGGATGCAAGTGTCCAGAAAACCAACAGAAGCATAAGCTAAATTGAAGATGAAGGGTAAGGCTGTTGAGGAGGAAAAAGTTTCAAAGAAAGAAAGTACAACCTCTGTTGCTACACATGTTGTACAGAAGGAAGAAAATACAACCTCTGTTAATACACAAGTTGCATTGATACCTCTATCTAAACAGATGAAATCAGTGTTTGGAAAATCTACACTTCATGATCCAAATCAGATGACTGAAGGGACTACTGATTTTCTACATGGTAGAGGATTAACAGGAAAAATTGGTAGAGATAAATCTGGTCAGGGTTCTCACAAGGAAAATAGGATGTATACTGGTCCTAGAGATCCTTCATCATTGGTTGTTCCAGGTATTGGTGTTACTCAAGAGAATTTAGACAGACTGAAGTCAGTACAGTTGGTTCATCAAAAGAGTTTGGAGAAGGATTTTCTCTTGTACTTCATGGCTGATGGAACAGTGTATAAAATTGGTGAGTTTGATCTTGATCTGAAGTATTATGAAGAATTGGAGTATGTTTTATACATCTTCAAAGTGAAAAATCAAAGAACTCATCGAGCTGCAAATGTACTAAGAAATAAGATGCTGCATAATATGGCATACAGAGGTGTAAAATACATAGGTGCATATGTTCCTAAGTACATAAATTATCAAAGAAAGATTGTAGAAATGAAGAAGAATAGTGCTAAGTTGAAGACAGATCTTGGTATAACTGTCTTGGACTTTAATTCAGAATCAGAAAAAGCACAATTCATCAGACTGGGTAATGAGATGAGAAGAAACAAAATCTATTCTCTGAGATCAGCTATCTATCAAACTGGTGAAGAGGATCCTAACCTGAAAGAGATTAAAGAGATTATGCAGATGGAACTTGAGAATGCAGAAAGAAGATTGCTGATTGATTATCTCAGAACAACACCAGATGTTGAGGAGATTAGATGAATGATGCTCTGTAAGAATTTCTTGCTTTCTGTAGATTTTGTTTAAGTAGAAGTTTAAACTCTGATTATTTGTTAAACACTGCATTTATCTATTTTGTTTTGACATCATCAATTACTGTTAACTTGTGCATTTTTGCTAATGAACAAGTTGGGGGAGATTGTTAGATATAATTGTTGTATGTACTAACCAGTGTTTAAGTGTAACAGTGATAAATCAGAGTTTAGCTGGAAGCGGTCAGAGTTTAGTTAAACGCTGACGGATGGAAGCTCGATAGAGTTTGTTAAACTCTGTCTGGAGGAAGCACGTCTACTGGTCGACAGTGTTTGAAGACTATTTGAAGATAATTATAGAAGCAATATCTTTGAAGATTGGATAGCTGTCAAAGAGATTGTGTTGACTAAGGAGACATGTAGCAATCGTAATTGATATCAATTGTATAGCTGATTTATAGGAATATCAATTTTAATGATTGTACAGTAGCTGTATGTTTTATAAATACAGTTAGGTTAACCCTAGAAGGGTATCGAACAACGAAATATCATTCATTGTAACCTAAGCAGCTCTTTGTGATAGTTTACATCACTAAGAGAGGAATTATTAATTCCAAACAGTTTTAATTGTTAAAACGCGTGTTCTTGTTAATCTCTCATACAAATCTTGATTATATTTGTGTATTCGGCATAACAGTTAATTTTTAGCATTATGATATTATTATTTTATTTTTATTAAATAGAATCGCCTGTGACATAATTGGAAAAATAGAGGTTTTAGTTAGAGAAAACAAAAAAGGTAATGTGTTTTGGCTGAAAAAGGTAACCCGTAATATAATTGGGAAAAGAGATATTTTAGTTAGAGAAAATAGAAAAGGTAATGTGTTTTGCTGAAATAGTTAATTGATTAGTTAATAGTAATTATAATATACTTTCTAATTAGATAAAATATAAAAGATATTATGTTTTACCTGAAAATGAAATTACTTATTTATTGAAAAATAGAAAAAGTCATTTGTTTAACCTGAAAAAGGAAATTGATTAATAAAGGAGAAATTTTAGTTAGATAAAATATAAAAGATATAAATTAATTAGTTAATAAGATGGATTTTATCTGTAATTAAGCAAGGGTAATAAGTAAAATCAACAGGTACCGTACTCACTAACCAAACTTTTAATGTTTCGGCTTTTTTATATTTTACTTGAAAAGGAAATTACTTAGTTATTGAAAAATAGAAAAGGAAATATGTTTACCCTGAAAAAGGAAATTGATTAGTGAATGATAAATTTTAGTTAGATAAAATATAAAAAATATAAATAAAGGAAATTATTTAGTTACTGAAAAATAGAAAAGGTAATATTTTTAACCTGAAAAAAGAAATTGATTAGTAAAGGAGAAATTTTATTAGATAAAATATAAATGATATAAATTGATTTGTTAGTAGGATGGATTTTATTTGTAATTAAGTAAGGGTAAATAAGTAAAATCAATAGGTACGATACCGACCAACCAAACTTTTAATGTTTCGGCTTTTATATAATAGTATAGATTTGGAACATGCCCATTTATTTTATATGCTAATAAATCAATAAAAATGAACAAATAAGATATAATGTTTTTTAGTCCATTTTTTATATTAATAATCGAAACCAAAAGTGTAATTTTTTTAATATTAACTTTTTTTAATGATAATAATTTTAATTTAAAAAGTCATTATTTTTTAAAATAAATAATTTTATTTGATGATTATTGAATATATAATTCTTTTTCGAGTTAGTGACCTAACTGAAAATTAACACATAGTTCAGTGATGAATTAGATTCTAAAATTTTAGATTTTGATGTGTATGCTGTGTTGCGCTTATGTTACAACTGACGTGGTGCAACTTAACAGTCATCTGTTAAAAGTCAACACATTTTAACGATCATGCAAGTATTTTGAAGTTCGGTATTGTGATTGCAAGCTAACTATAGTTTCATGATTCGATTGAAAGATTTTTTAATTTGGTGACTCACTTGTAAGTTACTATTGATTACAGTGATGAATTAAACATTTTACCCTTATTTATTGTTTATATTTATTGAACCAAAAATTCATTTAGCAAAAATTATACTCAATTATCATTGTAATTAAATTTATTGTAGTTTTCCTTATTCCCCTTCTATAAAATTAAAAGAAAAATTATCAACAATGCTAATTTTTTATTCTTTTTTGTAATTTTACCTTCTTTTTTTTGGAAAGCAGGAAATATTATAAAAATTTTTTGCTAGAGCCATTACATCATCGTTCAACACCAACCATTATTTAGAATGCATTGGACTAGCTAATCTTCGCTAGACAATCTAGCTACTAACCACAAACTGCACTATTAAAAACCCACTGCAATAATACTAGACCTAATAGCCGATCAGATGAAATAAGTCCAGCCCAAAAAGGCTAGAAATTCAGTCCATGAATCCCAACTTAATAACCTCGACCACCCACTTAAAACAAAAAGTAAATTCATCAGGCCCAAACAGAATCTATTACTATATATTATAAAGCTGACACAAGGGCAAAAGTTTCCCGTTTATTAGCTGTGAAAGTACATATATAACCTTCTATCATTCTGAATAACAAAATTGCCCAGCCACATTTTTTATATCGCAGATTGTCAATTCCTCATCGTCTATCTATTATCCAGCTTAATCGGGTGATTGATCCGTCCGCTCACCGGTCTTCCCTTTCCAATCTCTTCTCTTTCTCCTTCCTCAATTTCGCATTTTTACCCAGATTTTAAAGGTATGTTTCATTTTCTTTAAATATATGCTATATAATATCTTTGATTGCCTAGTGCTGGTAATGATGGGCTAATTCGTTTAGTTGTGGACAACTTTTGCTTAGGATGTGGTATGAGCATATATATGGGTTTTATCTGTATATGGGTTGTGTTATTTTTTGATTGTGGTAAAAGGGGAGAATGATGGGTGTTTGATTGTGGTAAAAAAGTTGTAATACTCATGCTAATCAAGGCACAAATTACAAAACAAATCACTCTCCATACCGACTAATGTATAGATTTAACCATAGACATACATGATACATCTCAAATTTTTAGAAGACTGTTGGATTTTGTTCTTGTATTGATAATATTTGTCAATGAGTAGAGTAATACTGTTATATGCAATTATAGAAATAAAAGTTACGCACGATCACTCAATAGTTTATTTCATTTGCACAATTTTTGCAGACATGAATAAAACCTATCTTGACTAGAAACAGGAAGTTAGTGGTTATCCCCTAAATCTATATTAGCCAACCAAATGCACACTTTGGTATACATTTTCGTCGACTGGCACGTAATTGAGCTATAGAATTTAGCAAAATAAAGAAACTTCAATCGCCACGTCCTTTATGGAAAGGTTAAACCATTATAATTTGACGTATTCATTTATATTTAACGAAGTATCATGAACTGATGAAAATTTATCTTATATTTTAATTGCCTTTGAATTATAGCCTTATAGGTTATGCCTGAGTACAACTCACTATTACCAGAACTTGGTGAGTTATTGATAAGCAGAAATTGTCACAACTAGCTAGATCAACTTAAATACATGACCTGCTAGGTTTTTCAAGTTAGGTTCGAGATCCACATTCCTCCCCCATAAGATCCTCCAGCCCCATAAGATCCGTAAGTTCCTAATCCATAACCAGAATTATAGTTTACACCGGAACCATAACCAACACCTGAGAGTTTCACATTAAGCTCAATTAGACATAAAATTAGCAGATTAAAATATTACAAAAATTATTCCACTCTAATTAAAAAAGTCTATAAAATGGTAAATTCCAAACACAACAGCAAAATCGTTGAAGGCTTCAACAAAAGTTAAAAGAACGATTAGTATATGATAAATAAAGTCAAAACATGTTTATAAAAATTAAGGAATTTTTAAATAGATCAGCATGTGCATAACCTGATCATCTTCTGTAAAAAAAAAAACTTGATCATCGGATAAGCTTAATGCGTTAGATAAATGATGTAAAAACACTCTAATTTCATTTTAAAAAATAAATTATATGACATCCAATTCACAAATTCTATATATGATATTATATGTGTTCTCTACTATGGTAAAAAATGTAGGGAAAAGGAAATGACAACAAAGAGTGTGTTGTTTACCAAGGTTTATAAAAAAATATTATATCTATCTACTATTTTCTCGTGTTTCAAACAGGTGTTACAGTTTGATTTGAGGTCACTTGTAGTTCTCCAAACGTTTAACTTCAAAAACTTTCCAGAAAATGCCTTCTTTTTCAGTTGTTGGATATAAATGTCAAAAAATTGTTTCCAAATTAGCTGTTAAAGAAAGCTGGGATGCTGTGCTAACTTTAAAAAACATGAAGTCAGAGGATATAATATTCACATGATTCAACAATAAAAGGTCTGTTCAGTGTTCACTGTCTCAGTGTCTTGTGTTATTAATACAATGTTTTGTGATTTCTTTTTATCCACTGAAGGACAAGCTGGAGCCTGACAAAAATGTATCTCAGAGCTACTGATTAATGTATAGTACATCTGCGCTCACAATTTGGTATGATAAGAGGTCATCTTGCGCATTTCACATAAGGAACCAAACAATGAATATGTAAAAGATCGGTAGGCAGTAAATGTACATTATCATCATTTTTATGTTTACAGCAGCAAGTAGTGTAATAGGAAGTAATTTCTTCGGTTTGTTCGATTTATAGAGGCTTAGCTTCATTGTTGTTATGAGAAAGTAGCAAGGTAGTGGTATGGCTAATTACAGCAGATACATATACATATTCTATAATAGCTGGTTATAAACATATGCTAACTCATTTTTGGACTAAATTTTTATGCAAAAGAAAAATATGTGTAAACTTTAAGTCTTTAATGTATTTATTTGAGGGCAAAACTTTTCATTCATTCATTGTCAATGGATTGCTCATTTTACAGAACTTTTCCTTGTATTGTCTTGCTTCGATGGAGGAGACACCAAGGAAGAGAGGACGTCATAAACTTTTTCAGACCAAAGAAATGGTAGAGGAGCGGAGGCTATTGAAGCGTCTTTGCAAAAATTCTCGTCGAAACTTACAAGGTATATATTTGTGGATAATCTGAATTTAATTGTGTACAAGGTTCTTATTTAATGCTTAATGCCATTCCCGTTGTTAGATAAGGATGAGAACCTTCGGGCTGCTGATGTTGCGGGAGCAGATTACATAGGTACTTTAACGGCCTCTAATGTTTTTGGGTCTTCGAATTTCCACAACTTGCATCAAATATCTAAGTGGACTTGCAAAATAATTCTTATAACTTTGATGTAAAATTATTTGTATAAATAATTACATTTGTCATAGCATAAAGTAAAAGGGTTTTGTCATTGATTTGTGGTCGTTCTTGTCCACCGCGACATCCACTTTGTTAGATTATGTGTAAAATGTTTCCTTCATATGTCACTTTTTTTTTTGGTTTTCTATACCTATTTAGCTGAACCAAAAAATTGGCATTTGTTATGATTTTCTTTAGTGATATCACCCTTGCCACTTATCATATTTACGCATTCCGTGTACATTTATTTTCTTTGGTTATTTTAGTGTATCCAATAATGTCTAAAACGGTTCAATGGTTGTGGTGTAATTCAGTCCAATCAGGAGAGCCTCCTACTAAGGAGGGCCATATGCCACTTTGGATGAAATCGGTGGAATTGATCCTTTAGATGAGATTCTTGAAAGTTGTAGTGCCGCTGGAGGAGATCCCCCCAGGTGCATGCTTTAAATGCCCCACTCTTTTACAATTTTTTCAACTCCCAAGCTACTAAGGGTATTAGGACATAATCTATATTCGCCCAGGTTTTGGGATAAATAAAACTCATTGGAAAATAATTGAAAGTTAGATTAGGTTGTGAACGTTCGTAGAGATACGCTTCAGATTCCATACTAAATAAACTTTTAATTATAAACAAAATTACAATTTTGAAAAGTAGATAAACACATAGATGTCTTTATTCACTTTCAATGATTTATCGTGCTACTTCACAATGGGCTGGTGACATTGAAATATTTATGCAATATTGAGTGGACTTCATAACAAACTGATTGGTTCTTTATGAGTCGGGTAAAACGAGAGTCAAATTATACTAATTGTGAATAAGTTTATTGCTCCGAATTTCTATTACTATATATTATACACTGACACAAGGGTAAAAGTTTCCATTTTATTGCCAGTGAAATTACGTATATAACCTTATCCGACTCAAAATAACAAAATTGCCAAGCACCAGCAACGCTTTAATCTTCCCTTCTCTATGCAACCGCTTTATTCTTCCCTTCTCTATAACACGACCTGATATCCCTCTATTTACTCTATAATTTTTTCTGATTACTTGTTGTCTGATACTGCTACTTGTGGACTACACATGATTTTGTCGAACTTTTTGCGTTATGATATATAAATGCATTCAATTTATATTTCAAGCCAGGGTGATATGTTTTTGTGAATACCAAATAAACGGGACAATAAAGAAAATCGCCCCCATCTTTGTAAAATATATTCTGGGATGAGGATATTTCAAAACTCTTATGATTATCTTTTCTATAATGAATTTAACAGAATGATTGAGGAGACATGTAAGGTTAATTGTAGACATACTTGTAATAAGTTACTTCTGTCCTTGCAGTTCAGCTACATTGTTACCTGTACCCTTTCTTGAAAACTGAAGAAACTGGCAATCCATTCCAGTAGCTAAGGTTAATGAGCTTGGGGGTCATTGGTGGTCTTCTGAAGGAGGTACATGTTAGTCATAGAGGCATGCCTGTTTACATCTAATAACAAGCCTAATTGTTTGTAATGCCTACATTACTAACATGACCTCTTAACTGAGGGAACCTCTAGTTGTAGAGTTTCTGTTTGTTTTGTACTTGCAATAGACATCAAATCCTAGTTGTGCAACTGTACTTATATGGTCAAGAATAATGCTTGAAAGAAGTTCCAAGGTTCATGCCTCAAGCAAGAAGAAGTTTTTCATACATTATAAGCTATATCTCTCTGAGAAAAACGAAGCTGTGAATACTATCATTTGTATTCACAGATTGTAGCAACCTTTATCTAATACAATATTAGATTAAAGTGATATTGTGTCTTGTGTTGTTCTTATCCGCACCTACATACTTGCACAAATAAACACTTATCTTACTACACCGATTCAAGAACAAGAAAAGTTCAAGAATCCATTCACCCCCCCTCTGTATTCTTTTGTTGTATTCAATACTCAACAAGTGGTATCAGAGCGGGCTGTTTATTCAAAAACAGAAAAACGATCATGAGTTTGAATACACCAAAGACCACGGGAACAGTGAAAGTCCCTAAGTTTGACAAAGAAAATTACAACCTCTGGAAGATAAAAATGATGTTGTTCATCAAAGCCTCTCATCCTTTATATCCTGAGATTCTCAAGAATGGTCCCTTTGTTCCACAATAAGAAATACCTGAGAAGACTGTTGGAACCATAACTGTTCCAAGATCTTATGTGGCCAAGGAACCATCCAAATGGACAGAATCAGAAAAGGAGATGGTTTCTCTTGACAGTCACCTCATGTTGCTAATTATTTATTCCATGGATATGTCAATGTTTGCAAACATTACATCGTGTACATCTACCAAAGAAATGTGGGATCACATTGAAGTGTTATGTGAAGGGACTGATGAGGTCAAGGAAAACAAGAAACAGATACTGGTCACACAGTATGAAGCTTCATGGCACATCCCGAGGAAAGCATCACTGAGATGTTTGAGAGATTTCACAAGATAGTTACTGAGTTGTAGATGAATGGCAAGGTTTACAACACCAAGGAGTTGAACATGAAGTTTCTACTATCTTCACCAAACCACCTAGAGCAGAGGGTCATTTCTCTAAGGGAAAGAGATTCGAACAAAATCACATATGATGTGCTCTATGGGGTTTTAAAAACTCATAAGCTTGAGTTGCTTCAGAAAAGGGCTATCTAAGCCAACCAAGGTAGAATGATAAACACATCACGTGCCTTGATTGTCAACAAATCTATTCAAGACCTAGAAGCATCTACAAGTCAGCTAAGGATAGAGGAGATAGTAGATGATGAAGAAACTGAAGCTGAGGTAAGTGAACCTGTTGAGGAGAAGGAGGAAGAAGAGTTCTACACTCTTGAAGAACTAGATGGAATGGGAAACACTTCATATGCTTTCATGGCCAAAAAATTTCCAAACATCAGATTCAAGAGGAACCAACCCTTCAAACCTAAAACCAAAAACCATTCATTCAACAAAAGTAAGGCACCTGTGAAAGTAAACAAGAATAAATTCAAAACCAGCCATGTGGATAGGTCATCTATAAGGTGTTATAGATACAATGACCTAGGGCATTTTGCCAGTTAATGCAAGAAGCCTAAAAAGAAGGATAAGGAGTTTCTAGAGCTTGAAGCTAAGTATGAGGCCCTTCTGAAAAAGCAGACACAAGGTAAGGCCTACATAGCTGAAGGGAAGTGTTGGGATGATTCTAATAGTGATGGAGAAGAGCAGGAAATTTGCAACTATGCCTTGATGGCTAATTCCAAGGATGACACATCTTCATCAGACTCTCAGGTACCATCTCTCACTACCATAGACATGTCTGTTCCTGAATACAAATGCATGATTGAACAACTATCTGTTGAAATGTTTAATATTCATACTAGTATGACTGCTGCTAATGAGGAAATTGCTAAACTGTCTGCCAGAAATGAAATGTTAATAAAAAAGAATGAGGAACTTGAGCTAACTGCTATGCAAGTAGAAAACCTTAAGAAAGAAGTTGAATATCTGCAGAATAAGGTTCTATGTGCTAGTCAAATTGAAAAGGCTCTTAGGGATGAACTAGCTGAAAATGAATTCAAACTAAAAACCTTTAAGAAATCATCTGGTCTAGTGCAATCCTATTGTGAGAAAATTCAAGCTAAACCCAAGGCTGCTATTGGACTTGACTATGGCACTCTTAAACAGAGGAAAGGCTATGATGTCATTGAAGATGACATAGTTGTTCAGAAGGACGTGCCTCACATTTTGAAAAAGGCTGAGACTCCAATCTTTAAAGAATCAATATTTGAAATTGATGAGGATGCCTTACTCATCAATCAAATGTTGAATGATGAGGATGAGGCACAATCCTGTGAACAACAAGCATCCTCTAAGTGTGAGAGTGTCAAGCCAAAAGCCAAGGAAATAGTAGGTGATAGGTCTAGACATAATAAGTTTGTTAAGTTCATTTCAGCTGGGAAGAATGAATCTGAGAAGAAAGTGACTAAGAAGAAACAGAATAGAAATGACAAGCTAGGGATTATCAAAGATAACAACTATGCTTATATGCCTAATGCCCCTAGGAAAACTTGTCAAAATTGTTTCAGTACCAATCATTTAACTTATGCATGCAAGAAACCTGTTGGTAGTGTGCCCAAACCTTTCTATGATTGTTCTGTGCCTTTAAGACATAGAGATACTCCATTTTGTGATAAATTTGATTGTATGCCATGAATATGAATGTTATGACTAGTTGTTTCAATTTGAGAAGGCAATTCATTGATGGTTGTATCAGTCACAATTCTCACACACACTACACAAGGTCAAAGTCTTCAAGTCCTCCTAGAGTTAGGAAGGTACCTTTGTCACCTAAGTCTGAAACCTCAGGTTCTAAGACTTCTAACAGTGACAAGAAGACTAACACCAAGAAAGTTGATAAGCATGTTGTTTATGATAAAACTGTTTCTAAGTCACATGGACCCAAACTTGTTTGGGTACCAAAGGAGAAGTAATACCATTGTGTTTGCAGGGCAAAGAAAGTGAAAAGAAGGTCATGTGGATTTTGGATAGTGGATGCTCAAATCACATGACTGGTGATATGGCCCTGCTATCACAGTATGAGGAGAAGGTTGGCCCGATGGTTGCTTTTGGAGATGACAGCATGGGTAACACATTGGGATATGGCAAGTTAAAAGTTGGTAATGTCATCATTGAAGATGTAGCACTAGTCAAGGGACTCAAGCATAATCTGCTAAGTGTTGGTCAGTTTACTGATAGAGGATTCAAAGTGAATTTTGACAAAGATGAATGTTTGATCACCTACAAGAAGGCTGGTGATTTTGCTCTATCTGGAGTGAGGAAAGGAAGTCTGTTTGTAGCCAATATGGACTCTGCAAACAAGGACAAAATTTGTTGCTTCTACTCAAAAGCATCAAATGAAGATTGTTGGCTGTGGCACAAGAGGTTATCACACTTGAACTTCAAAGCCATTAATTCTCTAGTCAAAAGAGAGTTAGTATGAGGCATGCCCACACTTAAATTCTGTCAAGAAGGAGTGTGTGAGGCTTGTTAAAAAGGAAAGATGAAAAGGTCAAGCCACAAGTCAAAGACAGTGACATCAATAACCAAGCCCCTGCAACTCATTCATATGGATTTGTTTGGGCCTATCAATATTGTGTCACTAGGAAGAAAGAAGTATGCCTTGGTGATGGTTGATGACTTGACAAGGTATATATGGGTGGAGTTTCTAGCATCAAAAGATGAGGCTCCACAAGTAATCATTGAGCACATAAAGAAAGTTGACAAGGAAGCAAAGGCCAACAATGCAAGTGTGATTGCATTGAGAATTGATAATGGAACAGAGTTCAGAAATGCTATACTTGAAGCATTCTGCAAAGAGAATGGAATTTCTCAGCAATTCTCAGCTCCAAGGACTCCACAACAAAATGGAGTTGTTGAGAGAAAGAATAGAACTCTAACTGAGGCTGCTAGAACAATGTTGCTTGATGCAAAGATGCCTACATGTTTTTGGGCTGAGGCTGTAAGCACTGCATGCTATATCCAGAACAGAACCCTTATCAACAAAAATACTGGAAAGACACCTTATAATTTGATGACTGGAAAGAAGCCTACTCTAAAGTATGTTCATACTTTTGGAAGCAAATGCTTTGTGTTGAAGGATAATTCAGAATATGTTGGAAAGTTTGATGCAAAGGCATTTGAAGGAATTTTTCTTGGCTACTCTATGGAAAGAATTGCATGCAAAGTTTATGTCATCAGTCAAAAGAAAATTATGGAAAGCACAGATGTGACATTTGATGATAGCAAACTACCTGGATTAGAATAAGCCAATGATGAAGATAAAGATCCATTGAAGTTTGATAATCTAGATAATTCTGATGAAGAGATTGAAACTGGAGTTGAAACTCAAGTTCAACAAACTCAAGTGAATGATGATACAAGAGAAGAATTTGTGCCAATCAATAGTGAAGAAAAAAGCATCCAAGACATACCTATGAATAGTGGCAACCTCACAGGGGGAGGAAATGAGAATGATCATGACTTGGATGATGAAGCAACATCAAGAATGAGAAATTAGGGTGAGCACTCAAGGAAATGGGATAGATCACACACTGCAGAGCAAATTATTGGAGATCCAAATGCAGGAGTAAGGACTAGGAGTGCAACTCAAAATGAGTGCCTCTATGGCTGTTTTCTATCTCAGATTGAGCCTAAGAAACTTGATGATGCATTGCTGGATCCAGATTGGATTATTGCCATGCAAGAGGAGTTGAATCAATTTGAAAGAAACAAAGTATGGGAACTTGTGCCTGCACCAAAGAATAGAACCATTGTTGGAACAAAATGGGTTCTGAAGAATAAGATGGATGAAGATGGTGTAATAGTAAGAAACAAAGCAAGGTTGGTTGCTACAGGATACTCTCAACAGGAAGGCATTGATTATGATGAGACATTTGCCCCTGTTGCTAGATTGGAAGCCATCAGAATATTCTTGGCATTTGTTGCTCATTCAAACTTTAAAGTTTATCAAATGGATGTCAAGAGTGCATTTCTGAATGGAGAGTTGGAAGAAGAAGTTTATGTGCAACAACCACCTGGCTTTGAGGATCCACATTTTCTAGAATTTGTCTACAGATTACTTAAGGCATTGTATGGACTTAAGCAGGCTCCAAGGGCATGGTATGACACTTTATCACAATTTCTCCTTGAAAATCAATTCACTAGAGGCACATTGGACAAGACACTGTTTTACAAGAAACATGGTGATGATATTATCCTAGTTCAGATCTATGTGGATGATATTATATTGGGCTCTACAAATGAGAAGTTGTGTGAGAAATTCTCTAAACTCATGCAGAGCAAATATGAGATGAGTATGATGGGAGAGTTGACATTCTTTCTTGGGTTGCAAGTCAGTCAAAGGAAGGATGGTATCTTTATCAGTCAAACCAAGTACATCAAGGATTTATTGAAGAAGTTTGACTTAGAAGATTGCTCACCTGCAAAGACACCCATGGCCACTGCCACTAAATTGGATGAAGATGTTAAAGGCAAGAAAGTAGATATCTCAGTCTACAGAGGCATGGTTGGTTCTCTACTCTACCTCACCGTAAGTAGGCCAGACATCATGTTTGCTACATGTTTGTGTGCAAGGTTTCAATCAAATCCAAAGGAATCACATTTGATTGCTATAAAAAGGATCTTTAGATATCTGAAGGGCACTCCAAACTTGGGTCTATGGTATCCTAAGGACACAGGGTTCAATCTGGTTGGTTATTCTGATGCTGATTATGCTGGATGCAGAGTGGATAGGAAAAGCACCTCAGGTAGCTGCCAGTTTCTTGGACAAAGGTTAGTCTCTTGGTATAGCAAGAAACAACAATTTGTGTCAACTTCTACATCTGAGGCTGAATACATAGCTGCTGGAAGTTGCTATGCTCAAGTGCTTTGGATTAGAAATCAACTTAGAGATTATGGACTTGTGTTGGAAAGAATTCCAATCATGTGTGACAACACAAGTGCAATCTCTATAGTTGCCAATCCTGTCAATCATTCTAGAACAAAGCACATTGACATCAGATATCATTTCATTAGAGAACATGCAAATAATGGAACCATTGAGTTGCATTATGTCTCTACAGATAAATAACTAGCTGACATATTCACTAAGCCATTAGATGAAGCCACCTTCTCAAGGTTGGTAAGTGAGATTGGAATGCTGAATTCTTCAGATTCTGGCTAAGTGAATATATCATCTAGATTGTTACAGCAGTAAACACTTACTTTATCTAAATTCTCAATATTTTTGGAGTAAGTGTTGGCTGAAATATGATTTATAAATATTTCAAATTTGTTGCATATGTTGGAAAATCATATCTTGTCAACTTGAAATTTCGATGAAATTTTGAGAAAATCACTGTTTAATTTGCTAAAATATTCTTCATTGAATATGACTAGTAAATTTTAAAAGATAGTGAAAATTGATTTTTGTGAGTGATGAGTATATTTCGATAAGTTAGACTTCTCGAATGGTTCACTGTTCGACATCTCTAACAAGCCTCATTAGAGCACTCTTGAGTTCTCGAATAGAGTCTTTTAGAGATATCGAATGGAGGTATTCTTGACTTCTCGAATATGGTAATTGAGTTATCTAATGACTGAGTTCTCGAATACTGTATTTGAGTTCTCGAATCATTTGAAAAGGCTGAATTCTCGCTGAATCTTAACTGTTTTTGGATTTTTATTCAGAATTCTTAAATCACTCATAAAAACATATTTTACCTAATTTAGAATTTATTCTAAGTTAGATAACTGCCAGCTGTGAGTTACAATCTGCTTGAGTTATCGAATAAGCCTTTCTTAACTTATCGAATAGTTGTTTTCTACTTCTCGAATGCCTGACTTGTCGATACAAAACATATATCTAATCGACAATTCAAGTACTTCGTACTTATACAATTCTACATCTATTCGATTCATTTCATTCGATTTCTCAAGCATCTAAAACTCCAAAACCTCTGAAAACCCTAACTGCAAAAGCTAAATTTCTTCTTCAACCTTCATTCTCTTCTCGCTTTTCTCTGTATTAATGGAAACTGTGAAATTCAACACCAACTTCATCGCTATCTCAAGTGATGTTGAAGCTCCTAATACCAATTTCAAATGTTTTGTAAAGTGGATGTCTGAGTCATACATAAAGGATGCACTTTCAGCCAACCCAACTCTGTATCTAGACCTCTTGGAACAGTTTTGGAGAACTGCTATTGTGGAAGTTGTAGCCCTAGAAAGTGCAATAACATCATATATAGTCTACTTCAAGATTCAGGACAAGGAAATCACTATCACCAATGAGGATATAAATCAAGCACTGTGCTTACAACAGGAAGTGTATGATGACCAAGCCACAAGTGGTGAATTGGAGGACTTCTTTGATTTTATCAACTACTCAGATGAAATCAAACTTGGGCACTTGAATATGAAGTTCTTGAGGAAGGAATGGAGTTATGTCTTTGCCACCATTCTTCAAGTCTTCACAGCTAGGAAGTCAATCTTTGATCAGATTAGTGCACCTGCTCAGCAAATAGGCTATGCTTTAGCTTATGGGAAAAAGATCAATGTTGGCCAACTGATTATGCAGGAGTTGTATGGGAGACTTGGTAAGAACTCAACCAAGAGAGGTACTAATATCTTCTTCCCTCGCTTTATTCAATCTGTACTTAATTTTAAAGATGTTAAATTGATTGAATTACCTGGGATAGATAGAAATAGAATAGGCTATCCTAAATCCATGACCAAACTCATTTGTGGTAATTTGGAGACTAGGAATGATGTGAATGTAAGACTTCACATAACTCCCCATATGGAGGGTTTGTTTAGGACTTACCCCCACAACATGCCAACATTTGATTCCAAATCTCAGTTAGCACAGCCCAAGCAAGTAGAACACAATGCTAACCCAGGGCCTGCTAACCAACCCTCTCAACCAAACACTCTACCAAACACAGAGCCAACTGCATCATCCTTTCAAAAGGGTGATGTTAGTAAAAAGAAGGAGAAGAAAAGAAAGCAAATTGCTTCTGAACCTTTAAAAATCTTAACTGAAGCAGCATTGGCTGTAGAACTAGGTTTAGAGAGTGAGGAACCTGAGTCACCCTTACAGAGGCCAAAAAAGAAGAAATCTAAAACCACATCTTGAGTCACACAAATGGCTGAAGTTGTAAAATCAGGGGTAAACAGTTCACTAGATGTATCCTCTCAACAGGGTGCATCTATAGAATCAAGCATCCTCCCCAATGCACCTATCTGTAAAGAGTCAGCACATGGGAGTGATAAGGCTGGTACAACACTGAGTGGAGAGCACATCACATTTGAAACTCCCTCTATTTCTCAGGGGGAGTTGCTAAAATCCATTCCAAAAGACACTTCTCTTCCAGAATCTACATCTCAAATTTCTTTGGAGCATGTAATTCAGGAAATTGAAGAGCAAGGCATTGATCACCAAGAATTCTTTTCTCTTGGTGAGCCAATGAATTCAAGTGACTTAGTGCATGACACTTTGCTAACCACCCAGAAACCACATTCAGATGGTGAGGGAATGCTAGCTGGGGCATATCCTGATGACACCATCACAAACACAGAGGATTCACTAGTTTTTACTAGAGACTCTGTGCCTGTGTCAACTACTATTGTAACTCATCCCACTCCTGTGGAGACAATAGTAGTAGAGTCATTCCATCCGGTTACAGAAGTTACATCTGTAACTGAGGAGTCTAGCTTGCCTAGCTCTAGCTCTGACTTCATGTCACAATGGCTGAAGCCTGTGCAACATGACAGTGCTTCAGGATCAGGGTCTGTTCCACCACAATTGACGGTTGAAGCACTTCAAAGCTTAGTTGTGGATCAGATTCCTGAGTTTGTCAAGATAGCTCAGAACCTGGTCACCTCCAACAGACCTAATCCAGATTATGAAGCCATTCTACTATGCCATAGGGATGATGTGGAGATGCAAAAGGCCAAGATAATTGATGATGATGAGAGAGATGTTAATGTAGATACCTGGTTGCAAGGAAAATATGATATCACTCTTGATGAAGCTCTTCAATATCTCAGAGAGGAATAAATCACTTCACTGGGTTCCAATGCCAAATCTCTGACCCCTGGTGAAGTGTATGAGGCCATGAATGATTCACACAAGGGATTCCTCAAGGCTGCACACTATCTTGGAAAAGGAGTCAAAATTGAGGTCAGCAGGGTGTGTGATAAGACAGCCACTACAGTGGAAGAAATCAAGAGGACCTTTGATGCCAAATTCCCTTAGTTGGACAGTGTGTTCAAGGACCTCAAACACTGCAACACCACCTGCACCAAGGTGGATAATGGGCTAGCTCTACTCAAGGATACTGTCACAGGTCTGGGGCATAAATTTCAAATTCTATCTGATCATACAACAGATGCCAATGCCATGCTGAGGACTATGTTCAAAAATCTATATGGACATAAGCTAGTGACTAAGGTCCCTGTACATGAGATGACCAAATTTTAGGTGGAGAGACTGAAAGGTCAATCACTATCTAGTTTTAAAGCCACTAAGCTGTTCACAAAGGTGGAATTTCTTGAACAGGAAGTGACCTCTCTCCAAAAGTCCAATGCTCAGCTAACAGACAAAGTTGTAACTCTCAATGAACAGTTGGACACTCAAGCCACCACCACAGCTAATGTTCTTCTGCATCAGCAATCAATGTTATCTGCAATGATGAAGCACATGGGTCTCCCTCTACCTGAAGAATCTTCAACCCCAAGGGTCACTCATACAGCCTCTGTGCCTGACAACAAGCCTAAGGGGGAGAAGAGGACATCAAGGAACTTAAATCCAAAGGGGGAGAAACCTCAAGATAAAGGAATCAAGTTAAATGAGGGTGGTCACAAAAGGATTGCAAAATCTATACCTCATGTCTCAGGCAAAGGCAAATCCAAAGTTGATGAGCCTCCAACCTCTCTACCAGTTGTCACTCTACCAACTGTGCACATCACTACTCCTGATGGCCAAAAGCAATCTATCACAACCACAGTGGTTGCAGGGAGCATGCCATCTGACAAACCTCTCCTCTCCAAGACTGAAAGTGCCAAGCCTGCAGAAGTGAAAGTTATTACTGAGGCCAAGCTACAAGAAGTTGCTAATTCAAATGTCTATCATGAATAAGCCTTCTTGGAGTTTCTGAAAGCCACAAGGGAACAGGCTGGTGACACTCAGTTCTATCTGAGAAAGTTGAAGGAGCAGATTGACTACCTCACTGTCATACCCAAGAAAGTCAACAACTCATGGTTCAAGGAGATAATGATGGTGTCCAAGTCCAAGATATGGCATCTAACCTACAAGACTCTACAAGCCCTAAAACACTCAGAGATAGATGCACTACTTGAGCTTATTAAGAAGAGAAATGAGAACAATAAAAGTCTGTATGATGACCTGAGGAATGGCTAACCTTCAAGGCTGCCAGAAGTGATTAAGAAACCATGGATAATCATCTATCAGTCTGGCACCAAAATTGAAGACATTAAATAATTGGTCATTCCCAATGATCTCACTCCTCGAAATCACAGACTTGTTATTGCTATCATTGATCAACTACAGAAGAAAGTTGGAGTCAGAAATGCTGAAGAAGTAGAAGCACTACAAATCCTCAGATCTTTCATAGCAACTGGTGCAATTCCAGAGATGGCCCAACCTAGGAGGAATAAGGATGATGAAGATGAAGACAAGAGTGATGGAAGGAGAAGACATCACAGGAGTGATAAGGGTGATAAAGATGAGAAGAAGAAAGATAGCAAGGATAAGAAAGATGGTGATGACCAAGGTAAAGTCTATGAGAGGAAAATTGGAAAACAGCAAGCCTTAGGCATTGTTGACAGTAACCTCACCACAACACAAGACTCTAAGTCTAGGGTGAATACTGTTAGTAGTGACCTAGCAAAATCTACATCTATGGCTTCTGCAACTGTTTTGCCACCTCAAGAAGAGAAGAAGATTCAAGTCAAGAAACCATCCGTGTGTTGTGTGTTTCAAAAAGCAAACTGCTAATGGAATACTACAATGGTCTATAAACAAAGGTCACATGCTACTGCCAGGCAACCATATAAAAAGGATCAAATTCAAAAAAGCTGCAAGGAAACCAAATCTACCCAAGTCTAGAACCCTAATTATCCATCCAGGACTGAAACTCCAACCTCTTGATGAAGACTTTGATGAAGACCAATTGCAATATCTAAGAGCTCAGAGAATCTACTATGCTGCTATTGTGAATAACTGCCTTGAGATTAAATATACTGATAGAAGGGAGAAGAAATTCAAACAAGGACAGTGTCAAAACTGGGGCAAGCTATATGAAATAGTAAGAATCATTGCATTATTGGATTCTGAAGACAAAGTGGAGAAAGTATGGAAGCTGGAGTTGATTGATTTTGTGAAAATGAAGAGAGACTATGCTGAGAAGATAAATTAATAGGCTGGAAGTTAAAGCAGAAAAGCTAAGGGCAAAAGGATTGTGTAGAGTTCAATTCAATCCCTATGTGGTGAAATATAGGAGGAAAAATGGAGATAATGTCAATATAAGAATGAACCTACTCAGTCACTATCCTGCCAACATTCTGAAACCAGTACTTGAAGATTTCAAAGACTCTATCATGCTTAAAGAATTGGATGCTTTGGTAGAGATCATAAAGGCCATGGATGAGAATGCAAGAAAGGAGAAAGAAAGAAAAAAGAAAGCATATGATGATCTACAAGCCCAAGCAATGGAGATGGAATCAAATGAGAATGGCTAGTATTTCATCATACTGTAAGATTATTCATCTTGTAATTTCATTCATGTACTCAATCAAATTTCATACCTGTACTTTTCAAGTTTTATCTTTATGTATGTTAGGCTTGTTATCAGACATGAAATTGTGACTAAGGGTCTCACTCACAATTTGGGAGAGATTGTTAGTCACAGAGGCATGCCTGTTTACATATAATAATAAGCTTAATTATTTGTAATGCCTTGCATTACTTACATGACTTCTTAATTGAGGGAACCTCTAGTTGTAGAGTTTCTGTTTGTTTTGTACTTGCAATAGGTATCAAATCCTAGTTGTTTAACTGTACTTATATAGTCAAGAATAATGCTTGAAAGAATTTCCAAGGTTCATGCCTCAAGCAAGAAGAAGTTTTTCATACATTGTAAGATATATCTCTCTGAGAAAAACGAAGCTGAGAATACTATCATTTGTATTCACAGATTGTATCAACCTTTATCTAATACAATATTAGATTAAAGTGATATTGTGTCTTGTGTTGTTCTTATTCGCACCTACATACTTGCATACATAAACACTTATCTTGCTACACCAATTCAAGAACAAGAAAAGTTCAAGAATCCATTCACCCCTTCCCTCTGTATTCTTTTGCTGTATTCAATACTCAACAATACAATCCCTCTCCAAATCAATCTTAATACCTTTGATTTTTGATACTTTTAGCCTTTAGAATTATTAGAACAATTGAGCAGCAGTAACCCGGGCATGGAAGTACTTTCTTATGGTCTACCCGCCCTTTCAGCTCTGAATTGAATGCAATTTAGAGATGAATTAGCTTTAGCAGAACCTTAGTTCAAGAAAATGTCCAATATTTCTTACCAGATTGTATATCCATTTGCTTTAATGTGATTCGATATGCTTATAAGGTTCTTTTTTATGCAGGTAGGCGACCCTATAGCAAAGGTTTCTGTTCATTGTTTCCTTGACTCAGGACTCTTCCCTTTGTGTTTAAGATCAATAGAATATGGAAATGATCTTTCACAATCAGTAAGTGTCCATTAAAATTTGAACCTACCGTTCTTTTGCTTCCAGGCATGTTAGGTCCGATAAGATTGTAGAAGGGGGGGTTGAATACAATCTATACCAATTTAACGAAATTTGTCCTTTAAATAAAATTTAGTTTAGACAAATTTGTGCGGAATAAATTGAAACAAATTTCAAGTTGAATATAACAATATATTAACTTGATGGGTGTTACAATTTCAGTACAGATTAATTATCAAGTTGATAAAAACTAATTAGAAAATTCGACATGAACTTTTCTAATTTAGTTAATAAAAATCAAGATAAGTGCTAGGAGTAAAAACTCGCTAGTAGTACAAGAACAATAAATAAACAAGTTCCACCGGATAAAATATTACAAAGGAGATGAACTTAATTTTCTGGGAATTTATTTGTTCTTGGTGTTCTTGAGAGAAAAATGAGAGAGTATGGAGCAGCTAGGTGTGTTCTTTGATATTATGTTGTTGTGTTGTTGATATGTTGAGCCGCCTTGCTTTTATACAAAGTTTCACAACCTTCTGCCAATTCTTTGATGAAATAAGCCTCGAACTACCTTTGCAGAATTCGGTACTACCTTTTAAATGGTGGCTACTACCTTTCAGTTGGTCAGAACTACCTTTCTAGGAAGGCTACTACCTTTGAAAATGGTCGGTACTACCTTTTCAAGAAGGCTACTACCTTTCAGTTGGCGGTACTACCTTTGGAACTACCTTTCAGTTGGCGGTACTACCTTTTTAGGAAGGCTACTACCTTTCAAAGTGGCGGTACTACCTTTGGAACTACCTTTCTGATTGAACTTGTACTACCTTTGCTGAATTGAACTTGTACTACCTTCGGTACTACTTTCTGAATAAGCTTGTACTACCTTAGGTACTACCTTTCTGTTAAGCTTGTACTACCTTCGGTACTACCTTTCTGTTAAGCTTGTACTACCTTCGGTACTACCTTTCTGAAAAGGTAGTATCAGTACAATTTTCAGCTTTAATCAATTAAATGATTTTCTGATAATCATTTAATTAATTTTCTTTTACATAAAATTCTGATTTAATTAATTAAGTAATTATTTTAATTAATAAATTAATTCTTATAGAATTAATTTATTAATTAAATTAATCACATAATTTAATCAATTAAAGGAGAATAAATATGAATCCTTTAAGTAGCCAAATCTTTTCTTAAACCACTGAAATTAATAAAGAAATACCATTGAATTTTCTGTTGACGTTCGATGTACTGTCTGGTTCATGAACGACTAACTCCAATTATTATTCTTCATTTCTGACTTTAAACACGTGGTCCTTTTTCTTGTCTCATCTCTCTTTAATTTTCTGTACTGTCTCTGTCACCTTGAAATCTCTATCACTTTAAACGAATCCACTTCTTTAACGAATACTTCATTGAGGCTTGATCAGATGTCTGAACTTCTTTCAATGTAGTAATTCCCCAAATCTGTAGATTGACCTTGATCTTTTTCTTCTGACAGATAATACATTCTGAGATTACTTGTGACAGTCTATATACTATTTACTATTACAATCTTGTTTAAGTTGAGTTGTATCCTCGAAATACAAATAGGCTACATCATATGCCTTTCAATCTCCCCCTATTTGTTTGTTAGACAATAACAAGCAAATACCTAGAGGATAACTCAACTAACTCACTTAAACAAGAAAAAGATTAAGCATTTAGGAGCTTAGTAAATAATACAAAAAAAATTTCTCTGGTTTGAATTTAACAATTCCAGAATCCTCAGTTGATGAAATGATAGATGATTGTTCCTCTAGCACTGAACTGATCTTCAATAGATAACTCATCTTCATTTCTGATTCTTCATATATCTGCCTGATAATCCTTCATATCTTACATTGGTGATTATCAACATTTCTTGATTTACAATCACTTCCCTTCTCTGACACAGTTTTTTTCACTTAAGAAAAACAACTGTTCCTACTATGTAGACAATGATGAATCAATACCATTTCTATAACTTCTAGGAAATCTACTACTCCTCCACTTAGCCTTTATACATAGTACATTGAAAGACTAATAGAATAGTATTGTGATGTAATCTTCTCCTTATATCTCCCCTTTCTTCTCAACTGAATCTCCCCTTTCTTCTCCATCTAAGGCTTAGTAACTTGACTTGCTTCTCCTCCTAAGCACAGTCTGTAAATGCTCCCCCTTTCTAACCTACTCTCCTTTTTCTCTGTAAATGCTCCCCCTTTCTAACCTACTCTCCTTTTTCTTGTACCCCTTTACTTCTCCCCCTTAGTTGAGGAATCCTCCAATCAACTATATGACAAAGTAGTTGTACCAACTATAGAGTTCTTTGTTAGAAAGGAAGTTTCATTTTCTTCCTCACTGTGAGTGTGTGATAGTGTTTAGTGTACCTCACAAGTGTTTCACTCTTCTCTCCACTCATTTGTGTTGAGTGTCTCACTTCTCTCTGTGTTTACACTCTTGCTCACTAGTGTATCACTCATATCACTCATAGCTCCAACATCCATTAGTGTACCTGCAAGGAAAAATCACCCTAGCCCCTTCAAGAGAGGTCAGTGGTGGTGCAATGGGAGTTCGCAAATCCCAAATCCTCGTTAGACTCGTCAGACGAATCTGAGTCATAATCTACAAGTTGCTAATTTTCCCTTTTAAAGGTTCCAGATTTGAATTCTGGGAAGGTAAACAATGATCTAGAAATTTAGCATTGAGATCAAGATTTCCTTCTAATGTCTGTCAAGACACTTAGTTCATTAAAGAACCTTTAACTTATAATCCTAACCGTAAAATGGTTGGATTATAGGTTTCCATCAATTCATCCTTAGTGTGTGCATTCTCACTTTGTGCATATGAAATATTTTGGTTAGTGTATAAGGTAGTGACTCTCCAACTGAATATCCCACACATCCTTATTTGCTGCATCACGTGCAGTTACTCCCTGGTGACCTCTAGTCTGATAGGTTACTTCCTTTTAGGGTGTAAGATAGAATGTGTTTGAGTTTGACTGTAGTCTGGGATAAAAGTTGTTGGGTTTACAACCTTATGACTAAACATGTGAGAAAACAAAATTCCATGTAGATGAACCTGCATCACAGAATATGAGCATATAGAGATAGAATGATATACAGTTGTGATTTCAAAAGATTTACAATGTAAGCAATCACAACTATAGAAAGAGATTTTGAGTTAGGAAATATAAAGAGATTGAGTCGGTTTTACTAAACAAAAACATAAACAAAAATCCAATTAACAATAAATATTAATCAAATTAATGAATGTTAATGTTTAAACCACTACAAACAAAACTATTTTATCATGTTTTAGATCCTGTATGTTAGATACCAACTGTTACCACTTGTTAACACTTGTTAGGTCTTGTCTTCCAATTGTTAGAACCTGAAAATCAAACGTTAATTCCTAAACAATTGAATTGACATATACCATTTTGATACCAACAATGTTCCTTAGTAAGAAATTCTGTTAATAACAACAACACAACAAAGATTAGAAGTTAAAACAGCACGATATGTGTGTGTTAAACAGAATAAGTACAAAAGAAATAAGTACAGGGACCTGTTTGTAAGTTTTGAAAGTAAAGTGACTAAACTGAAAAACTATACAAACTATTTATATACACATGAAAAATAATATACAAAATAAGAAATAATATACATAAAAATAATATTAAATAAAAAAACTAAAAAGAAAAGAAAATTGCGTTTTTTTTTTTTAATTTTCAATAATATTTTTTTTTTTAATTAATTTTTTTTAAATTTTTTTTTTTAAAAAAAAATAACTGTATTAATAATATTTACAGAATATTAGAAATAAAAGAAAATAATTTACAAAAATAATTACAACAATAAAATTACTTAAAAATAGCTAAATAGAAAATAATAAAAATACCATAGGTTATCCTTTTTACGAAATCAAACATTAATAACAAAAGGACAAACACTACAAAATATTAAATAAACTATTAACTATTTACATAAATATTTGTAGTAAATTAATAAATCTATATATTTTCTTAATAAAATAAATTTCTTATAGAAAACCATTTAAAAAGAAAATATGACTTATTAAATCAACACAAATATTCAAAAGTAATTTTCAACAAAAATAGATTTCTCACTAATTTCAACTTGTAAAATTTGAGAAAATATTTTTAAAGAAAATTAAAATATTCTAAAATCAAAAGAAGTAAGTAGGAATATATTAAGAAGATAATGACACTGATTTGAGAATTAACAAGCAAGAAGATAAGTTGATAAAATAATTATACAAGTGATTTTAATAACAAATATTAACAAAGTAATCACTTATAAATTATTAAAGAGCAAACCTCAGATATTAACTAGTTTAATTACTAGGACTATTTAACATACCCAATTCACCAACAATTCTGGTGAATGTGGATTCGTCAAGAGACTTAGTAAAAATATCTGCTGTTTGTTCTTCCGTGGGTACAAAATGTAACTCCACGGTACCATTCATGACATGCTCTCTAATGAAATGATACCTGATATCAATGTGCTTTGTCCTCGTATGCTGCACAGGATTGTTGGAGATTGCTATGGCACTTGTATTGTCACACAATATAGGAATTTTGTCAAGTACAAAGCCATAGTCCCGTAGCTGATTCCTAATCCACAAAATTTGTGCACAACAGCTTCCAGCAGCTATATATTCAGCTTCAGCTGTTGAGTTGGAAACTGTTTGCTGTTTCTTGCTGTACCAGGAAACTAACCTGCCACCTAGGAATTGACAACTCCCAGAGGTGCTTTTCCTATCTACAACACTTCCTGCATAATCTGAATCTGTATATCCAACAAGATTAAAACCAGAATCTTTAGGGTACCAGATGCCTAAGTTAGGCGTACCCTTAAGATATCTCAAGATTCGTTTAACAGCAATGAGATGAACATCTCTAGGATCCGATTGGAACCTTGCACACAAACATGTAGCATGCATAATATCTGGTCTACTTGCAGTAAGGTAAAGTAATGAGCCTATCATACCTCTGTAGCTTGTGATATCTACCTTAGCAGAATTTTCACATGCTCCAAATTTAACAGCTGTAGATGATGGTGTTCTTGCTGAAGACGAGTCCTCCATTTGATATTTCTTGAGGAGCTCTCTGACATACTTGGATTGACAGATAAATATACCATCTGTCCTTTGACTTACTTGCAATCCAAGAAAGAACTTCAGCTCACCCATCATGCTCATTTCAAACTTACCCTGCATTAACTTAGCAAATTTCTTGCAAAGAAGATCATTAGTAGACCCGAATATTATATCATCCACATAGATTTGAACTAATATTGTATCATTTTTATGTTTCTTTGTGAAGAGAGTTTTGTCTATGACACCTCTAACAAAACCATTTTCAATTAAAAATTCAGAGAGAGTGTCATACCATTTCCTTGGTGCTTGCTTAAGACCATAAATAGCCTTGAAGAGAAAGTAGACATAGTCCATGAATTCTGGATCTTCAAAGCCAGGGGGCTGTTCTACATATACCTCTTCATCTAGCTTACCATTCAGAAAGGCACTCTTGACATCCATTTGATAAACCTTAAAGTTTGAGAATGCTGCGAATGCCAAGAATATTCTGATAGCCTCAAGTCTTGCCACTGGAGCGTAGGTTTCATCATAATCAATGCCTTCAGCTTGTGAATAACCCTTTGCTACCAGTCTTGCTTTATTTCTTGTCACTGTACCATCTTCATCTAGCTTATTTCTGAATACCCACCTTGTGTCAACCACTTTCCTGTCTTTGGGTCTGGGTACCAGCTTCCATACTTCTTGTTGTTTGAATTGATTGAGTTCATCTTGCATAGCAATCACCCAATCAGGATCTGAAAGAGCTTCCTCAGTTTTCTTAGGTTCCATTTCAGACAGAAACCCTGAATAGTTACATTGATTTTGAGTAGCACTTCTAGTTTTGACACCAACATCTGGATCACCAATAATCAGCTCAAAAGGATGAGCTCTATTCCAAACAATCTGTCTGGGAAGATTAGATCTTGATGATTCGCCTTGTTCTTCATTGTGATGTTGTGTGTGACCAGTTGACCCTTCATTGTCTCCCCCCGAGTTATTGCCAGGTTGACTAAATGATTGTTCAGGAGTGTCAGGGGTATCTTCATTATTATCATTGTTTTCATCACCATTACCCTGATCATCATCATTATTATCATTGTTGTCATTAACATCAGCAAAAATCTCAGGTGCATTGTCATCATCTGAATCTGTATCTGTCATGTCATCGAAAGATAGCTTTTCAGATGGATCCTCAGTTTGGATACTAGGGAGTTTAGTGTCATCAAATGTTACGTTGACACTTTCCATCATCTTCTGTTCATCAATCACATACACCCTGTATGCCCTCATTGAATAACCAATAAAAATTGCTTCAAATGCTTTGGTATCGAATTTACCACCTTGATCATCACCTTCTTTAAGCACAAAGCATTTTGCCCCAAATACATGAAAGTATTTGAGTGATGGTTTCTTATCAGCCATAATTTCATAGGGTGTCTTCATATGGTCTTTATTGATTAGAGTTCGATTCTGGGTATAGCAAGCAGTGTTGACAGCTTCAGCCCAAAAGTACAATGGAAGCCTTGATTCACTTAACATAGTACGTGCAGCTTCAATCAAGGTTCTATTCTTTCTTTCCACTACTCCATTTTGCTGAGGAGTTCTTGGAGCTGAGTATTGTCTGGTTATACCCTTCTCAGTGCAGAAGTCATTTAGAACTGCATTCTTGAATTCAGTTCCGTTGTCTGATCTTATAGCTCTCACTGGATACGTAGAATCTCGCTCAATTAATTTGATGTGATCAATCACCAGTTGTGGAGTCTCATCTTTAGAATTCAAAAATAGGACCCATGTGTATTTTGAAAAATCATCAACGATCACTAGAGCATATCTCTTCCTTGACATAGACATCACATTAACTGGACCAAACAAATCCATATGAAGTAATTGTAATGGTTCAGTTATTGAAGATGTGTCAGTGCTCCTGTGACTTGCCCTTTTTAGCTTGCCTTTTTGACATGCATCACACAGTCCTTCTTGAGTGAATTCCATTGAAGGCAAACCTCTCACCAATTCTCTTTTAACTAGAGAATTCATTGTCTTGAAATTTAGATGAGAAAGTTTCTTGTGCCATAGCCAACTCTCGTCATTAGATGCTTTAGAGTAGAAGCAAGTAATTTCTGCAGTGCTTCCTGAGTTCATATTGGCTACGTACAGATTGCCTTTTCTAACTCCTGTCAGTTGTGGCTTTTCATTTCTCTTGTGTGAAATTAGACAATTCTTCTTGTTGAAATAAACTTCATATCCTTTGTCACAGAATTGACTAACACTGAGCAAATTGTGCTCAAGTCCTTTCACAAAAGAAACTTCATCAATGATAACATTTCCAGCTTCAATTCTGCCATATCCATCAGTTCTACCTTTGCTGTTATCTCCAAAGGTAACTACTGGGCCGGCCTTCTCCACCACATTTGTCAGCAGGGTTCTGTCACCAGTCATATGCCTTGAACATCCACTGTCCAAGATCCAGGTCACTCGCTCAACCTGCTCAACACCCTGCAATGACAAACGGATTAATCCTTCTTCGGAACCCAAATTTGATTGGGTCCAGAATACTTAAAGAATTGGCCTTTGTCAGGCAAAACAACATTTTTCACCTTAACACCAATTTTACCATTAGTCAACAAGCATTTTACCCTATAAACAGATTTTACAATCTTTTGTTTCATTTTGGGTATCCATGTTTGTTTACCAGCAATAACACTTGTTTCATTGACTGGACATTTGACCTTGTAAACAGCCTTAGTAAAACTTTGTTTAGGCTTAGGTACAAATGTCTCTCTCCTAACATGAGGAGGACTAGCAGTCTTTGATCTAACATTTTTATTTCTGTTCATGTGTTGTCTAGGGGCAGTCTTATCAGCACATGCATGATTACCAGAAAAGTAAGCAGACATGATATTAAAAGCACAAGACATACAATTGACAACACCACATGCTTTATGATTAGAATCAATGATAGGCATGGTATTCATGTTAGATATGTTATTATTCTGCTCCAACTTGTTATCACCTAACTCAATTTTAGATGAACTGGGAACAAACTTCATTGGTTTCATAGAAACAACCTTATTAGATTTAACATTTTTGGTTGTAGGTGCCTTAACAGATTTTTCATTATCAATGACTATACCATTAGCACTGTCCTCATTTCTCATTTCTTCTTGAATCACAATAGAATACATGTTTGGTGGTTCAGAAACAGATTCTTTAAACATGGGTTTTTCAACATTCTTGAGAACGTGTGGTATACCTCTTTCTTTAGCAGGAATAGGATTAGCAGAATGATTGCCCAAAGAACCAGCAGCTTCTTTGTAACCAAACCCTATTCCTACAGTTTGTTCTCTAGATTGTTTGTTGAAGTGCTCTTTGGAAACTTTAACAGAATTATAACAAGCTCTAATCTGTGTTTCAAGTTCTCTAATCCTGATGTCTTGTTCAGCAATCCTATCAACTTGTTTTACCATGTATTCTCCTAGACCCTTTTCTTTGTAGTTAAGATGAGCTATTTCTTTTATTTGTTGATCATTATTATCAGGCACTTTTTTTAACTCTAACACTTCATTTTCAAGTTTAGTGTTTACAAGACTTATTCTCTCGTATCCTTTTTGTGCATTACTCAAGGAATCACGTAAACTACGAATAAGTTCAGCATCAGTGAGAATTACCGGTGTGGTGTAATAATTTGATGACTCAGCATTTGCCACCAGCGCAAAGTTTCCATATTCTTCATCTTCGCTGTCTGTGTCATCCCAGCTTTTACCAGCAGCTACATAAGCTCTTCCAGTTTTCTTCTTTTCAGAAGCATAATCTCTTTTCTGGACTTGTTTGGGTTTCTGACACTCAGTGGCAAAGTGTCCCAACTCATTACAGTTAAAGCAACGAATCTTGCTTCTGTCAACAGTTCCAGTTTTGTATCCTCCCCTGTTACTAGAGGATGAGGAACCTCCTCTTTGGAATCTGCTATTAGACTTAAACCTGAACTTTGGATTTCGCCTGAATCTGAAGTTACTGAATTGTCTCACCATCATAGCCATAGATTCATCTTCTAGTTGATCCAGCTCTTCTAGTGAATAAAATTCTCCACCATCCTGAGTAGCTGGTGTTTGGCCATGTTCAACTTCAGTTTGTTCCTTGTTGAAGCTTTTAGGTTGAACAATTTTATCTTCCACTTCCTTAGGAACCTCAACTACCAGAGCTGTAGAAGAACTTGCCACTCTCCCTTTGCCAGAGAACTCCTTCTGCTGTACTTGTTCTAATTCATACGTTTTCAGAACACCAAACAGCCTGTCAAGAGCAATCTTATTTAAATCCCTGGATTCTCTGATGGCAGTAATTCTATGCTCCAGGTGAGTAGGCATAGTCAGTAGAAACTTCATGTTGATCTCCTTCTGAGTATATTGCTTGCCATGAACTTGCAAGTTGTTGATTATTTTGTTATACCTTTCAAACACTTCCTGAATGCCTTCATTGGGGCCAGCTCTAAAGTGTTCATATTCAGAGGTCAAAATTTGAAGTCTGTTTTCCCTGACTTCATCAGTTCCTTCATTAATAGTCTTAATAGTTTCCCAAATGTGCTTAGCAGTTTTACAATTCATCACATGACTATACATCACAGCATCCAGGGAATCTATCAGAATGAGTCTCAAATTTTTGTCCAGTCCAGCATCCTTCTTTTCATCAGGAGTATAGTTCTTAGGGTCCTTTGGATAGGATTTAGCAGGTATTGTTACAACTCCATCAGTAACAACTTGTTCTTCATGAGCCATAGGAATTTTAGGTCCATTTTTCAGAACATCCAAATATTTGGAATTTGTAACATCAAGAAACAACTCCATTTTATTTTTCCACATATCATAATTATCCTTATTAAATATGGGAATCTTAACAATGGATTTTGAAGACATGATGAATTTTTAAGTGAGTTAAAAATTCGAGATAAATTTTTGATTGAATAAAAATAGGATCTTGATTTGTATATCAATCAATAGGCTCTGATGCCAATTGTTAGGTCCGATAAGATTGTAGAAGGGGGGGTTGAATACAATCTATACCAATTTAACGAAATTTGTCCTTTAAATAAAATTTAGTTTAGACAAATTTGTGCGGAATAAATTGAAACAAATTTCAAGTTGAATATAACAATATATTAACTTGATGGGTGTTACAATTTCAGTACAGATTAATTATCAAGTTGATAAAAACTAATTAGAAAATTCGACATGAACTTTTCTAATTTAGTTAATAAAAATCAAGATAAGTGCTAGGAGTAAAAACTCGCTAGTAGTACAAGAACAATAAATAAACAAGTTCCACCGGATAAAATATTACAAAGGAGATGAACTTAATTTTCTGGGAATTTATTTGTTCTTGGTGTTCTTGAGAGAAAAATGAGAGAGTATGGAGCAGCTAGGTGTGTTCTTTGATATTATGTTGTTGTGTTGTTGATATGTTGAGCCGCCTTGCTTTTATACAAAGTTTCACAACCTTCTGCCAATTCTTTGATGAAATAAGCCTCGAACTACCTTTGCAGAATTCGGTACTACCTTTTAAATGGTGGCTACTACCTTTCAGTTGGTCAGAACTACCTTTCTAGGAAGGCTACTACCTTTGAAAATGGTCGGTACTACCTTTTCAAGAAGGCTACTACCTTTCAGTTGGCGGTACTACCTTTGGAACTACCTTTCAGTTGGCGGTACTACCTTTTTAGGAAGGCTACTACCTTTCAAAGTGGCGGTACTACCTTTGGAACTACCTTTCTGATTGAACTTGTACTACCTTTGCTGAATTGAACTTGTACTACCTTCGGTACTACTTTCTGAATAAGCTTGTACTACCTTAGGTACTACCTTTCTGTTAAGCTTGTACTACCTTCGGTACTACCTTTCTGTTAAGCTTGTACTACCTTCGGTACTACCTTTCTGAAAAGGTAGTATCAGTACAATTTTCAGCTTTAATCAATTAAATGATTTTCTGATAATCATTTAATTAATTTTCTTTTACATAAAATTCTGATTTAATTAATTAAGTAATTATTTTAATTAATAAATTAATTCTTATAGAATTAATTTATTAATTAAATTAATCACATAATTTAATCAATTAAAGGAGAATAAATATGAATCCTTTAAGTAGCCAAATCTTTTCTTAAACCACTGAAATTAATAAAGAAATACCATTGAATTTTCTGTTGACGTTCGATGTACTGTCTGGTTCATGAACGACTAACTCCAATTATTATTCTTCATTTCTGACTTTAAACACGTGGTCCTTTTTCTTGTCTCATCTCTCTTTAATTTTCTGTACTGTCTCTGTCACCTTGAAATCTCTATCACTTTAAACGAATCCACTTCTTTAACGAATACTTCATTGAGGCTTGATCAGATGTCTGAACTTCTTTCAATGTAGTAATTCCCCAAATCTGTAGATTGACCTTGATCTTTTTCTTCTGACAGATAATACATTCTGAGATTACTTGTGACAGTCTATATACTATTTACTATTACAATCTTGTTTAAGTTGAGTTGTATCCTCGAAATACAAATAGGCTACATCATATGCCTTTCAATCTCCCCCTATTTGTTTGTTAGACAATAACAAGCAAATACCTAGAGGATAACTCAACTAACTCACTTAAACAAGAAAAAGATTAAGCATTTAGGAGCTTAGTAAATAATACAAAAAAAATTTCTCTGGTTTGAATTTAACAATTCCAGAATCCTCAGTTGATGAAATGATAGATGATTGTTCCTCTAGCACTGAACTGATCTTCAATAGATAACTCATCTTCATTTCTGATTCTTCATATATCTGCCTGATAATCCTTCATATCTTACATTGGTGATTATCAACATTTCTTGATTTACAATCACTTCCCTTCTCTGACACAGTTTTTTTCACTTAAGAAAAACAACTGTTCCTACTATGTAGACAATGATGAATCAATACCATTTCTATAACTTCTAGGAAATCTACTACTCCTCCACTTAGCCTTTATACATAGTACATTGAAAGACTAATAGAATAGTATTGTGATGTAATCTTCTCCTTATATCTCCCCTTTCTTCTCAACTGAATCTCCCCTTTCTTCTCCATCTAAGGCTTAGTAACTTGACTTGCTTCTCCTCCTAAGCACAGTCTGTAAATGCTCCCCCTTTCTAACCTACTCTCCTTTTTCTCTGTAAATGCTCCCCCTTTCTAACCTACTCTCCTTTTTCTTGTACCCCTTTACTTCTCCCCCTTAGTTGAGGAATCCTCCAATCAACTATATGACAAAGTAGTTGTACCAACTATAGAGTTCTTTGTTAGAAAGGAAGTTTCATTTTCTTCCTCACTGTGAGTGTGTGATAGTGTTTAGTGTACCTCACAAGTGTTTCACTCTTCTCTCCACTCATTTGTGTTGAGTGTCTCACTTCTCTCTGTGTTTACACTCTTGCTCACTAGTGTATCACTCATATCACTCATAGCTCCAACATCCATTAGTGTACCTGCAAGGAAAAATCACCCTAGCCCCTTCAAGAGAGGTCAGTGGTGGTGCAATGGGAGTTCGCAAATCCCAAATCCTCGTTAGACTCGTCAGACGAATCTGAGTCATAATCTACAAGTTGCTAATTTTCCCTTTTAAAGGTTCCAGATTTGAATTCTGGGAAGGTAAACAATGATCTAGAAATTTAGCATTGAGATCAAGATTTCCTTCTAATGTCTGTCAAGACACTTAGTTCATTAAAGAACCTTTAACTTATAATCCTAACCGTAAAATGGTTGGATTATAGGTTTCCATCAATTCATCCTTAGTGTGTGCATTCTCACTTTGTGCATATGAAATATTTTGGTTAGTGTATAAGGTAGTGACTCTCCAACTGAATATCCCACACATCCTTATTTGCTGCATCACGTGCAGTTACTCCCTGGTGACCTCTAGTCTGATAGGTTACTTCCTTTTAGGGTGTAAGATAGAATGTGTTTGAGTTTGACTGTAGTCTGGGATAAAAGTTGTTGGGTTTACAACCTTATGACTAAACATGTGAGAAAACAAAATTCCATGTAGATGAACCTGCATCACAGAATATGAGCATATAGAGATAGAATGATATACAGTTGTGATTTCAAAAGATTTACAATGTAAGCAATCACAACTATAGAAAGAGATTTTGAGTTAGGAAATATAAAGAGATTGAGTCGGTTTTACTAAACAAAAACATAAACAAAAATCCAATTAACAATAAATATTAATCAAATTAATGAATGTTAATGTTTAAACCACTACAAACAAAACTATTTTATCATGTTTTAGATCCTGTATGTTAGATACCAACTGTTACCACTTGTTAACACTTGTTAGGTCTTGTCTTCCAATTGTTAGAACCTGAAAATCAAACGTTAATTCCTAAACAATTGAATTGACATATACCATTTTGATACCAACAATGTTCCTTAGTAAGAAATTCTGTTAATAACAACAACACAACAAAGATTAGAAGTTAAAACAGCACGATATGTGTGTGTTAAACAGAATAAGTACAAAAGAAATAAGTACAGGGACCTGTTTGTAAGTTTTGAAAGTAAAGTGACTAAACTGAAAAACTATACAAACTATTTATATACACATGAAAAATAATATACAAAATAAGAAATAATATACATAAAAATAATATTAAATAAAAAAACTAAAAAGAAAAGAAAATTGCGTTTTTTTTTTTTTAATTTTCAATAATATTTTTTTTTTAATTAATTTTTTTTAAATTTTTTTTTTTAAAAAAAAATAACTGTATTAATAATATTTACAGAATATTAGAAATAAAAGAAAATAATTTACAAAAATAATTACAACAATAAAATTACTTAAAAATAGCTAAATAGAAAATAATAAAAATACCATAGGTTATCCTTTTTACGAAATCAAACATTAATAACAAAAGGACAAACACTACAAAATATTAAATAAACTATTAACTATTTACATAAATATTTGTAGTAAATTAATAAATCTATATATTTTCTTAATAAAATAAATTTCTTATAGAAAACCATTTAAAAAGAAAATATGACTTATTAAATCAACACAAATATTCAAAAGTAATTTTCAACAAAAATAGATTTCTCACTAATTTCAACTTGTAAAATTTGAGAAAATATTTTTAAAGAAAATTAAAATATTCTAAAATCAAAAGAAGTAAGTAGGAATATATTAAGAAGATAATGACACTGATTTGAGAATTAACAAGCAAGAAGATAAGTTGATAAAATAATTATACAAGTGATTTTAATAACAAATATTAACAAAGTAATCACTTATAAATTATTAAAGAGCAAACCTCAGATATTAACTAGTTTAATTACTAGGACTATTTAACATACCCAATTCACCAACAATTCTGGTGAATGTGGATTCGTCAAGAGACTTAGTAAAAATATCTGCTGTTTGTTCTTCCGTGGGTACAAAATGTAACTCCACGGTACCATTCATGACATGCTCTCTAATGAAATGATACCTGATATCAATGTGCTTTGTCCTCGTATGCTGCACAGGATTGTTGGAGATTGCTATGGCACTTGTATTGTCACACAATATAGGAATTTTGTCAAGTACAAAGCCATAGTCCCGTAGCTGATTCCTAATCCACAAAATTTGTGCACAACAGCTTCCAGCAGCTATATATTCAGCTTCAGCTGTTGAGTTGGAAACTGTTTGCTGTTTCTTGCTGTACCAGGAAACTAACCTGCCACCTAGGAATTGACAACTCCCAGAGGTGCTTTTCCTATCTACAACACTTCCTGCATAATCTGAATCTGTATATCCAACAAGATTAAAACCAGAATCTTTAGGGTACCAGATGCCTAAGTTAGGCGTACCCTTAAGATATCTCAAGATTCGTTTAACAGCAATGAGATGAACATCTCTAGGATCCGATTGGAACCTTGCACACAAACATGTAGCATGCATAATATCTGGTCTACTTGCAGTAAGGTAAAGTAATGAGCCTATCATACCTCTGTAGCTTGTGATATCTACCTTAGCAGAATTTTCACATGCTCCAAATTTAACAGCTGTAGATGATGGTGTTCTTGCTGAAGACGAGTCCTCCATTTGATATTTCTTGAGGAGCTCTCTGACATACTTGGATTGACAGATAAATATACCATCTGTCCTTTGACTTACTTGCAATCCAAGAAAGAACTTCAGCTCACCCATCATGCTCATTTCAAACTTACCCTGCATTAACTTAGCAAATTTCTTGCAAAGAAGATCATTAGTAGACCCGAATATTATATCATCCACATAGATTTGAACTAATATTGTATCATTTTTATGTTTCTTTGTGAAGAGAGTTTTGTCTATGACACCTCTAACAAAACCATTTTCAATTAAAAATTCAGAGAGAGTGTCATACCATTTCCTTGGTGCTTGCTTAAGACCATAAATAGCCTTGAAGAGAAAGTAGACATAGTCCATGAATTCTGGATCTTCAAAGCCAGGGGGCTGTTCTACATATACCTCTTCATCTAGCTTACCATTCAGAAAGGCACTCTTGACATCCATTTGATAAACCTTAAAGTTTGAGAATGCTGCGAATGCCAAGAATATTCTGATAGCCTCAAGTCTTGCCACTGGAGCGTAGGTTTCATCATAATCAATGCCTTCAGCTTGTGAATAACCCTTTGCTACCAGTCTTGCTTTATTTCTTGTCACTGTACCATCTTCATCTAGCTTATTTCTGAATACCCACCTTGTGTCAACCACTTTCCTGTCTTTGGGTCTGGGTACCAGCTTCCATACTTCTTGTTGTTTGAATTGATTGAGTTCATCTTGCATAGCAATCACCCAATCAGGATCTGAAAGAGCTTCCTCAGTTTTCTTAGGTTCCATTTCAGACAGAAACCCTGAATAGTTACATTGATTTTGAGTAGCACTTCTAGTTTTGACACCAACATCTGGATCACCAATAATCAGCTCAAAAGGATGAGCTCTATTCCAAACAATCTGTCTGGGAAGATTAGATCTTGATGATTCGCCTTGTTCTTCATTGTGATGTTGTGTGTGACCAGTTGACCCTTCATTGTCTCCCCCCGAGTTATTGCCAGGTTGACTAAATGATTGTTCAGGAGTGTCAGGGGTATCTTCATTATTATCATTGTTTTCATCACCATTACCCTGATCATCATCATTATTATCATTGTTGTCATTAACATCAGCAAAAATCTCAGGTGCATTGTCATCATCTGAATCTGTATCTGTCATGTCATCGAAAGATAGCTTTTCAGATGGATCCTCAGTTTGGATACTAGGGAGTTTAGTGTCATCAAATGTTACGTTGACACTTTCCATCATCTTCTGTTCATCAATCACATACACCCTGTATGCCCTCATTGAATAACCAATAAAAATTGCTTCAAATGCTTTGGTATCGAATTTACCACCTTGATCATCACCTTCTTTAAGCACAAAGCATTTTGCCCCAAATACATGAAAGTATTTGAGTGATGGTTTCTTATCAGCCATAATTTCATAGGGTGTCTTCATATGGTCTTTATTGATTAGAGTTCGATTCTGGGTATAGCAAGCAGTGTTGACAGCTTCAGCCCAAAAGTACAATGGAAGCCTTGATTCACTTAACATAGTACGTGCAGCTTCAATCAAGGTTCTATTCTTTCTTTCCACTACTCCATTTTGCTGAGGAGTTCTTGGAGCTGAGTATTGTCTGGTTATACCCTTCTCAGTGCAGAAGTCATTTAGAACTGCATTCTTGAATTCAGTTCCGTTGTCTGATCTTATAGCTCTCACTGGATACGTAGAATCTCGCTCAATTAATTTGATGTGATCAATCACCAGTTGTGGAGTCTCATCTTTAGAATTCAAAAATAGGACCCATGTGTATTTTGAAAAATCATCAACGATCACTAGAGCATATCTCTTCCTTGACATAGACATCACATTAACTGGACCAAACAAATCCATATGAAGTAATTGTAATGGTTCAGTTATTGAAGATGTGTCAGTGCTCCTGTGACTTGCCCTTTTTAGCTTGCCTTTTTGACATGCATCACACAGTCCTTCTTGAGTGAATTCCATTGAAGGCAAACCTCTCACCAATTCTCTTTTAACTAGAGAATTCATTGTCTTGAAATTTAGATGAGAAAGTTTCTTGTGCCATAGCCAACTCTCGTCATTAGATGCTTTAGAGTAGAAGCAAGTAATTTCTGCAGTGCTTCCTGAGTTCATATTGGCTACGTACAGATTGCCTTTTCTAACTCCTGTCAGTTGTGGCTTTTCATTTCTCTTGTGTGAAATTAGACAATTCTTCTTGTTGAAATAAACTTCATATCCTTTGTCACAGAATTGACTAACACTGAGCAAATTGTGCTCAAGTCCTTTCACAAAAGAAACTTCATCAATGATAACATTTCCAGCTTCAATTCTGCCATATCCATCAGTTCTACCTTTGCTGTTATCTCCAAAGGTAACTACTGGGCCGGCCTTCTCCACCACATTTGTCAGCAGGGTTCTGTCACCAGTCATATGCCTTGAACATCCACTGTCCAAGATCCAGGTCACTCGCTCAACCTGCTCAACACCCTGCAATGACAAACGGATTAATCCTTCTTCGGAACCCAAATTTGATTGGGTCCAGAATACTTAAAGAATTGGCCTTTGTCAGGCAAAACAACATTTTTCACCTTAACACCAATTTTACCATTAGTCAACAAGCATTTTACCCTATAAACAGATTTTACAATCTTTTGTTTCATTTTGGGTATCCATGTTTGTTTACCAGCAATAACACTTGTTTCATTGACTGGACATTTGACCTTGTAAACAGCCTTAGTAAAACTTTGTTTAGGCTTAGGTACAAATGTCTCTCTCCTAACATGAGGAGGACTAGCAGTCTTTGATCTAACATTTTTATTTCTGTTCATGTGTTGTCTAGGGGCAGTCTTATCAGCACATGCATGATTACCAGAAAAGTAAGCAGACATGATATTAAAAGCACAAGACATACAATTGACAACACCACATGCTTTATGATTAGAATCAATGATAGGCATGGTATTCATGTTAGATATGTTATTATTCTGCTCCAACTTGTTATCACCTAACTCAATTTTAGATGAACTGGGAACAAACTTCATTGGTTTCATAGAAACAACCTTATTAGATTTAACATTTTTGGTTGTAGGTGCCTTAACAGATTTTTCATTATCAATGACTATACCATTAGCACTGTCCTCATTTCTCATTTCTTCTTGAATCACAATAGAATACATGTTTGGTGGTTCAGAAACAGATTCTTTAAACATGGGTTTTTCAACATTCTTGAGAACGTGTGGTATACCTCTTTCTTTAGCAGGAATAGGATTAGCAGAATGATTGCCCAAAGAACCAGCAGCTTCTTTGTAACCAAACCCTATTCCTACAGTTTGTTCTCTAGATTGTTTGTTGAAGTGCTCTTTGGAAACTTTAACAGAATTATAACAAGCTCTAATCTGTGTTTCAAGTTCTCTAATCCTGATGTCTTGTTCAGCAATCCTATCAACTTGTTTTACCATGTATTCTCCTAGACCCTTTTCTTTGTAGTTAAGATGAGCTATTTCTTTTATTTGTTGATCATTATTATCAGGCACTTTTTTTAACTCTAACACTTCATTTTCAAGTTTAGTGTTTACAAGACTTATTCTCTCGTATCCTTTTTGTGCATTACTCAAGGAATCACGTAAACTACGAATAAGTTCAGCATCAGTGAGAATTACCGGTGTGGTGTAATAATTTGATGACTCAGCATTTGCCACCAGCGCAAAGTTTCCATATTCTTCATCTTCGCTGTCTGTGTCATCCCAGCTTTTACCAGCAGCTACATAAGCTCTTCCAGTTTTCTTCTTTTCAGAAGCATAATCTCTTTTCTGGACTTGTTTGGGTTTCTGACACTCAGTGGCAAAGTGTCCCAACTCATTACAGTTAAAGCAACGAATCTTGCTTCTGTCAACAGTTCCAGTTTTGTATCCTCCCCTGTTACTAGAGGATGAGGAACCTCCTCTTTGGAATCTGCTATTAGACTTAAACCTGAACTTTGGATTTCGCCTGAATCTGAAGTTACTGAATTGTCTCACCATCATAGCCATAGATTCATCTTCTAGTTGATCCAGCTCTTCTAGTGAATAAAATTCTCCACCATCCTGAGTAGCTGGTGTTTGGCCATGTTCAACTTCAGTTTGTTCCTTGTTGAAGCTTTTAGGTTGAACAATTTTATCTTCCACTTCCTTAGGAACCTCAACTACCAGAGCTGTAGAAGAACTTGCCACTCTCCCTTTGCCAGAGAACTCCTTCTGCTGTACTTGTTCTAATTCATACGTTTTCAGAACACCAAACAGCCTGTCAAGAGCAATCTTATTTAAATCCCTGGATTCTCTGATGGCAGTAATTCTATGCTCCAGGTGAGTAGGCATAGTCAGTAGAAACTTCATGTTGATCTCCTTCTGAGTATATTGCTTGCCATGAACTTGCAAGTTGTTGATTATTTTGTTATACCTTTCAAACACTTCCTGAATGCCTTCATTGGGGCCAGCTCTAAAGTGTTCATATTCAGAGGTCAAAATTTGAAGTCTGTTTTCCCTGACTTCATCAGTTCCTTCATTAATAGTCTTAATAGTTTCCCAAATGTGCTTAGCAGTTTTACAATTCATCACATGACTATACATCACAGCATCCAGGGAATCTATCAGAATGAGTCTCAAATTTTTGTCCAGTCCAGCATCCTTCTTTTCATCAGGAGTATAGTTCTTAGGGTCCTTTGGATAGGATTTAGCAGGTATTGTTACAACTCCATCAGTAACAACTTGTTCTTCATGAGCCATAGGAATTTTAGGTCCATTTTTCAGAACATCCAAATATTTGGAATTTGTAACATCAAGAAACAACTCCATTTTATTTTTCCACATATCATAATTATCCTTATTAAATATGGGAATCTTAACAATGGATTTTGAAGACATGATGAATTTTTAAGTGAGTTAAAAATTCGAGATAAATTTTTGATTGAATAAAAATAGGATCTTGATTTGTATATCAATCAATAGGCTCTGATGCCAATTGTTAGGTCCGATAAGATTGTAGAAGGGGGGGTTGAATACAATCTATACCAATTTAACGAAATTTGTCCTTTAAATAAAATTTAGTTTAGACAAATTTGTGCGGAATAAATTGAAACAAATTTCAAGTTGAATATAACAATATATTAACTTGATGGGTGTTACAATTTCAGTACAGATTAATTATCAAGTTGATAAAAACTAATTAGAAAATTCGACATGAACTTTTCTAATTTAGTTAATAAAAATCAAGATAAGTGCTAGGAGTAAAAACTCGCTAGTAGTACAAGAACAATAAATAAACAAGTTCCACCGGATAAAATATTACAAAGGAGATGAACTTAATTTTCTGGGAATTTATTTGTTCTTGGTGTTCTTGAGAGAAAAATGAGAGAGTATGGAGCAGCTAGGTGTGTTCTTTGATATTATGTTGTTGTGTTGTTGATATGTTGAGCCGCCTTGCTTTTATACAAAGTTTCACAACCTTCTACCAATTCTTTGATGAAATAAGCCTCGAACTACCTTTGCAGAATTCGGTACTACCTTTTAAATGGTGGCTACTACCTTTCAGTTGGTCAGAACTACCTTTCTAGGAAGGCTACTACCTTTGAAAATGGTCGGTACTACCTTTTCAAGAAGGCTACTACCTTTCAGTTGGCGGTACTACCTTTGGAACTACCTTTCAGTTGGCGGTACTACCTTTTTAGGAAGGCTACTACCTTTCAAAGTGGCGGTACTACCTTTGGAACTACCTTTCTGATTGAACTTGTACTACCTTTGCTGAATTGAACTTGTACTACCTTCGGTACTACTTTCTGAATAAGCTTGTACTACCTTAGGTACTACCTTTCTGTTAAGCTTGTACTACCTTCGGTACTACCTTTCTGTTAAGCTTGTACTACCTTCGGTACTACCTTTCTGAAAAGGTAGTATCAGTACAATTTTCAGCTTTAATCAATTAAATGATTTTCTGATAATCATTTAATTAATTTTCTTTTACATAAAATTCTGATTTAATTAATTAAGTAATTATTTTAATTAATAAATTAATTCTTATAGAATTAATTTATTAATTAAATTAATCACATAATTTAATCAATTAAAGGAGAATAAATATGAATCCTTTAAGTAGCCAAATCTTTTCTTAAACCACTGAAATTAATAAAGAAATACCATTGAATTTTCTGTTGACGTTCGATGTACTGTCTGGTTCATGAACGACTAACTCCAATTATTATTCTTCATTTCTGACTTTAAACACGTGGTCCTTTTTCTTGTCTCATCTCTCTTTAATTTTCTGTACTGTCTCTGTCACCTTGAAATCTCTATCACTTTAAACGAATCCACTTCTTTAACGAATACTTCATTGAGGCTTGATCAGATGTCTGAACTTCTTTCAATGTAGTAATTCCCCAAATCTGTAGATTGACCTTGATCTTTTTCTTCTGACAGATAATACATTCTGAGATTACTTGTGACAGTCTATATACTATTTACTATTACAATCTTGTTTAAGTTGAGTTGTATCCTCGAAATACAAATAGGCTACATCATATGCCTTTCAAGGCATTTTGTACTGCAAAATACTACCTTACATGTAAGACAGCACTGAGTATTTAATTTGGTTACTGCAAAGTGCAAATTAATCTCCCTTTATAGTTGTTTCTGTTGGGTATTAATTGAAAAAGAGATTTTTAGCTATTACTCCTTATATATATATATATATATATATATATATATATATATATATATATATATATATATATATATATATATACATCTCATCAAGTCAATTTTTTTCGGGAAGCTTGATGAGTAGCTATATGTTAGTGTTTATGAAAATTATAAAGCAGTAATATTTAAATTATATGGTTTATATTGCATGACATTGACTTGATCGTCCTAGAAATAACTTGGGAAAATTGTTCTGATATAATGCCACACTATCAAAATATTTTGATTCACACCTATAGTTAATTTGGTCCTTATACTCACTTTGAATACTTGTATATGGTTATACATACTGCATCTTGGATAGTGTCAAGAATAATGGTGCAAGAGCTGGGGCTACAATATTGATGTGAGCCTGCAAACAGGTTGTGTACAATCATGCGGGTTTTCAAAGGCGTAATTGAAAAGATGCATGATAAACCATCAGCTACAGTCCTCAAGAACATAATTCATTGTTATCTCATACTGTCCCAAGAACATAATTCATTACTTACCCATTCTCTACAATCTACATTACAACAGTACTACTGATGTCTATATACAGGCCTGTGCCTTGCACGGGCTGTTACGCTAGTTATATCAGAAAAAACCAAAACAAAAGATACTCTCCATTTAAGGCTGCATTTGATTTAATTAGTGCAACTTGTTAACCAACATAATATGCAAGCAAAAATAATTTCAATTACTAAAATTTTAAAATTATATTTGTAACTAATCTTAATTGATGTCACTTACAAATATGGTTACAAAGTTACAAATATTATTTTTACAAATACTTTTCTGAAATTTGATATCTTTTGCAACATAAAATTTTTTAAAAAAATAGTGTTTTTGTAAAAAAAATTAACATCAAGTATTTCTGAGAAAACCTCAAATTTGTAACGTTTATGAAAATAAAATATATTATTGTGATTCTCTCATATCTATCAAAATATAATAGTTTCTGTTATGTGTTATGAACAGTGTTTTTGGCCATTTTAAGTTCTTACCCTTAAAGTTCAGCTTTATTACAAAAGTGATACAATGCTTCGCGTGGTGTATGTACTAAACTCAATTATTAAATGTTCAATTAAATTAGGTAAAAGCAGGAAATCAAGCTTCTGTCTGAAGCTTCAGTCTTTACACGCATATGTTATTATGATTACAGCGTCGGATCACTACTCTTTTAATTTTGAATTTCAAACTTAATTACCCATTACTAAGCTTATCTACTTCTTCCTTTATGAGAACCTACCGAATTTGCATCGAATTTTATTAGCCTTTCTCGCTTCGATTAACGAGGTAATGAATCTAAATGCATGTAAATTTCTTATCTCCATGATATCTCGGGTCTAACTTATGGTTTTTTTTGTGGCTAGGATGAGTCCAAATCCTCTACACCATTTTATGTGTGCCACTTCATGTTCCACTTTTTTGATTGGCTAATTAAGTTGAGTTGGATTCCACTAACATCAATTTGTATAAATAATTAATATTGGTTGTTATAAATATGATGATACAAATTGATGTTAGTGGAATCCAACTCAGCTTAATTAGCCAATAAAAAAAGTGAAACATGGAGTGGCATACATAATGTGGTGTAGAAGATTTGGACTCGGCTAGGATGATGATTCTGAATGAATGCATTTAACTCCTTAATTAAAGCTCTCATCAATCTTATCATATTAAAATGGCCATTTTAATATGCACATGAAGTGTTTGATATTAGTTCTCACCTAATTTATTGCTATGTGTTTGATATTAGTTCTCTCAGAGGGATAACAATAGTTTCAGCTCTTGAAGCCCTTGGGAATTCAAGGTTTTTAAAGTGTATGATGATATCAATTTTGTATGTGTTCACCTGATTTGGTAGATTCGAGATTTCAATTGATTTATGTTTTTTTAAAATATTTTTAAAAATCCCCATCAATTGTTTGATGTGATGCAGGAATAATAAGTTTGTTTTACAAATATTTGCCACTGAAGAGTAAACACATATACCGAGATTTCAAATTCAATTGCACATACATATGAATCACTTTCTCTGTTCTTCAATAAAAAAAAGTGAGTTTCTCTCTCTAGCATATCCATCATCAAAGTGTTGCATCATTTCAAACTCTAATTTGTTTCTCATTGTTTTGCAGATTAAACTTTGCAAATGATTGGACTGACGAATATGGTAATAAGATTGATAAATACAAGAGTTTTGTCATTTGTAGAATCAACCAATTTTCTTTATCAGGTATTTTTAATCTTTTTTTTGGCGTTGTTTTTAAGATTAGTACATGTAGCTTATTTGAATTCTAGATGGAGCAAAACTCTCATTCGATTGAATAGAAAAGTGCAAGGTAGTTAAACAATATAATGGATTTTGGTAGATGCATACAATTTTGACCAATCTCAGTTGTTTGAAATTCTAAATAATATATGTTATGGCTGACATTGTTTTTTCTATTTTAAGTTTATAGGCTTGATACTCATACTCCCGTGTTTTGAACATTTGAACACGAAGTGATTACAATTTGGATGTGAACGCAATGGCCACATGTAAAAAAATGGCTTTCTAAGTTTATATACAGTGTTCACCTTTATAGGACATTTTTTTGCTAGCTTAGATTTTGTCTAAATGTTATCCGAATAAAATTGTCTTATTAATTGTTGATTATTGGGCAGCTTCAGATGAAAATAAAATTTTCTTAGCATATGTTCCTCGAAATCATGCATTTGTGTCTGTCTTTGGGGATGTACTGATTGAAATTTCTTTGATGCATTTTTGGGTCCTTACTCTCTTGATGCTTTAGTGGTGTCAACTCTCTTAAGTTATCAATTTTTAATGCAAGCTAAGTATAACTAAGCACCCAATGAATTATGTTAAGACTGAATCTTAAACCATGTATCATACTTTTTGTAACTTTTGCCGTCAGTTTATTTTAGAGTATGTTGCGTGCTTTTGTTCGTCTGGTGAATGTAGAAGCATGTATGATATAACTAATTTTGTAAGTTAATTTGTGTCTATGGCTACTTTAGTAATACTTTATACTTATTTTGATTGCAATTTAAATTTTGCTGAGGAGCTGTTTGATACTTTGTCCGAGTGAAAGGGTTGATAAATTGATATTTTTTTTAATGTTTTTCTTGGTTAAGGATTTGATAACGATTAATAAATGTTAGCGCTTAATTATATGTATAATACATGTGTATCTTTGGTCTCAAATTCATATACAGTAACTAGCTACTCTCACATGTTCATATCTTATTTTTTTAGATGTCCGTGACAATGTGTTGAAGCTGTTTCACAATGAATGTTTATCTGCTCTTGAAGGTAAAAACCCATATGGGAGCCTGTGCAGATTGATTATGGTTATGATATTACCATCTTTATATATTACATTTAATTGTACATCTAATATTAATTCGTAGATGGCCTGGAAACTTTATGCAGGAATTATTTTCAGATTGGTGATTTGAAATGATGTGTAGTACATTATGATCGAAGTGGAAGATCAAAGGTATATATTCAAATTTGAATATTTTATGTGGTCTTCTAAAAGTCTGTTCTGTCCTTCTGTGAATTTAGAAAACATTTTATCCATACAGAACAGCTGATGTTGTCTTCACACGTCGTCAAGATGCATTATCAGCCATCACCAAGTAAAGTCCAGCTTGATGGGAAGCCGATGAAGGTAGAATCTGTTGGAACAAACATAGTGACTCCTACAGCTAGGCCACCATCTGCAAATGGCAATGGCACTTTAATGGGGTTCCTAGAAGGTATGCACTTTGGAGCTACCAAAATTTCATATTATAAAAACTTTAAGCACTATGTATACAAGTATAGCCTGTTTTTGTCTTGATAATATTGTTTCATCATTTTATGTCAAAAGAGCTATCAAAAATTCATATTTTGAAAACTTTAAGCTATGTACACAAGTATAGCCTGTTTTTTCAGTGATCGAGGTGATGAGTTTTTGCCGACATCATGGGTGACTTCTTTAATGTGGCTTAGTTTAGTAACAATTTTTTTAATTTATTAATATTTCAGGTATAGTCAAGTGTGATGTGGCTCTTGGACGTTATCTTTAAAATCCCCTAGCATTGGTTGTCACACAAGTTCCATTTTCAAACTATCAGATTGCACATAGCTTTTTATATGATGTTATGAAAAACTTTTTATACAAAACTTGGGGATCATATGGCATGTAAAGAAGTGTATATTACTTATTTAAACGTTTTGGCATAATTGTCATTGTTTAATGACACAATCCGGGTTCGAGGTGCCGCCGGAGGCGGTGCGGAGGAGTATGTTGTTATAAATATTTAATTTTTTGATAAATTTATGTCTTTATTAAAATTTGTAGGGAATAAACTTGTATGAGTATTTTAAATAATATATTTCAAACATTGAATGACTGTTGTATTATTTTTCTTTAATTCCAATTAAATTGAAGATTTTTAATTGTATCTTTCAAAATTTTATTAGTAAAAAAATTAATTCTCAGACCCGCTTAACGATTTTTAGAACCTTGGCTCAAAGAACCTAGCAATAGCAACAACAAATAAACAATGTCATTCTGAAATTGAGAACTAATGACATGATGAAATTTATTATTTCACCGTCAATAATAGTTATAAAATTAATAATCATATATTAATATATACGAATTTCTAATATTTTATATTGTAAACAAAATGAAACTTTGATCTTACATTTTTGTGTTTCTAATAGTTAAATAACTTCATTTCATATTTTTTAAAATTATTTATTAAATGCAGGTAATTTTTAGATTTTAAAATGAAATTTTAAGAGTTAAGATATATCATATATGCATATGAACTTGAAAATATGCTTCTTATTAAATTAATGGTGATGCAAAGACGTTGTAACTTAACATCTAATCTAGTTGTAGTTGCTAATTGCGTTATATATCGCAATAAATAATTATTTTAGATCTCACTAATTACTATTTATAATAATGTAATATTATTTTTTATTTAAAATAAAATTTCCCAATTTCCCGCTGGGATCACCATTACCCGTTTAAGCCGGGGACGGGGAATGAAAAGTAGTTCTCGACGGGGATCAGGTTTGAATTTGGGGATCAGAGACGAGAATAGCATTTTCGGATCCTGAAGTACCTCGATACTCATCCTTATTTGCAGCCTACTATGCAATCATATATGTAATTTTTATTATATTTTGACAAAAAAGTTTGAAAACATATATATTTTTAATAATTTCTCTTTTTTTAAAAATATTTTTTTGTACCCCTATAAAAAAGAAGAAGAAATCTTTCTAGATAAAAACAAAGATACTGAATCAACAATATTTTGAACATATAATTTAAAATATTCTAAAATCAAACCTTACTAAATAATAACAAAAATACTAAATCAACAATACTATTCAAAATATTCTAGAAATAAATTATCTTTATAGTCACGTCAATAAATTTCTAATAAATACACATAAGTAATACTCCCTCTCTCCTAGTATATAGATAGTATACATTGGGGGAACATTTTGGGGGAACATTGGGGACAGGGGCGTGACACGCGGTGCATTTTAAGAATAGTTCCATAACTTATTTTTCAATTTTTTTTTATAAAAATAGTATGTTAAATTTTTATATAAAAAAAGAAAATTTTAAAAATAAATTATGAAACTATACTTTACTAGAATGTTGCCCGCATGGTGAGTGGATTTTTTTTATTTGTTTGTAATTTTTTTTAAATGTAACGGTTTCCTTTGATTAAAAAAAATTATATTACAAAAATAAATTGTTAACTTTATATATTGATTTTGTGTAATGTTCTTGGTTGACTAACTTAACATTACAGGTACATTATTTTATTGGATAATACTATTCAAGATCTTGACCGTTTTTATAATTATATTTATATAAATTTGTTGTTTGAATCATTTTAATTTTAAAACAAAATCAAAAATTTAAATGTCTAAATTCAATACCTCCACCAGATTGTTTTATTTACATTTAAAGTTATTTATAGTATAAATAATTTCAATTATTATTTATAAATATTGATTGTTTATTCTTTAGAGCTAAAATGTACTTGTTTGAAGATAGAAAAATGTAAGTATTATGGACTGATTAATACAATTTATCTAATATTTGTTCGTGATTAATACTTAATTGATTAAAAAAAATTATCTGGTTGGTGTAAATTGACTATCCTAATATAAATATATTTCAATTTACACCAAAAATCTCTACCAACTATAAAATACAATAACAAATTATACTTATAAATCTCTTTATAATAATGGAATATTACTTGATCGATAAAGTAATATTTTATTATTATATCGATATAATAATAAATCCGATAAATTTATATTTTTTTTCGGTACCAAGGATATTAGTTTAACTATAATACAAACTTAGATTTAGAAGTCCTAAAAAAAACTTAGATTTAGAACCTAATTAATACGGGTTCTTCTATGGAGTAATTTTAATTTTTATTCAATATTTAAATATATTCAATATTTTAAGTATTTATGAAAAAAGAAAAATATAATGTATAATAATTTATCAGAATTTAATTCAAGCTATGGTTGCACGGATGTAAATTTATATTGATTAAAATCTAACTTATCAAGATAATGAAACTTCAACTTTGTTATTACCATCAAGCTTTTTGAATATTCTATTTACAATAATAATTCTATTTAAAATCATTTGAAATAGGAGACATTTTTTTTTAATATTTTTTGTTTATAATTTTACCATTACAATACACTCACATAGGTACCATAAGGTATTTTTCTCATAAAAATTTAGGTAAAAACCTTTTTATAAGCCAAACAATACATTTACATAATGATAAAAAAAATCCAACTTCAGTGTTTTGTATATAATCTTAAAATTGTAGGAGGGAGCCTTACATGCCAAGTAGTGAAAAAAATTGTATATAATCTGATGGGTACTAGGGAGTAACAAATTATACATTCAAAATTTCTTAATTTTCGTATCCTCTACCAAATCATAGGTGAATGCAAAAAAAACAAAACAAACAATAGTGTTCCAATTATTACAGGAAAACATAAAAAGTTCGTAACTTTTACGTTGGATTGCCCATTTGCCCCCCACATTAGAGAATTCACAGAAAGAAAGAACCGTGGGAGTTGTTCAATTCGGAAAAAAAAGGCACTAACAACCAGTTGGGCACTTGGGCTTCATTTTTTATTTTATTTTAATTTTTTACATTATTCAACAAAATTAATTTACTTTTCAGATCATAAAAAAAGTACCCTTTTGGATCCAAACATTTTTGGGTCTGTCCCGTTAGTTTGCAGTGATCTTGCTGTGATTTCAATACCCCATTTGTTGGTTCTTGGATCTATCCGCCTCTTCGTTTCTGTAAGTATCATGTATATGTGTGTGTGTGTGTTTATGCAAGATTTTGCATTTGTTATTGATGAATATAGTAATTATCTGTTTGATTTTGGATCTATACAGTTATAACATATGTGTATGTATATATGATCTTTTACTAAGTGATGTGAATTATGCTATTTAAATTCATGTTTATAGTGTAGTTAAAATTTTGAGGTAGAATTGAGCTGGAATTGAAAAGGGTTATGGCTTTAAGTTATGGTTTCGGCTTCGTGATGATGTCAATAGTACTAATGGTTCTTTAAGGTGGATTGAGAGGTCGAAGCTCGACATTTTATTAACTATGGTGAACTCAGAGGGAATGCTATTTCCATCGATTAATTACGAGGAATGTAATTTTGAATCATATACACAATGTACCTGTTCTATATAATTCCTGCTGCCATTAACCTTGTGTAACCTTAAGCTAAGACCGAGTATAAACTCAGTCGATAAATAACTTATAAGTTCATATGTGGATTTTGTTTTTTAGCCCTCTTATCGTAGAACTGAGCAATCATATGATTGTTGGGGCTGGGCTCTGACGCATTTTGTGAAACAACACTGTCTTCAATATTTTTTTTTTGCTCTTTGTAATTCGGCCTCCTCTTGATTCTTAGTTTTAAACTTTCATTCTTTGCCATTTTTACCAAGTTCAGCGTCGATACAATTGTACTTATTTCAAATAGACACCCCCTGACACTACAGTGCTGCTGTAAGAATTCCCTCTCAGCTTCTGCTTGACAATGTTTGTCATTGGGCGAGGTTGGCATTGATCTGTACCTATACAATGCCACAAAAGTTGTCATTCCAATGGCACTATGAGCAACTGGAACATTACTACAAATTCTAGTAATTTACTGACAAGCTGTTGGCCATCTTGAACCTCAAATTTTTATGGACTTGTCTACTAAATTTTTTAGAAGAATTAATTGAAATGAAGACCATTCCTTTTTTCTCCTTAAAGAAGTGCATTCTGAAATTTTTATCTCAAAGTGTGGATGACCCCTGTGTACATAAGACATGATGTTGAACTAGATATACAATCAAGCTTCATTCCTGTTGCACATTAATGAGCTTCTTTGACTCTACTTGGGTTATTAGTGGTTTGAAGTCAGTGTTCAAGAAGACAGGCGTCTTGATTAATTAGACCACCGCTTAAACAGAAAAGCCTGGTATTTAGTCCCGTCTAGATACTAAACAGGAAAAAGAAAATCTCTTTGATATTTATGAATTTTACATATCTCAAATGATACTCCCTCCGTCCCTTTTGATTCTTAACACCTTTCTTGGACTTTCTGGCACGCATTTTAAGGTGTATTTTAAGGATAGTTCCATAACTTTTTTTAAAATTTTTCTTTTTCTGTATAAAAATTTAATGTTTAAATTTTTATACAGAAAAAGAAAATTTTTAAAAAAAGTTATGGAGCTATTCTTAAAATACACCTTAAAATGCGTGCCAGAAAGTCCAAGAAAACTGTTAAGAATCAAATGGGACGGAGGGAGTAGTAAACTGGCCCGTTGGTTTATATTCAATGTAATGAATGAAGAATTATTAAACATTAATTTAAGAAATCTGTGATTAGCATTTTTAAATTTTCTGTTACTCAGATTTGTAGTTTTTGTTCTTTTACCATTTAAGGTACATCTAAATTCTTTTACCTTATATTTTAGTTAATAGTCAATCGTAAATTAATTAAGAAGTATTAATATATAGTAATACTTTATTAAAAAATAAACAGATGATCAACTAATAATTTCTAAGCTAGTGGATAATGATTAACAATGAACTTAAAGCTATTAATTCTAATTGAACATGAAATTACAAATAAATATGAAAATCACGAGGCCTTTTAGCTGTTTCTAAAACTATGAGTTTAATGTACAATGAAATGAATCACACTGTATAGATATTAATTTTTAAATGATATTTTTAGAAATTTATATAATATTTTATCCGCTCAGAATCTGTCTAGTTGTTCATTTGAACATTCGTACTAATAAAAAGTACTAGATATTCCCCGTTCCGGATCATCTCGCGTCTTTTAGAACTGTGGTTATTGACCACTTGAGTGCTAAGAGTTTTAAGTTCATTCAAGGTGTCGGGAATATCTAACTGACTAGTTTTTCTCACACAATTCTTGCAGCTTTAAGTATAATCACTCATCATTGCTGGAAGTCCTGTATAGTTAATTTACAAGCTCGGCCATGCAAGAGGTAGTTGATCGGTTGACATATTGGGTGTTGTGAATCCTAGGATGAACTGCTGCCTCGCTTGGTGGTTGTAAGTTTTTGTAAACATGACATTCAGTAGATTTGCAGATGGTGTTTCTGCTGCTGTAAATAGATTGTCAGCGACAAAATCTGCTACTGCTTCATTTTTGTCACATGGATTGCCTCCGCTGGCTGGTTCTCAACGTGGTTCTGGTTTCTCTAGATATGGAAAAAAGAAGTTCTTGAGACTGTCCTCATCCCTGCAAGATTTCTCTGAATATTGCCAACTTGATCCAGAAGATGGGAATCTTAATTCTGAAACTGATAGAAGTTTTATTAACATTGAGCCTCTATCTTCTTCACAGAGAGAAAATGGCGGGGCAAGTTTTTCCAAGGAGAAGCCACCGCCAGGTGCCCCTCCTACCCGAAAGAAGTGGGTTCGAGTGATTTTGGTCCTTTTATGCCTAGTATTCTTTGCACTACTTTTGTTTATGGTTCAATTTTTTTATTTTAAATGGTCTAAAGCATCACCAAAGTACTTTGTCATACTCGATTGTGGTAGCACCGGGACACGGGCTTTTTTATATACGGCATCTGCTAATCACAAAGAAACTGGTGGCCTCCCAATTTGGTTGAGTTCCCTTCCAGAAGCCCTTCCAAGTAAACCTAATTCTCAGAGTGGGCGGGCTTACAATCGAATGGAGACTGAACCTGGGTTTGATAAACTGGTGCATAATGTATCAGGCTTGAGGGGAGCAATAAATCCACTACTTAAATGGGCAGAGAAACAAATCCCTAAGCATGCACATAAGACTACTTCTCTATTCCTTTATGCCACAGCAGGCGTGCGTAGGCTGCCAAGTGCTGACTCAGAGTGGCTTCTTAATAATGCTTGGTCCATTATGAAGAATTCATCTTTCTTGTGCCACAGAGAGTGGGTGAAAATTATCAGTGGTATGGAGGAAGCATATTATGGATGGATAGCACTAAATTTTCACGAAGGGGTGTTAGGGGCTATACCTAAAAAGGAAACATTTGGCGCACTTGACTTGGGTGGTTCCTCGTTGCAGGTTACATTTGAGAGCGAGGAACAGTTCCATAACGAGACTAGTTTACAGCTTAGCATCGGTCCTGTCAATCATTATCTAAATGCCTATTCATTATCAGGCTATGGCCTGAATGATGCCTTTGAAAAATCTGTGGTCCATCTACTTAAGAGGATTCCAAAAGTTAGTTTTGCTGATCTTGCTAGTGGGAATATTGTTATCAAACATCCATGCTTGCATTCTGGGTACAAAGAAAAGTACAGTTGCTCTCAGTGCACCTCTGCTTTCCAGAATGTTGGTAGTCCCACAACTGAAGAGAAAAAAATTGGTAATAGAGGAAAACCCTTAGTATCTGTTCAACTTGTCGGTGCTCCAAAATGGGAAGAGTGCAGTCAACTTGGAAAAATTGCTGTGAATCTGTCTGAATGGTCTGATCAGAGTCCAGGAATTGATTGTGAGATGCAACCTTGTGCTCTTCCAGATAATCTGCCTCGTCCTCATGGCCAATTTTATGGAATCTCTGGTTTTTATGTTGTGTATCGGTTTTTTAATTTGACTTCTGATGCTGCACTTGATGACTTGTTAGAGAAAGGCCGGGACTTTTGTGAAAAACCTTGGGATATTGCAAAGAACAGTGTTGCACCTCAGCCCTTTATAGAACAGTATTGCTTCAGGGCGCCTTACATTGTTTTTCTTTTGAGAGAAGGTTTACACATAACAGATAGCAATGTAATCATTGGTTCTGGAAGTATCACCTGGACACTTGGGGTTGCTCTTATGGAAGCTGGAAAAGCATTTACGACCAAATTAGACTTTCAGAGTTATGAAGTTTTGCGGAGGAAGATCAATCCAACAATCTTTTTTGCAATTCTGTTTGCTTCTATTTTTTTCGTAGTTTGTGCCTGGTTATGTGTGAGCAATTGGACTGTAAGATTTTTCCGCAGATCATATCTCCCGATATTTAGGCATAATAGTGGCTCAAGCACTTCTATACTTAATATTCCGGCTACTTTACGGTTCCAACGATGGAGTGCTATGAATTCAGGTAATCTTCTGCAATATTTTTAACCTCTCCGAAATTATAAAATTTTTAAATGTAAAGTCTTGTTTAATCAATTTTAGGACAAGATCGTTCTTCTGGTAGTTTGTAGATGGCAGAATTATAGATAAAATAGGGTCTGTTTTTATAACCATTGCAGGGGTTTTGCTAAGAACAGATAATCTGGACACATTCACACCATTCAGTATGCGCATAACATTACATTTTCTTGTGAGACAAACTTTTTGCAAGTAGCAATGAGAATACATAATGTAAACAAGTGAAAAAAGAAAAGAAAAGGTCCATAAAGAGGTCTGTCACATGATAGGCTAAAAATCCTTATCTACTAAGAGGCAACCATGTTAAAAAGGCAGTGGGAATTGGGAAGGCCAGAAAGCTAACTTTTTACTTGTGATCTAGATCATGTTTTCTCAAGTGCAAGTTTCATCTTTGTGATGCTTTGTATAGATGGTCTTTATGAATTATCTTTCTCTTCATGTTAAAGAAATTAGTCTATAAGAAAAATCTAGTTTACCTAGATAACTTAATATAGGTGGAATTGCGTTTCTCAATACTCAGAGCATGTGTCAATACTTTTAACATCAGATTATCGTACCTTGTTAAGAAATACTTACCTAGAAAGTATTTTTTACCAGGATGTACTTCACCAGTTATAGCCTATAGGTAGTACATACAATGAGAAAGATCACATGGAATTGATATCACTTGCTAGAACACATGATCAATTTGGAACATGTGGTAATAAAGAGGATGTTTGTTCCTACTTCTTGGAAATTGTACAATTTTGACTCCCTCGTGTTTTTGTCTATCTTATCATTCATGTTGTACATGTTTCGGTTTCTATGATTAAATCTACGATAAGAAACCATGTTCAATCATGTACCCTTTACTTTCGGGTATATTCTTTATTTATGTGAAATATATATTTTGTTTGATACTACAACTTCATAATTTGACCATACGGGCTTTGTTAAATTTAGGGGATGGAAGAGTTAAGATGCCTTTAAGTCCGGTTGCAAGTGGCCAAAATAGGCCATTTGGATCCCCACATGACTTTGGTGGTGGTATCGAGCTCACTGGATCTTCCTTGTTCTCATCCTCAAGCAGTGTTGCACATAGTTACTCTTCAGGTAGCTTGGGGCAGATGCAATTTGACAGTGGTAGCATGGGTTCCTTTTGGTCACCTCACAGAAGTCAGATGCGTCTCCAGAGTAGGAGGTCACAATCACGGGAAGACCTTAGTTCCTCACTGTCTGAGGCTCATTTAGGAAAGGCGTAGGCAACATCTCTAATTGCATCCAATATATTTTAGGTTGAGCCTGATCATAATCCAACCCAGAACTACAGACCTTGTACATAGAAATTAAAGTGCATCTTCATCCTTGACACAAAATTTTACTTCTCCGATTAATTTGCGACTATCCTTGGTCTAGAGGGTAGGCCAAAGATGAGAGGTTATTTAAAAGTTGAGACAGCAAACTGTGAAAATGACATAGGAGAAAATATGTATGTTATGCGGAGACACCAAGGAAGGCGGCTTACTTCAGTTTGGTATCTGATTTCAACATGGCTATTTAACCCCAGAATGTTGTTGCTACATGGAGAGCTTAGTTTTTAGCATTTTTATTTTTACCTCCATTGTATTTTTTGGTGGATAATTCTATATTTTGCAGCCTTGTGAGAGGATACTCGACATTCGGGTCAAGAAGAAAGCCGTGTGACAGATACCAATGTGCAGATGACGATTCTAGTTCTAATGAGTGAAGATCAGCTGACTAGCTGTTGTCACAACCCCATACAAATTCTGACCGCCGTTTTTGGCAGAGCTGTACATTGTTTAAACCTGACTGCAATGAGGTCAAAGCTACGCTTTCTGCTGAAAACCCGAGTTGATGACGTCGCCCTAGAAATTTTGATGTAATAACCTTATAGTATTTTACTTTTTACAATGATAGGTGACATTAAAAATCTCTCTTCACAAAAAGTTTATTTATGTACGATTGGATAAAGGGGACTACAACAAAAATATTACCTTTGAAATCCACTTTCTGAGAGACACTTACTATACTAAACAGCAGTTCTCTATCGCACATCATTTATGCACTTTCCGCTCCCTTTTAACCAAACAGATTCATGTTAATTGTTCAATCTGAGTCGGGGGTTGCTCCTATGTGAATTCAAACATTTCCACCCTAGTCTATGTGTATATATCGTGAAGGCACAATTGTATGTTCTTAAGAGTATAGGGTATCCGGGTTCAATATTTCCTAATACATTTAGGCTTATAAAAAGAGTCGGGGTCGAACCCAGAAGTGAAGATAATTACTTTTACACAAGAATCTCGGGGGCAACTTGTTTGTGCAAGAAACCAATACAGAAAGAAAGAAGATACTACTTTAACGAGGATTCTCTTTACAGCCATCATTTGTAATCATACAGTTCCCATGGTTAGCGGGTTGCAAACTAAAATATTTTGTGTCACAATTCCAATTTAATGGTGAGTACTTGTGAGAGCTGCAGGCCTGCAGCCTCTTACAAATGGTCAGACATACATACTCGTACACGTCCCTAAGTATCAAATCATTCGATCTAACATGAATTCAACATTAATGTAACTGTTGCATAAATATGCACGGTTACGCTGATTAATATTTTTAAATCATTCAATTGTGAAATTTTGATACAACAGTTAAGATCTTTGTTTATAACTATAGGTCAAAATCGTAGGACTTTGCGTTAACATTATCATTAGCAAAGAGCCAACTAAACATCCTTGTTGTTAAGGTTGACTTGTGCTTTGATGGTCTGAGTTCTGCATTGCAAACCCTATTATAGTCATGCTTTCGATGAGGAGCAGCTATTCTTTCCTGAAAAAAAGAGTAAAATTTTCAGTTAGCATTATCACTAGAAACTGGCCTACATTTTTAAAAAAACATATAAATACCTTAAAGACTTCATATGGACAGATATTAGAATTATTGCAACCCTGTTTACACAAGAAATGAAAGGGGTAAGTACCAAAAGTAACAATCAAACACAGGTTACATACAAAATGTCATGATAGTGGAGGTACGCGAAAAAAACAAATAATGCAAAGGAAAAAAAATCCTAACTTTCGACAGAAAGTGAATATGCACCAGCAAATTCTGCTAAACTAAACTAATTTAGCAAAAAAAAAAAAAAAACTGCTAAACTAACAAAAGATTCTTAGCAATTTTTTTTTTTTACAGGCATGTATATTTCGAGACTCGAATCAAATATGAACTTAAACCCCAAGGATGGAACCACAAACCAGAGACTAAAAACTCTTATCCCTGTAGAGCAATCAGACAAAGAAAGGCTACAGGCAAAGGACTGTATATAATTAACAGAATCTTACGGGAACAGGAACTGGATGCTCATTGTGCATCACTTGCACCAAATATTTGCTGGAGTTATTAACAGGACAGCTGTACAAAATTAGCATGTTATTCCCACCAAATGGTGTCACAATACTGCCTTTCCACTTTCTTGCTTGAGGAGGTTTTGGAGGTAGTTGCAACGGTTGTTCTCTTTGTATCGATTCAAACTCTGAAACGTTGGAATAAATCTATTAATAGCAGAAAATACTGCAAGTGTTTAGGAGATAAATCTGTGATTAACAAAAGCTAGAACAAAGATTGACAATAACTGAAGGCACATACTGAAAGTTAAAGCACTGACCAGATCCTTCTAGAAAAAGTCCAATCAAACATGAGAATGGAAGTAGAGTCTCTGCATGAGCAAACCGAAGCCTTGCTTTTTCATAACTTCCAGGAGCATGTTGTTCTATATGAGGAAAGGCAATTATTACAACTAATAATGAGTTTCTTGTGCACAGGTGCACAGGTTTATAATATAAGTTTAAAACCACAAAAAGGAGCAGATCTACAACTCCGACAAAAAAAGAGAGCAGATCTATAACAGATTGAAATGCTAATACAATCACTTCCAATATAAGCACGCTGCAATGAGCAAGAAAAAAATGACTTTTTCAAAAGGATAAGAAGGATGTCTCAAATCAGTTTTCTTTGAATCTCATTAATTTCTTTTCCCACTTACCCCACATAATTTATAATTCCCAATTTTATAACTTATCCATCTTTACTCTGTTTCTCTTCCTAGTAGCTTATTTGTATTATTTATATTTATGCAACTAGGAGTTTTTAGAATGGTACAGTACAATGCTTAAATTAATCAAAAATATATTGGCACCAATCCTAGGCAAAAAAGAATGAACTGGAGACGAAGTATAAACAATTACCATTTTTGGCCTTTATAGCCTGCTCCATGGACTCGATGACATCTTCAAGTAAAGGCACTCCCATTCGGTAATTCAATGCATTACCATAACCCTTCAACATAAACAACTCCAGATCGTCTGTCCACTCCAACAAAGCAACCTATTAAATAACATAAAATCAAATTGAGCATGTCAAAAAAAGAGAGATGGCCCCAAATGGCACATAATTAAAGTAAATGGCTCCAAATGCACAACTCAAAATAAAGGCGGCAGTGGCACAACAAAACTACAACATGAACTTGCATATCTGTGATCCAGCTGAAGACAACCCTCATGCTTTGTCAGTGGGACCCAACTCTAATACATCAATGGATATAAAACGCATCGTGCAGAGGCATTTTGCCTTTTTTGTTATTTAGAGCATCTCCAAGAGGCTCTTTATACAAGCTCCTTAACTCAAACTATAAAGAGCATTGGTTAAAATGAAGCTCCAAGAGACTCTTTATAAAAACTTAAGAGCCTATTCTCTCTTCTCATTTTTAAGAGCACTTAGTAGCTCTTAACTTGTACTCCCTCTGTCCCTCCCAATTCTTTACATTTTCCATTTTGGATGTCCCTTCCAATTCTTTACATTTCCAAACTTTCCAAAAATAGTAAAGTTTTAACCTTTAAACAAATAAAAAGGGCCCACCATTTTCCACTACTTTCCTCCATCTTTCTAATCTATTACTTAAATATTGATAGGTCCCACAATTTTACCTACTTTCCACTCACTTTCATTCTCTTCCCACTTATTTTTTTTTCCTTTCTTAATCTCCATGCCCAACCCAATTGTAAAGAATTGGGAGGGACGGAGGGAGTATTTTATTATTAAAATATGAATATGACATTCCCTCCAATTCTTACATAAATTTTTGCCATAGTGGAGTTGGTATCTGAAATAAATATGAATAGAGAGCTAATATAAAGAACATTGTTGGAGTTTGACACATTAACCAATATAATAATTTGCTACGAGCCATTTTTTTTATATTATTTTTAAGAGTGAATGTAGGAGTCTCTTGGAGATGCTCTTAGAAATCAATCTGATATATTTAAACATGAGTAACAATTCTTCCTTTTTTTTTTTGCGTTCTTAAAAAATGTGGGATCAAAGTTGTGTTTTTCTGTGCTATAAAGGGCCATTTTTATGAGTTGTGGTGTTTTGGGCATTTTAGCTCCAAATTGTGCCTAAAGGGGCCAACACCCCAAAAGAGACTACACATGTTACATAAAAGTACTACCATGGTCTTTGCCACCGTATCATTGGAAAAACAGCACGGTCAAATATATTATGGAAGTTTCAATAAAAATCTACCACAAGAGCCACAATGTATTGAACCTATAATGTAATACCTCAGAAGGGCTGAACATAGCACAAGCTTGATCAGATATGTTCAACAGAGATGCTTCCTTCATGAATAGAACCAAAATATATCAGGACAAATACAGTTTTAGTTGCCTACTAAGTGATAAAATGTTAAATGTGTTCCATGAAGTAAATAAATGGATAGTACTAACCTGTTTGCACAGAAACCAGAGCAAAGATGTATCCTCTCTTGTAAATTTTAGCCCGGTACGCTTAACTAATGTGTCAGTGATTTCATCAAGAATAGGCCATTTAAGTTTATCAACAGCTGGTTCCTGACTTTTCCTAAAAGCCTGCAGTCGTTGTAAAAAAGTTAAACTATCACGACTACACATTATTAAACCAGCATCACACACACACACACACACACACACACACACGAGGATTTTCTTGAGTCCACACTCCAAACTCGATGTTTTGTAAAATTTCCAAAATTTAATAAATTAATTACGTTAGAAATTCCATACAGATCCAAATCTTGGGTGTGCAATTTCAGTGTAACAAAGAAACAGATTAAGCCTGGAAGCTGAATGATGCTTAATCAGTTGCAAGCTTATGTAATTAAGAGTGATGCTCTGGCATGGCATCCCCTTCCATAATCTTCTTTTTTTTCCAAAAGAAGGGTTACATGATTTTCTTATATACTAAGATGAGTATAGACCATAGACCTTAAGGATATAGAGTCTAACGTAGACACTACTCAAATGAGACATGAGCTAGAAAAAAAAAAAAAAGCAAACAGGCTACCGCAAATACCAAATATATTCTGCAAAAATTACCTTTTTAGGAGTCTAATGAGTTTACAACACCACACATATCTATTAATTAGAAAATTGGGCTGATGTCTGGAATTTAAGTTAGGAAGCATAGACCAGAAATTCAGCTAGTCACTTAGAGTCAACAAGCATTACCTTTAATTATGGTCAGTAAAGTTAACAAGCACCCAACATACTCTATCGGTGCAATTTAAAGGACAAACTATAATTGCATAATCTGCATATCTGTGTAAGAATGAAAATTAAGATATCACAGTACAATACTTAAATATACCTTGTAGTTCTGACAACAATCATGAAATCTCAACTTTGTATCACTTGCACGACTTTCACTGCTAACTGCAAAAGCTCGATGATGTCCTGGTCCAAGGTCTCCACTACCCCCAAAAAGCCCCAAGCCAAATGCCACCGCACTTGCTGAAGCTCGAGGAATCTATCACACAGTTAATTATAAAAATACCAAGGTTTAGTAACAATAAAAAATAAATAAAAAAGTCTGATGAAACAACTCGATTCCAGCAAGTTCTTCAAATGCAAAACATACTACTGTAAAGCACTATGGAATCTGTAAGCTAAATTTTATCATTCGGAGTGATACGAAATATAACAATCTTTCACAATTTGATAAACAGATACATATTCAATTACCCAACCTGAGTTGCCTTTATTGTATATGCATCTGGATGGTATTCTCCATTAAAAAGTACTGGAAATCGTTCTCTTGTTCTGATCCCAAGATCATACAATTCTTTTTCTCCTTCACTAATTAATTCTCCACCTTTAAGCTTCCCCTTCCAAGGAGATTTCCACCCCCATATCCAGGAAGGGATTTTCTGCAAAGACAAATTGTTTTCTTTTGCAGCTTGTACAAGAGTTCTCATGTTAACAGATAATGCTTCTAATGCTTTCATCTTTTTCTTGGTAGGAGCACGAGTTCCATGCCTTGCCTGTGAACCAGAATGCATGCTTAAAAGACCAACTTTTAAGAGACCATTTATCTCCACATGTACTAGCATAGCAAAATAAAAAAAGAAAACTAAAAAACAAAGAATAAATTATACTGACCTAGTAGAGTATGTGTAGAATTAAACATATTAACAAGCGGAACCTTCTCCGATTAAGTGTGTTTCGTATGGGATTTGACATGGTAAAGAACACCAGATTACTCAAGTTTCAAAGTTATAATACATGACATATACAATAGACAATCTAGAAATGTGGAAGTGGAGCCAAAACGAAGGATTCAGGTAAATTTCATAAAAGTACAAAGATTAAAAAAACAACTGCATCTCCGCTATTTCCATTCTTTAAGGACTCAGAGAGGACTTTGTGAAACCTTGGCTATTTTTATTCTTTCAACAAGAAATTTTTTCATAATTCATTAATGCCAATGAACCAACGCTTTCCTATTATGCAGAAGACTGTACTTAATCGTGTGAGATAGACGTGGCATTAATGGCCACATTTCACTCAAGAACCAAACATACAACTACTGATGAGACAATGACAAGGAAACCATGCTTTTCAGGAGTAAATTGTTAAGTGGTGGCTGGACTTTACCTATTGTAGCAATTTAGTGGCTAAATATAAAAAATTGTCTATCAATAAGGTGGTTATCACCAAAATTGGTAGCAGCGTATAGCTACACTGGGCAAACTCCGTCCACCCTCATCTTTTGGCTTAAAGATGGGCATCAGAATTTTTTTTATACGATAGAAAAAGAAAACAAGAAATTTCTAGCAAAACCTCTATGATTGCTGGGTTTTCTGCTTACTTCTTCTAACCCACACTGATTCCTTTATAAGCAGATCCTATGCAAATTTTTTCTTATATTGTTATTTTAATTTGACCCAGCAAACTGAATGATTGATAGAACCCACGGTTCTTTTCCTCTTCTATAATTGAATTTGCATATATCACTGTTTGTAAAAGAAGTACTTATACATTTTTTTTCTTTCATAGTTCTGTTCTGGACAAAAGATAATTATAAACTTCCAAATAAGACAGCCCACCAAGAAACAACATTATGTGCCAAGTACTTTGTCTTAAGCTAGACGTATCCAAAAGAAAATCAAACCGAGTACAAAGGAATGAAGCATTTACAGCATCAGTTATATCCCTCACTAGCACACCCAGGGGAACAATCATGTGATAAAATAAATTTCTTCTTATATTAATATAGTAATCTGTTTCTACACACTAAAAAATATTAAGAATTATATGAATGCAGTTTCACTTCTTCTCCAATTGATTATATAGCAGCTAAATTAGTAAAACATCTGCAATCAAAACCGAAATTAGGATTGAAAATGAACAGTACCAGGAGATTCAAATGAATTGGAGTACATTGTTGTGGGATTTCAGAAGGTACAAATGACTTATCCACAATGTCTCTCACAACATCATATCTGCAGAAGAAACAGAATGCGGATGAAACATGTTACTCCAGCTCAGTTGAGACTTGAGTGCTCTTGTTAAATTAAACTTCCTCTCATAGTTCATAAAAGCCCACACACAAAGAATTTTATTACACACAAATCTAACCATTATTAAACCACTTGTTTATAATTTCCCTTGGTTGAAAACTCTCTTATGGTAGAGTATAAGTTTACCACACATCTTTACATCTTTACTCATTCATAGGTTAGCAGGTCATATAAAACGGAAAAAGTTATGCAATTCATATTAAAATCTGTTGATTATGCAAACCAGTTGTGGAGCCGTCCAAATAAACAGTCCTGTCTCCTAAAATCGGAATAAAACAAATATTGGGATACAGTTACTTAAGTTTTCCTAATTTAAGGTTCTTTCTCTTGTATACAAAGGCTCATATCAAGTTCCGCTACAAACCATTTTAGCCTACAAATTATATAAAACAGCTTTAATTATCCATCATAATAATACAAATCACAAGTCTCGGTAATACGAATCAGTAAAACAATGATCACCTATAAATATATCATGGCCAAATTAGATAAAAAAAACAGAAGCTTAAGTATAAATAAAACTTGCAGAAAAACCTAAAGTTCAAAACCCTAGAAAGAGAGAGAGAGAGAGAGAGAGAGAGAGAGACCTAGTTACAGTAGAGAGATGATGGCGAACGTCGAAACTTTCATGTTTGATCGCTTGTGAAGAATGTAGGACGCCGCATAACATAACAAGTAGCACAAAACCAGCTGTAATTGGTTTCATATTGGTGTGTAAAATCATTCAAAGTGGTCTGTACATGTATACTGTCAGCTGTTTAAACTATAGTATTAGCCTTTCTTTTGAATGGGAATGATGTTGTTTGTTTTATGGGAGATTGACACGTTGCTTTTTCCTGCAATCAACGGTTCATATTAAACAACATGACTCGTTCTATTTCTCTGCTTTTTAACATGGATTTTTATTGGGGAACTTATTTTTTTCCTTCAACTTATTTAATGATAAAGTTACGGTTACAGATTCTTAACTTTTTTTAAAAAAAAGTTAATTTATTTTTGGATTTTATAGAATCTCAAACATAAACTAAATACTTGTTTAAAAAATAAAATTGTCAAAATATTAAATTTTTACCCGGAAATAAGTCGATGAGGACTTAGTCATTGCCAAATAGGCTCATTCTTTTGCTGGACTTTAATTTAGAAGAACTAATATACCAATTTGACAAACAAATAACACAACGACCAGAAGCTAATATTGATTACAACAGAACAGAGTTTAAAGTATTCGCAGAAACAGGGAGGAAAACAACAGTACAGACTACAGAACCGAACAACAAGTTTAAGTATACATCAAATTGAATCGACAACCAACGAACCAAACAAACAAATTCCTAGAGAGAAACTTAAGTAATGAAACACGTCCATGAGCTGCACAACATAACTATCATGAGCCTGGTTTTAGGTCAAGCAGCAGCTCCTTCATTGAGGAGCATCTGATCAAAATGCCAAACACCTGCAAGTCGGTCCAGCCAAACTTATTTTTACAAACAGATAACTGCACTTGATGTATTTTTTTAGAAAACTTTCATTTGAGAATTCTTACCATGTCCTTTGCCCACTCTTCTAAGCTGTGCAACATATTCCGAGATTCTCTTGATAACTTTCACCTTAATTAGAGACCATCAAAGAAAACGGTAAAAGTTTATGTAAGCGTTTGTTGCTTTCACCTTGGACAACAAATATATACTGAATTTGTTTCCTACCTGGTGCCTCAGATACCGATTTTGGACAAAATCAGCCATTTGGGCGTCCCTGTTCTTAACCGCCACCTAATTTCACAAGTAGGAGCATCTCCAAAATCAGTCAAGGTAGTTGATTAGTGTTGAACTGCAACAAGTCTCAAACAATCAACCTAGTGAGCAAGCAAGTTTAAATTGTTTGCCTGAAACTGATTATTATTAGATACCAATGTAAGTGTGATAAGAGACTCCTTAATATCTAATAGTTTCCCTTTTGGAGAGAGAGACAATACTCTTTATGAAACGACTAAAATGGACACCATCATTATCCGTAGATCGTATTAACTTTCACAGGCAGACCAAAGTGTACTTAATGGTATGGTTTTATTTGCATAATTATACCATATCGGATATTATAGAATTGCAGTGTAAAACATTTGTAAGGAGGCTGTACCTTGTGCAGATGATTAAGTTTTTCGTTGGTCAGTTTCTGCAAAGACAATGCAAGCTCCATTGCTACATCACAGGTAGAAATAATAAGAGCTACCCATCAAGATAAATAGGCTGTTTTTGCGTAAATTCACATCATTAAAAACATACCATGTAATGCATCTCCCTTTTCTGCATCATCAAACTCAGATAGTGGCATTATGATTGACTGTAACTTCACTTTTCCCCCACGTTTATTCTGATATGTATTGTGCAACAAAATTTGAAAATTTCCAAGTCCATCATACATGATTTAGGAAGAACCCAAAATTTTACAAAGAAAAAAGGGGTATATATAATAAAAGAAAGAAGAGATTATGCAGATTGTCAAACTACCTGATACTCCATGAAGTTCTCAGCTTGTTCTCTTTCTTCTGTGCTGGATTCTTTGAAAAATCTGCGGAAGAATATTTAAAACAGATCACAAATTCCTAGTTCCGAAATAAACATGAGAAGTAAGCTCCAACAGAGTATTAGAACTCCAAATTTTACCTTGCTAAACCCTTCAGAGCAACATTGTCACGATCAAAGTACGCAAACATGGCATGATAAACATAAGATAGATTGTATTCAACACTGCAAAAGCCAACAACAGGTTGATGTTATCTTATTGATAAATCGACCTCTAGCAACCGCTCAATCATATATTTTAGACAGACAGTAAATTTCTATAGAAATAAAACATCTAGATGTCCAAATGTACAGTATTTTACGACTTATTAACATGAGCAGGCTCCCTAATTGATTTTACAAAGTTAGTGTGTGCGAGTGTGTGTAGAGAGAAAGCAAATTACTCTCCCTTCAATATTTCTACGTGGAATGACTCTCTCTACCTAAGCTATTAAATTGTTTTGATAAATGAATCCTCCATTAGATTTTAACACAGGAAAATAAAATGACCAAATTAACACAAAAATAAAAATCAAGTCCACAAAAATGAGGCTATGACATTTTTATTGACACATGTACAATTGTAACATTTTCTTATAGGGAACTGCAATAATATAATACAATCACAGCTTCCCACACCATCACTCCTTATTAAGAGAAAGTATAGCAATATCCGCCCAAGCTACAAATTAGTCATAGGACAACACATTTATTCTATATAATTTTTATGGGGTAATTTTATATCTTTCGAACAATTATAATGGTGAAATAATAACATTTTTTTAGAGGGACACGTGTTCGTGCCCCTTCCTAAATCCGTCCCGATATGCATAAGAGAAGGACAAAAACTAGAACTTAATATTAAGAGAGATGAAAATGAAAGAACCGACTTGATCTGATCATTGATAACAGCTTCGGAGTCGTTACAATACTTGTGGCGTGCCAGAGAAAGATGAGGAACAGCAGGAACAAGCATGAGCTCCTTTTTCACTTCTTCAAAAGGCTGAAAAACAACCCCTGTCAACGCCTTGTTGCTTGCATGCTTTGAAGCTGAGCAAACCACCACGGATCCATTAAGTTGTTTCGCCGGAGACTTAACGGACAAGGAGATTACTGGAGATAAAGCCGGAGTGGCAGCTCCGAGAATCATACTTGTATGTATAGCCAGAGATTGTTTAAACACGTACAGAGGGGGCTGGAGAACAGGGGAAATGCCTGTGGGAGATGGATATACATGTCCATTTACGTGATGATAATATAAAATATACACTAACACACGCACTTCTATTTTTTGCTCAAAACAGATGTTTTAGCTGACGCTCATTTTTGACTATGCGTGTTTCGTTAACTAAAAAGTATATTACTCCCTCCGTCACTTAAAACGTTTCCTATTTATTAAATTGAGATTATCAAAATATTCTTTTCCTTTCTATTTTAAGCCATAAAAAATAATATCCAATACCCACTACTCCCTCCGTCTCGTTATATGTTGCTCGTTTCATATGTCGGGATTGTTCATAACATGAGACAAATTACTAATTTACGTCTAATCTATAAGACAAAATATAGTCATGAGTGATCTTGTTGAATTCGTATTTATGAGTACTTTAATACAGTGAAGTTTTTATATTTAATACTAATATGAAATTCAAGATATTAACGATCAAAAGTGTGCGTTGACAAACGTGTCCGGAGGAAACATGAAACATATTTAGAGACAGAGGGGTATTCAATACCCACTATTCCATCCACTAATCATTACAAATAATATTCAACACCCACTATTCCACCCACTACTCCAACAAAACAATATTCAATACCTACTATTCCACCCACTACTCCTTAAAAATAATGTTCAATACCTACTACTTCACCCACTACCCAAAAAAACAATATTCAATACCCACTACTCCTTAAAAACAATATTCAATATCCACTACTTCTTACAAATAATATTCAATACTCCCTCTGTCTCTAAAAACATTTCCCATTTACTAAATCGGGACTATCAAAATACTTTTCCCCTTTCTATTTTAAGCCATAAACAATAATATTAAATACTACGTACCCACTACTCCACCCACTACTCCTTAAAAATAATATTCAATACCCACTACTCCACCCACTAATCATTACAAATAATATTCAACACCCACTATTACACCCACTACTCCAAAAAAACAATATTCAATACCAACTATTCCACCCACTACTCCTTAACAATAATATTCAATATCCACTACTCCACCCACTACTCCAAAAAAACAATATTCAATATCCACTACTCCTTAAAAACAATATTCAATACCCACTACTTCCTACAAATAATATTCAATACCCAGTTTTTCTTAAAACCCGTATTTTTAGTCAAACGGGCAAAGTAAAAAGAGACGGAGGGAGTACCCACTTTTTCTTAAAACCCGTGTTTTTAGTCAAACGGGAAATGTTTATCGAGACGGAGGGAGTATAATACATGCATTTTGAATATAATTAAACAATTGTGATAATATATTTATATAAAGAAATTGATAAATTATTTTAAATAATCAAATATTCTCAATCACACTCCCTTCTGTATTTGCTAGACTTGCAATTCTCGATAAATAATGTAAGCATTATTTTTAAAAATTTCGATTATTTTATACAGAATATGCATCAAGTGTACATGACGATAGGGGTAAAGCACCAGAATGTCCATCATTCAAAACCGAATGCACGAAATGTTCATAGGCAGGATGGACCGTCCAAAATATTCATGGACTGTAGATGTACTATACGCGTAAACGATACACAGGTACCATATGAGTGTACTTCAAAATCTGAAAATCAACTGCCACATGCGTATCGAGAATACGCATTCTAAGATGCGTTGTTAGGTTAGGGGACTTACACAATCCGAGATTTACAAACACGAATACAGAACATACACAACCAATTAATGTTAGAAAATGGGAAGTTTGAGGCATATTTATAATATGTTCTTGATGTAATTTCCGGAAACTAACAAGTGGAAGTTGTTCCTTGTAATGAGAACTTAAACTTTCATGTTTGGATCTAAGACATTTTCTTAATGGAATCCATAAGTAAATTGAGTTGGAAGAAGAATTGATTATTGGTTTATTTTAACAGGTTTCAGATTTATTTGTTACAATAGTACTGGAAATTTGGGTCAGTATTTGGATCAAATCCTGATGGAAATTTGGATCAGTACTTGGAGTAAAATCCTGATGGACTTGGTCAGACATCAGATACTGATGGGCTAAATCCTGATGGATATCAATTCCTGACAAAGCACTGAATCCTGATCCTGATGGACACCAAATCCTGATGTTACTGATGACCAAATCCTGATGCTTATGTAACTGAAAAATAAATACTGATGCAGTTAATGCAATTAAATCAGAATATTTACTTTCCTTTTATGGAGTATCAGTTACGTTTTATTCTTGGTATTATATATATACAGAATAGAATAGAACGTTGTGAGAGATACGATACATCCTAAGGAGAGAAAACCATCGTAATCTTCTTTCTCTCTGCTCTCTCAACACATACAGAAGAGATACATAATTCTCAGGCGAACTGAGGTGCTGGTCGCTGTTGATCACTGGTGTATTTGTGAACCCATTGGTCGGTGCTGTTTTATCCTGGAAGTGATATTGCTGCAACCCAATCACAACGTAAGTGGGGCAATATTCTCTTCAAGAACAGCCAAGTCTTCTCGAAGGGCTTGGTGACTCAGCTGTGTTCTCTCTCTCTCTCTCTCTTGTTGTCTTGGCTTAAGCTACTGTGAGAGATAAGTGTTCTTACTTTTCTTGTTAATTACAGTTACTGATTATACTCTTGTTTATGCCTTCGTGTTTTGTTTTGTTAATTGGTTAATTACCTGTTCTTGTTTATTAATATATATCACTGCCTCATTGTTGTGTTTAGTGTAAAATACCCAACAATCTTGAAGAGAATATTTGTGTTATATATTGTTAATTAACAAGATGGTTAACGAAACTGAAACTCCTATTATTGAGACTAGCTCTGGGTCTGGTGTTATTGTACCTACCATGGATTGGACTACGTACCGTTTCCCATAGCCTATTGATTTGTCAGGAATGCCTGATAAATTCAGTGGGGGTGTTGGTTTTTCTCGTTGGCAGAAAAAGATGAAACTATGGTTAACGGTAAAGGGTCTATGGCCGGTGGTGCAGTATGAGAAACCAATTGTGGTTAAGGAGAAAGCTGAAACTGTTAAGGCTTATACCATGTGGGAGGAAAAAGATGGGGTGGCTAGGGCTGCAATTCTGGCAGCTTTAGCGAACACTTTATTCGATGTTTATTCATCTGACTCCTACACTGCTAAGCTCTTATGGGAGAAGCTTGACCAGACACATAATACTGACTCGTAGGGGTTGGAAAAGTATTATGTGGCTAGGTTCCTTGATTTTAAACTGGTGGATACTAAATCCATGACTGAGCAAGTGCATGAGTTTGAGATGTTAGTTCATGCTTTGAAGGAGTCTGGTATGGACTTACCTGAAAAGTTTCAGGTTATGTCTGTGATTGAAAAACTCCCTAAGTCTTGGGAAGAGTTTGCACTCTCCCTGAAAAGACAGAAAGGAGAGATCACTTGGACAAACCTGATGTTGGACATCTCTGTGCAGGAGCAACACAAGTCCAAGCAAGGACATGTGATGCCTACTGAACATGCTTGGAGTTCGAAGGTGAATGTAGTGACTGTAGGACAGAAAAGAAAGTCTGTCACTAAGAAGGAAAACACTAAGTCTAAGGACAAGAACAAGGCTAAGAAACCAAAGGCAAACAAACCATGTTGGTCTTGTGGACAGGTTGGTCATTGGAGCAAGGACTGTCCTGAAAAGAAAGTTAAGAAACCTGTTGTGGGAGCACAAGCTAACACTGTGCTTGCAACCACTGGTGGGTCTATGGTTAACATGGTTGTTGGTGAAGCTGTTGCTTCTGAAACTGACAACGGGCATGTGACCTACAATCCTGTACTTCTTTCCACTTATTCGTCTCATGAATGGTTGATTGATACTGGAGCTAATGTACATATTTGTACTGATATTACTCTGTTTGTATCTTATCAACAGACTCATGGAATGACTGTAACGATGGGGAATGCTAGTGCAGCTCAAGTACTTGTAATAGGAAACGTGGACCTGAAGTTAGCTTCTGGGCGTGTTCTATCTCTCACTAGAGTGCACCATGTTCCTGATATTCGTAGAAATATAATAAGTGGAAGTTGTTTAGTTAAGAATGGTTTTGAAGTTTCTTTGAAATGTAATAAAGTAGTTATTACAAATACTGGTGTATTCTTTGGCAAAGGTTACTTGTCTGATGGATTATTTTTAATAAATGTTGAGCCTGTTTTGGGCAGTTTTATTAATAATAATGTTGTTCCTTCTGTTAATTGTGTTGAATCATCTGATTTGTGGCACGCACGTCTTGGTCACTTGAATTTTGGTGCTCTAAAGAATATGATGAACTTAGAGTTGATTCCAAAATATGCCATTGATAAGAAATCTAAATGTCAAGTATGTGTGACTGCTAAACAAACTAGGAAACCCTTTCATAATGTGGTTAGGGATTCGAATGTGTTAGATTTAGTGCACACTGACATGTGAATTTGGTGGTGTTTTGACCAAAGAACATAATAGATATTTCATTACCTTTATAGATGATTGTAGTAGATACTGTTATGTTTATTTGCTTAAACATAAAGATGAAGCACTAGATAAATTCATTATGTTCAAAACTGAAGCTGAAACACAAACTGGTAAAGTACTTAAACGTTTGAGATCAGATAGAGGTGGTGAGTATACGAGTAACTCGTTTAATGAATTTTGCAAGAACAATGGTATAGTTCATGAGGTAACTCCACCATACACACCTGAGTCTAATGGGGTGGCAGAACGAAAGAACAGAACCTTTAAGGATATGATCAATAGTATGTTGATTAATTCTGGGTTGCCTAAGTACATGTGGGGAGAAGCTCTGAATACGGCTTGCCATATTCTGAATAGAGTTCCTCTGAAACATATGGACAAGACACCTTATGAATTATGGACAGAGAAAAGGACTAGTTTAAAATATCTTCGTGTGTGGGGGTGCCTTGCAAAGGTACTTGTCCCTAAACACAAGAGAAAGAAACTAGGTCCGAAAACTGTTGATTGCATCTTTCTGGGCTATAGGGAAACCACTACGGCTATGAGATTTTTAGTTCTAAAATCTGACATAGACGGAATAGTGGCTAACACTATAGTTGAATTTCGTGATGCAACATTCTTTGAGGATGTGTTCCCTATGAAGACTGATATACCTCAGGGTAATACTGATGATGATCCCACTCACACATCAAGTTTTATTCCTGATCATGTGGAAATGATGACAAATGTGGGGGCAGATCCTGATAGTAGCTCTATTCCTGATGAAGTAGAGGAACCTAGAAGGAGTAAGCGTGCTAAGGTAGTCAAGGATTTTGGAAGTGATTTTATCACTTACAATATCGAGGATGAACCTTTAACTTTTCGACAGGCCATGGATTCTTCTGAATCTAGGTACTGGAAAGGTGTTGTAAAAAGTGAAATTGACTCTATTGTTTCTAATGGAACATGGGAGTTGGTTGATCTACCTCCTGGGTGTTCTACTATAGGATGTAAGTGGGTCTTCAAAAGGAAGATGAATCCTGATGGCTCAATAGATAAGTATAAGGCTAGACTGGTAGCTAAGGGTTTTAAGCAAAAGGAAGGCATTGATTACTTTGACACATACTCTCCAGTTGCTAGAATGACAACAATTTGAATGCTTATAGCATTGGCTTCTGTACATGGTCTTATCATCCATCAAATGGATGTAAAGACAGCTTTTCTTCATGGTGAACTTGAAGAAGAGATTTATATGGATCAGCCTGAGGGATTTGTTGCCTCTGGTAATGAGAGGAAAGTATGTAAGTTAATAAAGTCTATATATGGCTTAAAACAAGCTCCAAGGGACTGGCATAAAAAGTTTGATGAAACTGTTTTAAAATCAGAATTTGTTGTTAATGAAAGTGACAAGTGTGTCTATTACATGGTTAAAGGAAATGAATGTATTATTGTGTGCCTGTATGTGGATGATATTTTGTTGTTTGGAACCAATATTGAGATTATTAATGAGACAAAAAGGTTCTTGAAAAGGCATTTTGAAATGAAGGATATGGGAGAGGCTAGTGTGATTCTTGGTATCAAGTTGACTCAGTCAACTGATGGAATAACCTTGTCACAATCTCATTATATAGAGAAATCTATACTTGAGAAGTATGGTTATTCAAATTGTAGAATCGCAAGTACTCCGTATGATCCTAAAATTGCCCTTGTCAAGAATAGTTCAGGAGTACCTGTGTCTCAGTTAAGGTATTCTCAGATTATTGGGAGTTTGCAGTATCTTGCTAATGGTACTAGGCCAGATATTTCATATTCAGTGTCTAAGTTAGCAAGATATACAAGCTGTCCAAACAAGACTCATTGGGATGCTCTTGATAGAGTGCTTAGATATCTAAAAGGCACCATATATCTTGGTCTGCATTACAGGAGGTTTCCTGGAGTGCTAGAGGGATATAGTGATGCAAGTTGGATAGCTAAGAAGTCTGGTTCCAATGGAGTGACTGGATACCTGTTTACCCTAGCGGGTGGAGCAGTATCTTGGAAGTCTTCTAGACAGACTGTTATAACTCGGTCTACTTTTGAGGCTGAGTTGTGTGCATTAGATGCCACGGGGACTGAGGCTGAATGGTTACATGGACTCATGTCAATGTTACCTGTAGTAAGTCGTCCACTTCCTGCTTTTGCTGTTCATTGTGATAGCCGTACAACTATCGACAAGATAAACAACAAGAAGTACAATTTAACTACATAGAGACATAAGGGACATATCCAAGTTAGACTAAAGTCTATAAGGGGTCTAATGTCTGAAAGGATTATTGCTGTTGAGTTTGTTGGAACTCAAGAAAACCTAGCTGATCCTTTGACTAAGGGGCTTGAGCATGCTGTAGTCCTTAAGTCTAGGTTGGGGATGGGACTGATAGCCCATAATGATTCATCTACAGCGGGAACCCAATACACATGAGAGGAGATCCCTCGAAAGTGTATTCAATGTGGTAATAACAAGTTGTAAGGGTGAATTGGTTGTACCTTTAACTACATAGATTGATACTTATGTATCTGGAGTCTATCCCCTGTAAACCTATAAGGTACTGTCACTGCCAGAATAGCAAGAGTTATTTGAACTCTGAATGGGGTCAAGTCATATGACGAGATGCTAGCAGTACATCTCTGGAGATGCCCAGCTAAGCGAATGTAATTGTGTGGTCGCAATTAGAGGAAAGGGTTATTCCTTGAAGCATTCGACGAACAGGATCGAGACATGACCTTTAACGTCTCAAAGCCGTAGATTAGCACCATAGCCTTTGACTTGTCGTCGTCTATGGAGTGTGGTTACACCAAACGGATAAAGATTCAAGGTGAAACATTCCATCTGAATCCGGTAGCCATCGAAGTAGAGGACTTAGGAGGGTTCAAACTCGGAAGGGTACCTACTCTGAAAAACAAGTCATGATGAGGATAGATATGTATTTGCATTTCTGTATGGATTCGTGGGGGATTGTTAGAAAATGGGAAGTTTGAGGCATATTTATAATATGTTCTTGATGTAATTTCCGGAAACTAACAAGTGGAAGTTGTTCCTTGTAATGAGAACTTAAACTTTCATGTTTGGATCTAAGACATTTTCTTAATGGAATCCATAAGTAAATTGAGTTGGAAGAAGAATTGATTATTGGTTTATTTTAACAGGTTTCAGATTTATTTGTTACAATAGTACTGGAAATTTGGGTCAGTATTTGGATCAAATCCTGATGGAAATTTGGATCAGTACTTGGAGTAAAATCCTGATGGACTTGGTCAGACATCAGATACTGATGGGCTAAATCCTGATGGATATCAGTTCCTGACAAAGCACTGAATCCTGATCCTGATGGACACCAAATCCTGATGTTACTGATGACCAAATCCTAATGCTTATGTAACTGAAAAATAAATACTGATGCAGTTAATGCAATTAAATCAGAATATTTACTTTCCTTTTATGGAGTATCAGTTACGTTTTATTCTTGGTATTATATATATACAGAATAGAATAGAACGTTGTGAGAGATACGATACATCCTAAGGAGAGAAAACCCTCGTAATCTTCTTTCTCTCTGCTCTCTCAACACATACAGAAGAGATACATAATTCTCAGGCGAACTGAGGTGCTGGTCGCTGTTGATCACTGGTGTATTTGTGAACCCATTGGTCGGTGCTGTTTTATCCTGGAAGTGATATTGCTGCAACCCAATCACAACGTAAGTGGGGCAATATTCTCTTCAAGAACAGCCAAGTCTTCTCGAAGGGCTTGGTGACTCAGCTGTGTTCTCTCTCTCTCTTGTTGTCTTGGCTTAAGCTACTGTGAGAGATAAGTGTTCTTACTTTTCTTGTTAATTACAGTTACTGATTATACTCTTGTTTATGCCTTCGTGTTTTGTTTTGTTAATTGGTTAATTACCTGTTCTTGTTTATTAATATATATCACTGCCTCATTGTTGTGTTTAGTGTAAAATACCCAACAATTAATTAGTTGACAAGATCTACCAAAGCGCAAAACAAGAACACACACAATATTTGACGTGGAAACACTCACGCCCCAACTCGTATTATTAATCTTAACAATCTACTATCTACTATCTACTATCTACTATATATATAATAGAGCAACATGTACCATTTTATTCCTACTATTTTACATTTATGCCCTCGTGTAATTTCACTATTTCACCCTACAAAAAATAAATAATATTTACATTGTTAAGAAATGAACCTATGACATCCCAATTATAATGCACTTTTAACTCAACCATTAAGCCAAATACATTTATGTGCAACTATTATAATTCATTAGCTATATACAGCAATGCTTTCTCTTTTTTTATTAAGATCAAGTTCCGACTTTTACATAGATATACCTTGTACAATTATAACATACATGAATGAGAATGTGGTAAGATTATGATATACAATATTGCTAATAAATTAAAAATCCAATTTATAAAACCATTAGTGACTTTCAGTGTAACATTGCCTATTTCTTGAAAAATAAAAATAATGCTTGTTCATAATAAAAAATAATATTTTGTGGTTAAACTTGAATGAAAAATAATCCAACCAAATAATTTTAATGGAACTGAAGTTAAAACTCGATAAGAATCTGATAAACTCGAAAATTTGATAAGAATCGGACAAGCTCGAAAACTCGATCTGAACCTCATAAACTTGAAAACTCAAAAACTCGAACATTCGGTAACTCGAAAAACTCGAAAACTTAAAAAATCGATAAGATTTAAAAACTCGATAACACCTCGATCTCGACTCGTATAGTAAACGAGTCAAGTTCGAATATAAATTTTAGGTTCGATAATTTTTGAGCTTGACTCAACTCGATTCAAACTACACTCCCACACAAATATTCCTATGTTTACTCTATTAATGATATTTATATAATTTATTAGTTGTAATTATATTTTTTTAATTAAAAAATTGCATTAATTCTGCAAAAGAGTGAAATAATATATTCTTTATGACTGAGTATAATTTTCATATAAATGAAATTTAGCACATACATAATTAAATTCTACATATTCATTGAAAGGTGTTACGGTTGCAATTACTAAGTAATTGAAACGTTTGTATATACTTTTTAACAATAAAGAGTCGGAAAAACAACGTTGAAAATACCTGCTCACTAGGAAATACAACAAGTATGTATTTTTTTACCAACACACACAGTATAAAAAATTGTATTGTGGAGATTTCATTAGGGAAAAATGTGATTTCTAACAAAATTCTCAATAAATTGGGACGTCGAAGTGCCAAACAAAATTTTGAAATACACGATATATTTCACCTTAAACTAGAGTGAAGAATCACCAGCCCTGAATCGATTTCAATCAAATATATTGTTGTATAATTAGAGATATAAGAAAGATGGTAATATAAAAAAATTCTAAAAGTTATAATACATATGAGCATGATTAATACAAGCTACAAATTAAAATCTTGAATCATAATAACTAAATCGCAAATAAAAGAAATCTGATCAAATTACAATAAAATTGTTAGTAATATTCACATTGTCATGAATCAAAACCCCCAAAAATCAAACTATAAAAATATTAGTTGATCTTCACACCATCGAGAATCGAAACTCTAACATCTCAGTTCTGAATAAAGTGAATTTAAATTCACGGTTGAAAATATTGAATTAGATGACTATCTTAGCAGATAGTATAAATCTTAGACAAATCCTGTTGAAAATGAAGCTCTCGAGAAAAGAGTTTGTTAAGCTAAATTTAGGCAACACAGCTACAAATTGAAAGGTATTCACGGCCACAAAATTTAACTACTAAAAGCCAAAATATCGCAATATTTTACATTTTAATTAGTATCATTTCACATTTATGCCTTCCAGTTTCCTATGATTTTACTATAAAACTCACCTAAAATCAAATGCTATGAAAACGTTAGTTAATCTTCACATTGTCCAGATCAAACCTGTGACATCTCAGTTATAAATCTAATGAATTTAAATTTATAACTAAAATCATTGAACTAGATGACTAATTGATTGGAAATTAAAATTTTTTGGCCCCAACCTATTAAAAAGTGAGAGCACTTGAAAAAAGAGTTAGTTAATCTATATTTACGCAACATTAAACAAATTTAAGTATATTCATGATCATAACTATTAAAACCAAAATCTTGCAATAAAGCTAGAATATCCCTGTGCCTTGCACGGGTAACAAAGCTAGTATCAATAATACATCAAAACAATAACACCTTAACGGTGTCCCAACCCGATACTTAAGCCAACAATGCTCAAGCACCTCCCAAACAATACTTAAAACTACATCTCTTAAGCTTTCACACCTCTCAAACAAATACAATATGACTATGTATATATAACCACCCAAAACTTAGCTACCAAGACTTACCATACTTGTTCTACAAGTCTTACCATACTTGTTATACAAGTATTCCAATTCTTGACACCTAATTTCCAAACTTTGTGATCAAGATATACCATATATAAAAATTGTCTATACATACAATTATTATCTTTCCCATATATATCTTGAACCACCCAAACCCATACAATCAAATTGGGTTGAAACCCAACAATCCTCCCCTTCAACCCAATACCCACATCGGATTGAACGGTAACCCATCAAGCCATCGACGTCCATTCGCCAATGCCTTCCCTCGAACAAGAATCTCCTCTTGCTCCTCCATTCTTTGAGTGTCGCTAAACCCGTATAGTGACCCTCCAAACCACCGTTCTTCATCATAACGGTATATCCAATCTACAAAATCACGTGCATTAAATACCACGAGTGCTCTTCCACATGTTGAGTCACCCGATACTTGCTTTCACAATCCTTCGACCTCTTGAAGAAAATCACTAGTATCATCCAAACAGTTCACCTGGTTGATCAAGCCATTGAAACAATTGCGATGACCTCTTTCATCTTCTTCCATCTTGAGTCCGAACACAGGATTGATCCACGGTGCAAGTCAATCGCCAAACCACACGTAACTTTGTCTCTACCCGCTTTAGTAGCAATCTCCTTGCAGCAAATCCTTCATCATGCTCTGCCATACCAATTGAACCTCGAACTTTTCCCCAACCTCAAACATCACGAACCCAAACCTCGGCTCTTGATACCACTTGTTAGGTTAGGGGACTTACACAATCCGAGATTCACAAACATGAATACAGAGCACACATAACCAATTAATTAGTTGACAAGATCTACCAAAGCGCAAAACAAGAACACACACAATATTTGACGTGGAAACACCCACGCCCCAACTCGTATTATTAATCTTAACAATATCAATAATACATCAAAACAATAACACCTTAACGGTGTCCCAACCCGATACTTGAGCCAACAATGCTCAAGCACCTCTTAAACAATACTTAAGACTACATCTCTTAAGCTTTCACACCTCTCAAACAAATACAATAGGACTATGTATATATAGCCACCCAAAACTTAGCTACCAAGACTTACCATACTTGTTCTACAAGTCTTACCATACTTGTTATACAAGTCTTCCAATTCTTGACACCTAATTTCCAAACTTTGTGATCAAGATATACCATATATAAAAATTATCTATACATACAATTATTATCTTTCCCATATATATCTCGAACCACCCAAACCCAACATGCGTATCATAAGTCACACACGCATTTGGAAGATGCGTATCTGGGCACTATTCAACGTCATCAAAGAAGTGAGAGAGAGAAGCGATTTTTGGGCTGATTTTTTTCTAAAATCCGGCAAAGTTCTGTTCAGCATCATCCCATAATTTTTTAATCATATGCTATGTACCAATCGACTCGAAATTGCTATATACAGTGAATTCTGAAACAAAATACCTTGGTGGAAGGGGCCAGGCAGAAGAACTTGTTAAGTCTATCAATTGTTAATATTAGTTCTGTTACACTAGTTGCTCCACCAACAGGTTACAAGTCAGTTTAATTCTATGATCTAACGAAGTAAATATATATAGTTGTGGTATACTACGAGCCATGAGATTGCTCAATGGCATCCTCTTTCCACATATGGCTTTAGATTTACAATATTGCATTAGATTTATTATATTGCTCTCTACATTGTGTACGAGGTATCGAGGGGTGTGGTCATAAAGAAGAAAACACATTTGATAAGTGCATAATTTTGCATATTTTTAATACCTATTTATTGCTTGAATTCGTATTTTAATAAATTATTTTGTTGCATTTCAGGAAATTCGTGAAAAATAAAGAAATGACAAAATAAAGAAATAAAGTGCAAAGAAGGAGAAAAAATGAAGAAAAAGTGCAAAAATAAAAGAAGGAGGAAAAAAGAATTAGGAGCTTGGAGCAAATTGGAACATTTCAAACACACCCCAAAACCTTCTTCTGACTTTATATTCAACAGCTGCGTAATGAATTCAAAAGCAATGCAGGAAATTCAAAAAGCAATGCAGGGAATCTTGAAAATTAAAAGGTGCAGCATGACTTTGGTTTCCTTTTCATGTAAACAACTTGTACCTTCATATGTAAACTAGTTAATTAATAAAGCCTATAAATAGAACCCATTAGTATTAGGACAGACCACATAAAAATTAGATTAGATTAGGACATTAGTAGTTCATTTCCTAAATTGTAGTTGTAATTTTCTTTGCAGCTTGTAAACAATTATTTTCTTAATACGTATCTATTTTGTTTCTACTGTAATTAGATTAATTCGAAGCTTCATTATTTCTCCCCTGTTTTACCCAGATTTTAAATACGTACGGTTTTTAGAAATTAGAATACAAACCCCAACCCAGCTTACTTCTCTCTATTTTCTTCTCTCCACAAAACCACAACCCCTCCCCTGTTCAGTTTCTTCACTTCCATTTTAAGAACCCAATTCCCCTGTTCTTGTACCACTCCATCCAATCCCCCCGTCTTCGAATCTCAACACCAAACCCATCAATCTCTCCTCTGTGCTCTTCCTTCCCACAAATACAAACACAACCCATCTCCCGTTGTTGGCTCTTTTTCTTCCAGTTGCGAACCCCCCAACCCATTTTGATTTCAACGAGTTATGGTTGTTTCAAGACTAAATTTCGGCTTAGTTTCCGCGTTGTTCGTGTAGTACTGCTTATTCGTTTTGTAATTTTGCGGTTTGAGTTTTAGTGCTGGAAACTGTTTATTGCTTTACCGGGTTGTATCGAATTGCTGTGGTTCGAATTGTGCTTTATGTCCAAGTTTATTGACTGAATTGCCTACGAGTTTCTTTGAGTTCCCTTGCTGGGTTCGAGAGTCCCCTGATTTTGTCGATGTTGTTTGTTTTGCCAGTTCTGTATTTAAATGTTGTCGAGTTGTTTACTGAGTTCTTGTTTCGGTTTCTGTGGCTTCGTTCTTACGGTTGAATTGTTACGTTTCTGAGTTTTCCGAATGCTGTGTAGTGCTGAGTTTTGTTTTTATTTTTCGTCGATTGTCTGTAAATTACTGAGTCCAGTGTCTGATTTCTTTCCAAATTCGAACCACTGAGTTGCTTGTGTCGCTGCGTTTTGAGTTTGAATTGCTGCTAAGTTTTGCTTCTGAGTTTGTGTTTCGTGTGTCAATTGCCTGTCAACTGTTGTTGAGTTATTGTATATTGTTGCTGTGCTGCTTGTTTCTCCGAATTCGTTATTTATCAAATTAGTTGCTGAGTGTACAGCCGAGTTTTGATGTATTGAGTTGAATATAGGTTGCGGTTTGTTGTTGTTAATTTTAGCCTTGGTTTTTGGTAGTACTAGTAATAATTATGAGATTTGTTATTCCGTTTTGCTGTCTGAGCTTTGCAAACGCTGCTTGGTTTGTTACTGGTTAATTGAATTTGCGAGGACATCTTGTCCAATTTCTTTTCTACAATTTACTGTAAATAACGTTATTTAAAAAAAAAAACTTTTAGAATAAAATTTAGTTTTAATTTGAATTTAGAATAATTTAGTTAATTAGTTTAGAATTAGAATAAATTTAATTTTCTTTAAAAGTGGTTAAAATTTTATTTTTAGAAGTTAATTAGTAAAAACCAATTTTCCAAAATCCAAAATTGATCTAATCCGATTAAATTAAAAATTAAGGATCGCGAAAATTTTAGTCCCTGTGGATCGAATCTTAAATATTAAAACGATGATCGTGCTCTTGCGATAATTAAATTGTTACATTTTCACCACATCAAGTTTTTGGCGCCGCTGCCGGGGACTATTTATTTTTCGCGCCTTAATTTTTAATTTTTTGGGTTAATTTTATTTCTTGTCTTATTTTTGTCTCGTTTTTTTTAGGAAAGCTTGAGATTTCGGAACTCTTTTCAACGGAGCGTGGAAAAATTGGAATATTTTGGAAAGCTTGCTTCGGTAACCGTATCTCACTCTTTTCGGCCTTTTTACTTTTAGAAAATCACAAAAAAATCAAAAAAATAAAAAATCCCAAAAAATTTAAAAATTGAAAAAATCCAAAAAAATTAGTTGTAAATACATAATTGTTGCATCATGCATTTAATCACTTAGGGCACATCATCTAGATTTTTATTTTCTTATTTTTAATTTTTTGTACCTTATAATTGTGGTGATCGCTGGAGGACCCAAAGGTACGTTAATTTTTATTTTTCTTTAATTTAGGACATGTAGTGTAAGCATCCATAAATGTTTATAGCCTTTTATTATCTCGTTGTTTGTTGCATCATTTAGCCTTTATAAAATTAATTAGACATTTGCCCCTAGGAATTTCGCGCTCAATTAGGAAGGTACCTAAGAAACGAAGTAATCATTAATTATTCCGACTCTTTGGTGTCTAGGCAAGTGAAAGCTTACCTGGCCAATTAGGATTTGGTGTCTAGGCTGGTGTTTAGCCTCTTGGCAATGCTTGCACCTACCTGGCCAAATCGGTCCGAATAAATTCTGATTTACCGAGTCTTTGGTGGTCCTTAAAGTCAGGAGCAAGGTCTAGTTTATTTTATTAAGGAACCCTAGATATAGGATTTTTCTTTTAATTTTTCACCATTTCTTTTTGTGTGTTTGAATTTTTTTTTTCTTTGTACACTACATGTCCGATGAGTAATAATGCGATGTCATGGAGGACCCCTGAAACTTACACATACTGTGAAATTTGTGGTATTTATGGTCACCTTGATTTTGAATGCTCTTACAATACTTACAATGCTCCATTCGGACAAGTGAATGATTATCAAGGAAGATACGAGTCCAATCCGTACTTTAATGCATATAATCAAGATTGGACGAATCAACCGAATTTTTCATACACAGACAACAATTTTCAGAATTTCTCATATCATGATCAACAACAATTTCATCAACAATGTGAGCAATCATCATGGCATCAATATGAATATCCTCCACCGCCAAATTTTCAGGTTCATGAAACCAATGCAAATGAGCTATCTGATCGATTATTGAGCGAGTCGTTGAAACTTCTAATGCAAACTCAAAAGGATCAAGAGGAGTCCTTGCAAAATTTGAATGAGATAAACACTCGTAACAAGATGATGGAAGCTAAAATTTCAAAATTGGCTAGCTTTTCTACTGCATGGCAACCTGACCCTACACCGCCGCCATCTATACCACCCGAAGATGAAATGGATTCGATCATTCTTACATGTGATCAAGAGGAAAATAGTTTTTCGGTGTGTGTTGATGATGTACATATTGAAATAGAAGAGGAGCTTTCCACTGATGTTAAGATCAATGATGTTGTTATTGTTGAGGATGTTGTGAGTATGGACGAGAATTTGTGCTTAAAGGTTGACATGATGTCAAAAATTGTCTGAGAAGATTTTTCTCCAATTTTGCTTGATAATCCATTCCAAACAGCTCTTACCCTTAAATTCTCGGAAGAAGGAGATAGTGATAATTACTCCTCATTCATTGATTTAAAAAGCTAAGAGGATCAATTAGTTCCAGAGAAAGTAAGGAATGGAGAAGAACCACCACCCGAGCCTCCACCTCACATGAATATTAAGGGAGTTCGGCGTTTTCGAGGCTGTGAATTTTATCGTTGCTTTATCACAAACTTTTCCAAAACTACATATTTTCTTGATCAATTGATTATTGATGTAGTAGTTAAATTTGCTAATGCTTGTTTGGAAACTTTGTGCAGAATTAAAACAACGGTTGATGCTCTTGATTTTATTCGTGGTGGTCTCGTGCAACAGATTTTTGGTCTTTTTGGAGTGGCACCATGCTTCGACATTCAGTGCCTCGACACTTCATGTTTATGCATTAGGGGAGTTTTTCCAAATTTTTTATTTATTATTATAATTTATTTATTTATTTATTCTGTAATTTTTAGGATTTTTTGTTTTTTTTAATTTTCCTCTTTTATATAATTGTTCATCGAGAATTCATCCCCACTGATTGATTTAGTAGGGCCATGCAAATATTTTTTTGTTGTTGAAAAAGAAGGAGCATTGTGTGGCTCGAGGAGGACTTTGGAGAGTAGGGTTGGAGCTAAAAGAAAAGAAAGCGGAAAGCTAGTACATAGCTTGTACTATTTCACACCTAACCGCTAATCTTTGAAACCTTATAATCAATGAGTTTTTGTCTGTGTTGAATATCATCATTTCAGATATACAGAGCGTATTCACCCAAATCGCTGAAAACTCCAACCTCCCAAGGAAAAGATCTCACAATCTAGCTGTCTTGAAAATGGCAATGCAGGGAAGCTTCTCGATTGCTAGAGTTAATCCTACTTCCATTCAGGAAATCAACACCATCCGGGATGAGCAGTTTCGAGCTTGGGCACAATTTCTGAATGAACATTCAGTAATTAGCTATGGTCTAGTTACACCAGTGCCGCTTAACCATGATGCCTTGCGTGAATTATATTGCAGTGCAGTTAACACTTCTGGAAATGACGGGTGTGCAATCACCTATCAACTGTTTGGTAGGTCGATTAGGGTCACTGAACGAGATGTTAATCGAATTCTTCATTTTCCTATGGAAAATCTCGTTTCTGATCCTACACCTGACCAGATTAAAAGTTTTTTTCGTCTTATAAGGTACCAAGATGGTAATTTCAATACTGGTAATCTCTCTAGATCATATCTAACCCAGTATTGGAATTTCTTCTTCCACATTCTTAACCATGTTTTTTCCTCAGAAAGAACAAATCTGGATCGAATATCTGAATTTATTCAAACAATAGGGTATGCGGTCGCCAACAATTTGAGGATTAATTTTGGTAAGATAGTGCTTGGTCAAATCATTTTGAAGATGAAGCAACTAGGAACAAGGGATGTCCAGACTCAAAGTGTCAAATGTCTATATCCAAGATTTCTACAGCTAATATTAAATGATTTTTTGAGTGATGTAGACATGATACGCTTGGACAATGGTAGAGATGTGGAATGTTCTTCCATGAAGGCGAATGTAATTAATTACATAAGCAATAAGAGCTATACGGATGTGCCTACAGTCCTAACTGAATATCTAAAGACTGTCCCACTTCCGTTGTTACCAAGACCAGTAAGAGCAGCACCACAAAAGGAGTTTGCTACAACAGCCACTCTACCTCATTCTAAACGAAGTAAACCTAGCGAACCCGAGACATACGAGGGAAACTTGGGTCTTGTGCCATTTAATCCATTCAAGTTTAACCTCCCAGAGAGAAAATCCCTGGATCTTTTTCCAGATTTACCACTTTTTACCAGTGGTCGACAACTTGCTTCACGAGAGGATGGAAGCTCACGAACTTTCATTGCACCATCCGACAAAGGGCCTAGGATGATTTCATTTGCAGATACGCATCTCGGTGGAAGTTTTGGACAAGAGTTGAGAGAAGCACGAGCAGGACATGAGAGTGGGCAACATACTCAACCACATGCACCTGTAACCAGAACGGAATACAACAGACTCCTTGCACGGGTCCAATCACTGGAGAACGAGTTACCACATATCCGTGAGTCCATTGCAGAAATAAAAAATTTGCAACTTATTCCAAAATGATGCATTCCAGGATAACCCAACTGAGGGGAAGAAGGTGGATGAGCAAGAAGCTAATAGGCGTAATAAAGGCAAGAAAAAGGTTGTGAACACGGATTTAAATTTATTTTGGGGAAGGAAAAGCTAAAGGGAGTATTCGTGCTATGCGGAAAGAATTAAGCAAGGAAAACTTGAAGATATGTTCAGTCTAGAGGAACAATTATCTTGCTTATTTTCAGGGGAGTTTTCGTTCACTTTTGTTCATACCTCATTTTTTTTGCATTTGCATACATTGAGGACAATGCATGATTTAGGTATGGGGGAGGGTTCTTAGTGTAAATACATAAAAATTGAAAAATCCAAAAAAATTGAAAATTAGAAAATTAATTGACTCGTCTCATAGTGTGTTAACAGGGATAGGTACACATCTTGTGAGCTTATTTTGCATAATTATTTGACATGTCATATCTCTGAAAGTTATTTGTTACTTGATGATTCCTTGTACGTGCTTGCGAAAATTATAAAACTTGAGATGTGTCTTTGTCAAATTTAGTGAGTACTAAAGCATGCTTTCACCTTGTGAGATCTTGAGCCTAATTTATGATTGGTACATTTTATATCGACCAAATTTTATTGTTGTGTGTAGTTCATCATTTGGATAGTTGCTCTAGAACTTGCTTTAAACCATTTTGAGATTACAGGATATCTGCATGCATGAAAATGATAAAGGCACTAGGATTAACCGTATCTATCCAAACAGAACCCTTGAATCATATATCCTTAGTGAACCCCTTTGAGCTTTATATCCGTTATTTTTTGTGTATCACCAATCTAAATTCTTGAGCCTACTTGTTTATTCTTCTCTTGATTTACTAGTAGAGCATTTTGATTCATTTGGGGGTTGGTGAGTGCATAGTGTGGGGATTTCTTTGTTAAAGTGTGAAAATTGGGTGGGAAGAAAAAAAATGAAAAAAAATGAAAAAAAGAAGAAAATAATAATAATAATAATAATAAAAGGAAAAAAAATAAAAATAAATGGTCAAGTAGAGTTGTGTTCATTGGTTTGTGCAATATGAAAATGGAAAAGTACATGGCAAAATGTGCTTGGGGTTTAATGCTTGTGAGAGTCTGATCACCTTTTACATGATCGAAATTTCATGTTGAGTGCTTTAATCAGAAATGAACATTGTGCTCTATTAGTTTGTCAAGTTAACCATTTGTTAGCCTTTTTCTTGATTCCCTACCCTTCACCTTAGCCACGTTACAACCTTTAATAAAGACCTTTTGATTTGTGCATGCATGTATACAAAGTAGTGGAGATTTGGTGGACAACCAAGCATATGGTAGCACATGATTTAATTGATTGAACTTGAGCGAATACACTTCACCTAAACACTTGTGTGATTTGAGAGTTATGTGAGATTTTCTATCCATAGCATATTACTCATTGAATGCGGCATTGATATATATTTCATGATCTTTTTGTCTATCTAGACTGTGTGCTTACTTGGATAGTCTTGTGCATATGTAAGTGAACAGACTTTCAGTATTGTGCAATTGAGGCTTACTTGTGTGGAGTACGATGATATGTTGCATACTTGAGACTTGGCAGAAAATAAAATAAGATTTTATGGGTATATCTTCTGTAAACCCTTAGGAGACAGCACTCCTCCTGTAGAGATCGTCTATGGCTTTAACGGGTTGGTAAACCTAAAATTATCCGTGATTCCTACGACAGTGAGTATAGGTTTTATTCTGCATTCTTTTTTCTTTTTGTTTTACTCGAGGACGAGAAAAAGATAGGTATGGGGGCATTTGATAAGTGCATAATTTTTCATATTTTTAATACCTATTTATTGCTTGAATTCGTATTTTAATAAATTATTTTGTTGCATTTCAGGAAATTCGTGAAAAATAAAGAAATGACAAAATAAAGAAATAAAGTGCAAAGAAGAGGAAAAATGAAGAAAAAGTGCAAAAATAAAAGAAGAAGGAAAAAAGAATTAGGAGTTTGGAGCAAATTGGAACATTTCAAACACACCCCAAAGCCTTCTTCTGACTTTATATTCAACAGCTGCGTAATGAATTCAAAAAGCAATGCAGGAAATTCAAAAAGCAATGTAGGGAATCTTGAAAATTAAAAGGTGCAGCATGACTTTGGTTTCCTTTTCATGTAAACAACTTGTACCTTCATATGTAAACTAGTTAATTAATAAAGCCTATAAATAGAACCCATTAGTATTAGGACAGACCACATAAAAATTAGATTAGATTAGGACATTAGTAGTTCATTTCCTAAATTGTAGTTGTAATTTTCTTTGCAGCTTGTAAACAATTATTTTCTTAATACGTATCTATTTTGTTTCTACTGTAATTAGATTAATTCCAAGCTTCATTATTTCTCCCCTGTTTTACCCAGAATTTAAGTACGTACGGTTTTTAGAAATTAGAATACAAACCCCATCCCAGCTTACTTCTCTCTGTTTTCTTCTCTCCACAAAACCACAACCCCTCCCCTGTTCAGTTTCTTCACTTCCATTTTAAGAACCCAATTCCCCTGTTCTTGTACCACTCCATCCAATCCCCCCGTCTTCGAATCTCAACACCAAACCCATCAATCTCTCCTCTGTGCTCTTCCTTCCCACAAATACAAACACAACCCATCTCCCGTTTTTGGCTCTTTTTCTTCCAGTTGCGAACCCCCAACCCCTTTTGATTTCAATGAGTTATGGTTGTTTCAAGACTAAATTTCGGCTTAGTTTCCTCGTTGTTCGTGTAGTACTGCTTATTCATTTTGTAATTTTGCGATTTGAGTTTTAGTGCTGGATACTGTTTATTGCTTTACCGGGTTGTATCGAATTGCTGTGGTTCGAATTGTGCTTTATGTCCAAGTTTATTGACTGAATTGCCTACGAGTTTCTTTGAGTTCCCTTGCTGGGTTCGAGAGTCCCCTGATTTTGTCGATGTTGTTTGTTTTGCCAGTTCTGTATTTAAATGTTGTCGAGTTGTTTACTGAGTTCTTGTTTCGGTTTCTGTGGCTTCGTTCTTACGGTTGAATTGTTACGTTTCTGAGTTTTCCGAATGCTGTGTAGTGCTGAGTTTTGTTTTTATTTTTTGTCGATTGTCTGTAAATTACTGAGTCCAGTGTCTGATTTCTTTCCAAATTCGAACCACTGAGTTGCTTGTGTCGCTGCGTTTTGAGTTTGAATTGCTGCTAAGTTTTGCTTCCGAGTTTGTGTTTCGTGTGTCAATTGCCTGTCAACTGTTGTTGAGTTATTGCATATTGTTGCTGTGCTGCTTGTTTCTCCGAATTCGTTATTTATCAAATTAGTTGCTGAGTGTACAGCCGAGTTTTGATGTATTGAGTTGAATATAGGTTGCGGTTTGTTGTTGTTAATTTTAGCCTTGGTTTTTGGTAGTACTAGTAATAATTATGAGATTTGTTATTCCGTTTTGCTGTCTGAGCTTTGCAAACGCTGCTTGGTTTGTTACTGGTTAATTGAATTTGCGAGGACATCTTGTCCAATTTCTTTTCTACAATTTACTGTAAATAACGTTATTTAAAAAAAATAATAAAACTTTTAGAATAAAATTCAGTTTTAATTTGAATTTAGAATAATTTAGTTAATTAGTTTAGAATTAGAATAAATTTAATTTTCTTTAAAAGTGGTTAAAATTTTATTTTTAGAAGTTAATTAGTAAAAACCAATTTTCCAAAATCCAAAATTGATCTAATCCGATTAAATTAAAAATTAATGATCGCGAAAATTTTAGTACCTGTGGATCGAATCTTAAATATTAAAACGATGATCGTGCGCTTGCGATAATTAAATTGTCACATTTTCACCACATCAACATGCCAATAAAGGGTTGGTGCAGTGGTTGAGCTTCTCCAAGAGGGGTCAAGAGTTCGACTCCTGGCATGTGGGTGTGTTTAACTATAAAAAAAAAAACAAACACGTTAGTTACGATTGTCAATTATTCGTGCCACATTTTTTTCTCACACACAAGCCAATGGTCTTCATGGAAACAACCTCTTCATTCATTTTTTTGAGTGAGGGTAAGACTGTATAGTGTTAGGAATCTGCCCGATTCCCTGCGAATGCGGAAGCGATTTGGTAAATATGTGCGCTTAGATCCCACAAATATACATGATAGTAATGAAGCAACAAACCAACAATACAGTAAAAGAGACAAGAGATTTAACGTGGTTCGGCCCAGCCTACATCCACAAGAGCAACAACTTCACACTAGATAAAAGAGATTACAATATCCGGGTATCCGGCCCCTTGAATTTCATACAAAAATTCAGCCCTACAATACCTATTATGTATATCCCCAACTCACTGAAGTGTTTATCTCAAAACCTCCCCTATCACTGTTTCCCGACAACCTTTATTTCTCTCCCTCTCCCAACCCGGACAGTGCCACACAAGCTGATAGAAAGACCCCCTGCAGCGGGACCACCTCCGATGGCTGCAGTCAGACCCAAGTACCCTAAGGAATAGTTTAGGCACGGGGACCTTCTATCCCGACACTTCCTGAAAGCGGGCTAAACCGGCTCTCCTACTAAACGGACTATCTAGCAGCTATAGAGAGAGAGAAGAGAGAATTTTGGTGTAATGTTACTAATGAAGGAGGTGAGTATTTATAGGAGTAAGGAATGGGGTTGGTAGGAGAATGGGGTTGGTGAAATGCACATGGTTGGTGGATTTTTGAGTTTGGCAAGAACTGTAAGGACTGCTGCCTAACAATCTCCCCCTCTTTCCAAACTCACACCTCTTCACTTGCAATCCATATCTGCGCCCCGTTTCCAAATAAACAAACTTCTCTACCCCAACGATTTCCAAAGCTCCCCCCCCGAGTCCAAGACTCCAAACTATACCCTAGTTTGCACATTCATTCTCGAATGCCCACTTGCTATACACACAAGTGTACCATTGACCTCTATTTGTCCAACTACATACATGTGAAGCAATCTGTTGTATACACACATACTCACTTGATTCACGTCGGCCAATCCCATATGTAGTCCATCACACACATAAGTGTGACCATCACACACACAAGTGTGAACATCGATCTTTCATTTACTCCCCAACTGCATATCAAACAAATCAATCTGTTGCATGGTTCACTGCTCACTTGATTCGTGTTGATCGATGGCCATATGCAGCTGCAACACACCAACTACTCGTTGATGTCGTGGAAGCACTTTGACCAAGCATCCATCCCAGCAGTCTTTGCACCATCGTCTAGACTGGAAGGCAATACAACCGCAGCAGTATCCTTCAAGTCACTCTTCCCTCGTGCACGAGATAACCAGATTTTCGAAGTTCCAGTACGTTCTGGCCACGTACTAATCAGACGATATATTCCCCCACGTAGCTCTCCCTTCATCCGAACCACACGGCCTCTTTTGATATTCATAGCTCCCCCTACTACAGAGCATCTGTAGCCTTCTGAAGCTAACCAACCGATAGATATTAGATTCTTCCTCAGCTTAGGCACATATCTTACCCCGTTCAAGTTGCGAACTATTCCATCGAACATTTTGATTTTCACAATTCCAATCCCCTTGATCTCACAAGTAGATCCATCAGCCAAAGAAACTATTTCATTCTTTGTATCTTGGAATTTGTCAAAATGCCCCCTCTCGGAACATACATGGTAAGATGACCAATATCCATTCTCCTGGAGAACTAGTGCCTCGATTGAAGACGGTGCAAACATCTTCACAATCGAGAGTAACCACAGCCAATGATGCATCTGGATCCTTCTTATTAAGCGGACAATTCGGCCTAATATGACCCCACTCCTTGCAACCAAATCACTGCATGCCCTTTTCACTGTATCTGGATTTACCCCTGCTATTGGTAGATCCTCTCACAGCACCCCTTCCTCTATTATTTTGACTACGCAAAGCCAAAACTATCATTCCTTCCTTGTCACCATCCTGGTTCTTCCTTCCAGCATTTGACAAAAGTGCTGACTGAACCTCCTCCATTTTTAACGTGTCCTTTCCGTACAAAATGGTTGTGACCAAATGATCGAATGACTCCGGAAGCGAAGTAAGAAGAATAAGGGCCTTATCTTCTTCCTCCAATTTTACATCAACCTTTTCAAGTTGATCAACAATACCAATAAACACATTCATGTGCTCAATAACATTGCCTTGAGTTGCCATCTTCAGCTTGTATAACTCGCGCTTCAGATTTAACTTTGTAGTCAAGTTCTTCCCGAGATATAATGTCTCCAACTTTGACCATAATTCCTTCGGCGTGCTTTCGTCAACAACATTATTGATAATGTTATCAGCAATGCATAGCCTGATGGTACTCATGCATTGCGACTCATCATCCTCCCAATCTTCATAGCTCATCTTTGTTGGTTTTCCCTCCTTCCCCTTCAAAGCCCTTGCTACCTTCTGTTGGGTTAGGATATCCTTTACCCTTCTCTGCCAAAGAGTAAAACTTCATTTACCATCATATGGAGTCACCGTGAATCCTTTAATACTTGCCATGATCTCCGTTTGCACACACACAAACCAATCCAAACAACTAAATCAATTGTTCAGGTAAGTGTAAGAAACAATGGGAGCACTTCCGTAAAAACGGCGCCAAATTAGACAACCACTTTTCTTAACGACTTTCCTTCGGCACCAATAATTTAGACACAACTAGCTCTGATGCCAACTGTTAGGAATCTGCTCGATTCCCTGCGAATGCGGAAGCGATTTGGTAAATATGTGCGCTTAGATCCCACAAATATACGTGATAATAATGAAGCAACAAACCAACAATACAGTAAAAGAGACAAGAGATTTAACGTGGTTCGGCCCAGCCTACATCCACAAGAGCAACAACTTCACACTAGATAAAAGAGATTACAATATCCGGGTATCCGGCCCCTTGAATTTCATACAAAAATTCAACCCTACAATACCTATTATGTAAATCCCCAACTCACTGAAGTGTTTATCTCAAAACCTCCCACTATCACTATTTCCCAAAAACCTTTCTTTCTCTCCCCCTCCCAACCCGGACAGTGCCACACAACCTGATAGAAAGACCCCCTGCAGCGGGACCACCTTCGATGGCTGCAGTCAGACCCCAATACCATAAGGAATAGTTTAGGCACGAGTACCTTCTATCCCGACACTTCCTGAAAGCGGGCTAAACCGGCTCTCCTACTAGACGGACTATCTAGCAGCTATAGAGAGAAAGAAGAGAGAATTTTGGTGTAATATTACTAATGAAGGAGGTGAGTATTTATAGGAGTAAGGAATGAGGTTGGTGGGAGAATGGGGTTGGTGAAATTAGAGCTGTTAACGAACCGAGCCGAGCCGAGCTTTGAGCTAAACGAGCCGAGCTGAAATTTTTTTCTTAACGAACCGAGCCGAGCCGAGCTTTGTTAACGCACAAAATGTTTGTTCGAGCTCGAGTTCGTTAAGAAATCGAGCCGCACACGAGCTTTTATCGAACGTCCTTAACGAGCCGAGCCCTTAACGAACCGAGCTCTTAACGAGCCGAGCTCTTTAATAATAATAAAATATTATTATTTTATATATAATATATATAAAAAAATATATAAAAAAATAAATTATTATTATTTTATACAATTTTTTTCGAGCTTTTAACGAGCCGAACCGAGCCGAGCCGAGCCGAACTCGATTCGAGCTCGAGCCGCACACCCTAAAGCTCGGCTCGAGCTCGTTAAGCTTAACGAACACTTTTTTGTGTTCGAGCTCGAGCTCGAGTTCTTAACGAACCGAGCCAAATTGAGCCCTTAACGAGCCGAGCTCGAGCTTGCTCACGAACAACTAGTTTCGTTAACAGCTCTAGGTGAAATGCATGGTTGGTGGATTTGTGAGTTTGACAAGAACTGTAAGGATGGCTGCCTAATACATAGATTGTACTCTCCCAGAACCTACGATAAGCAGAATATATTGGATATGTTTTGTTTGATTTTCATTAGATAAACTATATTGCATTAACAACTTTTGAAGATTTTGTAGCATATTTAATATCTATTTTGCTCTAAATTAGCTTATCTATATTTTTCTGGATTGTTGTTTAAGTGCAAACTAAAAAGCAATTAGCTTACATTAAGTTTTCTTTGGAATTTTTTTTTCTTAGTAAGGCTCTTTCGAAATCCTAGTAATAGCTTCACCAACTCATCCATATAAGCTTTCTGGGCAATTTTGTTTTTTCGGAGTAAGGCTCTTTCGAAATCCTAGTAATAACTTCACCTGTAGAAAGTCAAATTTGCAGCTTCTTTAGTTTTTACCTCTGTGGCACCATCAGACAACATACACAATGTGCCCATTTTCTAGCGCAAAATATGCTACTTAAAATTAGCTCTTTCTGTTGTTTTAGATGCTGCCATCGTTTCTGGATTTTTTGCTTCAGCCTGTAGTTTGCCTTGTAAGAATCTTGCTAATGCTATCGAAGCTGTACGCGAAAATGAGAAGTTGCAATGCAAAAGCTTCTTTGACTGCACCATGAAAGGTTTTGAAATTCGCAGCCACGGGATTTTCTACAAAGGATTTATGAATCACTTCTTCCGGACTTCCGCCCCTGTAGTGGTACAATTCCCTCTATCTAGTTGTCTCTTGTAACCACATTCTTACTCACATTACACTACGATTTCCTTTGCACAAACAAATAATTTGGCACATACCATCACTTGATGTCTTGGCAAATGATACCGGTTGTGTTTTGGTTTGCACGTTTTTTATGAATTCTTTTGCAGTTGACGTGGTTTTGCTTTGAAAATGTCCGAGCTGCGTTTCAGAATCGGCTTTAATAAGAGAACTACTATCAAAGTCGACCTGCTTCTCAAGCTTTAGAGAGACGGAAACAGGCCTTACATCTGGACTATTATCTCAACTCAGTCACTCAATTTTACTAGAATATGAAGACTACTTTGAAGAAAGGTTCCTAATATATCAAGACTACTTGATTTTGCATTAGAAGTCGAAGTGTAACTTAATGACAACGGACCCGTTTGTGGAATCTTATTTTTAAGAAATAAGTTACTTATTCTGGAAAAAAATTAGGAAATATATACTTTTTTCTGAAATAAGTAACTTATTTTTGCAAGATAACGAATATTAAACTCCCGATACACATTTTTGTTTAAAAAAAGTATGTAAATACGAAATTTTTCCAGAAATAAGTAACTTAAAATTGTTTGTCAGATTTGCCAAACGCCCCGAATGTTGGTTTTAGAATACATTTCAATTTTATATTAGAAGTCCAATCTCTCTCTCTCTCAGCAAGAAAAAGAGAGAAAGAGACCGAAAGCTTTATGCAAAATTTCAAACCCTTTTTGTCAATCAAATCTCTCTCTCTCTCTCTCTCTCTCTCTCTATCTCTCAAGAAATTCTACAATTAACATGTTTTCCAGGCAACAAGCAACAATAAAGAATCGTTCTGCATTCTTTTTCAAGTATAAACCATATGGTTCTACAAGTGCAGCCCAGTTGTATTTTCCCCCAAAAGAATACATGATTCAAATTAAAATTGATTACAAACTGTAACTTGAAAAAACATGTAGCAAACTTGGTAGAAAAATAAAAAAAATATTGTGGTAATGTTGTAAGCGTAAAACTCAAGATTAACCAACAAAATCATCAACACGAAGGACAATTAAAATGTCATATTTAGAAATACTACTTCATCAAGACTCAAGAGTAGCATCACCTACAATGACCCCAAAGCATTCATATTACAGACCTAGATAACTACTACATAGCTACATAGCAAAAGAGTAAAGCAAGACAAGTAAAGTAAAAATAGGTGTGTATTGAGGCGACTAATCGAGTGGGAAGGGTTCCTTAGTAGGATCAATTTCGCAAATGATGGTCCCGTCATCAAGAGGGGAAAGGTCCTCACGAACACGAAGAATGAACCCCATATTCTTTCCATCGATCTCTTTCACCAACACCTTTATCTCGTCCCATCCCAACAGCCGAGCTACTATGTCGTACAACAAATTCATGATCGCCATTCCCTCAGATTTTCTTAGACAGAGAGAGAGAGAGAGAGATTTTCTTTCACAGAGACACGAGAGAGATGGATGGAACCCAAGCAGTATATAGTACTCCGTATATACAACGAAAGTAAGTGTTTATTTACAAGAAAACCCTTACTCACAATATAAATGGACCATTTTGCCCCCCAGTAAAAGTATCCGCATTCTAGAACCATCTTCAACAAATATCTACTATCCAGTTGGAGTAAAAATATCCTTTCCCCCTTTATTAACCGCCCATTCTTTATTATTTTAAATCTTTCGAGGAAACTTTTAAAAACCTGATGAGAAAACAATAATGTACTAAAATATTTTTTATATTTGAAAGAATTATTATATTTATCAGTACTCCCTCTATAACAACTGATTATTTACCTTTAGGTAGGAAAGATTGTCTAAACGTATTATAAGATGCACGTAAATTATAGTTTGATAACTTATTTTTATAATTTTTATTTTTTTATAAAAATAAAACAATCTTATTTTTATATAAAAAAAATTGAAAAATAATTATAAATCCACCTTTAAAATGCACTTTAAAATGTGTCGGATAAAAAATTGGTTGGGTCGACTAAGGGAGTATATTATAGCCATGGTTGTAAAAATCGGTAATCGGTATAAATCGGTTGAGGTATCGATTTAATATTAATCGGGGATTAATCGGAGTATTAATCGGATATTATAATAATATTTAATATATTAGTCTAATTTACCATTAAACATATCATTTTAATTAAATTCATATTATTAATCGGATTTCAAAAATCGAATCGATTGGTTACTTTATAAAAGATTAATCGGGGATTAATCGACTAAATCGGGAATTTTTAGAACCTATTTATACCAAAAGGTTCAATTTATTATTTTTGGTTATGTTGAATTTCGAATAAAAATAAACACTTGTAATAGTTGGCTTCATCATTCTTATTTCGATTCATCAATTTTAGTTGGAATCATGGTATTAATTTTGGTTGAGTTACAATTGCTTTTCTTTTTTCTTACTAGACCCTAATTTATGGTTGAGAAATCACAACTAAGAAGGTTTTGTTTTGTTTCCGAAACCAAGTACACTACAGGGACATGCTTTACCTGCCAAACAAAAGAGAGAAAATTATATGCACATTTTGGGTAGGGTTGAGGGGTTGAAATCAAAAAATTAAAGGGGAGGGTTGGTTGGGTTCACCAGGTACATTTTGTTCATCGAACCAACAATGGAGAAAGAAGGTGGTGGAGATGCTAATGCTGCTGAGAAAAAAGCCAAGATTAAAAGTGTTATTCTGCCATTTGTTCAAGGAGGACTCGCTGCTTTGTTGACCTCAGTCCCTTGGTTGGGCTTCTCTTCGCTTTACAAAGTTGCTCCTCCTCAACTTCCACCTAAAGAGCTTGCTCTCTTTCATTTCATTAACAAGGTCCCCCCTTCCTCCTCTATACTATATGGAGTTGTTGTTCTAAGATTTAAGGTTTAATTAAAAGATCACTCATCAATAATAATGAAGATTTCTAAATCAAAATGTATTTAGGCATTTGTTACAAATGTATTTAACCAAAATTTATATATGTTCAAATATATTGTGAATATTTTTATGTCTATCTAACAAGTTTTGTATTTTCACATGGTCAATTTTGGACGTTTGTATTTAAGATGATTTGTATTGTAATATAATTCGACTCAGTATATATATATATGTGCTTAAATTTTTAGCTACATTTTTGGCATCGTTTGGTTAACATATTTTATAGCTACTTAGGGAACTTGAAATTCTTTGGAACTAAGTTGCAATATAAAGTTGGTGGGAAAGTTAGAAATCAGTGCTTGGTTTGTTGATATGTAACTAGACCATGGGTGAGCTTGTTAAGTGGCTTCCTTTTTGTTTTGTTTTGTCCTAAGTGCAAATACTCGAACAATGACATCCCTGATCCAATTTCAAAATTAGGAAACCATTTTACTTCCTAGGAAGTTTTAGTTACAAATTTGAGTTAGAGTGAACTAAAGGAGGACTTCTGTTGGTGTTGAAGCCACGTGCTGGTTTTCCCTAACCCCTTGCATTGGGATAGTCAGTTATCAAACTGGCTATCACATAATCAGAGTTGTCTTCAGGGAAGGTCTCGAGTTTGAACCTTCCTTCCCCAAACTTTTTGCCCCCAGTAGTTTCCCCTCACTGGGTTGGTAATTTTGTGTGAAAATTATTAAATCCGTTTATTTGCTTTCCCTACTACGTTTTGAGAGAGTTGGTCTTCTAACAAATTTAACTAAACTAAAATATTAAGAATTCCTGCTCCTATATATGTACAATTTACTCTTCATTTGTAAGCAGTGATATGCAGATCATTTCAACTAGATGATTAATTGACGTACAGTTTGCTGATATTAGTAGGTTGCTTTGACACAAACTATCTTGTATTGGAGTCATTCATGTGGAACTTATATGTATGTGGATGTGCATAAAACATGCACATTATCCGTATTATGTACAAACTACATGTTCATTTTTTCCAAATGCTAAAACCATCAACTCTACTTTGTTGAAACAGCGATTTCCAACTTTATTGCTCGCTACATCTACATCTAGAGCTTCCCAGTTTGGATCATTTGAGTAAGTGTGCTTTCGTATGTGCTCTTTAACTCGTAATTCAGGTTGCATGCAATTGTCCTATATATATCTGTGGACTATTGCAGTAATGCCACTGTCAGCTGGGAAGTCCAACAGCTACTAGTAAATATATTTGTCGGTCTATACTTTTTTTTAGTGATCCAACGACTTATAATGGTTCTCTTTTGGTCTTTCTTAATCATGCTTGTCACTGTTTTCTTCTATTTGATAAAGGATCTTTAAGCAGATATTAGAAGCTGCCAATCATGGGAGACCGCTAACTCTTTATCAAGAAGCTTCATGCGGGATGGCTGCTGGAGCTGTTGGATCTATTTTTGGTTGTCCAATAAGTCTAGCATGTCGTCGTATAGAGGCTAATGCTAATCTGATGACGGTTCAGCAGTCTTATCTCAGAAATCTATTGCTAGACCTTTGCCGTACTACTATGGATGAAGGGTTTCTAGCAATGTACAGAGGCGGGGCGCCGTACACTGCTTTGGCTATTGGATATAGTACAGGGATGTTCGCATCATATGGTCGAAGTGTCACTTACTTTAGGGAATCCTGGGGTTTTAATGAATCTGATTCACAATTCCGTAAGTACCTACATTAATATTTCTGCAACTACATGTTTGTATATGTCTATAATCGTATCATTCTTATGAAACTAAAAACCTTGGAGGAAGGGGCCAAGAATAAGTCTCAACATTTGATCTTGGTTCTGTTACACTAGTTGCTCGACCAACAGGTTACAAGTGACTTCAAAAAAACTCTTTATGTAAAAAAAAGTTTGTGTATATATATATATATATATATATAGTTGGGGTATACTACGAGACATGACATTCAATAAGATTGCTCAATGGCATCCCCTTTCTACATATATCTTTAGTTTTACTCTATTGCACTGGCAACTTTTGAAGATTTTGTAGCATTTTTGATGTTTTTTGCTCTAAAATAGCTTGTTTGTGTGTTTTCTTTTATATTCTGTTTAAGTGCATATTATAAAGCAATTAGCTTATATCAAGATTTCTTGGCAATTTTTTCTCTTTCGAAATCCTAGTAATAGGTTGATCAACTAATCTGTAGAAAGTCGAATTTGAAACTTCATTGGTTTTTAAACACTTCCTGTGTGCCACAGCCGACAACACATATAAGGCCAAGATATGCTACTCAAAATTAGCTCTTTTTGTTTTTTTAGGTGCTGCCGTCGTTTCTGGATTTTTTGCTTCAGCCTGTAGTTTGCCTTGCAAGAATCTTGCTTATGCTATCAAAGCTGTACAAGAAAATGAGAAGTTGCAATGCAAAAGCTTCTTTGACTGCACCATGAAAAGTTTTGAAATTTGGGGCCACACAATTTTGTACAAAGGATTTATGAACCACCTGTTCCGAACCTCCATTCCTGTAGCGGTACAATTTTCTCTATCTAGTCTTCTCTTACAATCATATTCTTTCTCACATTCACAGGCTATGTTTTCCTACGTGCAATCAAACAGTATGGCACACACCATCACTTAATATCTTGGTAAATGATCCGCAGATAGTTGTACTGACATTATCAGCCTATCAGTCCTAACTGTGTGCGTATCTATGTGTATTGATTTGCTTGAGTCTTGATCTAGATGGATTCTTTTGCAGACGACATGGATTTGCTTTGAATATATCCAAGACGTGTTTGGGAATCGGCCCTAAATAGAGAACTTTACTATCAAAGTCGACTGGTTTCTCAAGCTTCAGAGAGACAGGCGTAATATCTAGACTATCATCTCAATTCAGTGACTCAAATATTACGAGGATATCAAGACTACCATTAACTCTGGTTTCTAATATATGAATTTGGTATCGGGATTTTGAAATCTCGCTTGTTAGTATTAGAAGTCCGAGCGTAGACATTTATGCATTTTAAATAAACTGATGGTGACAATTTTACGCTGGTGCTTATTTTCATGAAAGGTGCCACTTCATAGGTGAAAAACACAACATATTTGACACCCGGGCACACGCCATTACTTGATGTCTTGTGGTTCATATTGTGTTTCATGATCTGGATGGATTCTTTTGCAGCTGACATGAATTTGCTTTGAAAGTGTCCGACTATGTTGTCAAGTACTGAGACAGAGGCCTACTATTTTGACAATCATCACAACTTGGAGCTCAAATTTCTAACTATGGGCTAATTCGGGTTCCTAATATATGAATTTTTTTTTTTTTTTTTTTTGACGAAAGCATGAACTTGCATTAAACCAAATCATACGATATTACATCCGATAGGAAATTAGGAACATTCTCCCATTCCCGTAAGTCTGACATGGAACGAGACACTCTTGCTAGCAAGTGAGCGACTTCATTCGCAGACCTATGCACAAATTGCACTATCACATTTTCAAAGTGATTAAATAACTCCACACAACTACTAACAATTGAATGGAAATATGATCTCCCTGATCCTCCGTTACAAGCATCAGCTAATAACTTAGAGTCCGTTTCAAACACGCAGCGTGTAAACCCATGTCGTTTCGTCCAGGAGAGCACTTCCTTGAGGCTTAGGGCTTCAGCTTCCCTAGGTGACCACGACCCCGACTCCTGCTAACACATCGCCCTCAACATTCTTCCATACTCATCTCTAATTACTCCACCAATCCCGATGGTTCCAGTATCAGTAAACATAGCTGCATCAACATTTACTTTCACCCAATGTCGTTGTGGCGTTTGCCATCTCCTTGATCCTGAGTTCACTGCTATTACCGATCTAGCACGGTCTGCCTGCGCTTTTTTCCAATCCGTTAGGAGATTCATTGCAGCGCTTGTTGTGCCAAAACCAGAAATTTCCACTCTACTCCACACCCATTTATTGCGGCGATTCCACAGACTCCAACAAAATAGTGCTGTTAAAGCACATTGCTCATTCGTTCCATTGGTAAACAGCCTTTTAAAGTGATCAAAAACTGACTCTCCTTGGATCGTTTGCACCCAGTTTTCCATTCCCACTGCAGTCCATACATACCTTGCAAAAGTACACTCGAAAAGGACATGCTTCGCAGTTTCATTCTCCATTCTACACCAAGAACATTTGATGTCAATATTCACCTTCTTCTCACTCAAAGCCACAGCAGATGGTAAGCACAATCTGCACGTCCTCCACAGAAAAATCCGAACCTTCCCTGGTAGTTCTAGGTCCCAGATTTTTTTCCAGAAAAGCTTATCAGGAGTAGGACATTCTCCAACCAACTGTCTATAGCAACTTCTCACTGTGAAGTCGCCTTTTTCACTAAAACACCACATCCATGTGTCATTTCTGTCATTCGAAACCAGAGGGATGTTTTTGATTAGCCTACTATCCCTAGCATTGAACAGGTCGCTTAGCAAAACATCATTCCATCTTCTTTCCTGCCCTTCCATTAACTCACAGACCTTTAACCTTTCTAATCCTGGGATCATATCTGTTGTAACGTAGCCATTCTGAATGCATGGTAACCAAGGTATTTGCCACACAAAAGTATCTTCCCCCGTTCCAATGTTTTTTCGACTCCCTTTCCTTATGACCTCCTGTGCTGCAAGGATACTTCTCCACATGTAGCTTGGGTTTTCACCCAATTTTGCATCTAAAAATCCAGAATTTGGGAAGTAACGAGCCCAATGCTAGCAAAGCAATGTTGGAGACTTTTAAATGATCCTAATATATGAATTAAGTATGTGTGATTTTAAATTCTCTCCATTGTTTTTAATTCTTGCAAAGCTGAGAGATTTATTTACTCTTTGAAAAATAAGTGTTTCTTTACCACATTCCTCCTTTTTTATTCAATAGATGTCGATCTAATTAAAATTGCGACAACTGGGGGAAAAATAATCACCAAACTTTTGTGTACCGCGAGTGGAATTGTAGAACACAAGTTCTACGATTCACTTAAACTACAAAATCTACAGATTTACAATACCAGTACAACAGCAATAAAGCGCATAAACATATAAATTAAAGGGGTATACGAGGACTTAAGTGATTTATCATTCATATGCTCAGAGCAATTCCAAGAGACTAGCTACTTGGTCTCCTAAATCAAAATGAGAAAAAGGGCCCTGAGGTTACCTCAGGAGAGTTACCTGAGGCAGCAGTGTAAATATTTGTGGCATTTTTGTAAATATTGAACTTTTTTTTTAAAAATCCTGTAATTACAATTATACCCTCGTGCATTAATATGGAAAATCTATGTTATCTCAGGTAATTTTCCTGAGGTTACCTCAGGAACATCAAACCCAATCAAAATATAAGGAGGTATTCAATTTCATGCACTCAAATACTTAAATTCTATTCTGATTGTATTGTTAAATGTTTTGAAATTAACAACTCAGATTTATGCTTCAAATTTTAAAGCATAAATAGGGGGAGATTGTTAGGAATAATTCATTAGTTGTTATGTTTAGAATAGAATTTGCATATACTTCTTGTAATATCCTGATCTTATAAAGGATTTAGCACTTTGTATAGGATATATATGTTATTAAAATCCACTTATCACCATGCACACGAACTTTTTAAGTATATTAATAGTTGATATTGGTTCAATCACATTAGTTGCTCAACCAACGGGTTACAAGCCACTTTAAAAAATTATCTATCTAGAACTCTATCTAGAAAAGCATATATATATATATATAGGCTTTTGCTCAAATATAAACCAATCCTTAAATACAAACTATAAACTAATACTAAATTAATTATATTTCATCTATTCTAAGTTTCCCGCCAAGGGTACCTTCACGAAAGATGCTTAAAATAATTGGCTCTATCCAACAAAAAAAAAAATCCCTGCCGTGGAAATGCGAAGCATTTAAGACAGTAAACGGATGAGTTAGGTAGTCATGAGGGCCGAAGGCCCTCGACACACCCGTCAATCGTCTATTGCCTTTACCATTGATTGCCATTCCTTACAACTTTAGAATGATAAAGGCGCGAAGCGCCGTACAAGAAGGTGCGAAGCACCGTTAACCAGTGAAATCCACTGCCACGTCATCACGTGAACAGTGATTTTTTTTATTTATTTTTTTTGTTGGATAGAGCCAATTATTTTAAGCATTTTTTGTATTGGGGTACCCCTAGTTTGGTCATTAGATTAGTTTGAAATATTAGATTAATGTTTAGTTTTTAGTTTGTAGTTAATTTTAGTTTGTAGTGGAGTAGGACCCTATATATATATATAGGGTCTTGTTCTAATAGAAACTAAATTAGAATAGAAACTAGAAACTAAACATAAATTAAATATTTCAAGCTAATCTAATGACCAAATTAGGGGTACTCCAATACAAAAAACGTTTAAAATTATTGGCTCTATTCAACAAAAATATAAAAAAAATTAAAAAAATAAAAAAAGTTACTGTTCACGTGATGACGTGGCACGTGAACAGTAACTTTTTTTTAAATTTTTTTTTTTTTTTTTATATTTTTGTTGAATAGAGCCAAGAATTTTATAAGTTTTTTGTGAAGGTGCCCCTAGCGGGACCATTAAAATAAATGAAATATAATTTATTTAGTGTAAGTTTCTAGTTTCTATTCTAAGTTTGGTTTCTATTTGAACGCTAGCCTATATATATATATATATGGTTGTGGTATACTACGAGACATGACATTCTATAAGATTCTCAATTGCAACCCCTTTCTACATATTGCTTGGGATTTGGGCTGTTCACGAATCGAGCCGAGCCGAGCTTTGATCGAAACGAGACGAGCTTTGACCTTAACGAACCGAGCCGAGTTTTGATCTTAACGAATCGAGCTGATTTCTTAACGAACCGAGCCAATTTTTGACTAAACCTAGTCGAACTCGATCGAGTTGTTCACGAACAGCCTCGAGCCGAGCCGAGCCGAGCTCGAGCTGTTCGCGAACAATTAATTTGGTTGGAATCTTAGTAGTTCACTACTATTCTAACTAGTACTAGTAACTAGTGCTTTGTAACGGATTGTTGTTTCTATTTTTTTAAAAATATTTCTCGACGATTCAACCGTACGGATGTCAAGATATATCTAATTTAGTGATATTCCCAAATTTTCAAAAAATAAAAAATTAATTTGGTTGGACATCTTAGTAGATCACTACTATTCTAACTAATACTAATAACTAGTGCTTTATGATGTGTTAAATTATGTCTAACCGCAAGCGCACGGTATCAATTGTAGTAGATACTAGCAAATACGGGTCGAATCCTCAAGGAGACAGTTTCAGTTTCAATTCAATTGCTATCAATTGTTTCTAGTCACAACGATTGTTTTGGAATTTTATTAACTACTAAAGTAAATTTAACAAAGTTTTAAATCAATTAATTAAAGGATCTAGGGCAATTCAGGTTCACCATGCTTACACCAAACAAATCACAAAAGTATAGCTTTTCAATGGGATTAAGTAATTAAAGCAATGGTTAATCTTTCTCAAGCATTAACACTCTCAGAATATCTAATGATGTTCTCACACTCACCTTCAATTCTGCTAATTGTATGTAAGCCTCTAGTAGTAAAATCTCTCGATCTATTACTCCTATTGCAATCAATTAATCCATGATATTGCGCAATTACACAAATTAAGAATTATAACATATCAATCAGAATTACTCTTTACCCATCAATCTACTAATCAAATTAAGCCCAAATCATGGTGCAAACATGGCTCCCCTTAATACCCTAGAATTAAACTACTCACTCATGGTAGAATAAAAACTAATAATAATAATAATGAAAGAAGCCATAATAAACATGTAATTAATAAAAAGGAGATAAGAAATACCTTAAACCTTTGAATAACGAAGAACAATGAAGATCCAAATTAAACCAAGTGCTTACAAAAGAAGAGATGGAGAGAGAAAAACCAAAAACCCTAGCTTATGTAAAAAAAACGTCTGTATCTGTCTATCTCCCTCTAACTCACGTTTTCTCTTCCTTTTATAATAAAACCCCTTAATAAAATCTGATATCTATCTCCTAATAAAAGTATTTTTAATATCCTAATCAATTTACAAAAAGATATCCATAATTAAATAGGATTTTCTTGTAAAATTCGTCACTTCTTTTTCTCCTCTGTTTCTGGGCTCTTCCAGTTGGATTTTGCTTACTGGACCACCTCTGAATTAAAGATAATTCCACAAGCTTCGCGTGGACAGTAAGATCGTCAAATTCTGACTTCTAGAACTCAAGATATGGCCCAAACAGTGCAGGCAGCCCGTGTAGCCCAATAATACGAATTTTCTCTTATTTTATCTCCAAAATAGCTCTTTTTGCTCCAAATCCTTCCAAGTTATGAATTCTTTATTTCCTACAATAAAACAATAAAATCTATTAAATAAAAATCCAAATCAATGCAAAACACAATAAATATGAGAATAAAATCATCTAAAATATATATAAAAATATACTCTATCAAACATCCCCACACTTAGCATTTGCACGTCCTCGGGCAAATAAGTGAAATAAAAACTAAGTCCTAACAAACATCACTTTCGTAGATGACACGATTGCATTGAGCATATGCAACAAGCCGTTAAACCCCTAGGCAGCCCTAGTAGGACGAGTGTTGTCTCGTGAGGGTTTATAGTGAATGTACCCACAAAATTCATCTAACCATGCAAAAGATCAATGCTAACACAACACCACACACACAAGTCCTCTCATGCCACATCAACTTAAGAATCAAAGCAAACATACGATGTCTTGGTGTCGAAAGTGCAAGTATTCACGTAGTCTACTCAACCAACATGCAGAAGGTCATAAAAATTCATGTCAAGTGTAAAAATCGTTGGTAATCATGCTAAGCCCACAAGAAATACATCTTTAAGTCTAAACCCGAGATCTCCTATGCCAAAACAAGTAATAACTCACCTTTCACTCAAAAACGAATATTCACTCAAGGAACAAGGTTAAGTGTATCACTCAATTCCAACAAAATCATAAACACAACTTGACACTCGCAATCAATCTCAATCTCAACACAACATACATCACTGATGACAATCAAAAGGTCTTTATTCGGGTTGTAGCGTGGGCTAGGGACCAGGTATGTCAAGTAAAGCTAAAACAGGTTAATGTCAAAAGCTAGTACCCAACAATAATCATTATTCAATTCCCTTTCTATCAAAACAAATACTTCCCCACACTTGGATTTTTCAATAACCCTTACATAATAACTTGACTAGTCGAATGAAGAAGGATCATACAAACATAAGAATGCTCTCAAATTTATTCATTTTTTTTCTTTTTTTTTCTTTCTTTTTTTATGTTTTTTTTTCTTTTTCTTTTTTTTCTGTGAGAGCTAAGGAATAAGCACAATGATCCATAGATATTTTTATGAATTTCGACTAGCAAGCATCAACCCAAAATCAATATTCCCCAAAAGTATGATCATCAATAACCCCCCCTTTTATGAACACCTTATTACTCCCTTAAGCACTATACTAGCCTTTGACAATTTAGGTTCAAATTTAATGTAAGGCCAATAGAATAAAAAGGATAACGGCAAGTAATGTAGTGTGTCACCGAAAGAATAGGATTAAGCTCAACGGGTTAACTAATTGATCATGTATAAAAGGTGTGGAAATATGGAAATACGAGGTTAAGCCTAAGTGCCTTTATCATCTCATCATCAAGTAATGTCATGCATTTCAAGAAAGATCTCAAGTAAGTGCTAGCAATGTAAACAACATGTGGACACTCAAGCAAACGAAAAATCATGCAAAAGATATGCATATAGGCTCAAAACTCACTTGGTGTGACAAAACATAATCAATCCCAGGTAACAAGACTCTCTAACGCACCTACTTGTACTCAAAGCATGTAAACCAAGTCATCTTGCACATATTCATGTCATTCTAATCACTTACAACATCCAATTAAGTCTACCAGCTTCAACTTACTAGTGAAAGTGTGTGCACAAGAACAAAGCACGTCACTTCTCATACAAAAGCGTCAAGAACACAAGAATTCTACGCATGCATGGGTGTATCAAGCAAAATACAACAACTAATCAAATTGCATGGCTAGAATTATTTTTGGTATTTTTAATTTTTTAAATTTTTTTTTGATTTTTTTTAAATAAATATACACTACGTTGAGAACACCTCCCCACACTTAAGCGGTTCATTGTCCCCAATGAACTAATGAACAAGATACAAAACTACAACTAAAAACAAAATAAAATACACTAAAAAGAAAAGAAAGAAAACTCCCCTGGAATCAATGTGTCGGGTGTGAAAACCATCCCTCATTCGCTTAGGAGCCATCCACTCACCACTTCCGAACCACTCACCAATCATATGAACCAACCCAACAATTTTTTTCCTCGCAAAAATCCTTTTTCCTTAGCAATTAGCCTCACATCAACCGATTAAATTTAACCTCCACCGTCGAAAACGAAAATTTCCCAACATTAGTGTTCGCACTTATTCACGCAAGAGAACGTGGTCAACAAGTAATATATGGTAAATAGGATTCGTTCCCACAGAGACTCAATTTGTTCGTTTTGTTCACTTATACACCAGCTTACGATTTACACTCACTGCCAAGACAATCACAATTTTGGTTTTGCTTAACTAATGATTAATTACCAACTATGGAAATTACGAGAAAATAACTTAACTTTTACTTTATAATAAACAAACATGGGATTTCAATTTCATTAACCACTTCATCTAGAATATTATGCCCTTTAACCTAGTATGTGACAGAGTTGATTACTGATTAGATGCACTAAACTGATACACACCAACTTTCGTTGTGCATATACCATCCTACTGATCATCCACAATTGATAGAAGTCAAGTAGTCACCAAATATGTGTAGTCCCTATATGTCTATTGCAATTGAACACACATCGGTTTAAAAACAAGCATCCATAAAACCACATAGTCAGTGCAAGACGGGTAGAATTACACCACAATTTAATACATGTTCTTCACATGCAAAAACCTATGCTAGCATGAATTGTTCTAAACCCTAGATCCACTTTCGCATTCACTAGGATTAAACAAACAATTACAAGTGTTCGCGACTCACTTATAACGAATACGCATAATCATACTAGACAATCAATACACTCAATCACACACCAAGGCATAAATAACACTCAATTACTAAAATCCATAGAAAAATCCATTAAAATCCCATGATAACGATTTAGCCCATAATCGACCTCATCGCCATCATGGGTTCAATTGATAACATAATTCTAAAAATCAACAACTAATAATAAAAGAAGAGAGAAATAAGTTAAGAAATAAATCCCCAAAATTGAAGAGTACAAAAGTTCCAAAGAATAATCCTTGCTTGTCACTAGCTTGGAGAATTTCCTTGAAAATGTTCTTGAAAAATAAGATGAAAATGTTAATAGATGCTAAAGAAAAATAGAACAACCCTACTAATTGATGGATGTCATTTTTTTTTTGGTCTAAGATACTACATATAAAGTTGCCCTAAATTATATAGGCCCAACATAATTGACCCGATAATAACAACCCAACAATAAACCACACTAAACTCGAGCGCAACTGCCCTTGTTGGAGCGTCGCTGCGCCTTCTTTCTCCTGGATTGCACACAAGCCCAGCGCAATTGCGCCTGAACAAGCGCTATTGCGCCACTCCAACATGCGCCATTGCGCCAAAAACTCGCGCAGTTGCGCCTCTATGTCCCGCGCAACAGCGCCCTCTAGAGCGCACCTGCGCCTCTGCTTCCCTGGACAGATTTGTAGACAATTCTCTCCTCTTCGCGTGGACAGCTTACGGGCCTCAAACGGACTTCTAGAATTCAAGATATGGCCAAAACAGTGATGAATGCGCATTGAGCTCAAATTCCCGAGTTCTCTTGCCCTAGACTTCCTGTAATTTCTACTTTAAGCTCACAGAATACCACCAATACTTCACCAACACCACCAATGCCGCCCGACTATGCAACCTACACAAATTAGATGAAAACACATCAAACTAACACGAAACTTGAGAACTTGCAATCGTTTTAAGTACGAATGGAATGCCAAATAGTGGATATAAAATCCACTTATCAAACCCCCAAACTTAAACCGTTGCTTGTCCTCAAGCAATGCAAACTCAACCCTAAAATGATGCATGAATGCAACTAAAAATTAAATGTCATGATAATACGAACATGTCCTAATGCAATGATCCCACAAAAGTTACCAAAACCAACTCAACAAGCCAACACCTCAAAGAATGCAACAACTCCAAACAGAGCTCGACTAAGCCTCGTATACTAACAATACATGCTCGGAAACATGGTGTGTGCATTTCTCACTAGATATACTCTCGAAACTAGATCAAAGGCATAACCAATTCTTCGCCAAGACAATCACATGTTTATAAACAGAATAGACTTTAGACACTCCATGACTCAAAGACACCGCCATCATCATTTAAGGTAGACAAGGACTCATGCTTTACCACATAAAACATCACAAAACACAAAACACACATGCTTTTGACTGTGCAATGGGTTAGACCCCTAAAGGCTTATACAATAGCACCCTTGTAGCGAGCGTTAGGTTAGTGGATCCCAGACCGGAAAAGTCTTAGGTCACTAGGCATAAAATCCCCTCGAACTTACTTGCTCGAGTACTAAAGAGCTCACCCAAGCCAATTAGCATACACACACTCTCACAATTCCTCATTTTTTTTATTCTCACAACTCTTTTCTTTTTTTTTTCTTTCCTTTTTTTTTCTATATTTTTTTTTTCTTTTGACTCTTTTTCTTGCTTTTTTTTTTTCACATGGGTGCACTATCTCACCCCCCTAGACTACTCATATCAAATATGAGCCGGCTACTAGCCATTTGACGCCTAGCCATTATTACACTACGACACGACACTTAGCATGAAATCCCTGTTTTCCCCCAAACTTATACTTAAGTGCTCCTACGCCATCGAGGGAATAACAAAATTTCTAGATATAAATAAGTGATTAACTCCCAACAACCAAACCAGGTATGACTCGATCTAGCTCAAAAGCAAACAGTGAGACCGTGAAAAGATTGTGTTCCCGACACATGCAAGTCAATTTCATAAGTACTTAAATCAACCCTCTATTCATTGTCATCACACTCAAATTAACGTCGACCTATCGAGCCAGAACAGACACTCAAGTGGAATCATATGAAATGCATGAACAACATGATATTACACTCCTAAATAAACTATATGACATGGCATCCTAAATGCAATCTAAATGGCATGGCAAAGCTAATATGCACAAATACTAACATGAACTAGCATGAATATGCAACTATATGCAATGCAATGACTCTTGATACCCTAAAATCACCCCCAAACTTAAAAATTTCAATGTCCTCATTGAAGGTAAATTAAAGGGTACAAGAGATACTCCCCTAGTCGTCGGCATCGTCACCCTCCTCGGGTGGTGTGTCTGGTGGTGGATAGACGTGGAGACTCCAACACAACTGTTGTTTTATTCGAAAGCAAGAAATCATGGTTGCCTCCCACGAAGCGCCTTTCTTTAACGTCTTTAGCTAGACTTGGCCACAATTTTCCTCTTGAAAATTTTCTGCACCGCATCTCTATAAGGCCATTTAATGATCTTTTCTGGAGCGACATCTTCAACGACAAGCTTTACCCGTTTTCGCTCCTCACAAGATCTCTTAACAACATTCTCCCGCCTACCTGAAAAGTTAGCAGCAATAACAATAGCAAGCAAAGGATTTGAATTACAAGAAACATACCCCAGGTGAACTAGCAATGTTTTGAGCTCGAGTTCGGGAGCTCCTTCAATTGATGGCTTAAGGCGCACCTGAGAATTCCAGAGATCTTCCACTCCAAGCAACTTATGTGGAATACGTAGCCCCATTAACCAAGGCACTGTAATCCTCAGTTGGTCATACTTTTCCTTCTCCTTCTCCGTGTCATACTTTTTACTCTGCCCTGCATCAACCAATTTCAAGCTAAAACACTCCTCATCCTCCGCCATCAAATTCATGGCTAGAGTTTGCTTCTGAAGCCTCTGTGGATATGGAGGAGGAAAATCGATTTGGACGATCTCTGTAGTCTTCTCCGGAGTAGATTTGTCAACAGGAGTGATGCTCTTTTCCTCTTCGGCCTCCAGCTGGTCGAAGTCAGATTGCAACGGAGCGGCATTCAACAACTGAACATGCTCTTCTAATTCATCTTCCACACTGAGACACTCTTCATCCTTCGAAGGAATTAGCATAGCCGCTTGAGCCTTGGAATTTTCTTGATCTTGGGCTGATTCTTCAAAATTTTCAGATTGCAAAGGAAGTGGTTGCGGCTGATTATTCAGAATCGAATTTTCTGGACATTCTGAATTTTCTGATTGGTTTGCCTCCGACTCTGCTTCCTTATCAGCTTCATGTTCTGCTTCTTCCCCATCTTTGCCCTCAGACTCTCCTTCCTGAACTTCGATCATGGTCTCACCCGTGGCTAAGAAAGGCCAGTCAAGACTGATAGGAAGGTTCTTGTCCTCCTCCTCTACATCTAGGCCTTCTGTGTCACTTGCAATTTGATTCAATGTTTGTAATGCATTTGCAATTTGACCAATCTGATCTCCTATTGTCTGGAGAGACAATGCATTGCTTTTAGCCATCAACCTCAATTCTTCTAATTCAGCTTCTTCGGTCAACTGTTGGATAGACCAAGTCTGAAATTGCTGCTGCTGAAATTCAGGAGGTTGAAAGTGTTGATGCACTGGGGCATACTGATGCTGAAATTGTTGCCCCTGTTGCTGCTGAATTCCCCCTGGATTGTATGGCTCATCTTCCAACTACTGATTTTGGAGCGGGTAGGATGGATATTGGGATTGCTCCAAACCACTCTGATTGTAGTCCCAGCTGAAATTTGGCCGGTTTCTGTTATACTCACATTGATGAGTGTAATGTCCACCTGCACACAGCTCACAAACAATTACGAATTCCTGCTCCCAATAATCCATCAAATAAAAAGAAAAAAAAACGTCCGAGTCAGTGAATTTAACCCAAATTGATGACAAGATCATAAACTAAACAAACAATGAACCGAGTCCCCGGCAGCGGCGCCAAAAACTTGTTCGCACTTATTCACGCAAGAGAACGTGGTCAACAAGTAATATATGGTAAATAGGATTCGTTCCCACAGAGACTCAATTTGTTCGTTTTGTTCACTTATACACCAGCTTACGATTTACACTCACTGCCAAGACAATCACAATTTTGGTTTTGCTTAACTAATGATTAATTACCAACTATGGAAATTACGAGAAAATAACTTAACTTTTACTTTATAATAAACAAACATGGGATTTCAATTTCATTAACCACTTCATCTAGAATATTATGCCCTTTAACCTAGTATGTGACAGAGTTGATTACTGATTAGATGCACTAAACTGATACACACCAACTTTCGTTGTGCATATACTATCCTACTGATCATCCACAATTGATAGAAGTCAAGTAGTCACCAAATATGTGTAGTCCCTATATGTTTATAGCAATTGAACACACATCGGTTTAAAAACAAGCATCCATAAAACCACATAGTCAGTGCAAGACGGGTAGAATTACACCACAATTTAATACATGTTCTTCACATGCAAAAACCTATGCTAGCATGAATTGTTCTAAACCCTAGATCCACTTTCGCATTCACTAGGATTAAACAAACAATTACAAGTGTTCGCGACTCACTTATAACGAATACGCATAATCATACTAGAAAATCAATACACTCAATCACACACCAAGGCATAAATAACACTCAATTACTAAAATCCATAGAAAAATCCATTAAAATCCCATGATAACGATTTAACCCATAATCGACCTCATCGCCATCATGGGTTCAATTGATAACATAATTCTAAAAATCAACAACTAATAATAAAAGAAGAGAGAAATAAGTTAAGAAATAAATCCCCAAAATAGAAGAGTACAAAAGTTCCAAAGAATAATCCTTGCTTGTCACTAGCTTGGAGAATTTCCTTGAAAATGTTCTTGAAAAATAAGATGAAAATGTTAATAGATGCTAAAGAAAAATAGAACAACCCTACTAATTGATGGATGTCATTTTTTTTTGGTCTAAGATACTACATATAAAGTTGCCCTAAATTATATAAGCCCAACATAATTGACCCGATAATAACAACCCAACAATAAACCACACTAAACTCGAGCGCAACTGCCCTTGTTGGAGCGTCGCTGCGCCTTCTTTCTCCTGGATTGCACACAAGCCCAGCGCAATTGCGCCTGAACAAGCGCTATTGCGCCACTCCAACATGCGCCATTGCGCCAAAAACTCGCGCAGTTGCGCCTCTATGTCCCGCGCAACAGCACCCTCTAGAGCGCAGCTGCGCCTCTGCTTCCCTGGACAGATTTGTAGACAATTCTCTCCTCTTCGCGTGGACAGCTTACGGGCCTCAAACGGACTTCTAGAACTCAAGATATGGCCAAAACAGTGATGAATGCGCATTGAGCTCAAATTCACGAGTTCTCTTGCCCTAGACTTCCTGTAATTTCTACTTTAAGCTCACAGAATACCACCAATACTTCACCAACACCACCAATGCCGCCCGACTATGCAACCTACACAAATTAGATGAAAACACATCAAACTAACACGAAACTTGAGAACTTGCAATCGTTTTAAGTACGAATGGAATGCCAAATAGTGGATATAAAATCCACTTATCAATTAGCACTATCTCTCCCATGCTTACGAGCCAAAAGAATCAATACCCAACTCACAAGAAGCTCCACCAATAATTTCCAAGCAATATCACACCAAAAATAGCCCAAATTCCAAGAATAATACAAAATCCCAATTTACAAGAACACAAATTCGTAATAAAAATAAGATTAGAGAAAAAGATTTACCCAATACGAATCGGAGAGGTGAACTTGCAATTAATTCCTCTTTAGAATTGAATTTTTAGAGATTTAAAGAAGTAGAAGAGGAATTGGATTTGTATGGATAGGTGTGTATATATATAAGATGATGGATAGGATGAATAAAAATTGTAATTATGTAGGAGAGATTTGGAGAGGTTAGGATTTGATGTAGGATAGATATAGGAATTTAGAATTGAAGAAATTTGAGTTAGGATTGAATTTGGGGGAATTTTAGAGGTAAAAACACTGATTTTCGGAAAAAATTCTGGGCAGAACAGGGGTATAAGGCATGTACAGTTGGCGTTACAGGGCTTCCGGGCGCGAAACAGGCAGACACGCAGGTTCAACCTGCGTGTTAGGGCGATCCTGCGCGGTTCTGGCGCTTGATGCGCGGGATGCTTCTGCGTTACATGGCGCTTGATGCGCTGGGCTGGCACCTGATGCGTTGACGTCTTCTGATTTGATTTTTTTTTTTTTTTTTTTTTAGAATTTTTTTTTTCCCTATACTAATACATGGGTTGCCTCCCACGAAGCGCTTCTTTAACGTCAATAGCTTGACGTTACTTCCACAACTCAAGGCGGTTTCAAAAGAATTACTGAACCATCCTCAATAGAAAGACCATTCCTACGAACGTTGACATCTTGATTGTTTGCTTTCCACAAAGCTCTTCCATCAGACTTCAACTTGATTTTATTACCCAACGACCAAATCTTCTTCTTTTTCTTCTTCACACCCCTAGAGTGCTTCTTCGACTCAACCGGCTGAACAAAACTTTCTTCTTCCTTATCATTGGTTTTCCACCTTCGCAAAACGTTATCATGCCCCTCTTCAAAAATCACTAGCTCATTATTTAAAAGGACATACCTCAAATGTGGTGGAAGTTTCCCAAGCTTAATACTCGAGAGATCTCGAACTGAAGAACTGTCAATGGAATCAATGTTGTGATCATTCAACTCAAGAATCAATGAATCGACTTCAGCATGTCCTTCTCCTTCTGAAGCTTCAAGCATGAGCACTGCTTCCAATGTATCATTCAATAGAATCTGAGGAGTATAATCTTGGACAATTTCATCTACAACATCAATACTGCAACAAGTATTCTCAAGCAAAGGGGATTTAAGAGCAGAGGTTAGAGTAAAAGCAATTTTATCATCACCAATGCTCAATGTGAGAGTCCCACTTTTAACATCAATAATAGCACCTACAGTACAAAGAAATGGTCTACCTAAAATAATAGGTATCTGACTATCCTCTTCCATATCTAGAACTACAAAGTCTACAGGAATATAGAATTTTCCAACCCTAACAGGCACATCCTCTAAAATTCCAAGGGGATATTTTATCGAACGGTCTGCCATTTGCAAAGTCATCTGTGTACATTTTAATTCCCCCATATTTAGTTTTTGAAAAACCGAGAGAGGCATGACTGAGACACTAGCGCCTAAATCACATAAAGCTTTATCACTGAACAATGCACCTAAATGACATGGGATCGAAAAACTACCAGGATCTTTAAGCTTAGGTGGAGACTTATTCTGTAAAACAGCACTACACTCTTCAGTAAAAGCTACTGTCTCTACCTCACCAAAAGACCTTTTCTTAGTGAGAATATCCTTAAGAAACTTTGCATATGATGGAACTTGAGAAATTAAATCAGTGAAAGGAACTGTTACCTCAAGATTCTTGACAAGTGTCATGAACTTACCAAACTGCTGGTCCACCTTATTTCTGTTCATCCTGCTAGGGAATGGGAGCTTTGGCACAAATGGTGGAGGAGTAACTGCAATCTTCTCTTTATCCTTTTTCTTGCTTTCCTCAGTTTCATCTTTGTTTGTATCTTCAACAACTTTCTCTACCTTGTCTTCCTCAGAATTCTCTTCTTCTTTCTCAACAGGAACATCGTCAGTAGGCATTGGAGGAGCATCATATGTACGACCACTCCTAAGAGCAATGGCATTCACATTTTCCTTTGGCTGAGTTGATTGTGCTGGTAGAGAGCCTTGTTGCCTTGTAGATGAAGAACTAGCCATTTGAGCAATCTGAGTTTCCAACATCTTGTTATGTATCTCCATCTGGTTCATTTTTGTTTGCATTTGTAGCAATATCTTCATCATATCACCTTGATTATCAGCCTGTGCAGCATGATTTGCTTGAGGAGCATAATTCTGAGGAGGCCTTTGGAATCCAGTGGGATTCATAGGTCCTTGAGGAGGCCTATACTGCTGCTGTGGAGGAGGCTGGTACGACTGCTGATATTGCTGCTGATTAGGAACATTTGAATTCTGAATATTATTGTTCCTATATGAGAAGTTCGGATGATCTTTCCAACCAGGATTGTAAGTGTTGGAGTATGGATTGTACTGCTGCCTCTGTTGGAAAACATTTGCTTGATCCATCTGAAAATTATGTGAATTTTGAGCATTGTATTGGCAATCGGCCAATCGTTACCATAGTGGCCTTGGATGCCACAGACTTCACAAACAGGATTATTCATAGGAGCCATGGACGACAATGCATTGATACTCATAGGTTGAGTAGAGGGCTGAGATGTCTTCAATGAGTGGATCTCCTGAGTTAATGCAGCGAGTTGAGATGATAATAGAGAATATGCATCTACTTCAAGTTTACCCCCTTTCTTGGTTGCTCTCGGATTATTGAAGTGATTGGCAGCCAAATTTGAAAGAAAAGCATGTGCATCATCAACTCCCTTATCCAGAAATACACCACCTGGAGCGTTATCAACCATACCTTTTGTCTCAGGATCAAGACCATTGTAGAAGCGTTTAAGCAGAAACCACTTCTCAAGACCATGGTGAGGGCATGCACGTTGATAATCCTTGAATCTGTCCCAAGCATCCCGTAGAGATTCACCATAATCTTGCTTAAAACCCATCATCTTGTCGATCAAATCGTCGGTTCTGTTAGGAGGGAAGAACTCAGTTAAGAAGGCTTGAGCAATCTCATCCCACTTGGTCAATTCAATATCGTTCAACCACTTTTGAGCTTTATCACGAAGAGAGAAACCGAACAACATGACTTTCAACTGGTCTGGAGTGACTCCCTGATGTTTAATTGTAGAACAGAGCTGTTGAAACCGTTGCAGATGATTTGTAGGGTCTTCAGAGGCAAGCCCAGCAAATTGATTCTGTTGGATCATAGTGAGCAAAGCAGGCTTGATCTCGAAATTTGCTGCTTGAATCGCTGGCATAGCAAGGCCAGTAGGTACCCCACTCGGAGAGGGCTGTGAGTAATTCTTCAAAGATTTGGGAGGAAGGTCCGCCATCTCAATCTTTGCTTCAGATATCCTTTGCTGCTTCTCTTTCCTTTGTTGATCTATGTATTGTTGACAAGTGATTCCAGAATCTGGACTAAGAGGAGTTGTATCCTCTTTCGCTTGATCTATTTTCGTTTGAGACCTGGTCTTGGGCATCAACAACTAAACAAGGAAAAGTAGTAAGATCGGTCTCAGTTGGAACAAGAGTTCCAAAGAGACAAGAGAAATAATCTAAAACAATCAAACTAAAATTATAGAAACTAGGCGTCTCCCCGGCAGCGGCGCCAAAAACTTGATGTGTTAAATTATGTCTAACCGCAAGTGCACGGTATCAATTGTAGTAGATACTAGCAAATACGGGTCGAATCCTCAAGGAGACAGTTTCAGTTTCAATTCAATTGCTATCAATTGTTTCTAGTCACAACGATTGTTTTGGAATTTTATTAACTACTAAAGTAAATTTAACAAAGTTTTAAATCAATTAATTAAAGGATCTAGGGCAATTCAGGTTCACCATGCTTACACCAAACAAATCACAAAAGTATAGCTTTTCAATGGGATTAAGTAATTAAAGCAATGGTTAATCTTTCTCAAGCATTAACACTCTCAGAATATCTAATGATGTTCTCACACTCACCTTCAATTCTGCTAATTGTATGTAAGCCTCTAGTAGTAAAATCTCTCGATCTATTACTCCTATTGCAATCAATTAATCCATGATATTGCGCAATTACACAAATTAAGAATTATAACATATCAATCAGAATTACTCTTTACCCATCAATCTACTAATCAAATTAAGCCCAAATCATGGTGCAAACATGGCTCCCCTTAATACCCTAGAATTAAACTACTCACTCATGGTAGAATAAAAACTAATAATAATAATAATGAAAGAAGCCATAATAAACATGTAATTAATAAAAAGGAGATAAGAAATACCTTAAACCTTTGAATAACGAAGAACAATGAAGATCCAAATTAAACCAAGTGCTTACAAAAGAAGAGATGGAGAGAGAAAAACCAAAAACCCTAGCTTATGTAAAAAAACGTCTGTATCTGTCTATCTCCCTCTAACTCACGTTTTCTCTTCCTTTTATAATAAAACCCCTTAATAAAATCTGATATCTATCTCCTAATAAAAGTATTTTTAATATCCTAATCAATTTACAAAAAGATATCCATAATTAAATAGGATTTTCTTGTAAAATTCGTCACTTCTTTTTCTCCTCTGTTTCTGGGCTCTTCCAGTTGGATTTTGCTTACTGGACCACCTCTGAATTAAAGATAATTCCACAAGCTTCGCGTGGACAGTAAGATCGTCAAATTCTGACTTCTAGAACTCAAGATATGGCCCAAACAGTGCAGGCAGCCCGTGTAGCCCAATATTACGAATTTTCTCTTATTTTATCTCCAAAATAGCTCTTTTTGCTCCAAATCCTTCCAAGTTATGAATTCTTTATTTCCTACAATAAAACAATAAAATCTATTAAATAAAAATCCAAATCAATGCAAAACACAATTAATATGAGAATAAAATCATCTAAAATATATATAAAAATATACTCTATCACTTTATCACGGATTGTTGTTTATATATTTTTTAAAATATTTCTCAACGATCCAACCGTACGGATGTCAAGATATATCTAATTTAGTGATATTCTCAAATTTTCAAAAAATAAAAAATTAATTTGGTTGGAGATAAAAAAATAAAAAATAAAAATTTTGATTTTTTTTCGAGCTTTAACGAGCCGAGCTCGAGCGAGACACCCTGAAGCTCAGCTCGAGCTCGTTAAGCTTAACTAACAAAAATATTGTTCGAGCTCGACTCGAGCTCTTAACGAACCGAGCCGATTCGAGCTCTTAACTAGCCAAGCTCGAACTTGATCGCGAACAGTTCGGTTCGTGAACAACCCTACTTTGGATTTACTATTTTGCATTGACAACTTTTGATGATTTTGTAGTATTTTTAATGTTTGTTTTTCTCCAAAGTAGCTTTTCTATGTTTTTTCTAAATTGCTGTTTAAGTGGATATTATATATAAAGCAATTAGCTTATATAAAGTTTTCTTGGCAATTTATTTTTGGAATAAGGGCTCTTTCTAAATCCTAGTAATAGGTCGATCAACTAATCTGTAGAAGGTCGAATTTGTAGCTTCTTTGGTTTTTAAAAACTTCCTGAGTGCCACTAACCGACAAAATAGATAAGGTGTCCTTTTTTTGTAGCCCAAGATATGATACTCAAAATTTGCTCTTTCTGTTTTGTTTTCCAGGTGCTGCCGTCGTTTCTGGATTTTTTGCTTCAGCCTGCAGTCTGCCTTGTATGAATCTTGCTAATGCTATCAAAGCTGTACGAGCTAATGAAAAGTTGCAATGCAAAAGCTTCTTTGACTGCACCATGAAAAGTTTTGAAATTCGTGGTCACACTACACTATTTTGTACAAAGGATTTATTAATCATCTTCCCCGAACTTCCTTTCATGGGCGGTACAATTCCTTCTGTCTAGTTGTCTATAATCACCTTCTTACTCACATTTGCACACTATGTTTTTCTACTTACAATCAAACTATATGGCACAGGCACACACCATCACTTGGCTGATAATGTCAGTACAACTAGTTGCAAATACACCATGAGTCCATGACTATGTGTATGTATTGAGATATATCCAGCTGGCAAGTTAGTTACAGTTTGTTCTAGTCTATAAATAGAGTTTCTGGACTCATTCAGTTGTAACAAATTAGTCACAATGTAGTCATAAACTTGTAACCATTTTCTATATGTAAATACAAGTTTTAGTTAGTTTTGTTCTATCTACTCTGCTATGTTCAAGCTCCATCAATGGAGGATTAATAAAGATAACATGGTATCAGAGCCTGCCGGAGCTCACCGGAGCTCGTTGTCGTCAATTCGTTCTCATTGATATTTCGTCGTTATCTTCCGCACATCTCTGTGAGATTCTCTGTTTATTCTTCTATTCATTCATCTGTATCTCTCTTCTATACGGTTTGTGTTCTTGTATCTCTCTCGTAATGGCAATCTCTCTCGTAATTTCAATCTTTCTCATTTTGTTCTTTTTCTCTACTCTGCGTTCGTACTCTGTTATTGCGATCGTGTTTATATCATAATCGCACTCTTGTCATGTCCATGTTCGTTCTTGTTGATTGTTTAAAGATTTTGTTTGAGACCTCTGAATATCATTGTTCTTGATTTTGTTGTATAATCTTGAGTTTTTTCTCTGAAAATTTCTCTGAATTATACTTGTTCTTGATTGCTGTTATCAATTTCTGATATCTGGAGTTGATTCTCTCTAAAGTATATATAAAACCTGTTCATTACTTCTTTGCACACAAAGTGTTTGACGAAATTCCTGACTCAACCTCTATACAATAAATCTCACAGAAAAATCTCTACAAATTGTTTCTCTGCGTATCTCATTCATGCGCACTTAGTGTTCGATTTTTTTTGTTTCTCTCAATCTGTGATCATATCTTCTGTTGATTTGTGTTTGTTTGGTTATTCTTTCATCGATCTGTGATTTCGATTACGATTACATTGTCTTTATCCGCTGCAATGAATTGTTACTTGTCGCTCCTTTGAGAGTTTGTGGTTCTAAATTCTGATGTGTTTATCCTGAACTAAATTCTGAACTAAAGTGTTTCTGTGATCCTTTGTGAATTCTGAACATTCTGAATATTCTGAATTTATAAACTCCTTAGTGAGTTATGATTCAAAGCCTATTTTGTTAGGTTTCTAAACTGATTTCTGATATTTCTGGCCGTTCGAGTCACTTTGTGGCTCTGTGAGGTCTTTATTATTTCTGATTTTGTGCCCTTTAGTGGCAGTTTCTCCCATTGTGGGTTTATCTGGCTTGTCTCCTTTGTGAGCTTGCTTTGTGATTTGGTTTGTCATTTGATTGTGGGTTGATTATGATTTGCTTTGTGGTTTGTGGGTTTAATGGTGATTTAGGTTACTAAGTACAGCTAAGGTCTTAATGTTGCTTGGTAAGTACGAGAAGGTTGTCAAAGAGAGAAGTGAAAAACCTGATGAAGAAGATTTGTCTAGTGATTCTGAGAAACTAATTTTCATGTTGTCTGAGAGAATTTGGTATCCGGAGTATGAGGTTTTTGGCTTTCCGGAAGGTAATGTTGTTCAAGAAGGTTCTGTTTCTGGATTTACGCAGGGGTTGAAAGATCAGGATCAAGAAGTGTTCGTATTTCCTAAGTCTACAAGTGAGCAAGAAGATGATATTGCTACATTGGTGAATCTTAATCTTTGTAGCCTATCTGATGCGCCTTTTCTGGCTGATTTTATCAATTCCAATCGTAAGAACATGGGGCGTGTTAATGAAGCCAGTTTGAGGGATAAAGTCTTGAAGTTGCATACTAGGTACAATAGAATTGTGGAAGAGAGAGGCAAGAATCTTACTGATGATGATTTTCCGACATACAATGAGCATATGATTTTTCAACTGTCAAGAAAGGTTTGGGGAAATGATCTGAAAGCATTTGTCCAGGAATCTAGTGCTATTCTGGAAACTGATGTGTGATTTAGAAAGATATTGATTACCAAATACAACCATATTGCTGTCAAATACAAACATGGTGACAATACAAGTTCAACTCTTGGTTCTACTTTACCATTTTTTCTTCACAAAGTTCAACTCCAAGTTGAAGTTTTCAATTCATTTCAACCTCCAACTTGAGGGGGGATATTGAGATATATCCAGCTGGCAAGTTAGTTACAGTTTGTTCTAGTCTATAAATAGAGTTTCTGGACTCATTCAGTTGTAACAAATTAGTCACAATGTAGTCATAAACTTGTAACCATTTTCTATATGTAAATACAAGTTTTAGTTAGTTTTGTTCTATCTACTCTGCTATGTTCAAGCTCCATCAATGGAGGATTAATAAAGATAACAGTATGTATTTGCATAATTTGGATGGGTTCTTTTGCAGATGACATGGATTTGCTATGAATGTATCCGAGATGCATTTCAGAATTGGCCTTAACTCGGGTTCCTAATATATGAATTTGGTAACTGGATTTCGATTACTCTCTATGTTAGGATTACTATAACCCGTGCAAACGCACAACACCTTTTTAATATCTACAATTATATTACTTTTATGAAATTTCATAAATTATTAATTTACATATCAAATTGGTGTTTAAAAATTGATATATATATATATATATATATATATAGGGTCTTACTCAAATAAAAACCAAATTAAAATAGAAACTAGAAACTAAACCCTAATCTAATATTTAAAGCTAATCTAATGACCAAACTAGGGGGACCCCAATACAAAAAGTTTAAAATATTCTTGGCTCCATCCAGCAAAAAAAAAAAAATTACTGTTCACTGCTGACGTGGCAGTGACGTCAGCGTGAACAGTATTTTTTTTTTTTTTTGCTGGATGGAGCCAATAATTTTAAATACTTTTTGTGAAGGTGCCCATGGCGGGGCCATTAGAATAAATGAAATATAATTTATTTAGTGTTGGTTTCTAGTTTCTATTTTAAGGGAGGTTTCTATTTGATCACTAGCCTATATATATATATAAGATTTTACATGTTCGATTTAATATTTGTACTCTATCTTGAATTTTAAAATTTGATTTGGACGTTTACAGCCCATATGAAATTAACAAAATAATTTTTAAATTAATGATGGTTTAATATAATTAAATCTACACAGAAACAAAAAAGAGAAGAAATTGACGATTTTTAAGTTGAAAATTCTATTTGATTTATGAATTCTACTTATAATTCTATTTTTAAGTTAAAATTTTGATAATCGGTAGTCTATTCCTCCGTATGACAAAGATCTTAAAATAAATAGATGAAAACCGTTGGATCTAGCATAAAAAATGTTTTACATTTTAATATGTTATAAACTAAAAAGTACTCCGTATATATATTTATATAAGATAGATTTTGTCCAAAATTTTGATAATCGTCTATTCCTCCGTACGACAAAGATCTTAAAATAAATAGATGAAAATCGTTGGATTTAGCATAAAAATGTTTTATTTTTAATATGTTATAAAATAAAAAGTATATTTATATTGAAATACGAAAATGTATATGTCAATGATTTAAATCATATACAATTAGGTTTTCTACAATTGATAATCGGTAGTCTATTCCTCCGTATGACGAAGATCTTAAAATAAATAGATGAAAACCGTTGGATCTAGCATAAAAAATGTTTTACATTTTAATATGTTATAAACTAAAAAGTACTCCGTATATATATTTATATACGATAGATTTTGTCCAAAATTTTGATAATCGTCTATTCCTCCGTACGACAAAGATCTTAAAATAAATAGATGAAAATCATTGGATTTAGCATAAAAAATGTTTTATATTTTAATATGTTATAAAATAAAAAGTATATTTATATTGAAATACGAAAATGTATATGTCAATTATTTAAATCATATACAATTAGGTTTTCTACAATTGATAATCGGTAGTCTATTCCTCCGTATGACGAAGATCTTAAAATAAATAGATGAAAACCGTTGGATCTAGCATAAAAATGTTTTACATTTTAATATGTTATAAACTAAAAAGTACTCCGTATATATATTTATATAAGATAGATTTTGTCCAAAATTTTGATAATCGTCTATTCCTCCGTACGACAAAGATCTTAAAATAAATATATGAAAATCGTTGGATTTAGCATAAAAAATGTTTTATATTTTAATATGTTATAAAATAAAAAGTATATTTATATTGAAATACGAAAATGTATATGTCAATGATTTAAATCATATACAATTAGGTTTTCTACAATTGATAGCATTATCAATGTAGAACTTCTACATAGATTAGGATTAATGTAAAATATTCGTAATTATATTTTCTCTTGATATTCTGAGTGTTTCTATTTGAATAATAATTATTAAAGCATCACTAAATTAAAGATAATTTTATGAGGTTCGCATGGATTGTAAAATCATTCAAATCTGATTTCTAGATATCAATATAGAGGCAAAAGAGTAAATATGAAATTTTTTAATACTAATAAATAAAAAATAAAATTCAATTCTAATATAACTTTTTTTAATTATATCATTTTTAGAATATAATTTTCTTTTTAAAATTCAATTATAATACAACCTTTTTTAGTTATATCCTTTTTAGATTATAATTTTCTTTTAAAATTCACTTCTAATACAACCTTTTTTAATTATATCCTTTTTAGATTATAATTTCTTTTTTATGTGATCTAATCTTGATCGTCTAGTTTCAATCCAACGGATCATATAATTTTGGTAGTACAGCGACCAGACCAAAAATTTGGATAAGTTCCCTCTTATAAAAATATTTTTAAATTAAATTTAGTTCTAATGATGAAGAAAAAAAACAAATCGATGAAGAAAGGGTATTATAGTAAATTAACAAAGTGAAAATTATAAATAAATATATAAGGATATAATTTATAATCCAACGGATGACTTTTAATCCAATTTTTTAATCCAACGGATTATATGCTTTTGGTAGTAGAATGACGACGACCAAAAATTTGGAGAAGATGTCCCTTATGCTTATTATATATATATATAAGGTATTAATTATTTTAGTTTTGGCTAAGCAAGGGACTTATATTTAGTATTAGAAGTCCAACTGAAACTTAATCAAGACATTTTCTCATTTAGTATAGAAAAATAATCAGCACAATTACTTATAGCCTTGCTTTCAAGAATGATATGAATTTTAATGAAAGTTAGCATTTTGGTATTAGAGCAAGTCCAATGCAATGCTAAAATAGGCGCTATTTCTATTATATAGCATCAATTATAAAACACACCCCTCCAATGCAATGCTTAACTTGGTTCTAAAATAGAAAAATGCTATAGTTGGTTTAAATATAGAACCAAGTATATATGTAAGCTATAATTGCCACATAGGCATGCAAGTGGTATGATGGAGGAAAATGAATAATTAAAGCAATTATGATAAATATTATAATTTTGAATTTAAAGGTGGTTGTAATATAGGTAAATTATATCTAGTTGATGTTATTTTAAAAGCATGCATTGGATTAAATAGAACAAGTTCTACTATTTTAACATCAAAAATCACTTTTAAATTTTATATTATAGCAATAGCTATACGTCTATTTCAGCATTAGCATTGGACTTGCTCTTAACAACGTCGTACACCTCAACAAACCACATTGTGAGGATTAGAGGAGTTATAAAGATATCAACAAGTATTGGATTGATAAGGTTGTGATTGTAAATCCTCACGATAATCTCGGTACTAGTAAAGAGAGTTTGATTATTGAAGGAGATTTGGGGTTAACAAATTTTTATCTAAAAGATAATATTGAGCTATATAGCTTATCACACATGTCATAGTTCACTTATCACAGTTAGCTTATCATCATCTACTTATCATAACTAATTCTGTTAGGATTGGAGTAACACTCATGTTGTATAAATAGCTCTCTACCTTCTACATTTTAGTTACTTCTTTCTCTCTTTAAATCTCTCTGGATCTCTCTGTAACAAACAATGTTCTTGATCAATAATGAAGTTTCTTGATTCTGTAAACATGGAGTTCTATACGATTGCTTTGGTTATGTCGTTATGTTCATCTGTTCTATGAGATTATTAAGAACTTAAGATGGTATCAGAGCATATCTCTCTTCCGCTGCAGCTCTTTTCTACGACATTTCTCTGCTTTCGTACGGTTTTGTGAGTTTCTTTGCTTACTCCATGGATGTTCTTCTGTTTTCTTGCGTTTTTTGATGACATTTACCATATTCATTTTCTGCAAATTGATTGTTTTGATCAAGTTCTAAGCGTATTTTCTTATCGATTGATCTTGTATGCATCGATTCTCTTCTGTGTGTATCGATTTCGCCTATAACAATCTCATTCTATCGATTTGTTATACATCGATTTCTATTGATTGATCTCTTTTCTTGCCGATCTTCTTGATTGATGACTTTTTCATCTTCACATTCTTATGCAAATGCTGTTTTAGGCAATTTACCTACTATGTCAACACAAAACATATCTTCAACTCGTCCAGCCAATACTTCTTCACCATCTGTTGAACAAAACTATTCTGAATCTATTGACAATAATTCTCATCCTTTATATCTTCATAATAATGATCAGCCTGGAATGATTCTAATTTCTAAAAAATTACTCGGTTCTGAGAATTATGCTTCCTGGAAACGTTCTTTGTCTATTGCTCTTTCTGCAAAGAATAAACTCGTCATTGTTAATGGTGATTTTGTTGCTCCTGCTTTGGATTCTCCTCTTTTTGTTCACTGGAAACGTGTAAATGATATGGTTATCACTTGGATATTGAACACTGTTTCTGATGAGATCAGTAATAGCATGACATATATGGATAGTGCCTCTGCTGTTTGGAATGAACTTAGTGAGCGTTTTTCTGTTGTGAGTGGTCATAAGTTCTATGAGACTCAACGAGATCTCTTTAAACTTGAACAAGGAAATGATTCTATTGAATTCTATTTCCACAAACTCAAAGGATTTTGGGATGAAATTAAAGCCTTAGAACCACCTATCAAATGTACTTGTGGAGCTATCAAAGATTGGGAACTTCAACACGAAAAAACAAGGTTAATACAGTTTCTTATGGGGCTACATTCTAGCTACACTGCTGCTAGAGGACAGTTGTTGATGATGTCTCCATGGCCTACAGTAAATCAAGCTTTTATGCTTCTTAAACAGGAAGAAAAACATAGACAAATTCATACTTCTGCTAGTCCTGTTGCTTTGATGGTCAATGTACCTAAAACCTCTACACCTGGTTATATTCCAAACAAATTCAGTGATCGTGCATCTCTCCCTGTTCAAGAATGTTCCCACTGCCATTTTAAAGGTCACACAAAGGACAGATGTTTCAAGTTAATTGGTTATCCAGCAGATCATCCTTCTCATCCAAATAATAAAGGGAAGAAAAAGGTTTTTACTAATTCCAGGTTCTCAAAATCTGCAAATGCTGTGCAGGTTACCTCTACTAATAACTCTTCAGATAATCTCTCTACCAGGATGGAGGACTTGCAGAACCAACTTAGTTCATTGATGCAATGTATCAATAAGACTTCAACTAATTCTTCTGTTCTTGCTGGTACTTCACCTACTACATCTGTTTCTGCTCCTACACAGTATCCTACACAGTACAGTTTTGCTACTCATATAGCAGGTACTATCTACTCTTTAAGCTCTCATATATCACATGATGTTTGGATTCTAGATACTGGTGCTACAAATCACATGTGCTGTGACATTGATTGTATGCACGATGTTCATATTTTATCCACTCCCTTGACTGTTAATTTTCCAAATGGTAACAGTGCTAATGTTACTCATATTGGCTCTGTATATCTTCATCCTTTGTCATTATCCATTTCAGATGTTCTTTTCATTCCTTCCTTCACTTTTAATCTCCTTTCAGTCAGTAAATTGTCATCACAGTTACATTCTACTGTTCTTTTCACTGACTCAGAATGCTATGTGCAGGACCAATACCAGAAGAAGGGATTGGTTCTTGGTAATCTGGTGGAAGGTCTTTATCAATTGTTCAACAAATCTTCTTCTATTTCTGCTTTATCAGTTTCACACATTGCTCAAGATTATTCTCTCTGGCACAGACGATTAGGTCATATACCAGTCAAAGTTCTTTCTAAAATTCAAGGCATTGATTCTCATTTGTTCAGTAGTTCTAGTCATATGCCTTGTAATACTTGTCCTTTAGCAAAACAATGTAAACTTCCTTTTGTTTCGAGTCAGTCTCAAGCTACTGTTGCTTTTGATCTCATACATTGTGATTTGTGGGGGCCTTATAGGACTCCTACCTACAATGGTTGTAAATATTTCATCACAGTTGTTGACGATTATACTAGAGGTGTATGGATAATTTTGTTACCAACAAAACAGCATGTTACTCAATGTTTGAAAGATTTTTTTTCTTATGTGCACACTCAATTTTCTACTACAATCAAATGCATCCGTACTGATAATGGAGGTGAATTCCTCAACACAGAATTATCTTCTTTTTTCCTTTCTCAAGGAACTATTCATCAAACGACATGCCCTTATACCCCTCAACAAAACGGTCGTGTCGAACGAAAACACAGGAATTTGCTTGAAATGTCTAGAGCCCTTATGTTTCAAGCATGTCTTCCTTCAGTTTTTTGGGGTGATTGTGTTCTCACATCTACCTATCTTATTAATCGTATTCCTTCCTCTGTGTTAGGTTTTGTTTCTCCTTATCAAAAGTTGTATAATAAGTCTCCATCTTATGATCATTTACGGATTTTTGGTTGTCAAGCTCACATGTCTGTTCATGAAACAGATAAATTAGCACCTCGAGCTATTAGTACTGTTTTTGTTGGTTACTCAATGACTCAAAAAGGCTATAACCTTTTTGACCCTATCACTCATCAGTTTTTTACTTCACGACATGTTGTTTTCAATGAATCGTGTTTTCCTTTTGCCAGTTTAGTCTCTTCTGAACAACCTTTATCTCACAATTTTACACCCTATGGTCCTACATATTCTGATGATGTTGATTTTACATACACACCTTTAGCTGTTTTTGACACTCTTAATTTTGACGATACATTTTCTTTTTCTTCACCTATACCACAGTCTACATCACATACTACATCACATATTGTTTCACCCAATACTTCTGATAATGTCAACTCTCAGACTTCACCTACTACTTCTACATCTCATACAGCTTCTGAGACTGTTTCTTTACCACAACCAAATCCAGATAAACGTACGTCTATTCGAACCAAAATTCAACCTGTTTTGATGAAAGACTATGTTACATCTACTAAACCAACAACTTGTTCATCTAACTCAGTTTTATTGGATTGTCCTATTAATGCTGACAAGTTCAATTTCTCTCTTTATTCTCCATCTACTTCCATTTATGCTTGTGCTACTTCCACTACTGTTATTCCTGAACCTTCAACCTATGCTCAAGCTATTAAAGATTCTCGCTGGATTGAGGCAATGGAAAAAGAACTTTCAGCCTTACACACAAATAACACTTGGTCCATTGTTAAACTTCCTCCTGACAAGAAAGTAGTAGACTGCAAGTGGGTTTACAGAGTTAAATATCATGCAGATGGATCACTTGACAAGTTTAAAGCTCGTCTCGTAGCTAAAGGTTACACCCAAATCGAAGGACAAGACTATCATAATACGTTTTCTTCTGTTGCAAAAATGGCAACAGTTCGTACTATATTAGCTCTAGCAGCTGTTAAACGTTGGGACATACATCAACTTGATGTTAATAATGCCTTTTTACATGGTGAAATATCTGAGGAAGTGTATATGGCTATCCCTCCAGGTCATCCATTATATGGTACATATTTTGTTTGCAAGCTTATTAAGTCGATTTATGGCTTAAAACAAGCTTCTCGAGTTTGGTTTGAGAAACTGGCTTCTGTTCTTCTTGATCTTGGTTTTACTCAAAGTGTTGCAGACTACTCTCTTTTGATTTACAAGGATACAAATATTTTTGTCACTGCATTAGTATATGTCGATGACATTTTATTAGTTGGAGATTCTTCAGACTTTATTGCTCATGTTAAGGATGTTTTACATTCTACTTTTACTATCAAGGATCTGGGTTTAGCAAAGTATTATCTTGGTTTGGAAATCCACAGAACAGATGATGGTATATATTTGCACCAACATAAGTTTGTTCATGATTTACTTTTGGAAGCAGGATTGGAAAATGCTAAACCATTGTCTTTACCAGTTGACAGCAATATCAAATTGTCTCCACATGAAGGGGTCCTTCTTGATGATCCTTCTGTTTACAGAAAATATGTGGGCAAGCTGCTATACCTTACTGTTTCTCGACCAGACATTGCATATGTGGTTCATCATCTTAGTCAGTTTCTGCAGGCTCCTCGTGTTCCTCATATGTTAGCTATTCAACGTGTTCTTCGCTATCTTAAAGGCACACCTTTTCAAGGTCTGTTTTACTCTGCAAATTCCACTCTTAAACTTGAAGCTTTTTGTGATAGTGATTGGGGTTCAAACTTAGATTCCACTGGTATGCTTAAGAGTATAACTGGAATGTGTTTACTCCTTGGGTCTTCTCCTGTTATTTGGCATTCCAGTAAACAAAAAGTGATTTCTCGTTCTACTGCTGAAGCAGAACTTCGAGCAATTACAGATACTGCATGTGAGTTGTCTTGGCTCAATCTTTTGCTTGCTGAGTTACAGATTCCTCAAACTCTACCTATAGTCATTCACACAGATAATCAAGCTGCATTGGACATCGCTGCAGACCCTGTTTTTCACCCGAAAACCAAACATTTCGCTTTGGATTGTCATTTTGTCCGAGAGCAAGTTCAATCTAAGCTAATCAAACCTACCTATATTCCTAGTTCTCTCCAACCAGCTGATATTTTCACTAAGGGGCTTGGTCGTCAGTCTCATTGGCATTTCTTGTCCAGATTAAATGTTAAGCAACCACATTTAATCTGAGGGAGGACTATTGAGCTATATAGCTTATCACACATGTCATAGTTCACTTATCACAGTTAGCTTATTATCATCTACTTATCATAACTAATTCTGTTAGGATTGGAGTAACACTCATGTTGCATAAATAGCTCTCTACCTTCTACATTTTAGTTACTTCTTTCTCTCTGTAAATCTCTCTGGATCTCTCTGTAACAAACAATGTTCTTGATCAATAATGAAGTTTCTTGATTCTGTAAACATGGAGTTCTATACGATTGCTTTGGTTATGTCGTTATGTTCATCTGTTCTATGAGATTATTAAGAACTTAAGAGATAATCCAATAAGATGACGATTGTACGTGCACTGAAGTGTGAGTTTTAAAGTTCAGAATAATTAGAGTTAGTAAGTTTATCATTGCTAATAGCATGGAGTCTCATTGTTGGAAAGGTCTGAAAAAATAACGTATTTAATACCTGAGCACACACCATTACTTGATGCCTTGTAGTTTATATTGTGTTCTCATGATTTGGCTGGTTTGTTTTGCGGTTGACATATGTTTGCTTCGAAAGTGTCCGATAGCATTCAACTTTGTCAAACATTGTTATATAAATGTTTAGAGTTTACAACCTAGCTATATGAAGTGATGAAGGTGCAGTTGATCTTGTTGTCCTTGGTCGAAATTGCACAATCAATAACAGTATTAATTTTTTTTTTGTCAAGATCATTAACAGTATTTTGATTTGTATCAATAGCAGTTAATTGCACAAATTATTTGATTATTTAAGGTTCAAAGAATTCTTTGATGAACATGAGGAAAAATTGCCTGGGATCGAAACTACAAAATCAATAGCAGTTAATTGCACAAATTAGTTGGTTATTCAATGGTTAAGGAATCCTTTAATGAATATGAGGAAAACTCGATCGCACCGTAAAAAAGCGTACATGAAGGTGCAGCATTTGATATTCCTGGCCTAGGTCATCAAGAAATCCATTGACAATATGCAGAAATTTTATACCTTAAAAATTAATTTTTAAGAAAGCTATAAATCTATAACGGTACACAATAATAGTGTATGCAATAATAATACTGAAACCAGACTTGAAAGATCTTTCCATGGATTTTCACTTTGAGAAAAGAAGAATTTGGTTGCAGGAATACACACTTGAACTGGGAATTAAATATACTAAATGTATCCCTCACAAAAACTATAAAGTCATACTACTAAACAGAGCCTCATGTATCTTTTTTATTTTTTTGCTAAGCACATCTATCCTTTCTTAAAATATAAATGTTTTTTCTTTTCGATCACAAAATATGAATGTTTTATGTTTACAGTTTGAGATGGTCATTGATATACAAACTCAATTATCAAGATTTGTCATCTTTACAAAGGACAAATTATTATTCCTATGTTAAGGTCTCTCTCTCTCTCTCTCTAATCTTGATTCCTCTAAGGTATAGTAGTAGGGCTCCTCTAAGGCTTAACTGCTTAAGCAAATGAATAATCAAGCACCTAAGTCCTCTCTCTCTCTCTCTCTCTCTCTCTCTCTCTCTCTCTAATCTTGATTCCTCTAAGGTATAGTAGTAGGGCTCCTCTAAGGCTTAACTGCTTAAGCAAATGAATAATCAATCACTTAGGTCCTTCTATAACTGCTTAAGCAAATGAATAATCAATCACTTAAGTCCTTCTATACCCCTTTTATATGTTTATGCGCTTTGATAGGCCATAAACAGCCAAGGCCCAACAAGGAGCCCAAAACAATAAGTAAATCGTCTCATGAGAATAAGAATGGCCCAGCCCAGAGTAGTGGACCCCGGACCCGGCGCCACCGCCACGTGGTATGGTCCCCACCCCGGACTAGGGGACCCCCCGACTCGTGACACTCAGTATACGTGGCACCCCACCTCAGCTGACACTCCTATTTGTGGCGCTGACCAACGCTAAAAGACAAGGGAAGATGCGTGCCAGATCATGCCCACCACAACATGGCCACACTCCAGTCAATGGTCACCCCAGACAAGGCCACGTGTCCAACATCCCGGGAATTCAGCGGCTTGTCCCCCCGATCCAACGGTCGGGGGTGAAGGTAACCTACCCCTAAGCCCTAGGCCTAGGGCTATAAATACCCCTAGTAAATAAGGTTTAGGGGTTAGCCATTATTACACACCTACACACATTTATTACTTTGTGATACTCTACTTGATTATTACCTTCCAAAGCCAACTCTTATTCTCACGCCGGAGGCACCTCGGGGCCAAACCCCCCCTCCGGTGTTGTTTTGCAGATACCCCACTACAGCTACACCACTTCCGAGGCATTAGTTGGCGAGGAAGTACCCGATCAAGATTCAGAGTTATCATTGGCGCTAGAAGGAGAGGTGAACCTCCGAACTCCAGAACCCCGAACCAACAGCCAAACTGAAACAACCCGAACTACCTAAAACCGCAAACCATGCCTCGACCAAGCAAGTCCACCCAGCGCCCAGCAAGCAGCACCCCGAGGGAAGAGCCCTTGGCTCCGATCCCAGAGCAGATCCCGCAAAACCAGGTCCCGGTCCAGGAGAGGCTCGGGATCGGTCCGAATGATGCCCGGGTCACGGTTGAAGTGAACCGATACAAGTATACCGACGTACCCCTTGACTCTGCCCAAATGGAGAATTTAACCCCGGATGAACTAGCCGAAGCAATCCGGGCCTATCGAAGTCGCCCCCATCCGGGACCTGAACCCGACCAGGCGGAAAACTCCGAAGGATCAGCCAACTCCCATAACTCACGAGCCTCGGTCTTCGCTCGCCTCGGGAATCAAAGCCAAAGAAACGAAGGGGACCATCCAACCCGGAGTAAGGTCAGAGATGATGAGGCTGACGAGCTAAAACGGATAGAAAGACTCCGGGAAAAAATAAGACAAGAGGAACAAGCTAAGTTGGAGCACAGAATCCAAAGAAGGCTCCAAGAAGAGGAGGAAAGAATGAGGAAATCCAAACCAAAAGAACCCGGAGAGAGGTGAGCCCGGAGATTATCTCAGATGATGAAGAATGTAATAACCCGGATTTTTCAAGAAATGATTTTATTATTATCTCAATAATAATAATGTTTTCCTAAAATGAGGAGGAATTTTTTTTTTATTTTATTTAATTATTTAATTATTTTCGGTTAAGTGGAACCTGGTCCTCCTTTTTCAAATTTTATTGTCCGAGTAGATATCTCGAGTCAATAGTTTATTCGAGCAAAGATTTAATTTTTGGAGCGTGGAATTATTTAGTAAAGATTTTATTATAAATTGCTAAATAATTTGGAGATTTTAAAATCCTTAGAAAATGATTATTTTAATTATTTGGGGGTTTGCAGAAATTACTCGATTAATTTATAATATCGAGAATTTGAGATCTTACTAAAACAATAGTGTTTGTAGTATTTTTATAAAGCCCTGTAAATTGTGATTTATGAATAACAATTATTATTTTTATGAATTATTTTTATAAATTATTAATATTTGTAAAATGCATATCAATTTAGAAAATTTAGATTTAATTCTAATTCTTTCTCCAAAAGTCTTTAAAAATATTCTAGTATTTAATTATGCTAGAAATTTTATTTTTACAAATTAGAGTTATTAGTTGAAAATATTACTTCAAGGTGTGTAGTAATTAAGCGTGTTACGTTTAATTAGTAGTGGGCCGGAATAAGTGCTAGTAGTAATATTAGTATTGGACCAAGCCCAATAAAAACACAAAACACAACACAACAGCCGCACAAAAGAAACTACGGGGAGAGAGAAAGTGAGATTGGGGGAAGAAAAAATTAGGGTTCTTGAAGGAGGAAAATTGGGGGATTTCAATTGGGGGTTTGATTCTTAAATCAATTAGTGTATGAATGTAGGTGTGTGTGTGTGTAAATCGCGTATGTATGTGTGTGTATACATGCGTGTAGGTGTGTATATGTGCGCGATGGTGTGTGCAGCAAGAGGAAGGGGGTCGCGCGGGATTCCGGCCGGCGGCAGGGGGCGGCACAGCCGCGGATGATGGTGGTCGTGGCTTCAGGCGAGACTGGAAGAAGAAAGAGGAGGAGGGAGGCTGCTATGCAGCGGAGAGAGAGAGAGAGAGAGAGAGAGAGAGAGAGAGAGAGAGAGAGAAGGGAGGGAGATGGTGGAAAGTTTTTCCGGTGACTTGATTTTGGGCGACTCGAATCGGAATCGAAGGGTATAAACTTGTATCTTTAAATTATATATTTAATTGTCGTAATTTAATTTTATTTAAATTGCGAGTTTAATTGTTGATTTTCATGATTAATTGCGAGTTAGATGTGTTAAATTTCGTAATTAACTTAGTATGCTAAATTATAAGTATTATTTGAATTTGGTGATTTAATTCGGAGAGTCTAGATGTGTCAATTATAATTGTTAGTGGGTAATTATAATTGATGAGATTAATGGTGGGCCCGGTAAATTGTGCGGGTTAGTGGTTGTTAAATGTGAGGTGCTAATTGCTAATGGTTAATTGCTAGTTTGCAATTGTAATTGTTAATTGCTAAGTGCTAACGGTTATGGTCATACAACGTATAGTTATAAGAGTTGCCAATTCGAAAATGCTATATGCTAAATGGTATGAATTGAGTCATAGTAATTGAGAGTTTTATTAGCTATAAATGGTTATATGCTAAATGTTATAAATCAAGTCATAGTATATGTTGATAGTATAAGTGCCAACTACGTGGTGTTGGCTTAAATGTGGATAAATTTAGTTTACTTTTCCTTATGTGCTAGTTGCCGCATGTCTGGGCGGGTACTTTTCCTTATGTGCTAGTTGCCGCATGTCTGGGCGGGTACTTTTCCTTATGTGCTAGTTGCCGCATGTCTGGGCGGGTACTTTTCTTATATGTTTACTTTTATGTTGCTGCAAGTTGAGGCAGCTTTTATTTTATCAAAAGCAGGGTTATAAATTGTTTTGTTGGCATGGAGGGGCTGAGCCCATAGTCCGATAAACGAATACTACATGCCGAAATTTTCTGAAAATCCCCTGCAATTAAATTTATTTAACTTATTTAATTACAATGGTCTAGAGGCATGAAGTGGATGTTAACTATTATGTGAATGTGTGCTATGTGAATTATTTTGAGGGTTAATTGTTTCCTCGAGGATTTATGTGCTAAGTCAAGTATTAAATGGGTCTTGAGGATTAAGGATGTATTATGTGACTTTAGTGAGGAGGCCATGTCCTTGTCATTTTATTTTACTAAATGCGTTATGTGCAATAAGTGGTATTTGAGTAGTCAACTATAGGGATAACAACTATAGTACGACTTTAGGTGACTTAGTGGTAATTCCGAGTTTTGTCTACTCGAGATACGAGGTTGGACTGACACGTACTCGTAACTATTTCAGTGCCATTAGGGTATAATCAAGTGGATCGACGTACATCAAAAAGGGAAGATCGAGGCGTCGTATAAAGAAAGGTAAACTACCTCCATGGAAATGCTTGGGCGAGTTGCGAAGGATTTATTCGCGGGTTCTATTTTCTGCTAAGGACTAGAGGCAAGTTTATTTATGCATACTCTATCGTTCAGAGTATCGGTATTTTCGAATATATGAAATGTGTGGACTAGATTTAAATCCATAGTTGCAAGCTTTCCAATCATGTGCTTACTCATCAACACCAGTATATTTTTGGACTTTGCTAATGTTATTAAATTCTGCTTATGCCAATTGTCAAAATCCCATGACTTAAAAAGTTGTCGACGGAGATCGATATTTTATGACTCACCCCCCTTAATCTGTATCTTGTTTATAGAATATTGCAAATATTATACTCGGGATACTTTCGATTAAGAATATCTAGAAGGATATTGATGTATGCTATTTGGTAGAGTTATCTAACTCAATGAATATTATTTATCATGTTCATTTAAAAAGGATTTTCATATGTAGCATTTACTCCTTATCGACCGAGAGTCAGTGATAATTATTTTGATAAATTACTTAAAGTCCGGGAATTGCCGGAGAGTTAATGTCTTGGTTTTGATTAGAAATATTCCAAGAGTTACAATTGGGTCTTTTGAGGTTATTGCAGGTTTCGATATAAGTAGTGAAAATTATTTGAATATTCACTATATTAGCGATTATTAATTTAAATTTTCCTTTAATAAGGGGCTATTGAATATTTTTATTCAATAATATTATGTATTTATTTATTAAATACCCTAAGTGTTTTAAAGGGTATAAAATGTTATTGGGAGGTTATTTAAAGACTTTCATAGTTATTAAAATATTATAGTTTGATTCTATCAATGCAAGAATCAAAACCTATACTTTGTAATTTTATTTGATACTGCATTTGCCAGGAATATTGTTAAACAGTTTTGCCATAATCTTATTTCCTGTTGAAATGGAATTTGACATTTGGATTATATGCGGTCTTTCAAGTTAAGCATTTACGAACCGGTATGTCTTGTAGCTCTAGATATAAGAGCATATTCATTGTTTTCGACTTTAAACCGGGAGTTGGTATTTTGTGAATATAGTGATAGTCGTGGAAACCCGGAGGGATTCCAGCGGCAAAGTACTAGTCATCTTGAGGAAAACTATTAATATATACTAATTATATTTCCAGAAAGGATTAAGTACTTGGAAATGATTTGAGGAATGTTATTTATAAACATTATTATATTTCCATAAAGTATTAATTACTTGGAAACCATTCGAGGATTATTATTTGAATACGATATCATTCGAGGAATTGTATTTGCTTGCTAAATCTTTCGAGTAATGATTATTTGAGTATTATCTCAGTCGAGAAATACCATATGAATATTATTTATGTTAAATATGCTATTGGAAGGCATAACTGTTTTCAAAAGTATATTATGATACTTGACTACGAGTTGATAGTGGCTTATAAGCTAGATATGAGATATTAGTTCAAATGCCTTTAGTGAAGGACGTATGACTTAAATTCCTTAAATATAGATCAAGAGTCAGTATTTCTTGATATATCATGATTACTTTCAGAGGAAAATATTTAAGTAAATATTTTCCCTTATTTATTTAATGAATAATATTTTAAATATTCATTTGAGTTAGTTACTTAATGAACATTATTTTGAATATTCATTCGAGATTATTTAGTAAATGAATATTATTTTAAATATTCATTTGAACTTTATTTAATGAATATCATCTTTAATATTCACTCAGGGTCAATTTATTCATCGAATATTATTTTGAATATTCCTTAAGTATTTAATTAAGTTAATCAATGAATATTATTTCGAATATTCATTCGATCATTATTTATTTAATCAATATCTTTTCGAATATTCCGTTGAGCCATATTTTATATTAAGATTATTCCTTCAATATTTTTGACTTAATAAATATTCCTTGGAATATTTATTTAATTCTTCTAACTCGTTTCAAGAATGATTTACTTCATTCACATGCTATTTCCGACCTCCAAATATTATGTAAATTATTTCGGAGTCTTATTATTAATACTATTATCAAGAAAGGTTCTCAAGATTCCATTCTTCATTCAATTCTATCCGTTAAATCGTAAGGGAACCTTACTTGAGAAATGTTATCTATCTTGATGACTTCTTGGTCATAATTTCTTTGAAACTATTCTTTCGTTCGCAATTGGGTTGCTATGAGACATTGAACCTGGTGTACCCACTCATCATTCGAGGGGTAGGATTGTTGGAACAAGTTTATGTCCATTAACAAGCATCAGCTTGGGAAGTATTGGTGAATTTTCCTTTCCAACTAGATACGACTACTTTGTGGAGTCTTATCAACAAGTATTATACTTGGGGAAAGGGGGACAAACTTTATGTTTCAGAGTTATGGATGTCAATTGAACTAGGAGACGCGTAAGTGGTCGAGTGGCGCCGACCCAGCAATAGCCCAACCGTTGGCTTAGGAGTTCCAGAGGGCGGTAGACAAGTAAATCCGTCGGAGCTACCTTCTACATGTAGAGAACGACTGATGAGGTGCATGACATACGACTGATCATCGTAAACGTCAGGGCATCTGGCGCAGCAATGCTCCCGTATTAGTTCATCTTTCAAAATTGGAAATTTCTGCAACATTATCATTGTTGGCACGGTTAAAAAGTGTCTGAACTGGAATTGCAAATTTTCTTCCTGCAAGTTCCTCTGTTATGAAAATTGATAATATCTTGCTTATCTTCGGCACAACAAATATTCCCATGGAAAATTAATTTGAGTTACCTTGTAACTTCATCTTTTATCTTATAATTGATGACTTTGTTGATACCTTACATAACATGAGTTGTGATAAGGAGGTTTTTGATATTGGATCACCTTATAACTTCATCTTTTAAGTTATATGTTGATATTCTGCTTATTTCTATATAGCAGATATTTTCCGGAAAGGTTATATTGAACTTTCTTATAACTCCATCTTTTACAATATACTAGCACCATGTCCGTCAATGCATAGCATACAGTTTCAAAGATATTTTAGAATTGTTATTATATTGCTGAGGTGAAGTATCTTGATCCATCAAATGTTTTGGCAAAAATGATATACTTATATATAAACATTTTCAAGCTTGAGAGGCATTGATTTGGTACCTTATAAATGGGTCATTTCAAAAATGTTGACTCTCTTACTATCAGTTACCTATGAGTCTTAAACTTATCAAGTGGTTAAAGAAGTTATATCCCATACAGAATATTGAACTGTAGGGTGTGGTGATAAAAATGATATACTTATATGTATACACTTTCAGACTTGTGGAATACTAAAAAGGGGATCTTTTTATAATTTGGTTTCTATTTCATGAAAACACTTGTAGTAGCAGTATATTGAACTGTATATTTTGAAGAGTTTTATTAAAGGGTATTGGGACTACAACTTATACCATTTTGCTAAGGTATGAAGCTTACTATGGTTAGCACAATCCCGAGTTGTTCATTTGACGCTATTTCAAATGTTATACTTTCCTTAATGAAATTCCATAGTTAAATGTTTCAGAAATGATATTAAATATCGTTAAATATTGAATACCCTTGTGCGTATTGATATATATATTGTGAAGTTCTATTATTAACTTGCTGAGCAATTCTTTCGCTCATTCTTGCTTGTTTCAAATATTAACCTTTCAGAGGAAGGTAGACGGTTGAGGCTTACCTGCATGGCTCAGAAGAAGCAGGCAGTACGCCCTTATGAAGATGATATGATCCAGAAAAGCTATAGCTGGAGTAAGTTATATGTAGGTAAATTGATGTGTATTATATATTACTTTGTACTGAGTAGTACTAGTTACTGGTGTACTTCCCAACGAAGCTATACTAGTAGTATAAGATTTGTAAGACATAGTGCGATGTAATAGAATGGATGTAATGAAAATGTAAATATTTTAGTTCTTGTTTCTAGCCCTATGACCTAAAAGATGCTTGGTGGTTGGGGTCGCAGAGTTATATTTCAGTTTTAATGATTACAGATGGTTTAATGTCGTTAAACAGGTAATTTGACATTGAGAATTTCCGCGTAGCTACCAAATCCTTGACCCCGGATTTGGGGGTGTTACAGAAATGGTATCAGAGATTCGGTTATAGTAAACTAGAAACGAGAGTGAGTAGGAGTGTGTATAGTTATGTGAGAACGTCAGAACTCATATAGAGTTCTCGTTGGACTATTGGATATAGTACCAATGATTAAGTTAAGATTGGAAGGCTATGTCAAGGAATATGTGATTACAGACTTCACTTCTTGTGGTAATGAATGTCTGCTAAAGGATCCCTAGAGTGAAGTATGGGTTGGCGAGGGCATAGATCGCCCGAGACCTGAAATTAAGATGATTTTAGGGGATTCATTGAAATAGTTATGTATTCTCCGAACTATAGGAAATTTCAATATGATGATGAAGGATAGAAAGTTGGCATCCAGTATTATGACAATGATGAGTTGAGATAGTATCCGTATTGTTAAAATTCCAAAAAGGGAAGCAAAACAAGATCCCTATGAAAGAGTATTAGCCGAAGTTGCGGGTATTTAAATCTTCTCGAGTTTAATAGAGTTTGAGGTAATATTATGAATAGATTGATGGACAGACACCGATTGTTTCGATTGATTATAGAAGTAAAATGGTGAAGATGAGGTTGGTCAATAAAGATGAAATATGTTTTAAGAACCAAGACGGACTGAGAAAGTCTGAGAAAGACTAGTACGAAGGTTGTTATGCCGAAAAGGGAAAAGCTTAAGTAGCACATGGAATTGTCATGAGGACAGGAACATGTGGTATAAATACAGTTATAATGGTGACTGGATCTAAGTATGTATTTCCAGCAATGTTCCAGAATATAGCCCATTCGGCACGTGGAATTCGTCGTTGCTAGGGGCGACACCGGTATCGAAGTCTTCTCAAAGAATAGAACACTTACGTGGGATGCTTGCGCCGAGTCAAATAGAACTCCTTAATATCGTATAATGTCGATGGTTGAATCTTTAGCGACTATTACAAGTCGACAATGACGTCGGTTATCGAGCACCTTAGGGTGTGCGTGGAAAAGAAGAACGTTATAAGCGAACAATTATCCGTCAGAGGAGCCGACATAAAAGGCATCCGTGGAGACCTTGGCATTACCCTCCCCATTTGGGAATCATTTTGATTACCTCCCCAATCTAAATTTTTTTTTTATATATATCTCCCCAATTGCAAATTATGTTTATTACCTCCCCAATCTATGAATGATTTAACACCTCCCCGTGCATTAATATTTTATTACCTCCCTAATCTATGATCTGCTTGATATCTCTCCAAGCGAGAATTTGATAAAAAAGTATATTCCCTCTTCGAAGTTATTCTTTAATACTGGTGTTAAACCATATTTAAATTCGATTGTACCAGAATCTGTCATTATCCCTATCTTCAGATTTCTGAAGCCCTATCGAATGATGTTATTTCAAACCTCCACTTTCCTTCAATAGTGGATGATTCTATGGTGGTATAGCACCACTTGCTTGTTGACTACCAGTATCTTTCTGGTTATTTTTTTTTTCTTTGGAAATCACACCTCTGGAATCCGTTCAATTCAACTCCAAGGTGTCCCTTTAAGAATTAATTGTCAAAATACGATAATTATTAACTTGACTTTGAATTGCTTTAATACTTCTCAAGTTTCACTGAGACGAACAACCCTATACATATAGGGGCCACAAGGACTCTCTGTCTATGTGATAGAAGTCTGATGGGACGCCATCGCTTGTGAGTTGTGAAATACAAGAAGGCTAATTACCTTTAGTAATGTCTCAACTGAGACACGCAACGTGAGTTCTCTTGATCATATTGATCTCTCGGTAAATTCCCTTATCTCAAATAAGGTTGACTTTAACACTCATAACCTTATGATCATCAATGTGTGGCAATAGCCTTGATATAACAGCTATCTTTTCAAAGTTTCATAATTCTTATTATCTCTAATAAATTTGAAGGGGATACTAACCAGGTCTGCCAAGTCATAAATTCGTTGATAGAAACTAGATTCGCAACGGAATCGTCAAGAGCAGGAGCGAATCCCAAAACGAATAGAATATCAATGGCGTATCAATAGAATTAGTTAACTCTTTCTCTCTCAATGATATGATGTTAATGGAATTAGTGTATTCTCTCTCTCAAGGATGTTTTGTGAATAGAATCAGTGAACTCTCTCTCAAGGATAGTATGATAATCGAAAGTTGGTCAAGATATATGTGTGAAAAGAATAACGTGGTAAGACTCCAAGTGATAACTGTGTCAAATAGAGATCCTATGGTTGGATTGAGGTTTCGGGGAAGTTGTTTACAAATGGACACTATCTCCGGTTTGGCAGAATAAGTGTTGATGATGAAAGAGTTAAGAAATCCCAGTAGTGGCCTTAGCTGATTCCGTGGACGGAATCCTTTTAAGGAGGGTAGACTGTAATAACCCGGATTTTTCAAGAAATGATTTTATTATTATCTCAATAATAATAATGTTTTCCTAAAATGAGGAGGATTTTTTTTTTATTTTATTTAATTATTTAATTATTTTCGGTTAAGTGGAACCTGGTCCTCCTTTTTCAAATTTTATTGTCCGAGTAGATATCTCGAGTCAATAGTTTATTCGAGCAAAGATTTAATTTTTGGAGCGTGGAATTATTTAGTAAAGATTTTATTATAAATTGCTAAATAATTTGGAGATTTTAAAATCCTTAGAAAATGATTATTTTAATTATTTGGGGGTTTGCAGAAATTACTCGATTAATTTATAATATCGAGAATTTGAGATATTACTAAAACAATAGTGTTTGTAGTATTTTTATAAAGCCCTGTAAATTGTGATTTATGAATAACAATTATTATTTTTATGAATTATTTTTATAAATTATTAATATTTGTAAAATGCATATCAATTTAGAAAATTTAGATTTAATTCTAATTCTTTCTCCAAAAGTCTTTAAAAATATTCTAGTATTTAATTATGCTAGAAATTTTATTTTTACAAATTAGAGTTATTAGTTGAAAATATTACTTCAAGGTGTGTAGTAATTAAGCGTGTTACGTTTAATTAGTAGTGGGCCGGAATAAGTGCTAGTAGTAATATTAGTATTGGACCAAGCCCAATAAAAACACAAAACACAACACAACAGCCGCACAAAAGAAACTACGGGGAGAGAGAAAGTGAGATTGGGGGAAGAAAAAATTAGGGTTCTTGAAGGAGGAAAATTGGGGGATTTCAATTGGGGGTTTGATTCTTAAATCAATTAGTGTATGAATGTAGGTGTGTGTGTGTGTAAATCGCATATGTATGTGTGTGTATACATGCGTGTAGGTGTGTATATGTGCGCGATGGTGTGTGCAGCAAGAGGAAGGGGGTCGCGCGGGATTCCGGCCGGCGGCAGGGGGCGGCACAGCCGCGGATGATGGTGGTCGTGGCTTCAGGCGAGACTGGAAGAAGAAAGAGGAGGAGGGAGGCTGCTATGCAGCGGAGAGAGAGAGAGAGAGAGAGAGAGAGAGAGAGAGAGAGAGAAGGGAGGGAGATGGTGGAAAGTTTTTCCGGTGACTTGATTTTGGGCGACTCGAATCGGAATCGAAGGGTATAAACTTGTATCTTTAAATTATATATTTAATTGTCGTAATTTAATTTTATTTAAATTCCGAGTTTAATTGTTGATTTTCATGATTAATTGCGAGTTAGATGTGTTAAATTTCGTAATTAACTTAGTATGCTAAATTATAAGTATTATTTGAATTTGGTGATTTAATTCGGAGAGTCTAGATGTGTCAATTATAATTGTTAGTGGGTAATTATAATTGATGAGATTAATGGTGGGCCCGGTAAATTGTGCGGGTTAGTGGTTGTTAAATGTGAGGTGCTAATTGCTAATGGTTAATTGCTAGTTTGCAATTGTAATTGTTAATTGCTAAGTGCTAACGGTTATGGTCATACAACGTATAGTTATAAGAGTTGCCAATTCGAAAATGCTATATGCTAAATGGTATGAATTGAGTCATAGTAATTGAGAGTTTTATTAGCTATAAATGGTTATATGCTAAATGTTATAAATCAAGTCATAGTATATGTTGATAGTATAAGTGCCAACTACGTGGTGTTGGCTTAAATGTGGATAAATTTAGTTTACTTTTCCTTATGTGCTAGTTGCCGCATGTCTGGGCGGGTACTTTTCCTTATGTGCTAGTTGCCGCATGTCTGGGCGGGTACTTTTCCTTATGTGCTAGTTGCCGCATGTCTGGGCGGGTACTTTTCTTATATGTTTACTTTTATGTTGCTGCAAGTTGAGGCAGCTTTTATTTTATCAAAAGCAGGGTTATAAATTGTTTTGTTGGCATGGAGGGGCTGAGCCCATAGTCCGATAAACGAATACTACATGCCGAAATTTTCTGAAAATCCCCTGCAATTAAATTTATTTAACTTATTTAATTACAATGGTCTAGAGGCATGAAGTGGATGTTAACTATTATGTGAATGTGTGCTATGTGAATTATTTTGAGGGTTAATTGTTTCCTCGAGGATTTATGTGCTAAGTCAAGTATTAAATGGGTCTTGAGGATTAAGGATGTATTATGTGACTTTAGTGAGGAGGCCATGTCCTTGTCATTTTATTTTACTAAATGCGTTATGTGCAATAAGTGGTATTTGAGTAGTCAACTATAGGGATAACAACTATAGTACGACTTTAGGTGACTTAGTGGTAATTCCGAGTTTTGTCTACTCGAGATACGAGGTTGGACTGACACGTACTCGTAACTATTTCAGTGCCATTAGGGTATAATCAAGTGGATCGACGTACATCAAAAAGGGAAGATCGAGGCGTCGTATAAAGAAAGGTAAACTACCTCCATGGAAATGCTTGGGCGAGTTGCGAAGGATTTATTCGCGGGTTCTATTTTCTGCTAAGGACTAGAGGCAAGTTTATTTATGCATACTCTATCGTTCAGAGTATCGGTATTTTCGAATATATGAAATGTGTGGACTAGATTTAAATCCATAGTTGCAAGCTTTCCAATCATGTGCTTACTCATCAACACCAGTATATTTTTGGACTTTGCTAATGTTATTAAATTCTGCTTATGCCAATTGTCAAAATCCCATGACTTAAAAAGTTGTCGACGGAGATCGATATTTTATGACTCACCCCCCTTAATCTGTATCTTGTTTATAGAATATTGCAAATATTATACTCGGGATACTTTCGATTAAGAATATCTAGAAGGATATTGATGTATGCTATTTGGTAGAGTTATCTAACTCAATGAATATTATTTATCATGTTCATTTAAAAAGGATTTTCATATGTAGCATTTACTCCTTATCGACCGAGAGTCAGTGATAATTATTTTGATAAATTACTTAAAGTCCGGGAATTGCCGGAGAGTTAATGTCTTGGTTTTGATTAGAAATATTCCAAGAGTTACAATTGGGTCTTTTGAGGTTATTGCAGGTTTCGATATAAGTAGTGAAAATTACTGAATATTCACTATATTAGCGATTATTAATTTAAATTTTCCTTTAATAAGGGGCTATTGAATATTTTTATTCAATAATATTTTGTATTTATTTATTAAATACCCTAAGTGTTTTAAAGGGTATAAAATGTTATTGGGAGGTTATTTAAAGACTTTCATAGTTATTAAAATATTATAGTTTGATTCTATCAATGCAAGAATCAAAACCTATACTTTGTAATTTTATTTGATACTGCATTTGCCAGGAATATTGTTAAACAGTTTTGCCATAATCTTATTTCCTGTTGAAATGGAATTTGACATTTGGATTATATGCGGTCTTTAAAGTTAAGCATTTACGAACCGGTATGTCTTGTAGCTCTAGATATAAGAGCATATTCATTGTTTTCGACTTTAAACCGGGAGTTGGTATTTTGTGAATATAGTGATAGTCGTGGAAACCCGGAGGGATTCCAGCGGCAAAGTACTAGTCATCTTGAGGAAAACTATTAATATATACTAATTATATTTCCAGAAAGGATTAAGTACTTGGAAATGATTTGAGGAATGTTATTTATAAACATTATTATATTTCCATAAAGTATTAATTACTTGGAAACCATTCGAGGATTATTATTTGAATACGATATCATTCGAGGAATTGTATTTGCTTGCTAAATCTTTCGAGTAATGATTATTTGAGTATTATCTCAGTCGAGAAATACCATATGAATATTATTTATGTTAAATATGCTATTGGAAGGCATAACTGTTTTCAAAAGTATATTATGATACTTGACTACGAGTTGATAGTGGCTTATAAGCTAGATATGAGATATTAGTTCAAATGCCTTTAGTGAAGGACGTATGACTTAAATTCCTTAAATATAGATCAAGAGTCAGTATTTCTTGATATATCATGATTACTTTCAGAGGAAAATATTTAAGTAAATATTTTCCCTTATTTATTTAATGAATAATATTTTAAATATTCATTTGAGTTAGTTACTTAATGAACATTATTTTGAATATTCATTCGAGATTATTTAGTAAATGAATATTATTTTAAATATTCATTTGAACTTTATTTAATGAATATCATCTTTAATATTCACTCAGGGTCAATTTATTCATCGAATATTATTTTGAATATTCCTTAAGTATTTAATTAAGTTAATCAATGAATATTATTTCGAATATTCATTCGATCATTATTTATTTAATCAATATCTTTTCGAATATTCCGTTGAGCCATATTTTATATTAAGATTATTCCTTCAATATTTTTGACTTAATAAATATTCCTTGGAATATTTATTTAATTCTTCTAACTCGTTTCAAGAATGATTTACTTCATTCACATGCTATTTCCGACCTCCAAATATTATGTAAATTATTTCGGAGTCTTATTATTAATACTATTATCAAGAAAGGTTCTCAAGATTCCATTCTTCATTCAATTCTATCCGTTAAATCGTAAGGGAACCTTACTTGAGAAATGTTATCTATCTTGATGACTTCTTGGTCATAATTTCTTTGAAACTATTCTTTCGTTCGCAATTGGGTTGCTATGAGACATTGAACCTGGTGTACCCACTCATCATTCGAGGGGTAGGATTGTTGGAACAAGTTTATGTCCATTAACAAGCATCAGCTTGGGAAGTATTGGTGAATTTTCCTTTCCAACTAGATACGACTACTTTGTGGAGTCTTATCAACAAGTATTATACTTGGGGAAAGGGGGACAAACTTTATGTTTCAGAGTTATGGATGTCAATTGAACTAGGAGACGCGTAAGTGGTCGAGTGGCGCCGACCCAGCAATAGCCCAACCGTTGGCTTAGGAGTTCCAGAGGGCGGTAGACAAGTAAATCCGTCGGAGCTACCTTCTACATGTAGAGAACGACTGATGAGGTGCATGACATACGACTGATCATCGTAAACGTCAGGGCATCTGGCGCAGCAATGCTCCCGTATTAGTTCATCTTTCAAAATTGGAAATTTCTGCAACATTATCATTGTTGGCACGGTTAAAAAGTGTCTGAACTGGAATTGCAAATTTTCTTCCTGCAAGTTCCTCTGTTATGAAAATTGATAATATCTTGCTTATCTTCGGCACAACAAATATTCCCATGGAAAATTAATTTGAGTTACCTTGTAACTTCATCTTTTATCTTATAATTGATGACTTTGTTGATACCTTACATAACATGAGTTGTGATAAGGAGGTTTTTGATATTGGATCACCTTATAACTTCATCTTTTAAGTTATATGTTGATATTCTGCTTATTTCTATATAGCAGATATTTTCCGGAAAGGTTATATTGAACTTTCTTATAACTCCATCTTTTACAATATACTAGCACCATGTCCGTCAATGCATAGCATACAGTTTCAAAGATATTTTAGAATTGTTATTATATTGCTGAGGTGAAGTATCTTGATCCATCAAATGTTTTGGCAAAAATGATATACTTATATATAAACATTTTCAAGCTTGAGAGGCATTGATTTGGTACCTTATAAATGGGTCATTTCAAAAATGTTGACTCTCTTACTATCAGTTACCTATGAGTCTTAAACTTATCAAGTGGTTAAAGAAGTTATATCCCATACAGAATATTGAACTGTAGGGTGTGGTGATAAAAATGATATACTTATATGTATACACTTTCAGACTTGTGGAATACTAAAAAGGGGATCTTTTTATAATTTGGTTTCTATTTCATGAAAACACTTGTAGTAGCAGTATATTGAACTGTATATTTTGAAGAGTTTTATTAAAGGGTATTGGGACTACAACTTATACCATTTTGCTAAGGTATGAAGCTTACTATGGTTAGCACAATCCCGAGTTGTTCATTTGACGCTATTTCAAATGTTATACTTTCCTTAATGAAATTCCATAGTTAAATGTTTCAGAAATGATATTAAATATCGTTAAATATTGAATACCCTTGTGCGTATTGATATATATATTGTGAAGTTCTATTATTAACTTGCTGAGCAATTCTTTCGCTCATTCTTGCTTGTTTCAAATATTAACCTTTCAGAGGAAGGTAGACGGTTGAGGCTTACCTGCATGGCTCAGAAGAAGCAGGCAGTACGCCCTTATGAAGATGATATGATCCAGAAAAGCTATAGCTGGAGTAAGTTATATGTAGGTAAATTGATGTGTATTATATATTACTTTGTACTGAGTAGTACTAGTTACTGGTGTACTTCCCAACGAAGCTATACTAGTAGTATAAGATTTGTAAGACATAGTGCGATGTAATAGAATGGATGTAATGAAAATGTAAATATTTTAGTTCTTGTTTCTAGCCCTATGACCTAAAAGATGCTTGGTGGTTGGGGTCGCAGAGTTATATTTCAGTTTTAATGATTACAGATGGTTTAATGTCGTTAAACAGGTAATTTGACATTGAGAATTTCCGCGTAGCTACCAAATCCTTGACCCCGGATTTGGGGGTGTTACAAAGAACATCCCAACAACCTGGTTCAAATGATCCAGGAGCTGCAGAGGAAAGTCAACAATGACTCCGGGTTTGAGATCCAAGACACACTCACCCCTTTCAGCCGCTCTCTTGAAGCCATGCCCCGGCAAAAGAACCTCAAACACTACAACTTTGACTCCTTTAATGGGCTGGAAGACCCAGAAGAACACCTCAACTACTTTGAGCAAATAGCCCTGATATACTTCTATAACGACCTAACCAAGTGCAGGTTCTTTGCCTCCACGCTAAAAGGAGCGGCTCAGAGATGGTTCAGCCGGATCCCTTCCCGGAGCATACACAGCTGGAAGGAGTTCAGGGAAGCTTTCCTCCGGAGGTTTCGAGCCAACAAAACCCCAGAATATCACATGTGCCACCTTGAAACAATCAGGCAACATGACAACGAAACGCTTTCAGCCTTCATGAAATGGTTCCAAGAAGCCATAAACCAATCACGAATCTGGATGAAAGAGAAGCCTTGAGCATTTTCCGGAAGTACCTAGACCCGGAACGTAGCGAGCGCTATGTAATTGAATTGGTAAACAAAGAGCCCCAGAGCCTGGCCGCAGCCTATTCCATGGCCGCCAAGTTCATCAAGGAGATTGATATCCTACAAGCAATGAGGATGACCCGGCAGGGCACCTCCTCGGGAAGAAGTAAAGATGATCGCTCTAGAAATGACCACAACCCAGACAAGAAGTTTAAACCCAACAAGCAATACAACTATATCCCAAGTCACCAACTGATAGTCCCGGACAAAGACCACTCCTCCCGGGCTAAATCCGAAGCCAAGCCCCCGAGACCGGGGAGAGCCGAGCCGAGGCCGGAACCAGACTGGACACCTTTGAACCGGCCAAGAGCCGACATACTAAAGGAAGTCCGGAACAAACCCTTATTTTATCCTCCCAAACCTTTGGTATCAGCCCCAGAGAACAGGCCCCGGAACAAACACTGCGACTATCATGCAACTCATGGCCACGAGACAGAAAGTTGTGTCTCCCTTAAGTTCTTTATCGAAGACCAGGTCAAGAAAGGAAATATGGGCCAATACCTAGCTCGGAGAACCACAGAGAGGGGAGATGGATCCGGGGCTCAGAAGACCAAGCATGTGGTGCACGTGGTATTGGGAGGATCCAATTCCCCTCCGGCAAGTCCGGGCTCCGGAGATGAGGTAATGATGATAGACTCGGCCCCAGAACAGATCATATCTTTCAGTAATGCTGATTTTGAAGGAGTGGATCCGAACCACAATGAAGCCCTAGTGGTGACCCTAGACATCGCTGAAAATGAGGTAAAGAGAATCCTTATTGACAATGGCTCCTCTGTCAACGTATTATTCAAACACACCAGGGACAGAATGCAGCTCGGAAATGTCAGAATGAACGAGTGCAGGGAAGACCCGCTATACGGCTTCGGCCACAACCTGGTCCCCATCCAAGGAACCCTGTACTTGCCTGTCCAATTCGGCACCGCCCCGAAGCAAATTACCCATATGGTCAAATTCTACGTGATCAATATTCCTTCCTCCTACAATGTGATCCTGAGGCGCCCAGCCTTGACCAAACTCCGAGCCATAACCTCAACCCCACACCTTAAGTTCAAATTTCCCACGGCCTCCGGGGTTGGAGAGGTAAAGGGCGATACTGAAACAGCCAGCCGATGTTATGGCCAAGCCCTGGTCATGGCCGAGACAGACCCAGAGAATAAGAGGAAAGCCTCCTCTTACCAGAAGAATCTAAGCAGAAAGAAACACAGAGCCTCAACCTACAAGAACCCCGAAAAGGAGGTACAAAACATTGAAACCACAAGGGCCCCGAACCAGGAACCAGGTACATCCGAGGCCCGGGAGTACCTAGCCTCAAACTCCCACGCCCGGGTCCAAAAATCATCCCTGGTGAAAGATCAAGCCAAGCTAGAGCCCGCCGTAGAAATTGAAACAATCGAGCTCATTCCGGGAAACTCAGAAAGAAAAATCAAGATCGGAACCGGTCTGGAAACTGCCTTCAGGCAAGAATTAATCCATCTACTCCGGGAATATGCTGATGTTTTTGCTTGGAGCCCATCTGACATGCCCGGGCTCCGGGAATCCCTTGCCATGCATAGCCTGGATGTCGATCCCAGGAGGAAGCCTGTGAAACAGAAAAGAAGGAACGTCGCCCCGGAGAGGCAAAGGGCTATAGACGAGGAAGTGGACAAACTACTCAAGGCAGATATTATCTGTGAGGTCAAGTACCCGGAGTGGCTAGCCAACGTGGTTTTAGTCAAAAAACCTAGTGGAAAATGGAGGATGTGTGTTGATTACACAGACCTAAATGAGGCCTGCCCCAAAGACCCGTATCCACTACCAAGTATAGACCAGCTCATCGACGCCACCGCCGGACATGTGATGCTTAGCTTTATGGACGCCTTCTCCGGGTACAACCAAATCAAGATGAACCCTGCAGATATAGCCAAGACTGCATTTATCACTCACAGAGCTGTCTACGCTTATAAGTTCATGCCCTTTGGACTCCGGAATGCCGGGGCTACATACCAAAGAGCCATGGTGGAGGTCTTCAAAGACCAAATTGGCCGGAATCTGGAGTCCTATGTCGATGATATCATTGCCAAGTCTAAAACCGTCAAGGAACATGTCCCCGACCTACGGGAATGTTTTGAAAACCTTAGAAAAAATGAGATGAAGCTCAATCCGGAGAAATGCACCTTTGGGGTAGCAGCGGGAAAATTCCTGGGCTTCATGATCAGCCAAAGAGGGATTGAGGCTAATCCGGAGAAGATAAGGGCCATCTTGGATATGCAACCACCCCGGACTCAGAAAGACATTCAGAAGCTAGCCGGGTCATTGGCAGCCCTAAGAAGATTCATATCCAAGTTGGCAGAAAAGTGCTTACCCTTCTTCAATTTGCTCAAGGGGGCAAGCAACAAGAAAGAAATCACTTGGAGCCCTGAGTGCCAGCAAGCTCTTGAAACTATCAAACAATATCTATCATCACCACCCCTCTTAACGAAGCCAGAGCCCGGAGAACCCCTACATCTATACCTCTCCGCCGGGCCCCTGGCTGTGGCCGCGGCCCTAGTCCGAGAAGTCGAGGGAAACCAATGGCCGGTGTACTACGTCAGCCAAGTCTTGAAAGATGCAGAAACCAGATACCCCAATCTGGAGAAGTTTGCCTTTGCCTTAGTCACGGCCTCAAGGAAACTCAGACACTATTTCCAAGGCAGAGAAATCAAGGTTGTAACAGATCAGCCACTAAGACGAATAATTCATAAGCCGGACGCATCTGGAAGATTGATAAATTGGGCAATTGAGCTAAGCCAATTCCACTTGACATTCGTACCCCGGACAGCCATCAAGGCATAAGCTCTGGAAGATTTCATAGTAGAATGCTCCTTCCCAGAACCACAGCAAGCTACCACAGTAGCTGACAATGTGGCAAACCAGCTCCGAGCCCCGGGATCATGGACTCTCCATGTTGATGGATCCTCAACAGCTGACAGGTCCGGGGCAGGAATAATCATGAAAAGCCCGGAAGACTTCCAAATCAAACAGGCCATAACATTCAAGTTCCCAGCAACCAATAACCAAGCCGAATATGAAGCTCTCCTAGCCGGGCTAAGGTTAGCACGAACTCTGAAAATCAACAACCTGGACATCTATAGTGACTCACAAATCGTGGTACGGCAAACCAAAGGCGAATACATAGCCAAAGATCAAAAGCTAGCCCAATACCAAGCACTTGTCAAAAGCTACTTAGCCACCATTCCGGAGTACCGAATCAACCAGGTCAACAGAGAAGAAAACTCCGAAGCTGATGAGCTATCCAAACTAGTCCAGAACTCAGCCGAACTAGGCAGCTCAGTCTACTTTGAAGAATTGGGAACCCCAGCCATCGACCAAGATGTGGTAATGGAGATAGATGGTACCCCGAACTGGATGACCCCTTTCATCCTCTATTTGGAAAAAGGAGAATTGCCGGAAGATAAAAATGAGGCCAGAAGGTTGAGAAACAAGGCTTCAAAATACTTCATAGAAGACAACCAACTCTACCGCCGAACCTTCTCATCTCCAATACTGAAGTGCATAGGCCCGGAAGAAGCCAGTTACTGTTTACAAGAAGTGCATGAAGGGATTTGTGGGGACCACATGTCCGCAAAGGCCCTTGCATACAAAATCATAAGGCAAGGTTACTACTGGCCAACAATCCACTCAGATGCAGTAGAGTTCGTCAAGAAGTGTAGAAACTGCCAACTATTCAGCAATATACCAAGGCAAAGCCCGGTCCTGCCATCTTCAGTTCTATCACCTATCCCCTTTGCTGTATGGGGCATCGATATAGTAGGGCCTTTCCCCCGGGCCAAGGGTGATCTGCGGTACCTCCTTGTAGCGATTGACTACATGACTAAGTGGGCCGAAGCAAAGGCAATGAGGACCATAAATCAACAAGACTGCATCAAGTTCATGGACAACATATTAATGCGGTTCGGCCTACCCAGGGTCCTGGTCTCAGATAATGGTCCCCAGTTCGTCGGATCAGATTTTGAAAATTACTTGAAGGAAAGGGGAATCAAACACAAGAAATCCTCAGTAGCCTATCCCCAGGGAAATGGGCAAGTGGAAGTGACAAACAGAATTTTGGTAAGGGGAATCGAGAAGAGGCTGAAGGAAAGCAAGAACAAATGGCCCGAAGAACTACCAAATGTGCTATGGGCATACAGAACTAGCCCGAGGTCCGGAACAGGAGAAACCCGTTTAAACTAGCATATGGAACCGAAGCAATGTTGCCAATTGAAGTGGGTTCTCCCTCCCACAGAGCAATTAACTTTGATGAAGATGCAAATGAAGATGGGCTACGAGTTAATCTGGAACTAGTTGATGAGGTCCGGGACAAAGCAATACAGAGAATGAAGAAGTATAAAGAAAAAACAAGAGAGTACTTCGGGAAGAAGTCAAGGGTCAAAAACTTCCAAATCGGGGACCTAGTACTCCGGGACACCGAAGCCTCAGACCCCACCAACACAGGAAAGCTTATGCCTAAGTGGGAAGGTCCCTACAGGGTTAAGGAAGTACTTCGCCCCGGAACCTACAAGCTCAGTCACATGGACAACACCGAAGTCCCCAACACCTGGCATGGCCTCATACTACGAAAGTACTACCAGTAAAATAAAATAGCTTTAGCCCATATATGGCCATTGTTTGGGAATTGTACTTGGAAATCGTGTAATCGTTTTGTTATCAATGAAAAAGAGTTCTAGTTCTTACCTGGCACTTCAATCTTATAGTGATTACAAAATTCCTACTTGGAAAAGCTTTCATCCTTTCCAAGTAGGCCAAAGCCCGGGACCTTAGCAATGCTTCGGCCCGGGAAGCCATAGGCATCCAATCCCTACTTGGAAAAGTTTTCATCCTTTCCAAGTAGGCCAAAGCCCGGGACCTTAGCAATGCTTCGGCCCGGGAAGCCATAGGCATCCAATCCCTACTTGGAAAAGTTTTCATCCTTTCCAAGTAGGCCAAAGCCCGGGACCTTAGCAATGCTTCGGCCCGGGAAGCCATAGGCATCCAATCCCTACTTGGAAAAGTTTTCATCCTTTCCAAGTAGGCCAAAGCCCGGGACCTTAGCAATGCTTCGGCCCGGGAAGCCATAGGCATCCAATCCCTACTTGGAAAAGTTTTCATCCTTTCCAAGTAGGCCAAAGCCCGGGACCTTAGCAATGCTTCGGCCCGGGAAGCCATAGGCATCCAATCCCTACTTGGAAAAGTTTTCATCCTTTCCAAGTAGGCCAAAGCCCGGGACCTTAGCAATGCTTCGGCCCGGGAAGCCATAGGCATCCAATCCCTACTTGGAAAAGTTTTCATCCTTTCCAAGTAGGCCAAAGCCCGGGACCTTAGCAATGCTTCGGCCCGGGAAGCCATAGGCATCCAATCCCTACTTGGGAAAGTTTTCATCCTTTCCAAGTAGGCTAAAGCCCGGGACCTTAGCAATGCTTCGGCCCGGGAAGCCATAGGCATACATTTCCTACTTGGAAAAGTTTTCATCCTTTCCAAGTAGGCCAAAGCCCGGGACCTTAGCAATGCTTCGGCCCGGGAAGCCACAGGCATCCAATTCCTACTTGGAAAAGTTTTCATCCTTTCCAAGTAAGACCAAAGCCCGGGGACAAACCACCACTCCTCAATCCGGGATGCCCGAATTAAAAAGTGGGGGGGAATACAAATTATAAACAGACAACAGCAAATGAGCATGGAAAAACCCAAAATATATGAAGTGACGAACGGGCCGGGCTGACCGACAGCCCGAAACACCCAGTAATTATAAAGTTACAGAAAATACAAGGACACAATTCAAAGTTATACAATGAGTTATGAAGAGTACATCAACAAGCATAAAGAGATTACACGGGCACGGCCCGGATCCTGGACGCAGCCAGTTTGCAAAGGCATTATGTTGGAGGTAGTCATTCTTCAGGAGGTGAGGAGCTTGGAGCCTTGTAGGGAGTGGGTTCGCCTTCGCCCCGGGCCAGAGCAGCCTCAGCTTTCATATATTCAGGGACGAAGCGCTCCCAGGTGGCCGATCCCGGATCAGTCTTACACATGTTCTCGGCCACAACCCAGCAACGGTGGATTTTTGACGCTGCGGCCTGGGCGAGATCAGTGTTATAGGTATCCGAATCACGGAATTCGGCAATCACCTCCTCCTCGGATTTCCGGCTCTTCAACTCCTCCCGGAGTTTCTTAACATCCTCCTTGGAGTCCCTCCACTTGGTCCAGACCAAGTCCCGCTCATTCTGGAGGGTCTTGGCAGCCTCCTTCAGCTCCCTAGCCCGGGGCTCAGACGCCTCCTTCACATCCGCAAGCTCTTTCTTCAGGGCCTCCACCTCCTCATTCATCAGCTTCCTGACCTCGGCCACAGAGCTCACCGCTTCATGGGCCTCCTTGACTAGCTCCATATCTCGGCGAATCGCAGCCCCGGCCCCGGCAAAGCGAACCCCGAGCTACAAATACAAAAACAAAAGTCAGAACACGAAATTAACGTCAAGTTAAGACAAGCTCGGCGGAAAGATTACCTGGCCGTAGACCGCCGCCGCATCCTCAAAGAGGGAGATCGCCGAACTCTGGCCCATCTCATCCCACTCCTTCTGGCTCGGAAGGCCGGCCAGGAAGCCAAGAAAATTTCGCTCCTCCGGAGCAATGGCAGCTGGAACGTGGGGCTGAAAATGAGCCTCCTTCCCGGAATGAGCCCCGGAGGGAACGACCTCGCAGTCGGACCCCCAGTCCCCAAACTTTTCCTGCCGCACCGAACTGCGGTTCCTTTTTCTCGGGTTCAGGGGCAACTCATCCCCTTCCACATCAACAGCCGCCACCTCCGGGGCCTTAGAGGTGCTCTCCCCTTCTTGCTGGGTCCGCGAACCGCTGGCCTCCCCGGGGACCTTGGTATTGTCGCGCACCTGGCCGATGCCGAGAAGAGCGGCGTGAAGAGAGGCGTTGGCTTTGTCCATTGCAAATTTTTCAAACTCCGGATTATAGCCTGGGAGACCTGCAAAGAAGAAACAAAGAACATGAGCCCGGGCAAAAGGAATATTAGAAAACGAGAAAACAAAATAAATAATAAATATCTCTGCCAATACAAACAGACCCCGAACTTACATCCTATTTCAGAACGGTACTTGTGGCTCATAAGGTCGTCCCGGGTCACTTGCCTCCCAAGACCCCGGCAAAAGGCATTTACCTGGTCCAAAGCCTCATCCTGAAGGTCGAAAACCTCGAAGTGCATTGCCAAAGGATTTTCCTTGAAGGTGGGCATGAACCGGATATCCACACCCTGGAGAAAGACGAACTCTCTATTCCAACCTTTCAGCGAGGGCAGCATACCCAGAGGTTTGGAGGCCCCGGACGGATAACCACAAGCCTTACCCCGGAACCTAAACTCAAACATGGGTTTGTTGTTGGACCGGACCAGCTGGAACAAGTGGTGGAAAAGTTTGAAAGTAGGAAGCACCCCGGCCTTTTCACAGCAACCCAGGAAATAGAAGATCCACTTCACCACGTTTGGGGTCATCTGGGTTATGGGGATTCCGTACTCAAACAGACATAAAGATTTTACAAACTGGTGACACCTAGGCCCATACCCCGACCTAAGGTGCTCCAGCCACACTCCGACCCAGCCACCCTCCGGCCGGTCGTAAATCTTCTCTCCGGGCTCAGGCCACCTCCACTTAACATCTGCATCCAAATGGAAGGTAGCCCAGAATATTGGATCCCAGTCCACCGGATTCTCTAAATACTGAGATCTGAAGGGCCCAACATCCATCCCGGAGCCCGGTAAATCCCCGAACTTCGAATCCAAGAACGCTTTATCATACTTCATCATATCCGCAACGTCTGGATTCTCAGAAAACTCTACACTAAGATCCCTGTAGAAATAAGCTGGGGGCATCCCCGGATCCTTTCTTACAAAATAAAAATTCGTTTGACTCCAGCTACCATCTGGTTCACTAAGGCTGAACCCCGGACCCATATCCTTGGTGGCTATTTTTGTGAGCACAGGCAAACTACTCTTCTTCTTACCCATAATACCCCAGTCTATATCTATCAATTCAAGACTACTATCAGACGAGCTACAACTACAAGAACTACTAGGTTCGGAGAGGGGAATCAACACACGGTTAGCAGTTACACGCCTCCTAACCATACAAGTCTACAACCCCGGGCTACCCAACAAAAATAAAAACCTAAGTCAGTATATCTACCCAAAACGCAAAGCAAGGCAAAGAAGTACGAGCAAGAAATTATTAAAGGAATCGCAAAACCGGAGTAAGAAGACTTACAAAGGAATCCGGAGAGCAGGGAACAAAGAACACTTGAATCGAAAGAAAGAACCTTTAGCCCGGAGCACTGGTCTTCAGAGAAGCAGAATAACGGCAGCAAATCAAAAACGCGTAAAAGGAAAAATGAGAAGAGACTGCCACTATTTATAGGCAAAGCCTTGGATTCCAAACGCCATCAACACGTGGCGGCCCACAAAATCGGCCCACTATCTCCAAAATCCGGAGATAGTGGGTGACAGCTGTTATTTTTCAAAAAAAAAAGAGAGGAAAAGACAGAAAAGAGAAGAAATCCAAAAATGCATATATGCCATATCATATATATTCATATACGCACATTTCCGCACATCTACAGAGGACGAAGCCCCGGGATGCACACTTCAGTACCACCCCCGGGCCTGGGGGCAGCCAAAGCACCAAAGCCTTCAAACTCCAATAACCACTAGCCCCGGGCGTACGTACTTCAGCGCACACCCCGGAACTGGGGGCAACCAAGGCAAAAATTTCTCCCCCAAAGAAGACACGGACTCACAGAACAATTACAAAAACCTCCAGCCCCGAGGACATATGTCTAGCACTCTAGAGAGTCCAGAAAACTCAATCTCCAAGGCAAGAGCGCTCCTTACTACTCCCCCATCCGGAGAATCCGCATGAGGGAGTGGGGGGCAAATGATAGGCCATAAACAGCCAAGGCCCAACAAGGAGCCCAAAACAATAAGTAAATCGTCTCATGAGAATAAGAATGGCCCAGCCCAGAGTAGTGGACCCCGGACCCGGCGCCACCGCCACGTGGTATGGTCCCCACCCCGGACTACGGGACCCCCCGACTCGTGACACTCAGTATACGTGGCACCCCACCTCAGCTGACACTCCTATTTGTGGCGCTGACCAACGCTAAAAGACAAGGGAAGACGCGTGCCAGATCATGCCCACCACAACATGGCCACACTCCAGTCAATGGTCACCCCAGACAAGGCCACGTGTCCAACATCCCGGGAATTCAGCGGCTTGTCCCCCCGATCCAATGGTCGGGGGTGAAGGTAACCTACCCCTAAGCCCTAAGCCTAGGGCTATAAATACCCCTAGTAAATAAGGTTTAGGGGTTAGCCATTATTACACACCTACACACATTTATTACTTTGTGATACTCTACTTGATTATTACCTTCCAAAGCCAACTCTTATTCTCACGCCGGAGGCACCTCGGGGCCAAACCCCCCCTCCGGTGTTGTTTTGCAGATACCCCACTACAGCTACACCACTTCCGAGGCAGGAGTTGGCGAGGAAGTACCCGATCAAGATTCAAAGTTATCATTGGCGCTAGAAGGAGGGGTGAACCTCCGAACTCCAGAACCCCGAACCAACAGCCAAACTGAAACAACCCGAACTACCTAAAACCGCAAACCATGCCTCGACCAAGCAAGTCCACCCAGCGCCCAGCAAGCAGCACCCCGAGGGAAGAGCCCTTGGCTCCGATCCCAGAGCAGATCCCGCAAAACCAGGTCCCGGTCCAGGAGAGGCTCGGGATCGGTCCGAATGACGCCCGGGTCACGGTTGAAGTGAACCGATACAAGTATACCGACGTACCCCTTGACTCTGCCCAAATGGAGAATTTAACCCCGGATGAACTAGCCGAAGCAATCCGGGCCTATCGAAGTCGCCCCCATCCGGGACCTGAACCCGACCAGGCGGAAAACTCCGAAGGATCAGCCAACTCCCATAACTCACGAGCCTCGGTCTTCGCTCGCCTCGGGAATCAAAGCCAAAGAAACGAAGGGGACCATCCAACCCGGAGTAAGGTCAGTGATGATGAGGCTTACGAGCTAAAACGGATAGAAAGACTCCGGGAAAAAATAAGACAAGAGGAACAAGCTAAGTTAGAGCACAGAATCCAAAGAAGGCTCCAAGAAGAGGAGGAAAGAATGAGGAAATCCAAATCCAAAAGAACCCGGAGAGAGGTGAGCCCGGAGATTATCTCAGATGATGAAGAACATCCCAACAACCTGGTTCAAATGATCCAGGAGCTGCAGAGGAAAGTCAACAATGACTCCGGGTTTGAGATCCAAGACACACTCACCCCTTTCAGCCGCTCTCTTGAAGCCATGCCCCGGCAAAAGAACCTCAAACACTACAACTTTGACTCCTTTAATGGGCTGGAAGACCCAGAAGAACACCTCACATACTACATCACATATTGTTTCACCCAATACTTCTGATAATGTCAACTCTCAGACTTCACCTACTACTTCTACATCTCATACAGCTTCTGAGACTGTTTCTTTACCACAACCAAATCCAGATAAACGTACGTCTATTCGAACCAAAATTCAACCTGTTTTGATGAAAGACTATGTTACATCTACTAAACCAACAACTTGTTCATCTAACTCAGTTTTATTGGATTGTCCTATTAATGCTGACAAGTTCAATTTCTCTCTTTATTCTCCATCTACTTCCATTTATGCTTGTGCTACTTCCACTACTGTTATTCCTGAACCTTCAACCTATGCTCAAGCTATTAAAGATTCTCGCTGGATTGAGGCAATGGAAAAAGAACTTTCAGCCTTACACACAAATAACACTTGGTCCATTGTTAAACTTCCTCCTGACAAGAAAGTAGTAGACTGCAAGTGGGTTTACAGAGTTAAATATCATGCAGATGGATCACTTGACAAGTTTAAAGCTCGTCTCGTAGCTAAAGGTTACACCCAAATCGAAGGACAAGACTATCATAATACGTTTTCTCCTGTTGCAAAAATGGCAACAGTTCGTACTATATTAGCTCTAGCAGCTGTTAAACGTTGGGACATACATCAACTTGATGTTAATAACGCCTTTTTACATGGTGAATTATCTGAGGAAGTGTATATGGCTATCCCTCCAGGTCATCCATTATATGGTACAGATTTTGTTTGCAAGCTTATTAAGTCGATTTATGGCTTAAAACAAGCTTCTCGAGTTTGGTTTGAGAAACTGGCTTCTGTTCTTCTTGATCTTGGTTTTACTCAAAGTGTTGCAGACTACTCACTTTTGATTTACAAGGATACAAATATTTTTGTCACTGCATTAGTATATGTCGATGACATTTTATTAGTTGGAGATTCTTCAGACTTTATTGCTCATGTTAAGGATGTTTTACATTCTACTTTTACTATCAAGGATCTGGGTTTAGCAAAGTATTATCTTGGTTTGGAAATCCACAGAACAGATGATGGTATATATTTGCACCAACACAAGTTTGTTCATGATTTACTTTTGGAAGCAGGATTGGAAAATGCTAAACCATTGTTTTTACCAGTTGACAGCAATATCAAATTGTCTCCACATGAAGGGGTCCTTCTTGATGATCCTTCTGTTTACAGAAAATATGTGGGCAAGCTGCTATACCTTACTGTTTCTCGACCAGACATTGCATATGTGGTTCATCATCTTAGTCAGTTTCTGCAGGCTCCTCGTGTTCCTCATATGTTAGCTATTCAACGTGTTCTTCGCTATCTTAAAGGCACACCTTTTCAAGGTCTGTTTTACTCTGCAAATTCCACTCTTAAACTTGAAGCTTTTTGTGATAGTGATTGGGGTTCAAACTTAGATTCCACTGGTATGCTTAAGAGTATAACTGGAATGTGTTTACTCCTTGGGTCTTCTCCTGTTATTTGGCATTCCAGTAAACAAAAAGTGATTTCTCGTTCTACTGCTGAAGCAGAACTTCGAGCAATTGCAGATACTGCATGTGAGTTGTCTTGGCTCAATCTTTTGCTTGCTGAGTTACAGATTCCTCAAACTCTAGCAGCTGGACTATAACTAATAAGTAAGAAACAACATTTCAGTGTTATCTCTTACTTAGTTACTTTGGTGTGGGTAGTTTGTCATGTCATGGCTCTCCAAGCAGTAGCTACTTTACTTCCGTCTGCAGATGTCACCATTCAGAAAGAGGTCCTGCCAAGTTGTCTTTTCTTGAGGTATTCTTCATCTCAAACACCACCATGGTCATCTTCCTCTATCTCCCTTGTCAAGGTTACTATCTATGTGTGCATTTTTCATTCTTACATCTATGTGTGTGAAGTTTCATCATTTTACGGCTTTTTATACATAACCCATTGATTAATGATTACTTGTTTGTTACCGAATTGCATTTTGAAATGTTTTGCTGCTGCTTATGTACAGAAACAGAAGTCATTTCTTGGAGGTCAGTTCCACAGTGGATATACTTGCTTATATTTCATCTCACCCGTCCAACAAGACAACATACAGCAGGTAATGGTATTGTGCTATACTGAAAATATAAGACACAATAGAATATTGGAGGGTTTGAACATGAAACAGAAATAAATAACACAAGAGTTGTAGTAAGTATTACATAGTACCTGTGTGTGTTCTTCTCCTCTTCTTGCCCTCAAAGATATACACTAGTACATTAATTATTTGACCATTTTCTTCTAATTCTCATGTCATATAATGTCACCCTGACAACCGTGATGTTTATCCTTTAGAAAAATAATACTATATCAAAGGCATTCAGGAAACTGAGGTTGCTATTACTTTTGTTAGATGCAAGTTCTCATTGTGTACAGTTAGCTTTATGCTTAGGATAATATAAAATCTTAATCAATATAAGGTTTTTACCATTCAGATTATTGTGGCCGTACTATTCATACTTGACATAATGTTGTGCAAAATTTAGTTGTTGAACTTACTAAGTTTGTTGTGAAGATCACCACGCTTTGCCTGATTCTTTTGGGAATTTAGATTGTTAAGCTCATGTAACTGCTTGTTTTATCCAGAGATAAAGTTGATTTCCATTGGAATACGTCAGACCCATGGACTATTTGTAACCTGATGCTTTGTAAGCTGTTCAAATATAAGGGGTTCACCTTATGCTTATAGTAAATTAAATATGCTGGTGGTAATTGACTATGCACTTGGTCAGATGCATTCTAAATGTTTTCTACTATGATAGACATTTTTTATGAAACCATAGACTTTGATGTTTTTTCTTTTAACCAACTTCTCCTACAGGGAGATCAAAATTCTCTAGGACTCTAGGTATAATACCTTTGGCAATAAAAGATGTCTTCAACATCATTCAAGATGTAAGTAACATGCAAGACTGTATGTACCTTGTTTCAGCGTGTTATATATTGGAGAGTTGCTCTGATTATGTGTTCATTGATGCAGATTGACCTAGGAGGCAAGGAGGTGGGAATTCAACCCACTGTCAACGATGTCTGGTCTTGCACTCGTTGTGAAGGTTTTAGAAATGGGACACAAATGATAAGAACATACGAAACTGGGACACACTTGCTTAGGAGGCAAACAGCTTAGGAGGCAAGCAGGGGGTTATAAAAGCTTTTGAGACATTATGAACTTAGGTGCAGCTGGAAATTATGAACTTAGATGCTTAATTCTATCTTGTTAACGATGTTTGACATAAATTTTTTTGCTTCTGTCCAATTAACTTATTAACTATGTTTGACAATGTTTGATTTGTTTATGTAATCGTTGGTTTGACTATTACCAACAAATTGTGTTGGAAGTTAATTTATAAATGTTGAGTTTGCATAAATTAATTGGCTTCATGTGATGGATTATGTTTTATATTAGTATGTTTCATTTTAGGAAGATATATGCTGATAAAAAATTATTACTAAAGATGTTGCCATAGCCTATAAAAATGTTGCTAAAACTTGAATCATGTTAACTAAAAAGTGTTACTATAACATGTTAGGATGTTGGCAAAAATGTGAACTGTTAAATCAACTGGTGTTGCTATAGAGGGGCAAAGATGTTGGAATAGGCTATATGGCAACATCGCAAAGGTGTTGGTGTTGAGTAGACAGTGTTGCCATAGACTTTATGCTAACACCGGAAAAAGTGTTGCTATTTTGCATAAAATGTTGGCATAAGTGCCTAAGGCAACATCATGTTGATGTTGCCATAGTTTTGACAAAATGTGTTGGCTTAACCTCTAAGCCCACATGCAAATTCCCAACACCTTCAAAATTGACAAAAGTGTTGCCTTAAATCCTATGGTAACATTTTTCACCATTTTTAACACTTATTTTGGGTGTTGCCATAGACCATTTGTGGTGTAGTGTAAGCTAATCAAACCTACCTATATTCCTAGTTCTCTCCAACCAGCTGATATTTTCACTAAGGGGCTTGGTCGTCAGTCTCATTGGCATCTCTTGTCCAGATTAAATGTTAAGCAACCACATTTAATCTGAGGGAGGACTATTGAGCTATATAGCTTATCACACATGTCATAGTTCACTTATCACAGTTAGCTTATTATCATCTACTTATCATAACTAATTCTGTTAGGATTGGAGTAACACTCATGTTGTATAAATAGCTCTCTACCTTCTACATTTTAGTTACTTCTTTCTCTCTGTAAATCTCTCTGGATCTCTCTGTAACAAACAATGTTCTTGATCAATAATGAAGTTTCTTGATTCTGTAAACATGGAGTTCTATACGATTGCTTTGGTTATGTCGTTATGTTCATCTGTTCTATGAGATTATTAAGAACTTAAGAGATAATCCAATAAGATGACGATTGTACGTGCACTGAAGTGTGAGTTTTAAAGTTCAGAATAATTAGAGTTAGTAAGTTTATCATTGCTAATAGCATGGAGTCTCATTGTTGGAAAGGTCTGAAAAAATAACGTATTTAATACCTGAGCACACACCATTACTTGATGCCTTGTAGTTTATATTGTGTTCTCATGATTTGGCTGGTTTGTTTTGCGGTTGACATATGTTTGCTTCGAAAGTGTCCGATAGCATTCAACTTTGTCAAACATTGTTATATAAATGTTTAGAGTTTACAACCTAGCTATATGAAGTGATGAAGGTGCAGTTGATCTTGTTGTCCTTGGTCGAAATTGCACAATCAATAACAGTATTAATTTTTTTTTTGTCAAGATCATTAACAGTATTTTGATTTGTATCAATAGCAGTTAATTGCACAAATTATTTGATTATTTAAGGTTCAAAGAATTCTTTGATGAACATGAGGAAAAATTGCCTAGGATCGAAACTACAAAATCAATAGCAGTTAATTGCACAAATTAGTTGGTTATTCAATGGTTAAGGAATCCTTTAATGAATATGAGGAAAACTCGATCGCACCGTAAAAAAGCGTACATGAAGGTGCAGCATTTGATATTCCTGGCCTAAGTCATCAAGAAATCCATTGACAATATGCAGAAATTTTATACCTTAAAAATTAATTTTTAAGAAAGCTATAAATCTATAACGGTACACAATAATAGTGTATGCAATAATAATACTGAAACCAGACTTGAAAGATCTTTCCATGGATTTTCACTTTGAGAAAAGAAGAATTTGGTTGCAGGAATACACACTTGAACTGGGAATTAAATATACTAAATATATCCCTCACAAAAACTATAAAGTCATACTAAACAGAGCCTCATGTATCTTTTTTATTTTTTTGCTAAGCACATCTGTCCTTTCTTAAAATATAAATGTTTTTTTCTTTTCGATCACAAAATATGAATGTTTTATGTTTACAGTTGTCTCTTTTACATACGAAAAGGCTTCTTCTTAGTTTCCAATACTAAGCACACTCCCTGCATGCTGTACTTCCAAAAAAAGAGAGAGAAAGCTTTATGCAAATTTCAAACAACCCTTTAAATGATAAATATATATCTCTCTCTCTCTCCCCAATGCTCAGTATTTAAAGAGGAGTGAATTGTAGTAGAGCTAGGAAAGGCAGGGTCATTTTGTTCATCAAACAAAAATGGAGAAAGAAGGTGGTGGAGATGCTGCTCCTGCTGCGAAGACAAGTGATATGTTGCCATTTTTTCAAGGAGGACTAACTGGATTGTTAACGTCCACATACAATCGTTTGAGATGGTCATTGATATACAAACTCAATTATCAAGATTTGTCATCTTTACAAAGGACAAATTATTATTCCTATGTTAAGGTCTCTCTCTCTCTCTCTAATCTTGATTCCTCTAAGGTATAGTAGTAGGGCTCCTCTAAGGCTTAACTGCTTAAGCAAATGAATAATCAAGCACCTAAGTCCTCTCTCTCTCTCTCTCTGTCTGTCTCTCTCTCTCTCTAATCTTGATTCCTTTAAGGTATAGTAGTAGGGCTCCTCTAAGGCTTAACTGCTTAAGCAAATGAATAATCAATCACTTAGGTCCTTCTATAACTGCTTAAGCAAATGAATAATCAATCACTTAAGTCCTTCTATACCCCTTTTATATGTTTTTGCGCTTTTTTGCTCTTGTGCACTCTCAAAGCCGGGATTTTTACTGAAATAGCCTTAAGGTAAGGTTTGTATTTATATTTAACGATGTAATTCGAGTCGGGTGGCTCGCGAGCCTACCCGGCTCGAACTCGTTTAACGCAACCCGGCTCGACTCGAGCTCGTAAACGAGTCGAGCTCGGCAGTGATTTTAGGCTCGTTTATATAAACGAGCCGGTCCGGGTATGTGCCGAGCTCGAATGAAACCCGGCTCGAAAACTCGAACTCGACCCGACTCGACCCGGCTCAACCCGGCTCGAGCTCGTTTACCAAATTTTTTGTTATTTTTCAAAATATTGTTTCTATATTTTTTAAAAATATTTCTCGACGATCCAACCATACGGATGTCAAGATATATCTAGTTAAATGATATTTCCAAATTTTCAAAAAATAAAAAATTAATTTGGTTGGAGATCTTAATAGAACACTACTATATTGTCTAGTACTCGTAACTAGTGCTTCGTCCCAAATTATTGTTTCAATTTTTTTAAAAATATTTCTCGACGATCCAACCGTACAGTTGTCAAGATATATCTAATTAAATGATATTCCTAAATTTTCAAAAAATAAAAAATTAATTTGGTTGAAGAACTTAATAGAACACTAGTATATTGTCTTGTACTTGTAACTAGTGCTTTGTCCCAGATTATTGTTTCTATTTTTTAAAAAACATTTTTCGACGATTCAACCGTACGGATGTCAAGATATATCTAATTAAATGATATTCCCAAATTTTCAAAAAATAAAAAATTAATTTAGTTGGAGATCTTAATAGAACACTAGTATATTGTCTTATACTCGTAACTAGTGCTTTGTCCTAGATTATTGTTTCTATTTTGTAAAAAATATTTTTCGACGATCCAAACGTACGGATCTCAAGATATATATAATTAAATGATATTCTCAAATTTTCAAAAAATAAAAAATTAATTTGGTTGGAGATCTTAATAGAACACTAGTATATTGTCTTGTACTCGTAACTAGTGCTTTGTCCCAGATTATTGTTTCTATTTTTTAAAAAATATTTTTCGACGATCCAACCGTACGGATGTCAAGATATATCTAATTAAATGATATTCCCATATTTTCAAAAAATAAAAAATTAATTTAGTTGGAGATCTTAATAGAACACTAGTATATTGTCTTATACTCGTAACTAGTGCTTTGTCCCAGATTATTGTTTCTATTTTTTAAAAAATATTTTTCGACGATCCAACCGTACGGATGTCAAGATATATATAATTAAATGATATTATCAAATTTTCAAAAAATAAAAAATTAATTTGATTAGAGATCTTAATAGAACACTAGTATATTGTCTTGTATTCGTAACTAGTGCTTTGTCCCAGATTATTGTTTCTATTTTTTAAAAAATATTTTTCGACGATCCAACCGTACGGATGTCAAGATATATCTAATTAAATGATATTCCCAAATTTTGAAAAAATAAAAAATTAATTTGGTTGGAGATCTTAATAGAAACTCGTTAGGCTCGTTTAACAGCTCGTTTGGCTCGGCTCGTTTAACAGCTCGTTAGGCTCGGCTCGTATAACAGAACTCGACCCGACTCGTATAACAAAACTCGACTCGACTCGTGAGGGACTCGCGAGTAGCTCGATAACAAACGAGTCGAGTTCGGCGGGGATTTTCGGCTCGTTTGATAAACGAGCCCGGCTCGACTCGTCAGAAAAAGCTCGGCTCGATTTAAAACTCGGCTCGAACTCGCCCGGCTCGACTCGAATTACAGCCCTATTTATATTGCAAATCTGTAGATTTTGTAGTTCAAATGAATCGTAGAACTTGTGCTATTAACCATACAAAAGCAGGAATTCAGTCATGAGCCACATTTGAATATCTTTAGGCTTTGCAAATTGATCTTACGTGCCCTGTTAAAAAATGAGGGGAAGAGCTAGCTGACATCCTAAGCATCCGCAATTTGAAGATGCGGACAAGTAACTTTTATTTTTTGTTGCATTATTTGCATTCACAATATTAATTTAAACACATTCGCAACTTCAAGTTGCTGATGGGTTGTTTTTTCACCGTCCAATATCTGTTTTAATGAAGTAGGATTTGTTGCTTTTAAAAAGAAACAAAAGGAACTACTGATCTCTACATACAGTTTCAAATTTCATTGGTTCCAGTTGCTAATACTAATAGTGCTACTTTTTGGAAGCAGAGATTTCCAGTTACGTTGTTCATCGAATCCACAAATAGAGCGTTCGTGTTCGGATCATTTGAGTGAGTGTGCTTTCATGTATGCCCTTTTACTCATAATTCAGGTCTGCTGGTTGGTATTATCTGTTGCTACTTATCTTTTTAATTATATAAAAAAGTAGTATAGCATGGATTGCAGCAGCTTGTATATTTAAGACCAAGTGATAACTAGAAACTTTAATCTATTACTGTTTAAAAAAAAATAATTACAAAATAAAAGGAATTCAAACTTACAGGTTTCAACCTTTAACTCTTTCAATCACAATATCAATAGATCATTTTCAAGAGATTAAATTGCTAAATTGTGCTTGATCCCAGAGAACACCTTTGTACAGAGAAAGTATATGACAATGGTACTGCATCACATGAACTGATTAGATTTACATCTATTACTTTAAGCGAGTGCCAGCTACCAAGACTTGCTTGCTTTTATTTACTTATTAATTATTTATTAAAGTTTGTTTACTAAATTTGTTGATTTATGTTATTATAATATATATTTGTTTGGGAAACTAGCAATTACTCCATGTGCTGATTACATAATTGCTCAATACAACAACGATCATGCTTGTCAGGTCACAGTTTTCCTTCATTTGGTGTAGGATCTTGAAGAAGAGGTTAGAAGGTGCCAATCATGAAAGCAGTGTTCTAAAAAGCGCATTAAGCGGCCGTTTAAGCGGCCGCCTAAGCGGAATCGGTACAAAAATGTTTTGTTTTGGACAAAAGCGGGTTATTAAGCGGAAATCGGGTTAATCGGGTTATTAAGCGGGTTTAGGCGGTTTAATCGGGTCAAAATCGGGTCAAAAGCGAATTAAGCGGGAAAATTAAAATAAAAATAAAATATTGTATTTTTTAATTCCATTATGACTAATATTGTATGTAACTAATTTATAAGTTAATATTTCTAAATGTTACGTTTTAGAATGTTATGTTATATTTGATAATATATCATATGTGAATGTTTTCTTTTTTAAAAAAAATTAGTATTTTATTTATTTATATAAATATATATTTATTTATAATCCGATTAATGATCCGCTTTTAAAACCGCTTAAGCGTCCGCTTAATCGCTTAAGCGCTAGAAAGTACTCCCACCGCTTAGGTCCGACTTGCGCTTTTTACAACACTGCATGAAAGACCACTAAGTCTTTATCAAGAAGCTTTATGTGGGATGGCTGCTGCAGCTATTGGAACAATGTTTGTCTGTCCAATAAGTCTAGCAAGTAGTCGTATCCAGGCTAATGCTAATCTGACGTATTCTCAGCAGTCTTATTTCAGTAATCTGTTGCTTGACCTTCGCCATACTGTTACGGATAAAGGGGTTCTAGCATTATATAAAGGCGGGGGGATTAACACAGCTTGGGCTATTGGATTTTATACAGGAATGTTCGCCTCATATGGTCGAAGTGTCAGTTATTTCAAAGATTCCTGCGGTTTAAGTAAAGCCGAATCACAATTTGGTAAGACACTATGTTGAAATTTATGACTACTCTGTATTTGTTATTCTTCCTTTATCTGTGCCATTCTTACAGAACTAAAAATCTTGGGGAAAACTGCCAAGCATAAGAACTTGATAAGTTTCTTGATAGTAGATATTAGGTCTTTCACATTAGTTGCTCGACCAAAAGGTTATAAAGTCATTTCACAAAATCAATCTGTAATAAAATGAAAAATAGGTATTTGAGACATGACATTTCTTGGTACTACCCCATGGTAGTCTCTTTTCCAACTGCAGGTACCCCCAACCACAAGAATTTCTATTCTGCAAACACGGAAGATTATGTGGCTTGTAGAATATGTATTGCTTTGCTTTGACCAAACTAGCCCCTTTCTATTTCTTAGCATTTTTGTTTATCTACTAATGGTTAAGAAAAGAATTAAAATAAAGTATTCTTAGCGAATTTTTTTCCTGTGGGAAGGCTCTGTGAAATTTTAGTAATACTATGACCAAGACATAGATAATGTGACCTTTATAGCCTAAGACATGCCTCTCAAAATTGCTCTTTCTGCCTCTTTTTGTCTCTCAGCTGCCTCCGCTGTTTCTGGATTTGCTGCCTCAGTCTGCAGTTTGCCATTTTTGAATCTTGCTTTTGCCATCAATGCTGTACAAACAAATGAGAAGTTGCAATGCAAAAGCTTCCTAGACTGCATCTTGAAAAGTTTTCAAATTCATGGAAAGATAATTCTCTACAAAGGGTTTACGAATCAAATTTCCCAAAATGTCATTCCAGTAATGGTACCCTTCCATCTGTCTACTTGTCTCAAAATCACATTTTTACAATCAGAAGAGTCGCCACAAAACAGCATTTGATGTCTTGACTAACGATCAGGCAGATGGTTGTACTGACATTACAACCCTCAGTAAAAAGTCTGTGTGTTTATGTACATTGCTTTTCATGATTTCCCTGTGTATGTTTTTGCAGGCGACATGGTGTGTGTATGAATTTGTTCGAGGTGTGTTTCCGAAGCTGCCTTGAATAGGGAACTTCAGTATCTAGACTATCATCTGAACTTGGTGACTCGGTATTAAAAAAAAATCAAGACTACTCTGCATGTGTGCCTAATTTATGAGTTTATAAGGGACAATTTTAAATTCTGTCTTATATGTCATTAGTTCATTAGTATTACAAGTTGAAGTGTACTGAAACATGACATTTCTTCTTTTTTAATGAAACTGATGTTGATCTATTAAAGATTGTGATTACTAATTTAGCATAAACTTTTAAAAGTCCCTTATCAATCTCAAATTGGCTTACCGTTAGTCACCTACACAAGTTCAACTCCGTGCATGCTTATCATGGGACTGAGTGACCTGATCCATAACCCAATTTATTGGGAGAAATTCCGAAAGTTACCTGAACATGACGTGATCAACCCGAAAATGATCTGAAATGATTTGTTATTTAAAAATTCATTCCTTTATAGTTACATATTCAATTTCGTTCGATTTTAGATTATTTTAATTTGTTCATGAATACGAACACAACTAGAAACCTGAAACTTTTACCCCCTATAGTAGGTCCATTTACTAATAAAAGTGTTGACCAACTATTGTGCTCTTTAGATATTAGCAGTTCAACACGTACATTACGTGCGTAAGATCGACATCAACTCATTCAAATCCATTAAGAGAAAATTAACAGCAGGAAAAATCTAAATGTTCTTCTTCGTGTGGAAAACAATGCATAAATTAATAAGTTTATTTGGGTGGTAAAAGTGGTAGTGAACTATCGATTTGACCAGTATATCTAACTAGTGCTTTGTCCCGGATTGTTGTTTCTATTTTTTAAAAAATACTTATCGACGATACAACCGCACGTAAATCAATATATGTCTAATTTAGTGATATTCCCAATATTTCAAAAAATAATAAATTAATTTGGAAGGTAAAAGTCGTGGTCAACTATCGATTTGACCCGTACTCCTAAATTAGTTAATCTAATGTAAAAATCTCAAAAAATAGAAAATTAGTGAATCTAATGTAAAATTAATCGTATAATTAATGAGTATTAATATTTGAAATTTTATGAATTTAAATTCGAATTTTATCTTATTTTTCTATTTTTAATTTAACTTTCACAAGAATACTGCCGCATTGAAGGGATGCGGACCGTCCTGCCGCATTGAAAGGTTGCGGACCCTTCTGCCGCATTGAAAGGTTGCGGACCCTCTGCCGCATTGAAATGTTGCGGCTATCCTGGTGGCTGGTCCAACCCACGGTGGTTGTAGACCTGAACGCTATATATATATATATATATATATTGGTCTCCCTATCCACCAAGAATGTTCCCGTGGAATGGAGGGAGTACAATTATTTAAGAGAAAAGTACATCAAACCCATCACATACTAAAATATCTCACAATCGACAGACATATTCGTTGTACTACACTGTAATAATTTGTTTATAAATATGCAAGGAGCAATAAACAACATATAGAGTAAAAGCTCTATAAATTAATAATGTTGGGACCGAGATATTTTATTAATTTAGCGAGATATTATTATATCGATAAATTAATAAATTATTATTTTAAATAGATTTTACGTATGACCTTTAAAATTTCAAGTTCAATGTACTATTTACAAATTACAATGTATATTAGTTAGAAATTAAAAATAAATTCCAAAAATAAGTTCCAAGGCACATTTTATTAATGTACATTCATAAATTAATTAAACTAGCTTTAAAACCCGTGCGATGCACGGATTTTTTTATTTTAATATTATATGAATTTTTTCATTTATTTAAATTAATTTTTTAAAACATTAATTTTTGGAGTTTACATTTTAAATGAGATAATTTGATAATAATTATATAAATGTTATCCGTGATATTTCTAGAATTGGAGGAATTTTAGTTAGAAAATATAAAAAAGATGATAGGTTTTAGTTGAAAAAGGTAATCGATTCATTATTGGTAATTATAAAATTATTATTTTATTTTATTAAATAGAATGTCCGTGATATGATTAGAAAAAGATATGATTTAGTTAGAGAAAATTAAAAAGGCAACGTGTTCTATGTGAAAATTGATTAGTTTATAGTAATTATAATTTAATTATCTTATTTTACTAAATATAATTTCACGTAATATTTTTAGAAAAGGAGAAATTATTATTGTCGTGATATTTCTCTTAAAAGAAGGATTTTAGTTAGAAAATATAGAAAAGATGATATGTTTTAGCTGAAAAAGGTAATCGTTTAATTATTAATATTAAAATATTATTATTATATTTTATTAAATAGAACCGCCCTTGATATAATTGGAAAAGGAGATATTTTAGTTAGAGAAAATAGGATGGTAACGTGAAAATTAAAAAGATTACATGATTTATCATTTATGTGAAAAAGGTAATTGATTAACTTATATAATTATAATTTAATTATGTCATTTTACTAAATAAATTGCTCATAGTTTTTAGAAAATGAGAAATTAGTGTTTCCCGTGATATTTTTAGAAAAAAAAAGAAATTTAATTAGAAAAAATAGAAAAGATGATACGTTTTAGCTGAAAAGGTAATCAATTAATTATTATTATTATATTATTATTTTATTTTTATATGAGATAATTTGATAATAATTATATTAAATGTTATCCGTGATATTTCTAGAAATAGAGGGATTTTAGCTAGAAAATATAGAGTAGATGATAGGTTTTAGTTGAAAAAAGGTAATCGGTTAATTATTGGTAATTATAAAATTATTATTTTATTTTATTAAATAGAATGCCCGTGATATGATTAGAAAAAGATAGTATTTAGTTAGAGAAAATTAAAAAGGAAACATGTTCTAGGTGAAAAAGGTAATTGATTAGTTTATAGTAATTATAATTTAAATATCTTATTTTTCTAAATATAATTTCACGTAATATTTTTAGAAAATGAGAAATTATTATTGTCGTGATATTTCTATTAAAAGAAGGATTTTAGTTAGAAAATATAGAAAAGATGATATGTTTTATCTCAAATAGGTAATCGGTTAATTATTAATATTAAAAAATTATTAGTTTATTTTATTAAATAGAGATGTCTTTGATATAATTGGAAAATGAGAGATTTTAGTTGGAGAAAATAGAAAGATAACATGAAAATTGAAATGATGACATGATTTATGTGAAAAAAGTAATTGATTAGCTTTATATAATTATAATTTAATTATGTCATTTTACTAAATAAATTGCTCATAGTTTTTAGAAAATGACAAATTAGTGTTGTCCGTGATATTTTTAGAAAAAAAAAATAAAGATAATTAGAATAATAGAAAAGATTATATGTTTTAGCTGAAAAGGTAACCGATTAATTATTAGTATTAAAATATTATTAGTTTAATTTTATAAATAGAAACATGTGTGATATAATTTGAAAAAGAGAGGTTTTAGTAAGAGAAAAGAAAAAAGGTATTGTGTTTTGGCTGAAAAAGGTAACCGTCATAATTGGAAAAAGATAGATGTTAGTTAGAGAAAAAAAAAAGGTAACGTGTTTTGGGTGGAAAAGGTAATTGATGTTAATAGTAGTTATAATATAGTTATGTTACTTTATTAAACAAATCTGCTTGTACAATTTAAAAAAAAAATTTAGTTAAATAAAATGTGAAAGATATTATATTTTACCTGAAAAAAGAAAATATTTAGTTATTGAAAAATAGAAAAGGTAATATGATTAACTTGAAAAAGAAAATTGATTAATAAAGGATAAATTTTAGTTAGATAATATATAAAAGGATATTGTATTTTACCTGAAAAAGGAAATTATTTAGTTCTTGAAAAATAGAAAAGATAATATGTTTAACCTCAAGAAGGAAATTGATTAGTTAGTAGATCTGTAATTTAGTAAGGGTAAATAAGTAAAATCAACAAGTACCGTACCGACCAACCAACCAAACTTTTAATGTTTCGGCTTTTATATAATAGTACTAGCCTAAAATCCGTGCGATGCACGGATTTTTTTTATATTATATAAAAAATTTCATTAATTAAAATTAATTTTTTTTTAAAACATGAATTTTGGAGGCTTACTTTTTTATATGAGATGATTTGATAACAATTATATAAATGTTATTCATGATATTTCTAGAAAAGGAGGGGTTTAGTTAGAAAATATAGAAAAAATGATAGGTTTTAGTTAAAAAGAATAATCAATTAATTATTAGTAATTATAAAATTATTACTTCATTTTATTAAATAGAATGTCCGTGGTATGATTAGAAAAATAGAGAATTTAGTTAGTGAAAATTAAAAAGATTATATATTCTAGGTGAAAAAGGTAATTGATTAGTTTATAGTCATTATAATTGAACTACGTTATTTTACTAAATACAAATGATCATAATGTTTTTAGAAAATGAGAAAATAATATTGTCGATTTTAGTTAGAAAATATAGAAAAGACGATATGTTTTAGCTGAAAAAGGTAATCGGTTAATTAAAAATATTATAAGTTTATAAGTTTATTTTATTAAATAGAACCGTCTGTCATATAATTAAAAAAAAATTTAGTTAGAGAAAATAGAAAGGTAACGTGCATGATTTATGTGGAAAAAGTAATTGATTAGTTTATAGTAATTATGTTATTTTACGAAATAAAATTGTTCATAATTTTTAGAAAATGAGAAATTAACCCTACCCGTTATATTTCTAGAAACAAAAAGGGAATGTAATTAGAAAAAATAGAAAAAATGATATATTTTAGCTGAAAAGGTAATCGGTTAATTATTAGTATTATAATATTATTATTTTATTTGTATTAAATAGAAACGCCTGTAATATAATTAGAAAAATGGAGGTTTTAGTAAGAAGAAAGAAAAAAGGTAACATGTTTTGCTGAAAAAAGGTAACCGTCCATGATATAATTGGAAAAATAGAGATTTTAGTTACAGAAAAGAGAAAAGCTAACGTGTTTTGACTGAAAAAGGTAATTGATTAGTTAATAATAATTATATATAATTATGTTATTTTTTAGCTGAAATGGTAATTGGTTAATTATCAGTATTATAATATTATTATTAAATAGAAACGCCTGTAATATAATTAGAAAAATGGAGGTTTTAGTAAGAAGAAAGAAAAAAGGTAATGTGTTTTGCTGAAAAAGGTTATAAGCATCCATAATATAATTGGAAAAAGAGAGATTTTAGTTAGAGAAAATAGAAAAGGTAACGTGTTTTGACTGAAAAAGGTAATTGATTAGTTAATAGCGATTATATATAACTAAGTTATTTTTTTTAAAACAAAATTGCTCGTAGTATTTTTAAAAAGGAGAAATTTTAGTTAGATAAAATGTAAAAGATATTTTATTTTAAATGAAGAAGGAAATTATTTAGTTATTGAAAAATAGAAAAGGTTATATGTTTAAACTTAAAAAGGAAATTGATTAATAAATGAGAAATTTTAGTTAGATAAAATATAAAAGATATTGTATTTTACTTGGAAAAGGAAATTATTTAGTTCTTGAAAATAGAAAAGATAATATACGTAACCTGAAAAAGGAAATTGATTAGTTAATAGATCTGTAATTGAGTAAGGTTAATTAGGCAAATTCAATAGGTACCAACCAACCAAACTTTTAATGTTTCGGCTTTAATATAATAGAATAGATAGATTTGAGGATTATTCACTAGCTTTGGAACCAATCACTCGGAAAGAAGCATTGCAAGCGGCAACAACTCTTCAAAACTTTTTGTTGAAATACGAGAAGACAATGCCCCAACTCTTAAGTGCAATGAAAAGATTTAAAGATGAACTCAATATTGATTTGAAGTTCATCAAAAAATTAGTGACTATAGATTAATTTTTTACTAGACAATCTTAGAATTTGGAATCTTTTAGTAATTATTAATTTATAGTTTTGTTGGGACCAATATATATAAACTGGAATTTTAAAAAAGTTATTATCTTATTATTTTATCAATTGGGGGTCCAATTTTGTTCTGGTCCCAAGTTAGGACTGGACAAATTATTAATTTTATGGAGGTTAATAATTTATTGAGTAATATTAATTTATAGAGGTTTTACTGTAAACTAAATCGTCCATGAGGCATCCATGTGTACAGCTAGGGGTGAAAAATGATCTGTGTGATATAGGGTATACCCTTACTCAGGTCTCGGATCATTTTACTTTTATCGTGTCCAGATTTGGGATCGGTATCGTTTAATTCGGATATGATCCGATCCCGAGTATTTAGGTCCGGATCCAAATCAAATATGAGCTGGTATCATATTTTCTTTTTTCTAACCGGGTAGTTTGTGATCCATCGAATACGAGTCAAATATGATCCAACAATATTAGTATCATTTTTATTTGAACTATATAAATAATCATTTAATCGTTTTTATGTGTATTAATCTTTTAATTGTTAAAGTTTGAATAACAACTTTCATCCCAGTTGCATAATATTTTAGTTGCTAGTGTATTTTAATTCTTTGATAATCAACAAACTAAATAGAATTCAGTTTTATGGATATGAGCCTGGTTCGGGTAATATAGATATGAACCAGGTTCGGGTGTGGTTCGTTTTATAAAAATAATATGATACCGGATATGAACGGGTAGGATAGTTCTCAGATTCGGGATCATATTTTATCCGGGCTCAAAATTTCTGCTAGATCCGTATCGTTTACAAAACAAATCTGAGACATGTATCATATTTTCGAGCCAAATATAAGTTGAGATATCGGATAATTAGGATCAATTTTCAGCCATATGTACTGCAGCTCCTGTACAGTCTTCACTCGTGTAATTTACAAAGAAAGTACGTACATGTTGAGATAATAAAACGAAATAAAGATGCGTCCAACAAAAATTTATGCAACTTGATCGTCCACTTGCATGTCCGGCGTTTCTCACCCATATGCCCATATCTTATTCAATTGTCAATCCAAGTGGTCTTATCAAAAGACTACTCTTTCTGGCTGTGCCAAGGGGGAGCGTTTTCTTCCATGCTCATGTACTTGCACTAGGTCGAGCTTGGTGGTTATATCTCGTCCTAAATATCGAATTTAAGTAATAACAATTTTTTTTATAATTCGGTGTATGGATTAACTTTCTCGCATCTCGACTAATTTGAAGAATTATTAGCACGCTCGTATCAATCCAATATGACAATTCACTTATTTTCGTATTTTCCAAGGATCGAATCTATGATCTTAGGATTATAAGTCCCTAAAATCACGGTTCCAACCAAGTGAAATGATGGATAATTTAAGTAATATCATGTATATATGTTTTTTTTGAGAAAATCATGTATATATGTTATTTGATAATATAAATAACGTGACATCTTATTGTCTCGTAAGGAACCATCGCAAACCTTCTCTATTTTCTTTTCAAGGAAAACAAAAATGCCTTCTTCTCTCCAATTCCAAAGATTCCACAACATACAAGACTTGCACAAACCATCTCACACTACAACATGTCCAATAATCCCACCATCAATATCTTCCTCGGAAAACATACAGCGCCATCACACACATGTTCTCGGTCCTAACCAGTGCAGCTCCGCGGTGATCCAGACCATCTCAGCCTCAGTCTCCACCGTGTGGTCTCTTGTCAGGAGTTTCAACAACCCGCAAACCTACAAACACTTCCTCAAGAGCTGCCACATCATTGTCGGTGATGGTAGCGTCGGATCACTCCGTGAAGTTTACGTTGTGTCAGGTTTACCAGCGGACTCTAGTCGAGAACGTCTGGATATTTTAGATGATGAAAGGCATGTAATGAGTTTTAGTATAGTTGGTGGAAACCATAGGTTGAATAATTATCGGTCGGTGACGACTTTGCATGCCATGAATGAAGGGAACGGGACTGTGGTTGTGGAATCGTATGTTGTTGATGTGCCTAAGGGGAATACTAAGGAGGAAACTTGCGATTTTGCGGATACTATAGTGAAGTGTAATTTGCAGTCCTTGGCTAAAATTGCAGAGGACTTGGATATATGATGGTACTAGTACCATATGAATATGTGATCAATGCATCTTTCAATTTTATAGTTAGATTGTGTTTTGATAGATCTCTTGGTTCTTAATTTTGCTTTGTCTGCTGTGCTGCCTTGGTGTTTATGGTAGATTTGTACATTTTTGTAGTTGTTATCTTGATCTAATAATATTTATCATCAACTTTGTTCATATAGAGAGAGGTTTACAATTAAATGAAAATCAAACTTATAAACTCATGTACTACGATCATTCACCGGTGATTTAGCCCAAAATGCATTTTTACTCAAGAATGTGCTATAATGAATAATGTATTATAAAAAAATACAAGTGGTCGAGGTCTTGGCTTCTCTAAGAGCGACTCCTGAGGTCAAGAAAATATATATACCCGAATTCGGGTAATGATTGTATTGAACTGTAATCAGAAAAAGTATGCAGTGTCCCTGTTTATAGGCCAATATTTTAAGTAGTGACTATTAGCACACGGGCAAATCTGCAGGGGCATGCTCTAGAGATTCTAATTCTCCAACTCCATTGTCAACGACAAATGCCATGGCTAAACCCCAAGTGATGTGAACATCCAGGTGACAATGCATCAGCCAAACTCCTGTGATCATACAAAACAATGAAATCGTTAGAAGACTGTACATTTTTTTATGTTTTCTGTAAAATCAGTGTTTAGTAATTTTACCAGGATTGTCAGCAACAAATCTAATGACAGCCCATCCACTGACTGGTAGACTAACTGTGTTACGAAGAGGTGGATCAACCAGGTTGAATTTGGATGTATCAGTTTTAGGATTGAAGTTACCAAATCCCTCTGCGATTATGTAAAAGTCATATCCGTGGAGATGAATAGGGTGGTTTTCAGCAGTGAATATACTTGTGCCTTGTAACACCACTTGCACATTTGATCCATACTTCAGCCTGTATACTTTAGTTCCCCGTGTTGGTTGCCATAACGAACGGCTAACATTACCAGTGTAATCAAATTTCACTGGGGGAGCTGCTGGAAAATCAGTAGTAAAAACTCCTGGAATCCCTTGATGATGTGCTTGTAATAAAGAGAAGTTTGATGGTAGCACAAATGATACATTGTTCATACTAGCTGTGAAGCGAGTTCGATTTGGAGCTTGACATGTGTTAGCGTTGGCACCTGAGGGGCATCTATTTAGGCCTAAACCAACTGTAAAGAAAAGGCTCTCATCTATATCTGTTGGTACTTCAACTTTTCTGGGGCTTCTGAAGCTGGTAGAGAATCTTGTTGCTGTGGCCGTGTCATTAAATGCTGGTAGAGGAGGTAGAACAGGCTTAATAGAGGTTCCTTTGGCCGGGCAAGGTGCACTTTTATATTCAAGAATGGCTGTGGTGGTAGTGTTGTCAAAAGGTGCATTTTGGGCACTGGCATAAGCACGTGCTGCTATGTAGTAGCGAGAAGGTGTTTGATCAGCGTTTATTAACACATCGGTTGTCTGACCTGGTCCGAGCATGAGTGTGTTGGTAGTAAAGGGTTTAACATAGGAGGCGTCAGCACCAACAACAGTCATCTTGTGGTTAGCAATGGTGAAGAAGAGTTGTTGGTTTAGCGCTGAGTTGACGACTCGCAGAAGGTTAGTTTCACCTGAATCGACTGGAACAATCACAGTTTCTGCAAAAATAGGCAAACAGAGCAGTCAGTAGAGTTGATATATTACTTTTATTAGCCAATTGATATTAGTTGGCTTTAGCTAACTTACATAAGTTATGATCGACTTTCAAGTCAAAATTAATTTATTGTTAGGAGAAAAACGACTTACGACTTTTAAGACTAGAAGTAAATTTTACAGTAAAAATTACCTGGAACTTATTTTTGTCACTAATTACAAGTTTGTAACTCAAACAAATTTAATACCATCCACATCACGATCATAACTTTAAATTTAAGGTAAGCCAGGTCAAATTTCGTTACTGGTATACCTTTACTGGAGCAATTGTAGAGGTCACCAGGTTGGCCATTTATGGTATAAGCATCGGACACATTAGGAGCTCCTCCTGTTCTTGTAGCTTCTCTGATAACGTCAATTGGGTTTGCATTCCACCATTCACCTGATCATTGTTGTTACGATCGATAATCAATAAATATTTAACTCAGATACGTTTTCTAAGGAACTTATTTGTTCACTGAGAATTTGAATTTCAGAACTGAGAAGTACCAAGAAGTAAGGGTGTTTCGCGCTTTGGCTTTTGGAATGGATAGGAATCTCCTTCTTTTGGACGAATAATAAGAGCTCCATAGACAGTGGCTCTAAGCCATGAACTGTGTGCATGCCACCAAAGTGTCCCTTCTTGCCCTTGTATAGTGAACCGATATGTATAACTCTCCCCTGGTCTAATCGGACACTGTGTGATAAATTCAGGTCCATCTGCCCATGCTGTCCTCATTTGACGAACCCCATGCCTGTAATTTTATTTTAATGTGAAGAAGTATACGATAAGAAACAAAAAGTACACTTTGAACAACTTCAGTTTCGAGTGCATGCACTTACCAGTGAATGGTGACATTATATCGAGCTCTATTGACAACTTTCACGACAAGAGTATCACCGTTATTCACTTCCAAGGTCGGCCCTGGAAGTTGCCCATTGACAGTAATGGTGCTAAGAGTATTGCACAGCCTCTTCACTGGTGTTGATTGAACCTTTTACAAACCAAACATGCACTAATTAATTAGTACCCAAAACATATACTTTCAAAAAACAAAGTAAAAAATACCCAAAAAAATAAAGAAGAATTCAGAGATCACGTACAACAAAGTCATGGTAGTGAGTTCTGGGATTCGCATTGGCGAGTAGAAACAACAAGCTTAGGAAGAAGAAAGAGTGCAATAGGGTGGCAATGCTGCTGATAGCCTCCATGAATGATATTGAATATGGGTTGTAAAGTGATTAAATCCTGGAAAAGAATGAGATATGTGATGATCTTTTATAGCACAAGAAATTGAGAAAAAGGGTGGTTTAAGGTCGGCAGATTAGGTTTTGATTCAGCATAGATGGTCAGATTAGAGGCAAAACTTGGTGAAAATCAAACCAAGTTGGTGCACCCACTAGCCTGTGGAAATGATCAGTATTTTCTTAATTGCTTGGTTAACAAGTCTCTTAATGGTTGTTTATTTTCAACAAACATTTATTATTTTATGTTTAGTGTTAGCTTAACTAAGAATAGATTGATGGTTGGCATGTGAATATATTAGTGGTTATAACTAAGAATAGATTGATGGTTTTATTTGTAAAAAGTTAAATTTATGACCTTCTCTTTAAACTTTCTAATTAAGCTGGTCAAATCTTTTTTTTTTATGAACAATTTCCACAACCACTCTGTTTAGCTACTTTCTAGAATTGCATGCATACCTCTTTAAAGTAAAGTCAGCATACGCAAATGAAATTTGATCACTGACTATTTCTAATTTTAGGTGTAATTAGCTTGCTAGGAATTTGATTGGAGCTCAGTATGATGAAATATATTTAATTAAATTTAAATTCAAATAATTTACTGTTGGTAGAGTTCGAATACAATTTTATATTTGACAATTTGACCGAGAATAGGTTCAATTTGTATTTTTTGACAATTTGAAGGAAAATAGGTTGAACTTGATTATTTCAGTAATGTCAATGTTGTGTAACTTAAATTTCATTAGAAATTAGATAACTAAAACAAATTAAATTTAAATTTTAAATGAAATTCAACATACTCAAATATTAACAGTCCTAGAGTTTGAAATAAAACTCAATACCTGCCATTTAAAATTTATTATTTGAATTGAAATACTCAATCCGTTTCATTTTTATTGTTCATAATCAAATATCCCTCTTTTATTTAATCATGTAAAATAAATTGATAGTTACCAATTATTTTTTACAAAAGTTAACATAATTAATATATAATTTATTATATTATCTAATCATGAACAATTATTTTGGGACAAGTGAAATAGAGAATTTTGGACAATAAAAATGAGATTTCAACATAATTTTACGGAGTAATAAATTCAGACAATTTGAACCCTCACATTTGACTCATTCACATTTGACTAAAACATAAAAAATATTAAATTAATTAAAAAGAAAATCTACGTGAAACATATAATCTTTTACCTTGAAATGACACTTGCAAACCAGGAGCACCTCATCCAAAATCTTACGTGAAGAAAGAACCAATAAAGTCTTGTTAAATTAGGTGACATGGTTAACAAACTTTTCTAGTTTTGTAAAATATACTGATTGTTCTAACAACAATTCTGTTAGTTCCTAGAATGACGTCAAGTTTAATACCATATCTACGTAAATTTCCTTCTTATATTATTATCATATACTGTATTAGGTTGCCTATACAAGATTCAAAATATTTGTTCTACGAGTATATGATACTTCTTTGCTGGTATACTATGTAGGTAAAAGAGACCGAAAGGGTTCCCGAATTTATTCCCGAATGTCAAGTGCATGATTTGATTTGTGTTATTGATGTGTATATGAGAGCTTTTTTATTTTTAAATTAAATATTTAATCAATGATTATCAACTCATCATTCCGGAACAAATTCGACAAAATCATTTTTTAAAAAAAAGGGCTTAATTGTAACTTAAAAAAAAAGGCTTAATTGTAAGTTTCCTTGATACTTTATTACACATAACATCTTTGTTTAGTAATTACACACATTTATACCAGATGGATTCAGAATTTTTCTTTAAGAAAACATAAAATAAATTTGGACACACAGCTCATAAAATTTTATAGAAATACTTTCACATATGTTAAAAGTTTAATTACAAAAAACGTTACATTTATTTTAGAGAAACAAGTGTTGTCAGTGTCCTTTATTATATATAGTAGTCAAATTATTGTGATAAAAGAAACGAGAATGACATCATTAAATGAAATAGGCCTTTACCAACATTTTTTCCCTGTTAAGTATTCGTCACTGGACACTCATTTGGAAACCAGAACAATAGATCCACTTGCTCTTAATGCCACACTTACCACCACAAATTTCCCTAAGGGTATCCATATAGCCTACAGAGACAAGTCCTCGGATAGTAATAGCATCTCGAGCACACCATCCACAGATCTACTAGCAGAACCAATAAACTGCGCAGAGTCTAACATAACCGTCCATAAAGCTTCCCAGTTGCAACTCTGTAAAGGCTTTTCAATCTACACATTAAGAGGGGACGAGGTCGACCCAAAAAGTACAAACCCAGCCCTCGAACAAGCTATCCGAAGAAAAAGTAAGTTAAGAATCCATCATTACATAATTGCAAGACGAAAAAGCAAGACAAGAATCCGCCATTACACAATCACAAGACCCCGGGCAGAGTGGTCTCTCAGGGAGAAACACACAGCTTGGAGGAACCAGAATTACAGGTTGTACCATTTAATACTGAAGACAACAAAAGCAGACTGGCTCGACTAATCCTCCAAGACGCAGAGGATTAGGGACTTAAAACAAAGTGTGATGAGGAGCAAGCAATACATAACATCATTGCAATCCTGTAACACTTTAGGATCATCATACAATACAAAACATCTAGCTTGTGGATTATGGAGTCTTTCTCAAGATTATGTTGGAATGTTCGAGGTTGTAACAGAATCTTCAACCGCAGGAACGTCAAATCACACATTCAACACTCGAAAATTAACTTCCTTTGTCTACAAGAAACAAAGTGCATCACTTGGGAGGTTGGTATGATTAACATGTGGGATGCTAATACACACAACTGGATAGAAGCCCCTGCTACGGGCCAATCAGGAGGCATTCTCACCTCATGGGACACGAACTACTTCAATCTGACTAGCCAAATAATTACAAACAACTGGATCTACTTTAAAGGTCACACAACACGTAAGCAACAACATTTCGCTTGCATAAATGTGTATGCACCACAACATACCAATGACAAACAAGTCATTTGGGATCAACTCAGAAACATCTTAAACGAGAATGAGGACATCCCGACGGTACTCATGGGGGATTTTAACAGTGTAAGAGTAGATGCAGACAGGGATAACTGCTTACACAGCATTGCAGATGCTCGGGTCTCCAATGCCTTCATATCTGACAGTGGCATCTACAACATCAACACTCAGAACCCACACTTCACGTGGTTTGGCCCTAATCAAAAGAAAAGCAAGTTGGACTGGATATTTGTCAACAGAGCATGGCTTAGTAATAATAGCTGGACAGCCAAATTATTAAGTAGAAAGAACTCCGACCACAGGGCAATCTGGCTCGGCACTAGACTACTTAATTGGGGACCCAAACCGTTCAAACTATACAACACTTGGTTAGAGGACCACTCACTCACCTCGATGCTAGAAAATCTTGAAGGGAACATAAACACAAATAGACTGGACCTGCGACAAACCATCAAGGAAATCAGAAAGGTGGGCAAATGGTGGAATACAAATGTTCTGGGAAATGTAGAAACTACAATTAAGGCTAAAGAGGACGAATTGCTAAGACACGATCTCAGCAATTCTCAACAGACCAGTGCTACCAAAATAGAACTGGACAAACTATACCAGCACAGGGACCATATGATTTGGAAAAAATCTAGGATTCGGTGGAATGCGGATGGAGATAAAAACACAAAATTTTTCCATTCAATAGTCAATAAAAACAAGCAGAGAAATAACATCACAGGATTATATCACAACAACCATTGGATTGTTGATCCATCTCGCATTAAAGACTCTCTCTTCGATCACTTCAACTCTTTCCTCAGTAACGAGATCGGCTCCACCACCCTCAGAATCAATTCCATGCTAGTAAACAAACTGCCTGGCAACATAAAGGACACTATGGAGAGAAGAATTTCAGCAGAAGAAGTAGCTCTGGCACTTAAAGAATCGGATTCGAACAAATCGCCTGGACCGGATGGACTCAACGCAGGGTGCATCAAACAATGTTGAAGTCTCATCAAACCAGGGTTCTTACACGCACTAAACGAGTTTCACAGGGATGGATCTCTTCCACATGGTTTTAACTCTTCTTTTACAGCCCTAATTCCTAAAATTAACAACCCTTCGAAGCCATCAGACTTCCGTCCAATCAGCCTCATCAACAGTATTATGAAACTTCTGTTAAAAGTTCTGGCTAATAGGCTCAAACAGGCTCTTCCTCACATCATTTCGGATGAATAGACGGGATTCATGCAAGGAAGGAACATATCTGAGGGGATCATCATCACATCAGAAATAATCCACTCAATACAAGTCCAAAAAAACAAAGGTATTATACTTAAACTGGACTTTGAAAAGGCATTTGATACGATCAATTGGGAATTTTTATTTGATTCACTCAAGCATATGAACTTTGGTACAAAATGGATCATGTGGACGAAATCCATATTTGAATCCATCAAAATAGCAGTACTTGTCAACGGTTCTCCAACAAACGAATTCAAGCCTGGTAGGGGTCTCAGGCAAGGGGACCCACTGTCTCCCCTCTACTTCAATATAGTGGGACAAATACTTCATCACTTGATTTCGGATTCTCATGAACAAGGCAAGTTCGAGGGAATACAAATAGGCCAAGCAGGGGAGAAATTCACCCATTTACAGTTCGCAGATGACACACTTCTTTTTTTAAATGGAGATGACACATCCATCAACAGCATCAAAAGGATACTAATCATTTTCCAACTGCTAACGGGGCTTAGGATAAACTTCAATAAGAGTGAGTTATTTGCTAGCAACTATTCTCACCAACAACAGATAAGATGGGCTCATATCCTAGGCTGCAAACTAGGGAGCTGGCCTTTTGTTTACTTAGGAGTCCCACTGGGCATTCCACAGAATAACAAAGAACTTTGGGACCCTCTTCTCACTAAATTTCGCAAAAATCTCAATGGGTGGGCTAAAACCCACATCAACACAGCAGGGAAGTTAGTTCTCATGAAGGCCACGTTGGACAGCCTTCCCATCTACTGGTTCAACTTCTTCCGGTTGCCGATAGGGATCAAACATAAAATAGATCTCATCAGAAGAGACTTCCTATGGGGCACAAACAAAATTCGCCTAACAAACTGGAACGAGGTCTCTCAAAGCAAGAATAGGGGAGGCCTCAGAATTACCAGCTTAGAGCATCGCAACCTAGCTATGCTGGGAAAGAACTGGTGGAATATAATTGAGAACAAAGACAAACCTTGGATAAGACTACTGAAGGCTAAATATGGTGTTGACCATTTTGAATGGACTGAGAACAGGGACAATAGGAAACCTTCCACACATATGAGTAATCTTAAAACCATAAAAGGGCACAGCAGCATGTCTATTCTCTTTAATAGAGATAATTTTCGATGAAAAGCAAATAACGGAAGTAGAGTTCTATTCTGGGAAGACAATTGGATAACCGACGTCACCCTACAAGTATTATACCCGAGATTATATCGCATTACTAGATACAAACATACATACATCAAAGATCTACCAGATCTTTGGAAAAACAACAGACACAACCCTTCCATCTTATGGACGCGCCCTCTACGCAGCCAGGAAACTACTGAAGCCTCTGAAATATATGACATGCTCCACGTTTATATCAATATAGCAGCGCATGACATCCTGATTTGGAAACAGACGGATACTAAATACACAACAGCTTATATATATGAGCATCTAGGGGCAAGTGTAACACCAAACTTTAGATGGTCCTTTATCTGGACCCTAAAAGTTCCTCCCAAAATCAAGGTTTTCATCTGGAAATTGTGTAAATGCGTCCTGCCCACGAAGGTATTTCTGTGCAATAGAATGCAGGCTAGCAACATAAATACGACTTGCAATGCATGCAACTTTGTAGGTGAAGATGCACAGCACATTTTCAACACATGCCCAAAGGCTCGAACGGCATGGAAGTTTGTCGACAGATGGTGGAAGGCTCTAGACATCAACCTTGGTGCTACTGACTGGCTCTGGAAACTTTACAATGTGGCCAAAGGAACTATGTACTCAACTCATTGGCAAACGACGGTGTCTGCCGTTTTATGGACGCTGTGGGCCTGTGGCTATGTAGAAATGAATGCATTTTCAGTAATTCTAACTTGGGTAACAAACAGGTCGAATTTCTAATAATCAAAAGATCATTTGCCTGGTGCAATAGTGGAGGTGCCCTACTTCCAATCAGTGAGAATCCCTGGGAGTCGAACCCAATTCTGGCAGTCAAAAAAGTCAAAGCAGATTTCCTCTACAACCTTAGTTTAAAATGGGACTACGTGGGATTTATAGATGGATCGTGGAATCCCAAGAATAATCAACAAGTGGCAGGCATAGGTGGCTACGTAAACCATAAATTTGATGAACTCTATTTCATCTTCAGCGGCCCGGTCAACTCCAGCTCGCCTTTGGAGTCGGAAACGAAGGCATTCCTCTTCCTCATACAACATCTCGCCCACATAAACAACAACAGTAGCAGAATAATTATCAACACGGACTCGATGGAGCTTTGGACCAACTTTATGAACTACAAGTCAGGTATAACAGCTTCAATCCAATTTGCCACACAAAGTGATCTCCAGTTGTTGGGCCAAATCCATGTGGCCCATATCAATCGATCGTTTAACTCGGGTGCAGATTTTTTAGCGAAACAGGGCTGCTCTAAGCCCAAAGTCATTTGGGGCTATTAAAACAGGACTCTGTGGTAACATACAACTTCCCGCCTCTCATTCGTACACACGGCTCTAGGCATTTCTTTTGTGAACAATAGTACACTCTCACCATCCCTCTACTCTGCAGCGCTTGCCTCACTTTGTACCCAGCTATAGCACAGTTTCTACACCATACCTCTTACTATTACCACTCCTCTCACAGCTTTTGTTTCTCATTTTTCCATGAGGCCCCTAATTGAGCTACACAACACTGCTCACTATACACTACACTCGCCCCCTATATATGCCTCCTCACTTTCTTCACAATTCATCACCTCATATATTCCTACAATACTCTCCACAAATGGCCTACTACTCTTGGAAATCACCTCTCCGCAACCAGTTCAAAATAAACGTCCATGTCATACACACTTCTCGCCAATTTAATGGCAACACAAATGGCGTCGGGATAATTATCAGGGACCACAGGGGAAGGATGATCAAGGGATTGACTGGCACGATGCGTGGTCTCTCTCCGCTAGCGACACAACTCTGGGCAATACATCTCGGTCTCAACCATGCTCGTCTTTCTAACTGTGAGCTTGCTCTACTTGAAACAGACAACTACAATCCTTATTTTGAGATCACTCGTAAGGATGGGAGAGGGGACAGAACATGTCTTTGGATTATAGAACAAATCAAGAAGCTCCTAGGTTACAATCCGGAATAGGAAAATGTCATCCATTACGTCTCAGACACAGCGAACAGATGTGCACACTATCTCGCGGCGGTAGGCCTCAACAACTGGACCTCCATGCACTACATCACAGAACCTTTTGGTCGGCTGCAGGAGAAGTTGGATCTAGACATGGGGTTTGGCCCCCCAATCCCCCAGCTGCTGGTCTCTCCTATTCCGCGTGATGACCTTGGTATGGTGATAGGCTTCACTCCTACTGCTAGCAACTTGGAGATTGTCACGGTCCAGGACCAGGATTCGGTTAATGGAGGCGCGGATGCTTAAGCTTTCTGCAGGGTCACCTCTCTCTTTTGTTTGTTCTTTTCAGCTGCTCTTTTGTCTGGCTTTTCTGCCTGCAGCTTTCTCCCTTGTATGGGATTGATTTTGAGTTTGTATCTGTTTTTCCTACCCTTTTCTGGGTTGTATTGGGAGGGTTGGGCTTCGAGTTTTCTACTCGAAGTGCTACCAACCTTGTTTAATGAAAACTTTAATTATAAAAAAAATAAAAAAGTATTCGTTTGGGTCGGGTGATGGATATTTACAATACAGATAATCTCGAATTTATGAAAAATCCGATTGATTTTCATTATTTGTCCAACAAAGGGGAGCAGGTGCGTTTGTATTTTACCCGTAATTATTATTTGAAGCTCGAGAAGCGTTACCTGCTTTTTTTAACAATCTGAAAGGAAAAGTCAATTATCCACCGATTTGTATCCTAACTGTATTTTCTCAAATATTAATGTCAAACATTAGTTCTAAATGAGGTTCTCTACATTAAGGTTCAAACACTCAAGCATATCTAATTCAGTATGAACTTGGAACTTCCAATAAATATAAAAATTACAATTACCAAGTAGCTAGAATAAAATTTTCTTCAGCTGTGATGCCTTTTTCTCGGTTTTTACCAACTTCCAATTGTTGATACTAAATTAGTTTCAAGTAAATCCAGACCATGTCTGCATTTCTTACATCCTCAGCGTAGAAAGTAATGCAGTTGCTTCTTTAGAATCATCCTATCCTTTACTTTTCCACTTCAAAACATATAAATGATACTATCATTTTGTTAGAATATATATAATTATTATATATTAGTGATAATTAATATTAAGGGTAATTTAGTAATTTAGCTTATAAAGGTTTATATATAAGTATTGAGCCATGTATTACAAACGTTATGTCGATATAATAAAACCCTAGTTAGTTTCTTTTATCTTTTTATTTTTATCATGGTATCAAGAGCAAGGTTATGGGATTTGTCTTCTTCGTTCTTAATTGATTTTTGATTTGTATCGTTTCCGAATTGGATTCTGTTTTGGTTAGTTATTTGTTTTATATTATCTGAATTTGTTTGCTTGTTCTGGTTATTCGGAGTTATTTGTGTTTTCATCCATGGTTGTTACGTCGGTAAGTCGAGTCAAGTCGAACGGAGACTCCAGCAAATCGAGTCGTGACTAGTCGAAGACTAGTCGACAAGGTATAAGATAATAAATATTAAAAATTATATGTGTACATGTATGTTCTAGCATTCCTCTTTACTATATAAAAACAAAAGTAGATTGAACAAAGTGTGTGGTTTTACTACATAAATACAGAGTATAAGTGTTTATGTATAAGTGTGTGTATATATACATATATGTGTGTACTCTGTGTGTATATATAAGTGTGTGTGTGTCTGTGTGTATATATAAGTGTGGGTACTGTGTGTATATATATAAGTGTAGGTACTGTGTGTGTATATAGAAGATGAAGATTATCTATAAAAAATCGAAGTTGGAGGTGATTGGAGACGATTGGGGAGACTTGAAGATGACTTGTGGCTCAAAATGACGACTTGGAGATGAAAAGAGACAACTGGTCACGATTAGGTTAATGTGCAATTGGGTCGGATTTTTTTATTATTTCTCACCAGTTGAGCTATTAGGTCGCCCAGTCGACCTGACTAGTCGACCCAGTCGACCAGTCGAGCCCCAGTCGCCCGAAAGAGTAACAAAAAGCAAGTCGAGGTTTCAATTCGACCTCTCCTAACCGATTGCTCGACTAGTCGTCGACTAGTCGCGACTAGTCGAGCGAAGTGACAACCATGTTTTCATCATGGCTTTCGGTAAAGAGGATTCTCTTTAGTCGATTAGTGTTCAGTTGGATGGTACAAATTATTCGTATTGGAGTTATGTCATGAAAAAAATTTTGCGTGGTAAAACTTTGTGTAGTTATGTTCGTGATAAGGATGCTAAGACTAAACCAGTAGCTGATAAGACTCCTGAGTCTCTAACTGCGATTGAGACTTGGGAGACTGATAATTCGAAAATCATTACATGGATTAACAATTCGGTTACTAGAAAAGAATAAAAAAACCAAAATACAAACTTTCAAACTGAAAATGCACATTTTACGTTGTCTTTACAAATAAGGTAAGGGCAATAACCATAAAAACTAACAATTATATGTTACTCTCCAAGAGCGCGATATATTGAATTTGTTTGGTTAATTGATAATTTTTTTTATACAAATCAATTCATTAATAAAAGGACATATAATTTATAAAAATGATATTGAACAATCACATAGCAAACTGGATTTGATGAAAGTTTTTATTGTTATAACTACGTTCGTTTCATATATCTTGCACAGTAGATATCATTTCTCATATCGCTGAAACATGCAACCTTTTTTTGATAGACAGTCTAATGATTTATTGGAGTCGTGAGGATTAAGTTTCTACAAATTTTTATTATGTAATCGAAAAATTAACTATGACCATACAAATATTTTCAATAAATTAATATAATAAATATTTTAAGGATTCGATATTTAATAAATATACCGAATTCTCAGAATATGGGTGGAAAATTTGTTAACATGATATGTAGAAATATTCTCTAACAAAGAGAGAAATAAATGAAAACTAAATTTAAAAAAAAATAATAATGAGGGATTTTGAATTTTTCAACGGGGGTTGTATTTGTTTTGATGATTGGTTCATAATATTAATTCAATTGGTATGAATTCACGAATAATTAATTTTATACTTATGTTAATTAACATTCCAATAAAATAATATATTTTTCTAAATAAAAATTATATATTTATATTAATTTATTAATACAATTTATCGGTCGGTGCGTAGCACGAATAGAACGCTAGTTATCTAATCATGAACAATTATTTTGGGACAAGTGAAATAGAGAATTTTGGACAATAAAATTCAACATAATTTTACGGAGTAATAAATTCAAACAATTTGAACCCTCACATTTGACTCATTCACATTTGACTAAAACATAAAAAATATTAAATTAATTAAAAAGAAAACCTACGTGAAACATATAATCTTTTACCTTGAAATGACACTTGCAAACCAGGAGCACCTCATCCAAAATGTTAGAGCTCCAATTGCGTTAGCTAAAATTGATTGGTTAAATTACATAAAATATTGATTATGTAAAATTTGTCGAACCTGTAAGACATTTTGTTCCGAGGGTATTGGTTATAATGATTGGTTATATGTTATTAATATTTCAAGTTGTTATTAATGAAATATATAATTTTAATATAGAAATAAGTGATGTGACAATTCACTACAGGTCTCTAGAGGTTCGACAAATATAGCCAACATCAAGAGATTATCTGTAATTATAGATAACAGTTTTGTCCCATTGAAGTGTAAATTTTTTTATACATTCTTTATAATTTTTATTTATGATAATTAATTTTAAAATTTACCTAAGGAGTCTCTCCCATCGGAGATGCTCTTACGTGAAGAAAGAACCAATAAAGTCTTGTTAAATTAGGTGACATGGTTAACAAACTTTTCTAGTTTTGTAAAATATACTGATTGTTCTAACAACAATTCTGTTAGTTCCTAGCAGTGTTCCAAAAATCGCTAGGCTGCCCAGGACGGTTAGGATATCACCTAGCGATTAATCGGGTAGGCGGAGATTATTCGGACGGATTAATCGTAGCATTAATCAGTTGTATTTAAATATTATTTTAATTATTTTTATTTATTATATAATTTTGTCAAATATTTTTGTCGATTTTGAATTTTTCAACGTATTTTATTGATTTTTTCTGATTTTTTACCACCTAGGCCGATTTTTTGACCGCCTAGACCGATTTTTGACCGCCTAAACCGATTTTTTGCCGATTTTTAACCGCCTAAACCGATTTTTTGCCGATTTTTGACCGATTTATTCAAAAAACGTTTTTTTAACTGCCTAGGACCGAGTCGGGACGTTTCAATAGCGCCTAGCGCCTAGGCGCCGCCTAGGCCGATTTTTACAACAAAGGTTCCTAGAATGACGTCAAGTTTAATACCATATCTACGTAAATTTCCTTCTTATATTATTATCATATACTGTATTAGGTTGCCTATACAAGGTTCAAAATATTTGTTCTACGAGTATATGATACTTCTTTGCTGGTATACTATGTAGGCAAAAGAGACTTAAAGGGTTTCCGAATTTGTTCCCGAATGTCAAGTGCATGATTTGATTTGTGTTATTGATGTGTATATATGGGAGCTTTTTTATTTTTAAATTAAATATTTAATCAATGATTATTAACTCATCATTCGGGAACAAATTCGACAAAATCATTAAAAAAAAAGGCTTAATTGTAAGTTTCCTTGATACTTTATTACACATAACATCTTTGTTTAGTAATTACACGCATTTATACCAGATGGATTCAGAATTTTTCTTTAAGAAAACATAAAATAAATTTTGGACACACAGCTCATAAAATTTTATAGAAATACTTTCACATATGTTAAAAGTTTAATTACAAAAAACGTTACATTTATTTTAGAGAAACAAGTGTTGTCAGTGTCCTTTATTATACATGGGTCCCGGTCCCTGATAATCGCTTGTCAGGGGCCGGTTATTTAACAATCGGTTCCACAGTCGTTGGATCAAGGATCCAACGGCTGAGATTAAAAAAAAAAAATTACGTTCCGGGGAAAATTTCCGCGGATCGATCCGCTGAAAATTTCCGAGGAACGTAAAATTTTTTTGTAATCCAGGGGGCCGTTGGATCATTGATCCAACGGTTTAAAAACCAATTGTTAGTTTTAAAAACCAATTGTTAGTTAACCGGTCACTGACAATCGATTGTCAGGGACCAGCTACCATTATACATATATAGTAGTCAAATTATGGGTAATGGACAATACTACCACAAATACCAACACCCACTAATTGGAATACCACTTTTTGAAAAAGTGGCCAAAAATATCACTCTATTACGCATTTGAGATGGGGGTAATAGGTTTTATATTAGTTACGCATTTGAAAAATGGGTAATAGGTGAAACAGTACTTCCTATTACGCATTTGGAGAATGGATAAATGCTATTACGCATTCTCCAAAAGGGTAATAGGAAAAAATTTTATGTTAGTTAACTACTTATCAAATGCGTAATAGGCTGAGTTTTTTTTTTTTTTTGTTAAGCATCTTCAAGATGCGTAATAGGTACCTTTTTCATATTATGCATTTGATAAATACGTAACTTTTCAAATTTTGTGGTATTATTGTGATAAAAGAAACGAGAATGACATCATTAAATTAAATATGCCTTTACTAACATTTTTTCCCCGTTAAGTATTCGTTTGGGTTGGGTGATGGATATTTACAATACAGATAATATCGAATTTATGAAAAATCCGATTGATTTTCATTATTTGTCCAACAAAGGGGAGCAGGTGCGTTTGTATTTTACCCGTAATTATTATTTGAAGCTCGAGAAGCCTTACCAGCTTTTTTTAACAATCTGAAAGGAAAAGTCAATTATCCACCGATTTGTATCCTAACTGTATTTTCTCAAATATTAATGTCAAACATTAGTTCAAAATGAGGTTCTCTACATTAAGGTTCAAACACTCAAGCATATCTAATTCAGTATGAACTTGGAACTTCCAATAAATATAAAAATTACAATTACCAAGTAGCTAGAATAAAATTTTCTTCAGCTGTGATGCCTTTTTCTCGGTTTTTAGCAACTTCCAATTGTTGATACTAAATTAGTTTCAAGTAAATCCAGACCATGTCTGCGTTTCTTACATCCTCAGCGTAGAAAGTAATGCAGTTGCTTCTTTAGAATCATCCTATCCTTTACTTTTCCACTTCAAAATATATAAATGATACTATCATTTTACTACAGAAAGAAGAAGCCTTCTCACTCATACAACCATCTGCTTTTAGTTGATCTTCTGCAATATTATCTCATGCTGAATTGCAACTTCGATATGTTCTCCCCTGCGCCAGTTCTTCAAAAGTAGAGCTTGAAAGTTGAAACTATCTGTATTATACTGCTACTGCAGAAAAAAAGCATCTTTTTCCAACTGCTTTCAGGTTGGTTACCTCCCAACCGTAACCCTCCGTGTAACATTCAATCTGTCATTGGCGTATAAAATATTATGAGATGAAACTGGAAGTAATTAAACTCAAGGAATGGATTTTAGAATACAAAAGAGCCTGGATAGGTTTACATACAGTGTCCGAGATTTCATCCTTTTTCTTTATACCCCCAATGGCATATATTTTACCTCCCACCACAACAGCACCACTGTATGACCTACTGTTGCTCATAGATTCCCCAGTCATCCATGAATTCATGCGGGGATCAAAAATTTCAACAGTTGAGTGTATATTACCTCCATCACACCCTCCCAAAGCATATCTGCAAAGAGATATTTTATTGTAATCTTTTTCAAAGAAATTTCAAATAGAGTTTAGGGAATCATAGCAAAATCCAAAATGAAAACATACACGTAAAAGTTATATAAGATATTTTGAAGCTAAAAAATATTTGCTGTAACTCGCATATTTTTTAGGGAAGAGTATTTGTGAAATATGAAATTAAAGTCTTAGGCAAGTCAGCCTCTTGCAATTTGTCAGATTGTAATGAAATAAGTGAACTTACAGCTTTTCATCAAGGACAACTACTGAATGGCAACTCCTCTTTGTGCTCATATTGCCGACTCCCACCCATGAATGTTCTCGAGGATCAAATCTTTCAACAGTGCTGTAAGGCAGACATAAATCATCAATCTATTTGTTGGTATGTATTACGGATCCAGCATAGTATTGCAGTTAGGGTTGTATGTTAAATGAGAGAGAGGCTAAATTATTTGTTACCAGGATGAATTACCATAGCTAGCAAAAAATTTATAACCTGTAATCATATGGATTGGCAACTCTTACTTTGATTAGCAGCTCGTGGTTGACCAATTAATGAAGTTAAAAGTAATTAACACTTGCAGTCAATAGAAGTGTGTTAATTTGGAGTATCTCAAGAGAAGGCTAACAACTTTAATCCTGTCGCCTACGGTAACAATTCTAAAGAAAGGTATTAATATGGAACATGCAGTCCATACAAGTTATCCATAACCAGCTTATTTAGCTTCATATACTAGTTATCAACTAACACAAATGTTTAACAATATTATAATACATTGCCAATAATGTGAAAAACAAAAATTGTAGCTACAATGGAAACTGATAATGCAATATTATTATAGTCTTTCATGCACAACTTCAACTCAATTCGTTAAGGTTGCTTAGATATCAATAATGATATACAGATACTGGATTAATTTTCTTATAGTTGACATCAACTGAAAGAAATAAAAGGGATGAAAAGCGTCAATCTAACCTCAAATACTCCCTCCCATCATATCCACCGGAAACATAGAGTGCATTATTCATTGCTGAAGCTGCTGGAGCAAATCTCTGGAGAGACCAAACAAATATTCATCTTATAGCAATCATAGTCATAATACAATAGCCGTTGTGATGACATTTTATTTTCAAGACTAAGATAGACATATATAGGGCCGAATCAAATAAAAACTTTTCTTACATAGGAAGGTAAAAACTCGGTGACATTAGTGTAAACTTCTTTTAAAAACATGTGGTAAAAGTTTTGTAAATAACTGGATATATCGAAAAACTAAGAGTAAAAAAAGTATAACTAAGGTTTAACATGCCAGTTCAATATATATAACTTAGATTTTAAAATACTGTATTGAATATGTTTTGAATCTTACTTACATGTGTATTTTATGAGTTTTGACTCCATTTGATCACATTTAGTGTCAGTGATTCCTCCAGGGTTTTCCATTCCAAAATTAGGGTATAGAATTACGAAGTTAATTGGTCACTATGGTATGTTTGACCATAACGTTCTTTTGAAGGTCCAACTGTTCAGAAACCTAAGGTTCAAGCTTAAGTTTCAGTGACTCACAAAAAAACTTCACCATTTCATTCTATAGCAGAAAGGTCATGTCTCTATTACCTTCAAAAATGTCACTGCGCTTGATTTCAGCATTATGTCGCTCAAATGATCTGGGCCAACAACTTTATCGGATCCAATTGTCCAAAAAAGTTTCTAAGTTTCTATTTTAACAAACTTTATGGACCCCTCTCTTTATATGTATATGTTACATCAATAAAACAAAAATCAATATTGAAAATAAAATCACCTTAGACTGCATTGAGCGTGTTAATATCCACCTTCCAATGTTTGGATCGTACATTTCAACTTCCGCAAAACAATCGGCTCCATTTCCCCCACCAATTGCAAAAATCTTATTACTTAAATATACACCCGCTAGGCTCCCTTTCTCCTTATTTAGTGATGGTAGACTTACCCACTGGTCACTTCTTAGGTTGTAGGACTCAACTACAGCAAAGTTTCTACCATATTATAACCATGTGGAAATAGGGATTCTGGAATTACTCAGACAAAACAGATAAAGATTTATGAATAATACCTGTGTCATACGAGATGTCACCTCCATCCATACCACCAAATACAAAAAGTTCATTGCCCAACTTTGCTGTTGAGAAATAGGATCGTCGAGTGGTCATTGGGCAAAGAGATGTCATCATATCACGGAAAGGACAATAGGAATTTAAATCTGCCAACCATGAAGAACCATCAAATCCACCCACAATAAGAATGGTCTTGTACATATCTGAAGTAGTTTTCTCAAGCCATTCGTACTCTTCCCTCACACGCACATCAGAAGAAAGTTCACATTCCAACATATTACATCTATCTTTCAGTTGCGCTACTTGTGCTTTTGAATCAACCTGAAAAAGTTAAGTCAGGATTTATACGAACTAAGTTTACTAAAAAAAATGCTGCAGCGATAAAAATTAAAAAGAAAGAATTAGACACCAATCTATTATGTTCAAGCTATATGTTTAGGTCTTAGAGAAATTTTTGAAATTCTAATCATGTCCAGCCCATGACAGCAACTCCAAGATAATGTAATGTTAGGATCAGGCGCTTACACTGCGCCTAATGGGATTCGAACCCGCGACCTAGCTTTGATACCAATTGTTAGGATCAGGCGCTTACCACTGCGCTAAAAGCCCCGGTGCTTGTAGCAAGGCGCAACCTTATTTCCTTTATCCTTAGCCACGGTCCGATTTAGGGAGATGCTGGCCATGCCACAAAGATAATACTATCATAATTTTTTATAACTAAAAGTAGACGCTCAGACTTTATTCACAAAAACAAGTAAACATCTTCCAACTTTTCATACTGATTTTCGTATATAAAAATGATATCCATGTAACAGGCTGTAGGCATTTTGTTCTAGAAAGATTGCGTCCACTGTAGTATTACATACATGATAACCCAATTTAATTGTATATTATTAGTATATTATTTTAATAAATTAGCATTTTATTAAAATAAATTAGCATTTTAATGCTTGCTTGTGTGGTTTTATTGATTGTGCAGATATTGAGAAGATATTCACGATTTGTTCAAATATGGGAGAATAATGCATTAAAACGAAGATAGCAAGACACGTCATGAGTCAAGATGATCGTGGTGAATCAAGCAAGATATTGTATGAAATGGAAATGTTGCAAAATTGCTTGGTCATGAAGATCATTGTCTATAAATAGGAAATCTTTGTAATTAATGCTCCATTGTAAATATTTTAGAATAAATTGACGTTTAGTTTAGTATAGAAGTTCTCTCCTTTTTCTCTTTCTTGTAGTTTGTACTCCCTCCGTCCCATTTTTATTGTCCATCCATCAAAATCCACCTTTTATTCAATCATGCCAAATATATTTAAGTTACCAAATAATTATATTATTTTTTCATAAAAGTTAACATAATTAACACATAATTTACCTTATCAGCTAAATATGGACAATAATTTTGGGACAAAGAAAATAGGAAATAATGGACAATATAATTGGGACGGAGGGAGTATTTAATATAGGTCAAGTTCGTCTTCGCATCTGGTTTGAGATCTTTGATTTATATTATTGTTTTGATGATACTTGGCTAGAGTCCCTATCTAAGGCGGATGTAGTCCGCTCATAGACATGAATTTCATTGGTGCATGTGCTTAATTGTGTTGTATATGTTTTATTGATTATCTCCAATATCATATATATATATATATATATATATATATATATATATATATAAGCAATTTCATATGAGCCACACAAGTAAGGTTGGGAGTTCGTATAGTTAGGATCCATACGATTTTGAGAATTGCACAAGTAAGGTTGGGAGTTCGTATAGTTATGATCCATACGATTTTGAGAATTGATTAAGCTGGTAACATTTATACAAATTTATTTTTATGACTTTTGAAAGCAAATTGATTTGGAATTATTGGTTGTCTTTATTCCAAATGCTTAGGAGTTTAATTGTGAGAAACATGTGCCTGAGGATGACCTCGTAGGTAGTACCTGAGGTTAGGTTATTTTTCAATACAAAACACCAGGGTAGTTTTGTAATTACATAGTGTTAGAAATAAGACCCTAGCTATGCTAAGGAATGAACAACAGAAGGATCCAATAAATTGATCTGTGTTATATTACAATACATATGTCAGCCTTATTTATAGGCTCCAACAAATACAAAATTACATCATTGCTTACATATTTCTAGCCTACCAAGTGAGACTGCAGCTTTCGTTTACCACTGCCTTTGACACTTAGCACACAATATTTGATACGCCCCCTCACTCGAAATCCCATCTTCGGATGAAAGACCTTTTTTGGGATTTTAAGAGTGGACACTAGTAGCCCTTGAGCTTAATCTGAGCGTCCAACTATACCCATTTTTAGGATCGACCGATCTTGAGTTTATTGAGTCTTTTGGGATACCGGGACTCGAACTTGCGACCAGATGGTATATTTTAGGCCCTGACAAAATCATAAAAAAGTGCTGCTTTTCAGCACAACGGTGGATGACCACCAATCAGTCCTTGAACTGATTATTTTGAAGGAACTGAGACTCGACTTTATGATCACTCAGTATTAATAAGATATAGCAGTGAACTGTGTGTATGTCTGTATACATACTACTACTTCTGCTGTTTTGTCGTCGTGGCAGTGAACTGTGTGTACATCTGTATATACACTACTTCTGCTGCTTGCTTTTTCATTTGTGGCAGTGAACTGTGTTGTTTGAATATACAACTACTTCTTCTGCTCCTTTGGAATAACGTCCCCTGAACTATTTAATTTGTAGCATCGTAATAAATTGGAGTGATACTGTAATATCAACTACCACTTGAATACTACACAATTAAATCTATAACCGGGCAAACTCTTAAAATCGAAGTGATACATTTTTAAAAGATCCCGATTTTTTTAATATTAACACTACTTTCCCTTAAGAAAATAAATGTAAAATAATTTTTTTTTATCGGATCTAAAATCATAAAATCACTGATTTTTTTTTATCTTTTTTTCTTTTCTTTTGTATCCTTTTTTTTTACTGCAACCAGCCTCGTGGTCGACAACAATTTTTTTTTTCTAATCGACAACATTTTTTTTTGGTCGACAACATTTTTCTTTTTTAGCATCTTCCCTTTTTTTTTTGGATGCTTTTGCTTTACTTTTTCTTAGTGGATGCTTTTACTTTGTCTCCCAAGCCCACTTAACAATACAAAATATCAATTAACCCAGCAATTTTTTTCTCTTTCAACCCTCTCCCCTTTCTTGTCTCCTGTTCTGTTTCATCTTCGAGCATGAGATGCTCCTTTACACTTAAAACACCAGAAGCAAACATCTGCTGTGCTTCCCGGCTTTCAAGTGAACTTATTCTTTTCAAGCAAATCTTCACCTGTATTCTGATCAAAAATCAAAAATCCCAGCACCATACGAACAGATATATATATATATACGTGTATATATTTATATCTTCAGAAATAAATCTTACTGATTCAAACAAGGAGGGTATGGACGAACTCGGCTGAAGGAGGCGATCAACTTTCCCTGAAGAACAGCCGCCGGAAAATGTCTGGAAGAGGCCCCACGCGCCGGCGCGTGGCGCGCGTGGACGACGTCTGCCGCGCGTGGGGCCGCGCGTGGCGGCGCGTCAGCAAGTGTTTCCGAGATCTGAAAAATTCTGGTGACTTCTCTCTGTATGTACTACTCTGTGGTATGTTTAGATTTGTGTTTCCATGTGTTTTGATTTTCGGGTTTTGAAGAATTGCTTCCTGGTTGTTTGAAATTGGTTCCTGGGGAGTTTCTGATTCTATGATTTCTCTCCTCTAATAAACCCTCTCTGATACCATGTTAGAAATAAGACCCTAGCTATGCTAAGGAATGAACAACAGAAGGATCCAATAAATTGATCTGTGTTATATTACAATACATATGGCAGCCTTATTTATAGGCTCCAACAAATACAAAATTACATCATTGCTTACATATTTCTAGCCTACCAAGTGAGACTGCAGCTTTCGTTTACCACTGCCTTTGACACTTAGCACACAATATTTGACACATAGCTAAAGTTTAAATTTACAAGTGTACCTTTATAATTTTACATGTAAAAACCATCTAACCTTAGACCTTAGGGTTCAGCCTGAGGATGACCTCATGGCCATTTAACTCTTTAATTGTTACTAGTTGATAACCCATGCGAAGCATGGGCACGGATCGAGCATGAGGCGAGATTAACATATTTACATTAATAAATTATCAAAAATAAATAAAATAAATAAGTATTATTTAAATATGTACTTGTATATTATTAATTGATAAAATTATTTAATAAATAAACACTATATAATTATGTAGTTATAGAGAATCAAACCGGAAGTGAAGCTAAAGAAATCAAAGTAAAAAATCTTGTATAATTATGTAGTTGCAAGAAATCGAACTTGAGTTTAGTGATAACCAAATTTGGTACTTTGGTACTATTGCGCGACATTTAAACATGGGTTTTCACATTAATAAAGAGTATAGATGATAAAAGTATTTAATAAATGAACATTATTTAATTATGTAGTTATAGAGAATCGAACCGGAAGTGAAGCTAAAGAAATCAAAGTAAAAAGTCTTGTATAAATATGTAGTTGCGAGGAATCGAACCCAAGTTTAGTGATAACCAAATTTGGTACTTTGGTACTACTGCGCATCATCATCTTCTATATATAATAGGAGAACAAGGGGTTTTTTTAGGGGTATTTTGAGCCAATAAACCCCCTGTGAAATTACTATTTTACCCTTGTATTTTATAAAATTACATCAATTGCCACTCCCTTATTTTGAAGATAAAAATTAAATTATTTTTGTGTTTATGGGGAATTGAACCAACAACCTCCTCTATATAAATATTCCTCCAAACCATTGTGCTACTTATGTTTTTTAGTAAGAAGTGAAAACTTTTTTTACATAACTTCGACTTCTCTATCAATTTCTGAAAAATCTCTCTATCAATTTCTGGAAAATGACCCGTGCCTGGCACGGTATATGTAGAAAGAATGGATGGATGTGAAAGCTAAAATATATTATTTTTAAAATAATAGTAAAAAATAAGATAATGGAGAGGTCGGGTTTATGTAAAAGAATTTTTAACTCAAAACAAAGAAGTTCATGTAGCATAGTGGTTAGTAGGATAACTTGTGTAGAGAAGGTTCTAGGTTCGATTCACCACAAAAACTCATTTTTTCACATTTAAATAAGTTTTCTTGGGAATATTGATTTATTTGGCGGAGTATTTAATGTTGTTTTGATGAATAATGGTATAGTTCGTGCGTGATTTAGGCTATATCGTGGGAACTTAAGGGATTTACAAGAGCTCGGTTAGGGTGAATATGAACCCGATTTTATCCATTGCAAAGCTTTCTACCAAGATTCTTCTGCTATAATGGATGTCAATTTGATGGCGTTATCTTTGCTGAAAGGCAAATGATGCAATGCTAGACATTTACTTATCTCCACTTTCTTCAAAGCCGGCCACTCTAATAAATCATTTATAGATGATAAAAGTATTTAATAAATGAACATTATTTAATTATGTAGTTATAGAGAATCGAACCGGAAGTGAAGCTAAAGAAATCAAAGTAAAAGGTCTTGTATAAATATGTAGTTGCGAGGAATCAAACCCAAGTTTAGTGATAACCAAATTTGGTACTTTGGTACTACTGCGCATCATTTAAACATGGTTTTTTACATTAATAAAGAGTATAGATTAAAAATAAATATTTAAGACACCGTGACTTTCATATTTAGCTCATGAAATTTGTCCTAGTTCAATTTGTCATTTAGATATTTTTATTATTAGTGCTAATTCAATTTTTTTGTAAATTAAAGAATTAATTCACGTTCTCCGTGGTTTGACCCGTACTTGCCTTTGTACTCACGTACACCCGTGCACTTGCGATTTTTATTACTTAACGGATTTTTTTTGCCGCAACAATAAACATGTATGTTATTGTTTCAATGTCATGTCGGCAATATGTTCAAATGCCCTGACATGTCCTTTAGCATTTCGAAAAATGTATTCATTGTGTCACATTTCCCATCAAGTATTGCAGCATGCAAATTAGTCTGTTTCCACTTTTTAGAATCTTGTAAGCTACAGGGACATGTCCACATCAAAAGTGACTAGCGGTCTACTAGAGCTTTTTTTTTGAGAAGTGCGGTCTACTAGAGCTGGTCATGCTTCAAAAATAATAGGGTGAGGGAGATGGAAGGATTTTAAAAGCTAGTTCTAAGGTAGTGTTGCCAGAGATCCCCAATCACCTAAACACAATTGAGTAAAGCCTTAGAGCATTCCCATTGGGAACCCCATCCCCATCCCCAAAAACTTACTAAAAATAGTAAATCCCCAAACAAAAATAGTAAATCCCTAAAATTATCAAAAATGTTTTACATCCCATTCCCCATTTTCCATCCCCATATCTCTATATTCCTTTTTATATTACTTATTTCTCTCTCTTTCATTACAATTTTAACTACCAAAATTAACCCACTACCTACAAATACAATTAAATATATATAAAGTATGAGAGAGATAGATTTGGGGACAGTTTTGGGGGAGGAACAGTTTTCTGCAAAAATGGGGACTCAAAATTGGTCCCTAAATTTGTTCCTCAAAATGGGGTTCCGGATGGAGCAACATTTTTTATCAAAAAGTGGCATTTTCCCTAAATATTTAGGGATAGAGACTCCAATGTGAGTGCTCTTACTAGATCAAACTAGCTATAAAAGGCAATTTATAAGATATATTTAATCAAACAACTAATTACGTGAACAACACCTTTATAGAAATACACAAAGACATATAGATTAGTCTTTAGTATAAAGACAAGAAACAGAAAAGTAAAGAAGAGAGGTAAAGAGTCACCATACTCTATGATGACAAATCTATGACTAGAATCATCACTCCCTACATTCCTCAACCTATGTCCTCGAGTTCTTATAATATCTAACTGTGCATGGCCACAAATTAGTTTTCAAGACAATTTTTTCATGATAATTCAAGGTTTTAGCTCTTTAACAAAAGAAGACGATAAAATTCTAAATTATATTATTACAATATATGTACATTAATCCGGGGAATCTAAAATACTGAAATTTTAGTGCAATATTCAATATTGAAAAACGAGTTCAGAATTAAACACAAGAAACTAAAGAAAATAAATTCAAAATTAATAGCAAGAAAAAAAATATGGATGCATGAGTAGGCAACATCTGACTAAAAAATAGAATAAGATTGGTTTAGAGAAATTACCAGCTCTTTCTCCAGACGATTGAGTTTCATGCTTTGTTTTAATTGATATCTCTTCAATCCATCAATTTCTTGCATCAACTTCAAGAAGATGGCATAAGTGTTTTATTAGGTGTGAAAGAAAAGGACATTTAATAATTTTTGCCCTGAATCTGTATAAACAAAAGTGGATATGACCACAAACGCATCATTTACCTTAACTACCACAGACTGAATGTCTGAAGAGCTTGTTGCTCCATTTATATCTGCCTTTGGAGAGCATGCAATCTCTATCTGTACCCCAGGTAAAAAAGAAGAATGAAAAGCATCTTTTTCATGATTTTCTTCTGGATTCATCTCTTTTATTACAGCACTGCAATCAGAATCAGAAGGCTGAGTTTCATCGCCATCTAAATTCAAAAGCCCGAGCCCTGCTACCATACTGGCTTCTTCTGAATGTTGGGCATTCAAGTCTGAAGTGATGAGCTTAAAACATCTATCTTCATATCTTGCTTCGCCAACAAGTGTATTATCAGTAAAACTGGTAAGCTCTGTCAAAGCAGAACAGTTGTCCCTATCAGAATCCCAGTTTGCCAGCTCATCAAAACATTGGCTGGCATCTAAAGCTACCCCTTGTCTATCCCAATGTGTCTCCCAGTTATCAACTTTTTTAGAACCCTGGCTACTGTCTAACACATTTCCTTCACTTTCACTGCTAATTCTCTTCGAACGAGACCTACATGAAGGCTCATACTCTGTATTAGACTTGTCCACAGGACGACAAGAGTTCAAAGCTTCAGTCCAAAAGATTTCATCTTTCTCCAAACCATCACAATCAGATGAACGTTTGAATAATGAACTCCATGTTTTTGGCGGAAGGTGAGTGCCTGCATCATCTTTTTCTTTTTGTATACCATTATATTCAGATGAACTTTTGAACAATGAGGTCCAAGTTTTCGGTGGGATGGAAGTGCGTGCATCATTAACAACCCCCTTGTCACTCAACAGACATGATTCTCTTTCATGTCTTACATCGAAAGCAGGTGATGGATTGAAGAAAGTGTTCCACTTTGATGTGTTCTTTGAGGTACAAGCATCCGCATCATAAGGCAAGGAAGTAAACAATGAAAGCAAATTACTGGTTTGAGTCCGATCTAGTTCAAAATAGAAATGGCTTCTTTCATAGTAGTTACTTGAAATTATTGGTTTGAACTGATCCTCAGTCAATGTGCAGCACCGCTTCTTGATACGGACTTTAACCTTAAACACGGATTATGCAAAAATAAATTAGCGCCATAACACTAATATCATCTGCCTCATGACACAAAGATTTAAGAAGGCATAAAGAGCTATTTCAGTTTTACATGAACTGATACATTAAACTCAAACATGTATTGTGGTAACGTCCAATACCTGTGCAGGGTATGGCGAGAACTCTGTGCCATCATCAGTCCACCCACGAGGATTGATGTTCATTTGTCCAGGGCTAGTAGCTTCAAATATACCATGAAGCGTTCTATCACTATAGTTAAATAGAAAGAGTACTAGTCCAGGTGTGATTTTCTTTACATACGCAAAATGAGAAGCTGGTAAGCCTGCCAAGGACCATAAGAAATTCTTAGATCTTTAGTGAGCATTCATAAAGTAGAACTTAATTCTTATAAGGGGGATGAAAAGGGGCAGGGTGCTTTAACTCACCAAATAACTCTTTGAAATAGCATTCTTTCATTGTGTGACTCTTGCACCCAAAAACAACTGCACCTAGGTCACTCTTTGTCAAGTTTCTAGCAGGAGCACTGCAATTAGCTTTCACAAATGGTTGAAGCTTCCCGATCTTAGGAAATTCCATGTTTTTCTTCCCTCCTAGTAATCTATCTACAGATAAAAAGAATTAATTACAAGTCCAAAAAACGGTTAAAGATAAACAAACCTCCGGTACTCTTCCGAAAGAAAACAATTGATTTTTTTTAATTTATTTACTACAATTATCACACACATATAGCGAGCAAATAAGGTTAAAGAAACAGTCAAGCTAGTACAGTATTTATTCATATAACTTGCATGTAAAATATACAGACTTCATGCTTCAAAGAGTGTTAAACCTTTCATAGCTGTACATGCATGTTTAGAGTTCTACAGAAATGCATAAATATTACATGTATTTTGGCCAAAGAAAAGGAATATAATAGTAAGACCAGCCCAGCATGGAAACATGCATGCCACTCTGATTTAACATAAGCCTCAATTCTACCATTAAGTGAACCATATAAAATCGTAATATGACGGGAATTTAGGTGGGCTAAAAAATCTAAATAATTTTGGGTCTGTTTTCGTAATAACTTTTGTATTCAAGATCTTACCCAGATTTTTCTTGAATGGCGTCACAAATATTAATTATAATGGCTACTCTAACTGGAGGTGATACACTTAGAAAGGGTTGAACAATATCATTTGTGAAAATTGATACTGCTAGGGCCAACATCAATAGACTACACAAGGAAAATATGGCCAAATACCACTTTTTCCTTTGTAGTCGGAAAAGGAAATACTACAGCACAATAGGGCCTAAACAGATTGGGCCTAAACAGCACAACAGGGGAGAAGAGCTTGAAATACAACACTAGAGGAAGAGGACCCAAAATACAGCATTAAATATGCAGAGGTTAAATTATTAGGCCTATTGTGTGGGGTAATATGCAACGCAACAATGCATATCAGCTGATACACATATGTTCAATGTGCATTACAGTCCATGCTGGTTCCTAATCAATCAATAATTCCAGTGGCCTATTATGATTTACCTAGATGCATGATCTAACTATCAATTCCCAGTGATGTGCGGACCCCTAATTTTTTACAGAACATGGCAATAGTAATTCGGAGTCGATAACAAAGTAGAAAACTAGGCATTGCAGACTTTGGAATACAAAAAATAGAGTAATAGCTTTGATGCAGCCATATCAAAACTATGGTACCCTTGAAGACCAGACAATCTGCATTTACCTTATTACTTAATCATAGAAATGCAAAACATAGAAAATATGCTTACTTTCATAAAACTGAACAAAGAGATACAAAACTACAGTAATTAAACTGTCACTAAAATAGCCAAGTAATGAAGATACATAAACGAAAAGATAAACAGAAAAAAAATGTTATCCTAAAAATGATAATGCAGGATGCAGTAAGGATTAAATCAAGCAAACAAGTAAAAATCATCATCTTTTATGCAAAAAAGATGATTGTGTCACAAAAATAAACTAAACCCACAGCATAAAATAACTTCATCAAAAAAATCCTTTTTTCAAGAAAATCTTTTTTTCAAGAAAAAAAACACTGGACTTACAAATACAGAACAATCTTAATAATATCCACCTCAAGGTTAACATATATTGTTCAAACCATTTTAAGGAAAACTCAGCTTAAACCCTCAATACTCATCATAAAAGGTAAAAAGCTAGAAAAATAAGCTAAAATACATTATGCACACATTTAAATATATAAAAATATATGAGTGGTACAGTTTGTAAAAACATAAAATAGTAGTATTTAACTGTGTTACCTTGTTAAGGTGTAATATTATAGGGATTCCGATGACCGTACAGTCGGCGGTAATGAAATGGAAGGTGAACGATTGGTATTCCAGAGAGAGAGAGAGAGGGACTTCAGAAAAAGGTGGTATTTTTGCAGAGGGGGTTTATGATCATTTATGTACGCAAACGTATATAAATTTGTCTATAAATTTTTTAAAATTGCCGGATTCTTACAAAACGACATAGATGTTTAAAATGTCATTATTAACCCTTTTTTATCAAAAAATAGTAGTAGTACAGTTAAACCTGATAAAATAATACCGATAAAGTAATAACCTCGCTTAATTAATATTTTTGTCCGGTCCTAACTTGGTCTAATAGGATAAAGTAATAATTTCGCTAAATGCAAAAGATAATAATTTCAAAAAAAATTCTTAAGAACTCAATGAAAATATAAAGTAATATTTACTAAATTTATGTTCATATATATTATACAATGTTCATTTCTTTTCTAAATGTGAATTTTATAATCATTCAATTTAAGTTCCCGCCAAATTTAAAATAAATCTCATTCTTAATATTTCATAAAACATGTACAATTTTTATCTCTTATAGTCTTATATATATTTTTGGTAGTATAGTAAATAATAGTGTGTGGTTTTTATCATCGAACTTCTTTACTGTAATCACTTCAGAGGACAACTATTAACATAACTCTGTTATAATCTACTAAAATAATTTTATCTTATAAGTGATTTCACGATCACTAATTCACTAGTATTTTTATGTTATAAGTAAATACAATGTATATAATATTTGTTCAGGATTTATACTTAACTAATTAAAATTTCTTTATTTGGTTGGTGTAAATTGACTATCCTAATATAAATATATTTCAATTTATACCAAAAATTACTACCAACTATAAAATATACTAACAAATTATACATATAGATCTCTTAATTATAATAATAAATATTACTTTATCGATAAAGTAATATTTTATTATTATATTAATATAATAATAAATTCGCTAAAGTAATATTTTTTTCTAATCTCAAGGGTATTACTTTAAAAAGAAGTTTAACTGTATTACTGTTTGATAGGAGTAGATTTATTTGTATTTTGCATTCCCCAAAATTTACTTTGTACTAAAATTTTTTAGAAATTGCATTTTATAATTTTTACTTGTTGCACCATTTGAAAGATTTTCTGTTAAATTTTATCGTCACCCTTCGGTCAAAGTGAGGATATTTGAGTAATTAATTATTATATTAAATAGAAGGTTTAAAAAAAACTCAATTTTAAAGTTGAATTTTTTTTAAGAAAAATTTCTTAAAAAACGAAATTCTGATTTATAATATTTTTTTTAAAGAATACTTTAAAAATGTTTAAAATCATAGTTTAGATTTGAAACAAAATTTTACAAGAATTTAGTAATGTAATTTTAAAAAACAAATGAATTAAAAATTATATTTTCAAAAATCTGTTAATGTTGAGTATTGAATACGATTAAAGAATACAGAGGGGGTGAATGGATTCTTGAACTTTTTCTCGTCCTTGAATCTGTGTAGCAAGATAAGTGTTTGTGTGTGCAAATGTGTATGTGCGGATAAATAACAACACAAGACACAATATCACTTTAATCTAATATATTATTAGATAAAGAGTTGCTACAATATGTGAATACAAATGATAGTATTCTCAGCTTCGTTTTTCTCAAAGAGATGTTCTCTTACAATGTATGTGAAAAACTGTTAAAACTTAATCTCTAAAGAAGTGAGGTTGTATTCTTATAGAACATGAATACAACCTACTTACTACAAATAAGGTAGCTAAACAAGTTACTTTCCAGTGTGTCTATCCTTTTTGAGTAAGCATCCAAACGGCTACAGATTTGACTTTGTAAAGTTCTGTTCAGATCCACTTCTTTAGCTCTTTGTCTCTTGTACATCTCTCCAAGCTTCTTTGTAGGCTTTCCAAAGTACATTACAGATTGTGGTCCATAAAGCACTTTAGCTTGTTGCATTCTCCAGTAATTTGTCTCCAAGAATGTATTCGAGAAGTGGCTAAGTGATTGATTCGAGAACTAGTATTAGATAACTCTGAGTTCTCGAATACTGCATATTTGACATATCGAATCACTTCTCGAATAACTCTTTTCTCCAGGGATCCTTGAGTTGTCGAATGGAACACTTGAGTTGTCGAATCCCTGAGATGTCGAATAGCTTTCTGAGTCCTTGAGATATCGAATGGAACTTTGACTTGTTGACTCTTCGAGAACTCGAATACCACTTTGATTTGTTGACTTCTTGAGTTCTCGAATAGAGTATTTAGACATATCGAATCTCTGAGATATAGAATGAGATATCGAACAGTGAATTCAGAGATATCGAATAGCGTCTTTACAGATATCGAATCCTTGACTTGTCGAATGCTAGACTTCTCGAATATTACAAACATACTTCTCGAATTGGTACTTAGGCAAATTCTTCATTTCTTCAAATCCCAACTGTGATTATTTGACAGTCTTTATCTCCTTGCTTGAGGCATGAACCTTGGAACTTCTTTCAAGCATTATTCTTGACTTTATAAGTACAGTTACACAACTAGAATTTGATGCCTATTACAAGTACAAAAACAACCAGAAACTCTACAGCTAGAGGTTCCCTCAATTAAGAGGTCATGTAGGTAATGCATAGCATTACACATACTTAGGCTTGTTATATTATGAGCACAGGCATGTCTCTGTGACTAACAATCTCCCCCAAATTGTGAGTAAGACCCTTAGTCACAATTTCATGCCTGATAACAAGCCTAACATACATAAAGATAAAAATTTGAAAAGTACAGGTATGTAGATTGATCAAGGAAAATACACAGAAGTATTCTTACAAGTTATGAGGAACTACTAGCCATAATCTTTTGAATTCATCCCTGGAGCTTTGGCTTACAAATTCTCATTTTTCCTCTTTTCTTCAGCTTCTTTAGCCTTCTTCTTTGCATTTTCTTCCATTGCAAGAACAATGTCTTCCATTGCAGTAAGTTCTTTAATTAGAGGGGAGCCTGACAAATTCTTGAGTACTTCATTCAGCTGTTTCTCAGAGTAGGAACTGATGTAGTCCATTCTAATCTTTAAAGTTCTTCCATATTTCTTGTATTCAATGATGTAAGGATTAAATTTGACTCTACACAGACCCATAGCCCTCAATTCATTAGCTTTAGCTTCCACTTCTGCAAACTCTTCCTCTCTTTTCTTTAATAGCTCATCACTCTTCTTTTTCTGTTCTGCCTGTGATCTCTTTTCATTTTGACAAAGTCAATTAACTCCAGTTTCCATACCCTTTCCACTCTATCTTCAGAATCCAACATTGCAATTATCCTTTCTACATCATATAACCTGCCCCAGTGCTGACATGTCCCTTGCCTGAATTTATTCTGTCTTCCATCAGTATAATTGATTTCAAGACAATCATCAACAATGGCAACATGGTAAATTCTTTGAGCCCATAGAAATTGTAGTTGGTCTTCATCAAAATCTTCATCTAGAGGAGGTAGGTTTAACCCTGGAATTATTGTCAGTGCCCTAGACTTGGATAGTTTAACCCTTCTTGCAGCCTGTTTGAGTTTGAACTTCTTTACATGGTTGCATTGCAGTAACATGTGACCTTTGTTGGTAGACCATTGTAGTATTCCATTAGCAGTTTGCTTTTTGAAACAAATAGATGGTTTCTTGATTTGAATCTTCTTCTCTTCTTGAGGTGGCAAAACAGTTGCAGAAGCCATTGATTCAGATTTTGGTAGGTCATTACTAACAGTATCCACCCTAGACTTAGAGTCTTGTTTTGTGGTGAGATTACTGTCATTAATGCCTAAGGCTTCTGTTTTCCACTCTTCCTCTCATAGACTCTGCCTTGGTCATCATCACTTTTCTTGTCCTTGCTGTCTCTCTTCTTCTTCTTGTCTTCATCATCCTTATCACTCCTGTGATGTCTTCTCCTGCCATCACTCTTGTCTCCATCTTTGTCTTGATCACCATCCTTGCTTGAGTTGAACTTAGCAGATTCAGGTACAATGCCAGATGCAATGTATGATCTGAGATAGGATATGGCTTCCAATTCTTATGCTGTTCTTACACCCTTCTTCTTGTTTATCTTTTCCACAATGACAATGATAAGGTTTCTGTTGTTGGGGACCAGATGCTTGAGAATGATCAACTGTTGGATTTCATCAATTCTTGTGCCAGATTGGTAGATAATTGTCCTTGGATTTGTCATCACCTCAGGCAATCTGGTTGGTTGCTCATCCCTCAAGTCATTGTAGAGACTTTTGTTGTTCTCATTTGCATCTCTCTTCTCAATCCTACTGATTAGAGCATCCACATCTGAGTACATTAAGCCTTGTAGGGTCTGGAAGGTTAGATGCCATATTTTGGATGTAGAAACCATCAATATCTCCTTGAACCATGAGCTGTTGATTTTCTTAGGTATGACAGTGAAGTAGTCAATCTGCTCCTTCAACTTCCTTAGATAGAACTGAGTGTCACCAGCCTGTTCCCTTGTGGCTTTCAGAAACTCCAAGAAGGCTTTATCATGATAGATATTTTAATTAGCAACTTCTTGTAGCTTGGCCTCGGTAATAACTTTCACTTCTACAGGCTTGGCACTTTCAGTCTTGGAGATGAGAGGTTTGTCAGATGGATACACCCTGTAACCACTGTGGAGGTGATAGATTGCCTTTGGCCATCAGGAGTAGTGATGTGCACAGTTGGTAGAGTGACAACTGGCAGAGAGGTTGGAGGCTCATCAACTTTGGATTTCCCTTTTCCTGACACATGAGTTTTCTCTCTTGTTCTTGGATGACCACCCTCATTGATTGATATGCCCTTCTCTTGAGGTTTCTCCCCCTTAGTCTGATGCTCCCCCTTAGGTTTTGAGTCCTTTGAGTTCCTCTTCTCCCACTTAGGCTTGTTGACAGGCACTGAGGCTTTAGTAAGGGCCTTTGGAGTTGAAGAAGTGGTAGTCATAGATTCCTCAGGTAGAGGAAGACCCATATGTTTCATCATGGCTGACGGCATCAATTGTTGATGTAGAAGAACATCAGCTGTGGTAGTGGCTTGAGTGCTCAACTGCTCAGTGAGAGTTGCAACTTTGTCTATCAGCTGAGCATTGGATTGTTTGAGAGAGACCACTTCCTGTTCAAGAGATTCCACATTTGTGAACAACTTGGTGGCTTTAAAACCAGATAGGGATCGATCTTTCAGTCTCTCCACTTCAAATTTGGTCATCTTATGCACAGGGACCTCAGTCACCAGTTTGTCTCCATATTGATTTTTAAACAGAGTCCTCAGCATGGCATTGGCATCTGTTGTCTGATCTGATAATTTTGCCATCTGAGCAGCCATAGTCTTGACAGACCCCTGGACCAACAGCATAGAGTTGTCCATCTTGATGCACTCAGACTTGCAGAGTTGAACCTCCTTGAGAACATTATCCAGTTGGGGAAATTTGGTATCAAAATCCCTTTTCACTTTCTACACCTCTTTGATTGTAGCTGTACACACTTCATTCACTTCTGTCTTGAGACCCTTGCCAAGATAGTGTACAACTTTGAGAATTCCATTATAAGTGTCATTCATTGCTTCATATACATCACTAGGAGTGAAAGATTTGGCATTGGACCCTAGTGATGTGATGTATTCTTCTCTGAGGTACTAGAGGCCTTCTGAGAGAGAAATGTCATATTTCCCTAGCATCCAAGCATCTACATTGCCATCTTTCTCAGCATCATCTATTATATTGGCCTTTTGCAACTCCACATCATCTTTGTGACATAGCAGAATTGCTTCATAGTCTGGATTTGGCATGTTTGAGGTGACAAGGTTCTGAGCTATCTTTACAAACTCAGGAATCTGATCCACAACTAAGCTTTGAAGTGCTTCAACCGTCAATTGTGGTGGAACAGATCCTGATCTTGAAGCACTGTCATGTTGCACAGGCTTCAGCCATTGTGACATAAAGTCAGAGCTAGAGCTAGGCAAGCTAGACTCCTCAGTTACAGATGTAACTTCTGCAACCGGATGGATTGACTCTACTACTGGTGCCTCCATAGAAGTGGGATGAGTTACACCAGCAGTTGACAAAGGCACAGAGTCTCTAGTGAAAACTAGTGAATCCTCTGTGTTTGTGATGGTGTCATTAGGATATGCCCTAGCATGCATTCCCTCACCATCTAAATGTGGTTCCTGGGTGGTGAGCAAAGTGTCATGCACTAAGTCACTTGAGTCCATTGGCTCACCAAGAGAAAAGAATTCTTGATGATCAATGCCTTAATACTCAATTGATTGAGTTGCAGGCTCCAAAGAAATTTGAGTGTTAGATTCTGGAAGAGAAGTGTCTTGTAGATTTGATTTTGGCAACTCCCCCTGAGAGATAGAGGGAGTTTCAAGTGTGATGTGCTCTCCACTCAGTGTAGTGCCATCCTTATTACTCCTTTATGCAGACTCCATACAGGATTGTGTATTGGGGAGAATGCTTGATTCTATAGATGCACCCTGTTGAGAGGATACATCTAGTGAGTTGTTTGCCCCTGACTTTACAACTTCAGCCATTTGTGTGACTGAAGAGGTGGTTTTAGATTTCTTCTTCTTTTGTGTCTGTAAGGGTGACTCAGGTTCCTCACTTTCTATGCCTAATTCTACAGCCAAAGCTGCTTCAGATAAGATGGTTAATGGTGTAGAAGCAACCTGTTTTCTCTTCTTCTCATTTTTACTAACACCACCCTGTTGAGAGGATGATGTAGGTGGCTCTGTGTTTGGTAGAGTGTTTGGTTGAGGTGGTTTGTTAGCAAGCCCTGGGTTAGCACTTTGTTCTACTTGCTTGGGCTGTGCTAACTGTGATTTAGAATAAAAAATTGGTATGTTTTGGGGTAAGTCCTAAATAAACCCTCCATATGGGGAGTTATGTTAAGTCTTACATCCACATCATTCCTAGTCTCCAGATTACCAAAAATGAGTTTGGTCATGGATCTAGGATAGCCTATTCTATTTCTATCTATCCCAGGTAGTTCAATCAATTTATCATTTTTAAAATTAAGTATAGATTGAATAAAGCGAGGGAAGAAAATGTCAATACCTCTCTTGGCTGAGTTCTTACCAAGTCTCCCATACAACTTCTGCAGAATAAGATGTCCAACGACTATCTTTCTCCCATAGGCTAAGGCATAGCCTATCTGTTGTGCAGGTGCACTGATTTGATAATAGCTAGACTTCCTGGTGGTGAAGACTTGAAGAAGAGTTGCAAACACATAGCTCCACTCTTTTCTTAGATTCTTCCTATTTAGATGCCCAAGTTTAATCTCATCTGAGTACCTGACGAACTCGAAGAAGTCTAGAAGCTCAGCATTAGTGGCTAGTGGGTCATACACTTCTTGTTGCGAGCCCAGTCCTAATGCTTGATTCATATCTTCGGCAGTAATAGTGATGTCCTTATCTTGAATCTTGCAGTAAATGGTATAGGTGAGAGTGGCATCCTGAAGTGCATTAGTCTTATAGATAGCAGAGCTCCAGAATCGCTCTAGAAGGTCTAGATACAGGGTAGGATTAGTTGACAGAGCATTCTTGATGTAAGATTCAGACATCCACTTCACAAAACATTTGAAATTGGCATTGGGTGCCTCAACATCACTGGTTAGGGCGATAAAGTTGGTGTTGAATTTCGCGGTTGCCATTGACACGGAGAAAAGAGGGAAAAGAATGAAGGTTGAAGAAGAAATTTAGCTTTTTGAGGTTAGGGTTTTCAGGGGTTTTGGAACTCTAGATGCTTGAGAAATCGAATGAAATGAATCGAATAGATGTAGGATTGTATAAGTATGAAGTACTTGAATTATCGATTAGATATATGTTTTGTATCGACAAGTCAGGCATTCGAGAAGTAGAAAACAACTATTCGATAAGTCAAGAAAGGCTTAATCGATAACTCAAGCAGATTGTAACTCACAGCTGGTAGTTATCTAACTTAGAAATAATTCTAAATTAAATATAATATGTTTTTATGAGTGATTTAAAAATTCTGAATAAAAATCCAAAAACGGTTAAGATTCAGCGAGAATTCAGCCTTTTCAAATGATTCGAGAACTCAAGCATAGTATTCGAGAACTCAGTCATTAGAGAACTAAAATACTCTATTCGAGAACTCAAGCATTTCTCTGTTCGATTTCTCTAAAAGACTCTATTCGAGAACTCAAGAGTGTCCTGAATAGGCTTGTTAGAGAAGTCGAGCATTAACAAGAAATGAATCATTCGAGAAGTCTGACTTATCGAAATGTTCTTTTCACTCATAAAAATTCAATGTTCACTATCTTTTAAAATTCACCAGACATATTCTATATAGAATATTCTAACAAATTAAGTAGTGATTTTCTCAAAATTTCTTAGAAATTTCATGTTGACATAATATGATTTTCCAACATATGCAACAGATTTGAAATATTTATAAATCATATTTCAGCCAACACTTACTTCAAAAATATTGAGAATTTAGATGAAGTAAGTGTTTACTGCTGCAACAATCTAGGTGATATATTCACTTAGCCAAAATCTGAAGAATTCAGCATTCCAATCTCACTAACCAACCTTGTGAAGGTGGCTTCATCTAATGACTTAGTGAATATATCAGGTAATTGTTTATCTGTAGAGACATAATGCAACTCAATGGTTCCATTAGTTGCATGTTCTCTAATAAAATGATATCTGATATCAATGTGCTTTGTTCTAGAATGATTGACAGGATTGGCAACTATAGAAATTGCACTTGTGTTGTCACACATGATTGGAATTCTTTCCAACACAAGTCCATAATCTCTAAGTTGATTTCTAATCCAAAGCACTTGAGCACAGCAACTTCCAGCAGCTATATATTCAGCCTCAGCTGTGGAAGTTGACACAGATTGTTGTTTCTTGCTATACCAAGAGACTAACCTTTGTCCAAGAAACTGGCAGCTACCTGAGGTGCTTTTCCTATCCACTCTGCATCCAGCATAATCAGCATCAGAATAACCAACCAGATTGAACCCTGTGTCCTTAGGATACCATAAACCCAAGTTTGGAGTGCCCTTTAGATATCTAAAGATCCTCTTTATAGCAATCAAATGTGACTCTTTTGGATTTGATTGAAACCTTGCACACAAGCATGTAGCAAACATGATGTCTCGCCTACTTGCAGTGAGATAGAGTAGAGAACCAACCATGCCTCTGTAGACTGAGATATCTACTTTCTTGCCTTTAGCATCTTCATCCAATTTAGTGGCAGTGGTCATGGGTGTCTTTGAAGGTGAGCAGTCTTCTAATTCAAACTTCTTCAATAGATCCTTGATGTACTTGGTTTGACTGATAAAGATACCATCCTTCCTCTGACTGACTTGCAACCCAAGAAAGAATGTCAACTCTCCCATCATACTCATCTCATATCTGCTCTGCATGAGTTTAGAGAATTTCTCACACAGCTTCTCATTTTTAGAGCCAAATATGATATCATCCACATAGATCTGAACTAGGATAATATCATCACCATGCTTCTTGTAAAACAATATCTTGTCCAATGTGCCTCTAGTGAATTGATTTTCAAGGAGGAATTGTGATAAAGTATCATACCATGCCCTTGGAGCCTGCTTAAGTCCATACAATGCCTTAAGCAATCTGTAGACAAATTCTGGGAAATGTGGATCCTCAAAGCCAGGTGGTTGTTGCACATAGACTTCTTCTTCCAACTCTCCATTCAGAAATGCACTCTTGACATCCATTTGATAGACTTTAAAATTTGAATGAGCAGCAAATGCCAGGAATATTCTGATGGCTTCCAATCTTGCAACAGGGGCAAATGTCTCATCATAATCAATGCCTTCCTGTTGAGAGTATCCCTTTGCAACCAACCTTGCTTTGTTTCTTACTATTACACCATCTTCATCCATCTTATTCTTCGGAACTCATTTTGTTCCAACAATGGTTCTGTTCTTTGGTGCAGGCACAAGTTCCCATACTTTGTTTCTTTCAAATTGATTCAACTCCTCTTGCATGGCAATAATCCAATCTGGATCCAACAGTGCATCATCAAGTTTCTTAGGCTCAATCTGAGATAGAAAACAACCATAGAGGCACTCATTTTGAGTTGCCCTCCTAGTCCTTACTCATGCATTTGGATCTCCAATAATTTGCTCTGCAGTGTGTGATCTATTCCGTTTCCTTGAATGCTCAGTCTGATTTCTCATCATTGATGTTGCTTCATCATCCAAGTCATGATCATTCTCATTTCTTCCCCCTGTGAAGTTGCCACTATTCACAGGTGTGTCTTGGATGCTTGTTTCTTCACTGTTGATTGGCACAAATTCTTCTCTTGCATCATCATTCACTTGAGTTTGATGAACTATAGTTTCAACTTCATGTTTAATCTCTTCATCAGAATCATCTAGATTTTCAAATTTTAGTGGATCTTTATCTTCATCATTGGCTTCTTCTAATCCAGGTAGTTTGTTGTCATCAAATGTTACATCTGTGCTTTCCATAATTTTCTTTTGACTGATGACATAAACTTTGTATGCAATTCTTTCCATAGAGTAGCCCAAAAAAATTCCTTCAATTGCCTTTGCATCAAACTTTCCAACATATTCTGAATTATCCTTCAATACAAAGCATTTGTTGCCAAAAGTATGAACATACTTTAGAGTAGGCTTCTTTCCAGTCATCAAATTGTAAGGTGTCTTTCCAGTGTTTTTGTTGATGAGGGTTCTGTTTTGGATATAGCATGTAGTGCTCACAGCCTCAGCCCAAAAACATGTAGGCATCTTTGCATCAAGCAACATTGTTCTAGCAGCCTCAATTAGAGTTCTATTCTTTCTCTCATCAACTCCATTTTGTTGTGGAGTCCTTGGAGCTAGGGCTGCACATGGGTTCCGAAAACCGACCAAACCGACCTTCTTTTTAACCGATCAAATCGAACCGTTCAAAACCATGGGTTAAACGGGTTAATTTATTTTCTAAAAAATTCTTCCGATTAGTAAATTTAACCCAACCCGAACCAAACCGAACTAACTGGGTTGGGTCGGGGTTGGGTTATAGAATTTTTTTTCAATTAATGGGTTGATTTCTTATAAAACCGAACTAATTTGGTTGGGTCGAAATTTGACAAAAACTCGACCCAACCCTACCCATGTGCAGTCCTACTTGGAGCTGAGAATTGTTGAGAAATACCATTCTCTTTGCATAATGCTTCAAGCGTGGCATTTCTGAACTCTGTTCCATTATCACTTCTCAATGCAATCACACTTGTATTATTGGCCTTTGCTTCCTTGTCAACTTTCTTTATGTGTTCAATGATTACTTGTGGAGCCTCATCTTTTGATGCCAGAAATTCCACCCATGTATACCTTGTAAAATCATCAACCATCACCAAGGCATACTTCTTTCTTCCTAGCGACATAATATTGACAGGCCCAAACAAATCCATATGAATTAATTGCAGGGGCTTGGTTATTGATGTCACTGTCTTTGACTTGTGACTTGATATTTTCATCTTTCCTTTTTGACAAGCCTCACACACTCCTTCTTGACAGAATTCAAGTGTGGGCATGCCTATCACTAACTCTCTTTTGACTAGAGAATTAATGGCTTTGAAGTTCAAGTGTGATAATTTCTTGTGCCACAGCCAACAGTCTTCACTTGATGCTTTTGAATAAAAGCAACAAACTTTGTCCTTGTTTGCAGAATCCATATTGGCAACAAACAGGCTTCCTTTTCTTACTCCAGATAGAGCAAAATCACCAGTCTTCTTGTGGGTAATCAAACATTCATCCTTGTCAAAATTTACCTTGAATCCTCTATTAGTAAACTGACCAACACTTAGCAGATTATGCTTGAGTCCCTTGATTAGTGCTACATCTTCAATGATGACATTACCAACTTCCAACTTGCCATATCCCAATGTGTTACCCATGTTGTCATCTCCAAAAGCAACCATTGGGCCAACCTTCTCCTCATACTGTGATAGTAGGGCCATATCACCAGTCATGTGATTTGAGCATCCACTGTCCAAAATCCACATGACCTTCTTTTCACTTTCTTTGCCCTGCAAACACAAAGGCATTACTTCTCCTTTGGTACCCAAACAAGTTTGGGTCCATGTGACTTAGAAACAGTTTTATCATAAATAACATACTTATCAACTTTCTTGGTGTTAGTCTTCTTGTCACTGTAAGAAGTCTTAGAACCTGAGGTTTCAGACTTAGGTGATAGTGGTACCTTCCTAGCTCTAGGAGGACTTGAAGACTTTGACATTGTGTAGTGTGTGTGAGAATTGTGACTGATATAACCATCAATGAATTGCCTTCTTAAATTGAAACAGCTAGTCATAACATTCATATTGCATGACATACAATCAAATTTATCACAGAATGGAGCATCTCTATGTCTTAAAGGCACAGAACAATCATAGAAAGGTTTGGGCACACTACCAATAGTTTTCTTGTATGCATGAGTTAAATGATTGGTACTGAAACTGTTTTGATAGGTTTTCCTAGGGGCATTAGGTATATAAGCATAGTTATTAACTTTGTTAATCCCTAGCTTGCCATTTCTGTTCTGTTTCTTCTTAGCCACTTTCTTTTCAGATTCATTCTTCCCAGCTAATACAAACTTAACAAACTTCTCAGTTCTAGGTCTACTTTCTACAGGCTTCTTGGCTTTTGGCTTGACACTCGCACTCTTAGAGGATGCTGGTTGTTCACTGGAGTGTGCCTCATCATTCAACATTTGCTTGATGAGTAAGGCATCCTCATCAATTTCAAATGTTGATTCTTTAAAAATTGGGGACTCAGCCTTTTTCAAAATGTGAGGCACTTCCTTCTGAACAACTATGTCATCTTCAATGACAGCATAGCCTTTCCTCTATTTAAGAGTGCCATAGTCAAGTCCAATGGCAGCCTTGGGTTTAGCTTGGATTTTCTCATAATAGGATTGTAGTAGACTAGATGAGTTCTTAAAAGTTTTCAGTTTGAATTCATTTTCAGCTAGTTCATCCCTAATAGCCTTTTTAATTTGACTAGCACATAGAACCTTATTCTGTAGATATTCAACTTCTTTCTTAAGGTTTTCTACTTGCATAGCAGTTAGCTCATGTTCATCATTCCTCTTGATTAATTATTCATTTCTAGCAGACAATTTGGCAATTTCCTCATTAGATGCAGTCATACTAGTATGAATATTAAACATTTCAACAGATAGTTGTTCAATCATATTCTTGTACTCAGAAATAGACATGTCTATGGTAGTGAGAGATGGTACCTGAGAGTCTGATGAAGATGTGTCATCCTTGGAATTGGCCATCAAGGCATAGTTGCAGAATCTTTGCTCTTCTTCATCACTATCAGTATCATCCTAACACTTCCCTTTAGCTTTGTAGGCCTTGCCTGGTGTTTGCTTTTTGAGATGGGCCTCATACTTATCTTCAAGCTCTAGAAACTCTTTATCCTTCTTTTTAGGCCTCTTGCATTCACTAGCCAAATGCCCTAGGTCATTGCATCTATAACATCTCATAGATGACCTATCCACATAGCCAGTTTTGAATTTACTCTGGTTTGGCTTCACAGGTGCTTTACTCTTGTTGAATGAATGGTTTTGGGGTTTAAGTTTGAAGGGTTGGTTCCTCTTGAATCTGATGTTTGGAAATTTTCTGGCCATAAAAGCATATGAAGTGTTTTCCATGCCATCTAGCTCTTCAAGAGTATAGAACTCTTCTTCTTCCTTTTCTTCAACACGTTCACTCACTTCAGCTTCAGTTTCTTCACCATCTACTATCTCCTCTATTCTCAGCTGACTTGTAGATGCTTCCAGGTCTTGTACAGATTTGCTGACAATCAAGGCACATGATGTGTTTACCATCCTGCCTTGGTTGGCTTGAATAGCCCTCTTCTGAAGCAACTCAAGTTCATAAGTCTTTAAAACCCCATAGAGCACATCATATGTGATTTTGTTCAAATCTCTTTCCCTTAGAGAAATGACCCTCTGCTCTAGGTGGTTTGGAGAAGACAATAGAAACTTCATATTCAGTTCTTTAGTGTTGTAAACCTTTCCATTCATCTACAACTTAGTAACCAACTTGTGAAATCTCTCAAACATATCAGTGATGCTTTCCTTGGGCTGTGCCATGAAAGTTTCATACTGTGTGACCAGTATCTGTTTCTTGTTTTCCTTGACCTCCTCTGTTCCTTCACATAGAACCTCAATATGATCCCACATCTCTTTAGCAGAAGTGCAAGATGCTATGTTTGCAAACATTGACATATCCATTGAGTCTATGATTAATAGCATTAGGTGACTATCAAGAGCAACCATCTCCTTTTCTGATTTTGTCCATTTGGATGGTTCCTTGGCCACATAAGATCTTGGATATGTTGTGGTTCCAACAGTCTTTTCAGGTATTTCTTGTTGTGGAACAAAAAGACCATTCTTGAGAATCTCAGGATACAGAGGATGAGAAGCTTTGATGAATAACATCATTTTTATCTTCCAGAGGTTGTAATTTTCTTTGTCAAACTTAGGGACCTTCACCATTCCTGTTGTCTTTAGTATATTCGAACTCATGATCGTTTTTTGTTTTGATCAACAGCCTGCTCTGATACCACTTATTGAGTATTGAATACGACTAAACAATACATAGGGGGGGTGGTGAATGGATTCTTGAACTTTTTCTCGTACTTGAATCTGTGTAGCAAGATAAGTGTTTGTGTGTGCAAATGTATAGGTGCGGATAAAGAACAACACAAGACATAATATCACTTTAATCTAATATACTATTAGATAAAGAGTTGCTACAATCTGTGAATACAAATGATAGTATTCTCAGCTTCATTTTTCTCAGAGAGATGTTCTCTTATAATGTATGTGAAAAACAGTTAAAACTTAATCTCTAAAGAAGTGAGGTTGTATTCTTATAGAACATGAATACAACCTACTTACTACAAATAAGGTAGCTAAACAACTTACTTTCCAGTGCGTCTATCCTTTTTGAGTAAGCATCCAACGGCTACAGATTTGACTTTGTAAAGTTCTGTTCAGATCCACTTCTTTAGCTCTTTGTCTCTTGTACATCTCTCCAAGCTTCTTTGTAGGCTTTCCAAAGTACATTACAGATTGTGGTCCATAAAGCACTTTAGCTTATTGCAGGTTTCTGACTTGTACAATTTCTCCAGTAGTTTGTCTCCAAGAATGTATTCGAGAAGTGGCTAAGTGATTGATTCGAGAACTAGTATTAGATAACTCTGAGTTCTCGAATACTGCATATTTGACATATCAAATCACTTCTCGAATAACTCTTTTCTCCAGGGATCCTTGAGTTGTCGAATGGAACACTTGAGTTGTCGAATCCCTGAGATGTCGAATAGCTTTCTGAGTCCTTGAGATATCGAATGGAACTTTGACTTGTTGACTCTTCGAGAACTCGAATACCACTTTGATTTGTTGACTTCTTGAGTTCTCGAATAGAGTATTTAGACATATTGAATCTTTGAGATATCGAATGAGATATCGAACAGTGAATTCAGAGATATCGAATAGCATCTTTACAGATATCGAATCCTTGACTTGTCGAATGCTAGACTTCTCGAATATAACAAACATACTTCTCGAATTGGTACTTAGGCAAATTCTTCATTTCTTCAAATCCCAACTGTGATTATTTGACAGTCTTTATCTCCTTGCTTGAGACATGAACCTTGGAACTTCTTTCAAGCATTATTCTTGACTTTATAAGTACAGTTACACAACTAGAATTTGATGCCTATTACAAGTACAAAAACAACCAGAAACTCTACAGCTAGAGGTTCCCTCAATTAAGAGGTCATGTAGGTAATGCATAGCATTACACATACTTAGGCTTGTTATATTATGAGCACAGGCATGTCTCTGTGACTAACAGTTAAATTATATATAAAGTTTTGGTAAATCTAAAAATTATAATGGTAATTGAAAATTTTTAACTAACAGTAACGATCAAAGTTAACGTAAAATCGTAACAGTTAACTAACAGTTAACGATCAAAATACTCTATTTTGACTAACAGTAACGATCAAAGTTAACGTAAAATCGTTAAAGGGGTGCGAAGTTTTGAGTGAAAAGTGAATATGTGCCTAAATATTGGGATCAAAGTGCAAGTAAGACGATATTATTGATCCGTATTTATCAATTTTTTACACTTTAGTTAGATATGTAGGCTAAAAAAATGTATAAAATAATGGAAAAAAATAAAATAAATTAGTAAAATATTGTGATTAATCAATAATTAATGTATAAAGTGAATATAGTGGAGGAAATTGTGATAGATGTAGTTAATTTTAATATTTTAAAATTTTACATTTTAAAAAAAAATTGGAATGTCAAAAATTGAAAAAAAAAACACATATACAGAAAAAGGGAAAAAATAAATGAAACAAAGAAAGTAATTATTTATAGAAAATTGTTGTGTTTTAAATTAGAGTTAAATGCACTTTGCATCCCCTAGATTTACTCCAATTTCAATAATGTATATGTAGTTTCATAAATTACACTTTGCATCCCCCAACTTTAAATTATAGGTCGAATCACAATCCCTTATACGTTTTCTATCAAAAATAATATTGCTTTTAACGATTGTATTGACAAATGCGACATAAAATTGTGTAATGATTATATAATTTATATTTTAATAATTTTATATGTATCATATATCATAATAGTCATAACTTTATTTAATGGAAACATATTAGTTCAATTTTTTACAAATATATTATAATTGATTAATGGTCAAAAAATAATATTAAATTATAATTTAAAAAATTTTAAAGTGTAAAATTAGTTACATGTTTAAAATCTATAGTTTATATCATCATTGCAATCATTTTATATCGCATTTGTTAATGTATTCGTTAAAAATAATATTATTTTTGATAGAAAACCCATAAGGGGTTGAGAATTGACTTATGATTTAAAGTTGGGGGATGCAAAATGCAATTTATCAAACTACATATACATAATTGAAATTGGAATAAAGCTGGGGGATGCAAAGTGCAATTAACTCTTTAAATTAGTCAAATGTTATTTTTAAAATTATTAGCTTCAGGCCATATAAAGGTAAATGCAAAATGGCGGATAGCACTAGGGACTGGCAAAATGGGTCTGGATTCGAATAATCGAATCGAAATTTATCGAACCGAATCCCATGTTGTATCTAAATTAGAAAATCTGATAACTATCCGAAAGTCAATTTGATCCGATCCAAAAAATATTCGAATCGAAATTTTAACCGAAAATCATACGAAGATCAGGAACCTACCAAAACCGAATAAAAAAATATCCAAACCAAATATGACTGGAAATACTGGATCAAATTTAGATCTTAGTTCTAAAATGATGAATTAAGTAGTTTTTATAATTTTAATGGGTTATAACGAATAAGTTGTATACATTACATGTCATTGAATATTTATCCATTCATAAGAAAGATGCACATTTAAAATAATTTTATATCATAATTATTTAATCATTTTTTTGAATAAGTACATAATTTTATACTAGAAATATAATATTTAATAATAAGGTACTTTTTAAATTAAATAATGAATGAAAGATGATCTGAAAGGAACCAAACCATATCTGATCCGAACCGAATTTCATCTGACTTTAATCCGAATTTCATCCAATTTTAATCTGAATTAAATCTGAACCGAATCAAATCCGATCTGATCCGAATTCTGTTTATATATATTATAACAAAAAATTGATCTAATCCGAGATTGATACGATCAGAAACCGATCCGATTATCCGAATTGCCAGGTCTACTAGGGACAGAATCGAGGGTTATTTTAGACAAAAGTTACGGTTAAATTGAAATTTTAGTAAATCATAATTTTTAGATGAAAGTAGTAAAAATTTTAATTTCTAAAAAGAGAAAAAAGGCCCTGAGGTTACCTCAGGAGAGTTACCTGAGGTAGCAGTGTAAATATTTGTGGTATTTTTATAAATATTGAATTTTTAAAAAAAAATCCTGTAATTACAATTATACCCTCGTACATTAATATGGAAAATCTATGTTATCTCAGGTAATTTTCCTGAGGTTACCTCAGGAACATGAAACCCTTTCTAAAAATTAGTGGTTTTTCATTTGAGTCCGGGATATTGTATGATTTTCGTTCAGCCACTTCGACAGTAACTGTTTCTTTTGGGAACTTGTTTTTATAATAAATAAGTTTTTTTTCAAGAAGTAAGTTTTTTTTCCTTGATAAAAAGAATATAAGAAATGTTGAACTTTTAGGAAAGTGACCGCATAAAATTAGGATTCATTTTTTTAAAAAAAAACAAAGGTGTTAATTTAATAATAAAAAGTCATACGGCATCTACATCAATGATCGAGTCGAACAAACTGTAAATTGAAATCGTTTGATCTCATGAAAAGACAAATAAACGATATTTTGAAAATAATATATATACAATGCATCCTCGTTGAATTATTGGTACCCACTTCATCATGCCCCGAAAGAGCTATCATTTGAGCTATCAACCATGAATGCGATTCCATAATGACCTTCATCCCTGAATCAAACCCATGAAAATTATGCCGATCTATAACCTCGGCCATGAAGAACACCAAAACACGTCAAAACAAAATCAAACTCTCAAATGGAAGGAGAGACTAACAAAACCCAAATAAATTGGGAACTTATTGAAAGGAAAAAAAGATTTTTAACAAGAAAATGATAAATAAAGGAATTTTAAAGGGATTGGGGCTTTCTACCAGTGAAAAATCGATTGAAGCCCCCTCAAAAATCTTTGATGGAGGCTACGGTTTAGGAGGGAGAAAGTATGTTAAGCAATTAATTTTTTTTTGTTGCTTTTGTAAATATAATATTACATATTATATTTGCAAAAACAAAATACTGATTTGATCGTTAGAATTCGTTAGCCTTTTCGTATAAATGTTAAGTTCTATGCAAACCAAGTCAATTGTAGAGACCATATACATTATGCATTAAAAAAAATTGCAAAATATATATCTTTGTAAAAAGTGTTCAATAAACATTATTATTTCATTTAAAAATCATAAAAATCATATATGATTTGTAAGTCGAACATGTTTTTGAAAATCAATACGTTCTATAATGTTTTATTTACAGAACATTCATTATTTTCAAAATTTTTAATGAAATTTGCATGTAAATCATAAATGATTTTCAAGATTTTTAATGAAATAAATGAAATAGTGATTTTCATTTCAAGATATAAATTTTTGCAATATTTTCATTGATATATGATCTCCAACAAATTTTTTTATTTCCGTAGAACTTAACTCTAAATCTAAAAAAAAAAAAAATTTTGTGCCCGACTGCCTGTAACAAGATATACTCACATGTTCTGTTCTCGTCCCCTTTGTAATTCCCATTTGTTCCGAGCTGTTCGCGAACAAGCTCGAGCTCGGCTCGTTAAAAGCTCGAATCGACTCGGTTCGTTAAGAGTTCGAGTCAAGCTCGAACACTGAAAAATATTCGATAACAAAACGAGCCGAGCTCGAGCCGATCATAAAAACCAATTATAAAAGTTTCTAAATTCGAAATTAAATGGGAAAATAAGTGAAAATTAAATTTAAAAAATCTAAAATAAAATTTATGAATTTAAAAATACTCCCATACTTTTAGAATATTTTTAGGATCAAAAATGAATTAAATAAAAATTTTACAATAGAAATATTTTTTAAAAAATAAAAATAACAATATGTGACAAATCACTAGTTACTAGTACCACTTAGAATAGTAGTGATCTACTAAGATTTCCAACCAAATTAATTTTTTATTTTTTCAAAATTTGGGAATATCACTAAATTAGATATATCTTGTCAAAAAATATTTTTTTTAAAATAGAAACAACAATATGTGACAAAGAACTAGTTACTAGTACTAGTTAGAATAGTAGTGAGCTACTAAGATCTCCAACAAAATTAATTTTTCATTTTTTTTTAAATTTTGGAAATATCACTAAATTAGATATATCTTGACATCTGTACGGTTGGATCGTCGAAAATTACTTTTTAAAAAATAGAAACAACAATCCGTGATCAAGCACTAGTTACTAGTACTAGTTAGAATAGTAGTGATCTACTAAGATCTCCAACCAAATTAATTTTTTATTTTTTGAAAATTTTGGAATATTATTAAATTAGATATATCTTGACATCCGTACGGTTGGATCGTCGAGAAATATTTTTTAAAAAAATAGAAATAATAATCCGTGACAAAGCACTAGTTACTAGTACTAGTTAGAATAGTAGTGATCTACTAAGATCTCTAACCAAATTAATTTTTTATTTTTTGAAAATTTGAGCATAACACTAAATTAGATATATCTTGACATCCGTACGGTTGGATCGTCGAGAAATACTTTTGAAAAAATAGAAAAAACAATCCGTGACAAAACACTAGTTACTAGTACTAGTTAGAATAGTAGTGATCTACTAAGTTCTCCAATCAAATTATTTTTTTATTTTCTGAAAATTTGGGAATATCACTAAATTAGATATATCTTGACATCTGTGCGGTTGGATCGTCGAGAAATATTTTTTAAAAAATAGAAACAACAATCTGTGACAAAGCACTAGTTGCTAGTACTAGTTAGAATAGTAGTGATCTACTAAAATCTCCAACCAAATTAATTTTTTACTTTTTGAAAATTTGAGAATACCACTAAATTAGATATATCTTGACATCCGTACGGTTGGATCGTCGAGAAATATTTTTAAAAAAATAGATTTAATTTCCATAAACCGAGCATCTCATTGTTTTTATATCTTATGTTGAGTTTTGGCCCATTTTCATTATATTTAGTTATTGTAATTCACGGTCCAAACCAATTCTAACCCATTTCATTTGCAAGCCCAGTTCCATTTTATTTCGTCCCCCATGTTAAGTATTCACTTACACGTTCAGAGTGAATCCAGTGATTGCTATGGAAAACACGTTCAGAGTGATTGAAGAATGGAGGGATGCTCATAGAAAAAGTACAGGGGGCAGTTCTGGTATAAAGGCTCGAGACAGTAGTACGCAGAAATGGCACCCCCCAGAATCAGGAGGATTAAAACTGAATGTGGATGCATCGTTTTTCCCAGGGCAGGAATCTTTCTCAGTAGGCATGGTTATTCGGAATCAGGAGGGCATGTTTGTTGGAGGTAAATGCATTTGCCTCCCTCGTCCAGCCACTGTAATGGAGGCAGAATGCATAGGGATTAGGGAAGCACTGTCATGGATTATGGAGATGCCAGGGTCGAAGGTAATGATTGAAACAGACTCGCTAATGGCAGCTCGTGCTATGAATGGAAAAGCAGTGTACTTGCTGGAGGTTGGTCATGTTATAGATCATTGTAGGATGATGCTTAGTGATCTTCCTTATGTCAGTTTACGTCATGTTAGGAAGCAAGCCAATAGGGTGGCTCATAGTCTAGCTAGGGTTCCCTGTTTGTTGAATTGCTCTCTTGTGTTTACATCTCCTCCTACTCATTTGGTGGAGATTATTCTGAATGAATTGAAGTAATGAAAGCTTTTAATTTTCAAAAAAAAAAAAAAGTATTCACTTACACAGCCTTGTTTTATAAGTTAATTAACAAATCAATTTAATTATTATTATGGTATTCATTGCCATGTTAATTAGTTAATCACTGCACAATTATTTTTGTTTCTCTTAAATAATTGTTAATTAGTTAAAATAAAATCCCACCTCGAAATCTTTGATCTAATTCGCCTAAATTAGAAATTAAAGAAACGCAAAAAATATATAGTCTTTGTGGATCGATATCTCAAATATTAAAATGATGAAATTGTACACTTGTAATTTAAATGTTTATTAAGATCTCCAACCAAATTAATTGTTTGCGAAGAGCTCGATCTCGGCTCGGCTCGAGGCTGTTCGTGAACAACTCGAGTTCGGCTCGGTTCGATCAAAGCTCGGCTCGGTTCGTTAAGAAATCAGTTCGGTTCGTTAAGAGCAAAACTCGACTCGATTCGTTAAGGTCAAAGCTCGGCTCGTTTCGGGCAAAGCTAGGCTCGGTTCGTGAGCGCATTTATATTCAAAAAGACATAAAAAAAAGGCTTTTGTTTGCATGTTCATGTTGCTGCAGTATGATCATATATAGTCTCCACAAATGATTTCATAATTTTATATTTACCATCTCTAATTACGATATGTAAGAATGTTGAGAACTTAATAGGATTTCGATTAAAATTTCTTCTTTTAAAAAATTAGGCTTATATGTTTGTAATGAGTATATGTTCTAAGAAATTTGAATACATATATTATCCGTGAATTTTATCCAATTAGATGTATACTTATATATAAATCAGTTAGGTACTTTAGACTGAATATTTGTTTGCACTTTGCAATAATGTAATGATAACTAGTTTGTTATTATCATGTACAGATAGCTTCATAAGTTAGCAATATTGTCAAGGCATGTTGTGTAAGTGCAAATGAGAATTTTATCATAATTTTTATGACTGAAACTTCTCTCAGCGCAGTGAGTACATGCGAATATGCGATTAATCTTTGATGCTGCGACGCGCAGACGATATATCATTACAACTTGCAGCATCTGATTTTTGTAACTTCAAATAAGATTATCGTATTCACTTGAAGACCTGTTGTTGCACCACCAAGACTGAAGCTGGTCTGTTAATTTCAACAGATGCCAAAATGTCTCCTATTGTCCCCAGCTCTGGTATATCATTCCATTGCGATAAACCTGCTAACAGCGGTGAATCCTCTCTATGGCGTCTTCCTACCAGTATTAAATCAAAGGAATCCGCCATTGAATTTACTATTAGAGCTGTCTCTCCCCCATCACTAGTAAGTTTCTCTCTATAAAATATATTGTTCTGTTCCCTGCTCAGAGTCTTTAACTCCCTCAATATTTCTCTGTCAAGAACAGTGTCCCATTTCTCTTCACTCTCTTCAGAGGGAACAAGCCTCACAACACTCAATTGAACTTTTATCGATTTTGCCATACGCATGGCATATGCTAAAGCCTCCCGGTCGTCATCCTCACCCAAGAATATGACTGCTACATGATACCTTGATTGTCTATGTTGATGGACAGAAAGTTCAGTGCGTGTCTTACGACGATCAACCAAAATGCCTACGGAACAAGGAGCTGCCCCCAATACTTCTCGATTAATTGTCCTCTGCAGATTGCTTTCGAATATAATTTTACCATGCTGATTCCATTTCCGATGAAAGGGAAGTATGATTAGTGACGTTAAATAGTCAAATGCGACAGAACAAACGTCAAAATGCATGAATCTTCGAAGTGACATTGAAGTGAAGGGCTGGACGGAAACCAATCCAGAATACTGTTCTTCAAAATTTTGCCATAGATGAATTATTTGTCGAGAAAGAGTGTCACCAGAGGAATTCTTTTGGCCTAATCTGTGATTAATTATAAGTGGCGTGGCTTGGCCAACAAGCTCCACAAGGTTTATCGCATAGGCGTGGGTGGGAGCTTCTGTGGAGCTTGTAGCTTCTAAAAGCTTCATAGCAGCTACGGCATCGTCAGATCGCTGGGAACATACCAACAATCTGAGTTGAGAATTTCTTGAAGTGTTTAGAATGTTTCTTTTTACATAGCCCCTGTATATCATTGAGTAATCGTACAGGTATTTCACAGAAAGGTGTGCAGCCGCTGCTAGTACGGCCATCCAAATGATAACCAAGGAAAAGGTCTCACCATCTATATTCTGCACCCCAATTTAAGATAAAATGATAGAGTTATAAGTTACATTTAGATAAATTTCATTTCGTAATAAAAATTCCATCATTTTGTCACAATGTTAAAAATGTCAAGTCCAAACGTGATATATTTCTGGCATGTCCAACAAAGAAAGATACATTCTCTTCTAGCTTTGTTGTTAAGCCAAGAAATTCCCTTGGACTTGATATTCAGAGAGTTGGAGACAAATTCATAAATGAAATTTAGCTCTTGCTTGTAATTTATATACATACCTGGCTCCTATATTCTATATCATAGTATGCACCTTGAACTATTCCTTGAGCACTCAGGATTATGCTGATAGTAACAGCATCTCTTATAGGCAGATTGTTTAGCAATGCTGGTCCTAAAACAAAGACAAGTTTAATAGCAACACCCCCCACTGTGATCACGCATATTGTTTTCAAAAAATCGATGTCATAATAATTTGTTATATCAATCCATAGCGAAAAATTGCTTATCAACAATGGAGCCAACAAGCCTGATGTAAATGTGTCTAGCTTAATTGCAAGTGTCGAACCCAGAGGAGGACCGTTGGGAATGGCCAAACCAAGCAGAAAAGGAATATAATAATCTTGGAGCCCTAAGTTGGTGCATAAGTAGGCCGTAAACAGAATTGTAATGTATATAAAAGCAAGGTGCTCTTGCTTCACAGGTTTCCCTTCTGGTGTCCTCCTGATAATTCTTGAGAACCATGGCCTTGTACCCACCAACGCACAAATAATTATGACAAAAGATTGAATGAAGCTTAGCCAGGCCAAAGATTTACTTGATGACTGTTCATAGACTTTGTAGACATTCAGTGCTACAGCAGCAACTTTACCGACCAAATCAGCTACTAATGCTGCTGCCAAAGAAAGGCGGCCAATCTCTGTATTCATGATTTTTAGGTCTACCAAAAGACTAGCAATGACAGGAAATGGAGTAACAGATTTTATTCTGATAACACTTGAAACTGCTACTCTTTTATATAGTGAAAAATATGGAGCTATATTTGCCCACATTATTGCAGCAGTGATCATGGGTGCAAACGATGCGCCCAAGCCTATGGTTATGGCCTTTCTTCCAACTTTCCATATCATGCTCAAATCCATCTTCACTCCAACCATGAACATATAGAAAATAAATCCACATCTCGACAATGCGTACAGGAGAACATCATCTTCTGGGAAAAGTCTTTCCTGCATTTCTCCAGACAAATTACCGAAAACAGTTTTTCCTAGTATGACACCAGCCTGCATCGCATGTTAAGACAACAGTAAGTTATCATTTACAGAGTTATATTCGGTCATGTGGTTAGCAAAAAAATGCACATTAGATCTGTAACATACAAAAAAAATCGCCATCTAGTTTAGCTACATCTAGCAAATTTGACAACGGAAAACTTTCATTTCAACATTGTTGAATTGAGAGAGAACTAATACCAAGATTTTAGAAATAATCCGAGGCAAACTGAGGCGCCTGAGAAATACATGAAGGGAGTGAGTGAGGATGAAGATTAACGATAACTGCAATAACAGGCGTGGCAGTGCATAATTGAGAACGTAATCACTTGTATCTCCCAGTTTAAACCAGCCCGGTGAATGCACTTTAACAGGAAGCACGCAGTTATCTTCTTCACCAGGGTTTACCCCTTGTCTCAGGAATTCATTCAGCTGGTCCATAATGCTTGGAAGCTAGCCTCCAGCAATGAGAAATTGAAACACGAAGAAGGGGAAGCGAAAATGTTTCTTCCAATTCTTGCATAAATAATGCAGGAAGCTGATAAAAATAAAGTTGTTCCAAGTTGTAGCAATGAACTAATTACATATATAATGGCCAAAATATGTTTCCAGTTAGGCGACTCATGCATTTTACTATAAATATACGATGACAGGTAATAACATTATCCACAATTTGTTTTATTTAACCAAGTAAATGTTGATTATTTCAGAATAGAATATTTATCTAGAAATTATGAGAATGCATTTTTTACGGATCGGGTACATGTGTATCTTTATGTAGGCAATTATCGACATGTATCTCAGGAAATGATCTGTGTTTTGTCCAATAAATTTCAATCCTAAAAATAACAAAGACATCCCTATTATAGTTAGAAACTAACAAAATTGAAGTACCATCTCTATACATAAACAAGCTTAATATTAGCTTTATATCCAAGCTATGCATACCGTTAGTTTTAAAATTTTATTTTTTATTATTTTATTTTTCTTTAATATAATTTAATATTATTTTACATTATTTGCTTAATTTTTGTATTTTTTTTAAAGATTATCCAAATAATTATAAATGTTATGATTGAATATTTTTATTTAATAATATTCTTATTTTAACTCATATTTAATAGAGATTATATATTGCGTAATTAACATTTTTTATTCAGCCTATTTACCTTAACATGGTTTCTCATTTCACGATCATGATGTATTTTAATTCTGTAATTTCTTCTCCTGATCAAATTTACCATTTTTTTCTATGTTTTATCGATTTGGGATCTTTAATGCTACCTAATATATACGATACTATAATACATAAACATATCATATTTACACATATTTTCTCCTTGTATGTAAATATCCTTCAATATATACCTTACATGTAATCATCTTATTTAAACAGTATAAAATACCTTCCATGTAATCATGTAACTTAAACAATATAAACAAATAACCATTATCTATAGTTTGCATGTATATAACATATAAAAATTCCATATACATAACGAATTAGTGATTATAGTCTACATGTATAATATATACAGCCAGGGACGGACGGTCCAGGGGTCCCTGGCCCCTCCTAGGTTGGGAGAATTTTAAAAAAAAAAAAAATTGAAAAATATATGTATGTCCTATCATTACTTGTCCCTGGATCCTCTTAGATGGTTTATTTGTCTTCTTTTATATCCATTTTTGTATGATTTAGTAAAAAATATCAATTTCTTGCATGATTTAGTGAAAAATTTTCATTTTTTTGCATGATTTAGTGGGAAAATTTGGATTTTTTTGCTTCGCGCAGTTCGGATTTTTAAAAAAAATTTGGACCCCCTCAAATTATGCTCTACGTCCGTCACTGTATACAACACGTCTATAATCATATAATAACAACCCTACTTGTTGACAATAAGACTAAGTATGATAAATGACAGCTTTATTGATTACTCATATAAAATCGTTACAAAACTCTTTTAAGAAATTCTTATGTTATTGAGAGCTGTTAGGCTACAAAATACCTGTGTAAAAACTATTACTTTAATTAATTACATATGGTCTGTATGTTCTTTGCTTGTACTAGGGGTGAGCAAAAAATCGAATTGAAACCGAAACCGAACCGAAACCGGTAAAAACCGAACCGAAAAAACCGAAACCGAAATTGAACCGGCGGTTGCGGTTTTTGATTTTTAAAAACCGAGATTTTCGGTTCCGGTTCCGGTTTTAGATTAAAACCGAACCGGTTAAAACCGAACCGAACCGATTATTAAAATAAATAAATTTATATATATATATATATATAATTTATATATATATATATATATATAATTTATATAATTTTTTAATAGCATATAAAGATGAATATTCTCTAATTATTCTTATCAGGTCAGATCTGGAATTTCATTTATTGTATTTGTTAGTATGTTCCCTTAAATGGCTTTATCTGATGACAATTAGAGATCACCTGGTCAAAATTCTTTTGTTGCTAGCGATATAATATATGATCCTTATTTTGACTAAACCTGACCTCTGTTATAGAAATCGCCCGATTTCTGAAAAATCACCGATAAATCGGCCAAAAATCGGTTAAAATTTTGGAACCGATTTGGCCGATTTTGCAAAAATCACCGATAAATCGCCGATTTTTCAATAAATCACCCGATAAATCGTAAATCGGTACCTCAACCGAATAGTTCCGATTTCCGAAATCTGCAACACTGAACCTGACGGATAAATGCTTTTTTTGTTGGTTATTTGTTAGACTGCAATATGTGTACCATGCAAAATGGGTATATGACTAGAACAATTCATGCCCTATTCTAACACAGATGCAGAATTGCCAAGGAACTGGTAGGCCAGATAAGGAATATGAATAGCTTACACTGGTGACTCCATTGCTCGGGGCCATTTAATGGATGCTTCGTTGTGTATCCTTTGGCAGGCACTGAAACATGTGAGCATTGGTTCCAACAGTAACTAAAACATGTGGTGCATGTTTACATATTTTCATCCGGTTTTAAAACCGAAACCGAACCGTTATAAATCGAACCGGGGTTTTTGAAACCGAAACCGAACCCGAACCGGTGGTTGCGTTTTTCGATTTTAGAAACCGGGGATGTATGGTTCCGGTTCCGGTTCCGGTTTTACCCTAAAACCGGACCGAACCGGCCCATGCTCTACCCTAGCTTTTACTTGACCAAGTGAATGACAAAGATGTCTTCTTTGTTTTACACGCATCGACGAGCCATTAAGTTTAGTTTTGACTATTAAGAAAAATATATCAGTTGTTTGCGATCATAAATTTTTTCGCCTGTTTACCTTCTTTTATCTCCCTCCATTTCAAAATATTAGTCACATTTTCGAACCTAACCAATCTCAATGTAAACAATTTTACAACTTTGCCTAAACTTTTTCCTTCATTGTTAGCTAAAACTTGAGAACGATCATATATATAATGATCACCTTCTTCAATCTTTTGCGTTCATGTCACCAAAAACTTCATGTATATGTAGGGTGGATCCAGAAATTTTTTCTCACAAGGACACCAAATATATTTTGAGAAGACATACTTTTATTTTGAATTTTTTGTGGATATACATTTATATATATGAAAATAAGTAGTATCAGATTAACCTCATATATATAAATGATACTCCCTCCGTCCCATTTTATGTGAACCTCTTTCCTTTTTGGTACGTCCCAAAAAGAATGAACATAATATACTTACTATTTTTTAACACTACTTTTCACTATTACACCCACTACTTCTCCACATTTTTATTAAATAAACACTATTACACCCACTACTTTCCTCCATTATCTTAAATTTATTATTAAATATTGATAGGTCCCACCACTTTACCCACTTTTCAAATAACTTTACTCTATTTCTATTACTTTTTCTTAATCTCCGTGAAAATCAAACTAGTTCATATGGGACGGAGGGAGTAGGTTATATCCTGTATTGTTTTGTTTCTAAAATATGTAATGGATCATGGATGTAAGCAAAAACTCGGTTAGAAATCAGAATCCCTAAATATACTCTAGAATATATTGTACAACTAGAATATCTCTTTTTGTTTGTAATACCATATATATCTTTTAGGGTTGTATAGGTTGTCGGTGTAATATACTCTATATATACATTGTAAAGAACACACAGAACATATATGAGAATTATTCTTCTTCTCAATAAACGATTCTATTAATCGTTCTTATAATTCTAGTTGGTATCAGAGCCTACTGCTCAAAGATCGCTATAAAATTATTACCATGGTAAGTACCAGTACTGACTCTTCTCTTGATTCTTCAACGGGTGGATCTACTGTCTCCTCGATGAATACTTCAACAATGAACATGATGATAGCTTCAGAACCCATGTCAATTCCTGGCGGAATAAAATTAAAGGGGGGTTCTAACTATGATGTTTGGTCTCAGTTTGTGACTATGTTCATTGTTGGGAGAGGTAAAAAGGGGTTTATTACCGGTACTACAAAGCAACCTGATGTTGGTGATACAACTTATGATAAATGGATCATGGATGATGCTATCGTAAAGGGATTGCTTATCAATTCTATGGAAACTGATGTCATGATGTTGTTTATTCGTCTACCCACTTCAAAGGAGGTTTGGGATGCTGCTAGTCGTACCTTTTTTGAGGGTGCTGATAAATCAATAATTTATGATTTATCTCGAAAGGCAATGTCTATGAAGCAGGGAGGAAGACCTATTTCAAATTACTATTCAGATTTGAAATTTATTTGGCAGGAACTTTATCATCGTAAACCCATCACGTTTACTCAAGCAGATGTTATTAAGGTACGATTGGCTGAAATTGAAGAAGAGCGCGTTTATGTATTTCTTGCAGGTCTGGATGACACATATGATCCTATCCGAGGAGAAATCTTACGCACCGATCCGCTTCCTAGTACTGAAGTTGTGTTCTCAACACTACGACGGGAAGAGCAGCGTCGTAATACAATGCTGAGTCAGGGAGATGTGTCTCAGGTTGCTATGGTGGCTAAAAGATATGTTCAGCCTTCTCTTTCTCAACAAAATTCTTCAACAGCAGTGAGTGGAAAGTGTTCTTATTGTGGCAGTAACAAGCATCTCATTGAGTCATGTTTCAAGAAAAATGGATACCCAGAATGGTGGAATGAGCATAAAGAAAGGTTGAGGTCTAGAGGCAAGGGGAAGGTGGCATTATGCACATCATCTCCACAGTCATTGGGGACTTCTCAGCAGGTGGAACAGTCAGTACCAGCCTCTCATTCTGTAATTGATTCCTCCCTTGTGCAACAGTCAGGTAATCAAGGTAAAGCATTAGTTACTACTAATTTGGCAAGGGATAATGGTTGGATTCTTGACTCCGGTGCTACGAATCATATGACTTTTGATTCGTCTCTTTTATGTGATCATTGTTTGCCTAAATGTTCTACTATTGTCAATGCAAATGGTGGCTCATACCCTGTTACTGGAGCTGGAAGAGTTGATTTAACGCCATCGTTATCTTTGGAACATACTTTGTTGATTCCTAATCTCTCTAACAATTTGTTATCTGTACCACAAGTCACTTCACAATTAAAATGTTTAGTATTAATATATCCCAATTTTTGTCTTCTCCAGGATATCAGCAGCGGGGAGATAATTGGGCATGGTACTAAGAGAGAGGGTCTATACTACGTTGATGATGTTTGTGCAAGTCTTGCCATGGCTGCAAAAGGTTCTACTTCCTCTAATAATAAAGATCAAATTTGGTTGTGGCATCGACGTTTGGGTCGTGTATCTTTTGGCTATCTAGAGTATTTGTTTCCTGCTTTATTTTCTGAATGTAAACCTTCAGATTTTCATTGTCAAACATGTATTTTGGCAAAAAGTCATCGTGTTTCGTATCCACCTAGTCTTAATAAAAAGAGTACACCTTTTTCATTGGTTCATTCAGATGTTTGGGGGCCATCTCCCACTACAACTACTTCAGGATTTCGTTGGTTTGTCATATTTGTTGACGACTGTACTCGCATGACTTGGCTCTATTTAATGAAACATAAAAGTGAAGTAGCTGAACTTTTTCAGAATTTTCATAAAATGATCAAAACCCAATTTTCTGGAAATTTACAAGTTCTCCGTTCTGATAATGGTGGAGAATTTTAAACAAATCTTTGAAAGGATATTTTAAGGAACACGGAATTCTTCATGAGACTACTTGTGTTGATACCCCACAGCAGAACGGTGTGGCTGAAAGGAAAAATAGACAATTACTTGAAATTACACGTGCAAGTTTAATTGGTGCAAATATGAAACCACAGTGGTGGGAAGAAGCCATTACTACTGCTGTTCATCTTCTCAATCGTGTTCCAACAAGAGTTCTGCAATTTCAAACACCTTTGGATAAACTTGCTTCCTTCGTAGATGTTCCATCTTGTCTTACTATTCCTTCACGTGTTTTTGGATGTGTTGCATTTGTGAATTTACAGAAACATCTACGTAGCAAGCTTGACCCGTGTGCTTTGAAGTGTGTTTTTGTGGGTTATCATCCTTTTCAAAAGGGATATCGTTGTTACCATCCACCTACCCGTAAATTTTATGTTTCCATGGATGTAACTTTTTCTGAACAAGAGATGTTTTACGACTCATCAATACTTAATTCACATCTTCCGGGAGGGAGTAATAGTGTTGAAGAGGTGAATTGGATGGAGTTATTTCCAGATAATTTTGTTCCAGAAAGTATTCCAGAAAGTGTTCCAGAAAGTATTCCAGGACATGTTCTAGAAAGTGTTCTAGAACCACCAGTTACAGAACCAGTTACAGACACAGACACTGTACTTGATACCATACTTGTTTCAGACAGTGTTCCAATAGAGCATGGACATAATACTACTAGTGCTGAAGATCTCTCTCTCTCATCTATAGTACCCACGCTTAATTCTCCTCAAGCTGATTATTCCGAGGTAAGTAAAAATTCGAAAGTTAATACTAACAATATTTCTGAGCATGCTAATTGTGACAGATATCATTTACCACCAAGAAGTAACCGTGGGGTACCAGCAGAGAGATTTTCACCGGAACCAGTTAAAAGATCCAAATATCCGATTGCTCATTATGTGTCTACTCACAGGCTAGCAGAATCATCTAAAACTTTTGCTAATAATATTTCTGCAATACATGTTCCGAGTAAAGTCAGTGAAGCATTGTTAGATTTGAAATGGGCAGAAGCCATGAAAGAAGAGATGACAGCGTTAGAGGAGAACGATACATGGGAATTAGTTCCGTTGCCAGAAGGAAAGAAAACTGTTGGTTGCAGGTGGGTGTACACCATTAAACAGAATCCAGATGGCTCGATCAGTAGAAAGAAGGCAAGACTTGTTGCTCAGGGATTTACCCAGACCTATGGGGTTGATTATGAGGAGACCTTCGCTTCTATTGCAAAAATCAATACCATACGAGTTTTATTATCTCTAGCTGCAAATTTTGATTGGCATATACAACAATATGATGTAAAAAATGCTTTTCTTCATGGAGATTTGAAGGAGGAAGTGTACATGTCAATGCCACCAGGATATTGTGTTCCTAACAGTTCGGTTCAGTTGGTTTGTAGGCTGAAGAAGACTATATATGGATTACGGCAATCTCCAAGAGAATGGTTTGGTAAATTTCGTTCTGTTATGAGGAAATATGGATATAAACATAGTAATGCTGATCATACTCTGTTCTTAAAGAAAGTAGGTGATAAAATTACAGCTCTTATTGTATATGTGGATGATATAATAGTGACAGGGAATGATCTAGCAGAGATGGAAAATTTGAAGTGTTATCTTGCTCAGGAGTTTAACATGAAGGATTTGGGGAGCCTAAAATATTTTTTAGGCATTGAAGTTAATCGTTCCAATCAAGGTATATTTCTGTCACAACGGAAGTACGTGCTGGACTTATTAAAAGATACAGGTATGCTTAATTGTGAGCCAATTAAGTCTCCGATGGAACAAAATCATGGTCTAGAAGAATGTTCTGACCAGATTCCAGCAGATAAAGGGAGGTATCAAAGGTTAGTGGGTCGACTAATATATTTGTCGCATACTAGACCTGATATTGCATATGCTGTAAGTGTGGTGAGTAGGTTCATGCATAATCCGGGTAAGCAACATATGGATGCAGTTGTGAGAATTCTACGATATTTGAAGTCTGCACCAGGGAAGGGACTGTTGTTCTCAAAACATGGTCATACAGATATTCTAGGGTACTCAGATGCTTCGTGGGATGATAAAGGAGATAGAAAGTCAACTTCTGGTTATCTTACGTTTGTTGGAGGTAATCTTGTGACTTGGAAAAGTAAGAAACAGAAGGTGGTTTCGTTGTCAAGTGCAGAGGCAGAGTATCGAGCAATGGTAAAAGGAATATGTGAATTGCTGTGGTTGAAAGGTCTTATGGGGGAGTTAGGTTACTCTTCACAAAGTCCTATGAGATTGTTTTGTGATAATCAGTCGGCAATTAAAATTGCTGAAAATCCTGTCCAACATGATCGAACAAAACATGTGGAACTTGATAGGAACTTCATATATGAGAAGCTAGAAAACAAGGAAGTTGAAGTACCATATGTTAGTACAAAAGGGCAGGTTGCGGACATGTTAACCAAAGCCTTATCGAACTCAGATTTTGCGGATTCTCTTGTCAAGCTGGGCATATATGATATCTACGCTCCACCTTGAGGGAGGGTGTTAGAAATCAGAATCCCTAAATATACTCTAGAATATATTGTACAACTAGAATATCTCTTTTTGTTTGTAATACCATATATATCTTTTAGGGTTGTATAGGTTGTCGGTGTAATATACTCTATATATACATTGTAAAGAACACACAGAACATATATGAGAATTATTCTTCTTCTCAATAAACGATTCTATTAATCGTTCTTATAATTCTAGTACTCGGACCCGCACTACACTCCTTCCTTTCATTTCTTGTATTAGTTATACAGTTATTTATAATTTTTATAAAAAATCATCAATAAATAACGACATACTTTTAAAAATTAGTAAAAGAGATTATGCCAGTTAGAATAAAACACAAGTTTAGAAAGTCATTTAATTTGACATAATTATATAAAATTAATCTATATCTTAATTTTATATGATATCAGCGAACAAAACAAAAAAAAAATCTCGGCCTAATTAATCTTAATTTTTTGTTTTGTTTTGTTCGCTGATGTCATATTATCCATAAAACCATTACAGACTACAGTAGTTGTCTATGCCTAATTATCCAAAACCCTATATCTGGCTGCTGGTTGTATGGATTGGTAGTTCAGGCATAGTAGCCTTGGCCTTTTAGAACTATGTTTCCTTTATTTTTTTAGAAAAAAAATAACGTACTTTACATATATTAAACTTTTTCGAAAACAGGATTACAAGTTAGAAAAAAAATAACGTACTTTACATATATTAAACTTTTTCGAAAACAGGATTACAAGTTATAAACGTAGGAGGAATAATGTCATTCCTAAAACCTGACATAAAATATGTAATTTGTGCTAAAAATAAACATTACTAACACTTTCTCAAAATGTTTAAATAATTGACTACAATTTTTTACAATGGTATCAAATACAGATTTTCCTCTATTATCGTGAACTGCATCTATTAAAACTATGTTTTATTAATAGGAAAACAGTTGTTTTATTAAATTGAATTGAACTAGTACAAAGTGTTGTATTGCATTGTAAAGCTCCTGTTTAGTAAAGTTTCGCAATTTAGCATTCACATTTGTTTTTCGAGGTTAAGATAGACTCGAATATGATTCGAACAATTTCGTAGCTCTTGTTATACATTGTAATTAAGTTCTTTGATAGGAAAATGGATATACTACGATAATTTGAATGTCGAAATCTTTGAATTGGAGAGGAATGAATGCATATGGTTGATTAATGGAAGCCTCTTGCGTTCCTTCGGTGTCTATAGACCTTGGGGATGCCGGAGCTTTGTGAACTTGGTGCAATTGTTCTTGTTTTTACTTAAATTCATACAAGTAAGTGTTTGTGTTTGTCTCAAGTAGATTATCGATTATTTTTTGTAGTATTTTTCGTAATTTTTTGAGGTGGAAGCCGTATTTAGAACAAAATTTAGTGAATCCGAAGTAATTTTTCATTGAGTTAATTGCAAAAAAGTGGCCAGATTTTACACTCATTTTCAAAAAAGTGGTCAGATTTTCAATTTTGCAAAATGGTGGCCAGACTTGCCTTTTTCCTTTCAAAAAAGTGGCTGGAGATGATTTTCAACTTATTTGGCAGGGGTAAAATGGGAATATGTTATTTTACTAAAAAATAATGCTAAAAACGTACCCCAAAATTTATCCAAAAAATCCCCAAATTAATATGTGTCACCATATGATTGGTTATATTCGTAATAATAATAATAATGCCCTCTACATGCATGCACATAAATTGACTAATTAAATCTTGACAACTCATATTTGTGGATTTTTTTTGTGAATTGATGTGCATACATGAGGACATTATTATTATTACGAATATAACCAATCATATGGTGACACATATTAATTTGTGAATTTTTGTGGACAATTTTCGGGATCTCTAGCATTTTTTTTCCCATTTTACCCCTGTAAAAAAACTGAAAATCGCCTATAGCCACCTTTTTGAAAGGAAAAAGGCAAGTCTGGCCACCATTTTGCAAAATTGAAAATCTGACCACTTTTTTGAAAATGAGTGTAAAATCTGGCCACCACTTTGAAGTTTACTCTTTTTCATTTTATGTGGCTTGCCGTATTGGATATTTGAATATAAATGTTTCTTGTTTGGGAAGTGATCATCCTCGACTTGTTGCCTGAGTAGAGTATGTTGACATTACAGGCATAAAATGGTTCAATTGTACTTATCTGAACCCGCATGGGATGACGTAGAGGATGATGCATCTATGAAGCAGAGAATTTCTCTCTTGACAAAGTTGGAAACAATTATCTTATCACTCATGTCATCTGGGGGTCGATCCGAGGCTCGCTTATGGCTTTGCAACACTCTTTCCAGCATGAGGTCAATCAATCCCCAAAACCAACAAGAGGTATTTGTGAAGTTATTAAGGTCCAAGCCACGTCAGCTTGGCCTTGCATCACAGCTATTGCAAATGATCTTTGAAAAGAGACCAAAAAAAGTTGGCGCTATTTTAGCCAAGAAGAGTCTCATGTTAGATGATTTCTTCAGAGGTAAATTTGTCGTTTTTGTTGAGAATGAAGAAAATGACGAATATGAATTCTGATTATTAATCAGATGAATTTCCGGCTCAGCATGATGATTAGGATTGACAGCTAAGAAGTTAGTTATAACTAACTACTAGTTGCAGCATTGATAGGTGGGATATATAAATAGCAGAAACAATACATTTTTCTTCTAGTTAGTTTTAGAGAGTTAGTTAGCGAGATCTCTCTCGATGATCTCTCTCTCTCTATCTTTCTCATCTCTGTTATTCTTGTCTCTCTAGTTCATCTTCTTCCTAGCTTAAGAATCAGTAATGTAGTTTCAGTTTTTCTGTAATTCAAAGCTTGTAACCAGTGAGTAATTGTTGATTCAAACATTGTAATATGGTATCAGAGCGCGAGGTTACGATCTTGATCGGTTTGATGTGAATTTTTCGAAGTTCATTTCTCTGTTATCTGTCTAATCGCAATCGGTTAGTTCTTCGTTCAAATCAAGCTTTATTTCTCGAAAATATATCGTTGATTCTTATCAAATCTGTTGAAATTTGCTGAAATATGTTGGTATTCAGTTGAAATGAAACGATTCTTTGATATTTTGTCTTGTTCTTGATCTTGAGTATATCATTCATTTGAGTTGAATCTTTTCTTCATTGATCAAACACTGTTTGTTATCTTCTTTGTGAAATTTTCTTGATTGTTCTTAGTATCTTCTTGAAAAACGTAAAGATTGTTAATCTTGTTGTTGAGAATGGCTGAAAATTCACAAACTCCAGATCCATCTCAGAATCCTGTATCTCCTTATTATATTCATCCATCTGATAACCCTGGGATGAAGTTAGTTTCTTTGAAGTTTGATGGAAAAGGATATGGTGATTGGAAGAGATCTATGCTTATTAGTTTGTCAGCTAAAAACAAAACAGGTTTTGTTGATGGAACGATTGTAAAACCACCTGTTACTGATTCAGTTTATAAAGCCTGGGATAGGTGCAACAATATGCTAATTTCATGGATTTTAGGTGTTTTGGATCAAGATATTGCTAGAAGTGTGTTGTATTTTAATACAGCTAGAGATATTTGGCTAAATCTTGAAAAAAGGTATGGACAATCTTCTGGTACATTGTTGTTTTCTTTGCAACAAAGTTTGTTTGAGATGAAACAAGGACAAGATGGTATTTCTGGTTAGTACACTATAATGAAGATGATTTGGGATCAGCTTGATGCAATTGATCCAATTCCACTCTATCAATGTGCAAATTGTGCTTGTGATATCAGAACAAAGATGTTTAAGTCTCAAGAGGACAGAAGACTTGTGGAGTTTCTGATGAAACTTAATGATGGCTTTGAGGTTATAAGAGGAAGTATTTTAGTAATGAATCCACTTCCTGCAATTTCTCATGCATATAGATTGTTGCTTCAGGAAGAGAATCACAAAAGGCTTTATCAATCTTCAACTAATACAGAAGAGATTATGGCATTTGCAGATAATAGAAGAGGTTTTCAGGATAAATACAGGCCACCTGGATATATTGGTAATCGACAGAGTTTTGGTCAAACTGATTTCAGGGGAAGAAACAATTTCTATTGTGATCATTGCAAGGTTCCAGGACACACTATTCAGAGATGCTATAAGATTCATGGATATCCTTCACAATACAAGGATAGAAAGGTTGCTGCTAATGTTCATGGTGAAATGACAGATAATGAAAATTATGCTGAGAATTCTACTGGCAACAACATGGGGTTTACACCAGCTCAGTACTCACAGTTACTTCAGCTTCTTGGTAAGGAGAAAATGGAGGATGGCAATTCATCAATTACAGAAAATAAGTCTGCACATGTTGCAGGTAAAATTTGTTTAATTTCTACAGGAAGTACATGGATAATGGACAGTGGAGCAACAGACCACATGTGCCATGACATGTCTTTGTTTTCTGAAATTAAGCAAGTACAAGGTACTGGTAATCATATTACAATCCCAAATGGCAAACAAGTGGATATTACACATGTTGGTATTTTGCAACTTAAGAACAACATTGTGGTACAGGATGTTCTATATGTCCCTGATTTCAAGTTTAACTTGATTTCTATTCCAAAATTATGTAAAGATTTACAAAGTTTTGTCACATTTACTGACAATAAGTGTTTTCTTCAGAGATCTTCGATGGCACCACAGCTTCTTGGTAATTTCAGAAATGGTCTTTACTATCTTGATGAAATGAGAGACTCTTTTAGTGTTGAAGGATCGGTAGCAGCTTCAGTCATCAGTTCTGATCAAACAAAGATAAAGCTATGGCACTTACGAATGGGACATCTACCAGTACCAATATTACAGCATTTGAAGACAGTGTTTGACAAACCTTGTACTTTATCTCATTTCTGTTAAATCTGTCCTGCAGCCAAGCAAGTTAGGAAATCTTTTCCACATAGCTCAACTATAAGTTCTTCTAGACTTGAGTTACTTCATTTAGATATCTGGGGTCCATTCAAAGAACCAACTTATAACAAGTGTAAATACTTTGCTACAATTGTTGATGATTTTTCAAGGATGTGCTGGGTATTTTTGATGCAATGCAAAATTTTCCAAGCTTTGTATCTTTTGTTGAAAATCAATATAAGACATCTGTCATGATACTAAGAACCAATAATGCACCAGAAATGTGTGATGGTGGTATGAAACAGTTTTATGCAGAAAAAAGAATTCAACATCAGAAGACTTGTGCATACACAACTCAACAGAATGGTATTGTTGAGAGGAAGCATAGACATATCTTGAACACTGCAAGGTCTTTATTCTTTCAGTCAAAATTACCTTTGCAATTCTGGGGTGAGTGCATTCTTTGTGCAGTTCATTTAATCAATAGAATGCCTTTACAAACTCTCAATTACTTGAGTCCTTATGAGAAATTTTTTGGTGTTGCTCCTGATTTATCTTCTATTAGAGTGTTTGGTTGTCTCTGTTATGTGTCTGATTTAAAACCTAGTAAACACAAGTTTGATGCTAGAGCTCATCCTTATGTTTTCCTTGGATATCATATTGGTCAAAAGGGTTTTAAAGTCTTACACATTGACACTCTACAAATTCATATTGCTAGAGATATTGTTTTTCATGAACAATATTTTCCATTTCATGTCAAACACTCTAATTCACATTCTATGACACCATTTTTCCTACCAGAGGTATCTACTTCAATTTCTTTTGATCATACTCCTACTTCTAATTCACTCTAATTCACTCTAATTCACATTCTATGACACCATTTTGCCAGAGATGTGTTTTAAGATCATACTCCTACTTCTAGTACTAATTCTTTTGATCATACTTCACATTCTGATTCACCACCATCTTCACCACCTTCCACTGATCATTCTAAGGAATTACATGTTGTTAGAAGAAGTTCAAGAACTCATAAACCACCAGTTCAGCTAAATGATTATATTTGTCATTTGAGTATACTTGATATTCCTGAGACAAAACACTGGTGCAATCTTGTTTCTTTTAATCACCTCTCTTCCCTCTCTCATTCCCTTATAGCCACAACCAACACACTTACTGAGCCACATTCCTATGAGGAAGCTTCTCTTAATCCTAAATGGGTAGAAGCAATGAATGCTAAAATCAAAGCTTTACAAGCAAATCATACCTGGGAAATGGTAGCTTTACCAGTAGGCAAGAAAGTTATAGGTTGCAGGTGGGTTTTTAAAATAAAATTAAAGACTGATGGAAGTGTTGAAAGGTATAAAGCTAGATTAGTGGCAAAGGGTTACAATCAAAAGTGGGGGATTGATTATGAAGAAACGTTTTCACCAGTGGTTAAGATGACAACTGTTAGATGCTTACTTGCTATTTCTGCTAATAGAGGTTGGGTTTTACATCAGCTTGATGTCAATAATGCGTTTTTACATGGGGATTTAGTTGAAGAAGTTTATATGACTCCACCCCCTGGTTTTTCAAATACATATAATCTTGTTTGCAAACTTATCAAATCACTGTATGGATTAAAGCAAGCCTCTAGATAGTGGTTTGCTAAGTTAGTGGGGGAATTGATAGCTCAAGGTTTTATACAATCAAAGAATGATTATTCTTTGTTTGTTAAAAGGTCTGGAGGTTTAATGACAGTTGATGTAGTATATGTTGATGATATCATCCTAACTGGTGATGATGTTAAGGGGATTCAAGGTCTGAAGCAACATTTGGATAAAACCTTTAGTATCAAAGACTTGGGAAAACTCAGTTATTTTCTAGGAATTGAAATTGGTTATTTGGAATCTGGAATTACAATGTCTCAAAGGAAGTTTACACTGGAGTTATTAGCAGAGTCTGGAATTTCTCAGTTTAAGCCAACTGTGACTCCACTTCCTATAAATACAAAGTTAAGTACTGAAGAAGGAGAGTTGTATTCAGATCCAAGCATGTACATATGCCTAGTTGGAAAGTTAAATTTTTTAACTCATACAAGGCTTGATTTGTCATTCACTGTACAACATCTGAGTCAATTTCTACAAAGCCCTGAAGTGCCTCATTATCAAGCTTTAGTTCATACACTCAATTATGTGGCTGGTACAGCAGGACAATGTATAATTCTTAATGGAACTTCACAACTTGTACTACAATCTTTTTGAGACTCAGACTGGGGATCTTGTTTAGATAGTAGAAGGTCAATTTCTGGCTATGTAATGAAACTTGGTAACTCCCCAGTAAGTTGGAAATCAAAGAAGCAAAATGTAGTATCCAGAAGTTCTGCAGAAGCAGAATATAGATCAATGGCTGCTGCTGCCTCAGAAATAACTTGGATTGTGAGACTTTTACAAGAACTGGAAGTCAGAAATTTGGAACCAATTGTACTGCATTGTGATAGCCAGAGTGCTTTGCATATAGCTAAAAATTCAGTGCAACATGAAAGAACAAAGCATATTGAAATCGATGTGCATTTCACTAGGGATAAGGTTCTGGAGGGATTGATTCAATTGACATATCTACCAACCAATAGTCAAATTGCAGATGTGTTTACAAAGATACTTCCTTCTGCTCAATTCAAGGAGCTGCTAATCAAACTTGGAATGTCACAATGTCATTCCAGTTTGAGGGGGACTGTTGAGAATGAAGAAAATGTCGAGTATGAATTCTGATTATTAATCAGATGAATTTCCAGCTCAGCATGATGACTAGGATTGACAGCTAAGAAGTTAGTTATAACTAACTACTAGTTGCAGCATTGATAGGTGGGATATATAAATAGCAGAAAGAATACATTTTTCTTCTAGTTAGTTTTAGAGAGTTAGTTAGCGAGATCTCTCTCGATGATCTCTCTCTCTCTCTCTATCTTTCTCATCTCTGTTATTCTTGTCTCTCTAGTTCATCATCTTCCTAGCTTAAGAATCAGTAATGTAGTTTCAGTTTTTCTGTAATTCAAAGCTTGTAACCAGTGAGTAATTGTTGATTCAAACATTGTAATAGTGTTGTTCTTTTCTATTTTCCATTTGAGACTTCAGCTAATTTTTTATTTAATTATGGTGTAAACTACAAATGAAATATGAAGAACAACTATCATGTTTGTTATTAGGATTTATTGTACATGCCATCTAGTAAATTTGGTTGATTGTTGTTTAGGTATTTCTGTAGTGTGCATTTTCCTCGTGATGCCTTTTGACAGCATCCCAAAATCTGTGAAATTTAAGAACTTGCAAAATATTCAGAATTTAAGTAATTAACATAATTTTCATAATTCTCCAAAACTGAACATCTCTTTTGAGGAACACCTCTCTACTTTTAGAAGTAGGGGTAAGGCTAACATATCTTCCTCCAAAGACCTACCTCCGAGTAGGACATAACTTGGCATGCTTGGGTTTGTAGTTGGCATTTAGTACTATTATAATTTTGTTGAACTTCCTTGCTAATTTAAGTAAGAGAATATATATGGACCCTGAGTGAGATCCATCTCAGGGATCCTTCCTGAGATGCTCCCAAATCAGTTCCGTTTCATGTGACAGTTATCATCCTTTTCACTTGTTAATATTTGTTTTCCACGTTGTTGAACATCTTGGTTATTTATTTATTTTGAATTTTGATATTCCTAATTCATGTAAATAGATCAATTAATATGCGAGTAGGTAACAAACTAAACAACTATCTACCTTCATAATAAAAGTTATTTCAAACTTCATATTTTAATAAAAATTATACATACCAAATTAGAAAGACAAAACAAATAACATTGAACAGAAAAAAATATAGAAAAATACAAATTTAAGTATAAACAGAAACTAAGCAAAAGAATGACCGGTGTCGGGCACTCGATACTCGGAAATGGACACTCGGACTTGGACACTTATTTTAAGCAAAAAACATGTACATTTTCAAAATGTTGCCGAGTCGGACACTTGGGACACGTACCCATGTCGGACACCTATAGCCGAGTCCGAGTAACATAGATCGACCCTACTATATCTCGGAATTGTATATATAAAATATTTGTTCCCTTGTCTACTTACAAATATATCTCATTAGGTGTTTTGCTTCAACTTGTACTTTGAACTATATGGATGTCCCTGTTGTCTTCATTTCTTCTTTATTTTGCACTTATAATGCATATTAACATCTCTACCTAGCATTTTTCCTTGTTATTGAACATGCAGGACATCCTGATCGTATTGTGCAGTGGTTCTCCAGCTTCGCGGGGAGTGGCGATTTGCAGCATAGAAAAGGTGCTAAGGCATTATCATAATTTGCTTTTGTGAATCGAGACATCTGCTGGGAGGAGCTTGAATGGAAAGGAAAACATGGGCAATCACCTGCAGTGGTTGCCACAAAGCCTCATTATTTTCTTGATATTGATATTCTACAAACTGTTGAAAATTTCCTCGAATATGTGCCAGAGTTTTGGTCATCCAGAGAGTTTGCTGAGTCACTAGAAGGTGGTGAAATTTTGGTCATGGATTCAAAATTCTTTGTTCAGTTGTTTCTTGATTTTCCCGTGTGCCATGACATCTGTGGATTTCTAACATACTAAATCAACTTCAGCAGTCATTCAAACTAAAAGCTATTTGACTCATCATAGTACATGTCGATTATATTCCAGTAACCAGTATGCTTCATGTTAGAGCTCATGAGATCAATAGATAAACAAAGTAAATGCATAGAGATGTTGTAGACATAAATTCCCAAATAGATAAAGTATGCATTAATAAAAGGAATATTTTAAATATCAGAGTAAAACCAGCTCACCTTCCTAGATTTTAATGCCAGGTAGCGAGCATTTTTGAACCATTTGTTAACCAGAACAAGTCAGCTGGACAGGAAATTTGGCAGTTTCACAGTTTAGTATTCTTTATTACTCAGCAATCTGGTTATGGTATATACAAGAACTTAAATGTTACTGGACTTTTTTTTTTTGCAGTTGTGGGGATTTAACGATAATGGAACTCTTGTTAGAATCCCAATAGCTGTTTCAGAAACAGATGAACAGGGAGGAGGTTGTTCATGCTAAAGTCAGCTGTTCAGTTTGGCAATGTGATTTTGACTTTTAAGGATGTATTGTAGCTGCTTGTGTCTTAAAAAACTTGCAATAATTTGAATGTTAGTAGTTCGTTAATTGTTAGAATTGGCATAGTTTGGAAGTTAGAATTAGTAGCAGTTACTTGGTTTTAGTATATGTTGGTAAGATTTGTAATTTTTGGGATTAATGTATAAACAGCTCAGCAATTTTATTTTTTTTGTAAAAAAGTGTTGCATTTGACTATATATGTTGTTGCATTATGATATATTTAGTGTTGCTTAAAAAAAATTAGTGTTGCATTAGACTCAAAAAGCGTTGCGTTAGATAGTGGACCTCACTGATGACGTGGCATGTGGGCCCTACTGCTGACGTGACATGTGGGCCCAGTGCTGACGTGGCACCTTGGTGGGCCCCACTGATGACATGGCATGCCCCCCAAATTTGTGACGTGGCACTTTGTGGGCCCCACTCATGACAAGTCAGCATGCTGACGTGTCACCTTGCTTACATGTCAGCATGCTGACGTGGCACCTTGCTTCCATGTCAGCATGTTGACATGGCTGAAACATCTTATGCAACCCCATGAAGTGTTGCGTTTGCATGCCTTTGGTGTTGCATAAGGCCTCTTATGCAATGCTTTTTGAAGTGTTGCAATAGCTTGGAAAAGCATTGCGTTAGGGGTCTTACGCAACACCAGTATTGGTAACGCCCCTCTAGCGTTGCGTAAGACCTTACGCAACGGTTTTCAGGCCTTACGCAACTAAAAATGGGGGTTGCGTATGTGGGTTTATGGCGTAGTGAATGCTTAAAACTAGATCCCTGAATTCAATTAAGTGGATGGGGCTGCAGTCTTCTGCTCTTTACTACAGATTATCGGAGGAATCACAGACTCATGAATCATGGGAAATAATGTTTCGAAGTAATGGAATATCTTTTCGCAATATCGAAAATTATCCTTTATTAGATTCTAGTGGATTTTCTCAAGATATCGTATCTGATTCAGACGAAAGAAGTTTAGTTGGAGTTAAACGCAGGAAGGAAGAGAAGCATAGAAAGAGAAGGAGAAAACATCTTGATCATGATGAGAGCAATAATGATTTCTTTGATCTTGATTTCTCAAACAATAGTCCGAGTTTGTTATCCAAGTCAAGTAGCTGGTTGCTCTCTACAGATGGCTATTCTACTGCATGGACCACTGTGTTAAGAAACAATATACTACAGTAAAAGCCACTTGAAGTGGCTTCCAAGCCTAGAAGCCATTTGAAGTGGCGACCAATACTTCCAATATGTGTGTTTGTTGTGTGCAGTGTGCTGAGTCATTTTCACGTGTTCACTGAATCTTTGACATGTTAGTATGGTGTGTAGAATGATTGAAGAGTGTGGGTGTGTCATAGTGTGCTAGTTTGAGTTATGATTGCAGAATGTGGAAGATAGATCTAAGATCCGATCTATGATCATACTTTCTCTCATTCCTTCCATTTGTAATTTTCTCGTATAAATTGTATCCTCAATCGAATGAATGAAATAACACAAGTCAATGTAATACAGTTTTTGTGTTCTATCTTTCAAGTAAATCATTTCTTTACATTTGTTATTAAATTCTACTTGGTATCAGAGCCAATATGGCCAACGCCAACACCCAAACAAGTCAGCCTCTGTATCCTCTTGGTGGAATGTTGTCTCAACCACCTTCAGTGAAATTAGACAATGATAATTTTCTACTTTGGCAAAATATGGTTCTACCAATTTTGAGGGGACACAAGCTTGAAGGTTTCTTAACTGGGGAAACATCCTGCCCAAAAGAATTTGTTGTTTCCACCACTGCAACCACAGCTTCTATTGTTTCAGGAACACCGCCACCACAAAAGAAAGATCCAAATCCAGAGTACGATGTTTGGTTCTCAAAAGACCAACTTCTGTTAGGATTGTTATACAACTCCATCCAACCACAACTTGCAGCTCAACTGATGGGCTTTGCAACTTCAAAGGATCTGTGGGAAGGCATAAAATAGTACTTTGGAATAGAAAACAAGTCTCGAGTCATCTTCTTGACTGGAGAATTGCAACAAGCCAGGAAAGGCACAATGAAGATCACAGAATACTTGAATCAAGTCAAGTCTATTGCTGACAACTTAGCTTTGGCAGGAAAGCGAGTTGACATTTCTGATCTCACAACTCAAGTTCTTGCAGGACTAGATGAAGAATACACTCCAATTGTGGTACAGATCACTGGAAGAGAGTCAATCTCCTGGGTGGAGCTACAATCCACGTTGATGACTGATGAAAGTCGACTAGAGCAATTAAATGCAACACGCCTAAACATGGCTGAAATGGACATATCACGACCAACTGTAACATTTGCAAATACGGTCAATTCAAGTGGTCGAGGTAACAACTCGACAGGATGACACAACAAAAATTACAGAGGTAGAGGAAACTTCAGGAATGGAAATACTAGAGGGAGAAATCGTGGAGGCAGAAGCTCACACTCCAGACTGATGTGTCAAATCTGTGGCAAACCTGGACATACAGCCCTAAACTGTTGGAGCAGATATGATGAGGATGTTGCAGGAGCCTCATCAAACACAAACAAAGGCAAGCAAGAAGAACCATCAACTGCATTTGCAACTACTATAGGATCAGAAGCTGATCAAAGCTGGTTTATGGACAGTGGGGCAAGCAACCATGTCACAAACAATGAAAGTCTTTTGTCAAGTGCAGGAAATACTCAGGTAAGAAAACTTTAATGGTTGGGAATGGATCAAACCTTCCTATTGCACACACTGGAAAAGTTTACTTGCCCTCCTTAAATCAAAAGAAATTACAATTGAAAAATGTTCTCCATGTGCCTAATATTAGGAAGAACTTACTTAGTGTCTCTCAACTAGCACTTGATAACAATATTTTTACTGAATTTCACTCTGATTGTTGGTTTGTTAAGGACAAGAAAACAGGACAGGTTCTTCTTCAAGGGATGCTTAGAGATGGATTGTATCAGCTAAAACTTGTAGATAGTTTTAGTAATCTGATGTTCAGTAGTTCTAATTTTCAAAGAAATAATCCTACCTTTGTTGCATTTGAATCTAGTGTTTCTGATCTTCGAAAAGAGTTGTTTCACAGAATGTTTGGTCATCCCTCAAACAAAATTCTGTCAACTATTTTGAAGTCATGTAATCAGTCTGTGTGTTTTAATGAAAATCAATCATCGTGTGAAGCTTGTCAGTATGGAAAATCTCACTCTTTACCATTTCCTACATCTGAACATCATGCAAAAATACCTCTTGAGCTCATACACATAGACCGATGGGGTCCAGCACCTATGCAATCTTGTGATGGATACAAGTACTACATCCACTTCCTAGATGATTATAGTAGGTATACTTGGATTTATCCATTGAAAAACAAAAGTGATGCAGTTGAAGTATTTGTTAAATTTAAAAAGCTGGTTGAAAATAGGTTTGATAAAAGAATTAAGATTGTTCAATCTGATTGGGGAGGAGAGTACAGAAGTTTCACAAAAGTTTTGAAAAATTTTGGAATTCAGTTTCGACATTCTTGTCCATACACCTCTTCTCAAAACGGAAGAGCTGAGAGAAAGCATTGACATATTGTCGAAACTGGTCTCACTCTTCTAGCTCAAGCAAACATGCCTCTAAAATATTGGTGGTATGCTTTTCAAACCTCAGTATTCTTAATTAATTGCATGCCCACACCTGTTCTAAAACTCAAGTCACCTGTAGAAATTCTTTATAAAAGAAAACCAGACTATAAGCTTCTCAAGGTCTTTGGATGTGCATGCTTTCCCTGTCTTAGACCATATCACAAAAACAAATTCCAATTTCATACCATAAAATGTGTATTTCTTGGATACAGTCCAAATCATAAGGGATACTTGTGTCTGAGTCCTAATAGCAGAATCTACTTGTCCAGAAATGTTGTTTTTAATGAGGTCAACTTTCCTTTTGTAAATGAAAAATTTCTAACCAACACATGGTGTCAATCTGAAAATTCTACTATCAATTTGTGTTCTCCATATACTACACTTCCGTTTTCTCTCTTAGATTCAACAGATGCTTCAAATGACACAGTTTATCAGCAAGCATTCCTTGATGAAGAGCCTATGCCTACTGAGTGTGCAAGACATCAACACTCAAGTAATAACTTGAATAATCATAGTGACAACAATGCGTCAGTAGAACAATCACAAGTTGAAGAAATTTCTAATACAAACTCCAGTGACGAGCAAATGGATTCTCCCAGTTCAGTTGACATATCTGCAAGGTCACGAACAGATAATCCAAGTCATAGCATGATAACACGAAGCAAAGCTGGAATTTTTAAGCCAAAAGCCTATGTCGCTAATGTCACTGATGTCTGTCATGAACCTACTTCAGTTCAAGAAGCTCTTGCAAATGAAAACTGGAGGAATGCAATGCATGAAAAAATGTCAGCACTCACAAAAAATAACTCATGGACACTCGTTCCATGGAAACCAGAGATGAATGTGGTGAAAAACAGATGGGTTTTTCGTGTAAAAAGGAAGGTTGATGGTTCCATTGACAGATTCAAGGCACGTCTTGTAGCAAAGTGATATCTTCAAACTCCAGGAGTTGATTTTACTGAGACCTACAGTCTAGTTATTAAAGCGTCTACAGTTTGTATCATTCTCACCATAGCAGTTTCAAAAAATTGGAAGATCAAATAGCTTGACGTTAACAATGCGTTCCTGAATGGCAAACTTCAGCAAACGGTGTATATGGCACAACCAAAAGGTTTTGTTGATATGGACAAACCTCACTACATGTGCAAACTTGATAAAGCAATTTATTGGCTAAGGCAAGCACCTCGTACCTGGAGTGATGAATTGAAGGCAACGTTACAAAGCTTGAACTTTGTTCAGTCTCAATGTGACTCATCTCTGTTTTTCTTTCAAGCCAAGAACAAAGTATTGTTTGTTCTTGTCTATGTGGATGACATTATAGTCACAGGAAATGATGATCTCTTGCTGCAAAAATTCATTCAGCAGCTGAATCGCATGTTCTCGCTCAAAGATCTTGGTGATCTTCATTAATTTCTCGGTATTGAGGTACATATAGATCACACTGGCTTATTTCTCACTCAAACTCAATACATTTGTGATGTTCTCAGCAAATTTGATATGTCACAGTGCAAACCATGTCCCACACCTATGAGCACTAGTAGAAGCATCAGTCTCAACGATGGCAAACCAATGAATAACCCTACTATATATCGAAGTGCTATTGGAGCACTCCAATATCTAGTTCATACACGACTTGACATTGCTTTTGTAGTAATCAAATTGAGCCAATTCTCAACTGCACCTACTGATGTGCATTGGCAGAGCCTCAAGCGTGTGTTACGATATTTAAAAGGCACATCTCAGCTTGGCTTACACATTCAGGGAAATGAAAGACTGAATATCACTGGGTTTTCTGATGCAGATTGGGCCTCGTGCTCTGACGATCGTCGATCAGTGGGAGCATATTGTGTGTATCTAGGAGACACTCTAGTCTCCTGGTCATCTAAGAAACAAATCGTTGTTGCTCGATCAAGTACAGAGGCTGAATATCGTGCTCTTGCTAATGTTGCTGCAGAAATTACTTGGATTCAATCCTTGTTCAAAGAGATAGGATTGCCTTGTACTATTATGCCTGTTACCTGCTGTGATAATATGAGTGCCAATGCACTTGCTTCGAATCCAGTGTACCATGCTAGAACAAAACACCTAGAGATTGATATTCATTTTATTCGCAACAAGGTGCTCAAAAAACACCTTGAAGTCCGATACATTCCGTCATATGATCAGGTTACAGACGTGCTCACTAAGCCTCTCACTCATTCCAGGTTTCTTTTTCTCCGAGACAAACTCAATGTCAACAAGGTTCCTTTAAGTTTGAAGGGGGATGTTAAGAAACAACATACTACAGTAGAAGCCACTTGAAGTGGCTTCCAAGCCTAGAAGCCATTTGAAGTGGCGACCAATACTTCCAATATGTGTGTTTGTTGTGTGCAGTGTGCTGAGTCATTTTCACGTGTTCACTGAATCTTTGACATGTTAGTATGGTGTGTAGAATGATCGAAGAGTGTGGGTGTGTCATAGTGTGCTAGTGTGAGTTATGATTGCAGAATGTGGAAGATAGATCTAAGATCCGATCTATGATCATACTTTCTCTCATTCCTTCCAATTTGTAATTTTCTCGTATAAATTGTATCCTCAATCGAATGAATGAAATAACACAAGTCAATGTAATACAGTTTTTGTGTTCTATCTTTCAAGTAAATCATTTCTTTACATTTGTTATTACATTCTACTCACTGTAAGTTGTAGTTTTTTATTTTCCCAAGTGATGTGTTATATGCTGCCTTTTGCTTTGTCTTTTTTGTCAATCATATTTCCATGTCATGTATATACTAGTAAAGCTTGGTATCTTATTAGTTAATTAGCTTAAATTTTCAAATTTGCGCGCAAGGAAGCATTTTTTACATTAAAAAAGGTATATGTATCGGAAAAGATTACAGGGTACAAAAATATAAGTGAGACTGCAATAAATTTAAAATTGTAAATGTGATAGCTTATTGTTTACTTTGTGACGGGTGAGAACAAGACTGTCTCAGAAAACTCAGAACAACCTATGATTAGCCATTAGTGTGTTTTGACGACATTAATTTTACTTAGCCAGTCATGCTGAAACATAGCACTTTGTCACCCATTTTGATCTTGCTCAGCCAGCCTTGCTGCCCACCTAGTAATGAGCCAAGAGCGAAAGTAATGCACACAAGACACTTGAAGGAAATATTAGTTTGTAAATGAGGCTGATTCTGGTTCCCAGACAATTATTTTCCTAGATACTTGCATGGCCATCTATTCTCCTAGATGTTTTCTTGGGATATTTTAGATCATACCCTATCTTGAATAAAAATATTTACATGATGAATCTAGAGAGGTCCCAGTCCTGTAGCATTCAACAAACTTCCATGCTTTTTCATAAAACTCTATGGTGTTTCAGAAGTCTCTATAAAGGTCTTATACGATTGGTGCATTTAATGGCCATGGAGCTTGCCATTCAGTGCCTGTGTCTTTGGCTCCGGCCCCTGGGCAGGAATAATTTTGGCAGGCTAATAGCGAGCTCTTTAGACAGTCACTAATTTAAATATTTTTACTTGGTGGATCTACCAGAACACCTATCCATGCATTGCTTTTCTACATAGATGAAATGGATTTTTGCGAAGTGGGATATTGTAGATTAATTGTTTCGGCTTGGTGATGCATGGTTATAATGTAGATATTTTGCTGGATATTAATCCTCATTAGGCTTGTTTTATGATGCTTTGGTCCTATATAAATAATGTTAATTGTTATTTAACTTACATGGATGCTAAGTGGGTGTTTTCTATGTTTGTAGGAGCTTCCAATGGAGTAAGGTGTTGGGGACAAGAAGGCATGCTGAAAGGAGGCAAAATGTAGAGAAAATGGGTCCTGAGCTTAGGCTAAGGGGCCCTGAACAGATCAGAATTTTTAGTTTTTGGAGTCATGGGCCCTGAGCCTCGCACTCAGGGGCCTTGAGAGAAGCTGCAGCAAGCTCAGGGGGCCTGAGCATCGCATTCAGGGGTCTTGAGCTGAATAAAAATAGACTTATTTATTCTATTGTAATTAGATTTTAGTTACCTTGTATGACTTTTAAAGTATTGGGGTCGTATATTAGAGATTAGAACTAGGGTTTTCTGGCATATTATTCTTGGAACGAGAGAGATAGACTTTTGAGAGAAAAGGGAGAGAATCAATTGGAGAAGAAGATTGAAGGAAGGAGCGAAGGGATTCGTCCGGAGTTCAAGAAACTTCAAGATTTGTATTCTTTGTTCTTAAATTCTAAACTCATGATTTGTGGTTTTTATATATATATACTTGTTTTGTTCAATTATGAGTAGTTAATTCCCTTTATCCAAGAGTTGGGTAGTATTCGTTGATTTGTCGAGTTTGTTTGATTTCTCTTGTTATTGTTAATCTGTCATTGAGGGCTTAATTCAATTAGAAGAGTAGCTAACTTTTGATTGAATCTATAGGGATTATAACGAATCGGGAGATGAGTTGTAGTTCTAGTACATGACATGATAGACACAATTTAATTATTGAATTGGGAGATTAATAAAAGAATTGTGAAACTGTTAATCCTTGGTTTTAATAGTTTATGATTATTTTTTGATTGACCATTGGAGTGGCGATTAGGGGATGATTGTAGGCATTATGAATTACCTTGGGAGAGGAATTTATAAACTTTAGAAGGATTGTTTTTAACTAACAAGAGACACAAATTAGACATTCTTGGTAGTCAATTGAAGAACCCCAAATCTTGGATTGTTTTCTCTCATCGTTATTATATAGTTTTTATTTGTTTATTAGTTTAATTTAGTTAATAATCATAATCACCAATCTATTCTTCCACACTTCTGAACTGCTTGAGACAAAAGACTCAGAATTAGAATTGATATCAGTCCTTCCCTGTGAACGAACACATAAAAATACTACTAACAAATTGGCGCCGCTGCCGGGGAAGGCAGCAATATTGATTTTGAGTTAATTGTTTCTTGTAGTTTGGATTTTATCTTTGTATATATTTTTCTTTTCTTTCTTTTTGTATTTCTTTCTTTGGTGTGTCTACAGGTTCTTTGAGGTAGACAACCTAAACAGGTTTTGAGGAGAGAGACTAGATGGAGTACAACTTTGGTTGGAACAACGCTCAGAATTTCTACAACAGGCAAGAACGATATCAAGACTTCAATCCTTACCCACAATTCAATGCTTATGAGGATTGTAATGCATATCAGGTGAATTCGTTCTATTCTGAGAACTCATTTTATGCTCCATACCCCTCTAGCAATGATTTTTCATTTGCCTTAGAAGATCAATATCATGATGATCTTAATCCATATATGTGCAATGATGATGATACGAGTGTAATTCAATCTGATCCTTCTTTACTTTCGATGGGAGTTTTTAATCACTTTGAGGACCCACCATTAGAAATTGTTAGTGATAATGATATTCCATGTGATTCAATAGCTTGGTATGAGGAGAATGCTAAACTAAATAATTTTATTTGGGAAGTTCGAGCAGTGTGGCATGACGGCTGTCATCGAATCCCCCCTTGTGTCAATTTTCCTCTATGCCATGATTCTTGTTTAGCAATTGATGATAATGTTGTGTCTGATGAGTCTACTTGTGTAGTTGATAATTGTCCCATGCGCATTAATGATAATTTGGATGCAATTGAAATTCTACCAAATCTAGAAAATTTTGAGCTTAATACATTGGTAGACGAGATTAAAATTGATGAGTGTCCAATTATAAAAGGGAAGGAAGTTAAGATTGATGAAATTGAAAATCTTGTTTTGGAGTATAGGGATCCAATTTAGGAGGAGTTTGTGAGTCGTACTTATGATTATTCTGACGACTTTTCTAGCTACTGTAATATTTCTACGTCTCTTGAGCATGTGAGATTCATGAAAGTTTTTGTAAATTTTAATGAATCAAAGGTATATTTGCACATTATGCTTGTAATACAAATTCGTAGATATGTGCATCTATTTGTTTTTTCTCCTCACTAAAGATTTTATGTGTAAATTAATCGAGCTAATGACAATAAATAATCGCTTCTTGGGAGGCAACCCATGATTTTGTAAGGTTAGTATATTTTTATTTTATTTTTTTAAAAAATGAAATAAATAAAAACTTAGATATTTTTTATTATTATTTTATTATTATTTTTTCCCGCAAGATGCCTTATTGTGTTTTGTGTAAAATTTGGCAGAGTAGGCGGGACTGCGGTGTGTTTTTTTCTACCCCACGGTGCTTTACTCCATGCAAGAAAAAGAACAAGTTAGCCCGCGGTGTGATTCCATGTACCTGCAGTATTATTTTCTCTGGTCCCCGTGCGATATTAAGATTTCCCCCCTGCGCGCGTATTTCTCCCGCGCCAGTACTCCACTCACACTACACGGAGTCATGACCAGTTGATCACCCAGCACTTCTGCACTAGTTTGCTCTTCCAGCTTGTATGTACGGAGCAACGATTATGTGGCTTCTCTACTGTTCACACCAAGCATCTTTAGGGGAGTTTTCTTTCTTTTCTCTTTAGTATAATTATTATTATCATTATTATTGTATAATTAATTGTTTAATTTGTCAATGAGGACATTGACCCATTTAAGTGTGGGGATGTGTTTTCAATAATTGTATATATAGAGTCACTTATATATATATAAAAAAAATAAAAAAAAATTAAAATTTATAAAAATAATTCTTGCCATGTGAAGATTACTTGTTGTAACATGCCTTAATGCACCATGCATGCTATAGAAATTTCGTGCTCTTGACGCTTTTGATTGAGAAGTGATATGCTTTGTTCTTGTGCACACACATACACTAGCAAGTTGAAACTGGTAGACTTAGTGACTGTTGTAAGTGATTAAAATGACATGAATATGTGCAAGATGACTTGGTTTGCATGCTTTGAGTACAAGTAGGTGCATTAGAGAGACTTTTACCTGGGATTGATTATGCTTTGCCGCACCAAGCGAGTTTTGAGCCTATATGCACATCTTTTGCATTTAATTCGTTTGCTTGAGTGTCCACATGTTGTTTACATTGCTAGCACTTACTTGAGGTCTTTCTTGAAATGCATGACATTATTTGATGATAAAGGCAGTTAGATATAACCTCATAATTCCCATATTACCACACCATTTAAACATGATCAATTAGTTACCCCATTGAGCTTAATCCTATTCTTTCGGTGACACACCACATTTCTTGCCTATATCTTTTTCTTGTATTGGCCTTACATTAACTTGAACCCAATTGTCAAAGGCTAATATAGTGCTTAAGGGAGTGATAAGGTGTACAAAAAGGGGGGTTTATTGATGATCATTACTTTTGGGAAAATATTGGGTTTGGTTGTTACTTGTTAGTCGAAGTTAGTAATAATATCAATGGATCATTGTTCTTGTTTATATTTAGCTCTCTTAAAAAAAAGAGAAAAGAAAAAAAAAATATTATTTATATGAGAACATACTTATGTTTCTATGATCCTTTTTCATTCGACTAGTCAAGTTACTTGTTAAAAAGAAAATAAAAAGATTCAGGTGTGGGGATGATAGGGTGAAGTTGAATGAATTATGTTGTTGGGTACTAGCTTTTGACATTTAACCTCTCTTGGCTTTATTTGACATACCTTATCCCTAGCCCACATTACAACCTGAATAAAGACCTTTTGATTATCATCAGTGGTGTATGTTGTGTTAGAGTGAGATTAATTGCGAGTGTGAAGCATGTTTATGATTTGTTGGAATAGAGTGATACACTTAACCTTGTTTTTGAGTGAATATTCATTTGTGAGTGAAAGGTGAGTTGTTACTTGTTTTGGTATAGGAGATCCCAGGTTTAGACTTAAAGATGTGTTTCATGTGGGCTTAGCATGCTTACCAACTATTTTTGCACTTGACATGAAATTTTGTGATCTTATGCATGTTCATTGAGTAGACCATGTGAATACTTGCACTTTCGACACCAAGACATTGCATACTCATTTTGATTCTTAAGTTGATGTAGCATGAGAGGACTTATATGTGTGGTGTTGTATTAGCCTTTAATCTTTTGCATGAGCTAGATGGATTTTGTGGGTACATTCACTATAGGCCCTCACGAGACCTCACTCGTCCACTAGGGCTACCTAGGGGTTTAAAGGGCTTGTTGCATATGCCAAATGCAACCGTGATCACCTACGGAAGTGGTACTAGTTAGTTGTATATAGTGATATTATATTTGTTTTACTCGAGGACGAGCAAAGGTTAAGTTGGGGGGTATTTGATGCATGGTTATAATGTAGATATTTTGCTGGATATTAATCCTCATTAGGCTTGTTTTATGATGCTTTGGTCCTATATAAATAATGTTAATTGTTATTTAACTTACATGGATGCTAAGTGGGTGTTTTCTATGTTTGTAGGAGCTTCCAATGGAGTAAGGTGTTGGGGACAAGAAGGCATGCTGAAAGGAGGCAAAATGTAGAGAAAATGGGTCCTGAGCTTAGGCTCAGGGGTCCTGAACAGATCAGAATTTTTAGTTTTTGGAGTCATGGGCCCTGAGCCTCGCACTCAGGGGCCTTGAGAAAAGCTGCAGCAAGCTCAGGGGGCCTGAGCATCGCACAGGGGTCTTGAGCTGAATAAAAATAGACTTATTTATTCTATTGTAATTAGATTTTAGTTACCTTGTATGACTTTTAAAGTATTGGGGTCGTATATTAGAGATTAGAACTAGGGTTTTCTGGCATATTATTCTTGGAACGAGAGAGATAGACTTTTGAGAGAAAAGGGAGAGAATCAATTGGAGAAGAAGATTGAAGGAAGGAGCGAAGGGATTCGTCTGGAGTTCAAGAAAGTTCAAGATTTGTATTCTTTGTTCTTAAATTCTAAACTCATGATTTGTGGTTTATATATATATATACTTGTTTTGTTCAATTATGAGTAGTTAATTCCCTTTATCCAAGAGTTGGGTAGTATTCGTTGATTTGTCGAGTTTGTTTGATTTCTCTTGTTATTGTTAATTTGTCATTGAGGGCTTAATTCAATTAGAAGAGTAGCTAACTTTTGATTGAATCTATAGGGATTATAACGAATCGGGAGATGAGTTGTAGTTCTAGTACATGACATGATAGACACAATTTAATTATTGAATTGGGAGATTAATAAAAGAATTGTGAAACTGTTAATCCTTGGTTTTAATAGTTTATGATTATTTTTTGATTGACCATGGAAGTGGCGATTAGGGGATGATTGTAGGCATTATTAATTACCTTGGGAGAGAAATTTATAAACTTTAGAAGGATTGTTTTTAACTAACAAGAGACACAAATTAGACATTCTTGGTAGTCAATTGAAGAACCCCAAATCTTGGATTGTTTTCTCTCATGGTTATTATATAGTTTTTATTTGTTTATTAGTTTAATTTAGTTAATAATCATAATCACTAATCTATTCTTCCACACTTCTGAACTGCTTGAGATAAAAGACTCAGAATTAGAATTGATATCAGTCCTTCCAATGAACACATAAAAATACTACTAACACTTGGAATCTAGAATATTTTGGCATTCTTATTGTAGTGTTCCGTTGATATTTTGACCTTATAGTAGTGTTCTTGACACTCTATGTCTTACTTGCATTTATTTTTTCAGATATTGAAGACACTGGATTGGAGAAATCAAAGTGCGTTCCCATCCAGCACAATTCTTGGGAATCATATCAATGTATGTGTTACTTGTACTTGAGCATAATTCTAGATAGTTTCCTGTATTACAAATTACACTAGACGGGTACCTATTACGGAAAATTTTTTGTGATGATCGGGTATTAAATACTTATTTTGGTTAGTAACGTGATTCCCAGCATTTATTTCCACCAAGCCTTTAGCATGTATTAGGAGCCAATGCAATCTTGGTTGTTTCTATACTCTTAAAAAATCTACTGATAATACATAATGTTGGCAATTGGAATAGAGGGGCACTGGCCGCCATGCCTACCTTTTCATTTGCCTTTAAGAATTATTTCTAGGATTGTATGTTGTGTATTTTTATTTGAATCAGTTGCTAAGAGCTTGACAGTAATGATGGACACACATAGAATTATTATTATTTTTTTAAACTCTGTAGAACTAAAAATGAGATACCTTGATGTTGACTGAACTAATAAAGTGGCGTTCACTTTATTCATAGAGGCTTATACTTGTGCATTAGGGTCTCTTTTCCATTTGAATAATTTGGGTCCATCTTAGTGTATATACCTTGCGTAGATAATTAAATGTTTATGATATCCTTATCTTGCAGTCACTGCTATGTGACCGCGACCCTAGTTCTCCTGCAAACTTTGAAGAGTGAAGCTGCTCTGATCTTCAGTTAAAATAACACTAAAATTGAGGTAAAGGATCTGTGGAGCAGAGCTGGACTGAGGAATGATCTGACAAAGATTAGTGATATATCTACTGTTGATACCTTTCGATTTTATGAAACTTACTGATAAGTGATAGCTACGAGGAAAAATAACTGTCTGTTGCAATGCCTTGCTCAGGCGTGTGTACATTAAATTGGGTGTGTGTACATAAAATTGGGTATAAATTTGCGCCTATACATATGCACACGAGTATGAACATACATTGTACATTTTATTCGAGATTTTCTCTTATGAATATAATTGTAAAACGTTCTTGGTCAGTCATTGATTGTCTTGATCACAGCCCTCCATTTTGTGTTCAAGGTTGCATCTCGGACCCTTTCAAAATTTGGGTAATGTAGATAAGAATAACTCATTGCAATATCTTTAACATAGGTAGGCAACCGTAACATACAAACTATCGATGATTGGTAAATTATAGATACACTAGCTTATAGCCCGTGCGAAGCACGGGTTACTTTTAAATACTTTTAAAATTATATAATTAAATAAAATAGAGAATAATTTATTACGAATTTATTAGTAATAATAATAGTTTAATAAATGATATGTATTGATTAGAATTAATAATATAAAATCTTAATGTAAATTTGTTGTTGATGGGATTTGAACCTTGATCTTTGGAAGAGGGATTTAAATAAAGAATATTCATTATTATTAGATCTAACGGCTATGTGAAAAGTATTTATGTTTGATATATGGTGTTGAAAAAGAAGAGAAAAGCCGAAGAAGATTGTGTATTGAATTGATGAAGATTGCGCAGATGAGGTTTAGAAGAATTAGAGTTCTGTAAGGCAACGGAGGTTTTAAGTTTAGCTGTATTAGTAATGGTGTAAATATAAAATACTACTCTGTATTGGTTTAACGGAATTCATTTAATTTGTTTTATATTATAAATAATTAAAAATTAAATAATTAGAGTGAAAACCAAAACTTAGGAGAAAACCGGCAATAGAGATTTTAAGTTTAGCTGTATTAGTAATGGTGTAAATATAAAATACTACTCTGTATTGGTTTAACGGAATTCATTTAATTTGTTTTATATTATAAATAATTAAAAATTAAATAATTAGAGTGAAAACCAAAACTTAGGAGAAAACCAAAACTTTTAATGTTTCGGCTTTAATATAATAGTATAGAAATTAAATAATTAGAGTGAAAACCAAAACTTAGGAGAAAACCAAAACTTTCAATGTTTCGGCTTTAATATAATAGTATACATATGGTGCACTAATAAAACGCTAAACTTGAGTATACCAACCTGCTCGAGTAGAATTTGGGCTTTTCCAGAAAGAATGAGCACATTTCCCTATTCTAGGATCTGCTGCCAGGCTTCTCTAAATGATAGTATATGAATTACCGTAGTTTCAAAATTTTCAACATTAAAGAGATACGGACATTAGAGACAAATAAACAGAGGCTTCGAGTTCCAGGTATTTGTATCATTTTTGTGTTAATAAAAATATTATTTGAAATAATCGTTTTAATCAAGTTATATGTATAATTTACAAAATCATTTAAATTCAAATAGAAATTGAAAAAAAAAAGAGAGTTATTATATATGGCAGAAAATACGATCGAAATGTTGACTGATTGTAATGCAGACTGGTGTGTCCGGTAGGTTGGACTTGGCCAAGCAAGGTAGAAGAAAGCTAAGGATACTCCACTTAATGAGGCAAGTAGGTAACAGATCCAGTGATCCACGAATATTCTACAATAATTTCACTCTTTGACAGTGTTCTAAAAAAGATTTTTCAAAAATTGCCGATAAATCGTTAAATCCCTATTAGGTACCTAAACCTATTTGTTCCGATTTCCGAAATCTACGACCATGCTCTTCCATGATTATTATTCCCAATCTTTTAATTCCAACTTTAACGAGCAAGCCAAAAAAAGGTAACTTGCTAAATGATTAAAGATGCCAGTGTTATGCTTTCAAAAAAAAAAAAAAATGCCAGTGTTAATGAAAGTGACTTTACAGTTTACAAGGTGTTGTTTCATGTTTCTCCCGCACCTTAGCCTAAGATTGTGCCTTTTGTTGTGGTTACGACAAAATATCAAAAATCGCATGTTTGTTACAAGCTATTTCACACTCTGCGTAAAAAAAACACTAATGCATTGCTAAATCAATATAAAAAATATATTCATTTTGCTATACCAGCAGCAGCTGTAAATTTACAATGGCTGAGCTCTCAATATCAATCTGTGTGTTTCTAATACTTAATCTTTTGATTCAACCACATTCATGCATTACAAATAAAGGAGGAAATGTTGGTGTTTTTTTTTTTTTTTTAAAGGAGGAAATGTTGGTGTTTATGAACTGAAAAGAGGAGATTTTTCCATCAAGGTTACCAACTATGGTGCTACTGTTTTGTCTGTCATGCTCCCTGATAAAAACGGTCTGTTTATTAATTTTTTTCTTTTCGAAAAAAGAGTTATTATTACGTACATAAGGTAACTCAATCTGTTTATATTGATGTCTGATGCTTTTGATAGTTTATATGTTGTTTTCCAGGCAAACTTGATGATGTGGTGCTTGGTTATGACTCGGTAAAGGATTACTCGGTAAGTTTCTTCTGTAATGTTCAGTATCAGTACCAGATAATCACAATTAAGTTAGATTGTTCTTATTTTTCAGTATCTCTTCGATTATTATTAGACCTAGTAAGATAAAATGGCGGAATTGCATTATAGGAATATTTGTAGGAATTTTTAGAATATTGCTAATAACACATTCATACAGTTCGATGAATCTTGAAGCATAGTTTGTTTTTGTCCTATATTTTCTTGAAAGAGATGATTGAATTTCTGTAATGGTTCAATGGGTTATTTGCTATGCAGAATGATACAACAAACTTTGGTGCTATAGTGGGGCGTGGCTTGTTAGGATCAAGCGCTTACCACTACGCTAAAAGTCCCGGTGCTTGTTGTTAGTATTGGTGCCCTAGAGGCAATGCAATACATTATATTTATGTTTGAGTGATTTTATATATTCAATATATATATGTTTATTATTGGCTTTATTTACTGCGAAATAAATAAAGTATAATAAATGTCCTTAGAATCTTGATACAAATTATATAGTTGCAAGTATGTGACTTGAACATGAGATTATATAATGATCGTATCATATTCTTAAATGTCCCTAGCCGAGTATTATTATAAATTAGGACAATAATAATACACTGAGGCTAGTATGATAATTGACTGATGACCACATCTCATTGGTCATTAGTATGAAGATACTAAAAGCAATGCATAGGTAACTGTACGAGTACAGGGTACTGGACAGACCCACAGTGAGATACATCATGGTAAATAATAAATGTGTCATATGTAATCTCACAGTGATAATGGTGTAATGATCCTTAGACCTGAAGTCGTTATAATTCTACATGAGAATTAATATATTTTGAATTCGTCAAAAGTTATCTTTAGCCGGATAATGATAAAGGTGAATATCGGATATATTATGAATCATGTGAGAAATATGAACGATCTAGATGGGATTTAAATCTCCTGATAAAGGAGTGAAATTATCGGCCTCTTGTTTGAGTGAGACTATGAAATGCATGGCCATGCTCAAATGTTGATTTGATTAAATAGTCTACTCATCGATCAAGAAAATGAAGATTAAATTATGAAGAGGATGACACATTACATGCCTCGAGTTTAATCTATAATATCATGATTTAAAGGGATTATATTACATGGAACATTAGTCATAAAAGGTTAATTGAATCGTTGATTTAATTATTGTTTTATTGGGTAGCAATAATGTGTTACTAGACGCCGCTTATTGTTTATAATTTTATTAGAGAATAAAATTATTGCCAATGAAATAATAACCTACAGGGTCACACACAAAGAATGTTTAAAAGGGAAATTAATTTATTTCATGAATTTAAATTAATAATAATTTAAATTATGATTTTAAATTAATAATAAATAATAATTCGAATTTTATGAAATTAATTAAGTGAGACTTGATTAGTTAAAGATAAAATTTGAAGATGTATTTTCTTGACTTATTTGATTAATTAAGTATGACTTAATTAATTTATTTAAATAAATAAGATTTGTTTAAATAAAAATGGCCTAATTGTTTAAGGCTCCATTTTACTTTATTTCTCTTTATAAGCCAAGAGTTGGCAAACCATTTGGACTACTAGAAACTGAAATTTTCAGTTCATATACACAAGAGAGAAATCAAATTCAAGTCAAGAACACATCCGAATTATTTATTTTGGCTAGTACCAAATTCCGTGGCGTAATCGTTCGACGATTCAAGCAAGCATTCAAGTGTGGATACCGGTGGAGGAGTTACACTTCTAGCTCTCAAGATCAACAAGCTAGGATCTCCATTTGTCATCCATTGGAAAGCTTAACAAGGTACTATCTTGTTCTTGAGTATTTATACCATGATCATCAATTTTATACATGGATCCGGGACTTGGAATTCGTTTTTAATTGTTATTTACGTATTATCCGCTGCGTTTTCATGCCCGAATTCCAACATTGGTATCAGAGCTTCATGTATAAAAGGATGATTTGGTGTTGTGTTCTTGAAAATGAAAGATACATGAATTTATGAAATTTTGCCATGCTTCATTTTAACATACAAAAGGTGATCTATAAATTGTTATAATTGTTTGTATGATGTTATAAATTGTTGTAACATGTTTTGGATGATGTAATATATGTTTGATATGTTAATCACATCATAAGAATGTTTTTAGAACTGATCAATAAATATTCAGAACACTATCTGCAATTTTCTGGAGTTTCTGCAAATTTCTGGAAAAATCTGGTATAATTGGCGTGTTGCGCATTCGTGTATTGCGTGTCGAAGTTATTGAACAGGTATTGCGCATTATTGGAATGCGCATCAGCAGCAGGTAGCACGCGTTGCGCATGATTGACATGCGTAACAGACTTGGCAGACAGAGTCAGTGGACAGGCGCAGGCGCTGTTGTCTGTTGATCAGTTATGATTAAGTTTAGTTAATAATTCTATCTTTTTCTATTTTAATTTGCTTTTAGCTTTTACTTTAGAAAAAGAAAAACTTATTGGTTTTAATCATTATATTCCTAATGCTTTTAATGATTAAAGATTTAATAATTGAATATTTAAATTATGAATTTATATATTATTATTAATTCAAAATTTTATTAATTAATTTAATTTCGAATTTTGTAATATATTTAAATTATGAATTTGAATATTATTATTAATTCGAATTTTATTTTAATTAATGCTTTTAATAATTGAATATTTAAATTTCGAATTTAATATTATTATTAAATGCGATTTTGATTAATTTTAATTTTTAAATTCGATTTTTAATTATTAAAATTGAATTTTAATTCCCTTTTAAATAATTAGGTATTTAAATTGAGGAGTTAAATATTAATCGATGTGATCATGATTGATGTGATGTATATAATTGTTATATGTGCATGGTGCATTGGTTATGGCCTAAAGACCCGTAGAATAAATGTTGTAATTTTATTTATGGTCTGTAATAATTAAATACGACTTGCATGTCGTTATTCTTGTAATTATTTATCTCGAATGCAACTCGAGTTCTTTTGTAATGTATTTCAAAACGAGCTTGGAGGCAATCAATGGAGGCTTGGGAAGCAATGAAGAATTTTGTAATAATTAGTTATTACAACCATAGATTGACCTTGATCTTTTCATAAGCTCGAAAAGATCGCATAGGATCGGGCCATAACCATCGCACGTTTAATTTTTCGTAACTGCACTTTACATATGATGCATGGATATATTAGATATATGTATGGATGCATGGATAATTTTAGAATGTATGTATTAGATACGACACATATGCCATGTTTAAACCAGATAAAATCTGTAACGATTTAAGATTTAAACAAACGATAAAGATCGTTAAATTTTTCTAAAAATCCCTTAAGAAATATTAAGTTAAAAAGATGCTTTCCAATAAATAACACTCATTAAATCCTAGATCATTGAGGAGTGGATTTGCCAAAGCAAGGGCTTCTCTTTTATCGTGGTGAGATGTGATTAAGTAAACAAGCTTACTTAAATTGTTATTATTGGGTCCAACTTAAATAAGTCGTCATAATAGGATTATGAACTTATAAGCATAGAGTTTAGTGAAATCTATTAGATAGATCGGAGCAATATGTTGTTCACTAAGCTATCCAAGAGTTATATACGATATAATTGACATAACGGTCTACCTAAATAATCATATTTAAGAGGAAAGCCAAAGCTGACTTAAAATATGATGAAATATGGATCTTGGCTCACTAGGAAATGTTTTATGGGAACCATTTTCCGAATTGATAGTAAGGGCTATTAATTTGATAAAAATAGTGGGAGGTATATTACGAATATGCTATAAATCAACTTGAACATAATTGGTTTTACGAAACATGCAAACTAACTCATTTTATGCGCTTTTACAAAATTGTAGATAATAAATGGCAAACAACACAAATCACTTTTCGATACGATCAGTCCTAGAAAAGGAAAAGCTGACAGGGACAAACTTCCTAGATTGGTTTAGGAACTTAAGGATTGTCCTTAGGCAGGAGCGAAAGCTGTATGCCATTGAAGTTCCTCACCCAAATCCTCTTCCTACTGGATCCACACGTGCCGAGCAAAATGCTTATCAGAAGCATTTGGATGACTCAACTGATGTGTCATGCCTAATGCTTGCATGCATGGCTCCAGAGATTCAAAAGCAACATGAATTGATGAATGCTTATGAAATAATCGAGCACCTCAAAAGTATGTTTGAGGGACAAGCTCGCCAGGAGAGATATGATACGAGCAAGGCTTTGTATGCTTGTAAACAGGGAGAGCGAGACCCGGTTGGACCACACGTTCTTAAGATGATTGGGTACATTGAACAACTAAGTACCTTGGGCTTCCCGATTGGTCCGGAGGCTCAAATAGATTTGATCTTACAATCACTTAACAAGAACTTTTCTCAATTCGTTATGAACTACAACATGAATGAGATAGATAAGACACCCACTGAATTGTTGGGCATGTTAAGAACTGCTGAAACCAATATTCAGAAGGAATCCCCTGCTCCCATGCTGATGGTGAACAAAGGGGGAGCCAAAGGGAAAAGAAAGTGGAAAGGCAATAAGAAGAGGATTGCATCCAAATCTGTTGCCAATCCTAATTCTGCTCCCAAGAAGGCTATTAAGCCTAAAGGAGGTGTCGAAAAGGGTGATTGTCACCACTGTGGTAAACCGGGACACTGGAGGAGAAACTGTCATGCTTATTTGGAAGAGCTGAAGAAGAAGAAGGCTGCTGGCCAGACTTCTGCTTCAGGTATTTATGTTATAGAAGTCAATTTGTCTACTTCTACATCTTGGGTATTGGATACCGGATGTGGTTCTCACATTTGTATAAATGTGCAGGAACTGCAAAGGAGTAGGACACTGGCTAAGGGAGAGGTAGACCTACGAGTTGGAAATGGAGCAAAGGTTGCTGCTTTGGCTGTAGGGACTTACCATTTATCATTGCCCACTGGGCTTATATTAGAACTTGAAAACTGTTTGTATGTGCCTTCTATTTGTAGAAACATTATTTCTGTTTCTTGTTTGGACAAGAAAGGTTTTTCATTTACCTTTAAAGACAATGGTTGCTCTTTTGGTTTGAATGACATTACCTATGGTGTTGCACAGTTATTTAGCGGTTTGTATGTTCTTAATTTAGATACTCCTATCTTGAATATAAATAACAAACGACTTAAAACTAATGACTCAAATCAAACATACCTTTGGCACTGTCGTCTAGGCCATATAAACGAGAAACGCATTTCCAAGTTACATCAAGATGGTTTCTTGGATCAGTTTGATTTTGAATCATATGATGAATGCGAGGCTTGTTTACTAGGCAAGATGACTAAAGCTCCTTTTACCGGACAGGGTAAGAGGGCCACCGTACGACTAGAACTAATACATAGCGATGTATGTGGTCCTATGAGATCGATGGCAAGGGGTGGCTATTTCTACTTCATTACGTTTACTGATGATTTCAGTAGATACGGATATGTGTATCTTTTGAAGAACAAATCCGAAGCATTTGAAAAGTTCAAAGAGTATAAGGCAGAAGTAGAAAAGCAAACTGGCGAAAGCATAAAAACTCTAAGATCTGATCGAGGAGGTGAATACTTAAACCATGAGTTTAAGAACTATTTGAGGGAGTGTGGTATTGTATCACAACTCACTCCTCCTGGAACACCACAATGGAATGGGGTTTCTGAAAGGAGGAATCGTACCTTGTTGGACATGGTGCGATCAATGATGAGTCAAGCAGATCTTCCAATTAGTTTCTGGGGTTATGCCCTGGAAACGGCTGCATATACACTAAACCGTGTTCCTACTAAAACGGTTCAACAAACTCCATATGAGATATGGACAGAAAAACGTCAAAGCATGTCCTTTATGAAAGTATGGGGATGTGAAGCGTTTGTGAAACGCCTAATGTCAGACAAGCTTGGACCGAAATCTGAAAAATGTATCTTTGTGGGATACCCAAGTGAAACAAAGGGCTATTCTTTCTATAATCCTTTAGAGAACAAAGTAATTGTTGCTCGAACTGCTGTATTCTTAGAAAGAGAGCTAGTCTCTAGAAAAGACAGTGGGAGGAAAATAGATCTCGATGAAGATCGAGAACCACTTGATAACATTGAACCTGAGATGGAGCATGAGCAAGATATACAAGATAACACTGCTCAAGAAACACAGGTTGTTCGTAGATCTAGTAGGACTCGCTATGATTCAAGAAGAAATTATGGATTTCTCCTAATTGAAAATGGCGATGTGATGCTCATAGATCAAGATGAGCCTCTCACCTATCAAGATGCTATGAACTCACCAGACTCTAAGAGATGGCAAGAAGCCATGAATTCTGAAATGGATTCCATGTATGAAAACCAAGTATGGACTTTGGTTGATCCACCTGAAGGGGTAAAACCTATCGAGTGCAAATGGATTTTCAAGAAGAAAATCGACATGGAAGGTAATATACAGACCTATAAAGCTCGACTGGTTGCAAAAGGTTTCAAACAAATTCATGGTATTGACTATGATGAAACCTTCTCACCAGTAGCAATGATAAAATCCATCAGAATTATGCTTGCAATAGCGGCTTACTATGATTACGAAATTTGGCAGATGGATGTAAAAACAGCCTTCCTTAACGGAAGCCTTGAAGAGGATGTGTACATGACACAACCTGAAGGTTTTAGAAATCCAAAGGATGCTGGAAAAGTATGTAAGTTGCGTAGATCCATTTATGGATTGAAGCAGTCCTCTCGGAGATGGAACATCCGGTTTGATGAAATAGTCAAAGGTTTTGGCTTTATTCAGAACAAGGATGAACCATGTGTTTACAAAAAGTTTAGTGGGAGCCATGTGGCATTCCTAGTATTATATGTCGATGATATATTAATAATAGGGAATGACATTCCTTTTCTACAGGCTGTAAAGACTTGGTTAGGACAAAGTTTCTCTATGAAAGACTTGGGCGAGGCTACCTATATATTAGGGATCAGGATCTATAGAGATAGATCAAGAAGATTAATCGGCTTAAGCCAGAGTACATATATTGACAAAATTTTGCATCGTTTTGGAATGCAAGATGCAAAAAGGGGATATGTCCCTGTATCTCATGGGATAACGATCTCAAAAGAGAATGGTCCTAAATCATTGGATGATAAAGACCGCATGAGTAAGATACCATATGCTTCAGCAATTGGATCTATCATGTATGCAATGATATGTACTCGTCCGGATGTCTCGTATGCTTTGAGCATGACGAGCAGATACCAGTCTAATCCAGGTGAAGGTCACTGGACGGCAGTCAAGAATATTCTTAAGTACTTGAAAAGGACTAAAGATTCATTCTTGGTGTATGGAGGAGAAGAGAAGCTAACGGTAAAGGGTTACACGGATGCTAGTTTTCAGACTGACAGAGATGACTCTGTGTCTCAGTCTGGATTTGTGTTTTGCCTAAATGGAGGTGCTGTAAGCTGGAAAAGTTCGAAGCAAGAGACAGTAGCTGATTCTACAATGGAATCCGAGTATATTGCTGCGTGTGAGGCAGCCAAGGAAGCTGTATGGTTACGGAAGTTCATTACAGAACTTGGTGTCGTTCCATCGATCGCAGATCCCATAGATCTTTACTGCGATAATAATGGAGCTATAGCACAGGCCAAGGAGCCGAGAGCTCATAGCAGAACAAAGCATATACTTCGGAGATATCATCTTATTCGAGAAATAAATGATAGAGGTGATATTCACATATGTAAAGTGCATACTGATGATAATATTGTAGACCCGCTGACTAAGGCTCTGTCGCAGCAGAAGCATGAATGTCACACTAGTAGCATGGGTATTCGATACATGGGTGATTGGCTCTAGTGCAAGTGGGAGATTGTTAGTATTGGTGCCCTAGAGGCAATGCAATACATTATATTTATGTTTGAGTGATTTTATATATTCAATATATATATGTTTATTATTGGCTTTATTTACTGCGAAATAAATAAAGTATAATAAATGTCCTTAGAATCTTGATACAAATTATATAGTTTCAAGTATGTGACTTGAACATGAGATTATATAATGATCGTATCATATTCTTAAATGTCCCTAGCCGAGTATTATTATAAATTAGGACAATAATAATACACTGAGGCTAGTATGATAATTGACTGATGACCACATCTCATTGGTCATTAGTATGAAGATACTAAAAGCAATGCATAGGTAACTGTACGAGTACAGGGTACTGGACAGACCCACAGTGAGATACATCATGGTAAATAATAAATGTGTCATATGTAATCTCACAGTGATAATGGTGTAATGATCCTTAGACCTGAAGTCGTTATAATTCTACATGAGAATTAATATATTTTGAATTCGTCAAAAGTTATCTTTAGCCGGATAATGATAAAGGTGAATATCGGATATATTATGAATCATGTGAGAAATATGAACGATCTAGATGGGATTTAAATCTCCTGATAAAGGAGTGATATTATCGGCCTCTTGTTTGAGTGAGACTATGAAATGCATGGCCATGCTCAAATGTTGATTTGATTAAATAGTCTACTCATCGATCAAGAAAATGAAGATTAAATTATGAAGAGGATGACACATTACATGCCTCGAGTTTAATCTATAATATCATGATTTAAAGGGATTATATTACATGGAACATTAGTCATAAAAGGTTAATTGAATCGTTGATTTAATTATTGTTTTATTGGGTAGCAATAATGTGTTACTAGACGCCGCTTATTGTTTATAATTTTATTAGAGAATAAAATTATTGCCAATGAAATAATAACCTACAGGGTCACACACAAAGAATGTTTAAAAGGGAAATTAATTTATTTCATGAATTTAAATTAATAATAATTTAAATTATGATTTTAAATTAATAATAAATAATAATTCGAATTTTATGAAATTAATTAAGTGAGACTTGATTAGTTAAAGATAAAATTTGAAGATGTATTTTCTTGACTTATTTGATTAATTAAGTATGACTTAATTAATTTATTTAAATAAATAAGATTTGTTTAAATAAAAATGGCCTAATTGTTTAAGGCTCCATTTTACTTTATTTCTCTTTATAAGCCAAGAGTTGGCAAACCATTTGGACTACTAGAAACTGAAATTTTCAGTTCATATACACAAGAGAGAAATCAAATTCAAGTCAAGAACACATCCGAATTATTTATTTTGGCTAGTACCAAATTCCGTGGCGTAATCGTTCGACGATTCAAGCAAGCATTCAAGTGTGGATACCGGTGGAGGAGTTACACTTCTAGCTCTCAAGATCAACAAGCTAGGATCTCCATTTGTCATCCATTGGAAAGCTTAACAAGGTACTATCTTGTTCTTGAGTATTTATACCATGATCATCAATTTTATACATGGATCCGGGACTTGGAATTCGTTTTTAATTGTTATTTACGTATTATCCGCTGCGTTTTCATGCCCGAATTCCAACACTTGTAGCAAGGCGCAACCTTATTTCCTTTAATCTTAGCCAGTGTGCCTAGCGTCACGGTCCGATTTAGGGAGATGCTGGCCATGCCGCACAATCCCCCCAGCATCTGCCCGCCACTACCCCTGACAGCACAAATGCCTTCTGCGCTAACACTGCGCCACCCGCGACCTAGCTCTGATACCAATTGTTAGGATCAGGCGCTTACCACTGCGCTAAAAGCCCCGGTGCTTGTAGCAAGGCGCAACCTTATTTCCTTTAACCTTAGCCAGTGTGCCTAGCACCACGGTCCGATTTAGGGAGATGCTGGCCATGCCACACATGGCTAACAGGATTGCAAACGCTCGATTTATTCTTGATGGTGTTGTGTATAATTTGTCTGCTAATGATGGCAATAACACTCTCCATGGTACAAGATATAAGTTTTTCTTCTTTTTTTTTTTCTCCCCAGATATTTAGATAATGAAATGCGACATCAAATACCAGGTGGTAGAAAGGGGTTCAGTGAGATGATATGGGCTGTTAAACATTACCGGGCGAATAGCTATATTACACTCACTTACAGCAGCCCGGATGGTCAAAATGGTACATGTAGCTTCTCGACTGTATCCATTTCTTTGTTGAATTAAGGTGTCTTAGTTTAACAATTGGAATTGATTCAAATGAAACAGGATTTCCTGGCGATGTTTCAGTTGAAGTTACATATATGTAATATGTTGATGAATACAAATACGCTGGCGCTGAAAATGAAAGCAAAGCCTAAGAATAAGGCCACTCCAGTAAACCTAGCGTCACACACTTACTGGAATCCGGCAGGGCATGACAGTGGTAATATTTTGTCACACAGCATCCAACTATTAGCATCCAAGATCACCCCAGTTAAGAAAGACTTGATTCCCACAGGCTATATCATACCTGTGGCAGGGACAGCATATGATTTCCTACAAGCCCGTGAGATTGGAAGCAAAATAGGTGAACTTTCAGATGGATACGATATCAATTATGTGCTTGATGGCACCAGTAAGAAGCATTTGAACAAGGCTGCTACAGTGTATGACAGTAAATCCGGGAGAAAGATGGAACTTTGGACTAATCAACCAGGAGTTCAGTTTTATACCAGTAACATGATAGACAATGAGAAGGGTTTGTTTATCAGAAGTACGCTGGACTTTGCTTGGAGACTCAAGGATTTCCTAATGCCGTGAATCAGCCAAATTTCCCTTCACAAATTGTGAATCCAGGGAAGACTTATGAGAATATTATGGTCTACAGGTTTACAACAGAGTAGATGGGCTATATCTTAAAGAAAGTTTACATTTTTTGCAATCAACTTGTATAGATTACGTTCTATTATAACCAGCAAATATTCATGGGGAGACTCATGAGCACATTATGGTCTGAAGGTTTATTACGGAGTAGAATGGAGCTTCTAACTATCTGTCTTTCTGCTACAAGTACTTGTGCTTGTGTGGGAACGTTGTAGTTGCATCTAAATAACTTATTTGATGGGTGATCTTTCTTTGAGAATAAAATATTTGCAGATGAGTTGCATCTTGAAGCCAATACACTTCCACACAGTTTCCACAATCAACTAAAATTCACAATGCTCTACATTTATAACCACCATATCATGAAACATCTGACGGCCTTCAAGCTTCGTTCATGTGTAGAATATGACACATTCCAATATGTGACATAAACTCACAATTAATATATAAGGTGATGTATAATGTGTTCATTAGCTGGTACAAACATTTGGCAATTCTTTGCCCAGCAAACTACCGTAAAAAACTCAACTTAAATGAAACCATGTACATACATTTTTTGAAACCATGTACATACTTAAAACTTAAAACTAGCCTTAAACAAACCATATAAAAACTAAAAAAATCAAGTCTTTGACGAAATTGTAAACAACATAATATGTCCAGTAAGTACCCTCCTTGGCATAGTTTATTTGATTTAGCTTAAGCTTAAAGCTACACTAGCAGCCTTCACAAATGGTTCCATGTGACAAAAAAAGAAACTAGGTGTAAACTGCAAATGATTGCCAAGCTGCAGCAACATGCAAATGATGACCTCCAATACTTGGCTAACGATAAGACTTAGGGAGCAGATACTGCTGAACCATGAAATCTGTTAGAAGGACTATGTTGTAGTCGTCTTCTTAAAATCGATCTTGTCAACCTTAACCTCCCCATCGATAAGTTCATAAACATAGACAACAACACACAGGGCATCAATGTCCATGAGAACAAAGCTGGGATTAACATCATAAGTTATGCTGCTGTAGGCCCCAGTTGCAGATCCTGGGTTAATTACTACCCCTGCTTCATAGAAATCTCCTAACAATTATATAGTAAGAACTGTTCAGTGTATCAATTGGATGAACATGAATCAAACCTGATGACCATGGCATATTCCAATCTTGAACTGGCCAATGGTCAGCGTCTTAGTTTCAGGATACCGTGCCTCTTCATCATACTCGCCTCTAGTGATATGCAAGTCAGGACAGATAGTCCTCAAGTAGTCATGAATCTCCTAAAAAATTATGTATCAAAGTTAGAAAGAAAAAAAACAGTGTAGAATACTTCTTTTTTCAAAAAAACAGAAAACAAACAAAGGCACTACATACCAATGAGCAATGGCTACGTCACTACAACAATAAAATAAAAGAACATGATTAGCAAAAAATAAAAAAATAAAAAAAAATAAAAGAACAGTACCTACAGACACATAATTTGTGGGAAAACCTCTTGTTATAAGAGTGCAACAACTATTCTAGAGTAAATTAAATCATCACACCTCAATTCGATCCTATGTACTGCCATACCAAGGACAACTTAAGCTTGATCTTTATAATGGCATCAGTAGTCCGCTTACGAACAGATAGAAAGAAATAACAGATAGCCTATCACATTAGAGATAAGATACAACATGGAACATACTAAAACAGACAAGGCATAAAGTGTATCAGATATGATACACATACAAAAATGGGTAACTAAGCTCAGGCAAAGTTGTCAACTACTCACAATTCTCACTAGTGCCAGAGATCACCAGGAAAATGCTTTGCCAAGGCAATTCAAAACGGCAATTTAGTTAATCTATACTAGAAACCGAACCAACTACATATCAAAATACGAGCACGAAACATAAACAGGCCCACATTGTGGAACTCACTTCCCTAAATTTCCATCATTCTATAGCCACGCTACAATCGGTACCTCTGTTCACTCCTAAAATCACATACATTAATTTCTACACAATTAATCGAGATAAAGAAATGCTTAAAACTAATCTCCCGATCTCCTACTTATCCCGCACAAATCGACTCAATACGATACATACACAATTCAAAAGAGCAAACAGAAAGACTAAAAAACTACAGCACAAACAATTAGAGCATCTCCGAGGCTGATAGTCCTAATTATTAGTTAAAATTATAAAAATAGCTAATTATATAAAATTTGCTGAACCTATAAGCTCTAAGTCTGAGTGGTATTAGCTATAACGGTTAGTTATATTTAAAAATATGTCATTTTATTATTTTTCAAATTCTAACAATAATATTTTTAGATATTATTATTTATTGTGGATAAAACTCATAACTAAACTTTTTCTAAATTCAATAAAATAAAATTTCTGTATAAATATGTATATTAAATAATTAATTTAAATAACTTTATTATTTAAAAATATGTTATTTTATTAATTTAAATAACTTTATTATTTAAAAATATGTTATTTTATTATTTTTAAATTCAATAAAATAAAAATTTTATACAAGGATATATGTTATTTAATTAAATAAAATAGTTTTAATAATTAAAATAATTTAGAATGAAGTTAATTGAATAAATGTATAGATGTACTAGCAGGAAGGAAAGCCAATGACGTGGAAAATTATAGATGACCATGAATGTATCAACAAATATAGAAGACATGTAACATGTTATCTAAAATTATTCCTAACAGCTGGGTGCGTTGGAGAAGCCCATTTTTTACATATTAGGTATAAATGGAAGCCACGTAGGATTTTTTTGCTAACAGGTGACCAGGGTTGGAGATTCTCTTACGCAGCTTCAATAGTATCCCAATAACAAACAATAATAAAATTAGTCAAGAAAAACAAAATAAAAAGGAATTACTTTAATACACAAATTTCCAGTGCAAATAATATGTTGAATCTTGCCAGGAACAAGCATGGATTTGAACTTAGGAGGCAAATGAGGTGCTATATGTGAAATATGTTATAGTGAACAAAAATAAGTGTTGAGGCTTCACTTTAGTCAATATTCTCTATTATTCCCTTTTTAACAAACTTTGCCTTATAACAAACTTTGTACTCTATCGTGTGGCCGAAGTTGTCATTTTATTATTTTTCCTTTTCATGTACTGGTTGACAATGTAAGGTGTGGTTATCATCATTCTGTGAGAGATGTAACCTCTCTGCATATTTCTTCAATACAATCTATGATTTCTATGTCAATATTATGTGTTCATTAATGAAGTTTATGATCAGTATGAGGTATTAGTCAGATTTGTATCATGGTATCAGAGACAAGTTAAGTGCTCTTTCCGCATCAAAAACTGTACGGACGAGGTTACGATGAAGATTCATTGCAGCTTTCATGGTGTTTTCAAGCAATAAAGCTGCAACACACAATAAGTAAGTGTTCTTCATAGACTTTACTTAGATTAACGTCAGATTTGCTTCAGATCTGTCTTTCAATTGATGTGATATAACTATTTGTATGGAAATGACGTCTTCTACGATTGCATCTTACTCATTTGCAATAGTAGGTTATTCAACGGTATCAAACACAGTTGATTGTAATCACCCATATTTTTTGCATCCTTCTGATAACCCTGGAATGCAGATTACAACTGTTGTGTTAAATGATAATAATTACAATCAGTGGTAAAGATCTATGGAATTAGCCTTATCTTCAAAGTTGAAATTAGGCTTCGTAGATGGAACTTATGTGAAACCTGCTAGTAACTCTCCTCTTGTAATTCACTGGCTTCGATGTAACAATATGGTTACATCCTGGATTCTAAACTCTGTTACTGCAGAAATTCGAAACAGTATAGTATATATTCAGTCTGTAAGGGAAATTTGGCTCGACTTAGAGGTTCAATATGCTGTGAGTAATATACCTAAATTGTTTCATCTTCGAAAAGAGATTGCCCATCTTACTCAAGGCACGTTGTCTATCTCTGCATACTTCACAAAATTTCGTACAATCCATGATGAATTGGAATGCTTGTCAACAAAACCAAGATGCAACTGTAATACCTGTACCTGTTCAGTGAATACAAAGTTGAATGAGTTTGATCAGAGTATTCAACTGACTCAATTTCTGATGGGACTTAATGAGATGTATACAAGTGTTCGAGGTCAAATCTTGATGATGAAGCCTTTGCCTACGTTGAGTAAAAGTTATGCAATGCTCTTGCAAGAGGAAACTCAGAGAGATAATTCAGGATTTGTGAATGTTAATGCAGAGAATGTAGCAATGACTGTGAAAACTAATGTCAAAGGTCAGTCTAAGGGACCTTTTCAGAAGAAGGCTACAGATGCCTCAATTATGTGTGATTTCTACCATATGCCTAGTCACTCAAAAGATAAGTGTTATTGCATTCATGGATATCCTTCTTGGCACAAGTTTTTTGGCAAACCTACACCTAAGCCTAGATACTTGAACCCAAGAAATTCAGTAGTTGCCAATGTTACACAAGGTGCTCCAAGCATTTTATCTGGTTCAGACACTGTAAGTGCAGGTGTGCAATCGTCTCATAATGAGAATATTAATCTTTCTGATGGACAGTGTCGACAATTAATTCAGATGCTGCAGAAAACTATGTTGGGAAGCCAATCTCCTAAGTCTCCTAATTCTCAAGCTTCATCTCTAGATAGCTGGTCTGCCTTTAACCCTGCACACTTCTCTGGCATGGCTGGGCACTTTGTTCATCAAGTTCATGCTATTCAGACAAGTGACCCTCTTCAATGGATCATAGATACCGGTGCTACAGACCATGTGACACCTTATTTGCAGCTTCTCACTGAAGTTAAGCCATGTGCCTCTACTCTGTACCTACCTAATGGTCAGTCAGCCCCTATCACACATACTGGTAGTATAAAGTTGTCATCATCTCCGACTTTAAACAATGTGCTGTGTGTACCTACATTTGCCTACAATCTATTGTCAATATCTCAATTGATTAATAATACTGATTGGCAAGTCAGTTTCTTTCATGGCAAATGCTATCTTCAAGATACTATGCATCATAAAGTCTTGAGCTTGGTACTAAAAATGCTGGCCTATATTTGCTGCAAGCACAGACAATTGCTGAAAACAAAGCATCCCCAACTACCATCACTTCTGGTGAGTTTCTTTCAAATGGCTGCAGTTTAGTTGCTCATATTGCAAATAGCAATGTCTGGCATGCTAGAATGGGACATGTGCCCTCTAGTGTACTTAAACAATTACATGTGAAGTATGAAAATAAGGTCATTGATGTATGTGACAACTGCTACTTTGCAAAACAAGCTAGAATCCCATTCCCAACTAGCAACACTCAAAGTGCTAATCTGTTTGACTTGGTACATGCTGATCTCTAGGGTCCATATCGTTTTAAAACGTATGACAACTGCAATATGTTCTTGACTCTGGTTGAAGACAAATCCAGAACTACTTGGGTGTATCTACTCTCTGACAAGGCATCTGTACCAACTCTACTTCAACATTTTGTAGCACATATTCAGACACAATTCAAGACTACAATCAAGGTACTTCGTACTGATAATGGGACAGAATTCTGTAATAAGACTGTTCAAGCATTTCTACAACAGTTGGGTATTGTCCATCAGTCAAGCTGTGTTTATACACCACAGCAAAACGGTTTGGTGGAGCGTAAACACTGACATTTGTTGACATGTGCTAGAGCCTTGCGTTTTCATGCTGCTTTACCAATCAGATTTTGGGGAGATTGCTTAATGACAGCTACATATCTGATTAATCGAACTCCAACAGAAACTCTGCAGAATAAGAGTCCTTTTGAGGTCTTATTTCGCACATCTCCTGATTATGAGAACTTAAGAGTATTTGGTTCCTTATGTTATGCCACTGTAGTGCCACAGCCCAGTGATAAGTTTGCAGCTCGAGCTGTTAAAGGAGTGTTTTTGGGCTATCCCTCAACCAAAAAGGGATATAAAATTTTGAATCTAGATACTAATCAGGTGTTCATATCTCGAGATAAGAGATTTCTTAAAAATATCTTTCCATTCAAAGATGTTGAGATAGACACATCACCTAGTTCATTATTTCCACCATCAAACCAATATGTAGCTGATGATCCTCTACAAGGTTTGGCTACTCCTGATATTACACCTGAGTCACCATCTCCTACTCTATCTTCTCTTCCTAGTAAAGATTCTAATACTTCTATGGAATCACCAGTACTCTCTGTACCTAATACTGATGATAGTGTTACTGAACACTATCCTATGCAAGCTGAGGAGTCTCTACCTACTAGACCACAAAGGCATAGGCAAATTCCTCTTAAGCTAATGGATTATACAGGCTTACCTTCTCACCTTGTTAATGAGTGTGCAGCTTCTCAGGCTCAGATTCTGGAACCTGCCACATATAAGGAAGCCGTTGTTATACCAGAGTGGTGTGAAGCCATGAATGTTGAGTTGGCTGCTCTTGAAGCAAATGATACATGGGAGGTTGTACCTCTACCTGCAAACAAGAAAACTGTGGGTTGCAGATGGCTGTATAGAATCAAATATATGCCTGATGGGTCTGTTGAGCGATACAAAGCTCGTTTGGTGGCAAAGGGATTCACTCAAACAGCCAATATGGACTATTTTAAGACCTTTGCACCCGTTGCCAAAATGACTTCCTTTAGATTACTTGTTTCAATTGCAGCAATGCATAAATGGCAAGTACAACAGCTTGATGTCACTAATGCATTCCTTCATGGGGTGTTAGATGAGGAGGTATATATGTCTCTCCCTCCTGGTTATAGTATACCAAGTACTATTCAAGCTAAATATCCTCATCAAAAGCTAGTATGTCGATTGCTTAAATCATTTTATGGATTAAAACAAGCACCTCGACAGTGGTTTATTGCCTTGACAACAGCATTGCTATCCTTTGGCTTTGTTCAAACTAGTGGAGATCCAAGCTTGTTTGTGTTCTCTCAGAATACTGCTTTAGTATATCTACTTATCTATGTAGATGATATGGTTTTAACTGGCAATGATTCTGCTCTAATGAGTCATATCACTGAGTTTCTTAGCTCTCAGTTCAAGATAAAGGCACTTGGACATTTGAGTTACTTTCTCGGCATACAAGTGCAACAAACTGCTGCTGGTTTTGTTATTCATCAGTCTAAGTATGTGACTGATCTCCTGATTGTTGTCAGGCACAGAGGCTGTAGAAATGTCCTTTGGGAGTGAAGATTCATCAGGTAGAGGGAGACCCATATGCTTCATCATTGCAGCTAACATGGATTGTTGATGCAGAAGGACATCAGCTGTGGTGGATGCTTGAGTGTCCAACTGATCATTTAGCAATGCAACCTTTTCTGTGAGATGAGCATTGGTCTTGGTGAGAGTAGCTACCTCCTGCTCAAGAGTGTTGACCTTAGTGAATAACTCATTGGCCTTGAAGCCAGATAAAGATTGATCCTGCAGCCTCTTCACTTCATATTTAGACAATTCATGCACAGGGACATCAGTCACTAGTCTATCTCCATAAAGATTTTTGAACATTATCCTCAGCATGGCATTGGCATCTGTAGTCTGGTCAGATAGATTCTGAAATTGATGCCCCAGACCTGTGACAGCATCTTTTAGCACAGCCAGCCCATTGTCCACCTGAGTGCAGGTAGAGTTGCAGTGTTTGATGTCCTTGAACACACTGTCCAATTGAGGAAATTTAGCATCAAAGGCCCTCTTGACTTCTGCTACTGAAGTGGCTGTCTTATCACACACCCTGTTGACTTCAGTTTTGACTCCCTTGCCAAGATAGTGTGCAGCCTTGAGGAAACCCTTGTAGGAGTCATTTACAGCTTCATACACTTCACCAGGTGACAGGGATTTTGCATTGGAGCCCAGTGAAGTGATGTATTCCTCCCTGAGATACTGAAGTGCTTCATCGAGAGTAATATCATATTTTCCTTGCAACCAGGCATCTATGTTGCCATCTCTCTCAGCATCATCAATGATCTTTGACTTCTGCACTTCCACATCATCCCTATGGCATAACAGAATAGCCTCATAGTCTGGATTGGGCATGTCTGCAGTGAGAAGGTTGCAACTTTTGCAACCTCAGTTGCAACTTTTGCAACCTCAGTTGCAACTTTTGCAACTGAAAACTGAAAGTTGCAAATCAGAAATCCACCAATTTTGAGTGCCCCTGGCGGGGCCTTGCAACCCAAATTCACCAATTATGAGTGCCCCTGGCGGGGCCTTGCAACCCAAATTCACCAATTATGAGTGCCCTTAGCGGGGCCTTGCAACCTCATTTGCAACTTCCAGTTTTCAAATATCTGATTTCAAGTTCCATTTGTCAGATGTCATTTTCGACCACTTTTTTGGACTCTGATATATATATATATATATATATATATATATATATATATCAGAGTCCAAAAAAGAGGTCGAAAATGACATCTGAACCCCAGAACATGAAATCAGAAATTTGAAAACTGGAAGTTGCAAATGAGGTTGCAAAAGTTGCAATTGAGGAAGGTAGTATTTTTGGAATTTTGAAAACATAAAAGTATAATGAGGTAGTATTTTCGAAAAAATGATTTTATAGAAGTGAAAAGATAGTTGGGTGGTAGTAAAATTGGAAATAATTATTAAAATCTTATTTATTTATGTAAATATCCCTTTAAACTTCTATATACCTTTTTTATTTTTAATATGTTAAAAATATTATTATTATTACTATTTTACTAATATTTAAAAATTGTAAAACTCTAAAAAAATTAGAAAAATAGAATGAAGCGATTCTAGAAGCGCCCTCTAAACTCCCGTGTACCCTCCTTTATATATATATATATATATATATATATATATATATATATATATATATATATATATATATATATATATTGATTGTCAATTTGAATACCTTTTTTATTTTTAATATGTTAAAAATATTATTATTATTACTATTTTACTAATATTTAAAAATTGTAAAACTCTAATAAAATTAGAAAAATAGAATGAAGCGATTCTAGAGGCGCCCTCTAAACTCCCGTGTATCCTCCTTTATATATATACTAGTCGATAAAGCCGCGCTTCGCGGCGGCGTTACAATATTTTTTTAAAAAAAATCAATATATTTACGTTATATTATAATACTAACATTAAATTTTAATAATTAAATAGTCTTCTCTAATGAATCGATTTCTTGTTAAACACAATTCTTTCGATTGAGCCGCTCTTTCGTTAAAACCGAAATCCCAATTTTAACATATATTATAAAGACTTATATAAAAAAATTTATCCATAAAATCGAACCGTAAAAATAAAAAAAAATTATGACATCAGTATCAAATTCTAATAGCTAATACAATCTATCTATCTATTACTATATATAATAAGGCAACACAAGGGCAAAGTTTGCCATTTTAATGGTTGTGAAATGACTATTATACCCTTTTATTTTGTATAATTACGTTTGTACCACTATTTTGAAATTTTTGATAAAAAAATTATATTTTTGTCTTCATTGAGTATCGAACCAACAACCTCATGATACATAGTTTGTTGTTATGACCACTTGATCTACTTAGATTTTAATCTTCATTTTAAAAATCTTAATGCACAAACCATCACCCATTTTATCATATATTTACTTTTCATGTAATAAATACATTATATATGTGTTTTTTTGTCACACCATCATATGTGAGTTATTTATTAATAAATTTTTTAATATGAGAAATGAAGTTCATAAAGTTGAATTCAAAATTTTTGTTAGTACAAATTTTTAAAAAAAACAAAAAAAAAACAAAATAATGTAGAACAAATTTAGACTTGAAATATGTTAAATATTTAAATAAAATATGCAATTGAGTTATGATTAATTGCGATATTAATATTATATAAGATAATAACGAATTTATGTCATTGTTGGATATCGAACCAGTAATCTCATGATATATAATCACATTTATAGATTGCGAGTATGAGTAAAAGTGGCTATTCACGAGAGGTCGACGGTATCCGCAAAAATTTGTGGTTGCGAGAAAAAGAAAATATTAACGTGAGCTAATAATATGTAATTATACAAAATATAATAATCAATCAATTGCAATATATACAATTAAATAGATGGATTTGAAAAAATATATTTAAGAATAAGAAAGTATATTGGAGTAGTAAATTTGTGTAAAAAATTAAAAAATTTGTAAAATAGAACTTTTTTCAATAAATACATTAAACTATAACAAATATAATTTAGTCATAAATTAAAATTAAAATTAAAATATATAATAATCATAGATATAAGTTCATAATATACATGTAATTTATTAATTATCTTTTAAATATGATATTTATTTTTATATACTCAATAAGGAATTTATATTGGTCAATAAATATTTTTATCAAAATGTATAAATGAGTTTAAAAATAAATTTTTAAAAACAAATAATAAAATTAATTAAAATAAATAATATAACTAATAGAAAATTTAATTTAACAATTTATTAACAGGCCCGTGCCTTGCACGGGCTTTTACGCTAGTCTTTTCTAGAGAGCCGTCTTCCCGTTAAATACATTTTGAGCCGCTCTTATTTGGAACCAAAATTCTAACTTCATTATATAAAGAGAGTAAATTCCAATTTTTATATTCTTTAAACTTTCTAATATTTTGGAGTTTTAAAAGATGAAAACATTTCATATTTTCTGTATATAATAAATATTCCTGTATTTATTTACAACTTTCGCATGAGAATCTCTTTCTATTATGTTAACATATCAAAAAAAAATACGAAGAATTTTCGTGACGGGAATAATATTAAATTTATGGATATATTTTTCTAATGCAAGTATAATTAACTTCTATAAAAAAGTTAAAATAAAGGTTTCTAGGAAGAAAAGATACATAGTTTTAAAAAAAAATGTATAAAACGTCTCCACCGTCCTCGTATTCTACTTCCAATAAAACATTTTATTTTATGTATTCATAATATATTCAAACATCTTTTATACGGTCTTCTCTAATGAACTGTTTTCTCATTAAACACGGTTATTACTATTGGTCCGCTTTCTCGTGAAGACCAAAAACCTAACTTTTACATATATCACTTGTATGACAATGTTTATCCATAAAAGTCAAATCCTAAAAATAAAATGAAATTTATAACATCAATATGACATTTTAATAGCTAATACAATCTTTTATAGTGAGCCATCTTCCCATTAAAAACGTTTCGATCCGCTCTCGTTTGAGATCGAAATTCCAACTTCATTACATATTATTGATGATACTTATCTTACACAAAAATTTTTTTCCTTAAAATCAAAACCTAAAAAATAGAGTGAATCCAATTTATACTTTCTCTAGACTTTCTAAAATGACTTAATTGCAGGAGGATGGCCTCAACTATTTGTTTTTTGCACAAAAATGGCCCAAGTATAAAAGTAGATAGTGTGATGGCCTAACTATATTTTTTAAATAGCTGAGTGTATTCAATTTGTGACTTAACTACAACATGATGGCTGAACAATGTTTTTTTTAACACAAAAATGGCCCAAAAATAAAAATAAACAGCAATTTTTACATTAATTTAGATGGAATGCAATCATCTGCTTAAAATAATACTTGGGCCATTTTTATGCAAAAAAAAATAGTTGAGGTCATCCTCATGCAATTAAGTCTTAACAAAATTTATGGAGTTTTAGAAAATGAAAACAGATCTTATTTTCTCTTTATATTAAAGATACTTCTGTATTTATTTGGGATTCCTGCATGAGAATGTTCTTTTATTATGTTAACAAATCAATTTTTTTCTTTTTAAATACGATGACTTTTTTTATGACAATAGTATTTGGATTTATGAATATATTTCATGTCGGTTTGTTAACATTTCAAAATAGGGTGTTTGACACGCATTTTAAGGTGGAATTTAAGGATAGTTTCATAATTTATTTTTGAAATTTTCTCTTTTTTTGTATAAAAGTAGAACAATCCTATTTTTATACAAAAAAGAAAATTTTAAAAATAAGTTATGAACTGTCCTTAAAATTCACCTTAAAATGCGTGCCAGAAAATGACAAAAAAGTGTTAATAATTGGGTAGGACGGAGGGAGTAATATAAAAAATTATAATTTAAGAAGATCATACTTTCTATAAAATATTTAATTATATTTCTGCTCTATATATTCAAACACCTATTTTACTTCTAATACAACGTTTTTTATATGTTTATTTCTATAAAATTGAACTCCTATTCCAATTCCAATGGAACTTTTAATCATATGCTTTATAAATACTAATTCTACTTCCAATAGAACTTCTAATCATATAATTTAAGAAGATCGTACTTTTTATAAAATATTTAATTATATGTCTGCTCTATATATTCAAACACCTATTCTACTTCTAATAGAACTTTTATTTATATGTTTTTTCTATAAATTCGAACTATTATTCTCTATAAATTCGAACTCCAATTCTACTTCCAATAGAACTTTTATGCATATGCCTTATAAAAACTTATTCTACTTCCAATAGAACTTCTAATCATATGTCTTACCTATAAATTCGAACTCTTCTTCTCTATAAATTCGAACACATATTCTACTTCTAATATGTTAAATGATATTTTATATTTATTAATGTTTAAAATTCAAAAATTCTAGAAAATTAGAAAAATAGATTGAGACGATCTTAGAGCGCCACATAAACTCCGGCGTACCCTCCTTTATATATATATATATATATATATATATATATATATATATATATATTGATATATATTGATATATATATGGCCAAGGTTCTAGAGAGAACATCCTTAAAAAGAGAACGAGAGAACACATCATCTAACCATTGAATCTATTAGATCTAATGGCCCCGCTAGGGGCACCCAATACAAAAAAGTCTTATAATTCTACCCTCTATCCATTCATAAAAAAATTTCAAAAAAAAATTTCAAATTTTTTTTTTCAAAAAACCTGTTATGACGTCACAGTGACATCATCATCATCATTATTTTTTTTTTTTTTAAATTATATTTTTTTTATAGTGAATGGATAGAGGGTAGAATTATAAGACTTTTTTGTATTGGGTGCCCTTGGCGGGGTCATTAGATCTAATAGATTCAATAGTTAAATTATGTGTTCTCTCGTTCTCTTTTTAAGGATGTTATGGGTTAGGCTCCAGAGAGAACACCCTTAAAAAGAGAACGAGAGAACACATCATCTAACCATTGAATCTATTAGATCTAATGGTCCCGCCAACAACACCCAATACAAAAAAGTCTTATAATTTTACCCTCTATCCATTGATTAAAAAAAAATTAAAAAAAAAATTTTAAAAAAATAATAATGATGATGATGTCACTGTGACGTCACAACAGGTTTTTAAATTTTTTTTTTAAAAAAAAAATTTTAATTTTTTTTTTTATGAATGGATAGAGACTAGAATTATAAGACTTTTTTGTATTGGGTGCCCCTGGCGGGGCCATTAGATTTAATAGATTCAATGGTTAGATGATGTGTTCTCTCGTTCTCTTTTTAAGGGTGTTCTCTCTAGAACCTTGGCCTATATATATATATATTGATTTTTATGGATATACATTTATAAATATGAAAATAAGTAGTATCAGATTAACCTCATATATATAAATGATAGGTTATATCATATATTGTTTTGTTTCTAAAATATGTAATGGATCATGGATGTAAGCAAAAACTCGGACCCGCACTACGCTCCTTCCTTTCATTTCTTGTATTAATTATCAGTTATTTATAATTTTTATAAAAAATCATCAATAAATAACGACATACTTTTAAAAATTAATAAAAGAGATTATGCAAGTTAGAATAAAACACAAGTTTAGAAAGTCATTTAATTTGACATAATTATATAAAATTAATCTATATCTTAATTTTATATGACATAAGCGAATAAAACAAAAAAAAAAACCTTGGCCTAATTAATCTTAATTTTTTGTTTTGTTTTGTTCGCTGCTGTCATATTATCCATAAACCATTACAGTAGTTGTCTAATTATCCAAAACCCGCTGCTGGTTGTATGGATTGGTAGTTCAGTTTATGTTGACGTAAGGCATAGTAGCCTTGGCCTTTTAGAACTATGTTTCCTTTTTTTCAGAAAAAAAATAACGTACTTTATATATATTAAACTTTTTCCAAAACAAGATTACAAGTTATAAACGTAGGAGGAATAGTATAATGTCATTCCTAAAACCTGACATAAAATATGTAATTTGTGAATAAACATGACTAAGGGGTGGTATTGTATCAAGATTTTTAAAGACTTTTAATGATTTTAAAAGTTATGGGGTATTCAATTCTAACTTTTAAAGAGTCTTTAAAAGTATGGTGTTATTCAATTAAAACTTTTAAGAAGTATTTAAAAGTAGGGTGGTATTGAATTTAGACATTTATAGACTCTTTATAAGTATCGTGTTATTCAAAAAGTCAATGATTTTTAATGACAATGACTTTTAATGACTTTTAACAAAAATTAATTATAACTACATCCCTAAGAAAAAAAGTCTTGAGTTTTTTGATAAGATTTCACATGACTTCTAATAATTCCATAAAAATCATCTTGAATAAAATTGTTTCATTGTATTTTTAACGATAGTGTTTAATTAATAATATGTTATTGACGGAAATTGAACTCGTGACAGTAGTTTATAAAATAATATATATGTTTAATAAAGATACGTTGTTGGTGTGATTCGAACTTGGAACCTATAATAGTATTTTAAATATTAGAAAAGGAATATTCTTTTAGCATTAAATCCGTCGGTTCTGATTTATTTATCTTAAAATCTAACGGTTGTTATTGAGTGTACCAAAAAAAGTGTACCAAACCGACAACCAAATATACCCTGTTTCGCTTATAATAATATAATAATTTTTTTAAAATTTCCTGTCGCTTTTCTTATATTTCTTCCTCTTCTTCCATCTCTTTTTCTTCCTCTTCTTGGTTTTCAATTTCCATATTTATATTCATTTTAATAAACAATATTATTGAGGGTGCGATCTTTTGCAATTTTGTAAAACTAGATCATCTTTTGCAATTTTGTAAAACTAGATCATAACACACAAAGTAAAATAAGAATTCATCAAACATTATAGTAATTGATGGGCGTATAAAATATCATGCTCGCAAAATTCACATAAAACACCAATTAAATAGCTTTGCATCATAAAAATATTGCTGGCTAATGACATAGCTCTTCACTTTCATTAGTTATGAATAGTGACAAATATAAAATTCTCAGATAAAAATATGCAATGAATACTCAATTTAGCAAGAAATATACCTTGTACTTAATTTTTTGGTGGCCGAATTAATCAGAAAACACACGATCGAAATTGGATTGCAGTAAAAAAAAGGTTAAAGGATTTCATAGCATAGGCTAATATATGATCTTTGTAGTTAGTCTAGTAAACCACAAAATCTATCAAAAAGTCTATGAAAGTTTTTAGAAGTCATTTTATTAGAAGTCATCAAAAGTATTTCAAAATTTTTAGTGACTCAACAAGAATCATTAAGAGTCATTAAAAGTCTATAAAATCCATAAAAGTCATTATCACAAGAATTGTCATTAAAAGTCATAATACGATACCACCCCCTAACACTTTCTCAAAATGTTTACATAAGGGTTAAGTATCAAATTGGTCACTGAAGTGGAAGCCATATATCAATTCGTTCACCGATCTTTACGGGATATCATTTGAATCATTAAAGTCATAATAAATATCAAATGGATATCTTTAAAATATACTCGAAAAGCAAAAATAATTTTTCATTGAGTTCTACACATTTTTCTTGAATGCTTCCATAACCAAACGAAAGGTTAATAATTCTAGTATTTCTGATAATATATTTAGATTTTTAAAAATTCATTTACAATTTATTTTTAATTTTATTGTCATTTTCCTTGTTTTAATTAAAAATAAATAGTAAATAAACTTTTTAAATTCTGAATATATTATCAAAAATACTGGAATTCATAATCTTTCATTTGATTATAGTAGCATTTAAGAAAAATGTGTAGAACTCAATGAAAAATTACTTTTACTTCCCGAGTACATATATACAGGTATTTGTTTGATACTTATTATGACTTTAATGACTCAAATGATACCCCGTAAAGATTGGTGAACAAATTGATATTTGGCTTCCACTTCAGTGACCACTTTGATACTTAACCCGTTTACATAATTGATTACAATTTTTAACAATTGTATCAAATACATATTTTCCTCTATTATCGTGAACTGCATCTATTAAAACTATCTATACTATTATATTAAAGCCGAAACATTGAAAGTTTTGGTTTTCTCCTAAGTTTTGGTTTTCACTCTAATTATTTAATTTTAAATTATTATAATATAAAACAAATCAAATGAATTCCGTTAAACCAATACAGAGTAGTATTTTATACTAAACCTCATCTGTGCAATCTTCATCAATTCAATACACAATCTTCTTCGGCTTTTCTCTTCTTTTTGAACACCATATATCAAACATAAATACTTTTCACATAGCCGTTAGATCTAATAATAAGGAATATTCTTTATTTAAATCCCTCTTCCAAAGATCAAGGTTCAAATCCCATCAACAACAAATTTACATTAAGATTTTATATTATTAATTCTAATAAATACATATCATTTATTAAGCTATTATTATTACTAATAAATTCGTAATAAATTATTCTCTATTTTATTTAATTATATAATTTTAAAAGTATTTAAAAGTAACCCGTGCTTCGCACGGGCTATAAGCTAGTGTTTTATTAATAGGAAAACAGTTGTTTTCGTGTGTCTAAACCAAATCAAAAACTTAAAAAACTTGAGGTTACAAACCAAAAAAGAAGGAATTTTTATCAGTATTTTAAACAATGCTAAGAGCATCTCCAACCACAAGAAATCCTTAGCTAAAATTAGATAAAAGATACCATAAATAAAAATTATAGAGATTATCTAAAAAAAACTTGAACTTCAATGGGTCAAAGCTGTTAGCTATAATTTTAGATAATTTCTACAGGTTGACTATATTTGTCGAACTTCTATATAGCTGTAAGAAATCTGTAAGAAGATTCCACATCATTTATTACCATATTGAAGTGATATATTCTATTTATAACAACCTAAATTATTAATAACATACTATTTTTAAAATATAGCCAACCAATATAGCTAATACCATTGAAGTAAAATGTCTTACAGATTCAACAAATTTTACATAATGTCCTACAGGTCCAATTTAGCCAACCAATTTTAGCTATTCCCGTTGGAGATGCTCTAAGTGAGTTAGTACGTGGTCTAAGAGCATCTCCAATGTTACATATCTATTAGCTAAAATTGATTACATGGCATAATTTTTAGATAATATGTGTATTTTTTCTTCTCCAACCATACTTCCTGTTAGATAAATTTTTAGATAAACATCTTGACATCCTCTATATTTGGAGGACATCTATAATACATAGATAATATCTATAATCCATTATCTCCACTTATATCGTGACACATCATCTATCTTATATATATATATATATATATATATATATAATATTAAAATAATAATAAAATATTATTTTTAAAATATAGCTATTCATTATAGCTAATACCATTGGAGTAAAACATCTTACAGTTCAGCAAACTTTTATATAATCAATATATAGCTAATGATTTTAGCTATTATCGTTGGATATGCTCTAAGTAGGATATAAAAGGTCCTGAGCTGTATTTTTAATACTAAAAATACATAATTTTATAGGATGGAAAGTACTATTTATTGATTTTAACTTGGGCTTTTTTCATAAATAAATAGGAAAAAGTAAATTTTTGCAAATTTACTATATTTAAGAATAGCTATTTGCAATATTACCAACCTAAGTTTCAAAATTGCAAAAATACTAGGTCCCCCCTCCTCCCTCACTTTCTCTCTCCTCCTGTCCAGGAAATCAGCCGACTTTTTTTTTTTTTTTTTTTTTTTTTTAAAGATGGGTGCTATTTTGGGTTGGATGGCCCCGCAGGGGAAATATTCAACTTAATGCAACCACATTCAACTAAATTCAACTAAATTTCTGATTTCAAGTTCCATTGTTCAATTGTCATTTTCGACCTCTTTTTTGAACTCTAATATATATATATATATATATTAGAGTTCAAAAAAGAGGTCGAAAATGACAATTGAAAAAAGGAACTTGAAATCAGAAACTGAATGCAACCACATTCAACCACATCAACTGCAACAGACTTCAAAACCATTTTTTAGTGTCTTCTTAAAATATCATCTTTTATCCCGAGTGAAAAAATGGGAGGTTTTCTGATGATTTTATAAAAGAATGTTTTGCTAAAATATTTCATATCTTTGTTTTGTGGATTTTATCCGTCTATCCCTCTGGTTGATAGTTAAACGAGAAAGTCGTTTGCAAAGATAACAAAAATATTGTACTTTTATGTCAAATTTACTTTTTTGTAGAAATAAACATACTTAAAATTCCTTTGAAGATCCAACCAACCACAACAGTTTTAGCTCCATTACTCCATGAGTATGCATGAGATAAATGATAATGATAATCAAAATGAGTTGATTAAAAATACTGAATTAGTAGAATATCCAAAAAATTTGGATAAGCTCAATAAGTGGGTTATACCCTCTGTTCCCTTTAGTCAAATTTATACTATTGGTATGTTTGATTTTAAATCTCGTCAGGTCATCAAAACGATGGAACAAACAATTAGAATTTCTGACACTAATCAAACAATTAGATTATTGAGTAAAAAAGATTTACTCCCTCATAAAGGTTATAATTTTATCCATATTGGATTAATTCAAATAGCCTTCAAACCCTTAACTTTGATGGGTTTAAATTCGAGTATTATGGCCCATGTTAGGGATGGGAGATGTAGAGATTTCAAACAATCTCTAGCTGCTTTAATAGAAACCAGTCTATGTCATGGACCAGTCTACTTTGATGTAGCTCCCAATTTGACACTATCTTTATCTGATAGTAATTTGTTAGATGCTATGCAACTGACAATACATACTAGTGGTTATAATTTTAAACCAGGTAGTGAGGTAATAGCCATATGCTATAGAATTTATTATAAGGTTTTAAATACCTTAAATCCTAAGGCTAGGCAATTTACCTTTCAAGGAACTACAACCTTAGTTCAAACCAATCTGTTAACCTCAAATGTAGCAACTAATAGGTTGATAAAATGGAAAGAGATTAATTTCCCAGAAACTTGGTCTCTTCCTCAAGAATTAGAACCAGAACCACAGGTCAATAAAGATATTGATCAGATAATTCAGACAACTGAAGGGGATGTAGAAATTAGATTTACTCCTCAAAGATCTATTAGATTACCTAGGACTACATCTGCTAGGTATTCCCATGCTAGTGATTATATCACAGCCCCTAGTGTACTAGATCCATCTAGAGCATCTACTTCTCAAATAAGAGAAGAGATAGAATCTGTAAACTCAATAAGAATTAGTCAAAATCAAATTCCAGAAGGAATTTATGAAAAGAGTAGAGAATCTCCTACTCAATCAGAAATGAGCTTCCATTTAAATGATTGATTTATCCCCAGGAAGTAGAATGAGAGAAATCCTTAATAAGGAATTTCAACAAGAAAAGCATGCCCAATTTAGGCAATGGTATTTTAAGAAATACTCTTCGAAAGACCTAGATAAATTCAAAGATGAATTTTATGAGTATATAGCTAAAACAGAAGATTATATACCTTTTGTAAATTGGTTTATAAAAACCTATCTTGATAACACTAAAAAAGAGATTTTAGTGTTACAAAGACCTTGGAAAACTCCAAAGGGAGAAACTGTTAATTCTCCATTTCCTCCCGAGCAAACAATTTGCTTAAATAATAATACAGAAGCTACAGCTTATACAAGTATTCAAAAGCTTGAAAATTCTCAAGCCACGGTAAAAGATTTAAATACGATTATTAAATCACAAAACTATACCAACACCTTTCTTGTTTGTTTAGGTGATCAATGTATAACATTAGAAAAAGAGATAATATCTCTTAAACAATTTATAGAAAACGAATTAAGTTCTATTAAAAAATTAATAGAAAAACAAAATCCAGAAACATCAGCCAATAAAGATAATATCCCTATGATTCAACCTCCTATTCCAATAAAAGGCTTTAAAATAGAACCTACTAGTGAAGAATTTTTGAAAATTCTTCAGCAAAAGATGAATAATCTTAATATATCAGTCTTGTCTAAAGACGATTCTTCTCAGCAATCTGATAATTCAGAACCTGGTGAAGAAATAGAAGAGATTAATGAATTAGCAACTATGTTTGCTAAACAAAAGATTAATAATGCGGAGATAAATCCTATTTATGCTCCAAAACCTTTGGAAAAATTCTATTACCAAAGACCTTCTCCTCAGGATCTTCTATTTGAAGAACCAGAATATATTCAAACTTCATATTCAGGAAAAGCTATCCATGAATGGAATATTGATGGCTTAAATGAAAAACAAATATTCGATGTCATACACCGAATAATGATGTATTCTACTGTTTGTAAACAAAATGGTAGCACTGATAGTGCGATAGCATCGTTTATAGCCACAGGATTTGTAGGACAAATCAGGGGATGGTGGGATCATTATTTTACCCAAGATCAGAGATTAGAAATTATTAATCATAAGAAAATTCTTAGTGTGGAAAATGGTGTCGTTACTACTGGAGAAGAAGATGCCGTCTACACTTTATGTCTAGCTATCCTACAACATTTTGTAGGAAGTAATATTCCTGTTGCTGAGAAGCTATGTACGCTTCTTCAAAATCTTAGATGTCCTTCTTTGACCCATTTTAGATGGTACAAAGATACATTTTTATCTAGAGTATATCAATTAGGAGAACCAAATTCGGTTCATTGGAAGTCTAAATTTATAGACGGTTTACCCCATCTTTTTGCAGAAAGGGTTAGACAATCCTTAAGAAATAAGAATGATGGAGTGAATATTAATTATAATTATCTAACATATGAAGAAATTGTTAGTCATTGTATTAACGAAGGATTAGCTTTATGTAATGACATAAAGTTAAGAAAACAGTTAAAAAAGCAAAAGCTTTCAGAGAAGCACCAGTTAGGTGAATTTTGTGATCAATTTGCTTTTGATATAGGAAAAATTCCTAGATTTCCAGAAAAGAAAAAGCAAAAAATAGCTTATAAAAAGAATAAACCTTATAAGAATAATTCTTATAAATCAAAATATCCTTTTAATAAGAATTCTTATAAAAAGAATTATAAGAAAAAATCTTATAATAAATTAGAGAAAAAACCTTTTGTTCCTAATAAAGGAAAAAGGAAAGCTAAAAGGATCGATATAACTTGTCATAAATGTGGCAAAGTTGGTCATTATGCCAACCAATGTTGGACTAAGAAAGCTCTTAATGAGATAGAGGATGAGCAATTACGCTCACAATTAGAAAAGGTTTTGCTTCATAGTTCTGAAGATGAAAGAGAATCTTCAGATAATGAGGATTTAGCCTTAATTTATGAAAGCTCTAGTGAATCTGATTCACAGGATTCTGATAACAATGATTGTCAGTGTAATGAGCTAAATTATTATAAATCTATAGTAGACATGAATGGATTAAATGTCTTAACGGCTGATCAAGATAGAGCCTTAAAAATTATAGATTCAATTACCGATTTTGAGCTTAAGAAGCAAATGCTCGAAGCCCTTATTAAAAACAATAAGGAGAAAGAAGCTCCCATAGTTATAGATGCACCTTACCAATTAAGTGAGGTATTAGAAAGATTTCAAAAATCTACTATTAAAGAAACTCCTGTTTCTTTAAATGATTTAAGAAAAGAAGTTAATTTATTAAAATCTGAAATTAATCAGATAAAACAGAATAATACTTTATTAACTCAGAGGATTACTTTATTAGAAAGTAAGCCTATTATTAATAGTAAATCAAAAGATATTCCCTCTTCTAGTAATACTAAAGAGACCGAATATTTAGCTCTATTAGAGCAAGTAACATCTCAAAGATGGTACATCAAAGTTACCTTAGTGGTAAGTCGAGAATTTATTCTCAAAGATGAGATAGCTCTTGTTGATAGTGGTGCCGACTTGAATTGTATTCAAGAAGGATTAATTCCTACCAAATATTTTGAGAAAACTACTCAATCTATATCCCATGCTGCTGGAGAAAAACTCCAAGTTAGCTATAAGCTTCCAAATACTTACATTTGCAATGAAGATATATGTCTTCCTACCTCTTTTATTCTAATAAAGAATATGAATCATAGAATAATTTTAGGAAACCCTTTCCTTCACAATATTATGCCCCTTAACAATGTTGATCCAAGTGGGATTTCTACCATAATAGAAGGAAAGAAAATAAAATTTGAATTTATTTCAGATCCTCAAACCCGTATAATTAATGAGGTTAAGGATCACCTTCTTAGTAAAGAAAATCAATTATGTTTTCTTAAAGAAGAAATAAAAGTTTTGAGCATTAATGAACAGCTCAAGAAGCCTGATATTAAAAATCAGATAAAAATCATAGAAACTCAATTCATTGAGGAAGTTTGTAATGATCTTCCTAATGCGTTTTGGGATCGTAAGAAACATGTTATTTCTCTTCCTTATATAGATGGTTTTAATGAAAACCAAATCCCTACAAAAGCTAGGCCAGCTCAAATGAATAAAGAATACTTAGAATTATGTAAAAAGGAGATTAATTCTCTTTTAGAAAGAGGCTTAATTAGAAAGTCTAAATCTCCTTGGAGTTGTACAGCATTTTATGTTAACAATGCTGCTGAAAAAGAAAGAGGTGTGCCAAGATTAGTTATTAATTATAAACCTCTTAATAAAGTTTTAAAATGGATTAGATATCCTATTCCTAACAAAAAAGATTTGTTAGACAGATTAAACGATGCTTTAATCTTTTCTAAATTTGATATGAAGTCAGGATATTGGCAAATTCAGATTAAAGAATCTGATAGATATAAAACAGCTTTTACAGTTCCTTTTGGACATTATGAATGGAATGTCTTACCATTTGGTCAGAAGAATGCTCCTTCTGAGTTTCAGAATATTATGAATGATATTTTCAATCCTTATTCTGAATTTATAATTGTTTATATAGATGATGTTTTAGTATTTTCTAAAACTATAGAGCAACATATTAAACACTTAAAAATATTTAAGAGTTTAATAAAAAATAATGGTTTAGTAATATCTGCCCCAAAAATGAAATTATTTCAAACTCAAGTTAGATTTTTGGGACATATGATAAATCAAGGAAAAATTATTTCTATAGACAGAAGTATAGAGTTTGCTTCTAAATTTCCTAATGAAATAACTGATAAAAAACAGTTACAAAGATTTTTGGGAAGTCTGAATTATATTTCAGAATATTATCAAGATCTAGCCAAAGATACAGCAATATTGTACTCTAGGCTTAAGAAAAAACCTGAACCTTGGACTGAGAATCATTCTCAGGCTATTCAAAAAATTAAATCTAAGGTAAAATGTTTACCTTGCTTATCTTTAGCAAATCCCAAGTATTTTAAAATTGTTGAAACAGATGCCTCCGATATAGGATATGGTGGTATTTTAAAGCAGGTTATCCCTGAAACTTCTAAAGAAGTTCTTGTTAGATTTACCTCAGGAAAATGGAATCCTACTCAGTCAAAATACTCGACTGTAAAGAAAGAAATGCTTTCTATAATTAAATGTGTTTCAAAATTTCAAGGTGATTTATTAAATCAAAAATTTTTATTAAGAATTGATTGTAGTTCAGTAAAATCAATTATTGAAAAAGATGTTAAAAATCTTGTAGCAAAACAAATTTTTGCAGGATGGCAAGCCCAGCTTTCAGCCTTTGAATTCGATATCCAATATATCAAAGGAGAAAATAATTCTCTTGCTGATTATTTAACCCGTGAATTTTTACAGGGAGATTAATGGCAACCCCTTCTAGGGGAAGAGGTCGCGGCGGATATGGCCGTGGTCGAGGTTATGGGAGTAACAATATGTTGCCCCGTGTAGAATCAACTGTTCCTCTAATAGGAGATTGGACAGTTTTTCATAATCGAGGGAGAAATCTGCAGCAATTACCTGCACCTCCAAAAAAGGAAGATATACCTTCCTCTTCTAATAGTAAGAAAACATCTTATAAAGATGCAGCGGTCAATGATGATCCACAGGAAAAAGAATATTTCGAAAATCCTGTTACAGAAACTATTATGTTTCTTGAAGAAGAAGATGTTCAAATGCACCAAGATGGTTGGTCATTAAGAACTAGGTACCTTGAATCAAGAGGATACCCAGGGCTTCAAAATCAAGCCAGACAGAATTTAGAGATTCTGTTAACAATTACCGAATCGGTAACTATCACTCATACTTTTCAAAATAGTAATCCTGAAAGTTTTATGAACTTCAGCAAATGCCATATCAATAAGATATTGCTACCCAGAGAATGGGGATTAAGTCCTAATACGGAGAAAGCTATCAGAATAGCTGGAGATAAATACATCTATTTCAATTACTGGGATTATATCCAAGCTTTTACTAAAGCTTTTTATTATCAAAACCCAAAGAACAAGCATTCTTGGTTCTTTTCGATAAATCCCGAAGTGTGTAATAAACACATTCCCAATTGGTTCTATGAATGGTGGTCAAAATTTGGACCCTCTCTGGAAATTTTGCCAGAAGAAATTTATAATCTATATGCTTCTTGGAGTGACAATAGTCCTTTGGTATCAAAATATACCAAATTGATTTATGGACAATGTCCTTTATTATTCTTTACCAAATTTCAAATCCCTTGGATTTGGAGGTGGTCTGTATCAATTGCAGAGGATAAAAAATTAAAGATCCCAATTCTCCAGAGAAATTTCTTCTTGAAATGGTGGACCAATATGTCCAAAGAAGATATTAAAATTATAGTTTCTAATATTCAGATTGATATTTCAACTGAAAAGGGAAAAGCTTCTACAGCTCCAAATGCTCAGCCCTCTTTGGCGAATTTAAGAGAGTATTTTCATCACAAATATCCCACAGAATCGGAACAGCAAATTATGGCTCGAGTCTTAGCATTCATGAAAGAACAATTTTTTAGTTCTTTCCCTTCTCAACCTTCTAGAGAAGAGGATCAGTCTATGAAGACTTCTTCATCACAGGGATCTCTGGATTCTAATACTTATAATTGTCTAGCAGGTGAATCTCAAGCTGAAGAACCTGTTCAAGAAAAAGAATCTGTTCAAGAAGAACCATCCCTAGAAGATTTCTGGGATGCTCTAGTTCAATTTGCAGTTCCTCAGGATCATCAGCCAAATAATTCTGGCCGAGGGAAAAAGCCTCAAAATTAATTATGTTTATGTTGGGACCAGCTTTTAAAAAATTGAAGAAAAAGGAGAGAAAAATCCAGCTCATTAAGGATCAAATAGATGCCTATTTTCTGCAGCAAGAAAATCTTTCTTGGAAAGAAAGAAGAAATAGGACTTCTCAGCAAATTCAAGAAGATTTCGAGATGGTTCGTCTTCTTCATAATTATCTGCAGCATAAAATTCAAAAGCAGAAATTATTAAAGCAAAGATTACTTTGGTCTCAGAATTTTACAGCTTGACAAGCAATAATGATTGCTTTTGAAGATTCCCAGCAATAATGGTTGCTTTTGAAGATAATGGAATCTGCTTTATTCAGTGGAGTTTGCAATTATATTTGCTTTTTTAGTTTCTTTGTATTTTAGTTTAAAGGTGTTTGTCTGTAAGAATTATTAAAGTGACGATGGGGCCCAAAGAGTGTACCCGGCTTCAATAATTCACCTTTATTAAAAGTTGTTTGTCTGTTTGTTATTATTATGTGTGTCTAGTCAGAACTTTAATCATAGAGTTCTCCCCAGTCTCTCTATATAAGAGACCTTTGTATTTTGAATTCAGTACGCTTGAATAATATTGTTTTTCTTTCCTTTCTCTCTAGCTCATGTGTTGAGCCCCCTTCTTACTTTAAATATTGTTTGTAAAAACTGCTTTCCTGCGTGATACCAAATAGGCGGAAGCAGGAAAGCAGTTTTTACAAACAATATTTAAAGTAAGAAGGGGGCTCAACACATGAGCTAGAGAGAAAGGAAGGAAAAACAATATTATTCAAGCGTACTGAATTCAAAATACAAAGGTCTCTTATATAGAGAGACTGGGGAGAACTCTATGATTAAAGTTCTGACTAGACACACATAATAATAACAAACAGACAAACAACTTTTAATAAAGGTGAATTATTGAAGCCGGGTACACTCTTTGGGCCCCATCGTCACTTTAATAATTCTTACAGACAAACACCTTTAAACTAAAATACAAAGAAACTAAAAAAGCAAATATAATTGCAAACTCCACTGAATAAAGCAGATTCCATTATCTTCAAAAGCAACCATTATTGCTTGTCAAGCTGTAAAATTCTGAGACCAAAGTAATCTTTGCTTTAATAATTTCTGCTTTTGAATTTTATGCTGCAGATAATTATGAAGAAGACGAACCATCTCGAAATCTTCTTGAATTTGCTGAGAAGTCCTATTTCTTCTTTCTTTCCAAGAAAGATTTTCTTGCTGCAGAAAATAGGCATCTATTTGATCCTTAATGAGCTGGATTTTTCTCTCCTTTTTCTTCAATTTTTTAAAAGCTGGTCCCAACATAAACATAATTAATTTTGAGGCTTTTTCCCTCGGCCAGAATTATTTGGCTGATGATCCTGAGGAACTGCAAATTGAACTAGAGCATCCCAGAAATCTTCTAGGGATGGTTCTTCTTGAACAGATTCTTTTTCTTGAACAGGTTCTTCAGCTTGAGATTCACCTGCTAGACAATTATAAGTATTAGAATCCAGAGATCCCTGTGATGAAGAAGTCTTCATAGACTGATCCTCTTCTCTAGAAGGTTGAGAAGGGAAAGAACTAAAAAATTGTTCTTTCATGAATGCTAAGACTCGAGCCATAATTTGCTGTTCCGATTCTGTGGGATATTTGTGATGAAAATACTCTCTTAAATTCGCCAAAGAGGGCTGAGCATTTGGAGCTGTAGAAGCTTTTCCCTTTTCAGTTGAAATATCAATCTGAATATTAGAAACTATAATTTTAATATCTTCTTTGGACATATTGGTCCACCATTTCAAGAAGAAATTTCTCTGGAGAATTGGGATCTTTAATTTTTTATCCTCTGCAATTGATACAGACCACCTCCAAATCCAAGGGATTTGAAATTTGGTAAAGAATAATAAAGGACATTGTCCATAAATCAATTTGGTATATTTTGATACCAAAGGACTATTGTCACTCCAAGAAGCATATAGATTATAAATTTCTTCTGGCAAAATTTCCAGAGAGGGTCCAAATTTTGACCACCATTCATAGAACCAATTGGGAATGTGTTTATTACACACTTCGGGATTTATCGAAAAGAACCAAGAATGCTTGTTCTTTGGGTTTTGATAATAAAAAGCTTTAGTAAAAGCTTGGATATAATCCCAGTAATTGAAATAGATGTATTTATCTCCAGCTATTCTGATAGCTTTCTCCGTATTAGGACTTAATCCCCATTCTCTGGGTAGCAATATCTTATTGATATGGCATTTGCTGAAGTTCATAAAACTTTCAGGATTACTATTTTGAAAAGTATGAGTGATAGTTACCGATTCGGTAATTGTTAACAGAATCTCTAAATTCTGTCTGGCTTGATTTTGAAGCCCTGGGTATCCTCTTGATTCAAGGTACCTAGTTCTTAATGACCAACCATCTTGGTGCATTTGAACATCTTCTTCTTCAAGAAACATAATAGTTTCTGTAACAGGATTTTCGAAATATTCTTTTTCCTGTGGATCATCATTGACTGCTGCATCTTTATAAGATGTTTTCTTACTATTAGAAGAGGAAGGTATATCTTCCTTTTTTGGAGGTGCAGGTAATTGCTGCAGATTTCTCCCTCGATTATGAAAAACTGTCCAATCTCCTATTAGAGGAACAGTTTATTCTATACGGGGCAACATATTGTTACTCCCATAACCTCGACCACGGCCATATCCGCCGCGACCTCTTCCCCTAGAAGGGGTTGCCATTAATCTCCCTGTAAAAATTCACGGGTTAAATAATCAGCAAGAGAATTATTTTCTCCTTTGATATATTGGATATCGAATTCAAAGGCTGAAAGCTGGGCTTGCCATCCTGCAAAAATTTGTTTTGCTACAAGATTTTTAACATCTTTTTCAATAATTGATTTTACTGAACTACAATCAATTCTTAATAAAAATTTTTGATTTAATAAATCACCTTGAAATTTTGAAACACATTTAATTATAGAAAGCATTTCTTTCTTTACAGTCGAGTATTTTGACTGAGTAGGATTCCATTTTCCTGAGGTAAATCTAACAAGAACTTCTTTAGAAGTTTCAGGGATAACCTGCTTTAAAATACCACCATATCCTATATCGGAGGCATCTGTTTCAACAATTTTAAAATACTTGGGATTTGCTAAAGATAAGCAAGGTAAACATTTTACCTTAGATTTAATTTTTTGAACAGCCTGAGAATGATTCTCAGTCCAAGGTTCAGGTTTTTTCTTAAGCCTAGAGTACAATATTGCTGTATCTTTGGCTAGATCTTGATAATATTCTGAAATATAATTCAGACTTCCCAAAAATCTTTGTAACTGTTTTTTATCAGTTATTTCATTAGGAAATTTAGAAGCAAACTCTATACTTCTGTCTATAGGAATAATTTTTCCTTGATTTATCATATGTCCCAAAAATCTAACTTGAGTTTGAAATAATTTCATTTTTGGGGCAGATATTACTAAACCATTATTTTTTATTAAACTCTTAAATATTTTTAAGTGTTTAATATGTTGCTCTATAGTTTTAGAAAATACTAAAACATCATCTATATAAACAATTATAAATTCAGAATAAGGATTGAAAATATCATTCATAATATTCTGAAACTCAGAAGGAGCATTCTTCTGACCAAATGGTAAGACATTCCATTCATAATGTCCAAAAGGAACTGTAAAAGCTGTTTTATATCTATCAGATTCTTTAATCTGAATTTGCCAATATCCTGACTTCATATCAAATTTAGAAAAGATTAAAGCATCGTTTAATCTGTCTAACAAATCTTTTTTGTTAGGAATAGGATATCTAATCCATTTTAAAACTTTATTAAGAGGTTTATAATTAATAACTAATCTTGGCACACCTCTTTCTTTTTCAGCAGCATTGTTAACATAAAATGCTGTACAACTCCAAGGAGATTTAGACTTTCTAATTAAGCCTCTTTCTAAAAGAGAATTAATCTCCTTTTTACATAATTCTAAGTATTCTTTATTCATTTGAGCTGGCCTAGCTTTTGTAGGGATTTGGTTTTCATTAAAACCATCTATATAAGGAAGAGAAATAACATGTTTCTTACGATCCCAAAACACATTAGGAAGATCATTACAAACTTCCTCAATGAATTGAGTTTCTATGATTTTTATCTGATTTTTAATATCAGGCTTCTTGAGCTGTTCATTAATGCTCAAAACTTTTATTTCTTCTTTAAGAAAACATAATTGATTTTCTTTACTAAGAAGGTGATCCTTAACCTCATTAATTATACGGGTTTGAGGATCTGAAATAAATTCAAATTTTATTTTCTTTCCTTCTATTATGGTAGAAATCCCACTTGGATCAACATTGTTAAGGGGCATAATATTGTGAAGGAAAGGGTTTCCTAAAATTATTCTATGATTCATATTCTTTATTAGAATAAAAGAGGTAGGAAGACATATATCTTCATTGCAAATGTAAGTATTTGGAAGCTTATAGCTAACTTGGAGTTTTTCTCCAGCAGCATGGGATATAGATTGAGTAGTTTTCTCAAAATATTTGGTAGGAATTAATCCTTCTTGAATACAATTCAAGTCGGCACCACTATCAACAAGAGCTATCTCATCTTTGAGAATAAATTCTCGACTTACCACTAAGGTAACTTTGATGTACCATCTTTGAGATGTTACTTGCTCTAATAGAGCTAAATATTCGGTCTCTTTAGTATTACTAGAAGAGGGAATATCTTTTGATTTACTATTAATAATAGGCTTACTTTCTAATAAAGTAATCCTCTGAGTTAATAAAGTATTATTCTGTTTTATCTGATTAATTTCAGATTTTAATAAATTAACTTCTTTTCTTAAATCATTTAAAGAAACAGGAGTTTCTTTAATAGTAGATTTTTGAAATCTTTCTAATACCTCACTTAATTGGTAAGGTGCATCTATAACTATGGGAGCTTCTTTCTCCTTATTGTTTTTAATAAGGGCTTCGAGCATTTGCTTCTTAAGCTCAAAATCGGTAATTGAATCTATAATTTTTAAGGCTCTATCTTGATCAGCCGTTAAGACATTTAATCCATTCATGTCTACTATAGATTTATAATAATTTAGCTCATTACACTGACAATCATTGTTATCAGAATCCTGTGAATCAGATTCACTAGAGCTTTCATAAATTAAGGCTAAATCCTCATTATCTGAAGATTCTCTTTCATCTTCAGAACTATGAAGCAAAACCTTTTCTAATTGTGAGCGTAATTGCTCATCCTCTATCTCATTAAGAGCTTTCTTAGTCCAACATTGGTTGGCATAATGACCAACTTTGCCACATTTATGACAAGTTATATCGATCCTTTTAGCTTTCCTTTTTCCTTTATTAGGAACAAAAGGTTTTTTCTCTAATTTATTATAAGATTTTTTCTTATAATTCTTTTTATAAGAATTCTTATTAAAAGGATATTTTGATTTATAAGAATTATTCTTATAAGGTTTATTCTTTTTATAAGCTATTTTTTGCTTTTTCTTTTCTGGAAATCTAGGAATTTTTCCTATATCAAAAGCAAATTGATCACAAAATTCACCTAACTGGTGCTTCTCTGAGAGCTTTTGCTTTTTTAACTGGTTTCTTAACTTTATGTCATTACATAAAGCTAATCCTTCGTTAATACAATGACTAACAATTTCTCCATATGTTAGATAATTATAATTAATATTCACTCCATCATTCTTATTTCTTAAGGATTGTCTAACCCTTTCTGCAAAAAGATGGGGTAAACCGTCTATAAATTTAGACTTCCAATGAACCGAATTTGGTTCTCCTAATTGATATACTCTAGATAAAAATGTATCTTTGTACCATCTAAAATGGGTCAAAGAAGGACATCTAAGATTTTGAAGAAGCGTACATAGCTTCTCAGCAACAGGAATATTACTTCCTACAAAATGTTGTAGGATAGCTAGACATAAAGTGTAGACGGCATCTTCTTCTCCAGTAGTAACGACACCATTTTCCACACTAAGAATTTTCTTATGATTAATAATTTCTAATCTCTGATCTTGGGTAAAATAATGATCCCACCATCCCCTGATTTGTCCTACAAATCCTGTGGCTATAAACGATGCTATCGCACTATCAGTGCTACCATTTTGTTTACAAACAGTAGAATACATCATTATTCGGTGTATGACATCGAATATTTGTTTTTCATTTAAGCCATCAATATTCCATTCATGGATAGCTTTTCCTGAATATGAAGTTTGAATATATTCTGGTTCTTCAAATAGAAGATCCTGAGGAGAAGGTCTTTGGTAATAGAATTTTTCCAAAGGTTTTGGAGCATAAATAGGATTTATCTCCGCATTATTAATCTTTTGTTTAGCAAACATAGTTGCTAATTCATTAATCTCTTCTATTTCTTCACCAGGTTCTGAATTATCAGATTGCTGAGAAGAATCGTCTTTAGACAAGACTGATATATTAAGATTATTCATCTTTTGCTGAAGAATTTTCAAAAATTCTTCACTAGTAGGTTCTATTTTAAAGCCTTTTATTGGAATAGGAGGTTGAATCATGGGGATATTATCTTTATTGGCTGATGTTTCTGGATTTTGTTTTTCTATTAATTTTTTAATAGAACTTAATTCGTTTTCTATAAATTGTTTAAGAGATATTATCTCTTTTTCTAATGTTATACATTGATCACCTAAACAAACAAGAAAGGTGTTGGTATAGTTTTGTGATTTAATAATCGTATTTAAATCTTTTACCGTGGCTTGAGAATTTTCAAGCTTTTGAATACTTGTATAAGCTGTAGCTTCTGTATTATTATTTAAGCAAATTGTTTGCTCGGGAGGAAATGGAGAATTAACAGTTTCTCCCTTTGGAGTTTTCCAAGGTCTTTGTAACACTAAAATCTCTTTTTTAGTGTTATCAAGATAGGTTTTTATAAACCAATTTACAAAAGGTATATAATCTTCTGTTTTAGCTATATACTCATAAAATTCATCTTTGAATTTATCTAGGTCTTTCGAAGAGTATTTCTTAAAATACCATTGTCTAAATTGGGCATGCTTTTCTTGTTGAAATTCCTTATTAAGGATTTCTCTCATTCTACTTCCTGGGGATAAATCAATCATTTAAATGGAAGCTCATTTCTGATTGAGTAGGAGATTCTCTACTCTTTTCATAAATTCCTTCTGGAATTTGATTTTGACTAATTCTTATTGAGTTTACAGATTCTATCTCTTCTCTTATTTGAGAAGTAGATGCTCTAGATGGATCTAGAACACTAGGGGCTGTGATATAATCACTAGCATGGGAATACCTAGCAGATGTAGTCCTAGGTAATCTAATAGATCTTTGAGGAGTAAATCTAATTTCTACATCCCCTTCAGTTGTCTGAATTATCTGATCAATATCTTTATTGACCTGTGGTTCTGGTTCTAATTCTTGAGGAAGAGACCAAGTTTCTGGGAAATTAATCTCTTTCCATTTTATCAACCTATTAGTTGCTACATTTGAGGTTAACAGATTGGTTTGAACTAAGGTTGTAGTTCCTTGAAAGGTAAATTGCCTAGCCTTAGGATTTAAGGTATTTAAAACCTTATAATAAATTCTATAGCATATGGCTATTACCTCACTACCTGGTTTAAAATTATAACCACTAGTATGTATTGTCAGTTGCATAGCATCTAACAAATTACTATCAGATAAAGATAGTGTCAAATTGGGAGCTACATCAAAGTAGACTGGTCCATGACATAGACTGGTTTCTATTAAAGCAGCTAGAGATTGTTTGAAATCGCTACATCTCCCATCCCTAACATGGGCCATAATACTCGAATTTAAACCCATCAAAGTTAAGGGTTTGAAGGCTATTTGAATTAATCCAATATGGATAAAATTATAACCTTTATGAGGGAGTAAATCTTTTTTACTCAATAATCTAATTGTTTGATTAGTGTCAGAAATTCTAATTGTTTGTTCCATCGTTTTGATGACCTGACGAGATTTAAAATCAAACATACCAATAGTATAAATTTGACTAAAGGGAACAGAGGGTATAACCCACTTATTGAGCTTATCCAAATTTTTTGGATATTCTACTAATTCAGCATTTTTAATCAACTCATTTTGATTATCATTATCATTTATCTCATGCATACTCATGGAGTAATGGAGCTAAAACTGTTGTGGTTGGTTGGATCTTCAAAGGAATTTTAAGTATGTTTATTTCTACAAAAAAGTAAATTTGACATAAAAGTACAATATTTTTGTTATCTTTGCAAACGACTTTCTCGTTTAACTATCAACCAGAGGGATAGACGGATAAAATCCACAAAACAAAGATATGAAATATTTTAGCAAAACATTCTTTTATAAAATCATCAGAAAACCTCCCATTTTTTCACTCGGGATAAAAGATGATATTTTAAGAAGACACTAAAATATTTCGATTTTTTGCCTTTTTTTTTTTTTTTTTTTTTTTTTACATACTTACTTAACCTTAAACATCCAACCTTCCACAACAGGGATTTAGCTACTGCAAAGCATTTAAAGAAATATAGAGATAATAGATTTGTACCTTTATCAGCAAGCTAATAATAAAGATGGCTCTGATACCAAATAGGCGGAAGCAGGAAAGCAGTTTTTACAAACAATATTTAAAGTAAGAAGGGGGCTCAACACATGAGCTAGAGAGAAAGGAAGGAAAAACAATATTATTCAAGCGTACTGAATTCAAAATACAAAGGTCTCTTATATAGAGAGACTGGGGAGAACTCTATGATTAAAGTTCTGACTAGACACACATAATATTAACAAACAGACAAACAACTTTTAATAAAGGTGAATTATTGAAGCCGGGTACACTCTTTGGGCCCCATCGTCACTTTAATAATTCTTACAGACAAACACCTTTAAACTAAAATACAAAGAAACTAAAAAAGCAAATATAATTGCAAACTCCACTGAATAAAGCAGATTCCATTATCTTCAAAAGCAACCATTATTGCTGGGAATCTTCAAAAGCAATCATTATTGCTTGTCAAGCTGTAAAATTCTGAGACCAAAGTAATCTTTGCTTTAATAATTTCTGCTTTTGAATTTTATGCTGCAGATAATTATGAAGAAGACGAACCATCTCGAAATCTTCTTGAATTTGCTGAGAAGTCCTATTTCTTCTTTCTTTCCAAGAAAGATTTTCTTGCTGCAGAAAATAGGCATCTATTTGATCCTTAATGAGCTGGATTTTTCTCTCCTTTTTCTTCAATTTTTTAAAAGCTGGTCCCAACATAAACATAATTAATTTTGAGGCTTTTTCCCTCGGCCAGAATTATTTGGCTGATGATCCTGAGGAACTGCAAATTGAACTAGAGCATCCCAGAAATCTTCTAGGGATGGCTCTTCTTGAACAGATTCTTTTTCTTGAACAGGTTCTTCAGCTTGAGATTCACCTGCTAGACAATTATAAGTATTAGAATCCAGAGATCCCTGTGATGAAGAAGTCTTCATAGACTGATCCTCTTCTCTAGAAGGTTGAGAAGGGAAAGAACTAAAAAATTGTTCTTTCATGAATGCTAAGACTCGAGCCATAATTTGCTGTTCCGATTCTGTGGGATATTTGTGATGAAAATACTCTCTTAAATTCGCCAAAGAGGGCTGAGCATTTGGAGCTGTAGAAGCTTTTCCCTTTTCAGTTGAAATATCAATCTGAATATTAGAAACTATAATTTTAATATCTTCTTTGGACATATTGGTCCACCATTTCAAGAAGAAATTTCTCTGGAGAATTGGGATCTTTAATTTTTTATCCTCTGCAATTGATACAGACCACCTCCAAATCCAAGGGATTTGAAATTTGGTAAAGAATAATAAAGGACATTGTCCATAAATCAATTTGGTATATTTTGATACCAAAGGACTATTGTCACTCCAAGAAGCATATAGATTATAAATTTCTTCTGGCAAAATTTCCAGAGAGGGTCCAAATTTTGACCACCATTCATAGAACCAATTGGGAATGTGTTTATTACACACTTCGGGATTTATCGAAAAGAACCAAGAATGCTTGTTCTTTGGGTTTTGATAATAAAAAGCTTTAGTAAAAGCTTGGATATAATCCCAGTAATTGAAATAGATGTATTTATCTCCAGCTATTCTGATAGCTTTCTCCGTATTAGGACTTAATCCCCATTCTCTGGGTAGCAATATCTTATTGATATGGCATTTGCTGAAGTTCATAAAACTTTCAGGATTACTATTTTGAAAAGTATGAGTGATAGTTACCGATTCGGTAATTGTTAACAGAATCTCTAAATTCTGTCTGGCTTGATTTTGAAGCCCTGGGTATCCTCTTGATTCAAGGTACCTAGTTCTTAATGACCAACCATCTTGGTGCATTTGAACATCTTCTTCTTCAAGAAACATAATAGTTTCTGTAACAGGATTTTCGAAATATTCTTTTTCCTGTGGATCATCATTGACTGCTGCATCTTTATAAGATGTTTTCTTACTATTAGAAGAGGAAGGTATATCTTCCTTTTTTGGAGGTGCAGGTAATTGCTGCAGATTTCTCCCTCGATTATGAAAAACTGTCCAATCCCCTATTAGAGGAACAGTTGATTCTACACGGGGCAACATATTGTTACTCCCATAACCTCGACCACGGCCATATCCGCCGCGACCTCTTCCCCTAGAAGGGGTTGCCATTAATCTCCCTGTAAAAATTCACGGGTTAAATAATCAGCAAGAGAATTATTTTCTCCTTTGATATATTGGATATCGAATTCAAAGGCTGAAAGCTGGGCTTGCCATCCTGCAAAAATTTGTTTTGCTACAAGATTTTTAACATCTTTTTCAATAATTGATTTTACTGAACTACAATCAATTCTTAATAAAAATTTTTGATTTAATAAATCACCTTGAAATTTTGAAACACATTTAATTATAGAAAGCATTTCTTTCTTTACAGTCGAGTATTTTGACTGAGTAGGATTCCATTTTCCTGAGGTAAATCTAACAAGAACTTCTTTAGAAGTTTCAGGGATAACCTGCTTTAAAATACCACCATATCCTATATCGGAGGCATCTGTTTCAACAATTTTAAAATACTTGGGATTTGCTAAAGATAAGCAAGGTAAACATTTTACCTTAGATTTAATTTTTTGAACAGCCTGAGAATGATTCTCAGTCCAAGGTTCAGGTTTTTTCTTAAGCCTAGAGTACAATATTGCTGTATCTTTGGCTAGATCTTGATAATATTCTGAAATATAATTCAGACTTCCCAAAAATCTTTGTAACTGTTTTTTATCAGTTATTTCATTAGGAAATTTAGAAGCAAACTCTATACTTCTGTCTATAGGAATAATTTTTCCTTGATTTATCATATGTCCCAAAAATCTAACTTGAGTTTGAAATAATTTCATTTTTGGGGCAGATATTACTAAACCATTATTTTTTATTAAACTCTTAAATATTTTTAAGTGTTTAATATGTTGCTCTATAGTTTTAGAAAATACTAAAACATCATCTATATAAACAATTATAAATTCAGAATAAGGATTGAAAATATCATTCATAATATTCTGAAACTCAGAAGGAGCATTCTTCTGACCAAATGGTAAGACATTCCATTCATAATGTCCAAAAGGAATTGTAAAAGCTGTTTTATATCTATCAGATTCTTTAATCTGAATTTGCCAATATCCTGACTTCATATCAAATTTAGAAAAGATTAAAGCATCGTTTAATCTGTCTAACAAATCTTTTTTGTTAGGAATAGGATATCTAATCCATTTTAAAACTTTATTAAGAGGTTTATAATTAATAACTAATCTTGGCACACCTCTTTCTTTTTCAGCAGCATTGTTAACATAAAATGCTGTACAACTCCAAGGAGATTTAGACTTTCTAATTAAGCCTCTTTCTAAAAGAGAATTAATCTCCTTTTTACATAATTCTAAGTATTCTTTATTCATTTGAGCTGGCCTAGCTTTTGTAGGGATTTGGTTTTCATTAAAACCATCTATATAAGGAAGAGAAATAACATGTTTCTTACGATCCCAAAACGCATTAGGAAGATCATTACAAACTTCCTCAATGAATTGAGTTTCTATGATTTTTATCTGATTTTTAATATCAGGCTTCTTGAGCTGTTCATTAATGCTCAAAACTTTTATTTCTTCTTTAAGAAAACATAATTGATTTTCTTTACTAAGAAGGTGATCCTTAACCTCATTAATTATACGGGTTTGAGGATCTGAAATAAATTCAAATTTTATTTTCTTTCCTTCTATTATGGTAGAAATCCCACTTGGATCAACATTGTTAAGGGGCATAATATTGTGAAGGAAAGGGTTTCCTAAAATTATTCTATGATTCATATTCTTTATTAGAATAAAAGAGGTAGGAAGACATATATCTTCATTGCAAATGTAAGTATTTGGAAGCTTATAGCTAACTTGGAGTTTTTCTCCAGCAGCATGGGATATAGATTGAGTAGTTTTCTCAAAATATTTGGTAGGAATTAATCCTTCTTGAATACAATTCAAGTCGGCACCACTATCAACAAGAGCTATCTCATCTTTGAGAATAAATTCTCGACTTACCACTAAGGTAACTTTGATGTACCATCTTTGAGATGTTACTTGCTCTAATAGAGCTAAATATTCGGTCTCTTTAGTATTACTAGAAGAGGGAATATCTTTTGATTTACTATTAATAATAGGCTTACTTTCTAATAAAGTAATCCTCTGAGTTAATAAAGTATTATTCTGTTTTATCTGATTAATTTCAGATTTTAATAAATTAACTTCTTTTCTTAAATCATTTAAAGAAACAGGAGTTTCTTTAATAGTAGATTTTTGAAATCTTTCTAATACCTCACTTAATTGGTAAGGTGCATCTATAACTATGGGAGCTTCTTTCTCCTTATTGTTTTTAATAAGGGCTTCGAGCATTTGCTTCTTAAGCTCAAAATCGGTAATTGAATCTATAATTTTTAAGGCTCTATCTTGATCAGCCGTTAAGACATTTAATCCATTCATGTCTACTATAGATTTATAATAATTTAGCTCATTACACTGACAATCATTGTTATCAGAATCCTGTGAATCAGATTCACTAGAGCTTTCATAAATTAAGGCTATATCCTCATTATCTGAAGATTCTCTTTCATCTTCAGAACTATGAAGCAAAACCTTTTCTAATTGTGAGCGTAATTGCTCATCCTCTATCTCATTAAGAGCTTTCTTAGTCCAACATTGGTTGGCATAATGACCAACTTTGCCACATTTATGACAAGTTATATCGATCCTTTTAGCTTTCCTTTTTCCTTTATTAGGAACAAAAGGTTTTTTCTCTAATTTATTATAAGATTTTTTCTTATAATTCTTTTTATAAGAATTCTTATTAAAAGGATATTTTGATTTATAAGAATTATTCTTATAAGGTTTATTCTCTTTATAAGCTATTTTTTGCTTTTTCTTTTCTGGAAATCTAGGAATTTTTCCTATATCAAAAGCAAATTGATCACAAAATTCACCTAACTGGTGCTTCTCTGAAAGCTTTTGCTTTTTTAACTGGTTTCTTAACTTTATGTCATTACATAAAGCTAATCCTTCGTTAATACAATGACTAACAATTTCTCCATATGTTAGATAATTATAATTAATATTCACTCCATCATTCTTATTTCTTAAGGATTGTCTAACCCTTTCTGCAAAAAGATGGGGTAAACCGTCTATAAATTTAGACTTCCAATGAACCGAATTTGGTTCTCCTAATTGATATACTCTAGATAAAAATGTATCTTTGTACCATCTAAAATGGGTCAAAGAAGGACATATAAGATTTTGAAGAAGCGTACATAGCTTCTCAGCAACAGGAATATTACTTCCTACAAAATGTTGTAGGATAGCTAGACATAAAGTGTAGACGGCATCTTCTTCTCCAGTAGTAACGACACCATTTTCCACACTAAGAATTTTCTTATGATTAATAATTTCTAATCTCTGATCTTGGGTAAAATAATGATCCCACCATCCCCTGATTTGTCCTACAAATCCTGTGGCTATAAACGATGCTATCGCACTATCAGTGCTACCATTTTGTTTACAAACAGTAGAATACATCATTATTCGGTGTATGACATCGAATATTTGTTTTTCATTTAAGCCATCAATATTCCATTCATAGATAGCTTTTCCTGAATATGAAGTTTGAATATATTCTGGTTCTTCAAATAGAAGATCCTGAGGAGAAGGTCTTTGGTAATAGAATTTTTCCAAAGGTTTTGGAGCATAAATAGGATTTATCTCCGCATTATTAATCTTTTGTTTAGCAAACATAGTTGCTAATTCATTAATCTCTTCTATTTCTTCACCAGGTTCTGAATTATCAGATTGCTGAGAAGAATCGTCTTTAGACAAGACTGATATATTAAGATTATTCATCTTTTGCTGAAGAATTTTCAAAAATTCTTCACTAGTAGGTTCTATTTTAAAGCCTTTTATTGGAATAGGAGGTTGAATCATAGGGATATTATCTTTATTGGCTGATGTTTCTGGATTTTGTTTTTCTATTAATTTTTTAATAGAACTTAATTCGTTTTCTATAAATTGTTTAAGAGATATTATCTCTTTTTCTAATGTTATACATTGATCACCTAAACAAACAAGAAAGGTGTTGGTATAGTTTTGTGATTTAATAATCGTATTTAAATCTTTTACCGTGGCTTGAGAATTTTCAAGCTTTTGAATACTTGTATAAGCTGTAGCTTCTGTATTATTATTTAAGCAAATTGTTTGCTCGGGAGGAAATGGAGAATTAACAGTTTCTCCCTTTGGAGTTTTCCAAGGTCTTTGTAACACTAAAATCTCTTTTTTAGTGTTATCAAGATAGGTTTTTATAAACCAATTTACAAAAGGTATATAATCTTCTGTTTTAGCTATATACTCATAAAATTCATCTTTGAATTTATCTAGGTCTTTCGAAGAGTATTTCTTAAAATACCATTGCCTAAATTGGGCATGCTTTTCTTGTTGAAATTCCTTATTAAGGATTTCTCTCATTCTACTTCCTGGGGATAAATCAATCATTTAAATGGAAGCTCATTTCTGATTGAGTAGGAGATTCTCTACTCTTTTCATAAATTCCTTCTGGAATTTGATTTTGACTAATTCTTATTGAGTTTACAGATTCTATCTCTTCTCTTATTTGAGAAGTAGATGCTCTAGATGGATCTAGAACACTAGGGGCTGTGATATAATCACTAGCATGGGAATACCTAGCAGATGTAGTCCTAGGTAATCTAATAGATCTTTGAGGAGTAAATCTAATTTCTACATCCCCTTCAGTTGTCTGAATTATCTGATCAATATCTTTATTGACCTGTGGTTCTGGTTCTAATTCTTGAGGAAGAGACCAAGTTTCTGGGAAATTAATCTCTTTCCATTTTATCAACCTATTAGTTGCTACATTTGAGGTTAACAGATTGGTTTGAACTAAGGTTGTAGTTCCTTGAAAGGTAAATTGCCTAGCCTTAGGATTTAAGGTATTTAAAACCTTATAATAAATTCTATAGCATATGGCTATTACCTCACTACCTGGTTTAAAATTATAACCACTAGTATGTATTGTCAGTTGCATAGCATCTAACAAATTACTATCAGATAAAGATAGTGTCAAATTGGGAGCTACATCAAAGTAGACTGGTCCATGACATAGACTGGTTTCTATTAAAGCAGCTAGAGATTGTTTGAAATCTCTACATCTCCCATCCCTAACATGGGCCATAATACTCGAATTTAAACCCATCAAAGTTAAGGGTTTGAAGGCTATTTGAATTAATCCAATATGGATAAAATTATAACCTTTATGAGGGAGTAAATCTTTTTTACTCAATAATCTAATTGTTTGATTAGTGTCAGAAATTCTAATTGTTTGTTCCATCGTTTTGATGACCTGACGAGATTTAAAATCAAACATACCAATAGTATAAATTTGACTAAAGGGAACAGAGGGTATAACCCACTTATTGAGCTTATCCAAATTTTTTGGATATTCTACTAATTCAGCATTTTTAATCAACTCATTTTGATTATCATTATCATTTATCTCATGCATACTCATGGAGTAATGGAGCTAAAACTGTTGTGGTTGGTTGGATCTTCAAAGGAATTTTAAGTATGTTTATTTCTACAAAAAAGTAAATTTGACATAAAAGTACAATATTTTTGTTATCTTTGCAAACGACTTTCTCGTTTAACTATCAACCAAAGGGATAGACGGATAAAATCCACAAAACAAAGATATGAAATATTTTAGCAAAACATTCTTTTATAAAATCATCAGAAAACCTCCCATTTTTTCACTCGGGATAAAAGATGATATTTTAAGAAGACACTAAAATATTTCGATTTTTTGCCTTTTTTTTTTTTTTTTTTTTTTTTTTTTTTTTTACATACTTACTTAACCTTAAACATCCAACCTTCCACAACAGGGATTTAGCTACTGCAAAGCATTTAAAGAAATATAGAGATAATAGATTTGTACCTTTATCAGCAAGCTAATAATAAAGATGGCTCTGATACCAAATAGGCGGAAGCAGGAAAGCAGTTTTTACAAACAATATTTAAAGTAAGAAGGGGGCTCAACACATGAGCTAGAGAGAAAGGAAGGAAAAACAATATTATTCAAGCGTACTGAATTCAAAATACAAAGGTCTCTTATATAGAGAGATTGGGGAGAACTCTATGATTAAAGTTCTGACTAGACACACATAATAATAACTTTTCTAATTGTGAGCGTAATTGCTCATCCTCTATCTCATTAAGAGCTTTCTTAGTCCAACATTGGTTGGCATAATCTAATAGATCTTTGAGGAGTAAATCTAATTTCTACATCCCCTTCAGTTGTCTGAATTATCTGATCAATATCTTTATTGACCTGTGGTTCTGGTTCTAATTCTTGAGGAAGAGACCAAGTTTCTGGGAAATTAATCTCTTTCCATTTTATCAACCTATTAGTTGCTACATTTGAGGTTAACAGATTGGTTTGAACTAAGGTTGTAGTTCCTTGAAAGGTAAATTGCCTAGCCTTAGGATTTAAGGTATTTAAAACCTTATAATATCCGCCGCGACCTCTTCCCCTAGAAGGGGTTGCCATTAATCTCCCTGTAAAAATTCACGGGTTAAATAATCAGCAAGAGAATTATTTTCTCCTTTGATATATTGGATATCGAATTCAAAGGATGAAAGCTGGGCTTGCCATCCTGCAAAAATTTGTTTTGCTACAAGATTTTTAACATCTTTTTCAATAATTGATTTTACTGAACTACAATCAATTCTTAATAAAAAATTTTGATTTAATAAATCACCTTGAAATTTTGAAACACATTTAATTATAGAAAGCATTTCTTTCTTTACAGTCGAGTATTTTGACTGAGTAGGATTCCATTTTCCTGAGGTAAATCTAACAAGAACTTCTTTAGAAGTTTCAGGGATAACCTGCTTTAAAATACCACCATATCCTATATCGGAGGCATCTGTTTCAACAATTTTAAAATACTTGGGATTTGCTAAAGATAAGCAAGGTAAACATTTTACCTTAGATTTAATTTTTTGAACAGCCTGAGAATGATTCTCAGTCCAAGGTTCAGGTTTTTTCTTAAGCCTAGAGTACAATATTGCTGTATCTTTGGCTAGATCTTGATAATATTCTGAAATATAATTCAGACTTCCCAAAAATCTTTGTAACTGTTTTTTATCAGTTATTTCATTAGGAAATTTAGAAGCAAACTCTATACTTCTGTCTATAGGAATAATTTTTCCTTGATTTATCATATGTCCCAAAAATCTAACTTGAGTTTGAAATAATTTCATTTTTGGGGCAGATATTACTAAACCATTATTTTTTATTAAACTCTTAAATATTTTTAAGTGTTTAATATGTTGCTCTATAGTTTTAGAAAATACTAAAACATCATCTATATAAAAAATTATAAATTCAGAATAAGGATTGAAAATATCATTCATAATATTCTGAAACTCAGAAGGAGCATTCTTCTGACCAAATGGTAAGACATTCCATTCATAATGTCCAAAAGGAACTGTAAAAGCTGTTTTATATCTATCAGATTCTTTAATCTGAATTTGCCAATATCCTGACTTCATATCAAATTTAGAAAAGATTAAAGCATCGTTTAATCTGTCTAACAAATCTTTTTTGTTAGGAATAGGATATCTAATCCATTTTAAAACTTTATTAAGAGGTTTATAATTAATAACTAATCTTGGCACACCTCTTTCTTTTTCAGCAGCATTGTTAACATAAAATGCTGTACAACTCCAAGGAGATTTAGACTTTCTAATTAAGCCTCTTTCTAAAAGAGAATTAATCTCCTTTTTACATAATTCTAAGTATTCTTTATTCATTTGAGTTGGCCTAGCTTTTGTAGGGATTTGGTTTTCATTAAAACCATCTATATAAGGAAGAGAAATAACATGTTTCTTACGATCCCAAAACGCATTAGGAAGATCATTACAAACTTCCTCAATGAATTGAGTTTCTATGATTTTTATCTGATTTTTAATATCAGGCTTCTTGAGCTGTTCATTAATGCTCAAAACTTTTATTTCTTCTTTAAGAAAACATAATTGATTTTCTTTACTAAGAAGGTGATCCTTAACCTCATTAATTATACGGGTTTGAGGATCTGAAATAAATTCAAATTTTATTTTCTTTCCTTCTATTATGGTAGAAATCCCACTTGGATCAACATTGTTAAGGGGCATAATATTGTGAAGGAAAGGGTTTCCTAAAATTATTCTATGATTCATATTCTTTATTAGAATAAAAGAGGTAGGAAGACATATATCTTCATTGCAAATGTAAGTATTTGGAAGCTTATAGCTAACTTGGAGTTTTTCTCCAGCAGCATGGGATATAGATTGAGTAGTTTTCTCAAAATATTTGGTAGGAATTAATCCTTCTTGAATACAATTCAAGTCGGCACCACTATCAACAAGAGCTATCTCATCTTTGAGAATAAATTCTCGACTTACCACTAAGGTAACTTTGATGTACCATCTTTGAGATGTTACTTGCTCTAATAGAGCTAAATATTCGGTCTCTTTAGTATTACTAGAAGAGGGAATATCTTTTGATTTACTATTAATAATAGGCTTACTTTCTAATAAAGTAATCCTCTGAGTTAATAAAGTATTATTCTGTTTTATCTGATTAATTTCAGATTTTAATAAATTAACTTCTTTTCTTAAATCATTTAAAGAAACAGGAGTTTCTTTAATAGTAGATTTTTGAAATCTTTCTAATACCTCACTTAATTGGTAAGGTGCATCTATAACTATGGGAGCTTCTTTCTCCTTATTGTTTTTAATAAGGGCTTCGAGCATTTGCTTCTTAAGCTCAAAATCGGTAATTGAATCTATAATTTTTAAGGCTCTATCTTGATCAGCCGTTAAGACATTTAATCCATTCATGTCTACTATAGATTTATAATAATTTAGCTCATTACACTGACAATCATTGTTATCAGAATCCTGTGAATCAGATTCACTAGAGCTTTCATAAATTAAGGCTAAATCCTCATTATCTGAAGATTCTCTTTCATCTTCAGAACTATGAAGCAAAACCTTTTCTAATTGTGAGCGTAATTGCTCATCCTCTATCTCATTAAGAGCTTTCTTAGTCCAACATTGGTTGGCATAATGACCAACTTTGCCACATTTATGACAAGTTATATCGATCCTTTTAGCTTTCCTTTTTCCTTTATTAGGAACAAAAGGTTTTTTCTCTAATTTATTATAAGATTTTTTCTTATAATTCTTTTTATAAGAATTCTTATTAAAAGGATATTTTGATTTATAAGAATTATTCTTATAAGGTTTATTCTCTTTATAAGCTATTTTTTGCTTTTTCTTTTCTGGAAATCTAGGAATTTTTCCTATATCAAAAGCAAATTGATCACAAAATTCACCTAACTGGTGCTTCTCTGAAAGCTTTTGCTTTTTTAACTGGTTTCTTAACTTTATGTCATTACATAAAGCTAATCCTTCGTTAATACAATGACTAACAATTTCTCCATATGTTAGATAATTATAATTAATATTCACTCCATCATTCTTATTTCTTAAGGATTGTCTAACCCTTTCTGCAAAAAGATGGGGTAAACCGTCTATAAATTTAGACTTCCAATGAACCGAATTTGGTTCTCCTAATTGATATACTCTAGATAAAAATGTATCTTTGTACCATCTAAAATGGGTCAAAGAAGGACATCTAAGATTTTGAAGAAGCGTACATAGCTTCTCAGCAACAGGAATATTACTTCCTACAAAATGTTGTAGGATAGCTAGACATAAAGTGTAGACGGCATCTTCTTCTCCAGTAGTAACGACACCATTTTCCACACTAAGAATTTTCTTATGATTAATAATTTCTAATCTCTGATCTTGGGTAAAATAATGATCCCACCATCCCCTGATTTGTCCTACAAATCCTGTGGCTATAAACGATGCTATCGCACTATCAGTGCTACCATTTTGTTTACAAACAGTAGAATACATCATTATTCGGTGTATGACATCGAATATTTGTTTTTCATTTAAGCCATCAATATTCCATTCATAGATAGCTTTTCCTGAATATGAAGTTTGAATATATTCTGGTTCTTCAAATAGAAGATCCTGAGGAGAAGGTCTTTGGTAATAGAATTTTTCCAAAGGTTTTGGAGCATAAATAGGATTTATCTCCGCATTATTAATCTTTTGTTTAGCAAACATAGTTGCTAATTCATTAATCTCTTCTATTTCTTCACCAGGTTCTGAATTATCAGATTGCTGAGAAGAATCGTCTTTAGACAAGACTGATATATTAAGATTATTCATCTTTTGCTGAAGAATTTTCAAAAATTCTTCACTAGTAGGTTCTATTTTAAAGCCTTTTATTGGAATAGGAGGTTGAATCATAGGGATATTATCTTTATTGGCTGATGTTTCTGGATTTTGTTTTTCTATTAATTTTTTAATAGAACTTAATTCGTTTTCTATAAATTGTTTAAGAGATATTATCTCTTTTTCTAATGTTATACATTGATCACCTAAACAAACAAGAAAGGTGTTGGTATAGTTTTGTGATTTAATAATCGTATTTAAATCTTTTACCGTGGCTTGAGAATTTTCAAGCTTTTGAATACTTGTATAAGCTGTAGCTTCTGTATTATTATTTAAGCAAATTGTTTGCTCGGGAGGAAATGGAGAATTAACAGTTTCTCCCTTTGGAGTTTTCCAAGGTCTTTGTAACACTAAAATCTCTTTTTTAGTGTTATCAAGATAGGTTTTTATAAACCAATTTACAAAAGGTATATAATCTTCTGTTTTAGCTATATACTCATAAAATTCATCTTTGAATTTATCTAGGTCTTTCGAAGAGTATTTCTTAAAATACCATTGCCTAAATTGGGCATGCTTTTCTTGTTGAAATTCCTTATTAAGGATTTCTCTCATTCTACTTCCTGGGGATAAATCAATCATTTAAATGGAAGCTCATTTCTGATTGAGTAGGAGATTCTCTACTCTTTTCATAAATTCCTTCTGGAATTTGATTTTGACTAATTCTTATTGAGTTTACAGATTCTATCTCTTCTCTTATTTGAGAAGTAGATGCTCTAGATGGATCTAGAACACTAGGGGCTGTGATATAATCACTAGCATGGGAATACCTAGCAGATGTAGTCCTAGGTAATCTAATAGATCTTTGAGGAGTAAATCTAATTTCTACATCCCCTTCAGTTGTCTGAATTATCTGATCAATATCTTTATTGACCTGTGGTTCTGGTTCTAATTCTTGAGGAAGAGACCAAGTTTCTGGGAAATTAATCTCTTTCCATTTTATCAACCTATTAGTTGCTACATTTGAGGTTAACAGATTGGTTTGAACTAAGGTTGTAGTTCCTTGAAAGGTAAATTGCCTAGCCTTAGGATTTAAGGTATTTAAAACCTTATAATAAATTCTATAGCATATGGCTATTACCTCACTACCTGGTTTAAAATTATAACCACTAGTATGTATTGTCAGTTGCATAGCATCTAACAAATTACTATCAGATAAAGATAGTGTCAAATTGGGAGCTACATCAAAGTAGACTGGTCCATGACATAGACTGGTTTCTATTAAAGCAGCTAGAGATTGTTTGAAATCTCTACATCTCCCATCCCTAACATGGGCCATAATACTCGAATTTAAACCCATCAAAGTTAAGGGTTTGAAGGCTATTTGAATTAATCCAATATGGATAAAATTATAACCTTTATGAGGGAGTAAATCTTTTTTACTCAATAATCTAATTGTTTGATTAGTGTCAGAAATTCTAATTGTTTGTTCCATCGTTTTGATGACCTGACGAGATTTAAAATCAAACATACCAATAGTATAAATTTGACTAAAGGGAACAGAGGGTATAACCCACTTATTGAGCTTATCCAAATTTTTTTGGATATTCTACTAATTCAGCATTTTTAATCAACTCATTTTGATTATCATTATCATTTATCTCATGCATACTCATGGAGTAATGGAGCTAAAACTGTTGTGGTTGGTTGGATCTTCAAAGGAATTTTAAGTATGTTTATTTCTACAAAAAAGTAAATTTGACATAAAAGTACAATATTTTTGTTATCTTTGCAAACGACTTTCTCGTTTAACTATCAACCAGAGGGATAGACGGATAAAATCCACAAAACAAAGATATGAAATATTTTAGCAAAACATTCTTTTATAAAATCATCAGAAAACCTCCCATTTTTTCACTCGGGATAAAAGATGATATTTTAAGAAGACACTAAAATATTTCGATTTTTTGCCTTTTTTTTTTTTTTTACATACTTACTTAACCTTAAACATCCAACCTTCCACAACAGGGATTTAGCTACTGCAAAGCATTTAAAGAAATATAGAGATAATAGATTTGTACCTTTATCAGCAAGCTAATAATAAAGATGGCTCTGATACCAAATAGGCGGAAGCAGGAAAGCAGTTTTTACAAACAATATTTAAAGTAAGAAGGGGGCTCAACACATGAGCTAGAGAGAAAGGAAGGAAAAACAATATTATTCAAGCGTACTGAATTCAAAATACAAAGGTCTCTTATATAGAGAGACTGGGGAGAACTCTATGATTAAAGTTCTGACTAGACACACATAATAATAACAAACAGACAAACAACTTTTAATAAAGGTGAATTATTGAAGCCGGGTACACTCTTTGGGCCCCATCGTCACTTTAATAATTCTTACAGACAAACACCTTTAAACTAAAATACAAAGAAACTAAAAAAGCAAATATAATTGCAAACTCCACTGAATAAAGCAGATTCCATTATCTTCAAAAGCAACCATTATTGCTGGGAATCTTCAAAAGCAATCATTATTGCTTGTCAAGCTGTAAAATTCTGAGACCAAAGTAATCTTTGCTTTAATAATTTCTGCTTTTGAATTTTATGCTGCAGATAATTATGAAGAAGACGAACCATCTCGAAATCTTCTTGAATTTGCTGAGAAGTCCTATTTCTTCTTTCTTTCCAAGAAAGATTTTCTTGCTGCAGAAAATAGGCATCTATTTGATCCTTAATGAGCTGGATTTTTCTCTCCTTTTTCTTCAATTTTTTAAAAGCTGGTCCCAACATAAACATAATTAATTTTGAGGCTTTTTCCCTCGGCCAGAATTATTTGGCTGATGATCCTGAGGAACTGCAAATTGAACTAGAGCATCCCAGAAATCTTCTAGGGATGGTTCTTCTTGAACAGATTCTTTTTCTTGAACAGGTTCTTCAGCTTGAGATTCACCTGCTAGACAATTATAAGTATTAGAATCCAGAGATCCCTGTGATGAAGAAGTCTTCATAGACTGATCCTCTTCTCTAGAAGGTTGAGAAGGGAAAGAACTAAAAAATTGTTCTTTCATGAATGCTAAGACTCGAGCCATAATTTGCTGTTCCGATTCTGTGGGATATTTGTGATGAAAATACTCTCTTAAATTCGCCAAAGAGGGCTGAACATTTGGAGCTGTAGAAGCTTTTCCCTTTTCAGTTGAAATATCAATCTGAATATTAGAAACTATAATTTTAATATCTTCTTTGGACATATTGGTCCACCATTTCAAGAAGAAATTTCTCTGGAGAATTGGGATCTTTAATTTTTTATCCTCTGCAATTGATACAGACCACCTCCAAATCCAAGGGATTTGAAATTTGGTAAAGAATAATAAAGGACATTGTCCATAAATCAATTTGGTATATTTTGATACCAAAGGACTATTGTCACTCCAAGAAGCATATAGATTATAAATTTCTTCTGGCAAAATTTCCAGAGAGGGTCCAAATTTTGACCACCATTCATAGAACCAATTGGGAATGTGTTTATTACACACTTCGGGATTTATCGAAAAGAACCAAGAATGCTTGTTCTTTGGGTTTTGATAATAAAAAGCTTTAGTAAAAGCTTGGATATAATCCCAGTAATTGAAATAGATGTATTTATCTCCAGCTATTCTGATAGCTTTCTCCGTATTAGGACTTAATCCCCATTCTCTGGGTAGCAATATCTTATTGATATGGCATTTGCTGAAGTTCATAAAACTTTCAGGATTACTATTTTGAAAAGTATGAGTGATAGTTACCGATTCGGTAATTGTTAACAGAATCTCTAAATTCTGTCTGGCTTGATTTTGAAGCCCTGGGTATCCTCTTGATTCAAGGTACCTAGTTCTTAATGACCAACCATCTTGGTGCATTTGAACATCTTCTTCTTCAAGAAACATAATAGTTTCTGTAACAGGATTTTCGAAATATTCTTTTTCCTGTGGATCATCATTGACTGCTGCATCTTTATAAGATGTTTTCTTACTATTAGAAGAGGAAGGTATATCTTCCTTTTTTGGAGGTGCAGGTAATTGCTGCAGATTTCTCCCTCGATTATGAAAAACTGTCCAATCTCCTATTAGAGGAACAGTTGATTCTACACGGGGCAACATATTGTTACTCCCATAACCTCGACCGCGGCGGATATATATATATATATATATATATATATATATATATATATATTAGAGTTCAAAAAAGAGGTCGAAAATGACAACTGACAAATGAAACTTGAAATCAGTAACTGAATTCAGTTGAATATGCTCCTGCTGGGCCTTGCAACCCAAAACCACCAAAATTAAGGTGGACTGCTTTTGGGTTCCAAGGCCCCGCAGGGGCATATTCAACTAAAGTTGAATGTGGTTGCATTTGGTTGAATATTGCCCCTGGCGGGGCCTTGCAACCCAAATCCACCAAAATCACCCACCTTTAAAAAAGTTGAATGTGGTTGCATTTGGTTGAATATTGCCCCTGGCGGGGCCTTGCAACCCAAATCCACCAAAATCACCCACCTTTAAAAAAGTTGAATGTGGTTGCATTTGGTTGAATATTGCCCCTGGCGGGGCCTTGCAACCCAAATCCACCAAAATCACCCACCTTTAAAAAAGTTGAATGTGGTTGCATTTGGTTGAATATTGCCCCTGGCGGGGCCTTGCAACCCAAATCCACCAAAATCTTAAAAAGTTGAATGTGGTTGCATTTAGTTGAATGTGGTTAATGTGGTTGCATTAAGTTGAATATGCCCCTGCGGGGCCATGCAACCCAAAATCATCCCACATTTAAAAAAAAAAATGGTTTTGAAGTCTGTTGTAGTTGATGTGGTTGAATGTGGTTGCATTCAGTTGCTGATTTCAAGTTCCATTTTTCAGTTGTCATTTTCGACCTCTTTTTTGAACTCTAATATATATATATTAGAGTTCAAAAAAGAGGTCGAAAATGACAATTGAACAATGGAACTTGAAATCAGAAATTTAGTTGCATTTAGTTGAATGTGGTTGAATGTAGTTGCATATTGCCCCTGGCGGGGCCATGAAACCTAAATAGCATCCCGTCTTTAAAAAAAAAAAAAAAAAAAAAAAAAAAAAAAAGCCCTGGAGATGAGTGACGTGGAATGAGAGGGAAGGGGGGAGGGAAAGTGACGTGGGAGGAAGGGAGGGAGGGAAAGGGGGACCTAGTATTTTTGCAATTTTGAAACTTAGTTTGGTAAAATTGCAATGAATTGAAGAATATGGTATTTTTGCAAATATGAATTTTAAATCTAGTATTTTTGGTGAATTCCCTTTTAACTTTTAAGGATCAAAATAGCAATTATTCGCTTAGAAAAAAAATAGCAATTATTTAATTTAGCAAAATTAAAGATAGCATTTATTTATTTATTTATCTAGCTATTTCTCTTTTTGCCTCAGCCAGGTGTAACCTGGCCTGGGCCCTTGAGTCACATGAGTTACATCCAACATGTACAGGACACAACTAGCAAGAAAAAACCTTAAGGCCCAAACTCTTGGCAAAAGCCCAAAAGGCCGAAATTCACCTCTATTTCAATTCTACAATTGTGAGTCTCTCGCTTGTGCTTCCAAGATCCATCGGGTTTAATTTTTGCTCCGGCGAACAAAAAACCCGAAATCAATCAACTTCAGGTAAGCTCCATATTTTCCCTAAATTCAAAATCAATTTCTTGTAATTGTATTAATTTTGTGCTTTTATTTAATCTGAATACTCTTGTTTTCTTTAATTGAGTAGTAGCTGATTATATAATTTTGTGTGAATTACATGTGTAAATTGAATTGAACTAGTACAAAGTGTTGTATTGCATTGTAAAGCTCCTGTTTAGTAAAGTTTCGCAATTTAGCATTCACATTTGTTTTTCGAGGTTAAGATAGACTCGAATATGATTCGAACAATTTCGTAGCTCTTGTTATACATTGTAATTAAGTTCTTTGATAGGAAAATGGATATATTACGATAATTTGAATGTCGAAATCTTTGAAATGGAGAGGAATGAATGCCTATGGTTGATTAATGGGAGCCTCTTGCGTTCCTTCGGTGTCTATAGACCTTGGGGATGCCGGAGCTTTGTGAACTTGGTGCAATTGTTCTTGTTTTTACTTAAATTCATACAAGTAAGTGTTTGTGTTTGTCTCAAGTAGATTATCGATTATTTTTTGTAGTACTTTTCGTAATTTTTTGAGGTGGAAGCCGTATTTAGAACAAAATTTAGTGAATCTGAAGTAATTTTTCATTTTATGTGGCTTGCCGTATTGGATATTTGAATATAAATGTTTCTTGTTTGGGAAGTGATCATCCTCGACTTGTTGCCTGAGTAGAGTATGTTGACATTACAGGCATAAAATGGTTCAATTGTACTTATCTGAACCTGCATGGGATGACGTAGAGGATGATGCATCTGTGAAGCAGAGAATTTCTCTCTTGACAAAGTTGGAAACAATTATCTTATCACTGATGTCATCTGGGGGTCGATCCGAGGCTCGCTTATGGCTTTGCAACACTCTTTCCAGCATGAGGTCAATCAATCCCCAAAACCAACAAGAGGTATTTGTGAAGTTATTAAGGTCCAAACCACGTCAGCTTAGCCTTGCATCTCAGCTATTGCAAATGATCTTTGAAAGAGACCAAAAAAAGTTGGCGCTATTTTAGCCAAGAAGAGTCTCATGTTAGAGGATTTCTCTTCAGAGGTAAATTTGTCGTTTTGTTCTTTTCTATTTTCCATTTGAGACTTCAGCTAATTTTTTATTTAGTTATGGTGTAAACTACAAATGAAATATGAAGAACAACTATCATGTTTGTTATTAGGATTTATTGTACATGCCATCTAGTAAATTTGGTTGATTGTTGGTTAGGTATTTCTGTAGTGTGCATTTGCCTCGTGATGCCTTTTGACAGCTTCCCAAAATCTGTGAAATTTAAGAACTTGCAAAATATTCAGAATTTAAGTAATTAACATAATTTTCATAATTCTCCAAAACTGAACATCTCTTTTGAGGAACACCTCTCTACTTTTAGAAGTAGGGGTAAGGCTAACATATCTTCCTCCAAAGACCTACCTCCGAGTAGGACATAACTTGGCATGCTTGGGTTTGTAGTTGGCATTTAGCACTATTATAATTTTGTTGAACTTCCTTGCTAATTTAAGTAAGAGAATATGGACCCTGAGTCTGAGATCCATCTCAGGGATCCTTCCTGAGATGCTCCCAAATCAGTTCCGTTTCATGGGACAGTTATCATCCTTTTCACTTGTTAATATTTGTTTTCCACGTTGTTGAACTTCTTGGTTATTTTGAATTCTAATATTACTAATTCATGTAAATAGATCAATTAATATGCGAGTAGGTAACAAACTAAACAACTATCTACCTTCATAATAAAAGTTATTTCAAACTTCATATTTTAATAAAAATTATACATACCAAATTAGAAAGACAAAACAAATAACATTGAAGAGAAAAAAATATAGAAAAACAATACAAATTTAAGTATAAACAGAAACTAAGCAAAAGAATGACAGGTGTATGTACAGTAATTTCAGGAAACTTTCCTGAGATTAATCTCAGGCTCCCCATTCTCTTCAAGTAAAAGTTTGAGATTGTGACCTTAATATATTTACAAATATTATTGATTGTTGGTATCGAGAACTCTACTGATTCCCGTAAGTTAGTTATCTATATTTCTGCTGCTATCGAAATTCGACCCTACTATATCTCGGAATTGTATATATAAATTATTTGTTCCCTTGTATACTTACAAATATATCTCATTAGGTGTTCTGCTTCAACTTGTACTTTGAACTATATGGATGTCCCTGTTGTCTTCCTTTCTTCTCTATTTTGCACTTATAATGCATATTAACATCTCTACCTAGCATTTATCCTTGTTATTGAACATGCAGGACATCCTGATCGTATTGTGCAGTGGTTCTCCAGCTTCGCGGGGAGTGGCGATTTGCAGCATAGAAAAGGTGCTAAGGCATTATCACAATTTGCTTTTGTGAATCGAGACATCTGCTGGGAGGAGCTTGAATGGAAAGGAAAACATGGGCAATCACCTGCAGTGGTTGCCACAAAGCCTCATTATTTTCTTGATATTGAAATTCTACAAACTGTTGAAAATTCACTCGAATATGTGCCAGAGTTTTGGTCATCCAGAGAGTCTGCTGAGTCACTAGAAGGTGGTGAAATTTTGGTCATGGATTCAAAATTCTTTGTTCAGTTGTTTCTTGATTTTATGAAGAGGACTCAAAAAAGACGTGGGAAGTTATAAATGAGTTTTTGATGGAGGAATCTTTCTCATCTCTATGTCAGCACCTTCTTATTGTTCTTGAAGAGAAAGACTTGCTTCTTTTCCTTGAATTAAGCCGTAAATTTCTTAAGTTGAGGGAACATATGGACACTGGTACTTCATCTTATTGGTTTGAGATGATACTATCAAAGTTCAGCATTTCTTACTCTCTGGATCAGTTACTTATGTTGAATGCAGTTGTGAATAATGGGAGGCAGCTTGTGCGTCTTATCCGTGAAGAAGAGGCACATGAGGAGAAAATGCAAATCCAGGATATAGTGTTGCAGGTTTGTGTATCTTCATGCCATCCCAATAGTTTGGCCCCACTTATGGTAGAATGCTTAAAAACTAGATCCTTGAATTCAATTAAGTGGATGGGGCTGCAGTTATTTGCTCTTTACTACAGATTATCGGAGGAATCACAGACTCATGAATCATGGGAAATAATGTTTCGAAGTAATGGAATATCTTTTCGCAATATCGAAAACTATCCTTTATTAGATTCTAGTGGATTTTCTGAAGATATCGTATCTGATTCAGACGAAAGAAGTTCAGTTGGAGTTAAACGCAGGAAGAAAGAGAAGCATAGAAAGAGAAGGAGAAAACATCTTGATCATGATGAGATGAGAGCAATAATGATTTCTTTGATCTTGATTTCTCAAACAATAGTCCGAGTTTGATATCCAAGTCAAGTAGCTGGTTGCTCTCTACAGATGGCTATTCTACTGCATGGACCACTGTAAGTTGTAGTTTTTTATTTTCCCAAGTGATGTGTTATATGCTGCCTTTTGCTTTGTCTTTTTTGTCAATCATATTTCCATGTCATGTATATACTAGTAAAGCTTGGTATCTTATTAGTTAATTAGCTTAAATTTTCAAATTTGCGCGCGAGGAAGCATTTTTTACATTAAAAAAGGTATATGTATCGGAAAAGATTACAGGGTACAAAAATATAAGCGAGACTGCAATAAATTTAAAATTGTAAATGTGATAGCTTATTGTTTACTTTGTGACGGGTGAGAACAAGACTGTCTCAGAAAACTCAGAACAACCTATGATTAGCCATTAGTGTGTTTTGACGACATTAATTTTACTTAGCCAGTCATGCTGAAACCTAGCACTTTCACCCATTTTGATCTTGCTCAGCCAGCCTTGCTGCCCACCTAGTAATGAGCCAAGAGCGAAAGTAATGCACACAAGACACTTGAAGGAAATATAAGTTTGTAAATGAGGCAGATTCTGGTTCCCAGACAATTATTTTCCTAGATACTTGCATGGCCATCTATTCTCCTAGATGTTTTCTTGGGATATTTTAGATCCTAGCCTATTCTTGAATAAAAATATTTACATGATGAATCTAGAGAGGTCCCAGTCCTGTAGCATTCAACAAACTTCCATGCTTTTTCATAAAACTCTATGGTGTTTCAGAAGTCTCTATAAAGGTCTTATACGATTGGTGCATTTAATGGCCATGGAGCTTGCCATTCAGTGCCTGTGTCTTTGGCTCCGGCCCCTGGGCAGGAATAATTTTGGCAGGCTAATAGCGAGCTCTTTAGACAGCCACTAATTTAAATATTTTTACTTGGTGGATCTACCAGAACACCTATCCATGCATTGCTTTTCTACATGGATGAAATGGATTTTTGCGAAGTGGGATATTGCAGATTAATTGCTTCGGCTTGGAATCTAGAATCTAGCTCTCCTCTACAACAGACATGTTTCTTTTCTCAACGATATGAAAGAGGTATGAACTTCTTGTCTTGGATATAAATGCGCTTTGTCTTGTTCTGGTTTTTTTTCTCTCGTGATTTAAATTGGGTTATTTAAGTATATCTAATTTTGATGCTTGAAGGGAATTGCCTTCGATATTTTGGCATTCTTATTGTAGTGTTCCGTTGATATTTTGACCTTATAGTAGTGTTCTTGACACTCTATGTCTTACTTGCATTTATTTTTTCAGATATTGAAGACACTGGATTGGAGAAATCAAAGTGCGTTCCCATCCAACACAATTCTTGGGAATCATATCAATGTATGTGTTACTTGTATTTAAGCATAATTCTAGATAGTTTCCTGTATTACAAATTACACTAGACGGGTACCTATCACGGAAAATATTTTGTGATGATCGGGTATTAAATACTTATTTTGGTTAGTAACGTGATTCCCAGCATTTATTTCCACCAAGCCTTTAGCATGTATTAGGAGCCAATGCAATCTTGGTTGTTTCTATACTCTTAAAAAATTAAATCGATAGCTAAAGCAGACTAAAATCTACTGATAATACATAATGTTGGCAATTGGAATAGAGGGGCACTGGCCGCCATGCCTACCTTTTCATTTGCCTTTAAGAATTATTTCTAGGATTGTATGTTGTGTATTTTTATTTGAATCAGTTGCTAAGAGCTTGACAGTAATGATGGACACACATAGAATTATTATTATTTTTTTAAACTCTGTAGAACTAAAAATGAGATACCTTGATGTTGACTGAACTAATAAAGTGGCGTTCACTTTATTCATAGAGGCTTATACTTGTGCATTAGGGTCTCTTTTCCATTTGAATAATTTGGGTCCATCTTAGTGTATATACCTTGCGTAGATAATTAAATGTTTATGATATCCTTATCTTGCAGTCACTGCTATGTGACCGCGACCCTAGTTCTCCTGCAAATATTGAAGAGTGAAGCTGCTCTGATCTTCAGTTAAAATAACACTAAAATTGAGGTAAAGGATCTGTGGAGCAGAGCTGGACTGAGGAATGATCTGACAAAGATTAGTGATATATCTACTGTTGATACCTTTCGATTTTATGAAACTTACTGATAAGTGATAGGCTGATAGCTACGAGGAAAAATAACTGTCTGTTGCAAACTTGCAATGCCTTGCTCAGGCGTGTGTACATTAAATTGGGTGTGTGTACATTAAATTGGGTATAAATTTGCGCCTATACATATGCACACGAGTATGAACATACATTGTACATTATATTCGAGATTTTCTCTTATGAATATAATTGTAAAACCTTCTTGGTCAGTCATTGATTGTCTTGATGACAGCCCTCCATTTTATACTCTTATTGAACCGTGTTCAAGGTTGCATCTCGGACCCTTTCAAAATTTGGGTAATGTAGATAAGAATAACTCATTGCAATATCTTTAACATAGGTAGGCAACCGTAACATACAAACTATCGATGATTGGTAAATTATAGATACATATGGTGCACTAATAAAACGCTAAACTTGAGTATACCAACCTGCTCGAGTAGAATTTGGGCTTTTCCAGAAAGAATGAGCACATTTCCCTATTCTAGGATCTGCTGCCAGGCTTCTCTAAATGATAGTATATGAATTGCCGTAGTTTCAAAATTTTCAACATTAAAGAGATACAGATACGGACATTAGAGACAAATAAACAGAGGCTTCGAGTTCCAGGTATTTGTATCAATTTTGTGTTGATAAAAATATTATTTGAAATAATCGTTTTAATCAAGTTATATATGTATAATTTACAAAATCATTTAAATTCAAATAGAAATTGAAAAAAAAAAAAGAGAGAGTTATATATGGCAGAAAATACGATCGAAATGTTGACTGATTGTAATGCAGACTGGTGTCCGGTAGGTTGGACTTGGCCAATCAAGGTAGAAGAAAGCTAAGGATACTCCACTTAATGAGGCAAGTAGGTAACAGATCCAATGATCCACGAATATTCTACAATAATTTCACTCTTTGACAGTGTTCTAAAAACGATTTTTCAAAAAGTGCCGATAAATCGTTGATAAATCGTTAAATCCCTATTAGGTACCTAAACATATTTGTTCCGATTTTCGAAATCTACAAGCCTCTTCCATGATTATTATTCCCAATCTTTTAATTCCAACTTTAACGAGCAAGCCAAAAAAAGGTAACTTGCTAAATGATTAAAGATGCCAGTGTTATGCTTTCAAAAAAAAAAGATGCCAGTGTTATTATGAAAGTGACTTTACAGTTTACAAGGTGTTGTTTCATGTTTCTCCCGCACCTTAGCCTAAGATTGTGCCTTTTGTTGTGGTTACGACAAAATATCAAAAATCGCATGTTTGTTACAAGCTATTTCACACTCTGCGTAAAAAAAACACTCATGCATTGCTAAATCAATATAAAAAATATATTCATTTTGCTATACCAGCAGCAGCTGTAAATTTACAATGGCTGAGCTCTCAATATCAATCTGTGTGTTTCTAATACTTAATCTTTTGATTCAACCAAATTCATGCATTACAAATAAAGGAGGAAATGTCGGTGTTTATGAACTGAAAAGAGGAGATTTTTCCATCAAGGTTACCAACTATGGTGCTACTGTTTTGTCTGTCATGCTCCCTGATAAAAACGGTCTGTTTATTAATTTTTTTCTTTTCGAAAAAAGAGTTATTATTACGTACATAAGGTAACTCAAACTGTTTATATTGATCTCTGATGCTTTTGATAGTTTATATGTTGTTATCCAGGCAAACTTGATGATGTGGTGCTTGGTTATGACTCCGTAAAGGATTACTCGGTAAGTTTCTTCTGTAATGTTCAGTATCAGTACCAGATAATCACAATTAAGTTAGATTGTTTTTATTTTTCAGTATCTCTTCGATTATTATTAGACCTAGTAAGATAAAATGGCGGAATTGCATTATAGGAATATTCGTAGGAATTTTTAGAATATTGCTGATAACACATTCATACAGTTCGATGAATCTTGAAGCATAGTTTGTTTTTGTTCTATATTTTCTTGAAAGAGATGATTGAATTTCTGTAATGGTTCAATGGGTTATTTGCTATGCAGAATGATACAACATACTTTGGTGCTGTAGTGGGGCGTGTGGCTAACAGGATTGCAAACGCTCGATTTACTCTTGATGGTGTTGTGTATAATTTGTCTGCTAATGATGGCAATAACACTCTCCATGGTACAAGATATAAGTTTTTCTTCTTTTTTTTCTCCCCAGATATTTAGATAATGAAATGCGACATCAAATGCCAGGTGGTAGAAAGGGGTTCGGTGAGATGATATGGGCTGTTAAACATTACCGGGCGAATAGCTATATTACACTCACTTACAGCAGCCCGGATGGTCAAAATGGTTAAAAATGGTACATGTAGCTTCTCGACTGTATCCATTTCTTTGTTGAATTAAGCCATTAAGGTGTCTTAGTTTAACAATTGGAATTGTTTCAAATGAAACAGGATTTCCTGGCGATGTTTCAGTTGAAGTTACATATATGTTGATGAATACAAATACGCTGGCGCTGAAAATGAAAGCAAAGCCTAAGAATGAGGCCACTCCGGTAAACCTAGCGTCACACACTTACTGGAATCTGGCAGGGCATGACAGTGGTAATATTTTGTCACACAGCATCCAACTATTAGCATCCAAGATCACCCCAGTTAAGAAAGACTTGATTCCCACAGGCTATATCATACCTGTGGCAGGGACAACATATTAATTCATGATTTATGGACTGTTTAAGTCATTGGGACTGGACTCAACAAGTAAGTACAAATCTATCTTTCTTTGGGCTGAACCGATATGTATATTGAAGACAAGACTATAAAAAGATTCAGGGTACGCGGAAGAACCCTCTCGGTTCTTAATACCTCCGCCCCTGAATATGCATATCCCAGCAAATTAGTTCATTATAAGCATTTTGGATCGCAGTAACTTATAATACGCATTCGGGATCAAGATATTATGAAACAGATAACAAAGAACATGTATTTTTTATTAGGATATATGGACCAGTCTAGTATTCTTAAAGGAGAAGACACAGGAGAGCTGCACAACCCATGTGAGCTGTGAATCTGTGATAGTGTTCCCACCACTTTTTACCTTTTCGTCCAAGCAGCAGAACACAACACCGAAGTAATAGATAATATGTATTTGATGGTGATGTAATAAAATGATTATAATTTGGCCATTTTTTAAAAAAGAAATCATTTTCGTTAAAATTCTTTTTAAAAAAATTATTTTTGTCATTTTCTATTGAGTATATTGCAGTTTGTAATCCCTATGTTTGGCCTATTTTCGGTTAAGTACCCATATTTTAATTTCCGGCAGAAGACACCCCAAACTTTTAATTTGCCTTCACTCTGCACCCCTTCCGTTAAAAATCAGTTAAATGCCCGTTAACTTTCAAATTAGTAGTCTCATTGACTATTTACACGTATTTTAAGGTGCATAAAAATGGTGATCGCACATATTATTTTTCAATATATATTTTTTGTAAATAAAAATTTAATATTTAAACTTTAATAAAATTAAAATTTAATATTTAATAAAAATTATTAACGAAAAATTTAATATCTGAATAATATTTTTTAAACCATAATAAATTTTTATTAAAGTTTAAATATTAATTTTTTTTTCAAAAAAGAAAATCTTAAAAAATAATATGCGCAACTATCATTTTTATGCACCTTAAAATACGTGTAAAAAGTTAAAGGGACTACAAATTTGAAAGTTAACAGACATTTAACGGACTTTTAACGGAAGGGGTGCAAAGTGAAGGTAAATTAAAAGTTTGGGGTGTCTTCTGCTGGAAATTAAAATGTGGGTACTTAATCGAAAATGGGCCAAACATAGAGGTTACATACTGCAATATACTCCTTTTTATTTAACCGCGCATTTTTCACATGCGAGGGTTGTTTATTTAGAATATACTAGATTTAAAGTTTCTATTTGCAAAAATACCATCTCCTTTAATTAATTGCAATTTTACTAACCTAAGTTTTAAAATTGCAAAAATACTACAAATTAGGGTTTCCTTTCCCCCTCCTTCCCTCCTCCCGCCGTCTGACTCTACTTTTTTTGGTTTTTGTTTTTTTTTATTTTTAAGGTGGGGTGATATTTTGATTGCAACCACATTCAACTCTTTTTTTTAAGGTGTGGTGATATTTTGGTTGCAATCACATTCAACCACATTCAACTCTTTTTTTTAAGGTGGGGTGATTTTGGTGGATTTGGGTTGCAAGGCCCCACCAGGGGCAATATACAACCAAATGCAACCACATTCAACTTTTTCCAGTTGGATGTAGTTGCAAATTTAGTTGAATGTGGTTGCATTCAGTTGCTGATTTCAAGTTCCATTTTTCAGTTGTCATTATATATATATTAGCGTTCAAAAAAGAGGTCGAAAATGACAACTGAAAAATTGAACTTGAAATTAGAAATTTAGTTGCATGTGGTTGCATTTAGTTGAATGTGGTTGCATTCAGTTGAATATGCCCCTGCGGGGCCATGCAACCCAAAATCATCCCACTTTAAAAAAAAAAGTTGAATGTGGTTGCATTCAGTTGCTGATTTCAAGTTCCATTTTTCAGTTGTCATTTTCGAGCTCTTTTTTGAACTCTAATATATATATATATATATATATATATATATATATATATATATATATATATACACACACACACACATACATATGTATGTATGTATGTATATATATATATTAGAGTTCAAAAAAGAGGTCGAAAATGACAACTGAAAAATGGAACTTGAAATCAGAAATTTAGTTGTATTTAGTTGAATGTGGTTGCATTCAGTTGAATATGTGCCTGCGGGGCCATGCAACCCAAAATCATCTCACCTTAAAAAAAAAGAAAAAGAAAAGAAGAAGAGTTGAATGTGGGCCGGGCAGGCTGGGCAAGGGGAAGGGGTGCCCTAATAGGTAGTATTTTTGCAATTTTGAAACTTATCATGGGGTATTCAATTCCAACTTTTAAAGAGTCTTTAAAAGTATGGTGTTATTCAATTAAGACTTTTAAGAAGTATTGATGTTTTAAATTATGTCTAACCGCAAGCGCACGGTATCAATTGTAGTAGATACTAGCAAATACGGGTCGAATCCTCAAGGAGACAGTTTCAGTTTCAATTCAATTGCTATCAATTGTTTCTAGTCACAACGATTGTTTTGGAATTTTATTAACTACTAAAGCAAATTTAACAAAGTTTTAAATCAATTAATTAAAGGATCTAGGGCAATTCAGGTTCACCATGCTTACACCAAACAAATCACAAAAGTATAGTTTTTCAATGGGATTAAGTAATTAAAGCAATGGTTAATCTTTCTCAAGCATTAACACTCTCAGAATATCTAATGATGTTTTCACACTCACCTTCAATTCTGCTAATTGTATGTAAGCCTCTAGTAGTAAAATCTTTCGATCTATTACTCCTATTGCAATCAATTAATCCGTGATATTGCGCAATTACACAAATTAAGAATTATAACATATCAATCAGAATTACTCTTTACCCATCAATCTACTAATCAAATTAAACCCAAATCATGGTGCAAACATGGCTCCCCTTAATACCCTAGAATTAAACTACTCACTCATGGTAAAAGTAAAAGCAATAAGAATAATGAAAGAAGCCATAATAAACATGTAATTAATAAAAAGGAGATAAGAAATACCTTAAACCTTTGAATAACGAAGAACAATAAAGATCCAAATTAATCCAAGTGCTTACAAAGGAAGAGATGAAGAGAGAAAAACCAAAACCCTAGCTTATGTAAAAAACGTCTGTATATGTCTCCCCCCCTCTTCCCACGTTTTTTCTTCCTTATATAATAAAACCCCTTAATAAAATCTGATTTCTATCTCCTAATAAAAGTATTTTTAATATCCTAATCAATTTACAAAAAGATATCCATAATTGAATAGGATTCCTTAATTAAAATTCGTCACTTCTTTTTCTCCTCTGTTTCTGGGCTCTTCCAGTTGGATTTTGCTTACTGGACCACCTCTGAATTAAAGATAATTCCACAAGCTTCGCGTGGACAGTAAGATCGTCAAATTTTGACTTCTGGAACTCAAGATATGGCCCAAACAGTGCAGGCAGCCCGTATAGCTCAATATTACGAATTTTCTCCTATTTTATCTCCAAAATAACTCTTTTTGCTCCAAATCCTTCCAAGTTATGAATTCTTTATTTCCTACAATAAAACAATAAAATCTATTAAATAAAAATCCAAATCAATGCAAAACACAATAAATATGAGAATAAAATCATCTAAAATATATATAAAAATATACTCTATCAAGTATTTAAAAGTAGGGCGGTATTGGATTTAGACATTTATAAACTCTTTATAAGTATTGTGTTATTCAAAAAGTCACTGACTTTTAATGAGAATGACTTTTAATGACTTTTAACAAAAATTATAACCACATCCCTTGAAAAAAAAGTCATGAGCTTTTTGATAAGATTTGACATGACTTCTAATAATTCTATTAAAATCATCTTGAATAAAATTGTTTCATTTACTGCAATAAATTTTTTAAAATTTCCTGTCGCTTTTCTTCTCTTTCTTCCATCTCTTTTTCTTCCTCGCGATCTTTTGCGATTTTATTGTTAGAAATGATTGATGAGAACAGTGTTTAGAAGCTATAGTGACAAAACAGAGTTTAGCTGGAAGCAGTCAGAGTTTAGTTAAACACTGACTGGAAGCGCAACAGAGGTTGTTAAACTCTGTAGCGGTATTGTCTGAAGAGTCAACAGTGTTTGAAGGTTGATGCAAGATAAGTATGGAAGCAATATCTTTGAAGATTGGAAAGCTGTCAAAGAGATTGAGTTGACTTGGAAGACTTGAGCAATCGTGATTGATATCAATTGTATAGCTTGATTATAGGAAAATCAGTTGCTGATTGTACGAAGCTGTATGTTCTATAAATACAGTTAGGTTAACCCTAAAAGGGTAGTCGAACATTGAGAAATTCATTGATTGTAACCTAAGCAGCTCTCTGTGATATTTACATCACCGAGAGAGGAATTATAAATTCCAAACAGTTTTAATTGTTAAACAGTGTGTTCTTGTTAAGTTACTCATACAGTATTTGATTGCTTATTGTGTATTCGACCTAACAAGTGGTATCAGAGCTTAATCTGTTACTTTATTACAGTTAAAGATCCAAACACAAGAGTAATCAATGGCAGAGATACCTCCACCATCTGAGAAAGCCCCTACTACTGTTAGTAGGTATGAGACAATAAGGGTTCCTATACTTAGGCCATCAGAGTATGCAATTTGGAAGGTGAAAATGACCATGTTTCTGGAGGCTACAGATCCAGAATACCTTGATAGAATATATGAAGGTCCTCACAAACCAACAAAATTATCTACTGCTGCTGCTGGTGAGGAATCAAAGGTCATTCCAAAGGAAAAGAAAGATCTAACTGCTGAGGATCTTTCATCTATTGCAAAGGATGCAAAAGTGAGACATTTACTTCACAGTGCATTAGACAATGTTATGTCTAATAAAGTGATTAAATGCACAACTGCAAAGGAAATATGGGATGCACTTGAGGTTAGGTGTCAAGGAACTCCTGCAATCAAGAAAAACAGAAGAAACATACTCACTCAGGAGTATGAGCACTTTGAGGCAAAGTCTGAAGAAACCATGACAGAAACATTTGACAGATTCTGTAAACTGCTCAATGATTTGTCATTGGTTAACAAAGAGTATGATTTAGAAGACTCAAATCTCAAGTTTCTTCTTTCTCTACCTGAAAAGTGGGATGTGAAAACAACCACTATAAGAGATAATTATGAACTTGGTGAAACAGAGATTGATGAAATTTATGGGCTGCTCAAAACCCATGAATTGGAATTGGAGCAGAGAAACAAAAGATCTAGTAGAAAGTCAAAGTCTGTTGCTCTTAAGGTTGAGGAGAAACCATCAAAGAAGGAGGCATCAAGGAGAAAGGCAAAAGGGAAAGCCTTAGTCATACATTCAGAGAATGAGTCATCAAACACTGATGTTGACTCAAACACTGATGGATCATCTGATTCTGAAGATGATGAAGAGATGATGCAAATGGCTGCATTGATGGTAAAGACCTTCAAGAAGATGGGATACAAGAACTTCAAGAAGGGAAAGAGATTCTCCAAGGACTACTCAAAGTCTGACAAGAGGAATTTCAAGAAATCTGAGGGAAAGGACTTCAAATCTGGTAAGAAAGATAAGTCTGAAATTCAATGCTACAAGTGTAAGGAGATGGGTCACTATGCTCCTGAGTGCAAGAAGGGTAAAACTGAAAAGGCACTCTACACCAAAGGCAGAGATTGGGCAGACACTTCAGATTCAGATGAGGAAGTCAACTATGCTCTCATGGCTACTACTCAGACTGAAAATGATGATCTCAAGGTACCCCCAACTACCTATGCTTATAACACTGATAATATAACTAAATTGAGAATTTATCTTAAGGCATTGCATATCAGTTATAGGGATCAGACTTTAGAAAATGAGAGGATAAAGTCTGAGTGCTCTCAACTCAAAGAAAGAAATAAACTTGTTGAGGAACAGCTAGAGAACATGAATAAAATTCAAAAAGAGAGAGATGATGCAGTGTTTATTGAACAGGAGTTGCTAGGTAAGTATAAGCAACTAGAATCTGAATTGGAGGATACTAAACACATCATTAAAACTTGGACACACTCTGGTAAAGACACTCAAGAAGTGTTTCAGTCAGATACAGTAGGTCTAGGTTACTCGGTAGGAGATGAACTTAGATTTGAAAATCAGGTAAAGGTTAGACCACATTGTTCATCTGAGGGTAATGTCATGGGAACAGGTGGACCTAAGACTGAAGCACAGAAAAAGGCTGTTAAAGAGTCATATGCTAAAACTTTTGTTAAAGAGGCTAACATTGGTTTAATGACAGAGAAACAACTCAAGCATAAGCTTAAGGAGATAAAATCTGTCAACAAACAGAGATTGCCTAAGAAAAACAAAAATGGAAAGGTAGGCATAACATCAGGAATTAAGCCAATGCTTGCTTCATTAGCTCCTAGAAAAACATGCTTTAATTGTGGTAGCACTAATCATCTTGCTAGTTTCTGCAGTAAGAATAAGAACATTAATTCTTTGCCCTCTAAAACTGCAGTAAAGAATGATTATGTGAGGACTAGACCACAGACTTTATGCAAACACTGTGGAAGTACATGGCATTCTATTTACACTTGCAGAGATTACCATGCTATTTACTATAATTACTATGAACCCAAACCAAATTTAAAATGGGTTAAAGTAAACTCTGCAAATGTAAACTCTGAAAAAGTTAGCTTAAACTCTGTTAATGTGAATTCCGCTGCAAAAGCTAACAGAATTAAGAAAGCCAAAGGATCCAAGCAAGTCTGGATCCTTAAAACTAATAATCAATGATTGTTTGTGATTGCAGGGCAACAGGGTTAGTACCCTAGTCGTGGACAGTGGATGTTCAGGACACATGACAGGAAATAAAGCCCTGCTATCAGAGTTTGAGGAGAAGGCTGGCCCAGAAGTTTCCTATGGAGATGGCAACATAGGACATACACTGGGATATGGCAATATTAATCTTGGAAATGTCATCATCACAAATGTAGCTCTGGTTCCAGGACTCAAGCATGATCTGCTATCTGTGAGTCAAATCTGTGACAGAGGATATCATGTGGATTTTCAGCCTGAATATTGTCAAGTGATCAGTAAATCTACAGGGAAAGTTACTCTAGTTGGAAACAGACACAATAACATCTATGAAATTAAATTGTCAACAAACACTGATGGCAAAGCAGTGTGTCTGTCTACAAGGATGTCCAGTGAAGAGAGTTGGAAATGGCACAAGAAACTCTCTCATTTGAACCTGAACAACATCAATGAGCTAATAAAGAATGACCTTGTGAGAGGTCTACCAAAGTCCTTGTTGAATGTAGAAGGACTGTGTGATTCTTGTCAAAAGGCTAAACAGAGAAAAGCCTCTTTCAAAAGCAAATCTGAGTCTTCAATTGTTGATCCTTATCATCTACTACATGTTGATCTTTTTGGTCCAGTGAATGTGATGTCTCTTGGAAAGAAGAAATATGCTCTAGTCATTGTTGATGAATATACCAGGTACACATGGGTATATTTTCTTGCAAAGAAGGATGAAACTGCATTAACACTGACAGAACATATATTACAACTGGACAAAGGGTCAGAAAATCAAGTGAAGATAATCAGAAGTGACAATGGAACTGAGTTCAGGAATTCATCTATGGAAGAATTTTGCAAGAGTAAAGTGATAAAACAAGAGTTTTCTGCACCTAGCACTCCACAACAAAATGGTGTAGTGGAGAGGAAGAATAGAACCTTGATAGAAGCTGCCAGAACCATGCTAGATGAAGCAAAGTTGCCAACATATTTCTGGGCAGAAGCAGTTCAAACTGCTTGTTTTACTCAAAATGCAACACTGATCAACAAGCATGGTAAAACACCATATGAAATGGTGAAAAAGAAAAAGCCAAATCTAAAATATTTTCATATTTTTGGATGCAAATGCTTTGTGTTGAAGACTCATCCTGAACAGCTGACCAAGTTTGACCTAAAGGCAGATGAAGGAATTTTTGTTGGCTATCCACTGTCAACAAAGGCATTCAGAGTTTATAATCTGAGAACTAGAGTGATCATGGAATCAATTCATGTGTCATTTGATGACAAGAAAATAACTGGACTTGAAGATGTCAATGAACATGATCAACTGCACTTTGAAAATGAAGATTTATTCTCTGAAAAAGTAAACTCTGATCAGACTGATTTGACAAACTCTGTTGATCTAAACTCTGAACCTCTACTGGTAAATACTGAAGAAACTCTTCAATCAGGAACAAGGGAAGAACCAGTTGAGGGGGAGCATGAAGAATCACATCTAAGTGATAATTCAAACACTGAAAGTGACTCAGTTGATGATTCTGAATCAAACTCTGTTGATTCAAACTCTGTTGATAATTCTGAGAAGTCACATTCAGGGGGAGCATCAGAAAATGAAGAAAGGCACCAAGAAAATCAGGAGAGCATGGATCAAGGGGGAGGATCACATGATGACAGAAGCAATCTGCCTTCTGCAAGAAAATGGACTAAATCTCACACACCTGATTTGATTATTGGTGATCCAGATGCAAAAGTAAGGACAAGAAGTGCAACAACAAATGAATGTCTGTTTCATGCATTCTTGTCACAAACTGAGCCAAAGAAAGTGGAAGAAGCTCTTAAAGATGCTGACTGGATAACAGCAATTCAAGAAGAGCTAAATGAATTTGAAAGAAATGAAGTATGGACACTTGTACCAAGGCCCAAGAACAGATCAATTGTTGGTACTAAATGGGTTTTCAGGAATAAAACTGACAGTGAAGGTGTTATCACAAGGAACAAGGCAAGACTGGTTGCAAAAGGCTACTCACAACAGGAAGGAATAGACTATGATGAAACATTTGCTCCAGTGGCAAGATTGGAGGCAATCAGAATCTTTCTTGCATATGCCTCTCATATGAAATTCAAAGTGTTTCAGATGGATGTAAAAAGTGCATTTTTAAATGGAAAACTTGAAGAAGAAGTGTTTGTGGAACAACCACCAGGGTTTGTAAATCCAAAATATCCAGACTATGTCTACAGGTTAGACAAGGCACTCTATGGACTTAAGCAGGCACCAAGGGCATGGTATGAAACCCTTGCCAAATTTCTACTAGAAAGTGGATTTCACAGAGGTACTATTGACAAAACTCTGTTTTACTTCCAAAATGGTAGTGACTTGCTTTTAGTTCAGATATATGTGGATGACATTATTTTTGGGTCTACTAATGATAAACTCTGCAAGAAGTTTGCCAAACTCATGCAGTCAAGATATCAAATGAGTATGATGGGAGAGCTTAGTTATTTTCTAGGCCTACAGGTGAAGCAAACAGATGATGGAATTTTTATAAATCAAGCAAAATATACCAGAAACCTTCTCAAGAAATTTGGTATGCTTGATTGTTCATCTGCAACAACTCCCATGGCAACTGCAACAAAATTGGACAAAGATGCAGGGTCATCAGTAGATATGACAAGTTACAGAGGAATGATTGGTTCTTTACTCTATTTGACAGCAAGCAGACCTGATATCATGTATGCAACTTGTTTGTGTGCAAGGTTCCAGGCAGATCCAAGAGAACCACATTTAACAGCAGTAAAGAGGATATTTAAGTACCTCAAGGGCACTATGACATTGGGGCTGTGGTATCCAAGAGAATCAGAGTTTAAACTTCTTGGTTACTCTGATGCAGACTTTGCTGGATGTAAGATAGACAGAAAAAGCACCAGTGGAAGTTGTCAATTTCTGGGTGACAGACTTGTTTCCTGGTACAGCAAGAAACAGAAGTCAATATCTACATCTACAGCTGAAGCAGAGTATATTGCTGCTGGTAGCTGCTGTGCACAGATTTTATGGATGAAGAATCAACTGCTGGATTATGGATTAAGGTATACCAAGATACCTATTTACTGTGATAATCAAAGTGCTATTGCAATGACAGGTAATCCAGTACAACATTCAATGACAAAGCACATCAGCATAAGGTATCACTTCATCAGAGAGCATGTAGAGGAAGGAAACATTGAGCTTCACTTTGTGTCTACAGAACAACAACTTGCAGATATCTTCACCAAGCCATTGAGTGAAGCTACATTTACAAGACTGGTCAATGAACTAGGAATGGTCTCTAGTTTTGACTAGAGATGTTGGTTAGACTCAAAAACTTATTGCTCATGTTTTTCTGTAAATTGTTAAGTGCTATGTGAACCTTAGTATTAAACTCTGTTATGCATGTTTATGTTTAAAACTTTTTAAACTCTGTCAGCATGTCTGTCTGTTAAACACTGTTAACATGTTAGATACACTCAGTGAATTCAGAATTATTTTTTTTGTCTGAATGAAAACACCAATGAAGAAAAATGTATGAAGCATGATTCTCAGTAAATAAATCATGATTCTTTCTGAGTCACTGTAATCTAATCAGACTTTGTGCAGTAAATCAACACAGCATGATACTGTTTCATATTTATAGCATCTCTTAGTTTATTCAGTCCTAAACTCTGAGTCTATGAATATTGTGTGCATTGTCTCTCATAAATAATTTTGGTTATTGATGAACTCTAAACTCTGATAAGTGACATTCTGTTTCCAAAGGTATGGTTCATGATGATTCCTTGTTTGTACTTGTGAAAACCATAAAACTTGAGATGTGTCATTGATTAGTTTGGTGAGTTCAGATTCATGTCTACACTCTGTGAGAGTTTGAGCCAAATCAGTGATTGATACATTTTCTATCAATCAGTATTTATTGTTGTGTGATATTCATCAGGTAGTATGTTTCTCTAGAACTTGTATTAGACCATTTTGAGACTACATGATATGTGTGTGCATGAAAATGATAAAGGCAATAGGATTCACCATTTCTTCAAACACTGTTCAAAATTCCTTTGAACTTTGTTCAAACACTGTATAAACACTGTTCATAAATTCCATCCTTAGTAAACCCCTTTGAGCCTTATTAACTGTTCATTTTTCTTATACTCTGAAGTGTTAAGAGCAGTTATATTTTTTTTCTTCAAGCAGATGAGTGTTTCTCAAGAAAAGAAAAGATTACTCAGTATATATGCTAAATAAATAAAAAAAAATTAATTAAAAAAAATAAAAAAAAGGCATATATACTGATCTTGTACAAATATGTACTAACATTGTGACTGAACACTTTGTTCTATTAAGATGTTCAGCTTGCAGTCACTCATGAATAAAACATCCCTTTTCATCTGTTTGATCTTACTCCATTTAAACCCTGAATAAAGTCCTTTTGATTTGTGAATACATGTACTCAAAGTAGTGTAGATTTGGTGGACATTCAAGCATATGGTAGATTCTGCTATTTCTGTTTGAATGTGAGTGTAAACACTTCACCTAAACACCTGTGTGTTTGAGAGTTTGTGAGATTATCCAGTTCATGACTGTTATTCACTGAATGAAACTCTGATTTCTATCTCTTGATCTTTTTGTCTTCAAAGACTGTGTGCTTACTTGGATAATCATGGACATCAAAGGGAATAGAAGTTTTCAGATTTCTGTATTACAGTAACTACAGAGTTTAGCATTCATCAAACAATCAGTGTTTAATATGAGAGTTTGTGCATTCAGTGGTTATTGATTTTTGTTATGGATTTTATGAAATATTAGATGCTCTAAAAATTGATTTCAGTAAACTCTGCTTCACACACACTCAATTCACAACTGTGCAATTTTTGAAAGGGTTTTAGTGATAAAGTTGGATAATTGATAAACATTGTTGAGTTGTGTTAAGTACTCTGAGGTAAAATCTCATTGAGATGATTTGACTATTTTGCAGTAATTGGGGTAGTTGACAACTGTTAATTAGTGTAAGTGTCGTGATTATAGGAATGACAGCGGTAATTATTAAGTAATCCATTGGTTGTTTGACACGTGTCCCATGATTGTGTCCCACTCACACACTACTCTACAACAGTTGCGCGCTTTTACTAAATAAACGATTGAGTTTTAATTTTACTCTAATCGTCTTTAGTCTCTTACTCCATATCGATTCACATTCACCCACTCACAGTTACTTGCATACTCATTCACTTTCACACTTCTCATATACTCTCCTTCACATTTTGATAAACACTTACAGTGCATACACATCTTTTCTCTGAATATCTTCGTATCACTTTTTACTAATGGCAACTAAAGCGTTTGATGCAGCAGGGTTAGTTTTTCTCCCTAGTAACTATGCAGCACCATTGGAGACTGTAAATGCTCCAGAGGCGTTTCATGTGTTCCAAAATTTCTTGAAAGACTCTGAAATAGGGAAGGCTCTAACAGCACCACCTACACTATCTGCTTCACAAATTGCTACTTTCTGGACAAACTCTGAATATGATGATGGAGGAGAGTCTGGCACTCCAACAATCATTTTCACTCATGATGAATCAGAGTATATTATTACTCCAACTACTGTTAGGGATGCTCTCGATTTTGAGACACACACTTCTTACAGTGTTGTTGGTCATGATCGTTTGAGGACAATGTTGGAGCAAATTGGATGTGCAGGAAACTTGAATAAGATAGGGTCTTTGAGACGACCAAGTTTGAGAAAGGAATGGAGTTTCTTCTTCGATTGTATAACAAGGGCTTTTGGAAAGAAGACAACAAACTGGGATGCACTTCCTCTGGATACTCTCCAAATTGGTCATGCTCTACTATATGGAGGTAACTTCGATTTTGGTAGACTAGTACTAATGAACTTGGGAGAGCGTTTGTCTGAGTCTACTACTGTGTATTTTGCTCGTTTTTGTCAAATATTATTCACTGCTTGTGGGCCTAACATTCCAATTGATGAAGCTGATGTAATTCAGCCTTTTCAAGTTGCCAAAAGAATGTTTTCTGATTTGACAAACAAAGATGTTACTAAACAGCAAATACCTGATATGTTTATGCCTTTAGCCTTACAGAACTATGTAAACCAACCACAAGACCCTCAATCACCACAACAAATGCCTGAACCATTAGACACCATAAACTCTGAACCAACACCTACAACACCCACAACCACTGTACCTACTAAATCTCATCAACCACAACCAGAAACCTTAAACTCTCCACCTTTAAACACTGAACCCTCAAACACTGAAACATTAAACACTGAAACCTTAAACACTGAAACCTTACACTCTGAACCAGCACCTACTGAAACAGTCACAACCAAGCCAAAGAGAAAGAAACACACAGCCCAAAACACTAAACACTCAAAGGCTAAACAGACACAACCTGGAGCTATTTATACAAGAAGAATGAAACAAAAGGCAAACAGACCTTCATTTTCACCACCTAAAGAGAGCTCCAGTGAAGATGAAGAGGAGACTGTAGTGCCTCCAATCAAGAAGAGGAGATTAATTCTTTCTGATTCAGATGAAGAGAATGTTGCTGAAGCTCCAGAGGTGGTTTCACAGCAAACACCTACTGTTGAGGTTACAGTGAATGTTGCTATACCTGTAGAGGTTGAAATGCCTGCAGAGGATATTATGACTGACAAAGTTGAAATACCTGCAGAGGTTGAAATGCCTGCAGAGGATAATGTTAATGTTGAAATACCTACAGAGGATAAAATGCCTGTAGAAGAGGATCACAGAGATGGTTTTTCACCAGTGAATGATGTTCCTGAATCCATTCTTGATTCTATCTCACCTGTTGATCATGTTGAAGCTCCTGGTGTAGCTGATGAGCCTGCAGTAAATGTTCCTGAAGCTGCAGCATCACACACAGAGCTGGTATCTACTGCTTCTCCTATTGCAGACAAAGGTGATGAAGTTGATCAGGCAACTAAGATAATCTCTGAATCTATGCCTGTTGAAGCTACAAAGGCAAACTCTGTTGCAGAGGCTGTGCATCATGAGATGACTGTTGAAAAGGTTGCAGAAGTTGTTGAAGAAACTGTGGCTGATACTGCTCAGCACAGTGGTTCTTTAAAAGATGCTCAAGCTAAAGATGCAAGTGCTGAAGATGATTCTGACAGTAGTGCAAACTCTGATTCTTTTGTGAGTGCACCAGCACAGACAGATAATAAGCATACACCTTTTGATCAGCCTTGTCCATCTCATGCAGTTGAAGTAGAGCATCTTGCTAAATCTGCTGAAAATTGGTATAAACAAGACTGTATTTTTCCAAAAGGGAGAGCATCTGAGTTTGTTAAGCAAACTGCAAAGCAAATTTCAAATCCAGAGATCTTATCCTGTTTAAAGGCAACTGTAGTACAAGTCAAGACTCTGGAAGGAAATTTTGCTGAAACAAAACAAGAGATTGCTTCTTTAAAGACTGAGATACAATCAAGAGAATTGAAGATGGAAAGAGAGTCCAAAATAAAAGCTGTGCAGCTGTCTAAAGTTCAAGACACTCTCTTTGTCAGGCTAGGAAAAGTTGAGGAAAATCAAACTGCTCTGTTTTCTAAGGTTGAGTCTATTGCTAACTCTTTGGTGCTTATTACATCAATACTCATTCCTGATGATGTCAAAAAGGGGGAGAGAGCTAAATGCAAAGTTTCTCAAACTCTGACTCAAAAGGATGATGCTGGAGATGGAGGGGCAAGTGACAAGAGTAAGGTCTTAAACTCTGAAGGGCAAACTCTGAGATCTGGCAAATCTTTTAAATCACAGTCTGTTGGAATAAACACTGAAACTCAAGGTACTTCAAAGACCAAGAGTTTGGAATTAATATCAAATCCAAAGACTGATGAGGAGTTAGCTGTTAAGCTTTTTATAGAAGAGAATGCAGAGGGAGTTACTTTAGAAGATGCTAAAGCTGAAGAGAAGAGTTTACAAGAAAAGCATTTGAAAGCTCTAAAGTCTGAAAAAGCAAAGAAGAATGTGAAAGTTGCTAAAGCTGCAAAGCCTGTTCTTAAAGGCATTCAAATCAAAGAACCTGTTGGTACAAATCAAAGAATGCAAGTATTCAGAAAATCAACAGATGCAGAAGCTAAGCAAAAGCTGAAAAGTATAGTTACAACCTCTGTTGATACACATGTTGTACAGAAAAATGAAGACACAACCTCTGTTGCTGCACAAGTTGTGACCACACCATTATTGTCTTCTCAGTTGAAATCAACATTTAAGAGGGGTGCTCCTCATGATTCAAGACTAGAAGCTACAATTCCAATGGATTTTACTGATGGTAGAGCTTTATCTGGTAAAGTTGGATACAACAAAGAAGGCATAGGCTCACACAGAGATAAAAGGCAATATGTTGGTCCCAGAGATCCTTCTTCACTGTCTGTTCCAGGTCGTGGTGTCACTCAAGAGAGTTTAGACAAACTGGAATCAGTACAGCTTGTATATCAGAAGAGTCTAGAAAAGGATTTCTTGTTATATTTCATGGCTGATGGAACAGTATTTAAAGTCTCTGAAAAGGATATCGAATTAAAATATGCTGAAGAACTTGAATATGTCCTGTATATTTTCAGAGTTAGAAATCAAAGAGCTCAGTCAGTTGCAAATGTGCTCAGACAAAGAATGATTCAGAACCTTGCAAGAAGACAAATGAAAATCAACAGTAAGTATGTTCCTAAATATAGAGATTGGAATGGCAATTTGATAGAAATGGAGAAGGGAACTGCAAAGCTGAAAACAGATCTTGGAATTACTGTTCTGGATTTCAATGTAAAATCTGAAGAGGTGAAATACATCAGGTTGGGAAATGAGATGAGAAGAAACAAAATCTACGATCTTAGAGCTGCTATCTATCAAACTGATGAAAATGATCCTCAGTTAAGAGAAATCAAGGAAGCTATGCAGATAGAGCTTGAAAATGCTGAAAGAAGATTGCTTATAGACTATCTCAGAACAATGCCTGATCTTCAAGAGATTAGAAATTAAAGACTGTAAGAATTTTCTTATTTTTTGTAGAATTTGTTAAGTAATAGCTTAAACTCTGTTTGTATGATTAAACACTGTAAACTTTGTATTTGTTTTGACATCATCATTTACAGTAAACTTGTACATTTTTGATAATGGACAAGTTGGGGGAGATTGTTAGAAATGATTGATGAGAACAGTGTTTAGAAGCTATAGTGACAAAACAGAGTTTAGCTGGAAGCAGTCAGAGTTTAGTTAAACACTGACTGGAAGCGCAACAGAGGTTGTTAAACTCTGTAGCGGTATTGTCTGAAGAGTCAACAGTGTTTGAAGGTTGATGCAAGATAAGTATGGAAGCAATATCTTTGAAGATTGGAAAGCTGTCAAAGAGATTGAGTTGACTTGGAAGACTTGAGCAATCGTGATTGATATCAATTGTATAGCTTGATTATAGGAAAATCAGTTGCTGATTGTACGAAGCTGTATGTTCTATAAATACAGTTAGGTTAACCCTAAAAGGGTAGTCGAACATTGAGAAATTCATTGATTGTAACCTAAGCAGCTCTCTGTGATATTTACATCACCGAGAGAGGAATTATTAATTCCAAACAGTTTTAATTGTTAAACAGTGTGTTCTTGTTAAGTTACTCACACAGTATTTGATTGCTTATTGTGTATTCGACCTAACATTTATAAAATTAGATTATCTTTTGCAATTTTGTAAAACTAGATCATAACACACAAAGTAAAATAAGAATCCTTCAAACATTATAGTAATTCATGGGCTTCTAAAAATATTGTGCTTACAACATAAAACACCAATAAAATAGTTTTGCATAATAAAAATATTGCTGGCTAATGACATAGCTCTCATCATCATTAGCTAAGAATATTGACAAATATATAATTCTCAGATAAATATGCAATGAATACTCAATTTAACAAGAAGTATACCATGTACTCAATTTTTTGGTGGTCGGATTAATCAGAAAACACACAATCGAAATTGGATTGCAGTGAAAAAAGGTTAAAGGATTTCACAGCGTAGGCTAATATATGATCTTTGTAGTTAGTCTAGTAAACTACAAAATCTATTAAAAAGTCTATGAAAGTTTTTAGAAGTCATTTCATTAGAAGTCATCAAAAGTATTTTGAAATTTTGGTGACTCAACAAAAATCATTAAGAGTAATTAAAAGTCGATAAAATCCATAAAAGTCATTACCCCAATAATTGTCATTAAAAATCATAATACAATACCACCCCCTTAGGTTAGTAAAATTGCAATTAGCTTTTCTTAACAAAAGTAAAATTGCAAAAATTTACTTTTTTATATATATTTATGAAAAAAACCCTTAATTTTATTCACATCTCAAATTGAGATGTATCTCATATTCTTTTTTCTTTTTTCATATTTTTACAACTATATTATAGAACAAAATGTAATAATTACATAGTCCCAAAACTAGTCATTTTTATCTACCAAATTATATTTTTCACTAATTTCTTTTACGAATGTCAATTCAATCCATAAAAGTACTGGCTAATGTTATTTTTCTATTTTGAATAAGAAACTTGGAATTAATTCTTTCTAGTTTTTTTATTTAAATTTTTTTTTTTTCTAGTTTTTCCATATAGATATTATTTACAAAACAAAAACTTGGCTGCTTCGCTTACTCACACACTCTCATCATGGGTGTTGGCCCCATATATCACAATTTGAAAATAAATGGTTCTAAATATCACAACTCAAAAATATGGCCCTAAATATCACTACAAAACACACTATAATACTGTGTTTCCATTTTTTTCTTTTTCTTTTTTTACAAACGCTGATGCGTGTAGCGTTGTAGCTCGTTTTTTTGTTTTGCTTAGCTGAAGACGCTACTAGAATTGGTGTTTAAGTAGTAGTGTGAACTCCCACTGCTTTTAATAAAACAAAACGCTACATCATACTTAGTTTCATTGAAAACGCTAAACCCCACATTATTTTCCTGAAAACGCTTTTTTAACTTTGGTTACCAACTTAAAACGCCACTTCATGTGACGTTTTGAATGTTTTTAATTTTTTTTTTGCTTTTTTATTTAAATATATAAGATTGTTCCGAATATTTCTAAATCCACAATGGAATTATTGAACCCTAAAGGTTAATTCTTGAAACCCCTAAATTTAATTAAAATTGTTTTTTCTAAATTTAAAAATTTTAATTAAAAAATTGAATCTGGTGGCCTGAACGAGTTTAAAAATCAGGATAAGTTAGGGTTTAGGGTCTAGGGTTTAGTGTTGTAAATAACCCTAAACCCCAAACCCTAAACCCTAAGTTCGTATACGGTTTATTCGTCGTTCCGAATATTTCTAAAACCCAAAATGAAAATGTTGAACCCCAAAAGTTAATTGTTGAACCCTTAAATTTAATTAAAATTTTTTTTTAATTTAAAAATACAATTTTAATTGAAAATTTGATTAAAAGATTTTTAATATTGTTTGCAAATATATATTTACGAGAAAACAAAAAAAAACAAAAAAAATTGAAAAATTAATACCTTATATATAATAAGCATAAGGGAGATCTTATCCAAATTTTTGGTCGTCGCTGTACTACCAAATCCGTTGGATTAAAAAATTGGATTAAAAGTCATCCGTTGGATTATAAATTATAACCTTATATATTTATTTATAATTTTCACTTTGCTAATTTACTATAATACCCTTTCTTCATCGGTTTTTTTTTCTTCATCATTAGAACTAAATTTAATTTAAAAATATCTTTAATTTAGTAAACAAATAAAATATGTATAAACAAATAAAATCAATTATAAATAAACAAATTAAAAAGATGTCTACAATGAATTGGAAAAAAATCCTAATACAATAATAGTTACATTATTCTATAAAAAATCTATAAATACAAGGGAAAAAAATCCTAATACAATTATAATTACATTATTCTATCAAAAATCTATATATGAACTAATGGCGAAGGATTTATATGTTTGTCTACCTGGGAAACATTCTGCAGCCCTCCTGAAGTCGGTAACATTTTAAGAAGCCATGGAAGAGAAACATACATTATGCCAATAGATTCGGAGGATGTGCACTCTTTTTTTGTTGATGATATGTGTATATCATATTAAAAAGGAAATTATAATCTAAAAAGGATATAATTTAGCAAAGTCGTTTTATAATTGAATTTTAAAAAGAAAATTATAATATGAAACTAATATAATTAAAAAATGATACAATTAAATTTTATTTATTTTATTTTATTAATATTAAAGTTTTAATTGGAAAATAATTTTTAAATTATCACTAAATTAAAGATTATTTTGTTAATTTCATGCGTGCTATAAAATTGTCAAAATCAAATTTTAATAATTCAAGATAGAGCACAAATTATATCCTATTATATAATAAGAGTAAGAGAAATAATAATAGGTATTACCATAGGTCAGAAGTATACTAGAAGAGTATTTATTGACCTGCCTCCTATTACCACCAGTAGTCCAACACAGTATGTAATATTAATGTATAATCTCTCGCTTAATTATGAGAAAATTATTATAATATTAAAGTATTTAACTCCAGCTTTAATTAATATGTTCCATGTTCGTAGATGTGACCTTTTGGAGCTCTGTGTACGCCTAAAAGATAGGAAACTAAGAAGTTTTTAGCACACCATAATTAATATTTTTTAAAATATTTTAATTCATCAAATTTAATTAGTATTTTTAATAAGCAATTTTATAAGTTTTAAATTCTTCTAGATTATCTCAAAATCTATATGATTTTCAATATTTAAATTAGAAAAAATTTATATATAATAATTGTAAAAAATATCTTATCCAAAATTTTGATACTATGATAACTAGCTTATAACCCGTGCAATGCACGGTTCCTTTTTTAAATTTTAAAATAATTTTACTTCTTTTAATTTTATATGTTATTAATTTACATATAAAATTATTGTTAAAAAGTTGATAATACATAAGATTTTACACTTTTAATTTAATATTTGTACTCTACCTTGAATTATTAAAATTTGATTTGAAAGATTTTACAGCCCACGTGAAATTAACAAAAAAATCTTTAATTTAGTGATAGTTTAACAATTATTTTCCGATTAAACCTACTCAGAAACAAATAAGAAAAGAAATTGGCGCTTTTTTACATTGAATATTCTATTCGATTTATGAATTATACTTATAATTCGTTTTGATTTTCAAAATACCATTGTTATTATTTGAAGATAGTTCTACTAATAATAAAATACAAATTTAATAATAAGTGTATGAGAGATTTTGTCAAAAACTTTGATAATTGGTAGTATGGTCAAAATAAATAAGAACCGTTGAATCTTAAAATAAATAGATGAAAACCGTTGGTGTTTCCATTTGAATAATAATTATTAAATCATCAATAAATTAAAGATAATTCTATAAGTTTCGCGTGAATTGTAAAATCATCCAAATCTGATTTATAGATCTCAAGATAGAGCCCAAATAGTAAATATGAATACTTTTTAATAATAAAAAATAAATAAAATTTAATTCTAATGCAACTTTTTTTAATTATATCCTTTTTCAAATTATAATTTTTTTTTTTAAAATTCAGTTCCAGTGCAACCTTTTCTAACTATAACGTTTTTAAATTATAATTTTATTTTTAAAATTCACTTATAAGGCAACATTTTCTAATCATATCCTTTTAGATTTTAATTTTCTCTTTTAATATAATATAATCTTGATCGTTTATTTTTTAAAAAATAGATTCCACGGTTGAGATTATTTTGGTAGTACAGTGACGAAAATTATGGATAAGATCTCTATTATGCTTATTATATATAAATAGCTTATAACCCGTGCAACGCACGACTCCTTTTTTAATATCTTTAATTACATTATATATATTTTAATTTTATAAGTTATTAATTTACATAACAAATCTTTATTAAAAATTGATATATATAAGTTTTACACGCTCGATTTAATATTTGTACTCTATCTTGAATTCTTAAAATTTAATTTGGACAATTACGGCCCACGTGAAATTAACAAAATAATATTTAATTTGGTGATGGTTTAATAAATTTTTTCTAATTAAATCTACGTAGAAGGAAAAAAGAGAAAAAATTGACGATTTTTTATGCTGAAAAATTTATTTGATTTATGAATTCTACTTATAATTCGTTTTGATTATCAAAATACCCTTACAATTATTTGAAGATGGTTCTACTAACAACCAAATACAATTAATACCTTATATATAATAAGCATAAGGGAGATCTTATCCAAATTTTTGGTCGTCGTCACTGTATTTGGTCGTCGTCACTGTACAATCAAAAGCATATGATCCGTTGGATTAAAAGTCATCCGTTTGATTATAAATTATATCTTTATATCTTTATTTATAATTTTCACTTTGTTAATTTACTATAATACCCTTTCTTCATCGATTTGTTTTTTTCTTCATCATTAGAAATAAATTTAATTTAAAAATATCTTTATAAGAGGGATCTTATCCAAATTTTTGGTCTGTTCGCTGTACTACCAAAATTATATGATCCGTTGGATTGAAACTAAACGATCAAGATTAGATCACATAAAAAAGAATTTATAATCTAAAAAAGATATAATTAGAAAAGGTTGTATTGGAAGTGAATTTTAAAAGAAAATTATAATCTAAAAAGGATATAACGAAAAAAGGTTGTATTATAATTGAATTTTAAAAAGAAAATTATATTCTAAAAAGGATATAATTAAAAAAAAGTTGTATTAGAATTGAATTTTATTTTTTATTTATTAGTATTAAAAAATTTCATATTTACTATTTGGCCTCTATCTTGAGATCTATAAATCAGATTTGAATGATTTTACAATCCATGCGAACCTCATAAAATTATCTTTAATTTAGTGATGCTTTAATAATTATTATTCAAATTGAAACACTCAGAATATCAAGATAAAATATAATTACGAATTTTTACATTAATCCTAATCTATGTAGAAGTTCTACATTGATAATGCTATCAATTGTAGAAAACCTAATTGTATATTATTTAAATCATTGACATATACATTTTCGTATTTCAATATAAATATATTTTTATTTTATAACATATTAAAATATAAAACATTTTTTATGCTAAATCCAACGATTTTCATCTATTTATTTTAAGATCTTTGTCGTCCGGAGGAATAGACAACTATCAAAATTTTGGACAAAATCTATCTTATATAAATATATATACGGAGTACTTTTTAGTTTATAACATATTAAAATATAAAACATTTTTTATGCTAGATCCAACGGTTTTCATCTATTTATTTTAAGATCTTTGTCATACGGAGGAATAGACTACCGATTATCAAAATTTCGGACAAAATCTGTTGTGGAATAAAAACTAGGTTATGAATAAGACGGCTAGGGTTTGTACGCAAAGGGTGGTTGAGCTTCAAGCTTTAATGGCTGTTCTTGCGTTTCGAGACTGAACGGTCCTCACAAGATGCCTACGTATCTCTGTATTGTTAGAGAATCAAGCCAACGTAGTTCTAGGTGATGGTGCCCTCGAGGCTACAGAGGCGAGAGCTCACCTAGGACGCAGTGGCTTGTATGTCCTTATTCGAGGATTGAGCCAAAACGTAGTTCTGAATGAGGGGTTAGACCCTGTTTATATAGGCTGAGAAGCCTTGTATTTAGAGAAGCTTTAGGAGACTTGGTGGACAAGTCTCCTGATTGATAGTTGATAAGGATTTCATATCCTTGATTGTAGGAATTAGTTTCCTTGTGTGTCTTGGTGACTTGAAGACCAATTTTTGGGGATGTTTATCCTCTCTAGATAATATTTCGTCAGCTGATTTTTAGGCTGATTAATGACCCACGAATTTTATCATTTAATTAGGGTTTCGGGCCTTATTAATAGGCTTTAACCTTGGATCAATCTAGGTTTATTTAATGCCACATTAAATGTGTCTTTAGGGCTTATTTTCAGCCCATATCATTTGCCCCCCAACTTCTAGGAAAACTGATCAGGTTTTCGTAGAAGTTATAATTGTCTATATCGAGACTCGGGGTCATTTTTTATCCCTTACCTGGGACTTTTCCTACCCTATTACGGGGATTTTATTTGTACACTAGTGTTTCACGAGTATCGTCTTAGGTGTAAAGTGTGGAGCGACCTACACATTTACGACGATTTGCCTTATTCGAGGCTAAGCAACGCTAGTCGGCGCTAGATGATGCTAAGCGGCATTTAAACAGCAATAAACGATGCTTAAACAGTGTTAAGTAACGCTATATGGCGTTAGACGGCACTAAACGGTGCTAATCGGCAATAATCGGTGCTAACAGGCACTAATATGTGCTAATCGGCACTAAACGGTGCTAGCGGGGGTCCGGGGGCGGCAGCCCCCGGGCGGGGTCCAAGGGGCGGCAGCCCCTGGCGGGGTCCAAGGGGCAGAGCCCCTGGCTGGGGTCGAGCTGAAGACTAGTACTATTCAGAAATTATCGTTTCGGCTCGAAATTTTGCAAACCCGAGCTCAAATTCGAGCTCAAACTGCCTCAAGGTCGCAGCCATTTTTCTTACTTTCTAAGTCATTTTCGACCTGGAAATTTCGAGCAGAAATTAGTTCATTTCCGAGCTCAAAAACGAACTCAAACGGAGGCCAAGTCGTGGCTTCTTTTCAGGATTTTCAGTGTTTTTCCGACCTCGAATGGACGAGCTCAGATGGTGTTGAAACGACCTCAAATTGGGAGTGAGGTCGCGAGAAATTTCTATTCTCTCTAGTTCATTTTCGACTAGGATGCAACGAGCTCAGCGTAAGCTTTTTCTATGCCCAGGTCGTCTGTCTCGACCTCGAATCGTAGGTTAATTTCGACCTCAACTTGCCGACTTCATTTTTACGCGTTTTCAACCTCGACTTCAATACAGCACAAGAACGACCACTACTAGAAAAAGGGCCTATAGCGTCAGTCAGAATATACTTTTAGCGTCGGTCAAGTGGCGTAGTATATGCAAGCGACACTATAGGTATGGGCCTGTAGCGTCGGTTATTTAGGTGACACTTAAAATAGTTATAAGCGTCGGTTAAATGAAATGCCGACGCTATAGGTATAGTCATAAGCGTCGGTTAACTGAAATGCCGACGCTATAGGTATAGGCATAAGTGTCGGTTACTTGAAACACCGACGCTATAGGTGTAGGCATAAGCGTCGGTTACCTGAAATGTCGACGCTATAGGTGTAGGCCTATTGCGTCGGTTAACAAGAATGCCGACGCCTAAAGTCTTTTTTTTAAATTTTTTTTATTGATAGAGCAGATTTCATACATACACCCAACACATGCTTCATTCTCAGAATGGATGTTACTAAATAACACAGTGATGACATCTTAAAGTGAATGCTAAGATCCTTAATCTCATTTATTACTTATCATGAAAAAACTCAAAACTAGTATATAACTTGATAATCAACATAAACTTGTTCCATCATATTCATCATCTGATCACATGAATAAATATAATACATCCTACAATAACCATCTTTACGTACAATTGTTGCTGACTGAACAAACACAAAAATCTAGTTTCGGGGCATGCTGCTGCCCCTTACAATGTATGCTGCTGGTTATTCCAAAGAACCTTCACTGTTTGAATACCAGGCATCTATTCGAGAGGCTTGAAATCGTACAAGCTCACCTGCAACAGATATAAGCAATAATTAGAAGTATTTGATTTCAAGTTTAGTAATACAGAGTGTACACAGTACATTTAACTATTTAAGTAAGATGTATGTACAACTATTTGTCAAACGGATAGCTCAGACACATTAAAATCAAGTGTTCGGCCAGGGATATGACCAGAACCTCCACCAAATCTTAATAGTTAACTTACATGTTCAAAGTTATCTCATATAGTAACCCTAACGCTTAGGCAGATATACACCTATTGTAATAATCATATCTCATTCTTTGATGAAATCTTCTAAGTATAAAGTATAGTTTAAGCTCAACTATAGTTTCCAGGTAGACAGAGTTCTAAGTATCTATGTATCTAATTATCTTATTATATATTTACATATTTTAAGAACCTAAGCATCAAATCAAAATTTCATACACTAAATAAACTATTGTTTTTAAAAATAGTGATTTGATTGGAAGCAGATCAAAGAAGCTGAAGATAGTAATTATTTGATGACAACAAAAAGTGTCCACATCTAGATAGGAACGGCAAACCACGAAAATATATACTGTATAGGGTATGCATGGAGATTTAAAAAAATTTCCTATTTGCCTCTTGGTATATTAACATGATCAAGATCAATTCATTGATACAGTTCATAATTTTAAAATAGCTATAGCCAATAAAGCACAAGTCATGAAAACACTCAAATATAAGATAAACAAAGTTTGTGTTATTCAGTGGTTTATACAGAGTACTACAAATAAGCTCCTGAAACCAAAAAAAAAAATTAGTTCATATGAGAATCAAGTATGATACCGTAATTAGGAATCACAAGCCAAAGTGAAAGAGTTATCCATTATGCACCTTGTCATTTTAGTTCTGCCTCAACTTGGTTGTATTATGATTTCAGTCAGGTAGCTTAATATGTGGTCGATAAGTTTAATAAACTTGTAAGATAACTTAAATCGCAGTCAGTTACAAAAATCTATAAGACAATAAATTTGAATAAAATCAAACAAATTGTAACATTTTTATTTCACACACCTTCTTCTTAGTTGTACAGTCCTCAGAAATAATATGCAATTCTTGTTCCTGTCTTTGCCTTGACATCAGCTGGCCATTAAATTCAGGTGGAGCCCACAATCTTGAACCCTGGATCATCAAAATACAGAATTAGTCGCAAAAAACCAAAGTAAAAAAACACAAAAACTCCATAAGGGCAAGCTCAAATTTTTTTAAAATTAAGCATCTTTTAGCACACAATAGATTAAAGTTCAAATCTTTACATCACAATTACAATTCAAGATTGGCATAAAAACGTAAAAAGATTCAAACTTTATAGACATACCTGTTTGTAAAAAGCATTCCAAAGAAGAAGAAAGAAATGGAAAAAAAATGGGTATCCATTTTGCAGAGACTTTGCATACATCCATTAGTCTCAGCAGTGACCAAGTACCTCCTGCACAAAAACAACAGCATCTTTATGCTGAGAATTCAGAAACCTATTAGATGTTACAAACTAATCAATTCCTTTCATCATAAAATCGAAGATACAATTAAACCATAATGTGTAGAATTGGCCAAATTTTGAGTAAACCTAGCATTAGTGGCATAATAAGACAGAAATTGGAAAAATATTATTGCATCAGTCTTAGCATGGTAAGTGCAGACACATGAGCTATTGAAACGACAACCTAATATTGGATACACTTCCTTTGTCCAGTAAGTGATTGGCTTGCAAAATGTTCTTTTTGTGAGATGATAATTAACATACACTGATACACATGTAATGCATAACAGACTATTTTTTAACATGATAGATGGTTACAATAACAACAGTTCTAACCACCGATATTTTCACACGCTAAAGCCACTCATAAATATTCATCAAAATCAGCAACTACTTACAAAATTGTCTCGGCTTGTTGGTTGGAAATAAAAAGATTAATCATTAGAAATGCTAGCACCTCTTGCAAGATAAATAAAAAAAATCCAATACATAACGAATTCCTGCTGCACGTTTTGATATGTGATAATATAACCCTACAAAATCATTAAAAAAACAAATTCAACTCCCAACCATAATTTAAAATGTATTCACAGCCACCAAAAACTAGTATACAACAAAGAGACCTTCGAAGTAGAAGAACATGAGATTATTGCGAAGAACCAACTGTAAGAACTCGCGCACAAAGGGTAGCATCTGAAAGAAAAAGATAAATTAAATGTTACGCAAACCAGCAATTGAAAATGTTTTATAACATAAAGATCACTGTCAACTGGTACATATTACAATAGCAAAGTAAGAAGTAAAACAGTGCTCTTCAGAGCACATTAAGAGTATATACAATTTTAACTTGTAGTCTAAGTTTGGGGACAAAATAATCTTCATAGACCTGAAGTCTTTACTATGTAATTAGACAATGAATTCTTGATCAATTGTAAAAGGATTGAGCCACTAACATATATATATATATATATATATATATATATATATATATATATATGTGTGTGTGTGTGTGTGTGTGTACAGAAATAAATTATTGTGTGGCCCTAAAATAAGTATTATTTCATAACATATACATACCGATGGCCATCTCTGAACCGTATACAACCATAACTCTTTAATTTTCTGCCTCAATCTCGACAGAGTTGAAACAGATGTAAAGGAAGAAGAGACATCAATAAGTACAGGCGTCTGAGCATGGCTGCTCCCAGCAGCTTCATAACCAAACAGTTCATCAGATAGTGAATCATTTAGGGGAATTCCTCGAGAAGCAACCCTAGAGCTGCGGGCGAGAAGGTTTTAAGATGATTCAAGAAGTGAAGCTAGAAAAGCCGAATCATTTTTATTATTAGGCTTAAACGAACCTGAATCTTTCAGCAATATAAGGCACTGCTGACTGATAGATGATGAAAAGTACACGCCTGACTGGTGTTGGAGAAAGTCCAAAAGGCCCTGCAACCTTTCAATACAAATACTGCATCAATCAGGGAAATACAACAATCTTACTCGAAGTACTGTTAGAGTGTTAGGTACGATGAATTGATGATATTCACACCATCTTGTAAACAGAATGACAACTTGTTATCAAGATGGACAAAGATAGAGTTAAAATACACTGCATAAGAGATAACATATAAATAATTAACATGATACTTTAAGAATGGACACAGTATAGGCATATTACTAACAGTGATCATTTAAAGATCTATAATGTGAAGAAAACTATATAAATCTTTCATAAAAATGACTATTAAGACGTTTCAGGAACTATAACCACAGTACAGAACACATTATAGTTCCATGTAAGAATATAATCAATTGTTGACGAAAGTAAAAAAAATAGTTCCAAACCTGTGTTATGTCACAGTACTCATCTCCTAGAGTTTGTTGCCCTGCACCTGTTGTTAGGACATACTCCCTCCGTCCCACCCAATTCTTAACACTTTTTTGGTCACTTTCTGACACGCATTTTAAGGTGAATTTTAAGGATAGTTCCATAACTTATTTTTGAAATTTTCTTTTTTTGTATAAAAATAGGATTGTTCTATTTTTATACAAGAAAAGAAAATTTCAAAAATAAGTTATGTAACTATCCTTAAAATTAATCTTAAAATGTGTGCCGAACACCCTATTTTGAAATGTTAAGAAATGGCCGGGACTGAGGGAGTAATAAAGCATCTGTCCTAAAAGCTTTGTCTGTGAAAAGGAAAGCTAATAATCAAAAATTTACTAACAAATTCAACAGTTCATAACCACATAACGAGTTAATATAGATACAGTTTCCAGAAATAAGAGTTATCATCCTTAGCCTCGAAAACCTAAAGAAGTAGCTGTAAATTGGCCTTTTTCAAGTTAAAAATCGCACAGACGGAAAAGAAAATTAAAAAAAAAACTTTCCGGTAACAAAATTTTAGCCTAGAACAGATATAAAATAATAATAATAATAATAATAATAATAATAATAATAATAATAATTAAACATTGTTCACTGTAAAGCACAGGGGAACAACGTATATAAAAATTAAAGAATTGAACATGCTCAAATGGAACTAATTATTATCCAACTAGTTAGTAGAACTCTAAGAACTAGCTCAACTACAACCACCGACTAATTAGGTAGTACGTTTTTCCGAGAATAACGTATAAAAAGCTATACATCCAAGGTGAATTTGTTTCAAATTTTTAATAAAGCGATAACACCAAGCCCATACCTCATCACCAGCTTTTTTGCCATTTGTGGCTGATCATTACAACTCCCATGACAGCTGATATATATATATATATATATATATATATATATATATATATATATATATATATATATGTTGATTCAAAAATGATCACATATATAGAGAACCCAACAAACATATATATTTCAACAGATATATATATATATATATATATATATATATATATATATATATATATAGAACCTAGAGAAATCAGCACACCTGCAGCAAAGTAATGAACCCAGAAAAACCCCTAAATTTGGAAGACGGGCCATCGAACTCCAGAACCCCAATTCAATCACACCCAGAAACCCAGAGATTAAACCCAGAGAATCCCAACTGAACCTAGAGCAACGAGATTCAACCCAGCAATTGAGAGAAATAATCGATTGGAGTAGATATGATACAGTATCGCAAACCCTTGAAGTAGTTTGGGGTATGTGGCAGCAGATTAGCAAACCTTCGATTGGTGAATCCATTAGTGAAAATCATTAGTGCAGTCGGGAGTGAAAAGGGAATGGAGAGGAGATCTGGTTTGTGAGTGGAACAGAGGAAAACGTTTTCTATGGTACCGAGAAAAACCAGTGGTGGGTGGATAAATAAGTTTGTCCAAGTCCAGTCCGTATATATTTGTTTAATATATTATTTATTAAGTAAAATGTATTTTAAAAATTATAATACTTTTAGCATCGGTCAAATGTAACGCGACACATAAAGTATAAATAGGCTATTTTAGGCGTCGGTTGAGTGAAGACCGACGCTAAAGGGTTAGTTTTAGGCGTCGGTTGTTAATAACCGACGCTAAAGGGTTGGTTTTAGGCGTCGGTTAGGTAAAGACCGACGCTAAAGGTTAGGTTTTAGGCGTCGGTTAAGTAAAGCCCGACGCTAAAGGGTTAGTTTTAGGTGTCGGTTGTCTATGACCGACACTAAAGGTCGGTTTTAGGCGTCGGTTGAGTGAAGACCGACGCTAAAGGGTCAGTTTTAAGCGTCGGTTGTTTCATGACCGACGCAACAGGTCCAAAACAAATGACATTAAGCGTCGGTTAAGCTAGCAACCGACGCCTAAAGTATGTATAGGCCACGGCTCTCTATATAACCGACGCTAAAAGTGCGATGCTAAAAGACAGTTCTGTACTAGTGGACCTCAAATGAGCCCCAGGTCGTGGGGATTTTTTACATTTCCCAATTCAAATTCGACCTGAGATTTGCGATCTCAAGCTATGTCATAACGACCTCAGTTTGTGTGGTGGCCTTACTTTGCTTTTCATAAGTCAGAAACGACCTCAAATGGAATTTTCCAAGTCGCATGGTCGAGCTCGTACTTATACTAGAAAACAAGATCGATGGTCACGACCTCGTGCTTTCTTTTGGTAACTCCCAATCCTATTATGGACTTCAACGGGCCCTGTTTGGCCTTTAATTTTCATGGGCTGGATCTAGATTTTCAAATCGTTGGGCCTATAAACTTTTTAAGTTTTGATTGGGCCTTTCCTTTGGGTCAAAACAATCTCAAAACCTTAATTAGGTTTATCAATCTTGGTTGGGCCGTGACAGGCTTGGTGTTGTTGGGCCTTTTAGAGTCCAATTTGTGTATATCACCACCCTATCATCGATCGTGATCATGGGGTATCTCGAATTTCTTTGTAAACTTTCGTTGGATCATCACGATCTCTTAAACGCACCAAGCCATTAGGTTGAATTTTTGGGTATCAACCCTCGTCCTTCTGGGAGTATAATTCGAGTTAATAACAGAGGGGATTCTTTCTCTTTGGGACTTTCGAGTCTATAATCTTTCAAGATCTTGTTTCAATGATTGAATATGAGCTTCACGAGCTAATTTCATCAATCTTCTTAAAAATATCTGTCGAATCATTGATGGAGGCCACCCTAGGCCTTAAGGGCTGTCATGCCTATTGATGTATCAAACGTGCTTCATGAGCTAAGATTTATTATTTTGGACCTTCGAGGTTGAGGATAATCATCCTTGCAAGTGAACTTTTTATGATGAGCATTTAAACACATGGCTAATCATGCCCTCAGCCCTCATAGGGGTAGGAGCCCATAACTTGGGTTTTGTCCTGTTGGTGATGGTAACACCATTATAGAGATTCGTAATCATGTTAGGGTGTTTGCGATTGTAAGCAAAGTCACCCCTCTAAATTGGGGATACATCCCTTTAGGGTTTGAATCCATTCTTTGGACTCTAATTTAGTAGGTCTCAGTTCCTTGAATTCATGTTGTTAGAGGGTTCATCCCTTAAATAGTCGCTGGTATGAGCAAGGGGATGTATTTTATGAGCAAGGGCTCTGCCCCCAGGTGTTGCCCACACATCCCTTCGTGCACTTCTTCGAGTGTTTCTCTGGCCTCCTTCGTGCACTTCTTCGAGTGTTTCTCTGGCCTCCTCCTGGGCCTCAAGCACTTCAAGTACGGGATCACAAAAGATCTCTTGTATAGCAAACCCTCAATCAGGGTGTATCTTAAAGCTCTTACCGAGAGTTTACGTGCTTCCATGACATCTTCAGGGAGCCATCCCGTTTCCAAGTGAGCCTTGATAGGATCCATCCCACAGCTTTGCACATCGATCAGTGTCACTAACTTCACATTGATAGTAGGGGTCTTCAAGTCCTGAAAGTAAACACTCCCAACATAGTTCTCTATCTCCGAGAAAGCGAACTTAGAGAGGGCATCTGCCTTAATGTTCTCCTCCCTCGGGATGTACTCCACAAAGCATTCATCGAATTAAGCCATCACAGCTTTCACAATCTCAAGTACTTCGTAATAGCTTTTTCTTTGGCTTCAAATTTGCCATTCACTTGGGAGACTACCAATCTTGAATCTCCACAAGTTTTAAAGTTCTTGACCCTCAGGGTTGGCCAAGCCTAAACCGGCTATCAAGGCTTCAATCCTTAGTCTCGGAATACATTCTCCAGACTTTTCTTTGTTTAATCTTCTTGATTTTTGTTTTTGACGTTCCGTAAAAATAGAGCACCCAGTATTCCTTCATTCTTGTTTTCCAGTTCTTTGCCCTCTTGGGTTATTACCTCTTGCCCCCCGACTTCTTGGTTGTTAATGGTACATTCAACCACGAAGTCAGCTAAGGCTTGGGTTTTGATGGCCATCCTTGACTTATACTTGATATCAAATTCTATTAATTTGATTGCCTACTTGGCGAGACTACCATTGGTTTTCGGGTTATGGATTATGTTCCTTCACGGTTGGTCCATCAGGACTTCGTTTTCATAGTAGATAGGTTTTTGAACCTTGTTTTCCTTATTGATGAGGACGACACTCAATGCTTGTTCCTAACACAAGGTTTTATAGTTAGTTGTCAGACCTTCTTGGTTTTCTTGGACTCCTTGGTCTTGATTAAGGATGCATTTGGGTTCCCTGACCCTTGGTTGGGATTCGAGGTTTGTTGTTAGCCTTTCATGGCTTAAGTGGCCACATGTGGCTTAGTTGTTCATCTCATCTTACATCCAGGGTCCTTTATGGACTTGAACTTTAATTCGATTGTATTGTAATCTGACAATTGATCCTTCGTGGTCTTTTCTAAGTACGAGCTTGTTTTCATTCATATGTTCTTTTATTTTCAGTGCTTGGTCATCTTCGACTTACACATATCAGGTGCTTGGCACATAAATAAGATCACATAATCAATAAATGAAAAACAAACTTGCATTAATATCTTGAAATGGGTTCCACCCTTACATAGAGTATTACTTGTCCTACTCGGGGCAATGAGCCCTGGAATGGTTTCATCGAACCTTATTTCTACTTCTCCTAATAAAGATGAAGCTATGTCCTACTAAGATAACTTAAGCATGAGAAACTGAGGCATCCATGCCTTCATTGTCAAACTCACTCATGTCTTCAATTGGGAGGACCCGCCCCTCGACTCCATTAGGCCTTAACGCGGCTTTGTAACAGCTCATAGCCATTTTCTGGTCACCTTTATGCTCTCCAACACCGTTCCTGGTTGGGAACTTGATCTTCATGTGATAGGTTGAGGCCACAGCCTTAAAAGCGTGGAGTCCAGTCCTCCCGAGGATAGCGTTGTAGGTGGAAAACGATTTGATAACCGAAAAGTTCAACATCCGAGTGGCCTCCTTAGGCTCCTACCCAATCGTCATGGGCAACTGAATAGTTCCCTCAACTTTAGATTCTACCCCATTGAACCCGTATATAGGCGTGTTGGACGGGGTCAACTGAGAATCATTGTATCCCATCTTCAGAAAGGCCTCGCGAAACAGAACGTTCACAGATGCTCCGTTGTCTATCAAGACTCGCTTCACCTCTGAGTTCCCAATCACGGGTGTTATGACCAGCGGGTCATCGTGGGGGAACTTCACCCCTTCAAGATCTGAATCCTCAAATCCGATCGTCAACTCGGTTCTTGCACGTTTCGGTGCTTCTTCGACAATGTGCACCACCTCTCTAGCATAAGCCTTCCGAGAGTTCTTGGTTGTCCCAGCCGCTGTCGGGCCTCCCGAGATCACGTTGATTACTGGCCCTCGGGGCTGTGGGTTTCGATCTCGATCATCATCGCTCCTATCATGATTTCTTCTTTGACCACCACGATCTTCACCCTTAGTGAAGTGTCTCAGTTTTCCTCTACGGATTAAAAACTCGATCTCATCTGTGAGTTGTTTGCAGTCATCAGTGTCATGCCCCACGTCTTGGTGGAACCTGCAATACTGATTCTTGTTTCTCTTTGAGGGATCACCCCTGAGTGGCTTCGGCCATCGAAAATCCTTATCGTTCTCAATTTCCAACAAGATCTGACTCCTTGGAGTGTTCGATCTTGCATAGTCAACAAACCTCGGTCCTAGAGCAGAGTCGGAGTCCTTGCTAGTTCGGGGATACTTGTCCCTAGCATCATATTCCTGGTCTGTCTTTCTCTTATCTGAGTTCTTACTTCCTCCATTCGTGGTTACGATTTCCTTCTGCATGCTATCCTCAGCCTTAATGTACTTGCTTGCTCTCCGTTGGAGGTCAATCATGTTTTCTGGTGGGTGCTTTGCCAATGACCTCCTAAAGAAGTCGTCGCTGGTTCCGTGTTGCAGGGCTACTATGGCGACCTTATTATCCAGATCAGTAATATTTAATGTTTCCTTGGTGAACCGTTTGAGATAGTCTCTTAAGCTCTCGTTTTTCCCTTGCGTCACATGCATGAGGGATGCAGAACTTTTCTCATGCATCTTTCCGCTAACGAACTGGCTAATAAAGGCCATGCTCAACTCCTTAAAAGAGCCAATTGAGTTTGGTGGCAAACGAGAATACCAGCGTTGCGCCATGCCCGCTAGGGTTTGAGGGAACGCCCTACACTTGAGAGCATCACTTGCAGGTTGCAATAGCAATGCATTCGAAAACGTCCTTACATGAATAGTGGGATCTCCCGTGCCATCATAAGCCTTGATGGTCGGCATCTTGAACTTGCGAGAGATGTGGGCGTTCATCACTTCTTCAGTAAAGGGGGGAGTTGGATCATCAGGATCTCCTAGCATCATAAGATCTTTGGGGTCTCCCCTTGGGACCTCTGCCCTTACAACCTCTGACCTAGGTCCTTCGGTCCTCCTTTGTCATCTTGATGGCCTCTCCAAGTCAACAATGGGAATCTCTCCTGACCTTGGAGGGGGCCGATTCTGCCTTTGTTGTTCTCCGGCCATGTCTTCCTTCAGCCTTTGGATCTCAGCTTCATGAGCCTTGATCTTCTCTGCAGCTGTCATGGGGGGTCCATCATGGATTCTTCGAGTACGCCTCACAGGTTCCTTACTTTGGTACCTCCTCGGGGCTCAGTCTCGATCTTCTGACTCAGAAGAGGAGTCATCAGTATAGGGACCAGAGTAATCATAGTACCCTTGTCCATAATCAGGGCCTAAACCTCTGATGTAGGGGGGGTTGTACGGCTCATGTGCTTGAAGGGCATGACCGCTTGGTCCCGTGCCTTGAATAGGTGGATAGTTTGGCAGCCCATACATCGGGTTTGTGCTTGCGGGGAGATCCGTGGTATGGATCTGTACCCCCGGAGGTAGTGGATGGTTGTAAAGTGGGGCAACCACCATCTGAAGCTGATTCGTCTCTTGAGGGGGATTCACCACCAAGGGCAGCGATCCTTGAGATTGAGCTCCAATCTCTAGGGGAGTTGTCCCTTGGGGTTGAGTAACCAAAGGTTGGGAGGTCGCCTCCGAAGTAGGAGGAGCAGCGGTGCTATCAGTGGTTCCGGTCGTGACTGGTATTGCTCTCCGTGTGTTCACCTTGGTTGTTGTTGTCTTCCCACAGACGGCGCCAAATGTTGTGGAATAAAAACTAGGTTATGAATAAGACGGCTAGGGTTTGTACGCAAAAGGTGGTTGAGCTTCAAGCTTTAATGGCTGTTCTTGCGTTTCGAGACTGAACGGTCCTCACAAGATGCCTACGTATCTCTGTATTGTTAGAGAATCAAGCCAACGTAGTTCTAGGTGATGGTGCCCTCAAGGCTACAGAGGCGAGAGCTCACCTAGGACGCAGTGGCTTGTATGTCCTTATTCGAGGATTGAGCCAAAACGTAGTTTTGAATGAGGGGTTAGACCCTGTTTATATAGGCTGAGAAGCCTTGTATTTAGAGAAGCTTTAGGAGACTTGGTGGACAAGTCTCCTGATTGATAGTTGATAAGGATTTCATATCCTTGATTGTAGGAATTAGTTTCCTTGTGTGTCTTGGTGACTTGAAGACCAATTTTTGGGGATGTTTATCCTCTCTAGATAATATTTCGTCAGCTGATTTTTAGGCTGATTAATGACCCACGAATTTTATCATTTAATTAGGGTTTCGGGCCTTATTAATAGGCTTTAACCTTGGATCAATCTAGGTTTATTTAATGCCACATTAACTGTGTCTTTAGGGCTTATTTTCAGCCCATATCAAAATCTCTCTTAAACTTATTATTAAAATTGTATTTGATTGTGAGTAGATGATAAGTGGATTTATATCCACTTGGATCATTCTATTTCGGCTTAAATTGGTGTCTTGTATCTCGAGTAATTGTGTGTTTTAATCTATTTTTGTGAGAATTGTGTAGGTATTAATATCAGGTGCAAGTATGGTGTTTCAGTGATTAATCAGTGTATTTGAGATTAAAGGAACAAAGGATGGAAATTACAGGAGAAATGGGAGAGAAATCAGTAAGAGAGCAGAAGTCAGTCTGTGCAGAGAAAGCTGAGCGCGGGCGCGCCCAATATACAAGGAAGTTGCGCGCGGGCGCGGTCAGAATTCATCCAGCAAATACATGCGCGCGGGCGCGCTGGAATGAAGAGGAAAGGCGCGCGGCCGCGCGGGAGAACGGCAGAAACTTCCTGGAATTTGATTTTAATTGGGAAACTTGCCGTTTTATTCTCCTAATCAAGATGGCAATTGTTTTGGTCGGTTAGAAGGTTCTGGAATTCAATTTAAACATGGGAATTGCAATTCTAATCAAATCACAGAAGGAAAATTACCGGAATTCTATCCTATTTCAAATACGGTAATTGCTTGGTCAAGGAGGCAAAAGGGGCTATAAATACACACCTTGGGGCACAGAAAAATCATCATCTACACATCCTACACACAAAATTCGTTCAGAGCAAGAAGGGAGAGAAGCCAAGGCGAGGATCGTGACGACAAGAAGATCTAGATATAGTTTTTCTTGTATTCCTTTGTGGAGGCGTATCTTTTGGATGCTTGTTACTTTCACGGATTTGTTCACTAAACCTTATTCTATTATTTATTTATTCATCTTCTTTATCTTGTTTAATATCATGCTTTCGTCTAATCCCATGGTGACGAAAGGTTCGATTATGAACTAATCGTTATCGTGGGATCCTAGTGGATTTATCTATGTAGCTTAGTAGTTTGTATGCCTTAGAGATTTATGTGTGGTGAATTCTTGATATCCTCGTATGGTTAATCTTAATGCTTTTAGATGCGTAGCTAACATCTAAATTGAATTGTTAATCTCTTGCTAAACGAGAGTGGATCTTGAGATTTAGAACTTGCCATGCTAGCATAGGATAGGTTGATGTTAAGCATCATGATTTGTGGCATGAATAGAGATATTATGCTACCCTATGTGATCTAAGTGAATAACTTGTGCTTCAACCTTTATGTTTTCAAATTCTATAGAGATATAGGGTCTAAACATAATAGGTGCCTATTCATCTTCTATCTATTTTGTGGATGTATGCTTAGATTGGTACTAGTATACCGAGAGGTAACTTTTACTCTTTTCGTGTTGTTCGATCAGATATCAAAACCATCGCATGTTTTAATCGAAGGCTGCAACTCTAAGTGAAGTAGATAATGAAACTAGGATTCCATGTTTATTCTCATATAAGTAATTCGATTTTAATTCTAGTTAATTAGTTAATTCTTGATTTTATAATTTGCATCTTAGTTTAATTTAGTTAATCAAACCATATTTGTTATTTTCTTAGCAGTGAATTAAAACCATACATTATTGCATAGACATATTTTCTGAGTGAAACTTAACCAAGATCTCTGTGGAACGAACTTTAATTGTATTACTTGTGACTACGTGCGCTTGCGTGAGTTTAGCATAACAGTAGAACTATCTTTAAATAATTATACGGATATTTTTTATAATCAAAACGAATTATAAGTAGAATTCATAAATCAAATAGAATTTTCAACTTAAAAAATCGTCAATTTCTTCTCTTTTTTGTTTCTGTGTAGATTTAATTATATCAAACCATCACTAATTTAAAGATTATTTTGTTAATTTCATGTGGGCTGAAAACGTCCAAATCAAATTTTAAAATTCATGATAGAGTACAAATATTAAATCGATCATATAAAATCTTATATATATATATATATATATATATATCAATTTTTAAACACCAATTTGATTTGTAAATTAATAACTTATAAAATTTCATAAAAATAATATGATTGTAGATATTAAAAAGGAGCCGTGCGTTGCACGGGTTATAAACTATTATATAATTTGATTTATGAATTCTACTTATAATTCGTTTTGATTATCAAAATACCCTCACAATTATTTGAAGATGGTTCTACTAACAACCAAATACAATTTTAATAATAAGTGTAAGAGGGATTTTGTCCAAAACTTTGATAATCGGTAGTCTGGACCTCTATACGACAAATATCTTAAAATAAATAGATGAAAACCGTTGGATCTAGCATAAAAAATATTTAAATTTTAATATGTTATAAACTAAAAAGTGTATTTATATTGTAATACGAAAATATATATGTCAATGATTTAAATCATATATAATTAAGTTTTCTACATTGAATAGCATTATCAATGTAGGAATTTTACGTTAAATAGGATTAATGTAAAAACTCGTAATCATATTTTCTCTTGAGATTCTTAGTTTTTCCATTTGAATAATAATTATTATATCATTACTAAATTAAAAATAATTTTATGAGTTTCGCGTGGATTGTAAAATCACCAAAATCTAATTTCCAGATCTCAAGATAAAACCCAAAGAGTAGTAGATATGATTTTTTTTTAATACTAATAAAAAATAAATAAAATATAATTCTAATTTAACCTTTTTTAATTATATCATTTTCACATTATAATTTTCTTTTAAAAATTCAATTTTAATACAACCCTTTCTAATTATATCCTTTTTAGAATATAATTTTTCTTTTTAAAATTCACTTCAAATGCAACATTTTCTAATTATATCCTTTTTAGATTATAATTTTCTTTTTAATGCGATCTAATTTTGATTCCTTTTTAGATTATAATTTTCTTTTTAATGTGATCTAATCTTGATCGTCTATTTTTAATCCAACGGATCGTATGATTTTGATAGTACAGTGACGACGACCAGACAACGACCAAAAATTTGGATAAGATCTACCTTATGCTTATTATATATAAGGTAGTAATTTGTCGTTGCCAAAACAATCCCAACCGTTGGATATAATTTTTTTTGAAATAGACGATCAAAATTATACAATATAAAAAATAATTATTGTATAAAAATATTATAAGTTAAAAGAAGTTATATTAGACCTGGATTTTAAAAAAGTCTAAAATAAAAAAAGTTATAACTTAATAAGGAGACCAATTTAATTATTATAAATAACATTAAATTTCTATTATATACCAAAATAAAAAAGATCGTTAGGTCTTAAATCAAAAGATGGAAATCGTTATTTTCTAATATTAAAACCTGTATTTGGTTGTTAGTAGAAGTATATTCAATATTGAAAATGATTTTGATCAATTCAACCAAATATAAGTAAATTTTCTAAATCGAATTGAATTTTCAACGTAAAAAATCGTCAAATTCTTTTAATGCCTAATAGAATTTGGTTGAATATTCAACAAAATTTTCAATAGAATTTTCAACGCAAAAATCGAATAAATTCAACCTGTGTTTGATTCTGCGTTGATTTTATTTGAAAATAATAACTAAATCATCAATGAATTAAACATCAATATATATATATAAAGGAGGGTACGCGGGAGTTTAGGTGGCGCTCTAAGATCGTCTCAATCTATTTTTCTAATTTTCTAGAATTTTAGAATTTTAAACACTTATAAATATAAAAATATCATTTAACATATTAGAAGTAGAATAGGTGTTCGAATTTATAGTGGTGAAGAGTTCGAATTTATAGGAAGACATATGATTAGAAGTTCTATTGTAATTGTAAGTAGAATAAGTATTTAAAAAGCATATGATTAAAAGTTCTATTGAAAGTAAAATATAGGAGTTCGAATTTATAGAGATAAGAGTTCAAATTTATAGAAAAAACATATAAATAAAAGTTTCTATTGGAAGTAGAATAAGTATTTATAAAGCATACGATTAAAAGTTCTATTGGAAGTAAAATACGAGTTTGAATTTATAGAGAATAAGAGTTCGAATTTATAGAAAAACATATAAATAAAAGTTCTATTAGAAGTAGAATATGTGTTTGAATATATAGAGCATCCATATAACTAAATATTTTATAGAAAGTACGATCTTCTTAAATTATATATTTTTTATATAAGTTAATTATACTTCTATTAGGAAAATTTATTCATAAATCCAATACTATTATCATAAAAAAGTCATCGTATTTAAAAGAAAAGAATTGATGTGTTAACATTATAAAAGAACATTCTCATGCAGGAATCCTAAATAAAAATAGGAGTATCTATAATACAAAGAGAAAATAAGATGTGCTTTCATTTTCTAAAACTCCATAAATTTTAGAAAGTCTAGATAAAGTATAAATTGGAATTCACTCTATTTTTTAGGTTTTAATTTTAAGGAAAAAAGTTGCTGTGTAAGATAAGTATCAATAATAATATGTAATGAATTTGGAATTTCGATCCAAATGAGAGCGGCTCGAAACGTGTTTAACAGGAAGACGGCTCACTATAAAAGATTGTATTAGCTATTAAAATATCATTTTGATGTTATAAAATTTATTTTATTTTTAGGATTTGATTTTTGTGGATAAACATTATCATACAAGTGATACATGTAAAAGTTAGGTTTTTGGTCTTAACTAGGGAGCAGATAAATAGTAATAACCGTGTTTAACGAGAAAGCGATTCATTAGAGAAGACCGTATAAAAATGTTTAAAAATATAAGGAATACATAAAATAGAAATGTTTTATTAATAGAAGTAGAATACGAGGACGGTGGAGACGTCTTACACGATTTTTAAAATTATATATCTTTTTTCCTAGAAATCCTTTATTTTATCTTTTTTATACAAGTTAATTATACTTGCATTAGAAAAATATATCCATAAATTTAATATTAATCCCGTAACGAAAAGTCTTCGAATTTAATTTTTTTATATGTTAACATAACAGAAAGACATTCTCATGCAGAAGTTGTAAATAAGTACATGAATATCTATAATATACAGAAAAAATAAGATGTATTTTCATTTTTAAAACTCTATAAATATTAGAAAGTTTAAAGAATATAAAAATTGGAATTTACTTTCTTTATATAATTAGTTAGAATTTCGGTTCCAAATAAGAGCGACTCAAAACGTATTTAACGAGAAGACGACTCACTAGAAAAGATTGTATTAGCTATTAGAATTTGATATTGATGTCATAATTTTTTTTATTGTTCGATTTTATGGATATAAAATATTATATAAGTCTTTATAATATATGTTAAAGTTGAGATTTTGATTTTAATGAGAGAGCGGCTCAATCGAAAGAATCGTGTTTAACAAGAAATCGATTCATTAGAAAAGGATATTTAATTATTAAAATTTAAAATTAATATTACAATATAACGTAAATGTATTAATTTTTTTAAAAAAATTTTGTAACGCCGCCGCGAAGCGCGGCTTTATCTACTAGTTATTTTGTTAATTTCACATGGACCGTAAAATCGTTCAAATCAAATTTTAAGAATTCAAGATAGAATACAAATATTAAATCGAACGTATAAAATCTTATGTATATCAATTTTTTAACAAAAAATTTATATGTAAATTAATAACATATAAAATTTAAAATTTTAATATAATTATAGATATTAAAAAAGGAGATGTCCGTTGCACGGGTTATAAGCTAATATTATAAACGCCATGAAGTGGTGTCTTCCACTCTTCCTCCCAACCCCCAAGAACGCCAACTAATGTAGCGTTTCCTGCCTCCCTTTTCCCTCTCCCCTGTAAACGAGACACGCATTAGCGTTATAAAAGAAAATTTTGAAACGCAGTTTATATTATGTTTTAGTGTGATATTTGGGGCCAATGTTTTGAATTATGATATTTGGGGCCATTTACTTTCGATATTGGGCCCTTTATTCCATCTTTCTCTCGCCGGAAAATAATAATGATCATACCGGATAAATGGACGGCGACAATAGCAAGCATATGGATCCAGTGCAGCTCCGGCTCATCTTACGCCTTTGGCATCTACTCTACAACACAACACAACACAACGTACTCAGTATATCCCGCATGAGCAGGGTCTGAGGAGGGTGGGATGTACGAAATCATGCCCCTACACAAAGGTAGGGAGATTGTTTCCGGTTTTTGACCCCCGGCAGGAATCGAACCCGTGACCTCACGGTTCACGGATTGGGCACTTACCACTGTGCCAACTCAACCCCTTCCTTTGGCATCTACTCTCCTCTCCTCAAATCCTCACAACTCTACGACCAATCCACACTCGACACAGTCTCTGTTTTTAAAGATATTGGTGCAAACGTCGGCGTGATTTCCGGCATGATTTACGCCGGCGTGAAAAAACGGCGAAGTGGGCCGTGGGTGGTTCACTTGGTCGGAGCGGTTTTGTGCTTTGTTGGGTATTTTTTCATTTGGTTGGCTGTTACCGGAATTTTGCACAGGCCGGCGGTTCCGGTGATGTGTATTTTTATGTTTCTGGCGAGTCAGGCGCAGACCTTTTTTAATACGACCAATGTTGTTGTGGGGGTTGAGAATTTTCCGGAGTATGGGGGGACTATTGTTGGCATTATGAAGGTATACTTAGTAGAATTTCGATAAATGAATAATCTCGATAAATTAATATTTGTTTCGATAGTGTATTTTAGCAATAACTTTGTTTTTGTACTTTTTGTGTGTTTGAAAATGTTGGTAGTAAAGGTTGTGTTTTAAGTGTGATTGGTACAATTTTGGTAAAGCTTGTTAAAACAAGAACATTATGCAGCATATAAGATCGAGTTTAGTTGGAATGAATGAAATTGGATGATAACAGAAAGAAATTTGAACTTTATTCTAGTAGAAAATTTGTGATGTTGAATTTAGTTCATTTGTTGTCATATTCGTACTAGTCTAAACTGATCGCGATGCTTGGTGCTCTTTCCAATTTATTTTCTTTGCATACATTGTCATAAAAAATAAATCTTATTCACTCCGTTACTTTCGAGCAATAGGGAGCATTAAAATTTTACTTCTAGTATCGCTTTTACAACTAAGAATGCAAAATAAAATAAAGAATACTTGTGTAGATGGGTTGATAGGCCAGTACAGTGTTGCCAAGAACTAGATTTTGATACATGTTAACAATTTGGATAAGACTATGGTTCTTGTTAGAAAGGAGTAATTGTTTTAATCCGAGACATAATTATTTTTTGTTAGAGTATAGCACATGTATTAGCATATGCAGTAGTGATAGCACATGATGAGAGGCACATGTATAGCTGTTATCACATGTATGTCAAGTATAATACTCCCTCCGTCCCTTTTGATTGTTAACATTTCACTTTTTCAAAACTTTCTGGCACGCATTTTAAGGTGCATTTTAAGGATAGTTAAATAACTTTTTTTTAAAATTTTCTTTTTCTGTATAAAAATTTAATGTTTAAATTTTTATACAGAAAAAGAAAATTTCAAAAAAAAGTTATTTAACTATCATTAAAATACACCTTAAAATGCGTGTCAGAAAGTTTTGAAAAAGTGAAATGTTAACAATCAAAAGGGACGGAGGGAGTAGCTGTTAGTGTTAGTGCGATCTAGAAGCCATGTGCTCAATGTCAACAATGCTATATATATGTACACTGTGTTCAGTTATAAGAAATCCAAGCAAGTCACAATGTAGCCCCATGTATTCTCCTAGTAGTTATACAAGCTTGTAACATTAATGTTCTTAGACTAAATTGCATTTCGCAACCCTTTGGTTCTTTCCAAAATCACTTTGGTACTCATAGTTTGCATAAATGCACTTTGCAACCCACAACTTAATTTGCCGGTTCAAATTGCACCCCTTTCGTCTGTTTTTGACCAAATTGCCCTTGATAATTAAGGAAAATTTTAAAAAAATTAAGGGAAAATTCGAAAATTTAGGAAAAAATTACAAAATTAGGAAAAATTCAAAAAAAAAAAATAGGAAAAATTCGAAAAAATTTAAAAAAAATAGAAAATTTGAAAATTTAGGAAAAATTCGAAATTTAGGAAAAAGAAAAAATTCAAATTTTTTTAATAAACTAAGGGATATTTTCAAAAATTCGAAAATGAGGAAAAATAAAAAAAATCGAAAATTCGAAAATCCGAAAATTTAGGAAAAAATAGGAAAAATTCAAAAAAAAATAGGAAAAATTCGAAAATCCGAAAATGTAGGAAAAATTCGAAATTTTGGAAAAAGCAAAAATTAGAAAAATTGCAATTTTCCATATTTTATTTTTTAAAAATTACTAAATTTTTCGATTTTTATTGTTATGCCATATTTTATTTTTCGAAATTTTGAATTTTTCCTAATTTTGAATTTTTTCCTAAATCGAATTTTTTTTCGATATTTTGAAGTTTTCCTAATTTTTCCTAAATTTTCGAATTTTTCCTAAATTTTTTTAAAATTTTCCTATTTTTTTCTAATTTTTAGAATTTTTCCTATTTTTTTTAAAATTTTCCTAATTTTTTCTAATTTTTAGAATTTTTCCTAATTTTTTTTAAAAATTTTCCTAATTTTTTCTAATTTTTCGAATTTTTCCTAATTTTTTTTAAAATTTTCCTAATTTTTTCTAATTTTTCAAATTTTTCCTAATTTTTTCGAATTTTTCCTAATTTATCAGAGGCAATTTGGTCAAAAATAGACGAAGGGGTGCAATTTGAACCGTCAAATTAAGTTGTGGGTTGCAAAGTGCATTTATGCAAACTATAAGTACCACAGTGATTTTGGAAAGAACCAAAGGGTTGCGAAATGCAATTTAGTCATGTTCTTATGTCATCTATCTATCATCTGTTCTTATAATTCTATATGGTATCAGAGCTAGGGGAGAACCAAGGGCTTCACAGCCCTCCCTTCGATCTTGCTCAGTTTTTCTGAATTTTTTTTTCAGTTTGTAATGCATCAACACAGCAAGCAACATCAATTCTCGATTACATCGAAAGTTACAATTCAAGCGGCTGTTCTTGTTTAGCTTAGAAACGGATGCCGAAAGCCCAGAGCCAGAGCCAAAAGAGCCGGAGCCAAGAGCCAAAGAGCACGAGTCAAGAGCAATCAAATTCAAGTCCGCAAAAGTTAACGCTTCATGTAGGTTGGTTGTCATTGTTGTTCAAGCCAAATGTTTCCGTTTCTCTCCCACATTCGTCTTGAGGGGGAATGTTAGAGTATAGCACATGTATTAGCATATGCAGTAGTGATGGCACATGATGAGAGGCACATGTATAGCTGTTATCACATGTATGTCAAGTATAATAGCTGTTAGTGTTAGTGCGATCTAGAAGCCATGTGCTCAATGTCAACAATGCTATATATATGTACACTGTGTTCAGTTATAAGAAATCCAAGCAAGTCACAATGTAGCCCCATGTATTCTCCTAGTAGTTATACAAGCTTGTAACATTAATGTTCTTATGTCATCTATCTATCATCTGTTCTTATAATTCTATATAATCTTATGTCATTTCTCAAGGTTTTCTTGGGCTAAGTGGAGCAATCATAATTCAAGTGTATTATACATTACTCGAGGACTATCCAAGTAGTTTCTTGTTGATGCTTGCTTTTGTTGCCGTCTCTTCTTCCTGTTACGACCGGTTTTCTCCCAGGCTTCGTTCGGTAGGACCTGCAGAAAGAGAATGCGAGGGTGGAGCCCCCCGATTCACCTCCGGTGTGAGAATAAGTTAGTCGGTTTTTATAAGGTAGTTTGAACGTAGAGAATTTGTATTGTTGTGTGTAGTCATGGATTTTATGAACAAACATACCTCCTTTTATACTTATTTTCCTTTGTAGTTGTTGAGATGTAGATCTGCTTTTCAGAGTATCAAATATTCTTGGGATCATGGACCATGTGACCGTTTAAAGGTAAAGTACCTTTAATTATGGCCACGGTCGGCCACATAAACCATGTGAACGTTTGTATGGAACAGGCTGTTTTATTCCTTGGGCTCAATATTGGACTATGGGTTCGGCCCATTAAGAGATTGGACCTCTAACATGTCCCTAGGCTTCGTTCGGAGTAATCCTCAGGACGAAGGCTAAAGCCTAAGTCTTTCTTTGGAATATTCCCTTCGGATCGCCCGAAATTACTTTTAAAAAGAAAAGTTAATGCCTTGACCTGTCTTCTTTGGAACATCCATTCGGTCGCCCTTTCTAAAAAATATCTTTTTAGGACGATAAATAAAAACTGATTCGGCTTTCGTTGTATCATCTGGATAATGAGAACGAAGGACAAGGTCGAGTCTTTTTTTTAGGAAGTTGTGTCCCTTTATGACTTGACAGCTGTTTTTTCTCAAGATTCACGATCCAATCTCGACCGTTGAATTTGAAACGTCAATCATCCAACCGTCACACTCTCTTTATTAACCCCTCATCTCTTTTCTTTTCCCCTTTACACATACGTCCTCATATTTCCAGAGAAAAAGAACACTTTTAGAAAAAAGCTTTAGCAACTATTGGAGCAGTCGTTTCGTCACCGATTTCTTTCGACTCTCCTGTTCCGGTTGACGTCCACGTCCAAGCGTTTTATCCCCGGGAGTTCGATCTTATCAGCGATCTTCAAAACAGTAAGTCTCTATACTTTTCATATCGATAAATTGGATATTGTTTCTGTACCTTCTTGAATATGTGTTCTCGAGTATATATGTAGGCATTTGTATGTAAGTATCTGTATACACACGTATGTGGATATACGCTTGATTTTACCTGTATTCTTTGCATAAGAAATAGGCGTGTTAGCTTCCCTTTGCCCATTTTGCATATTTCGTTAGGATTTCTGGAATTGATAGATTGTTTAGGAGAGACATATCCTTCGGAATGTTTGAATCAGTTGAGTGTTCTTCGGTCTGTCGTGAGTTCGAATCACTTTATCTTTAGTTGGTAGGGATTTTTTGGCCGGTCCTAGCCCTCTGTACTCGATCTTTTTTCTTCCTTTCGATTGTTTTCTTTTTTATTCGAGTACATGGCTAATCTCTACATTTCCGAATGCAGGGATATGGACCGGTCGAACGAAGGTACAGATCCTTCGGTATCCTCTCCTTTTAGCGATGCCGTAGAGTATCCGGCCGCCAATCGTCCATCTCGGCTGACCGAAGACGATATAGAGCATTTCTGTTCGACTTATTGTGTACTGAAATACGTATGGTATTTCGTCGCCCCGAGGAAGAATGATAGGATTTGGCAAAATCCCCAAGTCGCAGCTATCTGTGGGGGAGGGTTCGCCACGGGTATATCCGAAGCGGCATTCAAATGTGGCTTTCGATTGCCCATATTGCGTATTTTGAAGAGCGTCTTGAAGCAGTCGGGCATCGCTATCGGTCAGCTGGACCCGAATAGTTTCATTCATGTGAATACTTTTCAAGCTCGATGCATGGCCAGTAAAGTGACTCCAAGGACGTCTCTGTTTTGGCATCACTACGAGCTTCGCCGGAATCCGAAGAGTAAGGGTTTCTACACCATTGCTCGGCGAGTGGGTAGGCCCGACTGGTCGTATACGAACTCAAACAATAAGGAGGCTCATATTAAATGGGTTTTTGTTTCCGGCCCGAAGTTGGAGAAGTTCGGTGTTTGGAAGGTGGTCGATCCCGCGAGGTTTGTTTATCCCGAACTTACGGCGGCGGATAGGCATGACTACCGATTACTGTGTGACCTTGTTATGGACAAGGTACCATTGTCGGATAGTAGGGATGGAGACTGGTTGGTCGGTCTTTGGGGTAATGGTAACATTCCTCCGTTCTTTTCTTCTTTTTTTCAGTTTTATCTTTCTAAAAGTATGATAACTCCTGTTTATTGTCTTTATCCTGTATATAATGTTCTTCTTTATCTTGTACAGTAACAACTCGCTTGGATATTCTGGAACGAAAGAGGAAGAAGGCGACCGACCTAGCTGCTGCTGCTCTAGCGGCCGAAGCAAGTGCTGCTCAGCAGGTCGAAGGAGAGGGACCATTGGCTATTGATCAAGGGGAAAAAAGCTTGGTCATTACTCCCCCTTCTTCCTCGCCTCCCAGAGAATCGGTTTCGAAGGGAACGAATCAGGATACTCCAGTCGAACCGAGGAAGAGACCTCGGTCGGAGACTGAGGAACTGAATGTGTATTCTCCTCAATGGAGTGTTCTGGAGACCGATCAGATCATCGTCCCAGTTCCTTCTTCAGCAAAGACTGTGGGTCCCGATCTATGTCGGGGCCTCGTTCTTCCGGCCGACCGACCAACCATCGCCAAGCTGAATGATATTGAGGCTTGTACCGAAATGATGACCCTTCTTTCTATGGTAAGTTTCTTTTCCTTCGTACGTATATACTTGCCTTAGATTTTTTTAATGTTTTTCATGTTTGTGCTCAGGGCGCTGCCTGGTCAGCTGTGGTGACCGAACGGGTGGAAGGCATGCAAACCAGACTGAAGCAGGTTGATCAGCTGGAAGTAAGGGCGGTCAAAGCCGAAGAAGACCTTCGGAACTCTTCTACCGAACTGGATAGGGTCACCGGCCAGGCTGAGGCTCTAAGATCCGAAAGGGATGCCCTCAAGGATGAGTTGGAGAAGCTGAAGGCCACAAGCTCAAGGCGAATCGAATGGAGGAACACCCAGCTGAAGCAATCAAGGAAGAGTGCCCGGAAATTGCATAAGCAGCTTCTTTTGACAGAAGAACGATGCTATCAGATGGGCTATGATGATGCTGTGGTGAAGGCCCACTCACTTGGTTTTGATCATACCCAACTACTCGATGCTACCATGGGTATGACCGATCCAGTGGGTAGGGAAAAATCTGATGACCCCGAAGTTATTTCTTCGGGAGAAGATGAGCCGCTTGATGAGCCTTCAATGGAGTAGTTTTATATTTGTTTTTGTGGCCTTTGGCTTTGTAACTTCTAACATTTGCTTTATGAATCGGTGCCTTCGGGCTTTTATATTTGTCTTGGCATAATTGTTCTATTTTTTATGTATCTTCGGCCTTAAATTTGCCTTAGCATAATTTTTCGATTTTTTATGCTTCTTCGGCTTTCAATTGCCTTAGCATAAATTTGCCTCTTTGGCTTTCAATTGCCTTAGCATAATTTTTCCATTTTGTATGCATCTTCGGCCTTAAATTTGCCTTAGCATAATTTTTCTATTTTTTATGCCTCTTCGGCTTTCAATTGCCTTAGCATAATTTTTCCATTTTGTATGCATCTTCGGCCTTAAATTTGCCTTAGCATACTTTTTCTATTTTTTATGCCTTTTCGGCTTTCAATTGCCTTAGCATAATTTTTCCATTTCATATGCATCTTCGGCCTTAAATTTGCCTTAGCATAATTTTTCTATTTTTTTATGCATCTTCGGCTTTCAATTGCCTTAGCATAATTTTTCCATTTCATATGCATCTTCGGTCGTAATTCTTCGGTCTTAACCTAGCTGCCCCCAGTTTTGAAGGGGTTTTGTAAAGAATTTAGGCCCCGTTCGGTCGGTTAAAATATTTCCTCCCGGACTTAATAAATGACAAAGCCACTTAAATACTAGGACATTCTTGTAAGTGTCCAAATTTCATTTGGTCGGCCCCAAATTTGGATATGTCAAGTATTGGCAACTTAAATTAGAATGTGTTTGAACATTAAAAATAAGTTAGAGGGTCGCATGTTTCATTCGGTCGGCCCCAAACATGGGTCTATTTAACTTGATATTGTGCACTTAACCTTTCGGCTAGAGGTGTACTTGACTTAATTATGTCATGTAGAAAAATGTAGCGAACAGTCTGTTATTGAACATGTGGAACTCGCATGTTTTTGTATTACAGATTGATGCTTACTTAGGGAATTTAAAAGATAACTTGCAATTAGACCACAAATTTAAAAGGGTAAAAGAAAATTGTTTCCAGTAAGCTTACTGGTAAAAACGGCGAAGGCGAGCAGCGTGCCAGGTGTTCTTAATCAAGCTGCCGTCCGAATGAGCTAACTTGTATGTGCCCGGTCGGACAACTTCGCTTACCACATAAGGACCTTCCCAGTTGGGCATAAGTTTGCCTTGTTTTGTTGGCATTGATGTTGCCAATTCTCGAAGCACTAAATCCCCGATTCGGAATGATCTCTTTTTTATTCCCGAATCGTAGTGTTGCGCTGCCTGAAGCTGGTACCTTAAATTCCTTTGGTGTGCTGCTTCCCTTTCTTCTTCGAGTAAGTCCACATTCGCTCGGAGACCACGTTCGTTTGCTTCTATGTTGAAAACTTGTGTTCGGTAAGATTCTAGGCAAACTTTGACTGGCAAAAGAGCATCTGTTCCGAAGGCTAATTTGAAAGGTGTTTCTCCTGTTGATGACCTTGGTGTCGTTCGGTATGCCCACAGTACCCATGGTAGATCTTCGGCCCAAAGTCCTTTGGCTTCTCCCAGCCTTTTCTTTATTCCGTCGAAGATAATTTTGTTTGCAGCTTCTATCGCTCCGTTTCCTTGGGGATGCCCGACCGAACTGAATTTTTGCCGAATTCCGAATTGAGCTAAGAATTTTCTGAATTTGCTTCCGATGAATTGGGTTCCGTTGTCCGATATACATACCATAGGGATACCGAATCTTAATATTACTTGTTCTAACATGAACTTCTTTGCTGCTTCTTCGGTGATGGATGAAAGGGGTCGGGCTTCTATCCACTTGGTCATGTAGTCGATCGCCACAATGCAGTACTTGGTTTGTTTGGTACTGGTGGGCAAGATCCCTACAATATCAACCGCCCACATAGCAAATGGAATGGGGCTGAGGACTGAAGACATCTCTTCGGGTGGTTGCTTCGGTATAGTGCTGAATAACTGGCATTGTACACATCTTTTGGCGTATTCGGTGGCGTCCTCTTTCATCTTGGGCCAGAAAAACCCTTGCCTTAGAATTTTGAGGGCCAAAGACCTTCCTGCTAGATGTTCTCCGCAAATTCCCTCATGAACCGTTTCAAGGGCTAAAACCTGTTCGTCTTTGTTTAAACATCGAAGAAGGGGTTGCGTCACCGACCTTCGGAACAAACGGCCTCCAACAATGGTATAATTGGCCGACCGATGTTTTACCTTCTGTGCCTCCTTTCGTTCGAGTGGCAAAATTCCTTTCTCTAGGAATGCTTTGATCGGGGTCATCCAGTTGGCTCCTTGGTGAATTTCCATGCATTGCTTTTTGTCTATCGAAGGCGTCTTTACTTCGGTCAGATAAATTGACCCATTGAGGTTTTGGGTTTCTGCCGAGGCTAACCTTGACAGAGCGTCCGCCCGACTGTTATTCTCTCTTGCTACCTGATTTAATTCGAATGATTCAAATTGTAGAGATCTCTCACGTACCTTAAGAGCGTAGGCCTTCGTTCGGGGATCTTTTTGTCCATACTCCCCTGTGAAATGTTTTACCACTAACATTGAGTCACTGAATGCTCTTAAGTGCCTAACTTCCAAATTTCTAGCCAAATCTAGGCCTGCCAGAAGTGCTTCGTATTCGGCCTCATTGTTCGTTAAAAGGAAATTGAATCTGATAGCTTGGCATATTTCGAATCCTTCTGGGCTTGTTAAAATTAAACCGGCCCCGCACTTTTCTTTGGCGACCGACCCATCAACGAATAATTTCCATTTTCCTGGTGCCGGAATTAGTTGTTCTTCGGGAGTCAAATCCTTCGATTCCGAAAATGAGCATTCTACTATAAAATCTGCAAGTGCTTGGGCTTTGATCGATGTTCTCGGTGTATATTCCAGATCATGCTCCCCAAGTTCGATCGCCCATGCTACTAATCTGCCCGATGCTTCTGGCCTTTGTAAGATTTTCTTCAAAGGTTGGTCTGTTACTACTTTGATCGTCCTTCCTTGGAAATAGTGTCTTAATTTCCTTGCTGCCATTATCAATCCGTAGGCGAACTTCTCTGCGTTCGGGTATCTAGTTTCTGCATCTTTGAGAATATGAGAAACGTAGAACACTGGATGCTGGTTCCCTTCGTGTTCTTTGACTAACACTGCTCCGAGCGTTCGGTCGTTCACAGCTAAGTACAGCTGCAAAGTTTCTTTCGGATCGGGCTTCATTAGGAGTGGGGTTTTTACTAGATATTCTTTAACTTCTTCAAACGCTTTTTGGCAATTGGGTCCCCATTCGAAGTTCTTGGGTCCCCGAAGAACTTCAAAGAATGGTAAGGCCTTTTCGGCCGATCTGGAAATAAACCTTCTCAGGGCGGCTAACCGTCCGGTCAGCTTCTGAATATCCCTGATCGTCTTTGGTGCCTCCATATCGATGACCGCTTTGATCTTTTCTGGGTTTGCCTCAATCCCTCTGGCGCTAACCATATACCCCAAGAATTTTCCGCTGTTGACTCCGAACGTACATTTGTTCGGATTTATCCTCATATTGTTCTCCCTTAGCGTTACAAAACATTCTCTTAAATCTTCAGCGTGGTCTTTAAAGAGGGATTTGACAATCATGTCGTCCACATAACACTCCATATTCCGACCGATTTGAGCTTTAAATACTTTGTTGATCATTTTTTGGAAAGTAGCCCCTGCGTTCTTCAGTCCGAAGGGCATTTTCACGTAAGCATAAGTACCGTTCGGTGTGATGAACGCTGTCTTTGGTATGTCTTCGGTATTCATGGCGATTTGGTGATATCCCGAGAATGCATCCAGGAAACTGAGTATTTGATGCCCCGAGGTTGCATCTATCAGTTGATCAATGTTCGGTAGAGGGTAGTGATCCTTCGGACAGTGTTTATTTAAATCGGTGTAGTCCACACACATTCTCCATTTGCCGTTGGACATTTTCACCACAACCACGTTCGCCAACCAATCTGGGTAGTCTATCTCTTCGATGAATTTCGCCTCTAGCAATTTTTCGACTTCGGCCTGAATGACCTTCTGTCTTTCCATGGCAAAATTTCTCTTTTTCTGTTTCACCGGTTGGGCTTCGGTTTTTACGTTAAGACAATGTTTCGCTACCGATGGATCCAAACCCGGCATATCTTCGGGATTCCATGCAAATACATCGTGGAACTCCCTAATGACTTTGATGACTTTCTCCTTCAGCTCTGGCTCCATGTTTTTTCCTATCTGAATCATCTTCCCTGCTTGGCCTACGTACAATTCAACTTCTTCGGTTTCGACAGCCGGTTCGGCTATCGGATTTGACAGGTCGGCTCCGAATTTTTCCAACTCGATATTCAGTAGTTGGTGACTACCTCCTGCTTCGGCCTCGTTTCTTCGCCTTTTTCCTGCTTCGGTCATTTCGACATCTTTTTCCTTCTCTAGGTCTTCCAACATAATGATTCGCGCGGCTTTTTGGTCGCCTCTCATTTCTCCGATCCCGTTTTCGGTCGGGAATTTCAATTTTAAGTGGGGGATAGAAGATACAGTTTGGAATAGGGATAAAGTTGGTCTTCCCAGGATTCCATTATACGGGCTGTCGACTCTAACAACGTAAAATTTTGTTTCTTTCACCGCTGTGAATGGTGCTTTTCCCAATAAGACGTTCAGTGTTATAGTTCCTTCGATCGGTACAGGTTGATTACCGAAGCCGTATAACGGTGCTTCATGGCAAGGCTCTAGCTGTTCGCCCCCCAAGTTCATTTTGCAATAGGTCCGGTGATACAAGATGTTGACTGAACTTCCTTCGTCCACCAATACTTTCCAGATCTTGTTCTCCCCTATCACTGGATTTATAACGAGTGGGTCTTCATGTGGCCATATCACGTCTTCGAAATCGTCTTCCGTGAATGAGATCGGAAGTGGTTGTTTGGCTGCAGTTGATTGGTAAAGGTTGTAGATTTGCCTTGCATACCTCTTTCGGGCTGATTTGCTGTCCCGATCCAGTATGGTTCCTCCGGAGATTGTTCGAACTTCACCTCTGTACTTTTCAGATCCTTCGGCTTCCTTGTCTTCTCTTTTTCTCTCCTTCGGTCCAAGTTTGTTTCTCAGATCTTCGACGAACTTTGTCAATTCTCCGTCTTTTATCATTCTCTCAATTAATTTCTTCAAGTGGTAACACTCGTCAGTGTTATGACCTTTATCTTGATGGTATTCACAGTGTCTGTTCTCGTCCCTTCTGCTTTCAGGGGTCTTTAGCCTGGGTGGTCGAACGAACCCAGGCTTACCCTTTATTTCATGGAGAATTTTTGAGATGGGTGTGTTAAGTGGTGTGAACACAGCATTATCTCTATCCCGCCTTCGTTCGGCCCCTTTATCAGGCCTCGTGTCATTCAATCTACTTTTAACATCGCCTCGACCCCTTCGGTCGTCTCTTCTGTCGTTTTTCCTGTCGTCTCGATTGGGGACATTTCTCTTGCTTTCTTTGTATCTCCCGATCGATTCAATTTTCCTTCTAATTGCTTCTCCCCTGAGATAAATGTCGTTCAAATTTTTGGGAGGTACGTCGTAGAGTGAGGATCGGAGTTTCTTGCCTTTAATGGGGTCTAGGCCGGCGGCAAGGAACCCTGCCGCTTTTATTCTATCTAAATTGGTGACCATTCCAGCCTCCTCTTTGAACCTCGCCAAGTAATCGCCTAGATCTTCGTTCGGCCCCTGTCTGCAATGAATCAGGGCCTCTGTATCTTTCTCTCTTCGGCATAAATGAGAGTAGTGCCTTAAAAATTTCTTCTTGATTTGTTCGTACGAGGCGATCGACCTGGGTCTGAGCGATCGATACCACATGGACGCGTTTCCTTTGAGATAAGTTTTGAACATTTTGCAAAGCATCATATCACAATGCCCCATACCAGTCATGAGTGATTCGTATTTCTCACAGTGGTCTTCTGGGTCACCTTTTCCGTTGAATTCGTGCATTTTTGGAAACTGCCTTCCGGGCGGTGGCCGAAACTGTTCTATATCTTCGGTGATTATAGGTTCATGGCTGATCTTTTTCTCTCCGAACATGACTTTTTCTAGCCTTCGGATTCGGTCGTCGGTGTGGGGACCTTCTTCCGAATCGGATGAATCAAGTGCCTTCGATCGGGTACGTTTTGAATAAGATTCGGACTGTCCAGATTCATCATCGTTGTTTCTAATTCGTTTTTCTCTCCGATCTTCTTCGAGCTCTGGGTTTTCGGCCTCGAGGGCCTCACGAAGTGACTTCTCTTGCAACTCGATCTCTTCTCTTCGGAGCTTTAGGCTTTCTAGCTTCAAACGATCGGCTTCCCTTCTTTTTGTCAGACGTTCAGTTTCTTTGTTCTTTTCCATCTCCTTCTGCTTCCCCTTCGCCTTTTGTTGCTCTCTCCACTTCGCGAGCATCTCTTGTTGTTCTTCAGGAGTTGGTATTTCTCCTTCTTCATCAAAGTTGAGCAGCCTTGGGGGAATGGGTGGGGTTGTCCTCGGAAATATAGGAAGAACGGAACGACTGTTTCCAGCCACGGTGCTGCTATCATTGATGGGTGTTTCTTCAATCGTCATAGTTTTCTGGTAGGTCTTTTAATACGAGTATATCTCTACGTTCCCACAGACGGCGCCAAATGTTACGACCGGTTTTCTCCCAGGCTTCGTTCGGTAGGACCTGCAGAAAGAGAATGCGAGGGTGGAGCCCCCCGATTCACCTCCGGTGTGAGAATAAGTTAGTCGGTTTTTATAAGGTAGTTTGAACGTAGAGAATTTGTATTGTTGTGTGTAGTCATGGATTTTATGAACAAACATACCTCCTTTTATACTTATTTTCCTTTGTAGTTGTTGAGATGTAGATCTGCTTTCCAGAGTATCAAACACTACAAGAAAACCCAGATTTAACAACAGAAAAATCCGTTGGTAAGTTAAGGAAATCCGTTGGGAAAACCCTTTGCCAACGGAATGACCACAAAACCTGTCTGTCGGAGGAAACCTTGTTGGGAAGTCATTACCAACGAATTTGTTTTCGTTACTAAATTTACCAACGGAATACCAAGACAACAATAATAGAATTCTTATTTTACCAACAACCATGTTATAACGGAGTGGCTACAGATTATTCTGTTACTACATTTAGCAACAACATGGCAACGAAATTCCGTTGTTAAATTTAATAACAAATTCCCAACGGAAAGTTCTTACTAACAAATTCCCAACAGGTGTTTGTTGGTATATAGTATTCACTCCGGGTAACAAATTCCCAACGAAAAGTTCATGCCAACAAATTCCCAACAGAATACCTGTTAGTATATAGCATTCACTCCCGGTAACACAATACCAACGAAATACTATGACACAATGCCAACAGAATATTAATAACTATATCAAACCATACCAATGAATATATATGATTTTCAATTTTCTAGACCTGTACAATTTACACATTCACATAACAAAAAATTCAAAAGATTGTAAAAGTCTTTCTTTCATAAACACTGACAATCATTACATAGTAGAAATTTAAAATAGAGCTTAAAGAGTTACATCACTCAAGCCATACAAAATACTAGGTTGTACATATCCAATGTCCAAAATAAGCTAACAGACAACTTGCTAAACCACCATATCTTTCCTAATGTCATAAGCAACACAAGTCAAAAGAGCATTGCAGAAATACTAAATTACACACTATTGTCATCACTTTGATCATCTAAATCAGTAAGGGATTGAGGGCGTTGGACTGAATTACTCGCAATTAACATGGCTAGCTGATTTTTTAGTTCTTTCATCTCATCCTTCACCTCTTTCAATTCTTGCTGCAACTTCTGATTATCTTCACTCGCAAAGGATGAAGTACAAGGCATAATATTAGTTTGATAAAAGAGGTTTTGAGATGAACCAAGTCCATATACCCTCTTTTTCTTGTCAGGTCCTCCAGTTGCTTCAAGAAACAAAGCATTTCTAGCATTTCCATCCACAGGCAGCCCAGCTTTCTTTTGCTGCTCTAAAAGAGCTAAAAAAGTCTCCTGTATACAACAACAATTTACCAAGTAGTTACCTAAACTATTAGCAAAAGAGGTTCGCAATAAACTGAAGCATTTAATTTACTATTTAAATCACGCAATCCAATAATATTTTACCCAATCCGAAGCATTTTTAAGTAACAAATCAGAATAGAAAAGTGAATGGCTAAGTTGTTCATTAGGAGCCAGAACTCAACCATATATGGGTACTCGACCATAAATAACACTTACATATATTCGTTGACTTTTTTTGTCAATCCATATAAGTTCGCCTTCCTCTCCATCCTCGCAATCCTCAACATCCTCATCATTCTGACCAATCAGATTTTTCTTTTTCTTCACGCGTCTGGTGTGCGTCAATTTAAACAACTGATCCGCAGTGGGCTCACACTTATACTGTATTTTCTGTTAAAAAAACACTTAAGTCCCTTCTTATGTCTGGCTTGACTCTCCTCTTTGCCAACACTTGTACTTTGACTGCATTTCTTTTTGTTTGCAATCTGAAATTAAAAACATTAACAGCACACAATTCATTATCTGTTGTGTTTTATCAAATTACAACATACATATGACAGCTTTTTAATTATAAATTTCAATTAAAAGTCTGAATTTTACCTGAGCAAAGCCATCAGTCCCAAAACTTGTACCCCCTTTGCGTTTGTTTGGACTCGAATACTGAGCAAAGCCTACAGTACCAATACCCTCAGCACCAAGATTTGCAGGTACGAGGGATGATTTTGGGTCATTCAAAATCTGAAAAGGAAGGAGAAGATTTGCAGCTCCAAGTTTATTTACCGGAATTGAACATTAAAATTAGAGACTTGAACATACACAAAAGGAAGGAGAATTGAACACACGCACAAAAGGAAAACCAGGGAATTGAACATACATTTACCATAGACTGAAGTTTTCTCATCTTTATCGAATATGGTAGTCGCCACTCTTCGTTTTGGTCGCTGCCTCGAGAGAGAGGGAGAGAGAGAGAGGGGAACCCTAATTATATTTGCTCCATTTGGTCCTAGTGTGCCCATAGACCCTGCTTTTATATTTTCCACGAAATAATTAAAAAACAAAATCGAATAGTTTGATTTTTTTTTGCCACCATCGATTAGTTTGATTAAATAGTCTATAATTACATTATAATATATATATATATATATATTAATAAATATGCATGCGTATATATTAATTATATTATTTACAATAAAAATTAATGAAGTAAGTAATATTTACCTAAATGATATCTAAAAAATACTAATCGGAGGCATCGTTGTAGTCATCTTCTTCGTAATTATTGCTATTTTCGGTTTGCGAAGATCCATCTTCATCTTCGGTTTCATATTCAATTTCTTCCTCCGGGGTCCCGTTACCATCATCTAAATCTACTACTACTCCACTTTCATCATTTAAATGCGTAGGAATATCATTTGTACTAATATCACTTAAGTGTGTGGGTGTATCATCTTGGAAAGGTTCTTGATGTGATATCGGGATTTGAGAAACTTCAACAAGTGGTCGAGCTTTTACTTTGCATACAGCTAACCAATCGATCTTATCTCGTCTAAGACTTGGGTACTTGCAATAGTAAACTTGCATGGCCTGCATTGCTAGTATAAATGGCTCGTACACCCTCAGTCTCTTTCTTTTATTGACCTCAACTAAATTATAACGTGGATGAACTCTTGTTCCAACATTAAGTGTAGGATCAAACCATTCACACTTGAACAACACTGTTCTCTTAATTGGACGGCGAGGATACTCGACAATCAAAATCTCTTCAATTACTCCAAAGTAATCATTAGATGTCTCGCTATAATTCGATCCCTTGATGCAAACTCCACTGTTGAATGTTGACTTATCAACTCCATATTCCCGAGTATGAAATTTGTACCCATTCACATAGTAGATTGGTACGGACTTAACCGAACGAAGAGGTCCAAATGCAAGGGCTTGAATATATTCATTTGAAACCAGTGATGGATTTTCAGCCTGAAATTATCAGCGGTGGCAATTAGAATAGGAGAATAAATAACCGAACGTTATCTAATATTAATTATAAAAGTATCAAATAACTTACATAGTTTTTAAACCACATGGCAAATTCATTTTCTAAGCACTGATCAACTTCAACACTACTTATATATGGATTGCGTTCCCGAAGTTGATTTATGAAAATCCTAATTACAGGGAAAAAAAATTAATTAGATAACATGACCATTCATTAATAGAGACAACTAAGCATGTAGATATGACGAAATAAATTTACCGGGTATATGGTGCAACCTCTGGACAGTTAAATAAGACATAATTATGAGCTGCCATGTATTCTCGATCATCAAGATAACGAGTACTAACACTCCCATGTGAACGTCCGGGATGAGAAAATATAGAAATGTTTCCTCCAAAACTCTCTTCACCTATAGTAGAAGCATTTCTCGGAACTTTTCTATGCTTTGTTCGAACATGTTGTTGAAAGTAATGTGAGCAAAAAGTGGAAGCTTCCTCAACCAAAAAAGCATTGCATATTGATCCTTCAACCCGAGCTTTATTTTTCACATTATTCTTCAAGTGACGCAAAAATCTTTCGAAAGGATACATCCAACGATACTGTACAGGACCTGCAATGCATGCTTCATATGGCAAGTGCACTAAAAGATGTTCCATTGAGTCAAAGAATGCTGGTGGAAATATGCGCTCTAACTTGCAAAGTATAACAGGAATTTGTTCTTCAAGCCTACGCATGTCAGTTATCTTTAAAGTAGCCGAAGTGAGATCTCTGAAGAAAAGGCTTAATTCTGTGATAGCTTCCCAAACATTATTCGGAAGAAATTCCCGAAAAGCAATCGGAAGAAGTCGTTGCATAAACACGTGACAATCATGACTCTTCATTCCAAATAACTTGAATTTTTTCATGTTGATGCAACGCCCCATATTTGACACATATCCATCTGGAAATTTGAGATCTTTCAGCCACTCACACACTTTTTCTTTACCCTTCTTGTCCAAACTATAACATGCTTTCGGATACTTTCTTGTTGACTCATCATATGCTAACTCCGGCCTTCGGCAAATCTCTGCAATATCATCTCTTGCCTTAGAATTATCTTTGGTTTTTCCTTCAATAGCCATGATAGTGTTGAAAATATTCTCAAAGACATTTTTCTCAACATGCATAACATCAAGGTTATGTCTAATATTCAATGTCCTCCAATATGGCAAATATAGGGACTAAATGATTACTTTCTTCAACTTGTTCGGCTGTGAATGGGCAATGATAAAAGTTTTGTTGAAGATAATGAGCTGTTGGATAATAATTGAAGGTGGGCGGAATATTAAATGCAAAGTTAAAGAGTTGGTGCACCTGCCATTGTCCTATTTGAATAATTTATGGTTGCAGCGCTGCTTATAAAAAAAATGCAACAGTTAAATTATAATGGATTAGTAACGGAAATAATTAAAATTGTAACAGATTAGTAACAGAATGTACCAACAGATTAGTAACGGAAATAATATAACCGATCTAAAATTCCCAACGAAAACTCCGTTGGCATCTCATTTCTAGAAATGGGAGGTTTTTTTTTTGTTTTTTTAGCGCGCTTTTTTCGTTGTTTAGCGCCTATTTTTTCTCTTTTTTAGTTGGGGGGAAATTTAGGACCATTTTTTTGTTTTTTTAGCGCCCATTTTTAATTTTAATTGGGGGGAAATTTAGTCGGGTTTTTTTCACCAATTTAGCGCCTATTTTTTCTCTCTTTTTTAATTGGAGGGAAATTTTGAGCCATTCAAAAACTGACTGATCCAAAATTCCCAACGGAATTTATCGATGGTAAAGCATTGTTAATGCCTTGATAAATTGTTGTTATTCTGTTACTACTCTTTCCGTTGGCAACTCGTTGCTAGAAATGGGCAGCATTTTTAGCACCAACATTTTGGTAAAGGTTCATTAATAATTCGTTGGGTATCCGTTGTTATAGAGTTGGCTTTTCAACAATTTATTTTCCGTTGGGAAGCAGTTAGCAATCACCAACGGCAATTTCCGTTACTAACTATCCGTTACTGAATCGTTGCGAATCTGTTATTTTATCATTGATTTTTCAGCAAAATTACATGTGTGAGCAATCCGTTGTTAAATAGCAACGGACACGTTTCTGTTGGGAAATTTTGTTAGTAAAACTGGGTTTTCTTGTAGTGAAATATTCTTGGGATCATGGACCATGTGACCGTTTAAAGGTAAAGTACCTTTAATTATGGTCACGGTCGGCCACATAAACCATGTGAACGTTTGTATGGAACAGGCTGTTTTATTCCTTGGGCTCAATATTGGACTATGGGTTCGGCCCATTAAGAGATTGGACCTCTAACACTTCCTATCTTGCTTATGTTTTTGGTTAGAACATACGAGACAAATGATGGACATGACATTAAACATTTGCATCGTTTATCATTGATCGCTTTACTCCTTGCTGCCTACATCTTGATCTTAATAGTTTTGGAAAATACCTTTACTTTGCAACCATGGGCTCGGATTATAATTTTCCTGCTACTACTTCTTTTTTTATTTTCACCCCTTAAAATTGCAATAACCGCTCAAAGAGAGGAAATATGTAGAACTTCACCACAAACTTTAGCCTCAAGAACCCTTTTACTTCATGAAACCAGATCAGTGGAGACGAAAAAGAATTTTACAGCAGGGGTTCCAGTAGAAAATCATGATTCACAACTTCACGCAAGACTAGAAAATGACATCTTAGAGAATCACACAAGTGACAAGACAGATTGGAGAAGAAATGAATCTCTTGAAAGCCATATGCACCATCGATTTCTGGTTGTTATTTATTGCCATGATCTGCGGGATGAGTTCAGGAGTTGCCACAATCAATAATATAAGCCAAATAGGAGAATCTTTAAAGTACACATCTGTTGAAAGAAGTACATTGGTTTCTTTGTGGAGTATATGGAATTTTCTGGGACGCTGTGGTGCTGGATACATATCAGATGTTTACCTCCACAAAAGAGGCTGGCCAAGGCCATTTTTTATGATCCTTATGCTGGCAATCATGGCGTTTGGCCATGTATTTATCGCATCTGGCTTTCCTGGGAATTTGTACTTGGGCTCTGTTATTGTTAGTGTTTGTTATGGTTCTCAGTGGTCCTTAATGCCCACCATTACCTCCGAAATATTTGGTGTGCTGCATTTGGGAACCATATTTAACACCATTGCTATTGCTAGCCCCATCGGATCTTATGTAATGTCTGTTCGGATTGCTGGCTATATTTATGACAAAGAAGCATCAGGCCAGCAGACATGTTATGGCACTCATTGTTTTATGTTATCATTTTTCATCTTTGCTGCTGTTAGTCTTGTCGGTTCACTAGTTGCCTTGATATTGTTTTTCCGGACAAGGAGGTTTTACAAAATGGTTCTTCTTAACAGAATACGTCATTCTTCAAGAGGGTAGATGTGTATTCAAGTTCATATTCGAGCCCAGGCCGCTGTAAATTACTGATGTTATGCAAATCAGTATTCTACAAAATCTATACAAAATATGTTTCTGGTAGTTATGCCATGTCAGTTGACTCTAATAACTGTAAGGCTTATCAATCCTCAAGTAATAAAGATTAGTTACACAAGTGGTAGCAGATGTGCAAGTACCATGTAATCTTACATGTATAGCTCTGTATTTGTGTTTATGTACGCTTCCTGATGTAATTCTTTGTTTTTAGAGAATATAATTTACGTCAGTTCATTATATGAAGTAGACCTGGATATCTTAAAGATGCTGGACTTACTGCTGCCAAAAGGTCGACCATTCTTATGGAACAACATTCTACGTACATAACTAACTGACTTCCCTTCTCTTTATATTATTAACGTTTCTTTGTACAGAATGCCAGTTGGGAGGTTGATCTATCTCATTACAAATCCTGTTCAGTTAATGTTTTATCTCAGTGTCTTACATTTGTCAGAGAAGTTCGTTTATTGGCAACTTGTGGATTGACTGTATATTTGAGCTTGAACTTAATTGATTATTCACTCCGTTTCGAGGGCTGCACCTAACTTGATACCTTCTCTGAAGAAGTAAAGCCAAGTTCGTACTTTTAAAGTTTTGCATGAGTTTTTTGTACTATGCATCCCCCAGAGATGGGTCGTTGGCACTTCCGTTTATCCATTTTAAAATTGGACAGTTTAGTCTTCTAACTTCATTTTTTGATCACTTTGCAATCCCCCACCCCTTTGCCGTCAATATTTTGCTGTTATCGCTTCTTTTGGAGGGGTAGCTTGGACTTTAACCTAATATCTTTGCATGGACATGTTCTAGTTGAGAACCACACGGTAATATTCATCCTTCTCTTGTCCTACACATTATGTAAGGGTAACTTTGAAATCGTATGTTATTTATATTATAGATTAGGTGAAAGTCTTTTTTAACCTGTGTAAACATGCTTTGGTGAAGAATGGCTTGTGTTTCATATAGATACAATGGATTAGTTGTTGCAAATAGTTAAGAATAACCCTTGAAAAAAACACCCACGGCAAATGTAGACCGAAAAGGGGTGGGGGATGCAAATTGCTGTGGAAAATGAAGTTGGAAAACTAAACTGAATCATTTTAAAATGGATAGACGGAAATGCCAATGATCCTTTTCTGGGGGATGCATAGTGCAAAAAACTAAAATTTTAATATCTTTTAAAACTTCCCTATTTTGGTGTGTAAAAACGGGGAGCTGGTAAGATCTGCGTAAATCTGGTCATACCATATCTTCGAGGCTTGGCTATACGGTCTCTTGGAGTGGGACGTATATAGAATTCTAGTGTACAATATATATTGGTTTTTAAAATGAAAAATGCTAGAGGTACCAAATTGGGTACCAAAAATTGTTACCAAATGAATGTGATTGGTTATAATTAAAATGGGCCCGCCAGGGCCATCCAATTAAAACATTACAATTTGCCAAATCACTCATGCCATGTCATTTGGGGACTTTTTTGGGGACTAAATTTGGGGTCCCTAGCACTACTCTTTTAAAATATATGTTTACTTGATATTTTTCTAAACTTTTCAATGTAAGAGCATGAGTTGGCTATAATGGTTGGTTATAATAATATAAAATAATAGTTAGCTAAAATTTGTTGAACCTGTAAGGTATTGGACTTCAATGTGGTTGCCTATAATGGTTGGCTATATTTTGAAAGTAGTATTTTATTATTATTTTAAATACTTTTTAAATTCAAATTTACTTTAAAATATTAATATTAACACTAATTAATAATTTTACATGAAATTATATTGTTGAATTAACAAAAAAAAAAGGAAATTATATTGCTATTAACTTACATTTTTTTCATTGCAAAAAAAAAAAGAAGTTATATTGCTAAAAAAAACATTAACATTAATTGATATTAACTCCATTTTTCCAAAAAAAAAAAGTGATCATATTTTAAGATTTTTAAATAGAAATTTTATTAAATATTAAATAGCATAACTGGAATCTAGCTTTTTATATTATACTTTCGAATACAATATCTCCGTTCATATTTTAAGAGAGAATGAAAATTGGTAGTTTGCTTGCAAATCAAATGGCGGGAGAGAAAATAAAATAGTGGAAAAGATGATGTGAAAACTCTTACAGATTGTATATATGGCCAAGCAAATGACATTGGCTATAAATATTGCTAAAGGGAATCATGCGTTGGAGAGGTGATTTGCTGGGAAGTTGGCTATAATTCTCACTATTCACCTGCCGGAACTTTTAGACAAGAGATGCTCTAAGTCGGTTTTTATTTGAAACCGAGTATTCTACTATCCATATCATTATTATCTTTGTCCACCGAAGAGACAAGGACAAAATGATGAGATGTGATGTTAAAACTTTTTCTTTTCAACTTGGTCACTTCAAATACCACCGTACCGACTACCAGGTTTGTCAAAAAAAAAAAACACTGAAGGGCGAAGGCACGGATCTATCTGAGCCTGTTCTATAAACCATTTCACAAAAACAGAGTACTAATATTAAAAAATGATCACCAACAGTAACAAATGGTTAGCTACATCAGCTAGCATCATGATACAGATCACCGCTGTCCGCTGGCTCCCTCTACACCTTTGGCATCTACTCTGCTGCCATAAAATCATCACAATCATACTCTCAACAAACTCTTGATACCCTCTCTGTTTTTAAAGATTTTGGCGCCAACACCAGTATTTTCTCTGGCCTTCTTTACGCTTCCGTGACTTCGAATTCCGGTGGGGGGGTTTGGTGGGCCATGGGTGGTTCTTGCTGTGGGTGCTGTTTTGTCTTTTTTGGGGTACTTTCTTTTGTGGTTGTCAGTTGCCGGAATTATTTTTCAGCCACCGGTGATGATGATGTACTTGTTTATGTTGGTGGCAGATCATGGATTGACTTTTGTGAACACTGCTAATGTGGTCACCGGGGTTAATACTTTTGCTGTTCATAGGGGCACTATTGTTGGCATTATGAAGGTCTTTTTCTGCTCTTTTTTGCTTCTTAATTTGAAGTTTATGCTACATTTGCGCTGTTAGTTTTGGATAATTTGGACTTGTAATAAGGTTTGACAATTTTTTGTTGTCAGTGGTGATGGCTCCTTACTGCCTACTGGGCACTTGGATTTACTCTCCCATTTGCGATTTTATCTACATTTTTACCTTGAATATTACATGTACTAGAGCTATGCATACTTTGATATTGGGCTTTATTTACTGCTATTTTACAACGATCGCGATTCTTATGCTTTATTTACTGCAATATTGCAACAGTTGTGATTCTTGATCATCATTTTGCTTAACTTGTGAGATATTAAGCTGTATGTTTAGGCTTGGAGGAAGGCAGGAAGCCCTTTACAGTTTAAAAGATTATGTATGTGGTATGGCAACCAATTTTTACTGTTATACTGAATTTGGTATAGTATAGGAATTCTATTGGGCAATGCGGTGGTTAAAAAGATCAATAATTTGTATTTGTGTTCTTATGCACCCATATATAATTATTATTTTTTCTATAGTTTGGGGAAAAGTGGTATAGGAACAAACCTAGAGATCTTTTCTCCTTCATGGTTTTAACCTCCTTTGGTTCAATAACGTTTGTTGGACAATTATCTCACCGGTGTTGAACATTCCAATTTATCTTAAAACTGTAGCGACACTTCATATAGCATTTCTAACTATTTAGCAGGAATGTGGTTCATATCAAACATCAATGTTCTAAATTTGTATGTGATATGATAATTTTAATGTTAGAATTGTGTCGTTGGGTTCTCTTCCTCTCCTGCCTAATTAGTGTAGGTGGTTAGTCGAAGGCTGGGAGTCTAGAGGCTGGTTAATGTACTCCTTCTTCCAAGCTTAGCCTGTGCTTCGTAATGGATTGTTTTGGTTTTCCAAAAAAACAAAAACTCTAGCATTTTCCAGTTTTTATTGCATTTAGTATCACCCAAAATTTACAGTGATTACAAAAAGGCAACAAAGAGTGCTGAGCCATTTCATCAACAACAAAACCCCCAAAAATACCCTCATCACCACCAACTAAACAAGACCAAACAGGCAACCCACAAACGCTATACTTCTGTACTTCCATAAACTCCTCCAAAAACACCTTTATATTCTCTCTAAAACCCATTTTCAAACCCGACCTGAAACTCTTAAACCCCCACACTCTCCTCTTCCGCTTTCTACTTTTACATGCCTCAATCACCCTGCTCGCCATTGCTAAAATATGTAAACTGTGTGTGTTTGTGTGTGAAAATATAGAGACATGGTGATTGTATGTATATTTGGAGGGATGGAAGGAAAGGGAGAGAAATGGTTTTGGTAGAGCAGGTCCAATAGCCTCATTGTGTTTTCCTTATAAATATTATAAAATACTAGCTTATAATCCGTGCAAATCACGGATTGCTTTTAATTTTTTGTAATTTGTTTATAGTGTAATATAATATTATAAATTTTAATTTTAATTTTAATTTGTTATAGTGTAATTTGTTATTTGTTTAATATGTTTTTTAATATTAAAAAATATGGTTGAACCAAACTACCAATTATCCCCTAATTTAATACTATTATAAGCGAAATAGGATATATTTGGTTGTCGGTTTGGTACTCTTTTATTGGTCACTCATTTTGGTCACTCTTTGATTTGCTTAAATCTCTATTATTATTAATAATAAAAAAATGTTTATTAATAATAAAAAAATGTAAAAAAAACACACAAAACACTCTCCTGTTAATAAAATTAAAAAAAACACACACACACACGCCACTTCTCTCGATCAAAACTCTCGGCTAAATCTTTGCTTGCCCGAGAATGTTTTTAGGTAGATAAAATATTAATTAAATTTATTTTTAATTGAATTAAAATTATGGCTAAAAAATAGGGTTGAACTAAACTACCAAACTACTAATTATCCCCTAGTTTACTTATTATAGTGTAGTATAGACTAAAAAATATGGTTGAACCAAACTACTAAACTACCAATTATCCCCTAGTTTACTTATTATAGTATAGTATAGATTAGGCTCTTAGTGATTTAGGATATTGTAAGGTATAACAACTCCAACAAGCTTCTTTAGAGCAACTCCAAGAGACTCCTAATGAATTCCTTAAAAATATTATAAACAATAGATCTCTTAGTAATTTAGGACAAGTTAAGGAATGCTTACTCCAACAATGTTCCTTATATGTGTTCCTTATTATTATTATAATATTAAAGGGAAAGAAAGAAGTAGGAGAGAGAGGAAAAGAATGTAAAAAAAAAAGGAGGGAAATGAATATTTTATTGGTGAAAATAATACTACATAAGGGAGAACTAGGATTCCCTTATAAATAAGGAAGAAGAGACATGTCTTAAGTTTTAAGGGATCATTTAAGACATTGTTGGAGTGCATTTTTGTGTCAAAATCCTTATATTTTGATTTAGGAGGTCTAATAGCTAGTCTCTTGGAGTTGCTCTTATAATTGTTCATTATAATTATTAAATAATAAATGAAAGAAGGAAGCAAGAACAAAAAAAGAGGGAAACAATTGAAAAAAGGAGGGAAAATAATATTTTATTGATAAGAGTGAAATAAGGGATCCCTTATAACATGATACTCCTAACTTTTTAAGGAAAAGTTAAGAGGTTGTTGGAGCATTATTTTAGATCAAATTCCTTATAATTTAAGTTAAGAGCTCATATAAGAGATCTATTCAACTTACTCTTAGCGCTTGTTTCAGGGGAGTGTGTGAAATTACGTTTTAGCCCTTATGTAGGTCAGGGTAGGTTATGGGATGGTGGGGGTTAATAAGGGTAGTTTGATAATTTTGGAGGATACAAAATATTTTTGCGGTCATGATTGTTAGGGGTGAGCAAAAAACCGAATTGAAACCGAAACCGGCAAAAACCGAACCGAAAAAACCGAAACCGAAATCGAACCGGCGGTTACGGTTTTTAATATTTAAAAACCGAGACTTTCGATTCCGGTTCCGATTATAGGTTAAAACCGAACCGATTAAAACCGAACCGAACCGATTATTAAAATATAAATAAATATATAATATATATAATTTTTAATAGCATATAAATATGAATATTCTCTGGCTCATAATCTGAAAAATCTTACATATTAAACATAGGATGCATTTGTTGTGGAGTCTTGTAACACTATCAATTAGGAACTAAAAATTGTATCAATCCTTTTATTAGCTACTGTCGTGCCATTTTTTTGAAGCTTCGCCTTTTTACTCCCCCTGTTATTACTCCAAGTAGACATTGTCAAGTAAAAAAATAAACATACTCACAAGTATGATTGGAGTTTCTAGCCTTCATTTCATATCCAAAACAATGCATTTTTGAAGTTGTGTTATGTAAACTAATATTGTTCTCATTTTTATTTTCATCCGGTTTTAAAACCGAAACCGAACCGTTACAAACCGAACCGGGGTTTTTGAAACCGAAACCGAAACTGAATCCGAACCGGTGGTTGCGGTTTTCAATTTTAGAAACCGGGGATATATGGTTCCGGTTCCGGTTTTACCCTAAAACCGGACCGAACCGGCCCATGCTCTACCCTAATGATTGTAATGCTAACTTACAACTTATTTCAATTTTGTGTTTTGACTTCACAAAAATATATATAATTTTTTAATGGATCCCGGTCTGGAGCACCCGTATGTTTTTTAGTGTTTATCCAACATACGGTTCCAGAATCGTTGGATCAACAATTCAACGGCTCTGATTTAAAAAAATTCGACGCCGTACCGCAGAAACTTTTCGCAGTACGAGACAATTACGAAAATACCCCTGCCCACGTACCGCAGAAACTTTCCGCGGTACGAGGCAATTACGAAAATATTCGGACCCCAAATTGAGTCTCATGTGTTGTTCTTGTTCAAAGTCTCTAGAACTCTCTACATCTCTCTCTATACCTCTCGACTATCTCTCCCTTTCGATCTCTCTTCTTCACGCGATACCTCTTCCTCAACAAACTTCAGTTCTCCTTTGATTTTCGCTGACACATCTCTTGTTACGTATTTGACACTAAGAAATTAAACAGGAAATGAAATCAAAGATAAAAAGAAGAAAACATTGCATAAAAGTAGATTGTTCTTCCAGCTTACAAATCTGATTGGTGGAGGCTGGATAAATACAACCCCAAACCATGACCTGACACGTGACAACTACTTGTGGGCCAATCATTACAAACAGTTACTGCAACCTAGTACTGAGCTAACACTTAATAACTAAACGTTGCCGTTTTACAAAATAAAAGATTCCCTCGACTAGATAGAAACGACACCGTTTGACAGTTAATTATCCCGCCCATTTCAAAACACTAAAATTAGAAATGTAACAATTGCCCCTTCTTAAGATCATCCTTGTCCTCAAGGATGAAAATTAGGATACTTCTTCTTGAACTGATCTCATTGCTCCCATGTAGCCTCTTCAGCAGTACCATTCTCCCATTGCACATGCACCATAACCACTGGTAAGTTCCCCCTTTTAATCAACTTCCTGTCGATGATGGCTTCTGGCTGTGGATTGAATTCGCCAGCTTCAGTCATACCTGGTAGTACAGTCTGCACTAGCTTGTTAGCTCCAAGTTTCTTCTTGAGTTGTGAAATGTGAAATACATTATGTAATTTCGATCCAGCAGGGAGCTCTAACTTGTATGCCACCATTCCAATTCTTTCGAGTACCTTGTAGGGTCCATAAAATTTAGCAGATAATTTATGGTTTCTTCTGGAAACTAGAGAATGCTGCATGTATGGTTGCAATTTGAGAAAGACTTCATCCCCCCACTGAGAATTCTCTATCAGTTCTTTTCTTATCAGCATACCATTTCATTCGCTCTTGAGCCTTAACCAGATTGTCTTTGACCAGTTGTTGAGTAGCCCATCTTTTCTACAACATCTCATTAACACTGGCATCCTTAGTTCTTGAGTATTGGTAGTTGATAGAGGGTGGTGGCTGAGCATACAAAGCCTGATAGGGTGACATGCCCAATGCAGAGTGATGATTTGTATTGTACCACCATTCTGCAAGAGGTAGCCAAGTATACCAGTCAGTAGGCCTGTGTCCAGTCATGCATCTGAGATACATCTTAATGCATTGATTGACTCTTTCAGTTTGTCCATCAGACTGGGGGTGGTAGGCTGAGCTAAGTCTGTGCTTGGTTCCCAATGCAGCAAAGAGTTCCTTCCAAAATAGGCTAACAAAGATAGGATCCCTATCATAAATTGAAAGGCAGAGTGTATTAACTTGTAACACTATAACTAATGTAACTCAATTAAACGAAAAGATACTTAACCAGAAGACAATCAAGAACAAGAAGTCACAAGGAATCAACACTAAATGAAGACAAGGTAATTGATACAATTGAACATGTTAACTATGATCAAGCCAAGAAGAAATCATTGAGAGAAGTTCAAGTCAAAGTTGTTCAGGCCTCAGTGATTTGAGAATTCGAGAATCAAGATCATAACTATCAGTATCAACAAGACCAATTGATTTCAAGTGAACAAGAAGGAAAGCAAATATTGGAAAGCCAAGTTACTAAGTGAATATGGTAATTTATTCAAGAAGCAGAAACACTATCAAGACTAGTCACTTATGAACCAGACCAGTGCATCAAGTGTCAGGACATTGATAGCAAGTTTATGTCAGTAATAAAGATCCATGTTCAAGAGCTTGTAGAAGAACAAAGAAGATATGAAGATATCACAAGCTCAAGATGTGCATTGAAGTTTCAAGTTGAAGACCAGAATATTTTCTAAGTAAGAAATGTTCTAGATGGCTAAGTCGAAATTCTCAAGTAGAAGTTCTACTTAGAATTTCGAGATGGCTAAGTAGAAATTCTCAAGTAGAAGTTCTACTTAGAGTGCAGCTTCAACATGACACATGGCATCTTCTGATTGGCAGATTTCCAAGCTTTCAAGATAAGACAAGATTTATGTGGACATCATTGGGCCACGTACATCTTAGTCTTTGAAGACTACAGGTCATAGATTACATGTAGTATAAATAGAAGCACTTGTGTAATGTTTTAGTTAGAGAGCAATATTGAGAAAAACACAAGAAAAAGAGAGAGAGTATTCACAGAGCTTAGAATCATTCACTTCTCTCTCAACTTCTGTTATACTTTGTAATGAATGTTGTAGCAACCTTTTCAAGTTATATATAAAAGAAATATATTCCTTGAATCTGTGTGTTCATTTATTGCATCGTATTTATTGCTACTCATAATCGAAAAGTTGTATTCACCCCCCCTCTACAACACATTTGGACCTAACAATTGGTATCAGAGAGGATGTTTAACATACAAAACATAGATCCTTGTGTTTAGTGGAAGAATCGTGAGTTTTCATTTTCTAGATCTACTTTTCATTTTTTCGAAAAGTGTGCTTTAATTCGTTTCCAGTGAAAACTCATCCGGGAAAAATTATTTAAATACTCCAGGTGTGATTATTTAGCTTGGGTGTATTTTAATTAATTTTTGTGAATTAATCTGGGTTCATTGATATTTGGTGTTCTTGAGTGTTCATCATCTGTTCTTGTCAAAGAAGATAACCCAACAACTTTTTGATCTCCTTTTTCAAACAAACAAAGATAGTCAAAAAGGTGTTTTTGTACTTTTGATTTGATTATTATTCCTTGGCCGAAAGCAAAAGAAAGTGTACTCAGTGCTTAGCAAGTGGGTTAGTCACTTTCGGTGTGTAAAGTAATCAAAAGTCAAAAAGGTGATATTGTTTATTCAATATTAAAGTAATCTGCAGAAAATTATTCTAAGGACAAAAAGTTCTACATAGAATTTCTACTTGAGATTTTCTACATAGAATTTCGACTTGGACAATTTCTACTTGGTGAATTTCGACTTGGACAATTTCTACTTAGAGAAATTTCGACTTGAGCAAAATTTCTACTTAGAAAAATTTCGACTTGGCAGAAGTTCTACATAGATATTCTACATAGCCTAGTCTTGGGTACTTAGAATTTTTTAGTGACAAGATTTAAAATGGCTCCTAAAAATTCTTTCAAGATCCCAATGTTCAACCGAGATCACTATGAAGAATGGGTTTTCAGAATGAGACTCTACTTAGAGACTATTAACCCTGAGTATCTGGAAGTCCTTGAAAAGGGTAAATTTGTTCCAATGAAAGCTATTCCTGAGCGTACGGAAGGAGAGGAGGTTATACCTGCTCGGTCTGAGCCTAAAAAGGCAGCGGACTTTACGGATGCTGACAAGGAGCAAATAGCTTATGACACTTCTGTAAGACAAACCTTGATGGAATCTCTCGATCATGAAATGTTCAACATAGTCAAGGGTTTGAATACAGCAAAGAAGATTTGGGACAAGATAGAAGTTGTCATGGAAGGATCTGCAGAGGTCAGAAGCAACAAGACACTTATACTCAAGATGGAGTATGACACCTTTAGAATACGAAAGGGAGAAAGCATAACAGATGTCTACCTACGATTCAGTCAGTTGGTATTGGATTTGAATCTGAGAGGTGTTACTCTCCCCATGGTTGAAACCAATACAAGATATTTGAGGAACCAGCCAAAGAGCATTGAACATAGAGTCTACGCAATCAGAGAAACCAGAGATTTGCATACAACTTCTCTGGAAGAATATTATGGAATTCTGAAGACCTATGAGCTGGAAACTCTTCAAGATCAAGCATGGGACAATGATTCAAAGGGAAAAGAAACTGCATCAGGATTAGTTGCTGATGAGGAAGAGTCTAAGAAGGCAATGGTTGCAGCAAAGCCTAAATCATCACCTGCACCGCATCAAGTTGATAATGATGACGAGTGTGCATCTAACAGTGATGATGACTACTTCACCCAAGAAGAGCTGGACAACATGGACGATAGTGTCGTGGCATACATGGCAAGGAAGTTCAGCAACATGAGATTCAGAAAGAGCAACCGACCACAAAGAAATTCTTCATCTTATTATCGGGCTGCTAAGGGTGGTGGTAGTTCATCAGGCTACAAAAGCAAAGGCAAGAGTACCAGCTACAAATCTCCGTTGGATTTCAAAATGAAGTTCAATTGCTATAATTGTGGTGAACCTGGACATTTTGCCTCAGACTGCAAAAAGCCTAAACAGACTTATCCAAAAGAAACATTTGAAGCCCTCAAAAGCAAGTATGAATCGCTGGTGAAAGAAAAACATGGTAAAAGAGCTTTAGTAGTAACAGAAGGAAGAGCTTGGGATGATTCAGATGAGGAAGATGTTACTCATGTAGCAAACTTTGCGCTCATGGCTGAGACATCAGAGGAACCAGAGGTACCAGTTCTAACCCTTAAAGTAGAAATGTCTATTGATGATTATAAGGAACAGAACGGGGCTCTTAGCGAAGAGATCTACATGTTGTGCAAAAGCCTAGACACTTCTCAAAAGGAACAGAAAACACTTGTTGCCAAAAGCAGAATGCTTGAGGCAAAAGTGGAAGAGTTAGAGGCTGCTTGCACTGTAGATACTTCTCTAAGAGATTTTATTAAATCTTTGGAACACAAGCTCGTCCTTAAGGAGGAAATAGAATCATGTTTAAGGAACAAACTAGCTGAGTTAGAAACTAAATGTGAAGCTTACAAACTAGCTGCTAGTAAAGTGTATGTAGATAATGATGTGTTTAAGAAGATAACTGGAGTAGGTGTAGGACTTGATTATTCTAATCTTTCTAAGAAAGATGGGAAGAGACCTATAGACACTAGTTCCAGTGACCTTAAAAAAGATATTCCTAGCATCTTTAAACCATCTGTCAAACCCATCTACAAACACCTTGTTCCTAGAATAGAAGAAGAAGAGACTGAATTGATAGCTAGATATGAGATTGAGATGGAAGATCGTCAGAAAGCACAACCTATAACTCCTATTAAACAAGTTAAAATCAATTTCCCTAGTGATGAATCTAGACTAGGAATAGGAGCTAAGGCTGTTAAACAACAAGGGAAGAAAGGCATAAAAGAGGTTAAGGCTGAACGAATAAAGAAAGCATGTTATCACTGCAAATCAACTGAACATCTTTCTTATGCATGCACTGCTACACATGCCATGCCTACCACACACACTATGAATAATCTGCATCAGAATCATGCACAGTGTGGTCAACCTAATTGTATGCCATGCACTTTTAACGTCATGCAAACTTTTGTGAATTTAATGAATGCATCTAGCCAGTCATGCTCAAATACTGCTGCTAGTTCAAACAACAAAAAGAAGTTTGGGAGAGCCAAGACTGTCAGTCCTCCTAAAGTTAGGAGTGACAAACCTTCTCCTAGGACTGATAAATATGTCAAGTCTGAGAAAGGAAAGGAGGAAGTCGAAAGCTCTAGTTATGTTAAGAAAAGTGCATCTCCAGTTGTTAAATCTGTTGATTCTAAATCTTATCGAAAAGCCGGGCCCAATCAAAGTTGGGTTCCGAAGAAAGTCTAATCAATCTGTTATTGCAGGGCATTAAGCAAAAGAGAAATAAAGTTATATGGGTGCTAGACAGTGGAGCATCGAGGCATATGACTGGAGACAAGTCCCTGCTTACAGAGTTGGTTATGAAAGCTGGCCCTTATGTTACCTTTGGAGATGACAGCAGAGGTGTGACAAAGGGATATGGCAAACTGAAAACTGGCAATGTCATCATTGAAGATATTTCCTATGTTGAGGGATTAAAGCATAATTTGTTGAGTATCAGTCAATTCTGTGACAAAGGTTACGAAATTGTCTTCAACAAGAAAGGTGTATCAATCACTCACATCAAGGAAGGTTCACTGGCTTTGAGAGGAGTTCGAAAGGCAGATCTTTTTGTTGCAGACATGGATTCAGCAAATCAGAATGAAGTCACCTGTTTCTACAGCAAAGCTTCGGATGATGAAAGCTGGTTATGGCACAAAAAGTTATCTCACTTAAACTTCAAAACGATGAATGCTCTCGCGAGGCGAGAATTGGTGAGAGATCTACCTCAAATGGAGTTCGCTCCGAAAGGACTCTGTGAAGCCTGTGAAATGGGAAAGTCAAAACGAGCATCGCATAAAAGCAAGGAAATTTCTAGTATCACTGAGCCTCTGCAACTTCTTCATATGGATTTGTTTGGCCCAGTGAATGTCCTATCTTTGTCTAGGAAAAGATATGCTTTGGTAATCGTGGATGACTTCTCTAAGTATACATGGGTATTGTTCGCAATGACGAAAGACGAAGTACCTTTCCTAATCATTGATCACATCACTCAAATTGAGAATGTTTCAACACTGACTGTGAAGACGATTAGATCAGACAATGGCACTGAATTTAAAAACGCAGTGCTAAATGACTTCTGTGTATCTAAAGGAATACGTCGTCAGTACTCAGCCCCGAGAACTCCACAACAAAATGGAGTGGTTGAAAGGAAGAATAGAACATTGGTTGAAGCAGCAAGAACTTTGTTGTGTGATTCGAAACTTCCTCTGTATTTCTGGGCAGAAGCAGTGAGTACCGTGTGTTACACTCAAAATCGATCCTTGATTATAAAAGATAAAGAAAAGACACCATGTGAGCTAATGAACGGCAGAAGACCAACAATCAAATATTTTCATGTATTTGGAGCAAAATGCTATGTACTTATAGATGATGAAAATCTAGGTAAGTTTGCAGCAAAAGCTCGTGAAGGAATCTTTGTTGGTTACTCCACAGATGTGGTAGCAGCTTATAGGGTGTTCTTAGTAAATGATCGAAAAGTGACTGAAAGCTACAACGTCAGATTCGACGATACCAAACTCTCATCAATTTCAAGAGATTCTAATGAACCTGAGTCCCTAAAATTTCAGAATCTGGACTTAGAAGAACTTGAAGATGAACCTGAGTTGGTTGTCCCATTAAATGTTCCAAGTGTACGTGAAGAACCTGAGTCTAGTGAACAAGCTAATTCTACAAGATCAGGAGAGACTTCCTCAGTACGAACCGGCAACAACTCAGGGGGAGTAAATAGCAGCTCAAGGACTACTGTTCAAGGCTCGAGTCGAGTTGACTCTAGTTCTGTAGGAGCTGGCACTAACTCAGGGGGAGTTAGTGAAAGTATTCAAAATAGTCAGCACCACAATTCAGAAAGTCATGCTGAATCATCGAGACAATTTCCAAGAGAACGAGTATGGAATAGAGACCATCCGTTTGAATTGATTATTGGTGATCCAGATGCTGGTGTGTCTACTAGAAGAAATGCAAGAGCTGACCTGGCTAATATTTGCTTATATTCTGGGTTCTTATCCAAGCTTGAACCTAAAGAAATAGAAGAAGCTCTTGGTGATGCTGATTGGGTGATTGCAATGCAAGAGGAACTCAATCAGTTTGAAAGGCAGAAAGTTTGGAAGCTGGTACCCCGACCAAAGAACAAATCAGTAATTGGAGCAAGGTGGGTATTCAGAAATAAAATGGATGAAAACGGACTTGTAACACGAAACAAGGCTCGTTTGGTTGCAAAAGGTTATTCTCAGCGAGAAGGAATTGATTATGATGAGACCTATGCACCAGTTGCAAGACTTGAGGCAGTCAGGATGTTTTTGGCATTTGCAGCACATAAGAACTTCAAGGTTTTCCAGATGGATGTGAAAAGTGCCTTCCTGAACGGAGAGTTAGAAGAAGAAGTGTATCTGGAACAGCCGCCTGGCTTCATTGATCCAGAACTTGTAGATTTTGTGTATCTTCTCTTCAAATCTGTCTATGGCCTCAGGCAATCCCCAAGATGTTGGTATGAAACCCTATCTGTATTCTTAATTGAAAGTGGTTTTACTAGGGGAGTAATTGACAAAACATTGTTCTATAAGAATGTGAAGAATGATCTAATACTTGTTCAAGTCTATGTGGACGATATTATTTTCGGGTCATCGAATGAGCGCTTGTGCGAGAAATTTGCTAAGCTAATGCAAGACAAATACGAGATGAGCATGATGGGAGAGCTGTCCTTCTTCCTTGGGTTACAGATCAGTCAGAGAAAAGATGGTATCTTTATCTGTCAATCCAAGTACGTCAGAGATTTACTCAAGAAGTACAATCTAGAAGATGCATCAGCAGCCAAGACTCCTATGGCAACAGCCACGAAGCTTGATGAAGACAAATCAGGTAAATCAGTTGACATCACAAGCTATCGAGGTATGATTGGCTCACTTCTCTATTTAACTGCAAGTAGACCCGATATAATGTTCGCGACTTGTTTATGTGCAAGGTTCCAAGCGGATCCTAGAGAATCACATCTCATAGCCGTCAAAAGAATTTTTAGGTATCTCAAGGGCACACCAAATCTAGGAATTTGGTACCCAAGAGATACAGGTTTTAATCTAATTGGCTATACGGATTCAGATTATGCAGGTTGCAGGATTGATAGGAAAAGCACATCTGGTGCTTGTCAATTTCTTGGCAGAAGATTGGTGTCCTGGCAAAGTAAAAAGCAACATACAGTATCTACTTCTACTGCTGAAGCTGAGTACATTGCTGCTGGAAGCTGTGTAGCTCAAATACTGTGGATGAGGAACCAATTGAAGGATTATGGCATGGAGCACAAGAAAATTCCAATTATGTGTGACAACACAAGTGCCATTGCCATAACCAACAATCCTGTAGATCACTCAAGAACCAAGCACATCGACATCAGGTATCACTTCATAAGAGAACATGTCGAGGAGGGGACTGTGGAGCTACATTTTGTGCCCACAATGCAACAAATTGCAGATATATTCACCAAACCTCTTGATGAAGTAACATTCAATAGGTTGGTTGGTGAATTGGGAATGCTTAACACAAGTTAGTAAAGCCTTCTATCTGTAAAATCCATGGTTATGATGGTATATGCAAGATATTTAATCATTATGTGTTTAGACTTTAAAATGCCTAATTAATGATTATTATAGGATGCATATAGTGTGATTTTGCATGAATTCAGTGTGTTTTAAGTGTCTTTTATAGCACAAATCGGTGAATTTATGCTTGTTAGATTGCATGAACATAGGGGGAGTTAAATTCATAATATTCTAAATTTTGCATGTTTTTTTTTGATGAATTTACCTGTGTTTTTCATGTAATTAGAGGCCTTAGAATTATCAAGGAATGTTTTAATTATGTCATATATTAAAATCCTTGAATTGATATTTTATATTAATTTGACAAAATTAACTGTTGTGTTTTTCAAAGAAAAATTGTCAAATTAATCTAAGTATCTTCAAAATTTCGAGTTAGTTTCTATCTCGAAACTCATCTAGAAATTCGACTTGAATTTCGAATTGAGCTTCCAGAGTGAAGTTTTGAAAATTCTAAGTCTGGGAAGAATTTCGAGTTAGACTCTATCTCGAAATTCAACTCGAAATTCGACTTAAAGTTCGACTTAGAGTTACCAGTGTGCCTATTTTTTATTTTCTTCAAAATATTCGAGATAATTTCTATCTCGAACTTTATCTCGAAGGTTGAGATAAGTTTCCATTTTTGGAGATATTTTTGAAAAGAACTGAGAAAATTTCGAGTTATTGAATAATTTCGAGTTAGACTCTATCTCGAAATTCAACTCGAATTTCGACTTGATGTTCGAGATAGAGCTCTCAGTTGTGTTCAAGGGGATTTATTTCGAGTTAACTCCTAACTCGAAGTCTATCTCGAATTTCTACTTGAATTTCGAGATAGATTTCCCTAGTAATGTTGGTGATGTGTGCTGTTTACATGATCTTAATAGTCAAATGGTTCAAGTTTTTCGAGTTACAGCTATCTCGAACTCTATCTCGAAGTTCGACTTAAAAAAAAGTTCGAGATAGACTTCGAGATAGACTTCGAGATAAGACTTCGAGATAGAGCTCTCCCTGTATGTACTTAGAGTTCTCATGATTTTTAACAGGGACAATTTAGTCATTTCACAGTAATGTCTATATATACATCTTTAACTCGATGTTTTTTCTTTCACTTTTACCTAATAGAGTTTTACAGCCGCACATATACGCACATATACATACAGGCGATTTCATATTTTCAACCATTGATTTGTGATTTTTGTGTCAAATCTCATACGGACAACGAATTAATGCCCATTTTTTGACTGCTATCACTTGTGTGTTACCATTAAATCTCTGTTCTTGTGTGTTTGTGTCATTGTTCATCCTTCTTGAGATATATACACACGTATATACACACACGAGGTTACAGATCTGTTCAAAAACGTTTTTAAACACACACTTCACTGTTAGTGGAGAGTTAATCATTGGTTTGAAATTTGCCTTCCATTAACTGTTAATTGCATCCCGTAGTTTGATTTCTCAAAAAGGAACTTTTGTTGTTCTTGATAAATTAAAAGGGATTTAACGGTTTATTCTAAAATTCATTGTTTTAATCCCGTAGTTTAATTTTTCTGAAAAGGGACTATTGTTGTTCTTGATAAATTAAAAGGGATAAAACTGTTAATTAAAGATTAATTGTTTTTCAGAAATTAAAATTAAAATTTCACATCTTTTTAAAGAAAAACTTTTAATTAAAATGGCTCACCAATTTTCACTTGCCAAAAACAATTTTTATAATATTTCTACGGAAATTGGTGATCAACTCCCGCGCTTTAAGTCTTGGATACGATTTCTCAATTTGTATTCCAAAGCTAGCGATGCTTTTACTGCTAAACCTACACTAGTGCATGATGCTTTACAGCAATTATGGACTAGTGCGGTTTCTTTTGGGAGCAAATCAACCCCCTTTGGTTTCAGGTTTACCTTAGCGGGTCAAGAATATGTGGTGACTGAACAAATTGTAAACAAGGTTCTTGGATTCCCTGTTAAAGATGCTTATGATCCAGAACCTACAGCTACAGATCGCCTCAAATTCTTTGAAGAAATAGGGTGTTATCCTCCGACTGGCCGGATCACTGGAAACATCCAAAAACAATTTCTTCATGTGGAATGGAATTAATTTTTCGAGGCCATCACAAGATGTTTTCGGGCACGAGAAAGCGATTACCATCAAATTTCCATTCCCATGCAAAACCTCGGAATTGCCCTAGCAAGAGAGCTGGATATCAATTATGGACGAATAGTTCTCTCTGAGATAGTGGCTGTGATGGGATCTCCTGCAAGCAGAGACCTCAACACCACAGATGTTGTCTGCTGGTTTCCTCGGTTCCTACAGATGCTGATCAATAGTTTAGTACCGAAGGATGCTCTTGCTGTTAGAAGGAGTTTTGCCAGTGGTCCATCATCTGCACCGCTAGGGATGGGCACTAAGTCACTTTCAACAGTTGAAAATCAGGATAAACATCATGGAAAACCGATGTCTATTCCTGATACCTTACAAAAGTGGCTTACATATGATGAGGGGGTTACCACTTTGATGGAATTCTCACAAGCTTCATCACATGCTCAGAATCGGTCTGCTCATGCTGAGGCATTTGAAGCGATTCCTGATGAACAAAGCGGAGACGAACAAGGTAATGAATCAGGTAATCTCTCTCGACATTCTACTCATTCCTCTTCCTATGTTTCTGATTCCCAGACCCAAGAGACTGCTAGCCCGCAGGATCTATCCCAGGGTGAGAGCTATATTTCTAATTCCTTGTCACCTAAGTCACCGGAATCCAAACAGCCAGCACATATAGATGTAGGAAATGATGAGGAGAGTGAACCCGAAGAGCAGCAACTTATTCGCAAGAAAGCCAAAATTTCCCATGCTGCTACTTCTAAATCTCAGTCAAACCCTAGAGTGTCACACGCAACCACTCCACCTCACGAGAGTGGTTCACCCCTTGAACAATCTGCACATAGGGATTTTGATTTTGATGATGATTTTGTACCTCTTAATGATACTGTTGCTTCAAGAGGACATGAAGCTTTAAAAACTTCAGCCGTACCTTCACCGGTACGTACTGATGCTACAAAGAGGATCGGTTCTGATGTTGTACAAGAACACTTTGTAGCCTCTCAGCCTGAGATTCCAACTCAGGAACAAACAGTATTTGATCCCATAACTGCAAATTATATTTCTTATCAAGTTTCTGCAGGTACTTCTTCATATTTTGGATCAATTATTGAAGACATACACGAGCGTGAGACAGGGAGTGTGTGTGAGAGGTTAGGGAGAGAGGGACCTTCATTTTTAAGGCCCGAAACCGAGCGCCAAATACCAACAGAACGAGAATTAGAGCGAGGTCACCTAAACCAAACACCGTCCCTTAATTCTGAAAATCTTGAATCTCGTTTGTCTTTTATGGAAAATCAAATGAAGCAGTTTGGGCAGTCAATGGGGCAGTTAGGGATGAATGTTGGAGATAATCAAAGGGCACTTGACGACTACGCAGCACGAATGGCACTTCAAGCTTCAGCTTTTACTGATTTGAAAAATCAGGTAAATGACATGGGCCATGCTGCTGGTGTCTTGGGAAACACCCTGAATGACCGGATGGGAGCAATGGAGCTTACAATGGATACTCTGGCTGTGGAGATAAGCAGAGTTATGTTCGCAATCAGAAGTTTTGTGCCCCAGGAATGTTTCGCGCCGCAACAACCTCCCCCCGATGCTGGTACAGGTGGTGCTAGTGGAGCAGGAGCCTATGGTTCCGGGTTTGAAGATTTTGATACAGCTGGTGGATCTGGAGACCAGGGTGGAGTTCAGGATAACTCACCTAAGGGGGAGAGTATAAAGGAGACGAGACAGCAGGGAGTTCAAATCGAAGAAATTCAAGAACATGCTGATCTTGTAAAAGAAATGGAAGTTGAGCCGTCCATTGATGAAGAGGCTCTAAGAAGGAAAAAGGGTAAGGCAATAGCGATTGAGCCAGATGTGCCATTCGTTGATCTGAGTCATCAAGAAAAAGTACAGGAGGTACTCGACTCAGATTCCGATATGGAAGACGCACCGTTGAAACATGCTATAAAGAGATCATTGAAGGATCAAGGTGGAGGTGCTGGAATGTCTTTCGGATTGCCTGAAGAAATTACTGTCGATGAGGAAACCCTTGAAGCTCAACAGTTAGCCTTGGATCAAGCTGAGTTCTTTAAAATGAAGCAAATGCAAGGTCGTGTTGCGTTTCAGGAAAAGAAAGCGGAGCTACAAGGAAAGCAGTACGATTATGAGCTTGCAAGGCTAGCTGATCCTCAAATCGATCTGGACAATAGAAGGATAGGAAAGAAGTGGGATGACGCAAGAAAGATTTTGATGGGACCATGTACAAAAGGAGAGCATAACAAGGAGGCAGATGATCTGTTCTACCAACTAAATTTGCAGAATCCAATGGCTGCTGACTACATAAATGCTTTAAAGAGATTAATTTCTAAAGTCAGGGTTGGATACAATTCAACGCAAAAGGAGTGGCAGGTTATTTTGTCTTTCACAGAAGGAGTCCCGATGTCTTTCATGTATGTGGATGATCAATTCATGACGAGAAGATCTGCATCAGAGTTGTTCTTGCTAGCAACAAAAATTCAATACTCTCATTCTGAGAATCTAAGCATTCTGTATAGGGATCAGTTAATGCGGCTAGCAGAGGACAAGGGTCCAGAATTCTCAGCATATCCAAATGTTGTCCGGATGGTGGTTGAAAGTAAATTGAAGAGGGTGAGCCTGGAGGAAAAGGAATTAATGGAACTTTCAGTGGAATCTCTTAAGGCCGTCTGTAGGCAAATGATGGGTAAGGGATTCGCTTCTGTGCTTAAGGATAAAACAGTGAAGACCATTGAAAGTGTCATACTAAAGAAGAGCAATGAGGTGTGGAAGTGTGATGTCATTGCTCCGAACCCTCTTGATAATGTGAAGATTGAACCAGAGCTGATAGAGAGGAATTGGAATATTCTTCAAGCAATGAAGAACGTTGATGAAGCTCTGAATCTTCCTACTGGAGAACTGGAACAAGGAGAGATAAGGGAGGCAGTTGGTGTTCCAGGAAGAGACAGCGTATACTGGATACATTCTTTTGCTGATAATACAGCTGATGCCTTAGTATTCATAGATGCAGACCAGAAGCAAACACTCTTGCATATGAGTAGAGAATGGCTGAAGCAGACTCAAGATGCTGCATTTCTAGAGAAAGTGTTATATGTGTTCAAATGGGAAGATGTGGAAGTTAAGTATGTGACAGAAAAGCAGAGACTCGTGAGTTACCTATCTGATGTAGTAGTGGAAATGAAGCGATTGGAGCGAGATGCGGCTAGTGTCCACAATACTAACCGTGTCATAGGCTATCCCAAAATGATCTACTGTCAGTTTAAATCTGATAAAACTCATAGGAAACCTCGGCTTATAATGAAGAAATTTGAGGACATTCCAGAGATCAGAACTACTCAGGAGGTGGACAAACTCAGAAGGCTTTTTAAACATCCTTACCCAGAACCCAGGAACCCTCTAGAGATGGAAGCAGTAAGTTTGTTGAATACTAGGTGGACGCAACTTCATAATCCAGTATATAAGAAACAAAAGCAGCAGGAGGAGAAGCGCAGAAGGCAAAAAGAAGAAAAGGACCAAGCTGCTGAAGCTAGGAAGAGGAAACGGAATTAGGGTTAAAGGTCAGAGTGGTGTGAACTTGAAGTTGGAAAAACTTCATGTCTTTCGGTTGCTTTAACTCACTTGAGGAAAATTCATCTTAGAATGAATCCAATAAGGTGATATAAGTTTGACTAGAAGATATGAAATAATCCAGGTGATAGGAATCATTCAAATGATCTTTAATTCGAGGTTCGAATTCTGTTTCTAGTTTAAGTTCTTTGTATTGTTTTCATGTACTTGTAATTGTATATTTTTCAAGACTGTAATGTTAATTATCTTTTCTCGTCTCATTGTTTAGTTGAGTTATCCTTCATTAATTTGAATGTCATTGTTAGACAATCAAATTGGGGGAGATTGAAAGGCAGAGTGTATTAACTTGTAACACTATAACTAATGTAACTCAATTAAACGAAAAGATACTTAACCAGAAGACAATCAAGAACAAGAAGTCACAAGGAATCAACACTAAATGAAGACAAGGTAATTGATACAATTGAACATGTTAACTATGATCAAGCCAAGAAGAAATCATTGAGAGAAGTTCAAGTCAAAGTTGTTCAGGCCTCAGTGATTTGAGAATTCGAGAATCAAGATCATAACTATCAGTATCAACAAGACCAATTGATTTCAAGTGAACAAGAAGGAAAGCAAATATTGGAAAGCCAAGTTACTAAGTGAATATGGTAATTTATTCAAGAAGCAGAAACACTATCAAGACTAGTCACTTATGAACCAGACCAGTGCATCAAGTGTCAGGACATTGATAGCAAGTTTATGTCAGTAATAAAGATCCATGTTCAAGAGCTTGTAGAAGAACAAAGAAGATATGAAGATATCACAAGCTCAAGATGTGCATTGAAGTTTCAAGTTGAAGACCAGAATATTTTCTAAGTAAGAAATGTTCTAGATGGCTAAGTCGAAATTCTCAAGTAGAAGTTCTACTTAGAATTTCGAGATGGCTAAGTAGAAATTCTCAAGTAGAAGTTCTACTTAGAGTGCAGCTTCAACATGACACATGGCATCTTCTGATTGGCAGATTTCCAAGCTTTCAAGATAAGACAAGATTTATGTGGACATCATTGGGCCACGTACATCTTAGTCTTTGAAGACTACAGGTCATAGATTACATGTAGTATAAATAGAAGCACTTGTGTAATGTTTTAGTTAGAGAGCAATATTGAGAAAAACACAAGAAAAAGAGAGAGAGTATTCACAGAGCTTAGAATCATTCACTTCTCTCTCAACTTCTGTTATACTTTGTAATGAATGTTGTAGCAACCTTTTCAAGTTATATATAAAAGAAATATATTCCTTGAATCTGTGTGTTCATTTATTGCATCGTATTTATTGCTACTCATAATCGAAAAGTTGTATTCACCCCCCCTCTACAACACATTTGGACCTAACATAAATGATGGCTTTTGGAACACCATGCAACTTTACTACTGAATTTAAAACTTCCTGGGCTACTGATTGAGCAGAGTAGGGGTGTGATAAAGCTATAAGATGGCAATACTTGGTTAACTTGTCAACCACAACTAGGATCAAATTTTTCCCTCTTGATTTAGGCAGGCCTTCAATAAAATCCATGGATATGACCTCCCATGACTGTTCTGGGATAGCAATAGGCTGCAACAAACCAGGCATTGGAATATGTTCTGGTTTATTCCTCTGACAAATCTCACATTCCCTTATATAATTAGTAATATCAGTCTTCATGGATGGCCAAAAGAAACTCCTTTCTGCTCTCTTGAGTGTGACAGCAACTCCAGAATGCCCACCTTCAGGATTACCATGTATAAATGCACAAATTTGTTGCCTTAAATCAGTCCCATTTCCCACATAATACCTACCATGTTTTTTTAAGCCCCCATCAGCCAGAGTAAAACCTTCATTATTCTGGGGGTCGATTACCAGTTTGGCCATCATGTCCTGGGCCCAAACATCATTTAGTAGACTCTCTTGCAATTCCTTTGTTAGATATTGATTCAAGTGATGATCAGGATCTGGGCATTAATGATCAGATACTGATGCTGACGTCATCAGTAATACAATGTCAGTATTGGATTATTATCAGGATTAGAAGCTGGTCAGTATTTCGTGAAGATTCTCATCAGACCAGAGATCAAGGAAGATTGATATGTCGGTTCCTAGATTATAGGAAGCCAGCTATCATACAAGATATGCATTCAGAGATATATGTAATTGATTTAGAATATCTTGTAATTGATAGTGTAACTGTGTACTCTATATAAACACAGTTTAGGTTTTACATTATAGTAATCGCTTACACGATTTATCTTGTAACCTAGCAGCTCTTAAGAACATAGAAATTTCTTAAGAGAGTTTTGTAACAGTTTTATATCAGAATTAATAAAGCTGTTATTGATTCATACTTGTGTTATTTGTTTAAGTCGAAAATCTTACAATTGTATTCAACCCCCCTTCTACAATTGTTATTTACTGGGCAACAATTGGTATCAGAGCGAAACTGATTAATATTAATCAGAAACGATCTTAAGATGTCGACAAGCAAGTATGAAAGCATCAAAATTCCAATTCTCAAGAAAACTGAGTATCCAACATGGAAAGTGAAAATGATGATGTATCTGGAAGCAACTGATCCTGACTATCTTGATAGGATAAATGATGGACCATTTCTTCCAACAAGACTAGTTGCAAGAACAGAGACTGTTGCTGAACACTATGTCATTAAGGCAAAGAGTGAGTGGACGACAGAGGAAAAGGCTCAAGTACTCAAAGATGCAAAGGTAAAAAATATTTTGCATAACAGTCTTGATAATGTCATGTCTAACAGGGTAATAGCATGCAAGACTGCAAAGGAAATTTGGGATACTTTGGAAACTCAATGCCAAGGTACTGAATCTATCAAAAGAAACAGAAGGGCTCTGTTGATTCAGGAGTATGAGCAGTTCGATGCTAAATCTGATGAAAGCCTTACTGATATGTATGATAGATTCTTGACTTTACTAAACAATCTATCACTAGTTGGCAAAGAGTATGATCCAGAGGACTCAAATACCAAGTTTCTCAGAGCTCTAACTGAGGAGTGGGATACTCAAGCTTCAATCATAAGGCATCAATATGATTTGAAGATGCTGTCTCTTGATGAAGTCTATGGGATGCTAAGAACCCATGATCTTGAGGTTCAACAGAGGAAGAAACAAGAAAAATGTCAAAGCAAAATCTGTTTCTTTGAATGTTGAATCAAAATCAAAGGGAAAAGCTGAGGAGGTTTCTAACAGAAAGAGTAGAGTGGAAGAGTCAATTCCTGATGACTCATCATCAGATACTGATACTGAGTCTGATCCTGATAATGATGATGACTCTACTGATTCTGATATGATGGAAATGGTTGCTATGATAGTCAAGGGCTTCAAAAAGATGAAGTTCAGAAAGGCTAGGAAGCAAGGGAAATTTCAGAAGAAAACCTTCAATACTGACAAAGACAGGTACAAGAAGAAAGAATGTAAAAGCAGCAAATTTGACAAGTCAAAAATCAGATGCTATAACTGTGATGGAATGGGTCATTTTGCAACTGAGTGCAAGAAGACCAAAACCAAAGCTCTCATTTCTTCAAGCAAGGATTGGATGGACTCATCATCTGACTCTGAAGAAGAGAAAGTGAATTATGCTTTGATGGCTAAAACTGATGAGACTTCTACTGGTGAAAATAAGGTATCTGAAGTTTTGTTTGATTTTGATACTAATAATGTCTCTGAGCTAAGATCTTTTTTAAAATCTCTGCATATTAGTTTTAGGAGTCAATCTCTTGAAAATACTAGAATAAAATCTGAAATGGCAGAGGTTGTTAAGAGAAATGATCATCTAAAAGCTGAGTTAATTTTCTTGCAGGAAGTTCAAGCAGAATATGATAATGCTAAACACATGAAACTTGAAACAGAGTTTAAATGTAATGAACTTGAAATGCAACTTAAAGAGGCAAATGAAAAACTCAGAACCTGGACACATTCTGGTACAAAAACTCATGAAATTATTACTGATAAAAACTGGAAAGAGTGTCTAGGTTATAAGCCAGAGAATGAGAAAAAGGACAAAGAAAAAGTTGTTTCATCTAATCCAGGAAGAGTTATAGTAGATGACTCAACAAATCCAAAAACCTACAGATATGTTACAGACAGTACTAAAACCAAATTAAAACCTGTTAATTATTTGTATCCAGAAATTCCCAAATCTACTTCAGAAAAGGGATCTACTTCTACACATCATTCTAAGTCTAGAACTGTCAAAAACAAAAATGTAGGTCTTTTGTCCAAGAAACAATTAAGGGATAGAATCTGTGATGTAACAGATAGGAAGAGAGTTCCAACTGTCAAAAGGAACAGGAATGGTAAAGTTGGAATAAACAAGGAGTAATTATAAGTATATTCCAAATGCACCAAGAAAAGTATGCTTTAACTGTGGTAACTCTAATCATCTTGCTATTGATTGCAGGAGGAGTAAAAAGAAGCCAACTGTAGTTCCTAAGTCTGACATTAGGAATAAATCAGTATTTTATAAACCACAGAATCCTTGTTTCCATTGTGGCAGTAAATGACATTCTATTTATACATGTGAAGAATACCATAATTTGTACTATAATTATTATGAGCCTTTGCCTAAGTTCAATAAAAGTGCAAATTTTGGAAAAACAAAAAACTTGAATACTAATCATGCATCTGTTAAGAAAAAGATTAATTCTGATGAACTTAATCCTGATGAAGGTGTCTTTACAAGAAAATCTTCTGCTGCTAAAAATGTTAAGTTGCATGAAAAGAGAACCCAACAAGTGTGGGTTCTTAAAAATTCTAACTGAGTTCTTTGTGATTCTGATTACAGGGTAAAAAGAAAAATGTGTTAGTCATGGATAGTGGATGCTCTGTGCACATGACTGGAGACAAAACCTTGCTATCAGAATTTGAGGAGAAGGCTGGCCCAACTGTGTCTTATGGAGATGGCAACATTGGACAAACTTTGGGATATGGCAGTATTGTAATTGGAAATGTCATCATTGAAAAAGTAGCTCTGGTGAAAGGACTCAAGCACAATCTGTTAAGTGTCAGTCAAATCACAGACAGAGGTTATCGTGTCAATTTCAATGATACTCATTTTGAAGTTATCAGCAAATCTTCAGGAAAGGTTGCATTAACTGGTCAAAGACATGGTAACATTTATGAAGCCAACATTCACACCAATACTGAAAATCCAACTACATGCCTCATCAGTAAAGCTTCTGTAGATGAAAGTTGGAATTGGCATAAGAAGCTTTCTCATCTCAACTTCAACAATATAAATGAGTTGGTTAAGAAAGACTTGGTAAGAGGATTACCAAAGGCTCTATATACTCCTGATGGACTCTGTGATGCTTGTTAGAAGGCTAAACAGAGAAGGACATCATTCAAGAGTAAATCTGAATCCTCAATTGATGAACCATATCACATGCTTCACCTTGACTTGTTTGGACCAGTGAATATTATGTCCATCAGTAAGAAAAGGTATACTCTAGTCATTGTTGATGAAAATACTAGATTTACCTGGGTTTATTTTCTGCACAGAAAAGATGAAACTGCTGAAATACTGGTGGACCATGTAAGACTTATTGAAACTGGCACAAAATACAAAGTCAAGATTCTGAGAAGTGATAATGGGACTGAATTCAAGAATTCAGCAATGGAAGAGTTCTGCAAATATAAAGGAATAGTTCAACAATTCTCTGCTCCTGGCACACCTCAGCAAAATGGAGTAGTTGAAAGAAAGAACATGACTCTTATTGAAGCTGGCAGAACTATGTTGGAGGAAGCTAAACTACCTACATATTTTTCGGCAAAAGCAGTCAACACAGCATGCTACATTCAGAACATCACTCTAATCAACATACATGGTGTAACTCCTTATCAGATGATTAAGGAAAAGAAACCAAGTTTGAAGCATTTACATGTGTTTGGCTGCAAGTGCTTTGTTCTAAGACCTCATCCTGAACAGCTAGGAAAATTTGAGACAAAAGCTGATGAGGCCATCTTTATTGGCTATCCAACAACAAGAGCCTTTAAAGTCTACAATCTAAGAACAAAGACAGTCATGGAGTCTATAAATGTATCTTTTGATGATAGAAAGATAACAGGAATAAAAGAAGACTCTCATGATAGTTTGATTTTTGCAAATGAAGCTACCAAGAATTCTGATGAAGTCATGTCACATACTGATACTCTGTCAGATCCTGACGATCGATCAATTCCTGATCGAACACCTGTTACTGATGATGACTCAAATAATGCAAATGTTGAGGGGGAGCAAGAGCAAGACATCACCAGTACTGATACAACTCAAACATCAAGTAGAGACTCATCAGAAACAGATTCAAGTGACAATCCTGACAGTATATCAGGAAGAGATAGCACTATCTCAGGGGGAGCTTCTAGCAATTTTAGTTCTTTTGAAGAAAACACCAATCCAGGGGGAGCATCCAGTTCAAGAAATGACTTACCATCAGCAAGGAAATGGACTAAAAGTCATACTCCTGATTTAATCATTGGGAATCCTGAAGCAGGTGTTAAGACAAGAAGTGCAACTCAGAATGAATGCTTATATAATAACTTTCTGTCAAAGGAGGAGCCTAAGAAAGTTGAAGATGCACTTAAGGATGCTGATTGGGTGACAGCTATGCAAGAAGAACTGAATGAGTTTGAAAGAAATGAAGTCTGGAAACTTGTACCAAGGCCTAAGGGAAGGTCTATTGTGGGTACAAAGTGGGTATTCAGAAACAAGACTGATTCAGATGGCACAATTGTGAGGAACAAAGCAAGACTAGTAGCAAAGGGGTATTCTCAACAGGAAGGAATAGATTATGATGAGACTTTTGCTCCTGTTGCAAGACTAGAGGTCATCAGAATTTTTCTGGCATATGCAGCCCACAAGAAGTTCAAAGTATTCCAGATGGATGTAAAAAGTGCATTTCTCAATGGAGAACTGGAAGAGGAGGTATATGTTGAGCAACCTCCTGGCTTCATTGATCTCAAATATCCAGATCATGTCTATAGACTGGATAAAGCACTTTATGGACTAAAGCAAGCTCCAAGAGCCTGGTATGAAACCCTAGCTCAATTCTTACTGGAAAGTGGATTCAATAGAGGTACAATTGATAAAACCTTGTTTTATTTGAATCATGGTAAGGATTTGCTGTTAGTTCAAATATATGTTGATGATATCATTTTTGGGTCAACTAACACTAAGCTGTGTGAGAAGTTTTCAAAGCTAATGCAGTCTAGATATCAAATGAGCATGATGGGAGAAATGAGCTATTTCTTAGGTCTGCAAGTTAAACAGACTGATGATGGGATTTTTATCAATCAGTCAAAGTACACAAAGAATTTACTAAAAAGGTTTAACATGCAAGACAGCTCTACAGCTTCAACTCCTATAGCTACAGCTACAAATCTTGATCCTGATCAAGGAACTGAGGTAGATGTAACCAACTACAGAGGAATGATTGGCTCACTCTTATATCTAACTGCTAGCAGACCAGATATCATGTATGCAACCTGTCTATGTGCAAGATTTCAAGCAAATCCCAAGGAACCACATCTCATTGCTGTGAAAAGGATTTTCAGATATCTTAAGGGCACTTCTTCTCTTGGCCTTTGGTACGCTAGAGAATCAGACTTTAGTTTATGTGGTTATTCAGATGCTGACTTTGCAAGATGCAAAATAGACAGGAAAAGTACTTTAGGCTGTTGTCAATTTCTTGGAGGAAGACTAGTTTCTTGGTTTAGTAAAAAGCAAAAGTCTATCTCCACATCAACTGCTGAAGCTGAGTACATTGCTGTTGGAAGCTGTTGTGCTCAGATCATGTGGATGAGAAATCAGCTAATGGACTATGGTTTGTCATTTTCAAAAATACCTATTTATTGTGATAACCAAAGTGCTATTGCTATGACAGGAAATCCAGTTCAACATTCTCTTACAAAGCACATCAGTATCAGGTATCACTTCATAAGAGAACAAGTATTGGAAGGGACAATTGAACTTCACTTTGTTCCTACTGATCAACAGTTAGCTGATATATTCACCAAGCCACTACTTGAGACTACTTTTACAAAGTTGGTGAATGAACTTGGAATGGTAAACTATGGCAGTACTTGAGATAAAGAAGTCATCTGATACTGACAACTTGCAAATACTGATGGAAAGTCAATCTTGACAGTGGTCAACGTCGAATCCTGATGCAACGATTCGATCATCAGTATATGTTCAGAATCTAACTGTCTTCGTTTTATCTCAATTTTCTGATTCAAGCTATGATTAATGTTATTGAACTCCTGATAATGTGATCACTTTAATTAGTCCTCATATTTATTTCTCAGATAACATGATAAATCAGGAAAACATTGAATTGAATCGAAAAACTAAATTTTTCATTGATAATAAGAAAGAGATTACATTCAAAGATTACATCTTTTTTGTTCTCTATCTACTAATCTATTCAACAGGAAATAAAAGACCAATCCACTCCATTGTTAGTAGCCATCCCAGATCCCATCTTTGCCACTTTGTTTGGGTGGAAGTTGACAGGGATAAGGTTATTTTTGGTGACATATTCACTAACAATGGTTGATGGAGTTGGATGAGGATGCCTTAGATGAAAGCCATGCTAATGTTGCTTGGAGGGCAGCATCGATGTCGATCACTTTTGCAGGTTTTTCCTTCTCGATTTCTTCGAGACCTGCATCCATCTGCAACTAGAGAGTCTCAAGTTGTCTTTCCCAGTCGAAAGCATCAAACTCTTCACGAGTATAGCTAAATATGTCTCTTTTCTCTAAAAGATGGAGATTCTTCTCTTTGATTGTAAGGTTCGACATTGTTGTAAAATTTTTCTGTGAAGGGTTTTTCTTATTTTTCTTTCAGGAGAGAATGAAGGGTTAAGGAAGTAAGTGGACAAGTCTCTAAGATTAAATAGAGAAGGGTGGAACAAGAATATGAAACGATTCATATTTCTGGTGTAAGTACCAGGTATTATTTGATTGTGATGTTTTAAATTTCTTTATTTAAAACAAAATTACCATGTTTTATTTTAATCACAATCTTATTTCTCGAATAATACAAGCACGTGTGTTTCACTCGATCATTACATATAGTTACAGATGTAAGTCGTGACGCGTGCAATCATCACCACTCTCTCACGTAATTTGGTCCATTACTTCAGTATAAACGAATGGTTTACTGACACCTGTTTTTGAGAAATCATAAGTATTGTCCAAATATCAATTTAGTTTTCTAATTGATTTATTATTCTCAAAACCATCAGTAAAACATCGTCTCTCTATCTTTGCACTCTCAAACCCTAATTTCAAAATTAGCGCAATTCTTGTGTTTGAAATTCCAACGGAGAATTTATCTTTCATGAACAGCAAGGTGGTAATCAATGGAGTTACTTTTAACACAAATAACTTCACTGCAGTTCTAGATCATCAGGACTTGCCCAATGATTTCCACATTATTCAGGACTTTTTGGCCTCAAGCCCAATCAATTATGCTCTAACCCAACCTGCCAAAATATCTTTTAAGTCTGTAATGCAGGTTTGGAACACAAGTGTTTTTGGGAAAGGACTTCCATCAGAAAAGCCTCAAATGAGCTTTGAGTATAATAATGTTACATACTATGTGACTCCTGAGATTGTCACTGAAGCCCTACACTTACCATCAATCATTGGTAAGCTAGTATTCAAAGTTCCTGATTCAAGACTCCTTGAGTATGTTGTAAGTTTGGGTTACAATGGAACGCCAAAGAAGTTTGGAGAGCTCTATAGGACAAAGCTTAAGAAGGAATGGAATTTCTTCTTCGACAATATCAGCAGATGTTTCTTGAATAAAGTGTCAAATTTTGATGCTTTACCCACAGGTTCAGCCAAAATTGGGTATTCTCTAATTCATGATCTCTCATTTGATTATGGGTCTTTTATACTAAAGGCATTAAGTGAAAGAAAAGCAGATAAATGTGGTTATGTTTGCTTTCTTAGATTTTTCCAATTAATATTCTCTCACTTATGTCCTCATGCTGTTTTTGAGAATGATACAATTTTGCCTATATGTAAAATCTCAGAAAACAATATAAAGAGTCTAATAAATTCTGATAAGGCAAATAAGTTTGATGGAACTCCATACATTCCTGATGAAGTATGGTCTCTTTTAAGAAAGAGAATGCCTATTCAATATGGCCCAGCAACTGGTGCTATGGGACAGGACCTTACACATCCTATTCCTAACACAAGCACACAACCTAAACACTCATCTAAACAGTCAACCACCTCTGGTGTCTCACAAAAGGCATCAGTTGTAAAATCAAAGAAATTAGCTAGATCTGATGTGTCTGAGAGGCAATCAGGATCAAAGGATTTCTCCACTCCAACTCACTCTCAAATGAAGTCAAAAGGGGGTGAACAAAGGGTTCTTGAAACATCTGATCTGAATAAAGAAACAGGAGTGAAGAGGAAAGTTGGTCAAAGAGCTGTTTCTGATTCTGATTCTGATGATGACACAATGCCTATATCAGTCTTGATGAAGAAAAAGGAGATTGATGTTGTTGATACTAGAGAAGTGGCTGTCTCTGAAAAGCCGAAGAAAAGAAGAAGATTAATCAGCAAAGGCAAATTTGTTGTTCACACAGAATTACTAAATCTTACTGATGCTATAGAGAGCAATCCTGATGTATCTATTAATCAGGATGGATCATCAGTTCCTGACGCTACTGCTAATCCTGACATCTCTACTCCTGATAATTCACCTATGAAGACTGTTGAGATCTCTGATTCTCCAGCATCTGCATCTCTAAAGAGAAGAATTATTGAGATGTCTGTTGATCAAGTAAATGCTATTGCTGCTCAGTTAGGTTTCAAACCTTCACCACTTGAAAAGAAAACTGCTGAAGCAAACGTTTTTCATAGACAGAAGAAACAAAGGACTACTATGTCATCTCTGAGGGGATCTAGCCCACAAGAACCTGAACTTCAAAGGAGTTCAGAAGCTGTTGCAGATCCAGTCACACAAGAACCACCTACTCAAAGTGTAGGTGCAGACATTTCTGAAGGAATAGTCACACAAGAACCACTTTCTCAAAAGGAAGGTGAAGACAAGAATATTCCTGCCCCACAAGAACCATCTTCTCAAAGTGAAGATGCTGGCAAAATCACATCAGCAGGGGAGTTTCCTGACAATGCTCAAGGGGCTTCTGAAATTAAAATTGAACTAGCTAGAAGTCTGGCAGATAAAGCTGCTCATGATTTGCACATTGTTGAATGTGATGAAGTGATTGCTGACACTGCATTTGAGGGAAGCACACAAGAACCTTCGACTCAAAGTGTTGAAGAAGCTTCAAAACCTCAGACTACACAAGAACCATCAGTAGCTAATACTGATGCAAGTCATGCTATAGTTGCAGTGGTCGATCCTGATGTAAGTACTACTGATCCACTTATTCCATTGCTTATTGAGCCAATTTCTGCAAGACCAATGGATTCTTTAACTACTTCGTCAGGTAACATCTCTATCTCTACTTCCTTTACTACTGATAGTATGATTACAGATAGACCTGATAAAAGGGATACCTCTATTTGTATGACTTCAGACCACTCTTCTCAGCCACCTCTTATTTCTTCACATTTAATGAGTCAGAGCCTTTCTTGTGAGATTGAGAGTGAACATTTAGAGAAAAAGAAGAGTGATGAGAGGCAGTCTCCTAAACTGGCAAAATGAGAGGTAGAACAGAGTGAGAAGTTGTTAACTTCTAGTAAGGTAGCAGTTACTATTGACAGTAACTTAGGTAACATTGTGAGAGGTGATGAGATCACTTTAAAAGAAATGAGAGATTTAGGAAATGTTACTAATCTGTCTGCAGGACATCAGGATTCACCAGCTGCATCTACTGGTGATTTGAAAATGAAAGGTGTTATGCATCCTGATGATAATGTTGATGATAAACTTCCTGAGGCTGGTGGTAGCTCAGATGATGATGATGATGATGATCATGCTAATGCTGATCCTGAGACAATTCAAATGCAGGCAGCAATAAAAGCAAGTCTCCTATCTACTTATGGGTCTTCGAGTAGGTACATGCAGTCTGTTACTCAAGAAGAATTTAGAGGGGAGTACAGTTCCATACTTCCTCCTGATACTCGAGCTGCAAGGGGATATGAATGGGATACTGAATGGAATCAGCCGAATGCTGAGATGAATTTTCAAAATGCTCTTTTTCATTCTGGTCATATTGCCTCGAGGATGCCAACTCCTGAACTCAAGGCTCTTCTCAAAACAAATGCTCTTCTAGCAAAGGGATTGAAGAGTGAGATTGACTCTATGAAGGCTGTTACTGATAAATTTCAAGCGGGTATTCAAAGATCTGTTTCTATATCTGCTACTGCTTCTCAAGCACGTCTTCTTGCTGATGATATTAAAGCACTTGACAAGAAAATGGATTCCAGAATGACTGTCTTGGAATCAAAAGTTGATAATATTGATGAAACCCTCAAGCTTATTTTGTCTTTCTTCATTGAGGAAGATGCTGATGTCAAAAAGGGGGAGAAGATAGTCAAAACAAAATGCTCACCTAATCCAGTGGTACAAAAGGATGATGATAATTCTGGAAATGATGGTGGTGCTAAGTCACATAAAGTTGAAACCTCTGATGCTGCTTTAGTAACAAAGAGATCTAATACTCAAACTAGGCAGTCAACTCATGTTTCTAGATCTGGTAAGAAGACAGTGACAACAATGGTGCAATCTCAGAATCCAAAAGAAGAACAGTTCGTGACACCTGGTCAAACTCTGTCAACCATTCCTGAGGATGATGTGTATGTGGAACAGGATGAAGATGCTGTTAATCTGTTTCATGAACTTGACACTGGGGATGGTCGTGTTCTTAAACTGTTTCATAAAGACAAAAGAGTTCAACAGTATCATGCTGAAAAAGCACTTATCTTATCTACTGGAGAAAATCCAAACATGACTACTGATGAGTTCTTAGAAGAACAGAACAGGATGTTTGAAGAGATTGCAAAACAAAATGAAGCTCCTGCTGCAAGGAGAGGAAGAGGCAGAGGAGGAAGATACAGAAGTAGAGGAAGATTATCTGCTCAAACAAGTACAAGGCAAACAAGATCTAGTGGAATCAAATTAAAAGATGTTTCTGAAAATGAAAAGAAGAAAACTCCACTATCTCTTGCACTAACTCCAGACAACAGATTCAATGCTCCTGAAGAAATTGAAGAGGAGATATTGCCTTTAAAAAGAAAGAGTAAGGTTGCTGTTCAATCTACTGCATCTAATGAGAAGTCAGTCTTTGGTTCAATTCCTGATGTTGTCTCTGATTCTGAAGAAGTTGAAATTTTAAAAGAACTTAAGATTATGATTCTTAAGGTTGTGGTTGAATTTCACAATATAGAAGTTATTGAAGATACACTGAAGTATGAACAAGAGAACTTCAGAAGATTTGAAAGAGAAAGTGAAATCAGAGCTAAAGCCAGAGACGCAGAAAGGATAACAACCAGAGATTACTTGAGAAATGTTTATAGATCAGACAGGAATTTATGGTATGATAAAGATAAATCTGTTCCAGAACATCAGCAGTATTATCCAACAGATGAGAAGAAGAAGAGTAAGAAAAAGGAGAAGAGTGAGTGTGATTATAGGAAACCGATTGTTTTCAAATCAGCAAGACTGATAACAGGGTCTTCTTTGATTAATAAATCTTTATCGATTGTTAAATCAAAGTCTACTACATTTATTGCTGAAAATCCACCAAAATGGGTAAGTATGCAATCTGGTTTGAAAGGATTGGAACCTGGCACAAGAGGAGGAATTGGGTATAGTCATGCACAGATTATTTTCATTATACAAACTGATCAACATGCTCTAGTTGACAAGATTGGTGATGAGTTAACTGTTGATCATCTCTGGAAACTTGAAGCTGTTGCTATCATTGCTGATTGTCATGCTGGTGCAAAGAAAATTGAAAAGATGTTGTACTTCATGAAAGATAGAAGTGTAAAGAAGATTCCTATTCATGAGTTGTTGTGCAAATTTGCAAAAGAGCTGAAATATGTTCTGTATCTTCTCAGAAGTAAAAGAATCAATGTTAAAGAAAGAGAAGTTTACTACAATTGGTTTGTTATGATTTACAGGACAATTAGACAGAGATTTATGGATGGAAGAACGAGGTATGATGGCAATTATATTCCTATGTACTTAAATTTAAGAGACATAGAGGTTGAAATGAAGAAAGGTATTGCTGTTAGAGAAGTGTATCTAGGCATGGAACAACTGTCTCTAAATCCAGATGGGAAGGAAATTGCTTATGTGTTGCTAGGTGATTTAGATCTTCCAAGAAGCTCAATTCAGAATCTCAGGGCAGCTATCTATCAGATTAATAAGGAAGATGAATAACTCAAAAATCTGAAGAAGAAACTGGTTCAAATTCTTGAAAGCAAGGAAGAAGAATTGATATCTGATTTCTTGAAGATGAATCTGTTTTATCAAAGAATTTCTGAAACTGTTCCTGATGATTTTTAGAAGGTATTTTGTTTTGAGTTTTTGACATCTTTGAATCAAGGAATTTGTGCTTTATTTTATAAAGAACAAATTGGGGGAGATTGTTAGATATTGATTCAAGTGATGATCAGGATCTGGGAATTACTGATCAGATACTGATGCTGATGTCATCAGTAATACAATGTCAGTATTGGATTATTATCAGGATTAGAAGCTGGTCAGTATTTCGTAAGATTCTCATCAGACCAGAGATCAAGGAAGATTGATATGTCGGTTCCTAGATTATAGGAAGGCAGCTATCATACAAGATATGCATTCAGAGATATATGTAATTGATTTAGAATATCTTGTAATTGATAGTGTAACTGTGTACTCTATATAAACACAGTTTAGGTTTTACATTATAGTAATCGCTTACACGATTTATCTTGTAACCTAGCAGCTCTTAAGAACATAGAAATTTCTTAAGAGAGTTTTGTAACAGTTTTATATCAGAATTAATAAAGCTGTTATTGATTCATACTTGTGTTATTTGTTTAAGTCGAAAATCTTATACAATTGTATTCAACCCCCCTTCTACAATTGTTATTTACTGGGCAACATCCTTCCTCCAAGCTGGTATAGGGCAGTGAGCAATTGCACTTAATTCAACATCTTCATGAATCCTAGATAATGCATCTGCAGCATGGTTTTCCTTGCCTTTCTTATATAGCACAGTGTAGTCAAAGCCCATTAGCTTAGATAACCATCTCTGCTGCAAGCTGGTGGATATTTTCTGCTCCATGATATGTTTCAAAGCCTCATGGTCAGTTTTCACAATGAAAGGGTGGCCCAGCAAATAAGACCTCTACTTTTGTGTTGCAATAATCACAGCTAACAGTTCCTTCTCATAGGTTGAAAGACCTAAATGCTTAGGACTGAGAGCTTTGCTTAGATATGCTATAGGCCTTCCTTCCTGCATCATAACTACCCCTACCCCATTTTTGCAGGCATCAGTCTCTATCACAATAGGTTTGTCAAAGTTGGGAAGTGCCAAGACTGGAGTATCACTCATGATTGCCTTGAGTTCATTGAAGGCTGTTTCTGCTTCCTTATTCCAAGAGAAACCCCACCTTCTTAAGCAATTGAGTGAGAGGTTTGCTGACAATGCCATAATGCCTAACAAACCTTCTATAGTAGCCAGTGAGGCCAAGGAAACCTCTGAGGGCCTTAACAGTTTTAGGCCTTGGCCAATTGAGCATTGCAGAAATTTTGTTGTTATCTACAGAAACCCCTTTACTAGAGATCAGATGCCCCAGGTATTCAATCTGTTTTTGAGCAATGGCACATTTACTTCTCTTGACAAACATTTTATGAGCTCTGAGCACCTCAAAAACCTTCTCCAGGTGCATTGCATGTTCCTCTTCATTGGCACTGTAAACTAATATGTCATCAAAGAAGACAAGAACAAATTTTCTCAGAAATTCACTAAAAATGTCATTCATCAATGCTTGAAAGGAGGCTGGGGCATTTGTAAGGCCAAAGGGCATCACCATAAACTCAAAGTGCCCTTGGTGTGTTTTGAAGGCAGTCTTTAAAATGTCATTCTCATTTACTCTGATTTGATGATAGCCACTCCTTAGATCTAATTTAGTATAGATCTTACTGCCATGCAATTCAGCCAATAATTCTTCTATCACAGGTATAGGAAACTTATTCTTGACTGTAATGGAGTTCAGGGCTCTATAATCAATGACTAACCTCCATGTGTTGTCCTTTTTTCTGACCAACAAGACAGGAAATGCAAAAGGAGAGGAGCTTGCTCTAATTACTCCAACTGTAAGCATTTCATTAATGATTTTCTCAATTTCTTCCTTATGAGCAATAGGGCATCTATAAGGATTAGAAGATATTGGTTGACTTCCAGGTTTAAGGGGTATGCTATGATCCTGTGATCTCTTAGGAGGTAAGCCCTGTGGTAGGTCAAAAACATCAGTATAAGCATCTAGGGTGGCTTGGATGTTAGGAGGTAGTTTGTCTGGTAATCTCTGTTCTCCATCAACAGCAGTAATTTGTACCAAGAAATAGGCCTCCTCTTGATGGAATTTTTGAGGTGATTTGTTTATTACAGATATCTGCATTGGTGGTGGTGGTGTAGATGCCTGATGCAACTTGATTTTTCTGCCTTGCCAGTTGATCTTAATGTTGCCATGTTGGTAATCAAAAGTGACAGGGCTGACTGAACTCATCCATTTGACTCCAAGGATAATGTCATATCCTCCCAATGGAATCACATTCATTTTGCTGTGGAAGTCAAATCCAGACATTCTCCATTGAACTTTATCAATCACTCTAGAACATTGTAGTTTATTGCCACTGGCCACAGTGATGTCAAAGGCAGTACAAGGGCTTGAAGTTATTTGTAGCTGCTTGACCAATTGCTGGGATATGAAATTGTGAGTAGATCCAGAATCTATCAGCACAGAGATGGTTTTTCCTTTAATGTTGCCCTGCATCTGCAAATTACAGTGCCCAGCAGAGCCACTAATGGCATTTAGAGATATTTGAACAAGTTTTTCTTCTTCTGGTGCAGAACGATTGGCATCATCTGCCCAAATGAGTGCCAGTTCTTCAGTCTGCTCAACAGGTTCAGCACTCTCCTGTTCATCAGCTATCATGACAAAAACCTTCTTTTTTCTGCAATCATGGCCAGGCTCGAACTTTTTGTCACAATTGAAGCAGAGGCCTTTCAACTTTCTATCATTTAGCTCAGCTAGAGTCAATCTTCGAAAACCCTCTGAAGATTTAGGATCAGAGGCTTTAGTAGTATTACTACTTCTGTCATTAAGCTTAGTGAACTGGGAATTTTGTGTGGTGGACTGAGAACCACCAGTAGTCTTCATGGCTTTGAAACGTTTGTCTAGAACAGTCAAATAATATTCTTGACCACGAGCTATGTCCCTAGCTTCTTGCAGAGTCTGGGGCTTGTGATTATAGAGGTGTTGAGATATCTCTTCCTTAAGGCCACTAAGAAAGTTATCAATGTAGTATGACTCCCGATGAAAACCCTCTTGTTGCATCACATAGTTTCTTAATTCATCGAATTGGGTAATGTAGTCATCCACAGAGCCCTTTTGAGTGAGTTTATTAAACCGACCTACCACATTTTCGAATCCCCCTTTAGAAAATCTTTGACACACCATTTTAGAGAACTCAAGCCAAAGTAAATTTGTCTTTTCTTCCTCAACTGTCCTATACCAAATATCAGCATCACCCTCCATATGTAGGGCTGCACACAGTACTCGAGCCCTTATATTAATGCAGGCATCAATTGAAAGTATTTTTCACATTTAGTAACCCAACTACGAGGGTCCTTTCTATCGAATTTAGGGAAGTCAAATTTAGGGGTCTTGACACCATGATGAGTAGACATGGGTCTCTACTGGTTTAGATCATACAGTGGCCATGGTGGGGCAAGATGAGGTGAAGTTGTGACAGTGGGTTGGGTTGCAGGAGTGTGAAAAAGGGGGTTTGGAGTTGGTTAAGGGTTCATTGTATATCCAGGGTAGAGTGGTAGGGCATAAGGGTTGAGTGTGGATGGGAATAGGTGGGGTTGTAATACAGGTGGCATTTGTTGAGGCATAGAACTGAAAGGAAAAGTTTGGGTTGGAGCTCCAGTAACGGGATTAACAGCAAAATTACCAAACTCAGGCAACGTTATTGCATCAGAAAATCTAACATTTAAATCATGTGCCTGTGTGTGAGGTGGTTTAGTTTGAGGAAATGATGGTCTAGTAGATCTAAGTGTTGTGTTCACATCATGAATACGAAGATTATCGTTAGCTATAGCATACTGTGAAGGAGTGGAGAGAGGAACAGATACCCGGTGTGAATCTGAAGCCAGTAGAGGGGTGGATGAGCATTCTCCTTCAAGAAAAGGGGATCTGGTGCCTTGTAGCTTCATCATCTCCAGTAGTTCGGCGAGGCTGTTCTTAATGTCCTTGTTCTCCGTTTGGAACTGGTCCCTCATCTGTTTGAGTTGGTCATTTGTAGAGATCTGTATAGTCTCCATGTGACCAAGCTTAGCCTCCATGGAAGTAATAGCTTGATCATGCTATTGTAGGGTGTTTTTATCAGCCATGGCCGAGGAGCGTTGAGCTCTGATACCAAATTGTTACGTATTTGACACTAAGAAATTAAACAGGAAATGAAATCAAAGATAAAAAGAAGAAAACATTGCATAAAAGTAGATTGTTCTTCCAGCTTACAAATCTGATTGGTGGAGGCTGGATAAATACAACCCCCAAACCATGACCTGACACGTGACAGCTACTTGTGGGCAAATCATTACAAACCGTTACTGCAACCTAGTACTGAGCTAACACTTAATAACTAAACGTTGCCGTTTTACAAAATAAAAGATTCCCTCGACTAGATAGAAACGACACCGTTTGACAGTTAATTATCCCGCCCATTTTAAAACACTAAAATTAGAAATGTAACATCTCTCCCCTTTTTCCCTGCAGTTCACGAATTAGTATGTGTATATGGCGTTGTGCGTGTGTCGGGTATATGATGTGTGCATGGGCGTTGATTAGTGTAAGAGTTTTGTGACTGTGGTGTTAATTCATCTTGCATATAGCTTATACCTTTGTATAGTGCGTGTATATTCTGCTTTTTTTTTTGTGATACTTCGACTGGGTACTGAGATTATGGATTGATTCTTGTTCGTTTTTGGATCCCTGTTAATTGTTTGCTATAGTTAGTGTAATGATAATGCTATTTTTAGTAGATTATGCATTGGTCGAATATTGGTTCGGTTGCCAGATTTTTGGGAACTTTCTGATGGGTCTATGTAAAAGGGTTGCTGACTGATTATATGCAGGCTGGAAAAAAATTCGACACTGTACCGCGGAAAGTTTTTGCGGTACGTGGGCAGGGGTATTTTCGTAATTGTCCCGTACCGCGAAAAGTTTTTGCAATACGATGTCGAATTTTTTTAAATCAGAGCCGTTGAATTGTTGATCCAACGGTTATGGAACCGTATGGTGAATAAACACTAAAAAACATACGGATGCTCCAGACCGGGATCCATTAAAAAAATATATATATTTTTGTGAAGTCAAAACACAAAATTGAAATAAGTTGTAAGTTAGCATTACAATCGTGACCGCAAAAATATTATTGTATTGTTAGTTTTTTTTATATAAAAAGTTATAAATTACAAAAAAATATATTAAATAAAGTTGACTTATAATTTTTGATTTATCAAACACTCTACTGACTTATAAGTTCTGATTTACTTATCACTTATAATCAACTTATTTACTTAAAGTATGCCAAACATCCTCACATGTGAGGGAGTGCGTATTTTTTTTGTGATTTGTACAAATAATATGTAAATAATTAATTGAATTAGTATCAATAAGACTCTGACATGTGGGGAATAAATTCGAGAACAAATTTAGGGATTCTAGCATTTTCTTTATTGTAATGATAAAAAAATATAAATTGTTACATAAATATTGCTTATCAACTGATTTGAAATGATAGTTGTTAGTTTGGTCATTGCCTCGTTGGTGTTGGTTTATACTTATGTACACTTGTGAGTGTGATAGTATATTTGTGTAGACACCAGACACTACATACTTGTGTTTGTGTATATAGTAGTGGTTTAGTTTATGGAAATGGAGAGATCAAGTACGAATGCTGAATGCATATGCACGTGAGTTTCAAGCAACTTGCACCATTTCCATGTAAATACTAAATACTAAATTGTCTTATTTAAGGTCCATGTTTATGTATCATTGCGTACTTGGCACCAAATCATCAATTATTATTTTATCAAATCCAAAAAATTGGAGAGAAATATATTAAAAAAATGGGAATGGAATTAGGATCTCCCTTCCCCATTCTCCAAATCTAAATCTTATTTTTAATAAAAATAATTATTTGTGAAGTTTGTATTTAATTACATTTTCAACCCTAGTGAGTACGGTAAAAGTATATGTTTTGTGAGGGTTGGAGATTCGGGATCAACATCGGGTATCACCAAACGAAAAATCAAATAATATAAACTTGGATATTCACATGAATGTACCAACGATTCCTCAAACACAAAATCGAAAACAAGTTATAATTCATGAAACAAACGATAAAATATAAAAATTATTACAACTCCATCTTATGTAGACTTGGTAATTCGGATAATCGAATCGGTTTCGAATCGGATCAATCTCAGATCTGATTAATTCGGTTATGATAAATTTGAATAAGATTTGGATCTGATCGGATTTGATTCGGTTCGGGTCTATTTCGAATTACAATGGGATGAAATTCGAATTAAGATCTCGGTTCGGATCAGAATTGGTTCGAATTTTTTCGAATCATTACTCATTCATTATATTATTTTAATTTATGTGATTTTAAAAAGTACCTTATTACTGAATATAATATTTCTATTATAAAATTACGTAGTTCGTCAAAAAAATTGATTAAATAATTATGATATATTTGATATAAAAATGTTTTAGATATGCATTTTTCTTTTGAATTAGTAGATATTGAATGAAATGTGCGTTAACGTATTTAGGTTATTCCGTTAAAATTATAACAACTTAATTCATCATTTTTCTAATTCGGATTTAAATCGGATCCAACATTTCGAGTCATATTCGATTATGAAAATTTAATATTGTGTTTTGATCGGTTCCAGGCAGTGTTCTAAAAATCGATCTAGGCGGCTATTTAATCGATGCCTAGGCGTTAGGCGGCCATTAAATACATAAAATCTGAAAAAACCGGTAATTAGGCATTTTTTTAATTAGGCGATGCCTAGGCGGTACTAGGCGTGCCTAGGCAGGATTAGGCGGTTTAATGAGTTAGGCGGGAATAATTGATTAGGCGACGATTAATAGGATTTAATCGGTCAAATCTTAAAAAAAACGGTCAAATTTAGAATCAAACCCTAAAAATATAATTTTTTTAATAAAAAATATAATTTACACATAAAAGGGTAAATTCACTAGTCATATTTAATAATAAAATGTAAATATTTATATTTTTACTTATAAAAAATATATTTTTAAATACTAAAATTAAATTATATAAAAAATAATATTTTAATATATCCGATTAATCACCATCTAGCCGATTAATCGCTAGAAGGTAGGCTAACCGCCCATGTCAGCCTAGCGATTTTTACATCATTGGTTCCAGGTCATAATCGTGTCTAGTATTTTAAATTATATTTAGTTAAATTTCATATTATATTTAGTTAAATTTCGATTCAGATATTTTCCGGATCGAATCAAATTAATTTTCAAATAATTATCAGATTTTCCAATTCAAATATAAAATCAAATTCAATTCCATGAATTTCAATTCATTATTAGGATCCATGCCCATTTTATCATTTTACCATTTCTAGTCTTATGTCACTACTAAAATTTTAAAACATTCAGTCTTTAAAAATACGAATGCTACCGCCTAAACAGAGTTCTCTCTCTATCTCTCTCTATATATACGAATGCACATCACAAATTCTCACTCTGCGTCTGCGAGGCGAGTCTGCAATTGAAGGCCGCTATCTCAAGTACATCTCTCTTTCTCTCTCTCTCTCTCTCCAATTTCAATTTCTTAAATCGTAAGTACTCACAACATACGCACACGCAATTTCAATTTTGCTCATCAATTGAGCTCAATTCTGTACTTTTTTTGTTTTGAAGTAATTTCTTCATTGTTGTATAATTATATTTATGCTTGTATATCGCTGTTTTTACGATTAATTCGTTTGATTTTTTAAATTAATTTCTAGGCAGTGGTGTCACTAGTAGTGCCTTGTGTAGTTTCGAGTTTTGGATTTGTATAGAAATTGAACCTTGCTCGAGTTCTATGATGTTCAATCGATTGTAATATGAACAATAATTGAGTTTTAATTTCATTGTGAATCGATTTGCACACATATTTAAAACTCTCTCTCTCTCTCTCTGTATAAAAATTGAAATGATTCTATTAATTGTATATTCCATATTGCAAAACATATTGTACTAGTAGTGCCTTATGTAGTTTCGAGTTTTGGATTTGTATAGAAATTGAACCTTGCTCGAGTTCTATGATGTTGAATCGATTGTAATATGAACAATAATTGAGTTTTAATTTCATTGTGAATCGATTTGCACACATATTTAAAACTCTCTCTCTCTCTGTATAAAAATTGAAATGATTCTATTAATTGTATATTCCATATTGCAGAACATATTGTACTAAGTGCCTTTGTGTAGTTTCGAGTTTTGGATTTGTATAGAAATTGAACCTTGCTCTAGTTCTATGATGTTGAATCGATTGTAATATGAACAATAATTGAGTTTTAATTTCATTGTGAATCGATTTGCACACATATTTAAAACTCTCTCTCTCTCTCTGTATAAAAATTGAAATGATTCTATTAATGGATGTACTGCAAACTAACTGAGATGATTTTTTTTTTCCAATACTAACTGAGATGATTTAATTGACTTTCCTAATTGAAATTGTTAATTGGTACTAATTTCTTTTTGTATATTCCATATTGCAAAACGTTGTACAAGTGGTTTCTTCTGTTAAAAGTACATTTCATGGATGAGAAGGAAACCAGAATCAGGAAAAAATATTTCCCTCTTACCCCCGCCTCGCCTTCTTCCCATGCAAAGGCCAAGGGGAAGATGCCACCTACTTCCCCCTCCCCGCCTTCTTCCCATGCAAAGGCCAAGGGCACAAGGGGAAGATGCCTCTGAAATCTGCCAAGTGGAAGATGCCTGTGAAATCTGCTGCCAAGGGGAAGAATTCTCCTGCTCAGACCCACCCCCACCCTCATGCTGCTCCTGAACCCTGCTGCCACAGCTACCCCGACTGCCTCTGCGGCTACCCCTTCTACCAGCCTTCCTGCTGCCACAGCTACCCCGACTGCCTCTGCGGCTACCCCTTCTACCAGCCTTCCCCCACCTCCCCACCTGCCCGCCGCTTCAAGTATACTCCCAAACCTCCACAACACCGCCTCAATCCTCCTGCTACTCAGACCCAACCTGCTCCTGTTGCTCAGAATTACCCTGCTGCTGCTACTGCTCAGCCCCACGCTGCTTGGGACATTCCTTGGGAAATTGAAGAGGTGGAATACGTTTTGGAGGACTCAACTGATGAATCAGATGATGATGACGAAGAGAACCCAAAGTATCCCAACTACGACGGGTATTCTTCTTCGTCATCTTCATCATCTCCGTCTACTTCGTCATCTCAGTCTACTTCGTCTTACTAGATATGTAAACATAACTGCTAAATACTGCATACAGTTAAACCTCTTTAAAGTAATACTCTTGGGACTGGAAAAAAATATTACTTTACCGAATTTATTACTTTATCGATATAATAATATTTTATTACTTTATCGATATAATAATATTTTATTACTTTACCGAATTTTTATGTTTACATATTACAATACATTATGTTTTTTTTAAAAAGAATCACCTACATATGAAGAAATCAATGAATCGGTAATGAACACTGATCCTGAACCGGACGATAGCAATGTAATCTCAAGCGTGTCATCAAAAGAAACATTTCAAGTTTGGACAATTACTTGTTACAATACAAGCAAAACATACCAAGAGTTATTTATGTTTTACATAAAGTAGGATGAGATTAATTTTGGCTGTGGTGAAAAGAAGAAAAAAGCTGCTATAGGTTCATATTATTAAAAGAATTGAATTTTGTAACTCTTATATATATATATATATAATTCCGAAATTATTACTTTACATATTACTTGGGCCCTTAATGATTTTCTAATTTTTTATTATCTTATGCTTTTAGCGAGAATATTACTTTACAACATTGGCCCAAGTTGGGACCGACGAAATTTATTACTTAAGCGAGGTTATTACTTTATCGGATATTACTAAATCGAGGTTTAACTGTATCTGTCAATTGTCATGTAAACATTAGCCCCTTTCCACCTGATTTTGGATCTGTTAAGTGCCCTGCAAAATATATTTCAGATTTCAGCATAAAAAATATGTTCCACAAACCCTGTTGCTCTTGACATGGCTTACAGAATCTTATAAATCATTCAGAATGTATAAGTGGTTGGAATTTACTGGACTAGCTACACATAGTAATTTGATAAACCAATACATGGTATAATGCATGATGCGGTGTTCATGCGCAATACAGGATAAATAGAGTGACTGATATGTCTTCTAATAACACATTATTAGTTACTAAACTACACTCCATACCTCAGGGGCAGCATAATTGGGAGTTCCACAACTTGTCTTTAGAAAATGACCATCACGCATGATATTCCAAAATATACATTACATTTTCCAGTTGATTGCTGATTTTCCAGTAGAAATGTACGGAGTAATATATAGTAGAATCAAAGGAATGTTAACATTGCTGATTTTGGTTTGAGCATCTTCCAGTTGATTAGAAATTATAGGATACAGTACCTGCAGAATCAAAGGTTGCTATATTAGTAGAAACAAAAATAAAATCTAGGGCATTCCTATTTTATTTAAAATATACAAGCATTAGACTGAAAAACCACAAATAGCACAACAGAAGTGTCTTGAGAAAAACTAACATACTAGTCCATTAAGTTTGTTAAGTGAAGCAACATCGGTCCAAGCTCTACTATATTACAATCTCTCGTCATCTTATAATGATATTGTGAGATTGTATAATACTTAATGGACTAGTTGCTACAATCCTCATTTTTTTCAAAACAATGAATACGTTTTTGACGAATACGTTTTTGAAGACCATTCATCAGATGATGATGATGACGAGAATCCCAAGCGACCGAAGTACGATCGCTCGGGGTTCTCTTCTGATTCAGATTAAACTTTTTGCAATTTTCAACAGACTGAAATGTATGATTCCAAATATACCAAGTATACAAGATTTTAAATGATTTTGCAATTTTCAACAGACTGTAATGTATGATTCCAAATATACCAAGTATGCAAGATTTTAAATGATTTTGCAATTTTCTTAGACTCATCCAGCAAAATGAAAACAAAGATGCAATCTTCAAAATGTTTCATATACATCCTGCACAAGGTTTATTCAGCTACAGGTTAATTAAACTGAGCCCCCCACCAGACAAATTGCCACTAATAATGCCTTACAACATTAACTTCCCCTGCTTGTCATACACATGTGAAACCTATGCAACTAAAGATATCACATTCTCCTCTTTCAAAAAGCTTTTGTATTAGGTAAGGAAGGTTCATAAATGATTCACAGAACTTAGCTCTACAAAGAAGTACTGAGCATGACGCATAATAAACCAGAGATTAAAACAGGAAGCATTTGGTCAAAAGAATAACGTGCCCTGACCTCACTAGAAGCAAATTAAGGGAGCTACAATAAGCCTTTCTTGGTGGGCCCAGGCAGTTCTTGTCAAGGCTCTGCAATTTTGCAGATATAATGACGGTTAAACCGTTGAATAATTCCAAGATATTTGCGATTTTCAAATTTGACTGTCCATAATCAAGGAACAACTATGTAGAGAGGGACACATTCAGACTTTACTGTACTCCTAGACCTTACCTCTACAGAGTAGAGAGGCAAATAACCAAATCGCGATTCGATTGGAAATAATGCAGGCTCTGCAAATCTAAGAATATAATACCCAAAAACAATAACAAACTTGCCACAAGGTCCACCCACAACAACTTGATTGGATGCTGCTTGTTGCATAATTTTAATGTTACTTTCAATTCTTAAGGGCTGCTCTTTCAGATTAGTCTCACAATTAGTTGGCAAATACTACAAAATTGACATGCACCAGAGTTCATTATTCGGGTACTATTCATAGCATTACAAACCAGAGTACAAAATTCTGAAGACCAAATTGAGGTACTCATCTCTGAACAATACTAAAAAACAATAATATACATTTCTTCATATAGCTTTCTTTAAAAGCTACTGGTCGGCAACTAGTTGCAAAAAATAATTTATTAAGCTAAGATAGACAGCTCAACGGGTGTAGACAATCAAGTTCAAAAGTCTAACCTCAACGCTTGGAGAATTGTGGGGCGATTCTGGCTTTCTTGAGACCCACTTTCTTCCTTTCAACTACTCTCGAGTCCCTGGTGAGAAGACCCTCCTTCCACAGCGGTTTCCTGTGGTCCTCGCTTACTTTTAGTAAAGCACGGGCAATACCAAGTGAAATTGCTTGAGCCTGGCCAGAGAGACCACCACCGTGTGCCTTAACAAATACATCATAACTACTTTCGTATCCCAATGTCATCAAAGGAACTTTAACATATTGAATCCAGAGTGGATTTCCTTGAAGGTATTATTCCTGCATTACATTTACAGCATTAAAGAAAAATGATATTGTAGATTCTTTGAAATGACTTGACAAATCAACACTCACATTTTTAGCAAACCATTTTCTAATAATCCTACAACAATATTGGTCTACAATACTTTAACATTTTCGAGTGCTCCAAAGATCTAAATGCCAAACTTCCAACAAATAGTATCTAGGTTCCACGGCTCTTCCTTTTCACCTCGAGTACCCATGATTACACACTGGATACTCAGATATGGGTATGGGCATTTGACAAGCATCCATATTGGACACTTCTAGTCGAGGGTGACATGGGATAATATATGTCTATCTATAAAATATAAACCATAGATGAAGAAATCACATTGGAAGGATCTTTCTAGCACCAATATGAAGAAATCACATTAGAAGGATCTTTCTAGCACCAATGCAAAGAGAAACTATGTCAGCTAGAAAATAGCACTAACCCGTTTATGACTCTTTTGTAACATCTTATGTATGAGGTCAAATATTGAAAGTTGAAGCTAGCTTTTTCTACAGTATCAACATACCATCATGCGAGAAGAACAAATCTACAACATTAGCTTAACATTTATTGTTCTACAAAAGCACATGTATGTCGTAGAAGTGCAGCCTTGTAACCAGTTGATTGTAGGTACTCTACATTTAAACTTACAGAACTGTATACAAGTTATATCCAAAATACTCATTTTCATATAAATTATTTTTTAAAAACCTGATCATGTCCATGCATATCAATGATTGATCTCTGCCATTTCTTTCTAAAGGTCGGACATTAATTAATATCACTTCAAATGCACAAAGAGATGAGCATATGAATGTCTTTTTGTAAGTTTTTGCAAGATAAAACAGCTATACAAACTCCCACAAATTTATAATGTTGTGTCAATCCAAATGTGCACAAAAGATAATCATATTATCAGGTGAAAAATGGTAACGATTTGTCTAAATTACATAATAATGGAGAAATTGTAGTTAAGACAGTATAGTCACATAGACATACAACCAATCCTCTACTTTACTGTCACATTGAATTTTTTGGTTTAACCTATGAGTGTTTTCACCTTTTTTAACAAAAAAAGTACTTAAGAGACACTTTTGCACTATAGGACGGGAGCGATTGAATTAATGTCATTAATATAATATTATTATTTGAGCCCAGGGTCAATTTAAATCATGATTCCGCCACTGATCATTTCGGCTTATTTAAACTTAATTAAAACGCATTGGTAAATTTAAGTAAAAACACGCCCATTTAAACTCCAAATATCTTCAACGATGATCACTTCAAATGCACACAAACTATTAGAATATAAAGTATAAATGCTTCATTCAAGCTTTTATTCTATAGCTTCCACGCAATTCTAGAGTATCAGTAAGTTTATACGAAACAAAATACCTATACAAACTCCAAATTTGTAGACACATTGCATTTCATGACACATACTACTAACATTTACACCCAATAGACTCCCGCATATAGCAATTCTAGAGTATCAGTAAGTTTATACGAAACAAAATACCTATACAAACTCCAAATTTGTAGACACATTACATTTCACAACACATACTACTAACATTTACACCCAATACGACTCCCGCATATATTATACTAACATCTCCACTATTCAAACAAAAACAATGTCAGTGCCAATATATACACACACAATTATACCAAAACGAGACTTACATCTGTATACACATTACATTTCACAACACTACTAGTAACAATTAATCTGAAACCAATTCTTCAACACCTAGCAGGCCAATCCTAAATGAAATGAAATGAAAAAAAAATCAAATTTAAACATATCAAAGCGGACCTTAAAATTATATTCTCAACAATACATAAAACTATAATTTCATCTGAATCCTCAAACATGTAAAGTTCAAAACTTTGAAGAAAACCCATTAATCTTTCAGTAAAATCAGATCAAGAAACAATCTTTTCCACCAAAACACTTTTGGGTTATTAATTTAAACAGATCAAAGCGGACCCTAAAATTATATTCTCAACAATACATAAAACTATAATTTAATTTGAATCCTAAAACATGTAAAGTTCAAAACTTTGAAGAAAACCCATTAATCTTTCACTGAAATCAGATCAAGAAACAATCTTTTCCACCAAAACACTCTCGGGTTATTAATTTAAACAAAAGCTCATCAAGAAAATATAATATAAGTACAGAAAAAAAAACAATTAAAGTTTAGAGAAAAGAAACGGTTTCTAACCGACAGTCTTGAGCCTGCTTTGTAGATGGAAAAAAAATATAGCTGAGTAAGAGAGAGAGAGATTGTTTTAGGGAAATTAGGGTTAGAGAGTAAGAGAGAGGATTCGAGTAATAGTGGATCGGGCCTTACTCACGTTCATATGTAAATAAATAAACTGGGCCGGCCCAATATTTGTATATTCACTTTATGTAACCTTATTTCACATTTTGCATTTTATGTAATTATATATACAATATTTATTTATAGAGGCCTTCTCTATGGGGAACCAAGTTTTTTTTTTTTTTTGCCAAAATTAAAGCAATTTTATTAATAATTTGAAAGAGGCGTAATTGGAACAAACCTCCAATTTTATAAACGAACTAAACAATTAGCCGTTTTGTTTCCGGATCACTTAACAAACTGAATATAAATATCCTGAAAATTAATAATGACTTCAATGGTCTCCCGAGCAATTCAGCCTATATCTTCCCTGAAAACAGTAGCTTTACAATTGACCCTCACAGTAATTTCTTGGATAGTGCGATGTACAGAGGACTCAAAATGCAAAAATGAGTTAAGATGCCTCATGTTATGAACAAACTTTTTTTGTGAAAGGTGAGCACGTGCGATTTTCACCACCGTCTCAAGCGCACCCCAGCTACCTACATGCCGGACACCAGCTGTTATGCCCAAATCTTGGCATAAGCCCAAAGTAGGTTTAATGGACTGAAATAGCATGCCCACAACTTGTTGGGAATTATTGACTAAAACAGCAACATAGAGGCAGTTATATATCGTATTTAGTAAGCCAAGGCCAAGCAAACAATTAACGAAACAAAACACGAAGGTATAACACATGCATATCAGTAACTGAAAGAACAAAGGAAAGACAGAAGACATACCAGTAGCCATAGCTATAACAGTATATCAAACAAGAATGAAAACAGCTGAGTCGTCAGGATTTGCAAGAAGTCCCGACTGCTCTTGAAGAGATAATTGCCCCCACTTACTTTGTCAGGAAGCTTGCAACACCTCTCCCAGGATAAAACAGCTCCGAGTATGATGATCACAGCTACCAGAATACTCGACTTCGACTGGCACCTCAGTCGCCGGAAAAACCCACAAGTAAAAAACAATCTTTGACAGGAAGGGATTATAGAGAGTAGAAGGAAGAAGAGAATGTAGGGTGTGGTGTGTATAAAACCCAGCAGCTTATCTCTCTATTTATAGGAGAGTCCAAACGTAACTGATGCCACCCAATTAATATTGTAACTCCCATTCCAATTAATTAGAATGAAACGGTCGATTTAATATAATCAAAACGGCTGTAACAGCTGATTTTATATTAAATAAATCGTAACAGTTACGTTATATATTCATCCACATTATGACTTCCAATTAATAGAATAAACACTCAGACTCTACTGTCAAAATCACGCAGAAGTTACTGTCACCAGGACCCGACAGTACCTTTAAAGGAACTGTCATCAGTTGACAGTAAGTTTACTTCCTGACAGCAACCTTGTGACAGCAAGTTTTACCTTCCTGACAGCAACCTTGTTCATGACAGCAAGTTTTACCTTCCTGACAGCAACCTTGTTCATGACAGCAAGTTTTACCTTCCTGGCAGCAACCTTGTTCATGACAGCAAGTTTTACCTTCCTGACAGCAACCTTGTTTATGACAGCAAGTTTTACCTTCCGGACAGCACAGTCCAGCTCTCGAGAGTTTACAGGACTTAACTAGTAGTATAGTCCAACTCTTGAAAGCATGTTTATAATATTAAAATAAATCAATAATCCATGCAATAAAATTCCTCGCCCAGGTCGCCTCGCGTACGCGAGACGCCGAGACATTCGCCCAAATTGCCCTTCGACCGAGCCGACACGACCCGAGTCGAGACGTGGCGGGGCGGGCGGCGGCGGCGCGCGCGTGTGTGTGTGTGTGCGCGTAGAGCACACAGTAACACCATGCACTATCATACACCTTAGTAGTTGTACACTAACCATGTGTGTGATTCTATATAAAGCCAACAACCCCCTTTATTTATTTCAATGTGGGACAAATACACATTCTCATTTTCAAGCTCTTTCAAGCTACTAACTTCAACTCTATTTCTCTATGGGTTTCACTAAGAAAATTACTTAGACCCATATATGAAAATTTAAGTTCCCATATCAAGGAACAATTTCCAATCGTTAAAATCCAGAATTAACATCAAGAACATAAAATACTGATGCTCTAAAACTCCATTTTCTAACACAACTTATAATGGGCATAAAGACGAAGATTGGATCACTAAAACCCACCACCAGGAGCTAGTCCAATACACTCTAACAAACCTTCTATAGTAGCCAGTGAGGCCAAGGAAACCTCTGAGGGCCTTAACAGTTTTAGGCCTTGGCCAATTGAGCATTGCAGAAATTTTGTTGTTCTCTGCAGAAACCCCTTTACTAGAGATCAGATGCCCCAGGTATTCAATCTGTTTTTGAGCAATGGCACATTTACTTCTCTTGACAAACAGTTTATGAGCTCTGAGCACCTCAAAAACCTTCTCCAGGTGCATTGCATGTTCCTCTTCATTGGCACTGTAAACTAATATGTCATCAAAGAAGACAAGAACAAATTTTCTCAGAAATTCACTAAAAATGTCATTCATCCATGCTTGAAAGGAGGCTGGGGCATTTGTGAGGCCAAAGGGCATCACCATAAACTCAAAGTGCCCTTGGTGTGTTTTGAAGGCAGTCTTGAAAATGTCATTCTCATTTACTCTGATTTGATGATAGCCACTCCTTAGATCTAATTTAGTATAGATCTTACTGCCATGCAATTCAGCCAATAATTCTTCTATCACAGGTATAGGAAACTTATTCTTGACTGTAATGGAGTTCAGGGCTCTATAATCAATGACTAACCTCCATGTGTTGTCCTTTTTTCTGACCAACAAGACAGGAGATGCAAAAGGAGAGGAGCTTGCTCTAATTACTCCAACTGTAAGCATTTCCTTAGTGATTTTCTCAATTTCTTCCTTATGAGCAATAGGGCATCTATAAGGATTAGAAGATATTGGTTGACTTCCAGGTTTAAGGGGTATGCTATGATCCTGTGATCTCTTAGGAGGTAAGCCCTGTGGTAGGTCAAAAACATCAGTATAAGCATCTAGGGTGGCTTGGATGTTAGGAGGTAGTTTGTCTGGTAATCTCTGTTCTCCATCAACAGCAGTAATTTGTACCAAGAAATAGGCCTCCTCTTGATGGAATTTTTGAGGTGATTTGTTTATTGCAGATATCTGCATTGGTGGTGGTGTAGATGCCTGATGCAACTTGATTTTTCTGCCTTGCCAGTTGATCTTAATGTTGCCATGTTGGTAATCAAAAGTGACAGGGCTGACTGAACTCATCCATTTGACTCCAAGGATAATGTCATATCCTCCCAATGGAATCACATTCATTTTGCTGTGGAAGTCAAATCCAGACATTCTCCATTGAACTTTATCAATCACTCTAGAACATTGTAGTTTATTGCCACTGGCCACAGTGATGTCAAAGGTAGTACAAGGGCTTGAAGTTATTTGTAGCTGCTTGACAAATTGCTGGGATATGAAATTGTGAGTAGATCCAGAATCTATCAGCACAGAGATGGTTTTTCCTTTAATGTTGCCCTGCATCTGCAAATTACAGTGCCCAGCAGAGCCACTCATGGCATTTAGAGATATTTGAACAAGTTTTTATTCTTCTGGTGCAGAACGATTGGCATCATCTGCCCAAATGAGTGCCAGTTCTTCAGTCTGCTCAGCAGGTTCAGCACTCTCCTGTTCATCAGCTATCATGACAAAAACCTTCTTTTTTCTGCAATCATGGCCAGGCTCGAACTTTTTGTCACAATTGAAGCAGAGGCCTTTCAACTTTCTGTCATTTAGCTCAGCTAGAGTCAATCTTCGAAAACCCTCTGAAGATTTAGGATCAGAGGCTTTAGTAGTATTGCTACTTCTGTCATTAAGCTTAGTGAACTGGGAATTTTGTGTGGTGGACTGAGAACCACCAGTAGTCTTCATGGCTTTGAAACGTTTGTCTAGAACAGTCAAATAATATTCTTGACCACGAGCTATGTCCCTAGCTTCTTGCAGAGTCTGGGGCTTGTGATTATAGAGGTGTTGAGATATCTCTTCCTTAAGGCCACTAAGAAAGTTATCAATGTAGTATGACTCCCGATGAAAACCCTCTTGTTGCATCACATAGTTTCTTAATTCATCGAATTGGGTAATGTAGTCATCCACAGAGCCCTTTTGAGTGAGTTTATTAAACTGACCTACCACATTTTCGAATCCCCCTTTAGAAAATCTTTGACACACCATTTGAGAGAACTCAGGCCAAAGTAAATTTGTCTTTTCTTCCTCAACTTTCCTATACCAAATATCAGCATCACCCTCCATATGTAGGGCTGCACACAGTACTCGAGCCCTTATATTAATGCAGGCATCAATTGAAAGTATTTTTCACATTTAGTAACCCAACTACGAGGGTCCTTTCCATCGAATTTAGGGAAGTCAAATTTAGGGGTCTTGACACCATGATGAGTAGACATGGGTCTCTGCTGGTTTAGATCATACAGTGGCCATGGTGGGGCAAGATGAGGTGAAGTTGTGACAGTGGGTTGGGTTGCAGGAGTGTGAAAAAGGGGGTTTGGAGTTCGTTGAGGGTTCATTGTATATCCAGGGTAGAGTGGTAGGGCATAAGGGTTGAGTGTGGATGGGAATAGGTGGGGTTGTAATACAGGTGGCATTTGTTGAGGCATAGAACTGAAAGGAAAAGTTTGGGTTGGAGCTCCAGTAACGGGATTAACAGCAAAATTACCAAACTCAGGCAACGTTATTGCATCAGAAAATCTAACATTTAAATCATGTGCCTGTGTGTGAGGTGGTTTAGTTTGAGGAAATGATGGTCTAGTAGATCTAAGTGTTGTGTTCACATCATGAATACGAAGATTATCGTTAGCTATAGCATACTGTGAAGGAGTGGAGAGAGGAACAGATACCCGGTGTGAATCAGAAGCCAGTGGAGGGGTGGATGAGCATTCTCCTTCAAGAAAAGGGGATCTGGTGCCTTGTAGCTTCATCATCTCCAGTAGTTCGGCGAGGTTGTTCTTAATGTCCTTGTTCTCCGTTTGGAACTGGTCCCTCATCTGTTTGAGTTGGTCATTTGTAGAGATCTGTATAGTCTCCATGTGACCAAGCTTAGCCTCCATGGAAGTAATAGCTTGATCATGCTGTTGTAGGGTGTTTTTATCAGCCATGGCCGAGGAGCGTTGAGCTCTGATACCAAATTGTTACGTATTTGACACTAAGAAATTAAACAGGAAATGAAATCAAAGATAAAAAGAAGAAAACATTGCATAAAAGTAGATTGTTCTTCCAGCTTACAAATCTGATTGGTGGAGGCTGGATAAATACAACCCCCAAACCATGACCTGACACGTGACAGCTACTTGTGGGCAAATCATTACAAACCGTTACTGCAACCTAGTACTGAGCTAACACTTAATAACTAAACGTTGCCGTTTTACAAAATAAAAGATTCCCTCGACTAGATAGAAACGACACCGTTTGACAGTTAATTATCCCGCCCATTTCAAAACACTAAAATTAGAAATGTAACATCTCTCCCCTTTTTCCCTGCAGTTCACGAATTAGTATGTGTATATGGCGTTGTGCGTGTGTCGGGTATATGATGTGTGCATGGGCGTTGATTAGTGTAAGAGTTTTGTGACTGTGGTGTTAATTCATCTTGCATATAGCTTATACCTTTGTATAGTGCGTGTATATGCTGCGTTTTTGTGATACTTCGACTGGGTACTGAGATTATGGATTGATTATTGTTCGTTTTTGGATCCCTGTTAATTGTCTGCTATAGTTAGTGTAATGATAATGCTATTTTTAGTAGATTATGCATTGGTCGAATATTGGTTCGGTTGCCAGATTTTTGGGAACTTTCTGATGGGTCTATGTAAAAGGGTTGCTGACTGATTGTATGCAGGCTGGAAAAAAATTCGACACTGTACCGCGGAAAGTTTTTGCGGTACGTGGGCAGGGGTATTTTCGTAATTATCCCGTACCGCGAAAAGTTTTTGCAATACGATGTCGAATTTTTTTAAATCAGAGCCGTTGAATTGTTGATCCAACGGTTATGGAACCGTATGGTGAATAAACACTAAAAAACATACGGATGCTCCAGACCGGGATCCATTAAAAAAATATATATTTTTTTGTGAAGTCAAAACACAAAATTGAAATAAGTTGTAAGTTAGCATTACAATCATGACCGCAAAAATATTATTGTATTGTTAGTTTTTTTATATAAAAAGTTATAAATTACAAAAAAATATATTAAATAAAGTTGACTTATAATTTTTGATTTATCAAACACTCTACTGACTTATAAGTTCTGATTTACTTATCACTTATAATCAACTTATTTACTTAAAGTATGCCAAACATCCTCACATGTGAGGGAGTGATAAATTCGAGAACAAATTTAGGGATTCTAGCATTTTCTTTATTGTAATGATAAAAAAATATAAATTGTTACATAAATATTGCTTATCAACTGATTTGAAATGATAGTTGTTAGTTTGGTCATTGCCTCGTTGGTGTTGGTTTATACTTATGTACACTTGTGAGTGTGATAGTATATTTGTGTAGACACCAGACACTACATACTTGTGTTTGTGTATATAGTAGTGGTTTAGTTTATGGAAATGGAGAGATCAAGTACGAATGCTGAATGCATATGCACGTGAGTTTCAAGCAACTTGCACCATTTCCATGTAAATACTAAATACTAAATTGTCTTATTTAAGGTCCATGTTTATGTATCATTGCGTACTTGGCACCAAATCATCAATTATTATTTTATCAAATCCAAAAAATTGGAGAGAAATATATTAAAAAAATGGGAATGGAATTAGGATCTCCCCTCCCCATTCTCCAAATCTAAATCTTATTTTTAATAAAAATAATTATTTGTGAAGTTTGTATTTAATTAAATTTTCAACCCTAGTGAGTACGGTAAAAGTATATGTTTTGTGAGGGTTGGAGATTCGGGATCAACATCGGGTATCACCAAACGAAAAATCAAATAATATAAACTTGGATATTCACATGAATGTACCAACGATTCCTCAAACACAAAATCGAAAACAAGTTATAATTCATGAAACAAACGATAAAATATAAAAATTATTACTACTCCATGTTATGTAGACTTGGTAATTCGGATAATTGAATCGGTTTCGAATCGGATCAATCTCAGATCTGATTAATTCGGTTATGATAAATTTGAATAAGATTTGGATCTGATCGGATTTGATTCGGTTCGGGTCTATTTCGAATTACAATGGGATGAAATTCGAATTAAGATCTCGGTTCGGATCAGAATTGGTTCGAATTTTTTCGAATCATTACTCATTCATTATATTATTTAATTTATGAGATTTTAAAAAGTACCTTATTACTGAATATAATATTTCTATTATAAAATTATGTAGTTCGTCAAAAAAATTGATTAAATAATTATGATATATTTGATATAAAAATGTTTTAGATATGCATTTTGCTTTTGAATTAGTAGATATTGAATGAAATGTGCGTTAACGTATATAGGTTATTCCGTTAAAATTATAACAACTTAATTCATCATTTTTCTAATTCGGATTTAAATCGGATCCAACATTTCGAGTCATATTCGATTATGAAAATTTATTATTGTGTTTTGATCGGTTCCAGGCAGTGTTCTAAAAATCGATCTAGGCGGCTATTTAATCGATGCCTAGGCGTTAGGCGGCCATTAAATACTTAAAATCTGAAAAAACCGGTAATTAGGCTTTTTTTAATTAGGCGATGCCTAGGCGGTACTAGGCGTGCCTAGGCAGGATTAGGCGGTTTAATGAGTTAGACGGGAATAATTGATTAGGCGACGATTAATAGGATTTAATCGGTCAAATCTTAAAAAAAACGGTCAAATTTAGAATCAAACTCTAAAAATATAATTTTTTTAATAAAAAATATAATTTACACATAAAAGGGTAAATTCACTAGTCATATTTAATAATAAAATGTAAATATTTATATTTTTACTTATAAAAAATATATTTTTAAATACTAAAATTAAATTATATAAAAAATAATATTTTAATATATCCGATTAATCACCGTCTAGCCGATTAATCGCTAGAAGGTAGGCTAACCGCCCATGTCAGCCTAGCGATTTTTACATCATTGGTTCCAGGTCATAATCGTGTCTAGTATTTTAAATTATATTTAGTTAAATTTCATATTATATTTAGTTAAATTTCGATTCAGATATTTTCCGGATCGAATCAAATTAATTGTCAAATAATTATCAGATTTTCCAATTCAAATATAAAATCAAATTCAATTCCATGAATTTCAATTCATTATTAGGATCCATGCCCATTTTATCATTTTACCATTTCTAGTCTTATGTCACTACTAAAATTTTAAAACATTCAGTCTTTAAAAATACGAATGCTACCGCCTAAACAGAGTTCTCTCTCTATCTCTCTCTATATATACGAATGCACATCACAAATTCTCACTCTGCGTCTGCGAGGCGAGTCTGCAATTGAAGGCGCTATCTCAAGTACATCTCTCTTTCTCTCTCTCTCTCTCTCTCCAATTTCAATTTCTTAAATCGTAAGTACTCACAACATACGCACACGCAATTTCAATTTTGCTCATCAATTGAGCTCAATTCTGTACTTTTTTTGTTTTGTAGTAATTTCTTCATTGTTGTATAATTATATTTATGCTTGTATATCGCTGTTTTTACGATTAATTCGTTTGATTTTTTAAATTAATTTCTAGGCAGTGGTGTCACTAGTAGTGCCTTGTGTAGTTTCGAGTTTTGGATTTGTATAGAAATTGAACCTTGCTCGAGTTCTATGATATTGAATCGATTGTAATATGAACAATAATTGAGTTTTAATTTCATTGTGAATCGATTTGCACACATATTTAAAACTCTCTCTCTCTCTCTGTATAAAAATTGAAATGATTCTATTAATTGTATATTCCATATTGCAAAACATATTGTACTAGTAGTGCCTTGTGTAGTTTCGAGTTTTGGATTTGTATAGAAATTGAACCTTGCTCGAGTTCTATGATGTTGAATCGATTGTAATATGAACAATAATTGAGTTTTAATTTCATTGTGAATCGATTTGCACACATATTTAAAACTCTCTCTCTGTATAAAAATTGAAATGATTCTATTAATTGTATATTCCATATTGCAGAACATATTGTACTAAGTGCCTTTGTGTAGTTTCGAGCTTTGGATTTGTATAGAAATTGAACCTTGCTCTAGTTCTATGATGTTGAATCGATTGTAATATGAACAATAATTGAGTTTTAATTTCATTGTGAATCGATTTGCACACATATTTAAAACTCTCCCTCTCTGTATAAAAATTGAAATGATTATATTAATGGATGTACTGCAAACTAACTGAGATGATTTTATTTTTTTTTTGCCAATACTAACTGAGATGATTTAATTGACTTTCCTAATTGAAATTGTTAATTGGTACTAATTTCTTTTGTATATTCCATATTGCAAAACATTGTACAAGTGGTTTCTTCTGTTAAAAGTACATTTCATGGCTGAGAAGGAAACCAGAATCAGGAAAAAATATTTCCCTCTTACCCCCGCCTCGCCTTCTTCCCATGCAAAGGCCAAGGGGAAGATGCCACCTGCTTCCCCCTCCCCGCCTTCTTCCCATGCAAAGGCCAAGGGCACAAGGGGAAGATGCCTCTGAAATCTGCCAAGCGGAAGATGCCTGTGAAATCTGCTGCCAAGGGGAAGAATTCTCCTGCTCAGACCCACCCCCACCCTCATGCTGCTCCTGAACCCTGCTGCCACAGCTACCCCGACTGCCTCTGCGGCTACCCTTTCTACCAGCCTTCCTGCTGCCACAGCTACCCCGACTGCCTCTGCGGCTACCCCTTCTACCAACATTCCCCCACCTCCCCACCTGCCCGCCGCTTCAAGTATGCTCCCAAACCTCCATAACACCGCCTCAATCCTCCTGCTACTCAGACCCAACCTGCTCCTGTTGCTCAGAATTACCCTGTTGCTGTTGCTGCTCAGCCCCACGCTGCTTGGGACATTCCTTGGGAAATTGAAGAGGTGGAATACGTTTTGGAGGACTCAACTGATGAATCAGATGATGATGACGAAGAGAACCCAAAGTATCCCAACTACGACGGGTATTCTTCTTCGTCATCTTCATCATCTCCGTCTACTTCGTCATCTCAGTCTACTTCGTCTTACTAGATATGTAAACATAACTGCTAAATACTGCTTATCTGTCAATTGTCATGTAAACATTAGCCCCTTTCCACCTGATTTTGGATCTATTAAGTGCCCTGCAAAATATATTTCAGATTTCAGCATAAAAAATATGTTCCACAAACCCTGTTGCTCTTGACATGGCTTACAGAATCTTATAAATCATTCAGAATGTATAAGTGGTTGGAATTTACTGGACTAGCTACACATAGTAATTTGATAAACCAATACATGGTATAATGCATGATGCGGTGTTCATGCGCAATACAGGATAAACAGAGTGACTGATATGTCTTCTAATAACAAATTATTAGTTACTAAACTACACTCCATACCTCAGGGGCAGCATAATTGGGAGTTCCACAACTTGTCTTTAGAAAATGACCATCACGCATGATATTCCAAAATATACATTACATTTTCTAGTTGATTGCTGATTTTCCAGTAGAAATGTACGGAGTAATATATAGTAGAATCAAAGGAATGTTAACATTGCTGATTTTGGTTTGAGCATCTTCCAGTTGATTAGAAATTATAGGATACAGTACCTGCAGAATCAAAGGTTGCTATATTAGTAGAAACAAAAATAAAATCTAGGGCATTCCTATTTTATTTAAAATATACAAGCATTAGACTGAAAAACCACAAATAGCACAACAGAAGTGTCTTGAGAAAAACTAACATACTAGTCCATTAAGTTTGTTAAGTGAAGCAACATCGGTCCAAGCTCTACTATATTACAATCTCTCGTCATCTTATAATGATATTGTGAGATTGTATAATACTTAATGGACTAGTTGCTACAATCCTCATTTTTTTCAAAACAATGAATACGTTTTTGACGAATACGATTTTGAAGACCATTCATCAGATGATGATGATGACGAGAATCCCAAGCGACCGAAGTACGATCGCTCGGGGTTCTCTTCTGATTCAGATTAAACTTTTTGCAATTTTCAACAGACTGAAATGTATGATTCCAAATATACCAAGTATACAAGATTTTAAATGATTTTGCAATTTTCAACAGACTGTAATGTATGATTCCAAATATACCAAGTATGCAAGATTTTAAATGATTTTGCAATTTTCTTAGACTCATCCAGCAAAATGAAAACAAAGATGCAATCTTCAAAATGTTTCATATACATCCTGCACAAGGTTTATTCAGCTACAGGTTAATTAAACTGAGCCCCCCACCAGACAAATTTCCACTAATAATGCCTTACAACATTAACTTCCCCTGCTTGTCATACACATGTGAAACCTATGCAAATAAAGATATCACATTCTCCTCTTTCAAAAAGCTTTTGTATTAGGTAAGGAAGGTTCATAAATGATTCACAGAACTTAGCTCTACAAAGAAGTACTGAGCATGACGCATAATAAACCAGAGATTAAAACAGGAAGCATTTGGTCAAAAGAATAACGTGCCCTGACCTCACTAGAAGCAAATTAAGGGAGCTACAATAAGCCTTTCTTGGTGGGCCCAAGCAGTTCTTGTCAAGGCTCTGCAATTTTGGAGATATAATGACGGTTAAAACAGTTGAATAATTCCAAGATATTTGCGATTTTCAAATTTGACTGTCCATAATCAAGGAACAACTATATAGAGAGGGACACATTCAGACTTTACTGTACTCCTAGACCTTACCTCTACAGAGTAGAGAGGCAAATAACCAAAAAAATATGACTAGAAATCGCGATTCGATTGGAAATAATGCAGGCTCTGCAAATCTAAGAATATAATACCCAAAAACAATAACAAACTTGCCACAAGGTCCACCCACAACAACTTGATTGGATGCTGCTTGTTGCATAATTTTAATGTTACTTTCAATTCTTAAGGGCTGCTCTTTCAGATTAGTCTCACAATTAGTTGGCAAATACTACAAAATTGACATGCACCAGAGTTCATTATTCGGGTACTATTCATAGCATTACAAACCAGAGTACAAAATTCTGAAGACCAAATTGAGGTACTCATCTCTGAACAATACTAAAAAACAATAATATACATTTCTTCATATAGCTTTCTTTAAAAGCTACTGGTCGGCAACTAGTTGCAAAAAATAATTTATTAAGCTAAGATAGACAGCTCAACGGGTGTAGACAATCAAGTTCAAAAGTCTAACCTCAACGCTTGGAGAATTGTGGGGCGATTCTGGCTTTCTTGAGACCCACTTTCTTCCTTTCAACTACTCTCGAGTCCCTGGTGAGAAGACCCTCCTTCCGCAGCGGTTTCCTGTGGTCCTCGCTTACTTTTAGTAAAGCACGGGCAATACCAAGTGAAATTGCTTGAGCCTGGCCAGAGAGACCACCACCGTGTGCCTTAACAAATACATCATAACTACTTTCGTATCCCAATGTCATCAAAGGAACTTTAACATATTGAATCCAGAGTGGATTTCCTTGAAGGTATTATTACTGCATTACATTTACAACATTAAAGAAAAATAATATTGTAGATTCTTTGAAATGACTTGACAAATCAACACTCACATTTTTAGCAAACCATTTTCTAATAATCCTACAACAATATTGGTCTACAATACTTTAACATTTTCGAGTGCTCCAAAGATCTAAATGCCAAACTTCCAACAAATAGTATCTAGGTTCCACGGCTCTTCCTTTTCACCTCGAGTACCCATGATTACACACTGGATACTCAGATATGGGTATGGGCATTTGACAAGCATCCATATTGGACACTTCTAGTCGAGGGTGACATGGGATAATATATGTCTATCTATAAAATATAAACCATAGATGAAGAAATCACATTGGAAGGATCTTTCTAGCACCAATATGAAGAAATCACATTAGAAGGATCTTTCTAGCACCAATGCAAAGAGAAACTATGTCAGCTAGAAAATAGCACTAACCCGTTTATGACTCTTTTGTAACATCTTATGTATGAGGTCAAATATTGAAAGTTGAAGCTAGCTTTTTCTACAGTATCAACATACCATCATGCGAGAAGAACAAATCTACAACATTAGCTTAACATTTATTGTTCTACAAAAGCACATGTATGTCGTAGAAGTGCAGCCTTGTAACCAGTTGATTGTAGGTACTCTACATTTAAACTTACAGAATTGTATACAAGTTATATCCAAAATACTCATTTTCATATAAATTATTTTTTAAAAACCTGATCATGTCCATGCATATCAATGATTGATCTCTGCCATTTCTTTCTAAAGGTCAGACATTAATTAATATCACTTCAAATGCACAAAGAGATGAGCATATGAATGTCTTTTTGTAAGTTTTTGCAAGATAAAACAGCTATACAAACTCCCACAAATTTATAATGTTGTGTCAATCCAAATGTGCACAAAAGATAATCATATTATCAGGTGAAAAATGGTAACAATTTGTCTAAATTACATAATAATGGAGAAATTGTAGTTAAGACAGTATAGTCACATAGACATACAACCAATCCTCTACTTTACTGTCACATTGAATTTTTTGGTTTAACCTATGAGTGTTTTCACCTTTTTTAACAAAAAAAGTACTTAAGAGACACTTTTGCACTATAGGACGGGAGCGATTGAATTAATGTCATTAATATAATATTATTATTTGAGCCTAGGGTCAATTTAAATCATGGTTCCGCCACTGATCATTTAGGCTTATTTAAACTTAATTAAAACGCATTGGTAAATTTTAGTAAAAACACGCCCATTTAAACTCCAAATATCTTCAACGATGATCACTTCAAATGCACAAAAACTATTAGAATATAAAGTATAAATGCTTCATTCAAGCTTTTATTCTATAGCTTCCACGCAATTCTAGAGTATCAGTAAGTTTATACGAAACAAAATACCTATACAAACTCCAAATTTGTAGACACATTGCATTTCATGACACATACTACTAACATTTACACCCAATAGACTCCCGCATATAGCAATTCTAGAGTATCAGTAAGTTTATACGAAACAAAATACCTATACAAACTCCAAATTTGTAGACACATTGCATTTCACAACACATACTACTAACATTTACACCCAATACGACTCCCGCATATATTATACTAACATCTCCACTATTCAAACAAAAACAATGTCAGTGCCAATATATACACACACAATTATACCAAAACGAGACTTACATCTGTATACACATTACATTTCACAACACTACTAGTAACAATTAATCTGAAACCAATTCTTCAACACCTAGCAGGCCAATCCTAAATGAAATGAAGGCCGTTTCTGGTTTTGAATCCATATCCTGTACATAAACATATTAAATCTAATCAAGGAACAAGCATTTCGGAAAAAAAAAAATCAAATTTAAACATATCAAAGCGGACCCTAAATTTATATTCTCAACAATACATAAAACTATAATTTAATCTGAATCCTCAAACATGTAAAGTTCAAAACTTTGAAGAAAACCCATTAATCTTTCAGTAAAATCAGATCAAGAAACAATCTTTTCCACCAAAACACTTTTGGGTTATTAATTTAAACAGATCAAAGCGGACCCTAAAATTATATTCTCAACAATACATAAAACTATAATTTAATTTGAATCCTAAAACATGTAAAGTTCAAAACTTTGAAGAAAACCCATTAATCTTTCACTGAAATCAGATCAAGAAACAATCTTTTCCACCAAAACACTCTCGGGTTATTAATTTAAACAAAAGCTCATCAAGAAAATATAATATAAGTACAGAAAAAAAACAATTAAAGTTTAGAGAAAAGAAACTAACCGACAGTCTTGAGCCTGCTTTGTAGATGGAAAAAAATATAGCTGAGAGAGAGAGAGAGAGATTGTTTTAGGGAAATTAGGGTTAGAGAGTAAGAGAGAGGATTCGAGTAATAGTGGATCGGGCCTTACTCACGTTCATATGTAAATAAATAAACTGGGCCGGCCCAATATTTGTATATTCACTTTATGTAACCTTATTTCACATTTTGCATTTTCATTTTATGTAATTATATATACAATATTTATTTATAGAGGCCTTCTCTATGGGGAACCAAGTTTTTTTTTTTTTGCCAAAATTAAAGCAATTTTATTAATAATTTGAAAGAGGCGTAATTGGAACAAACCTCCAATTTTATAAACGAACTAAACAATTAACCGTTTTGTTTCCGGATCACTTAACAAACTGAATATAAATATCCTGAAAATTAATAATGACTTCAATGGTCTCCCGAGCAATTCAGCCTATATCTTCCCTGAAAACAGTAGCTTTACAATTGACCCTCACAGTAATTTCATGGATAGAGCGATGTACAGAGGACTCAAATGCAAAAATGAGTTAAGATGCCTCATGTTATGAACAAACTTTTTTTGTGAAAGGTGAGCACGTGCGATTTTCACCACCGTCTCAAGCGCACCCTAGCTACCTACATGCCGGACACCATCTGTTATGCCCAAATCTTGGCATAAGCCCAAAGTAGGTTTAATGGACTGAAATAGCATGCCCATAACTTGTTGGGAATTATTGACTAAAACAGCAACATAGAGGCAGTTATATATCGTATTTAGTAAGCCAAGGCCAAGCAAACAATTAACGAAACAAAACACGAAGGTATAACACATGCATATCAGTAACTGAAAGAACAAAGGAAAGACAGAAGACATACCAGTAGCCATAGCTATAACAGTATATCAAACAAGAATGAAAACAGCTGAGTCGTCACGATTTGCAAGAAGTCCTGACTGCTCTTGAAGAGATAATTGCCCCCACTTACTGTGTCAGGAAGCTTGCAACACCTCTCCCAGGATAAAACAGCTCCGAGTATGATGATCACAGCTACCAGAATACTCGACTTCGACTGGCACCTCAGTCACCGGAAAAACCCACAAGTAAAAAACAATCTTTGACAGGAAGGGATTATAGAGAGTAGAAGGAAGAAGAGAATGTAGGGTGTGGTGTGTATAAAACCCAGCAGCTTATCTCTCTATTTATAGGAGAGTCCAAACGTAACTGATGCCACCCAATTAATATTGTAACTCCCATTCCAATTAATTAGAATGAAACGGTCGATTTAATATAATCAAAACGGCTGTAAAAGTTGATTTTATATTAAATAAATCGTAACAGTTACGTTATATATTCATCCACATTATGACTTCCAATTAATAGAATAAACACTCAGACTCTACTGTCAAAATCACGCAGAAGTTACTGTCACCAGGACCCGACAGTACCTTTAAAGGAACTGTCATCAGTTGACAGTAAGTTTACTTCCTGACAGCAACCTTGTGACAGCAAGTTTTACCTTCCTGACAGCAACCTTGTTCATGACAGCAAGTTTTACCTTCCTGACAGCAACCTTGTTCATGACAGCAAGTTTTACCTTCCTGACAGCAACCTTGTTCATGACAGCAATTTTTACCTTCCTGACAGCAACCTTGTTTATGACAGCAAGTTTTACCTTCCTGACAGCACAGTCCAGCTCTCGAGAGTTTACAGGACTTAACTAGTAGTATAGTCCAACTCTTGAAAGCATGTTTATAATATTAAAATAAATCAATAATCCATGCAATAAAATTCCTCGCCCAGGTCGCCTCGCGTACGCGAGACGCCGAGACATTCGCCCAAATCGCCCTTCGACCGAGCCGACACTACCCGAGTCGAGACGTGGCGGGGCGGGCGGCGGCGGCGCGCGCGCGTGTGTGTGTGCTCGTAGAGCACACAGTAACACCATGCACTATCATACACCTTAGTAGTTGTACACTATCCATGTGTGTGATTTTATATAAAGCCAACAACCCCCTTTATTTATTTCAATGTGGGACAAATACACATTCTCATTTTCAAGCTCTTTCAAGCTACTAACTTCAACTCTATTTCTCTATGGGTTTCACTAAGAAAATTACTTAGACCCATATATGAAAATTTAAGTTCCCATATCAAGGAACAATTTCCAATCGTTAAAATCCAGAATTAACATCAAGAAAATAAAATACTTATGCTCTAAAACTCCATTTTCTAACACAACTTATAATGGGCATAAAGACGAAGATTGGATCACTAAAACCCACCACCAGGAGCTAGTCCAATACACTCTAACAAACCTTCTATAGTAGCCAGTGAGGCCAAGGAAACCTCTGAAGGCCTTAACAGCTTTAGGCCTTGGCCAATTGAGCATTGCAGAAATTTTGTTGTTATCTGCAGAAACCCCTTTACTAGAGATCAGATGCCCCAGGTATTCAATCTGTTTTTGAGCAATGGCACATTTACTTCTCTTGACAAATAGTTTATGAGCTCTGAGCACCTCAAAAACCTTCTCCAGGTGCATTGCATGTTCCTCTTCATTGGCACTGTAAACTAATATGTCATCAAAGAAGACAAGAACAAATTTTCTCAGAAATTCACTAAAAATGTCATTCATCAATGCTTGAAAGGAGGTTGGGCATTTGTGAGGCCAAAGGGCATCACCATAAACTCAAAGTGCCCTTGGTGTGTTTTGAAGGCAGTCTTGAAAATGTCATTCTCATTTACTCTGATTTGATGATAGCCACTCCTTAGATCTAATTTAGTATAGATCTTACTGCCATGCAATTCAGCCAATAATTCTTCTATCACAGGTATAGGAAACTTATTCTTGACTGTAATGGAGTTCAGGGCTCTATAATCAATGACTAACCTCCATGTGTTGTCCTTTTTTCTGACCAACAAGACAGGAGATGCAAAAGGAGAGGAGCTTGCTCTAATTACTCCAACTGTAAGCATTTCCTTAGTGATTTTCTCAATTTCTTCCTTATGAGCAATAGGGCATCTATAAGGATTAGAAGATATTGGTTGACTTCCAGGTTTAAGGGGTATGCTATGATCCTGTGATCTCTTAGGAGGTAAGCCCTGTGGTAGGTCAAAAACATCAGTATAAGCATCTAGGGTGGCTTGGATGTTAGGAGGTAGTTTGTCTGGTAATCTCTGTTCTCCATCAACAGCAGTAATTTGTACCAAGAAATAGGCCTCCTCTTGATGGAATTTTTGAGGTGATTTGTTTATTGCAGATATCTGCATTGGTGGTGGTGTAGATGCCTGATGCAACTTTATTTTTCTGCCTTGCCAGTTGATCTTAATGTTGCCATGTTGGTAATCAAAAGTGACAGGGCTGACTGAACTCATCCATTTGACTCCAAGGATAATGTCATATCCTCCCAATGGAATCACATTCATTTTGCTGTGGAAGTCAAATCCAGACATTCTCCATTGAACTTTATCAATCACTCTAGAACATTGTAGTTTATTGCCACTGGCCACAGTGATGTCAAAGGCAGTACAAGGGCTTGAAGTTATTTGTAGCTGCTTGACCAATTGCTGGGATATGAAATTGTGAGTAGATCCAGAATCTATCAGCACAGAGATGGTTTTTCCTTTAATGTTGCCCTGCATCTGCAAATTACAGTGCCCAGCAGAGCCACTCATGGCATTTAGAGATATTTTAACAAGTTTTTCTTCTTCTGGTGCAGAACGATTGGCATCATCTGCCCAAATGAGTGCCAGTTCTTCAGTCTGCTCAACAGGTTCAGCACTCTCCTGTTCATCAGCTATCATGACAAAAACCTTCTTTTTTCTGCAATCATGGCCAGGCTCGAACTTTTTGTCACAATTGAAGCAGAGGCCTTTCAACTTTCTGTCATTTAGCTCAGCTAGAGTCAATCTTCGAAAACCCTCTGAAGATTTAGGATCAGAGGCTTTAGTAGTATTGCTACTTCTGTCATTAAGCTTAGTGAACTATGAATTTTGTGTGGTGGACTGAGAACCACCAGTAGTCTTCATGGCTTTGAAACGTTTGTCTAGAACAGTCAAATAATATTCTTGACCACGAGCTATGTCCCTAGCTTCTTGCAGAGTCTGGGGCTTGTGATTATAGAGGTGTTGAGATATCTCTTCCTTAAGGCCACTAAGAAAGTTATCAATGTAGTATGACTCCCGATGAAAACCCTCTTGTTGCATCACATAGTTTCTTAATTCATCGAATTGGGTAATGTAGTCATCCACAGAGCCCTTTTGAGTGAGTTTATTAAACTGACCTACCACATTTTCGAATCCCCCTTTAGAAAATCTTTGACACACCATTTTAGAGAACTCAGGCCAAAGTAAATTTGTCTTTTCTTCCTCAACTGTCCTATACCAAATATCAGCATCACCCTCCATATGTAGGGCTGCACACAGTACTCGAGCCCTTATATTAATGCAGGCATCAATTGAAAGTATTTTTCACATTTAGTAACCCAACTACGAGGGTCCTTTCCATCGAATTTAGGGAAGTCAAATTTAGGGGTCTTGACACCATGATGAGTAGACATGGGTCTCTGCTGGTTTAGATCATACAGTGGCCATGGTGGGGCAAGATGAGGTGAAGTTGTGACAGTGGGTTGGGTTGCAGGAGTGTGAAAAAGGGGGTTTGGAGTTGGTTGAGGGTTCATTGTATATCCAGGGTAGAGTGGTAGGGCATAAGGGTTGAGTGTGGATGGGAATAGGTGGGGTTGTAATACAGGTGGCATTTGTTGAGGCATAGAACTGAAAAGAAAAGTTTGGGTTGGAGCTCCAGTAACGGGATTAACAGCAAAATTACCAAACTCAGGCAACGTTATTGCATCAGAAAATCTAACATTTAAATCATGTGCCTGTGTGTGAGGTGGTTTAGTTTGAGGAAATGATGGTCTAGTAGATCTAAGTGTTGTGTTCACATCATGAATACGAAGATTATCGTTAGCTATAGCATACTGTGAAGGAGTGGAGAGAGGAACAGATACCCGGTGTGAATCAGAAGCCAGTGGAGGGGTGGATGAGCATTCTCCTTCAAGAAAAGGGGATCTGGTGCCTTGTAGCTTCATCATCTCCAGTAGTTCGGCGAGGCTGTTCTTAATGTCCTTGTTCTCCGTTTGGAACTGGTTCCTCATCTGTTTGAGTTCGTCATTTGTAGAGATCTGTATAGTCTCCATGTGACCAACTTAGCCTCCATGGAAGTAATAGCTTGATCATGCTGTTGTAGGGTGTTTTTATCAGCCATGGCCGAGGAGCGTTGAGCTCTGATACCAAATTGTTACGTATTTGACACTAAGAAATTAAACAGGAAATGAAATCAAAGATAAAAAGAAGAAAACATTGCATAAAAGTAGATTGTTCTTCCAGCTTACAAATCTGATTGGTGGAGGCTGGATAAATACAACCCCCAAACCATGACCTGACACGTGATAGCTACTTGTGGGCAAATCATTACAAACCGTTACTGCAACCTAGTACTGAGCTAACACTTAATAACTAAACATTGCCATTTTACAAAATAAAAGATTCCCTCGACTAGATAGAAACGACACCGTTTGACAGTTAATTATCCCGCCCATTTCAAAACACTAAAATTAGAAATGTAACATCTCTCCCCTTTTTCCCTGCAGTTCACGAATTAGTATGTGTATATGGCGTTGTGCGTGTGTCGGGTATATGATGTGTGCATGGGCGTTGATTAGTGTAAGAGTTTTGTGACTGTGGTGTTAATTCATCTTGCATATAGCTTATACCTTTGTATAGTGCGTGTATATGCTGCGTTTTTGTGATACTTCGACTGGGTACTGAGATTATGGATTGATTCTTGTTCGTTTTTGGATCCCTGTTAATTGTCTGCTATAGTTAGTGTAATGATAATGCTATTTTTAGTAGATTATGCATTGGTCGAATATTGGTTCGGTTGCCAGATTTTTGGGAACTTTCTGATGGGTCTATGTAAAAGGGTTGCTGACTGATTGTATGTAGGCTGGAAAAAAATTCGACAATGTACCGCGGTAAGTTTTTGCGGTACGTGGGCAGGGGTATTTTCGTAATTGTCCCGTACCGCGAAAAGTTTTTGCAATACGATGTCGAATTTTTTTAAATCAGAGCCGTTGAATTGTTGATCCAACGGTTATGGAACCGTATGGTGAATAAACACTAAAAAACATACGGATGCTCCAGACCGGGATCCATTAAAAAAATATATATTTTTTTGTGAAGTCAAAACACAAAATTGAAATAAGTTGTAAGTTAGCATTACAATCATGATCGCAAAAATATTATTGTATTGTTAGTTTTTTTTATATAAAAAGTTATAAATTACAAAAAAATATAATAAATAAAGTTGACTTATAATTTTTGATTTATCAAACACTCTACTGACTTATAAGTTCTGATTTACTTATCACTTATAATCAACTTATTTACTTAAAGTATGCCAAACATCCTCACATGTGAGGGAGTGCGTGTTTTTTTTGTGATTTGTACAAATAATATGTAAATAATTAATTGAATTAGTATCAATAAGACTCTGACATGTGGGGAATAAATTCGAGAACAAATTTAGGGATTATAGCATTTTCTTTATTGTAATGATAAAAAAATATAAATTGTTACATAAATATTGCTTATCAACTGATTTGAAATGATAATTGTTAGTTTGGTCATTGCCTCGTTGGTGTTGGTTTATACTTATGTACACTTGTGAGTGTGATAGTATATTTGTGTAGACAACAGACACTACATACTTGTGTTTGTGTATATAGTAGTGGTTTAGTTTATGGAAATGGAGAGATCAAGTACGAATGCTGAATGCATATGCACGTGAGTTTCAAGCAACTTGCACCATTTCCATGTAAATACTAAATACTAAATTGTCTTATTTAAGGTCCATGTTTATGTATCATTGCGTACTTGGCACCAAATCATCAATTATTATTTTATCAAATCCAAAAAATTGGAGAGAAATATATTAAAAAAATGGGAATGGAATTAGGATCTCCCCTCCCCATTCTCCAAATCTAAATCTTATTTTTAATAAAAATAATTATTTGTGAAGTTTGTATTTAATTACATTTTCAACCCTAGTGAGTACGGTAAAAGTATATGTTTTGTGAGGGTTGGAGATTCGGGATCAACATCGGGTATCACCAAACGAAAAATCAAATAATATAAACTTGGATATTCACATGAATGTACCAACGATTCCTCAAACACAAAATCGAAAACAAGTTATAATTCATGAAACAAACGATAAAATATAAAAATTATTACTACTCCATCTTATGTAGACTTGGTAATTCGGATAATTGAATCGGTTTCGAATCGGATCAATCTCAGATCTGATTAATTCGGTTATGATAAATTTGAATAAGATTTGGATCTGATCGGATTTGATTCGGTTCGGGTCTATTTCGAATTACAATGGGATGAAATTCGAATTAAGATCTCGGTTCGGATCAGAATTGGTTCGAATTTTTTCGAATCATTACTCATTCATTATATTATTTTAATTTATGCGATTTTAAAAAGTACCTTATTACTGAATATAATATTTCTATTATAAAATTATGTAGTTCGTCAAAAAAATTGATTAAATAATTATGATATATTTGATATAAAAATGTTTTAGATATGCATTTTGCTTTTGAATTAGTAGATACCGAATGAAATGTGCGTTAACGTATATAGGTTATTCCGTTAAAATTATAACAACTTAATTCATCATTTTTCTAATTCGGATTTAAATCGGATCCAACATTTCGAGTCATATTCGATTATGAAAATTTATTATTGTGTTTTGATCGGTTCCAGGCAGTGTTCTAAAAATCGATCTAGGCGGCTATTTAATCGATGCCTAGGCGTTAGGCGGCCATTAAATACTTAAAATCTGAAAAAACCGGTAATTAGGCGTTTTTTTAATTAGGCGATGCCTAGGCGGTACTAGGCGTGCCTAGGCAGGATTAGGCGGTTTAATGAGTTAGGCGGGAATAATTGATTAGGCGACGATTAATAGGATTTAATCGGTCAAATCTTAAAAAAAACGGTCAAATTTAGAATCAAACTCTAAAAATATAATTTTTTTAATAAAAAATATAATTTACACATAAAAGGGTAAATTCACTAGTCATATTTAATAATAAAATGTAAATATTTATATTTTTACTTATAAAAAATATATTTTTAAATACTAAAATTAAATTATATAAAAAATAATATTTTAATATATCCGATTAATCACCGTCTAGCCGATTAATCGCTAGAAGGTAGGCTAACCGCCCATGTCAGCCTAGCGATTTTTACATCATTGGTTCCAGGTCATAATCGAGTCTAGTATTTTAAATTATATTTAGTTAAATTTCATATTATATTTAGTTAAATTTTGATTCAGATATTTTCTGGATCGAATCAAATTAATTTTCAAATAATTATCAGATTTTCCTATTCAAATATAAAATCAAATTCAATTCCATGAATTTCAATTCATTATTAGGATCCATGCCCATTTTATCATTTTACCATTTCTAGTCTTATATCACTACTAAAATTTTAAAACATTCAGTCTTTAAAAATACGAATGCTACCGCCTAAACAGAGTTCTCTCTCTATCTCTCTCTCTATATATACGAATGCACATCACAAATTCTCACTCTGCGTCTGCGAGGCGAGTCTGCAATTGAAGGCCGCTATCTTAAGTACATCTCTCTTTCTCTCTCTCTCTCTCTCTCTCCAATTTCAATTTCTTAAATCGTAAGTACTCACAACATACGCACACGCAATTTCAATTTTGCTCATCAATTGAGCTCAATTCTGTACTTTTTTTGTTCTGTAGTAATTTCTTCATTGTTGTATAATTATATTTATGCTTGTATATCGCTGTTTTTACGATTAATTCGTTTGATTTTTTAAATTAATTTCTAGGCAGTGGTGTCACTAGTAGTGCCTTGTGTAGTTTCGAGTTTTGGATTTGTATAGAAATTGAACCTTGCTCGAGTTCTATGATGTTGAATCGATTGTAATATGAACAATAATAGAGTTTTAATTTCATTGTGAATCGATTTGCACACATATTTAAAACTCTCTCTCTCTCTCTCTCTGTATAAAAATTGAAATGATTCTATTAATTGTATATTCCATATTGCAGAACATATTGTACTAGTAGTGCCTTTGTGTAGTTTCGAGTTTTGGATTTGTATAGAAATTGAACCTTGCTCGAGTTCTATGATGTTGAATCGATTGTAATATGAACAATAATTGAGTTTTAATTTCATTGTGAATCGATTTGCACACATATTTAAAACTCTCTCTCTCTCTGTATAAAAATTGAAATGATTCTATTAATTGTATATTCCATATTGCAGAACATATTGTACTAGTAGTGCCTTTGTGTAGTTTCGAGTTTTGGATTTGTATAGAAATTGAACCTTGCTCTAGTTCTATGATGTTGAATCGATTGTAATATGAACAATAATTGAGTTTTAATTTCATTGTGAATCGATTTGCACACATATTTAAAACTCTCTCTCTCTCTGTATAAAAATTGAAATGATTCTATTAATGGATGTACTGCAAACTAACTGAGATGATTTTTTTTTTTTGCCAATACTAACTGAGATGATTTAATTGACTTTCCTAATTGAAATTGTTAATTGGTACTAATTTCTTTTGTATATTCCATATTGCAAAACATTGTACAAGTGGTTTCTTCTGTTAAAAGTACATTTCATGGCTGAGAAGGAAACCAGAATCAGGAAAAAATATTTCCCTCTTACCCCCCTCGCCTTCTTCCCATGCAAAGGCCAAGGGGAAGATGCCACCTGCTTCCCCCTCCCCGCCTTCTTCCCATGCAAAGGCCAAGGGGAAGATGCCTCTGAAATCTGCCAAGCGGAAGATGCCTGTGAAATCTGCTGCCAAGGGGAAGAATTCTCCTGCTCAGACCCACCCCCACCCTCATGCTGCTCCTGACCCCTGCTGCCACAGCTACCCCGACTGCCTCTGCGGCTACCCCTTCTACCAGCCTTCCTGCTGCCACAGCTACCCCGACTGCCTCTGCGGCTACCCCTTCTACCAGCCTTCCCCCACCTCCCCACCTGCCCGCCGCTTCAAGTATGCTCCCAAACCTCCACAACACCGCCTCAATCCTCCTGCTACTCAGACCCAACCTGCTCCTGTTGCTCAGAATTACCCTGTTGCTGCTGCTGCTCAGGCCCACGCTGCTTGGGACATTCCTTGGGAAATTGAAGAGGTGGAATACGTTTTGGAGGACTCAACTGATGAATCAGATGATGATGACGAAGAGAACCCAAAGTATCCCAACTACGACGGGTATTCTTCTTCGTCATCTTCATCATCTCCGTCTACTTCGTCATCTCAGTCTACTTTGTCTTCCTAGATATGTAAACATAACTGCTAAATACTGCTTATCTGTCAATTGTCATGTAAACATTAGCCCCTTTCCACCTGATTTTGGATCTGTTAAGTGCCCTGCAAAATATATTTCAGATTTCAGCATAAAAAATATGTTCCACAAACCCTGTTGCTCTTGACATGGCTTACAGAATCTTATAAATCATTCAGAATGTATAAGTGGTTGGAATTTACTGGACTAGCTACACATAGTAATTTGATAAACCAATACATGGTATAATGCATGATGCGGTGTTCATGCGCAATACAGGATAAATAGAGTGACTGATATGTCTTCTAATAACAACTTATTAGTTACTAAACTACACTCCATACCTCAGGGGCAGCATAATTGGGAGTTCCACAACTTGTCTTTAGAAAATGACCATCACGCATGATATTCCAAAATATACATTACATTTTCCAGTTGATTGCTGATTTTCCAGTAGAAATGTACGGAGTAATATATAGTAGAATCAAAGGAATGTTAACATTGCTGATTTTGGTTTGAGCATCTTCCAGTTGATTAGAAATTATAGGATACAGTACCTGCAGAATCAAAGGTTGCTATATTAGTAGAAAAAAAAATAAAATCTAGGGCATTCCTATTTTATTTAAAATATACAAGCATTAGACTGAAAAACCACAAATAGCACAACAGAAGTGTCTTGAGAAAAACTAACATACTAGTCCATTAAGTTTGTTAAGTGAAGCAACATCGGTCCAAGCTCTACTATATTACAATCTCTCATCATCTTATAATGATATTGTGAGATTGTATAATACTTAATGGACTAGTTGCTACAATCCTCATTTTTTTCAAAACAATGAATACGTTTTTGACGAATACGTTTTTGAAGACCATTCATCAGATGATGATGATGACGAGAATCCCAAGCAACCGAAGTACGATCGCTCGGGGTTCTCTTCTGATTCAGATTAAACTTTTTGCAATTTTCAACAGACTGAAATGTATGATTCCAAATATACCAAGTATACAAGATTTTAAATGATTTTGCAATTTTCAACAGACTGTAATGTATGATTCCAAATATACCAAGTATGCAAGATTTTAAATGATTTTGCAATTTTCTTAGACTCATCCAGCAAAATGAAAACAAAGATGCAATCTTCAAAATGTTTCATATACATCCTGCACAAGGTTTATTCAGCTACAGGTTAATTAAACTGAGCCCCCCACCAGACAAATTGCCACTAATAATGCCTTACAACATTAACTTCCCCTGCTTGTCATACACATGTGAAACCTATGCAACTAAAGATATCACATTCTCCTCTTTCAAAAAGCTTTTGTATTAGGTAAGGAAGGTTCATAAATGATTCACAGAACTTAGCTCTACAAAGAAGTACTGAGCATGACGCATAATAAACCAGAGATTAAAACAGGAAGCATTTGGTCAAAAGAATAACGTGCCCTGACCTCACTAGAAGCAAATTAAGGGAGCTACAATAAGCCTTTCTTGGTGGGCCCAAGCAGTTCTTGTCAAGGCTCTGCAATTTTGGAGATATAATGACGGTTAAAACAGTTGAATAATTCCAAGATATTTGCGATTTTCAAATTTGACTGTCCATAATCAAGGAACAACTATATAGAGAGGGACACATTCAGACTTTACTGTACTCCTAGACCTTACCTCTACAGAGTAGAGAGGCAAATAACCAAAAAAATATGACTAGAAATCGCGATTCGATTGGAAATAATGCAGGCTCTGCAAATCTAAGAATATAATACCCAAAAACCATAACAAACTTGCCACAAGGTCCACCCACAACAACTTGATTGGATGCTGCTTGTTGCATAATTTTAATGTTACTTTCAATTCTTAAGGGCTGCTCTTTCAGATTAGTCTCACAATTAGTTGGCAAATACTACAAAATTGACATGCACCAGAGTTCATTATTCGGGTACTATTCATAGCATTACAAACCAGAGTACAAAATTCTGAAGACCAAATTGAGGTACTCATCTCTGAACAATACTAAAAAACAATAATATACATTTCTTCATATAGCTTTCTTTAAAAGCTACTGGTCGGTAACTAGTTGCAAAAAATAATTTATTAAGCTAAGATAGACAGCTCAACGGGTGTAGACAATCAAGTTCAAAAGTCTAACCTCAACGCTTGGAGAATTGTGGGGCGATTCTGGCTTTCTTGAGACCCACTTTCTTCCTTTCAACTACTCTCGAGTCCCTGGTGAGAAGACCCTCCTTCCGCAGCGGTTTCCTGTGGTCCTCGCTTACTTTTAGTAAAGCACGGGCAATACCAAGTGAAATTGCTTGAGCCTGGCCAGAGAGACCACCACCGTGTGCCTTAACAAATACATCATAACTACTTTCGTATCCAATGTCATCAAAGGAACTTTAACATATTGAATCCAGAGTGGATTTCCTTGAAGGTATTATTCCTGCATTACATTTACAGCATTAAAGAAAAATGATATTGTAGATTCTTTGAAATGACTTGACAAATCAACACTCACATTTTTAGCAAACCATTTTCTAATAATCCTACAACAATATTGGTCTACAATACTTTAACATTTTCGAGTGCTCCAAAGATCTAAATGCCAAACTTCAAACAAATAGTATCTAGGTTCCACGGCTCTTCCTTTTCACCTCGAGTACCCATGATTACACACTGGATACTCAGATATGGGTATGGGCATTTGACAAGCATCCATATTGGACACTTCTAGTCGAGGGTGACATGGGATAATATATGTCTATCTATAAAATATAAACCATAGATGAAGAAATCACATTGGAAGGATCTTTCTAGCACCAATATGAAGAAATCACATTAGAAGGATCTTTCTAGCACCAATGCAAAGAGAAACTATGTCAGCTAGAAAATAGCACTAACCCGTTTATGACTCTTTTGTAACATCTTATGTATGAGGTCAAATATTGAAAGTTGAAGCTAGCTTTTTCTACAGTATCAACATACCATCATGCGAGAAGAACAAATCTACAACATTAGCTTAACATTTATTGTTCTACAAAAGCACATGTATGTCGTAGAAGTGCAGCCTTGTAACCAGTTGATTGTAGGTACTCTACATTTAAACTTACAGAATTGTATACAAGTTATATCCAAAATACTCATTTTCATATAAATTATTTTTTAAAAACCTGATCATGTCCATGCATATCAATGATTGATCTCTGCCATTTCTTTCTAAAGGTCAGACATTAATTAATATCACTTCAAATGCACAAAGAGATGAGCATATGAATGTCTTTTTGTAAGTTTTTGCAAGATAAAACAGCTATACAAACTCCCACAAATTTATAATGTTGTGTCAATCCAAATGTGCACAAAAGATAATCATATTATCAGGTGAAAAATGGTAACAATTTGTCTAAATTACATAATAATGGAGAAATTGTAGTTAAGACAGTATAGTCACATAGACATACAACCAATCCTCTACTTTACTGTCACATTGAATTTTTTGGTTTAACCTATGAGTGTTTTCACCTTTTTTAACAAAAAAAGTACTTAAGAGACACTTTTGCACTATAGGACGGGAGCGATTGAATTAATGTCATTAATATAATATTATTATTTGAGCCCAGGGTCAATTTAAATCATGGTTCCGCCACTGATCATTTAGGCTTATTTAAACTTAATTAAAACGCATTGGTAAATTTAAGTAAAAACACGCCCATTTAAACTCCAAATATCTTCAACGATGATCACTTCAAATGCACACAAACTATTAGAATATAAAGTATAAATGCTTCATTCAAGCTTTTATTCTATAGCTTCCACGCAATTCTAGAGTATCAGTAAGTTTATACGAAACAAAATACCTATACAAACTCCAAATTTGTAGACACATTGCATTTCATGACACATACTACTAACATTTACACCCAATAGACTCCCGCATATAGCAATTCTAGAGTATCAGTAAGTTTATACGAAACAAAATACCTATACAAACTCCAAATTTGTAGACACATTGCATTTCACAACACATACTACTAACATTTACACCCAATACGACTCCCACATATATTATACTAACATCACTATTCAAACAAAAACAATGTCAGTGCCAATATATACACACACAATTATACCAAAACGAGACTTACATCTGTATACACATTACATTTCACAACACTACTAGTAACAATTAATCTGAAACCAATTCTTCAACACCTAGCAGGCCAATCCTAAATGAAATGAAGGCCGTTTCTGGTTTTGAATCCATATCCTGTACATAAACATATTAAATCTAATCAAGGAACAAGCATTTCGGAAAAAAAAAATCAAATTTAAACATATCAAAGCGGACCCTAAATTTATATTCTCAACAATACATAAAACTATAATTTAATCTGAATCCTCAAACATGTAAAGTTCAAAACTTTGAAGAAAACCCATTAATCTTTCAGTAAAATCAGATCAAGAAACAATCTTTTCCACCAAAACACTTTTGGGTTATTAATTTAAACAGATCAAAGCGGACCCTAAAATTATATTCTCAACAATACATAAAACTATAATTTAATTTGAATCCTAAAACATGTAAAGTTCAAAACTTTGAAGAAAACCCATTAATCTTTCACTGAAATCAGATCAAGAAACAATCTTTTCCACCAAAACACTCTCGGGTTATTAATTTAAACAAAAGCTCATCAAGAAAATATAATATAAGTACAGAAAAAAGAAACAATTAAAGTTTAGAGAAAAGAAACTAACCGACAGTCTTGAGCCTGCTTTGTAGATGGAAAAAAATATAGCTGAGAGAGAGAGAGAGATTGTTTTAGGGAAATTAGGGTTAGAGAGTAAGAGAGAGGATTCGAGTAATAGTGGATCGGGCCTTACTCACGTTCATATGTAAATAAATAAACTGGGCCGGCCCAATATTTGTATATTCACTTTATGTAACCTTATTTCACATTTTGCATTTTCATTTTATGTAATTATATATACAATATTTATTTATAGAGGCCTTCTCTATGGGGAACCAAGTTTTTTTTTTTTTGCCAAAATTAAAGCAATTTTATTAATAATTTGAAAGAGGCGTAATTGGAACAAACCTCCAATTTTATAAACGAACTAAACAATTAGCCGTTTTGTTTCCGGATCACTTAACAAACTGAATATAAATATCCTGAAAATTAATAATGACTTCAATGGTCTCCCGAGCAATTCAGCCTATATCTTCCCTGAAAACAGTAGCTTTACAATTGACCCTCACAGTAATTTCATGGATAGTGCGATGTACAGAGGACTCAAATGCAAAAATGAGTTAAGATGCCTCATGTTACGAACAAACTTTTTTTGTGAAAGGTGAGCACGTGCGATTTTCACCACCGTCTCAAGCGCACCCCAGCTACCTACATGCCGGACACCAGCTGTTATGCCCAAATCTTGGCATAAGCCCAAAGTAGGTTTAATGAACTGAAATAGCATGCCCACAACTTGTTGGGAATTATTGACAAAAACAGCAACATAGTGGCAGTTATATATCGTATTTAGTAAGCCAAGGCCAAGCAAACAATTAACGAAACAAAACACGAAGGTATAACACATGCATATCAGTAACTGAAAGAACAAAGGAAAGACAGAAGACATACCAGTAGCCATAGCTATAACAGTATATCAAACAAGAATGAAAACAGCTGAGTCGTCACGATTTGCAAGAAGTCCTGACTGCTCTTGAAGAGATAATTGCCCCCACTTACTGTGTCAGGAAGCTTGCAACACCTCTCCCAGGATAAAACAGCTCCGAGTATGATGATCACAGCTACCAGAATACTCGACTTCGACTGGCACCTCAGTCGCCGGAAAAATCCACAAGTAAAAAACAATCTTTGACAGAAAGGGATTATAGAGAGTAGAAGGAAGAAGAGAATGTAGGGTGTGGTGTGTATAAAACCCAGCAGCTTATCTCTCTATTTATAGGAGAGTCCAAACGTAACTGATGCCACCCAATTAATATTGTAACTCCCATTCCAATTAATTAGAATGAAACGGTCGATTTAATATAATCAAAACGGCTGTAACAGCTGATTTTATATTAAATAAATCGTAACAGTTACGTTATATATTCATCCACATTAGACATTCGCCCAAATCGCCCTTCGACCGAGTCGAGTCGAGACGTGGCGGGGCGGGACGGGCGGCGGCGCGCGCGCGCGTGTGTGTGCGCGCGTAGAGCACACAGTAACACCATGCACTATCATACACCTTAGTAGTTGTACACTACCCATGTGTGTGATTCTATATAAAGCCAACAACCCCTTTATTTATTTCAATGTGGGACAAATACACATTCTCATTTTCAAGCTCTTTCAAGCTACTAACTTCAACTCTATTTCTCTATGGGTTTCACTAAGAAAATTACTTAGACCCATATATGAAAATTTAAGTTCTCATATCAAGGAACAATTTCCAATCGTTAAAATCCGGAATTAACATCAAGAACATAAAATACTTATGCTCTAAAACTCCATTTTCTAACACAACTTATAATGAACATAAAGACGAAGATTGGATCACTAAAACCCACCATCAGGAGCTAGTCCAATATTCTTATTAGAAGACAGCGACCACGAACAATGGGTCGCGCTCGCGTGTAATTCTCAGTATGGGATCGCAATTTTATTTCTCTACGAACCATGAGTACGTTAATATATCTCATTTGTTCATAAACATCATCGTGACACCCTTTTCAATTTTTTTGTATTTTTTATTTTGTGTGTTCTTGTACATCTTTTATGTTCTGTATTTATTTAATGTTATATATATTTTTTGTGTTCAGTAAATTTATTTGATTTATTTTATCATATTTTAGTGTTCTATATGTTTCTATGTACTTTTTGTTTGTATTTATTGTCCCTTCTATAATTTATTTTATGTATTTTTTTTGTTCTGTATTTTGTGTATTTTTGTGTTATGTATTTTTTAGGTCCTGTATTTTTTTGGTGTTATATATATTTTTTGTGATCTGTAAATTTTTATGTAAAGAATTTATGTAATTTTTGGTGTTATAATTTATGCAAGTTTAGATAGTGGGTATTCTTGAGAATATCCTAAATTTTATCATATATATTAAATATGGTACTGAGTTTCAAAAAGAAAAAATATGATTCTAAAATCTTATTTAAAATATAAGTATTACATGGTATAAAATTATTTACCTTATTTCCCATCTTTTTTACTGTAATTTTTGATAAATAAATGGTTTTTTTATAGTATATGATTATAAAAAATATTTAATTCGACTGAGAATACTTTACAATTCTTTTTTGCCTAAATGATTGATATAAAAAATAAAATTAAAAGATATAAATTTAGATTATACATAAATGTAATCGAGTCTGCAAAAAGTGGATTTATTTACATTCATTTTCATGTAGATATTAAATTGTTGAAATAAAAATGAAATTTGGTTTTAAGAAATATGTAAATTTTATTTAACAAATCATATATAATAAATAATTGTGTCACATAATTTTTAATTTTTGAATATACAAAATTTTAATTATTTAGAGTTATATTAGAAATTTTTGGTCAACTAATTATTTAGACTTTCAACGTTTTAAATGTATGATTGGTCTAAAAATATAAGAAAAATAATTGAATTGATGATAAAAAAAAGGGAATTTATCAAATATGTCCCAAATTAAGGGGTGCTTTTATGTTTATATCCCATTTTATTCATAATTTATAAATATGTCTTATGGTTAAAATCTAACTCACGTATAACTCATATACATATAATTATATATATATATATATATATATATATATATATATATACTAATTAAGACTATAATGCCCCCTTCTCCCACCCACTTTCTATCCTCCTCCTGCCCTCGCAGGGACACACCCACCCACCGGAATCACCCACCGACCCACCCACCGGAACTTCTCCGACGAACACCGACGTCGCCTTTTACATGATCAGATTGTCTGGTACCCATATATTTCAATGAAAGATTAACAATTACATCTTTAGATTACACAAGTAGTTTAAAAAGTTAAAATACCAATCACATTCCAGAAGAGACCAATGGTGGAGAGTGGAGGATTGAAGCAAGTTTCAAAGAGGTTGACGGACTACAACTATTATGAACCAAGAAACCTAAGAAGGTTAAAGATTGTAGGCCCGATAGGTACATGCCTCCTTAAATACAAGAAGTCCGGGCAATTTACAGTCACCGGCGAAGAAAGAATCATATGAAGGAATTGGGATAATTAGGAGGACAAAAATGTCTTTTAATAATGATATAAAGTTGGTATGTTAATCATGGTTATATTTGAAAATGAGACATATTTATAATTAAAATTAAAAATAGGACTTATTCATAAACAACCTTTTCAAATGAGATATATTAGAAAAAACCCTAAAAAAACTATGATTTTTTAAATCACGAACATTAAGAAACTACATTAATTATTAAAAAATGATCACTTATGCTATAATTCGACCATAAAGTATGATAAAATGATTTTTTATATAACATATTAAATGGATCAATATAATATATAATAGTTGAGTTATAATATATACATATATCAATATACGTAATACAATGAAATCAATATTTTGATCATAGGTATCATACAGATGCACAAGTTATTAAAGTCGCATAAACATATTTTACATCAGTTGAAATATTTGGGAAAATTTAAAGTTGAGTTAAAAAATAATCTAAAATTATAATATAAAAACTGTTTTAAATTACTTAATCTTTAAAATAGAATATCGGTATTATGTAATAAACCTTAGATAAACTAAATATTTGAGTTTAAAAATAAATATGCATCTATATGAAAAAATGAAATTAGTAAGACAACCACAAACATGACTTTCACATATTTTGTAATACTAGCTTTATACCCGTGCGATACACGGGTAGCTTTATTAATATTTTGTAGTATATTTTTATTATAATTTTTTTCCCTGTAAAATTAGTTTCATATTATTTTAAATAGTTTTTTTACTTTTAATGATAATAATACATATGTTATATGATTTGTAGTATACCTATGTTTTTTTATTGTAAATGGTTTTTATATAATTTATATTTCAAAACTTAGGCTAATTTAATTTTTAATATTTCATAATTGTTTTTTAATTTTATTAGATTACATATGATATACTTGAAACATGTGGGTACTATATTCGTGTAACATTTTTTTTTCTCTTTTTGATTATGTAATTTAATGGTTTCTTAAAAAATTTAGATCTTTTGTTATAGTATTTTATAATTTTTAAAAGTATTTTTTTAAACTTTGTTTCGAAATATGTGTGGTATTAAACTTTTTGAATTAGCGTTTGTTTTGTAGATTATATTTTGTTGAATTTTGGTGTCATTTTCATTTATGATATGATTTTTAGTTATTTTTTAATATATTGTTTTACCATATATTTTCTTAAAAGCCTTTTTTTGTTTTGTAATTATATGTAAATTGTTTTTTAAAAAACTATTTTCTGAATTGAAATTTTGATGGTATGCTTTGTTTACTTGTTTAGAATGAATTTAGGACTTATTTTTAATTATGATTTTTTGTTATTTTATCCTTGTTTATTAATTCTGTGTAGATTTTATGCTATTACAACTCTTTTTCTTAACTTGAATTTACTGCATTAGTCATGACGACCAAACGACAACCATGTAAACCTTCTTACGCCAATTATATATAGAATATAATAATGTCTAATACTCTAACTACTTTAAAATCACACGACTTTACATTTACTAAAGTAATTATTTATATTATACTAAAATATTTAATTTGATAATGTTTATTTCACACCATTGAAAACTAAATTAAGGGAGATTATCGCGAAGGGCGCCTGTCCTAAATTCTAATTGTGGTGTCCCTACTTCTGCTAAGGACGCTGTTAACTATACCATCCGAAGTACAACAGCTAAGGATTGAAAATTCTCTGATAAAACAGGTACCTTATGCTACATCTTGTATTGAAAAGGAAGCATAAGGGAAGCTAAACAACAATGTAAGAGACAAACAAAGAACTCTTGTATTGCTATGAATATTCAGCTTATTTGATTACATGAATGAAGAACTAATTTATAGAGAAACTTAGTGCATAAAGTCTATGTTTGGTTTGTGTGAATACATGACAATTTAACTTAGACTAGCAACCTTAGACTTGCAGCTAACTTAGACTAGCGGCCTTAGACTTATTTTAACACCCACTCTCAAACTGAAGATGGTTGAAGGAACATCTTGAGTTTGGAAACGAAAGCGCGAAAGCTGCCAGGAGAATGAACTTTCGTAAAGGAGACATAATGTAGTAGAATCATGCCATCTTGAACTTGTTGACCGATGAATGTAAAAATTGTGAGGGTAGCTCTGCTTGTGTGTATATAATAACGTAGAAGAGTTATAAATATTGCATAAGCAATGTGAGCTTGGTGATGATGGTGACCTTGTGCCATTGCTTGTGTGTGCATATGTGTAACGTAGCAGAGTTACAATATCGTATAAGCAATATGAGGCTACAAGGGAAGCTTTCGCGGCTACGTTCTGTCCCAAGAGACTGTCCTGTCTGAGGATTCCGTAGTGACTATGAATGGATTCAAGCTCACTAATTGATGCAATTTCTGGTGTAAAATCTGAGGTTGCATTAGTGGATCGCCAAATATGTATTTCGTTGAAAAAACTACGCATAGCTTGAGATCAAGGAAAATGATGTGTTCATCCTAAATGCAACCTCCCTTCATTCTTGTAATGAAAGCGCTCAAAAGTAACTTTGAAATTTTCAAGAACTACAATAAAATAGTCCAGGGACTGATGTGTCAGTTGACAGAAGCTGGAGTGTCAACTTGCAAGATATGTGAAAGATTGGATGCAGGATTGTAATTTATGCCAATAAATCATGGATTTATTATGTGGCTCAGATGATCTGATTTTGGTGTAGCCCAAATATGTTATTGGACCCAAATGAATGAAACTAATGGGCTTGGCCTATTTGTGGAAACAAGAGTGCTGGTAAAATTAGATGGGTTTAATTTTGAAGAATGGTCCAAGTAATACTACCAAGTGGACGGAATATATGCTGGCCCAAACATTGAGTGATCTAACTAAACAACCGAAGTGGCAAAATAATAGACAGAGCAGAACAGGGTATACACGGAGAAATAGATTTTTTTTTTGCGTGTGAGTCTTGAAAGGAATAGAAAGAAATAATACTCCCTCCGTCCCATTCATTTCTATACACTTACTATTTTGGGGTGTCCCATCATTTCTATACATTCCAAAAATAGTAAAGTTTTAATAATAAATAACACTATTACACCCACTAACTTTCCTCCACTATCTCATATTTAATAATAAAAATTACTATTACACCCACTACTTTCCTCCACTATCTCAAATCTATTATTAAAAATTGATAGGCCCCACAACTTTATCCACTTTTCATCTAACTTTACTCATTTTTTACACATTTTCTTGGTCTCCGTGTCCAAACCCAATGTATATTATTCATTGGGACGGAGGGAGTAGTGAAAGGTATGGCGAATCATTTAGCACAGAATCACAGGAGTAATCGAATCGATATCACAATGGAATCGATTTTCTGCGGAAGCAAGTTTGGTTTGAGTTGGGTGAATTGCCGAGTTGACTCGGAGCGAGCCGAGATGGGCGAGTTTAGTTGTATTAACTCGTAACGACGAGTCACGGAGTTAAATGGAAACAAGGTTAATGATGTGTAGAGGCTTGGTGTGTGTTTGGTATATATTGTGGTCGGTATGAAGTTGATTCAGGAGTGTTTGTTTAACATATTGAGTGGTCGAGCAAGGTGCTTGTGAAAATGTCAAAAAAAACTGGTGCACTGGAAAACGCTGGAAAAGATGGTTTATTGCCGGAGACAGAGAGAGTTCAGGAGCATACAAGCTCTGACTGAATTGGTGGTGGCTACTGGAATAGCGGAGGCAGCCGGAGATTAGGATGATGCAGCGGAGAGATGGCAGCACTGAAAAGGATGGCAGAGGCCAGAATGAATGGTGGCAGCAGAACAACTTGGAAACGAGCCTAAAGCTATGATACCATGATAAAACAGGTACCTTATGCTACATCTTGTATTGAAAAGGAAGCTTAAAGGAAGCTAAACAACAATGTAAGAGACAAACAAAGAACTCTTGTATTGCTATGAATATTCAGCTTATTTGATTACATGAATGAAGAACTAATTTATAGAGAAACTTAGTGCATAAAGTCTATGTTTGGTTTGTGTGAATACATGACAATTTAACTTAGACTAGCAACCTTAGACTTGTAGCTAACTTAGACTAGCAGCCTTAGACTTATTTTAACATTCTCGACTAAAATCTGAGGTTTGCTATTTCAACTGTAATTATATTTTCATAAATTGGCAATTGTTGCTAATAGTGCTCTCTTTATATGTAGAACGAAAAACTCCTAGCAGTTATCGGGAAGTATGCATCATCAGAATCACCACCAGCTAGATCAACTTGTTCACCAGGAGATGACCAAGCTGGCAATATGAAATGTTCTTTAGATTCATTTAGCAGCATTGTTGGGATAGAAAGGTCGGAAATTGTCGGGATTGTTAACAAAGCAACTGAAGAGTTGATAAAAATGGCTACTGGAGGGGAACCACTTTGGATCAGAAGCTTTGAGACTGGCCGCGAGATACTGAATTATATATGAAGAGTACCTGAAGGAGTTTTCTGTCGAAAATTTTACGAAAAACCGGAACTGGATCATCTGTTGAGGCTTCAAGGGACAGTGGAGTTGTGTTTATGGATCTTTCTACATTAGTTCAACATTTCATGGATGTGGTAATTAAATATCATTTAATAGCTACTCCTGTAACTTTGCAGAATTTTTTAAATATACTGAACTTGTGTGTGTTTCGTAGAACCAATGGCAAGAAATGTTTCCATGCATGATCTCAAAGGCCGCTACTGTTGATGTTATCAACACTACTGGTGAGGGAGTTGGCAAGAATGGGGCCATTCAATTGGTAATTAATTATGTTCTCGAGTTTCACTATATACCTTCACTTCTAATGCACTTTTCAAATTCTGCTGCTGAACCATTCTTATTATATTATTTTTTTCGACAAATGTTTGCAGAGCTTCAGATGCTAACACTGTTTGCACTAAATCACGCAAGCGTACGTGGTCACAAGTAATATATAAGGTTAAGTCCAAATTCGTTCCCACAGGGATCAAGTTATGGTTCTATTCAGTAAATATGCCTATGCAACAATGTATGGTTATTATGCACTGCTAAGACAATAACAATTTTGGGTTTATTAAACTAAATTAACTAAGACACAAATTAACAAAATAAGAATTAACTAACTAACAAGAATTAAAATCTAATTACGTCTGCAAGAAAAACCATGGAATCCTAACTTCATTAAATACTTTGCTTAGATCTGACGCCTTTAATCACTATATGCAATGGTTATGATATCTGATCAGATAACACGAAAAGAGTAAAAGTTACCTCTCGGTATACTAGTACCAATCTACACATACATCCACAAAAGAGATAGAAGATGAATAGGCACCTATTATGTTTAGACCCTATATCTCTATAGAATTTGAAAACATAAAGGTTGAAGCACAAGTTATCCACTTAGATCACATAGGGTAGCATATTATCTCTAATCATGCCACAAATCATGATGTTAAAACATCAACCTATCCTATGCTAGCATGGCAAGTTCTAAATCTCAAGATCCACTCTCGTTTAGCAAGAGATTAACAAATTAGATGTTAGCTACGCATCTAAATTCAATAAGCACAACCATACGAGGATATCAGATATACATCACACACAGATCTGTAAAGCATCAAGATACTAAAGCTCCATAAATAAATCCGTTAGAATCCCATGACAACGATTAGTTCATAATCGAACCTCTCGTCATCATGGGATCTGATGAAACCATGATAAAAACAAAGTATGAAAAGATACAAATAAATCTAAGTAATTGATATGTAATAGTTCTACTCCTAATGATGATTATTTAATTTTACAAGGGTTGGATGTGTTTATATAGGCTCTAGACATCTTGCCCAACAAGAAAATACCAATTCAGAATTATAATAGAAGTACGTTTCCTAAACTGATGCTGATTTAAAGGGAAATTCGCAGCTGTCTTTTCTTCAGATTTTCTGGAACGTTCCAGCTGCAATTGGGCCTCTGGACCACTTTAGAATGGTAGAGAATCTCGTTATCTTCGCGTGGACTGCTTACGGGCCTCAAACGGAGTTGTAGAACTCAAGATATGGCCAAAACAAAAATCCGAAATCTGGCAGAATTTTTACCCGCGCACCACCAGCGCAGGAGCGCCGTTTGGGCGCCTGAGGCGCCGGGGCAATCTGCTCAAAATTATAGAAAATTTCCCAGGCTTCGCGTGGGCAGTAAGATCGCTGAAAACGGACTTCTAGAACTCCAGATATGACCAAAACAGTGTAGACTGCGCAACATACCCTGAAATCTGAATTTTCCACATTTTGCTCAATTCTCATCCGTTTTCTCTTCCGATTCTTTCGCCACTTCCCGTTCTTCAATTCTTACCTTATAAATCCTCATGATAGCCTAGGGAAATACGCCATCCTTCATTCCATTGCTCAAATCATCTCCAAAATTGACAGAAACACCAACCCTAAACGATATTTCGCAACCCTGCACAACTAAACACAAACACATCAAAACTACAACAAACTTGAGTACAAGACAATCAATTTAAGCCAAAACGAAGCGTTCCAAGTGGATATAAATCCACTTATCACACCCCCAAACTTAAACCGATGCTTGTCCTCAAGCATAAACAATTACAACTAACTAACTAACTAGTACCACTTCCGTAGGTGATCACGGTTGCATTTGGCATATGCAACAAGCCCTTTAAACCCCTAGGCAGCCCTAGTGGACGAGTAAGGTCTCGTGAGGGCCTATAGCGAATGTACCCACAAAATCCATTTAACCTAATGCAATGCAATGCATGAATGCAATTAATATGAAAAATGCAATTAATCTAATACTAAAATCCTATCATACCTTCAAATCCTCTCATGCCATATCAACTTAAGAATCAAAGTAAATACGCAATGTCTTGGTGTCGAAAGTGCAAGTATTCACATAGTCTACTCAATGAACATGCATAAGTTCTCACAAGCCCATGTCAAGTGTAAGAATAAGTTAGTAAACATGCTAAGCCTACAAGAGCACATCTTTGAGACAACACTCGGGATCTCATACGCAAGAACAAGCAAACACTCACAATCCACTCACAAAAGAATATTCACTCAAGAACAAGGGTAAGTGTATCACTCAATTCCAACAAAATCATAAGCATGCTTGACATTTGGTATCAATCTAACTCTTAACACAACCTACATCAATGACGATAATCAAAAGGTCTTTATTTGGGTTGTAACGGGGCTAGGGACAAGGTATATCAAATAAGCCAAAACAGGTGAAGTGTCAAAAGCTAGTAGGAACTATAATAATCATACACAACCACCTTTTTTTTTTCCCCCACATAAATTTAACCAACAAAAACACTCGAATAGTCGACTAAAGTGGGATCACAATAAACACAAACATGCTCTCATAATATTTTTTTTTTTTCTCTTCTCTTTTTTTTTTCTTTTTCTTTTTCTTTTCGAGAGCTAAATAAAACACAAACAATAATATAAACAATAACAATGATCCCATAATTTATTACATATGTCGACTATCAAGTAAACAACCAAACCCAATATTCAATATTTCCCCCCAAAAGTAAGACCAACAATAAACCCCTTTTTGCACACCTTATTACTCCCTTAAGCACTCTACTAGCCTTTGACAATGTGGGTTCAAATTAATGTGAGGCTAATACAAGAAAAAGGTCTAGGCAAGTAATGTGGTATGTCACCGAAAAATAGGATTAAGCTCAACGGGTTAACTAAATGATCATGTAAACATGGTGTGGTAATATGGGAAAATATGCGGTTATTCCTAAATGCCTTTATCATTTTAATCGTCAAATAATGTCATGCGTTTCAAGAAAGACCTCAAACAACTGCTAGCAATGCAAACAATCCATGGACACTCAAGCAAACGAATGAATTGCAACAAATATGCAATAAGGCTCAAAATCTCACTTGGTGGAAAAACATACTCAATCCCAAGCAAAAATCTCTCTAACGCACCTACTTGTATTCAAAGCATGCAAACTAAATCATCTTGCACATATTCATGTCCTTCTAATCACTTACAACATTCAAAAAGTCTACTAGCTTCAACTTACTAGTGTCTGTGTGTGCACAAGAAACAAAGCATATCACTTCTCAATCAAAAGCGTCAACAACACAAAATTCCTATCAAGCATGGGTGCAAATGCAAACTACTATGAACTCACATGGTATACAAACATAAAAACAGAATGTCCTATATGAAACAAACGTAGATAACACAAACATAAATGCATAATTTACTACTACTAATATGCAAAGCATGAAATCCTATATGAACACAATGTCACAATCACATATATATACACTACTTATCCCTCAAACCACCCCCAAACTTAAAATATTCAATGTCCTCATTGAATGGAAGTAAATACAAGGGATAGTAGAAAACATACCTTGGGTTGCCTCCCAAGAAGCGCTTCTTTAACGTCAATAGCTTGACGTTACTTCCAAGCCTCCATTAAGGATGATAATAGTTTGCCTGATCATCTCTTCGCGAAACTTCATCGTCATCACGGCGGCACACTTTCTGCCCCTTCTCCTCGCTTGGCCTATTCGTATAACAGCTATATCCTATTCCAATGCCTTCATCTGTTGACCCAAAATCTGTCAATTTGTAGAACAACATACACTCGCGGGCTTCTCTTGAACATAATGGAGGAGGGTAAATGTAAGTTGCTGAAGCCTTTGGTTCCTCAAAGAGAACTTCCTCCATTGGCTCTAATGCGCTACCTCCATCTTTAAACTCTGAGACAAGTAGAAGACCTGCATCTTTCCCATGGTCATCAGTCTCTTGGTACGCACATACCAATTCTTGAAATTTCTGTAGCTCAACAGTGTCTGTCTCAAATAGTGCCCTTTCCAAATCATCCACCATTCTAGCATGATCAAATTCCTCACATGGCTTGTGAACACTAACCTCCTCTTGGAATTTGTCTTCCTCAATTATGCATGCAGTACCTTGCTCCAAGTCATCGTTACTCTCTGGAATTGCCTCTAGCATGAATTGTTGATTCTCTTGTTCCAAGACTCTCAAAACTTGAGCAGCTAATGTCCCCATAGATTTGATAAGCTTCTCATTATTCTCTTCAAGCATCCTAATCTCCTTCCTAATCTCCTTCAAATCATCATCTGACTGAAAAGTAGGAGTAGGTTGCTGATGTTGAAACTCTTCACTACCAAAGACATATGACATATCTGGAACATCTTGCTGGTACTGTTGAGGATGGTATGGAAAATATGGTTGCTCCTCATAAGTGACATATGGATCAACTCCTTCGTAGTAACAATATTGTGAGGGATCATGAACGCCAAAACACCGCTCACATTGTTGAGGCTGTTGAATACCACCTTGGTTGTTCCAGCACTGATACGTCTCATGTGCGCCCGCACATAGCTCACAAACACTAACCACCTGCTGAACTCCATAGTAATTTAGAAAATCCATCTTTAACGCCCACACTCTCTGACAAGTACCTGAAACACTACAAACAAACTAACTAAGTAAGAAATCCGAGTTAGTGAACGCTAACGACCACTATTGACAAGCACATAAACCAAAAATAAAACACCGATGATCCCCGGCAGCGGCGCCAAAAACTTGTTTGCACTAAATCACGCAAGCGTACGTGGTCACAAGTAATATATAAGGTTAAGTCCAAATTCGTTCCCACAGGGATCAAGTTATGGTTCTATTCAGTAAATATGCCTATGCAACAATGTATGGTTATTATGCACTGCTAAGACAATAACAATTTTGGGTTTATTAAACTAAATTAACTAAGACACAAATTAACAAAATAAGAATTAACTAACTAACAAGAATTAAAATCTAATTACGTCTGCAAGAAAAACCATGGAATCCTAACTTCATTAAATACTTTGCTTAGATCTGACGCCTTTAATCACTATATGCAATGGTTATGATATCTGATCAGATAACACGAAAAGAGTAAAAGTTACCTCTCGGTATACTAGTACCAATCTACACATACATCCACAAAAGAGATAGAAGATGAATAGGCACCTATTATGTTTAGACCCTATATCTCTATAGAATTTGAAAACATAAAGGTTGAAGCACAAGTTATCCACTTAGATCACATAGGGTAGCATATTATCTCTAATCATGCCACAAATCATGATGTTAAAACATCAACCTATCCTATGCTAGCATGGCAAGTTCTAAATCTCAAGATCCACTCTCGTTTAGCAAGAGATTAACAAATTAGATGTTAGCTACGCATCTAAATTCAATAAGCACAACCATACGAGGATATCAGATATACATCACACACAGATCTGTAAAGCATCAAGATACTAAAGCTCCATAAATAAATCCGTTAGAATCCCATGACAACGATTAGTTCATAATCGAACCTCTCGTCATCATGGGATCTGATGAAACCATGATAAAAACAAAGTATGAAAAGATACAAATAAATCTAAGTAATTGATATGTAATAGTTCTACTCCTAATGATGATTATTTAATTTTACAAGGGTTGGATGTGTTTATATAGGCTCTAGACATCTTGCCCAACAAGAAAATACCAATTCAGAATTATAATAGAAGTACGTTTCCTAAACTGATGCTGATTTAAAGGGAAATTCGCAGCTGTCTTTTCTTCAGATTTTCTGGAACGTTCCAGCTGCAATTGGGCCTCTGGACCACTTTAGAATGGTAGAGAATCTCGTTATCTTCGCGTGGACTGCTTACGGGCCTCAAACGGAGTTGTAGAACTCAAGATATGGCCAAAACAAAAATCCGAAATCTGGCAGAATTTTTACCCGCGCACCACCAGCGCAGGAGCGCCGTTTGGGCGCCTGAGGCGCCGGGGCAATCTGCTCAAAATTATAGAAAATTTCCCAGGCTTCGCGTGGGCAGTAAGATCGCTGAAAACGGACTTCTAGAACTCCAGATATGACCAAAACAGTGTAGACTGCGCAACATACCCTGAAATCTGAATTTTCCACATTTTGCTCAATTCTCATCCGTTTTCTCTTCCGATTCTTTCGCCACTTCCCGTTCTTCAATTCTTACCTTATAAATCCTCATGATAGCCTAGGGAAATACGCCATCCTTCATTCCATTGCTCAAATCATCTCCAAAATTGACAGAAACACCAACCCTAAACGATATTTCGCAACCCTGCACAACTAAACACAAACACATCAAAACTACAACAAACTTGAGTACAAGACAATCAATTTAAGCCAAAACGAAGCGTTCCAAGTGGATATAAATCCACTTATCAAACACCAGTGGTGGCAACGCGGGAAGTTTATTTTGTGCGACATTGCAAGCAAGTAACTGCTGATAAATGGGCAATTGTCGATGTCTCTATTGACAAGCTTGAGAATAATATTGATGCAAGATGTTATAAGCGTCCATCTGGTTGCATTATTGAAGATAAGTCGAATAGGCATAGTAAGGTAACATGATACATAGTACATAAACATAATTTTTTTTTTATACTCCGAGAATTGTCTACCTAATCAGATGTGGATGAAATTTTCTGCAGGTGATCTGGGTAGAGCACATAGAGTGCCAGAAAAGCTTAGTACCTAATTTGTATCGCACAATTGTTAATAGTGGTTTAGCATTCAGTGCAGGCCACTGGATGAAAACATTGCAGCTGCAATGTGAACGCCTTGTGTTCTTCATGGCAACAAATGTTCCCACAAAAGATTCATATGGTTAGCCTAAATATCAATTTAACTCTCGATCATTGGTTTCTTAATATTTAATTGGTCTGTAAAGTGTAAAATCATCGTCTCCTGTAACTTTACTAGTCGTTGGCACATTGGCGGAAAGGAAAAGCATTTTAAAATTGGCACGAAGAATGACAAGGAGTTTCTATCGAGCTCTTGGAGCATCAAACTATCATACATGGAACAAGGCTACAAGTAAAACTGGAGAAGACATAAAGATAGCTTGGAGGAAGAATTTGAATGACCCGGGAGAACCTCTTGGAGTCGTGTTGTGTGCAGTTTTGTCAGTCTGGTTGCCCGTATCTCATCAGAATTTGTTCGATTTTTTGAGAGATGAAACTCGACGGAATGAGGTAATAACAACTTTTAGCTTCCGACTCCATTGAATATTATTTTTTTGCTAATTAGTAGTCATATAGATTAGGAAGAAAATTTACAAGATTTACATGCAATCCTATCTATACTCAATCCAGAAACATGGAGTAAGCAAGCATCATCATTAGACTAGAGAGCTAGTTACTAGATACAACCAAATCTAGCTAATCATCCAAGAGACCAAACGATAAGTCCTGGGAACTTGGAAATTTTCTTCTTCACCCAGTGTGTCGCGTGGGTCCTACTTTTTATTTCCATTGAATAATTTAATGACTAGTGCTATATACCCCGAATTTGTTCCCAAATATGTTCCCGAATGACACGTGTCGTGTTTTTATTCGTGGGACTCATATTTATGCACGAGGTATCGGACTCATTTATGTGAGAATATCCAATAATATGGTGACATCTCATCATTCGAGAACCATTTTAGGAATGGTTTTGGGGACTATCATTTATTTAATTTAATATCATCCCGAATGTCTTTTCATATCAAACATGTCTCCACAATCTCAACGATGCTAATCTTTATATAGTGGGAGATTATTGTGAACGAAGGACCAGTGCAAAACATAGCAAACTTGGTGAAAGGGCAGGACCATGGAAATGCAGTTACTATTCAGGTGAGTTTTTTAATGAAGAAATCCCTGAACTTAATTGACCTCTGTCCGTCTCTTAGAAGTTGGTCACCTTACATTCTTCAAATAAATTAGGCCATGAAACAGAAAGAAAAAAGTGTATGGATACTCCAAGACAGCTGCACGAATGCCTACGAGTCGACAGTAGTGTATGCACCAGTGGAAATCAGTAGCATGCAATCTGCAATGACAGGCTGTGATCCTAGTGACCTAGCTATTTTACCTTCTGGTTTCTCAATTCTTCCAGATGGAGTCGAATCAAGGCCTTTGTTGATCTCGTCTAGATCAGAAGACAAGAGCACAGAGGGTGGATCATTGCTGACAATAGCATTTCAAATCCTTACAAGTAACTCTCCTGCAGAAAAACTCAGCATGGAATCTTTCGAGTCCGTAAACACGCTAGTTTCATGTACATTGCAAAATATCAAGACGGCTCTGAAGTGTGATTACTACCGCTATGTTTGGCAACTCAATTCAAAATCTTGAATTGTGATCGACAACTGGGCAAAGTTCTAGCTCTCAAGACAGTGTACATGACTTGAATTGAGCCGTCAAACATAGCTATTATTGAATATGTTAATTTGTCTTTTGTGGACCTATTCAAGAACTTATAGTACTGTAACTGATATCCAGTTATTTAGAGGCTCTATAATGTATAATCTTTTCAGTTATCGTGCAATTCTTTCTATACAGTTACCTCGATGAATGGATACCTCTTTTGCATGTTCGTTACAAACATCTAAGATGCTTCAAATTACGTACCTAGTTACCTACCATGTACCTGAGACAAACTTGACTGACACTTGTAGGAAGTATAGTAAGAGATTGTACCTGAAATCACAATTATAACAAGAAAAATACCGAAAGAATGTTTCGAGGCACGTGAAAACCACGCTATCCTTAAAACAGATAAGCCCCTTCCACGTGGTGCTTGAAGGTTGTTTGTGGCTTCCGTCTCCCAGGATACAACGAAACGAGGTGATCTTAAGCACTAGAGATCCACCTCCTACGAACCGAACAAATACCACTCTATCACACAGAAATGAACCTAAATAGCTCTAAAAAGAATGCAAGAAAAGACTATAAAAGCTTGAGAGATTTTTTGTGTGTCCAAAACCCAGAACCCAAGGTCTACTTATATAGTAGTATATAAAAGTAACTCCCTCATGCAATCACTTTGTAACCCCCAAAGAATTAATTTTGTAACCCCCATACAATAAATATAGGAGTTACACAATTAAAGTGGAGTTACAAATCAAATAATAAATGTACTAATTTTTTATTCAAAAATAGTCCAACAATCCCCCACATGAATAAAAAATTGACATTACAAAATGACTCTTAGACACGGAGATAGAGTGCACGGTAGAAACCAGCATAGGATAGGTAGGCGTACACCCTTGAACCTTCCCTTGTAAGAATATATTTACATTTCTAGAATTTCAGTAGTCACGTTGACCTTGAACTGCCCTTCTTTTTTGTGAAATGATGATACATCCCCCACTGGAGTCTTTCCCTATATTTGTTCAGTTCTCACTGTTAAGCCCATTTTGGTCCTGAGCTTTAGCCTGGTTCTGTGAGTTTTTCCCAGAATTGGCCCCACAATTCCTTCTTGAAGCGACCCCACTTCACTCACATAGGTGATCTCTTAAACAATACAAAGTATTATTTGTTCGACATATCGACACATAAGGATCATTAAAAGCATAGCTTAGCCTTATCCAAATTTTTATCACTGTTTTTCATCATAGGAATGGACCCGGGAGTAAAACCCCCACAGTGATCTCACACTAAGTCTTTACAGTTAGGTTGTCCCATTGAACCAAGATCTTGGGATCTCCAGTCAACAAGGTTGGGTTTCCTTTGTATCGACTTTTATTATGGGCTTTAGTCCCATTCCTTTTGATGATTTCTCAACTAACTCTCTTGTTAACCCTTTGGTTAGCGGATCCGCAGTGTTATCTTTTTGACCTAATATGATCAATAGTGATAACTCCAATTGAGAGTAGTTGTCTAACGGAATTGTGTCGCCGACAAATATGCCTCGACATTCCATTACAAACACTTTCACTACACTTGTGTATCTTCAATTTGGCAAATATCATATTTTGGTAATCATTTTACCAGTCATCAGCCAAGGCTTCAACTCGTTATTGACATTACCAATTTTTAGCGTCCCAAAAATTAGTAATATCAATTTATCTCATTACCAAGTTTAAGCGTCCCCAAACTGGCAATACTCATGAACCTAACTACCAAATTTGAGCGTCCTCAAAATGATAGCTATTATTTATTATGAAGCCATTGCATTTCGCAACAATATCCGGATTTTATATGCCATTTTTCGTGTTTATGTTGTTTCACTCAACATAATCACCAAATCACAGTCTTTCTACATTTGCCTTAGCAAAGAAACTCTAAGGTTATCTCATGTAGATTTCCTTCAATTCTTCATTTAGAAAGACTGTCTCAATGTTTATTGATGTACTTCTAAATTTCACAACCCTGACAATTTAAGTATCATCTTGATGAACCATATTCTTATAACTCAAGAATATATCATAAAGTAAGTTAGGTCTTCACTTTTGACTGTAATCTTTTAATTATCAGTTTGACCTTTTACTTTTCTTTGACCCATATATTTATTTTCTAATTTGGAAATTCGTTTGGGCCCAAATGGCATCTATCTCGCAAGAAGATCCATCCATATATGTATTAAACACGATTCTTTCACATAGAATCACTTCTCTCATAGAAACACATAATTCTAGTCAATTTCTCTATTGACATCCATTTTCTCATAGGATCATCAGAGAATTCTCATAGCTTCTCTCAAGTTTTGAGATTTACCTTCAAGCAAAATTTCAGACATTTTTTGGACTAACAAAATTTTCAAAATTTTGCCCTCTAGGTTCAACCTCACATTCATCCAATAACTCTTAATTGGATAAATTTTAATTACAGATCTACAAGGAACTACTAACTCATCAAAGAAGCATTCCTAGATTTCGTAATTGCATTTTAATGATCTCACAAATTAGATCCATCTGCATGCTACAAGATATCATTAGACTCAAACGTTGTCTATATATCCATCCCAAATGCCTGAATTGGTTTTGGATCTTTTTTTTTTTTTTACCTTAATAGGTATTGGTATCATGACATTTTCAAGATACCCCCACATTTCGAATATTTCTAAGAAAGTGAAAATGTATTCCAAAATTAATAGGAACCAATTATTTCCTTTCATAAGAAAGACTACTCCATTCTTCTAATGCGAGTAAAGTGCAGTGTCCTCAAAACATTCACCACCAAAATCAATAATTACCATCTTAATTTCTATATTAAGTTGGTTTATAACCTCAAGCTTATAGAATATTTCTCTTCTATAATGCTTCATTTTATACTCTTTAACGAGTACATGTAATCAATGTATTACTATCAAGTAATCACACAACTTGTTACCACCTCTCATTAGAGCAGGTTTCACGTTAATATCATGTTCAATGAAAAATTCAACTATTGATTTTTTTTTTTCAAATTTCAATTTGGTTCACAAGAGAACCTAATTTTCTGGCTCAACAACCAGTACAGCCAGAAAAGGTCCGAGGAAGAACATAAACTTCCAATAAACCCTCATTCAGTGATCCTTGATCAACTGATGCCTTAGGGTTAACAACATTCTGGATTTCTCCAAATTTCAACATACAGAGCTGACCGCAATACCGTATTAGGTATCACACGGATCACCATAATAGGCTCGTGTGTCATTGTCTCAACAGACCGACACCAACATGAGATATAATAATTTAACTGGAGGAACGAGTCCAGTCGTGAAAATATAAATCTCATGACGACCCACAACCCGTACTTTATAGGTACCAGGCCCGTTAGGTTTTTAACGTACTAAATATCCACAAAGGATTTTTGTTCCAACGAACTTTCACAATAATAACGGCTACTTGGAAGGCTTCATTCATGGGCATTCCTTCAGCTTCCATGTTATGCATGATCATCTGAAGGTCTTGAACTTGACTAACCACCTTCTTGGAATCCACCATCATAAACTCAAGAAATTGGGACACTATAAACTTCTTAGTACCCGTATCCTCGGTTCTATACTTTCTGTTGAGTGAGTCCCACAAAGCTTTGGACGTCTTTAGCACACTAAGCTGAACATTAGACTCATCTTCTTTCAGCTTAGGTGCATTCTCGATCAAGAACCTCACAAGGTTCAAGGTGGTCAAATAGAACAACATCTTTTGTTGTCACCTCTTGAAATTCACCTCACTGAATTTCTCCGATTTTTTCGCTTGAGCGATTACCGGTACAACCGTATTTGGTACCACAAGGGTCACCGCATTAGACACTGTCTCAACAGTCACACGCCTATCACCACCATCAGACAGGCTAGCTCTATCACCTCCCGACATTTCGAAAAAGCAAGATTATATATATAAAAAAAATTATAATCAGTTATTTGCGGGGGAAAAAAAAATAGCATAACATGAGCTGGGAGACATGTGATACTATAGCAGCAACTTGCATTCTAGACACATGTACCATTGTACAAACTATGCTAAATAATTATACTATTTATTTAAGTATTTATACCCTACCCAGTTAGTCACCAAACCAATTCATATCTGATGGGACAATTAAAGATGTAAAACTTGTGAATCATGCAAGCAGTTACAAATTGAATGCTTTTTAGTACACCACCCAATATGCACACTTCTCACTAAATCTTTAAACATCTTAATCCATGTTAACATCTTTAAACCAAAGAAATAAAATAATCATAAAATTGTCATGAGGCATTTCACATTAAATTAAGCAGGATCATGGCAACGTACAATTGAGACTAGCACAGTCCACAAATTAGTGGTAAACAATGACTCTACTGAACATGTCACATGAAAATTTTGAATATATTTTTTTTTCCTTTAAAACTCAACTGGAGTAGACCCAATAAAGAACAACAAACATGACATTGAAAAACAAAATACATGCCGGTTGTTAATCAATAATGCTAAAAACCGTGAAAACCATTTTTTTTTTTTTTTGAACAAAAAAAAATGAACATATTTCATGAAAAGAAATTGATAATATAATATCACATATGTCCCATACATAAAAATGCTATTAACTAGGCAAATAAATGCTTAGTAAACACAAAACCGTTAAAGAATAAAAAAGAAAAACCAGCCAGCACCATCATGTTTAGAACAACAGTTACTAAAACAAGTAATCAAATCATGATAGAGTTGAAAACCCTAGCAAGAAGAAACATAAGATAAAGCCATGTATGTCAATATCTAGTTCTAGACTTCCTAAAACTAATCTATGGCCTCAATTAGCACGTCAAAAGCTATCTAAACACATTAGATTAAAAGGAGACTTAGAATCCTTTCATACTAAAAAAAAAATGCAGTGGCCGGATTAAAATCAATATTTAAAACCTGTTACTTTTATTTTTTAATAAAAGCAAATCAGTATTAAACAAGCATATGTAACATATTTTAAAACAAACTAATAAAACAAGAGAAAGGACATATATGGTTAGGTGGTTCACTAATCAACCTGATTAGCAAGATATGAAATCAAGATTACAAAGGAATAAACCATCAATATTATCAAAATCATCACTTAAAAAAAAAATACAGTAGCCAATTATGATCATAACATAATAAGATGTTAGTCACATTTAAACGTACATCTGGCATGCAATGGATCAACACATCAATTTTACACTTTTCTAACAAAACTACACATGCATGGACAAATAAAATAACAACAATAATCCAATCTTATACACTTGCAATTCCATATACACTGAACTCCCGAAAATAAAAGAAACCAAACAAATCAATTTATGAACTAAACCAGTTCATATAAATTATTTATCTGTTTTAAGCTTGTAGGAAGTATAGTAAGAGATTGTACCTGAAATCACAATTATAACAAGAAAAATATCGAAAGAATGTTTCGAGGCACGTGAAAACCACGCTATCCTTAAAACAGATAAGCCCCTCCCACGTGGTGCTTGAAGGTTGTTTGTGGCTTCCGTCTCCCAGGATACAACGAAACGAGGTGATCTTAAGCACTAGAGATCCACCTCCTACGAACCGAACAAATACCACTCTATCACACAGAAATGAACCTAAATAGCTCTAAAAAGAATGCAAGAAAAGACTATAAAAGCTTGAGAGATTTTTTGTGTGTCCAAAACCCAGAACCCAAGGTCTACTTATATAGTAGTATATAAAAGTAACTCCCTCATGCAATCACTTTGTAACCCCAAAGAATTAATTTTGTAACCCCATACAATAAATATAGGAGTTACACAATTAAAGTGGAGTTACAAATCAAATAATAAATGTACTAATTTTTTATTCAAAAATAGTCCAACAACACTATTATGTAAAAAAGACAGGCTCAAAATCATGTTGACGAAGGATTAGAACCCATACATTACCAAAACAAGTTAGTAAACAAAAAAAGTTGCTAGATTTTTCCCTCACATATACTCAACTGTAATGATTCAGCAATTTAGCGAGCAGTATATAGTACATTGCATTTCTGCGATTTCCTCCCAGTGTCTACTCTGATGTTACTAGCATAAGCTGCAACTACAATAATCTTCTTATTAGTTTAAAGGTTGTCGTAATTTTCTTATACTAAAGCTCGTCTTCCATCAAAATCATAGTAACATGTCCAATTTTAATCACAAACCTATACAAGTAAAACAGACAAACTGATAAAACTATCCAAATACAGAGTCAAAATGAAACTTCAACTCTTCTAATCTACTTTGGATCAAAGGTAGCTCTCCAGTCTCCACTACACCATCCATCAAAGATCTATTCGAATACCTGCCATGAAAGAATAAGGCATAAGCCAAATGTGTCTGGTTCGGATATTTAATTATCAATAAAGCACAAGAAGATTAATTAGTTAACAAGAGATCATCACTCAGTTGAAGTTCTCGTTAGTAACGAACTATTAGCTAAAATGATTAAATTAAAAAACACAAATTAATTAAATTAAATATCATATGTATAGAAACCTACAATTTTCCATAATCCAATCCCAAGTCCGAACACTGTAATCGTCTTAAAGTTAGATGTACATTACTCAAAATTAGAGGTACATAAAATTAAGCAATTATTTCGATGACTACTTAACTCGAATTAGAGGTACATAAAAATACTCAATTATTTCGATGACTATTTGTTGAAGCCAATTTTCGTCATGCACTAAACTTCAATATTAGATTTATAATCGGGTATTCGTACAGAGTTATAAAATTAGGGATTTGATATCCATGACGATTTAGGGGAAGAATTAGGGTTTGTAAGAATTTTGGGGCTGCGCTTGAGAGAGTTAATTCTAAGAGGTAATAGAATTTCGGGGATCCCTTCTCAAGGTGCCTACGTATCCTTTTATAAGTAATTAACCCACGTAGTTCTTTTCGGTATCGGATCTAGTTTAGGCCCATACTCCTATTCTTTAGGAGCAAGTCACCTATAGATGTTAAATTTTCTCGTTTATTATATTCCCAATTATATTGGGTTTAGTCGAATATTCATTCAGGATCGGGTCCATATTTTGTATCAACAAGTCCCTAGTGTTTATCGGAGGGTTTTTCCTTCAGTGAACACTTTCTTTGTTTAGTGTCCGGAGCAAACCTCTTAAGTTGTGATCAGTCACCAATATATTTGTGTCTTCGACCATGAATAATGATATAGCTTAAATGTTAGCTATATTTCTTATCTGCCACGATGTTAACTTTTGTGTGTTTGACACTTTGTTTTTGTCTATGTGGTTCTAAGCATCAAGCAATTTGATTCGGGCCCAAATCATTGCTAGATTTTGCTTGTATAGAATATGTTTCTAAGCGTCAAGTAATTTGATTTATATAAAACAAAATCTTGCTTGACTTTGCTTGCTTTTGATGAGAGGTCGTCCGTATGATGAGAGGTCGTCCGTAAGCCACAAAATTGTCAAAATACTCTGCTTACCAATTCTCATCTCCCGGTACAAAGTTCCCGGTATATGAACCATCATAGCATTAAACACAGTTTTTCGGTTCACTTTTGTACTTCTAACCCTCATGTGAGTGTTGACGGATCATAAGTCTAGGATTTGATCAACTGGTTGTCCCCAAATCATCGTCGATAGGTCACAAGTCAAGGATTAAAATTTTTATTCCCCCCAAGTATTTGACGATGGTTCACTAGTCTAGGACATAACAAATTTATTGCCCGCAAGTGACCTTCGTTAACACTCATTTGGGCTGGATTATTGTTTGGCCGAACCATCATAGCATAAATGGTAGCTTTTCGGTTCAGCTTCTGCTTCCAATCCTCAAAAGTCGCTTTAATCACCTTTGGTTCAGATTGTGCAGCGATGAGATATATTCTGTGATCTATAAAATGTTAAATCTAAAAACTGTAGATCACCACTTTCTCATCTCCCAACTTCAAAAGTTGGCGGGTTGACCATCATAGCTTCGCATTGAAGCGTATATCTGGCCAGATCTATCCTCGGCCCCCTAGTGATTTATTGCTTCAATTTTGAAGGGATATATCACTAGTGTAGGAAGGAAGATTCTCTTATCCCCAAGTGAGTGTCGACAAATCATAAGACGGGATTAAATTTGATATTTGTCCCCAATTGACTGTCGGTAGGTCACGAGTCTTGTGAGTGTCGATAAATCATAAGTCGGGATTTGGTCTAAATTTTTGCCCCCAGTTGATTATCGATTGGTCACAAGTGTAGGATTAGAGCAGTTTGATCCCCCCAAGTGTTTGACGATGGGTCACTAGTCCAGGACTGAAACAAATTTTTGCCCCCAAGTGATCCTCGGTGAACACTTGTTTGGGTTGCATAATTTTTTCTTCCATAATATATTTGCATAAAGCTTGGGAAAAAAATTGCACGACATGAAATATATGAATGCTAAGGAAAAATAACACTTATCTTGATTTTGTCGAGCAAATTTTGATTTTTGAATCAGCAAAGCTTGAACATATAGTTTTGTTTAATGTACCCCGATTGTTGTGATTGTTTTGGTGGCAGGTGCCTGTTGTAGAGAAAACATGTTCTATATGCGTCCCACAAGTTTAAAATGTCACTCCTTGCTATGTTTTGCTTTGTTGCTATTTTTTTTTGACAACTCTGTCACACATTTTTTCCAGGGCACTGCTGCTACTAATTTTTCTGCCTATATTGCTGCTCTACTTTTTCTGCGCATAGCTTTTCTTTTGTTCACTGATTTAATCAAGCTGATGCCTTGATTGTATGTTCTCCAAGTCTTTTTTTTGCATCTTCACCTTCTTTTTATAAATTGTTGCACCATGCTTTGTTTTTGACAGCCCAGTCTTAAATTATGGGCTCCTCTTGCCTTTTCAAAGAAACAGCCTCTTAGTATTTCATCTTCACTTTTGCTGTTGAATATATGGGCCAACACAAAAATTTTGATAATTCTGTTCTAAGTCCTCTGTTAGTAGCAAAGTCTTGTCTTTTTATTCCTCGAGTTTTACGCCTTTATCTGGTCTTGCATGCCTCATCTCTGATTTTCTGATGAAGTCATATTAAAGTACATTGCAGTTAACAGGTGAATGGCGGTAAAATAGTGTCATTCATTCCTTTTTCTCACTCTTTTTCCCATGTTCTATTGTGAACTTAACAAAACTGTCAGGTCCTTGCTGCATTTTTTTTCTTGCAGTTGTATACGCGGCTCTGCTTTGTTCGCTATTTTTTATGCCTTTAATTTGTTTGATTGCATTTTTTTTGTGGACATCCTCCTCTTGTGTCCCTGCACTTTTTCTTTTTTTTTTTGTGCTGCATGCTTTGAGCTTCCACAGTTGGAGATTCCTTTTTTTTAATCATGTTGTTCATGCTTTCGATCTTCAAAGAAATATGGACAAATATCCTCCTTTTGTGCAAATATTTACAATATCCACATTTCAGCAACAACAAATTTTTTATTTCTCATCTCTGCACCGAGCTCCTGGATTCACCATTGTAATTAAAACTTAAAAAAATCCTTGCGACTTTTCTATTTTCTGATGTTTGGCTGATTGGCTCCACCTTTTTCAGCATGCAGTACTTCCTTCTCTTCAAGAAATCCACGCATACCATAACATCGTGGAGTATTTTGAGATCAAATATTTATCTTCTAACATATTCGACTATCTATCTTCTTTTTTCTTTTTTGATTTGTGATGTAGGAGGATTTTCAGTATTAATCAAGGTTCATGACTCGCGAAAAGACAACAGCAAAATAAAGGCATGCGCACGCAGTTGAGGAAGCTTGATGGCATGAACACGCTGCTGAATGACATGACCATGCCAAATTGGAAATTATTGGCAGAGACTTTTAGCGAGAGGATGGGGAGATTGTGCATGACCATGCTTGATCCTGCATGATCACGCTTGCTTTTAATAAATATTTTATTTTAATTTGGATTTGTTTTATTTCTTTTTCAATAAGGTTTTTTTTATCCCAGCTATATAAACATCATCAATTGTATTAGATTATCATCGATTGAATTATAAAACCCTAGGAGTTTTTCTCTTATTTTCTTGTGGATTCAAGAACCCTTTGTGGATTCAAGGATTGCCTTGTGGATTCAAGGTTTTTAAGGATTTCTCGTGTAAGAGTCTTTGTAAGGATTAGCGCTTGCTTTTCATTGGCTTCCGTGTTGCGTCACCTTCACTTCAAAAGAACTCGACCTCGAGTTCTTATCAACAATAAGAACTGCATTTGCTAGCTGTTTATCTCGCCATGGTGGTATTTCAATAGGAAAAGGCCTTAGTAGAACTTTATACCCGAACTCCTCAACAAGATCAATATTTTGTAATGACAACACTTGAGTTAGGCCAATAACATCGTGATTAACCATTATCACACCATAAACCGCAAATAAAGATGAAATCAAGACACCTTTATCATTTGATGGATACACAATATATGCCATGTTATCATTCATGAGCTCAGTTGTCTTCTCCCTACTTTTATGACTTAAGTTCAAATCAAACTGATATGGTTTATACAATACATTCTGACAAAAATCCACATCATTCTTATCAAAACATATGGTATCCTTGTATTTTTCATCATCCAAATCAACAACATAATTTTTACTTACACTAATGTCGACCCACGGGTTGTTCCACCGAATTTTGAGTTGTAACAGTGTCTGAATAAAGTTTTGTTGTTCTTTGTCATCCACCAATATAGAAGTGCCTAAGGACAGATTGTGTACACCTTCAACATGTGATTCAACATCATTTGCATCTTCATAGACATTCTCAATATTTTCTTTGGTGTGCTCACATACATCCTCATTTTTATCTTCTTGTTTGACCATATCCTCTATCACAAAATCAGTAAACATAGAGCTTTCGTAACCCACTATCTCACACTCATCTTCAACTATTCCCACCTCCAAAAGACTGTCTTGTTTTGATTGAGAACATTCATCAAACACTGTTTTGATTGAGAACATTCATCAAACACATTATCAACGTGACAAGGATCATAAGGTTGAACTATATTGTAAAGCATAATGTAATATGTAATAGAGAAAATATATAACTCAACTAGGATAAAAGATAAAAAATATTAACTCTATACAGGGATCGTGAAAGTTGAAGAACAGACATCAACAAGGATCAAGTCGCTGAAAGAAATTCATTAACATGATCAAGCCTCAGTGACAGAATAAGATGTACAGATGGTTCAGTTGAAGGGCCAAAAGATTACAGTGGACTTAAAGACATGATACAAAGACCATGAGTGAATGTTAGTCGTCTGTGAACCAGACCAGTTGTACTAGGCGTCAACACTTCACAAAGGAATCGAAGTATCTAACTCAGAAAAACTGTTAAGAGGTATGATTGAGTTTAGAGCAATATTGATATCCTCCATTTTGGAAGCTGCATATTTAAGGATGTCAAAATTAAGAGGAAAATGAATAGTATTGAAAATCACTATTCATATGAATAGTAACCGAAATCACTATTCACATGAATAGTAACCGAAATCAATATTCATATGAATAGTACTATTCATATGAATAGTAACCGAAATTACTATTCATGAATAGTGACGAAAATTACTATTCATCCGGGTCCCACCTTCAAATGATTTTGCTGTGTTGAATATTTTGAAATTGAAGACAACAGCTTTTGAAAATGAAAAGTTCGGCAGAGTGGAAATTGAAAACAGCGGGCAGCTCATGCGTAATCAGTTACGTATATTAACTGCATAGTGACTTTCTATAACCTATAAATAGGCCTGTTGTATTTCATTTCAAAATGTACCTCAAAACACAACTTTCTATTCTCTCCCATATATCATCTCTGTGTAAGCTGCTAGACAGTCCATCTAGTAGGAAAGCCGGCTTAGCCCGTTTTCAGGAAGTGTCGGGTAGAAGGTCCTCGTGCCTAAACTATCCTTAGGAGTGTTTGATTTTGTAGCTGATCCATATATAGGATTAGATTGTGTAGAAAACCTCCGGGTTTTATCTATTTAAAGATATTTCCCACACAGTTGTGTTATTTCGATTTAGTATTTTTGATTTCATATCCACATCAAAAATCGAAATATTTTTAAATAACGTATTCAACCCCCCTTCTACGTTATTCCGGACCTAACAATTGGCATCAGAGCCACTCTGTTATTATACAACAGTTAAGATCCAAAAAGCTATACAATCATGACAGAAAAACACAAACTCCAACAACTACCAGATATGAATCAATCAGAGTTCCAATACTCAGGGCATCAGAATATCCCATATGGAAGGTGAAGATGGAAATGTTTCTGGAGGCTACAGATCCAGAGTACTTAGACAGAATCCATGATGGTCCACATAAGCCTACCAAATTGTCTGTTGTAGTTGCTGGAGAGGAACAGAAAACGATTCCAAAGCAGAAGAAAGACTACACCCCTGAAGATATCTCCTCTATTAGCGCGCAATGATGCCAAAGTAAGGCATTTATTACATAGCGCTCTTGACAATATTATGTCTAACAGGGTCATTGGATGCAAAACTGCTAAGGAGATTTGGGATGCTTTGGAAGTCAGATGTCAATGAACAAAAGCCATCAAAAAGAACAGGAGAACAATACTCACACAGGAGTACGAGCACTTTGACTCAAATACTGATGAGTCATTAACAGATATATATGACAGATTCCTGAAATTGTTAAATGATCTGTCACTGGTAGATAAGGAGTATAATCTTGAAGACTCTAATCTGAAATTCTTGTTGGCTCTTCCTGAGAAATGGGACTTAAAGGCCACTACCATCAGAGACAATCATGATCTGGAAAACATGTCTCTTGATGAAATCTATGGAATGCTCAAAACTCATGAGCTTGAGATGGAACAAAGAAGTAAAAGGCATGGAGGCAAGTCCAAGATAATTGCTCTTAAAGCTGAGGAAAAAGTTTCTAAAGAAGTTACTGTGAAAAAGAGTCAATCCAAGGGAAAGGCTCTTATTACAAGGTCTGATACTGAGTCATCAAACTCTGATGATAACACAAACTATGACAATCTCACAGACTCTGATAATGAGGGTAGTGATGCTGAGATGATACAACTTGCCGCCATGATGGTAAAAAACTTCAAGAAGATGGCTTACAAGAACTTCAAGAAGGGAAAGAAGTTCACACGAAGAGATTCAAATTTTGAAAAGAAGAATTTCAGAAAAGCTGATAGAAAGGAAAGCATGTCTGGGAAAATGGACAAGTCCAAGATCACATGCTATAATTGTGGTGAGAAAGGACATTTTGCACCTGAGTGCAAGAAAGCCAAAGTTGATAAAGGTCAAGCTTACATCACAAAGAAGAAGGACTGGGTTGATACTTCAGACTCTGAAGATGAGGTGAACTATGCCTTGATGGCAAATGCTGATAGTATCTCTGAAGCTACTGAGACCAAGGTACCTCATTCTACTCTAGCTTTTGATACTACTGATATATCTGAGTTAAGACTCTTTCTTAAAAACTTGCATGTTAGCTACAGAGATCAGACTTTAGAAAATGAAAGAATAAAATCTGAAAGTCTAGACCTTAGAAAGAGAAATGACTATCTAGAATTAGAATTAGTCCAGATGTTACAAATTCAGAAAGAGAGAGATGATGCTATTTTTGTTAAAACTGAATTATTGAAAAAGCATGCTTATCTTGAATCTGAAATTGCTAAAGAAAGAAACATTATTAAAACTTGGATTAACTCTGGGAAAACTACTCAGATTATCATAGAGAATGATTGTTGGAAAGAAGGTCTAGGTTACACTGATAAAAAGAAAACTACCAACCTAGAAGCTGAGACCTCTAAACCTGTATTTACTAAAAAGGTTGCAAAACCCAAACTTAATCATATGAGGTTTGTACCAAAATCTCACAAACCAAAACAGGATGAAGTCAAATCAGTAAATATTAGTTTTATGTCTCAGAAACAGCTTAAACACAAGATGAAGGAGTTAAAAAGAGTGAACAAGGTAAAAGAACCTAGGAAAAACAAAAATGGAAAGGTAGGCATCAATAAAAGCAACAACTATATGTCCATTCCCAATGCTCCTAGGAAGAAATGTTACAACTATGGAAATCCTAACCATCTTGCTACTTTTTGCAGGAAGAAGAAAAATATAAACTCTATACCTTCTAAGTCAGGAGTTAAGAGTGGTTCAGTTAGGTTTAAGCCACAGAATCCTTGTTTTCACTATGGCAATATTTGGCATTCTATTTATACATGCAAAGAGTATCATAATTTGTATTATGATTATTATGAAATTAAACCCTCTTTGAATAAATTCAAGATTGATTCTACATGTATAAATTCTGATAAAAAGAATGTTAGCACAAACTCTGATAAGACTTCTGCTGCAAAAGCTAACAAACTTAATAAGGCCAAAGGATCCAAGAAAGTCTGGGTCCTTAAAACTAATCATTAGTGGTTTTTGTGATTGCAGGGTAAAAGGAAAAATATCCTTGTTCTGGACAGTGGATGCTCAGGACACATGACTGGAAATAAAGCCACGCTATCAGAATTTGTGGAGAAAGCTGGCCCAAGTGTTTCTTATGGAGATGGCAACATAGGAAGGACTCTGGGATATGGCAATATCAAACTTGGGAATGTCATCATTGAAGCTGTAGCTCTAGTCTCAGGACTCAAATATCTACTAAGTGTGAGTCAAATCTGTGACAGAGGTTATCATGTGGATTTCTTTGAAGTACACGGTGAAGTTGTAAGCAAATCTACAGGAAAAGTTGTTCTGAAGGGATATAGGCATGGTAACATTTATGAAGCCAAGCTTTCAACAAACTCTGATGGCTCTGCAATCTGTCTACTGAGTAGAGCATCAATTGAAGAAAGCTGGGATTGGCACAAGAGACTTTCTCATCTGAATTTCAACAACATTAATGAGCTAGTGAAGAAAGATCTTGCGAGAGGATTGCCCAAATCAGTTTTTACTCCAGATGGCCTATGTGACTCATGTCAAAAGGAAAAACAAAGGAAAACTTCATTCAAAAGTAAGACTGAATCCTTAATTCTTGAGCCATATCACTTATTGCATGTTGATTTATTTGGTCCAGTAAATATAATGTCTATTGGAAAGAAAAGATATGCTTTGGTTATTGTTGATGAATACACCAGATATACATGGGTATATTTCATGCACAAGAAAGAAGAAACTGCATCAATCTTAACTGAGCAAGTCAGACAACTGGACAAAGGATCTAAGCATACAGTGAAAATCATAAGGAGTGATAATGGCATTGAGTTCAAGAATGCAGTCATGGAAGAGTTTTGTAAAGAAAATGGAATAAAGCAAGAATTCTCTGCACCTGGAACTCCACAACAAAATGGAGTAGTAGAGAGAAAGAACATGACTCTCATAGAAGCTGCAAGGACCATGCTTGATGAAGCAAAGCTGCCAACTTACTTCTGGGCTGAAGCTGTGCAAGCTGCTTGTTTCACACAGAATGCTACACTCATAAACAAGCATGGTAAAACATCATATGAGATGGTGAAAAATAAAAAGCCGAACCTGAAGTACTTTCACGTGTTTGGATGTAAGTGTTTTGTAACACCCCCAGATCCGGGGTAAGGGATTTGGTGGTTACGGTCTCAATATCCATCCACAAAACCAACATAATTTAAATTACAACCTTGCGACCAAAAACAACAACGTAAAACACACCCGTTATAGTCCTAGAGATGAAATCAGAGTAATTATCAAATATTATTAATCGCAAGATTTAGTTCTTACAACCCAAAAGGTTTACAATTAACCATTACATATTCTTTGCCATCCATTTGTATAGGCCATATAATAAATACATTTGATACCCATATGCTAACAACTAGCCTACCAGTAGCTGCCTCTTCAGTAATGGTAGCTATGACCTCAGCGGTTATTCCTCTGACGGCTGTCACATGCCTACGCTGTGTGCGCCTTGCACGGCCATCTGATCTAGCTATTTTTGTGATATAGATAAATAAAGCAAGGGTGAGCAATAACCCACCAAAAAGAATATAACTGAACAGTAATAATATATAACAGTTCAAAATATCTTTGATACCATATGCCATGCATTAACGAACGTAGTACCAATATAAGGTATCAGATGAAGTTACAAAGTAACTCAAAATATAATTATTCCATGGAAATATCTGCTATGTCAAAGATAAGCCAGATATTATCAATTTTCATAATAAAGGAACTTGCAGGAAGAATATTGCAATTCCAGTTCAAACACTTTTCAACCCTGCCAACAATGATAATGTTGCAGAAAATTTCCCAGTTTGGAAGATGAACTGATACGGGAGCATTGCCGCGCCAGATGCCCTAACGTTTACGATGATCAGTCGTATGTCATGCATCTCATCAGTCGTTCTCTACATGTAGAAGGTAGCTCCGACGGATTTACTTGTCTACCGCCCTCTGGAACTCCTCAGCCAACGGTTGGGCTATTGCTGGACCGGCGCCACTCGGCCACTTAAGCGTCTCATAGTTCGAATATCATCCATGACTCTGAAACGTAAAGTTCGTTCCCCTTTTCCCCAAGTATAACACTTGTTGATAGGACTCCACAAAGTAGTCATATCTAATTGGAAAGGAGAATTCACCAATATTTCCCAAGCTGATGCTTGTTAATGGATATAAACTTGTTCCATCAATCTTACCCCTCGAGCATTGAGAAGGTAACCAAAAGACTCATATCGATGTTTGAACGAATCAAGATGTGAGTGACAAGATAGTTTAGCAAGTATATGACCGGGCAGTCAAATAAATAGCAACTCTTAAGTGAGGTCCCCTTATGTGTTTTTGGAAGCTTGAGCGAGTATTTAAATCTTCTTATAAGATAGATTTAAATAAAAATAGAGTTTTTGGGACCTCCCCTTGATAAAATAGTCATAAAAAGAATCTGAAATATTTTACATAATATATGAGGGTGACAGATAATCTTTGAATAATATAAATCATTATAAAAAGAATTTAAATAAATATTCCAAGAATATTTATTAAATCAATAATAATTAAGGAATATGATTAAATAATAATATTGCTCGTAAGTAATCCTCGAATGAATATATTGAATTATTTACTAAATAAATCTCTTCTTAAATGAATATTCAAAACTAATATTCATTAATTAAATAAACTCAAATAAATATTAAAAATAATATTCACTAAATAAATCAAACCTTAAATGAATATTTGAAAATAATATTCATTTAATAAATAATATTCTAAAGGAATATCCAAATAATATTCTTTTAGTAATCAAAACTTTAAAGGAATATTCGAAATAATATTCCCTAAGTAAATAAAACTTCAATTGAATATTTTAAAATAATATTCATCAAGTACATAAAATCTTAAATGAATATTTGGAAGTAATATCCATTAAATAACCAAACTCTAAATAAATATTCGAAATTAATATTCATTTAAATAATTAAAGCTCAAATGAATATTAAAATAATATTCAGAAAATAAATAAACTCGGATGAATATTCAAAATAATATTCATATAGTACTTCTCGATTGAGATAATGTTCAAATAACATTCCTCGAATAATTTCCAAGTAATTAATACTTTATGGAAATATAAATAATGTTCATAAATAACAACCCTCAAAATGAATACTAATCTGTCGCTGAAATCCCTCCGGGTTTCCACGACTATCTCTATATCTCAAAGTACCGACTCCCGGTCTATATTTAAATAATGAATATCATACGCCCTTCACTAAGGGTCTTGACACAACAATCCGGCTTATAACTGGTAATTCATATCTAGTCTATAGGCCAATATCAATTCAGGGAACAAGTATTCCAATTTACTTTGAAAACAAGCATGCATGCTATGACATATGTAAACAGAATCATATATATATTATCACAACAACAGCTTCAAAGTTTTGAAGACTTGCCTGGTAATCCTGTAGGGGTAGTGTGCCTCGGTCAATCAGGTGATCTATCAATAGTCACAATATCCGAGGTTAATCACTTATACTTTTAAAAAAAAAGGCTAAGTAAGTACTTTACTTAGATTAAATCGTGTTTTCGATTTATCTCGTTATGTATCCCCTAGCATGACTTTCTATTCAAATCGCTATAACCCGACACTCGTTCTTTATCAAGGCATATCATTAAGCTCACACTTGGTATATACTTATGTCACAAAAGTGCTAGGGTCGATCGTTTACGAACCAAGATTTATACCTCGAGTTTTATCGTCCGTTTTCTAAGTTATAGCCAAAGTTATACTTTTAAGGGGTTCGTTTGCGTTTAACCTCGATTCGAACTTTTTTATAAAATCGGAAAACGATCCGTTTGACATGTGGTTTTCTTTCACACCTTCCTTTCTACCTCTAATATTTAATTATCATGATTTGCCACTGAATAACATAGTTTACGAGGGTTCAATTTCAGTTACGAAATTTCGATTACGGTTTCGAACCACTTTTACGAATTTAATCATAATTCCTAAACCGTAAGTCCGTTTGTTTCGATTCTTGCACCAAAACGATCTATGGCTCGAGATCTACAAGGGTATGTCATATACTTATCAAGTCCAGAAAATTATACCAACTTTTATGCATGAATTCCTAAGGCCTAACGAAAATCTTGCATTACGACGGCTATAAGTCGAACGTTTCTAAATTTTTAAATCACGATCCTACATCAACCAAGCCACACCGGGCATACATACACTATAATCAGTCCATAAGCATCTGATTTCACCATCATATGCATCATTTTACTTAGATTAACTACACCACTAACTAATCATGCTTACATGCTAATAATAACACCATAATCATCAATAATCTAAAACCACCAAGAATATTCATAAAACTTAAAGTATGATCTAGGGTTCATGAGAGATTTACCTTCCTTGGAGAGTGTATATGAGTCTAACAAGCCTTGATCTAGTGCTTAGAACTCCTTACAACCTTAAACTAGCAAGAATCATCAAGAACATAATTAGTGATTTTCGGATCTGGTATAACTCAGTGGAAAGATCATGAAAAACGAGGGCCTTACTGAGGTTTTATGGATGAGGCTTCTAAAGGATAGTTGTAGAGCATCTAACCAGCTTTCCAACAAGCTAAAGAACACCAAATTCCATTGAGTAATGAAGGCGATATGGCCGTTTGAAAGTCGTCACAGAAACTGTCAAGGATTCTGGGTAGCTCGGTTATCCATCTTGGGGAGGCGATTTGACTAGGCTACACTCATTAGAATGACATGAAATTTTAAGATAATGATCTCCATACTATGAGGGATCTGTGGTAAAAATTTGGTGATTTTATCGTGGATAGAAATGGAGATATGAATTTTCTTTTCATGGGTGTTCTTGCTTGGCAGTTTGAAAGAGTTGTGTTCTTGCCTTGTTCTCTTGCACTATCTCATCCAATCTTGCATTATTGCTATGCCAAAATAATATCTTGGTCATAAAGTGGCTTTAATAAAGGTGTTATGTCATGGATGAGGTATTTGGATGGACAAGTGTTGGAGTTTCAGTGATAAGATGAGAAAGTGTTGCTAAGTACTAGTTTGATTCTAATGGTGCTAGTTCCTCTTGTAACTAACTTGATTACTTGCTCTTAACCATTAGCACATGCATTCATCTAGCTTTCCTGATTGCTCTTTTGTTCGGTGTTCGCTCAATTCATTAATCGTTCGAGGGAATATCTCAAGGATTTCTAGTTAGGGTTTTACCGGAAACCTTCTTAATAATAATACTAACATTCTCAATCCTCCTTTATAAATCTTGAATATAAATTCCTTAAATCCTTTTAATAAATCTTTAAATCCTTCAGTGTCTAGGGAAAATCTCGGAGAAAATAAAAGTGCTATTTTTCTGAATCCGATGTCGTTTACATACACTTATTTCGCCACTGGATCATGAATACGAACTCAGAAATCCATTCTGAATACTTCTATATAGCGTCGTCTAATAATATTCTCATTTCCACCAAAAACACTATTCATTGCTTATTCTCTTTTTATTCCTTATTGATAGGTGGATTTTATATCCATTATTCACCTTCCGTTTGGACTTAAAACGTTTGTAAGTTCTCAAGTTTCGTTGTAATTTGATTTGTTTTTGCTCTAATTGTGTAGGTTGCATGTTGACGGCATCTTGGAGTTTAAACGAATTAATGGTGGTGTTTGTTGTTGAGCAAAGAATGCAAGTTGTGGAAGAATTGCATAGCAAGAAAGATAATTTAGTGGTAGAGGAAATTGAGTTTTCCAGGGGGTCACAGGCGCCCTACCGCGCATGCAAGGCGCAGGAGCGCGGCCTGGGCTGATGTCATCGCACATAATGGGAGTCACAGCGCGCAGCAAGCTTCATCAAGTGTGCATTCCAGGCCCTAGCAGGCGCAGGAGCGCGCAAGACCAGAAAATCCAGGAGAAGCGGAGCGCAGGGGCGCCCAAGTGAGCGCAGGGGCGCTTCACTACAAGAAAACAGTAAATAGACATCACACTTTAGACATCAGTCGTAAATGCCGCTGATGTTAAAAGATGTAATAACATCATCCCGAATTAAACTGATGTCTTTGTTATTCGTAGACATCACTCTTTTTAAAACTGATGTCTAAAGTCACTCTTTAAAAAAATTAAAAAACGCGCGGCCCATTATGTTTTCCCCCTTAGTGAAATTTTCACCCCCAAAATCAAAATTCCCCCCCTTAACCAAATATTATCCCCGCCCAAGCCCATACAGTACAATTATTGAGCCTCTCAGACAAATTATAAAAAAAAATATCTAATTTAACAAAAATATTCAGACAAACACACTCTCTCTCTCTCGACTCTCTCTCGACTCTCTCTCGACTCTCTCGACTCTCTCTCACTCTCTCGACTCACTCTCTCGACTGAAACTCACCACCACAAACTCACCTCGGTACCACTCACCACCATAAACTCACCTCCGGTACCACTCACTACTCTACTCACCACTGCTCTCTACTCACAGGCCACTCACCTTCGGTACCACTGCTCGTGTTGAAATTGGTAAGAATCGGTAATACTCTACACGAATAAGGTCTCCTCTGGTATTTCTAGGGTCTTCTCGATCTATTGAGAGCTTCAATTTGAGGGTTTTTTCAAGTCAAAACCCTAATTTCTTAATTTTGGGCTTTTTAAATCAAAACCCTAATTTCTTAATTGTGTGTTTTTATTTACTTGGATGTACTACCCTAATTGTTTTGAATGCATTCTTTTTACAGGACCTCATTCACTTGGTTGTGGCTGTTCGTTAGGTAATTTTAATTTTTGAATTTCTTATTTGAATTTCTGATATGTGTTATATCATATGATTATTTGTATGTTATTTAATTGGATGCATGTTGTTATTTGTTTATTTTATTGTTGGATTTTTGGCATGTCATCTAACAGTGCTATTGTTTGAGTACTACTATTTTTCCGACATAATCGACCAAGAGAAAGTGAAAGTTGTTGTGATTTTCTATTGGTCAATTTCAAATTATATGAGTTGGATGTATTTTAGTTTCATACCTTGTTAATTATTTTATTGCTGGCTGGAGGTTTATGTTTTAGTTTTCGAATTTTACGAAAACCTTAAATATTGTCGTTTGAGTTTTTATTGTTTGGCTGATATTCAGGGATATTTTTTGGTTTGCGAAGAAGAAAGGATAGTTCCTAGCTGTTGTTCACGGTGTTGACCTAGTGCTTCTACTAATTAAGAGGTACTCCCGCTCCCTTTCTTGTTTATATAGCGACTTTTTCTGCTTTGTGTATTTGATTGTCATGATTGCTTATTCCAGTGCTCCGTTCTTTATTAGAACTCAAATAGTATATGGTAGCTGTACTTTCTCTATTTGCCATGTACAAATTTGAATTATAGAAATTGCATGCCTTTAGTTAAACGTTAATTACATGTTGCCTGTTATTATTAATTTAGATTAAAGATTTGTGTTCCTTTTCTTTTTCTTATGTCTATCATGTCCTATTTGTGATTATTGCTAGATATTATATGTCATACGTCCATTTTGATTAATATAAACTATTGGATTTTTATTATATGGATAAGGCTACAATAAAACTATTATAGATCAGAATACATAATAAGTAATCACTAGCTATAATTATACTAAAAACTTGATTGACATACCAGGTCGTTGGAAATTAAATGGATAAGTCTTGGATAAAAGCGGATAGGGATTCATTGCAATATGAAATTGGAGTCGAAAACTTTTTGATATTTGCTGAGGATAATGCTAAAAACCCAAAGAAAATCCCTTGCCCATGTGCACGCTGCGTTAACTTCAAGAAATATTCTATCAAAATAATCAGAGGTCATCTATATGAAGCGGGTTTTAGTTTAGGGTATTATGAATGGATTTGGCATGGAGAAGAGGTTGTTAAAAGTACCAAGTCATCAGTTGGTAGTACTTGTCCTCCCTCGAAGCCCACACTAAATTCAGAAACATTTAACGTATGTGAAGCAGCCTATAATAAGGAAGATTTCGATAATGAATCAGATGAGTTTAAGAGATTTGTTGCCGATGCGGAACAACCTCTGTTCGAGGGAAGTGAGTGCACTAAACTTGAGTCAGTGTTAACACTACATAATTGGAAGGCTAGGTTTGGAGTTAGTGATAAGGCCTTCACTAATCTGCTTGGATCTATTGGCTCTTTTCTTCCAAAAGATAACATGCTTCCTGCTAATATGTATGAAACAAAGAAAACCTTAACTGATTTAGGACTCGAGTATGTTAAATTCCACGCTTGTCCAACTGACTGCGTATTATACAGGGGTCCAATTCTCGAGTCTTCTTCTGAGTGTCCCAAATGTGGTCTCTCTCGCTGGAAAGTTGGGAAAGATGGAAAAATTAGGGTTAATGTGCCAGCCAAGGTTATGTGGTATTTTCCGATAATCCCCAGATTTAAACGATTGTTTAAATCTGCTTCTACTGCTAAATTAATGAGCTGGCATGCAGATAATCGATCTGAAGATGGGAAGATGTGTCATCCATCTGATTCTCCTTCTTGGAGAAATGTAGATTACAGGTGGCCTGAGTTTAGTAGGGAGGCTAGAAATATACGCTTAGGATTAGCGGCTGATGGTATAAATCCACACAGTAATGGATTAAAAAACCGGTACAGTTGTTGGCCAGTTATGTTAGTAATATATAATCTTCCTCCATGGTTATGCATGAAGAGGAAGTTTATCATGTTATCAACATTAATTTCTGGCCCGCATGAGCCTGGTAATAATATTGACATATATCTACACCCACTGATTGATGATTTAAAAAAATTATGGGAGGAAGGGGAACCGAACGTGTACGATGCGCATACAAAATCTTTTTTCACCTTAAGGGCAGTTCTGATGTGGACAGTAAATGACTTCCCAGGATACGCAAATCTGTCGGGCTGCATCAATAAGGGTTATAAGGCTTGTTCAATATGCGGCGATAAAACTGTGGCTAAATATTTAAGTCATAGTAAGAAAATGTGCTACCAAGGTCATCGTCGGTATTTAGATAATGATCATCCTTTTAGGAGGCAGAGGGCATCTTTTGATGGAGAACAAGAATTTGGTCATGCACCTGAATCGCTTAGTGGAGAAGAAGTGTTGGCGCAACAACAACAACTCAAATTCAGTTTTGGGAAGGGGGGGAAGTCAAAAAAGGTGGAATCTGCATGGAAAAAGAAATCGATTTTTTTTGAGTTAGAATATTGGAAGTTTCACCACGTTCGTCATTGTTTAGATGTTATGCACATCGAGAAGAACGTGTGTGATAATTTAATTGGGACACTTCTTAATATGAAATACAAGACTAAAGATAGCACTGCCTCTCGTCTTGATATGGTTGAGATGGGATTAAGGGCTGATTTAGCTCCTCAAGTAGGTGAGAAAAGAACATACTTGCCTCCTGCCCCTTTTAATTTATCCAAGAAAGAAAAAAAATTATGTTGTCATCATTGTCCAATATAAAACTCCCATATGGACATGCATCAAATATTAGAAATTGTGTATCAATGACTGATCTAAATTTGAATGGGATGAAGTCCCATGATTGTCATATCCTCCTCCAACAGTTACTACCAGTTTCTATTCGTTCTGTGCTTCCAAAAAATGTTAGGGTTAGTATCATAAGATTGTGTTTTTTTTCAACTCTTTGTGCAACAAAGTTGTGGATGTGTCGAAATTGAGTAAACTACAAGCAGATCTGATTTTGACCCTGTGTGAGTTGGAAAAAATATTCCCTTCATCATTTTTCGATGTTATGGTACATCTCACTGTCCATTTAGTAAGGAAATTGCGTTTATGTGGACCGGTTTTTTATAGATGGATGTTTCTATTTGAACGATTCAATAAAATATTGAAGAGTTATGTAAGAAACCGATTTTATCCGGAAGGTTGTATAGCTGAAGGTTATCTCAAAGAAGAATCAATAGAATTTTTCACTGAGTTCTATAGTGAGAGTAGTAGAACTGCTGGTCTTCGGAAAGATGAAGACAACAATTCTGGTCCAATAGGTGGTGTGACAATGAAGTTGGTACCAGAAAAAGAACGAGATGAAGCGCATCTTACAGTCCTCCTCAACAACACTGAAGTGGAACCATATGTTATGTAAGTAACATTTTTAAAAGTATATTTTTAAGTTTCAAAGTTCTTTTTCATGCGGTCTAATCTTATCTGATTAAATTGTCAGGTTGCATAAGAAATATTTGGAAGGTATTTACCAAGGGAAAAAAAAGAGTGCACAGTGGCTATTGGGATAGCACAATCGACAATTTGCTGATTGGTTTGAACAAAAAGTTAGTTTACATTCTTTCCTTTTTTTATTAATTTTTTCTGTAAGCAGTCATGTTTTTAATTGAAGTCAACTTATATGCATTGTGACTTTTACGTGCAGGTAAGTACAGAAATGAGGGAGAATTCCGAAGCCGTTTCTGGAACAATAAGATGGTTGGCAGGAAAACCTTCATTTTCAGTGTTGACTTACGAAGGTTATGTTGTTGACGGGGTCCGATACCACACAAAACAGCAAGATAATGCAAGGGTAGTTCAAAACAGTGGTGTGTCACTAGTTGCTAGGACAGTCCAAGTCTCTAGTGCTAAGGATATAAATCCTATAGAGACTGATTTAACATTTTATTGGGTTATCGAAGAAATATGGGAGTTAGATTACCACGCATTCAAGGCCCCTTTGTTTTTGTGTACATGGGCAGCAAGTGAGAGAGGTATCAAGTCCGATGATCTTGGTTTCACGCTTGTGAACTTCAATCGACCAGGTCACAAAAAGGACAAATATGTCTCTGTTGACCAAGTCAACCAAGTCTTTTATGTTGAGGATCCAGCTGATGCTAATTGGTATATTGTGCTATCGTCGACAAATCGAGACTATCATGATGCGTATAATGAAGATGCCCCGGAAGAGACCTCCTGGAACCCTCCTCCATTCTGTTCTAATATCCCTATATGCGACCCAACTGATTATGATGATGCAAGTGTCAGCAATAAAAGACAAAATGTTGAAGGGATTTGGGTGAAAAAATCATAGGTCATAGGTGCCTAGTCATATGTTTAGTGCCTAGCAATTTAGTTTTAATTTGCTTCCACTTTGTAGTTGTTCATGATATTTTTAATTACAATTGTCTATCATTTTGCTTATCTCTGATTTTTGCATATTTTCAGTGATAATTAACTGATAATTTTGCATATTTTCCATGATATTAACTGATTGCATATTAAAATTGTTTCATTTTGCTTCTCTGATTTTTGCTTCTCTGATTTTTGCATATTTTCAGTGATAATTAACTGATAAGTTTTTACAGATTGAAGGAAAGCAAGAGAAATGGCACCGAATAAAAAGCAAAAGAAAACAAAAAAGGCAGGCTCGGATAAGGTTACCACTAAACAGCTGGAGATCGAGGTCAAAGAAGCGAAAACTCATGACTCACAGACAGCTGAAGCATCAGAACATCAACAGGCCAACTCTGAACAACCCACGGTTACTACAACCGACACTGTTAGATCAAAGTCTAAAGGTAAGCGTGGTGTATGCGCAATGTACAAAGTGGTTGTGAAGAAAGCTCGCGGGAAAAAGACTAAAGTCACATTCAATGATTGGGGAATTGCTGATGGTGAAACTAGGGCGCGATTGCAGTCATATATTGGAATGTTGGCCAGGACTACGATTCCAATCGATATTACTAGTTGGCCAAATGTGGATCCTGAATTAAAATCAAAGGTTTGGCTAGATCTTCAGGTGCTCTAGCATTTGTAAATTTTACATTTTACTTGTGTTCTCTATTTTTACATGTGTTGTTAATTTCTCGTATTTAAATTTCTCATTTTACTTGTGTTTTATCCAGTCTACATTCAAAGTGAAACCACATTATGAGCACTTTGTCCTAAAGTCTGCTGATTTGACGAGGAAGTTTGTGCGGCCATATGTTGGACAGAAGGCGATATTGAGTAGGCCCCCACAGCAATATGCTTTTGTTAGTAAGTCAACCTGGAAAAGATTTGTGAGGCAGAGGACTGATCCAAAATGGGAGGTATGAATTTATTTTATAGTTTTATTTTGTATTCGATAATTCTATTCATTTTATATTCTGCACCTGTATATATGATATGTAATTCTATAATTTTGTTTTTAGGAAATACATGAAGAGCATAGTGAAAGAGTTTCTCATCGAAAATATCATCACCGCTTGTCAAGAAAGGGTTATATTGGTTTAAAAGAAGATGAAGTAAGAACTAAGTCAATATTGTCTTGTTGAATAAAAATTTAGAATGAATTTTTATATTTTGCTTCATTTTCAACAGATAAAAAGTGGAAAGTTGGAGCCGGGAGTTGAACCTGATAGAGCAATTTTTTGGAAAAAGGCTCGTAAGCGAAAAAATGGCCAAGAGGTTGAAGATGTAGATGAAGAGTTACAAGGTGCATGCGATACAATTGTAAGTCTTCTGTTATATTGGCATACTAGTAGGGCATCATTTATAATTAATATGCTTTTAGGCTCTTTGTAATTTGGGCTAATTATTTTCATATTAATAGGATACTTTGTTGGAAAAGAAAGAGAAGGGTGAAATACAATTTTATGGAGCTGAAGATGTTTTGACTACGGCTTTGGGGAGTCTTGAGCATTCTGGTAGGGTCCGTGCTGTTGGAGGGTACATCACTCCAAAACAGTTTTTTAATTTGCCACGAGAGAAGAAAGTTCGAATAACGAAGGAAGAGTTGATGGCCCGTGATCGTCAAAGGGATGAAAAGACGAAAGCTCTTGAGGCAGAGATTGCTGAGCTGAAGGCATTGATTACTTCCAGCCAGAATCATCACTCCCCAATGCAGTCTGAAAAGGCAAGTTTCCAGCCAAAAAACAATCAGCCTGCTGCAGTTGTGCTAGAGCTTGATAAGGACTGTGTTCCTACAGATGCTCCCCCTAGGCCTTCACCTCCTGGAAATTTGGTAGATTAATCGATAGAAGGATAATTTAATTCTATAATTTAGTATTTTATTTTATTGCTTAAGCTCTATGAATTGATGATTTCTTTTTTCCTTAGTATTTTTATTTGTTCATTTAAATATTGTAGGGAAACAGAATGTGTGACCTATATGTCGAGAGGATAGAGAACAAGGTTGCATTTGGCATGGTGTATCCTCGCGAGGCTGGGGGAAAAGTCCATGGAATTGATATACCACTTGGACATCAGTGTGTCTCTGTCGATGGCATCATCAAACCAGATGCCTTGCTTCCAGTGCCGATCCGTGGTGAATTGGAGATAGTCCGCGATGCACTTGGCTCTTTTTTAGCATGGCCTGAGGATTTAATAAGCTACACAACTACTGAGGTATAATTTACTATATGTGGTCTGAAATTGAAATAAAAATGGTGCTTGTGAGGATATTACAAATGAAATTGTTTTAAAAAATTTTATGGTTTGATGATCTACAGATTAAGAAAAAAGAAAGGGTGCGACCAAGTGGAGAAAACAAAAACAAGAATGATGAGTTGCAGAAATTGAGGGCACAGTTCTTACATGCAAAACCAAGTACAAAAGTGCCGAAGGGCTTTAACTTACTGTATAAACATGTAACCAGCTGGATGGAAACTGCTGGGCTTTCGATACAGGTTGACTGCAAGTCAGAAGTGTTTGGGCAAGAAAAGACAATTTATTTGTTACATGAGAATGTTTTGGCGTTGTTGGAGTTTGATATGCTAGGGCAAGCTGTAATTTCAGCTTACATGGCGTAAGTTACAATTTTTCTTTTTCTGATATGCATTCTAATGTTAGTATTTTTCCAATTGCATGTCTCTACTTCTAATGTTGGTATCTTTTTTTGGTAGGCATTTGCATGATGAGATAAGTGGAAGACCAGAACTGGCAGAAACATTTGCTTTTATTCACCCTGGATCCTTATATAATTTGAATGCTGATTTTGAAGCTGGAATTGTTGAGCGCTTGAAAGAGGGCAACCCGGATCGGCTGTTCTTTTTGCCGTATAATCAGGAGTAAGTTCTAGCTTAAATTAAGTTACGATACTAAAAAACTGGATAGAGTACTAAAAATCTGTCTTTGGTATGTTTTTTTTAATGAAAACAGTATGCATTGGATTTTGGCTATTATATGGGAAGGTGAAATTTATTTTCTCAATCCACTCCCTCACCCAACACAGTTTACATTACTAGAACTAGCATTATCAAGGTAAGGGCAGTGAAATTTTGGACACAGTTTTCATGATTTTCTGTGTACATTGGATCAGTTTTTATTTTTTATGCAGGGCAGTGAAAACTTACAATTGTGAAACTGGTAGGGGCAATCGGAAGCCGGCCAAGGCAAAGTTTCTGAGTGTAAGTACTTTTACACTTCAACACTTCAACTCAGTTCTAGTAAATTTATTTTTCTGATGCATTTTATTTTTTGGAATTAATAGGGATCCCCCAAGCAACCCGGTGGTACTGAATGTGCTTAGGTGTAATGCGCTACATGAAAGAAATTATCAGTGATACAAAATTGACTTTTGCTACAAAGGTGTGCGTCTTTGTGTTTAATTGTGTTTCTGATGCATTTTAATTGTGTTTGTTTCTGATGCATTTTAATTGTGTTTGTTTGTTGCCTTTAGTGGCTGCCGAAGACTCGAACGACGTACACCGAGGCCGAGCTTGATGAAGTACGTATCCAGGCTCTCAAGTTCATCCAAGACAAGATCTGATAGTTTCTAGTAGGTCTCTTTAAATTGACGTAAACATTTGGTTAACCGCTTGAATTGCTAGTTCTGCGCTTTTGGTAATCTGTCTTGGAGACATATATTAATTCAAGCTGTTATGCTTTTTATGTTTACTTTTGGTTGCGCACTTAGTTAATTCTAGTGCCCAGTGATGTTTGGTATCTTGTTAATGGAACAGATACATTGTTGGTGTATTTTGTGACTGGTTTAATCTAAATGCATGGTTGGATATATTGTGAATGGTCCAGTTTTTTATTTTTTGGTATGCATTAAAAGACAACGGTTTATTTAGTTGCACTCAGAAACTAATGTCTAATTGTAACAAAGACATCAAAAGTTTTACAAAATAATGATTTCTAAAACAATTATATACATCACTTGTTTCTACGGTGTCTGATGTCTAAAAAACAATTAGAAATCACTTTTATAAGTAAAATCTGATGTCTAAGGGATACACATAAATGAGTTTTTTTCAGAAAGACCTGATGTTTATACCTACATTAGACATCGGTCTAGGATGATGTCTAAGGTCACTATACACTTCGGTTTTTTTAAAAATGAAATTGATGTCTATAAGAGCATTAGACATCAGTCTAGAGTGATGTCTAAGCTAACTATAGACATCACTTTATCTGCTAAAATTATGATGTCTAATATCGGAAAAGACATCTTTTTCAAAGAAAGAAAGTGATGTGTATGTGAAAAATAACTTAGTTTATTATATGTTTTCTAGAATATAAGGCATGCAAGTTGTTTATAAAATTAATTATATCTAACCTATTTTGTAGAACAACTGATGTGTATTGAATGAAAAACTGATGTCTATGTTAGCATAGACATCGGTTTCTGACTGATGTCTAGAATAGACATCTCCCACCTAGACATCACATCCAAAATAACATAGACATCGGCCAGAAACTGATGTCTATTGACCCTTTTCTTATAGTGCTTACCTCAGTTTTTAACAGCTTTCTCATAGCTTTTGTCGGGTCAAAGCAGTTAGGCCCATTATGTTTAGGGCAGTTATATATATGTCGAAAACCCTAAAAACAGATCTATCTTAATGAGTAGCAGTTTTTTCTCATATTCTCTATCAACATTTTCATCTATTTCTTAGAAACAATTTCAAGGAAGAATCTCCAAGCTAGTGACAAGCAAGGAGTAATCTTTTGAACTTTGTACTCTTCTATTTTGGGGATTTATTTCTAAACCTTATTTCACTCTTCTTTTATTATTTGTTGTTTTAGAATTATGTTATCAATTGAACCCATGATGGTACTTAGTTCAATTATGAACTAAACACTTTCATGGGGTTCTAATGGATTGTTTTGTGGATTCTAGTAGTTGATAGTCTTGATAATATATGCTTGTGGTTTATACTAAGGTTACCTAGCATGGTTGTGTTAATTAATATAGATGCGTAGCTATCATCTATTTTGTCAATCTCTAATGAATGCGAAAGTGGATTTAGAGATTAGGGCTTGCCATGTTAGCATAGGCTTATGACGACTTCTCCGCATTTTGGTAGTATAGATTCAAAAGAACTTACTCCCCTATGTAGTTGCTAATGGAACTTGTGATTAAATCGATTGTATCACCCAATCTCATAGACATATAGTGATTTGGATATAATTGATGTCCGTAATTTTTCTATCTTAATTGTAGATGATTTATGGTTTGGTGTGGGTTTATTGAAAGATAGCTCATACTTCTTTAGTGTTCCTGCTAGTTCCTTAATAACCACATTGCATTGAATCTTGACGGTTAATCTAGATGAAGCAATTCATGAAGTTTGAACCCTGTGTTTCTCTCGTATAAGTAAAATCACCTTAGTAAGTTTTTAGTAGTATAATCTAGATAAAAAACCAAAATTTGATAATTGTTCAAGCATTAAGAAGTAACCATACACTGTTGCATAGGTATTAAATTGGCATTTACACCTTGTCTCTGCGGAACGAACTCTACTTATCACTTGCTATTTGTGATCGTGTATACTTGCGTGTTTACAAGTCAACAAGTTTTTGGCACCGCTGCCGGGGACTTCGGTGTTAATTGTAGTTTATGTGCTTGTCAGCAGTGGTCGTTATAGATTACTGACTTGAAATTCTTTTTGTTTATTTATTATCTTGTGTCTTTCTGCTCTTTGTACTCAGGTACTTGAACGTGCATGCTAACACGATCTAAAGCTAGAGCTCAAGCGGAGTTAGAAAAACTAAGCGAGACAATCCTACTACCGGAAGAGGTTACTCTTTTCGGGATGGACGAGGCTAATGCTAATGCTAATGTTAATGCTAATGCTAATCCACCGGTACAACCGAAGGCACTCATGGAATATTCTAGGCCAAAGATCAATGATATACAGTCTAGTATCATCAGGCCAGCTATCGCAGCGAATACCTTCGAGATTAAGCCTGGTACTATCCAAATGGTGCAGAACACAGTGCAGTTTGGGGGTGGTGTAACAGAGGATCCTAATATGCACATTCGAAATTTTATCGAAATTTGTGACACCTTCAAATTCAATGGTGTTTCTGATGATGATGTGAAGCTGAGACTCTTTCCCTTCTCTTTAAGGGACAAAGCCAAAGGTTGGTTACATTCTATACCGGCTGGGTCCATCACTACTTGGGACGAGCTTGCACAGAAATTTCTCTCGAAATTCTTTCCTATGGCTAAAACAGCTGCCATCAGGAATGCTATTGCTCAGTTTGCTCAGGCACAGGGTGAGTCATTGTGTGAAGCTTGGGAGCGTTATAAGGAGATGCTCAGGAAATGCCCCCATCATGGAATGCCAGAATGGATGATCGATCATAAATAGCTTCTATAATGGACTTGGAAGTCAATCTAGGCCTATGGTAGATGCTGCTTCTGGTGGAGCGTTGTGGGCTAAAAGCTATGAGGAAGCCTATGATCTGATTGAAATGATGGCTGCGAATGAGTACCAAAATCCTTCGCAGAGACTGCAACTAGCCAAAGTAGCAGGAGTTCTTCAAGTTGATACCGCTACTGCTCTGTCAGCTCAGTTAGAAGCTCTGAACTTAAAGGTGGATTCTTTGGCTAATCTTGGGATGCAACAGGTAGCTAGCATCTGTGAGCTATGTGCAGGTGGACATGACACTCGTCAATGTGCCATATCTAATGAGTCAGCTCAGTTCGTGAGCAACTTCCAAAGGCCACAACAGTCAGTTCCTAACACATATCATCCGAACAACAGGAATCACCCTAACTTTAGCTGGAGTAACAGTCAGAACAATATGCAGCAGTCATCTTACCCTCCTCCCAACCAGCAGTTTGGGGGTAGACAGTCCAATCCTTCGGGAATGCAACAGCAGTATGTGCCGAGGCAGCAATATCAGCCTCCAGGATTTCAGCAGCAGTCAAGTGAGAAATCTGAACTAGAAGAATTGAGAGCGATGGTCAAGAGTCAAGCAGTATCACTTCAGAGTCAGGCTTCTTCTCTCAAGACTTTGGAAAATCAGATTGGGCAACTTGCAAATGCCCTTCTCCATAGACAGCAAGGAAGTCTGCCGAGCAACACAGAACCTAATCCAGGGAAACAGGATGGCAAGGAACAGGTACAAGCTATTACTCTACGATCAGGAAAAGTCACAGGGGGAACAGGAGTGGAGCAGAATTCAGAACATGCAGAACAAGAGGATGTTGCAATAAAGGAAAAACAACCACTCCCTCAATTGGCCAAGCAGTCAGTTCCTTCAGAGGCTAATCCTCCAGTCTATCCGCCTCCACCATTTCCTCAAAGGGTTCAGAAACAGAAGCTGGATCAACAATTTGGCAAATTTCTGGAGGTATTTAAAAAGTTGCATATCAACATCCCATTTGCTGAGGCTTTGGAACAAATGCCTAGTTATGCCAAATTTATGAAGGGAATTCTCTCGAAGAAGTTAAAGCTAGCCGATTTCGAGACGGTTGCATTGACTGAGGAATGTAGTGCAATCTTGCAACAAAAACTACCTCCAAAGCTTAAGGATCCAGGGAGCTTCACCATTCCCTGCACTATTGGTAATGTGTCGTTTAACAAATGTTTGTGTGATCTTGGTGCAAGCATTAATCTGATGCCTCTCTCGGTCTTCATGACACTTGGACTTCCCGACCCAAAACCAACCAATATCTCCTTGCAGCTAGTTGACAGGTCAGTTACATATCCGCATGGAATCGTGGAAAATGTCTTAGTCAAAGTGGGTAAACTCATTTTTCCCGCCGACTTCGTCATCTTGGACTTTGAGGAAGACAAGAACATCCCTATCATCTTGGGAAGGCCCTTCTTGGCCACTGGTAAAACATTGATTGATGTTCAGAAAGGGGAGCTGACTATGAGAGTGCATTGTTCTTCTTGGCCCTTCTTGGCCACCATAAAAGAAAGAAGAATTGGAGAAAGTAGGAAGATGAGATTTAAGAATTACCTGAAAATGATGTGGATAATGAATTGCAGGTATTTCATCTAGATTCTTTGCATTGTTCTTCTTTGTAATGTTAGAGAAAATTCTCTTTTGCTGTTCATAAGAAAAAATACAATGTTCCCTACCAAATCTAGCTTCAACATCAGGAATAAAATGGTTAATAAACAATTGCATAAATCTATGATAATAAACCATTTTCCTTTTTTGATCTCTTAACCCAAGTTTAATACTCATCTGACTTAAGATAATATGACCAATGTTAATTACCCTGTCATAAAGCAAACTATAAGCAATATGTGATGTAACAGAAGTAATTTGCTGAAAAGAACTACATTTACTAGTAAAACATTTAGCAATTTGATCAAAGTAAAAAGACCATTCCTTACTAAGAAAAGACCTATTCAACTGGCTCATGTTGTCTAGAGGTCCACTATAACCTAATTCAGACAACATAGTTCTTATATTATCATGAGATGGTTCACTTGCATAACTATCAGTAACAGGTAAGCAAAGTACTGAATTAACAACAGATTCAGTAATGTCAAATGAATCTTGTCCTAAATGTAGAACAATCTTACCTGATTGACTTTGAGTAGAATCAATTACCTCAGCATTCTCCCAAGCTTGTGAAATAGCTGCTAGATTAATTTGTGGAGATGTTGTCAATGCATAACTTAATGGTCCATATGCCAGAAAGTCCATGATTGGATGAAAATCAGATGACACTCCTTCCTTGTTGGTGATAGCTGCTACATGATTGTTTGTCATAAAATCGAAGTCACCAAAATTGAAGGCTACTAATTTAGGTAATCTTCTCTGAGCTGCCATTTTTGATCTGAAAAGAACTTGAAAAATTCTTGAAATGGATTAGTGTTTTTGAAAACTCAAGAGTGGTTTTTGCTTTAGAGAATGTAAAATTAGAGAAAGCAATTACACGATTAGAGTTTCAAAACTAATATATTTCACAAATCTTTCAGACCACTATCCCACGTTGACACGATTAGATTGACAGGTGTCAGTCCCTGAAAAGTGCGGTTACCCACGATTTTTGGAAAATAAAATCCAAAATTGATTTTCATGAAATAAATCAGGGTATAAATAATCAATAATGATCAGTTTCCTTTTCCTGTTGACCTCTCTTCAAAATAATCACAAAATACAATGTGATAATAATTCTCAAATCCTGATGATCACACATGAAATCCTTATCAATATCATCCTGATTCCAGAGACTTAATATATCTGAAAAAGAAATCAACAATTAATCTGAACAAAAATCAATTGGTTAGATATATTCAATATTTCTTGAAACAAGAAATACAGTCACACACAATAATTAGCATTTGACTTCATTAAAACTTCCAAGTGACTGTTCAGCTTCTCACGTCTTTCTTTAAAAGAAACAGATGCCTTATGCCATTCTCCATAAACCTTTCAATTTATTTTCTTCTCGACAATGCTCTTCAAACCAAAATTCCACTCAAACCCATTCTTTAGATCTTTCACGGTCGATGAACATCCTGTTCTTGATCACCTCTTTGAAACGATGACTCTTCTCATCGAACTAATCATGAATGGATTGGTTTCCGATAATATCCAGAGGTTTCTTGATGGAGATGCTATTCATTTAAGTTAGCTGCTCTCATTCAAGTCGCCCAGACAAGGAATCCAAGAGTAGACGAGGCTATTCAATCCCCTGATGGATTTCTTGAGATGCTCCTTGTCCTGTACCTCAGAATTCATATCAATAAACAAGTATAGAATTATCAGTAGAAATTAGACAAAAAGATGTTGTATTTCATTTCCATATATGTAATGATTTCAATTAATGAAAATACAATTTCTTGTTATCTACTTGTCTTTTGATTATTGAATGATGTTGTTAGGAATAATTCATAAGTTGTGATGTTAAGAATAGAATTTACACATTATACTTCTTGTAATCCTGATCTTATAAAGGATTTAGCACTATATATAGGATTTATGTGTAAGACAGTTATCTGTATAGTTTAGTCAGGAATGAATAGTGTATCAGAGACTACATGTCAGGAACAAAGGGCAAATCCTGATGACGGTCTAATACTGATGATGATCAGATACTAATGCAAGATGAAATCCTGATATCAGTCTTGTTACTGATGATGTCATTATGGATGCTACAGAAACTGGCAAGTGCTATAAAACAGGATCTTTGTTTGAAGAACAAGCAAGAAGATATTATGAAGGAAAGAGTTTTCTATTGATGGAAACTATTGACTAGAAGGCAGAACATTGTCATGTATAGATTATATCTTTCTGTTATTAGTTGATAGGTAGCATTATAAATACTTTCTCTATATCATTGTAAAGAGCGTGGTGAAAAATTGAGTTAATGTGCGTAGCTCTGTATAAGGTTTGTATTCGAGAGTTCGAAACAAACAGAGAGAGAGATTTGTATTGTCAGCAGCTGCTAAAGGTATTTGTACACCTTTGGTAGAGTTTGTATTTGATCTTATTAATACAAACAGAGTTTGATTCATTCATTTATTCTTGTTCCTATAATCAAGCAAAAATCAGACACGATTATATAACTTGTATTCAACCCCCCCTTCTACAAGTTATTCGAGTTAACAATTGGTATCAGAGAAGGTTGATTTCGAATAATCATAAAGATCTGCAATCATGTCTGGTTACAAGGATGGGAATACTAAGATTCCTATGCTCAAGAGAAACGAATATACTCTATGGGAAGTAAAGATGTTGCATCATCTGGAAGCAACAGATCCTGATTATCTTGACAGAATCAGAGATGGACCTTTTGTTCCAACTAAGGTCGTTGGACAAGCAACTGTTGATGGTGTGGTTGTTCCAGAACATAGAGCAGAGAAGCCAAAATCTGAATGGTCAGATAAAGACAAGGAGAATGTTCTTAAAGATGCTAAAGTGAGAAACATATTATTCAACAGTCTTGATTCTGTTCTCACTAACTATGTTCTCTCTTGTAAAACTGCTAAGGATATATGGGACAATCTTAAGGTTCACTGTGAAGGAACTAAGCCTGTCAGGAAGAATATGAGGACATTACTTATACAACAGTATGAGTACTTTGAATCCAAGTCTGGTGAGTCACTTACTGATACCTTTGATAGGTTTACAAAACTCATCAATGAGATGGCCATGCATGGTAAATATTATGACTTGGAGGATATGAATACAAAGTTCATGAAAGCTTTGCCTGATTTCTACAATGAGAAGATATCTGCGATTGAGGAAGCTAATGATCTGGATGAGATTTCATTAGAGGCAGTATATGGAAAATTGAGAGCTTATGAACTTGACAAGCAGCAAAAGAAGAGCAGGAGTGAAGGAAAGATGAAGACTATTGCACTTACTGCTCAATCTGAAGCTAAGAAGCTTCCTGAAGAACAGCATGAAGAGATTGCTGTAAAGAATTCAAGGAAGAAGAAAAGCAAAGAAAGTTCTAAGTCAGAGACTACTGATATGGACTCTGACAACAATGATTCTGAATCTGAGATGCAGGAACTCTTTGCTATGTTTGCTAAAGCCTTTAAGAAAGGAAGATTCAACAGGAGAAGATTTAGCAAAGGACCTTTTCAAAAGAAGGAGGAGAAGAAGAGTGACAAAGGCAAAAGTACAATTGTCAAGATTGATAAGGCCAAGATCAAGTGCTTTAACTGCAGCGAGCTTGGACACTTTGCTAGTGAGTGTAAGAAGCCTAGTAATTCAGGAAAGGGTAATGCACTTATGGTCACGCAGAAGGATTGGGCTGATTCCAGTGATTCTGAAGATGAATTGGATTATGATAACATTGCATTGATGGCAAATGGTTCAGACAAACCTGGATCTCCAAAGAAAACTTCTCCATCCTCTGTTAAGGTATCACTTCACTCTCTTGATTCATTTGATAGCTTAAATTCTGATGAAATTAGATCTATCCATGCTGAGTTTAAGAATCTTATGACTAATTTTAGAATTCTTACTTGTGAAAGAGATGAACTTAAGGTTAATAATGATAAATTAGTTAATTCAAATGGAGGAATACAAGTTAAGTTCTGATAAAGCTAAGCATGATTATAGTGTTATTCTTGAGGCTTATGACTATGTCAGAAAAGAACTAGAGGAAGAGAGAGATGTGATTAAGACCATTAACAATTCCAGTAAAAAGACTATAGAAATCTTTGAAAGTGGAATTCGTGGTAAGGTTAATGGTTTAGGTTTTGATAAGGCTAGACAAGAAGAAAGAGTAGCTATTGTCAAGGATGATAGTAAGATAGAAGCTAACACATCTAAATCTGAAGGTAAGAAAATTGTTTCTGAACCTAATCATGTTAAATTTGTTGATTCAAAAGGTACCCCTGTTGTACACAAAAGGATTAACAATAGTAATTCAGATGAGAAAGTGTTAGAGAAACCTAAGAATGTAAAAATAGGGTTTCTGTCTAAGTCTCAGTTGAAACAGAGATTAGATGGTCTTTCAGAGTCTAGCAAGATCAAAAGAAATAGGAATGGAAAAGAAGGTATTACAAAGAGAATAATTACAAGAATGTACCTGATGCACCTAGAAAAAAATGCTATAAGTGTGGAAATCATAATCATTTGGCTCTAGACTGCAATCAAAAACCTTCTTGGAAAACTGAGTCCAGATTTCCCAAGACTCAGAAAATTCAATACCAACCACAAAAAGCTTGTTATCATTGTGGTAGTTTACTTCATTCCATTTACATGTGTAGAGAATATCATGAACTGTATTATGACTATTATTCCTTGAAATCTGAAACTCGTAGTCACAAACAGTTTGTGAAATTAGAGTCTAAAGTTGACTCTGCAATAGGTAAAATAAAAGCAAAATCTTCAAAGCCTGTCGTTTCTAAATCTAGTAAGAAAGGATCCAATCAAAGTTGGGTCCTAAAAAATTCTAACTAGTTACTTTTTGTTTGCAGGGCACAGGAAAGAAGCATTCAATTATCTTGGATAGTGGATGTACTTTTTGTTTGCAGGGCACAGGAAAGAAGCATTCAATTATCTTGGATAGTGGATGCTCTGGACATATGACTGGAAAGAAGTCCCTGCTTACAAAGTTTGAGAGGAAAGCTGGCCCAGTAATATCTTTTGGAGATGGCAACAAAGGAGAAACTCTGGGATATGGCTCAATTGTTTTGGGGAATGTCATCATAGAAAATGTAGCACTGGTTGAAGGCTTGAAACATACTCTTTTAAGCATAAGTCAACTGGGTGATAAAGGTTACAAATCAATCTTTGACAGAGAAGGATGCAAAATCTTGAATATGCAGAATGGAGACATTGTTCTAACTGGTCAAAGACATGGTAACATATATGAAGCCAGCTTAAGTGATACATCTAAAGGAATTGTTAGATGTCTCTACAGCAAAGCAACAAGTGATGAAAGCTGGAATTGGCACAAGAAGCTCTCACATCTTAATTTCAAGAAGCTTAATCAACTTGTTAAGCACAATCTGGTGAGAGGCCTACCACAGGCAAATTTTGTGCAAGATGGACTTTGTGATGCATGTCAGCTTGGAAAGCAAAGAAGAACCACTTTCAAGAGCAAGACTGAAAATTCAATTACTGAACCATTTCACATGCTACATCTTGATCTGTTTGGTCCAGTAAACATTATGTCTATAAGCAAGAAAAGATATGCTCTAGTTATGGTGGATGATTTCACAAGGTTCACATGGGTGTTCTTTCTACACAAGAAGGATGAAGCTCCTCAGCAAATCATTGAACTTATCAAGAATATTCAGAATAACTCTGAGTACAAAATCAAAGTACTTAGAAGTGACAATGGTACAGAATTCAAGAATTCTACAATGGAGGGGTTTTGTGCAGACAATGGAATCATTCAACAGTTTTTTGCACCTGGTACACCTCAACAGAATGGTGTAGTGGAAAGAAAGAACAGGACTCTCATAGAGGCGGCAAGAACCATGCTTGCAGATGCAAAACTTCCAACCTACTTTTGGGCAGAAGCTATTAACACTGCATGTTTCACTCAAAACTGTACCTTGGTAAATGGTCATGGAAAAACTCCCTATGAGATGATCAAAGGAAAGAAACCAAGTGTGAAATACTTTCACATCTTTGGATGCAAATGCTATGTCCTAAAAGTTCATCCAGAACAACTTGGAAAATTTGAAGCCAAATCGGATGAAGCAATTTTTCTAGGATATTCAGCATCTAAGGCCTTCAAAATTTATAATCTCAGAACTCACATTGTTATGGAATCAATTCATGTTGCATTTGATGATAATAAATTTGGAATTCTGCAAACTGATGAAAGCCATGACAAATTGGAATTTGAAAATCTGAAGAATTCTGAGATACTCTCCAGTGATGATGAAGGTTCTCCAGAAGGAATTTCTATTGCTTCTCAAAGGAATGCTACTGTTGAGGGGGAGCAAATAAATCAAAGAGAACACAGTGATCATCAGGAGCAGACTAGCCTTTCAGAGTCTACTCCATCAGGAATTGACGTTTCAGAGTCTACTCCATCAGGAACTGATCTTTCAGAGTCTACTGAGGAAAGATCAGTAACTAGCAGCAATATGGAATCTACTGATTCTATTGATCAAAGGAGAGTTTTTGAAGGTAGAGAGAATTCTTCTACAAGAGATACCACTAACTTAGGGGGAGAGACTAGCAGAGTTAATCTACCAGCTGTTAGAAAATGGACAAAGGATCATACTGAAGATTTGATAATTGGTGATCCAAATAGTGGTGTTCAAACTAGAAGATCAATTCAAAATGAATGCTTGTATAGTTGCTTTCTCTCAAAGAATGAACCTAAGAAGGTTGAAGAAGCCTTACATGATCCTGATTGGGTAATTGCAATGCAGGAGGAGTTGAATGAGTTTGAGAGAAACAAAGTATGGAAACTGGTACCAAGACCTAAAGATAGATCTATTGTTGGTGCAAGATGGGTTTTCAGAAACAAGCTAGATGAATCTGGTATGATTGTAAGAAACAAAGCAAGACTGGTGGCCAAGGGTTATTCTCAGGAAGAAGACATTGATTATGATGAGACCTTTGCACCTGTAGCAAGATTAGAAGCAATCAGAATGTTTCTTGCATTTGCAGCCCATTCAAAATTCAAAGTATACCAGATGGATGTAAAGAGTGCTTTTCTAAATGGCAAACTTGATGAGGAAGTGTATGTGGAACAGCCACCAGGATTTGTTGATCCAAAGTTTCCAAATCATGTCTACAAACTTGACAAGGCACTCTATGGACTAAAGCAGGCACCAAGAGCATGGTATGAGACTTTGTCTAAATTTCTTCTTGAAAATGGCTTCACAAGAGGTACAATTGACAAAACTCTATTCTTTAGAAAGATAAAAGGTGAATTGCTTTTAGTTCAAGTTTATGTTGATGATATTATTTTTGGTTCTACTAATGAAAAATTGTGTGCTAAGTTTAGCAAGCTTATGCAGTCTAAGTATCAGATGAGCATGATGGGTGAATTAAATTATTTCTTAGGCTTGCAGGTCAAACAGACTGAGACTGGTATTTTCATTAATCAGTCAAAGTATATCAAAGATCTTTTAAGAAGGTTTGACTTTCAAGACTGTGCAGTTGCAAACACACCCATGGCAACAGCCACTAAACTAGACTCTGATTCTAAAGGGAAGAGTGTGGATAATACTAGTTATAGAGGCATGATAGGCTCATTGTTATATCTAACTGCAAGTAGGCCAGATATAATGTTTTCTACCTGTTTATGTGCTAGATTCCAAAGTGATCCTAAAGAATCTCATTTAATTATTGTGAAGAGAATTTTTAGATAGCTCAAAGGAACTCCAAATCTTGGTTTGTGGTACCCTAGAGAATCTGATTTCTTTCTAATTGGCTATTCAGACTCTGATTATGCAGGGTGTAAGATAGATAGGAAAAGCACGACAGGTACATGTCAATTCTTGGGAAATAGATTGATTTCTTGGGCAAGCAAGAAGCAACAATCTGTTTCAACCTGAACTGCAGAAGCTGAGTACATAGCAGCAGGCAGTTGTTGTGCACAGATCCTTTGGATAAGAAATCAGTTGATGGATTATGGTATGACACTTAGTAATATTCCTATGTTTTGTGATAATACTAGTGCTATTAAAATTGCAGAAAATCCAGTTCAACATTCAAGGACTAAGCACATTGATGTCAGGTATCATTTTATTAGAGAACATATTGAGAACGGTACTGTGGAACTTCATTTTGTTCCTACTGACAAACAGCTTGCAGATATTCTAACTAAACCACTTGATGAGACTACATTCAGTAGATTAGTAAGTGAGTTAGGAATGTTAAATTTTTAGATCTTTAACATCTGCAAAAGTAGCAAGGTATGATGTTTTTAGCTTATAGACTTGATATTCTTGTCAGGATCTATATTTGATTGTTAAATGCTTTAGCTATAACACTTTTCCTTGATAAATTTCAGTATGATAGACTTGTTAATAATCATCAGGATTAGATTTGTTATCAGGATGCTGACGTCATCAGTATTGTGTCAGTATCAGGATTATGAAAATTGTTTCAGATCCTGACGTTTACTTTGTGTAGCAATCTAATTCTGTGATGTGTTAAGTCTATAGCAGCAAGTTTTAATATTTGCATACTGATAATTTATACATCATTCAATAATCAAAAGACAAGTAGATAACAAGAAATTGTATTTTCATTAATTGAAATCATTACACATATGGAAATGAAATACAACATCTTTTTGTCTAATTTCTACTGATAATTCTATACTTGTCTATTGATATGAATTCTGAGGAACAGGACAAGGAGCATCTCAAGAAATCCATCAGGGGATTAAACAGCCTCGTTTGCTCTTGGATTCCTTGTCTGGGCGACTTGAATGAGAGCAGCTAACTTAAATGTATAGCATCTCCATCAAGATCAACCTCAGACTCTCGGCCAAATTCTTCATCCTCAAGTTTTGAGGAGGTTAGGGGAAGATTGTATCCAACAGATGGATGTTCTAGGAGAAACCTCTGGATATTATCGGAAACCAATCCATTCATGATTAGTTCGATGAGAAGAATCGTCTGTTCAAAGAGATGATCAAGAACAGGATGTTCATTGACCGAGAAAGATCTAAAGAATGGGTTTGAATGGAATTTTGGTTTGAGGAGCATTGTTGAGAAGAAAAGAAATTGAAAGGTTTATGGAGAATGGCATAAGGCGTCTGTTTCTTTTAAAGAAAGACGTGAGAAGCTGAACAGTCACTTGGAAGTTTTAATGAAGTCAGATGCTAATTATTTCATGTGACTGTATTTCTTGTTTTCAAGAAATATTGAATATATCTAACCAATTGATTTTTGTTCAGATTAATTGTTTATTTCTTTTTCAGATAAAAGAAAAATGCCATGTGGAAACTCCATATTAAGTCTCTGATGATATTGGTCAGGATTTTATGTGTGATCATCAGGATTTGAGAATTATTATCACATTGTATTTTGTGATCATTTTGATGAGATGTCAACAGGAAAAGGAAGCTGATCAGTATTGATTATTTATACCCTGATTTATTTCATGAAAATCAATTTTGGATTTTATTTTCCACAAATCGTGGGTAACTGCATTTTTCAGGGACTGACACCTGTCAATCTACGTGTCAACGTGGGATAGTGGTCTGAAAGATTTGTGAAATATATTTGTTTTGAAACTCTAATCGTGTAATTGCTTTCTCTAATTTTACATTCTCTAAAGCAAAAACCACTTTTGAGTTTTCAAAATCACTAATCCATTTCAAGAATTTTTCAAGTTCTTTTCAGATCCAAAATGGCAGCTCAGAGAAGATTACCTAAATCAGTAGCCTTCAAGTTTGGTGACTTCGATTTTATGACAAACAATCATGTAGCAGCTATCACCAACAAGGAAGGAGTGTCATCTGATTTTCATCCAATCATGGACTTTCTGGCGTATGGACCATTAAGTTATGCATTGACAGCATCTCCACAAATTAATCAAGTAGCTGTTTCACAAGCTTGGGAGAATGCTGAGGTAATTGATTCTACTCAGAGTCAATCAGGTAAGATTGTTCTACATTTAGGACAAGATTCATTTGACTTTACTGAATATGTTGTTAATTCAGTACTTTGCTTACCTGTTACTGATAGTTATGCAAGTGAACCATCTGATGATAATATAAGAACTATGTTGTCTGAATTAGGTTATAGTGGACCTCTAGACAACATGAGCCAGTTGAATAGGTCTTTTCTTAGAAAGGAATGGTCTTTTTACTTTGATCAAATTGCTAAATGTTTTACTGGTAAATGTAGTTCTTTTCAGCAAATTACTTTTGTTACATCACATATTGCTTATAGTTTGCTTTATGACAGAGTAATTAACATTGGTCATATTATCTTAAGTCAGATGAGTATTAAACTTGGGTTAAGAGATCAAAACAGGAAAATGGTTTATTATCATAGATTTATGCAAATGTTTATTAACCATTTTATTCCTGATGTTGAAGCTAGATTTGGTAGGGAACATTGTATTTCTTCTTATGAACAGCAAAAGAGAATTTTCTCTGACATTACAAAGAAGGACAATGAAAAGAATCGAGATGAAATACCTGCAATTCATTATCCACATCATTTTCAGGTAATTCTTAAAACTCATCTTCCTACTTTCTACAATTCTTCTTTCTTTTGTGGTGAAATGGCTCAGGAATCTCAATTGGAGGAGAACCCACCTGTGTCTACCCAAGTAGCCCAAAACATATTAGTCTCTGAAACAATTCAAGAACCAAATTTTGATCCACGACCTATTGTTTCAAAGAAACCAACCTCTGGTGTTTCTCAAAAGACATCAGTTGTAAGGAAGAGAAGATTTGTTGTGTCAAGTAGTAGTAATTCTAGTAAAGATGATGATGATTTAACTCTTGCTGAGAGAGCAAAATTGAAGGCTGCAATTCAACTTTCTTTGTTAGCACAAAGAGATGAAAAACCTAGTCACAGCCAGGCTGCAGTCTCTCAAAAGGCTGTAGTTCTTAAAAAGGGAAAATAGTTACTGGATATTGTCTTTCAAAAGACTGTGTCTATTGAACAAAGATCTCATCCCAAGATCACTTCTGTGTCTACACCTCTTGAGTCTTCTCAGGATAAATCTTTTGCTCACTATACCAGGAGAACAAGGAGAAAGATTCAATTGTCACCTACACACACAGAGTCTAGTCCAACTAATATCATGCAGGTCTCCACAAGTGAAGCTACAATCAAGTCAGCAAATGACCATAGAGATCTGGATATTGATTCTTCATGGGAAACTACATTATCATACAGACTGGCTATGGGACTAATTTCTCTCAAAGTGAAGTTGTCAAGGCCTGTTCTAGATTTTCTGGTTGAAAGAGTACCAAAACTGTTATTTCCAAATGAATATGGACTTCTACATCAAAGACTTGACTTAATGAAGATGTATTTCTATGTATCTGTCAGAAGACAATTAGTCAAGAAATCTGGACTCTCAAAGCATGTTGCACTTCAATCACTTCATGCATATTTGTTTGATAAGAATGTCATTATTGAAGATGCTTTAGCTCAAGGTGAACATCTGGAGGAAGTAGATATAGAGAAGCAGTCAACAGAAGATACTATTGCACCAGTGGTGAATAGTAGAAAAGATCAGATCACAGTCACTGCAACACAAGAACCATCTAGTCAGAGGAAGGATGACTCAGGAGCTGTGATAGCTGATGTTGAAAGGTCTTCTGTGATGACTGAGAATACAAGTGAGATACCCTATGATATGGGAGGAATGACTTTGGTTGATTTTTCTGAAGATCAAACAAATTTTGTTCAGTCAGAGTCTATCCACCTTGAGGGTGAGTCTCAGCAAACAACACTTAAAGACGGTGATGTACTAACTATGGTGTCTAATGAAGTATTGCTGAAGACATCAGAGTCTAGTAAAGAACCTGAAAGTGGTATACTGGAGCCTGTAGTCTCTGGAAAGAAAGAAGATGATAGTATGGGTTCAGAGACTATAGCAGCTCACTCCTTGGAGAAAACCTCAAGCCACATGCCAAATGAGGAACCCTCTCTCCATGTGAGTTCAGGTATAAAAACTCCTTCTAAACCCTATTTTTCTGTAGGTCATGAGAGCACTTATCCAAATTTGAGTGATACACTTGAAAAGATGGACTTAGATCCACAATTTGAGCGGCTGGCTCCTGACCAGGCAAAAGGTGAGGTAGAAAGAGTGTTGACTTTAGTAAGTCAAAGTGAGAATGAGGGTATGGATGATCAACTCCATAGTGAGGAAGAGAAAATTAGGAAACCATCATTTGATTTCTGGGAACAGGTTTTTCCTGAATCTTGGTCTGAAAATTTGGATATGGATGCTGGTACTTATTCATTCATCAAAATGTATCAGAAGAATGACCTAGCACATCACAATGCAAAGCCAGAAGTTAAAGCTCAGAAGCAAAAGGAGAGGCTTGCAGGAATCATTAACAGAAGAGGTGCCAGGATAAAGTAATCTCTTGATACATATGTACCAAATGAAGTTCCTAATGATCCTAGTGTTCCTTTGTATGTACTTCCAATATCAGCTAGAATTGAGACATCTACAGTCTCTGATCACTCTAAGGAGGAGTCAGGATTTGAAGATGTTAGTACACAGAATACTGGTGAAGGAGATGATGATCATGTTTCAGTTCCAAATCAGAAAGATGAAGATGTTGATACTTCTAATCAGGTTTTATTACTTGAATATCATACAACTCAGGCAACTTCTTCTACAAGACTTGAAGATACAGTTCTTTCTGATTCTGATACTGAAGATAAGAGAAGCACTTCCAACATTGAAGTTCATTCTGATGTTTTGAAAGATATTCAGAATTCTCAAATTGCTATTCAAACAAGACTTCAATCACTTGAAGATAACCAAGTCACAATTATGGAAAATCAAGCAGTTCTGATGAATATCATTTGTTCTGTTTCTGAATCTCTTGGAATTAATGTTGCTGATGTCAAAAAGGGGGAGATAAAGACAATTCAAAGACAACAACAACAACACCACCAGACTGAGGGAGATAAAGCTGGGGGAGATAAAAAGCAGACAAAGGGAAGTAAAAAGAAGAACCAGGAGTGACAGTGGTGAATCTCAGCTAGGAAGTGGTAAAGGAAGAGCAGCATTAATAGTTAAAATTCTTTCTTCTAAGTACTAGATAAATGTCTACATCTGAGAAGGAGGTACTTAACTTACTTCATAATTCTCCATTCATAAATTCTATTCTGGTTGTATTGTTATATGTTTTGACATCCACAACTTGGATTTATGCTTCAGTTTTTAAAGCATAAATAGGGGGAGATTGTTAGGAATAATTCATAAGTTGTGATGTTAAGAATAGAATTTACACATTATACTTCTTGTAATCCTGATCTTATAAAGGATTTAGCACTTTATATAGGATTTATGTATAAGACAGTTATCTGTATAGTTTAGTCAGGAATGAATAGTGTATCGGAGACTACATGTCAGGAACAAAGAGCAAATCCTGATGATGGTCTAATACTGATGGTTGATCAGATACTGATGCAGTGTACAGATCCTGATATCAGTTTTGTTACTGATGATGTCATTATGGATGCTACAGAAACTGGCAAGTGCTATAAAATAGGATCGTTGTTTGAAGAACAAGCAAGAAGATATTTTGAAGGAAAGAGTTTTCTATTGATGGAAACTATCGACTAGAAGGCAGAACATTGTTATGTATAGATTATATCTTTCTGTTATTAGTTGATAGGTAGCATTATAAATACTCTCTCAATATCATTGTAAAGTGTCGTAACTCGTGAGGAAAAAGTTCGAGTGTGTAGCTCTGTATAAGGTTTGTATTCGAGAAGTTCGAAACAAACAGAGAGAGATATTTATATTGTCAGCAGCTGCTAAAGGTATTGTACACCTTTGGTAGAGTTTGTATTTGATCTTATTAATACAAACAGAGTTTGATTTATTCGTTTATTCTTGTTCATATAATCAAGCAAAAATCAGACACGATTATATAACTTGTATTCAACCCCCCCTTCTACAAGTTATTCGAGTTAACAATTGGTATCAGAGCAGGTTGATTTCGAATAATCATAAAGATCTGCAATCATGTCTGGTTACAAGGATGGGAATACTAAGATTCCTATGCTCAAGAGAAACGAATATACTCTATGGGAAGTAAAGATGTTGCATCATCTGGAAGCAACAGATCCTGATTATCTTGACAGAATCAGAGATGGACCTTTTGTTCCAACAAAGGTCGTTGGACAAGCAACTGTTGATGGTGTGGTTGTTCCAGAACATACAGCAGAGAAGCCAAAATCTGAATGGTCAGATAAGGACAAGGAGAATGTTCTTAAAGATGCTAAAGTGAGAAACATATTATTCAACAGTCTTGATTCTGTTCTCACTAACTATGTTCTCTCTTGTAAAACTGCTAAGGATATATGGGACAATCTTAAGGTTCACTGTGAAGGAACTAAGCCTGTCAGGAAGAATATGAGGACATTACTTATACAACAGTATGAGTACTTTGAATCCAAGTCTGGTGAGTCACTGATACCTTTGATGGGTTTACAAAACTCATCAATGAGATGGCCATGCATGGTAAATATTATGACTTGGAAGATATGAATACAAAGTTCATGAAAGCTTTGCCTGATTTCTACAATGAGAAGATATCTGCGATTGAGGAAGCTAATGATCTGGATGAGATTTCATTAGAGGAAGTATATGGAAAATTGAGAGCTTATGAACTTGACAAGCAGCAGAAGAAGAGCAGGAGTGAAGGAAAGATGAAGACTATTGCACTTACTGCTCAATCTGAAGTTAAGAAGCTTCCTGAAGAACAGCATGAAGAGATTGCTGTAAAGAATTCAAGGAAGAAGAAAAGCAAAGAAAGTTCTGAGTCAGAAACTACTGATATGGACTCTGACAACAATGATTCTGAATCTGAGATGCAGGAACTCTTTGCTATGTTTGCTAAAGCTTTCAAGAAAGGAAGATTCAACAGGAGAAGATTTAGCAAAGGACCTTTTCAAAAGAAGGAGGAGAAGAAGAGTGACAAAGGCAAAAGTACAATTGTCAAGCTTGATAAGGCCAAGATCAAGTGCTTTAACTGCAGCGAGCTTGGACACTTTGCTAGTGAGTGTAAGAAGCCTAGGAATTCAGGAAAGGGTAATGCACTTATGGTCACACAGAAGGATTGGGCTGATTCCAGTGATTCTGAAGATGAATTGGATTATGACAACATTGCATTGATGGCCAATAGTTCAGACAAACCTGGATCTCCAAAGAAAACTTCTCCATCCTCTGTTAAGGTATCACTTCACTCTCTTGATTCATTTGATAGCTTAAATTCTGATGAAATTAGATCTATCCATGCTGAATTTAAAAATCTTATGACTAATTTTAGAATTCTTACTTGTGAAAGAGATGAACTTAAGGTTAAGAATGATAAATTAGTCGATAGAAATAATTTTCTTGAATCTGAAATAATTCAAATGGAAGAATAGAAGTTAAGTTCTGATAAAGCTAAGCATGATTATAGTGTTATTCTTGAGGCTTATGACTATGTCAGAAAAGAACTAGAAGAAGAGAGAGATGTGATTAAGACCATTAACAATTCCAGTAAGAAGACTATAGAAATCTTTGAAAGTGGAATTCGTGGTAAGGTTAATGGTTTAGGTTTTGATAAGGCTAGACAAGAAGAAAAAGTAGCTATTGTCAATGATGATAGTAAGATAGAAGCTAACACATCTAAATCTGAAGGTAAGAAAATTGTTTCTGAACCTAATCATGTTAAATTTGTTGATTCAAAAGGTACCCCTATTGTACACAAAAGGATTAACAATAGTAATTCAGATAAGAAAGTGTTAGAGAAACCTAAGAATGTAAACATAGGGTTTCTGTCTAAGTCTCAGTTGAAACAGAGATTAGATGGTCTTTCAGAGTCTAGCAAGATCAAAAGAAATAGGAATGGAAAAGAAGGTATTAACAAAGAGAATAATTACAAGAATGTACCTGATGCACCTAGAAAAAAATGCTATAAGTGTGGAAATCATAATCATTTGGCCCTAGACTGCAATCAAAAACCTTCTTGGAAAACTGAGTCCAGATTCCCCAAGACTCAGAAAATTCAATACCAACCACAAAAAGCTTGTTATCATTGTGGTAGTTTACTTCATTCCATTTACATGTGTAGAGAATATCATGAACTGTATTATGACTATTATTCTTTGAAATCTGAAACTCCTAGTCATAAACAGTTTGTGAAATCAGAGTCTAAAGTTGACTCTGCAACAGGTAAAATAAAAGCAAAATCTTCAAAGCCTGTTATCTCTAAATCTAGTAAGAAAGGATCCAATCAAAGTTGGGTCCTAAAAAATTCTAACTAGTTACTTTGTGTTTGCAGGGCACAGGAAAGAAGCATTCAATTATCTTGGACAGTGGATGCTCTGGACACATGACTGGAAAGAAGTCCCTGCTTACAAAGTTTGAGAGGAAAGCTGGCCCAGTAATATCTTTTGGAGATGGCAACAAAGGAGAAACTCTGGGATATGGCTCAATTGTTTTGGGGAATGTCATCATAGAAAATGTAGCACTGGTTGAAGGCTTGAAACATACTCTTTTAAGCATAAGTCAACTGGGTGATAAAGGTTACAAATCAATCTTTGACAGAGAAGGATGCAAAATCTTGAATATGCAGAATGGAGACATTGTTCTAACTGGTCAAAGACATGGTAACATATATGAAGCCAGCTTAAGTGATACATCTAAAGGAATTGTTAGATGTCTCTACAGCAAAGCAACAAGTGATGAAAGCTGGAATTGGCACAAGAAGCTCTCACATCTTAATTTCAAGATGCTTAATCAACTTGTTAAGCACAATTTGGTGAGAGGCCTACCACAGGCAAATTATGTGCAAGATGGACTTTGTGATGCATGTCAGCTTGGAAAGCAAAGAAGAACCACTTTCAAGAGCAAGACTGAAAATTCAATTACTAAACCATTTCACATGCTACATCTTGATCTGTTTGGTCTAGTAAACATTATGTCTATCAACAAGAAAAGATATGCTCTAGTTATGGTGGATGATTTCACAAGGTTCACATGGGTGTTCTTTCTACACAAGAAGGATGAAGCTCCTCAGCAAATCATTGAACTCATCAAGAATATTCAGAATAACTTTGAGTACAAAGTCAAAGTACTTAGAAGTGACAATGGTACAGAATTCAAGAATTCTACAAAAGAGGGGTTTTGTGCAGACAATGGAATCACTCAACAGTTTTCTGCACCTGGTACACCTCAGCAGAATGGTGTAGTGGAAAGAAAGAACAGGACTCTCATAGAGGCAGCAAGAACCATGCTTGCAGATGCAAAACTTCCAACCTACTTTTGGGCAGAAGCTATTAACACTGCATGTTTCACTCAAAATTGTACCTTGGTAAATAGTCATGGAAAAACTCCCTATGAGATGATCAAAGGAAAGAAACCAAGTGTGAAATACTTTCACATCTTTGGATGCAAATGCTATGTCCTAAAGTTCATCCAGAACAACTTGGAAAATTTGAAGCCAAATCGGATGAAGCAATTTTTCTAGGATATTCAGCATCTAAGGCCTTCAAAGTTTATAATCTCAGAACTCACATTGTTATGGAATCAATTCATGTTGCATTTGATGATAAGAAATTTGGAATTTTGCAAACTGATGAAAGCCATGACAAATTGGAAATTGAAAATCTGAAGAATTCTGAGATACTCTCAAGTGATGATGAAGGTTCTCCAGAAGGAATTTCTATTGCTTCTCAAAGGAATGCTACTGTTGAGGGGGAGCAAATAAATCAAAGAGAACACAATGATCATCAGGAGCAGACTAGCCTTTCAGAGTCTACTCCATCAGGAACTGACCTTTCAGAGTCTACTGAGGAAAGATCAGTAACTAGCAGCAATATGGAATCTACTGATTCTATTGATCAAAGGAGAGTGTTTGAAGGTAGAGAGAATTCTTCTACAAGAGATACCACTAACATAGGGGGAGAGACTAGCAGAGTTAATCTACCACCTGTTAGAAAATGGACAAAGGATCATACTGAAGATTTGATAATTGGTGATCCAAATAGTGGTGTTCGAACTAGAAGATCAATTCAAAATGAATGCTTGTATAGTTGCTTTCTCTCAAAGAATGAACCTAAGAAGGTTGAAGAAGCCTTACAGGATCCTGATTGGGTAATTGCAATGCAGGAGGAGTTAATCCAAAGTTTCCAAATCATGTCTACAAACTTGACAAGGCACTCTATGGACTAAAGCAGGCACCAAGAGCATGGTATGAGACTTTGTCTAAATTTCTTCTTGAAAATGGCTTCACAAGAGGTACAATTGACAAAACTCTATTCTTTAGAAAGATAAAAGGTGAATTGCTTTTAGTTCAAGTTTATGTTGATGATATTATTTTTGGTTCTACTAATGAAAAGTTGTGTGCTAAGTTTAGCAAGCTTATGCAGTCTAAGTATCAGATGAGCATGATGGGTGAATTAAATTATTTCTTAGGCTTGCAGGTCAAACAGACTGAGACTGGTATTTTCATTAATCAGTCAAAGTATATCAAAGATCTTTTAAGAAGGTTTGACTTTCAAGACTGTGCAGTTGCAAAAACACCCATGGCAACATCCACTAAACTAGACTCTGATCCTAAGGGGAAGAGTGTGGATAATACTAGTTATAGAGGCATGATAGGCTCATTGTTATATCTAACTGCAAGTAGGCCAGATATAATGTTTTCTACCTGTTTATGTGCTAGATTCCAAAGTGATCCTAAGGAATCTCATTTAATTGTTGTGAAGAGAATTTTTAGATATCTCAAAGGAACTCCAAATCTTGGTTTGTGGTATCCTAGAGAATCTGATTTCTTTCTAATTGGCTATTCAGACTCTGATTATGCAGGGTGTAAGATAGACAGGAAAAGCACTACAGGTACATGTCAATTCTTGGGAAATAGATTGATTTCTTGGGCAAGCAAGAAGCAACAATCTGTTTCAACCTCAACTGCAGAAGCTGAGTACATAGCAGCAGGCAGTTGTTGTGCACAACTCCTTTGGATAAGAAATCAGTTGATGGATTATGGTATGACACTTAGTAATATTCCTATGTTTTGTGATAATACTAGTGCTATTAAAATTGCAGAAAATCCAGTTCAACATTCAAGGACTAAGCACATTGATGTCAGGTATCATTTTATTAGAGAACATATTGAGAATGGTACTGTGGAACTTCATTTTGTTCCTACTGACAAACAGCTTGCAGATATTCTAACTAAACCACTTGATGAGACTACATTCAGTAGCCTAGTAAGTGAGTTAGGAATGTTAAATTTTTAGATCTTTAACATCTGCAAGAGTAGCAAGGGATGTTGTTCTTAGCTTATAGACTTGATATTCCTGTCAGGATCTATAATTGATTGTTAAATGCTTAAGCTATAACACTTTGCCTTGATAAATTTCAGTATGATAGACTTGTTAATAATCATCAGGATTAGATTTATTATCAGGATGCTGACGTCATCAGTATTGTGTCAGTATCAGGATTATGGAAATTGTTTCAAATCCTGACGTTTACTTTGTGTAGTAATCTAATTCTGTGATGTGTAAAGTCTATAGTAGCATGTTTTGATATTTGCATACTGATAATTTATACATCATTCAATAATCAAAAGACAAGTAGATAACAAGAAATTGTATTTTCATAAATTGAAATCATTACATGGAAATGAAATACAACATCTTTTTGTCTAATTTCTACTGATAATTCTATACTTGTCTATTGATATGAACTCTGAGGTACAGGACAAGGAGCATCTCAAGAAATCCATCAGGGGATTGAACAGCCTCGTTTGCTCTTGGATTCCTTGTCTGGGCGACTTGAATGAGAGCAGCTAACTTAAATGTATAGCATCCCCATCAAGATCAACCTCAGACTCTCGGCCAAATTCTTCATCCTCAAGTTTTGAGGAGGTTAGGAGAAGATTGTATCCAACAGATGGATGTTCTAGGAGAAACCTCTGGATATTTTCGAAAACCAATCCATCCATGATTAGTTCGATGAGAAGAGTTGTCTGTTCAAAGAGATGATCAAGAACAGGATGTTCATCGACCAAGAAAGATCTAAAGAATGGGTTTGAATGGAATTTTGGTTTGAGAAGCATTGTTGAGAAGAAAAGAAATTGAAAGGTTTATGGAGAATGGCAGAAGGCGTCTGTTTCTTCTAAAGAAAGACGTGAGAAGCTGAGCAGACACTTGGAAGTTTTAATGAAGTCAAATGCTAATTATTGCATGTGACTGTATTTCTTGTTTTCAAGAAATATTGAATATATCTAACCAATTGATTTTCTGTTCAGATTAATTGATTATTTCTTTTTCAGATAAAAGAAAAATGCCACGTGGAAACTCCATATTAAGTCTCTGGAATCAGGATGATGTTGATCAGGATTTCATGTGTGATCATCAGGATTTGATGAGAGGTCATCAGGAAAAGGAAACTGATCAGTATTGATTATTTATATCCTGATTTATTTCATGAAAATCAATTTTGGATTTTATTTTCCAAAAATCGTGGGTAACCGCATTTTTCAGGGACTGACACCTGTCAATCTACGTGTCAACGTGGGATAGTGGTCTGAAAGATTTGTGAAATATATTTGTTTTGAAACTCTAATCGTGTAATTGCTTTCTCTAATTTTACATTTTCTAAAGCAAAAAATCACTCTTGAGTTTTCAAAATCACTAATCCATTTCAAGAATTTTTCAAGTTCTCTTCAGATCAAAAATGGCAGCTCATAGAAGATTACCTAAATCAGTAGCCTTCAAGTTTGGTGACTTTGATTTTATGACAAACAATCATGTAGCAGCTATCACCAACAAGGAAGGAGTGTCATCCGATTTTCATCCAATCATGGACTTTCTGGCGTATGGACCATTAAGTTATGCATTGACAGCATCTCCACAAATTAATCAAGTAGCTGTTTCACAAGCTTGGGAGAATGCTGAGGTAATTGATTCTACTCAGAGTCAATCAGGTAAGATTGTTCTACATTTAGGACAAGATTCATTTGACATTACTGAATCTGTTGTTAATTCAGTACTTTGCTTACCTGTTACTGATAGTTATGCAAGTGAACCATCTGATGATAATATAAGAACTATGTTGTCTGAATTAGGTTATAGTGGACCTCTAGATAACATGAGCCAGTTGAATAGGTCTTTTCTTAGAAAGGAATGGTCTTTTTACTTTGATAAAATTGCTAAATGTTTTACTAGCAAATGTAGTTCTTTTCAGCAAATTACTTCTGTTACATCACATATTGCTTATGGTTTGCTTTATGACAGAGTAATTAACATTGGTCATATTATCTTAATTCAGATGAGTATCAAACTTGGGTTAAGAGATCAAAACAGGAAAATGGTTTATTATCATAGATTTATGCAAATGTTTGTTAACCATTTCATTCCTGATGTTGAAGCTAGATTTGGTAGGGAACATTGTATTTCTTCTTATGAACAGCAAAAGAGAATTTTCTCTGACATTATAAAGAAGGACAATGAAAAGAATCTAGATGAAATACCTGCAATTCATTATCCACATCATTTTCAGGTAATTCTTAAAACTCATCTTCCTACTTTCTACAATTCTTCTTTCTTTTGTGGTGAAATGGCTCAGGAATCTCAATTGGAGGAGAACCCACCTGTGTCTACCCAAGTAGCCCAAAACATTATAGTCTCTGAAACAATTCAAGAACCAAATTTTGATCCACGGCCTATTGTTTCAAAGAAACCAACCTCTGGTGTTTCTCAAAAGACATCAGTTGTAAGGAAGAGAAGATTTGTTGTGTCAAGTAGCAGCAGTAATTCTAGTGAAGATGATGATGATTTAACTCTTGCTGAGAGAGCAGAATTGAAGGCTGCAATTCAACTTTCTCTATTTGCACAAAGAGATGAAAAACCTAGTCACAGCCAGGCTGCAGTCTCTCAAAAGGCTGTAGTTCTTAAAAAGGGAAAACAGTTACTGGATACTGTCTCTCAAAAGACTTTGTCTATTGAACAGAGATCTCATCCCAAGATCACTTCTGTGTCTACACCTCTTGAGTCTTCTCAGGATAAATCTTTTGCTCACTATATCAGGAGAACAAGGAGAAAGATTCAATTGCCACCTACACACACAGAGTCTATTCCAACTAATATCATGCAGGTTTCTACAAATCAAGCTACATCTATGTCAGTATTTGACAAGAGAGATCTGGATATTGATTCTTCATGGGAAACTATATTATCATACAGACTGGCTATGGGACTAATTTCTCTCAAAGTGAAGTTGTCATGGCCTGTTCTAGATTTTCTAGTTGAAAGAGTACCAAAACTTTTATTTCCAGATGAATATGGACTTCTACATCAAAGACTTGACTTAATGAAGATGTATTTCTATGTATCTGTCAGAAGACAATTAGTCAAGAAATTTGGACTCTCGAAGCATGTTGCACTTCAATCACTACATGCATATTTATTTGACAAGGATGTCATTATTGAAGATGCTTTAGCTCAAGGTGAACAACTGGAGGAAGTAGATAGAGGAAAGCAGTCAACAGAAGATACTATTGCACCAGTGGTGAATAGTAGGAAAGATCAGATCACAGTCACTGCAACACAAGAACCATCTAGTCAGAGGAAGGATGACTCAGGAGCTGTGATAGCTGATGTTGAAAGGTCTTCTATGATGACTGAGAATGCAAGTGAGATATTCTATGATATGGGAGGAATGACTTTGGTTGATTTTTCTGAAGATCAAACAAATTTTGTTCAGTCAGAGTCTATCCACCTTGAGGGTGTGTCTCAGCAAACAACACTTAAAGACGGTGATGTACTAACTATGGTGTCTAATGAAGTATTACTGAAGACATCAGAGTCTAGTAAAGAAACTGAAAGTGGTATACTGGAGCCTGTAGTCTCTGGAAGGAAAGAAGATGATTGTAAGGGTTCGGAGACTATAGCAGCTCACTCCTTGGAGAAAACCTCAAGCCACATGCCAAATGAGGAACCCTCTCTCCATGTGAGTTCAGGTATAAAAACTCCTTATAAACCCTATTTTTCTGTAGGTCATGAGAGCACTTATCTAAATTTGAGTGATACAATTGAAAAGATGGACTTAGATCCACAATTTGAGCGACTGGCTCCTGACCAGGCAAAAGGTGAGGTAGAAAGAGTGTTGGCTTTAGTAAGTCAAAGTGAGAATGAGGGTATGGATGATCAACTCCATAGTGAGGAAGAGAAAATTAGGAAACCATCATTTGATTTCTGGGATCAGGTTTTTCCTGAATCTTGGTCTGAAAATTTGGATATGGATGCTGGTACTTATTCATTCATCAAAATGTATCAGAAGAATGACCTAGCACATCACAATGCAAAGCCAGAAGTTAAAGCTCAGAAGCAAAAAGAGAGGCTTGCAGGAATCATTAATAGAAGAGGTGCCAGGATAAAGCAATCTCTTGATACATATGTACCAGATGAAGTTCCTAATGATCCTAGTGTTCCTTTGTATGTACTTCCAATATCAGCTAGAATTGAGACATCAACAGTCTCTGATCACTCTAAGGAGGAGTCAGGATTTGAAGATGTTAGTACACAGAATACTGGTGAAGGAGATGATGATCATGTTTCAGTTCCAGATCAGAAAGATGAAGATGTTGATACTTCTAATCAGGTTTTATTACTTGAATATCATACAACTCAAGCAACTTCTTCTACAAGACTTGAAGATACAGTTCTTTCTGATTCTGATACTGAAGATACTAGAAGCACTTCCAACATTGAAGTTCATTCTGATGTTTTGAAAGATATTCAGAATTCTCAAATTGCTATTCAAACAAGACTTCAATCACTTGAAGATAACCAAGTCACAATTATGGAAAATCAAGCAGTTCTTATGAATCTCATTTGTTCTGTTTCTGAATCTCTTGGAATTAATGTTGCTGATGTCAAAAAGGGGGAGATAAAGACAATTCAAAGACAACAACAACAACACCACCAGACTGAGGAAGATAAAGCTGGGGGAGATAAAGAGCAGACAAAGGGAAGTAAAAAGAAGAACCAGGAGTGACAGTGGTGAATCTTAGCTAGGAAGTGGTAAAGGAAGAGCAGCATTAATAGTTAAAATTCTTTCTTCTAAGTACTAGATAAATGTCTACATCTGAGAAGGAGGTACTTAACTTACTTCATAATTCTACATTCATAAATTCTATTCTGGTTGTATTGTTATATGTTTTGACATCCACAACTTGGATTTATGCTTCAGTTTTTAAAGCATAAATAGGGGGAGATTGTTAGGAATAATTCATAAGTTGTGATGTTAAGAATAGAATTTACACATTATACTTCTTGTAATCCTGATCTTATAAAGGATTATCACTTTATATAGGATTTATGTATAAGACAGTTATCTGTATAGTTTAGTCAGGAATGAACAGTGTATCGGAGACTACATGTCAGGAACAAAGAGCAAATCCTGATGATGGTCTAATACTGATGGTTGATCAGATACTGATGCAGTGTACAGATCCTGATATCAGTTTTGTTACTGATGATGTCATTATGGATGCTACAGAAACTGGCAAGTGCTATAAAACAGGATCGTTGTTTGAAGAACAAGCAAGAAGATATTATGAAGGAAAGAGTTTTCTATTGATGGAAACTATCGACTAGAAGGCAGAACATTGTTATGTATATATTATATCTTTCTGTTATTAGTTGATAGGTAGCATTATAAATACTCTCTCAATATCATTATAAAGTGTCGTAACTCGTGAGGAAAAAGTTCGAGTGTGTAGCTCTGTATAAGGTTTGTATTCGAGAAGTTCGAAACAAACAGAGAGAGATATTTATATTGTCAGCAGCTGCTAAAGGTATTGTACACCTTTGGTAGAGTTTGTATTTGATCTTATTAATACAAACAGAGTTTGATTTATTCGTTTATTCTTGTTCATATAATCAAGCAAAAATCAGACACGATTATATAACTTGTATTCAACCCCCCCCCCCCTTCTACAAGTTATTCGAGTTAACATTCTTGCTTGAGGCATGAACCTTGGAACTTCTTTCAAGCATTATTCTTGACTTTATAAGTACAGTTACACAACTAGGATTTGATGCCTATTACAAGTACAGAACAAATAGAAACTCTACAACTGGAGGTTCCCCCAGTTAAGAGGTCATGTAGGTAATGCATAGCATTACACGTACTTAGGCTTGTTATATTATGAGCACATGCATGTCTCTGTGACTAACAAATATATACTAAATAATAAATATAGTATATTATATATTATATAATACATATACTCCCTCCGTCCCAAATTATAAGAACTGGTTTGACTTTCACGGAGATTAAGAAAATTTTATTTGACTTGCTAGGTGGTAGCATGTGGTTGGTTGGTTGTGAAAGTGGGTGTAAGTGGGTGTATAAAAAATTGGTAAAGTAGGAATGTAGTGGGTGTAATAGTGTTTATTTATTGAAAAGGAAGTATAAAATAGAGAAGTAGTGGGTGTAATAGTGAAAAGTAATGTTAAAAAATAGTAAGTTTAGTAGGTTCATTCTTTTTGGGACGTCCCAAAAAGGAATAAGTGTCATATAAAATGGGACGGAGGGAGTAAATAATAAATATAACATATATTATATATATAATTTAGTATACATATGTAGATATATATTTTTATAATATTTATTATATATAATAAATATATTATATATAATATATAACATATATAAAAAATATTCAATATATAAATATATTCGGATCAGATCGTTACCGGATCGGATTATGCTAAATCCATACCCACTCCTTATCGGATCGTATTCTTATCGGTTGAATCGGATATTTTTTTGAAGGATCCAAACCCGCTATTTTCAGAACGGATCGGATTGGATCGAGTCGGATTCATGATCCATTGACAGGCCTACTCACAATTACAACAATTACAGTACTATATAAATGTTGAAAGCTTATTTGATTTTAGTTTCTAGTATTAAGCTTTTATTTATTTGATATTTATAAATTAATGAACTATAGTAGTAGAGTTCTAGGGAGAACCTCCCTATCAAGAAAACTAAGAGATCCAATCTTAGACCATTTGTAACACCCCCAGATCCGGGGTCAGGGATCTGGTCGTTACGGTCTCAATATCCATCCACAAAACCAACATAATTTAAATTACAACCTTGTGACCCAAAACCACAACATAAAACACACCCGTTATAGTCCCAGAGATGAAATCAGAGTTACCATCAATATTATTAATCACAAGTTTGAGTTCTCACAACCCAAAGAATTACAATTTATTAATACATACTCTTTGCCAACCATTTACATAAATACATCTGATAAACCAAAAGCTGACAGTCTAGCCTACTGGTAGCTTCTACCTCAGCAATGTCGTCCATGACATCAGTAGGCAACCCTAACCGCTGTCCCTGCTTACACCGAGTACTCCTTGTGCTGGCCGTCAGATCTATCTGTTGTTGTGATATAATAATAATAACGCAAGGGTGAGCGATAGCCCACCAAAAATAATATAACTGACAGTGATATATATGACATTTCAAAGATATATTTTGAAACCATATGCCATGCCTTGATGAAAAGAGTTCCAGCTCAATATAAAGGATGAAGTTACAAGGTAACTCAAAGTATGTAAATTCTGTGGAAATATCTGCTATATCAAGATGAGCAAGATAGCATCATTTTCATAAAAGAGGAACTTGCAGAAAAATAGTGCAATTCCAGTTTTCAACATGTTTCAACACTGCCAACACAGATAGTGTTGCAGAAGATTTCGAATCTTGAAAGATGAACTAATACGGGAGCATTGCCGCGCCAGATGCCCTGACGATTACGATGATCAGTCGTATGTCATGCATCTCATCAGTCGTTCTCTACATGTAGAAGGTAGCTCCGACGGATTTACTTGTCTACCGCCCTCTGGAACTCCTAAGCCAACGATTGGCCTATTGCTGGACCGGCGCCACTCGGCCACTTACGCGTCTCCTAGTTCATTTAACATCCATCATTGTGAAATGTATTGTTCGTTCCCCTTTTCCCCAGGTATGATACCTGTTGATAAGACTCCACAAGGTAGTCGTATCTAATTTGGAAAGGGAAATTTACCTCTATTTCCCAAACTGTTGCTTGTTAATGGATACCAACTTGTTCCAACATTCTACCCCTCGAATGATGAGAGGGTACGCACAATTCCAAGAATAATAGCAACCAAGTTGCGAGTGAAACGAACTATTTATGACCGGGCAGTCACAAGATAAAATAACATTCCTCAAGTAAGGTTCCCTTATGATAGAATCGAAGGAGGGATGGAATTACTGAGAACCTTCCTCGATAATATAATAATAAAAATAAGACTCTGAAATAATTTATATATAATGTTCGAGGGTCGATGATACTATGTGAATGAAACCAAGTGTCTTTGAAACGAGTTAGAAGAATTAAATGAATATTCTAAAGAGTATTTATTAAGTCAAAATATTGAAGGAATAATCCTAATATAAAATATTACTCGGAATAATCCTCGAATAAATATTCACAAATTATATTCATTAAATAATTAATGAATATTATTATAAATTGTACTTAATCAAATAATTATAACTCGACTGGATAGTCGAAATAATATTCACTGAATAAATAGTGAATACTCAGATTAAATAAACTTATCGATTAAATAAAATTCGAACGAATATTCGAATTAATATTCATTGAACAAATAGTGAATATTCCAAATAATAATATTTATCGAAGAAGTAATTATCAAGTGAATGTTCGAAACAATATTCATTGAATAAATAATGAATATTCGAATTAATAATACTGATTGAAGGAATAATTACCAAATGAATATTCGAAACAATATTCACTGGACAATTAGTGAATCTTCAAATTAATAATAATATTTATTGAAGAAATAATTATCAAATGGATATTCGAGGTAATATTCATTGAATAAGCAATGGATATTTAACTTAAGAAGGATACTTATTGATGAAATAATCATCGACTGAATATTTGAGACAATATTCAATAAATAATTAATGATTATTCAACTCATTAAGATTTATCGAAGAAATGATTATCGAATGAATATTTGAAATTATGTTCAATAATTGAATCGACTTTAAATGAATGTCGGAGATAATATTTATCGCCTCAAGGAAATATTCAAAATAATATTTATCGAATAGCTGGAGTTCGAATCAATGTTCAACTAATATTTATAAAATAAATAGAGATTGAATGAATATTCGAAATAATATTCATTTAAATAAATAAGGCTCGAATGAATATTGAAAATAATATTCGTTAAATAAATAAACTCGAATGAATATTCAAAATAATATCAATTGAGTAAATAAGAATGAATATTCTTTAAGTGAATAACTTAACTGAGGGTTCGAAATAATATTCGAATATTAAATCGACTTTAGATGAATATTAAGGATAATTTTCATCTAATAAATAAATATCTGATGAATAATCCGAATAATATTTATCAAATAATCTCAAAGGAATATTCCAATAATATTCGCCAGATAATAAATGGAAAATATTTACTTAAATACTTTCTTCTGAAAATAATATAAATATATCAAGAAATAACGACTCTCGGTCTATAATCAAAGAATGAGATTCAACTGCCCTTCGCTTAAGGGTCTTAGTAATATCCGGCTTATAATAGATATAATAACTATCTGGCTTATAAGCCAACAATAATTCAGGGAACAAGTATATCAATATGACTTTGAAAGTAGGCATGCATGCTATGGCATATGTATAACAGAATCAATTCATATATATATATATATATACATATTATCACAACAACAGCCTTTAAAAAGGGAGTTTTGAAACTTGCCTGGGAATCGAGTGCGGGTAGGGGTAGCGTGTCCCGGGTCAGCCTGGCGATCTATAAATAGCAAAGGCATTCGGGATTAATCACTTAACACTTTACAAAGGTTAAATATAAACTCTACTTAAGTCAAAACACGTTTTCGAATCATCTCGTTATACACCTCTTAGTGTAACTCTCTTTTATCACCGATGCGGTTCGACATATGTTCGCTATTATGACACATCATACCCACACTTGATACATACTTAAGCCATGTAAGTTTTAAGATCGATCATTTACGAATCAAGATTGTACTACGAGTTTTATCGCCCGTTTTTTAAGTCGTGTATCAAAGTCATAACCAAGCATGTTAGGAATAATTCATAAGTTGTGATGTTAAGAATAGAATTTACACATTATAATTCTTGTAATCCTGATCTTATAAAGGATTTAGCACTATATATAGGATTTATGTGTAAGACAGTTATCTGTACAGTTTAGTCAGGAATGAACAGTATATCGGAGACTACATGTCAGGAACAAAGAGCAAATCTTGATGACGGTCTAATACTGATGATGATCAGATACTGATGCAAGATGAAATCCTGATATCAGTCGTGTTACTGATGATGTCATTATGGATGCTACAGAAACTGGCAAGTTCTATAAAACAGGATCTTTGTTTGAGGAACAAGCAAGAAGATATTATGAAGGAAAGAGTTTTCTATTGATGGAAACTATCGACTAGAAGGCAGAACATTGTCATGTATAGATTATATCTTTCTGTTATTAGTTGATAGGTAGCATTATAAATAATCTCTCAATATCATTGTAAAGAGCGTGTGTTGTGAGTTCGTATGCGTAGCTCTGTATAAGGTTTGTATTCGAGAGTTCGAAACAAACAGAGAGAGAGAGAGAGAGAGTTTTATTTTGTCAGCAACTGCTAAAGGTATTGTACACCTTTGGTAGAGTTTGTATTTGATCTTATTAATACAAACAGAGTTCGATTCATTCGTTTATTCTTGTTCATATAATCAAGCAAAAATCAGACACGATTATATAACTTGTATTCAACCCCCCCCCCCTTCTACAAGTTATTCGAGTTAACAATTGGTATCAGAGCAGGTTGATTTCGAATAATCATAAAGATCTGCAATCATGTCTGGTTACAAGGATGGGAATACTAAGATTCCTATGCTCAAGAGAAACGAATATACTCTATGGGAAGTAAAGATGTTGCATCATCTTGAAGCAACAGATCCTGATTATCTTGACAGAATCAGAGATGGACCTTTTGTTCCAACAAAGGTCGTTGGACAAGCAACTGTTGATGGTGTGGTTGTTCCAGAACATACAGCAGAGAAGCCAAAATCTGAATGGTCAGATAAGGACAAGGAGAATGTTCTTAAAGATGCTAAAGTGAGAAACATATTATTCAACAGTCTTGATTCTGTTCTCACTAACTATGTTCTCTCTTGTAAAACTGCTAAGGATATATTGGACAATCTTAAGGTTCACTGTGAAGGAACTAAGCCTGTCAGGAAGAATATGAGGACATTACTTATACAACAGTATGAGTACTTTGAATCCAAATCTGGTGAGTCACTTACTGATACCTTTGATAGGTTTACAAAACTCATCAATGAGATGGCCATGCATGGTAAATATTATGACTTGGAGGATATGAATACAAAGTTCATGAAAGCTTTGCCTGATTTCTACAATGAGAAGATATCTGCGATTGAGGAAGCTAATGAGATTTCATTAGAGGCAGTATATGGAAAATTGAGAGCTTATAAACTTGACAAGCAGCAGAAGAAGAGCAGGAGTGAAGGAAATATGAAGACTATTGCACTTACTGCTCAATCTGAAGTAAAGAAGCTTCCTGAAGAACAGCATGAAGAGATTGCTGTAAAGAATTCAAGGAAGAAGAAAAGCAAAAAAAGTTCTGAGTCAGAGACTACTGATATGAACTCTGACAACAATGATTCTGAATCTGAGATGCAGGAACTCTTTGCTATGTTTGCTAAAGCCTTCAAGAAAGGAAGATTCAACAGGAGAAGATTTAGCAAAGGACCTTTTCAAAAGAAAGAGGAGAAGAAGAGTGACAAAGGTAAAAGTACAATTGTCAAGATTGATAAAGCCAATATCAAGTGTTTTAATTGCAGCGAGCTTGGACACTTTGCTAGTGAGTGTAATAAACCTAGGAATTCAGGAAAGGGTAATGCACTTATGGTCACACAGAAGGATTGGGCTGATTCCAGTGATTCTGAAGATGAATTGGATTATGACAACATTGCATTGATGGCAAATGGTTCAGACAAACCTGGATCTCTAAAGAAAACTTCTCCATCCTCTGTTAAGGTATCACTTCACTCTCTTGATTCATTTGATAGCTTAAATTCTGATGAAATTAGATCTATCCATGCTGAATTTAAGAATCTTATGACTAATTTTAGAATTCTTACTTGTGAAATAGATGAATTTACGGTTAAGAATGATAAATTAGTTGATAGAAATAATTTTCTTGAATCTGAATTAATTCAAATGGAAGAATACAAGTTAAGTTCTGATAAAGCTAAGCATGATTATAGTGTTATTCTTGAGGCTTATGACTATGTCAGAAAAGAACTAGAGGATGAGAGAGATGTGACTAAGACCATTAACATTTCTGGTAAAAAGACACAAGAAATCATCGAAAATGGAATTCGTGGTAAGGTTAATGGTTTAGGTTTTGATAAGGCTAGACAAGAAGAAAGAGTAGCTATTGTCCATGATGATAGTAAAATAGAAGCTAACACATCTAAATCTGAAGGTAAGAAAATTGTTTCTGAACCTAATCATGTTAAATTTGTTGATTCAAAAGGTACCCCTGTTGTACACAAAAGGATTAACAATAGTAATTCAGATGAGAAAGTGTTAGAGAAACCTAAGAATGTAAACATAGGGTTTCTATCTAAGTCTCAGTTGAAACAGAGATTAGATGGTCTTTCAGAGTCTAGCAAGATCAAAAGAAATAGGAATGGAAAAGAAGGTATTAACAAAGAGAATAATTACAAGAATGTACCTGATGCACCTAGGAAAAAATGCTATAAGTGTGGAAATCATAATCATTTGGCCCTAGACTGCAATAAAAAACCTTCTTGGAAAACTGAGTCCAGATTCCCCAAGACTCAGAAAATTCAATACCAACCACAAAAAGCTTGTTATCATTGTGGTAGTTTACTTCATTCCATTTACATGTGTAGAGAATATCATGAACTGCATTATGATTATTATTCCTTGAAAACTGAAACTCCTAGTCACAAACAGTTTGTGAAATTTGAGTCTAAAGTTGACTCTACAACAGGTAAAGTAAAGACAAAATTCTCAAAGCCTGTTGTTTCTAAATCTAGTAAGAAAGGATCCAATCAAAGTTGGGTCCTAAAAAATTCTAACTAGTTACTTTTTGTTTGCAGGGCACAAGAAAGAAGCATTCAATTATCTTGGACAGTGGATGCTCTGGACATATGACTGGAAAGAAGTCCCTGCTTAGTGCTTACAAAGTTTGAGAGGAAAGCTGGCCCAGTAATATCTTTTGGAGATGGCAACAAAGGAGAAACTCTGGGATATGGCTCAATTGTTTTGGGGAATGTCATCATAGAAAATGTAGCACTGGTTGAAGGCTTGAAACATACTCTTTTAAGCATAAGTCAACTGGGTGATAAAGGTTACAAATCAATCTTTGACAAAGAAGGATGCAAAATCTTGAATATGCAGAATGGAGACATTGTTCTAACTGGTCAAAGACATGGTAACATATATGAAGCCAGCTTAAGAGATACATCAAAAGGAATTGTTAGATGTCTCTACAGCAAAGCAACAAGTGATGAAAGCTGGAATTGGCACAAGAAGCTCTCACATCTTAATTTCAAGAAGCTTAATCAACTTGTTAAGCACAATCTGGTGAGAGGCCTACCTCAGGCAAATTATGTGCAAGATGGACTTTGTGATGCATGTCAGCTTGGAAAGCAAAGAAGAACCACTTTCAAGAGCAAGACTGAAAATTCAATTACTAAACCATTTCACATGCTACATCTTGATCTGTTTGGTCCAGTAAACATTATGTCTATCAGCAAGAAAAGATATGCTCTAGTGATAGTGGATGATTTCACAAGGTTTACATGGGTGTTCTTTCTACACAAGAAGGATGAAGCTCCTCAGCAAATCATTGAACTTATCAAGAATATTCATAATAACTCTGAGTACAAAGTCAAAGTACTTAGAAGTGACAATGGTACAGAATTCAAGAATTCTACAATGGAGGGATTTTGTGCAGACAAAGGAATTACTCAACAGTTTTCTGCACCTGGTACACCTCAACAGAATGGTGTAGTGGAAAGAAAGAACAGGACTCTCATAGAGGCAGCAAGAACCATGCTTGCAGATGCAAAACTTCCAACCTACTTTTGGGCAGAAGCTATTAACACTGCATGTTTCACTCAAAACTGTACCTTGGTAAATAGTCATGGAAAACTCCCTATGAGATGATCAAAGGAAAGAAACCAAGTGTGAAATACTTTCACATCTTTGGATGCAAATGCTATGTCCTAAAAGTTCATCCAGAACAACTTGGAAAATTTGAAGCCAAATCGGATGAAGCAATTTTTCTAGGATATTCAGCATCTAAGGCCTTCAAAGTTTATAATCTCAGAACTCACATTGTTATGGAATCAATTCATGTTGCATTTGATGATAAGAAATTTGGAATTCTGCAAACTGATGAAAGCCATGACAAATTGGAATTTGAAAATCTGAAGAATTCTGAGATACTCTCCAGTGATGATGAAGGTTCTCCAGAAGGAATTTCTATTGCTTCTCAAAGGAATGCTACTGTTGAGGGGGAGCAAATAAATCAAAGAGAACACAGTGATCATCAGGAGCAGACTAGCTATTCAGAGTCTACTCCATCAGGAATTGACGTTTCAGAGTCTAATGAGGAAAGATCAGTAACTAGCAGCAATATGGAATCTACTGATTCTATTGATCAAAGGAGAGTTTTTGAAGGTAGAGAGAATTCTTCTACAAGAGATACCACTAACTTAGGGGGAGAGACTAGCAGAGTTAATCTACCACCTGTTAGAAAATGGACAAAGGATCATACTGAAGATTTGATAATTGGTGATCCAAATAGTGGTGTTCGAACTAGAAGATCAATTCAAAATGAATGCTTGTATAGTTGCTTTCTCTCAAAGAATGAACCTAAGAAGGTTGAAGAAGCCTTACAGGATCTTGATTGGGTAATTGCAATGCAGGAGGAGTTAAATGAGTTTGAGAGAAACAAAGTCTGGAAACTGGTACCAAGACCTAAAGATAGATCTATTGTTGGTGCAAGATGGGTTTTCAGAAACAAGCTAGATGAATCTGGTATGATTGTAAGAAACAAAGCAAGACTGGTGGCTAAGGGTTATTCTAAGGAAGAAGGCATTGATTATGATGAGACCTTTGCACCTGTAGCAAGATTAGAAGCAATCAGAATGTTTCTTGCATTTGCAGCTCCTTCAAAATTCAAGGTATATCAGATGGATGTAAAGAGTGCTTTTCTAAATGGCAAACTTGATGAGGAAGTGTATGTGGAACAGCCACCTGGATTTGTTGATCCAAAGTTTCCAAATCATGTCTACAAACTTGACAAGGCACTCTATGGACTAAAGCAGGCACCAAGAGCATGGTATGAGACTTTGTCTAAATTTCTTCTTGAAAATGGCTTCACAAGAGGTACAATTGACAAAACTCTATTCTTTAGAAAGATAAAAGGTGTGTTAGGTCGAATACACAATATATAATCAATTACTGTATGAATAAGTAACAAGAACACACGTTTTAACTCTTAAAACTGTTTGGAATTAATAATTCCTCTCTCGGTGATGTAAAGTATCACAGAGAGCTGCTTAGGTTACAAGAATGATATTCATTCACGATGGATACCCTTCTAGGGTTAACCTAACTGTATTTATAAGATATACAGTTACGTACAATCGTAAATTGATTCTCCTAAAATTAAGCTATACAATTGATATCAATTACGATTGCTACACGTCTTCTAAGTCAACTCAATCTCTTTGACAACTATCCAATCTTCAAAGATATCGCTTCCGTATTAATATTAAATTAATCTTCAAACTCTGTTGACTTGTAGACGCTCCCAGTAGACAGACTTTAGCAAACTCTGTTCTCTCCACGCTAACAGTGTTTGCGCTTCCATGTATTCAGCTATCAGTGTTTACGCTTTCCTCTGTCAGCGTTTGCGCTTCCAGCAATCAGCGTATACTCAAACTCTGTTACAACTGCTTTCAATAACAAGTTAAACTCTCTTTACCTGTAACACTTAAATACTGACATTAAATCACATCAATTATATCTAACAATCTCCCCCAACTTGTTCATTAGAAAAATGTACAAGTTCACAATAATTGATGATGTCAAAACTAACAAATAAAAACACAGTGTTTAACATATAATCAGAGTTTAAACTTGACTTAGCAAAATTTACAGAAAATACAAATTACTTACAAATTCTGTCTACCTAACCTCCTCAAGATCTGGAGTTGTTCTGAGATAATCAATCAACAATCTCCTCTCAGCATTTTCAAGTTCAATCTCCATAGCTTGCTTGATCTGTCTTAAATCTGGATCATTCTCATCAGTTTGAAAAATAGCAGCCCTGAGATCATAGATCTTGTTTCTTCTCATTTCATTTCCCAATCTGATGTACTTTAATTCTTCAGACTTTACATTGAAATCCAGAACTGTAATTCCAAGATCAGTCTTCAGCTTTGTAGTTCCCTTCTGCATTTCAATCAGATTCCCATTCCAGTCTCTGTACTTAGGAACATACTTTTCAGCAGACTTTGTTCCTGTAGCAACTTTAGCTTTCTGCATATACTCCCTTATAGAATTAGCAATAAGCTGTGTTCGTTGATTTCTAACTCTGAAGATATGCAAGACATACTGAAGTTCCTCAAATAATTTTAGCTTGATTGCTTCTTCATTCACTCTATACACTGACCCATCTGCCATAAAGTATAGTAGAAAGTGAATATCTAAGCTCCTTTGACGAACTACCTGAACTGACTCCAACTTGTCTAGATTTTCTTGAGTTATACCAGAACCAAGAGATACAAGTGCAGAGGGATCTCTTGGACTGTTACTAACCCTCAAATCTCTTCTTGAACCTAAGCCAGAAGTATTCATGCCTGGTGGCTTTCCTGAACATGCAACATTATGTTGATATCCACCAGTCACTCCTACTTCTTCTTGCACTGGAATCTTTGGCCTTGAAAAACCAGGTAAGAGTTTACTTTGAGTCTGTACAACTTGTGTAGCAACAGAGGTTGTAACTATCATTTTGCCCTTGCTCTCTTCACCACTTTTCCCTTTTAATTTCAACTTTGCATCAAGAGAAGACTTTCTAACCAACTTTCCAGTATCTTCTTCTTCTTCTTCTTGAATACCAGATAGTTTTTCTTTGATTTCAATTCCTTTCATTACAGGCCTTGCCTTGAAAAACCAGGTAAGAGTTTACTACTTCTTCTACTTCTTCTTGCACTGGAATCTTTGGCCTTGAAAAACCAGGTAAGAGTTTACTTTGAGTCTGTACAACTTGTGTAGCAACAGAGGTTGTAACTATCATTTTGCCCTTGCTCTCTTCACCACTTTTCCCTTTTAATTTCAACTTTGCATCAAGAGAAGACTTTCTAACCAGCTTTCCAGTATCTTCTTCTTCTTCTTCTTGAATACCAGATAGTTTTTCTTTGATTTCAATTCCTTTCATTACAGGCCTTGCAGACTTTGAAGCTTTAACAACTTTCTTCACTTTCTTGGACTTTTGAGCTTTTAAATGCTCTTTCTGCAACAGCTTTTCTTCAGCTTGAATATCCTCAAGTGTAGCTTCAGCATTCTCTTCACGAAATAATTTTGCAGCCAATTCTTCATCTGTTTGTGGATTGTCAGAGAATGACAAATCCTTTGGCTTTGAACCAGAAGTACTCTGAGTATTTGAATCTATCACCAAATTCGGCTTTGACCTTGAAGACCTTCCATGTCCTTGTCTGAGATTTGCATTTCTTAAGCCCTTATCAGCATTGGTGCCTTCATCATCAAGATGATCTTTCTTTGACAGAGTTTGATCTTTCTTACACTTGGTTTTAGAAATTCTCTCCCCCTTTTTGACATCATCACCATCTTGAATCAGAATCGAGGTGATTAACTCAAGAGAATTTGCAATGGAATCAACCTTCTCAGTCAGTAAAATCTGATTCTTCTCAACTGTGCTCAGTCTGTCATTAATATTTGCTTGAGCTTTGGCAAATTGTTGAAAGAGCTTAGCATTAGCTAGTTGAGCTTTCTCTTCATGAGTAGCAACTTCTGTTCGAAGATCAACAATAGATTTCTGAGTATCATCAAATCTATTATTCAAAGTTTTGATTTGAATCACTGTGCCTTGCAAACAAGTGAAAATTTCTGGATTTTTAATCTTCTTAGAATTGGCTTCAAGAAACATTGCTGCCCTTCCAGGAGGAAAAATACACTCTGACTTGTACCAATCAGCAGTTTGCTTGGCCAAATAACTATCATCAACTTCATTTACAGAAGGCCCAGCAAAATCTGGTTTTTCACCTGTTTTCTGACCATCAGTCTGATTTTGTGGTTGTTCAACTCCTGTACTCTTAGCTGTAACTGAATCACTCATCGACTCACTAGTAGAGGCAACAGAAGCAATAGGTTCTTGAGCAGAAATAGGTTCTTGAACAACCTGTTTTCCTTTATCAACTGGAGTTTGCTCTGAAGAAATAACCTTTTCTGGTTTATCAACCTCCTCACCATGAGCAGAAACATGATTGGCATCAGAGTTCAACTCAGTGTGTGATGCAACCACAGTGTCTTCAAGAACAACAGTAGGCCCATCAGCAACACCAGTATCGATAGAAAGTGTAACCTCCATGAGTGGTGGAGTAGATGCTTCATGATTAAAAGAAATTGGAGTTTCAGCAAACTCTTCCATTGGAGACAAAACATCTCTAACAGCTTCATGTTCTTGAACCTTAACAACTTCTGGTTCAGAAAGCTTGACTTCGGATTCTGGTATTATAGGTTCTATGATAACCTCTGGCTCACCAGTAGGAATATCAAAAGAGATTTTCTCTTGAGCCTCTTCAACATGCTCATCATCAGAATCAGTTAGAATAAGCCTTCTCCTCTTAGCTTGAGACACTGCAACCTGTTCTGCATCTTCACTGGAATTTTCACTAGAACTTTCCTCAACCGATGGTGGTGAAGATCTATTTGCCCTTTGTATGAATCTTCTAGAATGAACAGCCTTTGGAGTTGTCTGTTTAGCCCTAGAATGTTTGGTGTTGATTGCAGTATGTTTCTTCCTTTTTGGCTTTGGTGGTGGTTGTGGATGAGTGGTAGAGACAGGGTTTGTTGGTTCAGTAGGTTGTGTTTGAGGTTCTGTTTGTGTTTGAGGTGATATGGGTTGATCAGTGGTTGTTGGTATTGGCTCAGGTGATTGAGTAGGTTGAGATGGTATGTTTTCTGTACGATCAGTGGCTAAAGGTTCAGGCATAGGTTGTGGTTCTGGTTGATGTGGTTCATGTGGTTCATGGTTTGGTGATGGAGAATCTTGTGGTTGATTGACAAAGTTCTGTAAAGCAAGTGGCAATACTAAAGGAGGTATGTCTTTTCCAACATCTTTGTTAGTCATATCAGAGAATATTCTCTTAGTGACTCGAAAAGGTTGAATTTCATCAGCTTCATCAATAGTTAACCCAGAAACACATGCATTGAACAGAAGTTGACAAAATCTAGCAAAGTAAACTGTAGTAGACTCTGACAACTTATCACCCAAATTCATTAATACATATCTACCAAAATCAAAATTACTACCATAAAGTAGAGAATACCCAATTTGTAGACTGTCCATTGGAATAGCATCCCAGTTGGTGACCTTCTTCTGGAATGTCCTGGTGATACAATCAAAGAAAAAATTCCACTCTTTTCTCAAGTTTGGCCTCCTCACACTGCCCAGCTTGGCAAGTGATTCCATGTACCCAATCTCTGTTAGCATTTCTCTCAGATTTTGCTCAGAGACAACAGCATACGAAGTATGTGTGTCAAAATCCATGGCGTCACGAACAGTTTGTGGAGTGATCACAAACTCTTGTTCTTCATGAGAGAAGATGATAGACGGAGTTCCATTCTCTCCTCCTTCTATATATCTTGAATTTTGCCAGAAGTTAACAACTTGGGAAGCAGATAGAGTAGCCGGTTCAACCAGCGCTTGCCCAATCTCAGAATCTCGAAGAAAATTTTGCATTATATGGAACGCCTCTGGAGCCCGGTCGTTCTCAAGTAAAGCTGCATAATTGTTAGGCACAAAACGTAGACCAAAGACAGTGAAAGGTTTAGTTGCCATTGAATCAAGAAATAAGCAAGAATCAACTGTGAAAATGTTTTGCAAGAAAGGTGTTTGTGAAAATGCCAAAGTGAAAAACAAAGATGTTCTCTGTTTTGGTAAAGTGAATATGAGTGGATGAAAGTGATTGTGGCAAAAAGTAATTTGAGTTGTAATTAAAAACTAAACTCAAACGTTTTTACTTGAAAACACGCAACTGTTCCCTTGAAAAGTGTGAAAGTGAGACATAATGATGAGTGAGTGGGTGAAAGTGGGACACGTGTCACACATGCAACGATTCACTTAATACACACGCAGTAAAAGCCATTATTACCGCTGTCGTTCCGTTTATCAAGACACTTTACCACTAAATACACTAATTAACAGTTGTCAACTACTCCATTCACTCCAAAATTTTCAAATTATCTTAATGAAAATATACCTTAGAGTACATAACACAATCAATCAGTGTTTGTCAAATTTTCAATCTTTATCACAAAACCCTTTCAAAAATGCACAGTCGTGATTTTCGTGTGTGAGTAGCAGAGTTTACCAAATCAATTTTTATAGCATCTAATATTTCATAAAATCCATAAATCAAAAACAATAAACACTGAATGCACAAACTCTCATATTAAACACAGAGTATATGATGAATGCTAAACTCTGTAGTTCCTTAATTACAGAAATCTGAATATCCCTGTTCCAGTTTATGATCATGATTATCCACGTAAGCACACAGTCATTAAAGACAAAAAGATCAGGAGATAAACATCAAAGCATCATTCAGTGAGTTACATGTCAAGGATTTTCTCACAAACTCTCACATCACACAAGTGTTTAGGTGAAGTGTTTACTCTCAGATTCAATCAGTAAAAGCAGATACTACCATAAGCTTGAATGTCCACCAAATCTACACCACTTCGATTACATACATGCACAAATCAAAAGGACTTTGTTCAGGGTTATAATTGAGTGAAATTAAACAGATGAGAAGAGATGAGAATTTCTAACTGAACAATTTATTTGATCAAAATGTTCAGTCAAATGATTAGTACATATTTGTACAAGATGATCAGTATATATACCCTTTTTTTTTCTTTTTTTTTATTCATATATATATATACTGAGTAAGATATCTTTTCTTAAGAAATACTCACCTGCTTGAATTTGATTTAACAAACGAATATAACTGCTCTTAATACTTCAGTATTCAAGAAAAATGAGCAGTTAATTTGGCTCAAAGGGGTTTACTAAGGGTAGTGTTTTATGAACAGTGTTTATGATCAGTGTTCAAAGAGGTTTTGAACAGTGTTTAAAGAAAGATGGTTAATCCTAATGCCTTTATCATTTTTATGCACACATATATCATGTAGTCCCAAAATGGTTTAATGCAAGTTCTAGAGCAACATACTTACTGATGAACATCACACAACAATAAAATCTGATTGATATAAAATGTATCAATCACTTATTCGGCTCAAAATCTCACAGGGTGCAGACATGAACTGTTTCTCACCAAAATAAACAATGACACATCTCAAGTTTTAAAATTTTCACAAGTGCAAACACAGAATCAACAAGAATCAAGTATGACTTGGAAACAGAGTGTCACTAATCAGAGTTTAGAGTTCATCAATATCAGTGTTATTCATGAGAGGCAATGCATACAGTATTCATAGATTCAGAATTTAGGATCAAATAAACTAAGAGATGCTCTAAATATGAAACAGTATCATGCTGTGTTAATTTACTGCACAATTTCTGATTAGATCACAGTGACTCAGAAAGAATCTTGATTTTTCACTGAGAATCATGCTCCATACATTTTTCTTCATTGGTATTTTCATTCAGACAAAAATCAACTCAGAATTCACAGAGTTTAACAAACATATTAACAGTGTATGACCAATAATCATGCTGACAGAGTTTAATTAACAAGGTTCACATAGCACTTTAGCAATTTAAAGAAATATGAGCAACACATTTTATTAGAAAAGTTTGAGTCTAACCAACATGTTTAGTCAAAACCAGATACCATCCCTAGTTCATTGACCAGTCTTGTAAATGTTGCTTCACTTAGAGGCTTTGTGAAAACATCTGCAAGTTGTTGATCTGTAGGCACAAAGTGAAGCTCAATATTGCCTTCCTCTACATGCTCTCTGATAAAGTGATACCTTATGCTGATGTGCTTGGTCATTGAGTGTTGTACTGGATTACCTGTCATTGCAATAGCACTTTGATTATCACAGAAAATAGGTATTTTACTATACCTCAACCCATAATCCAGCAATTGATTCTTCATCCATAGAATTTGTGCACAGCAACTACCAGCAGCAATATACTCTGCTTCAGCTGTAGATGTTGATATTGATTTTTGTTTCTTACTGTACCAAGACACAAGTCTGTCACCAAGAAATTGACAACTTCCACTTGTGCTTTTTCTGTCAATCTTACAGCCAGCAAAATCTGCATCAGAGTAACCAAGTAGCTTAAAATCTGATTCTCTTGGGTACCACAGCCCTAAGGTTACAGTGCCTTTGAGATATTTGAAAATTCTCTTCACAGCTGTTAAATGTGGTTCCCTTGGATCTGCCTGAAATCTTGCACACAGACAGGTGGCATACATGATATCAGGTCTACTAGCTGTTAAATAGAGTAGAGAACCAATCATCCCTCTGTAGCTTGTCATATCCACTGATGAACCTGTATCTTTGTCCAGTTTTGTTGCAGTTGCCATAGGAGTTGTTGCAGATGAACAGTCAAGCATGCCAAATTTCTTGAGAAGATTTCTGGTATATTTTGCTTGATTAATGAAAATTCCATCATCTGTTTGCTTCACCTGTAAGCCTAGAAAATAGCTTAACTCTCCCATCATACTCATTTGATAACTAGACTGCATGAGCTTGGCAAATTTCTTGCAGAGTTTATCATTAGTAGATCCAAAAATGATATCATCTACATATATCTGAACTAAGAGCAGGTCATTACCAGATTGAAAGTAAAACAGAGTTTTGTCAATAGTACCTCTGTGAAACCCACTTTCTAGCAGAAATTTAGCAAGTGTTTCATACCATGCCCTAGGTGCCTGTTTAAGTCCATAGAGTGCCTTATCTAACCTGTAGACATGATCTGGATATTTTGGATCTACAAAACCAGGTGGTTGTTCAACAAATACTTCTTCTTCAAGTTTTCCATTCAGAAAAGCACTTTTCACATCCATTTGAAAAACCTTGAATTTCTTGTGAGAAGCATAGGCAAGAAACATCCTTATTGCCTCCAATCTGGCAACTGGTGCAAAAGTCTCATCATAATCTATTCCTTCCTGCTGTGAATAGCCTTTAGCTACCAGTCTTGCTTTGTTCCTTGTGATCACACCATCACTGTCAGTTTTATTTCTGAAAACCCATTTAGTACCAACAATAGATCTGTTCTTTGGCCTTGGTACAAGGGTCCACACCTCATTTCTCTCAAATTCATTTAGCTCTTCTTGCATTGCTGTTATCCAGTCAGCATCTTTCAGAGCTTCTTCTACTTTCTTTGGCTCAGTTTGTGACAAGAATGCATGAAACAGACATTCATTTGTTGTTGCACTTCTTGTCCTTACTCTTGCATCTGGATCACCAATAATTAAATCAGGTGTATGTGACTTAGTCCATTTTCTTGCAGAAGGCAGATTGCTTCTGTCATCATGTGATCCTCCCCCTTGATCCATGCTCTCCTGATTTTCTTGGTGTCTCTCTTCATTTTCAGATGCTTCCCCTGAATGTGACTGCTCAGAATTTGAATGATCAGAGTTTGAATCAACAGTGTTTGATTCAGAGTTATCAATTGAGTCACTATCAGTGTTTGAATTATCACTTTGATGTGATTCTTCATGCTCCCCCTCAACTGGTTCTTCCCTTGTTTCTGATTGAAAAGTTTCTTCAGTGTTTACCAGTAGAGGTTCAGAATTGACCTCAACAGTGTTTGTCAGATCTGTATCATCCGAGTTTAATAAATCTTCATTTTCAAAGTGCAGTTGATCATGCTCATTAACATCTTCAAGTCCAGTTATTTTCTTGTCATCAAATGACACATGAATAGACTCCATGATCACTCTGGTTCTCAGATTATAAACTCTGAATGCCTTTGTTGACAGTGGATAGCCAACAAAAATTCCTTCATCTGCCTTTAGGTCAAATTTGGTCAACTGTTCAGGATGAGTCTTCAACACAAAGCACTTGCATCCAAAAATATGAAAATATTTTAGATTTGGCTTCTTCTTCTTCACCATTTCATATGGTGTTTTACCATGCTTGTTGATCAGTGTTGCATTTTGAGTAAAACAAGCAGTTTGAACTGCTTCTGCCCAGAAATATGTTGGCAACTTTGCTTCATCTAGCATGGTTCTAGCAGCTTCTATCAAAGTTCTGTTCTTTCTCTCCACTACACCATTTTGTTGTGGAGTGCCAGGTGCAGAAAACTCTTGTTTGATCCCTTTACTCTTGCAAAATTCTTCCATAGATGAATTCCTGAACTCAGTTCCATTGTCACTTCTGATTATCTTCACTTGATGCTCTGACCCTTTGTCCAGTTGGATTATATGATCTGTCAGTGTTAAAGCTGTTTCATCCTTCTTTGCAAGAAAATATACCCATGTGAATCTGGTATATTCATCAACAATGACTAATGCATATTTCTTCTTTCCAAGAGACATCACATTTACTGGACCAAAAAGATCAACATGTAGTAGATGATAAGGATCAGCAATTGAAGACTCAGATTTGCTTTTGAAAGAGGTTTTTCTCTGTTTTGCCTTTTGACAAGAATCACACAGGCCTTCTACATTCAACAATGACTTTGGTAGTCCTCTTGCAAGATCATTCTTTATGAGCTCATTGATGTTGTTCAGATTCAAATGAGAGAGTTTCTTGTGCCACTTCCAACTCTCTTCACTGGACATTCTTGTTGACAGACATACTGCTTTGCCATCAGTGTTTGTTGACAATTTTATTTCATAGATGTTGTTGTGTCTGTTTCCAACTAGAGCAACTTTCCCTGTAGATTTACTGATCACTTGGCAATATTCAGGCTGAAAATCTACATGATATCCTCTGTCACAGATTTGACTCACAGATAGCAAATCATGCTTGAGTCCTGGAACCAGAGCTACATTTGTGATGATGACATTTCCAAGATTAATATTGCCATATCCCAGTGTATGTCCTATGTCGCCATCTCCATAGGAAACTTCTGGGCCAGCCTTCTCCTCATACTCTGATAGCAGGGCTTTATTTCCAGTCATATGTCCTGAACATCCACTGTCCACGACTAGGGTACTGACCCTGGTGCCCTGCAATCACAAACAATCACTGATTATTAGTTTTAAGGATCCAGACTTGCTTGGATCCTTTGACTTTCTTAATTCTGTTAGCTTTTGCAGCGGAATTCACATTAACAGAGTTTAAGCTAACTTTTTCAGAGTTTACATTTGCAGAGTTTACTTTAACCCATTTCAAATTTGGCTTGGGTTCATAGTAATTATAGTAGATAGCATGATAATCTCTGCAAGTGTAAATAGAGTGCCATGTACTTCCACAGTGTTTACATAAAGTCTGTGGTCTATTTCTCACATAATCATTTTTAACTGCAGTTTTAGAGGGCAAAGAATTAATGTTCTTATTCTTACTGCAGAAACTAGCAAGATGATTAGTACTACCACAATTAAAGCATGTTTTCCTGGGAGCTAATGAAGCAAGCATTGGCTTAATTCCTGAGGTTATGCCTACTTTTCCAATTCTGTTTTTCTTAGGCATTCTCTGTTTGTTGACAGACTTTATCTCCTTAAGCTTATGCTTGAGTTGTTTATCTGTCATTAAGCCAATGTTAGCCTCTTTAACAAAAGTTTTAGCATATGACTCTTTAACAGCCTTTTTCTGTGCTTCAGTCTTAGGTCCACCTGTTCCCATGACATTACCCTCAGATGAATAATGTGGTCTAACTTTTACCTGATTTTCAAATCTAAGTTCATCTCCTACAGAGTAACCTAGACCTACTGTATCTGACTGAAACACTTCTTGAGTGTCTTTACCAGAGTGTGTCCACGTTTTAATGATGTGTTTACTATCCTCCAATTCTGATTCTAGTTGCTTATACTTACCTAGCAACTCCTGTTCAATAAACACTGCATCATCTCTCTCTTTTTGAATTTTATTCATGTTTTCTAGCTGTTCCTCAACAAGTTTATTTCTTTCTTTAAGTTGAGAGCACTCAGTCTTTATTCTCTCATTTTCTAAAGTCTGATCTCTATAACTGATATGCAATGCTTTAAGATAAATTCTCAATTCAGTTATATTATCAGTATTATAAGCATAGGTAGTTGGGGGTACCTTGAGATCATCATTTTCAGTCTGAGTAGTAGCCATTAGAGCATAGTTGACTTCCTCATCTGAATCTGAAGTGTCTGCCCAGTCTCTGCCTTTGGTGTAGAGTGCCTTTTCAGTTTTACCCTTCTTGCACTCAGGAGCATAGTGACCCATCTCCTTACACTTGTAGCATTGAATCTCAGACTTATCTTTCTTACCAGATTTGAAGTCCTTTCCCTCAGATTTCTTGAAATTCTTCTTATCAAACTTTGAGTAGTCCTTGGAGAATCTCTTTCCCTTCTCGAAGTTCTTGTATCCCATCTTCTTGAAGGTCTTTACCATCAATGCAGCCATTTGCATCATCTCCTCATCATCTTCAGAATCAGATGATCCATCTGTGTTTGAGTCAACATCAGTGTCTGATGACTCATTCTCTGAATGTATGACTAAAGCTTTTCCTTTTGCCTTTCTCCTTGATGCTTCCTTCTTTGATGGTTTCTCCTCAACCTTAAGAGCAACAGACTTTGACTTTCTACTAGATCTTTTGTTTCTCTGCTCCAATTCCAATTCATGGGTTTTGAGCAGTCCATAAATTTCATCAATCTCTGTTTCACCAAGTTCATAATTATCTCTTATAGTGGTTGTTTTCACATCCCACTTTTCAGGTAGAGAGAGAAGAAACTTGAGATTTGAATCTTCTAAATCATACTCTTTGTTCACCAATGACAAATCATTGAGCAGTTTACAGAATCTGTCAAAAGTTTCTGTCATGGTTTCATCAGATTTTGCCTCAAAATGCTCATACTCCTGAGTGAGTATGTTCCTTCTGTTCTTTTTAATTGCAGGTGTTCCTTGACATCTAACCTCAAGTGCATCCCATATCTCCTTTGCAGTTGTGCAGTTTATCACTTTATTAGACATAACATTGTCTAACGCACTGTGAAGTAAATGCCTTACCTTCGCATCCTTTGCAATAGATGAAAGATCCTCAGCAGTTAGATCTTTCTTCTCTTTTGGAATGACTTTTGATTCCTCACCAGCAGCAGCAGCAGATAACTTTGTAGGTTTGTGAGGACCTTCATAAATTCTGTCCAGATATTCTGGATCTGTGGCCTCCAGAAACATGGTCATCTTCACCTTCCAAATTGCATACTCTAATGGCCTCAGTATAGGAACCCTAATTGTTTCATACCTACTAACAGTAGTAGGGGCTTTCTCAGATGGTGGAGGTATCTCTGCCATTGATTACTATTGTGTTTGGATCTTTAACTGTAATAAAGTAACAGATTTGGCTCTGATACCACTTGTTAGGTCGAATACACAATATATAATCAATTACTGTATGAATAAGTAACAAGAACACACGTTTTAACTCTTAAAACTGTTTGGAATTAATAATTCCTCTCTCGGTGATGTAAAGTATCACAGAGAGCTGCTGAGGTTACAAGAATGATATTCATTCACGATGGATACCCTTCTAGGGTTAACCTAACTGTATTTATAAGATATACAGTTACGTACAATCGTAAATTGATTCTCCTAAAATTAAGCTATACAATTGATATCAATTACGATTGCTACACGTCTTCTAAGTCAACTCAATCTCTTTGACAGCTATCCAATCTTCAAAGATATCGCTTCCGTATTAATATTAAATTAATCTTCAAACTCTGTTGACTTGTAGACGCTCCCAGTAGACAGACTTTAGCAAACTCTGTTCTCTCCGCGCTAACAGTGTTTGCGCTTCCATGTATTCAGCTATCAGTGTTTACGCTTTCCTCTGTCAGCGTTTGCGCTTCCAGCAATCAGCGTATACTCAAACTCTGTTACAACTGCTTTCAATAACAAGTTAAACTCTCTTTACCTGTAACACTTAAATACTGACATTAAATCACATCAATTATATCTAACAAGGTGAATTGCTTTTAGTTCAAGTTTATGTTGATGATATTATTTTTGGTTCTACTAATGAAAAGTTGTGTGCTAAGTTTAGCAAGCTTATGCAGTCTAAGTATCAGATGAGCATGATGGGTAAATTAAATTATTTCTTAGGCTTGCAGGTCAAACAGACTGAGACTGGTATTTTCATTAATCAGTCAAAATATATCAAAGATCTTTTAAGAAGGTTTGACTTTCAAGACTGTGCAGTTGCAAAAACACCCATGGCAACAGCCACTAAACTAGACTCTGATCCTAAGGGGAAGAGTGTGGATAATACTAGTTATAGAGGCATGATAGGCTCATTGTTGTATCTAACTGCAAGTAGGCCAGATATAATGTTTTATACCTGTTTATGTGCTAGATTCCAAAGTGATCCTAAGGAATCTCATTTAATTGCTGTGAAGAGAATTTTTAGATATCTCAAAGGAACTCCAAATCTTGGTTTGTGGTACCCTAGAGAATCTGATTTCTTTCTAATTGGCTATTCAGACTCTGATTATGCAGGGTGTAAGATAGACAGGAAAAGCACTACAGGTACATGTCAATTTTTGGGAAATAGATTGATTTCTTGGGCAAGCAAGAAGCAACAATCTGTCTCAACCTCAACTGCAGAAGCTGAGTACATAGCAGCAGGCAGTTGTTGTGCACAGCTCCTTTGGATAAGAAATCAGTTGATGGATTATGGTATGACACTTAGTAATATTCCTATGTTTTGTGATAATACTAGTGCTATTAAAATTGCAGAAAATCCAGCTCAACATTCAAGGACTAAGCACATTGATGTCAGGTATCATTTTATTAGAGAACATATTGAGAATGGTACTGTGGAACTTCATTTTGTTCCTACTGACAAACAGCTTGCAGATATTCTAACTAAACCACTTGATGAGACTACATTCAGTAGATTAGTAAGTGAGTTAGGAATGTTAAATTTTTAGATCTTTAACATCTGCAATAGAAGCAAGGTATGTTGTTTTTAGCTTATAGACTTGATATTCTTCTCAGGATCTATATTTGATTGTTAAATGCTTTAGCTATAACACTTTGCCTTGATAAATTTCAGTATGATAGACTTGTTAATAATCATCAGGATTAGATTTGTATCAGGATGCTGACGTCATCAGTATTGTGAAAATTGTTTCAAATCCTGACGTTTACTTTGTGTAGTAATCTAATTCTGTGATATGTTAAGTCTATGCCAGCAAGTTTTAATATTTGCATACTGATAATTTATACATCATTCAATAATCAAAAGACAAGTAGATAATAAGAAATTGTATTTTCATTAATTGAAAGCATTACATATATGGAAATGAAATACAACATCTTTTTGTCTAATTTCTACTGATAATTCTATACTTGTCTATTGATATGAATTCTGAGGTACAAGACAAGGAGCATCTCAAGAAATCCATCAGGGGATTGAGGATTCCTTGTCTGGGCGACTTGAATGAGAGCAGCTAACTTAAATGTATAGCATCCCCATCAAGATCAACCTCAGACTCTCGGCCAAATTCTTCATCCTCAAGTTTTGAAGAGATTAGGGGAAGATTGTATCCAACATATGGATGTTCTAGGAGAAGCCTCTGGATATTATCTGAAACTAATTCATCCATGATTAGTTCGATGAGAAGAGTCGTCTTTTCAAAGAGATGATCAAGAACAGGATATTCATTGACTGTGAAAGATCTAAAGAATGGGTTTGAATGGAATTTTGGTTTGAGAAGCATTGTTGAGAAGAAAAGAAATTGAAAGGTTTATGGAGAAAGGCATAAGGCGTCTGTTTCTTTTAAAGAAAGACGTGAGAAGCTGAACAGTCACTTGGAAGTTTTAATGAAGTCAGATGCTAATTATTGCGTGTGACTGTATTTCTTGTTTTCAAGAAATGTTGAATATATCTAATCAATTGATTTTTGTTCAGATTAATTGTTTATTTCTTTTTCAAATAAAAGAAAAATGCCACGTGGAAATTCCATATTAAGTCTCTGGAATCAGGATGATATTGATCAGGATTTCAAGTGTGACCATCAGGATTTGAAAATTATATTTTTAAATCACATTGCATTTTGTGATTATTTTGATGGGAGGTCAACAGGAAAAGGAAGCTGATCAGTATTGATTTTTATCTTAATAATACCCTGATTTATTTCATGAAAATCAATTTTGGATTTTATTTTCCAAAAATCGTGGGTAACCGCACTTTTCAGGGACTAACACCTGTCAATCTACGTGTCAACGTAGGATAGTGGTCTGAAAGATTTGTGAAATATATTTGTTTTGAAACTCTAATCGTGTAATTGCTTTCTCTAATTTTACATTCTCTAAAGCAAAAACACTCTTGAGTTTTCAAAATCACTAATCCATTTCAAGAATTTTTCAAGTTCTTTTCAGATCAAAAATGGCAGCTCAAAGAAGATTACCTAAATCAGTAGCCTTCAAGTTTGGTGACTTCGATTTTATGACAAACAATCATGTAGCAGCTATCACCAACAAGGAAGGAGTGTCATCTGATTTTCATTCAATCATGGACTTTCTGGCGTATGGACCATTAAGTTTTGCATTGACAGCATCTCCACAAATTAATCAAGCAGCTGTTACACAAGCTTGGGAGAATGCTGAGGTAATTGATTCTACTCAGAGTCAATCAGGTAAGATTGTTCTACATTTAGGACAAGATTCATTTGACATTACTGAATCTGTTGTTAATTCAGTACTTCGCTTACCTGTTACTGATAATTATGCAAGTGAACCATCTGATGATAATGTAAGAACTATGTTGTCTGAATTAGGTTATAGTGGACCTCTAGACAACATGAGCAAGTTGAATAGGTCTTTTCTTAGAAAGGAATGGTCTTTCTTCTTTGATCAAATTGCTAAATGTTTTACTGGTAAATGTAGTTTTTTTCAGCAAATTACTTCTGTTACATCACATATTGCTTATAGTTTGCTTTATGACAGAGTAATTAACATTGGTCACATTATCTTAAGCCAGATGAGTATTAAACTTGGGTTTAGAGATCAAAACAGGAAAATGGTTTATTATCATAGATTTATGCAAATGTTTATTAACCATTTTATTCCTGATGTTGAAGCTAGATTTGGTAGGGAATATTGTGTTTCTTCTTATGAACAGCAAAAGAGAATTTTCTCTGACATTATAAAGAAGGACAATGAAAAGAATCTAGATGAAATACCTGCAATTCATTATCCACATCATTTTCAGGTAATTCTTAAAACTCATCTTCCTACTCTCTACAATTCTTCTTTCTTTTGTGGTGAAATGGCTCAGGAATCTCATTTGGAGGAGAACCCACCTGTGTCTACCCAAGTAGCCCAAAACATTATAGTCTCTGAAATAATTCAAGAACCAAATTTTGATCCACAGCCTATTGTTTCAAAGAAACCAATCTCTGGTGTTTCTCAAAAGACATCAGTTGTAAGGAAGAGAAGATTTTTTGTGTCAAGTAGTAGTAATTCTAGTGAAGATGATGATGATTTAACTCTTGCTGAGAGAGCAGAATTGAAGGCTGCAATTCAACTTTCTCTGTTAGCACAAAGAGATGAAAAACCTAGCCACAGCCAGGCTGCAGTCTCCCAAAAGGCTGTAGTTCTTAAAAAGGGAAAACAGTTACTGGATACTGTCTCTCAAAAGACTGTGTCTATTGAACAAATATCTCATCCCAAGATCACTTCTGTGTCTACACCTCTTGAGTCTTCTCAAGATAAATCTTTTGCTCACTATACCAGGAGAACAAGGAGAAAGATTCAATTTTCACCTACACACAGAGTCTAGTCCAACTAATATCATGCAGGTCTCTACAAATGAAGCTATAATCAAGTCAGCAAATGACCATATAGATCTGGATATTGATTCTTCATGGGAAACTACATTATCATACAGACTGGCTATGGGACTAATTTCTCTCAAAGTGAAGTTGTCAAGGCCTGTTCTAGATTTTTTGGTAGAAAGAGTACCAAAACTTTTATTTCCAGAAGAATATGGACTTCTACATCAAAGACTTGACTTAATGAAGATGTATTTCTATGTATCTGTCAGAAGACAATTAGTCAAGAAATTTGGACTCTCGAAGCATATTGCACTTCAATCACTACATGCATATTTACTTGACAAGGATGTCATTATTGAAGATGCTTCAGCTCAAGGTGAACAACAGGAGGAAGTAGATAGAGGAATGCAGTCAACAGAAGATACTATTGCACCAGTGGTGAATAGTAGGAAAGATCAGATCACAATCACTGCAACACAAGAACTATCTAGTCAGAGGTTGGATGACTCAGGCGCTGTGATAGCTGATGTTGAAAGGTCTTCTGTGATGACTGAAATTGCAAGTGAGAAACCCTATGATATGGAAGGAATAACTTTGACTGGTTTTCTTGAAGATCAAACAAATTTTGTTCAGTCAGAGTCTATCCACCTTGAGGGTGAGTCTCAGCAAACAATACTTAAAGACGGTGATGTACTAACTATGGTGTCTAATGAAGTATTACTGAAGACATCAGAGTCTAGTAAAGAACCTGAAAGTGGTATACTGGAGCTTGTAGTCTCTGGAAGGAAAGAAGATGATTGTAAGGGTTCAGAGATTATAGCAGCTCACTCCTTGGAGAAAACCTCAAGCCCCTTGCCATATGAGGAACCCTCTCTCCATGTGAGTTCAGGTATAAAAACTCCTTCTAAACCCTATTTTTCTGTAGGTCATGAGAGCACTTATCCAAATTTGAGTGATACACTTGAAAAGATGGACTTAGATCCACAAACTGAGAGGCTGGCTCATGACCAGGCAAAAGGTGAGGTAGAAAGAGTGTTGACTTTAGTAAGTCAAAGTGAGAATGAGGGTATGGATGATCAACTCCATAGTGAGGGAGAGAAAATTAGGAAACCATCATTTGATTTCTGGGATCAGGGTTTTCCTGAATCTTGGTCTGAAAATTTGGGTATGGATGCTGGTACTTATTCATTCATCAAAATGTATCAGAAGAATGATCTAGCACATTACAATGCAAAGCCAGAAGTTAAAGCTCAGAAGCAAAAGGAGAGGCTTGCAGGAATCATTAACAGAAGAGGTGCCAGGATAAAGCAATCTCTTGATACATATGTACCAGATGAAGTTCCTAATGATCCTAGTGTTCCTTTGTATGTACTTCCAATATCAGCTAGAATTGAGACATCTACAGTCTCTAATCACTCTAAGGAGGAGTCAGGATTTGAAGATGTAAGTGCACAGAATACTGGTGAAGGAGATGATGATCATGTTTCAGCTCCAGATCAGAAAGATGAAGATGTTGATACTTCTAATCAGGTTTTATTACTTGAATATCATACAACCCAAGCAACTTCTTCTATAAGACATGAAGATACAATTCTTTCTTATTCTGATTCTGAAGATACTAGAAGCACTTCCAACATTGAAGTTCATTCTGATGTTTTGAAAGATATTCAGAATTCTCAAATTGCTATGCAAACAAGACTTCAATCACTTGAAGATAACCAAGTCACAATTATGGAAAATCAAGCAGTTCTGATGAATATCATTTGTTCTGTTTCTAAATCTCTTGGAATTAATGTTGCTGATGTCAAAAAGGGGGAGATAAAGACAATTCAAAGACAACAACAACACCACCAGACTGGGGGAGATAAAAAGCAGACAAAGGGAAGTAAAAAGAAGAACTAGGAGTGACAGTGGTGAATCTTAGCTAGGAAGTGGTAAAGGAAGAGCAGCATTAATAGTTAAAATTCTTTCTTCTAAGTACTAGATAAACGTCTACATCTGGGAAGGAGGTACTTAACTTCATAATTCTACATTCATAAATTCTATTCAGGTTGTAATGTTATATGTTTTGACATCCACAACTTAGATTTATGCTTCAGATTTTAAAGCATAAATAGGGGGAGATTGTTAGGAATAATTCATAAGTTGTGATGTTAAGAATAGAATTTACACATTATACTTCTTGTAATCCTGATCTTATAAAGGATTTAGCACTATATATAGGATTTATGTGTAAGACAGTTATCTGTACAGTTTAGTCAGGAATGAACAGTATATCGGAGACTACATGTCAGGAACAAAGAGCAAATCCTGATGATGGTCTAATACTGATGGTTGATCAGATACTGATGCAGTGTACAGATCCTGATATCAGTTTTGTTACTGATGATGTCATTATGGATGCTACAGAAACTGGCAAGTGCTATAAAACAGGATCGTTGTTTGAAGAACAAGCAAGAAGATATTATGAAGGAAAGAGTTTTCTATTGATGGAAACTATCGACTAGAAGGCAGAACATTGTTATGTATAGATTATATCTTTCTGTTATTAGTTGATAGGTAGCATTATAAATACTCTCTCAATATCATTGTAAAGTGTCGTAACTCGTGAGGAAAAAGTTCGAGTGTGTAGCTCTGTATAAGGTTTGTATTCGAGAAGTTCGAAACAAACAGAGAGAGATATTTATATTGTCAGCAGCTGCTAAAGGTATTGTACACCTTTGGTAGAGTTTGTATTTGATCTTATTAATACAAACAGAGTTTGATTCATTCGTTTATTCTTGTTCATATAATCAAGCAAAAATCAGACACGATTATATAACTTGTATTCAACCCCCCCCCCCCTTCTACAAGTTATTCGAGTTAACAAAGCATGCTTTTAGGGGTTCGTTCGCGTTTAACCTTGATTCGAATATTTTATAAAATCGGAAAACGATTCGGTTGACATGAGGTTTTCTCCCACACCTTCCTTTTTATCTCTAATATTTAATTATTAAGATTTGCCACTGAATTCGTACTATTTAAGGGGTTCAATTTCAGTTACGAACTTTTGTTTACGGTTTCGAACCACCTTTACGATTTTTATCATAACTCCTAAACCGTAAGTCCATTTTACACGAGCCTTGTATCAAAATGAAGCTTATAACGTAATCTATCTTGTAATGGCAGAAGACGAAACTAGACAGTGTGTTAAAGCTACTGTCAAACACGTTTTTTTAAGTGTTAACGAAAATTCGGCATTACGACGGCTATAAATCGGACGTTCCAAAAATCGTAATCATCAAACCAAGCCACACCGGGCATCCATACAATTTATACACATATTATACATCCTCAACTGTCCAAGAACATCTACTTCATCCTCATATTCATCATAACTCTTAAATCAAGAAACCACTACATAATCATGCTTTCATGTTTGTATTAACATCATACTCCTAACTAATCTCGAAACCATTCAACAATCATCAAAACTTAAACTAAGAACTAGGGTTTCAAGAGAGTTATACCTTCCTTGGAGAGTGTGCTAGCCTTGCTAAGCTTGATCTAGTTCTTGTATAGCCTTAGAAATCTTAAACTAACAAGAATCAACAAGAACATGATTAGAGTTTTTCGGATCTGTTAGAACTCAGTTGAAAGAACATGAAAAACGAGGCCCTTACCGACCTTTTCCGAACGAGGCTTCTAAAGGAGAGTTGTAGATCATTTTTTACAGCTTTCCAACCATATAAAGAACACGAAATTCCATTGAGAAACGAAGGAGATATGGCCATTTGAAAATCATCACAGAAACTGTCATGAATCTGGACAGTTTGTTTCTTCAACTTGGGGAGGTGATTTCACTAGGCTACACTCAATAGATGGCAATGAGATTTTGAGCGAATGTTCTCCATGATATGAGGTAGCTGTGGTTAAAGTTTGGTGATTTTATCATGTCTAGAAATGGAGATATGATTTTTCTTCTTGAGAGTGTTTCTGTTGTGCAGTTTAGAAGAATGGAGAGAAATGGAGTTGCTTAGCTTTGTTCTTGGACAATAATGCATAAAGTGATTGCCTTGGATAATATCTAGATATTATAGATGTGTATGTCTGTGTTGGGACTTGTGCAAAGAGTCTTGGGGAAGCTTTGCTAATTGTTTTGTTTCTTGAAATGATTTAAGTGTTTTAATCACTTAAATTCCTTATTGCTCTTGATTTAATCTTTGATTAAATCATCCAATCTACTCGATATAATTCTCTTGATGATCATGTAGGATATTTAATCTTGTAATGAACTCAATCCAAATTCCATAATTCGTTCGCTTTATCTTTTAATCTCGTTGAAAAGTTTCAGCAGTTTCTAGAACGCTCGTTTCACTATCTCTGTGGTTTTCGTTCCAAATCCCCAAATCAAATATAATAAAATTCTAAAATATTAAATCCTCAAATCCTCAAATTTAGTATCTCATTTCTTGAATATAATAATATATAATTCAGTGCCCGGTCAAATATTACACCAAAATAGAAATTGAAATTTCTGAATTTTGATCGTCTTTACATACACATATTTTCTCCGTGAATCACTAATATGACTTCGAAATATCCATACCATGTCTCGTACATAGGGTGGCTTGTAAAATTTCTTGGTTCCCAAAATCACTATTCATCCATGAAAAACACTATTCACGTATGGAAACACTATTCACTGATGCACTTAATCCAAATAAAAAAAGTTTTAATTCTACCAAAAATTTGGGTTCTTACAGTCTCCCCTCCTTAAAAGGATTTCGTCCCGGAATCAGTCCGAGAACAAATGGGGGGTACTTTTCCAGCATCGTGCTTTTCAATTCCCAAGCTGATTCTTCCACAGTGTGATTTTGCCACAAGACTCTGACTAGCTCGATGACCTTGTTTCGGAGCACTTGCTCTTTTCGATCTATGGTTTCCACAGGCTGCTCCACATAGGTTAGATTTAGTTGCATGTCTACGTGCTCGTATTCTACTATATACTTATCGTCCGGATTGTAATTTCTCAACATCGAAACATAAAACACATTGTGCACTTGTTGCAGATTTGGGGGTAATGCTAGTTCGTAAGCTAGTTCTCCGATCCATCCGTAATCATTCCAATCCTTTTACAGCACATCTCACCAGTGCTACAATTCTCCTCTTATCCTTTTTCGTCAACTTTGCTACTTTTCGTACAACACACTATCCGGGCTATGCTCTTACCCAGTCATATATTATTAACCTTATTGGTATCTGCAGTGACTTTGGTATCACTATCTCGCCGTGAATTCGGAGATATCCTCACTCGTAATATGCATTTCCTGATTGCTTTTATCTTCGCAATCTCGATCAATGTATAAAAATAGAAGAATTTATTGAGAGATCACTATGATCAATGAACATTTGTCATATTGCATAGTTAGTACAGAAGGGGGCCAGCCTTTAGTACTTGACAAGAAATTAAACAAGTTACGGTATTCCACCTAGACTTCTATCACACAGACAGATAGTCACGTAGAAGTACCTCCCCTCCTTAAAGGGTTGTTCTTCTTAATTCAAAAAGAAGATGAATAAAAGAGAATAAAAGAAAAGAATTTCAAAGAATTATAGAAAGTTCTCATGATTGAAAAATATCATATTTAGGATTTACCTCTGAACTATAAAGGTTCATTAGGGAAGAAAATAATCTTATTCGTATCAAATACTACTTTATCGTAATCTCACGTGTCGCATGTCCTTGCTGCTCTGTCCATCATTCTATGGACCAATACTCTTGCTCGATCTTAGCATTACTCACTTTTGGAAAATCCTTCGTCCCTTTCGGGTTAGATCTTGGATTCCTTGCTTGACATCATCATTACTGGCATTCCACGCCACATTACTAGCTTTTTCATATTCAGAATACTTAACACCATCAGGTGGTCGTCCCGAGAGTTCGTTTGGAAAACCCATTCATCACTCCATTCATAACATTCCTTGCCTCACATTCCATAATTATTTTCCAAACCTTTTCTTTATCAATCACATCCTTCTCGCTTTCTGATTCTTATTCGTTTCTGTAAGACATCCTTTGTAATTGACACCTTCTTATTGGTATCCCGTCACCTTTTATTCGATAAGCATCACATCTTTGGGGTCAAACTTTCTTTGATCATCCATCTAATTTCTTAATTTCTCGATCCATATATCTCTTTATTAATCAATCAGTCTATTCCAAAATTCCTCGAGTTCTCTCTACTTAAAGAGAGTTAATCTGTATGTCATTTATGCTTTCAATTTCAACTTTCTGTTTATCAAATAGCTTGCCATGTCCATTTCATAATTTTCGTACTTCATTGCTGGGGTTTCTCAAGAGTCCGCTTATCTAACTCCCTTATTGATCCTCAACTCTATTTCATTTATATCAACCATCCTATTTCTATTTCGACTATAATCTCCTTATGAGCTTTCATAGCATTCTCATTTATTTCAAACATCGTATCATTCCAACTTATACACTCTGAAATAAATCTTGCTTATTTCTCTAACTTAGATCCAATATAATCTATTCCTGCCAAACTTGCCTCTTAGCATTATGAATCTCCAACCTCATGTTCTCTATCTTGTTTGCGTAGAAATACGCCAACATAAACATGCTTGTCATTCATCAACATGCCATTTAGCTTATCAATGGCAGTATTATCTTTATCTTTGCAGTGTTCTCGTATTTCTTAGAAGAATCGCCCCTATATTAACGTAGCCCTTTGTTGAATCACCATCATTTGCTGTAGTGCTTTAATAGCTAATCATACGGGTTCCCTAATCGTCGGGTCAAAATCATTTAGGAAGACAAAATAATCGCCATCCCCTATCCATGAGGAATACTTCCTGAACTTGACGTAGACAATACACGAAGCAGATAAAATTGCAGAAGAGCTTCAAGCATCGTAGCTAAGACAGGTTGAAGAAATTATGAATCTTATATCTTCAGTAGAAGATTGGAAACTGAACGGTTTACTTAGTCGAGTTTGAATCATGGTCCTGGTTTACCTCAAAATAGGACCTCCTATCGCAGGTAATATACTTATGACGATATCAGGAATCGAATCTTTACTTAAGCTACTCTTATGGTTGATTCTTGTACAATTATTAGAGGGAATGTAAATTCCTCCACCACATTCTGACCTTCAAAGTCCTTTTCAATACCATTCTGTTTCTTTGGTATGAGCATTTGTAATTACTCCTCAACACTTAAAGTGTCGGCCACCTCATTGGCCTTTCCTGATAATAATTTCTTGTAATCGGTGTTTTCTGGATCTATTTAAATCAAAATTTTCTACCTCATTCCTCTCACTGTTGGGTGAAAGTATTCTTCCTTAGACTCTGTTGAAGGAGAGAAATATATATCAGTCTTTTTCCATAAGTTATTGCCTTAATTCTTAAGTGTGACTTTTATTCACAACTAATTTCTCATCAGGTCTAGGATATCTTTGTCTCAAGCCTTTCTTGCTTTAACACAATCTCAACCTGATTGGTTAAATCCATTTTCTCATAGTTTTATACATGCCCCACTTGGCATTATTATGTCATATATGTTCCTACCAAATTTCCATTTTGAAATCCATAATATTACCTTTTTCATTATAAGATTTCTTAGGTCATCTTCATCATTCCTCCTGTATTTTCTAGGTACATGGTATCTCACAGTATCATTTGATCAATCCTACAACAATTCTGCCTATGTACTTTTCAAGACTCCTTTCAACAAATCCTTACAGGTTATTGTTACCTTGGTCGATTCAACTTATACCATCTGAGTTAATAATGTCTTTATTAGGGGTAATGCTATCCTTTATGCATTCCCAAGGTTCATCTTAATTTATGGATATTATATCCTCAATTCTATTTTCAAGAAATACTTACATCCTTTAAGTGACAACCAATCATATATCCTCAATAAGTGTCTCTTTTCAATCATTCTATCTTGATAATCTATCGGTAGCTTAATGCTCACTTTTTCTCTCAAATGAACGTCAGTCTTCATGACCTTACACAAGACAACACATGTCTATCTGCTCTTCTTACAGAATTTGGTGATGGTAGTAAGGATGTTCTAGAAGATATTGGTCGTATTCAACGTGAATCTTTTAGTACTTGTCCTACTTATTAAAGATACTAAGTTTCAAATTACAATTATGCATCCTACTGCTCAATCTTTGGCAATCTTCATAAACCTTTTATTGGTCACTTTCCTCAGTCATACTATGTCCCTGGTATATATAAAACCCATCATCCTGCATCTCAATTCATTTTATATCACAAGTCCTCGCGGTTGGCGCTTAATTAGAAGCACCCCGCTTTGTCCTTACAGTGCTGGTTAAGTCACTTGCTAATCCTTTGTGACTTGGCCTCCCCTGGTCACACTAAATATGTGAGTTTAGGGGTTGGCTAATAGAATTACTTTTCTAGCAATTTCCGGAATAGTGCCTTCTTCTTTGATACCTTTTGATCTTTTCAAAACTTTACTCCATATAAGTCTCAATCGACTTCCCGGTACCGTCTCTGGTCACCTTCCTTTACTTTTATCTTTTCAACTATTCTTATTAATTCCACGTGCCACGTAAGCTTAACACTTCTGGCATACAACCTTTTCATTTGAGTCAATCCCGGAATTTCTCAGTCTGGCTTGTTTCTTAATTACATTTCCCTTTTTACCATCCAATCTCGACTTCATCAGTTTATTTCTAGAATCAATCGAAATAATCGGGGTCTGTCTACCAATCCGTATAGCGGCTACCTCAACCAATCCACAGGGTTCGCTCCAGTTCCACTTCTTAGTCTTATAAATAAGTCCGGTTACGGGACCACAATCTTTGTCAAGTCCTGAACCAATCTTTGGTAATACATTGTGAACCTTATGAAATTTCTCACCTTTGTTGGCGTGGTTGGCCTTTTTCCATTTGAAACTATCTTTAACTCGGTAGGGTCAACCAACACCACTCACTATTGATCGTGTGTCCTAATAACTGAACTTCATTTTGCCAGACTCGTACCTCGAGAAATTGGCCTACATTGTTCCTTCAAGTTTCATTTAAAAACATTCTCAATCACATCTTAACCACTGATCGCATTACTTGATCCATTTACGATTCAGTGTTGGAATAACTTAAGGTAACTACTATAATCCATTCAAGGAAAAGGAAGAATTTAATATTCCTCTGAATCACATGCATCTAATGTTTTTGGTTCATCATTTCACTGAGTTGAACTAAACTTATACTTGGTTCCTGACAATAGTCTTATTACTAGTTCATCATAGACTCACTGGTCTTTTCCTCGTGTAGGTTCTGAGATCATCGTCTCGCTTACTACTTCCTTATATAACTTTATCCAATCATGCCATCACTATCCAATGTCTTTATTTTTCTAAGTTGATCCCTTCATCAAATGATCATTTCCCTGAACCCAACCACCTCATCAATCTCAGTTTGACTTATAAATTATAACCTATGAAATCTGCCTTCTCACGGCGAATTACCATTAACAACATTCACACTATTCCATTCATCACATGTTATGGTACTTGCTGCCTCTATTTCAACTGCTCCTGGAGACTCTGCTCCCCTGACATATATCGGTGTCTTTAATAATCACACAACATTCTACTCTTTTCTCATTAATCTGAAAGTCTCTAGGGACTCTTATCTATCCCTATATAAGATCTCAAGTTATTCTTCCAATCCGTCTTACTTGTTGGTTCTACATCCGGTAGTCCGACTATGAATCCAATATTGCATCTTTAGTTCTCTTAATAATACCTCAGATCTTTATGCTCACTCCTCTGAGCACTAAACCTTAACTCTTACAGTCTCTCTGGCTGTAACCCTCATTTACTCAAGGGTAAACTTTTTTTGTCCTTAACAGGATTCTCCTTCTTAGTTGGAACCTCCTTAGGGTCCTCAGTAGGGTACTCTACCGAGTCTTCAAGCCGATTGTCAACATATAATAAAGCATCAATGTGCTACTGCTCGAACGCCTCAAGGTCTGTCGCCTTACAAGTCGATACGAGAACGCCCTAAGTTACTATCATGATACTTAAGAGTTCCCATAAGGGTTTTATATGTCAATACTACATTAAGTAGTCCGACTGTGAACTTGGCAAGAGTTCTTATTATCATAGTGAATTTATTGTTTTAACGTCGCACCATCTCTGGGATTTATAACGTAACTCTCTAATACCATTTCTGTAACACCCCCAGATCCCTGACCCCGGATCTGGGGGTGTTACACCATTGATATATATTTTAATTGTAATAAACTTATTTAATAAATGACAATGGCAATTATGTGAATACTGTAAAGAATGGGTGCAGATATGATACAATGTTATATGATCATACGTGTATTTTTGCTCTAACATGACAACTAACGTGATTTTAGGGTTTGATTGGAGTAATTACAATCGTTCTATTTAGGGTAAGAAATCGAACAAGCAATCAAATGATTGTAAAACAGCTGTCTGTCATACGAATGTGTATATTAGAGCATCTCCAACGGGTATAGCTAAAATTGGTTGGCTAAATTGGACCTGTAGGACATTATGTAAAATTTGTTGAATCTGTAAGACATTTTACTTCAATGGTATTAGCTATATTGGTTGGCTATATTTTAAAAATAGTATGTTATTAATAATATAGGTTATTATAAATAGAATATATCACTTCAATATGGTAATGAATGATGTGGAATCTTCTTACAGATTTCTTACAGCTATATAGAGGTTCGACAAATATAGTCAACCTGTAGAAATTATCTAAAATTATACTCCCTCTGTCCCTCTTAGAAGTTTACATCGGCAATTTACACGGAGACCAAGACAATTTTTAAAAAATGAGTAAATTTAGATGAAAAGTGGGTAAAGTGGTGGGACCTATCAATATTTAATAATAGATTTGAGATAGTGGAGGAAAGTAGTGGGTGTAATAGTGTTTTTTATAATTAAATATGAGATAGTGGGGAAAAGTAGTGGGTGTAATAATAGAGGAAACTTACTATTTTTGGTAATGTAAATAAATGAGAGGGACAGCCCAAAATAGTAACTGTAAAGAAATGAGAGGGACGGAGGGAGTAGCTAACAACTTTAACCCATTGGAGTTCAGGTTTTTTTTAGATAATCTCTATAATTTTTATTTATGGTATTTTTTATCTAATTTTAGCTAAGAATTTGTTGTGGTTGGAGATGCTCTTACAAGAAGATAATAGAGAGAATATGTATTTTCAATTTTCTTAGGTGTTCTTCGCACATACATACATCTTTCTTTTTTCTTAGGTGTTCTTCATACTTACATACAAGAGTAGTTGACTATTTTCCGTTGCAAGAATTTGTGCAATACAACTATGATAATTTGCAGGACAAAACAAGATTAAGGTTACCATATATATCTCTATTGAATGATGCAATATATATAATTAACATTCAATTTGATGGTTTTTCTTTGATACTACTACCATATATTTCATTTTTTATTCTAATCGAAAATTGTGTTTCGTATTCTATATTAGGTATTGATATAGATTTCTTAAAGTATTTTTTTATTCTAATCGAAATTGTTTTTTGTGTTCTATATTAGGTTTTGATATAGATTTCTTAAAACGTTGTTTTGACCCGGTACAAGTGTGGTGATTTAACAGAACGTGTACTTGCCGCTTGCTACAAGGCACTCAATGATCACAAAGCTCGAGTTTGCTGTCTCCTCGGACCTTGAAAATCTGAAACCATGATAGGGAAAGAAGCCCAAAATGAGGAAGATGAAAGCCCTTGGATCCAAAAACGAACAGCTCAACTGGGGACTACTTAATTAAAACCCTGTTAACAGATCTTCAATCCTTGCTTATTTCATTGACAAGAGAAATTTTTAAACAGGTTAACTTAGAAGCCAAACACCCAGCTGAGAGCCGTGATAAGGTTTTTAGTCAAGCGAAAATTTACTCTGTGTAGAGGCTTAATTATGGTGCAACCAACAATGTTATGTACTTTTATTATTGTGAATTTATAGAATGTAAGCTTGGGCTAGATGTTGTCACTATTCTGTGTACACTAGCATTATAATTCGAATTTCGATAGAATATTCAAGTGAATTTTGATAAAATTTTATTGGACAATGTAGACTATTAGATTTATTATGTTTTTTACACAAATATCTAGAAATTTTTTAAAGTGATACATAAATTATATCACTTATCACTAAAGAAAAATGCCTAAATTATATGATAGCTAAAATTTTTAAAAATAACCCGTGAAGAATCCAAATTTAGAAGTACGAGAATACACTTACATCAATATTATAAAAAACTTAATATATTCATATCTTTACAGAAAAGAAAAGTACTTAATTTCTTTGTAAGATTAACTTTTTTTGTATTAAGATTCTTTAAGTTAAAATTTGTTTTAAACTTTTTTGAGATTCTTCAAAAAATTGTAACCCACCAAGATTCTCTTAGGTGTTTTGTTAATTATTTTAAAATTATATTATTATATTATTAGAAATTTATATTAATTTTTTTTAAACTTTTGAGATTCTTCAAAGTATTATAATATTTTATTTAAAATAATATTTTAAATTATTGAGATTTTTTCAAATTAAATTTTTTTTAACACGTGAAAAAATCTTGGTGTCTAACATAATATTTCTAAATATAACTAAATTTTAGAAGAAATGTATAATTTTTTTTAAAAAAATAAATATTTAGAAATATTATGCAATACACCAAGATTCTGTTTTGTTAATTACTTTGAAATCGTAATACTACTTTATTAGATATTTATATTAAAATTCTACTAGAAATTTTATTGATCTAAAATAAGTTTTGAATGTAGTTAGGCACAAGTACAACACTATAAATGATTCATCTAAAATTTAAGAAAATCTATAGAATATTTTTTTGAATTAGAATTGATATGGGCTAAAAGTAAGCCCTAAAGACACATTTAATGTGGCATTAATTAGACCCGGAATGGTCCAAACGTGGGCCCCACCAGATGGGCCCAAACCCTAGTTATAATATTAATTTCGTAATTAATATTAGAGGTAATAAACAGCTCAGCAAATAAGAGTCAAACAAGGATATAACTCTTGCCTGGCTTAGCCTCCAAGATACATATTTCAACATGGAAACGGATTCCTACAAGGAAGGGGTCTAGAAACTTCCTTGAGGCGGTGGCTTGCCCACCAAGACACCCACTCCTACCATAATTCTAAGGCTTCTCAGCCTATATAAGGGCCTGACCCCTCATTCTCAGAACTACGTTGGGCAGAGCTCCATACGTCACCCACCACGTTTTGGCTTAATCCTCGAATAAGGACATACAAGTCACTGCGTCCTAGGTGAGCTCTCACCACCATAGCCTCGAGGGCACCATCACCTAGAACTACGTCTTGGCTTGATTCTCAATACGAGATACGTAGGCACTCTGTGAGGACCGATTAGTCCCGAACACGGAAACAGCCATTATAGCTTGAAGCTCACCAACCCCTTTGCATTAAATACACATAAACCCTAGCCGCAATATTCGTAACCTAGTTTTTATTCCACAACATTTGGCGCCGTCTATGGGAAGAAAACATCAACCATGGTTAACACACGAAGAACTGTACCAAGCTCTACCGAAGCTTTACCGATCAGCTCTGCTCCACCTCTTACCTCTGGGACAACCACGCAAGAACAAGGGACGATACCCCAAAATCAAGTTTCTCAGCCTCCATAGACGAATCCCCCTGCTGGGAGTACGCTGCCTATGGTTGTCCATCCAGATCAGGGAACCAACTCTCTTCAGATGGTGGTCTCTCCCCTGATCGATCCTAACCGCCCTCCATCCGGGGTACAGATCCATACTACGGATCTCCCCGTGAATACTAACCCCATGTATGGATTACCCAACTACCCCTTGTCCGAGAACCTGGACCAAGTGGTCTTGCTTTGCAGATCTGAGATCGCGAGTATCTAGACTACTCCGATCCCTATACTACTGATTCGACATCTAATGATGATGATGATGATCGTGACGAAGCCTCAAGGAGGCGACGTGCTAGTAGAGAGCCCCGAAGGAGGCCCCGAAGGATCCATGATGGACCTCCGCAAACAATTGAGGAAAGGATCAAGGCTCATGAGGCTGAGATCCAGAGGCCGAAAGATGACGCCGCTAGGGAGCAAGCAAGGCAGAATCAAAGTCTGCATCGACCTCCTCCAATCTCAGGAAGTGTTCCTGTTATAGATCTGGAGAGGTCGTCTAGAAGACGAAGAAGGGCCGATGCCTCAATTGAAGGAACGGCAAGGGCGGAAGTCCCCAGAAACAACCCCAGGGATCTGATGCCGCTAGATCTTGATGATCCAACACCTCCGTTCACTGAAGAGGTGATGAATGCCCGCATCTAAAAAAAAATTCAAGATGCCAACGATCAAGGCCTATGATGGAACAGGCGATCCTGAAACCCATGTTAGGATGTTCACCGCTGCACTACTGCTGCAACCTGCTAGTGACGCCTTAAAGTGTAGGGCGTTCCCTCAAACCCTGTCGGGTATGGCTCAAAGGTGGTATAGTAGGCTACCTGCAAATTCGATTGGCTCTTTCAAAGAGTTGAAAAGTGCCTTTGTTAGCCAATTCATTAGTGGAAGAGTTCATGAAAAGAGTTCTGCATCCCTCATGTATGTGGTACAAGGGAAGAACGAGAATCTAATGGATTATCTCAAGCGATTCACCAAGGAAACATTGAATATCACAGACCTGGAGAACAAAGTGGCCATGGTAGCCTTGGAACACGGAACCACTTACCCTTTTTTCAAGAGGTCTTTGGCAAAACATCCTCCTGAGAACATGGCTGAGCTCCAACGAAGGGCCGATAAGTATATCAAGGCAGAGGATAGCATGAAAAAAGAAGCTGTTGTAGGCAATGGCAAGGGCTCTAATGATTTTAAGAAACGGAAGCAAGAACAAGGGTATGATGCTAGGGACAAGTATCCCCGGACTAGCAAGGATTCTGAATCACCACCGAAGAAAAGTTTCGGACCAAGATTCAATGACTATGCAAGACTGAATGCTCCAAGGAGTCAGATCCTGTTGGAGATTGGGAAAGATAAAGATTTTCGATGGCCGAAGCCACTTAGGGGTGATCCCGCAAAGAGAAACAAATATCAGTACTGTAGATTCCACCACGATGCGGGGCATGATACAGATGATTGTAGGCAGTTGAAGGACGAGATTGAATTCTTTATCCGGAAAGGAAAACTGAACAAGTTTACTAAGGGAGATGATCGTGGAACTCAAAGAAGGGAATATGATAGAAGAGACAATGATAGAAGGAATAATGATCGAGACCGAGATCGTAACCCATAGCCCCGAGGGCCAGTTATTAACATGATATGGGGAGGCCCGACAGCGGCTGGTACAACACGAAACTCTCGAAAGGCGTATGCCAGAGAAGTGATGCACATCGTGGGAGAAGCCCCGAAAGGTGCCAGGACTGAGATAGCAATTGGATTCGATGACTCAGACCTCGAAGGGGTGAAATTTCCCCATGACGACCCGTTGGTCATAACCCCTGTGATTGAGAACTCGGAAGTGAAGCGAGTCTTGATAGACAATGGAGCTTCTGTTGATATTTTGTTTCATGATGCATTTATAAAGATGGGGTACACTAACTCTCAGTTGACCCCGACCAACATGCCGATTTACGGATTCAATGGAGTTGAGTCCAAGGTTGAAGGAACAATTCAGTTTTATGACTGTTGGACAAGAACCTAAGGAGGCTACTCAGATGCTGAATTTTCTGGTGATTAAGGCATCCTCGACCTATAATGCAATCCTGGGAAGGACTGGACTTCATGCGTTCAAGGCTGTTGCCTCTACCTATCACATGAAGATTAAGTTTCCAATCTGGAATGGAGTTGGAGAACAGAAAGGTGACCAGAAAATGGCAAGGAGCTGCTATGTCTCCGCACTGAGATCTGATGGAGTCAGGGGGCAGGTACTCCCAATCGAAGACATGGATGTCCGTGGTGATGATGAACACCGAGGAAAGCTGGCAGAGGACTTAGTTCCTATCCCTCTAAAACCGGGCAACCCTGAGAAAGTAACTTATGTGGGAGCATCTTTAAAAGAACCCTTAAAGGGCAAGTTGAGGAAAGCCGGCAGAGGACTTAGTTCCTATCCCTCTAGAGCCGGGCAACCCTAAGAAAGTAACTTATGTGGGAGCGTCTTTAAAAGAACCCTTGAAGGGCAAGTTGATAGCATTCTTGCAAGAAAATAGTGATGTGTTCGCTTGGACTGCAGCTGACATGCCAGGGATTGATCCCCAACTCATTACTCACAAGCTGAATGTTGATCCTGGACGGAAGACAATAAAACAGAAGAAGATGAATTTTTCTCCTGAAAGGCAGGAGGCCATCAAACAAGAAGTTGACAAGCTCTTAGAGGCTGGGTTTATTGAAGAGATTCAGTTTCCTGAATGGTTAGCAAACCCTGTGATGGTCAAGAAAGCGAATGTGAAGTGGAGGATGTGTATAGACTTCACTGATTTGAATGATGCATGTCCAAAGGATTGTTTTCCCCTGCCAAGGATTGATATGTTGATAGATGCTACAGCTGGACATGAGATGTTGAGCTTCATGGATGGATTCAGCGGCTATAATCAGATTAAGATGCACAAGGATGACATCCCTAAGGTATCTTTCATAACTGACTTTGGTGTTTTCTGCTATCTTGTTATGGCTTTTGGTCTAAAGAATGCAGGAGCTACTTACCAACGACTGGTGAATAAGATATTCGCCCATCTGATTGGAAAAACCATGGAGGTCTATGTTGATGACATGTTAGTCAAGAGCCTACTCAAGGTAGATCACATTAAGCACCTCAGAGAGGCATTCGAAGTGCTGAGGCACCACAAAATGATGTTGAATCCAGCCAAGTGTGCTTTTGGCGTTGGATCTGGAAATTTTTTGGGTTTGATGGTTTCGAAAAGAGGCATAGAAGCCAACCCAGACAAGATCAAAGCAATCTTAGACATAGAACCTCCCCGTTCTGTGAGGGACGTATAGAAGCTAACCGAGAGAGTGGCCGCTCTAGGGAGATTTATCTCCAAGTCTGGTGATAAGTGCTTGCCTTTCTTTCAAGCATTGAAGAAAGTGAAAAATTTTGAATGGACACATAAAAGCCAAGAGGCCTTTGAACAATTGAAGAAGTACATGGCTGAAGCCCCGTTGTTGGCCAAGCCAAGTCCCGGAGAGACTCTTTATCTATATCTGGCAGTGTCTGAGCAAGCATTGAGTGTCATCCTCATCAAAAAAGAGAACAAGGTTCAGAGACCTATCTACTATGTAAGCAAGATGCTCCACGGAGCCGAGTTAAATTACTCATCCATCAAGAAATTTGCTTTGGCGTTGGTGACAGCTTCAAGAAAGCTAAGACCGTACGTTCAGTCGCATAAAATCGAGGTCCTGACGGACCAGCAATTGAGGAACATATTGCACATTCCAAAAGCAAGTGGAAGATTGATTAAGTGGGCAATCAAACTTGGAGAGTTTGACATCACGTATAAGTCTCGAACAGCCATCAAGGCTCAGGCATTGGCTGACTTCGTGGTTGAATGTACCATAGGCAACCAAGAAGTCGGGGGGCAGGAGATAGTAACCACCCTTGAGAGTGGAGATAAAGATGAAGAACTTGTACCTGATCAGAAGGAGTATTGGGTGCTCTATTTTGATGGAGCATCAAAAACAAAATCTAGTGGCGCGGGCTTAGTGTTGCAAAGCCTCGATGGGTTCACAGTTGAATATGCTTTGAAGTTAGACTTTCCTACTACCAACAATGAAGCTGAATATGAGGCGTTGATAGCTGGCCTAGGCTTGGCAAGAATCATGAGGGTCAAGAACCTCAAAGTCTGTGGAGACTCAAGGCTTGTAGTATCACAAGTGAATGGCGAGTTCGAGGCCAAGGATGAAACCATGGCAAGGTATCTAAGGATCGTGAAGGGTATTATGACCCAATTTGAGGAATGCTATGTGATAAGTGGATTTTATATCCACTTGGAATGCTTCGTATCGGCTTGAATTGATGACTTGAACTAAAGTATGTGGTGTTTTTGAAGTGTTTTTAGTGAATTTGTGCAGGAATAAGAGTCAGATGTGGGATGATGTTTTCCATGCTTAAATGGTGGGTTTTGAGCTAAAAGAATAATATTACATCAAATTGCGAGTGAGCCGGAAGAAACGGAATGAAAATCGGAGTTAAAACGAAGAAAATAGAGCAAAATCAGCCAAAATCAGCTCCCGGCAGCCAATGGAGCGCAGCCTACGCACAAACCAGCGCAGCCAGCGCTATGAACAGTGAAAGGAGCGCAGCCAGCGCATGAACAGTAGCCACCAGCGCAGCCAGCGCGCATAAAAATTCTGCCAGAATTTCGGATTTTGTTTTGGCCATATCTTGAGTTCTACAACTCCGTTTTGGGTGATCTTACAGTCCACGCGAAGCTAACGAGATTCTCTATCATTCTAAAGTGGTCCAGATGTCCAATTACAACTGGAACGGCCCAGAAATATTGAAGAAAAGTCAGCTACGAATTTTCCTTAAAAACCGAATCAGTTTAGGAAACGTATTATGTGCCGAACTGCAAAAATTCAACTTTGACAAGGAAATTGCTATAATTCCTACTTCTAATAAGTATGGTAATTGCTTTGGGCGGCTAGAACATTCCAAAATCAGATCTACACATGGAATTTGCAATTCTATTCTCATTCAAGAACGGAAATTGCCAATCTTCTATTTCAATTCTAAAAAGGCAATTGCTTGGTGGACAAGACTTCTAGAGCCTATATAAACACATCCAACCCTTGTAATTTGTCATATCAATTACTTAGGTTTATTTGTATCTTTTCATACTTTGTTTTTATCATGATTTCATCAGATCCCATGATGACGAGAGGTTCGATTATGAGCTAATCGTTGTCATGGGATTCTAACGGATTTATTTATTGAGCTTTAGTATCTTGATGCTTTAAAGATATGTGTGTGATGTATATCTGATATCCTCGTATGGTTGTGCTTTATGAATTTAGATGCGTAGCTAACATCTAATTTGTTAATCTCTTGTGAAGCGAGAGTGGATCTTGAGATTTAGAACTTGCCATGCTAGCATAGGATAGGTTGATGTTTTAACATCATGATTTGTGGCGTAAATAGAGATATTATGCTGCCCTATGTGATCAATGTGGATAACTTGTTCTTCAACCGTTATGTTTTCAAATCTTATAGAGATATAGGGTCTAACCATAATTGGTGTCTATTCATCTTCTATCTCTTTTGTGGATGTATGGATAGTTTGGTATACGTATACTGAGAGGTAGCGTGTACTTGTTTTGTGTTGTCCGATCAGATATCATAACCATTGCATATAGTGATTAAAGGCGTCAGATCTAAGCAAAGTATTTAATGAAGTTAGGATTCCATGTTTTATCTTGCAGAAGTAATTAGATTCCAATTCTCGTTAGTTAGTTAATTCTTAGTTTGTTAGTTTGCTTCTTAGTTAATTTAGTTTATTAAACCCAAAATTGTTATTTGTCTTAGCAGTGAATAATAATCATACATTGTTGCATAGGTACATCTACTAAATTAGAACCATAACCAGATCTCTGTGGGAACGAACTTGACTTATTCATATATTACTTGTGACCACGTACGCTTGCGTGATTTTGTGTTAACAAGTTTTTGGCGCCGCTGCCGGGGATCATCGGTGTTTTATTTTTAGTTTATGTGCTTGTCATCAGTGGTCGTTAGAGTTCACTGACTCGGATTATTTCTTACATAGTTGTTTAGTTCTATGTGTTTCAGGTAGCAATGGGAGAACGAGCAGCAGCGAAAGCATTGATGTATTATTCTCAACAAAAGATCAATGACATCCAATTTAGCATTGTCAAGCCAGCCATTGCAGCTAATACTTTCGAAATCAAGCCTAGCATAATCCAGATGGTGCAGAATTCGTTTAAGTTTGGGGGTGCTCCTACGGAGGATCCTGACATGCACATCCGGGACTTTATTGAGATCTGCGACACTTTCAAGATCAACGGGGTGTCGGAAGATGCTATCAAATTGAGACTTTTCCCATTCTCTTTGAGGGATAAAGCTAAGGGTTGGTTGAACTCTCTACCAGCAGGTTCTATTTTGACATGGGAGGTTCTTGCTCAGAAGTTTCTTACTAACTTTTTCCCCGTGGCAAAGACCGCAGTAATCAGGAACGCTATTACTCAGTTTTCACAGCAGTCTGAAGAATCTTTGTGCGAGGCTTGGGAGCGATATAAGGAGATGCTAAGGAAGTGTCCTCATCATGGGATGCCTGATTGGATGGTGATTAACTTTTTTTATAATGGCTTGGGTGCACAGTCAAGACCCATGCTAGATGCAGCATCAGGTGGAGCTCTATGGGCTAAGAGCTACGAGGAAGCTTATGAGTTGATTGAGATGATGGCTACGAATGAATACCAGAATCCAACTCAGATATTATCACAAGGCAAGATAGCAGGAATTCTGGAAGTTAATACAGTCACAGCTCTAGTAGCTCAGCTAGAGGCACTTAATAAGAAATTGGATTCTATGTCAAAGCATGGGGTGCCTCAAGTTGCTAGTGTATGTGAGCTATGTGAGGGCACACATGAGACGACTCAATGTACCATATCTATTGAATCGGTGCAGTTTGTGATCAATTTCCAACAACCAAATCCAGCCACCTATCATCCCAATTCCGGCTGGAGCAATAGTCAAGGTTTTCGGCAACAACAGTTTCATGGGAATGATGGTCAATCTACATTGGAGAATCAGTTTGGGCAAATTGCAAGTGTCTTTCTCAACGGGCCGCATGGAGTTCTTCCTAGTGACACAGAGGTGAATCCAGGAAATCGAGATGGCATGGAGCAGGTTAAGGCCATAACACTCAGATCTGGAAAAGTCACGAACGATCAGAATTCAGCAATTGAGGATGAAGAAGGAATTCATGATCAGGATCCTATAGAAAAAGAAGAACATGCTGTTTTTTCAGAACCTGTGGTGGATAGTGATGAGGAGGAAGAGTGTAAGTCGCTCGGCTTGGCTGATCTCTGGGATTCTAAGGTGCTGATTGATGAGGTTGTTTCATGGTCAAATCTTGAGGATAGTGCAATTGCGTCTTTTCTTGAGGAAGACAAATTCCAAGGTGAGGTGAGCATTCGCAAGCCATGTGAGGAATTTGATCATGTTAGGATGGTGGATGATTTGGAAAGGGCACTATTTGGGACAGACACTGATGAGCTGCGTAAATTTCAAAAATTGGTATGTGCGTACCAAGAGACTGATGACCATGGGAAAGATGCAGGTCTTCTACTTGTCTCAGAGTTTAAAGATGGAGGTAGCGCATTAGAGCCAATGGAGGAAGTTCTCTTTGAGGAACCAAAGGCTTCAGCAACTTACATTTATCCTCCTCCATTATATTCAAGCGAAGCCCGCAAGTGTGTGTTGTTCTACAAATTGACAGATTTTGGGTCAACCGATGAAGGCATTGGAATAGGACATATTTGTTATACGAATAGACCAAGCGAGGAGAAGTGGCAGAAAGTGTGTCGCCGTGATGACGATAAAGTATCGCGAAGAGATGATCAGGCAAACTATTATCATCCTTAATGGAGGCTTGGAAGTAACGTCAAGCTATTGACGTTAAAGAAGGGCTTCGTGGGAGGCAACCCACGCTTTTCGGCAATTTTATTTAGGTATGTTTGCTACTATCCCTTGTATTACTTCCATTCAATGAGGACATTGAATATTCTAAGTTTTGGGGTGGTTTGAGGGATTAGTAGTTGTTGTATTATGTGTTCATGTAGGATTTCATGCTTTGCATATTAGTAGTAGTAAATCATGCATTTATGTTCGTGTTATCTACGTTTGTTTCATATAGGACATTCTATTTTTATGTTCGTATATCATGTGAGTTCATAATAGTTTGCATTTGCACCCATGCTTGATAGGAATTTTGTGTTGTTGACGCTTTTGATTGAGAAGTGATATGCTTTGTTCTTGTGCACACACATACACTAGTAAGTTGAAGCTAGTAGACTTATTGAATGTTGTAAGTGATTAGAAGGACATGAATATGTGTAAGATGATTTAGTTTGCATGCTTTTAATACAAGTAGGTGCGTTACAGAGATTTTTGCTTGGGATTAAGTATGTTTTTCCACCAAGTGAGTTTTTGAGCCATATTGCATATTTGTTGCAATTTATTCGTTTGCTTGAGTGTCCACAGATTGTTTGCATTGCTAGCAGTTGTTTGAGGTCTTTCTTGAAACGCATGACATTATTTGACGATTAAAATGATAAAGGCATTTAGGATTAACCGCATATTTTCCCATATTACCACACCATATTTACATGATCAATTAGTTAACCCGTTGAGCTTAATCCTATTTTTTTTTCGGTGACATACCACATTACTTGCCTAGACCTTTTTCTTGTATTGGCCTTACATTAATTTGAACCCACATTGTCAAAGGCTAGTAGCGTGCTTAAGGGAGTAATAAGGTGTGCAAAGGAGGGGTTATTGTTGGTTATACTTTTGGGGGAAATATTGAAAATTGGGTTGTTTACTTGATAGTCGGCATGTGTAATAAAATTGTGGGATCATTGTTATTGTTTATAGTATTGTTTGTGTTCTATTTAGCTCTCGAAAAAAAAAAAAAAAAGAAAAAAGAGAAAAAAAATTTATGAGAGCATGTTTGTGTTTGTTGTGATCCTATTTTAGTCGACTAGTCGAGTGTTTTGTTGGAAGAAAAAAATAGTTTATGTTGGGGGAAAATAGGTGGTTGTGTATGATTTATTATAAGTTCCTACTAGCTTTTGACACTTCACCAGATTTGGCTTATTTGACATAGCTTGTCCCTAGCCCCCTTACAACCCAAATAAAGACCTTTTCATTATCGTCATTGATGTATGTTGTGTTAAGAGTTAGATTGATACCAAATGTCAAGCATGCTTATGATTTTGTTGGAATTAAGTGATACACTTACCCTTGTTCTTGAGTGAATATTCTTTTGTGAGTGTAGTGAGTGTTTGCTTGTTTTTGCGTATGAGATCCCGAGTTTTGTCTCAAAGATGTACTCTTGTAGGCTTAGCATGTTTACTAACTTATTCTTACATTTGACATGGGCTTGTGAGAACTTATGCATGTTCGTTGAGTAGACTATATGAATACTTGCACTTTCGACACCAAGACATTGCGTATTTGCTTTGATTCTTAAGTTTATATGGCATGAGAGGATTTGAAGGTATGGTAGGATATTAGTACTAGATTATTTACATTTTCACTTAGTTGCATTCATGCATTGCATTGCATTAGGTTAAATGGATTTTGTGGGTACATTCACTATAGGCCCTCACGAGACCTTACTCGTCCACTAGGGCTGCCTAGGGGTTTAAAGGGCTTGTTGCATATGCCAAATGCAACCGTGATCACCTACGGAAGTGGTACTAGTTAGTTAGTTAGTTGTAACTGGTATGCTTGAGGACAAGCGTCGGTTTAAGTTTGGGGGTGTGATAAGTGGATTTTATATCCACTTGGAATGCTTCGTATCGGCTTGAATTGATGACTTGAACTCAAGTATGTGGTGTTTTTGATGTGTTTTTAGTGAATTTGTGCAGGAATAAGAGTCGGATGTGGGATGATGTTTTCCATGCTTAAATGGTGGGTTTTGAGCTAAAAGAATAACAGTACATCAAATTGCGAGTAAGCCGGAAGAAACGGAATGAAAATCGGAGTTAAAACGAAGAAAATAGAGCAAAATCAGCCAAAATCAGCTCCCGGCAGCCAATGGAGCGCAGCCAGCGCTATGAACAGTGAAAGGAGCGCAGCCAGCGCATGAACAGTAGCCACCAGCGCAGCCAGCGCGCATAAAAATTCTGCCAGAATTTCGGATTTTGTTTTGGCCATATCTTGAGTTCTACAACTCCGTTTTGGGTGATCTTACAGTCCACGCGAAGCTAACGAGATTCTCTATCATTCTAAAGTGGTCCAGATGTCTAATTACAACTGGAACGGCCCAGAAATATTGAATAAAAGTCAGCTACGAATTTTCCTTAAAAACCGAATCAGTTTAGGAAACGTATTATGTGCCGAACTGCAAAAATTCAACTTTGACAAGGAAATTGCTATAATTCCTACTTCTAATAAGTATGGTAATTGCTTTGGGCGGCTAGAACATTCCAAAATCAGATCTACACATGGAATTTGCAATTCTATTCTCATTCAAGAACGGAAATTGCCAATCTTCTATTCCAATTCTAAAAAGGCAATTGCTTGGTGGACAAGACTTCTAGAGCCTATATAAACACATCCAACCCTTGTAATTTGTCATATCAATTACTTAGGTTTATTTGTATCTTTTCATACTTTGTTTTTATCATGATTTCATCAGATCCCATGATGACGAGAGGTTCGATTATGAACTAATCGTTGTCATGGGATTCTAACGGATTTATTTATTGAGCTTTAGTATCTTGATGCTTTAAAGATATGTGTGTGATGTATATCTGATATCCTCGTATGGTTGTGCTTTATGAATTTAGATGCATAGCTTTCATCTAATTTGTTAATCTCTTGTGAAGCGAGAGTGGATCTTGAGATTTAGAACTTGCCATGCTAGCATAGGATAGGTTGATGTTTTAACATCATGATTTGTGGCGTAAATAGAGATATTATGCTGCCCTATGTGATCAATGTGGATAACTTGTTCTTCAACCGTTATGTTTTCAAATCTTATAGAGATATAGGGTCTAAGCATAATTGGTGTCTATTCATCTTCTATCTCTTTTATGGATGTATGGATAGTTTGGTATACGTATACTGAATAGCGTGTACTTGTTTCGTGTTGTCCGATCAGATATCATAACCATTGCATATAGTGATTAAAGGCGTCAGATCTAAGCAAAGTATTTAATGAAGTTAGGATTCCATGTTTTATCTTGCAGAAGTAATTCGATTCCAATTCTCGTTAGTTAGTTAATTCTTAGTTTGTTAGTTTGCTTCTTAGTTAATTTAGTTTATTAAACCCAAAATTGTTATTTGTCTTAGCAGTGAATAATAATCATACATTGTTGCATAGGTACATCTACTGAATTAGAACCATAACCAGATCTCTGTGGGAACGAACTTGACTTATTCATATATTACTTGTGACCACGTACGCTTGCGTGATTTTGTGTTAACACTATGTAGAGCACATCCCAAAAGAGGAAAACGTTAAGGCTGATGCCCTGTCCAAGTTTGCTTCCTCTGAGATAGAGAATTACGCAGGGAGTGTTTACTTCTAGGTCTTGAAGGCCCCGTTCATCAACTCTAAGTTGATAGCACCGATTAATCTAGGAAGCTGTTGGATGGATCCCATCAAAGCTCACCTTGAAACTGGATGGCTCCCTGACGATGCCTTGGAGGCACGAAAGTTGTCAGTGAGAGCATTGAGATACGCATTGATCGAAGGCATTCTCTACAAGAGATCGTTTGTCATCCCTTACTTGAAGTGTTTGAGGCCCCATGAGGCAAGAGAAGCGTTGGAAGAAGTTCATGGAGGGATCTGTGGACAACACTTGGGGGCAGGGCCCTAGCTCACAAGATCACTCGTCTAGGATTCTATTGGCCAGAGATGTTGGCTGATTCAAAAGATTATGTTAAGAGGTGTGAGAGGTGCTAAAAGCACGCTCCGATTGTAAAGCAGCCGCCTGAGATGTTGACCCCGATCAGCTCTCCTATTCCGTTTGCAATGTGGGGAATGGATATACTTGGTCCTTTTCCCGTAGCATTTACAAAAAGAAAGTTTTTGATAGTAGCCATCGACTACTTCACTAAGTGGATTGAGGCCAAACCCCTAGCCAAGATAACCATCAAGCAAGTTGCCCAGTTCTTTTAGGAGAACGTGATCTGCAGATATGGAATCCCACGAATCCTTGTGACGGATAATGGGACGCAATTCAACAATGAAGAGTTCAAGAAGTACTGTGAGGAAAATGCTATTGATCTTCGTTTTACTTCAGTAGCACACCCGCAAGCTAATGGACAAGCTGAGGTAGCTAATCGTATAATCCTTGATGGACTGAAGAAAAGGGTTGAAAACCAACAAAGGCATACCAGGCCTAAGGTCAAGCGCTAAGAAGCAAATGAACTATCTGAATGATCAACCGAAAAGGAAGACCTCCTCCATGAGAAACAAGGGGAAGGCAAGAACTAAAGAACTTCGTTACAAGATCCTACATCTTAAAATGAGAATCATGGGTTGGTGATAACCTTAAAAACAAGGATTCAGCAAACAAGTTAAGGCCCGGAAGGTCACCAGAGCTAGGAAACAAGTAATTTGAATTCAAGGTTCACGAAACCTTTCAAGACATGGCAAACACCTCCTAATGACCTGAAACCACGTGATTGGTGGTCCAGAACACCCCCAACTTGATAAATGTTTTGGTAGTTGATTAAGAACGCTTATTAGAAAAGCTAACAAGAAAGGTTGATACCTCGATTTGGAAATTGAAAAATCAACTTGGGATCCCGGGTCTCTGATCCAGAACATCGACGTGGAACCTGAGAACATCAACCTCGAATCCTGGAATGAGAAACACGAGATATGAGCCATGAAGGCCAAAATTAGCCATGAAGGCCAAGATTAGCCATGAAGGCCAAAGTTAGCCATGAAGTCCAAGATTAGCCATGAAGGCCAAAGTTAGCCATGAAGGCCAAGATTAGCCACGAAGGCCAAGATTAGCCATGAAGGCCAAAGTTAGCCATGAAGGCCAAGATTAGCCATGAAGGCCAAAGTTAGCCATGAAGGCCAAGATTAGCTCTAAAGGCCAAACATGATGAGGTCGTCATGAATCTCTAATCAAGATCCAAAGACTGAAACTTCAAGTCAAAACTCGAAGACCAATCTGAAAACGTGGATCTTCGATCTAAAACTATCTATTACAGACGGAAGGAATCGTTATAATTCATATATGCCAAGGAAGAAATAGCTGATATATTTGCTGAACATATGATTGCGCTTAAGAAGTTAAGTAACAAGTTCAGCCTTAAGCACAAGATTAGCAGTGCTAATCATAAATTAAAGATTAATATCATTAGAAGTCACGAGTGACCAAAAGGATAACTTGAGATCAAGATCAATAATCTTGATCCTTAAGATGACGAATGACTGGAGATCAAGATCACGGAGGGGTTTTAGGTTCGGGCTTCCCAGCCAACCACGAGGTGGCCGACCACGGCACCCGGAGGGCCATAGCCGACCACCGTGCAGCCGACCATGGCATTTTGGGAAGTCTCAGCCGACCACGGAGTGGCCGACCACGAAGCGGCCGACCACCACGCCCGAGGGAGCAGCAGCCGACCACGAGACGGCCGACCATCGCACCCGGGGGTGTGCCAGCCGACCATGAGCTAGAAGACCACCAAGTGGCCGACCACCGTGCTCGGGAGGCCTCCGGCCGATCACCGTGTTGCCGACCACGATGAATTGAGCCCCTCCGGCCGATCACGGGCTAGCCGACCACGAGCTACCCGTTGATCCGGCCGATCACGGTTAGTTTGTGGTCCTAGATCCCGACTTTTTCAGCGAACCTCGGGTAGTTTTCAGACCTAGAACTTGAATTTTTCATTGAATCTTGGATGATTCTCCTTAAGATCACAGATGACTTAAGATCAAGATCAAGTTTCTTGATCCTTAAGATCACGGATGACTTAAGATCAAGATCAAGTTTCTTGATCCTTAAGATCACGGATGACTTGAGATCAAGATCAAGTTTCTCGATCCTCAAGACCACGGATGATTTTCAGGTCTGGGTTTCCTAGCCAACCACTAATTGGCCGACCAAGCTCCAAGGAGGGCATCAGCCGACCAAGACTGATTTTCAGTCCTATACGGACTGTTGACGTTGTTTGGGCCATATCTTGAGCTCCGGGTATCAGATTTGGACGATCTTACAGTCCACGCGAAGATCTCTGAGTTTTCTATAGTCTTGGAGACCACTAGCCGACCACTAATTGGCTGACCAAGCTCCAAGGAGGGCGTCAGCCGACCAAGACTAATTTTCAGTCCTATACGGACTGTTGACGCTGTTTGGGCCATATATTGAGCTCCGGGTATCAGATTTGGACGATCTTACAGTCCACGCGAAGATCTCTGAGTTTTTTATAGTCTTGGAGACCACTAGCCGACCACTAATTGGCCGACCAAGCTCCAAGGAGGGCGTCAGCCGACCAAGACTGATTTTCAGTCCTACACGGACTGTTGACGTTGTTTGGGCCATATCTTGAGCTCCGGGTATCAGATTTGGACGATCTTACAGTCCACGCGAAGCTCTCTGAATTTTCTACAGTCTTGGAGACTCTTGTCCGACTGGGTACTGGCCGACCGAGGCATTTTGAAGCCCTTAAGCCAACCGGGAACTCAATGTGATCCTTCAAACGCTGTTTGGGCCATATCTTAAGCTCCGGATGTCATATTCGGATGATCTTACAGTCCACACGAAGCTAATTGAATTTTCTATAGTCTTGGACCATCCTTTGCCAACCACCTCATTTTTTTTTGAGGGCCTTAGCTAATTGGAAGTGGATGCTGATGGTCCGTCAACCTTGAAAAATCACTTTGATATTCAGAACACCCCTGACTCGCTTCATACCTCACTAAAGTGGTTCAGAAAGTTGAAACACGTTAGTGATGATTCAAACATGACAATGATGATTCAACGTTTTCAGAAAACGTCAGCCGATCACCATTTAGCGCCGTTAGTGCCGATAACACCGTTGGTGGCGATAGCACCATTAGTGCTGTAAGCACCGTTAGTGCCGATAGCACCGTTAGTGTTATAAGCACCATTAGTGCTGTAAGCACCGTTAGTGCCGATAGCACCGTTAGTGCTGTAAGCGCCATTAATGCCGATAACACCGTTGGTGGCGATAGCACCATTAGTGCCGATAGCACCGTTAGTGCCGATAGCACCGATAATGTTGTTAGCACCGTTTAGTGCCGATTAGCACCGATTAGTGTCGTTTAAGCACCGTTTAGTGCCGATTAGCACCGAGTAGTGTCGTTTAGCACCGTGAGTGCCATTTTATCCTCCCTTTTAACATTGTTTAACACTGTTTAAACATTATTTAAGGCTGGTTAGCGCCGTCTAGTGCCGTTTAGTGCCGTTTTATGCCGTTTAACGTCGTTTAAACATTGTTTAAGCATCGTTAAGGCTGATTAGTGCCGATTAGCATCGAATTAACATTGTCGTGAATGCGTCGTCGCTCCACGCTTTACATAAAGACAATACTCGTGAAACACTAGTGTACAAAGATGAACCCTGACCCAAGTCTCGAAAAAGGCCGTTAAAACTTCAAGGAAAACCTGATCAGTTTTCCTAGAAGTTGGGGGCAAATGATATGGGCTAAAAGTAAGCCCTAAAGACACATTTAATGTGGCATTAATTAGACCCGGAATGGTCCAAACGTGGGGCCCACCAGATGGGCCCAAACCCTAGTTATAATATTAATTTCGTAATTAATATTAGAGGTAATAAACAGCTCAGCAAATAAGAGTCAAACAAGGATATAACTCTTGCCTGGCTTAGCCTCCAAGATACATATTTCAACATGGAAACTGATTCCTACAAGGAAGGGGCCTAGAAACTTCCTTGAGGTGGTGGCTTGCCCACCAAGACACCCACTCCTACCATAATTCTAAGGCTTCTCAGCCTATATAAGGGCCTGACCCCTCATTCTCAGAACTACGTTGGGCAGAGCTCCATACGTCACCCACCACGTTTTGGCTTAATCCTCGAATAAGGACATACAAGTCACTGCGTCCTAGGTGAGCTCTCGCCGCCATAGCCTCGAGGGCACCATCACCTAGAACTACGTCTTGGCTTGATTCTCAATACGAGATACGTAGGCACTCTGTGAGGACCGATTAGTCCCGAACACGGAAACAGCCATTAAAGCTTGAAGCTCACCAACCCCTTTGCATTAAATACACATAAACCCTAGCCGCAATATTCGTAACCTAGTTTTTATTCCACAACAAGAATTCATTTGTTTTTTTTTTGCAAAACAAGGCCATATCAGTATATATATGTCGAACAATATCTTCCACCATAGTAAAACAAGGCCATATAGCATATATACACCAACCAGTATCTAGCACCATAACAAGGTCTATCATTACCAAAGATTCTTTTTGTCCAGTTGGTGACTACGCTAACAACTAAAAAGACTGGGCAAAAAGGGCATATTTGTAGATGAGAAATACACAGATTCCTTGGCCTGTTAGCATAGTCACTAACAACAAAAAAGATCACTAGTACAGAATAGGCTTTTAGCGTCGGTCAAAATAGGCATTAGGCGTCGGTTATTGGGCGTAGTAAATGAAGGCGACACTATAGGTATAGGCCTATGGCGTCGGTTAAATGGGCGACGCATATAATGTACTAATAGCGTCGGTTATTTAAACAACCGACGCCTAAAAGTTGTTAATAGCGTCGGTTACCTAAAGAACCGACGCATATGGTCTTATTTTGGCGACGGTTAATTAAATAACCGACACATAAAGACAGGTTATAGGCGTCGGTCATATCAACAACCGACGCTTAAAGTCTGTTATAAGCGTCGGTCATTTAAACAACCGACGCTTAAAATCTGTTATATGCGTCGGTTATTTAAACAACCGACGCTTAAAGTCTGGTTATAAGCGTCGGTCATTCAAACAACCGACGCTGAAAGTCAATTTTTTTTAAAATAAAAAATAAAAATTGTAATTTTGTTACGCAACAATACAATTTCAGAAACAATTAGCCCATGCCAGAACACCAAATTATATATAAAATTAATCTATACATGATACTTAATCATGATGAAATATTATTAATAAACAATATATCAGACTACTCTACATTCTACAACTTCTTCCTCCAATTCAGCATCTTCTTCATCTTCAACTCTTCCTCCAATTCAACATCATCTTCATCTTCATTAGCATCCATATCATCCATATCGCTACCCTCATTAGCACCATCTTCCACCTGCACAACTGGTTGTAGCAAGTATCCATTATCATCATCTTCCACTGAAACAAAATAGAGGATTTCAGCTGCAATTATCACATCAAACAAAAAGCATCAAAATTTTGTAGAGAGAAAAATTAATCGTAAGTGCAACTGGGAAAAACACTACCATATATGATCTTCCTCTCAATTCCAGACAAAAAAAAAAATTAGCACAGTTGAAAGTGTCATATACAAAATGTAGACATATTAACAGACAGGTATGCTACATATGCAATCCATGAACAAACTGACATATTTCCTACAATCCCAGTAAGATACATATTTACATGAAATATACATACATAAAAAAGCACAAGTGCTACCATCATAATTGAATCTCTACCCTTGCCTTCCCTTCCCTCCCCTAAAACCACCAGCAGCAGCAAACACATTATAGCCTCTAAAACCCCTAAATAAGAAAGTTTATCTACAGACATACATAAACAAGATGGCTTGACTTCACTAAAGAATGATAATGCCATGGCAGAAAATTTACACAAAAATAATTTAGATATAAATTAAACACCATGCACGTGTATATAGAAGCAGAGAAATCAGTTCCTATAATCTAGGTTACCAGTATGGCTTTCTATTTGTATGTAGATGAGATAACCGGTAAATAGAGAATGAAATATTTCAAATTTATACTCTGAAATCTTAATGTGCTTAACTGACAGCATGACAAAAAAACAGAAAAAATATTATTCAGATGAGATATCATACCACAGCAACTGCCAGATTTCCAGGGGAGACTGCTAGACCAAAACCTGAATCGAATCCACTTGGGACCTGCAAAGGATTCCCACTGAACTTGAAATACTAAATAACAAGTATATCTGGAGTGTTAAGAACAAGAAGTAATCACATCATACGTCAGTAGAGCTCTCAACACCAGGAGTATTTGAAGGCAAAGTTACTTTGCATAAGGAATCTCCATGTAAAGTCCAGCAATGAACATTCATCCTAAAATAGAAAATTTATTAAATCAAGAAAATACTTTTCAGTTTTCATCATCATAAAGAAAAGTTTCCACTTTCCAGTATTCAGCCATCAAATATGGGGAAAGGGGAGGAAAGATACCTATATGGCCAGTAAAGACAGGTTGTCAACAAACTTATGTACATATGGAACTCTTATAGCAGAATTAATTGTGGTGGAAACTGGAAAGCATTAATGAACCAAGTCTGACATAGTTGCTACTATCAAACAGTGCTATCTATTAAAAACAATTTAACACTCAACCCACAAATTGAAATGCGCAAACATTCTTTTGGGTGGGGGGGGGAGGGTTATAAGAATTAATACCCTTGACCCTAAGAAATCAGAATACATATACAAAAACATGACCAACACATAAACTGGCCAGGCACAACTACACAAGCACCATAAGCTTAAACATAAGCACCATAAGCACAGATGTTGAAGATAATGTGAAATGGGGACAGATGGGTCATAAATGTAGATAGTTTAATAAATAACACACTTCACTTACATAGTAGCCGTCCAATAGGAACTGTTGAAGGGGTTCTGACTTTCCATATCATAGTCTCTTGGAACCAACTCTAATCCAACCTGTATAAGAGAGTAATTAAACCAACTTTAACAAACATCCAACCTGTATAAGAGAGTTATTAAACCAACTTTAACAAACACTAAACCCTAAAATTTGACAAGATGTAATCCTACACTCGAGAATCCCCAGGCGAGAATCCCCAAACTGAAGAAGCCCCAAATTGAAAAAGGCATAAATCAATGAAATCCTAATTGTAGAGAAACTAATCGAAGAAATCCTAATTGAAGAGCATTTAGTCGAAGAGCATTTTGGAGAGAAAGAGAGATTGAAAGGGGAGAGAGCGATGAGATACAGAGTAGTGTGTGTCTGTGTTGTGAGAGAGACGGGTGGGGTACGAGAGGAAGAGGAAGACCTGTTCAAAAATCAAAAGTTCAATTGAGTTACATCCGTGTAAAATCCCCAGTTAGTCAAATTAAGCATTATGAATTTAAAATATATTTATATTATAAAAAGATTTATAAATATTGATATAATTATTATTATACTAACAAACGTGGAAAATGTTAAAAACTTATAAAAAAATTAGTGGGAAGTCGAGATACAATCTGGGTCCCCACTACTCTAGCTATAATTTTTTAAAATTATATAATATATAATTTTAAAAAAATTAAAAATATTTAAATATATATAATTTTTATTTTATTATAATATAATTTAAATAATATATGTGATACGGGAAGGAAAATGATCGAATATCGATATTTTCTTTGTTTTTCATTGAAAACGAAGAAGGGGATATAATTTCACCGTAAGTAATGGCTCAATATATATTAAATAGGAATCGTGTCTTGAAAGTCGATCGATTATTTATTAAAAAAAAGTCGGCCTACTAACCGATTAAAAAAAAGTCGATCGATTCTCCTGTCTTGGTTAAAAGAAAATCGGGTTAAAATGCATTCTTTCAAAAAATTGGTCAAAAGTTAGGTAAGTCGGAATTAATTAATCAATCGAATTGGACAAAAATCGGTGAAATCGATGAAAACAAAGTTCTCTAAAAAAAATTCATGGAAAAAATTTCTTGAAAAAAAATGTTCGAAAAAAGAATCTCAAGAAAAAAATTTTGAAAAAAAATTCTCTAAAAATGCTTTTTTTAATAATGTAATTTACATAATGAAGCATGATCCGGATATAATTTTATCATAAATAATGGTTCAAAGATATATAACTAGAAATGAATACATATTATTTATTTGTGTAACGAAAATATTTAAATTTTAGTTTTTATAAAATGTTGCTTGATTTGTATAAATCTTATTTGAATTATATTATTCAATTTAATTTTTTTTAATTAGAATGGTATAATATAAAATAACGTAATATTTTTATAAAAAAATTATTTATATATAATTCAGTTTTTTTAAAATTATAATACTTTTAGCGTCGGTCAAATGTAAGGCGACACATAAAGTATAAAAGGGTCAGTTTAAGCGTCGGTTGAGTAAAGACCGACGCTAAAGGGTTAGTTTTAGGTGTCGGTTGTTTAAAACCGACGCTAAAGATTCGGTTTTAGGCGTCGGTGAATCAAAGACCGACGCTAAAGGTTAGGTTTTAGGTGTCGGTTGAGTAAAAACCGACGCTAAAGGTTCAGTTTTAGGCGTCGATTGTTTATGACCGACGCTAAAGGTCAGTTTTAGGCGTCGGTTGAGCAAAGACCGACGCTAAAGGACTAGTTTTAGGCGTCGGTTGTTTCATGACCGACGCAAAAGGTCCAACACAAATGACATTAAGCGTCGGTTAAGCTAGCAACCGACGCCTAAAGAATGTATAGGCCACGGTTCTCTATATAACCGACGCTAAAAGTGCGACGCTAAAAGATAGTTCTGTACTAGTGGATGGAAACTCCTTGTCCTTCACTAACAGCAAAAAAGATGGAGACTCCTTGTCCTTTTAGCGGCCATGCTAACAACAAAAAGGACTGGAGGCAAGAAGTGCATAGTTTGTTGTAGATAATCCATACATGACCAAATGGATCATATACTTTGACCAGACTGCACCAGACCTGGCAATTGCTATACACTTGCACAAGTTTTCCTGCCACAACAGCACGTGCCTTTACGGCCTTCTCAACAGCAAACTCAACGTCATCGGTCGACAGAGAGAAAAAACTAGTCCGAGGAGAAGATTCATCCTTGTGATAGTTGATAACAATGGTATCTGAGCCAATATGAAGTTCAATTCCGGAAGGAGTAGGTCCTAGGTTGCCTAAAATCCTAGGTGTCATGACTTTGGCTCCAAAAGCTGCCTTATAAAACGAAAGAGCTTCATCAATCTTCCCTATATTTATTAAAAGCTCAGGCTTTATGGCCAAGCACTGAGGCTCTTCATCTGCGGGAACCTTAGATTTTCCGGTAATTATAATAGGTTGAGGCCCATGGTTTTTGCTCCGCCTATTCAATTGTTTGATAGCATGTCTTTTAAAATAATTCTCGAAGGAATCTCAAAAAGATAATAAAAGGAAATAAATTTATATAATGATTTGTAACACTATGAGAATCTTGGTGTATTAGACAATATTTTTATATGTAACTTAATTTAATAAGAAATGTATAGTTTTTATTAAAATGTATAAAAAAATTATGTAACCCACCAAGATCCTCTTAGGTGTTTTGTTAATTATTTTAAAATTGTAGTATTATTTTATTAGATATTTATATTTACTTTTTTAAAACTTTTGAGATTTTTCAAAGTATTATAATATTTTTATTTAAAATAATATTTTTAATTTTTGAGATTTTTTCGAATTAGAATTTAATTTTTTTGAAACACGTAAGAGAATCCTGGTATGTAACATAATATTTCTAAATATAACTTAATTTTAGAATAAATGAATAATTTTTGTTTTTTAAAAAAATATATAGAAATATTATGTAATACACCAAGATTTTCTTAGGTGTTTTGTTAATTACTTTGAAATCGTAATATTACTTTTTTAGATATTTATATTAAAATTCTACTAAATATTATTGATCTAAAATAAGTTTTGAATATAGTTAGGCACATGTACAACACTATAAATGATTTATCGAAAATTTAAGAAAATCTATAGAATATTTTTTTTAATTAGAATTCAATTGTTTGATAGCATGTTTTTTAAAATAATTCTCGAAGAAATCTTAAAAAGATAATAAAAGGAAATAAATTGATATAATGATTTGCAACACATAAGAGAATCATGGTGTATTAGATAATGTTTTATATGTAACTTAATTTTAATAGAAATGTATAGTTTTCTTTTTTTAAAAAAAGAAATGTGTAAAAATATTATGTAACCAATCAAGATTCTCTTAGGTGTTTTGTTAATTATTTTGAAATTGTAATAGTATTTTATTAGATATTTAAATTTATTTTTTTTAAACTTTTTAGATTTTTCAAAATATTATAATATTTTTATTTAAAATTGTATTTTTTATTTATGAGATTTTTCGAATTAAAATTTAATTTTTTTTAAAACATGTAAGAGAATCTTGAGTTATTAGCTACTAAGAAGATTCCACTATGTGATCTCCGTAGGATTATGATAATATGTAAGATTATGATAATACGTAAGATCCCAATAAGTGTTCTGTATAAGATTCAAAAATTGTAAAATAATTAAATGTTATGGAACAGTTTTCCGAACACGAGTATGACATTAATTTAATATATATTTTTTTTTTGCATCAGGAATGAATTTCATTCATGAAAAAGATGATACATCAGAAGAGATAATAAAAGCTTCATTATCTAACCGAAAGGTATGCTTAACCAATCCATGAGTCTAAACAACCCATAAGAAAGAGATTCCTCCGGAAGTTTAGATAATTACACCTTTATATCCACCAAAAAAGGCCTCGTTAAAAACCCCACAAGAGAAAAACCCTTTGGGAAAAAAGCTCAAGCGGGGAAAAAAAAGTGCCCTACTACAATAAATGGATACATCAATTTAACCAAAACCTAAAAATCAAAAGACTTTAACTTCTTGATTCTTCAATTTGATTCTTCCACCGTAATAATCCAAAATCTCGCTGCCAGTGACTTCTTGTTGTTTCCACTATACACATCCAAAATTCTGCTTCCCTTCCAAAGAAAATTAAAGAAACACGACCCATCCATCTTGCTCCTGCCCACAAATACAAAATTTCGAGATAAACAAAAGAGTATATAGTAATGTATTATTTAGTAATAAATTCAATATACAGTGAAATGATATTAATAAAAATATAGTAATTAAAAATACTAAAACTTTTAAAAATTGTAAAAGATGATTTTCACTCCTAACCAAAGGGGGTCCCTTGGTTAGACATGCAATTCAATATCAAAATAAAATTAAAAATTGTATTTTAAAACTCTTTATTTATAATTAATAATTGTCAACTACGAATATGACAAAACAATAATCATCAATAATGACCTAATTCGTCAAATAGACGACACCAAAAATAACCCCAAAATTGGTCCAAAAAGCCACACTATAAGGCACGCCCTTAGAGGTACAAAAACCATATAAAATGGAACCATATAAAAAGATACAATGATACAAATTATCTTTACATAAAAAGAGTCAAATCAAAGTCAAAATCATAATCAACTATCCCACTGATTACGCTAAATCTCAATCAAAAAACAAGAATCAATTAACAATAAATAAAAATAATTGATTTCAATTATCTCATTAATGCTATTAAAACTAATTAAACAAAATTTAATAAAAAAAACAGTTGACGATATTACCACCATCACCATGCTGAACACATTTAAACAATAAAAAATTAAAATCTAATTTGCCAACAAATAATTTTTCAATCCAATAAACTGTTTACTATAATTACGACAATTACAGGGTCAACACAAAATAAATAAATATTAAGTATTGAGAGTTACAATAAAAATCTAAAAATATAAGACCCAACAAATACCACTAATTAAGCAATTAAATTTAAATAAAGCACATTCAAAATTCAGCCAATCATGCAAAACAAGTTACTAGAATTATGCTCGTAACTTATTCTCATTTATATGCATTAACAGCCAACCATCCCCACCATCACCAACGGAGGCCACCGGCCGGCCGACCATGGCAGCAACTTCACCACCCACTATAACTAAACCCAAATCAACAAGAGAACATTCTAGCTACTGATAATCACAAAGATCCAATTACAAAATTAAACCTTATATCTAAATTAAACACCTATAAGAACACAGATCTATATAAATCAAATACACACAAACTAAAAACAACACGTAATTAAAACCCAAATACGAAAACCCCCAAAATTAATCTAAACCCACAAAAATTAAAAAAGGGAAAATTTATGATATACCATAAGACAAATGATAATGAAGATGTTATGAAGTGAGTGGAGAGATCGCAGGCATATAAAAGGCAAGAGATATAGATACAATTGTATAAGAGTAATGCTAAAAAGAAGAAAAGATACTGATTCATTAATTGATCCACTTTGACGACGGCGACGACAACGACGGACGGAACGGTGGCACCATCAACAACAGTGCCCTCAGCATCAAGGACAGACTTGTTTTTCAAACACCGAGAGACTAATGTTTCATCAACGCTTTATTTTAGCATAAATGATCCTTGTAAGTGTGATGTATGCACGACTTTGACAATCTTCACCGAGAATACAAGAACCGACTAGATACAATAGAAACTAATTTAATATAATTTAATTATAAATTTGTATCAATAGAATATTAATCAGTTCTGATAAACACTCAAACCATAAATATAAGGAATGTCACAGTTGTAATGTATTTTTCTGTTCATCAGTTTCCTAATCTGAATATAGATAGATTTCATTTTAAATATATTCACTTTCCAAAACTTAATATGTAAAGAAATAATAAATTTATTTTTGGAATATCGTGACAACTAAGAATGTACAACTATAAAAATAGAAATATTCAAATTCAAATAAATAACTGATTTTATTTAAGAGAGATTTACAAGTGTATGTTATATTACTACTTTACCATTGTTACTTATATAAGTAATTGTTGATTTATTAAATTAATAAATCTTAAGATTTTCTTGACGGTTAGATATATGTCTAATCAATGGCTATTATATAGGTCTTCAGGTTCTCCTCCTTAGCATGGTTCTCCCTTGAGCATAGGCCTATATATATATAGGGTTGGACTCCATAACAAACACCTTATATAACAAACAATAAAGAACACCTCATATCTAATAGATCCATTGCCCCTGACGGGGCCACCCAATATAAAAAGTTCTTATTTTTTTACCCTCTATCCATCCATCATCTAAAAAAAAATAATTTAAAAAGTTACTGCTCATGATGATGACGTCTTCAGTGACGTCATCATGAACAGTAAATTTTTTTTTTTAGTTTTTTTTTCCCTGGCTTGATAGAGGGTAAAAAAATAATAACTTTTTGTATTGGGTGCCCCTGGCGGGGCCAAAGGATCTAATAGATCTAAGGTGTTCTTTGTTGTTTGTTATATAAGAGTGTTCTGTATGGAGCAAAGGCCTATATATATATATATATATATATATATATATATATATATATATATATATATAGAGAGAGAGAGAGAGAGAGAGAGAAAAGTTCTATGGAGTACAGTTTAATTGGAGTACGTTGGAGTACACATACGTTCTGCACTCAAAATATTTTAAAATTTATTATTTTGCAAATCTTATTACATGAACATCATTATTTCATCGAGAATCTTGAAAATTTTGTATGTTTTGCTAACAAAATATTGCAAAATGAATTGTTCTGCAAAACACATTTGGGTTGCAAAACATATATGTTCTGATTGCAAAACATAAAGGATTTTCAAGATGAACATATTGCAAAATATACATGATATTCAAAATTATCAATGAAATTATGATATTCATATAACAAGGTTTGCAAAATAATAAATTTTAAAATATTTTGAGTGCAGAACGTATATGTACTCCAACGTACTCCAATTAAACTGTACTCCATAGAACTTGACCCATAGAGAGAATATATATATATATATATATATATATATATATATATATATATATATATATATATATATATATATATGAGTAATGTTCTATGGAGTACTTATTTAATTGGAATACTTGGAATATATACATTTTACATTCAAAATATTGCAAACTTTATTATTTTGCAAAATTTATTACATGTATATCACTATTTTATTACGGTTGGCTCTCCGTGTCCCAACCGTATGTAAATAACCGGCTGGGATGGAGGGAGTATTAAATAAAGGTATTAGTTAGAAAATTTTATTCAACTAACCTTTACATAATATGTATGTTTTTTTACAAAAAAGACATGTAAAATGGGACGGAGACGGAGGGACTAGGGAGTATTAGATAGTAGATGAAAGTAATGGGTGTAATAGTAGAAAAAATTTATTATCTATATATATTATAATGCCCGGAGATCGGAAAGTTACCGGAAACATTTAAGGTATTTTTCTTGAATTTTCGTTTTTTTATTAATTTTTTTTCTTGCATTAAATAGCTCTTAATTGCATATTAATGAGTCATTAATTACACCTAATAAATATGTATTAAATTTATTTTATTTATTTAAGAAATTATAAAACATTATTTTCAGCATTATAATTATTATTTCAGTAATAAATATTAGTTACATATATAATTAAGTTTATTTTTAGGTAAAGTGACGACTAAAAATTGTTTACATTGCGTAATTTTTTATTCCCTATCGAATATTACTCCAATTTCTTTTCGGACAATTGTAGTACTGACGACGCTTAACTTTTCAAGCAATCTTTATCATTAGTGATTATGGAAATCGTAATAAATTATAAAAGTATGTAAATGTTCGCTTAACACATGTAATAAAAATAACATTGGTTATGACCAAACTGATTAAATTGAAAAAATACATTTTTATCGGTAGACTAAATCGATAAAAAAGTTACATACCAGTTGTTCATTATATTATGTCGAAATAAATTAATATTCTAATTAAATAAATTCTACACTACAATTGAACATGTATGAGAGTGGCGTCGGCTTTAAAAAGTGTTATTATATACTATAATATTTATAACTTTTGACGTAATGATTACGTTTGTATTATAATTACTACTTTTTATGTTTATGATATTTTTGAGATTATAAATTTTTTAGATATATAAAGATAATATCTTCAAACTTATAATTTATGTAAATTATTTTGAATCATTTTTTAAAAAAATTCTTATGAGACCAATCAATTTTTAAAAATAATAAAAATTAATTCATTTGTTTTCAATATTTTAAAATAAAAAATTTGTGAATCGCGCGAACCGCGGATAAGTTGACTAGTTTATGATAATGTAAAAAAATATGAAAGAAATATCTCAAAATAATAACAATGATATAATGGTAAAGAAATGATAGGCAGGAGGGAGTAAAAAGTTAGGACACGTACAAAATAGAGGATGTTGTAGAAAAGAAAAAAGGATAAAACCAGTGACGCGTCGTCCTATCATGTACCGCCGGGTAGGTTTGTCAATGGATCGGATATCCGATCCGATTCGATCCAATCCGATCCGATTCAAGCATTAATAAGTGGATATGGATTCTTTAAAAAGGATTCAAATCCGATAATAATCCCATCTGATAAAGATCCGATGTATAATGGATCGGATATGGATTTTAGTTTATCCTATCCAATAAAAACCTGATCCGACCATTTATAATTATTTATATATAATTTTAATATAATATATAAGATAATATAAATTTAAATATATATAATCAAGGGCTCTTTTGAAAAATAAATAGGAAAAAGTAAATTTTTGCACATTTACTTTTATTAAGAAAGACTATTTGCAATTTTACTAAACTAAGTTTCAAATTGCAAAAATACTAACCCTAATTCTCCCCCTCCCCCTTTCCTCAATTTCTCTCTCCTCCCCATCAACATTGTTGTGGAATAAAAACTAGGTTGTTAGATTGCGGCTAGGGTTTGATGTATTTAATGCTAGGGTGCGTGAGCTTCGTGCTTTAATGGCTGCTTCTGCGTTCGAGACTAAACGGTCCTCACAGAATGCCTACGTATCTCGGTATTAGAGAATCAAGCCAACAAAACGTAGTTCTGAGAATGAGGGGTCAGGCCCTTTATATAGGCTGTGAAGCCTTAGAATTATGGTAGGATTCGAATACTTGGTGGGCAAGCCACCGCCTTGAGGAAGGTTCTAGACCCCTTCCTTGTAGGAATCAGTTTCCATGTTGAAGTATGTATCTTGGAGGCTAAGTCAGGCAAGAATTATATCCTTATTTGACTTTTATTGCTGAGCTGGTTAATATTAATTACGAAATTAATATTTAACTAAGGTTTTTGGGCATCCCGGTGGGCCCTACGTTTGGACCATACTAGGTCTAATTAATGTCATATTAATGATGTTTTTAGGGCTTACTTTTAACCCATATCATTTGCCCCCCAACTTCTAGGAAAACTGATCAGGTTTTCCTTGAAGTTTTAACGGTCTTATCTGTGACTTGGGTCAGGGTTCATGCTTACACTAGTGTTTCACGAGTATTGTCTTAATGTAAAGCGTGGAGCGACCGACGCTTTTACGACAATGTTAAACGATGCTAAACGGCACTAAGTAGCCTTAAACGATACTTAAACAATGTTAAGCAACGCTAACCGGCCCTAAACGACGCTAAACGGCGCTTAACGGCACTAAACGGTGCTTAACGGCACTAAACGGTGCTAGTTTAAAAATATTAGATTGCGCTTCGAGCGTAAAATTATTTTTCACGTCTCCTAAATCATTTTCGACCTGGAAATTTCGAGAAGAAATTAATGTATTTTCGATCCATATCCCTTAGAAAATCTTTCGAATTTTCCAGAAATTACGTGGATCACAATCGGGATTCGGGGTTTTTATTTTTCTTAGATTTTCAAGCCATTTTCGAGCTGAAAACAGCTTCCAGGTCGTGCAGAACGATCTCAAATTCTAAGCCATTTTCGAGCTCGTCCTTTCGACCTCAAATAAGTCTAGAACGATCTCAAATAGGCCCCAGGTCGTGAGCTTCGAGCTCAGTTTACAGCTCTTTTTCGACCTCGGCCTTGCGACCTCATCTTAAGAAAAAATAATTTCAAAATGGTTCCTGGTCGTGTAGTTTTTGCACGTTTTTTAGTTCTTTTCCGACCTGGGATTCACGACCTCGATTTGTCCTCGAATAAGTCCCAGGTCGTATGGATTTCCCATTTTCTTAGTTCAATTTCGACCTGGATTTAACGACCTCAAAATGAAGAAAAAACGACCTCAAAAGGGTCCTAGGTCGTACGGATTTTCTTGAATTTCTAGTACAAATTCGACCTAGAATTTGCGATTTCAAACTATGTTGTAACGACCTCAAAATTAGAGGCTACTCACGACCTCAAACTGAGTTTTCCAGGTTGTTTAGTCAAGCTCGTACTTACACTAAAAATCGAGGTCAAATGCTACGACCTCAGGCTTCCTTTTAATCTTTGGTCCAAGTTTTATTGGACTTTAATTTTCATGGGCCTTGGTCTTCAAACCATTTGGGCCTACCCTAATTATGTATTTGGGCTCTTCTTCTTGAAGCCCCATCTTGACTTCGACTTGGGCTTTACAGGCCTGGCGTTTCTTGGGCTTTTTAGAGCCCAACATGTGTTAACAGCCCATAAGAGTTTTGAACAGGCTACAACCGGTTGATATTCATTTTAACCGGTTGAAATCCCCTAACTTTTGCTTATATAAAGGCCGAAGTTTTCACTTTCATTTCACCACAAAAGTTTCTAAAAAACTCTCTCAAAAGTTCCAAATTTCCTTAAGAAATTTTCTCTGAGTTTGATCCTCTTTCTTTGAAGATTCAAAGGCATCCTTCAAGTTTTCTGGCGATTTTTCTTCCAATCTTTGAAGATTTGAAGATTGCTCAAGGATTTCTGGGAATTTTTCCAGAAATTTTCTAGTTGTTGTTGAAGATTTGAAGAACACTCAAGGTACTTTCCAGAATTTCTAGTTTTATAGTTTGAAGATTATCTTTTTTCTGGGTTTTTCCTTCAATTCCTTTGAAGATTTGAAGATTGTTCTAAAAATTTCTTCGTTCTTTGCAGATTTTCTTTGATCATCAAAATTTTTCTTTGAAGATTTGAAGAAATGGCTGAAGATCGTGCTACTCAACGTTTCCAGAAACTGCAAGTGGCCTCAAAAAGAGGTATCATCATTCGTTCTTCCCTCATGAGTTTACAGGATATGATTTTAAATCGTAAAGAAGATTTTCCATCCCTGTCACACCTTGATTCCTATAATCATAGCAACATTTTCCATGACATAGAAAAAATCACTGACTATAATAGGATGTATAAAATAGAATCACCCTATAGGCTTATCCCAGCTGAGCCTGGGGATCGATCTTGCCATTGGCGCCCCAATGCACTTTGTATTTACAGGGGTGCCATTGTTGCAGGGGTTCGATTCCCTTTTCATGAGTTTATCCCTAGGCTTTTAGCAGATGTAGGAGTTAACCCTTGTCAACTTCCTCCCAATTCTTGGAGGGTGATCAACTGTTTTCTGGTCCTCTGCCTTAAAAACAAATTCCCTCTTTCTGTAGCTCTTTTTAGGAAAATTTTTCAATTTAAAAATTCTGCTGAATCTACCCCGGGTTGGGTTTACATTAGTCACCGTTCTTCTACTCCTCCAATCTTTCACCCCCAATCTATTCCTGACTCCAACCCAAAGTGGAAGAAGGAGTTCATGTACTTGATATGGGAAGGTGGAGATTGGGGCAATGTTTTTCGTAGCACCTTTGGTAAGGTCGTAGATGGCAGTGCCAATGATATTGAGCTGAATGAGGAAGAGGCCTATGCCTACCAGGAGCTCATCAAGGATAATTATTCTACTATGGCTTGGGATCTCCTGAATGAGTTCCAGCTTAAAACTTTGGGACTTTCCCGAGTGGGCAATAAGGGTAATTTTCTTTCTTTTTGCATTCCTTTATTTGAATATGATTGTCTCATACCCATTATTTGTCTTTTGTTTTGTAATTGCAGCTACAGCTTTTATCAACAAGACTAATGAGCCAGAAGATGGCGACACTGCTAGGCTGAAAAGGGCTCGTTCAGGGAAAGATCCTCGAGCCCCAACAGCCACGGATGCCTACTTGAGGCCCCATGTGGCTGATGTTGAGGAGGTAGATGGCTCTTCCAAGAGTGCTTGGCGTCCCAACTTGGGTATTAGGAAGAAGGACTCCATTGTTGGAGACTGCAGGCACGCTATGGATTGGTCCTATCACTCCATAACCCCTGGTGACTTCAAGGACTATGTATCTGGCTCCACTCTTGAAGGAGCTGAGAGTGCTGGAGCTCAGGCCTTTGCAGCTGTAAGCTTCTTACTATCCACTCTTTTATGTACTTGTTTTGTCACTTGAACCGTGGTTTTAACTTTGTCTTTTGTAGGCTAATGCCAACTTCCAGGGGGTCGTATTCCAGGCTAAGACTTGGCGTTCCAACTATGAGACTTACAAGGCTAAGTATGATGACTCCCAGGATGAACTGGGCTCTGTCAAGGCTACCTTAGCGAGGAGGGAGAAGGAGCTTCTAGAGTCTCAGGCTGAAAATGTCACTCTCAGGAAGGACAAGGACGACCTGATTGATGACTACCTTTCCTCCCAGGAGTATGTGGGCTTCATGGAGAAGCATGACGACTCTCTGTTCCCTTACCAGTTTACTCAGGGATGGGACGGAGCTCTTGCTGAGGTTACTAGGAGATTTCCTGGTATCCTCAATGTTTCGGACTTCCCTAGCCCCCATGCTCCTATGGCCTTGACAGTGCAGGACACTCAGGAGGAGGACCAGGAGGATGATGAGAGGATCCTGGAGCCAGATTCCTCTGCTCATCTTGGCGCAGCTGGAGAGGATGAGCATACTGGAGATGCTTAGTAGTTGATATTTTTATCCATCTATTTATGTACTCTGCCTTTAGGCATGACTTTGCACTCTTGTTAACTTATTTTGAGATAGTCGTTTATGTATTCTGCCTTCGGGCATAACTTTTAAATTCGTAATTCATTGTCCTTGATGCTTCTCAACTTATTCATATTCGCATGGGTAGTCTAGCATTTTGTGCACATATATCAATAAGTAAGGTTCATATCTTATGCGAAAATGTAGGATAGTCTTATTAATATGAAGAAATGGGCACAGCCCTTACATATATACTCTATTTCCAAGATCTCAAGTTATAAAAACTTGGAATGGTTTCATCGACCTTATTTCTACTTCTATTACATAGGCAAAAAGCTAGGTCCTTTTCAGGAGAGCTTAAACATAGTAAACCTTGAGGTTCAATGCATGCCAAGTCCGGGGCACCTCAACCCCGTCCAAGGTTTCTAGTTTGTAGGATCCTCGTCCTAGTGTCTTCTTGACTCGATACGGCCCTTCCCAGTTCGGGGCTAGCTTTCCCTTCTGACCAACTCCAGAAGCCTCGATCTTCCTAAGAACCAAGTCACCATGCTGAAAGAACCTCTCCTTAACCCTGTGGTTGTAGTAGAAAGATGCTTTCTTTTGATGCTCCGCATTTCTGGCATTTGCCTCGTCCCTGACTTCATCAATCAAATCTAGGGCGAGCCTCATGCCTTCTTCATTAGTCTCTGGTTCGAATGCCTCAATTCTAGGTGATGCATGCATGACTTCTAGTGGTACAACTGCCTCGGCTCCATAAGCCAGTAGGAAAGGAGTTTCCCCAGTTGTTACCTTGCAAGTAGTACGATATGCCCAAAGTATAGGCAGTAATTCATCCACCCAAGTATTTCTCGATCGTTCGACCCTCTTCTTAAGTCCATCAAGGATAATCCGATTAGCTACCTCAGCCTGTCCATTAGCTTGCGGGTGAGCTACTGAAGTAAAACGAAGCTCGATAGCATTTTCCTCGCAGTACTTCCTGAACTCTTCATTGTTGAATTGTGTCCCATTATCTGTCACAAGGATTCGGGGAATTCCATACCTGCAGATTATGTTCTCCCAAAAGAACTGGGAAACTTGCTTGGTGGTTATCTTTGCTAATGGCTTAGCTTCAATCCACTTAGTGAAGTAATCGATGGCGACAATCAGAAATTTCCTTTGTGCTGAAGCCATGGGGAAAGGACCAAGAATGTCCATCCCCCACATTGCAAACGGAATGGGAGAGCTGATTGAGGTTAACCTCTCAGGCGGCTGCCTCACAACAGGGGCGTGTTTCTGACATCTGTCACACTTCTTGATAGGGGTGTACACGGGTCGGTTTGGGCCGGTTAAAGCATTAAAATGACCCAACCCATTATAAATCGGTTTGGAAATTTTTAACCCGACCCATGAAAATTAAATTTATAACCCAACCCAATTTGTTATAAATCGGTTTGGGTCGGTTTGGGTCGGTTTGAACGGGTTGCTTAAATGTAAAAGTTAAATAAACAACTTGGATATGCAAAAGAATAATAACTAAACAGAATTCATATAAGCAAATCCTGAAATCCTGTAACTGGAAAGTACTATATATGTTGCAACTAAACATCTAATCTTGTTTATTACATATTGCAGGGAGGGTACCATAAAATTTACAAAATGTACCAAATCAACTTCTTTGTTTTTCTCCTCTGGGTTCCTGCATTACATCAACAAACAATTAATAGTCAGTCAATTTGCAAGCAACCAATTATAGCCACAGAAACCATTCAATCAACAAAAAACAGAGATAGTTATATGACCACACCTGCAACCAAAGACAGCAACAGGCTTCTCACCAAAAAGAAGGGTCTTCTCATCCTTCACTTTTAGTTTGCGATGCTTCCACGCACCATGAACACTGTCATACTTGAACATATATGTCTAAAACAAACAACAAACAACAATTAGTTCATACTTTTAAGCCCAACTAAACCAAGCAAATCAATCAATAGTATAATGTCATACTTAACATGTCTAAGGATAACAATAAACAATGATAAAATGTAAGATCTCACACCTTACAATCAACATCTAATAATCAAGTCACCAACACAAATAATCTAATTAAATCTATTTAAACTAACTTAAAACACCAAATCTATTTAAACTAACTTAATCAGTAGAGATAAATGGATCATTAACAGCAATAAGCTCAACATCATCTCTTTGCAGAGCAACTCTAGCAACTAACCGTCCAATTCTTCCGAAACCTACACAATTAAATCATTAACTAACACAATTAAATCACTAAATTAAACTAAACTAAACTAATAATTTAAAGAAGAACAAAGAAAAGAGAGTAAAGATTTGATACCTGTTTGTGCTTGAACGAAGAAATGGAGAGTGTGAAGAGAAAAGAGCGGCAATGAGTGTGAAGAGAATTTAAGATAATGAGATGTATGTATAACCTAATTCCTAAACGGCTAAACTTAAAAAAAAATACATGGGCTGATAGTCTGATAGAATGAATGGACATGCTAGTGGGCTGGGCTGGACTAGAAAACTAGTGGACTGTTCAAATTTTAAACGGGTTGGGTTGGGTTGGGTGAAAAAAGTCCAAACCCATACCCAACCCATTAATACCGGGTTAAATTATTTTCGACCCAACCTTGTTCCGGTTTGAAATTTCTCGGTTTGGTTCGGGTGAAAATAGGACCGGTTTGGGTCGGTTTGATCGGTTTGGCCGACCCGTGTACACCCCTACTTCTTGACATAATCCTGGGCATCTGCTAACATCTCCGGCCAATAGAATCCCAGGCGGGTAATCTTGTGAGCTAGGGCTCTGCCCCCCAAGTGCTGCCCACAGATCCCTTCATGAACTTCTTCCAGTGCTTCTCTTGCCTCTTGGGGCCTTAGGCACTTCAAGTATGGGATAACAAACGACCTCTTGTATAAGATGCCTTCAATCAAGGCATATCTCAATGCTCTCACTGACAATTTTCGTGCCTCCAAGGCATTGCTGGGGAGCCATCCGGTTTCTAGATGAGCTTTAATAGGATCTATCCAACAGCTTCCAACATCGATAGGTGCTACCAACTTAGAGTTGATGGTCGGGGCCTTCAAGACCTGGAAGTAAACACTACCTGCATAATTCTCTATCTCAGAAGAAGCGAACTTAGAGAGGGCATCGGCGTTAACGTTCTCTTCCCTAGGAATGTGCTCCAGGTAGCACTCCTCAAACTGAGTCATAACAGCTTTCACGACTCTGAGGTATTTTGCCATAGTTTCATCCTTGGCCTCAAACTCACCATTCACTTGCGAGACTACCAGTCTTGAATCTCCACACACTTTGAGGTTCTTGACCCTCATGACTCTGGCCAATCCCAATCCAGCTATTAATGCTTCATATTCAGCTTCATTGTTGGTTGTAGGAAAGTCCAACTTCAAAGCGTATTCAACTGTGAACCCATCGGGGCTTTGCAAAACCAAACCTGCACCACTAGATTTTGTTTTTGATGCTCCATCAAAATAGAGCACCCAATACTCTTTCTGATCAGGTAAAAGTTCTTCATCCTTACTCTCAACTCCAGGGGTGGTTACTATCTCCTGCCCCCCGACTTCTTGGTTGCCAATGGTACATTCAACCAAGAAGTCAGCTAATGCCTGAGCCTTGATGGCTGTCCGAGGCTTGTATGCAATGTCAAATTCTCCGAGTTCGATTGCCCACTTAATTAACCTTCCACTGACCTTAGGGCTGTGCAAGATACTTCTCAACTGCTGGTCCGTCAGGACTTCAATCTTGTGTGACTGAAAATAAGGTCGTAGTTTCCTTGAAGCCGTTACCAATGCTAAAGCAAACTTCTCAATGGTGGAATAGTTCAACTCAGCTCCATGCAACACCTTACTCACGTAGTAGATGGGTTTCTGAACCTTATTCTCTTCTTTTATGAGGACGGCACTCAATGCTTGCTCAGATACCGCCAAGTATAGATAAAGAGTCTCTCCGATGCTAGGCTTGGCCAACAGCGGGGCTTCAGCCATATATTTCTTCAATTGTTCAAAGGCCTCTTGGCTTTCTGGTGTCCATTCAAAATTCTTTACCTTCTTTAATGTTTGAAAGAAAGGTAAACACTTATCACCCGACTTGGAGATAAACCTTCCTAAGGCTGCTACTCGGCCGGTCAACTTCTGCACATCTCTTATAGAACGTGGTGGTTCCATGTCTAAAATCGCTTTGATCTTGTCAGGATTGGCCTCAATGCCTCTCTTTGAAACCATCAGTCCTAAAAACTTTCCAGATCCAACGCCAAAGGCACACTTAGCGGGATTCAACATCATCTTATGGTGCCTCAGCACTTCAAATGCCTCTTCGAGGTGCTTAATATGATCAGCCTTGAATAGGCTCTTGACTAACATGTCATCAACATACACCTCCATGGTTTTTCCAATCAGATGGGCAAATATCTTGTTCACCAAGCGTTGGTAAGTAGCTCCTGCATTCTTTAGACCAAACGCCATAACAAGATAACAGAAGACACCAAAGTCAGTTATGAAAGATACCTTAGGGATGTCATCTTTGTGCATCTTAATCTGATTATAGCCGCTGAATCCATCCATGAAGCTTAACATCTCATGTCCAGCTGTGGCATCTATCAACATATCTATCCTTGGAAGGGGGAAACAATCTTTTGGACATGCATCATTCAGGTCAGTGAAGTCTATACACATCCTCCACTTCCCATTCGCTTTTTTGACCATCACAGGGTTTGCTAACCATTCGGGAAACTGAATCTCTTCAATGAAACCAGCTTCCAAGAGCTTATCCACTTCTTGCTTAATGGCCTCTTGCCTCTCCGGAGCAAAGTTTCTCTTCTTCTGCTTTATTGTCTTCCTCTTGGGGTCAACATTCAACTTATGAGTTATAAGTTGGGGATCAATCCCTGGCATATCAGCTGCTGTCCAAGCGAACACGTTGCTATTCTTTTGTAAGAATTCTATCAACTTGCCCTTCAATGGTTCTTTCAGAGATGCTCCAACATAAGTAACTTTTTCAGGATCATTCGGCTCGAGGGGTATGGGAATCAAATCCTCTGCTGGCTTCCCTCTATGCTCTTCATCGTCACGGACATCCATGTCTTCAATTGGAAGGACCTGCCCCCCGACTCCATCGGCCCTCAAAGCGGCTACATAGCAACTTCTTGCCATCTTCTGATCACCCTTTTGTTCTCCGACACCATTCCGTGTCGGGAACTTAATCTTCATACGATAGGAAGAGGCCACAGCCTTAAACGCATGTAATCCAGTCCTTCCAAGGATTGCGTTGTATGTTGAAGCTGCCTTAATCACCAAGAAATTCAGCATCTGAGTCGCCTCCTTAGGCTCCTGCCCAATAGTCATGGGCAACTGAATAGTCCCTTCAACGTTGGACTCCACTCCATTAAATCCGTATATAGGCATGTTTACAGGGGTCAACTGAGAGTCGTTGTATCCCATCTTCACAAACGCATCATGAAACAAAATATCCACAGAAGCTCCATTGTCTATCAAGACTCGTTTTACTTCTGAATTTCCAATCACAGGAGTTATGACCAGTGGGTCATCATGGGGGAACTTCACTCCTTCCAAGTCTGAATCATCGAAACCAATTACCATCTCAGTTTTGGCACGCTTCGGGGCTTCTCCCACAATGTGCATTACTTCTCTTGCGTATGCCTTTCGAGAGTTTCGAGTTGTACCGGCCGCTGTCGGGCCTCCCCAGATCATGTTGATAACTGGCCCTCGGGGCTGCGTGCTACGATCACGATCATTATCCCTTCTGTCATTGTTTCTCCTGTTGTAATCCCCTCTTTGGGTTCCATGATCTCCACCCTTTGTGAAATTGTTCAGCTTTCCTTTACGGATCAAGAATTCAATCTCGTCCTTCAACTGTCTGCAATCATCCGTGTCATGTCCTACATCTCGGTGGAACCTACAGTACTGATCCTTATTCCTCTTTGCGGGATCTCCCCTGAGTGGCTTCGGCCATCGGAAGTCCTTATCCTTCTCAATTTCCAACAAGATTTGACTTCTAGGGGCATTCAACCTTGCATAGTCAGAGAACCTTGGTCCCAAGTTCTTTTTTGGTGGCGAATCAGAGTCTTTGCTAGTTCGGGGATACTTGTCCCTAGCATCGTACTCCTGCCCCTGCTTACGCTTTTTTGTATCATTGTTTCCCTGACCATTGCCTAATGTGACTTCCTTCTTCGTGCTATCCTCGGCCTTGATGTACTTATCAGCCCTTCGTTGGAGATCAGCCATATTCTCCGGGGGATGCTTTGCCAAAGATCTCTTAAAGTATAGGTCGGTGGTACCATGCTCCAACGCTACCATTGCAACCTTATTGTCCAGATCAGTAATGTTCAGAGTCTCCTTAGTGAACCTCTTAAGATAGTCTCTCAGACTTTCGTTCTTCCCTTGTACCACATACATAAGAGACGCAGAGCTTTTCTCATGCGTTCTTCCGCTGATAAATTGACTAATGAAAGCAGCACTCAACTCCTTAAAGGAACCAATCGAGTTTGCAGGAAGCCGACTATACCATCTTTGAGCCATGCCTGACAAAGTTTGAGGGAAAGCCCTACACTTCAAAGCGTCGCTTGCGGGCTGCAACAGCAGTGCGTTTGAAAACGTTCTAACGTGGTTTGCAGGATCACCCATTCCATCATAAGCTTTGATTGTTGGCATCTTAAACTTCTTTGAGATACGAGCATTCATCACGTCCTCAGTAAACGGAGGTGTGGGATCATCAGGGTCCCCAAGTGGCATCAGATCCTTGGGGTTGCTTTTAGGGGTTTCCACCCTTGTAGTTCTTTCAGGTGGGACGGTAGTCCTTCTTTGCCTCCTTGGAGGCCTCTCCAGATCTATGAAGGGAATCGGTCCTGACGTGGGAGGTGGCAAAGTCTGATTTGATCTGGCTTGCTCCCTGGCCATATCTTCCTTTAACTTTAAGATCTCGGCTTCATAAGCCTTAATCCTCTCAGCAGCTGTTGAAGTGAGTCCATCATGGATAGTTCGAGTTCTCCCCATAGGCTCTTTACTTGCACGTCGCCTCCTTGGAGCTTCATCACGCTCGTAATCATCGCCAGAAGATGATTCATCTGAATAAGGACCAGAAAAATCGCGATAATCTCGATCTCGAATATATAGGGCATGACCACTCGGTCCAGCTCCGTAATTGGGCATCCCATACATTGGATTAGTGCTTATGGGGAGATCCGTGGTGTGGATCTGAACCCCTCGTGTAGGGTTGTTGGGGTCTACAATCAGGGAAGAAATCCCCGGGTTAGTCCCTGGAATTGTGTGGACGATCGGAGGTAGCGTACTCTCAACATGGGTAGTCGTCCCTAGGGGTTGAGAAACTTGATATGGAACGATAGTCCCGGATGTTGGAGGTACTTGCTCAGATGTCGGTAGCACTTGTTCAGTAAGGGGCGGAGCAGAGCTAAGAGGTAGAGCCTCGGTAGTGATTGGCTCCGTAGTGCTTGGTGTAGTTCTTCGTGTTTGAACCATGGTTGATGTCTTTCTCCCACAGACGGCGCCAAATGTTGTGGAATAAAAACTAGGTTGTTAGATTGCGGCTAGGGTTTGATGTATTTAATGCTAGGGTGCGTGAGCTTCGTGCTTTAATGGCTGCTTCTGCGTTCGAGACTAAACGGTCCTCACAGAATGCCTACGTATCTCGGTATTAGAGAATCAAGCCAACAAAACGTAGTTCTGAGAATGAGGGGTCAGGCCCTTTATATAGGCTGTGAAGCCTTAGAATTATGGTAGGATTCGAATACTTGGTGGGCAAGCCACCGCCTTGAGGAAGGTTCTAGACCCCTTCCTTGTAGGAATCAGTTTCCATGTTGAAGTATGTATCTTGGAGGCTAAGTCAGGCAAGAATTATATCCTTATTTGACTTTTATTGCTGAGCTAGTTAATATTAATTACGAAATTAATATTTAACTAGGGTTTTTGGGCATCCCGGTGGGCCCTACGTTTGGACCATACTAGGTCTAATTAATGTCATATTAATGATGTTTTTAGGGCTTACTTTTAACCCATATCAAACATGCGCGTGACTTCACTTGTGTCCTTTTTTTTTTTTTTTTTTTTTTTTTTTTTAAGGTGGGAGCTATTTTGGTGGATTTGGGTATTTTGGCCCCGCAGGGGCATATTCAACTAAATTTGCAACTAATTGCAACTGAATGCAACTAAATTTCTGATTTCAAGTTCCATTTGTCAGTTGTCATTTTCGACCTCATTTTTTAACTCTATTATATATATATATATATATATATATATATATATATATATATATTTAATATGGGTGATATTTTGGTGGATTTAGGTTTCCTGGCCCCGCAGGGGCATATTCAACTAAATTTGTAACTAATTGCAACTGAATGCAACTAAATTTCTGATTTCAAGTTCCATTTGTCAGTTGTCATTTTCGACCTCATTTTTGAACTCTATTATATATATATATATATATATATATATATATATATATATTTAAGATGAGTGATATTTTGGTGGATTTAGGTTTCCTGGCCCCGCAGGGGCATATTCAACTAAATTTGCAACTAATTGCAACTGAATGCAACTAAATTTCTGATTTCAAGTTCCATTTGTCAGTTGTCATTTTCGACCTCATTTTTGAACTCTAATATATATATATATATATATATATATATATATAATAGAGTTCAAAAATGAGATCGAAAATGACAAATGAAAAATGGAACTTGAAATCAGTAACTTAATTTCTGATTTCAGTTGCATTCAGTTGAATATGCCCCTGCGGGGCCTTGCAACCCAAATCCACCAAAATCACCCAAACCAATAATATGTAGTTGCAACTAGTTGTAACTAGTTGAAAGTAGTTGAAAATAGTTGCAACTAGTTGAAAATAGTTGCAACTAGTTGTAACTAGTTGAAAGTAGTTGAAACTAGTTGCATTCAGTTGAAAACAGTTGAAAATAGTTGATTTGGTTGAATATTGCCCCTGGCGGGGCCTTGGAACCCAAAATCACTCAAACCAATAATATGTAGTTGCAACTAGTTGAAAGTAGTTGAAAATGGTTGCAACTAGTTGAAAATATTTGAAAACAGTTGAAAATAGTTGATTTGGTTGAATATTGCCCCTGGCGGGGCCTTGGAACCCAAAATCATTTAGTTGAATATTGCCCCTGGCGGGGCCTTGCAACCCAAATCCACCAAAATCACCCCACCTTTTTTTAAAAAAGTTGCATTTGGTTGCATTTAGTTGAATTTGATTGAATGTGGTTGCAAACAAAAATCCACCAAAATAGCCCCCATCTTAAAAAAAAAAAAAAAAAAAAAAAAAGAGTACTGCAGTCGACTGTGGGCTGAAAGGAGGGAGGGAGGGAGGGAGGGAGGGGGAGTGGGTTGGGCTAGGAAGGAGGGAGGGGGAGTGGGTTGGGCTAGGAAGGAGGGAGGAGGAATGGGCCTAGTATTTTTGCAATTTGAAACTTTGTTTAGGTAAAATTGCAATTTATTAAGGAAGGTGGTATTTTTGCAAAAAGAAACTTTAAATCTAGTATTCTTGGTAAATATCCTATAATCAAATTAATCTACTTCTCTGGGATTTATTATTTTATTTCTCATTCAAGTATTTTTTTCATATTTCATGTGCACTATAATTTCATTAGATTTTCATATTTTATATATGTTGTGACCAAAATCTCGCATGGGTTAGATTTAGGCCCACTAGAGGATTAGGGTCCAGATCCATGAAGAGAATGAGTAATCTATCAGGTTTCCGGAGGCCTACGGTAGCCCTAGGGGTTACCATGTACGCTGCAGCACGGGAACACATGGCTAAGGGTCTCAAGGCATCCCCTTGAGGATAACCTGTAACTATTACCAGTCATCCAGTAGAGCTTCCAGAGTAGCTCCCGTGATAGGGGTTACCGGAGGGGGTACCGGAGCCAGGCTACCGGGCGGTACCCCCAGCTTCCGCCGGAAGCCTGATTAGGCTGCCAATACAGATAAGGCACGCCTCCTATTTTTTAGGAATACGTTTATATCATCTAAAAACACTCTCAAACAGATAAACATTCAGTTATTTGAGGATATATGTCATATATACTTGATAAATGATATAAAAATCATGATAAATACAAGAGATAATCATTCTATGTTACCTAAACTGCTTGGTAACCTGATTTTATACATCACACTCGATTATTATCAGAAATAACAGTCATTATCCCACTGGAGAGAGGATAACTGATCATGAACAAACAATCATATCATTCAAGAACTACATTCGGGCTTGATCCACTATAAATAGTGGTATGTAGGCAGTTTACGGGATCTTCTTCGACACTTTACACTCCTTGAGTAGCTAGAGCACGTGCACTCTTGTGTGACACAGTCAAACTAGGGTTCTTGGCTGGCCAACATTTGGTCCTTGAGCTCTCATCCCGTAGATTCAGTCCGATCCTTCCGAGGAACCACATCCCGTGTTCTTCGGTAATCCTAGTCGTGTGCCTTCCCGGGCGGCTAGCCGTAGATCTTCAACCACGAGCCTTTCCGGGTGGTTGGACGATTCCTTGATTATTGGCGCTATTCCAGCACGAGGCCTCATAATTTGTTGTGCTAAAATCCTCCCACAACAATTAGCGCCCGAAGGAGGGGCCTCAAAAATCGTCATTTGGAGGAGATATGGCGAGTGACAATTCTGAAAGTGATAAAACACCGTCTCAGGATGGTAATGGGCGAAACAAAGGTGGTGATGATGTTAGTAACAAGGACATCATGGACTATCTGAAGACGATGAATGAAAGAGTCAACAACTTGGAAAAAGGTTCCGAGAAAATGAAAAAATGGCAAAGGAAGTGCAAGTCGAAGTCAAAAAAGAAGAATGTGACTCCGACAAGGCTGAACTTCGAGTCTGAGGACAATATTGAGGACAACACAGATCATGTCCCATCTGAAGAAGATGCAGAAGAGCCTGTGGAAGAAGAATATGAGGATGACCAATCTGATGTCCCGGAAACTCAGGGTGCCGAAGGCTCACCCACCAGAAGTCTAAGTGTTTTTGATCGAGTTGGCAAAAAACTGACTAACAAAGACCTTCGTCACAAACTGATTCACACTGGAAGTAAAGATCAGAGAGATGGCAATGGGGGTTCCACAACTCAGGGTTCCCGAGGACGCCGAGAGAGGTCCCAAACGGTACCCCCAAAAAGCATTTCCAGGAGATCCAGATCTAATGGCAGAAGGAATTATAGGCAAAGCAGTCACTCTTCTTGGCATAGAAACAGGAGATCCCGCTCTACCGGAGTCCCTACCGATGGGGGTACCGATCAGGATTCCGGTTCCCATCAAAGTTCAGTCCCTAGAAGAAGCAAGACAGCCAATGAAGACGATGATTCTGAAAGCGATACGCTTTCAGATGGTGAAAATGGACAGTTCAGGATGTCTGACTGGAAAAAAGCCTTGGAAAAGATCAAGGAGGAGAAAAAGTTTAAGTCCGGTATCACTGCCGGTTCCCCCTTTTCTGTGAAAGTGAAAAAGGCAGCCTTGCCAAGGTTCTTTAAGATGAATACTGACTTGAAATTCAATGGAAACTCAGATCCAGTTGAATACTTGAGCCGTTTTAATACGGAAATGGATGTATACCAGGTGGAGGACTTAGCAAGGTGTAGGCTATTGGCATCTACACTGACTGGAAATGCCCACCAATGGTTCAAAAGGCTAGCCGAAGGGTCTATCAAATCCTGGAGGAGGATGGGAGATCAGTTTATCTCTCAATTTAGGGCTACCGTGGCCTACGCCCAACGGTGAATACTCTGGCTAATATCAAGCAAGAAACTCACGAGTCTTTAAGACAGTATTTCAAAAGATTTAATGAGCAAGTGCCAAAAGTGAAGAAGGCCTCTGATGAAACTCTGAAGAACTTCCTGATAGCCGGGGTAAGGCCTGGAACCGAGTTTTGGAAGGAATTGCAAACTGAGGAGCCCGGAACCCTGGCGGAATTTTACCAACAAGCAGAACGCCACAAAGTAATTGAGGAATCCATGGCAAAATTGTCCAAAGACTCCAGTTCTCGAGGTTGGAGCAGGAACAAAAGAAATCGTTCTTACAGCCCTAAAAGGGATTCGAACAAGAGGGCTTCCGGGAGTGGTACTGCCGGCTTAGGAGCCCCCCGGTATGATGACAAGACTGCCCCTATTGCTGTTAATGCAACTAAGGATAGAGTTTCTGCCAAGGACAGACTCACTCCAAAGGCGAATTTTCAGAAATACTCAGAGTATACTCCTTTGACTGTCCCAATCAGTCATATTCTCGAAGTGAATGAGAAGAATGGGCTATTCCGGAGGCCCTACCGGGCAGGGCCCCCAGGAGTGAAAGATCAAGGAAAGTACTGTGCATTCCACGAAGTAAATGGACACGAGACTGCTGATTGCAGGCATTTGAAAGATCAAATTGAAGAGTTGATTAGAGGTGGATACCTGACTGAATTTGTGGCCCAAGAGGCTAAGAAATATAAAGAAGGAAGAGATAACAAGGACAAAGCTCCTGGAAACCAAGAAAGGACTACCCGAGCTAATAGCATCCATACCATCTTTGGCGGCCCTTACTTGGGGGGTGCCAGTCGGAATGCCAGAGATAGGTATGCCCGGGAAGCCAGGGGCAAACCCCTAACTAATGTGTTCCACCTTTCAGAAAGGCCCCCTAAGCTGTTCAAAGGGGAAACCGCTGATATTTCCTTTACCGAGGAGGATGCCAAGTGGGTTCACCACCCTCATAATGATGCTTTGGTGGTGACCGTGAGTATTGGTGGAATGAATGTGCACAGAGTGCTGGTTGATAATGGAAGCTCGGTAAACATCTTGGCATATACCACATTCCAGAAATTAGGACTTTTGGACAAAGAGTTACTACCTACCAATAATGAGCTATATGGGTTTACCGGTAACCCAGTCCAAATCATGGGCAGAGTCAAATTACCTTTGACATTAGGTGTGGATCCCTGCAAGGCCACACAAATTGCAGAATTCATGGTGGTAGATGAAGACATATCCCACAATGCAATTCTTGGTAGACCAACACTGAAAGATATGAGGGTGGTAACCTCAATATACCACTTCTCAATGAAGTTTCCTACACCAAATGGCATTGGGTGCGTGAAGGGATGTCAACATGAGTCAAGGGAATGCTACAACAGAGCTGTTCAGGCTGCCGAGAAAGCAGACAAACCTATTCAAGTTGAAGAAAAGGCTGATGGAGAAGCCTTATTGAGAAGCCATGGGCATGAGCCACAGAAGTTTGAAAGAGCATCTTGTAATGCCATCATGATAGTGGAATTGCCAGATGAACCTACTGAAGAGGTTCCTAATTTTCGGGGGGGAGTACCACCACAAAGCTTGTTGTTGGAAGCTGCCGAAAAAAATGATGAAACTCATAACATTTCACTGGAAGGCATAGTAAAAAGTGCCTCAGATGATGATCTAGATGGAGAAATGCTAGAGAACGAGAGCCAGGGAGCGGGGAGAGGACTCCCGGTTGAGATTGACATTGACCCCAGGATGCCCGGTACCCTGGAAAAGGCAGGGGCTGCCGAGGATACTATCCCTATACTAGTGGATGCTGAAGATCCTAGTAAAATCTTGAAAATCGGGCAACAGCTAGATAAAAATACAAGAGAAAGGTTGACTGCTTTCCTTAAAAGCAACCTTGATGTGTTTGCATGGTGTCATTCTGACATGGTGGGGATTGACCCGAAAGTCATGTGCCATCATTTGAACATCGACCCTGATAGAAGGGGTATCCGGCAGAAGAGAAGGCCTGTCAGTGGTGAAAGGGCTACCGCCCTCCAGGAAGAAGTAGACCGGTTATTGAAGGCTGGTTTGATCAAAGAATCCTTCTATCCAACATGGCTAGCAAACCCAGTACTGGTCCGAAAGCCTAATGGGAAATGGAGGACATGTGTTGACTTTACTGATCTAAATAAGGCATGCCCTAAGGATAGCTTCCCACTACCCAGAATTGATCAACTGGTAGATGCCACGGCAGGCCATGCTTTGCTAAGTTTCATGGATGCCTACTCCGGATATAACCAGATACCAATGTTTGAACCGGACCAGGAGCATACCAGCTTCATAACTGATAGGGGACTGTACTGTTATGTGGGGATGCCGTTTGGGCTATTGAATGCCGGGGCTACCTATCAGAGGCTGGTAAATATGATGTTTAAGGAACAGATTGGTAAGACTATGGAAGTCTATGTTGATGATATGTTGGTCAAATCAAAGGTGGCAGCCGACCATGTGTTGCATCTATCTGAGATGTTTGATATCCTAAGGAAGTACCGGATGAAGCTGAACTCCCAAAAGTGTGTTTTTGGGGTGGGGTCTGGAAAATTTCTTGGATTCATTGTGAACCACAGAGGGATTGAGGCAAACCCTGCTAAAATCAAAGCATTGCTGGAACTGAGGTCCCCAAGGAATGTAAAAGAAGTCCAAGGGCTTACCGGAAGGGTAGCAGCCCTAAATAGATTTGTATCTCGGTCTTCCGACAAATGCAAGGAGTTTTTCAAGGCTATCAAGAAGGGTCAAAACTTTGAATGGACCCCAGAATGTGAGGAAGCCTTCAAGAAACTAAAAGAACAGCTGGGAAGCCCACCATTGCTCTCCAAACCTTTGGAAGGTGAGGTACTCATTTTATATTTAGCTGTTTCCGAATACTCTATAAGTGCTGTGTTGATCCGGGAGGAAGAACAAGTACAATACCCGGTATACTATGTGAGCAAAAGGTTGCTGGATGCGGAAACCCGGTATCCCAGCATGGAAAAGCTAGCATATGCTCTAATATTGGCTTCCAGGAAGCTAAGGCCTTACTTTCAGGCCCATAAAATTGAAGTTAGAACATCCTTCCCGCTAAGACAAGTGATGCACAAGCCGGAAGCCTCCGGTAGGATGATGAAATGGGCTGTCGAGCTAGGACAGTTTGAAATAGATTACAAGCCCCGAACTGCTATCAAAGGTCAAGCACTGGCCGATTTCTTACTGGAGTTTCCTCCTGATTTTGAGGTTACCGGAGAAGATCATACCCCGGTATCCCCAGTTACCGGAGGGGATGCCGAAAGCCCCCAATTATGGTGGAATCTGTATGTGGATGGTGCAGTAAATAATAATGGGGGAGGTGCAGGAATAGAGTTGGTAAGCCCAGAGGGGCACCGAATTCAGAGTGCCATACACTTTGGCTTCAGGGCTACCAACAATGATGCAGAGTATGAGGCCCTGATTGCTGGCTTGAAACTGGCTCTGGAAATGAAGGTAGAATACCTAAATGTGTTTAGTGACTCCATGCTGATTGTGTGGCAAATTAAAGGAAGCTTCCAGAGTCGGGGTCCCCGCACTGAACTCTACATGAGGTATGCCCAAGAACTTATCAGTAGGTTCAAATTGCTAAATCTAAATCAAATCCCAAGGGTGGAAAATGCCAATGCTGATGCCCTTACCAAGTTGGGATCCCAAAAAGAAGCTGTCCTGTTAGGGGTAATACCTCTTGAAGTGCAACTCCAACCAAGTATCCATCGAGTGGAGACCATGGAAATAGATTCTCCAATGGAAAGCCAATGGACAACCCCAATACGTGAGTATATCACCAAGGGGACACTTCCAGAGGACAAAGATGAAGCTCGGAAACTCAAATATAAGGCTGCCCGTTATGTGATCTATGATGGCATCCTATACAAGAGGGGATTCAATCAACCTCTACTTAAGTGCATATCTGGAAATGAATGTGAATACATCCTAAGGGAAATTCATGAAGGCATTTGTGGCAACCACTCGGGGGGTACCTCCCTGGCCACAAAATTCTCCGACAGGGCTATTACTGGCCTACCATGAAAACTGATGCTTATGACTTTGCTAAAGCCTGTGATCAATGCCAAAGGTTTGCTAACTTCAATAGCAACCCAGCTGTGGAACTAAGACCCATTGGAAGCCCCTGGCCCTTTGCAATTTGGGGGATTGACCTGATTGGGGAGCTTCCCAAAGGCAGAGGTGGTGTGAAATATGCCGTGGTAGCCGTTGACTACTTTACCAAGTGGGCAGAGGCGGAACCCCTAGCTACCATCACTGCCGGTAAGCTGAAGGAATTTGTTAAGCGAGCCATTATATGTAGATACGGGGTACCGTACAAGCTGATCTCAGACAATGGCAAGCAATTTGATAGTAGAGAAATGAGAAGTCTATGTGAGGACTTGGAAATAAAGAAAGATTTTTCAGCCGTTTGCCACCCCCAAAGCAATGGGCAGACGGAAGCTGTGAATAAAATCATCAAGCACACTCTGAAAGCCAAGTTGGAAGATAAAAAGGGAAATTGGCCAGAGGAGCTTCCAATGGTCTTGTGGTCTTACAACACCACTCCCAGGTCCACAACCGGAGAGTCTCCCTTTGTTCTAACCTATGGCTGTGAAGCTATGGTCCCAGTGGAAGTCGGGACAGGGTCCTACCGGAGGGACAATTTCAGTCAAGAATCAAATGAAATATATCAGAGGCTGGCCCTAGACATGGTAGAGGAAAACCGGGCTACCGTCCAGCTGAAACTTGCTGCTTACCAACAGAGGACCCGCAAATACTATAACAACAAGGTACGCCCTCGACCCCTCAAGGTTGGCGACCTAGTACTGAGAAGAATGATGCCCAATATGCGGGTTCCCGGGCACGGAGCCTTTGGAGCAAACTGGGAAGGGCCTTACAAAATAAAGTCTATCTTTTGGGAAGGCACTTACCACCTTGAAGACATGGATGGGAACACTATTCCCCGTGCTTGGAATGCCGAGCACCTAAAAAAGTACTATCAGTAAGACTCTTTTCAGAGCAAATGTAGGCCTCTTTCAGGCTTAGGATGAATAAAGGCAACCTACTAGTTGTGGTTGCACCATTTCCCTTTCAGTTCTTAGGATTTCATGATTTTCAATAGATGCCCGCGGGGTAGTGGATGCACACCCCGTCTGGATAAAATTTGATGTATTCGTACTATTTGATTTTCAGTAAAAGTAGAAGTTGATTGTTTTCTTTTACATTTACCACTTATAAATATTTTCAGAAATATATGTAAGACCTACAAGCATAGTTCTACATGGCAGCTAGGCTACCATCCAGAACTAGGGGGTAGTAGTGGATACACCTCTCAGCTTAACAGGTTGAAATTATCAGAATTTCAAATTTTTGCCATTTCCAGACATGTACAGAACCTTGAGTGGTTCACATGGCTTACTTGGTTATCAGGGCATGTATGGAACCCTGTTCGGCATACATGGTTCCCTTCATTACTTGGGCTTGTGTGGTAACCTGATTGGCACACTTGGATCCCTTCAATACCAGACATGTACGGAACCTTGAGTGGTTCACATGGCTTACTTGGTTATCAGGGCATGTATGGAACCCTGTTCGGCATACATGGTTCCCTTCATTACTTGGGCTTTTGTGGTAACCTGATTGGCACACTTGGATCCCTTCAATACCAAACATGTACGGAACCTTGAGTGGTTCACATGGCTTACTTGGTTATCAGGGCATGTATGGAACCCTGTTCGGCATACATGGTTCCCTTCATTACTTGGGCTTGTGTGGTAACCTGATTGGCACACTTGGATCCCTTCAATACCAGACATGTACGGAACCTTGAGTGGTTCACATGGCTTACTTGGTTATCAGGGCATGTATGGAACCCTGTTCGGCATACATGGTTCCCTTCATTACTTGGGCTTGTGTGGTAACCTGATTGGCACACTTGGATCCCTTCAATACCAGACATGTACGGAACCTTGAGTGGTTCACATGGCTTACTTGGTTATCAGGGCATGTATGGAACCCTGTTCGGCATACATGGTTCCCTTCATTACTTGGGCTTGTGTGGTAACCTGATTGGCACACTTGGATCCCTTCAATACCAGACATGTACGGAACCATGAGTGGTTCACATGGCTTACTTGGTTATCAGGGCATGTATGGAACCCTGTTCGGCATACATGGATCCCTCCATTATTTGGGTCTGTGTGGTACCCTGGTCTACCCACTTGGATCCCTTCATTACAAGACATCTTTGAAGAATTGGCCTACATGGCATCACCACACATGATTTATTAAATGGCTGGGACTCCCGGAACAAAGGTTTCCAGGCTGAGCCCCGGTACCCAGGCTACCGGATAGGGGCCACCGGCCACGGGGCTCCCGGAGTCAGGTTCCCGCCTTCGGGCTTCCAAATGCTATAGGGATACCGGACGGTACCCCCATACCCACAGTGACAACCAAGCAGACAAAGGTACAAGTAGTCTATAAGTTCTATGGCCACCTTTCCAGGTATGTGTTGCCATATTTACTCTTGTACTCTTCTACACTGCGATACCATTCTATCGTTCTTATCTTGATTCATGATCTAATATCTATTTAATCAACATATATATGACATATATCCTCTGAGAACTTGTACAAACTTGTTTTAGAATTAGTGAGGAGAGTCATTTTATCAGATAGAATTCGATGGTGGCGTTTAGTTATGCACTGTCTTAAGTTATCATAGTACCTTTCTTACTTAGCATATTGGTACCCTAGAGAATGAGTACTATGGGGGTTCGATGAGTAAGGATTATTAAGTCTAAGTTGGTTCTCGTTGCATAATCAGAAATGATGCGACAATTATACCTACTACATAAAAAACCAGATAATAAAACAAACATGCATTACGAAAGCAAATTCAAAAGTACCAGGCCCGAGGCCATACGACGAACAGAGTTAAAGAGCCAAATCCTTACATCTGTGGAGCGTTATAGGAGCCCACCCCCTAAGTTAAAACCAAAAGTTCACAAACAAACGAGAATAAAGTTTGGACTGGCTGGAGAGAAAGTCACTGCGGAGAGGAAAGGTCTTTGGTAGCCTCAGAACTAGGGGAATCCTTGACAGGGTCAACCTTTTTGATGGCATCACCTGGAGTAACCTCGACCGCACCTGCGGGAGCTTCCACCTTGGTATCTTGGACATTTTCGGTGGTATCCTTCAGAGTTATCGGTGACTTGGGTATCGCCTTGGCAGCCTCTGCTTTGAAGTTCTCCACCTGCTTTACGACATCCTCACCTAGAAGCGCCCAATTCAGGTCAGGCATCACTTGCCAAGTAGACCTCATGTAATCGGTAGCCCCCTTAGCGAAACCCAAGTTATACCTTTCTGGAAGGGCCTCTTTGAGCCTTCTGACCGATGCTTGCAGGGAATCCACCTGTAACTTCAGTTCTTTAATCTCTGAGGCATGGACTACCATCCTTTCCTCCTTCTCTTCTTCCTGAGTGGCAACCAACTTGCCCAATTTATCCTTTTCCTTGGCTAACACAGATAACTCTCCCTTCAACCTCTTACCAGCCTCAGACAGCTTCTTCTTCTCACCTTCCGCAGCTTGCATATCTAACTTCAATTGCTTGATTTCCTCTCGGAGCCTCATATCGCCACGGGTAGCCAGGGCCATTTGATTGGAAAGCCTAAGTTGATGAAAGAAGCTCTCGCCCGCTGAAAATAGCATGGATCTCGCAGCATCAGAGGTTTTCTGTTTAACCCACCCAGCAATCGTCTCCATGGGGATCTGACCTCCAGACATCTGGTAGAACTGCTCCACTTCACCTACAGGCGCATCTTGCTGAGATATCCTAACTCTCTTTGAGGATCGAGTTTCTGGGGTAGTCTTGAAACTCCCGGAAGCTTGAGATAATCTGCGTTTTTCAGTAGCTGAAAGCTCAACCTTGATGGGTGCAGGAGCTGGGACCCTGGAAATCGGAGTAGCGGCAATAGGGGTTTCCATCATGAGCAAATCGTCTTCAGGAAATAAATCTTCATATTTATCAGATGGTTTGATAAAGGATGGCACAGATCCTGACATACCTGAAATGATGGAACATTGGAGATGTTAGTAACCGTGACACATAACTATATGAGGAAATATCAGGTTACCGGTAGGGTTACCGGAGACCAATTCATGGATGCATATGATAACATGAGTAAGAGAAATGCAACAAGTACTACACAGTTTCGAAGCATATACATGAGAAAATCTATAGAAATGTTAATATCAGTAAGTATCTATGAACAAAGAGATATGGCGTATTGGGTGGCAATGTGTGTGTAAATAGGAGGCATAAGGAACGGCAGCCCATGGTACCGGAAGGGGAGCCAGTGGAAGCCCTATCTTTCCTCCCACGCTTCTTGGTACTTAGAGGCCTAGTCTCTCTTTCCAACTTATCCTCAACCTCCATCTCGTGAGCAGGAGATGGGGGAGCCACATGTCTCGAGAACCCCAATCTCGTCAGAGTCTCTGGAATCAACAAACTTTCCCCGTCTCTCAACGAGCCTGCCAACTTCATGATTTCCCTAGCCCTTTCTTCTTCAATCCCCTGCAGAGATGTTTGTGCTGGGATTCTTAAACAATACAACGAGAAAAATGGAGGTTGAATCAAAAAGAAGAAGGTGTTTCGACTGGTGCTATCAGTAGTGTGGGGGGATACCGAATGCTTACCCGGAGTCAGGTTCCATTCCTTTCTTACCTCCTCACAATCGTAGCAATATAAAAACATTTCTAGCCAGTCATACATCCCCCGTTTGTTTCCCTTTATACATTTACCTTGTCTATTGTTCCAGGAAGTAAGATAGAAAATACCCACCTTCCTTCCCACATCTTTCAGTTGATAGAAATATCCCAGCTCTCTAGCAGTGAGGGGAACAGAGAAGGTTTGGTCGTAAAGAATATACATGCAAGCCGCCACCCTAAAAGAGTTAGGAGACAACTGCATCGGAGCAATATCGTAGAAGTTTAATACATCAATGAAAAATGGGTGCAGTGGCAGAGAAAACCCTAACTTGAAAAAAGATGCAGATAACACTGCGTTTGGTATGGATTGATCAGGCTCAAAGTTGTTAAATCTATGACACCTCTCACCCCCACTGGGAATCACCAGATCGCATCCGGGATTGCATAGCTCCCGTAACCTTTCAAGTCTATCTGCATTCATGGAGGAATCCATGTCTTCGCAGGAGGGAACGAAGCTTACCGGAACGTGAAGCTTCCGTTCCACCTGTACTATCGCCCCCACTGCAATTTGTTCCTTATCACCTATCGAATCCTTATCGGCAGAGAACGTATCCGTTGATCCCTCTTCCTCATCAGTATTAGAGCTTAGAACAACTCTATCGGGATGCCCCTCAGCATGAACTGACGAACCAGCCTCCATAGAATGTTTGGGGTACCGGTTAACGATCTCAGCCTCGAGAGGGTCAATGACTTCCACCCGAGAGCGAGTTCTTGAACTAACAGACGGTCTAGACTGCAAAATGGGTTGAGAGATGAGCAAGTCATTTATGTGGGTGGACCAAGTGTCAGAGGGCTCCCCGGAGATGGGAGACACATTTCCCGGTTGCAATGAGGAACCCCCAGATACAGATGAAGACGACATCTGCAACCACAGGATGCAGGTTAGGTGAAAGATTTGGAATTAGGAAGTTTAAGTTGAAGAAATTAAAGGCCTCAAGTAATTATCCTAGGAGTACCTTGTGAACGAAGGGGCTACCGGTTCGCATTAAAAGTAAGTCAAGGCTCGGGGGTGGCCACTAATAGATCAACCCAACGAGATTGTGCTAAGGTTACCCAATCAAGAAAAATAAAGGGAGCATGCCTAAAAGGCTAGCCAAAACAACGAATTTGAAGTATTTACTTGACAAGACAGATCAAAGTAAATAAATTTCATTAGAAGCAAATATCAAACATGTAATGAGCATCTAAAGAATAACCAAGGGGGAACCGGAGTACAAATCGCCTCAAACCCCTTCGATGTACACGCAAAAGACAGGAATTTACACATGCAACCAGAAATCAAGATCTAGACGGACAGATCTATTCCAAAGAAGGGCCAACCGTTGAAAAATACAACAAGAATCAATGGATGAACATGAAAAGGTTCAAATGAATCGAAATAATTGACATGCAACATCTCCTAGAATACGGAACCCACTGTCGATTCAAGGACATGTAATGGTGTGTCTGGAGTTCAGTGTGTGTGTAGCAGTCATACGCATAATCACAAAAAAAATTGCATACAGGCAGGTTAAGAAATTCAGAAGTATACCTGGATAAAGTCGAAAGGAAGAGTGTAAAACCACTGTAGCCTTCGCCGGAAGCCTCGTCGGGGAAATCTCGAAAACCTTTGCGTTCTCGGAAGAGAATATGATGAGTGGTAGAAAGAAAAGTGAAAGGTTAAAAATATAGATATATGAGAATAGAGAATAAGAGGCGTGATCCCCTTGGTCAATGAATGTGGCACAGAAAACGAGGTGGAGTGGGAAACGTCCTTTGCTTGGAAAATGGATGATTTTTTCAGTTTATCTGTGTAAAAGCGGTAGAGTCCTAGCCTATTTTTTCCTCCTCAATAGTTATCATTTTATTTCCAAAGAATTAAAATGATTAATCTATCCTTAAACGAGTAAAAATACGAGGCTTCCGCTTTTATGCTGATTTGAACTTCTGTAGCGCAAATACGAGAGCTGCTAATTATAAACATCAGAATTAGTCCCAACTCTATGATTAAGAATTTTCAGTATTGACATGTGGTGTTGATTTAGCAAGATAGCAAAAAGATGAATTTTCTTAGCAACCGGCACCCCGTGGATAATAAGGTTCCCCTTGCACACAGTACTTCAGGGAACCGGGGGGTAGTTGTTGTGACCAAAATCTCGCATGGGTTAGATTTAGGCCCACTAGAGGATTAGGGTCCAGATCCATGAAGAGAATGAGTAATCTGTCAGGTTTCCGGAGGCCTACGGTAGCCCTAGGGGTTACCATGTACGCTGCAGCACGGGAACACATGGCTAAGGGTCTCAAGGCATCCCCTTGAGGATAACCTGTAACTATTACCAGTCATCCAGTAGAGCTTCCAGAGTAGCTCCCGTGATAGGGGTTACCGGAGGGGGTACCGGAGCCAGGCTACCGGGCGGTACCCCCAGCTTCCGCCGGAAGCCTGATTAGGCTGCCAATACAGATAAGGCACGCCTCCTATTTTTTAGGAATACGTTTATATCATCTAAAAACACTCTCAAACAGATAAACATTCAGTTATTTGAGGATATATGTCATATATACTTGATAAATGATATAAAAATCATGATAAATACAAGAGATAATCATTCTATGTTACCTAAACTGCTTGGTAACCTGATTTTATACATCACACTCGATTATTATCAGAAATAACAGTCATTATCCCACTGGAGAGAGGATAACTGATCATGAACAAACAATCATATCATTCAAGAACTACATTCGGGCTTGATCCACTATAAATAGTGGTATGTAGGCAGTTTACGGGATCTTCTTCGACACTTTACACTCCTTGAGTAGCTAGAGCACGTGCACTCTTGTGTGACACAGTCAAACTAGGGTTCTTGGCTGGCCAACATTTGGTCCTTGAGCTCTCATCCCGTAGATTCAGTCCGATCCTTCCGAGGAACCACATCCCGTGTTCTTCGGTAATCCTAGTCGTGTGCCTTCCCGGGCGGCTAGCCGTAGATCTTCAACCACGAGCCTTTCCGGGTGGTTGGACGATTCCTTGATTATTGGCGCTATTCCAGCACGAGGCCTCATAATTTGTTGTGCTAAAATCCTCCCACAACAATATATACCATTATTTCATTAGATTCAAACGAATGAATATGTACATTCTAAGTTATTTGTTCATATTTATTTATTAGTTAAATTTATGTTAATAGTTATAATATATATACAAATCACATATACTTAAATTCAAATTTTATTATTAAATCTTGAATATTATATTTTGGGAATTTTTTTGCTATTTTAAAGATTTTTTGGTTTTATTTTATTTTGTTATTTTACTATTTGTTATATTAATTTTTAATTTTTATTTTAAATTTAAGACTAAATTGCAATTTACAACCCTTTGGTTCGGACCAAAGTCAGTTTGGTACTCATAGTTTGCATAATTGCAGTTTGCATCCCTAAGAATATTTGGACGATGCAAATTGCACCCCTTTCGTGTATTTTTACCAAAAACTCAGGGATAATATGGTAAATTCAGAATATTTAATTACATTTTGATCCCTAAATATGAAATGTTGCATACATGAACCCTTCAACAAAAAGTTTCGAATTTTCATAAATTTTTCGAATTTTTCTTAATTTTTTTTCAAATTTTTCCAAACGATTCACAGAAAAATTCGAAAAAAATTATAAAAAATTTGAAAAAATTTAGGAAAAATTCGAAAAAATTTATGAAAATTCGAAAGTTTTTGTTCAAAGGTTCATGTATGCAACATTTCATACTTTTGGGATCAAAACGTAATTAAGTATTCTGAATTTACCAAATTATCAGAGGTAATTTGGTAAAAATGCACGATAGGGGTGCAATTTGCAGCGCCCAAACATTCTTAGGGATGCAAACTGCAATTATGCAAACTATGAGTACCAAACTGATTTTGGTCCGAACCAAAGGGTTGCAAATTGCAATTTAGTCTAAATTTAAATGGATTCGGAGGTCCGATCCGATAATCCGAAATCCTAATGGATTAGATATGGATCAGGCTATTAATAATCCGACAATGATCCGATCCGAATCCGAACCGACAAATTTAAATGGATATGGATATGGATTTTGTCGAATTCGATCCAAACCCGACCCGTTGACAAGCCTACTGCCAGGTAAAATTACATTCAACCATCTTCAATTCAGTTCACCACAGTTGACTATTATCCGAGTGTCGACCCTATCTATCATAATTTGAAAGGAAATGGATCCAGATATCACAGCTTAAAAATTTGGTCTCAAATATCACTTCAAGACATAGTATAAATCAGCGTTTTGATTTTTTTTCTTAAAACGCTAATGCGTTAGCGTTGTGGGTTTTTTTTAAATTTTTTTTTGTTTTGTTGGTAGAAACACGAGTGTATAGTTTTCAAAGGCCTGCCACTTTTTTGAAAAACAAGTGTATTAAATTTAATAAATCAAAGCCATACGGCATCTACAATTCATATCGAGTAGAACAAACATAATTGAATCGCCGGACATCCACAGGAGACCAAAAGCGAATTTTGACAGAGATATATACAATTGTATCCCCAACACCCGTCTGAGCTTATCGACCTTGAATGCAGAACCAAAACAGCTCGAATCACTAAATTCAAATCCACGCTCCCACAAACCGGATAGAAAATCAAACTCCCAAAAAACGGAGAGAAAATCCAAACAACTCAGCATTACAATCGAGAAAACCAAACAACTAAGCATTACAATATGAAGATTAAGAACTTAAAAATTATAATTAAAATACAAAAACCGAAGAAACAAGAAAAAACAACAGCTCCAAACTTAGATCTGAAAAACCAAATCCCCAATAAACAAGATGAACCCACTCACAAATCCGGTGGCTAGTCGGAAACGGAGAAATAGTCGGAGCTCCGAATTTTAAGAAACTAAGAACAGAGGCAGATCGGAAAAGGTTTAGAAACCTTAGATCCAAAGGGAAAACCAAGAAAATGAGAAGAAAGGGAAGAAGAAATTTGAAGATTTATCTGGAGGGCCTCATTAAAAACCTATTGAGGAAAAAGAGTGCCCTTTTATTCAAGAAGGGGAAGCTTAATCGACTCTCATCGGAGCCAAATTCCGGCAGAAGCAGTGAAGAACAAGTAGGATGCCACTTAAAATGGCGTTTGGGTGTTTTATTTTATTATTTTTTTGCTTTTGTTTTTTCTTGTGTTTTTTGTTTTTTTATTTTGTTCTAAATATATATTTGCAAAAAAATATTTAAAAAACTTATTTATAAATGATCAATTAAAATACAAACTTATTTTTTTAAGTTCCTATACGATTTATTCGTCGTTCTAAATATTTCTAAAACCTAAAATGGAAACGTTGAACCCCAAAAATTAATTGTTGAACCCCTAAATTTAATTAAAATTGTATTTTTTAAATTTAAAAATTTTAATTAAAAATTGAATCCGACGACCTGATTGTTAAATGCTAATGCGTTTAAAAATCAGGATAAGTTAGGGTTTAGGGTTCCAAACCCTAAAGTCCTAAACCCTAAGTTCGTATACGGTTTAGACGTCGTTCTGAATATTTCTAAAACCCAAAATGGAAATGTTGAACCCCAAAAGTTAATTATTGAACCCCTAAATTTAATTATTTTTTTTTTTAATTTAAAATTTTTAATTAAAAAATTGAATCTGGTGGCCTTATTTTTAAACACTAATGCATTTAAAAATCAGGATAAGTTAGGGTTTAGGGTCTAGGGTTGTTATACGGTTTATTCGTCGTTCCGAATAATTCTAAAACCCAAAATGGAAACGTTAAACCCCAAAAATTAATTATTGAACCCCCAAATTTAATTAAAATTTTATTTTTTAAATTAAAAAAAATTAATTGAAAATTTGAATATATGTTTTTAATATTGTTTGCAAATATGTATTTAGCAGAAAATAAAAAAAATAGAAAAAAATAAAATAGAAACACCCCCAAACGCCATACTAACCGGAGTTCTCCCCAAAACTCCACTTTATGTTGCATTTTACCCCTCCCCAACGCTAATCGATACGGCATCTTCTGCGTTTGTCCTCCCTCTCACCTCCCAGAACCCTACACATTTTAGCGTTTTAAAAAAGAAAAAAATCAAAACGCTACACACAACTGTATTTTGGAGTAATATTTGGGACCAAATTTTTGAACTATGATATTTGGGAACATTTACTTTTTGTGATATTGGGGCCCATTATTCCTGTTATCCTATCCTTGCACCGTCCCCCTACCAGATCACCCTTCTCGATATATACATTTTTTACAATGATTTTATTTTACTATTTATTTTAGACATTTATTTATATTTTTCAATATTTTAAAAAAAATCGGTGATTAATACGATTATTTAAGAAAACTGATATTTCCTGTTTCTAAATAAAATTTTGGCTATACAAAAGAGTTTAAAATTTGGTTCAACTCACGAGAAGTCATATCATATCCCCGTAATACTATCCAACTTGATGTCCACTTACAAATAATCAACCATATAAGTATAAGCACACACACAGTGTACTCTTACTCATCACTTACCTTCATCATCTTCAACAGAAATGGCAATGAAAGTAGCTTCACACAACACATGTTCATTCTCTACTCTCAATCCGAACGCTCCGATGTTCGTGCCATCGGCGTACCGCGTCGTCGAGGACTTCTCCGACCAGTGGTGGTCTCTCGTCCATTCTTCTCCTTGGTTCCGAGATTACTGGCTCACTGAGCGCTTCACCGATCCGCAATCTCTCGATCCGCTCGACGACATCGACGATCTCTTCGCCGATTCCGACTTTTTCGCCGGCGATGCTAACTCCGTTAAAGGTGAGTGTATTAATCGATTCAACGTTTAATTATTCGAGAGGACGTGCTTGATTTGACGGTTTCTCACTCATTTGACCTGTTTGTTGACTTGTTTGGTAGATGAAGGAGAGGAGATTCGAAAGGAGTTGATCTCGCTGGGAGCGTTGAAGTGGCGTAAGCCGCGTGTTGCGACGGAGAGGAAGATGTGCGGTCGGAAAGCGCCGAAGATTGTGAATGTGAAAGTGAGTCCGAGGCCGATTCAGCAACCGAGGTAGAACGAGTTGGATCAGTGAGTTTTGAACTCGAGGAGCTAGGGTTTATATGTGTTGTGTTAAATGTACTGTACCTGTGCTTTGACTTAATTTAGCTTTTTAATCTTGTGTATGTATAGCGTGACATTTTAACTCTGTTTCCATTTCACAGTGTCTGCTTTGCAAGTACATAAATAAAACTAGTGTTTGATTTGAATCTTCTGTTGTTTTTCTTTGGAAATTGTTGAATTGTTTTTGGTTTGGCAATTTGCCAGAGACAAGTGATACTATAATCATGAAACTGATCAAAAATCATGGCGATTTTGGTTACAATTCTTGCACAAAATAATTGCATCATCGATCACAAAAATTCCGTAATAATAATAGCGATGTATTAACATTACAGATCTATTATGAGGCTAGGAAAAAATTTGTGGATTTCTCATCCTTGTCTTATTTTATCTAAGGGAGGATGCATAATCTTACAAAACAGTAGGTTGGTTGATGAACATAGGTGTTTGTACAAGTCTACTGAAGGTTGTAAGTTGCAGCAGCTTCTTCCCAGATAGTAGATTGCTTACCAGTTTTTTGAAGCGCTTTCATCACTTCTTCCGTAGTTACTTTGCCTGTTACTGTGATCTTGTTGAGCTGTGTATCAACATCGTATGTTTCTATATCTGCTTGATCAACAAAAAATTGTGAATGAATTTTATGCAACTGAATAACACCGTATGACTCTCGAAAAATATTAGGCGTTACCTTCTATCTTCTTGACAGCCTTCAAAATCTTCTTGATGCATTCGTCGCAATGTAAACCGACCTTTAATTCCACCACCTAATGTTCAAAAAATCATTTTAGGATCCGAGAATGGCCTATGGGTAAAAACTTATACTTAAAACCATGTAAACTATCAATGTGTGTGTAAATAGAACCATTGTGGGCACAAATAGGAGTAAAGAAGATGCTTACATTAGCCATTGTGTAACAGTTGCGTTGAAGTCTGATTTCGCCTTTGCAACTGTAGTTTGAGCTTGGTTAATACAAGTGAAAGAGAGAATGAGAAAGAGGACAAGCCTTGGTGTAGTATCTATTTATTTATGGGTGATCGGGCATACAATGACGAATTGGTGGGGTTGAGGTATATGATACCTGTTTTTACCCAGAAGCATTTCACTTTTATAAAGCCAAACTCTTTATTGACTCTTGCTAATGTTAGGCACCATTGTGACCCTGTCCATACACAGGGACGGCTATTATTTGATTGCTTGTTTGGTTATCATGGGACAGAGACACGGAATATTTTGCTTTTAATTGTGCACTTGTATTTTAATCTGATTTTGACACCTACATTTTTTCATTTCTCTTCTATATATAAAAAAAATGACAACTATGTCCAAGTAAATGGGCTTGCCTCTTCAGAACTAAAGCTGACTCTGTTATTAATTTGTCACTTTAAATGACAAAGCGGAAATGATGGATGGTTGAAGCAGCCCATTTAAGATGGTAAAAGCATTTCTGTTATTTGATGGGAGACCGGCCCATATCTATTTTAAAACCAAGTTTTTATATATTTACTAACTTAGTGTGTTATATTTTCAAATAAATAATAACATAATATAATTCATGTTAATTAATTGATTATCCTTTTCACGTTTACTTTTAATTGAAAATACAATCTTTTATAAATATCTAAAAACATAAATTGTGTCATATCTTTCAATTATTAATATTTCTTTTTAATTAAAACACATTATTTTTTAACTTGAAACTAATTTTACAATCACACTAAATCTTCCAAGTGTTAATAAAATATGTTAAAAATCTTTATACGTAGAAAACGTGAGTAAATCTGTAAACATGAATATATAAATTATGTTAAATTAAAATTATAAAATTTATAAAAAAAAATAATAGTTAAATAAAAATATAATTGTAATATTAGATAAAATTATAATAAATTAAAAGAAACCCGGTACCTTTATATAATTGTTGTAAAAGAATTTTGTTGTATGTCTTTTGTCAGTTGCTCCTACGTAGGATAATATAGGAAAAAATATATTAATTACAAACATTTTATTTAATTTACTTTAAAATAGATAAAGAATTTATATAAAATACTTCCTTTATTATCATATCCGAGTCTACCACACTCCAGTTAACCAATAAGAATCGAGGAATTATTTTAGGACCAATCAGAGCTAATTTCTAAAATTTAGATCATTCCTTATTTACAATCTCACCCTACCTCTTTAACCATGGTTAGTTAACACTTCTAATTTAAATATAATAATAATTTTCTTAAACATATCCACAAATACCTATTTTTTAAATAAAAAAATATTTACTATTATTTCATAAGCTATATATTATTGGCCATCATTGTCTTTCTAAGTCGTTCCCTTACTTTTTTAGGAATGGCTATCCGAGTTGTGGCACACATTTGTTTTTATTGTATCGTTATTTTTCTGTTTAAATTACTCAATCGAGTGTTCCAATGAATTTGTAAAATTTGATAACAAAATTGTAAAATTGTAGACGAGGTTAGGAATCTTCGTAGAATGGAAAGAGTTTAATCTAAAAAACATTTAAAATATTTACTATTTTAATTTGAAATCAATCACGATATACCACTATATATTTTAAATTAAATTTCATAATTAATCATTCATTAATCAACCACTCTTTTATAAATTGGTTTTTATAATATATATTGTACAATTATAAGATATTAAATAATTATAATCTAACTTAACTAAAAATCTGATTTGAAATCAGATTTTAAATAACTTGGATAAAATCCATACCTTCAAAATTTTAATTTTTTTATAAGCTCAAAAATATATTTATTCATAATTTGTTAATAAAAATAATTAATAAATGAATAAGCCAACACTACAAATCGGATTTGAACAAATTTTAAATAGCTTGGATAAAATCCATATCAAATAATTAATAAATGCATAAGCCAACACTACAAAGTGCCTGTTTGGCAAAACTCTTTTTGAGGACTTATGAACTTATTTTCGGGTAAAAATTTTATATTTTGATAATTTCTTTTTATACAAGTATTTAATGTATGTTTGAGATTCAATAAGTTGCAAAAGTTGGAAATTTAGGATTCTTAACTTTCAACTTAAAATAAGTTGACTTATTCTGGAAAATAAGTTCCCTCAAACATCCCCAAAATCGGATTTGAACAAATTTTAAATAGCTTGGATAAAATTCATATATTCAAAAACTAGATTTTTTGAAAGGTTAAAAAATGTATTTATTCACAATTTGTTAAGAAAATAATTAATAAATTCATAAAAACGAAATTAAATACGATATTGATTTTATTAAACATATCCATAAATACACATTTTTTAAATCAAAAATATATTTACTAGAAAATCACAATTTTAATTTGAAATCAATCACGGTACACTATTATATTTTTTAAATTAAATTTCATAATTAATCATTCATTAATCAATCACTCTTTTAATATAAAGTCAATCACAATCATATTATCATATAATTTTTATAATATATATTGTACAATTATATTCGATAGTAAATAATTATGATCTAATCTAACTAAAAATCTGAAAAAATCGAATTTTAAATCAGATTTTAAAAACTTGGATAAAATCCATACCTTCAAAATTCACATTTTTTTATAAGCTCAAAAATATATTTATTCATAATTTGTTAATAAAATTAATTAATAAATGCATATAAGCCAACACTACAAAATCGAATTTGAACAAATTTTAAATATCTTGGATAAAATCCATATCTACAAAAACTTGATTTTTTAAAAGGTTCATAAATATATTTATTCACAATTTGTTAACAAAATAATTAGTAAATTTATAAAAACGAACACTACATATATTTTAATTATTAAATATACGTTATAAGAGTATTATTATTGTTGGTGAATAAATTACCAATCAAAAAATTAAAATTATATAAGAGACAATCAGAATTTACTTCTAAACTTTAAATCAATCAATCAGATACAAAATTATTATTATTTACCATGATTATTCTAATGAGAAATTGCCCAAACTACCATAATTTTGGGGATCAAGTGCCCGAAATGCAAGTATTGGAAACAGTCCGCCATTTTTGACCACCGATTACGCATATTTTTGCTTCGTATACTAGGATACGCATTAACAGAATGCGTGTATTGACATACGCATTCGTAGAATGTGTATTGACGTCGGATGACGTCATTATTTGCAAACAAGCTCCGGCGACGAAAAATTGCCCTCGAAATCGCCTCTCCCCGTTCTCCCCCCTCCGACAACCTCTAGTAGTTTTGAGGACAGGAAAATGTTGCCCAGACGTTCCCCAACAATTTGAGACCTCGATTTGTTAATTTATGGCCCCGCAGGGGCTTGTATCAAACCCATCGGAGAGCATATCGGAAAAAAGAGGTCGGATTGGGGGTTTTAAATCCGGCAAAAAAAACGGGAGTTGTAGAGGAAGTGAACACGAGTCGTTTGGTATGTAGTATGGTATTGGAAGTAGCCGGAAGAAGACGGAAGTGAATGGTCAAAATGTTTGCCGGAAAAACAACGCCAGTGGTGATAGACGATGATGAACAGTAACAACGACTACGCATTCTAGACTTGCGCATCAACCCCCACGCATTTCTGTAATGCGTATTCTAGAGTAGTGTTGACGACCCTGATTTCAGTTTAACAAAGGCCACGCAATTGTGAAGTGCGTATACCCTATACGCATTGTTGACATGCGTATACCGTGGGTAAAAAGGGCGGAGCTGAGCGCGTGTAGGCATTTTGGGCAGATGGATTTATTTGGTGGGTAGTTTGGTATCTCACCCTATTCTAATTTACTAATCGCGGTAAATTTAAATTTAAATATAAATATCTTGATTTGATAACTTAGCATATCACATGGTTTTTAATTTTAATTTTTTTTTACTAACCGTAAATATTATTTTCTATAAATCCAAATAACAGTATATTACATATTGTTATATATCTTTTAGTTATGAATTGTTTTTAACATCTTTTATTATAATAAAGGATACCCGAATTTAACATGTATTAGTTAACCAATCACAAGATTGTGAATTATTTAACATCAATCAGAATCTATTAAATTTAAATCAATTAACCTTAATGTAACATGTTTCTCTATTGGATCTAGATTCTAGGTTTCAGCCAAGACTAAACTCAAATCAAGTTACACTCAATAACAATTAATTCTTATTTTTTCATATCAATTAACTAAAATTAATAACTAATTTTTATTTTAACGGTTAACTAATAAATAATTTATATAAAATATAATTCATACAAACTAAAAAATATAATTACTATATCAATTAACATTACAGGAAATCTAAGACGCTTATTCCCTATTCCCCATCAGATTTAACCAATTTTGACAAACTAAGTGTATGCATCAATTCTTATAATGACTAAATCATATTAATGGTTAAGGTACTACTTTAAATCTTTTTATTATATGGCATTTTATACTTGGACAGATTATCTTTTTATTTCGATTGTATATATGTATTATGGGTAAAGAGTTTCTACCTGACACTGTAGGAAACTTTTCTACAGTGTCGCCTTAAAATCACGATTTTATTGCACATGTGATATGCAAACTGATCGTTGAGAGATGGAGAAAAATACAGTGAAGTCAGATTTCAAAAAAAAAATCATTAATTGACGGGAAAAATCAAATTAAAAATGGAGGAAATTTGGTGGGATTGTGTGTGTGAGGGTGTATTCGATTTGTGTGTGATGCCCTTAGCGGGGTCATTGGATTAGATTAATCTATGGCCCAGATTTAATTTAAGGCGATACTATAGAAAAATTTCCTACAGTGTCAGGTAGAAACTCTTTTTCCTATGTGTAGTATTTTAATTGTCCAATAAATTCAACAGAAAAACGTTTCAGACAAAAAAAAATGAAAAATGATTTAGGTTATCATCATTCCCAGAGAGTTATTTTCCATTAGAATATTTAGTAGCAAATTTCAATAATTCAGCGACTTACTAAATTGTAGGCATCAATCCTTATCACATTATACTGATTTGTTTACATTATTAGGTGTGCCTATAGATAAATGTTTTTTACAGTGCTGGGTTGTCAATGTTATCCAGTGATTACTTAACAATTTTATTCTAAATACAATAATTATTTAATTTAAAAATTTATTCATTAATACATGAATCTATTATATTTAATAGATATTTTGAAATCTCAAACTTTCAATTCAAAGGGTGATGACCCAAAATAATCACCTGGGAAACTGGATGACCCTTTTTACTAACGGGACACGGTACATCGTGTACCGTGATAGGGGGTGTGATGCGGAGAAGCGTCCTCCATAACAGGGCATGATACGGAGCTCCGTCTTCCGTGTTATGCATGATACGGTGGACGGTGTTCCGTGACAGTGCTGCGCACCCACCTAACACGGAAGACCGTGTTCCGTATCATGCATAACACAGAAGACCGTGTTCCGTATCATGCATAATACGGTACACGGTGTACCGTATTAGGGTAATACGGAGGCCGAAACACCGTATCCCGTCGGTATTTCGGGTCATTTTTTTCAAAATCAGTATTATGGGCAAAAACTTAGTAAAAATAGGCATTTTGGTAATTTTCTCCAATTCAAAATCATAAGGTACAATTAAAATCATGAATTAAAAGTTATTAACAATATAAAACTATTTACCACACTATTCTAAATACACATCCAAAATTTAATTTATGTAAAGTATTAAATAATTCAGTCATAAAAAATCTAATCAACCAATTAAAATGCTAGAATAAATTTTAAACCAATCATTTTTTAACTATGCAATAATTAATGGAAAAATTAATTGACGTAGCAATATATTTGACTTATTCAAAATATTAAATATACTCTTAAATAGTACTTTATATTATTTGGTGTATAAATTATCAAATTAAAAAATAAAAAATATAACAGAGTCAATGAAAATATTGTTAGTGAATATTTCCATAATAAATTGGTCAATTTAAGACAAAATTCTTATATATCACTATTCATTAATAAAAGAACATATGTCATACACAAAAATAATCAAACCTTCAAAAATCATCAATTAAAGGGCATACAACATCTACAAAAACAATTAAAATTGAATAAACACATAGTAAATTATATCACTGATTTCCTTTATCCAATCATTGAACAGATTTTCAATTATGGTACATCTCTAGCTTATGTCAATAAATTACACAGTCTTTTCGGTGAGATAATCTAATAATTTGTTATGAACGTGAGGAATATGTATATCTGATTTGTCATAACGTATTCAAACAACTAACCAGAACTGTGATTCTATACTATCTAAATCAATGAACTAATATAACAAAATCTAATATATGGGTAGACAAAATCCATGAACAGGATATTCGGCTCTCAATAAAGAAAGATATTTAGTAAAAGCCAAAGTAAAATCAAGAAAAAGAAAATAAGGCTTATCATTTACTTCAAAGTGATAAATTTTTTACTAACTTATCAATCTTTTAATTTAGAATCAATTAAAATTATACTATTATATATTATGAGCTAATATTCATAAATATCAACTAAAATCATATTATAATATATGGTTATATATTATGGATTATTTTCATAAATACTTATTACCTAATTAATCACAATTTTAAATTTAAATTAATCACAAATATATAACTATATATGGGCATATCTGTTCTTTGTGCGCCTTTTTATGTATAGAGCCATTTTCCAAAATAAATCTACTATTATTAAATTAAAAATTTTAAAAATCAAAAAATGTTTATCACCCTATTCTAAATACACATTCAAAATTAAGGTTATATGAAATTTTAAATTAATCAATTATATTTAAAAAGCTAGATTCAAGCAATTAAAATATTAAAATGAATTTAAACCAATTATCTTTAACATTTTACTTATCAGTAATTTTTAGTTATTTAGTTATGCAGTAATGAACGGGACAAACAATTGATCTAACGATATATTTGAATTATTTAAAATACTAAATATATTCTTAAATAGTACCATTAGACATTATTCGGTGTATAAATTATCAATCAAAAAATTAAACTCATTATAAAGTCAATAAAAATATTATTAGTGAATATTTTCATATCAAATTGTTCAACTCAGCGCAAATTTTTTAATAAATCACTATTTTTTTGATAGATAATTAATTTATCAATAAAATGACATGTGACATCTACAAAAATATACAAATTTTCTTATTAATCACTATTTTTTATAGGTAATTAATTCATCAATAAAAGGACATACAACTTCTACAAAAATAATCAAGATTAGACAAACACATGAAAATAGATCATATCAATGTTTTCTTCATCCAAACTACGATCGTTGATCAAATCTTAAATTGTGTACATTCCCAGCTTATATCACTAAAATATCTAGCTTTTTTGGCGAGATTATCCTACAATTTATTATAATCGTGAGGAAATATTTATATAATTTGTCAAAATGTGTTCGAACAACCGACCATAATTGCGATTCTATACTATCTAAATCAATGAATCAATATAAGAAAATTTTGTATATCTAAGAACCCGAATGTCGAAATAAAAGAAACTACTCTCATAAAGAGAAAGGACGAAACCCAATATATGGGTAGACAAAATCCACTAAAGGGGTACTAGGCTTTCAAGAAAGAGATAAATTTATTGAAAAACAAAGTGAAATCAAGGAAAAGAAAAGGGAATTATCATTCACTAGAAGATAGTACAAAATCCAATATATCAGTAAATAAAACTCACCAATAAAAGGCAAAATCAAAACAATAAAAGGGGGCTTATCATCAACCAAAAAGCTAAGGTCAGGCCCTAAACTTTATTTTAATATTTTTTGGGAGAGGAGGAGAGAGGGAAACGACAACAGCCTTCATTATAAAATCACTATTATTGATAATTAGATAGTTCAAAACATATAAAATTATATATTTTTAATAAAAGGTGCCCTTTTATATTTTGTATTCTTAAACTAAAGTAATAGTAATCAATTCCCAGATCCTAATCTAAGAGCAGACATATCGAATTTGTTTGGTTGGTTGATAATATTTATTTTTTAATATCAGCAAAACCTTAAATATAGGTTAAAAAAACTTTATAACTTGATAGATAGATTCTAAACAAACAGAAATATTTATTAACAATAAACAAAATTAAAAAAAAAAGGAGTGCTACATTTTATGTACTATAATCTTAGTTTTGGTTTGTAGCATCTTAATGTTGTGTTCAATTATATAGTAACATACTTAGATAACTTAGGTCGAGAGTAACATTACATGCATGTAAATGTCATAATTATTTCTTTTTGTGTATTATTTATGTTTTGTGTACGACTAAAAATCGTGTAGTTTAATTTCGTTTTGTGTTTGAATTTTGGATACACAAAAAAAATTAGGGAAAATGAAATTTTCTTTTGTCACTGAACTATTGACCTTTTTTTAAATTTACCACTCACCTATAAATTTTTCTTTTTTACTCACTAATATTAGGTCCGGCTTTTTTTTAGTCACTAAATTACTTAGGTTTAGATTTTTTTTAATCATTAATCTAGGTAAAAAAAAATACACTGTCTCTATTATGTTGGGACCGGAAAAAAATATTCATTTAACAAGGTTAATCGTTTAACGAATATTAATCATTTATCGATATTTTAGTATATCTTGAAAATCATAATAAGATGAAGTTTAATAAAATATAGGAAGATAAAATTAAATTTGAGAGATGTTAGAGTGAACAAGTCGATTGCAACTTTAATAGTTGAAAATAATGTATTAGAGAGGAAAACTTACCACTAAATACATCATTAAGTTAGACTTTATCTTATTAAACTTTATCGATTTATTTTCAAGATAGTGTTTAACGCAGACTTTATCTAATTAAATTTAATCAATTTATTTTCAAGATAAAGTTTAATGCATCATTTTTAAGTATTAAATTTTCAATTGACTGGTTCACTCCGAATCTAAGGTTAGTGAGTAAAAAAATTAACATAATGCTGATAATCAAATATGAACCTAAGTTTAGTGAGTAAACAAAGTCCGAACCTAAGTTTGGTGACTAAAAGGTCCTAACCTTATTGACTAAAAAAGAAAATTCACAGTTGAGTGGTAAGTTTCTAAAAAGATGAATAGTTTAGTGATAAAAAAATCCATTTTCCCAAAAAAATAATGTCATTTTCATGAAAGACCCTATAGACACACGACATGAATTTACATAACAGAAACGATTTATCGGGTCTACATAAGCGCTTTCTTCTAATATATGTCAGAAAAATATACTCATTGTTAAAAGAAAATGAATTTTATGTTTTTTAACCCGATAATTAAATTAAAAGAACAAATATATAATAATATGATTATATGTTTATATATTACACATCTGATTTTAGTTTTATGTACAAATTTCTATTTTAATATGTTAGTTAAATAAAACAAATATAGGTGATACTCTTGGGGTCGATTCGAATTTTGTAAAATTCGAACCCATATCCAAATGTTTTCGGATTTTAAAAATAAATCCAAATCCAAAACCAAAACCAAAACCGTCAGGTTTCGGATTAGATCTGTTTTTTTTTTTTGTATTCAAAATTAGTAATAATGTAGGCAAATTTTAAAATAATTGAAGTAAGTAGTCAAATGTAACATATTGTACGAATTTATATACTGAGTAAAATTTAAATTATGTTAAAAAAATATTTCGTCGTATAAAACACAAATGAAAATTTTGTGTAAAGTGAAGAAAATTACATCTTAAATATTTCAATAAACTTGAGATTGAGAAATAGAAGATCTGGTTATGATAAGTATTTGATAAAATTGATAATATTAATGCAATTGGTATAAGTTGGCGAATAAATCCTGACAAAAAAAAAAGGTATAAGCTGGTGAATAAGTAATTGTATACTTAAATTATTTACATCTGAATGAAATTATCTTTTTTTTTAAAAAAATGATTTATATTAATATTAACTAATTAAAAATTTTTACTATCGGTGCGTAGCACGGGTAGAACGCTAGTTAAATAATAAAATGAGTAGTACTATCAAGGTTATTTCAGGTTTGATATTCATATTTAGGTTCGGTAAAATATTTTAACTTTTTTTTTTTTGAATAATTATGCTTATATGCTTTATAAGTGAGTAGTTGTTTTAAGATAATTCTCAAAATTTAAATATCATTAATGTCATTTTTATTGTTTATGGTATGCTCATTAATAATAATTTGAATTAATCTTCGTCTTTAATGGGGTTTGCTCTTTTTTTTTTCAGAAAGAACCATTGGTTCTACTATAAAATCTCATAATAATTCTAAAATTAAATTTTCAAAACATAAATTTGATTCTAATGTAGAATTTGAACGATATATAAGCTTAATAAAAAATTTAAAATGTAAAATTTGAACAAATAACTTGAATTTGAATTTGATTCTATTGTATAATCATTTTGGATAATGTTGATTCTATGATGGAATTGCTTCGAATTATTATTAATTTTCAATGATTTTTTCGAAAAGAAAGGTTATGTAATTTTATTTTTGATTTTTTAATTAAGATCTATAATTATATTTCATACAAAATAAGATAAGTATATATATTTTGTGTGGTTATCTTAATTCTCACCCTTATTATATAACAAAGAAAGATAATCGTTATTTTATTAATATAATTTCTTTCATAATTATATTGTTGATTATAAATATATAATTATAAACTTTTAATTAACCATTAGTTTCATTATATTTATAGTTTATATAAAATTATTTTTTGAAAATTTTGAAATAGTACTCAGCTTTGAAAGATAGTTCGTGTTATATGGGATCATTGTTGATAATCTCATGTAAATCTATACAAAACTAAACACGAGCTCGAATAGTGCCAATCCCGATAGGCTACGCGACCATTAAGCATAAAGATGATTGGTTCAACAACCAAGTCGCCTAAAAATCTGACGTCCAATTCTAATTTCTAATGACATTTTACGATAGTGTTTGGTGTAAATTAAAGAACAGAAAATACGAAAAGGAGCAACAAACAAATGATGATGAACACAACATACTTTTAGTTGTTGCAGTCGTTCAACATGTGTGGAGCATTGGAACTTAAATAATATATTCGTCCAAGAGTATATGGAATAAGTGCTCCACAATTGATTGCGAATTGAAAAAGTATGCAATGCATGAAATTCACTTGCTTGATTATCGGTCATGCTCTTTGATAAATAAGTCTTATTGCATTGTGGCGCCTTATCAGACTCTAGCTAATAGGATCAAGCATATTCTTCAACTGTCATTCTGTCAACTAACCTTAACTTCATAATATCATACTAATAATATGAAATTATTCGTTTTGAATCAAAAAAGAAATGTGATCGATATGTTAGGAATTGTCCCACATCGGTTTTGGGAGGGGCAGATAGCTAGTATATAAGCAGCCAGTTAACTTCATTAGTATGAGGCCTTTTGGGAGGAATCCAAAAATAAATCCGTGCGGACTCAGTTTAAAGCGGACAATATCATACTAATTTGGAGTTAAGATCTGCTTAGCAAGCCTAACAAGTGGTATCAAAGTTAGGTTATAACGATCCAGAACGATATGGGCACCAAAATGGATCCAAGGTAGGCTATCCCAGGTTGGGTTAAGGGGACACTACAAGGATTTTTGCTTTAGACAACAGGCAAAACGTGTTGTCTGAATGTACCAAAAACTGTTGACTATTGAGAAGTTGTCTGAATGTACCAAAAACTGTTGACTATTGAGAAGCCGTCTGATACACACCTCAGACAACACACAACAACTGTTGTGTGAAAGTAAAAATCACCTGAAAAGTGTTGTCTGATACCCAGAAACAACAACACTTCTTTGGAAACCTCTTGTCAAAGCTCCAATAACACAACACTTTTTAACGAATATATTGTTGTTCTTAAGCAGTAAAGACAATGGTTTTTAAAAGAAAGCCTATTGTTTAAGTGCAAAAGATACAATCTTTTACTCGATCAGGGCTGTTGTTGTATGTCACTACAGACAATGGTTTCTTAGCAAAAACCATTTGTTTTATGGTTAGTTGTACAACATGTTATCCCATATGGCATGTTGTTGTACACTAGGAAGGATAACACTTTCTTAGTATATAACTCTTGTTTGAAATTATTTCAAACAATGATTTTGCAGAGTATAACATGTTGTTATTTGTTAAAAGAGACAACAGTTTTGTGGGTTTTAACCTGATGTGTGTATTCTTCTCCCACATTACTTTGTTAAATGGTACATGTTGTTTGATTGCAATTTTTACAACTGTTAACATTAGCTAGTTTTTATTTTCCTGTTGTGTGAGTCATTTTCTCACAAGGGATTTTAATAAAAGCATTGCTTGATATATAATACAACAAGTGATAATCATTGGTGGACATTGGCTAAAATTATCTTAAACAATGGTTCTGGACATGTAACAAATATTCATAACAAAAATTACGTACCAATCAATATTCATCGCTACAAAGCTACTACCGGTACCAATTCCTAACAAAGTACCACTACCGTCTAAATTACAATGTTAGAATGAGATAACTCAATTTCTTTACCTACTTCTCTAGCTTTATTTTCTTCTCTATTTTCTTTTCAGTGGTAGGAGGCTGGGATACTTGGACAGTCATGGTGTTAGTGCTTGTTGTGGTTGTTTATGGGTTGCTGCACTTCAAGCTACAATAGCAATGGCTTTGCAGCTAGGTGACAAATCTGTTGCAGAAAGATACAAGAGCAAATTTGTGAAGACCAAGTCAATATTCGAAGCAAAACTACATAGTTCACAAGAGAATTAACAACTACAGCAAAGAATTTAACCACTTACACAATTCTATTGAATCATCAAGAACTTGAACTATATATAATTCTATCAGATGGCCATGAAAGCTCACATGCTGCTTTGATCGACAACTGATACACCTACTCAAAATAAACAAAAAAAAAATAGAACAAGAAGACAATAAGAATGTAAGCAAACATGTTAGAAGATTGAGTTAGCTAGCATATACAAGTATATCAGTTTTTAGTTACCAAATAATGTGTGCATATATAAACGCCTCTCCTCAAAAATCTGCCTAGCTGAGCTCTCTTCTTTAATTGACCTATAATTTCCATTCACATAATTATGATGATATATCAGACATTAACTTCTAGTAGTCATCTAATTAGACAGTTAGGCTTGTTCATTATTAAGACAAAGAATTACCAATACTCTGAGCTACCGTCAAAAAAGCTGCTTGCATTCATTCCACTCAGATGATGCAGTTATCTCCTACACAACAACCCAAATTCTAAGTTAGCTAAGCTAAGATGTAAAGTTTAAATTTTATAACAATTCCAGCAGAGAATGTAAAATTTGCACTCATATAACACTATAACAGTAACAAACCTTGATGGTCCTCAATTTATCACTGAAGCCTTCGGCAAGAACAAGGTCATGCAGAGAGAGCAGAGAGCAAACTCCCACCAAATCCAGATATGACATAAAGCAAACCAATGTGCACTGCAAAACAAGGTCATGCAAGCTGGTGTAAACTATAATACTTGATTTTTTTTACTAATATCATTACAAGCCTTAAGAATATGTTATACAAAGTAAACCATTAAATTTCTTACTGAGAAAATTTCAAGAAATTGTTTTGCCACAAGAAAAAAAACAAAGGAAAATTAAAGAAACTACACAGGAATACTATCTACTTTGTGTCATACTCAAAATATCTACAGAAATCATAGAGCAATCAACTGGTGTGTAAAAGTACCCATCTGGCTGAGCATCTGTTTCAGCATCAAACTTAGCTCACAATTCTACAAATTGCTGAACATGAGTAACCCACCAACGAATTACTGAAAACCTAGTACTGTTTAATCTGCAAATATCATATGCCAGTACTCTTAAATTTAAAATGAACTATTGTAAGTTTTACCTCACATTAAGAAGATAAATGCTTCTCAAGTGGAAAAATACAATGAACCTGCATACAGAATTAAGCATAGGAGCTAAAAGAGTAGCTAATGGAGAACTGAAGTTGGGCAACGAGCAAGGAATGTAAAAGTAGGATGCGTAATATGGACAATGCCCAGGTCTCGAAAAAAATGCTGCACATTTCATAATTGATCTTTGAAATGGAAGTCCAGGAATGCAGTTTCTCTGAACATCAAGCACACCTTTCCTAATCAAAGCTCCTACAAATTGGTCCTACTTGTATGAAATAATTATCAGATAAAGATAGGTTTGCCAAGTTTCCGAGTGCACATACAACCTCAGGCACCATACCATACATACCATACCAGAAAACATGTTACCAGCATAACTTAGAACTTCGACGCTTTCCTGCATCAAACACTACAGCTTTTGTCACTATATCGACTTGTAGAACATTTACAAATGAGTAAATATATATGAATAATGCATAAAGATAGATAAATAGAGGGATTTTGAGAAGAACCGCACAGGATCCGGAAGAGAGCAAAAAATTTTAAATTCCTTTAAGATATGCTTACAAGAGTTTATACAAGGTCGCTAGTATGTACCGAAGTTGAATTCTTCTTTAGCTTTCACTTGACTTTTCGAATATTAAGGATGCCTGAGTGAAGCTGCGCATACCTCTTTTATAGTTTCTTCAAGGCAGTGAAAGTGCCTGCAAAGATCATGTAACAATTACAAATCGAAGTGAGAGAATCTAAATAGAAGAATCATACAAATTACAAATCGAAGTGAGAGATATAACCTGAAATCGAAACTCAAATTCAAGAAAATCCATAATTGAAGCCAAATCCAAGAAGCCCCAACTCAAATTAAACCACCAATCAAACCCTAAATCTAGTGAATGAGAGAAAAACTTTGACGCCCACAAGATTGAGAGTAAGACAGAGCGATTATTGCGGACACATATGGCTTTTGTGGGAGATATATAAGTTTTGTGTGTATTCTATGAGAGAAGTAAGTTGTAAGTTGTGGGTGTTTGAACAAGAGATGAGCGGCTGTTGAATAATTAGGTGGGAAGTAGGGGAAGTAGAAGGGGAAATGAAATGATGGGAAAGAGGGAAATGAAATTTTCTTCGAGTGGGAAATGAATTATTGGTTGAGGGGGAAATAAGAACACCTGAAATAAATTTTGGCTTGATTAATAAATTGGAAAGGAATAAAATTATTTAAAATATATAAGGTTGGATCGTCCAAAACAATTTTAGAAGATAAAATTTTGGCATGATTAATAATTTGGGAAGGAATAATTTCGGAATTTTTTTGTGCACATCACTAAAATTAAAAAAATAGATCAAGTTTAATCGGTACGACACTAGTTAGAAAGAGTAGTACTTTGGCGGATTTATATTATAAACACATATAAGAATGATTCGTTTTTTTCTAATTTTTTGTACACATCACTAAACTCAGTATATAACATCATTCGTACGGTTGGATCGTTGAAAAAAAAATTAAAAAAATAGATCAAGTTCAATGGGTACGACACTAGTTAGAAGGAGTAGTACTTTTCACGGATTTATATTATAAACACGTACAAGAATGATTTTTTTTTTTTCTAATTTTTTGTACACATCACTCAAATCATTAGATATTAACATCCGTACAGTTGGATCGTCGGAAAAAAATTTATAAAAAATATTATTCCAAAATTATACTAGTTTGACCAAGTAGTACTTTGACAGTTGACCATTAAAATATCATACAAAAATTATTTATTTTTTTCTAATTTTTTGTACACATCACTCAAATCAATATATTACATCATCCGTACAGTTGGATCGTTGAAAAATATTTTTAAAAAAATAGATCATGTTTAATCGGTACGACCCTAGTTAGAGGGAGTAGTACTTTTCAAGGATTTATATTATAAACGCGTACAAGAATGATTTCTTTTTTTATAATTTTTTGTACACATCACTCAAATCAATATATAACATCATCCGTATGGTTGGATCGTCGATTTTTTTTTAAAAAAAATAGATTAAGTTCAATCGGTACGACACTAGTTAGAAGGAGTAGTACTTTTCACGGATTTATATTATAAACATGTAAAAGAATGATTTATTTTTTTTTAATTTTTTATACACATCACTCAAATCATTAGATATTAACATCCGTACAGTTGGATCGTCAAAAAAAAATTATAAAATATATTATTCCAAAATTATACTAGTTTTGACCAAGGAGTACTTTGACAGTTGACCATTAAAATATCATACAAACTTTTTTTTTTTAATTTTTTTGTACACATCACTCAAATCAATATATAACATCATCCGTACGGTTGGATCGTCGAAAAATATTTTTAAAAAAATAGATCGTGTTCAATCGGTACGACCCTAGTTAGAGGGAGTAGTACTTTTCAAGGATTTATATTATAAACGCGTACAAGAATGATTTCTTTTTTTCTAATTTTTTGTACACATCACTCGAATCAATATATAACATCATCCGTACGGTTGGATCGTCGAATTGTTTTTTAAAAAAATAGATTAAGTTCAATCGGTACGACACTAGTTAGAAGGAGTAGTACTTTTCACGGATTTATATTATAAACATGTAAAAGAATGATTTATTTTTTTTCTATTTTTTTATACACATCACTCAAATCATTAGATATTAACATCCGTACAGTTGGATCGTCAAAAAAAAATTATAAAATATATTATTCCAAAATTTTACTAGTTTTGACCAAGGAGTACTTTGATAGTTGACCATTAAAATATCATACAAAAATTATTTATTTTTTTAAATTTTTTGTACACATCACTCAAATCAATATATAACATCATCATGTTGTGTGTTGGATTAAGTTCATACAACACTATGTAAAGCACTTGTGTTAAATATCATTACACAATACCACATTGGAAACCACTTGTCTCGTTCTAACAATACTTTTTACGATGTATTGTCTATGCTTTATTCACATAATATTTCTGAAAAATGTTGTGTGTTGGTTCCCTGTCACACAACACTATGGATAACATATTGTATGACTGCTTCTTAGACAACAGATCTAAAAACACTTGTCTGAATACAACAACTGTTTTCCGGGATATTGTGTTGCAGGCATTCACACAACACTTATTTGCTAACGCTTGTCTAATTTTAAAAATACTTATGCATTTACACAACACCCCTGGTCAAGAAATGCTTGTCTGATAAGATTTTTCACATAACGGTTTTGGCCCATTGTGTGAATGTCGGATTACACGATACTTTCTCGAGAAGGAAAATAACAGTTGTCTGATCATTTCGGGCAACACTTTTTTCCATGGGTGTTGTCTGATACGTGTCGTCTATTGCCAGATTTCTTGTAGTGGGAGCAGATCACACAGAATGGTGGCAGATTCGATAAGGTGTTGTGTGAAGGAGGAGATTGTTAGGAGTTGTCCCACATCGATTGTGGGAGGGGCAGATAGCTAGTATATAAGTCATGAGGCCTTTTGGGAAGAACCCAAAAACAAATTCATGCGGGCTCAGTTCAAAACGGACAATATCATACTAATGTGGAGTTAAGACATGCTTAGCAAGCCCAACACGATAAAGTTATGTTCAAGGAGGACTTAACTTTATGACCAGTTAATCAGTATATTTTAATCTTAAAATTTAAGTTTATTTTTCATGTTTTTTTATTTCATTTTTTAATCCAATTTCTCCGCTGAAGCACGTACGCAGAATAAATTATTAAACAACTTATTGGATTAAGAGGGACATACTTGGACATCGGAGAATATAATCCTCTCATGTTTTATGACAAGTTTAGTTTGATGTTAAGCAAGATTCACATCCCTAGCCAATGCCAAGGCGGGTGCTTAACAAACAATACAATAGTAACGCTGATGAATTCTTTTTAAAATCTACATTACTGTAAATTTTTAAAGAGTGAGAATTGAAGTACTGAAGATAATAATATATCGATTGTAAGACATTCTTACTCGTAAATGTTAAAAATTATATGTCTTTGTCACGCTTAGAGTCAAGGCACCTAGGTCCTAACTAATGGATCGTCTAAATCGATTTTTGATTAGTATACCGCTAAAAACACGACATTATTAGTTGTAGATGTAAAATTAAGTTGTATTAAACAGAAACACCAACAAACAGAAGTATCAAACATTATGTTGCAAGTTTGCAACTTTGAACGTGAATGTTTTATTCCATTGCAGGCAACTACGTGCTTACTCTTATTGCTATATATATACCTGATGATCAAGAACACATTGCTTTACTATATAGCAAGAACAAGACCCGGCACAGACTTTCCGACCCGATTCGAAACACTACTCTCCCAAAGAAAAGAAGGACAATGAAGAGATCGAACCGAAGCAGAAAAATCAGACCCGTTCTTAAAACGGGTCACAGTGAGTGAAGTATTAAAGTACTCTCGAACCTGAGTTATTACCCCATCAGTGACAGTCCATGCATGCACCCACGAGATTAAACGCTCCTGATCACACCCTTCAACGAGTACAATCGATCCAATGGCTGTGATTGATTGTGGAGTAAACTGGAACTTATCCGACGATGTCGTATCATTGCCAGTAAGCAAGAGCATCATGAATTGGTGAGAAGGTGGGCCATGGAACCACCATTCTAGGTCAGGGGCAAGGAGGGCGTGGACAGTGGTGACGTCATGGGAAGACAAAGCTTTGTAGAGGGCTTGTGCCACCCTCTTGTTTCTGCATTCCTCTGGGGTTTCTTGGGAGTTTGCCAGCTCTTGGTATGTTTTGGTGTGTACAGAGATACAGATGAACTTACTAATGATGTGCTTATATAATTTGGAGGTTGCTTTGGGGTATATATATACTAGCCTATAAACTTGTAATCTGTTTAATTATATTTCATTCAAATTTTAAGTTGTATGTATGTTTTTATTATTAAAATTTTTTTTGAATTTTATAAATTTCATGAAAATAAATGTTATTCTAATTACGTATTTTAATTATTACTAAAAAAGAGTATCAAACCAAATATACCCTATTTCGCTTATAATAGTATAGTATATTTTTATTTGATTGTTTATAATTTTAATATTTGCTAATTAATTAGTAATAATATAAATTATAAAAGATAATAAAATATGATTATTGGTTTTTGATATAACTGATAGTCTTTTTTTAAATATAAAACAGACCATTATATCTTTCAAAACTCCAAAATTTAAAAACGATCTTTTCTAATAATTAATTATTTTTTAATTTTTTTTGTGACAAAATTAATTTTAATGCTGATTACAAAAATTGTGCACTGTAACAGACAAACTACTTTACGTCTTGACGACTTGTTTGCTGTAGAAAGGACTCTCGTGGGCTTTGCCGTGTGCGTGTGTGTTTTTTTTTTTAATTTTATTGATAATAGATTTAACCAAATCAAAAGAGTGACCAAAAAAAGAGTACCAAAAAAGAGGAGTGACAAAAAAAGAGTATCAAACCAAATATACTCTATTCTGCTTATAATAGTATAGTATAGATAGGGGTTTGAGCATTTGTAATAGGGTTTCGATTTTGCTACATCCTATTTAACATGGCATTTTTTATTTCCAATCTATTAGAGTTGCATAGTTGTCAAAATTGCCAAAAATTGGCAACTTTATAGTACAATTAAAAATACATATAAATACTCAAAAATATATTTAATTTTGTCCACTTTTATATCTCTCATATTATTATCATTTTTTTAAAATTTATGTATGGAACTATATTAGAGCATCTCCAGAAATCTCTTAACTCACTCCTAAATATATTATAAACAATTAAACTTTTAGCAAGTTATTACATTGATTTCTGTGTCAACTCCAACAATACTCTCTATTATTGCTCTTTATTTAATATTTTATTCATATTTCAATTCCACCAGGACAAACATTTCAATAGAGGAGAGAGAAGAATCAATATTTTATGAAAAATGTTAACCACAACCCTTAAGGATGTTGTTAAATATTAAATATTCTCATATTTTCAACATTTATACTTAGGTATTTAATTGTTTTTAGATATCTTTGTGCAACACTAATTTAATTTCTCGAGTAATAATAATGGAACCCCTCTATTCACATTAATTTTTACCAATAAAAACATCTCAAATTGCAAAATAATTATATTGAGATTCGTGCAAAATTGACGTATTAAGTGCAAAATTGATGTATTAAATGCATTTATCCATCTACATTAATTCTTAAACATAATCTTAAGGATGTGGTTAACGGGATCCATATTTTATTCATACTAATTGCTCTGAAACTTTTAACTTTTTAAAGAATCTCTAAAAATTTCTTAGAATTTCATTTTAAATCATTCTCTTTATATTTTGATTTAAGAGTTTAAATAAAGTGGCTATTCGAGATGCTCTTACCAACTTTTAAAGTTGTTAACTATTTGGGTAGATTTTTAGCCAATATTATAAATATTGAGATGGATGAGAAAATAAAATAAAAATTTAATATATGTGATGATATAATAGAGATTAACAATACTTTAACAACCTCTATTAGAGCATCTCCAACGGTACTAGGTATAATGGTTAGTTAAAGTAAGTGTTAGCTAAAATTTGTTGAAGCTGTAACACATTGTGCTACAATGGTGTTAGCAATAATGGTTAGCTATAATTCAAAAATAGTATTTCATTATTATTTTGGTTCATCTTTATCGTTACTTCACCATGAATATAATTTAAATAAGGTAAAAAAGTGACGTGGATATTTTAGAAAATAGCTACAGACTCAACAGATATAAAAGATGAAATAAAGGATATCTATAATTTTTGTTAACAGGTCTTGTGGTTGAAGGGATATATTTTTTAGCTAAAATGTATATCATAGTGCCATCTAGACTGTTTACTTAAGAGGTGATGGTGGTTGGAGATACTCTTAAAGATGGTATGATGCATAAATTGATAACATGGCAGATTATGATAAGGTAAAGGAAGGGAGCTATGTTGACCCATTGGAATCGGAGTCGGAGTCGGAATTGCAAGTGTTAATTGATTTCGTGTCCTCGGTTTAAGAGTCCTCACTCCTCGTTAGAGATGCATAAAATGTCCGAGCCCGAAAATCTGGCCCGATCCGATTTGGCAAAGCCCGGTCAAGCCCGGCCCGGCAAAAGCCCGGTCTTAGCCCAGTCATTTAAAAAGTCCGGTCTTCGGTCCGGCCCAATTAAAAGCCCGGTTCGGCCCGAAAAAGCCCGGGTAAAATTCGATTATTCTAGTATACTTACATAAATATTTATGTATTTACACTTCTTACAAATATAAAAATAATTTAAGTACATATATATTTACATATTCATTATTAATAATAAGATTATTTATATGCATATATTACGATACATGAACGAAAACAAGTTAAGTACACGTGTAATCAATTAATATATCATCAAATCAAAAAGTAAATCGATAAATGTAATATTTGTATCGGCAAAATAGATTGTTTAACACATGTCTGCCATTATTACATAAAGAACATTCTTATGTAACATAAAATCTCGATCCGATTTGATCCGGGAAAAAGCCAGATCTGGCCCGGCCCGCTTCAAGCACGGAAAAAAGTCCACCGCGACCCACTTCGAGGGCCTAAACGGGCTCATATTTTTCACAGAAGCCCGGTCCGATCAAAGTCAAAGCTCGGGCCGGGTTTTGACCAAAAAGCCCGAGCTTTTCAAAACACGATCAAAACCCGGCCCGATGGGCATTTTGTGCATCTCTACTCCTAGCTTCCTTGGATCTTTGTGTAGAAACCGTACTCTTCCTGTTTCAAACTATACAATGTTTTTTTTTGCATACATTTCATTTTTTTTATTATAAATTTTAAGTTCTTTTTCTAAAATTGTTTTTATTAATATGTAACAAAAAGTTAAACTTTGTGCATTTTGAAATGGAGTGATTAATTACAAATTAGTTTGTCCAAAGATTAATTGATATTTATTTTCTTGAATAAAACAATATATTAATTTATATATTTAAAATTTTATTCAATAAATTTCTAAAATATCAATTATAAGATGGGTGAAAAACCAGAATACCCACATTTTAATTCTGGGTGCCCAAAATACCTAAAGACTCAAACGTCCGCCCAAAATACCCACGGACCACGCATTTTGGACATGCGTACAGGGTATACGCATGTCTTACATGCGTGGCCTTTGTTAAATTCAAATTCTGTACGTGAACAGTAACCTTGATTACGCATGTTGAACATGCGTGACTTGAGATGCGCATGTTCAACATGCGTATCTATAGTCACTGTTCATCGTCCCCAGCTCGCGTCCGGCGTCGTTTTTCCGGTCAAAAATTTGGCACAATCGTTCATAGCTTTCCAGCACTCGAGCATACACGTTCTACATATCAAAATGATCGCCTCTCCACCCTCTACAATCCTATGTCCTTCAATTGTAGTTTATTTTATAAGAAGACCCAATTCGAGATCCATTCTCCGATTCATTTTCCGACTTGCTCGTGACGCCCCTGCGGGGCCATAAAACAACAAACCAAACATGGGAAAGGGATTAGGGAGGTGAGGGCTTCCTTTTGATGCCCTCAGAAGCACTGGAGGTGGCCTGAATAAGTAGAACGGACGATGACGATTTTTGGGCGATTTTTTGATCGTCGGAGCTCAGATGTGGTAAGTGTGAGAATGACGTCAGCTGACGTCATCACGCATTCTCAGAATGCGTGACCTGAGATACGCATGTTCTACATGCGTGACCTGAGATACGCATGTTCTACATGCGTATCCCAGGCCACGCATTCTCAGAATGCGTAGACCGTGGGTATTTAGGGGGGAGTTTTCATTGGGCAGTGGGTTGGGGAAAAGTGGGTATTTTGGGCAATTTTTCTTATAAGATTTTCAAATTAGTAAAAAAAATTCAAAATTTTAAATATATATCTATTGCAGTAACAACAATTATATTCATTAGAAAGGTTCAAAAAATATTTATTATAAATAAATAAGAAAATAATTAAATTTAATGCAATTGATGATATAATAAATTTGTTCTCACATTACGGTCGATAATATTATCGACTAAATATTCCTTAAATTTTGTTATAGAACACAATTAATGATATTACTAGCTTATAACCCGTGCGATGCACGGATTTTTGTTGACATGTAATAAATTTTATTTTATGTCATAATTATATTTTTATATAATCATTATTTAAAATATTTTATTTTAATTTTAATATTAATAATTTAATATAAAATTAGTTAATGATATGCATGGTTTAAAACTTATATTATAAAATTTTAAAATAAATATGTCGTTGATAAAATTTGAAACTTGAAATTTTAGTAAATTAATTTAATCATATAATATATTTAATAATTAGATCTAATGATTCTGATTTTTTTACTAAAAATTTAATGGTCATTATTCGTAATACGAATTTCTATTATATTTTGTTACTGATTATATGATATGATGTGATATTTTTGAGTATATATTAATTATTTCTAGATATGAATTGATTGGAAAATATGATATGATTGAGGTTTTTAGGTGTTTATAAAAGGTAATATCTTCAACTAAAAGTAAAAGAAATTTTAAAATAAATATGTCGTTGATAAAATTTGAAACTTGAAATTTTAGTAAATTAATTTAATCATATAATATATTTAATAATTAGATCTAATTGTTGTGGATTAAAATCTAGGTCACGAATTTGTAATTAATGCTAGGGTTCGGGAGCTTCTTGCTTCAATGGCTGTTTCCGTGTTCGAGACTTATCGGTCCTCACAGAGTGCCTACGTATCTCGTTATTGAGAATCAAGCCAAGACGTAGTTCTGAGATTGAGGGGTTAGACCCTTTATATAGGCTGAGAAGCCCTAGAATCGTAGTAGGGTTAGGTGACTTGGTGGGCAAGTCACCGACTAGAAGAAGGTTCCAGATCCTGGTATGTAGGAACCAGTTTCCATGTTAGAATATGTATCTTGGAGACTAAGTCAGGCAAGAGTAATATCCTTGTTTGACTCTTATTGCCGAGCTGGTAATTACCCCTAATATTAGTTACGAAATTAATATTATAATTGGGGTTTGGGCCCATCTGGTGGGCCCCACGTTTGGACCATTCTAGTTCTAATTAATGCCACATTGAATGTGTCTTTAGGGCTTACTTTTAGCCCATATCATTTGCCCCCCAACTTCTAGGAAAACTGATCAGGTTTTCCTTGAAGTTATAACGGCCTTATTCGAGACTTGGGTCAGGGTTTATTACTCTTAAGCGAGTATTTTCAACAATATCATCTTAACGTAAAGCGTGGAACGACCGACGCATTTACGACGATGTTGAACGACACTAATCAGTGTTAAACGGCACTTCACAGCGCTAATCAGCCTTAAACAACGTTTAAACAGTGTTAAACGATGTTAAATGGCATAAAAATGGCACTAACGGCACTAATCAGTGCTAAACGGTGCTAATCGGCACTAATCTGTGCTAACAGGCACTAATCGGTGCTTAAACAGCACTACACGGTGCTAATCGGCACTAAATTGTGCTAACAGGCACTAATCGGTGCTTAAACAGCACTACACGGTGCTAATCGGCACTAAATTGTGCTAACAGGCACTAATCGGTGCTTAAACAGCACTACACGGTGCTAATCGGCACTAAACTGTGCTAACAGGCACTAATCTGCGCTAATCGGCACTAATATGTGCTAATCGGCACTAATTTGTGCTAATCGGAGAAGACTCGGGACAATTGCAGCCTCTTCCGGGCAGCTAGCCAGCCGACAAGGGTCCTGGTCAGCTGCCAGGTGCTCCTGGTCGGCTGCCAGGTGCTCCTGGTCGGCTGCCAGATGCTCCTGGTCGGCTGCCAGGTGCTCCTGGTCGGTTGCCAGGTGCTCCTGGTCGGCCAGACCCTTCTCATGGCACCTGGTCGGCTGCCATGTGCTCCTGGTTGCCTGCCATGTGCTCCTTGTTCGCCGGCAAGTTAACGGGAGATCCATGTTGACTTTTAATGATGCCACACGATGTTTAAACGGCGTTTCAATGTTTGTTAAACGACGTTAAATGGCATAAAACGGCACTTCATGGTGCTAATAGACTCTATACGGCGCCAAGTTGAAGGTCGATGTTTGTCCCGGAAAGTAAGAAACCTTTAACAGAACCATCAAACGATCCATTCAACCGAAGGGAGGTGCCAAGATGGGTGTCGGGGAGTCAACTGGAGCCCCTCCGTGGCACCTGGTCGGCTGCCAGGTGCTCCTGATCGGCTGCCAGGAGATCCTAGTCAGCCAGAGGGTGCTCCTTGTCAGCTGGAACCTTCCAAGGTTGTAGAAAACTCTGTGACCTTCGCGTGGGCTGTAAGATCGCCCAAATCTGATACCCAGAGCTCAAGATATGACCCAAACAGTGTGAGGTCGGCTGACAAGAGAGCTTCTGGTCGGCCAGACCCCTTCCTGGGCAGCTGGTCGGCTGCCAGGAGGTCCTAGTCGGCTGGGGACCTTCCAAGGTTGTAGAAAACTCTGTGACCTTCGCGTGGACTGTAAGATCGCCCAAATCTGATACCCGGAGCTCAAGATATGACCCAAACAGCGTGAGGTCGGCTGACAAGAGAGCTTCTGGTCGGCCAGACCCCTTCCTGGGCAGCTGGTCGGCTGCCAGGAGGTCCTGGTCCGCCAGACCTTCTCCATGGCACCTGGTCGGCTGCCAGGAGATCCTGGTCGGCCAGACCTTCTTCATGGCACCTGGTCGGCTGCCAGGAGATCCTGGTTGCCTGTCAGGTGCTCCAGGTTGGCTGACAGGTGCTCCATGGTCGCTTTGTCGTGCCTCTCGAAGCTTTTCGCAATTCCTGGAGTCTCATTCTTGAATCACGTCCTTGACATTTGTATGTTGTATACATCCTTTCAAGGCATAATTAATCTCTCTTTCTTGTTCTAAGATGTGGAGCTTGTGATGGAGCTTTTTAGTTCTTGCCCCCCTTGTTTCATATGGTGGAGGTCATGCTTCTCGTTTGATCGTTCAAGAAGTTTCTTTTCCACTGAGCACTTGACTTCAAGTCTGGTTTGCATTGTTATCTGGTTGTCAACCCTTTATCTTGATTCTAGATTTCCAACCTTCCTTTGATTTGAATTCGATTGACAGCTCTTGATTCAAGTCCTTAAACTCAAACGACGAACTCGATTGGAAGCAGACAACCTTTTTGGCCATCTCGATTGGAGACAGACAGCCTTTTTGGCCATCAAGGCTAAACATTTGTATCGGAATTTGAGATTCCAGATTTTAAGTAAGGAATGACAAAGGACCTCTTATCTCAACATTCTCACTAACAGTTTTTGTGCCTTCAAGGCATTATCAGGGAGCCAACCAGTCTCAGGGTGAACTTTTATGAGGGTCTATCCTTCAGCTTACATCAACTGGTGCTACCAATTTGAAATAATAGACGGGGCCTTCAAGACCTGAAAGTAAACTCTTCCGGCGTAGTTCTCTATCTCAGAAGAAGTAAACTTAGATTGGGCATCAGCCTTAACGTTCTGTTCTCTCGAAATGTGGTTCTCATACCATTTACTCAAACTCAGTCATCACGTCCTTCACGACTCTCAAGTACTTTGCCGTAGTTTGAGATTCTTGACTCTCATTATTCTAGCCAAGCCTAAACCGGCTATCAAGGCTTCATACTTAGCTTCTTTGTTAGTTATCGGAAAGTCCAATTTTAAAGCATACTCGACTGTAAACCAATCGGGGCTTTGCAAGACTAAACCTGCACCATTAGATTTTGTTTTTGATGCTCCATCAAAATAGAGCACCCAATGTTCGTTCTGATCAGGTACAGGCTCTTCATCTTTTTCTTCACTTCCAGGGGTGGTTACTACATCCTGCCCCCCGACTTCTTGGTTGCCAATGGTACATTCAACCACGAAGTCAGCCAATGCCTGGGCCTTAATGGCTATTCGAGGCTCATACGTGATGTCAAATTCTCCAAGTTCAATCGCCCACTTAATTAACCTTCCACCGGCTTTCAAGCTATGTAATATGCTTCTCAACTGCTGGTCCATCAGGACTTCAATGTTTGTCTTGGTCTTGGGTGTTGAATGTCGATGTTAGAAGGTTGAACGTCAATGTTTGAAATCAAGGGTTTTCAATCTCAAGGGTGTTTTAAACCACCGAAATATCTATCAGAGCTGCTGGTCCAAGGCCAGGGGGTTTTCGGTTAGCCCAACGAGGTCTTGAAAGTCCATGACCCCCTCGAGCTTGGCCTTCATAACTAACCTTGGCCTTCATGGCTGATCTTGGCCTTCATGGCTAACAACTTCTGTTCTTCAACCTAGGATTCAGGGTTGATTCCTCGATTTAGATTTCGATAAATGCAATCCCGTTGGTTTCTTGCCTTTTAAACTTCTGAGACGAGAGCTGATAAGTGGATTTTATATCCACTTATTATGCGCTAAATGGACCTAAATTGGTGGTTTATCCTTAAGTATGTTGTGTCTTTTAATTAGTTTTATGTTGTTTCAAGTCTTTGTAGTGCAGAACTCACAGCTTCAGGTATCCTGGCGATAAAAGGTTAAAAGACGGTGGATTTATGGCCCAGATGGACTGGCTACGAGGAAAAGGAATTATCATAAAGATGTTCTGAGTGATATATTCTTAAAGCAGGAATTCCGGTTGGAATTGTTATATTTTTTTCTAAGCAAAAGGAGTCCAGTTTTAGAGCCTCAAGAGACCGTAACTTGCATCTGGACGAGCAATGAAGAAATAAGAATTATCACAAAAATATGGAAAGTGATATTTTCTTAAAGCTGGAACCCCGGTTGGAATTGATATATTTTCTGTTAAGCAAAAGGAGTCCGGTTCCAGACGACCAGAGACCGCAGCTTAGACAATAAAGATTTATTTATATTATTAAATAATTTTATTAATTTAGAAAATTATATTTATAAATATCTAATAATATTAGCTATTTATTTTTATAATTTCTGGATTAAAATAATTATTTATTAATTAAAGATTATAAGCTGTGCGGGTTAAAAAGCATTTCTACGGAGCTGCGTATTAAAATTCAACTACCGCGAGTTGCGGAAGAAGAATTGAAATTGGCTTTGCAATTGTCAGAGTGGTTAGAATTAGGCGTAGAATTTGTAAACATCTGACTTCTTTGTAGTAGGTGTGTTGCTGAATGTTTATAAATAGAGTGTAGGAAAATTAAATGAAAAACACAGATTACTGAGGGACGAGTTAATTCTCTTATTCTCTCTCAGCAAATCCTTCAAACACTCCTGTAAACTAAATCTAGCAGCTTCTTTTTATAAACAGATCATTTTATACATTTTAATTTTCTATAATTTTATTATATTTTATATACTTAAAATTTTCTGCAAATCATTTAATTTATATATTTCGAATTTCTGTAATTTTATTTTATTTTATACATTTTAAATTTTTATAAAATTAGTATAATTTTATATTTTGGTTGAAGAATTAAGGGAATTATTAGTGGGTCTTTTTTTATTTGTTGGAAAGAACGAACTAATCAGCAACAGGGGGGACCTTGAATTCTATCAACACACACAGCAGGTGACAATTGACAAGCACGCGGGAATTTTCTGCATCAATACTGGCGCGTGCAGCACACGCGCGGAGGAAGAGAGTAGGCGCGTGCGCTCCACGCGCGGGCCAGGAGAGGGAGAAGTGTTTCAGCCGACCATTTCCTGGAGCAACAGCAGGTAAGTAATTTACTTTACTTTGTTTTTGTTACTTTATTCAATGCCGTGTGCTTTTCTGTCTCTATATTAATTTGTTTCGTTATTTCGTTTATTTTGTTAACTCGCTGAGTGCTCCCTTATTATTAGCTCCCTTATTATTAGATGTTATAGGTTTTAATTCTTTTATTTTTATTTTTAATTTTTAGTAATTTCTTAATTAATTTATAAAATTTTCTACCATGATTTTATTTAATTCCATAAAGGTGCCTAGTTTAATTATGAACTAAACACTTTCATGGGGTTCTAATGTAATGAATTGTTAATGCTCATGTTAATTTGATAGATAATTTGTGTTTACAATTTCTATATAAAGATTGCCTTGCATGGTTGTTTTAATTGAATATAGGTGAATATCTAACATCTATTGTGCCAAATCTCTAATGATTGCGAAAGTGGATTTAGAGATTTAGGGCTTGCCATGCTAGCATAGGTATGTCGGCTTCTCCGCATTTCGGATTATAGTTTCGAAAGAACGTTATTCCCCTATGTAGTTAATTGCGGAACTTGTGATTAAATTGATTGTATCACCCATTCACATAGACATATAGTGTATTGGATATAATTAATGCCCTTATAACTTCTATCTCTTTTGTGGATGTTTATTTGGAATGGTGTGAGTTAATTGAAAGATGGCTCATATTAGTTTCGTGTTCCCGCTAGCATTTTTAACAATTGTAACACATTAATTCTTGATAATTAATAAAGAGTTAAAACATTCATGAAATTAGGACCCCATGCTTCTATCATATTATTTTAAACAAATTAGCAGTTACTTCATTAGTTAATTGTTATCTGCAAATAAACCATTTTAGTTCGTTCATGCTTCTATAATTAACCAAACATTGTTGAATAGACATATTTACTAAAATAACCGAGTCTTCGTGGGAACGATCCTTATTTCCCTATATTGCTTTTGGACTGCGTACACTTGCGTAGAGAAAATAGCGAACAAGTTTTTGGCGCCGCTGCCGGGGACTCGGTGTTATTTTTGTTTATGTGTTTTACTACAATAGAAGTTAATTTGTTTGACTTGAACATTTTGTTGTGAAGTGATTATTTGTGTACAGATACTTGGATTTTTATGCTAACACGTTCTAAAGCATTAAAAGCCAAACAAGTACTTGAACAAGCAAATATTCACAAGATGGACGGAGAAGGCGAAGTAGTTGCACCTGCAGCAGCAAGGGCTTTAATGGACTACTCGCAACCGAAGATTGATGACATCCAGTCAAGCATCATTCGGCCAGCAATTACGGCTCCTACATTTGAAATTAGATCCAGTACTATTCAGATGGTGCAGAATCAAGTACAGTATGGAGGAACTGCAACGGAAGATCCTAACTTACACATCAGGAACTTCATAGAAATATGCGACACATTCAGATTCAACAATGTGTCAGATGATGCTGTGAACTTGAGACTCTTCCCGTTTTCATTAAGAGACAAAGCCAAGGGTTGGCTACACTCTCTACCACCAGGATCTATCACCACTTGGGCTGATCTAGCTCAAAAGTTTCTTAGCAAATTCTTCCCCATGGCTAAGACTGCAGCTATAAGGAATGCTATCACTCAATTTTCTCAGCAGTCTGGTGAAACTTTATGTGAAGCTTGGGAGAGATACAAAGAAATGCTTCGGCAATGTCCACATTACGGCATGCCAAATTGGATGATCATAAATTGTTTCTATAATGGGCTAGGAATGCAATCAAGGCCAATGGTAGATGCAGCTTCAGGGGGAGCACTATGGGCTAAAAGTTACGAGGAGGCCTACGATCTTATCGAGATGATGGCAGCTAATGAATATCAAAACCCAACTCAGAGAATGCCACAACAGAAGGTAGCAGGAATTCTTAATATCGACAAAGCCACTTCCTTAGCAGCTCAGCTAGAGGCTTTGAAATTGAAAGTAGACTCTTTGACAGCACAAGGATTTCATCAAATTGCTAGTGTTTGTGAGTTGTGTGCGGGCGCACATGAATCAAACCAATGTGCCATCTCAAACGAGTCGGTTCAGTTCGTAAGCAATTTCCAGAGACAGCAACAGCCAGCTCCAAATTCCTACCATCCGAACAACCGAAATCATCCAAATTTCAGTTGGAGCAATAATCAAGGAGGAGCACAACAATCACATCAGCCCTACCAACAATCTAATCATCAGCCATTTGGAGCTAAGCAGTATAATCCATCTGGATTCCAGCAACAACAGGGGCAACATTTTCAACAACCATATGCTCCTAGACAATTTCAGCCCCCAGGATTTCAACAACAACAATCTTATGGAAATTCTGGATAATCATCGAATGAAAAGACTGAATTAGAGGAGTTGAGGTTGGGCCAAAAAAGCCAAGCGGCTTCCATTAAAAATCTGGAAACTCAATTGAGTCAACTCGCTAGTTTCATGATGAGCCGACCACAAGGAACACTTCCCAGTGACACTGAACTTAATCCTGGGAAAAAGGATAATCACGAGCACATCAAAGCAATTACCCTCAGATCAGGGAAAATCACGGAGGATGCTGAGCTAAAAGATACAGAAAAAATTCTGCTAGATAAAGGAACAGAAAAAGCAGATTTGGGAGACACAAAGGACATGGGCAATATATCAGAATCAAAGGAGGAGATTAAAGAAAATATGCCAACTCCTAAACAAGCTGTCCTCGAGCAAAAAGAAGTAAAAGAACAAGTCTACCCACCTCCACCATTTCCTCGACGAGTGCAAAAACAGAAATTAGACAAGCAGTTTGGCAAATTTCTTGAAGTCTTTAAAAAATTACATATTAACATTCCATTTGCTGAAGCTCTCGAACAAATGCCAAGCTATGCCAAATTCATGAAAGGCATTCTCTCGAGGAAATTAAAACTTGAAGACTTAGAGACCGTTGCTTTGACGGAAGAATGTTGTGCGGTATTGCAGCAAAAGTTGTCGCCTAAGCTGAAAGATCCAGGGAGTTTTACAATACCATGCACCATTGGGAGATTATCTTTCGACAAATGTTTATGTGATCTGGGAGCAAGTATCAATCTTATGCCATACTCGGTTTTCTTGCAGCTTGGTCTTCCTGAACCAAAGCCGACAAGTATGTCCCTTCAGTTGGCTGATCGATCTATCACCTATCCTAGGGGAGTTGTTGAAGATGTGTTGGTGAAAGTAGACAAACTCATCTTTCCTGCTGATTTTGTCATTCTTGATTTCGAAGAGGACAAGAAGATTCCCATCATTCTTGGTAGGCCATTTTTAGCAACAGGACAAACGTTGATTGATGTCCAAAAGGGGGAACTGACGATGAAGGTGCACGATCAAATTGTCACCTTCAATGTTTTCACAGCTATGAAATTCCCAACAGAAGAAGAGCAGTGTCTGAAGATAGACTTGATTGAGTCTACGGTGCAAGAAAAGTTAGGGCACACGCTCATGAATGATACTTTGGAAAAGGCCCTCAGTGGGGAGTATTCATTAGATGAAGATGACATTGATGAACAATTGCAATATCTGGATGCTTTGCCGTGGCAAAGAAAATTTGAAAGACCAGTTGAATCATTGGGACTGCCAGAATTAAAAGGACAACATCAGCAATTAAAGCCGTCTATCGAAGAAGCTCCAACTCTAGAGCTCAAGCCACTACCGGATCACTTACGGTATGCTTCCCTTGGTGATAAATCCACTTTACCTGTGATTATATCTGCTAACCTTTCAGACTCCGAGGAAGACAAGCTCTTGAGAGTTCTTCGAGAATTCAAATCAGCCATTGGTTGGTCTGTTGCGGATCTAAAAGGAATCAGTCCCGCATATTGCCAACATAAAATTCCATTGGAAGAAGGGAGTAAACCAACAGTAGAACACCAAAGGCGGTTAAATCCTATCATGAAAGAAGTGGTAAAGAAAGAAATTCTCAAGTGGCTAGATGCTGGTATCATCTATCCCATTTCAGACAGTTCATGGGTAAGTCCAGTGCAATGTGTGCCTAAGAAAGGAGGCATGACAGTAGTTGCCAATGAAAAGAACGAGCTCATTCCGACTCGTACAGTTACAGGGTGGAGAATTTGCATGGACTACAGAAAGCTGAACAAAGCTACAAGGAAGGATCACTTTCCCCTTCCATTCATTGATCAAATGCTAGACAGGTTGGCTGGGCATGAATTCTATTGCTTGCTGGATTGTTATTCAGGATATAATCAGATTGGTATTACTCCAGAAGATCAGGAGAAGACCACTTTCACATGTCCTTTTGGCACTTTTGCGTTCCGACGCGTTCCTTTCGGACTCTGTGGTGCACCTGCTACTTTTCAGAGGTGTATGATGGCAATTTTTTCGGATATGATTGGTATCAATGTGGAAGTATTCATGGATGATTTCTCAGTCTTTGGGAAATCATTTGATGAATGCCTCAGAAATCTAGGCATGGTGCTGAAACGATGTGTTGAGACTAATCTAGTACTCAACTGGGAAAAATGTCACTTCATGGTAAAGGAAGGCATCATTTTTGGGCACAAGGTATCTGGTAAGGGGCTAGAAGTGGATAAGGCTAAGTTGGAGACGATTGGAAATCTTCCTCCACCAATTTCAGTTAAAGGAATTCGTAGTTTTCTTGGTCATGCGGGTTTTTATCGGCGATTCATCCAAGATTTTTCGAAAATATCTAAACCTTTGTGCAATCTGTTAGAAAAGGATATTCCTTTTAAATTTGGTGAAGATTGTTTGGAGGCATTCAAGCTCTTAAAGAAGAAATTGACAACTGCGCCCATTATCACTGCACCTGATTGGAGTGAACCTTTTGAATTAATGTGTGATGCAAGTGACTATGCAGTGGGAGCTGTTCTTGGTCAACGGAAGAATAAGGTGTTTCACGTGATTTACTATGCTAGCAGAACTCTCAATGATGCACAACTGAATTACACTACTACAGAAAAAGAACTCTTAGCTATTGTATATAGCTTCGAAAAATTCAGATCGTATTTGCTCGGAACTAAGGTAGTGGTGTTTACAGATCATGCAGCCATTCGATACCTAATGTCGAAGAAAGATGCTAAGCCACGGTTGATTCGTTGGATTCTGTTGCTTCAAGAATTCGACTTGGAAATCAAGGATAGAAAGGGTACTGAGAACCAGGTGGCTGATCACTTGTCTCGGTTAGAGGAACACGGTAACTCAGCGGATAAAACTCTCATCAACGAATTTTTTCCTGACGAGCAACTTTTTGTGGTGCAAAATGAAGAACCATGGTTTGCAGACATTGTGAACTATCTTGTAAGCAATATCATCCCGTCGGAATTTTCTTATGCTCAAAGAAAGAAGTTTCTTCATGATGTAAAATGGTACCGATGGGATGAACCCTTCTTATTCAGACAGGGAGCTGATCAGGTGATTCGGAGGTGCATTCCGTTTAGTGAGGTTGAAGGTATTTTGCATGACTACCATTCTACCACTTACGGAGGTCATTATGCTGGAGAGAAGACAGCCACTCGAGTACTTCAGGCTGGGTTTTATTGGCCAACACTGTTTAAAGATGCGCATCAGTTTGTGTTGAGATGCGATAGATGTCAAAGAATTGGTAATATCTCTAGGAGGAATGAGATGCCTCTGAATATGCTGTTGGAAGTGGAGATTTTCGATGTGTGGGGGATCGATTTCATGGGTCCTTTTGTTTCTTCATGCAATAATCAGTACATCTTGCTAGCGGTGGACTATGTTTCTAAATGGGTCGAGGTGAAGGCTTTACCGACCAATGACGCTAAAGTGGTGCTGAATTTTCTGAATAAGCAAGTTTTCACACGTTTCGGAACTCCAAGGGTAATTATCAGTGACGAAGGATCACACTTCTGCAACCGCAAGTTCACAGCATTGATGGCAAGGTACAACATAAATCATCGAATTGCTACGGCCTATCACCCTCAAACGAATGGCCAAGCAGAGGTTTCCAACAGAGAGATAAAACGGATCCTAGAGAAGGTCGTGAATCCTTCAAGGAAGGACTGGTCACTAAAACTTGATGAAGCTGTTTGGGCTTATAGAACAGCTTACAAAACACCTTTGGGCACGTCACCTTTTCAGCTAGTATATGGCAAGGCTTGTCATCTGCCTGCCGAACTAGAACACAAAGCCTATTGGGCGCTGAAGAAGTTGAACTTTGACTTAGCAGCAGCAGGTGAGAAAAGAATGCTTCAGATTAATGAACTGGATGAGTTTCGGCTACAGGCTTATGAAAATCACAAGTTATACAAGGAAAAGGTCAAGAGATGGCATGACAGACGTTTGGTGCAAAAGTCTTTTGTACCAGGGCAGTTAGTTTTGCTTTTCAACTCTCGTCTCAGACTTTTTCCAGGGAAACTTAAGTCAAGGTGGTCAGGACCATTCACAGTTAAAACGGTGTTTCCACATGGTGTAGTGGAAATTTTTGATAAAACACCGGAAGCAGCTTTCAAAGTAAATGGACAGAGGCTGAAGCCATATTTTGGTGAACATGTGAATAGCAAAGCAGAAACCGCAGTTCTTGGTACTACCGATTAAAGTGCGAAAGTGAAGTCAAGCTAGCGACAATAAACAAGCGCTTCGTGGGAGGCAACCCATGTGTTTCGGTGTTTTCAGGTATGTTCTCTACTATCCCTTGTATTTACTTCCATTCAATGCGGACATTGAATATTATAAGTTTGGGGGTGGTTTAAGAGATAAGTAGTATGTATATGTGTTAGTAGTTTTTGTGAGTCATTGTGTTCATGTAGGATATCATGTTTTGCATATTAGTAGTAATTCATGCATATTTGTTCGTATTATCTATGTTGTTTCATTTAGGACATTCTGTTATTGTTTTTTTGTTTTACCATGTGAGTCATATTAGTTGCATTTTCATGGCATGCATTCTTCATGATCCCTTAGGACGAGCTGATTCTGATTGATAGGTGGATGTTGATTTGGGTGTGATGATGATGAGTAGAGGGCTGATTTATAGTTCCTATGAAATTGACTTGCATGTTTCAGAAACACAACTTTTACACAGTCTCATTGGGTGCTTTTTGGGCTAGGTTAGGGTCGTGCCTGTTGGATGTTTTGAGATTTAATCACTTGTTTATTCTTAGAATTTTCGTTATTCCCTTGATAGCGTAGGAACACTAAAATCTAAGTTTGGGGGAAAACAGGGATTTCATGCTAAGTAGTAATAATTGTCAATAAAGGCTAGGCGTGAAATGGCTAGTAGCCGGCTCATATTTATATGAGTAGTCTAGGGTTGGAAATGAGAAAGGCTCATTCCAGATAAAAAAAAAAAAAAAAGAGTCAGAAGTCCAATTGATTATATGCAAAATTAACCAGAGTGAGCTCTTTAATACTCGAGTAATTAAGTCTGAGGGGACTTAGTCCTAGTAACCTAAAGCCCTTGTGGTTTGGGATTGCTGACCTAACACTCGCTACATGGGTATTATTGTATAAGCCTTTTGGGGTCTCATTCATTGCACGGTTAAATAAGCATGCGTATTGTATATGTAGTGTCGTAGTATAGTAATAAAGCATGAGTTTCTGTCTACCTTGGATAAGGGTGGAGGTGTTCCTAGGTTATGAAGTGTCTACAGTTTATTCTAGTTATAAACCTGTGATTGTCTTGACGGAAAGCATGTATGGTTTTTGACCTAGTTTTGGGAGTATTTCTGATGAGCATTGCACACACGCACGTTTCTGTTCATGTATTTGTTAGTATACGGGGACTTAGTCGAGCTCTGCTTGGAATTGTTGCATTCTTTGAGATATTTGCTTTTTAGTTGATTTTGGTAAGTTTGAAGGGGATCGTTGCATTTTTCATATTAGTTGCATTCATGCATTGTTAGTTGCATTTGATAAATGGATTTTGTGGGTACATTCGCTATAGGCCCTCACGAGACCTAACTCGTCCACTAGGGCTGCCTAGGGGTTTAAAGGGCTTATTGCATATGCCAAATGCAATCGTGATCACCTACGGAAGTGGTACTAGTTAGTTGTATATAATTATATTGTTTATGCTTGAGGACAAGCATCAGTTTAAGTTTGGGGGTGTGATAAGTGGATTTTATATCCACTTATTATGCGCTAAATGGACCTAAATTGGTGGTTTATCCTTAAGTATGTTGTGTCTTTTAATTAGTTTTATGTTGTTTCAAGTCTTTGTAGTGCAGAACTCACAGCTTCAGGTATCCTAGCGATAAAAGGTTAAAAGACGGTGGATTTATGGCCCAGATGGACTGGCTACGAGGAAAAGGAATTATCATAAAGATGTTCTGAGTGATATATTCTTAAAGCAGGAATCCCGGTTGGAATTGTTATATTTTTTTCTAAGCAAAAGGAGTCCGGTTTTAGAGCCTCAAGAGACCGTAACTTGCATCTGGACGAGCAATGAAGAAATAAGAATTATCACAAAAATATGGAAAGTGATATTTTCTTATAGCTGGAACCCCGGTTGGAATTGATATATTTTCTGTTAAGCAAAAGGAGTCCGGTTCCAGACGACCAGAGACCGCAGCTTAGACAATAAAGATTTATTTATATTATTAAATAATTTTATTAATTTAGAAAATTATATTTATAAATATCTAATAATATTAGATATTTATTTTTATAATTTCTGGATTAAAATAATTATTTATTAATTAAAGATTATAAGCTGTGCGGGTTAAAAAGCATTTCTACGGAGCTGCGTATTAAAATTCAACTACCGCGAGTTGCGGAAGAAGAATTGAAATTGGCTTTGCAATTGTCAGAGTGGTTAGAATTAGGCGTAGAATTTGTAAACATCTGACTTCTTTGTAGTAGGTGTGTTGCTGAATGTTTATAAATAGAGTGTAGGAAAATTAAATGAAAAACACAGATTACTGAGGGACGAGTTAATTCTCTTATTCTCTCTCAGCAAATCCTTCAAACACTCCTGTAAACTAAATCTAGCAGCTTCTTTTTATAAACAGATCATTTTATACATTTTAATTTTCTATAATTTTATTATATTTTATATACTTAAAATTTTCTGCAAATCATTTAATTTATATATTTCGAATTTCTGTAATTTTATTTTATTTTATACATTTTAAATTTTTATAAAATTAGTATAATTTTATAATTTGGTTGAAGAATTAAGGGAATTATTAGTGGGTCTCTTTTTATTTGTTGGAAAGAACGAACTAATCAGCAACAGGGGGGACCTTGAATTCTATCAACACACACAGCAGGTGACAATTGACAAGCACGCGGGAATTTTCTGCATCAATACTGGCGCGTGCAGCACACGTGCGGAGGAAGAGAGTAGGCGCGTGCGCTCCACGCGCGGGCCAGGAGAGGGAGAAGTGTTTCAGCCGACCATTTCCTGGAGCAACAGCAGGTAAGTAATTTACTTTACTTTGTTTTTGTTACTTTATTCAATGCCGTGTGCTTTTCTGTCTCTGTATTAATTTGTTTCGTTATTTCGTTTATTTTGTTAACTCGCTGAGTGCTCCCTTATTATTAGCTCCGTTATTATTAGATGTTATAGGTTTTAATTCTTTTATTTTATTTTTAATTTTTAGTAATTTCTTAATTAATTTATAAAATTTTCTACCATGATTTTATTTAATTCCATAAAGGTGCCTAGTTTAATTATGAACTAAACACTTTCATGGGGTTCTAATGTAATGAATTGTTAATGCTCATGTTAATTTGATAGATAATTTGTGTTTACAATTTCTATATAAAGATTGCCTTGCATGGTTGTTTTAATTGAATATAGGTGAATATCTATCATCTATTGTGCCAAATCTCTAATGATTGCGAAAGTGGATTTAGAGATTTAGGGCTTGCCATGCTAGCATAGGTATGTCGGCTTCTCCGCATTTCGGATTATAGTTTCGAAAGAACGTTATTCCCCTATGTAGTTAATTGCGGAACTTGTGATTAAATTGATTGTATCACCCATTCACATAGACATATAGTGTATTGGATATAATTAATGCCCTTATAACTTCTATCTCTTTTGTGGATGTTTATTTGGAATGGTGTGAGTTAATTGAAAGATGGCTCATATTAGTTTCGTGTTCCCGCTAGCATTTTTAACAATTGTAACACATTAATTCTTGATAATTAATAAAGAGTTAAAACATTCATGAAATTAGGACCCCATGCTTCTATCATATTATTTTAAACAAATTAGCAGTTACTTCATTAGTTAATTGTTATCTGCAAATAAACCATTTTAGTTCGTTCATGCTTCTATAATTAACCAAACATTGTTGAATAGACATATTTACTAAAATAACCGAGTCTTCGTGGGAACGATCCTTATTTCCCTATATTGCTTTTGGACTGCGTACACTTGCGTAGAGAAAATAGCGAACAAGAGCTTGCTTGATCTTCTTAACCCTTGCTTAAGGTTATCTATTGACCTTCATCCTTGGATCCTTAACCCATGTACTTAATATATTGAAGAGTAGCTAGTCCTTCACATCCTCGACCTTCCATGGCTTTGATTGTTGCGTGTGGCTTTTATTTGCTTGTCTTTTATCCAGGGTCCTTCACGGACTTAAACTTTTACTTGGTCTTGCTGTAACCTAACTCTTGACCCTTCGGGGTATGCATTTGTTTGTTTTCCATCCATGTATTTTTTATCTTCGGTACTCGGTCATCCTTGACTTGCACTCGTCAGGTGCTTGGCACATAAATAAAATCACACCATCAATGAATGGAAATCAAACTTGCATTAATAACTTGAAATGGGTTCAACCCTTACATAGAGTACTACTATCCTACTTGGAGCAACATGCTCTGCAATAGTTTTAATGAACCTTATTTCTACTTCTACTAGATAAATATGAAGCTAAGTCCTATGAAGCTAAGTCCTACTAGGATAACTTGAGCCCATCGGGGCTTTGCAAGACTAGGCCTGCACCAGATTTTGTTTTAGATGCTCCATCAAAATAGAGCACCCACCACTCCTTATGGTCTCCACCTTCTTATTCTGAAGTTCACTTCCTGCTTGGGGTACTACCTCCTGCCCCCCGACTTCTTGGTTGTCAATGGTACATTCAACCAAGAAGTCAGTTAACGCCTTAGCCTCAATGGCCGTCCGAGGCTTCTGTGTGATGTCCTCTGCTAGCCCTTCTCGGTGTTCCTTATTACTGCGGACATCCATGTCTTCAATCGGAAGGACATGCCCCCCGACTCCGTCAGGCCTTAACGCGGCTACATAACAGCTTCGTGCCATCTTTTGATCGCCTTTATGTTCTCCAACACCATTCCTGGTTGGGAACTTGATCTTCATATGATAAGTTGAGGCAACAGCCTTGAATGCATGAAGTCCAGTCCTTCCGAGGATAGCGTTGTACGTTGAAACCGCCTTGATTACCAGGAAGTTCAACATCTGAGTGGCCTTCTTGGGCTCCTGTCCAATAGTCACAGGCAATTGAATAGTCCCTTCAACTTTGGATCCTACTCCATTAAATCCATATATAGGCATGTTATTGGGGGTCAACTGAGAATCATTGTACCCCATCTTCACAAATGCATCATGAAACAGAACGTCAACGGAAGCTCCATTATCTATCAAGACTCGCTTCACCTCTGAGTTTCCAATCACAGGAGTTATGACCAACGGGTCGTCATGGGGGAACTTCACCCTTTCAAGATCAGAATCATCAAAGCCAATTGCGATTTCAGTCCTAGCCTGCTTCGGGGCCTCTCCCACGATGTGTATCACTTCTCTGGCATAAGCCTTCTGAGAATTCCTTGTTGTGCCGGCCGCAGTCGGGCCTCCTGAGATCATGTTGATTACTGGCCATCGGGGTTGTGGGTTGTGATCGTGAACGTCATCCCTTCTATTATAATCTATAATTTGATTAACACGATCTTCACCCTTAGTGAAGTGGCTCAATTTCCCTCTTCGGATTAAAAAATCGATCTCATCTTTGAGTTGCTTGCAATCATCAGTGTCATGCCCCACATCTCTGTGGAATCTGCAATACTGATTCTTGTTTCTCTTTTCGGGATCACCCCTGAGTGGCTTCGGCCATCGGAAATCCCTATCCTTCTCAATGTCCAACAAGATTCGACTTCTAGGAGTATTCAACCTTGCATACTCAGTGAACCTTGATCCTTGGTTCTTCTTAGGGGCATAGTCGGAGTCCTCGCTAGTTCGGGGATGCTTGTCCCTAGCATCATTCTCGTGGTCATCATACTCATGGTCTTGCTTTCGCTTCTTGGAGTCGTTGTTACCTCCTCCTCCACTTATTGTGGCTTCTTTCTTCATGCTATCTTCAGCTTTAATGTACTTGTCATCCCTTCGTTGGAGCTCGGCCATGTTTTCAGGAGGATGCTTTGCCAATGACCTTTTAAAGAATGGATCAGTGGTTCCGTGTTCCAGGGCTACCATGGCCACCTTATTCTCCAAATCGGTGATATTCAACGTCTCCTTGGTTAATGATATGCATGGTTTAAAACTTATATTATAAAATTTTAAAATAAATATGTCGTTGATAAAATTTGAAACTTGAAATTTTAGTAAATTAATTTAATCATATAATATATTTAATAATTAGATCTAATGATTCTGATTTTTTTACTAAAAATTTAATGGTCATTATTCGTAATACGAATTTCTATTATATTTTGTTACTGATTATATGATATGATGTGATATTTTTGAGTATATATTAATTATTGCTAGATATGAATTGATTGGAAAATATGATATGATTGAGGTTTTTAGGTGTTTATAAAAGGTAATATCTTCAACTAAAAGTAAATGAAATTTTAAAATAAATATGTCGTTGATAAAATTTGAAACTTGAAATTTTAGTAAATTAATTTAATCATATAATATATTTAATAATTAGATCTAATTGTTGTGGATTAAAATCTAGGTCACGAATTTGTAATTAATGCTAGGGTTCGGGAGCTTCTTGCTTCAATGGCTGTTTCCGTGTTCGAGACTTATCGGTCCTCACAGAGTGCCTACGTATCTCGTTATTGAGAATCAAACCAAGACGTAGTTTTGAGATTGAGGGGTCAGACCCTTTATATAGGTTGAGAAGCCCTAGAATCGTAGTAGGGTTAGGTGACTTGGTGGGCAAGTCACCGACTAGAAGAAGGTTCCAGATCCTGGTATGTAGGAACCAGTTTCAATGTTACAATATGTATCTTGGAGACTAAGTCAGGCAAGAGTAATATCCTTGTTTGACTCTTATTGTCGAGCTGGTAATTACCCCTAATATTAATTACGAAATTAATAATATAATTGGGGTTTGGGCCCATCTGGTGGGCCCCACGTTTGGACCATTCTAGGTCTAATTAATGCCACATTGAATGTGTTTTTAGGGCTTACTTTTAGCCCATATCACTAATGATTCTGATTTTTTTACTAAAAATTTAATGGTCATTATTTGTAATACGAATTTCTATTATATTTTGTTACTGATTATATGATATGATGTGATATTTTTAAGTATATATTAATTATTGCTAGATATGAATTGATTGGAAAATATGATATGATTGAGGTTTTTAGGTGTTTATAAAAGGTAATATCTTCACTAAAAGTAAATGTGAAAAAGGCAATCGACTAATTACCTTTATTTATATTATGTTATTATTTATTTTTGGTTAATTATTGCAAGATTTGAATTGATTGGAAAATATGATATGATTGAGGTTTTTAGGTGTTTATAAAAGGTAATATCTTCAACTAAAAGTAAATGTGAAAAAAGCAATCGCCTTTAATTGTATTATGTTATTATTTATTTTTCTTTATAATGAAGGGTAAATAAGTAAATTCACGAAATACCAAAAAACATATATCAAAAAATAGGTACCAAAATTTTTAATGTTTCGACAATTATATAATTAATAATTAATTTTAATTTATTATAATTTTAATATACTCATGTTTACGGATTATACTAATATTTCCTTATTATAAACAACACATGCATATTTTTAATATATTATATTAACAATTGAAAAATATGATGTGATATTTTCGGGTATATATTAATGATTGTAAAATTAGTTTTAAATTAAAAAGGTAACGTGTTTTAGTTCAAAAAAAAATATTAATGAAGATTAGTTTTAAATTAAAAAGGTAACGTGTTTTAATTCGAAAGGAAATATTTATGATTGGAAGATACATTGATGTTTTTAGGTGTTTATAAAAGGTAATATCTTCAATTAAAAGTAAATGTGAAAAAAGGCAAGCAACTAATTATCATTAATTGTATTTTGTTATTATTTATTATAGGTGTTTTAAAAGTATAAATATCATATATTTATTTTCTTTTTAACAAAGGTTAAATAAGTAAATTCACGAAGTACCAAAAAACTAGTACCAAAAAACAGGTACCAAAACTTTTAATGTTTCAGAATTTATATAATAGTATAGATTTTGTTACTAATTACATTATATGGTGTGATATTTTTGGCTATATATTAATTATTTCTAGATATGAATTGATTGAAAAATATGATATGATTGAGGTTTTTAGGTGTTTATAAAAAGTAATATCTTCAACTAAAAGTAAATGTGAAAAAGGCAATCGATTAATTACCTTTAATTGTATTATGTTATTATTTATTTTGGGTGTTTTAATATTATAGATATCATATAGAGTTTTCTTTATAATGAAGGGTAAATAAGTAAATTCATGAAATACCAAAAAACATATACCAAGAAATAGGTACCAAAATTTTTAATGTTTCGGGTATTGTATAATTATTAATTAATTTTATTTTAATATAATTTTAATATACTCATATTTACGGATTATACTAATGTTTCTCTATTATAAACAACGTATGCAGGTTTTTAATATATTTTATTAACAATTGAAAAATATGGTGTGATATTTTCGGCTATATATTAATGATTGTAAAATTAGTTTTAAATTAAAAAGGTAACGTGTTTTAATTCGAAAGAAAATATTAATGAAGATTAGTTTTAAATTAAAAAGGTAACGTGTTTTAATTCGAAAGGAAATATTAATGATTGGAAGATACATTGATGTTTTTAGGTGTTTATAAAAAGGTAATATCTTCAATTAAAAGTAAATGTGAAAAAAGGCAAGCGACTACTTACCATTAATTATAATGTGTTATTATTTATTGTAGGTATTTTAAAAGTATAAATATCATATATTTATTTTTCTTTTTAATAAAGGGTAAATAAGTAAATTTACGAAGTACCAAAAAACATGTATCAAAACTTTTAAAGTTCCGGAATTTATATAATAGTAAAATATTAATGAAGATTAGTTTTAAATTAAAAAGGTAACGTGTTTTAATTCGAAAGGAAATATTAATAATTGGAAGATAAATTGAAGTTTTTAGGTGTTTATAAAAAAGTAATATCTTCAATTAAAAGTAAATGTGAAAAAAGGCAAGCGACAACTTACCATTAATTATATTATGTTATTATTTATTATAGGTGTTTTAAAAGTATAAATATCACATTTTTTTTTTTAATAAAGGGTAAATAAGTAAATTCACGAAGTACCAAAAAACTGGTACCAAAAAACAGGTACAAAAAAACAGGTACCAAAACTTTTAATGTTCCGGAATTTATATAATAGTATAGATTCGAGTTACTAAACTTTGATAATTTTAGGTTAGATGCCATTATGGGACAATATATTATGAACATTGTTACCTACGACAAAATGTATTTTGAAATTTTTTTCAAATGATACGTATTTTAATTTATTTATGGCTCATGCATTATCGATAAATCTCATTTTAAAAAAATAGTCAATGATATTTTCACAATTCAAGGGAACCTTTTTGAAAAGATTTTGAATATTCTTACATTTCTCATATCTTATTAATATATTATTAACCTACACCTGTCTCGAGTTCTCAGCTTAAAAATTTAATCTATCAATATCGAACAAAATTGCTGAAATCACAACTCTCCCATGCATCACCACACAACACAAAACTTGCTCCTCCTCAAATCTAACAAAAGTTAAGGAATCCTAGTCGGCAGTCACCCTACTGGCTGAGTTGTTTGCTACATTTCGTTCTTCTCCAAAATAAAGTTTCGAAACTCATATAATTTGGCCGTTGAAATATTTTGAGGCCGGTTTCGCAAAGGTGTCTTTTATCCCGTTAGTGATTAAACTTTTATTAAACAAAACATAAGTTACACACAATTAAACAATTAAACATGAAAAGAAAATGATAATTAAGTAAAACTTAATCTCCACCACTAAACTTAATCAGCTAGTCACTAAAACACTTAATTAGTGATTTGGATGATTAAATATTGTTAAACGAGCTTAGTGGCATCCTAAGAAATTCCATGGATTGTCCTAGTCACAACAACGATCTATTCTAATATATTGACAATAGAATGTAATTGTCCATCATGGACGGAGTCACCATTAAGTGCCGGTTTGTCTTATATTTGGTATTTTGTCTGAAAAGTAGAGGTAATTTATTAGTATATTTTGAAAATTAAGAAATATGCTACGTTTTAGCTGAAAAAAGTAATCAATTAATTAATAATATTATAATATTTTTAATTTATTTTATTAAATATAACCGTTCGTGATATAATTGGAAAAATATAAATTTTAGTTAGAGAAAAAACAAAGGTAGCGTGAAGATGACATGATTTATGTGAAAAAGTTAATTGATTAATTTATTGTAATTATAATTTAATTATGTTATTTTATTAATTAAAATTGTTTATAATTTTTAGAAAGTGAGAAATTAATGTTGCCCGTTATATTTTTAGAAAAAAGGGGATTTAATTAGAAAAAATAGAAAAGATGATATATTTTAGTTGAAAAGGTAATCGGTTAATTATTAGTATTATTTATAATATTATTATTTTACTTTTATTAAGTAGAAACGTCCGTGATATAATTGGAAAAGGGAGGTTTTAGTAAGAAAAAAGAAAAAAGGTAACGTGTTTTGGCTGAAAAAGGTAACCGTGCATGATATAATTGGAAAAAGAGAGATTTTAATTTGAGAAAAGAGAAAAGGTAACGTGTTTTGACTGAAAAAAGCAATTGATTAGTTAATAGTAATAATAATATAATTATGTTATTTTATTAAATAAAATTACTCGTAGTGTTTTTAAAAAGAAGAAATTTTAGTTACATAAAATATAAAAGATATTCTATTTTATCTGAATAAGGAAATTATTTAGTTATTGAAAAATAGAAAAGATAATATGTTTAACCTGAAAAAGGAAATTGATTAATAAAGGAGAAATTTTAGTTAGATAAAATATAAAAGATATTGTATTTTACCTGAAAAAGGAAATTATTTAGTTCTTGAAAAATAGAAAAAGATAATACGGAGTATGTGTTACTTGAAAAAGAAAATTGATTAGTTAGTAGATCTGTAATTGAGTAAGGGTAAATAACTAAATCAACAGGTACCGTACCAACCGATCGACTAACCAAACTTTTAATGTTTCGACTTTTATATAATAGTATAGTATAGATAGGTATCATTTAATTTTGTTATTTGATTATAAATGCATGTAATAAGGATAATACATTTTTGCTTTTTCTACAAATTCAAATTATGCATTTTAATAGTTAAAGAAATTGATGTGCCTTGGACACAACAGATTACAAAATTTTCCATAAAAGTGTATAGGAGTATTTTTGTGAATTTCAATACAAAAAATGTAATTACAAATATATGCTTGCTTTTTATATGTAGAATTCGTATAATCTTTTTTTTTTTAAACTAAATTCGTATAATCTTATGTAAGCTATTTAAGATCTATTTTTCTTTTCGATGAAATTATTCAAAATCATATTTAACATTCAAGATACAAAAAATATATATATATATTTGGATAAAAAAGTACTTCCCCACCCCAAAATACTAGTGTTTATTGAAAAAAAAAATTATTTCATAATACTTGTTCATTTCTACATCCAATATAAATTTATAAATAAAATTTTAAATTATCCCCTTATTTTTATCATTTTCAGTGCAATTCTAATCAACTTGTATTCAACTAATTTTTTTAAGACTTTTTTTCAAAAATACCCAAATTGCAATTTTTTTTTCAAAAATACGGTTGCAATAAAAAATACGGTTGCAATATTTGCAACCTAATTTCCAACCCCATTTGCAACCTCATTTGCTACTGATTTTCACTTGCGGTGCCAGGGGTGTAAATGAGTCGAGCCGAGTCGAACTTCAGAATGTTCATGTATCGTTTGTTAAGAAATATCGAACTCGAGCTCGAACTTAAATCGAGCCAAAATATGTGTTTGAGCTCGGTTCATTAAGAAAAAATTTTGTTCGCGTACGGTTCACAAACAACTCATGAACATTTCTCATGAGCTTGTTCACGAACTTTTACTTCGAACAACTTATTATCACGAAATTGTACTAACGAATAAATCTTAAATATGAAAAAATATTCTTATTAATATTTACGAGAAACTTCTAATCTACTTAAAAGTTGACTCATTTTTTTGTAATTAATAAAAAATATAAACCGAATAATATAAATTAAGTTAAAATTAAATGTTGTAAACTTAAAATATTATTGATCATTACTGTCATCATAATCATACAAAAATACTAGTTTTTTTTTCATAAAATCTATAAAATATCATATTCATTCAAAAATATTAGTCTTGTCACATAGAAACTAAAATCTTATATGTAAATTTTGAAATAGATTATATATTTACTATGCTATCTCCTGATATTCTATAAATCCGAAGTACAAATTTATAAAAAAAAATAGTTATTAATGTAATTGTTGTGTTAAAATAATTCATTTTGGTCTTTGAATTGCAAATTTGCATGTAGAGCAAGTTATTTTAGTCTGAAAATTTACACAATCATTAAGATATTAATACCTTTTATATATTTGAGTAGTACAAATAAATTTATACAACATTAAAATTTAGCACTTAAAATAATGTAATATTTAGTTTGATAACATATTTTGACAAATATTAACTAGTTATACTAATTGCAAGACTGAGTAGCAGTAGTTGTTGTTGTTATTGTTATTATTATTATTATTATTATTATTATTATTATTATTATTATTATAAAATAAACAATTATAATATCTATCATAACATAAAAGATATTATAATTAATGGTGTACAATTAATAAGAGTTTCGAGAGTATATTCTAATAATCAACATATATTATATATACGAGGTTATTTATCGAATTTGTTTATGAATCGCTAACAAACTCATATACCGAACATGTTAACGAGCCCAATTATCAAACTTATTCAGGAACAAGTTCATGAGCTATGTTCACAAACTATGTTCAAGAGCACGTTAATCGATCTTGTTCGCGAGCTATCAGTCGAACTTTACCGTGATCAAGTTCAGCTCGTTTATAAATTGATCCTTAAAATCATATTCAAGATCGACTCGTTTGTTAATCGAACCGAACCGAGCTTTTTTCGATCCGAACCGTTCATGAGTGTATCATTCATTTATAGCCGCTAGCGTTGCAACCTCATTTACAATTTCTACTAGTATTTTTAAAAATATTTTCACAAAAAAAAGTTATTTTTGTAATTTTTTTTAAATACACATTATCTTTTGAAATGAGATTAGTTGAATAAGATGGAAGAAGTAATTAGATTAAGGGGTAGACCAAACAACCCTCACTCAGTTGAAATAAGTTAAGACTTGAGGGGAATGGGATTGCAGATTTTATTTTATTTTTCTTTTCTGAACCATCTTTCTCTCTTCAGACGTACATGAAATTTTATGGATTTTATAGTGAATTGTAATTGTTTTTGTTATAATATGTGATACTCAACAAGATGAGCTGGAATCCACATCAGCATCCACTTCAGCGATCACAAGTGTCAAGTAGTTGTCAAGTTTGTTAGTGACAGCCTAGAGTTCGTTAGAGTTTAGAGACTTGTATATATACTTGTTTCATTTTACTTTCTTTGTAAGCAAGTTAATTACATTGGATTCTCTCTTCTTCTACAATATATAAACACTGTTTCTTCTGGTTATTCATTGAGTATTAATGGAGTTTAGATGCAAGATTCAACTTTGTGACATGGTATCAGAGCAGGGAGACGATCACCTCTGCTTATTCGTCCGTACATTTACTTGAATCTTCATCTTCTTCGTCTGAATCCGTACGTTCTTCATCTGAATCCGTACGTTCTTCATTTACAGTTCATTTATCTGTTTTACATGATATGAATTGCATCTGTTACTGATATGTGTATCATCGTCTTCGATTTGTTTATCATCGTCTTCGATTTGACTCTCATCACCATTGATTTGATTCTCGAGCATTCATCATCTGTGTTAGCCTCGTTATTGTGAATTTTTTTTAGATCTGTTCTGTATTTCACCTTGATCTGTTCTGTATTTCACCTTGATCTGAATCTCATCTTCATAATTTGTGATCTGATTTGAAGATTGAGTATTATATGCGTAGACAAACATATTCCGCTGCTGTTTCCTCATCTCACAATCTTAATACGAATCAATCAATGGCGAATCAAACAAACACAAACACTACAAACACCACTGCTCATACCAATTCCTCTATCATCGATACTTTTCATCCATATTTTCTACAAAGTTCTGATAATCCTGGAATTGCTCTTATTACTCAACCTCTAACTGCTCAAAATTACCAACACTGGAGTCGATCTATCAAACTAGCTCTATCTGCTAAGAACAAAATAGGAATGATTGATGGTACATTGATTAAACCTGAGGCTTCTTCACCTCTATATGCATTTTGGCATAGATGCAATGATATAGTGCTCTCCTGGTTACTCAATTCTATCTCAAGTGAAATAAGAGATAGTGTTGTTTACTTTAGCACAGCTAGGTAAATTTGGGAAGATCTGACTGTTAGGTTTTCACAAAGCAATGTACCTCGAATATTTCAGTTGAAGAAAGACCTAACTGCTCTTAATCAGGGATCTATGTCTGATACAGCTTGTTTTACCAAAATGAGAACCCTAACTGATGAGCTCAATGCTTTAGCCCCAATCCCTAAGTGTGTGTGTGTGTGCAGAACTCCTGTACATGTGAGGTAAGTGCCAAGTTAGAGACATATGAGCAAATTAACAGTTTGAGTCAATTTCTGATGGGACTTAATGATACATTTACTGCCATTCGAGGTCAAATGTTAATGATGAAGCCCTTGCCTTCACTAAGTCAAGCATACTCCTTATTTCTACAAGAAGAGAACCAAAGGTCTACACCTTTGAGTACTGTACCTGAGAATGTGGCAGTGAATGTCAAATTTGCTGGTTCAAAGACAAAGTCGAATTTCAACTCTTATAAGAAGTCAAATTCAGCTGATAAGATCTGTGAGTACTGTCATAATACAGGGCACTTGCAAGATAAATGTTTCTTTCTACATGGCTATCCAGATTGGCATCGACTTCATGGCAAACCAAAACCTAAGCTTAGGTCTACTGGTAATTCAGTGAAAAATGCTGCTCAAGTTACAATTCCATCTATTGACAATGCAAACCTCTCTTGCAATGATTCTTCTAAGAGTGCATTTTCAGAAGCTCAGTGTGAGCAGTTGACTCGTATGATTCAGAACAGTATGAAGAATCTCAATCCTTGGAATTTTACTTCTCTATTGTCAGGTAAAATATGTAGTGTTTCTTTTCCTCACACTGCCTATACAGTTCAGACCAAAACTAATCAACTATGGATATTAGACTCAGGAGCTACAGACCATATAGTGTCTGATGTTTCTTTCTTGTCTAGTGCTAAACCTTTCAATGCATCTTTGCATTTACCAAATGGTACAACTGCACCTATAACTCATACTGGTGATGTTAAATTTACATCATCTCTGGTGCTGACAGAAGTCCTTTGTGTACCATCTTTTAACTGCAACCTGGTGTCTATCTCAAAACTAACTGCAGACTCTTCTGTTACTGTGCTCTTTTCCAAATTTACTTGTTTGTTTCAGGACCCTTCCCTGAAGCAGATGGTCGAGATTGGTAAAGTTGAAGCTGGTTTGTATACTCAAAGTGGTATTTCTACACAGTCTCTATCTCATAGTCATCAATGCACCAGAGTTCATCATACTCCTTCTCTTGAAGCTCAAATTTGGCATGCTAGGTTAGGTCATCCTACAACTACCATTTTGAAAAATTATCTGTAATTCCCTCTATAGATTCTTCTTTGTTTACTACCTATGACACTTGTCTTAGAGCTAAACAACATAAATCTTCATTTCCTCAACATAGCTCTTCTCAATATAAGCTGTTTGATCTCATCCATTGTGATTTGTGGGGACCTTACAAGTTTTGTACTCATGGCAAGTGTAACCGATTTCTTACTATTGTTGAAGATTATTCAAAATGTACTTGGGTTTATTTGTTATCTGATAAAACACAAGTACCATCTTTAGTTCAGAATTTTATTCATTTAATCAAAACTCAATTCAATGCCACCATCAAGACTGTTAGGTCAGATAATGGCACTGAATTTTTGAACAAAGAACTGCAGTCTTTCTTTGCTTCTTCTGGTATTATACATCAAACCTCATGCCCTTACACACCCCAACAAAATGGGATGGTTGAACGGAAACATCAACATATTCTTAATGTTGCTAGATCTTTGCTGATGCAAGCTTTTGTTCCAAAGACTCTATGGGGGAGATTGTATTCTTACAGCAGTTCATTTGATCAATCTTCTTCCTATTCCTCAACTTGATTACAAGTCTCCATATGAAATTTTATTCAACAAGACACCTGATTATCAACACTTGAAGTATTTGGTTGTCTCTGTTATATTGCAAACATTTCTAATGCTCCAGATAAGCTTGCTTTTAGAGGTTTAAAATGTGTATTTCTTGGCTATCCCTATGGTCAAAAGGGTTATCGAGTTATGGATCTTGATACTAGGAAGTGCTATACTTCAAGAGATGTGATTTTTGTTGAGAACATATATCCATTCTGCTCTGTTAATCCAGTGTCTGAAGCCTCATTGTTTCCTGTTGAAACCTCTATTTATCTAGATTCTCCTTTATCTTGTTTGAGTGAACCTGATGGTGATAGTTCCATTGCTCAGATAGTAGATTCTACTAATAATAGTACATTACCTATTGTTGAATCTGTTGTTGAATCTGTGCCTAATCAACCTCACTTACTCCCTACTGATCAGAATCCTTCCATTACATCTAACATTAACAGTCAGCCATTGTCTAAAACTATTAGACCTTTTCGAACTAAAAATCTTCCAGCCAAATACAAGGACTACAAAGGTATACCTGAAGTAGTTTCCAAAACAGATCCTACCATAAACTCTAGTGCTCTGTGCACTTATCCATTACATAACTATATCTCTTATAATGTTTTTCGACCTCCTCACCATCAGTTCTTGGCTAATGTGTCCAAGATTTCAGTTCCATATACCTACAAGCAAGATGTTGTTCGTGATCATTGGCGTAATGTTATGCTTGTTGAAGTACAGGCTCTTGAAGACAATCAAACATGGTATATAGTTCCTCGACCCTCTGATAAGAACAATGTTGAATGTAAATGGCTTTTCAAGGTCAAATATACTGCAGACGGTACTGTTGACAAGTACAAGGCTCATCTTATTGCAAAGGGATTTACCCAGACAATTGGAGTGGATTATTTTGAAAAATATGCCTTCGTGGCTAAGATGACTAATGTTCGTGTTGTTCTAGATGTTGCTATTAAGTTTAACTGGCATATACATCAAATGGATGTAAATAACGCCTTCCTTCATGGGGTACTGACTGAAGAAATTTACATGAAATTACCTCCTGGTTTTCAGTCTCTTTCTTCTGTTTCTCACAAGTTTCCACCTGGTGTTGAATTGGTTTGCAGACTCAAAAAGTCTATTTATGGTCTGAAACAGGCACCCAGGGTTTTGAATGATAAATTAGCCACTTCTCTTGTCAAGTTTGGCTTTACTCAAGTCTCGTGTGATCACAGCCTTTTCACTCTCAAGCAAGGGTTTGACATCGTAGTGGCTATTGTATACGTTGATGATATCCTTCTGACAGGCAACTCTATGCATCTAATCAACACAGTTAAGTCGTTTCTCCATTCACAATTCAAAATTAAGGATTTAGGTCCAATGAAATAATTTCTTGGTCTTGAACTTGCTCGTTCTTCAAGTGGAATCTTTCTCAATCAGAGAAAGTATGCTCTTGACATTCTCAACGATACTGGTATGGCTGGAGTTAATCCATCTCTTGTTCCGATTGAACAAAACCATAAGCTGGTTGATAATACCTCAGAGTTTCTATCTTTTGAAGATATTGCAGTGTATCGTCGATTAGTTGGTCATTTATTGTATCTTACTATAACCCGACCTGATTTGTCGTATGGAGTTCATATTCTTTCTCAATTCATTTCCACTCCTAGAGTGGATCATTTAACAGATGCCTACAAAATGGTTAAGTACATTAAAGGTACTATTGGTCAAGGGTTATTCTTTGCTCATGATTCTTCTCTGCAACTGAAGGCATTTAGTGATTCAGACTGGGGAGGGTGTGCTGAATCTCGTCGCTCTCTAACTGGATATTGTGTCATGCTGGGTAACTCTCTCATTTCCTGGAAGTGTAAGAAACAGCCTAATATTTCTCGATCCTCTACTGAGTCTGAGTATCGATCTATGGTAGACACCAGTTGTGAAGTCATGTGGCTTGTCTATCTCCTGCAAGCTCTTCACACTCCTACTCCATTACCCATTCCTCTATTTTGTGACAATAATTCAGCTCTGCACATTGCTTCTAACCCAGTGTTTCACGAACGCACCAAACACATCGAAATTGATTGTCATTTTGTGTGTGACAAACTCAAGGCTGGTTATATATCTCCTTTTCACATTTCAACTTCTCTTCAGCCTGCTAACATGTTTACTAAAGCCCTGTCATTATCTCAGCTGTCATTTATGCAGTCCAAGCTAGGAGTTACAAACATGTTTGCCACTCCTACCTTAAGGGGGGATGTTATAATATGTGATACTCAACAAGCTGAGCTGGAATCCACATCAGCATCCACTTAATTACATTTGATTCTCTCTTCTTCTACAATGTATAAACACTGTTTCTTCTGGTTATTCATTGAGTATTAATGGAGTTTAGATGCAAGATTCAACTTTGTGACAATTTTGTTACGTGCCTGTGTTTAAAATGAATGTAATTTAGAAGAAATGAAAAAAAAATTGAATGACATTAAAGCTGAATGTTTAGGGAAAAAAAAGGAATATTTAAAAAACTACCTAACTTTTTGAAACTATTTACAAAAATACGATTTTTTGGTTACAAAAATTACAAAACTGACACCGCATATGGAAAAGATTACAAATTAACTTAAAACGCAGGCAAAAAAAGATTGCAAAAAATCAATCTATGCTTCATTTCATCCTTAACAACCCATCAGTTTTAACATCAAAAATTTGAAATTACTGGTTTTACTTCCAAATCTTTTCTAATTTGTTAACATATAACTTATATCTAATAAATAGTACTCACTTCATCTTATTTTGTATGTCCTATTTGAATTTTTTATAGTTAAATTGACCGGAATTTTACTCAAATTAATTTTTTTATAATAAAAAAAATAAACAATACATTTTAAAAAATTAAATATTTTTTCAATGATATAGTTTTTATTACTTTTTTCATTTATAAATCAGATATAATTTTCGGCCATATCAAAAGTTTTTTCAGGTTCGGTCATATCAAATTGATTACAAAAACAGTCAAACAAGATACATGGAAAGAATATTGATTATTGGATAATTCTCAGTTCTCACTCCGGATGAGCGTAATTCTTACTACGTGCATATTAACTGTGGGCTCAGTTATACACAAAAATAAACGTCTGTTTACATCTCAACAGGAGGAGAAAATAGTTAGCACCTGCAAACGCCTCAGTTACAACTTGCAAGAAATCAAATACACTTTGTACAAATGTTCATTACAAATTTGTAGAATTAAATTTAGAATAAATATTATTAGTAATATTAATATTACTAGCTGATAACCCGTGCGAAGCACGGACATAGATTGAACACGAGTCGAGATTAAAAAATTAATATTAATACACTATTTAATTATGTAGTTATAAAGAATCGAATCTGAGATAAAGTTAAAAAAATTAAAGTAAATAAATCTTTATGATTATGTCAGGAATTGAACCCCTTATAGGAAATCGAACACGCGATGAAATTAAAGAATAAATTAAATAATAAATTTTGTATAATTATGTAGTTGGAAAGAATCGAACCCCGAGTTAAGTGATAACCGTCAAACCCCTTTATCGAATCCCTTATAGGAAATCGAACATGGGGTGAAATTAAATTAAATAATAAATCTTGTATAATTATGTAGTTGGAAGGGATCGAACCCCGAGCTAAGTGATAACCAAATTTGGGGTACTATTATGTACCATTAAAACATGATTTTGCACATTAATATAGAGTATAGATTACTTGTTAGCAGGGTTGTAATAATATTATTAGTAATATTAATATTATTGTTAAGTTTTAAGTTTAACACATGTACACTAAAATTAGAATAAATATATATAAATTATGAGGAAAAAAAAAGTTAAAAAACAATATCCGATTAGTAGTTCGAGTACTCATTCCGAGTACTCGCCGAGTTTCCGATTACTCATTTTTCTAGACCAAAACCGAGTTGATCCGATTTCCGATTTTTACAACATTGACTGTAGCATGATGTCAAAAGGGTAAATTAAGTAATTAACACCATCAACATTTCAATACAAGAAAGATTTTCGAAAAATGTTTATTCTAGTGGAGCTCTAACGGCTGTAGAACCATCCAAGGGCTGTGGCAAACAAGTAAGAAGCAATATACACTTGTTCAGTACTGAATCTAATCTATACAAATACCATTATTGCGGTTACAGTTTCTAAATTTAATCCTCGAAAAAGAAATCAATCAACAACTAGTCCAAAGAATTTACGTACAAGGTAAGAAGAAACATTTTGCCAGGCAAATAGAAAAAAAAACATATAGGGGCTGCACAATCAACTCGAAATATACATAAATTACACGGGAAAGAGGCGTTTTCGCAATGCAACTCACACCTGCAGTTCAACAGTCTCTTTGAATCACTGATGGAGAAGGTGGTTTCATGATTCCATCTATTATATTTGTATTGTGTTTTTCTTCTACCACTGTAATTTGGCTATGATATTCGTTTGAAAATCTGCTTGGACTTGGAGAGTTTGCTTTCGAAATGTTGGTCGGAGAGGTGCTATTCCCGAAAGGAGAATTTGAGCCTGATTTAACATGATAACCTCCTCCATCTTCACGGGGTAAAGGAGACATTGGTAACTGGGTATTTTCATCTCCTTTCTTCTTGTAAAACTTTTCCTCTACTATGTCATAAGCGTTACCTGTTCGAACTTCCTGAGCAAGTGTACACCAGCAGCAGAAAAGCCACAATGCACAATCGGCAACAGCTGGTTTACCCCAACAGAAATTGTACGGTGGCAAATTGAATCTCTTCCTCATTTGAATCCTCCAAAAGCCACCATAGAGTAAACCAAATACACAAAGAAAAACTCCGGTAAGCCCCAATATCTCCCTGACAACTTCATCATTGATATTGACAGCAGCCAGATTGAATATCCAAAATGGAGCCAGACAGAAGAGAAGAAAAGTCGCGATATGAACATACATATTACCAAATCCAAGCCTCTCCATATTCCAACCAAAAACACAGAAACTACAGAACAGAGATAGATATGCTATAGAAATATCTTCCCAAATATCAAATATACCACCACTCCACGTGGGTCTTTCTTCGTGAGCTCTGGGTGCAAATGATTTTATCTTTTCTAACGTTGTTGGTCTCAGCTGGCTTGTCCCGCTAATGTCAGAAGAATTGTTCTGCAGTTGTTGAGCTTCTTCATCCAGTTCATAATGGTAGTCCTTTCCAAGGGGGCTAATGATGGAGTAAATACCAGCAATTGCAGGGCAACCAATTGCAAAGGAAATAGTTATTCCAACCCCTAGGGCAGGCCTTTCTGATCTCTTGTATCCCACATTCAGACCACACAACGCATATTGTGCAAAACAATTAAGGTTGAGTAGAAATATAACAACCATCATATGCACCCATTCATGAGGTTTATAAGTCCCATCCTTGCTGTAAATTTTCCTCAATTTGGAAATATCTTCTGACCTCCATCTCAAGAGAAGTACAAGGTGGTACAATCGTTGTGGATGTTGGTACAGACACATGAGGGTGAACAATGCATTGAGGATCTGGTTATTAACTTCAAACCAAGCATTTCTCTGGGTTTTTTTAGGCAGGGCACTGTTCAACATTCCAGTCATGACGAAAAATAGAATTGCACCAGACACAGCAACACAAATAATCCACAATAAAAGAACCATATTCATCGGATTCCTTATCCATTCTTTGCAAATTTTCTTAAGGCTGTTCCATTCAATTTTCTTACTAAAAACTCTACTTAAGCGTTCTCGAACAGCACGACTTCTGGAACAAGGAACATTACGCGAAAATTCATCTCGCTGTGTTACAAGCCTCTGAAATTTGAGAGATGGAGACTGTAAAGCACCAAAGGTGGAGAAAAACATTTTGTTGGCATGTGCACTTAAGCTACCGTCAGACAGACTTGGAGGGTCATCATTGCTAAGCAGCTCTCTTCTAGATGTTGCGATTTGTAGGTTGACAGCCCTCTTGACTTTAACACCATCAGCTTCATCCGCTCCTCCCATGTGTTCATCGTTATCAGTTGAAACCATTCTACTATTCTTCCCTTAACTTTTCCTTAGGATCCAAAAAACACTTTTTAGATTCCCAAATTAAAAATATCCAGTAATGGAAAGCTAACTGAAACCCCTCCTCCCTTCATGAACCAAGCGGGAGACTAATTTGCGATTAGCTACAAGAAAATTCCGAAAACACCAGTAAATTATAGATTACCGAGCACTTTGTATTATATTATGTATACCCAAAACAATTGGTCATTTGAAAACATTCAAAGATTACTGTCTACTGACACTCAAATTCTCAACCTGGAACCTTAATTCTCAGTCTAAGTGTCAATTACCAACTAGATAAATCCAGAAAACAAAAAAGATACAAAACAGTTGCACATAATTACAGATACTACACCGGTTAACAATCAGATCTTTGAACAGAAAAAAACACAGTGCAAAAGCAGAGTATTTCAAGAACTTGCAAAAAGCAGACAGAAGAACATATTCCAAAAAGAAAATGAAGTAAAATTCAACATAAAATGAATATACAATAACAGTTGATAATTACTGATATGAGATGATGATTATACCTGTAGAAGAGATAAAAAAAAAAATATGTGTTTTGAGGCCACCAGTAGGTTTGTATTGTTGCAGAGAAGCAAAGGGGTTGAGATTATTATTTTTAAGGGAGTGTTCGATCGGTCAAATTATTTAAATGGAAAGCAAGCAAGCTGTTAATGAGAGTTTTTATTCTTTCTGTCAGTGCTGTGGTGTTTGCTACAGATTTAAAGAAAAGTCAACATAGAAGGTAGAAGAAAGGTCCATGGAAACCTGTCAAAGTACATGGAACACGAACGGCTTCATAATGGTAAATTCATTTTTTTGGTGTACAAACTTGTCCAAATTCGTCAATTAAATGTAGAAATTTATTAAATGAATGTTTAAATTTAAATAATTATATCTCAGTATATTTACATGTTTAAAAGTAAAATTTTCTTTATTATTTGTAAAAAAAAATCATGTTATTTACATTAATTGTAAAACAGAAAATTTAAAAGTTAATGTATTAAAATGTATCTTAAAATTTTTACAGGGAAACAGTCAAATTTACAAAATTTGGATTATTTTACGTTCTATGTTTTATCAACGGTAGATTAATTTATTTGGCATGTAAATTTATCACTTTTTTTATCAAATTAAGTGTGTGAACATATAAAATGGCAAAACTTGTTAAGTACTATTAACAAACTAGTGATTATTTATTTGCTTAACTTTTTTATGCAATATGTTTTATTATCATTATAATATATGAAATAAAAATCGATAAAGAGAAATTAGAAGTCTAACATGTTGAACTTATTCTTTGTACAAAATAATTGTTAATATTTTATCAAATTGTTTTGATTAATTTGACTTAAAAGATATTATTTCTTATTTTAAATTAGTTAATATAAATAATACACAAAAAAGAAGTTTTTAATCAAAAAGGCAGCGGTAAACTAAATTACATAGGGTCAGTGGCCTAAATACCCACTTTTTATTATTTCATAACCAAAATGCCCATCATGCGTGCAAAAAAACCCACCACATACGTCACTGGCATGGACGTATGTGGTGATGCGCCAATGCAAAACACTCATCTACAACACACGCTAATATCATGGGAGTGTCGTCCACTACACATGTTACACACATGGGCGCAACACAGGTCACGTATGTGGGGACACGCCTCACGCAAAGGCGCATGCCAACGCGAGTTTTGGCGATCATGGAGGTGATTCCGGCGATTTTCGACCAAAATAAACAAAAGCTTCATTCGTTCAATTCTGTTGTTTTTCGTGTATATTTTCTATACCATTCGAATCGTCTTTCGAAGATCTACACATCCATACCATTTTCATATCATTTGTTTCGCCGAATTGTAAACCCCTAAATTGAAGATTGTAAAAGCGAAGCTTTTCTGGCAAGATTCATACAAGCCCCTGCGGGGCCAAATTCCTCAAAACCAATTAAGCAAAATAAAGAGGAAGATGTGCTGATTGTTTTGGTATAGTCAGAAGGGGTGGAGGTGGCCGGACGGGGACGGAAGAGGCGGAGAGGTGGAGAAAGAGGAGAGAAATGAGAGACATGCGTGAGAAAGATGGTGAACTGTGGAGAGAAAGATGGTGAACCATGGAGAGGGGTTGCGCCGTTTCCAACGGCGTGATCCGTGGATATTTTGGACAATGTTTTGAAAAATTGATATTTTGGTAAGTGGGTAGTAAAAAATAGGTATTTTGGGCAATTTTTCAAATTAAATTATATATTATACCATTCTGCTTATTATAATTTAATATAGTTTTCATGATAAAATATATCTATTTAGAATTATAAATTTATAACAATAAAATTAAAACTACTCTATAATTTAAATTCTAATAAAAATGATATTTAATGCCATGTATTAATTTAAAATTATCAATTTATAAGAATATGTAAATAATATTTTTTTGGCCTAAATTTTTCTTCCGAAAAAGAAAAATTTTAAGATACATTTTTTAACACATTAACTTTTAAGATTTCCTTTTTACAATTAATGTAGATGGTATAACTTTTTTTTACAAATAACAAAAAACATGTTAACTTTAAACATTAAGTAACGTGTGAATATACTGAATTATAATTATTGAACAAGTTTAAACACTCAATTGATCATTTAATAAGTTCCTCAATTTACCGTTCATAATTCATAAATTAGGTCAATAAATTAAAAAATTATTGTTATTATCAGTTTAAAATTAAAATTAACTATTATTTTCATATTTCTAAATTAAAAAAAACATTTTCTTATAATACGTAACTTTAGAATAATAATGTAGACTAGAGTAATGACTAATTTGTTACTTAAATATCAAAATTATCAAATTTAATTATTATGCCGTCTGTTTCTCTTTTTATTCATTGAAATTGTAGTTTAGAAGAAATGTTTCTCACATTATCTTCTTGAAAAAAGGCCCCCAATATCACAATTTTAAGCTAAATGGCCCCCAATATCACAATTCAAAAATTTGGCCCCAAATATCACTCCAAAACACACTTTCGTCTAGCATTTTTTTTTTTATAAACGCTAATGCGTCTAGCATCTTCCCTACATATAATTTTTTTAATACAACAACACACTGTATAGTCTAGCGTTTGTGGGGGGGGGAACGTGAGATTATGTGGTGTTTTGGGGGGGAAACGCCACATTATGCTGCGTTTTAGGTATTTTTAGTTTTTTTTTTTTTTTGTATTTTTTCAGGGGTTCAACAATTAACTTTTTGGGTTCAATGTTTCCATTTTGGGTTTTAGAAATATTCAGAACGACGAATAAACCGTATACGAATTTAGGGTTTAGGGTTGTTTACAACCCTAAACCCTAACTTATCCTGATTTTAAACGCGTAGCGTTTAAAAATCAAGACGCCGGACTCAATTTTTTAATTAAAATTTCTAAATTTTATCTGTATTTCCTCCGGTTTCAACGGTTAACCTTTGGGGTTCAATGTTTCCATTTTGGGTTTTAGAAATATTCGGAACGACGAATAAACCGTATACGAACTTAGGGTTTAGGGTTTGGGGTTTAGGGTTGTTTACAACCCTAAACCCTAGACCCTAAACCCTAACTTATCCTGATTTTTAAACGCGTAGCGTTTAAAAATCAGGACGCCGGATTCAATTTTTTAATTAAAATTTTAAAATTAAAAAGAAAGTAATTTTAACTAAATTTAGGGGTTCAACAATTATTTTTTGGGGTTCAACAGTTCCATTTTGGGTTTAGAATATATTTAGGAGAAAACAAGAAAAAAAAAACAAAAAAAATAAAATTAAGAACATCCAAAACGCTACAAGAAGTGGCGTTTCAAGCTTCTAACCAAAGATAATAAAGCGTTTTATGCTAGAAACCAAAAATCAAGTAGCGTTTTGGCTTTTTTTTTAAAAAAAAAACAAGCATGAGACGCTACTTTAAGTTGGGGTGAAGTGCCAAAATGGCACAATTTGAGAGAAAAATGCCCAAAATAGCACTTTCTGGGAAGTGTACCCGCGCCTGGCACTTTGATAACGCATATAAGACTTGCGTTAGGGGGTAACGCATGTCATACATGCGTTACTCGTTCATTTTACACAATACTCAGCTGAAAAAACGACATTAACGCAACAAACACATGCGTCTGAGGTGTAACGCATGTGTGTCATGCGTTACAGGGGTAACGCATCACGCAAATGCGTTACACCCCAGACGCATGTGTTTGTTGCGTTAATGTCGTTTTTTTCGGCTGGAGGTATACAAATGAACGAGTAATGCATGTACAACATGCGTTACCCCCCTAACGCAAGTCTTATATGCGTTATCAAAGTGTCAGGCGCGGGTACACTTTCCAGAAAGTGCTATTTTGGACATCCAACCCCCATTTTTGTGCCATTTTGGGCATTTTCTCTTTAAGTTGTGTCCTCCCCCAACACCACTTAAAGTAGCGTTTTGCTCCCTTCCCCTGCCAGAAACGCTAGACGCTTTAGCGTTTTAAAAAATAAAAATAAAAATCCAAAACGCTACACGCCAATGTGTTTTGGAGTGATATTTGGGGCCAAGTTTTTGAGCTGTGATATTTGGGACCATTTGTTTTTAAATTGTGACATTGAGGGCCAACACCCTATCTTCTTCCTAACGAAATAACAAAGAAAGCAAAGAAACGTTCTATACTTTTTATATTTAAATTTCTTTACCCCAGTAAACAAAATTTTGAACCAGTGTCAGCATAGAATTAGTATCCACATACATTGTTCAGCTATTTAACAAAAAGACTGTTGCTACGATATGCAATATGCGATGATAAATGTTTAACTCATAGCAGATAACTGAATGCAATATGCGATGATAAATGTCTGAACTACAACATGTGATGATAAAATGTCTAACTCATCAAAGGTATAACTGAATAGATTCTACTCCCTCCGTCCCATTTTTATTGTCCATCTATCAAAATCCACCTTTTATTCAATCATGTCAATTAAACTCATAGTTACCAAATAATTGTATTGCTTTTTATAAAAATTAACATAATTAACACATAATATGCCTTATTAATTAAATGTGGACAATTATTTTGGGACAAAGAAAACAGGAAACAGTGGACAATAAAAGTGGGACAGAGGGAGTATTCTGGTTCAAACCCTATCTCCATCAAAACAAAGATAAAAAGTTGAGTACAACTAACAAGTGTACTCGTGAAAGAATACGAGGATCTCGTAAATTACATCTGCACACTAATCTTATCAGAAGAACCAATACAAATACAGACACGTTTTCTTATTTTATATCTTATCGTTTTAAAACTCGGAAACAACAAATCAGTAACAAGCACTCTCACCCATCAACAACAAAATAGTCATAAATGTGCGATTTAAATAGATAGCCACACAAATAATGAAATATCAAAAGCAATTCTTATAAAATTGCAGATCATACATTGTTAATTACAAACAAATTCAGGTCAGATCATCCTCCTCCATCTCCTTGGCCTTCAAGGATTCCTTCACTCTCAAAAGGAGTGTTGTCTTCCAAGCATCCTGCAAAAAGTGAAACCAAACTTTTTATGCTTCTTAAAGTTACAATCAAGATCAATAAATTAAATCTAATCGGCAACCTACACGTGACATCAAGTTCACCAATACAAAACCTCTCGTTTTTCTCTTATATGCACTCTGTACCCAGACTTATTAGAACCAACCGTATCCATCCATGACTAGTTAACTATAATCATTGTCTGCCAAAATCTGTTTATTAATGCTAAGTTTTAAAATTAAAAATTTATATGTTTTTTAATTAATAAAATAACATCGAGGTCCTGTAGCTTAGTTGGTTATCAACCAGGTGTCATGATTTCAAACCTCATTGGGAGTTGGGACCTATTCTTTTCCCCTGTTTTAAACATATTTAAGACAAAATTTAAATTTCGTTTTGATTTCGGATTACAAACATTTTACAAGTATGACTAGTTAATCTTGTGCCAAAGTTGTATGGCTAGAGACAAACCACACTAATACTAGGCAGGAACAAAAAGAATGCCTGACCGAATTGGGCTACAACTTGCCAAGAAGTTAAAACTGCTGTAGATTTGAAAGTCAGTACTGTCTAAATTAGACCTCTTCTGTTCTGCCCAATGGGTCAAACCCACATTGCAACTCATCTCTAGTTCTAGAAAGAAGTAATACTCACATATCTATATCTATATCTATATCTATATATAATAAATTTCTGCATAACACATTCCTTAGGTACGTGTTAGAATCTGTGAATATGCGGAAATTATAGAGATAGAAGAGGGAGATCAGTTGGGTAGAAGTTTATAGATATGAATTATATTCATACTTCTCCAAAAATTACAATGAGGCAATGCCTCTATTTAAGGACTGAAATGGTGTGCTATTTAACCCACCAACTACGACTACTCTGCTGTTACAGTAGTCAACTAGCTACAGTACTATTCACCATGCTGTCATGGATGATGATATAGCTGCTGATATATTTAACCCATTACAATATTTGACACGCCCCCTCACTCGAAATCCCATCTTGGGATGAAATACCTATATTGGGATTGAAGAGTGGAACACTTAGGAGCTCTTGAGCGTAACCTAGGTATTCAACTTGACCCATCTCTAGGAATTGAAGACCCACCTTAGGATTGATCCATCTTGAAATTTACTCACTCATCTTGGAGTTAACGATCCATCTTGAGATTGCTCATCTTGGGATTTACCTATCTTGGGATTAATTATCTGAGAATTTTGGGTATATCGGGACTCGACTTTGCGACCACGCGATACATTTTAGACTATGTCAAATAATAGAAAGTGCTGCTTTTCAGCACAACGGTGGATGACCACCAATCAGTCCTTGAACTGATTATTTTGAAGAAACTGAGATTCGACTTTGTGATCACTCGGTATTAACAAGCCTATGTCTGAACACAGGAGGAATCTGCATCTGTCATCCCTTGAACTATAAGCAACTGGAACCGTATTTGGTAGACTGCATCCCTTAAGGTCGTCCATGGTCCTTCTGCTTCTTTTACAAGAATGAAATGCAAGATATAGCAGTGAACTGTGTGTATGTATTTGTATACATACTACTACTTCTGCTGCTTTGTCATTTGTGGCAGTGAACTGTGTGTACATCTGTATATACACTACTTCTGCTGCTTTGTCATTTGTGGCAGTGAACTGTGTGTACATCTGTATATACACTACTTCTGCTGCTTTATCATTTGTGGCAGTGAACTGTGTGTACATCTGTATATACACTACTTCTGCTGCTTCGTTGGAATAACGCCCCCTGAACTATTTAATTGCAGCATCGTAAAAAATTGGAGAGATACCGTAATATCAGCCCACTTGTTAGCAGCCCACCAAGCACTCAAACTCTCAGTCCAGATCTTTTTTATTCAGTCCACTTCTTAAATTGATGTAGCCCACCATATTTACCAAATAACAAATCCACTGGTTTTATTTTAAATATTATTGTGAATATTACACTTCAGCCCCTGGACTGTTTAATTTCTACATTACAATTCCCGAAGTTTTCAAAGTTTCACTTTGATCCTTTTACTTGCATAAATGGAAAGAGAAAGTAGTTCACCGATTCAAACAATTTTGAGCGGCTCAAACTATTTATCTTGGTCACAAGCTATGCGTAGCTTTCTCAAGGGAAAACATCTTTGGAGGTACGTTAACGAGGATTTCACTATTCCTACCAAGGAGAAGGATGAAACTGATTCACAATTGAAAGATCACATTGAAGAATGGGATGTCAAAAATCAAGTTATTACATATTTTAGAAACTCTTCCGTTTCAAAAATTAATTTACAATTTGGAAATTTTGACACCGCAAAAGAAATCTGGGATCTTTTGCAATCTCGGTACACTACATCCGATCTTTCTCATCAATATCAGATTATACATTCTCTCAGTAAGCAGATACAAGCACCTGGTCAATCTGTCGCTGATTTTCTATCTCAAATACAAGCACTTTGGGATCAACTGACTTTGTCTGAACCAAAGTGGAAAAACACAGAAGATGCCGCACTTTATCACACATACCGTGATCAACTCAGGATTTTGAACCAGTTAGAGCTGCTCTTCTCCATCGCATTCCGCTACCCTCTTTGGAGAGTGCTTTAACCGAACTTAATTCTGAAGAAACTCGACTTGGCATCGGCAAAATTATTCCCAAGACTGATACCGTCCTAGCGGTACCTCTAGTACCCACTTATGACTAGGGATGGGCATTCGTCCCGGCCTGCCTGATCCCGATCCGATCCCCGCACCGAACGGGGCGGGGATTCGGGGATTTTTTCGGGGATGGGCCGGGGAGCGGGGACAATTTTCAAAAAAAATCGGGGAGCGGGCCGGGGCCGGGTTTTTATGTGTCCCCGGCCCGATCCCCGACCCCCACCCCGATTTTCAATCCCGACTCGATTTCACCACTTTAATATTTACATACATACATACATATACATATATATATATATTATATAGGCCTTTGCTCCATAAAGAACACTCTTATATAACAAACAATAAAGAACACTATAAAATCATTTATTCCAATAGATCCATTGGCCCCGCCAGGGGCACCCAATACAAAAAGTTCTTATTTTTTTAGGCTCTATCCATCTAGAAAAAAAAATTTTGAAAATTTACTGTTCATCGATGACGTCACTGATGACGTCATCATGACGTCATCGATGAACAGTAAATTTTCAAAAAAAAATTTTTTTTTTTGCTGGATGGATAGAGCCTAAAAAAAATAAGAACTTTTTGTATTGGGTGGCCCCGCCAGGGGCAATGGATCTATTAGATATGAGGTGTTCTTTGTTGTTTGTTATATAAGGTGTTTGCTATGGAGTCCAACCCATATTATATATATATATATTAATAATCAGATATTAATATAAACGAATTTCCAATACTTCATATTGGAAACAAAATGATGTTTTCATTTTATATGTTTGTCTTTCTAATAGTTAAATAACTTCATTAACATGTTATTTATAATTATTTCTTTAAATAATATTTTTTTATCTTAATTTAGTTTAATTTAGTATATTTGAGCTCACTAGTTAATGTTTAAGATTATTTAATATTATTTTTTGTTTTAAATAAAATTCCCCGATTCCCCGCGGGTCGAGTTTGGATCGGATTCGACAAAATCCATATCCATATCCATTTAAATTTGTCGGTTCGGATTCGGATCGGATCATTGTCGGATTATTAATAGTCTGATCCATATCCAATCCATTAGGATTTTGGATTATCGGATCGGACCTCCGAATCCATTTAAATTTAAAATAAAAATTAAAAATTAATATACCAAATAGTAAAATAACAAAATAAAATAAAACCAAAAAATCTTTAAAAAATAGCAAAAAAATTCCCAAAATATAATATTCAAGATTTAATAATAAAATTTGAATTTAAGTATATGTGATTTGTATATATATTATAACTATTAACATAAATTTAACTAATAAATAAATATGAACAAATAACTTAGAATGTACATATTCATTCGTTTGAATCTAATGAAATAATGGTATATACAAAATATGAAAATCTAATGAAATTACAGTGCACATGAAATATGAAGAAAATACTTGAATGAAAAATAAAATAATAAATCCCAGAGAAGTAGATTAATTTGATTATATATATTTAAATTTATATTATCTTATATATTATATTAAAATTATATATAAATAATTATAAATGGTCGGGTCGGGTTTTTATTGGATCGGATAAACTAAAATCCATATCCGATCCATTATACATCGGATCTTTATCGGATCGGATTATTATGGGATCAGATTCTTTTTTATAGAATCCATATCCACTTATTAAGGCTCGGATCGGACCGGATCGGATATCCGATCCATTGACAAGCCTAGACCAACACAGTAACAGACTAGCAGCAAAGTGACTCAACTATACCCATTTTTAGCATCTTCCCTTTTTCTCTCCTTAAAAACACATGTGTATACGCATATATACATACAATTATTTATAAGAAAAATAAAACTTCACAGAACTGAAAAATGATACCACTGTTGGAATCGGGGGAATGAGGCGAACAAGGATGTGTTCTACAACTTCGCCGGAAAAGCACCGGAGGACACCACACGCGCCGGCGCGTGGGCGCGTCTGGTGCCTTTAGGTGGCGCGTGACAGCGTGACGAGGTGAATTTCCAGTTTGTTCGTCTCTGCAGTCTCCTCGTTCAGTGCTCTTCGCAGTGGTATATTTGCTTTCTTGTTTTGATAGTGTTCGAATTTTTTGAATTCTTTGGCAGCTCGTTTTTTTTTCTGCACTATCGATTTCTTCTGCAACTCTTCCCTAGGATATAACCTGCTCTGAATTTTACCAGTGAGTCTCTCCTTAGAAAGCTCAACACTGGTATGTATGGTTTCTGATTTTGATTTTGTGTTTAGGCTGAAATATTATGAACCGGGTATGGGCAGCTTGTGTTTCCCTTAAGAAACAACAAAGCTTCAACTGATAAAAAAAAAACTCCCCTCTACTGTCTAACCTGCTTTGATACCATGTTAGAATCTGTGAATATGCGAAAATTATAGAGATAGAAGAGGGAGATCAGTTGGGTAGAAGTTTATAGATATGAATTATATTCATACTTCTCCAAAAATTACAATGAGGCAATGCCTCTATTTATGGACTGAAATGGTGTGCTATTTAACCCACCAACTACGACTACTCTGATGTTATAGTAGTCAACTAGCTACAGTACTATTCACCATGCTATCATGGATGATGATATAGCTGCCGATATATTTGACCCTTTACAATATTTGACAGTACGGTATCCAGATTTAGGTATGGATAAGATTTTTAACTTCAAATTGACCCAATGGATCATCCATTTTCAAGTTCTGTATCCATATTTAGGTTTGGAAAAGATCCATATACTGATTTGACCCATCTTCAATTATAGTAACTTTGCATTTCAATTTTAAATATCATTAATATGATTTATATTAATTATGGTAAGTCTATTATTAAGTTTTGGTAAGTTCAATGAGACAAATTATCTCACACCATATATAATAAATATTTAACTAAATTATATTTTAAACAATTTATTATAACATATAAAAACAACGCATTTATTGTATTAATGTCAATTCTTTCAGAATTATAATATTCAATTTTACATGTAAGATTATTTAATTTATTTATGGTATTAATATTATATAATTTTTAAAAATATTTTTGTGCGCAGCACGGGCAATAATCTAGGTAAAGCTTCTATAACTAGGGGTTATATGCATTTCTTTCAAGCTGAGAACAAATTTGTAACATCGATTATGACTATTCTTTGTTACCCTCATTCCAGGAATTGCATTCCGAAACACATAAATTTGCCCCTACTGTCTTGTCTGTATATTATACCCCAAGTCCCCAACTAAAGCATCAGGTCAAATTATCTAATTTTCACAAATGCTCATCATTGTTATCATGAAGACGACTAGTCACCTTGAAGGTAGTTGAGCGTCGAGGCTTTTCGAAGCTCGACTTGGCACGGTGATAACCACCCGAAGGCAGTGTTGTTAAAGGCGCGCTTAATTGCGCGATTAATGGCGCTTCGCGCTTAGGCGCAAGGTATGCGATTCAAAATTGTGCGATTTAGTGCGATTCTGAAATAGTCCAAAAAGCGCTCATGAAGCGCGATTAAGCGCAAAAGGCGCTAAAAAGCGCTAAAAAAGCGCTAAGAAGCGCAAAAAGCGCTCAGATTAGCAAAAGATAAAAATTCCACTTAAAAAGAAAGGTAAAGGAAAAAACCCCTCTTTAGTGTTTCACACAAATGCAACTTATGGAGCATCTTCTTCAAGTCTAATAAATAAATATGATGAGGAGAAAGAGCAAGAATTTAAGGGGCCGGAGATTGAAGTAAAAGATTCTGAAGCCCTGGATTATTGAATATTATTGTTTAATACTACATTATTGACATATTTATCATCTTATATATGTGTCCTATAATTTTTGAGTGTTTAGGATATGTCAAGTATTATTTTCTTGCTAAATTTGTGAATAATTTTTTTCGGTCAAAAAGCGCGCGATTAATGGCGCTTCGCGAGTCACGCTTCAAAATCAGGTCTTGCGCTTTTTTAGAAATAGCGCCTTAAACAACACTGCCCGAAGGCCAACTTGGCTCCTCGATAACCATGATTATGGTGTATCGTCGCCTCATCCAACCAATGACTATACACAAGGAGATGGAGATGAACAGAATATTTAGATGGATGACTTTACTTGATTTTTGTCATTACTTATGTTTTTATCTGCTTGCACATGTTTGATATTTGGTATTTGGATTTCATTATGTAGCAACTTTGCTTAATTTAAACTTAGTTTATTATCACTTTTACTTTAAATTGTGAACTTGATGTGTTTGGTTATTTTATAACTAAATCTAGTAAAAATATGCATATGAAGCCTGAAGGACTTGTCGACTTTTTACGACTAGTCTGGCAACTTGTCGACTAGTCTTCTTGAAGGTACTCGAGTGTCAAGGCTCGACTTGGCGACTTGGCACCATGATAACCAAGTAGCAAACATAAGTTAATATTCAGTTTCGGAGCGAGACTGCAAAATCCATAAAGAGGTATTATTCCATTCTTTCGCTTTGATTTCCTGTCTTCTCACAACTATTTAGTCACATGCTACTGCTCAGTGCTAAAATGGATGTCCCTAACATGTTCATTGCTCTAGCATTACTCATCTCTCAAGTACTTAAGATTGTATGAAGAGTTGTTAACAAAATACGATCTAGAATTCCAACAGATGTAAATGACTGAGAAATCCCAAGAACTCATTCATTCATATAATTTACTCAAATCACGAACTAATCTGAATATGATAATCTGCTCAACATACCAGTTTGGTCATGCTATCAAATTCCTTGACTGCATCAGTAAACTTAGCGACATCTTCTTCATCAACAGAGGCAGCCAAATCCTGTTCAACAATGGTTGTTGGCATGATAAGCAAAATAAACTTGTCCCATAGAAGCAAGATGCTTAAAAATTAAAGAAGATAATAAATGTTCACTGGTGAAAAAGGAAATGTTCATGAACAAGTGCGACTGTAGAGAATTTTTCTAAAATAACACTGTCAAATTTTATTTACGATGCTAGATAATGATAATCGCCTGAGGAGGGGATGGTGATCTAATGTTTGATCCAAATCATATGGTACTTTTGAAACCCATAACTTACCGCCAGCAATTTATATTCTCGTGTTCCAGAAAAGGTAGGGTCCAGTTCCTGAAAAAGCAAACACACTTAATATTTTGACCTTCTGGATATGCAAGTAAAACAGTCTTGAGTAGTTACCTCATATCGCTCCAAAGCATTAGAAATTGCAACAACATCATTTTTGCAAAGCTGGCAAATGCCAGCATTAAGAAGATGACCTCTAACTCCATATTTCAACAAGTTGTTGTTGAGTGACTGCCGTGCTATGTCCTCGTATATATCAATGGCTCTTTGGTAGCTGGATTTTGTTCGTAATACTATTAGATTCCCATGTATGAAGTTTTTGCCAGTATAAACACTTTTATATAAACAAAATACTCCTAAAAGTAAAATGATACAGCACACTGCAGGAATTAATTGTCTAAACATCCTATGCACAATTATTTAATGCAATAATAAGAAAGATGATTGACGAGTTGAATTTATCAAAGGTCATGTGTCCTTAAAATAATGTATAAGAAACTTACTGCTCAAGCTGAGCAGCAAATTGAGCAATTTTCTGTTTGCACTGGTTTGCAGAAGATGATACATCCTCGCTTTGAAAAAGATCAGCTGCTTTATCATAATAATGCATAGCCTGTTCCAAATTTTGCTCTTGCTCACATAATTCAGCAATTTCCTGCATGTACCAGATGTATGATACAGATATAAAATATAAATTTTGAATCTGGCATGATGCAAAGGCTGCTTCCTAAATTTTAACTAGCACAGCATGGACTTTGAAGCCCAAAAAACAGTGGTAAAAGTATACACAGTACCATGTAGAGAAAGCTTAACTACAGGATACCGCACCGGTGCAAAATAGAATTCAGATTTAATCACAGTATATATAAATAAATAATAAAGCAACTTCTTCAATGGTCCTTGATGTATGAAGATATAAAATTGTATTAAAGCGATGATACCTTATAATATCTTGCTGACATGCTGAGCCTTCCAATCTCCATAAACAAATTTACGGATTGTTCTAGACAAGTTATGGCTTCTGCAGAGCTTTTAATATGTTAGCAAAAATTGCAGGTAAATATAACAAAGGATAAACATTATTACATCATTCGAAACAAAGGAAATAAAAGATAAAATCAAGAATCACTACAGTTACAATCAATAGGAACAAAAGATAATAACCATTGCCTCCAGGCAATCTCTTCCACCGGACAAAACATAATTTTAAGTAGAACCTTATATAAGATAAGTATCAAATAGAGCTCACACCCATCGGACGACTAAGAGGCACATATAAAAGAAAATATACAATCAGAAATTATAAATTTGATAGAAACTAAAATAAGCACAACAAGTAGAAATAAAGAAAGATGAATCCACACTGTGAAAGACATCTACAAATTACCAAATACATTTCAATTATATGCAGATTATGACTTGAAGCTGTAGAAGAAAAAGATAACAGAACAATTGGGTGAACTAATAAACTCTGAAGTTTTAAAATGTGCACACTAAGAAGTGAAAAGCAAGGAGACAAGGACTAATACCAAACAGCTTATCCAAAAGTAAAAGGTACATACTTCTATTTACAAACATAAGCACAAAAAAAGAGGCAAAAAAAAGTTAAATTACATAGTACTACAAAGAAACTAGAAAAACTTCTACAATTATACAACTCCCCCAATATCCGAAATAAAGAGCTACAAACATAATACATGCACCTATATTGAAAGAAATGAAAAGATTATGGGCATATATATACATAAGTAAAATTCCAGATTCACTTGAATGCATTACTTTGTACAAGTTTGAATCCAGATAATCAATTTTTTGGGGGGATCCAGAGCTAGCATTAGGCCACTTAAGAAATATCTACGTTCAGTTGCAGTACGATCTACAAAGAAAAATGTGTGCTTCATGGTATAAATTACCAGGATGAAGCATATGAAAGATATCTTAGTGCAAAATTGAAAGCTATGTGAATGCTTTGAATGTAGATTAAGAATTGATTAGTCAATAAACTATTGATATGAATTTTCATGAAGAGGTATAAATAATATTGATGAACAAAATGTGAAGCTTAAAGCTAGGATCAAACTATCTTTCATATAGAAACGATAAACAAGAAGATAAAAATTCTACGTTAGAGCTCCAACAAAAATTATCAATTAGACTACAATATAATCGTAGTAATAGCTGATAACTGCAAGTTTGCAAGCATGCAGTAAAATCATACAAAAGGTTATAATCTTCATACCTTTAATATTACTCTTCTTATAGCAATGGGCAGCATCAGCATAAGAACCAGCAGCCTCATGTTTGCTATCCAGCTATATGCAAAACATTGACAGGTAAAATCAGCTATTAAGCAAAATATAGAGAAACTCGTGAAGATGATCTATAAAGTAAAAAGAAAATACATAAATAATTAAACACATGCCTTTATATGACACTGTGCCAGCTTGACAAACACGGCTCCAGCTTGATCCCCTGTGAACCACAGGTTATGCAAATAAGTTCTGAATGATTTTACTGCTTAGCAATCTTCACATAGCATGTAAGAAATATCCTACTTAACAAACCAAAGTAGTTGAGTAATTGGTGTATTGGGTTCGGTTAGGAACTAGGAAAAAACTGGCATCAGTACGAAAACTTAAAAACAACTTGAATTAATATAAGATTCCGGAAACAACATATAGACAACTGAATAAACTTTAGGTAAACAGTAGTCTTTATAATTTGCTATAGACGAAAACTCAAACATCTCCACGGACCACAATTAGTTACCACAAATATTAAGATTTAAGAACAACTTAAATAGACACTTCATTAAATTCTTTATTCAAGGTTTGGGCGAGGTTGTGACTAACATTTATGGTCTATTCATCGAAACACGATCATTCCGTACCAAATATTTACAGCAGTAGTTGATTTTAAACTACTCTAAATAATACTTCTAAAAGAAATGTAACAGAGATACAATCACCATCGAAATCCTACACAACATAACAACTCACGCAATCAAAAATCATCGATTGCAACCGCAACCACAACATAAAATCAATCAAAAATCATCGATTGCAACCGCAACCACAACATAAAATCCATCAAACTGAATTACAAACCAACACAATCAGCCCTAAATCAGATGAAAACCAATCACGTAAAACACAAAAAATGCAAATAATCAGATCAATGATAGCATCAAAATAGAAAATCAATCGCAACTAAAAGTGCGTGTGTGTATATATGTATGTATAGTTGTACATGATTTGGCGAGTTTAAAGCAATTGGCAGCTTTTTCAAACAATTCAGCAGCATCCTCGTGTTTAGAGCCAAACAAGCCCCAACCAGTGAGCTTCTTCTCTGCTTTCTTTACAAACTCTTCGCCTTTCGCAATTTGATCGCCCATGGATGATTGATTGTTTCTTCGTTTGGATCAGAAAATGTATTTGCCTTTTTTCATTCAACTGTGAGAAATGGATATTACTTTTGAATATTCTGAATGAGCCCAATTTTGTGTGTTTGACTGTGATTGGTTAGGCGTTCGGCCTACTTGGGCTTAGATTCTAATGGACGGGCTTTGATCCAATTCTAATCATTTATACGTTTTCGTAATGCCATAAAATCTCTTTAAATTAATAATTTTCTCCGATTTCTATTTGTAATTTGTAACAGTTCAAAAAATGATCAATTTTGATACGAGAATAATTTTTTTTGAAAAACCACATCTATCTATTCTATTCTATTATATTAAGAGTCCCACTCTAGGGAGAACCATCTTACGTGGAGAACCGTGAAGAACCACTTAAAATGCATTAAAATAATCCTTTATATAAGGCCCCTGGCGGGGCCCCTTCACATAAAAGTCTTATAATTCTACCCTCTATCCATTCATCAAAAAAAAAATTAAAAAAAACTTTTAAAAAAATTTAAAAAAATGTTGCCATGTCATCATTTTTTGAAATTTTTTTTAAAAAAATTTTTTTTTGTAATTTTTTTTTATAAATAGATAGAGTATAGAATTATAAGACTTTTTTGTGAAGAAGCCCCTGCGGGGCCCTTATATATAAAGCAATTATAATGTATTTTAATTGGTTCTCCACGGTTCTCCACGTAAGATGGTTCTCCATGGAACAATGGCCATTATATTAAACCCGAAACATTAAAAGTTTGGTTGGTTGATACCTATTGAATTTACCTAATTACTCTTACTCAATTACAGATCTATTAACTAATCAATTTCATTTTTCAGGTTACGCATATTATCTTTTCTATTTTCAAGAACTAAATAATTTCATTTTCCAAGTAAAATACAATATTTTTTATATTTTATCTAACTAAAATTTCTCATCTAACTAAAATTTCTCATTTATTAATCAATTTCCTTTTTAAGTTTAAACATATAACCTTTTCTATTTTTCAATAACTAAATAATTTCCTTTTTCATTTAAAATAAAATATCTTTTACATTTTATCTAACTAAAATTTCTCCTTTTTAAAAACACTACGAGCAATTTTGTTTAAAAAAAATAACTTAATTATATATAATCGCTATTAACTAATCAATTACCTTTTTTCAGTCAAAACTCGTTACTTTTTCTATTTTCTCTAACTAAAATCTCTCTTTTTCCAACTATATTATGGATGGTTACCTTTTTCAGCAAAACACATTACCTTTTTTCTTTCTTCTTACTAAAACCTCCATTTTTCTAATTATATTACAGGCGTTTCTATTTAATAAAAAAATAATAATATTATAATACTAATAATTAACCAATTACCATTTCAGCTAAAAAATAACATAATTATATATAATTATTATTAACTAATCAATTACCTTTTTCAATTAACTTTTCTCTTTTCTCTAACTAAAATCTCTCTTTTTTCAATTATATCATGGATGGTTACCTTTTTTCAGCAAAACACGTTACCTTTTTTCTTTTTTCTTACTAAAACCTCCATTTTTCTAATTATATTATAGGCGTTTCTATTTAATACAAATAAAATAATAATATTATAATACTAATAATTAACCGATTACCTTTTCAGCTAAAATATATCATCTTTTCTATTTTTTCTAGTTACATTCCCTTTTTTTCTAGAAATATAACGGGTAGCGTTAATTTCTCATTTTCTAAAAACTATGAACAATTTTATTTCGTAAAATAATATAATTAAATTATAATTGCTATAAACTAATCAATTACTTTTTTCACATAAATCATGCACTTTACCTTTCTATTTTCTCTAACTAATTTTTTTTTAATTATATCACGGACGGTTCTATTTAATAAAATAAACTTATAAACTCATAATATTTTTAATTAACCGATTACCTTTTTCAGCTAAAACATATCATCTTTTCTATATTTTCTAACTAAAATCGACAATATTATTTTCTCATTTTCTAAAAATATTATAATTAAAACCCATTCCAAAAATTAATAAAAAACAAATAAAATATTATAATATAATAATATTTTATTATATTATAATATTAAACATATTATAATATAATAAAATATTTTTAGACATATTATAATATATTTGTAATTAATATAATATATCTAAAAATAATAATATTAATAATTATAATTATAATTAAATATTTAATATAATTATATTTTTAAAATATTTTTATAAATTTATTAAATATTTATAAATAAATATTTTAATATTTTTTAGTAAAAATATGTTTAATATTATAATATATTTGAAATATTGTTATTTTATTCTTTTTTGAGGATGGTTATTATATTGTATTTTTGTTTTATATACTATTATATAAAAGCCAAAACATTAAAAGTTTTGGTACCTATTTTTTGGTACATACACCTAAAATGAATAATAACATAATATAATTAATAGTAATTAGTCAAGATATTACCTTTTATAAACAGTTAAAATATCAATCGTATCATATCTTTCCATCATTAATATTTCCCATTAATATAATAAAATTAATGGTAATTAGTCGATTGTCTTTTTCACATTTACTTTTATTTATAGATATTACCTTTTATAAACACCTAAAAACATCAATCGTATCATATCTTTCGATCATTAATATTTTCTTTCGAATTAAAATATGTTACTTTTTTAATTAAAACAAATCTTACAATCATTAATAAACCAAACCAAACCAAACATACTCAGTTACTTACAATCATTAATATATACCCGAAAATATCACACCATAATTTTCAAGAAATATATAACACCTAAAATAAATAATAATATAATATAATTAATAGTAATTAGTCAATTGCCATTGAAGATATTACCACACCATAGTTTTCAAGAAAAATATAACACCTAAAATAAATAATAACATAATATAATTAATGGTAATTAGTCAATTGCCTTTGAAGATATTACCTTTTATAAACACCTAAATATATCAATTGTATCATATCTTTCAATCATTAATATTTTTTTTCTAATTAAAACACGTTACTTTTTTAATTTACAACAAATCTTACAATCATTAATATATACACGAAAATATCATAACATATTTTCCAATTATTAATAAAAAAATATATATTAAAAATCGCATATGTTGTTTATAATAAGAAAACATTAGTGTAATTCGTAAACATGAGTATATGGAATTATATCAAATTTAAATTAAAAAATTATTAAAAATAATAATTATATAAAAACATAATTATAAAATTAAATAAAATTTATAACATAATAAAAGAAACCTGTGCATTGCACGGGTTATAAGCTAGTACAGTAAAACCTCGTTAAATTAATACTCGATAAATTAATAATCTCTCTAAGTTAATAATTTCTTTCGGTCCCAACTTGGACCAGTTCAAAAAGTGATCAATTTCGATAAGATAATAATTTTTTTGAAAATTAAAACACGTTACTTTTTTAATTTACAACAAATCTTACAATCATTAATATATACACGAAAATATCACACCATATTTTTCAATTATTAATAAAATATATTTAAAAATCGTATACGTTGTTTATAATAAAAAAAACATTAGTGTAATTCGTAAACATGAGTATATGGAATTTTATCAAATAAAAATTAATAAAAATAATAATTATATAAAAACATAATTATAAAATTAAATAAAATTTATAACATAATAAAAGAAACCTGTGCATTGCACGGGTTATAAGCTAGTACAGTAAAACCTCGTTAAATTAATACTCGATAAATTAATAATCTCTCTAAGTTAATAATTTCTTCCGGTCTCAACTTGGACCAGTTCAAAAAGTGATCAATTTCGATAAGATAATAATTTTTTTAAAAATCCTATATAAATATATGGTCCTATAATTCTTACTCCCTCCGTGCCATTATATGTTTCTTGTTTTGACTTTTTACACTGTTCATTTTAAGCGATTGACTACTAATTTACGCATAATTTATAAGATAAAATATAGTCATGAGTGATCTTGTTGGATTCGTATTTATGAGTACTTTAATACAGTGAAGTTTTTATATTTGATACTAATACAAAATTCAAGATACTAACGATCAAAAGTGTGCGTTGGCAAACGTGTTTTTTCAAACAGGAAAAATATTATGAGACGGAGGGAGTAGTTAGAAACCAACTACTTAGGGGCTGTTTGATAAAATTGAATGAAAAATACTGAATGATTAAATTGACTGAATGAAATAATGTCTGAACGGAATTTTTACTGAATGATAGATGACGTTTGATAATGTACGTATTAAATTAGCTGAATAACTAATATTTCATAAAAGTTTACTTTTTATCTAATTTTATTCCAAATTAAATTTAACATAATTTCTATGTTCCAAAATAAGTGTCATTTTAATGTTTTATACGTAAAAAAAAGTTATTTTCACGTATTTTTATAATTTATTTTTTGAATAAAATATTGTATATATATTTTAATTCAAAAATATTGAAAAAAGAATATCTGTATGTAATTCTTTTTGGCATCTTAAAATATGTCCAAACAATTTAAATGATACTTTTTTTAGTATGGAAAATATTTAACATAAAAGATTAATGAAAGAAATTTACAATAATAATAATTTAAATGGAACAAAGTTACACTTGGAAGAAAACGATAATTTGAATAAAAAAAATTCACATAAAACATATAACTATAGAAGTGAATATAACTACTCTCACGTTGTCACATCATTTAGTACTGTGCTTATTCAAAAAGTTAGGATTATAACTGTTGTGGAATAAAAACTAGGTTATTAAATTGCGACTAGGGTTTGCTGTGTTTAATGATGGGGTGCGTGAGCTTCGTGCTTTAATGGCTGCTCTCGTGCTCGTGGCTGAATCTGCCTTCACAAGATGCCTACGTACTTTGATGTGTATCAAAGATCAAGCCAAAAACGTAGTTCTGAGAATGAGGGGTCAGGCCCTTATATAGGCTGAGGAGCCTAAGAATTATGGTAGGAATAGGAGACGTGGTGGGCAAGCCACCGCCTCAAGGAAAGTTCTAGACTCCTACAAGGTAGGAGTCTGTTTCCTTGTATGAGTATGTGCCTTGGAGGCTACTCCTTGTAGAGATAATGTCCTTATCTGACACTTATTGCTTAGTTGTTTATTACCCCTAATATTAATTACGAAATTAATATTGTAAATAGGGTTTGGGCCCATCTGGTGGGCCCCACGTTTGGACTATTCCGGGTCTAATTAATGCCACATTAAATGTGTCTTTAGGGTTTACTTTGAGCCCATATCATTTGCCCCCCAACTTCTAGGAAAACTAATCAGGTTTTCCTTGAAGTTATAACGGCCTTATCCGAGACTTGGGCCAGGGTTCATTGCTCTTACGTGAGTATTTTCAACAACACCATCTTAACGTAAAGCGTGGAGCGACCAACGCATTTACGACGATGTTGAATGACACTAATCAGTGTTTAACGGCACTACGCAGCGCTAATCAACCTTAAACAACGTTTAAACAGTTTTGAACGATGTTAAATGGCATAAAACGGCAATAACGGCACTAACCGGTGCTAAACAGTGCTAATCGGCACTAATCTGTGCTAACAGGCACCAAACAATGCTTAAACAACACTAAACGGTGCTAATCGGCACTAATCTGTGCTTAAACGGCACTAATCCGTGCTAATCGGCACTAAACTGTGCTAACAGGCACTAAATAGTGCTTAAACAACACTAAACAGTGCTAATCGGCACTAATATGTGCTTAAACGCCACTAATCCGTGCTAATCGGCACTAAACTGTGCTAACAGGCACTAAACAGTGCTTAGTTTCCACTTTTCTTAATTACCGAACCGGAAAAATAAAAACGAAATTTTGCAAACCCGACTCGAGGATCGGTTGCGATCTGAACGAAAAAACCCGTACCGATCGTCGACGTCGGTCGGCCAACGTGCACACGGAGGGCCAGTCGGCTGGGACATCGATCGGCTGGAGTGTTTCCCGGAGGGCCAGTCGGCTGATGTGTGGATCGGCTGGAATTTTTTTTTTTTTTTTTTTGAAACCAAACAAAAAACCCGTATCGACGATCGACCTCGGTCGACCGAGGCGCCCGTGAAGGGGTGGTCGGCTGGAATGTCGATCGGCTGGAACGAACCCGTGTCGACGACTGATGCCGGTCGGCTGAAGCTTGTTCGGGGAGGCAAGTCGGTCGGGGACCCGGTCGGCTGAAAATTTTTCGCGTTTTTTTTTTTTAAAATCGAAGCCAAAAGACCCATACCGACGATCAACGTCGGTCGGCCAAGGCATTCGAAAGGGGGCAGTCGGCCGAGTGCCTAGTCGGCTGAGGCGGAAAAACCCGTGCCGATGTCCGAGTGTAGTCGGCTGAAGCGCCTCCGATGGCCCGGTCGGCTGCTTTACGATCAGCTAGGGCTCCCGGGTTTTTATTTTCGCATACCGACATCGACCATCGACATGGAATCGACTTGGTCACTATTAGTGATTTCGGTTTTCATATACTGACATCGATCATCAATATGGAGTGACTGATTTTCGTTTCTTGAAAATCCACGTGTAGAACTAATCATTCCGTTAACATTTTCTTAAACGTGCTTAGCTTCCTAAGCTCATATGACTGCTCTGGTAGAATATTTCGCCGGATATTCAATTAAATTCTCTGTTTCTCTCCCAAAATATCATAAATTTCAACGACTCTTTTCATCCATAACAGTTAGTTTTTGCTGCTTTTTCGTATTTTAACGATACTTGACCTGTAAATGCGAACCAAGTTGTATTTCAACCTGAGATAGGAGGTCACCTTTTTCTTATAAAAGGATGGGAGCATCCTTCATTTCTCTTCACTTCTTCACTTCTCAAACTTTCTTAAGTTCTAAAGCTCTTGAGCTCTCTAGCTTTCAAGCTTCCAAGTTTCGAGATTCAAGATGGCCGACAAGCAAGCTGCTGCCCCCCAACTCTCCATGGAGGAGGCTTTCAGAAAAAGGAGCATGGCGCGAACAATGAAAGGTAATCTAAAACTCATGCCTCCTAGATATATTGAACGTCGGTTTGAGTCTACGCTAGATTTGCTAAACACTATGGGAGAATCATTCCCCAACAGTTCAAGCTTAGTTGCTTTTAATAGTCCTTCTAAATTGAAAAAGAAGGAAGTTGAAAAGATCAGGAGCACTTACGGCTTTCCAAGTGCAATTAAAGTATGCCTTCCAAATCCAGGAGACAGAACCTGCAACTGGCACCCCGAAAGGATTTGCGTCATGAAAGGAGCATTGGAGGCTGGACTTAGGTTCCCTGTTCACACATTTATCATCAGGTTCTTAGCAGAACTTCAAGTCCATCCTTGCCAGCTATACCCCAATTCCTGGAGGTTCCTAATCATCTTCTTGTTAAGATGTCATGAGTTGGAAATCCCTTGGAGTACAACCATGTTTAGAAGTATCTTCGCAATAAAGAACTCCCCTGAGTCTAAGCCGGGGTGGATTAGTTTTCAGCTTAGAAATAGGCTTCCGCATATAGTAAACTCTTTCTCCTTTCCTGACTCCCACCATTCCTGGGAAAGGGACTTCGTTGTCTTGGAGTGGGAAGGTGGCGACTGGGGTTATTTCTTTGTTAAGAGATTCGGACTTGTGGAGGATAGTTCACATTTCGTGTGTGATCTTGATCTCAAAGAGTTGGCAGACCGAGATAGGCTACTTGCTGATGATGGTTGCACCCACTACAGAACTATTTTGACAGAAAAGAAACTCATTGAAGCTGGCTTAAGCTTCCTTTCTTTAGAGGGTAATTTTTCTTTCGTTCTACCATTATGAGCTATGTTAGTTCTTATTCTGGTGCTTTTTCTTCATCTTTCAGCTGCTGAGGAGCTGGACAGCCGACCTGAGAATCAACCTCAAGTTACAAGACGCATGATAAAAAAGGCGACGGAGCAGCTGAACCCCACCGACCGAAGGATTCCTTCCTTCTTGGAGGGATGTTCCCATGGGGGGAAGAGATCCCGGAATGCTGCTGAGGGTGTTAGAGTCCCCTTCACCCCCGACTGGGGTATTTGCGAACAGGACTCTATCTTGGGGAGTACTGACTTAGCTTTGTCCTGGTCCAGGTTCTCTATCACTGCCCCTGATCTCTTAACGGTAACTGCATGAGACAAGATTGACGAATCCGAGCGCCTTGGGGCCCAAGCTCTGTATCAGGTATCAACCTTTACATTCGATCTTTTTTGTTTGTACCCCTTTTTTTAAAAAAAATGTCTTACTAATTTCCTTACTACAGGCCAATGCTTATCTTCAATCTTCCACTCGTCAAGGCCGAGCATATAGAGATAGCAACGTGGAACTGAAGAACGAACAAACAAAGTTCAAGGAGCAGCTTCAAGATTTAAACTCCAGAGTCGTTCGATCGGAGGCCAACACCCTATCTTATCAAAAGCAACTTCGCTCGCTTGCCAAGAAGAAACTCTCTGACGCTCACAAGAAAATTGCTTCATACCACAATTCGGAGGACTTTATGCAATTTATGGATAAGCATGATGATGAGTTGAGGCCTTTTAACATGTCAGTTGGGTGGAATAAAGCCATTGGCGTTGTAAGCAGCAAGTACCCTTCGGTGGTGAATCCAGAGGACTTCCCGTGCCCTACCTGGGCTGTTGATAGTGGAAGTCATGACGTGGAACATGCATCAGGTTCTGGAGGCAGTCGCCGTCCTTCTGGTATGAGGAAGGCAGCCAATGTTATCAGCTCTGGTTCTTCCTCTTCCCGTTCTGCTGGCAAGAAGGCCATGTTAGAGAGGGAAGCAGCTGCGAGGCGAGCTTTTCCTGGCAAGCAACTCCGTGGCAGAGTTGACTCATCAACCGAGACTTCGGAAGAGGAAGGGGACGTGGCGAAGGAAAGGACGGCGCAACCGATGGAGACGGAAGCCGAAGAAGAGGGTGATGAGGAGGAGAGCTCCGGAGAGGAAGAGGAAGAAGATGACGATGATGAGGAAGAAGAGGGCGAGGAGGTGGTGGAGGAATCCGCCGAGGAGTAGTTGGCCTTGCACGGCATTGTTGGCCGCTTGTGGCTTTATTTTCTCTGCTTTTGAACAAGGTCCTTCGGGACTTAACTTTTATTTGGTTATGTAATTTAACTTCAACTTTGGCCCCTTGGGGATGTTTATTTATGCATTCGTTTTATTTCCATTTGTGTATTCTTTTATTTTCGTTGCTTGGTCTTACACTCATCAGGTGCTTGGCACATAAATAAAATCACACAATCATGGAATGGAAAACAAACTTGCATTAATAACTTGAAACGGGTTCAATCCTTACATAAATACTCTATCTCCTAATGGGAGCAACATGCTCTGTAATGGTTTCATCGAACCTTATTTCTACTTCTCCTAATAAATAGATAAAAGCCAAGTCCTTACTAGGAGGGCTTACACATAATAAATCTTCAGGTTCAGAGCATGCCAAGTTCGTGGCACTTCATTCCCATCTAATGTTTCCAACTTGTATGATCCTCGTCCTAGTGTCTTTTTGACTCGATACGGCCCTTCCCAATTAGGGGCTAGCTTTCCCCTCTGGCCAACTCCAGAAGCCTCGATCTTCCTTAGAACTAAGTCACCTTGCTGGAAGAACCTTTCCTTAACCCTGTGGTTGTAATAAAAGGATGCTTTCTTTTGATGTTCCCCATTTCTAGCATTTGCCTCGTCCCTGACTTCATCAATCTGGTCTAGGGCGAGTCTCATGCCTTCTTCATTAGTCTCTGGTTCAAATGCCTCAACTCGAGGTGATGCATGCATAATCTCTAGTGGCACAACTGCCTCAGCTCCATAAGCTAGCAGAAACGGGGTTGCTCCGGTGGTCACCTTACAAGTAGTGCGATAGACCCAGAGTATAGGCAGCAACTCATCCACCCAGGTGTTCCTTGAGCGTTCAACCCTTTTCTTTAGTCCATCAAGGATGATTCGATTGGCTACCTCGGCCTGTCCATTAGCTTGCGGGTGTGCTACTGAAGTAAATCGAAGCTCAATAGCGTTTTCCTCACAGTACTTCTTGAACTCCCCATTGTGAAACTGCGTCCCATTATCCGTCACAAGGATTCGCGGGATTCCATACCTACAAATTATGTTCTCCCAAAAGAACTGGGCAACTTGTTTGGTGGTTATCTTGGCTAGAGGCTTAGCCTCGATCCACTTGGTGAAGTAGTCAATGGCTACTATTAGAAACTTCCTTTGTGCTGAGGCCATAGGGAAAGGACCAAGTATGTCCATCCCCCACATTGCAAATGGGATGGGAGAGCTGACTGACGTTAACATCTCAGGCGGATGCCTTACGATTGGAGCGTGCTTTTGGTATCTGTCACACTTCTTAACATAATTCTGCGCATCGGCCAACATCTCTGGCCAATAGAATCCCAGTCGCGTGATCTTGTGAGCTAGGTCTCTGCCCCCAAGTGTTGCCCACAGATCCCTTCATGAACTTCTTCAAATGCTTTTTTTGCCTCTTGAGGCCTCAAACACTTCAAATAAGGGATGACAAACGATCTCTTGTACAAGATGCCTTCGATCAGGGCATATCTCAATGCTCTCACTGACAGTTTTCGTGCCTCCAAGGCATTGTCAGGGAGCCAACCTGTTTCAAGGTGAGCTTTAATAGGATCTATCCAACAGCTTCCTATATCAATTGGTGCCACCAACTTAGAATTAACAGTCGGGGCCTTCAAGACCTGGAAGTAAACACTTCCTGCATAATTTTCGATTTCGGAAGAAGCGAACTTAGATAGGGCATCGGCCTTAATGTTCTCTTCTCTCGGAATGTGTTCTACATAGCACTCATCAAACTGAGTCATGACAGCTTTCACAACTCGCAGATATTTCGCCATAGTATCATCCTTGGCCACAAATTCACCATTCACTTGCGAGACTACCAGTCTTGAATCTCCACACACTTTGAGGTTCCTGACCCTCATGACTCTAGCCAATCCCAATCCGGCTATCAATGCCTCATACTCAGCTTCATTGTTAGTAGTAGGAAAATCCAACTTCAAAGCATACTTAATTGTGAACCCATCGGGGCTTTGCAAAACCAAACCTGCACCACTAGATTTTGTTTTTGATGCTCCATCAAAATAGAGCACCCAATACTCCTTCTGATCAGCTACCAGTTCTTCATCTTTATCTCCGTTCTCAGGGGTGGTTATCATCTCCTGCCCCCCGACTTCTTGGTTATTAATGGTGCATTCAACCACGAAGTCAGCCAATGCCTGAGCCTTGATGGCTGTCCGAGGCTTATACTTGATATCAAACTCTCCAAGCTCTATGGCCCATTTGATTAGCCTTCCGCTGGCCTTTGGGCTATGCAATATGTTTCTTAACTGCTGGTCCGTCAGGACTTCAATTTTGTGCGACTGGAAGTATGGTCGTAGCTTCCTTGAGGCCGTTACCAAAGCCAAAGCAAATTTCTTGATGGATGAGTAGTTCAATTCGGCTCTATGGAGCACCTTGCTTACATAGTAGATAGGTCTCTGAACCTTATTTTCTTCTTTGATGAGGGTGGCACTCAATGCTTGTTCAGATAGTGCTAGATACAGATAAAGAGTCTCCCCGGGACTTGGCTTGGCCAACAACGGGGCTTCAGCCATGTACTTCTTCAACTGTTCGAAGGCCTCTTGGCTTTCCGTGGTCCACTCAAAATTTTTCACCTTCTTCAATGCCTGAAAGAAAGGCAAGCATTTATCACCAGATTTGGAGATAAATCTCCCCAGGGTTGCAACTCGGCCAGTTAACTTTTGCACATCTCTTAAAGAACGGGGGGGTTCCATGTCCAGAATCGCTTTGATCTTGTCAGGATTGGCCTCTATGCCTCTCTTCGAAACCATCAATCCCAAGAATTTTCCTGATCCAACACCAAAAGCACACTTGGCTGGATTCAATATCATCTTGTGGTGCCTCAGCACTTCAAATGCCTCTCTGAGGTGCTTAATGTGGTCCGCCTTATATAGACTCTTGACCAGCATATCATCAACATAAACCTCCATGATTTTCCCAATCAGATGGGCGAATATCTTATTCACCAGTCGCTGGTAAGTGGCTCCTGCATTCTTTAGACCAAAAGCCATAACGAGATAACAAAAAACACCAAAGTCAGTTATGAAAGATACCTTAGGGATGTCATCCTTAAGCATCTTAATTTGATTGTAGCCGCTGAACCCATCCATGAAGCTCAACATCTCATGTCCAGCTGTGGCATCTATCAACATGTCTATCCTTGGTAGGGGAAAACAATCCTTTGGACAGGCGTCGTTCAGATCGGTAAAATCAATACACATCCTCCACTTCCCATTCGCCTTCTTGACCATCACGGGGTTAGCTAACCATTCGGGAAACTGAATCTCTTCAATGAAACCAGCCTCTAAGAGCTTATCAACCTCTTGCTTAATGCCTCTTGCCTTTCAGGAGCAAAATTCCTCTTTTTTTGTTTTATCTTCTTCCGTTCAGGATCAACATTCAACTTATGAGTTATGAGTTGGGGATCAATCCCGGGCATATCAGCAGCAGTCCAAACAAACACATCACTATTTTCTTGCAAAAATGTCGTCAACTTACCCTTCAAAGGCTCCTTCAAAGAAGCTCCTATGTAAGTAACTTTCTCAGGGTCACCCAGCTCTAGAGGTATGGGAATCAACTCCTCTGCTGGCTTTCCTCGATGTTCATCATCATTACGGACATCCATGTCTTCAATTGGGAGTACCTGCCCCCCGACTCCATCAGCTCTCAAAGTAGACACATAGCAACTTCTTGCCATCTTCTGGTCGCCTTTCTGTTCTCCAACACCATTCCTGGTTGGAAACTTAATCTTCATGTGGTAAGTGGAGGCAACAGCCTTAAACGCATGAAGTCCAGTCCTTCCCAGTATTGCATTATAAGTCGAGGATGCCTTGATTACCAGAAAATTCAACATCTGAGTAGCTTCCTTAGGTTCTTGTCCAATTGTCATGGGCAACTGAATAGTACCCTCAACCTTGGACTCTACCCCATTAAATCCGTAGATTGGCATATTGGTTGGGGTAAGCTGAGAGTCGGTGTATCCCATCTTTACAAACGCATCATGAAACAAAATATCAACAGAAGCTCCATTGTCTATCAAGACTCGCTTCACTTCTGAGTTCCCAATCACAGGGGTTATAACCAACGGGTCATCATGGGGGAACTTCACCCCTTCCAGGTCAGAATCATCAAAACCAATTACTATTTCAGTTCTAGCACGTTTCGGGGCTTCTCCCACGATGTGCATCACCTCTCTGGCATAAGCCTTCCGAGAGTTTCGAGTTGTACCGGCCGCTGTCGGGCCTCCCCAAATCATGTTGATAACTGGCCCTCTAGGCTCTGGGTTACGATCACGATCGTTATCCCTTCTATCATTATCTCTCCTTTCGTAATCCCTCCTTTGGGTTCCACGATCCTCACCTTTAGTGAATTTGTTCAGTTTTCCTTTGCGAATTAAGAACTCAATCTCATCCTTCAACTGCCTACAATCATCTGTATCATGCCCCACATCTCGATGGAACCGACAGTATTGCTCCTTGTCTCTCTTTGCGGGGTCACCCCTGAGTGGCTTCGGCCATCGGAAGTCCTTATCCTTCTCGATTTCTAACAAGATTTGACTCCTGAGAGCATTCAACCTTGCATAATCAGAAAATCTTGGTCCCATACTCTTCTTCGGTGTTGACTCAGAGTCTTTGCTAGTACGGGGATACTTGTCCCTAGCATCATACTCCTGATCCTGCTTTCTCTTCTTCGTATCATTGTTACCTCGGCCATTGCCTACTGCGACCTCCTTCTTTATACTATCCTCAGCTTTGATATACTTGTCAGCCCTTCGCTGGAGCTCAGCCATATTCTCGGGAGGATGCTTCGCCAATGACCTTTTAAAGTATAGGTCGGTGGTGCCATGCTCCAGGGCTACTATTGCCACCTTATTTTCCAGATCAGTGATGTTCAAAGTCTCCTTGGTGAACCTCTTAAGATAGTCTCTCAGATTTTTGTTCTTCCCTTGTACCACATACATAAGGGATGCAGAACTTTTCTCATGAACTCTTCCGCTGATAAACTGACTAACAAAAGCAGCACTCAACTCCTTAAAGGAGCCAATTGAGTTTGCAGGCAGCCAGCTATACCATCTTTGAGCCATACCTGACAGAGTTTGAGGGAATGCCCTACACTTCAAAGCGTCACTTGCAGGCTGCAACAGCAGAGCGTTTGAGAATGTCCTAACGTGGTTTGCGGGATCACCCGTTCCATCATAAGCTTTAATTGTCGGCATCTTAAACTTCTTTGAGATACGAGCATTCATTACCTCCTCAGTAAACGGGGGTGTGGGATCATCAGGATCCCCAAGTGGCATCAGATCCTTGGGGTTACTCTTGGGGGTTTCCACCCTCGTTGTTTTTCCAGTTGGGGCATCAGCCCTTTTTGCCTTCTTGAAGGCCTCTCCAAGTCTATAAAGGGAATCGGTCCTGATGTTGGAGGAGGTTGAGTCTGATTTGACCTGGCTTGTTCTCTTGCCATATCTTCCTTTAATCTTAAGATCTCGGCTTCATAAGCCTTAATCCTCTTAGTAGTTGTCGAAGGGAGTTCATCGTGCGTAGTTCGAGTTCTTCTTCGAGGTTCTTTACTTACACGTCACCTCCTGGGAGCTTCATCACGATCGTAATCATCGTCAGAGGATGAATCATCCGTATAAGGACCAGAAAAATCGCGATAATCTCGATCTCGGATATGCAGGGCATGACCACTGATCCAGCTCCTTGAATAGGAGGGTAGTTAGGCAGCCCATACATCGGGTTGGTATTCACGGGGAGATCCGTAGTGTGGATCTGGACCCCTTGTGGAGGGTTGTTGGGATCTACAATCAAGGGAGAAACCACCATCTGAAAGGGATTAGTCCCTGGATTTGTGTGGACGATCGGAGGTAACGTACTCTCAACATGGGAGGTCATCCCTAGGGGTTGAGAAACTTGAAGCGGAACGATCGTCCCGGTCGTTGGGGGCACCGGATCTGTTGCTGGTGGAGCGGAGCTGAGTGGAATAGGATCGGTAGTTGCTGGTGTTGTTCTTCGTGTAGTTACCATGGTTGATGTCTTTGTCCCACAGACGGCGCCAAATGTTGTGGAATAAAAACTAGGTTATTAAATTGCGACTAGGGTTTGCTGTGTTTAATGCTGGGGTGCGTGAGCTTCGTGCTTTAATGGCTGCTCTCGTGCTCGTGGCTGAATCTACCTTCACAAGATGCCTACGTACTTTGATGTGTATCAAAGATCAAGCCAAAAACGTAGTTCTGAGAATGAGGGGTCAGGCCCTTATATAGGCTGAGGAGCCTAAGAATTATGGTAGGAATAGGAGACGTGGTGGGCAAGCCACCGCCTCAAGGAAAGTTCTAGACTCCTACAAGGTAGAAGTCTGTTTCCTTGTATGAGTATGTGCCTTGGAGGCTACTCCTTGTAGAGATAATGTCCTTATCTGACACTTATTGCTTAGCTGTTTATTACCCCTAATATTAATTACGAAATTAATATTGTAAATAGGGTTTGGGCCCATCTGGTGGGCCCCACGTTTGGACCATTCCGGGTCTAATTAATGCCACATTAAATGTGTCTTTAGGGTTTACTTTTAGCCCATATCAATAACACTTACCGATTAAGTGATTATTCAGTGCTTTCTAATTCATTAAGTGCATTTGATAAATGATAAATCTTTTAACGACAATAAAACTTAATTAATAAGAGATCTTTAAGAGTTATCAAACAACCCCTTAGTTAGCAACCAAGTTCTATAATTTAGGGATCACCAAGCAAATAAAGGTAACCTAGGCTTTGAAAAATGGGTTCTAACTACTTGATATTATACATAAGAGAATACATATCATATAATTACACACTAGCACAAGTAGCCAAGCAAGAAAACTCTCTCTCCCTCTTATTACTCCATTCGGCCGAGCAAGCTAGCAAGGAGAAAAAAAAATCTTTCGGGACTTCCACTCACTCTTAAATCACCAAATTAAATTCCAAGCTTCTTCAAGGTATTATTAAGGTATGATTAAAATCCCATGATTTTTAATGAAGTGTAGCTACGTGAAAAAAAAATTCTCAAAGTTCCTTGATGAATAGTAACTCATTGTGAGATTTTGCTTAGATCTTGTAGATTAAAGATTATAGAGGTTAACCAAGGCTTTCTTGTGGTGTTTTAAGCTTTGTCAAGATCACTCAAGCTTTAAGAAGGTAAGAATATCTCACTTAAGCTTTAGGTTCTTTAAGTTTTAAAAGTTTATGATATGGATTTTTATAAGTATGAGATGATTAAGTGGTTATTTATGGAGAAAGAGTTTTATTTTTGTGAAGATCTTGGATGGTGATAAAATAATGATACCACTGATTTTTGAGACCTTTAATGATGTTAAAATAATGTTGGGGTTGTATGGTTGTCTTGGATGTGTATTTGGAATGTACAAAAATTGGTAAGATTCGATTTATAGCCGTTATACTGTCGAAATTTTGTTTGACCATTTGTGAAGAATCACCCGAGTTAATTAAGTGTTGTTTTTGGATAAAATTGCTTGGAAACTTGTAGATCTGACATTGTAGAGTGTTTGAGAATTTGAATCGCATTAAAAGGACTTACGGTTTAAGAGTTATGCTCGTTTTAGTTAAACTGGTTAGAACGAACGAATCGCGTCAAGCAACTGTCTTTGAAGTGATAACCGGACCCCTTAAAATTTGAGAAGAATTATGAAAATTTTGGTGTAGGTATTCGTTACAGACTTACAGTGGAGAAGACGATCCAAAAAGATTTTATAAAAATTATTGAGTCGAAACTGCGCAAGTAAAATTCACAGCATAGCAGGACCTTCTTTAGAGCCTTGGTTGAGGTCCTTGTAAATGATCTTAAGTTATGAAAATATGATAGTTGTCTCTTGGTGCAGTAAGGAAGACATGAGAAAAAGAATTTCGTGAAAATGTTTATTTTTCGATTTTATAAAAATGTTCGAATCAAAGTTGCGCGAACGAAAAACACCTTAGGGGACGAACGTTAAGAAAACTTAACACCGAATAAAACCAAACGAACTTGGAACTTGACTCGAATAAAATTGGTAACCTTATTTCGGTCAAGGAATTTCACCATAGTATATAGGTTCAACATGGACAATAAGAGTTCTCTAAGGGAATTAGATACGTTATAGGAACATCGTTTAAGCTGACCCTAGCGTTTCCTTGTTCATTATAGATCGTCACTCTAGGACTCGAGATTTCACTTCCCCGACTCTGCCAGGCAAGTTTTCTAAAACCGAACTTTAAGTATATATAAAAAACTGTTGTTGTTGTGATATGAATGCATGTGATGTTTTACATATTTTGTGAGAAAGTTTACAAATGCATGCATGATTTTCCCCCAAGTACTTGTGATACTAAGATGAGTTTATGTGCATACACACACACACACACACACACACACACATATATATATATATATATATATATATATATACTCCAATGACATGTATGTACATATATATGGCTATATTTAAGGCTCGGGAAGAGCATAAACACTTTCGGATATAAATCGGGAGTCGGAGTATTTTATGAAAAAACCCAGTAACCCCGGAGACTGATACTTTCAATGATCAAAAAGATTCCGATGATTTTAAAATTTAAGAATATCGGAATTAGTTATTTTTGGAATTATTTAGTAAATATTATTTGAATATTTATTAATTAAGTGAATATTAATTTCAACATTCATTTAAAGTTGATTTATTAAATTATTTAATTATTTAATAATTATTAAAATTATTTAAAAATGATTTAAATATTCAAAAATTATTTAAAAATTATTTAAATTCTATTTGGCCTATTCAAAAATTATTTATGACCTTTAAAAATTATTTTAAATATTTTCTGGCTTTTAGAAAAATATGTAAAAATAGCAGGGGTTCTCAAATATTTTTATAATTATGCATACTTCGTAAATACCACCCCAATGGCTTGCAAACTTATCAAAACTTGGGAACCCAAAGTTTTGGGAGCAGTTATAAATGTTTTCTCCCTTCGCTACAAACTAAAGCGCAATCAGTACAATAGCCCTGCCTTACCAGGAGGGTCAGGTTTTAAAAATCCTTAAGAAAACTCCGTATAACTCCCAAGTAAAGTTTGAAAAGAATTCCCTAAGTAAAGAAAATCAGTTGACAAAGATCAACTCGTGAGATGAACTTACTTCCTTATTTCTTCCGGAAGTAAAGATTTTAAAAAAAAAAAAGTTTCAAAGCTGGTTTGAAAACGACTCTGGGGACTGGAGGGTCTTTCGGTGTAAGGGGCTTGCAGTTCCATTCGGTTATATATGTATCGAAGTGCAAGGGGTCCGCGGGTAGCGAGTTCATTTAAGATATATGTACATGTGTAAGGGGCGTGCGGGTAGCCATCCATCATGAGACCCAATTGAGGTCAGGGCCACGACCTCCATAGTAGGTTTGTCTCCTGTCTACTAGTAGCGAAGTTTTGTCCGATACAATGGCTGATCACCTTGTATCGGGGGGTACTCCAAAATAGTCCCATTCTTCGAATTGGAATTGTGCTGCTACACTGTGCTGGAAGCCCAGTTACTGTAGTACCGATAGTGTTGTCGGTGTTGGACTCATCAAGAAAAGACTTTTGAAACCCGAACGTTCCTGTATTAAAATGTCTCAGGGAAAGTAAATGTTATTACAAGCTGGATTATATTATAATATACTACTCAGTTTTCAAGCAAAACAAAAGTATCTTTGCAGTATTATTGTTATATTGCTGGGCAATTATGCTCACACTTGCTTTTTCTATATATATCACCAACAACAACAGGTAAGCATGACTCGGACACATCAGACCCCCAGAAAGCGCGTGGAAAACATGCAGCAGTTCCGTAAACTGTTCGACCCCCATCTGCCTCAGGTGAGAGGACTTAGTAGGATAGGATATCAACTCAGACTAGTTAGGTTTGTGTACAAGCATGACCTGTGTAAGCTTTTGAAAACCAGGAAACTATCCCACACTTACCATCACCTTAGGTAGCAGCTTTTGTGGATTTTAAACCCTTTATAGATTAAAACATTTGGGTCTATAATAACTTTATATTTTGGATTGAATCTGGTACTCTAAGTAATGTTTTGCTTTCGTTCTGAGCTTATAACCTGTGATGGATATTATTGATATAGGGGTCATTGCCAAAGGAAAAGACTAATGTTTAGATAAAATGTTGAATAATTGGAAATGATAATCATAAAATTCGAATCTGGATTGGCGTAACAACCTGGATCGTTGACCCCCGATCTAGGGGTGTTACAGACATGGTATCAGAGCCTTAGGTTATACTCTTAGGGCTTGTTTGGATAGGGGGTTAGGAAGGGCTGGGCTGGGTTGGGCTGGGCTGGGCTTTAAAAAACCTCGTTTGGGAAATTTAAATTTTGGAAGGGTTGGGTTGTGAGGTGTTAATTGGAGGGTCGGAGGGGGTTCAACCCTTATAACAATACAGTATATTTCCAACACCCCAAATCGGGGTGTTGGCTTCCCTAATTTTTTCCCACTTAATTCGGTCGCTCCCTTCGCTCCTCTTCGTCGACATGAACATCTCAAAGGTATACTCTCTTTCCCCAATCTCTCTCTTGCCCTTTCTCTGTCTCTCTCTCTCTCTCCCGCCCTCTCCTTCTGTCTCTCTCTTTCTCTCTCCCAACCTCTCTCGCCCTCTCTTTCTCTCCCGCCTCTCTCTCCCACTCTCTCTTGCCTCCTCTCTCTTTCCCACTCTCTCCTGCCCCCCCTCTCTCTCTCTCCCCTCTCTTTCTACCTCTCCCCTCTTTCTATATATAGATTATGATGTGTTCATAATTGATATTTGTTTATAGCTGATTGTTCCTTTTGGTTTGTGAAAAAATGATATAATATAGTAGCAATTTGGAGTTTCTGTGATAGTCTTTTGACAAATCTGAATTTGTGTATTTGTCAGAATCTTAGAAAATTATTAACAAGAAAATACTGTTTGAATCATGTTACAATGAAGATTATATTTCTGTTGCTATAGCTGGGAAATTAACATAGTTAATATAATTGTGAAATTGTCGTCTTAATATGCTGTCCAATGTTTATACTGAGTTAGAAGAAATGTAACATTAAGAACAAGTACTTATTTTATTGTTGTTAATGTAGATGGACAAAGAAGGTAGAAGGAAAAAGTTTAAGAAGATGGGAATTCATGCGTCGATACTAGTAACATGTGCAATTGTGAATCGACGAAGAAATGATATTATTAGCCGTTCTTTGATAGTTGATAGCGAAAAAGTTAGAAGTGAAATGTTGACTCATTTGTTTTCGAATTCTAATTATTGTCGTAGTATAATAAGAATGAGTCCTGGGGCATTTTTGGATTTGTGTAAAATATTAATTGAACATGGAGGTCTTCGACCAACAACAAGAGTAACTGTTGAGGAACAAGTAGTCAAATCTCTTTACTTGTTAGGACATAATGTCACCGTTTGTGAGCTTTCGGTAATTTTTCGTCGTTCTGGTGAGACAATAAGTCGTCACTTCCATAATGTACTTAATGCAATCATAGAGTTGGAGGATAAATTTCTCATTCAGGCGGACGGATCTCAAGTTCCTTCGGAGATAGTCACTAATGCTAGGTATTATCCATATTTTAAGGTAATTCCATATCACTAAAAATTAGGATTAGAGTGACACTTTTTTGTGTTATGAATTGAATGATGTACTAATTGCAATTTTTATGTCAGGACTGTATCGGTGCAATAGATGGTACTCATTTTCGTGTAAAAGTGTCATCTACTGAAGCTCCTAAATATCGTGGGAGGAAGGATTATCCTACCCAAAATGTGTTAGCAGCTTGCACATTTGACTTGAGGTTCTCGTATGTTTTGGTTGGATGGGAAGGAACTGCATCAGACTCAAGAATTATCAAAAGTGCATTAACGAGAAACCATTGTCTCAAAATCCCAGAAGGTATTCACAATTAGATCTTGTTCTTTTTAATGTGACTAGTATGTCATTACTTACAACTGTCCTTATATTTTTTTATTTAGGAAAATACTACCTCGTGGATGCTGGATTTATGTTAAAGAGTGGACTTATTACGCCTTATAGGAATGTTCGTTATCACTTAAAGGAATACTCTGGAAATCCACCAAGAAATGCACGTGAATTGTTTAACCATAGACATTCTTCTTTGCGTAACGCGATAGAGCGTGCATTTGGTGTACTAAAGAAGAGGTTTCCAATCATAGCAAGTGGAACTGAACCAAACTATAGAATGAAAACACAAAACTTGATTATCTTATCTTGTTTTATTCTACACAATTACCTGATTAAAAAAGATCCTGACCATGAGATACTTGCTGAGGTTGATCGAGAACTTGAAAATTGTGGTAGAGAAGAACTATTACAACATAGAGATGACCACGAAGATACTCAAAGAGGAGAGGCTATTAGAGACTCTATAGCATCCGAAATGTGGGCAAATTACTTTTTATAACTGGTGAGTTTTTCATTGTTTTATTGTTTTTCGTGGAACGCGCTTAATTACAAATTGCTAGTCAATTAAATATTAAATGCTTATATTTCTTCTTCTAGTAACTGCATGGAAATTAATGTGTACTTGTGTTAAGATGGCAGATGTTGATATACACACACACACACGTACATATAAGCTGTAATGATTGTCATGTAATTTTGTCCAGGATCTTTTTTCAGTTGTTTGTGATGTCGTAATGCATTGCTATATCTTGCTCACTAGATTAGTTGATTTTGACCAACAAGGAGTACATTCAGAAGAACATCCATTTTTATTTCCTTCCCTCCTCTAAGGTGCTTGGATGTTACCTTTAGATAGAGGAGAAACAGTTCAGAAGCGATGTAACTCATAGATCATTAATCACCTAACAAAGACGTATACATATATATATGTGTGTGTGTGTGTGTGTGTGCATGTGTCTAATTCTACACAGTCGCAACTTTTAGTTTGGCTTATTTTTAATCTGTGATGGCCTTGAAAACCCTAAACATTTGTTTGTTTCTACTTTAGTGAATGTTCTTCTAGACTTCTAGCTTATTCAAGTAGTCAATTTTGTCGTGTTATGCAAGACCTACCAATTACTTTTCTCTATTAAAAAACTTTAATGCTTTATCATTAAGTTCAGATAGGTAATTAGCACCTCATTAACTTGTAATACCTGATATATGCCCAAAACCTTTGCTAGACATGTAGGGCTTCTTGTGCCAATTGATTCAGATAGGTACTTGAAATATTCGGGGGCAAACTGTATAAATGATTCCAACTCTGTCTTAGTGACCTGTTTGATTATGAACCTATCATCCAGTGTTTTTGCAAAAAATACATTGCTCTTGCCACCTTGAGCTCCCCACTTTTTGCAACGGCTTAATGATTTTACGTAATCAATTTCAGATGGACAACATAATTTTCTCAAAGCTTCAAAGCGCTTTGCATAATAACAAGTCACTGTATATTTTACCTTACCAAGAGGCCCATCATCTCCAAAAGAAACTCTACCATGAAAAGCCTTTGTGTATGACAGTGGATCCAGAACAAGAGAGCTACGAGAGCCAGACAAGGATAAAATACCCTCATCTGTAAATCCGAGACTCCTGTAAGGTTCCACGGTTTCATCAGTGTGGAAAGATCGGAAACTTGATGAATGAAGGGAATGCATCTGAGTAGATTCTGCATTATCTTTTGGTCCTTCAAACCCATCAGATAATGATGCCAAACTATTTTTTAATTCTGATTCTTGGGTTTAAATTGATGTCTTGGTTATAATCTGTTGATCAGGGAATTGAAGCTAGCTCTCGGTAAATAATTAAGAACTAATTAAGATCTTGTCATTGTACTCTTTGTACTTGATCAGATATCTAGTTTTTGTACTCTTTGGTGTTCTTTTTTTGAGAAAAAGTTATTGAAAAAGAAAAATGGAGGATGGTGGGGACTGATACCCTAATCACTAATCAGCATTTACAATTATAAAACCAATCTGTACCAGCTTTTGTTTCTGTTTTTGAATATTCATATGCACTTTGTCTTTGCAAGTTTGCATCTTATATAGTCCTCGGGCCTCAACTAATAATTTATTTTTGTTCCTGTGGTTTTGCAGAGAACTCTGGAGATAATAGTGATAATGCTGAGTGGGAGTCAGTTTGTTTGCTTGGGGGCAATCCAGTGGAAGAGTCTGAATCAGCAAATTATTTATAGGATGTTCTTATTTTCAGCAAATTATTTAGTTTCTGGTGTTAGAATGATTATACTTCTTGCCCTTCATTTGGTTTATAGACAACCTGGAAGTTGTAAATGGTAGTGGTGTGCTGATATTAAGTTTTATTCATGGTTTCATTTTACAATTGTTTTTTTTATTTATTTAGTAATATTTAAAATTTGTGAATAGAAAATTTTGGATTTTAGTTATTAAAAATTTAATAAATGTACAAAATTTTAATTTATTGAATTTTTTTTAATTTTTTGATTATTTAAAATTTTTAGTTTAAAATTTTTTATGATTTTATCTCATTTTTTTTGAAAAATCCATATTTTTAATGTTAATTGTACAATATAGAAGTCAAACCTCCATTCAAATAAAGAAGTTAACCCTCCATCCAAATAAGACAAGGGTTGAACCCTCTCTTACTCAACCCTTGCATCCAAACAAGGTAAGGGTTCAACCCATCCCAACCCAACCCAACCCATCCCAACCCAATCCAACCCAACCCTTCCCTCCTCAACCCCCAATCCAAATAGGCCCTTAGAGGCGAAAGGAAGGTTAAGGATTCAAACCTTTACCAAATATATGGACGGGCTACTAGACATAGCCCTACCGAACCTAAGTCACTAAGAACATCAAAAATTGAAACTCTTGAGATAGTAACACTTTTCCCTTTCCTGTGTAGATCCTCGAGGAGCTAGTCATCGACCCAGTCGTAGGCCCAGTTGTGGACCCAGTAGTGGACCGGTCGAGGAACCTGTCGAGGACCCCATTCAGGATGACCCCACGAAGGCCGACCCTGATGACCCTATGCCTGTAGAGGACCCTGTGGACTCAGATGAGCCAGAAAGTGACCCAGAGGAGAATCCCATGGACGGTGCCCCAGTTGACCCCACACCCGGAGAGGATCCCAAGGATGATGTAGTGATCTGGACAGATGTACCTATGCATTCCCCTCCCCGCAGAGAGCCATCCCACTTGACTCCCCTCAGTGGAGTCCACTCCCCGCTGAGGATTCAGAGGAGCTTATCCCGGACGATGCAGACACTGAGATGGCCCCACAGAGCGAGCCACAGTCACCATCACCCTTCTGATCCCTGTTGTATTGGCCGCAGAGCATGACTAGGAGGTAGCCCGATTTACTGCTAGACTAGTGGCCGCAGATGCCCGGATTGAGGAGTTGAGGTATCAACTAGGAGAGGAGAGGAGGTTCAGACACCATGCTTGCCGGGAGAGAGCGGACTACATAGCCAGATGATTGCAGAGGATGACGCTATGGGTCGAGAGGAGGGCCCTCTCCAGCCTCGGAGCATTGGCTCACACTGATAGGAGAGTTCGGAAGAGCGAGGAAGAGAGGATTATGTCGAGGGCTATGAGGAGGATCAGGGACGCGACCCACTCCCACCAAGACTGATGATATGTTATGGTAGTTAGCTTTCTAGTGCGGACTATAGGTGATAGTTGTACTTTTGGGATAGTAGTTTGGCAGATAGTAGCTAGTCCGATTGGAAAAGCGTGTTATGTATCTTTTGGTAGACTATATGTATGCTGGATGATGTACTCTAAAACCTGTGACTCTAAAGGGTAACCCTTCGATGGTGCCCGGAATATATGATTGTTAAAATTTTGGCACTAAATTTTGTTCAAGTCCATTACGTATAATGCTTTGATATCAACTGCTTACAACAAGAAAACACATATATATCTGAAATGGACTACCCTTTTGAGGTGGCACTTATTTATGCAAGGTAACCCTAACAACTGTATATATATATATATATATATAAATGTATATGTTTTTAGAAAAATTCCGCCCAGACGCAGAAACCCGGTAAACCGTAACGCTGAATCAGCCACCCATGGCAATAATCAACGCAGAGAGGAAGAGCGCCAAAGTCAAGCCCATGAGGAAGAAGGGCAAGACTTTAATGAGCATGACGATGCAGATCATGAAGAGGAAGAGGAGGAAGCCACTTAAAAGAAGGAAGGTAGAGATGAAAATCCTATGGAGCAATTTATGAATTTGCTCAGACAGAACTTACAGCAAGCACCCCCACCACCAAGAAACCTCAATACCGCCAACACTAATGCCTTTTGAGCCTTCAAATCCCTTAAACCACAAGAATTTCATGGCACTGCCGACCCCATAGCAGCCAGAGCTTGGCTGAAGGAGATGGAGAAATCCTTCAAGATTTTAGGTGTGGATGAGACCCAAAAGACAATCTTTGCTACTTACTTGCTAAAAGGAGAAGCGAATTATTGGTGGGAGGTTAAACGTAACCTGGAACCAATAGGCGTAGTGACTTGGGAAAGATTCTGTAGATTGTTCTTGGATAAGTATTTTCCCAAGTATATGGAAACCCAGATGGAACTGAGGTTCTTGGAGCTGAAACAAGAGAACATGACGGTGGCTGAGTATGAGGCCAAGTTCACAGAACTATCAAGGTTTGTGCCAAGCTTTGTGGATACCGAGGAGAAAAGGGTAGAGAGGTTTTAGCTAGGGCTAAAACCATGGATACAGAATTGTGTCGCTATGTTGGAAATAACAGACTACACCACCTTGCTACAGAAGTCCTCAATAGTGGAGGCCGGGAGCGAGATGAACCTGAGGATAAAAGAGAACAAGAAATGGAATGCGGTGAGTCTAGGAGGAGGATCTAGTGGCGGACACCGCTTTAACAAATTCAACCGAGCAACTGTGTCTCAGCCGATAGTGGATCCAGCTGCGAAGAGGGCTGGAAGCGAGAGCGTTAATCAGGGAGGTGGACAGTCCAGAGCAACTACTTTCACCCAATCACGTACTCCCCTACCCGAATGCAAGACTTGTGGAGGGAAACATCTGGGGACATGCTGGTCAACAGTGATGTGTTAAAAGTGCGGGCGCACGGGACATTACGCCAATAACCGCCCCCAACCAACCCAAGGCCCAAAATGTTACCAATGCAACGGCGTGGACATAAGAAGAGGGTTTATCCTAAGTTAAACCCACATAGGTCAAGAGTAAGTGGAGCAGCTTCCAATCGACCCCCTACCGCCAGGACCTTTAACATGACGTGCAGGATGCTGTCAGGGACTCAGATGTTATTGCAGGTACCCTAAACCTTAACTCGGTAAATGCAAATGTCTTATTTGATTCTGGAGCTACCCGTTTTTTTTATATCACAAGATTTCGCATGCAAACTAAATCTTAAGGCGGAGGCTCTAAAAGGGCAGCTAATGGTAGAAATAGCTAATCATGAAATGATTCCCGTGAGTCAATTCTACCCAGGTTGTGATCTAGAAATAGAAGGTTGCCATTTTCAAGCAAATCTAATACCTTTTGTGCTAGGAGGATTCGACGTTATCTTAGGTATGGATTGGATGTCCAGTAATAACACTCAGATTGACTGTAAGGGCAAGAAAGTCAAAATAAGGGTGCGAGGAAAGAAAGACGTAGTGTTTAAAGGGCAGCGTCAAACTCGGAAATTTCTCACTATCGCGCAACCTAGGAAGCTGGTATGAAAGGGGAATGAAGCCTTCTTAGCCTATGTAGTAGATACATAATAGGAGGCCCCTAAATTACGAGATATCCCCGTCATTAGGGAATTCGAGGATGTATTTCCCGAAGAACTACCGGGATTGCCACCCGATAGGGAGATCGAGTTCGCGATAGAGTTGGCACCCGAGACTGCACATATTTCTAAGGCCCCGTATAGGTTAGCTCCCGTGGAGATGAAGGAATTAGCAACACAATTACAAGAATTGTTGGACAAAGGACTGATAAGGCCGAGTGTATCTCCATGGGGTGCTCCAGTGTTGTTTGTAAAGAAGAAGGATGGTAGCATGAGATTGTGCATAGACTATAGGGAATTGAATAAATTAACCATCAAGAATAAGTACCCTTTGCCTAGGATCGACGACCTGTTAGACCAACTGAAAGGAGCAGTCTGCTTCTCAAAAATAGACTTGCGGACCAGATATCACCAATTAAAGATTAAGCAGGAGGACATACCCAAGACCGCATTTCACACCCGGTACAGACACTACGAATTTCTGGTCATGTCCTTTGGGTTAACCAACACACCAGTAGCCTTTATGGACCTAATGAATCGTGTGTTTAAGCAATACCTACACAAGTGCATCACAGTGTTTATCGACGATATTCTGATTTATTCAAAGACTGAGGAAGAACACGTAGACCACTTGAGGATAGTCTTAGGGATCTTAAGAGCTGAGAAACTGTATGCTAAATTCTCTAAGTGTGAATTTTGGCTAAAAGAGGTTCAATTTCTAGGCCACGTGGTAAGCAGTGAGTGAGTATTAGTTGATCCTGCCAAGGCAGAGGCCATATCAAATTGGGAAAGACCGACCACCCTGACGGAGGTAAGAAGCTTCGTAGGATTAGCAGGCTACTATAGAAGATTCATGAAAGACTTTGCCAAACTAGCATCCCCGCTTACCCGACTCACCAGAAAGATAGAGAAGTTCGTATGGACTGAGAAATGTAAGGAGAGCTTCCAGGAGCTGAAGAAACGGTTAGTGACCGCCCCCGTGCTGGCACTACTTGATGAAAAGGGGGACTTTGTGATTTAGTGACGCATCCCACAAAGGGTTGGGCTATGTGCTCATGCAATACGGCAAAGTGATTGCTTATGCATCTAGGCAGTTGAAGGAGTATGAAGTGAGATATCCTACCCATGACCTAGAGTTAGCCGCGATAGTTTTCTCCCTGAAAATATGGAGGCACTATTTGTATGGAGAGAAATGCGAGATCTATACAGACCACAAGAGCCTTAATTACATCTTCACTCAGAAAGAATTAAACATGAGACAGAGGAGGTGGCTAGAACTAATAAAATACTACGACTGTGAGATTCGATATCACCTAGGGAAGGCCAATGTGGTGGCTGATGCCCTTAGTAGGAAGGAGAAGCTCAAGATGTTGACCTCAATGGAGGAATTGGTAAGAGATTTTGAAAAACTGGAGATAAAGATCAGAAGACCAGGCGATAGCCAAGAAATGATGATGGAAATCCGAATCCAACCGTCGTTATTAGAAAAGATTAGATGATGTCAGGAGCAAAAGATGGAAGAGGAAGCTAATTCGGAGGAGGAGATCCTGACCGGAGAGGAAATCAAGTACGAGAGAGATAAAGGTGGAATCATGCGATATGCATCGAGGATACGGGTTCCGAAGGTTCAGGAATTGAAGGACGAAATCTTATACGAAAGCCATAACGCTAAATATTCAGTACACCCTGGTAGTACCAAAATGTATAGGGACTTGAAAGAATACTACTGGTGGTCCAATATGAAAAAGGACGTAACAGAATGGGTGAATAGATGTTTGACCTGTCAATGTGTAAAGGCGGAACACCAAAGGCCCAGTGGCCTGCTACAACCCTTAAAGATTTCGGAATGGAAGTGGGAGCATATAGCCATGGACTTTGTAGTAGGACTACCAAAGACTAGGACCAATCACGACGCGATATGGGTAATCATCGATAGGCTAACCAAGTCTGCCCATTTTCTTCCAATCAATGAGAAATACACCGTCGACAGGCTTGTGGACATTTACATAAAGGAGATTGTAGTGCGACATGGAGTCCCAGTGACCATTGTATCCGATAGAGACCCTAGGTTTAACTCTAGGTTTTGGAGGAGCTTCCAGGAATGTGTAGGGACTAAACTAAACACGAGTACGGCATATCACCCTCAGACCGACATGCTGAGGGTGTGCGTTATAGACTTTAAAGGGAGTTGGGAAGAACATTTACCCTTAATTGAGTTTGCGTATAACAACAGCTATCACTCAAGCATATGAATGCCCCCTTACGAAGCCCTCTATGGTCGGAAGTGTCGCTCTCCCCTATGTTGGGATGAAGTTAGTGAACGAAAGATATTGGGACCCGGCCTAGTTCAACAGACGAGAGATGCCATAACCTTAGTTAGAGGATGACTAGCGGCAGCCCAGGACCGACAGCGCAAGTATGTTGATCGCGCACGAAAAGATAGGGAATATGAAGTAGGGGACATGGTGTTGTTAAAAGTATCCCCATGGAAAGGACTGATGAGATTTGGAAAGAAAGGGAATTGAGTCATAGATTTATTGGACCTTTTGAAATCTTGCGACATATCGGACCCGTAGCTTATGAATTATCCTTACCTCCAAGCTTGCAGCAAGTCCACAACGTATTCCACGTATCTATGCTAAGGAAATACAACCAAGACGCCAAACATGTGGTAGAGCATGAGCAAGTAGAACTGCAGCCAGACTTGTCTTACATAGAGAAACCAGTGGAGATCATGGATCGCAAAGAACAAGTACTCAGAAACAAGGTTGTTAAGCTGGTCAGAGTTTTATGGCAAAATCACAATGTAGAGGATTAACTTGGGAACTGGAAGACGAGATGCTAAAGAAGTACCCCCCACCTATTCTCAATCTGATTCCAGGACGGAATCCTTTTAAGGGGGGGAGACTGTAATAACCCTAATTTTTGTACTATTGTGAAAGGACCCGGATGAATAGTAATTCTGGTATGTAAGAAAAACAAATTCCACCCACTTATGAGTAATGGGAAATTGTCATTTTAAGATTATATAAGTGAAATGAGTGTATGCAAAAGCCGTCAGAATTCGAAAAATCCTACTTCGTTAATAACTTACGTTCTTCGAGAAATCAATAAATACAAAAGTAATGACAAGGTCAAGGATATATTAAATTTGGAAACTCTATATTACAAGTGTATTAAAATGAGGAGTTGAAGGAATGAAAACCACTTGAAGAGAATTTTACTACCAAAAACATTTTAGGAATTAATCTAGTATTGCATGAAAAATTATGTAATAAAATTAGAAAATGACCAAGGAATCAAGATACATGCAAAATCCATGCAAACACATGCAAGGTGGTTGGTCAAGCATGCAACTAAGTCAAAAGAAGGGCCAACTAATAGTTAGAAACTTAGTTAGAAACCAACTACTTAGTTAGCAACCAAGTTCCATAATTTAGGGATCACCAAGCAAATAAAGGTAACCTAGGCTTTGAAAAATGGGTTCTAGATACTAGATGTTATACATAATAGAATACATATCATATAATTACACACTAGCACAAGTAGCCAAGCAATAAAACTCTGTCTCCCTCTTATTACTCCATTCAGTCGAGCAAGCTAGCAAGGAGAAAAAGAAATCTTTCATGACTTCCACTCACTCTTAAATCACCAAATTAAATCCCAATCTTCTTCAAGGTATTACTAAGGTATGATTAAAATCCCATGATTTTAATGAATTGTAGCTAGGTGAAAAAAAATTCTCAAAGTTCCTTGATGAATAGTAACTCATTGTGAGATTTTGCTTAGATCTTGTAGATTAAAGATTATAGAGGTTAACCAAGGCTTCCTTGTGGTGTGTTAAGCTTTGTCAAGATCACTCAAGCTTTAAGAAGGTAAGAACATCTCACTTAAGCTTTAGGTTCTTTAAGTTTTAAGAGTTTATGATATGGATTTTAAGTATGAGATGATTAAGTGGTTATTTGTGGTGAAAGAGTTGTATTTTTGTGAAGATCTTGGATGCTGATAAAATAATAATACCACTGATTTTTGAGACCTTTAATGATGTAAAAATAATGTTGGGGTTGTATGGTTGTCTTGGATGTGTATTTGGAATGTACAAAAATTGGTAAGATTCGATTTATAGCCGTTATAATGCCGAAATTTTGTTAGACCATTTGTGCAGAATCACCCGAGTTAATTAAGTGTTGTTTTTGGACAAAATTTCTTGGAAACTTGTAGATCTAACCTTGTATAGTGTTTGAGAATTTGAATCGCATTAAAAGGACTTACGGTTTAAGAGTTATGCTCGTTTTAGTAAAACCGGTTATAACGAACGAATCGCGTCAAGCAACTGTCTTTGCAGTGATAAACGGACCCCTTAAAATTTGAGAATAATTATGAAAATTTTGGTGTAGGTATTTGTTACAGTGGAGAAGACGATCCAAAAAGAATTTATAAAAATTATTGAGTCAAAACTGCGCAAGTAAAATTCACAGCAGAGCAGGACCTTCTTTAGAGCCTTGGTTGAGGTCCTTGTAAATGATCTTAAGTTATGAAAATATGATAGTTGTCTCTTGGTGCAGTAAGGAAGACATGAGAAAAAAAAATTCGTGAAAAGGTTTAGTTTTCGATTTTATAAAAATTTTCGAATCAAAGTTGCGCGAACGAAAAACACCTTAGGGGACGAACGTTAAGAAAACTTAACACCGAATAAAACCAAACGAACTTGGAACTTGACTCGAATAAAATTGGTAACCTTATTTCGGTCAAGGAATGTCACCACAGTATATAGGTTCAACATGGACAATAAGAGTTCTCTAAGGGAATTAGATACGTTATACGAACATCGGTTAAATAATTCGTTCACAAAGCTAACCCTAGCGTTTCCTTGTTCATTATAGATCGTCACCCAAGGACTCGAGATTTCACTTCCCCGACTCTGCCAGGCAAGTTTTCTAAAACCGAACTTTAAGTATATTTCAAAAACTGTTGTTGTTGTGATATGAATGCATGTGATGTTTTACATATTTTGTGAGAAAGTTTACAAATGCATGCATGGTTTTCCCCTAAGTACTTGTGATACTAAGATGAGTTTATGTGCATACATATATATATATATATATACTCCAATGACATGTATGTACATATATATGGCTATATTTAAGGTTCGGGTAGAGCATAAACACTTTCGGATATAAATCGGGAGTCGGAGTATTTTATGAAAAAACCCAGTAACCCTGGAGACTGATACTTTCAATGATCAAAAAGATTCCGATGATTTTAAAATTTAAGAATATCGGAATTGAGTCGAAACTGCGCAAGTAAAATTCACAGCATAGCAGGACCTTCTTTAGAGCCTTGGTTGAGGTCCTTGTAAATGATCTTAAGTTATGAAAATATGATAGTTATCTCTTGGTGCAGTAAGGAAGACATGAGAAAAAGAATTTCGTGAAAATGTTTATTTTTCGATTTTATAAAAATGTTCGAATCAAAGTTGCGCGAACGAAAAACACCTTAGGGGACGAACGTTAAGAAAACTTAACACCGAATAAAACCGAACTTTAAGTATATTTCAAAAAACTATTGTTGTTGTGATATGAATGCATGTGCTGTTTTACATATTTTGCGAGAAAGTTTACAAATGCATGCATGGTTTTCCCCTTAAGTACTTGTGAAACTAAGATGAGTTTATGTGCATATATATATATATATATATATATATATATATATATATATATATATATATATATACTCCAATGACATATATGTATATATATATATATGGCTATATTTAAGGCTCGGGTAGAGCATAAGCACTTTCGGAGATAAATCGGGAGTCAGAGTATTTTATGTAAAAACCCGGTAACCCCGGTCAAAAAGATTCCGATGATTTTAAAATTTAAGAATATCAGAACTAGTGATTTTTGGAATTATTTCATAAATATTGTTTGAATATTTATTAATTAAATGAATATTAATTCCAACATTCATTTGAAGTTGATTTATTTAATTATTTAATAATTATTTAATAATGATTAAATATTATTTAGAAATGATTTAAATATTCTAAAAATTATTTAAAAAATATTTAAATTCTATTTGGCCTATTCAAAAATTATTTATGGCCTTTAAAAATTATTTTAAATATTTCTAGCTTTCAGTAAAATATTTAAAAATAGCAGGGGTTTTCAAATAATTTTATAATTATGCATAATTCGTATATACCACCCCAATGGCTTGCGAACTTATCAAAACTTGGGAACCCAAAGTTTTGGGAGCAGTTATAAATGTTTTCTCCCTTCGCTACAAACTAAAGCGCAATCAGTACAATAGCCCTGCCATACCAGGAGGGTCAGGTATTAAAAATCCTTAAGAAAACTCCAAATAACTCCTAAGTAAATTTTGAAAAGAATTCCCTGAGTAAAGAAAATCAGTTGACGAAGATCAACTCGTGAGACGAACTTACTTCCTTATTTCTTCCGGAAGTAAAGATTTTTAAAAAAAGTTTCAAAGCTGGTTTGAAAATGACTTTGGGGACTGGAGGGTGTTTCGGTGTAAGGGGCTTGCAGTAGGCAGTCCATCCGGTTATACATGTATCGAAGTGCAAGGGGCCCACATGTAGCGAGTCCATCTAAGATATATGTACATGTGTAAGGGGCGTGCGGGTAGCCGTCCATCATGAGACCCGAATGAGGTCAGGGCCATGACCTCCATAGTAGGTTCGTCTCCCGTCTACTAGTAGCAAAGTTTTGTCCAATACAATGGTTGATCACCTTGTATCGGGGGGTACTCCAGAATAGTCTCATTCTTCCAATTGGAATTATGCTGCTACACTGTACTAGAAGCCCAGGTGCTCCAGTATGTTGTCAGTATTGAACTCATCAAGAAAAGACTTTTGAAACCCGAACGTTCCTGTTATAAAATGACTCAAGGAAAGTAAATGTTATTACAAGCTGGATTATATTATAATATACTACTCAGTTTTTAAGCGAAACAAAAGTATCTTTGCAATACTATTATTATATTGCTGGGCAATTATGCTCACATTTGCTTTTTCTATATATATCACCAACAACAACAGGTAAGCATAGCTCGGACACATCAGACCCCCACAAAGCACGTGGGAAACGCGCAGCAGTTCCGTAGACTGTTCGGCCCCCGTTTGCCTCAGGTGAGAGGACTTAGGAGGATAGGATATCAACTCAGACTGGTTAGGTTTGTGTACAAGCACGACCTGTGTAAGCTTTTGAAACCAGGAAACTATCCTACATTTACCATCACCTCAGGTAGCAGCTTTTGTAGATTTTAAACCCTTTCTAGATTAAAACATTTGGGTTTGTAATAACTTTATATTTTGGATTGAATCTGGTACTCTAAGTAATGTTTTTCTTTCGCTCTGAGCTTATAACCTGAGATGGATATTATTGATATAAGAGTCATTGCCAAAGGAAAAGACTAGTGTTTAGATAAAATGTTGAATAATTGGGAATGGTAATCATAAAATTGGAATCTGGATTGGCGTAACAACCTGGATCGTTGACCCCCGATCTAGGGGTGTTACAAATGGTAAGGATGAATAGTAACTACATTATATTACATATCATATGTCATATTTTCTTTTATTATGAATTTGTACTTTTAATACTTGCACATTATTGTACGAGTTGTTACTATTGGAGCTAGAAATGAGAATCGTCAAGAATGGCAATGTGGAGAAGATATGATTTACTCACGGTATGGAAATAGGATACTCATTTTTTGCGACAAAATTACTAATCGAAACACTAAAATTTTAATTCTCGTTAACAGAATTCATGAATTGCAAATGCACACTTAGAGGTGGTGAATATGTGTAATTAGAACTCTCAATTCCGTTCTCGAAACGAAAATAACACGATAGTTTCTTGTTTATATTTATTTTTTGGGTAAACGAACACGAAATAATATGGATAAATTTTAATTTTTTTTAATTAGAAATTACACGTAAAGTACACGAAACGAAGGTACAAGTACAAAAAATTACATGAATCTTTAATAGATCGTGTTTGAGTTTAGCATTCATGTACACATAATATGAAAGTATACAATAAAAAGCTACACGAGACGAACCAATTGACAGGTATACGTGTAATGGCTTACAATGTTCAATTTTAATGTTACCTAATGATATTAGCTAAATGTTTTAAAAACAATAAAATAGCTTACTAATATGAGTTTCACAGAGTATTACAACAAGCTATTATGAATGCAATATAGTGCAGATAAGTAAATGCAGAATAAGTAAAGAATACAAACGAGTTTTAGCCAGTTCCGAACTCTATTTCTTAGCTATCTACGTCCTGATCCTCTACCAACTTGATAAGAGAATATATTATTGATCAAACAAAGTAACAATTACAAGATATAGTAATGTATCTCTCCCCTAACCTAGTTACTAAAAACGGCTGCTGAAACACTATGTTCCATTTGAGTAAACAGCTCACTTGAATTCCAAGCACTACAAGAAAAATGCCTAACAACGACCAACCTTTTCAGCGACCATAAATTCAATCATTATTGTAAAGCTTCAGCGATCGCTATTAGCGACATATTCAAATGTCGTCACTAAAAAGAATTTGCGATCGACACCGGTAGCTGATCCGTCGCTGAGTTTAGTTTCCCGCCAAACCAAAAAATGTGCAATTCTGATGCTAAATTTAACGACAAAGTTTTTTTAGCGACCACATTCCGTTGTAGAAAGTGCCACATAAGTGGAAGTTTAGCAACCGACTGCCGTAGCTGATCAGTAGCTATTGTAAAGTTTCCCCCAAAATTATTTGGCACAAATATTTGGCATTAAGTTTTGGCGACCGAGGCTTATCAGCTACCGAATACGAATGCGGTAGCTAAAGGTGCCGTAACAGTACTCGGCTACTGGTTTTGTCGCAATTAGCGGTTACCGTTAATATTTTTTTAATTTTAATCTTAATTTAACTTTTTAATTACCGATTACATTACAATATTACACAAACACATAATTAAAGTAAATTCTTAGATTAAGGTTGATTTGCAGTCAACTGCAATTTTAATTACTAGATTTTATCTCATGCAAAACACGACTCTTTTATGTATATTACTCATTAATATTATTATTCAATTTAAATACTTAATTTTTTTAAAGTTGATATTAAAGATATTTTAGTTTAATTTTAAATGTTATTAATGTGATTTAGAACTTGAACTTATTTTAGTATGTTATAATTTTTTTATACTTTTTAAATTGTTGTGAGTAAGTATCGAACCTTTAAGGTGGTGTTTTAAAAGTTAGATGTTTAAAAAAAATAATTATACATTTGTGTTAAATTAGAGGTTTGATCAGATGAAATCTCAAAAAAGTTAATTTCGAAAAAGCAACTTGAAGAAGTTTTTTCATTTAAAGGATTGTGATATGTGTAATTAATATACAAATTAAAAAACCAACTCGAACAGTTTCATGTAAATCATCTTATTTAATCTGCTAGTCAAAACAGCTAACCAAGACAGTTAACTCAATCCGTTAGTCAAAATAACTAACTTAATCCGCTTCCGAAGCTGGGCCTATATCTTTGTTTTTTTTTGAAAATAAATACTTCTTCATTCATTCGATAAATCATTCAATAAAGTCTCCAACATATCAGTAGGAGGAGACGTAAATACATGAAAGAAATTGGTTATACAAGGAATTCTAGCTAAACCATGAGCTACCTTGTTACCTTGCTTACGGATATGACTAACTAAAATACCAGGAGTAGCATTCAACAGCAACCTACATTGCTCAATTACATGACCAACCTCCATGAGATACTTGTTGTTGCTCAAAATTGCCTTGACTGTAAGCAACGAATCAGTTTCCAGCACTACCTTACTATAGCCATGATGCATAATCCAAGTTAGAGCCTCTTTAACCCCAATGCTCTCAGCCTCGAGCACCGTCGCAGGATAGGGCAAAGCTAGAACTTTAGCCTCCACAAACGCTCCAGTATAATCTCGAATCACCATGCCTATTGTGAACTGCTCAGCTTGAGAAAAAACTGAAGCATCGACATTCACTTTCAAAGTACCATGTTCTAGTAGTCGCCATCTATGCCTACTACCCTGACTGACCCCATTACTCACAGCAGTTGAGCTCTTTATCTTCTCTCTAGCCTTCCTCCATTCCTGAGTGATTCTGCAACTCATTTCCATCACTATAGCTGGATTAATCATAGTTCCTTCCCATCTCTTATTTCGCCAGAACCATATTCCCCATAACACCGTAGCGATCTTAACTACTTCTGCCTGGTTTGATGTTTCCAATCTATTCAACAACCATTCCGGGGCATAGAACACTTCAGCCATATCATACTCTATTCCAACAACATGCCAACAACTTTTTGCAAAGTTACAGTCAAAAAACACATGAAGAAGATGCTGAATGTCAATGTTACACATGGGACATATGATAGGGACAGGGACTCCCTTATGTCGAAGACGATTCCTGACAGGTATGTTATTACGACAAAAACGCCATAAAAAATCTTTATTTTATGAGGAAGAGGCAATCTCCACATCTTGTTCAAACCTACAGATCGAGTACAGTACGAGTCTCCAACAAATTGATCATGCCAAAAGTGGTAACCAGTCTTCACAGTAAATATTCCATCAATCGACTTCGACCACACTATTCTATCACTAACTAACCGTTGAGGCACAAACGTTGCCAGAATAGCCTTTGTATCCTCTATGTTGAACAACTCATGCACCTTTTCTGAGTCCCAGACTTTAGTACCTGGACGAAACAAATCAGACACAGTTTCACCTCTTCCTTCATACCGTTGAAGATTCTCCACCTTAAAATCCTTCTTTATAGCCAACCAAGAATCTTTAGTTGCCACAATGCTCTTCCCATCGCCTACCACCCATCTAAAACCACCTTTTAAGATTTCTTTTGCTTGCCACAACCCTGCCCATATGAAACTGACTCCTCTACCCTTTACAGCCTCCAAAATGTGAACATCTGGGAAATATCTAGCCTTCAGTACTCGAGACACCAGCATATCAGGTTGCTCAATACATTTCCAAATATGTTTGCCTAACAGTGCTACATTGAATCCATATAAACTTTTAAACCCCAATCCCCCTCGACTTTTTGGCATACTTATTCCTTCCCAGCCCAACCATTTAACACCTTTACTCTGATTTGATCCCGAATTCCACCAGTAACCATTAAAAAGCCGTTTAATCTTTTGAGAAAGCGTTTTCGGCAATAAAAAACATGACATACGTATAGTATGATGGAACTGACTAAGCCACATTTTTAATAAGGATTGATTTCCCCGCTCTAGAAATTGGTTTAGCCTTCCCCCTGAACTCGCTTGTAAACCCTTTCCTTTAAGTAGCCAAACACCTATTTTTTCGACCTCCCAACCAATGAAGGCAAGCCTAGGTAATGACTGTTAGAAATGTCGTTATCAACACCTAGCACCGAAGAGAGTTGTAGCTGCTTATCCACTCTCACATTAGAACTGTACATCACCCCTGACTTCTGATAGTTAATCGCTTGACCTGAAATCTCTGCATACATCTCCAGAATGCCTTTAACACGCACAACTTCCTCATGAGATGCTTTAAAAAATAGTAAACTGTCATCGGCAAAGAGAAGATGAGAGACTTCCGGTGCAGTTTGACTGATTCTACATCCATGAATCCTCCCATCCTCAGACACATTATCCAGCAAATTGGACAACCCTTCTACACAAAATAAGAATAATTACGGTAATATAGGATCTCCTTGACGGAGACATCTCTTCGGAGTTATAAGGCCTACAGTCAACCCATTAAAACATACATCATAGGACACCTTAGTTACACACCTCATTATCCAACCTATCCACTTGCTGCAAAAACCAAGAGATTGCATTCTACTCTTCAAATATCTCCAATCCACCCTATCATACGCTTTGCTTATATCCAACTTTAGAGCCACTTCTCCTTACCTCCCCTACACCTTTTCAGATGATTAACAACCTCAAAAGCTACCACGACATTGTCTGTTATTCTCCTACCCGGGACAAACGTTGATTGCTTTTCTGAGATGAGACCTGGCAAAACTTCTTTCAGTCTGTTCGCCAATACTTTAACCATAATCTTATACAATACATTACATAAGGCTATTGGCCGCAAATCCTTCATCATATGACACACATTTTCTTTCTTTGGAATCAACACTACATTTGTATGATTAAGATCAACAGGAAAAGAATTACCTCTTAGCCAATCTTTACAGCAGTCAAACACCTCTTTACCCATAACTTTCCAAAAATTCTGATAAAATGCTGGATTCAATCCGTCGGGGCTAGATGCCTTGTCAGGATGCATTTGATGAGCAGCTTTTGTAAATTCCTCAAACGACACCTCCTCCGTTAGTCTCATATTCTGCTCATAAGATACCATTCTCGGACTAGCAACATCCACATTCGAACATAACCTTCCAGGAGCAGCAAAAACATCACTGAAATATTTAAGAATTACACCACCCATCTCATCTGACTTAGCCACTCGATTCCCTTCATCTGTCATTAGAAAACTGATACGATTTGTCTTCTTTCTTACAGATGCATACGCATGAAAGAACTTCGTATTATCGTCTCCCTCTTTAAGCCAAAACAACTTCACTTTCTGTTTCCAATAAATCTCCTCATGTAACAGAATCTCATTTAACTTATCCCTTTCCACCAGAAATTGTCGCACACTATAATCATCAGTTTTATCCTTCAGCGAATCCATAAGTGCCTTCTGATGCTTTACTTTCTCTTTGAACTTGTTAAAAAAATTCCGCCCCCACTTCTCCATATACCTCGACACAGATATAAGCTTAGGCAACAAATGAGAAGGCGAAATGCTCTCCCAATGCCTAGTAACATCCTTGATAAAACTTGGCTCCTTAAGCCATGTATTCTCAAATTTGAATCTAAAAGCTCTTTTAGGAATTGAAATTTCAAGTAAATCCAGTAGAATTGGATCATGGTCTGAAACAGATGTCGAAACAACACTTAACTTGGATAAGGGAAATTTTGACCACCATGACATTGTAGCAAATACCCTATCCAAACGTTCTTGAACCCAGTCTTCAGTTCCCCTACTCTTTTCCCACGTATAGAACCACCACTTAACTCCAACTCTGTCAACAAACTTTCCTCCAAAGCATTTCGAAAACCCTCCATAAGAGCCACATGATGTGGATGATTTCCTTTTTTATCTGCACTATATAGAAGATCATTAAAGTCTCCCATAATACACCATGGAATATTAGAAATCTTTGTTAATCTACAGATCATGTCCCACGCATCTCTATGCCTTGAACATTCTGGATAGCCATAATAGAACGTTAGTCTCCAACTAACAACATTATTCTCATTAAAAACAATATCTATGTGATTTTGTGAATACCCAGTTATACTACAATCAACATGACTCTTCCAAAAAACATCAAGACCACCATTTTTGCCTATACGATCAACAGAAAACCCCTGAGCAAACCCAAACTTCATACGCAAACTCTCTATCCTACTAGCATCTGAAATCGTTTCACTTAAAAACAGAACATCGGGTTTACGATCTCTAACAAGATCGTTTAAAACTCAAACTGTACGAGGGTTCCCCAACCCCCTACAGTTCCAACTTAGACAACTCATTGCTGTTGGCTAGCTTGCCTCGCAAGCTTAGCCAAAAAAAATAGGAGAGGAGTATGTGCAATCAACATTAGAAAGCTCAGAGTCCATTTGTGTTGTACTAGAAACCCCCTCAACATCCATCCTTTCACTTAGCCCAATCCTTTTACGTTTCCTCTAATCTAGTTCAAGCCCATCCAATTCCTCCGGATCCAGCCCATTTCCAATTTTTGAAATTTTATTTCCCTCTCCAATATTAGTAATAATTAAATTATTACTAGTATATCCCTTAAACTTCGCTCCCCCAACATCCTCAGTTTCCTTCTGTTGCTGTAATCCCGTTTTCCTCGCTAAACTTTGATTTTGAAATCCCTGATTATCCTCCTTTCCGCTTCTCTCGCCCCAACCTGCATCTCCCTCATCTCGCAGCCACTTACCCCGCCCCTGCGCCGCCAGCCTCCTTGGTGGTGCACGCAGCCAACTCCCCCATTCACGAACACTCCCTCCAGCACCTCCTTCAAATTTCTTCTTACAAAACCATTTTGTATGTGTCAACATACCACACACAAAGCAGAAATCGCCAGGTTTTTCATCCTTACCATTCACAATAAACTCAGACTTATCCTTATTGCATATCTTCTTCTTCCTTTTCAATGGAACTATCACATCCACCTTTATTTTGATACGCATATATTCTCGCCAAATACTCGCATTGTTACTCAAGTCATACATTACAAATGCCCCAAAAAAATTCCCCAGCTGCTTCCCTATTTGCTCTGTCATAAATCCACCCGGAAGATCATATAGCTGAATCCAAAACTCAACTTCATTAAGAGGGACCTTCGTTGGATCACCACCTGCTGGAATCACATTAGTCACAAGCATTGCATTTTCAAAAGTCCAAGGACCATTACTCATCATCCACTGCATATCATCCTTATGATAAAACTGAAACAAGAACAGCCCCGAAGTCAGCATCTTTATGTTTATCCTCATAGCAGGCTTCCAGATATCAGCCATTTTTGACTTCATCGCACGTACATTCAGATTCTTCTCCGTAAGAAACTTTCCCACCAGGCATAAATCAAATCTATTCTCACACTCATCCACCTCTTCATCGAGAACTAACTCTTCATTCTCCTCATTTGATATATCTAAACTAGACATCCTCCCATCAATATTTCTCTCCGTTGCCATAATGCTGATAACAGCCTCTCACAATCTGAAAATCGAAAGGAGAGAAAAACTCAGAAAACTCTCACTTATTCATGGAGAGAAAAAAAATCATGAGCATACCACTCTTAGAGGGTGTTTGGCAAGGTGAGCTTAAAGCTAAAAATAGCTTTAAGTCATTTTTGGGGTGTTTGGCAATGGGGCTTTAAGCCGGCTTTAAGTTAAAAAACTGCTTTAAGTCATAAGTTCTATTTAGGTACTTTTGACTTATGACTTATCGAGTTTTGTTTTTTTTTTTTTTCACGATTCTTGTAAAGTTTAAATATTATGAATTTAAAAATTTTTTAAGTCAAATTTCACTTTAAGTCAAAATTATTAAACCCTAATTTAACTTTAAGTAAAATCACTCAAACACATTCATTCAACTTAAAGTAAACAACTTTACTTTCTCCTTTAAGTTAAAAACACCTCCATTAAGTTAAAAGTAACTTATTTTAAGCAATTCCAAACGGCCTCTTAATTGGGCCTATATCTTTGTTAGTATATGTTATTAATATTTGTTATACATATGTTACATTTGTTTACAAACCGTATTTTTGCAAATATTAGATAAAAAAGTAAAATTGTAAAAAAAAATAAAGAAATAGATTTTTAGTAGCTTCTTGTAATATTCATTTTTTGGGTGAGTACCTATTGATCTTTAATAAAAATAAATCAATAAGTCTTATTTTCTTTTGCATGCTAAACTTCTGTTCTTAGTTTAATTCATGAAATAATTGAGAACAGATGGGTTCAAAATCTGATAAAAACTAGGAGCAGGCACAATATTTTGAAGTGTATGATCCAATGCAATTTCTCATTACACTACTAGAAAAAAGCTCATAGACATCGGTTTCTAGCCGATGTCTATTAACAAATCATACCGATATCTTTGTCGGTGATGTCTATTGTACCATATCATACACATCGGTTTTTGACCGATGTCTAAGGCCTTTTTGGACATCGGTTTCTTCTTTCGAAACTGATGTATAAAGTCGTATTAGATATCGGTTCTGGACGATGTTAAATATAACATTAGACATCGGTTTTCTTTGTAATAACCGTTGTAGAAGAATATATTAGACATCATTTTTTATACTTATTCGCTATTTAAGTTGAAGTTAGACATCGGTTTTATTTGTGATGACCGTTATGTATATTTGTTATAGACATCGTATTTTACTGATGTCTATTGTATTTTGTCCTGTATTGTTTTTTAATAAATATTTTTTACTATTTAATTACTCAATTTGTCATTGACAACATTCATACCAAACATTGATAACTTAATCCAAAATAACATTCATTTCATAACCACAACTATTCAATTTGTCATTTACAAAATATCCAACCAATGTCACTCAAACCATAATCCAAACAAATCTACTATATCTAAAGAACTAGCTAGCCAAATCCAAAGCATCACAATGCTATACACCAATGTACAAAACCAACAAAAATGTTTACTACTACCATATGCAAAAATAACCTAACTCCTAGAAAGCTAGAACCATCAAGTATCTAGTAAACTATACATTCCACAAGAAAACTGTTCTTGTCAAAAGTAGAATCAAATGTGGTCTGATGAACTTGAGAGCCTTAATACATACCTCATCTAGCTCGGCCTTAGTGTAAGATCTACGACTCTTGGTCATTCACTTGTAGTTCTTTTTATTAATTCGCTTGTTCTTTTTCAAGGCTGCAGCAAGATGTTTATCATCCGAAAAATCAATGTATGCCAAACCCTACATGAGTGAATAGCAAGATGTTATTTACTCTTGCAGTGAGCACAACTACTATTAAGCATTACAAGCAGTTGGGTGGCCAGTAGTACCTGCTAACATGCTATGCCGACCAGTAGCATTGGGTGGCCCTTCCAGTGTATACGAAAGCAGTTCCTAGTAAGACTGAAATGCTTGTTAGTGTCAGCAGAGAGAACTGAACAACTAAATTGGCTCCTAGAAGTCTAAATGTGTTATGGCATACATAAAGCAAAGACCCGAAGAGTTATAACCAGTTATAACCTAAACATTTTTATATCAAATCTACATGCTGACAAAGCAGATGGAAATGAAAGCGGTACTTCATCAACAAAGCAGAAATTGGTCTTCTTCTACAAAAATTTCTGGACAAGGTTGCAAATAGAGAGCCTGTTTTGAAGGAATAAACTGGTTTTGAACAGATTTTTCTGGGAATCATATTATATACCACTGGAAAGCTCTTGGACTCTAGAATTTAATACAAAAAATGGTTCGTGAAAAGGATTTTTATACAGAAAGTTATGGCCGTTTGAATACAAGGATGTCAAGCTGTCCAGAAAATCAGCACCAAATTTTCTGATTTTTATGACATACAAAAGGCAATATAAATACATCAAAAAGGCAAGATGATGAGCTCAAAAGTACCTTGAAATGCAATTGTAAAAACAAGATGAAAAATGGATTCAATGGACGTCTAAATCTGTTGTACAACTCACCGGAATCAGCTATGAAAATTTGCCGGAAGGTGCTGCAGAAACCTGCTTGAAAATGCAACAGAGATGCCAAAAATTCAGATTCATGATCTCCCAGAAAATGAGAGGAAAATGAAGGATTTTATGGTCAAAACTTACTAACCCGTACTTGTAGAAGTTAGAGCAAAAAGCAGGTCAGAAAACACCAGAAAATCCGATGAAAGGCACTCCTGAATTTGCTCTGTACCGACAGCAAGAGAAGGTATGTTATAGCACAATATAAGTCACACTATCAATAAGTGCAGGTACCAAATTCAAGCACGCATAATCTACAAGATTTGTTTATTATAAAAAAGCACTAATTAGCATACACTCAGCAATTACTAAACACATTTGGTCTCATACTCACAGGAACACCAAGTCGTTTGTTCAATGCTTCATTCCACAAGTTAGTAGCATATTCAGGCTGTAAGTGATTCCATATAGTCATGAAAGATGCAATCTGTATCAAAACCCAGATAATGATTAATAAACCACACCAACAATATAAATTCATATATTCAAGTTATATATGAATATTGACCAATAACGTAATCAGCAACTCCTCTGCTTCTCCGAATCCTATTGATGAACATATAGACCCTGAAAAATCACCAATTCCTTCTTTTTACAAAAGTTTATACATAAGAATCATTATAAGATTAGTTTAAATATATACATAAGGAATTGCTCAGTCTCTAACTTTAACAACGTCGTAAAAAAATTTAAATTCATACATTCAAGTGTAAATGATTAAAAATTATATAACATACACATAGATAATATACCACTTTTAATAGGTACAGTATTCCCCAACTAGTTGTCAAAAGGGCTACACAAATTTCTTATTAAATCGAACTATGACACTTACATATGAACGACCCAAATCTAATCATATGCAAAATTAAAAAAATCCTAAAAATTCACAATCAGAGAAAATTACCAATCGGAGCTTGTAATTCGATTAGGAGAAAAGTGTAATCGGTGCTTGTAATTTACAAAATCAGAGGAGAGTACATACAATCGGAGCTTGTAATCGGAGGAAAGTGCTTGTGGAGAGAGATGAGTGGGTGTGTGTGAGAGTGAAAGAGAGGACAGTGGGTAAAAGAAAAGAAGAGTGGGTGAAAGAAATGAAGCTCAATCGGAGCTTATTTGGACTTCAATCGGATGAGAGAGAGAGAGAGAGAGAGAGAGAGAGAGAGAGAGAAAGAGAGAGATTTAGGGTTCTTGGAGGAGAGGCGGGATGAGTGTGTGAATGAATGAGAGAGGGTGTAGAATCGAGAGTGTTTTTATTTTTTATGTTTTTAATTAATTTGTTTGAGAGAGAGAGGGGTGATTGTGTGTGTTTGAAAAATTTGGGGAACAAAAAATGGTTTCGGGGGGAAACATTTTAATAAATTGGGGAAAATATTCTAAGGGGGAAATAATTTGGGGTACGCGCGGAATTTTTTTATTTTTTTAGCTTTTTTAAGACATCGGTTCTTCTTGAAAGCGATGTCTTAAAACATAAAGACATCGGTTTTATTGCAAGCGATGTCTTAAAATACAAAGACATCAGTGGCATTACTGACCGATGTTAAATGTGTGATGTCTATTAACAGATTTCTAGTAGTGATTTAGCAAAAAAAAAATTGCAATATCTTCTAAATAAGCAATTGCATCATTGTGTGCTCGAAATCATATATTTGGAGCTACAAAACAGATTTAAATTAATTTAAAAAATGATTAAATATATTTGTTTATATAATTATATGTAAATATTGTAATTTTTTTGTCAAAAAAAATTTGTAATTTTAATCATTATTATCTTTCCACAATCACCACGTATTTTGTGCTTCTAGTTACACATAAATATTAAAATAAGTAGTGCTAGAAAATCAGAAAAAGTCTTTTAAAAAAATCATGAAAATGATGCTACTCCCCCCGTCCCTAATTAGTTGTCCAGTTTCTATTTTTATTGGTCAAATTGACTCAAATTTGACTGAAATTTATATATATTACATAATGAAAAATATTTAAAAAAATTATACCATTGTAAACTACTTCTAATCTATTTTAATATTTGATTTTCAGTTTTTTAAAATAATAAACAGATTAATTTTAATCTTCGGTCAAAAACTAATCAATTTGACCACTGAAAAGTCAAACTGGACAACTAATTAGGAAGAGGGAGTACAATTTTAAGTCGATAAAATGGGGTGTTTCAACTAATAGGTTCACATGAATACACGAGTATCCATCTCATTAATTATTCTATCAATTAAAAAAAGCATACCATTTTTTGAAACATTTATTTAGTTCCTAGCTTTTTTCGTAAAAAATGTGGAATATTTGCACCAGATCATTGGAATACATCAATATATATTTACGTGTTTCACTTTTATGCTTTATCTTTTTTGATTAATTTTTGTCTAGCTTTATGCGATTTTTGCTTAAGAATAGGGGTTGTCCAGGTGTTGAGATAATGACATGCCAACTAATTTTTGTTCCATGATTTTTTCGTTTGGCAAAATGTCTTGATAATCATGTTGGTCCTTGTTGAGTTGTTGGTTGTATCATAAATAAGTAGTTGTAATTTTTTTAATCAAGATCATTAATTAAATATTTTATTTTTATGTGAACTAGCTTATAACCTGTGCGATGCACGGATTTTTTTTGATATTTAATGAATTTTATTTTATGTTACAATTATATTTTTATATAATTATTATTTATAATTTTTTATTTTAATTTTAACTTAAATTATTTAATAAAAATTTAATTAATGATATGCATGGTTTAAAAGTTATATGATAAAATTTTAAAATAAATATATCGTTCATGGAATTCGAACCTTGAAATTTTAGTAAATTAATTTAATCATATACTATATCTAATTATATACACAATTCATACTTCAAACTAAACTAATAGAATGTCAACTCATACTTATCTATATTTTTATGATGTGTTACTACTAAAATTTATCGTCAAATTTATTGTCAAAAGCACATAAGTTTATACACACAATTATTACATGTTATAAATTAAAAATAAATGTTTGTTACTAATAAAATTAATATAACATTTTTTTTATTTAAAATTTTAAAAAATTGTATAAAAATTAAAAAATATAGAGCGCGCGTAGCGCGGGCTAAATTCCCTAGTTAGATCTAACAGTTCTGATTTTTTTCTAAAAATATAACGGTTATTATTCGTAGTATATAAATTTCTATTATATTTTGTTAGTTATTAGAGCATCTCCAACCATCACCATCTATTAGCTAAAAAGTCTAGTTGTCACTTTAATATACATATTAGCTAAAAAATAATAAAAAATATAGCCCTCCAACCATCAGAGCTGTTAGCAATAATTATAGATATCCTCCATCTCGTCTTCTATATTTGTTGATTTGTAGTCATTAGCTAAAACATTCATGTCAGTTTTATGCCATATTTAAACTAGATCTACACATTAATATATACCATTTAAATCAATTCCTACCCAGTCATTTCACAATATATACTGTTTTTGAATTATAGCTAACCATTATAGCTAATACCATTGGAGCACAACCCCTTACAGGTTCAGCAAATTTTAGCTAACTATTATTTTAGCTAATCATTATACCTACTAACCTTGGAGATGCTCTTAGAAGATAAGGTGTGATATTTTTGGGTATATATTAATTATTGCAATATTATGTTTTAAATTAGAAGTTAACGTATTTAAATTGGGAATACCAAAAAACAGGTACCAAAAACATAAATAAAATTTATTGATATGGTGTTTCTTTTATTATGTTATAAATTTTATTTAATATTGCAATTATGTTTTGTATAATCAATATTTTTTATGATTTTAAAGAAAATATTAATGATGGGAAGATATGATACGGTTGATGTTTTTAGGTGTTTATAAAAGATAATATCTTCAACTAAAAGTAAATGTGAAAAAGTAAATCGACTAATTACCATTAATTATTTTATGTTATTATTTATTTTAGGTGTTTTAATATTAAAATTTTAAAATAAATATATCGTTCATGGAATTCGAACCTTGAAATTTTAGTAAATTAATTTAATCATATACTATATCTAATCATTAGATCTAACGGTTCTGATTGTTTTCTAAAAATATAAAGGTTATTATTCGTAGTATATGGATTTCTATTATATTTTGTTAGTTATCAGAAGATAAGGTGTGATATTTTTGGATATATATTAAGTATTGCAATATTATGTTTTTAATTAAAAGTTAACGTGTTTAAATTAGAAAAAAATATTATTGATTGGAAGATACAAATTTATAAAATTATAATAAAATTTCATTGTGTTATAAATAAAATTTATTGATATGGTGTTTCTTTTATTATGTTATAAATTTTATTTAATATTACAATTATGTTTTGTATAATCATTATTTTTTATGATTTTAAAGGATATATTAATGATTGGAAGATATGATACGGTTGATGTTTTTAGGTGTCTATAAAAGCTAATATCTTCAACTAAAAGCAAATGTGAAAAAGTAAAATTATACTAATGTTTCCTTATAAATAAAAAAGGTACATGTTTTAATTCGAAAGGAAATATTATTGATTGGAAGATATGATACGATTGATGTTTTTAGGTGTTTGTAAAAGGTAATAACTTCAACTAAAAGTAAATGTGAAAAAGGCAATAGACTAATTATCATTAATTATTTTATGTTATTATTTATTTTAGGTGTTTTAATATTATTGATATCAAATATATTTTTCTTTTTAATGAAGGGTAAATAAGTAAAGTCACGAAGTACCAAAAAACATAAATAAAATTTATTGATATGGTGTTTCTTTTATTATGTTATAAATTTTATTTAATATTGCAATTATGTTTTGTATAATCAATATTTTTTATGATTTTAAAAAATATATTAATGATTGGAAGATATGATACGGTTGATGTTTTTAGGTGTTTATAAAAGGTAATATCTTCAACTAAAAGTAAATGTGAAAAAGTAAATAGACTAATTACCATTAATTATTTAATGTTATTATTTATTTTAGGTGTTAATATATTTTTCTTTTTAATAAAAAATATACTAATGTTTCCTTATAAATAAAAAAGGTGACATGTTTTAATTCGAAAGAAAATATTATTGATTGGAAGATATGATACGATTGATGTTTTTAAGTGTTTGTAAAAGGTAATAACTTCAACTAAAAGTAAATGTGAAAAGGGCAATTAAATAATTACCGTTAATTATTTGATGTTATTATTTATTTTAGGTGTTTTAATATTATTGATATTGAATATTTTTTTTAATGAATGATAAATAAGTAAATTCACCAAAAAACTGGTACCAAAAAACAGGTACAAAAAATATTAATGATTAGAAGATATGATACGATTGATGTTTTTAGGAGTTAATAAAAGGTAATATCTTCAATTAAAAGTAAATGCGAAAAAGGCAATTGACTACTTACCATTAATTTATATCATGTTATTATTTATTTTAGAAGTTTTAATAGTATAGATATCATATATATATTTTTTATAATGAAGGATAAATAAGTAAATTCACTTAGTATCAGGAAACAAGTACCAAAACTTTCAATGTTTCGGAATTTATATAATAGTATAGATAGTATAGAAAGGAAAGATATGATACAATAGGTGTATTTTTTTTTTCTTATTAATGAATGGTAATAAGTAAATTCACGAAATACCAAAAAACTGGTATATCATATCTTTCAATCAATAATTTTTTTCTCTGTAATCAGCATTTGGAGCGATCCAATTGGATCAACCCAAATCTAAACCTCTACTATTATCCTTCATTTTTTTATTAATAATATGTGTTTATTTTTATTTATAATGAAGGGTAAATAAGTAAATTCACGAAGTACCAAAAAATAGGTACCAAAAAACAGGTATCAAAACTTTTAATGTTTCAGCTTTTATGTAAGAGTATAGATATCGTTGTATACTTTAGCTTAAATATTTCTTAACTATTAGTTTTACTAAAATTTGTCATATTTTTAAAAGTGAGTAATAATTTTTTGAAAATTTTTTTATATTTACTTTTAATTGAAGATATTACCTCTTATAAACACCTAAAAATATCAATTGTATCATATCTTTTGATCATTAATATTTTTTTTCGAATTAAAACACGTTACCTTTTTAATTTTTGATATTTACTTTTAGTTGAATATATTACCTCTTATAAAAACCTAAAAATATATAAAATTTTATTATATCTATACTATATATAAAAACCGAAACATTAAAAGTTTTGGTACCAGTTTTTTGGTACCAGTTTTTTGGTACTTCTTGCAAAGAAGATCATTAGTAGATCCGAATATTATATCGTCCACATAGATTTGAACTAATATTGTATCATTCTTATGTTTCTTTGTAAAGAGAGTTTTGTCTATGACACCTCTAATTATTATTCTAAGTAAGATCTTGCATTATCAGAAGCTTAAGTCACTCTATTATGCAAATTTGAAAGCATAATACAAGGCAGTAATCTGCAAAAACAGCTACTTTGACAGTGTTCGATATCGATGGATTCGGACTTACTGCAGTTCTTTACATGACCAAAAATAGTAATTTTTAACAATAAAATACATTACTACATCCACTACTTCACTTCACTTTTTCAACACTTTACACTAAATGCACGGATTGTTTTTGGATATGTACCAAATTATATTTTATGTTACAATTATAATTTTATATAATCATTATTTACAATATTTTATTTTAATTTTAATAATTAAAAATAAATTTAATTAATGATATGCATGGTTTAAAACTTATATTATAAAATTTTAAAATTTATGTGTCGTTGATAGAATTCGAATCTTGAAATTTTAGTAAATTAATTTAATTATATAATATATTTAATCATTACATCTAACCATTCTGATTTTTTATTAAAAATCTAATGGTCATTATTCGTAGTATACGGATTTTTATTATATTTTGTTAGTAATTAGAAGATATGATATGATATTTTTGGGTATATATAATTATTGCTAGATATGATATGATTGGAAGATATGATATGATTGATATTTTTAGGTGTTCATAGAAGGTAATATCTTCAATTAAAAGTAAATGTGAAAAAGGAAATCGACTAATTACCATTAATTATATTATGTTATTATTTATTTTAGGTGTTTTAATAGTATAGATATCGTATTTTTTTTATAATAAAGGTTAAATAAGTAAATTCATGAAATCCCAAAAAACATATAACAAAAAATAGGTACCAAAACTTTTAATGTTTCGTCTTTTATAATATAGTATAGATTAATTTTAATTTAATAGACTCATGTATACGGATTATAATAATGTTTCCTTATTATAAACAACGTATACAGATTTTTAATATATTTTATTAATAATTGAAAAATATGATGTGATATTTTCGGGTTTATATTAATGATTTTAACATTAGTTTTATATTAAAATGGTAACGTGTTTTAATTCGAAAGAAAATATTAATGATTGGAAGATATGATACGATTGATGTTTTTAGGTGTTTATAAAAGGTAATATCTTCAATAAATAGTAAATGTGAAAAAAGGTAATCGATTACTTACCATTTATTATGGGTATATATTAATGATTATAAAATTAGTTTTAAATTAAAAGGGCAACGTGTTTTAATTCAAAAGGAAATATTAATGATTGAAAGATATAATATGATTGATGTTTTTAGGTGTTTATAAAAGGTAATATATTCAATTAAAAGTAAATGTGAAAAAAGGCAATCGACTACTTATCATTTATTATATTATGTTATTATTTAGACTAAATTGCACTGTAGTGGCCAAAGTATTTTCAATTTTGCACGAAGATGGCTAAATTTTAATTCATGCCAGCGTAATGGCTAAATTTTAATTTTTGATGCGAAAAAGGTGCTCCGCCTCCCTTCCGTTAAATCGACATTGACGGCGTTAGTTAGTATCGTATATAATTGTAGAAATACGTATACTTCTTCATGAATTTACTGAATTGCCCACACCCATTCCTCTCCCACCTCCCAGGCCTCACCCCTGCCACCCTTCCTTCACCATTCGCATCTCTCCGTCGACTACCAACATTCCCCAACCTCCCACATACATCGCCACCAATAATTCCGCCTCCGTTCAACCCGCTTTGTCCCTTTCGTCCTCCTTCACATCCTTCTGCCAGACATCTCCGTTTTTCACCACTTCCACCCATCCTCTGATCGTCGCTGTTCACCGATCTCACCATAACACCATCTCCATTTTCAAACACCCACCATCATCTCCTTCGACTACAGCCTCACCTTCCACCACACGCGCCTCCATCCTATGTTCTTCACCATCTCTCCCCGTCGCCGATCAACGACTCCACCGCCACCTCTCCATCAAACACCCATCACGCCTCCTTCTCAACTCCTCCACCCTCCTTCTCCCCCCCTTTTTCTCTCTACAACACAACACCGACCAACCGCCGCTGTTCAACCTTCTTTCTCCGCCTGTGTCACCACCCCTCTTCTCCGTCCATCCTACCCATCATCTCCTTCTTCTTCAACAGTCCACCTCCATCAATCGCGGCCACTCTAATCACCCAATTCCGCCATCTGCTCCTCCCTCCCTACTCCACCTCCGTTCACCCTTCTCAAACTCCTGCTGCCTTACTTATCCCCATATCATCCATCACCTTCAATCCACCACTGCTACCTCGCTTCACCACCACCACCACATCTCCTCCTTATTCCACTTCGTTCAACACCAACTCCCCTGCACCACCCACCTTCGTTCTCCCCTTCAATTCCATTCAGCCACCGTCCGTCTTTCAACAGCCTACTGTATCTCCATCCACTGCAAAGAGAGATTTTGAGGGAGAGAAATTGAGAGAGATATTTGAGAGAGAGAGAGAGTTAGAACAGATGAAGGGAGAGGCAGCTGCCTATTTTAGATAAACTGAGGGCAATTCAGTAAATTCATGAAGAAATATACGTATTTCTACTATTATATACGATATTAACTAACGCCGTCAATGTCGATTTAACGGAAGAGAGGCGGAGCACCTTTTTCGCATCAAAAATTAAAATTTAGCCATTACGCTGACATGAATTAAAATTTAGCCATCTACGTGCAAAATTGAAAATACTTTGGCCACTACAGTGCAATTTAGTCTATTATTTATTTTAGGAGTTTTAATAGTATAGATATTATATATATATATATATATATATATATATATATATATATATATAATGAAGGGTAAATAAGTAAATTCACGACGTACCAAAAAACAGGTACCAAAAAACATGTACCAAAAAACAGGTACCAAAACTTTCAATGTTTCGACTTTTATATAATTGTATAGATATCTCAAGTAAAATTTAGCGCAAGAGTGTATGAATTTGCCTTCTCAGCTCTTTTAGAAATTTAACTATTACTCCCTCTGTCCATTTGGTTTCTTTACATTTTGACTTTGCACGGATACCAAGGCAAAATGATAGAATGAATAAATTAATTAAGGATAGTGGGTGTAATATTGTTAAAATAAATGAAGTAATGGGTGTAATAGTGATTTTTTTGTTAAAATAAGTGTAGTAGTGGGTATAATAGTGTAAAGTGTTGAAAAAGTGGAGTGAAGTAGTAGATGTAATAAAATATTTTATTGTTAAAAGTTACTATTTTGGGTAATGTAAAGAAATGGAATGAAAGACCCAAAAAGGAAAGTGTAAAGAAATGAAATGGACGGAGGTAGTAAATGATTTAGTTTTCTTATCTTCGATCTTCACTATCTTTTAATAAACATATTTTCATTTTGTCTTGTTCTTTTTATTACTTGGAACGGTACAAATATTGAATTTTTTATTTGTTTTAGAAAGAACACAATGATATATCAATACATGGTTTTGACACAAAGAAACGTGTTTAAGGTTTAACCCGTACAGACGTCGAATCGCCTTTAATTCTAAGATGGAAAGATGACATTAGCTAGGGCTGATTATTCGGAATTACCGAATATCGAGTAACCGAAATATTGAATAAGGTCAAATATTATTACCGAATAAGGAATTGAAATATTTCGGTTCGGTAACCGAACCGAAATATTTATTTCGATTATTTCGGTTATTTTACCGAAATAACCGAATTATATATATTTATATATTTTATTTTACATATTAAATATAAAATAAAAATATTATTATTTTACATATAAAAAATTATTATTTTACATATAAAAAATTATTATTTTACATATAAAATACTGATAAAGGAATTAAGAAATAAGAAGAGCTAATATTGTTATAAATATTTTATTATATATTTTGGTTAATTTGGTAATTTCGGTTATTTCGATTAAAAAACCGAAATAACTGAAAATACCATAACCGAATTAAAACCAAAATATTTCGGTTTGGTTAACCGAACCGAATTATTTCTGTTATTTTGGTTTGATATTCGGTTAACCGAACCGAATGCTCAGCCCTAATATTAGCTATCTTAATCTTTGAATATGAACGTTAACCTCGAGTTCCATAAGAACATTTCAAAAGGTAATAGATATAGTAGTTAGTTAAAATAATATATAATAGAGTTAAATGCATTTCGTGTACCTCAATTATGCACATTATGTAATGGAAAATGCTAAAGACCCCAAATTAGATCCCAAAAAAATTCCCAAATTCCATGTGTTATCTTTTAATTGGTCATATCATAATGGGCCCCCCTGGATTCACATTAATCTCCCCAATTAAAATTGCCCAATTTGTCAAGTCACCCATGCCATGTCATTTGGGGACTTTTTTGGGGACTCAATTTGGGATCCCTAGCACTACTCTTATGTAATTTGTGTACTTAAACTATCAATTGTGTACTTTGTGCATCTGAACTTTATAAAACCAATCAATTTGTGTACCTAACCTTTAAATGTGCATTTTTTTTTGAAAGGCCAGGATTATATTATAAAAGCCCAAAGGCAATAACTACAATAAAGGCTGCATTCTCATGCAATACCAGTACATGCCACTGAAAAGACTATACCACTAAAATAGTAAAATACCAATATATAATTCGGACTAAGAAACCAGCTAGACAAGCGTGCACTTAGAAAACATAACTCCATTAATTAAGGCTCCGCTATTGATGTTCAGACCATTCCAGCAGAACAAGGCATTAGGGGACCACCAACTTTAATTCAAAAATCAAATGCTGTAACTTGAATTTTGAAATTCAAAATTTAAATTTTTTGCCGACCAAAGGTTTCACTTGGGACTGCGCCACCCCATGCTGATGATGACTCGAACCCCTTAAACCACAAAAGCATCACCACGACGTCGCAACCGCCGGTGGCTCTGCAAACATCATCATGTCCGGATTCAAACCACTGGTAACTCTCTATCAAATGCCTCTGCAAGATCTAAATCACACCAACGTGAAAAGTACATCAAGCGGACACTTAGTAGTAAAAACTGAACACTTAGTCGTTAACCCGATCTCATGAACCCAAATGAAAAGGCTAACCACTAAATAAAGATATGGGGCTAAAAACCAAATGAAAAGATTTGTTAATCTAAGCATTCGCCGACGGACTTGACCTGGCCAGAATAAACCTCCTCATATGCCTAACAAACTCGCACTCTTGATTCCTGTGACTTTTCTGAAACCACTATAACCACAATTGGAAACTACTATCACAACAAGAACCCCTCTGTTATCCGCACCTCTCAGTGTCTACACTCTCGAAAACCACCGTGACATCGGCCTCCGCCTTCAACACTCGGCTGCCAAGGTATCATGGAACACCACCACTAGTAGACAAAATAGAAGGCACCACTATTAACCCACAACGAAGATAAATTCGAACCATACCCACCACTACTGACACTTCTCTTAAACTGCAAATCTACAGCCAACCCATCGCCAAATTACAATCAAATGGACCCTAAAAACCCGACCCGATAGCAAAACTTAATCCCCAAATTAATCGACCCACAACAATAGCCCAGATGTATTCAAAATACATGTTGCTATATCATCAAAAACAAACCAAATATGCTAGCAACCAAAGGCACCAGCTAATCCCCAAGAAAACTACAACCACTAATAACAACAAGAAATCCCAAACCAAATCCAAACAGACCCTAATTACCCGACCCGAAAGAACATCCAAAACCCCAAATAAGACAACCCACTACAAACACAAATAAAGGGGATTGAGATTCCAATTGGGGGAAGAGAAAAGAAGCCTGATCGAAAAGAGTGACGGGAGATGCTTGCTGATGCCAAACCAGAAACCAACTTTTTAATACCACAATAGACAACCCCGATTCAGCCAACCACCACTGTAAGAGCTCCACAAATGCCAGCCAACACTTCAAGGCCCATATACGACATACGACACCATTCTCAGGAAAACTTAGCCTTAGAACAGATAGAAGTAAACTATACTATTAATGTCGCTAGATCTGTGAAAACTACACCGCAAGCAAGAGTAACATGTCTCGTTACCAAGATATAGCCAAGGGAGGACATCGTTATAAACCCGACAAGATTAAAATCCTGTGGGAGAAAAGATCCAAGGGAAAAAGAGTGTCCTCCAAGCTTTAATTCAAGAGAAAAATTCGAATTGAAGCCGCAAATCAAAGAAAAGAGAACCGGAACTCTGAAAATAGGGGAGGTTATAGATCTAGGTATTAAAAGGGCTATAAATAAATATATTAAGACCTCCGGCCGGTGGAGAAGCCACCGCCGAAGGAGGGGCGACGAAAGGTGACAGGTTAGGAGAGAGAACGGAGAGACAGAATATTTTTTAAATGTGCATTTTATGTACCTGAATTTTATAAGAACATTCAATTTGTGTCTGAACTTTATGTATAACTTTATATACATGTGCAAAATTTTATATTTTATTTTAAAATTTAGAAAAAATTAATTAAAAATTAAAAGTAAAATATTAATATATTATATATTATATATAAGTAAGAAAAAATAAGAGACGAATAATATATTGGTAATGTTTCAAATCAAACAAAAATTATTACTTTATATATATATATAATTAATTAATCTATTTTTATATTTTAATATAAAGGGAAATTATGAATGGTACCCCTCTAGTTTTGGCTTTTACGAACGGTACCACTACTTGTAACGTTTAATTAACGTTTGATGGACGGAGTGGCTGGTTTAATAGCAAATCATTTACACAGTGGTACCGTTTGTAAGTCAAAAACAGGTAGTGGTACCATTCATAAAAGCCAAAACCAGAGGGGTACCATTCATAATTTCCCTAATATAAAATATAAAATTTTGCACATGCATATAAAGTTCGGGTACAAAAATTGAATATTCATTTAAAATTCAGGTACACAAAGGCACATTCAAAGGTTAGGTACACAAATTGATTGGTTTTATAAAGTTCAAGTACACAAAGTGTACAATTGATAGTTCAGGTACACAAATTGCATAATGTGCATACTTGAAATACACGAAATGCATTTAACTCTATATAATATAATTGTTAGTTACTCCCTCTGTCTCAAAAAACTTTTCATGTTTATTTTGGACACGTTTGCCAACGCACACTTTTAATTCTTAATATCTCTAATTTCGTATTATTATTAAATATAAAAACTTCACTGTATTAAAGTACTCATAAATACGAATCAAACAAAATCACTCATGACTATATTTTATCATATAAATTATCCGTAAATTAGTAATCAACCGCTTGCAATAAACAGTGTGCAAAGTCAAAACAAAAAATGTTTAATGAGACAGAGGGAGTAAAATTTGTTGAATCTTAACTATAGTGATGAGTTGTAATTCAAAAATAAAATATTATTATTATTTTTAAAATCTAATAGCAATAATACTCTAATCGCTACATTTCGAAAATAATATTTTACTATTATTTTTAAATTCTAACAATCATATTCAAAAATATTTATTTAAAAAATAAAGATAACAGATCTATTATTTTCAAAAATAAAAATACCAAATTGCTAATTTTCAAAAATATTTATTTAAAAAATAAAAATAACAAACCAGATAGATTTAAAATCAAAAAATGATTTATTTAACAAATGCCATTAATTTTAACATACGTACTTATGATGTGCTAGCAATAGCAATTCTTTGGCTAACAAGTGTCATGCGTTTCCTATGTATAGCGATCCTTAACAGTATTTGACATATTTTAACAGTATTTTGTATAAATATGCCAAACAGGTTACAGGAGTATAGCGTTGGAGGAGGAAAACGAAACCTATTAACTAAAATCATGTGCCAGGCTGCCAGCAGATCATTTAGTGCTAACAGATGCAATGGTTGGACTTGGAGTTGCTATCTGACCATCATATTCTAAAAATCAAACAAAACAAAAATTATTCTGTACCGATGAAAATTCAAATTCTGAAATCATAAACATGAGCTACCTTAGTCTGACCATCACATTCCAAAAACAAACAAAACAAAAATTATTCTGTACCGATGAAAATTCTGAAATCAGGAACATGTGCTATCTTTTATTTTGAGGTCGAGGTGCTACTTTGTTGCGTTTTAGATTAACTAATAAGAGAGCATTTCTTTTAAGACTAATTTTTTTCAAAAAATTGTACTAGGAAGGATAAATATGATATTTTTATGAGTAGTTTGATACATATTTTTCGGATTACACATTTGTTTCATTTGCATATTCTTCATTTTCATTTCCAGATTTGATTTTCACTAACCTAAAAATGACATTTTAATGTGTAATTATTTGAATATTATTTGTATTTTTATCGAGAGCGTGAACGATCCCCACATCGCGAGGAAGACCCTAAAAATAAGGATCGCAGAAATGACCAAGAGGAGTCTAGTACCCCAAAAAGACTCAATCTCATCATGCAAGCACCGGAGAAAAGAAGGATGGAGACAAAGAGGTCAGGATCGGGGATTATAAGCTGGAGAAGTTGAAAAAGGCATTGGATGCGATGAATAATGAGAAAAGGATTTTCAGCAATATGGGCTCCTCCTCACCCTTCACTCATGAAATTCGCACGGCTCCACTACCTGCAGTGTTTCGAGGTCATCACTTTGACATGACCTATAATGGAGAGACTGATCCAGCCGAGTTCGTTATTCGATTCAATAATGAGATGGACGTGTATCAAGTATCACAATTAGCGAGGTGTAGGCTGTTTGCAGCTTCGCTAAGGGGAAGTGCTCAGCAATGGTTTTCGAAGCTAGGATCCCTAGTTGTCATAGATTCTTGGGAACAGTTCATGGACATCTTCATCAAACAGTTCCAATCTTCAATGCTCTATGCACCTCTTGTGTCCACCTTGACAAACATAAAGCAGAAGGAAGGAGAAACTTTGCATGATTACTTCAAGAGGTTCAATGCTGAAGTACCTCGCGTGCGAGGTGCAAATGATGAAGCTGTGAAGAATTTCCTTATTGCTGGGGTAAGGGAAGGAACTAAATTTTGGGAAAAACTACAGGAGCAAACCCCCGACACACTTTCGAAGTTGCACAGGGTCGATGAGCCCTTTAAACGTGTTGAGAAATCACTAGCAGATCTCAAAAAGAATTATGGAAAAAGCAGCAGCGGAAGCAGGAGTAAGGGTTTGAAAAGGAGGGATTCTCAGAGTCCAAGGCGAAGACGGGATCGAAGCCCTAGCCCAAAGAGGAGGGAACGCGAGTACTTAAGGCGATCCCCTTCTCGGGCTCTCTTCACCAAAAACGAAGACAAGTTTGTCTCTCTGGTCGCCTCGATTGATCATATCTATGCAGTCAATGCAAACAAAGGGGTATTCAAGAGACCCACACCAATGGGTTCAAGAGGAACTTCAGACACAAGTAAATATTGTGCCTTCCACGAACAAGCAGGGCATGATACTAACAATTGTTGGCAGCTTAAGCAGCAAATTGATCAGCTGATTCGAGATGGGAAATTAACTGAGTGGGCGGTTCGTGAAGTAAAGAAACATCAAGGGGATTCGAGTAAACCAGGATTGGGGTATCATACTGTGCCACATGAGAGGCAAGATGAACCTCGCAAAGACAAGGAAGAACGGGCTGGAAGTATTCATGTAATTATTGGAGGCCCACACATTGGGGGAGAAAGTAACAAGGCTAGGGAGAGTTATGCACGCGAGGCCAGGGAGCGACCTCTCACTAATGTGCACCATCTACAAGAGCGACCCCCAAAATTGTTCAAAGGCGAAGATACAAACATCATGTTTACAGAGGAAGATGCGAAGTGGGTTCATCACGCCCATTCTGATGCACTTGTGGTTCGAGTTCGCATTGGATCCCAGAATGTCTACAGGGTCCTTGTTGATAATGGAAGTGCTGTGAACATTCTTACATACGAAGTTTACAAAAAAATGGGATATGTTGATAAGGATCTTATACCCACGGTAGGGCACCTTTATGGGTTCACTGGAGCATCTGTCAGTGTGAAAGACCTCGTTCGGCTCCCCATCACTTTAGGGGACGATCCCTGCATCACCACACAGATCGCTGACTTCATGGTAGTAGATCAACCATCTGCTTACAATGCCATCGTGGGAAGGCCCATCCTAAAAGAAATGAGGGTGGTGACATCTATCTATCATCTCTCTATGAAGTTTCCTACCCCACATGGGGTCGGTTGTGTGAAAGGAATTCAACATGAATCTCGTGAATGTTACAACAATGCTTTAAAGGCAGCAGAAAAGGGAGGTGGCTCTATGTCAGGAAAAATGGAATGCAATATAATATCAATTGAAGAACTCCCAGATAATTGCTTTGAAGGCATGGGTATACAAGTGGAACCGATCCCACGGGCCCTCATGTTGGAGGCCTCGCAGCCTGTGTTGGTTCTCCAAGAGGGGATCGTTGAAGAGGCTAGTGATGATGAGGAGAGCCCAGAATAAGCTGCAGTGCGAGCCCGAAAGGGGAAGTGGGTTCACAAGGAAACTTCAACTTTGGTGGACCTGCCTAATGGAATAACTCGGGAGACTACAATAATAGATGAATATGGTCATGTGGGAGCGATCCCAGCTATAGAAACAATGCCGGTTTCACCACAATGCAGATTCGAGCTTGATTTGGATCCTCGCATCCCAGAATATGTTGAACGAGCCGGAGCCGCAGAAGATACCATCTCTATCCTTGTTGATGCCAAAGATCCGTCCAAGGTACTGAAGGTCGGGTCACAACTCGATCCTGGGCTTCGCGAGAGGCTTGTCAGTTTTCTGAAAGCCAATTTGGATGTGTTTGCCTGGTCCCATGAAGATATGATTGGAATTGATCCTAATGTTATGTGCCACAAGCTTAACTTGGATCCAAACAAAAAAGGAATAAGGCAAAAGAGGCGACCCATAAGTGGTGAGCGAGCCGAGGCACTTAAAGAGGAAGTTGACAGGCTCCTCGAGGTCGGCCTCGTTAGGGAATCTTTCTACCCTGACTGGCTGGCGAATCCTGTTCTTGTGAAGAAGCCCAATGGAAAGTGGAGAACATGTGTGGATTTTACCGACCTCAACAAACACTGTCCCAAGGATAGTTTCCCACTCCCAAGGATCGATCAGTTGGTGGATTCAACAGCTGGGCACACACTTCTTAGCTTTATGGATGCCTATTCGGGGTACAATCAAATACCAATGTATGGCCCTGACCAGGAACACACCTCGTTCATCACTGATAGGGGTCTCTATTGTTATATAGGGATGCCCTTCGGTCTTCTCAATGCTGGGGCCACTTATCAACGGCTAGTTAATATGATGTTCGAGAAACAAATTTGGAAAATAATGGAAGTGTACGTAGATGACATGCTGGTGAAATTTAAAGAAGCTGGGGATCACATCACTCACCTCGCAGAGATGTTTGACATACTGAGGAAGTACAGAATGAAGCTCAACCCCCAAAAGTGTGTGTTTGGGGTCGAATCTGGGAAATTTCTAGGGTTCATTGTCAACCACAGAGGCATCGAGGCCAACCCAACAAAAATAAAGGCCTTAATGGAAATGAGATCGCCCAGAAATGTGAAGGAGGTACAAAGCCTCACAGGAAGAATAGCTGCCCTTAACAGATTTGTTTCAAAATCATCGAACAAGTGCCAAGAGTTCTTCAAGGCAATCAAGAAGGTTGGAAAGGATTTTGAATGGAACCCGCAGTGCGAGGAGGCATTTTTAAAAATTAAAGAGCATTTGGGGTCGCCACCTCTGCTCTCCAAGCCTCGTGAGGGGGAGACACTCATTGTATACCTCGCGGTGTCAGAACATGCGATCAGTGCCGTTTTAGTTCACGAGGAGGAAAAAGTACAATATCATGTCTACTATGTTAGTCGAAGAATGGTAGATGCAGAGACTCGCTATACCAATATGGAGAAACTCGCCTATGCCCTGGTATTGGCATCGCGAAAGTTGAGGCCATATTTTTAGGCTCACAAAATTGAGGTTCGCACATCTTATCCTCTAAGGCAAGTGATGCACAAACCAGAAACATCAGGAAGGCTCTTGAAGTGGACTGTGGAACTAAGTCAATTTGACATTGAATATAAGCCACGAGGGCCTCTAAAGGGTCAGGCCCTAGCAGATTTCATACTTGAGTTTCCTCCCTACATTGAACAAGGCTCTTGGGCTCTCATACCGATCCCTGAAAAGGTTAGTAGCGAGGTCAAAACTGAAAATTCGGCCTCGTGGTGGGAACTTTATGTGGATGGTGCCTCTAATAAGGAAGGAGCTGGAGCAGGGATCGAACTTGTTACTCCCGAGGGTCGCAAGATACGCAGTGTAGTTCATTTCATGTTTGGAGCATCTAACAATGTAGCTGAATACGAGGCCTTGATCATTGGCCTCAAACTTGCAATTGAAGTGAAAATTGAAAATCTTAATGCATACAGTGATTCTATGCTGGTCACAGGCCACATTGGATGCGGTTGGCAAGCCAGAGGGCCTCAAATCGAACTCTATCTGCGATGTGTGCAGAGATTGATGAAATCGTTCAAACAAGTCAAGGTGGAATTCATCAGGAGGGCAAAAAATCAAGGTGCTGATGCCCTAGCAAAATTGGTCTCGCGTCGCGAAGCCACTTTACTTGGGGTTATACCATTGGAAATTCAAACTAAGCCTAGTGTCCCTGAAGAGTTTATTATGGAAGTCATGAGCTCAGAACCAACATGGATGACCCCTATATGGGAGTATGTGAAGAATGGGGTACTACCTTAGGATAAAAAGGTGGCAAGGAAGGTCAAATATCAGGCTGCTCGCTATGTTATTTATGACGAGGCCCTGTATCAAAGAGGGTTCAACACTCCACTCTTAAGATGTGTAGATGGTGATGAATGTGACTATATCTTGAGAGAGGTCCATGAAGGTATATGTGGAAATCACTCGGGGGGTAGTTCGCTGGCATAAAAGATTCTTCATCAAGGATATTTTTGGCCCACACTAAAAAAAGATGCTTTTGAGTTCTCAAGGAAATGCGATGCCTGTAAAAGGATCGCTAACTTCAGCAATGCACCGGTTTCTCAGCTCACTTAGCTGACGAGCCCATGGCCCTTTGCTATGTGGGATATTGATCTAATTGGTTAATTACCCAAAGCTAAAGGGGGAGTTAAGTACACAGTGGTGGCAGTAGATTATTTCACTAAATGGGCCGAGGCTGAGCCACTTGCAACAATCACTGCGAAGAAGCTAAAGGACTTCGTATACAGGGCAATTGTGTGTCGCTATGGGATCCCTTATCAACTCATATCAGATAATGGGAAACAATTTGACAGCAAGGAGATGAAGGAATTTTGTGAGAATTTGGGGATCAAGAAAATTTTTTCAGCTGTTAGCCATCCTCAGACAAATGGCCAAACCGAGGCCATCAACAAGATAATCAAGCATACTTTAAAGGCAAAGCTAGAAGAAAGCAAGGGTAATTGGCCTGAAGAATTACCAAGGGTCCTGTGGTCATACAACACGACCCCGAGGACCACTACTGGAGAGACCCCATTTTCTTTGACCTATGGATGCGTGGCCATGGTCCCAGTGGAGGTTGGTTCAGGATCGTTCAGAAGGGAACACTATGACCCTGAGTCTAATGAAGTCAGTTATAGGCTCTATGTGGATATGATTGAAGAAACAAGAAGCGAGGCCCAGTTACGCCTCACAGCTTACCAACAAAGGACCACAAAGTACTATAATGGAAAGGTCAAGGTGCGACCCCTACGTATAGGCGACCTAGTACTCAGAAGGGTCATGCCTAACACTAGGGACCCGGGTCATGGAGTTTTCAGTGCTAATTGGGAAGGACCCTACAAGATCTATGCAACTCTGTCAGAAGGTACTTATTATCTCACTGACATGGAGGACAATGTTATTCCGCGAGCCTGGAACGCGGAACACTTGAGAAAATACTATCAGTAAAGGCTTCGCTTCTGGTAGTCTCTATCTATTACTACAACTTAGCATGAATAAATTCATACAAAGTATTGGGGGGTAGTGATCATAGACACCTCCCCTTTATGATATAATGACTCTAGGGCCTCGCCCCTACTTATCAACTTTAGGGCCTCGCCCCTACCTTGTATTATATGGAGACATTTCTACTTTAGGGCCTCGTCCCTACTATGGCAATAAATGAGTTCGTTTACATTCATTATTGTTTATTTAAATTTTTGCATTCAAACTTCACTTGTTTGTTTGTTAGAATTTTATATTTTAAAGGATTAGCTCAGCACAACAATGCGAGGCTACTCCCGTTTAGACAACAATCTATATCTGATAAAAGAAAAACTACTTACAACAATGTGACCCACAACGGTTCACATCTAGCGGTCTCATGGGAACGGATCGCACTTTAAGCTACCTATTACAAGCAAAAGGAATCTAAGCAAAAGAGCAATCTATACTTAAGAGGATTTTAAACTAATGAAGATTTGATGAAAAACACAACACTACTATGAAGACAATTAACAGGGGAGCACAGGTAATTATATTGGAAACATAGAAGAAATTAAAGTGAATATGGGTCGCTATACGATCCCAAAAGACTTGTAGTTATCAGAGTTAATAAAAAAATATGGTTACATCTTGCGAGGTATTTAAAGGGTACCCGCATCCCTGGCTCAAGAACTTGAAACATCAATGGTTACAAATAAATTATGAAGCAGTCTTGTCTTGATTGGCTTTAGCGTCCTCCTCAGCTAGTCTTGCCTCCTCAGCGATCCTGGCCTCTTCAGTGATCCTGGCTTCCTCCACGAGCCGCCCCTCCTCAGCATCTTCAGCTGCGATTTCCTTCTTCAGAGTCTCAGCGAAGTCAGCATTGCCTGGGCCAAGTTGATCCCAGTCAAAATCAGGGATCGTTCTGATGAATCCCTTTATGAAGCTAACTTGCCCCTTAACCAGGAACGCATCCTCAGCGGTTGACAGAGTGGCTTTAGCAGCGTTTAGCTCATTGGTTAGCTTTGCGATCTCCTCATCCTTCTTCTTGATGGCCTCTTCGTTGGACTTTTGCAGCTCCTTGAAAGATTTTTCAAAATCATTTCTCTCCCTGCGAGCTATCTTTAAATCTGTTCGAATCTGGGCAGTGTCCTGGGACAGTTTCTTCTTGAATGTCTCCTCCAGGGATCGCTTGTCTTCGACCTTCTGAAACTCAAGAACCTTAATCTTTTTGTCAAGTTGAGCGAAGTGTTTAGTATGAGCGGCCTGACGAATGAAGGATTCAGCTAAACACCTGGTTAAGGCATTTGCATTCTCTTCAGGGGTTGCCTTCCACCACCCCGAGGTCTCAGCCTCATCAGAATACTGGGTTCCCAACGCGGCAAACAGATGTTGAGAGGCAGTAGCAGTAATGACCCCAGAAGGTGGTCGAGAGGATCCATCCCTAAGCCCATCTGTCCTGGGTCGTTTGGAAGGAGTCTGTTCAGGAGAAGTTAGAGCCTGTTCCCCAGCTATGTTTGATTTGGCTGGGGGGTCGGTAACGACCTTCTTGGGAGGAGCTATTGGTTTTGCAGGAGCCTTCAAGGCAGACTGTGTCTTAGCGCCCTTCTTGGCACTAAAGAAGGGGGGAGCTATACCATCTGACATGCCTACAAAAGGAAAAAGACAAGTTAAAAGACAGAATAATAAAATACGATGATGAGCAACATAAAAGTTATGCATTTATGAGAATGAAGGTCATGATGCAATATGTAACAATTGTGGGTCGAATCACTATTGAATACCCTCAACATCTACTAATTCAACGTGGGAAGACGAGGCCTCTTCTCGCACTTTCCTCTTCCGCAAGGACCGCTTCGCGGTAGAAGGCCCCGCTTCAGGGGTGGATCCAACTCCTTCCTTAAGGAATCCACATTCAATCAGGTTTTCCAAAGAGAGAAGGGTCCTGATATTCCTCTCTTCCTTGGTGGATTTAGTCAGCACCTCATCGGCTCGTTTCTTTTCTTCACCTTTCAAAACGGTGCGAACTGGGCCAACTGCGATGCCAAAAGGGTTGTTAATTTCGAAATAATTTGAAAAGGCAAAAAAGCACGATCTGAATAAATATCTCACCAGGCAAATAGTTAAAGCTTGTCTTCACTCTAGGGACCTCGTGTACATACAAAAATGGCTCCTTCCACGAGCCGGCATTACTTATTCCCCCAGGAAGGAGGTTTTTCTTGTTGAACTCTGGCCATATAGAAAATTACACATATCCAAAATCCTTGGCCCCACATCGTTTTAGCTGAAGGAAATAACCCATGGTCTTCGCATCAATGGGTGGATATCCAAGCTTGTGATAGAGAATGTAAAGAGCAATCATGGACCTATACCCATTTGTACTTATCTGGATGGGAGCAAGGAAGTAGGTCTCGCAAACATCTTTGATGAAAGGATGGAGGGGCGAAGAGACACCTATCTTCATAAGGGGGATCATTAATACCATGCGTGGGACCCTGCCACTATTCTCTTCGTTATTGAAGCGATAGCATCGCATTCTTCTCTTTGGAAGGATAATTTTACCTTCAGGTCGAAATCTCTCGACCCCTTCTCTAATTGTCTTCTCTGTCAAAGTTGAAGACATGTCTCGGCACGCAAGGATGTGAGGTTCACCCGGCTTCACCTTTGAGCCAGGCTCAATATCCTCAGAACGAGACCCGTTCACATATATGACCCCTTCTAGCTCTGGTTGAGAGGTCGACACATAGGGCTCTGGCGATGCCTCAGGAATGTAGTCATAATCTTTGAAATTTACAACTCTGGCCACCTCATCAAGGCCCCCGTCATCTGAGGAAGGCTCCTCATAGTCATCATCGTCGGAGTTGGCCTCGTTGTCTGCTCCTCCTTCCATATCATAGTAGGCATCGCCTAATGAGTCTATCAGAGAATCACTTAAAAGGATGGGTGAGGTTTGTGTAGAAGGCATCCTAGCAAGTGTAGGAGGTATCCTAGCAAGAATCTGTGCTGCCTACGAGCTGAATTCCTCTCCTTTTTTCTTTAACTTTTCCAACTCTCGTTCAGTATCTGTCATTTCAATTTCAGGCTCGTGTTGGGTTGGGAGAACATCTAAGGATCGGTCTCGAGAGCTCGAAGCTTGTTTGGTTCGCCATGAAACTAAAGGCACCTCTCTAGTGTAATCCTCGTTTGACCATAAGGGATCGAAGTACAATTTGAATGAGTTCTCACTCGTGCTTGCGGCTCTCACAATACGGGAGCAGCCGCCTCGCTAATATGTATGTTTGGGAGTGGAGATGGCGTCCTTGAGCTATCGTCGTTTGACATCTGAAAAGAATGTGAAGAATTAAAGTGTGTGCCCTTACAGAAATCAAAAGAAGAATAAAAAGAGAAAAGAATAATACGACAAAAGGGCTCTACGTGTCCTCACATCGCTCACGAGCTCTAAATGGGGTTGTTACTCTAATGAAGGAAGGAACGTGCTATGTTTTACTAACAAGGGATCGATACTCTATCTAAGCGAAGCTGGGGTCGCAAGGATAAATTAGCTATGTGGGATCGCAGTCAAATGGGGTCCCATCGCATACAATCAAAGTTATCTAAATATGCAATTATGATGAATATGAACAATTTAAATATCAAGGAAGGATGAAGACTCACTTTTCTGGAGAAAGGTTGAAGAAATCTGAATAACTGGGAGATCGCTTGTGATTGAACTCGAAAAATTTCTAGCTTTTGATCCAGGAGTAAACTGACAGCACTTCAACAATGTGTTTGTGAGAATGAAAAAAGAAATGATTGTGACAGGAGTATATATAGCCATCAGGGGAGAGAAGGTCGTGGGACACGTGTCAAGATCTCAGCCGTTCAACACATATCTCGAGACATGACAACTGTCAAACCCTTTCAAATTCTTTAGGGGGGTCACGACCTTTTCAACGGTCGTATCTATAATTAAATTGCAGCCTCGCTTCGCGGTTTCGTACATCGAACTTTTGAGTCCACATCGCATTTTCAATGATAACATGGACTCGGGGGGTAGTTGTTATGCCCGAATCTGGCATAATAATTATCATGATTTAATTAGCTGAATTAATGGTTCATTATCTATACTGGGCCTCGAAGATGGCAATTGGGTCACTAAGGCCCAATATTGGAATCAGCCCAGCATAACTACTGGGCCACCTCGCTCTCTATCAAATATAAGAAAGCCCAATATTGACTTATCCTGTTGGAAATATTGACTAAAATAGCAACATAAAGGCAGTTATATATCGTATTTAACAAGCCAAGGCCAAGCAAACAATTAACGAAACAAAACACGAAGGTATAACACATGCATATCAGTAACTGAAAGAACAAAGAAAAGACAGAAGACATACCAGTAGCCATAGCTATATCAGTATATCAAACAAGAATGAAAACAGCTGAGTCGTCAGGATTTGCAAGAAGTCCTGACTATTCTTGAAGAGATAATTGCCCCCACTTACACTGTGTCAGGATGCTGGCAATATTCTTCCAGGATAAAACAGCTCCGAGTTATATGATCACAGCAACCAGATAACTCAACTTCGACTAGCACCTCAGTTCGCCGGAAAAACCTTAAGTAAAAGAACTATAGTAGGAGGATAACAGAGAGTATAGAGAAAAGAAGAGAATGTAGGGTGTGGTCTGTATATTCAGTGTATATACAATCAGTAGCTTAGGTCTCTATTTATACTAGAGGCTAAGTGTAACTGATACCACCCTCATTAATATAAGAATTGTAACTCCACGATTTACATTCAATAAAATCAAAACGGATGATTTAGAATTAAATAAATCGTAACTGTTACACTATATTTGACCCATTCATGATTTCTCATTAATAGAATAAACGCTCAGACTCTGCTGTCAAAACCACGCAGAAGTTATTGTCAACAAGACCCGACAGTACCTTTAAAGTAACTGTCATCAGTTTGAACTTGACAGTATGTTTACTTTCTGACAGCAACCTTGTTCCTGACAGTATGTTTACTTTCTGACAGCAACCTTGTTTTTGACAGCAAGTTTTACCTTCCTGACAGCAACCTTGTTTTTGACAGCAAGTTTTCACCTTCCTGACAACAACCTTGTTATGACAGCACAGTCTGACAGCAACCTTGTTTTTGACAGCAAGTTTTACCTTCCTGACAGCAACCTTGTTTTTGACAGCAAGTTTTCACCTTCCTGACAGCAACCTTGTTATGACAGCACAGTCTAGCTCTCGAGAGTTTACAGGACTATCAATCCAACTCTTGACAGCATGTTTATAATATTAAAATAAACCAATAATCCATGCAATAAAATTCCTCGCCCAGGTCGCCTCGCGTACACGAGACGCCGAGACATTCGCCCAAATCGCCCTTCGACCGAGCCGACCCGAGTCGAGTCGAGACGTGACGTGTCGTGGCGTGGCGAGGCGGGCGGCGGCGGCGCGCGCGCGTGTGTGTGTGTGGAGCACACAGTAACACCATGCACCATCATACACCTTAGTAGTTGTACACTACCCATGTGTGTGATTCTATATAAAGCCAACAACCCCCTTTATTTATTTCAATGTGGGACAAATACACATTCTCATTTTCAAGCTTTTTCAAGCTACCAATTTCAACTCTATTTCTCTATTGATTCCACTAAGAAAATTACTTAGACCCATATTTGAAAATTTAAGTCCTCATAACAAGGAACAATTTCCAATCGTTAAGATCCGGAATTAACATCAAGAACATAAAATACTTATGCTCTAAAAACTCCATTTTCTAACAATCCCCCATAAATCCATACAGAAATGCTTCAGGTTTTACATCATGACTTGTTTTTCAGAGTCGGTACCCTTCCGGGTTTGAACCCTCCTAAGTCCCTTACTTCAATGATTACCGGATTCAGATAGAATGTTTCACCTTGAATCTTAATCCGTTTGGTGTAACCATGTTCCATAGATGACGACAAGTCAAAGGCTATGGTGCCAATCTACGGCTTTGAGACATTAATGGTCTTGTCTCGATCCTGTTCATCGAATGCTTCAAGGAATAACCCTTTCCTCTAATTGCGACCACACAATTAAATTCGCTTAGCTGGGCATCTCCAGAGATGTACTGCTACCATCTCGTCAAATGACTTGACCCCATTCAGAGTTATAATAACTCTTGCTATCTAGCAGTATCAGTACCTTCTAGGTTTTCAGGGGATAGACTCAGATACAACAGTATCATCTATGTAGCAAAGGTACTACCAATTCATCCTTACAGCTTATTATTACCACATTGAATACACCTCAAGGGATCTCCTCTCATGTGTATTGGGTTCCCACTGATGATGAAGTATGATGGGTTGACAGCCCCATCGCCAACCTTGACTTAAGGACCACTGCAGGTTCCAGTCCTTTAGTTAAAGGATCAGCTATATTATTCTGAGTTCCTATGAACTCTACAGCAATAATCCTATCAGACACTAAACCCCTAATAGACTTTAGTCTAACTTGGATGTGCCTCTTTGTTTTAGCATTATACTTTTTACTGCTAATCTTGTCGATAGTTGTTTTACTATCACAATGAATAGCAAACGCAGGAAGCGGTCTGCTTACTACAGGTATCGTGGACATAAGTCCATGTAACCATTCAGCCTCCGTCCCCGTGGCATCAAGTGCACACAACTCAGCCTCAAATGTAGACCGAGTTACTATAGTCTGTTTGGTCGACTTCCAGGATATTGCTCCACCTGCTATGGTGAACACGTATCCAGTCACTCCATTGGAACCAGACTTCTTAGCTATCCAACTTGCATCACTGTACCCTTCAAGTACACCAGGAAATCTCCTATAGTGTAAACTAAGGTGCATTGTGCCTTTCAGATATCTAAGCACTCTATCAAGAGCATCCCAATGAGTTCTGTTAGGACAGCTTGTATATCTAGCCAACTTAGACACAGAGTATGAAATATCTGGTCTAATACAGTTAGCAAGATACTGCAAACTCCCTATAATCTGAGAATACCTTAACTGAGACACAGGTACTCCTGACGTATTCTTAACAAGGGCAACTTTAGGATCATAGGGTGTACTAGCGATTCTACACTGTGAATAACCATATTTCTCAAGTATAGATTTCTCTATATAATGAGACTGCGATAAAGTTATTCCCTCAGCTGACTGTGTCAGCTTGAGACCAAGAATCACACTCGCCTCACCCATATCCTTCATTTCAAAATGCCTTTTTAAGAAAGCTTTTGTCTCGTTAATTATCTCAAGATTGGTTCCAAACAATAGTATGTCATCTACATATAGGCATATGATGACACACTCATTACCTTTAACTTTGGTGTAGACACACTTGTCACTATCATTAATATCATAACTGAACGGCACTATAGTTTCATCAAACTTTTTATGCCAATCCCTAGGAGCTTGTTTCAAGCCATAGATGGATTTGATCAACTTACATACTTTCCTTTCGTTACCAGATGCAACAAATCCCTCAGGCTGATCCATATAAATCTCTTCTTCAAGTTCACCATGAAGAAAAGCTGTCTTTACATCCATTTGATGGATTATAAGACCATGTATGGAAGCCAATGCTACAAGCATTCGGATTGTTGTCATTCCAGCTACTGGAGAGTATGTGTCAAAGTAATCAATGCCCTCTTTTTGCTTAAAACCCTTAGCTACCAGTCTAGCTTTGTACTTATCTATTGAGCCGTCAGGGTTCAACTTCCTTTTAAAGATCCATCTGCACCCGATAGTAGAACACCCAGGAGGGAGATCAACTAACTCCCATATTCCGTTAGAAACAATAGAGTCAATTTCACTCTTTATGGCGCCCTTCCAGTGCCTAGACTCTGAAGAATCCATAGCTTGTCAAAAAGTTAAAGGTTCGTCCTCGACATTGTAAGTGATAAAATCACTTCCAAAATCCTTGACTACCTTTGCACGCTTACTCCTTCGTGGTTCCTCTACCTCCTTAGGAGTAGAGCTACTACTAGGTTCCACCCCCACATTTGTCATCTTTTTCACATGATCAGGAATAGAACTTGATGTATGAGTAGGATCTTCACTAGAAGTATCTTGAGGCATACCAGTCTTCATAGGGTAAACATCCACAAAGAATGTAGCATCACGAAACTCAACTATCGTGTTTGCCACTATACCATCTATGTCAGATTTTAATACTAAAAATCTCATAGCTGTAGTGGTCTCAAGATAGCCTAGAAAGATACAATCAACAGTCTTCGGACCTAGTTTCTTTCTCTTGTGTTCAGGGACAAGTACCTTAGCAAGGCACCCCCACACACGAAGATACTTAAGACTAGTCTTCTTGCTCTTCCATAACTCATAGGGTGTCTTATCCATGTGTTTCAGGGGAACTCTATTCAGAATATGGCAAGCCGTATTCAGAGCTTCTCCCCATATGTATTTAGGCAACCCAGAATTAATAAGCATACTATTAATCATATCTTTAAATGTTCTGTTCTTTCGCTCAGCAACCCCATTAGACTCAGGTGTGTATGGAGGGGGTAACTTCATGAACTATTCCATTGCTTGCACAAAATTCATTAAAGGAGTTACTCGTATACTCACCACCTCTATCAGATCTCAACCTTTTAAGTACCTTACTAGTTTGTTTTTCTACTTCAGTTTTATATATAATGAATTTACTAAGTGCTTCATCCTTATGTTTAAGTAAATAAACATAACAGTATCTACTACTATCATCTATAAAGGTAATGAAGTATCTAAAATGGTCCTTAGTCAACACACCACCAAATTCACAAATATTAGTGTGTACTAAATCTAACAAGTCTGAATCCCTAACAATATTATGAAAAGGTTTCCTTATTTGTTTAGCAGACACACATACTTGACATTTAGAATTCTTTTCTATAGTGTGTTTTGGAATCAACTCTAAGTTCATCATATTTTTAAGAGCACCAAAATTTAAGTGACCAAGTCTAGCATGCCATAAATCTGAAGATTCAACATAGTTAACAGAAGGAGTAATATTATTCAAAGCACCCAAAACGGGCTCAGCATTTATTACAAATAAACCATTTGACAAGTAACCCTTGCCAAAAAATGTACCAGTATGAATAAGAACTACTTTATTACATTTGAGAGAGACTTCAAAACCATTAGCTACTAAACAGCTTCCACTTATTATATTTCTACGCATGTTGGGAACATGATGCACTCTCGTCAGGGATAGAATACGACCCGAAGGAAACTTCAAGTCTACGTTTCCTATTCCATGTACTTGAGCGGCACTTGCGTTCCCCATCGTCACTGTCAAGCTATGACTCTGTTGATAAGATACAAATAAACTAATGTCAGCACAAATATGCACATTAGCTCCAGTATCAATCAACCATTCATTTGACAGATAAGTGGAAAATAGTACAGGGTTGTAGGTAACATACCGGTCTTCGTTGGTTTCAGAAGCCAAAGCCTCACCAACAACCATGTTCGCTACAGGCCCACTTGAGGTTCCAAGCACAGCATTCGCTTGAGCTACCTCCTCGGTTTTCTTTGCTTTCTTTGTAGGGCAGTCCTTACTCTAATGCCCAACCTACCCACAAGACCAACATGGTTTGTTTGCCTTTGGTTTCTTGGCCTTATCCTCGTCATTCTTAGGCTTATTACTATTACCCTTCTTAGAGACAGCCTTCCTTTTCTGTCCTACAGTAGCTACATTTACCTTCGAACTTCCATGCTCAGTTGGCATCACATGTCCCTGTTTGGACTTGTGTTGTTCTTGCACCGAGATGTCCAGCATAAGGTTGGTCCAGGTGAACTCTCCTTTCTGTCTTTTCAGGGAGAGAGAGAACTCTTCCCAAGACTTTGGAAGCTTTTCAATCACACTCATCACCTTAAACTTTTCGGGGAGGTCCATTCCAGACTCCTTCAAAGCATGCACTATCATCTCGAATTCATGCACTTGCTCAGTCATGGACTTATTGTCCACCAGCTTGAAATCAAGGAACCTAGCCACAAAATACTTTTCCAGACCTTGTGAGTCAGTATTATGTGTCTGGTCCAGCTTCTCCCATAAGAGTTTTGCGGTGTAGGCATCAGAGGAGTACACATCAAACAATGTGTTGGTTAGAGCAGCCAGAATTGCTGCCCTAGCAACCCCATCCTTCTCAGCCCACTTCGCAAAACCCTTAACTGATTCAGCCTTCTCTTGATCTAGAACCGGCTTCTCATATTCCACGACAGGCCATAAACCCTTTACAGTCAACCACAACTTCATCCTTTTCTGCCAACGAGAAAAGCCAACGCCCCCATTGAATTTCTCTGGCAAGCCAGTTAATTCAATCGATTGTGGAAAACTGTAAGTGGTCCAATCAATGACCCCAGCAGATGCAACAGAACTACCACTAGCAGGAATTTCACTCTCGTTAACCATTATGCTAAATACTATATAACTAATTATCTCTTCAAGATTGTTGGAAATATTGACTAAAATAGCAACATAGAGGCAGTTATATATCGTATTTAACAAGCCAAGGCCAAGCAAACAATTAACGAAACAAAACACGAAGGTATAACACATGCATATCAGTAACTGAAAGAACAAAGGAAAGACAGAAGACATACCAGTAGCCATAGCTATATCAGTATATCAAACAAGAATGAAAACAGCTGAGTCGTCAGGATTTGCAAGAAGTCCTGACTGTTCTTGAAGAGATAATTGCCCCCACTTACACTGTGTCAGGATGCTGGCAATATTCTTCCAGGATAAAACAGCTCCGAGTTATATGATCACAGCAACCAGATAACTCAACTTCGACTAGCACCTCAGTTCGCCGGAAAAACCTTAAGTAAAAGAACTATAGCAGGAGGATAACAGAGAGTATAGAGAAAAGAAGAGAATGTAGGGTGTGGTCTGTATATTCAGTGTATATACAATCAGTAGCTTAGGTCTCTATTTATACTAGAGGCTAAGTGTAACTGATACCACCCTCATTAATATAAGAATTGTAACTCCACGATTTACATTCAATAAAATCAAAACAGATGATTTAGAATTAAATAAATCGTAACTGTTACACTATATTTGACCCATTCATGATTTCTCATTAATAGAATAAATGCTCAGACTCTGCTGTCAAAACCACGCAGAAGTTACTGTCAACAAGACCCGAAAGTACCTTTAAAGTAACTGTCATCAGTTTGAACTTGACAGTATGTTTACTTTCTGACAGCAACCTTGTTCCTGACAATATGTTTACTTTCTGACAGCAACCTTGTTTTTGACAACAAGTTTTACCTTCCTGACAGCAACCTTGTTTTTGACAGCAAGTTTTCACCTTCCTGACAACAACCTTGTTATGACAGCACAGTCTAGCTCTCGAGAGTTTACAGGACTTTCAATCCAACTCTTGACAACGTGTTTATAATATTAAAATAAACCAATAATCCATGCAATAAAATTCCTCGCCCAGGTCACCTCGCGTACGCGAGACACCGAGACATTCGCCCAAATCGCCCTTCGACCGAGCCGACCTGAGTCGAGTCGAGACGTGACGTGTCGTGGCGTGGCGAGGCGCGCGGCGGCGGCGCGCGCGTGTGTGTGTGTGTGTGTGGAGCACACAGTAACACCATGCACCATCATACACCTTAGTAGTTGTACACTACCCATGTGTGTGATTCTATATAAAGCCAACAACCCCCTTTATTTATTTCAATGTGGGACAAATACACATTCTCATTTTCAAGCTTTTTCAAGCTACCAATTTCAACTCTATTTCTCTATGGATTCCACTAAGAAAATTACTTAGACCCATATTTGAAAATTTAAGTCCTCATAACAATTTCCAATCGTTAAGATCCGGAATTAACATCAAGAACATAAAATACTTATGCTCTAAAAACTCCATTTTCTAACATATCCCTCTCTGGGGTCGCCTCTCATTGAGGTCACTTCTACAAGCTGACATGGGATCGCTATCTCCCTCACTACTAGAAGGCTCATAGATAGAACCCTCGAGATCATATGAGTATCTATACCTACTTAGGTCCACTTCGCATGACTCGATCCCTCGAGGTCGCATGCCAGGTCTGTGCTGCTTCTCTACTAGCCTCGCTTGGAAGGTCACATCCTCGTCCATGCGAGACCATTGGTTTCCTTCTATAAACCATGGATCATGGATAGGAACAATGACTCATGTCCATGTCGGCCCTAATCTAATGGGCTTGGGCCATGGCTTATCTTCTAAAACCCTAGCCCGTCTATGTAGCTTGCTGCCCAAGAACTACGTACGGCTTGATCCCTATAAATAGGGTACGTAGGCACCTTGATAGAGGAGAGAAACAGTTCACCCTTGAAAATCACCTATCAAGTTCAGCCATATCTATACACACAAACCCTAATCCCTATTCTTCTTATAGCAAAATATCCGTATTTTGCTCCGTAAATCAAGCAACCTCCAAAAACATTGTTATACTAAAATCTCCCTATAACATCTTTATAGGACCTGCATGGGCCACCAAAATGTTATAGGGAGAAATTGGTATAACAAGGTTTTGGAGGTTGTTGGAATCACGGAGCAAAATACAGATATTTTGCTAAGAACACGAAGAACACGGAAGGAGATTGGAGATTGTTTGTGGCTGATCTTGTTTGTTGATATTTCAGGGGTGAGCTGTTAATCATCCATAACAAGGTGCCTACGTACCCTATTTATAGGGATCAAGCCGTACGTAGTTCTTGGAGAAGAAGTTACCTAGACGGGCTAGGGTTTTAGAAGATAAGTCATAGCCCAAGCCCACTCGTTTTAGGGCTGACGTGGCAATGAGTCATTAACTCTATCCATGATCCATGGCCCAAATAAGGAAATCGATGGTCTCGAATGGTCTAGATTAATCGAGGCCTCTCAAGCGAGGTTAGTAGAGAAGTAGCAAGGGCCTAATATGCGATCTCGAGGGGCCTAGTCATGCGAAGCGGACCCAAGTGCATGTATAGATACTCATATGACCTCAAGGGGTCTAGCTATGAGCCTTCTAGTAGAGAGTGAGATAGCGATCTCGTTTAGCCTATAGATGTGATGATAGTGCGAAGCGATCCCTTAAAGGGAGATCGTAGCGAGGCGATCCCTTGATGGGAGTCATACGAGAGGCGATCCCTGTAGATGCGACCCCGGGGTGCGATCCCGGTAGATGCGACCCCGAGGTCGGGCTAGCATGAGACGCCTAGAGGTCTAGAATGAGACCCTTGGAGGCCTAGTGTGAGACCCTTTGGAGGCCTAGCGTGAGATCCCTTGGAGGCCTAGCATGAGATCCCTTTGATGCCTAGCGTGAGGCCCCTTTTCCTTTATTATTGGCATGAGAGGGCGTCTTGAGTATTAGCAGGAGGTCATAGTGAGGTGACCCTTGGGGTGAAATATCGTCTTCAAGAGATTATGAGATAGAGGTGAGTCGATCCCTAATCGGGCCTCATGCCTTGTTGATCCTTCTTCAATATTTGAGCCCATTAAGAGATACTCGATCCCATTAAGAGAAATGGACCCCTAGTATAGTCCATTGGGCCTATTTAGAGCTTGTGCCCAGATTCGGGCATAACAACTACCCCCGATTCCATGTTGGCATTATGAATGCAATGTGGAATCAAGTAATGTCTTCCAGTTGATGCGAAACCAAGTATGTGTAAGTGATGGTGACCTCGAAGGGTCCTTCCAAGCACAATATGGTCCTTCAGGGACCTTGAGAGGCGACCTCATAGGGCCTTGCGGTCATAAATTGTGAAATATATCTTTTGTTTAGTTGATATATGAGCTCATGCTTATGTCTTCAAGTTCTTCTTAGAATATGATGAGAGGACTCCTTATATGATGAGAAGACTACCTTTATGTTGAGGACTCCTCATAAGTTTAGAGGACTCCTTGCAGCCTCATATGTTGAGAGGCCTCCTCCTCGCAGCCTCATATGTTGAGAGGCCTCCTTCTCGCAGCCTCATATGTTGAGAGGCCTCCTCGCAGCCTCATAGGTTGAGAGGCCTCCTCCTCGCAGCCTCATATGTTGAGAGGCCTCCTCCTCGCAGCCTCATATGTTGAGAGGCCTCCTCCTCGCAGCCTCATATTTTGAGAGGCCTCCTCCTCGCAGCCTCATATGTTGAGAGGCCTCCTCCTCGCAGGTTCATATGTTGAGAGGCCTCCTCCTCGCAGCCTCATATGTTGAGAGGCCTCCTCCTTGCAGCCTCATATTTTGAGAGGCCTCCTCCTCGCAACCTCATATGTTGAGAGGCCTCCTCCCCGCAGCCTCATATATTGAGAGGCCTCCTCCTCGCAGCCTCATATGTTGAGAGGCCTCCTCCTCGCAGCCTCATATTTTGAGAGGCCTCCTCCTCGCAGCCTCATATTTTGAGAGGCCTCCTCCTGTTTCACAATTAGATGTGTGCTTTGTATATAGATTGTAGAAAATATTGATGACTTTGATTGGTACCGGTTGGGCGAAGAAACTGGGAAGTTTGCTGATAACCTCAAGATGGAGATGAATGAGGAAGCGACAAATAGTTCCCCATGATTTCCTTTTATGCCTTTATCTGCTAGACTCAGTGGAGATGCGGGCACTCCCTTTATTTTCCTCGCACTTGTAGACTTAATTTCTTTTACTTATTTGGATGCTCCTTGAACCTGGATTGGTTTGCATTGCTTTATTGATGCTCCTTTATTTGATGTTTATAATATTGCAAAGTACCATAGGCCTTGAATCTGCTTGCACAAGGGACTCATGTTGCATTATTTTAGCATGTACAGATTCCTCCATAACGCCTCTCCCTATCTATTAAATTTTTCCAAGTGTTTTAGGATAGCTGATGGGGTCTTCAAATGATCCTGATCACTGAAAGATTGACCTTAGCATATGAGTTGAGATAGTTCTATATAGTATAGACTTATCGTTCATGCCTATGGGCCGAGAGGCATCGCATCACAAGATGTCACGTTGCTAGAGGCTGGACTTGTAATTTTTTAAATGTCTTGTTGGAAGAGGTGTTTATGTAATGCCACTACCCCCGAGTCCTCATTATCATTATAGATGTGATGAGGAATCAACATGTTTCAGTATCCTTCTTGTATTATTAGAGGTTGACACCATTTGTAATGAAGAGAATTAGGTGTGATCCCGCTACAAGCATACATGACTTTTTCAACGCTATCCCAGAGCACTTGTACTCTTCATTGTTGTGCCAAGGCACTTGGTCTCATCCCGGGCCCCTTGGCCTCGTCATGCTATCCCGAGGCCCTTGGCCTCGTCATGCTATCTCGAGGCCCTTGGCCTTGTCACACTATCCCAGGGCACTTGGCCTCATCATCGCTATCCCGGGGCACTTGGCCTCGTCATGCTATCCCGGGGCTTTGGCCTCATCACGCTATCCTGGGGCACTTGGCCTTATTATCGCTATCCCGGGGCATTTGGCCTCATCACGCTATCCTGGGGCACTAGGCCTCGTCACGCTATCCCGGGGCACTTGGCCTCATTATCGATATCCCGGGGCATTTGGCCTCACCACGCTATCCCGGGGCACTTGGCCTCATCATCGCTATCCCGGGGCACTTGGCCTCGTCATGCTATCCTCGGGCACTTTGGCCTCATCATGCTATCCCGGGGCCTTTGGTTTCTTCAATGTCATAACAGGCTTCCCTATATTGAATGAGAATGCAGATATTGAGGTTTTGAGCTCATTTTGATTTTCAAATACTTTGGCTTCTCTCTCTTCATCTCTAGTGTGAGCTTAGAGGCCAATGATTAGAGTCTCGTACTCAGCCTCGTTATTTGTTGCTTGCTCTTCCCAGTATCTTGAGAAAGTCGAGGACCTCATCATTGTCGCCAAGAGTCGGGGGCGTCCCCCCTCTCCTCGGCGAGGATCGGGGGCGTCCCCCCTCTCCTCGGCGAGGATCGCGGGCGTCCCCCCTCTCCCCAACGTAGAGGTATTCCACCAAGAAGAAATTTCATATAGAGGCATCTCATGTAGAGGCATCTCAAGAAGAGGCATCTCACATAGAGGCATCTCGCGAAGAGGCATCTCACTATCTTGATATCCACACCATATAGGGGCCTCATTAGCTACGTCATTTTTGGGCCTCACGATTTCGACAAGGAGATGGGGGTCGATCGTCACGACGATGGGACCGCTCGCGATCTCATCGAGGAGAAGGGGGTCTGTCATCATGACGATAGGACCGCCCACGATCTCAACGAGGAGATGGGGGTCTGTCATCACGACGATAGGACCGCTCACGATCTCAACGAGGAGATGGGGGTCACCTAGAACCTTGATCATTGCCTTGGTTTCGCTATGCTAGGTGTGGCCTCGCAACGCTAGGTGAGGCCTCGCAGCGCTAGGTGAGGCCTCGCTCATAGGGGGTCATATGTTACCCCGGGGTCTCTCTGTTCTTCTAGTTCGAGTTAGTCATCGCTTCTCCCAAATCAATGACTGTGCCCTCCTTCTAGCACCAAATGTTATAGGACCTGCATGGGCCACCAAAATGTTATAGGGAGAAATTGGTATAACAAGGTTTTGGAGGTTGCTGGAATCACGGAGCAAAATACGGATATTTTGCTAAGAACACGAAGAACACGGAAGGAGATTGGAGATTGTTTGTGGCTGATCTTGTTTGTTGATATTTCAGGGGTGAGCTGTTAATCATCCATAACAAGGTGCCTACGTACCCTATTTATAGGGATCAAGTCGTACGTAGTTCTTGGAGAAGAAGTTACCTAGACGGGCTAGGGTTTTAGAAGACAAGTCATAGCCCAAGCCCACTCGTTTTAGGGCTGACGTGGCAATGAGTCATTAACTCTATCCATGATCCATGGCCCAAAGAAGGAAACCGATGGTCTCGCATGGTCTAGAATCGAGGCCTCTCAAGCGAGGTTAGTAGAGAAGTAGCAAGGGCCTAACATGCGACCTCGAGGGGCCTAGTCATGCGAAGCGGACCCAAGTGCATGTATAAATACTCATATGACCTCGAGGGGTCTAGCTTTGAGCCTTCTAGTAGAGAGTGAGATAGCGATCTCGTTTAGCCTGTAGATGTGATGATAGTGCGAAGCGATCCCTTGAAAGGAGATCGTAGCGAGGCGATCCCTTGACGGGAGTCATACGAGAGGCGATCCCTGTAGATGCGACCCCGGGGTGCGATCCCGGTAGATGCGACCCCGAGGTTGGGCTAGCATGAGATGCCTAGAGGTCTAGAATGAGACCCTTGGAGGCCTAGTGTGAGACCCTTTGGAGGCCTAGCGTGAGATCCCTTGGAGGCCTAGCGTGAGATCCCTTGGAGGCCTAGCGTGAGGCCCCTTTTCCTTTATTATTGGCATGAGAGGGCGTCTTGAGTATTAGCAGGAGGTCATAGTGAGGTGACCCTTGGGGTGAAATATCGTCTTCAAGAGATTTATGAGATAGAGGTGAGGCGATCCCTAATCGGGCCTCATGCCTTGTTAATCCTTCTTCAATATTTGAGCCCATTAAGAGATACTCGAGCCCATTAAGAGAAATGGACCCCTAGTATAGTCCATTGGGCCTATTTAGAGCTTGTGCCCAGATTCGGGCATAACAGTTTCATTTGCATATTCTTCATTTTCATTTCCAGATTTGATTTTCACTAACCTTAAAATGACACTTTAATGTGTAATTATTTGTAAATAATAAATCAGAATAATCTATTTTTATTAGAGGTACTTTTAAATTTTATAGACATAACTAGCTTCGTTACCCGTGCAAGGCACGGGGATATTCTAGTTTTATTGTGAGATTTTGATTTTTAATATTTGTGATAATGAATATTCTTCAATTTGTTGCAATGTTACCTAAATATAGATTAACATACTTTTTTTTCAAGTGCTCTCACTTTCTAATAGGTTGTGTCCAAAATATTCTAATATCCATTCAATTAGTAATCTAGTTCAATGATTTTAGTTATAAATTTAAATTCTTTATACTTAGAATTGGATGTCACAATTTCGATTCTAGACAATGTGAAGATTAACTAACGTTTTCATAGCATTTGACTTTAGGGGATTTTAATTTAGAGTTAAATCATAGAAAATTGGAAGGCATAAATGTGAAATGATATTAAATAAAATGTGGAATATTACGATATTTTGGATTTTAGTAGTTCGACTTTGTAGCCGTGAACACCTTTCAATTTGTAGAGGTGTTGCCTAAATATAGCTTAGCAACTCTCTTCTCGAGAGCTTCATATTCAACATGAATTGTCTAAGATTTATAATATCTATTAAAATAGTCATCTAATTCAATGTTTTCAGTTGTAAATTTAAATTCACTTTATTCAGAACTGAGAATTAAATTTGATTACTCGCTATGAACTTTTAAATATTATATTTTATTACAAATTAGACTAATACATTAAATACTATTATTAAAAAAATATATTTGTTTATTATTCTTGTTATTCCCAAGCTTAATTCCTAATCGTGAACCCAATCGTTTAGTTCCGATTCTCGAATTTTATAAGTATTTCTATACAATTATTATTCATATATTGGCGTAATTATATAATAATTTACCCAAGAATTTTAATCTAAATATATGCACCAATATAAATTATTAAAAGTTAATGGCTATTATTAGTTTGTTATAATTAATTACGTAATATTAAAGTAGATATTAAATAATCATATTGAATATAAGTTTATTAAATGATATATAATAAATATATGAAGGGCTAAAATAGTAACTTTGCAAGGAATAAAATGTGACATGTTATGGTATATATCTAAGTTCACTACATATCATGTATCACTAATTTATACTAAACTATAACACATAAAATATCTTAGAAATCAAAATACCAAATATTCTTCATTCATCACCCGACTTACATAGCATATTTATGACTTACAACACAAGTGATTGGTTAGCCTAGTAGTAAGGTGATGTGCATATGAATGGAAAGACCTAGGTTCGATTCTCCTCAGCAACAACTTTTTGGAAAAAAATTTAAACGAATTAAAATGCAGGGCTAAAATAGTAACTTTGCAAGGAATAAAATGTGACATGTTGTGGTATTATATAGATGGGTTTTGGTCCCTGACAATCATTTGTCAGGGAGCTGTTATATAACAATCGGTTTCTAAACCGTTGGATCGTTGATCCAACGGCCCCCCTGGATTACAAATTTTTTTTACTGTCCGCTATAATTTTCCGCGGATAGGCAACTATCCGCGGAAAATTATAGCGGACAGCAAATTTTTTTTTTTTTTAATCTCAGTCGTTGGATCAATAATCCAACGGCTGTGGAACCGATTGTTAAATAACCGGTCCCTAACAATCGTTTGTCGACCCTATATAGATAATAGATTAAAAATCTACTTCAATCAAAGTACTGGAGGGGCTAAATTTAATATTAACTATAGTTTGCTTCATATATATAGATCTAATTAGAATCAAAATACACTATGCTCAGGGCGGGATGATTAATACTCACTCTATGTTTATTTTGATTGTTTGGCAGTGTTTATTTTTTTTCTTCGCTACTTATTGTAAGTGTAAAGTCGTCATTCAAAGTGTATATCTTTTACTAGCAGATATATATATACGTTTCTTATTTGACCATACTTACTTTATAATTTTGGATGGATGTTGTCCTGAAATCATTATCATTATAAATGATAAATGATTAAACTACTAAGAAAACAAGGATTAGAACAGAAAAGTAATGTAGGGAGTATAACATTGTGATTAAACAAGGTACGAGGATTCGATATAGCAATAATAGAGCAGCATAACTAACTATAAATTATACCCCTACAAATTATACCCCTTTTTGCTTATTATAATGAAAAATGCTAGAGGTACCAAATTGGGTACCAAAAATTGTTACCAAATGAATGTGATTGGTTATAATTAAAATGGGCCCGCCAGGGCCATCCAATTAAAACATTACAATTTGCCAAATCACTCATGCCATGTCATTTGGGAACTTTTTTGGGGACTAAATTTGGGGTCCCTAGCACTACTCTATTATAATATAGTATAGATAGTATAGATATCATTAAATATGTGGAATATATAATTGAAAAATAACTTAAATGTGGCATCTTTGTACTCAATGTTAGTTTTCCTAATAAATTTCTTAAACGTAGAAAATGTTTCTTTTAACACAAATTTGACGGAGGAGACGCGTTAATGTATTTAATTACATCCCTGTTATAAGCTAGTAAATATAATATAGATTTCTACATAATTCCATGGATTCAAAATATTAATGTTTACTGTCACACAAAATTTAGGGAACCTAATAATTATTATGATGTGGTCAGTGTTCCAAAATCGTTATGCGGTCCAGGACCGTTGCGGTACCGTCTAACGCTTAATCGGGTAGGCGGGGGTTAATCGGACGGATTAATCGGAGCATTAATAGTCGGATATTATAATAATATTTAATATATTAGTCTAATTTACAATTAAACATATCATTTTACATAAATTAACAGGATTAATCGGATTTCAAAAATCGAATCGGTTGGTTATCTTACAGAAGATTAATCGGGGATTAATCGGTTGAATCGATGATTTTTAGAACAGTGGATGTGGTTGAAAAATCTGAAAAAACTTAACTTTTTCTTCTTATCAAAATTAGTAGTATTAAGATCATATATGCATGCTCTTTGGTGTGACTTGTGAATAAAGTAGCCAATTTAAGATCATACTCGAATTCATAAAATCAGATTTATTTCTGACGATTGAATTTATAAAAGTATTAAAACTCCTCAATTCAATTATCAGTATTCAGTATTAGACAGTACTTGGCTACGTGTAAAAATGAAGGGGAATGTTTTAATTTCAGTTTTTCCCTTGTTGCTTGTTTATTGATTATTGTTTCATGCATGCATGTAATTGTCCGGAAGACTTTTCTAGGGGAAAAAGTGGTGATTCACAGAGGGACAGATAACGACGATTGATGCCCCGTATAACAACACATAGAGATCGACAACTACGACAAAGATATATGCGCTACCAACAATTCAATATCAATAATGGGTCTATTTTTGAGCACTAACAAATTTGACCCTCATCATCGATCTGATTGGATTATTCTGCAGGTTTGTAAGATAAGGTGAAAAATACTTGTGGAAACACCAGGTTCAAGCAAGCCTCTCATCAGTACTAACAAAAATTAAAGACGTGCCGTAAATACGTGCTTGCGGAAATGAACAATTTTAATTAAGTACATAGAATACCAAAATTTATATTGTTAGGAAAATGTCCTTCCAGCATTTGAATCAGAAAGTAGATTAATTAATTAGCTTTCGGACATTCATTATATAGAAAATTGCTTGTTTTAACTGATCTGATTTAATTAGAAATATGTAATCATGTGTACCTCATATTGTTAATTGAAATTTTGTATTGAAAGAGTATGGCGGACAATACGTACATACTTGATTGACCACAACTTAACGATAAAATTTCCTAGAAGTTTAACTGTTTAATTAAGGGGTTAATTAATTTAGAGAATGTGCTGACTAGATCATACTATATACTTTAATATTATTCAAAATTCAAACTCAAATACACTTATTCTATATCATAAGTTTTTTATAATATAGATTTAATGTGTTAGGAAAAGTGGTTAAAATCAATCGATCTCTGACTCTAGCTACCAAATAGAAGAAATTGATCTCTAGAATATTAAATGATTAGTTACTGTTACGCCATATTTTCGGTTGCCTCTAATATCTCAAAAATTTCCAATATTATTAATTATTAATTCAGATTAATAATTATAACTTAATCGCTAAGTTTTATTCTCTCCCTGAAACGAGGAAAAAATCAATCTCAATCAATCAATAACGGAAAATATCTTCAAACGATATTTTTCAAATCAGGAAGATATCACAACGATAAGATTAAATCAGATAAAATCAGTAATTACCCAGATTAACAAAGTTTATCCCTAAAGTCTCTAAGGGATAGACACAAATCAATTGCACAGAACTGCGTTGCCTTAATCCTTATAAATATAAGGTACGCAGGCATCTTGAAAAAGGATCCGATACACGAGACAAATCGAGACACCTCTCAAGTCCAGCCCCAAACATCCAAAATCCCAAATTTCTCTATTTTCATAGTTTCGTTATTCCAGCAACCTCCGAAATTTGTTATCACCAAATTCCTCCGTTAACAATTGGCGCTAGAAGGAGGGGATTATTTATTGATTGTGGAGGACAATCAATTCATACGCATGGGGGGTTATTATGGATCTGGAGCTGCTTTAATGGAGGAGCTAAGCGGTGGAGGCGGTGGATCTATTCCGAATTAAGATAAGTTTTCTTATGATTTTGTTCATACAAGTTAGTTATCTTATAAAATTCGTAGTAAATTCAATACATGTCGGATTTCGATGATTTTTAATGATTCGGAAATCTTGTTAAATTGCCTATAACTTTCGTTCTTTGAGTTTTCTCATATTGTATCTCGATCTATTATCGAAATCGCAAAATACAATCAGATCTCGTTTTTCAGCATCGAGAAGTAGATCAGCAGACATTTTATTTGATTCCCGATTCGTTATAAGTCCGTTTTTGATGAGCCATATATCATCAGAAAGATATTTTCGTTATCTATCTACGACTTTCGTGTTTTGTGTTTTTCCATTAAAAATCGTTTAGAAGGTCAAAAATACCAAAAACAGATCTGGGCAGAATTTAAATTGTGAAGATTTTCAAGATTTTAGGTGTTATCTTCGTGTTACATGATTTTGATGGGCTCTTATTCGAAGAGTTTAATATTTTGGAAGGTCCTCCTTTGTGAGGGTAATATTTTTGAAGGTCCTCCTTTGTGTGGGTAATATTTTGGAAGACCCTCTTTTCTAGGGATAAATTTTGAAGGCTCTTATTCGAAGAGTTTATTATTTTAGAAGGCCCTCCTTTGCATGGTAATATTTTGCATGGGTAATATTTTGGAATGCTCTTATTCGAAGAGTTGATTATTTTTTAGAAGATCCTTCAAGTGTTGCTGATATTTTTTAGAAGACCTTTGGGTGTTGCTGATATTTTTTCGATGTATTTTGGTATTGCTTGTATTTTTTGAAAGACCCTTCAAGTGTTGCTGATATTTTTTGGAAAATATCTTCAAACGATATTCTTCAAATCAGGAAGATATCACAACGATAAGATTAAATCAGATAAAATCAGTAATTACCCAAATTAACAAAGTTTATCCCTAAAGTCTCTAAGGGATAGACACAAATCAATTTCACAGAACTGCGTTGCCTTAATCCTTATAAATATAAGGTACGCAGGCATCTTGAAAAAGGATCCGATACACGAGACAAATCGAGACACCTCTTAAGTCCAGCCCCAAACATCCAAAATCCCAAATCTCCCTATTTTCATAGTTTCGTTATTCCAGCAACCTCCAAAATTTGTTATCACCAAATTCCTCCGTTAACAGTTACTACTTGTTAATTAATAATATTTTGTATAGAATGTTGAATAAGTCTTGCTTTGAAAATTTAGTGATATACTCCTCTGTCCCATCCATTTCTAGACGTCCCATCAATTCTTTACATTACTTAAAATAATAACTTTTTACAATAAAATACTTTATTACATCCTCTACTTCACTCTATTTTTTCAACATTTTAAACTATTACACCCACTACTTCACTTATTTTAACAATAAAATCACTATTACACTCATTACTTCATTTATTTTAACAATATTAGATTCAGTATCCTTGATCTCCGTGCCAAGCCCCATGTAAAAAAACAATCGGGATAGAGGGAATATAGATTTAACAATTCAAAATTGTAAAATTAAATTGTTGTCGATTATATTTAACCAAAACGTGGGGAAAAGTTTAATAGTACAACTTAGTTCATGTCAAGACAAAGCCAATCTGCGCTGTCATCAGTATGCTGTCGTAAGACTGCTAACCTAATAGTATGATCTGAATCTAAAATTTGACTATACTGCTCTACAGGAGGCCGACGCGAGAGTGCATGGTTAGTGCGTTTTGGTACGTAAGTGTTGTAGATTATTATCGTTATTGTCATCATCTTCACTATATACTCAGAAGCTACAAAATACAAATAGAAGAATAATGATCAGATGATGCCAATATATTTGACTATTCTACCTTTCCTTTAAATTAAAGATATATCTTTAAAGATAGGGAAATGTTATTTCCAGAGCTCTTTTTTTATTTCCAAAACTATTTGTAGCATAATGTATCACAATATGCAACATTTTGTGAATGCAGGGGGCATATGCTACAAATACAGCTCTGGAAATAAAAAAAGAGCTCTGGAAATAACATTTCCCTAAAGATATAACGTAAAGTACAATCGTTGAATTTGGCAAAAGCGAAATTGAATGATTCCCACTCTTTTTAACCCTCTACACGGCAAGTAGTAACCTTGTAAATCGATTACGCGATTGATTATTACTATTTCTACATTAAAGTTCAAATGAAAAATTATCTCATAATTTTAATCTGTTTGCATCGAGTGTTGTTTAAAATCCAACGTATTTAATTTTTTATGCGCACAATGGATGATAATTTGATGGGCTAATTGATTATTACTACTTCTAGATTAAAGATCAAGTGGAAAATTATTCCATGATTTTAACTTGTTTATGTCGGATTTTTTTATGTCCAACGTATTTAAATTTTTTTATATTGGATGATAATTTGATGGACACATATTCACATATCTTAATAACGAATAAAATGAGACTACGTATATATTATTTAGGCAATGTGCAGTTTCATCAACTTAATTTGTTTTATAAAGTTGTTGCTTCTAAAATTTAATATACACATTTTTTTTTTTGGAATAAAAAAGAGCGTTTTGTATGTGTTTTCAAGTACTCTGCTCTCTGCAAAACCATACTCCGTCCCAAAAAGATTGACACGCTTTCCTTTTTGGGACGTCCCAAAACTAATGAACCTACTTTACTTACTATTTTTGAACACTACTTTTCACTATTACACCCACTACTTCTCCATTTTATACTCTTTTTTACACTATTACACCCACTACTTTCCTCCACTATCTCAAATCTACAATTAAATATTAATAGGTCCCACCACTTTATCTACTTTTCAACTAACTTTACTCTTTTTCTACTACATTTTCTTAATCTCCGTGAAAGTCAAACCAGCTCAATCTTTTTGGGACGGAGGTAGTATATATGATTCAGTCAATCGGTTATCGCTGCATGCAAACTGTATATTAAAGTGAAGAGGGCCATGATTGCAGGGTTTTCAAGTTGAAATGCAGATATTGAGATTTGCCTACATTAGTACTACCTCCGTCCCAAAAAGACTGAGCTGGTTTGACTTTCACGGAGATTAAGAAAATGTAGTAGAAAAAGAGTAAAGTTAGTTGAAAAGTAGATAAAGTGGTGGGACCTATTAATATTTAATTGTAGATTTGAGATAGTGGAGGAAAGTAGTGGGTGTAATAGTGTAAAAAAGAGTATAAAATGGAGAAGTAGTGGGTGTAATAGTGAAAAGTAGTGTTCAAAAATAGTACTCCCTCCGTCCCACCCATTTCTTTACATGTTTTCCATCTTGTTTGGCACGCATTTTAAGGCGTCTATAAAGTATAGTTCCATAACTTATTTTTAAATTTTTCTTTTTTTGTATAAAAATAGGATTGTTCTATTTTTATACGAAAAAAGAAAATTTCAAAAATAAATTATAAAACTATACGTTTTAGGAGCGTTAAAATGCGTGCCGAGCCCCCGTCGCTTTCATGTAAAGAAATGGTGGGACTGAGGGAGTAACTAAAGTAGGTTCATTAGTTTTGGGACGTCCCAAAAAGGAAAGTGTGTCAATCTTTTTGGGACGGAGGGAGTATACAATTACCATTCCTAGGTTATGTATGTATATAGGTATATTAATTATATAGTCCTATGTATATATAAAAAAAAAAGCTTCAATTTATTAAAAAATTGACATTGTCTCGAAAGTCTTCAACAAATATGGTTAAGCTGTCGAAGTGACTATGATCGATGGTCCCAATTGTTGACAATTCCTGTTTATGCACAACTTAAACAGCAATTTCCATGAACTTTCAAACAGGTAATACAAATCAAATCATGTCTTTAGCTTAATTAATTACAAGCACATCATGTGTCGTGTACTACAGTCCTACTATATTCTTTTCCTCTCTTAATTGAGTACTCCTATATCTGAGTTGATCAACCCCATTCAAACTATACATTTTCGATCCCTTTTTTTTTTTTTTTTTTAAGTAGTAATAAATTTGGCGGTACAATAACTAGCTAGCTAGTTGGTGCAGTAATTCCGTAGATATATTCGTTCAATATTAGTTAGGCAACCTGCCGTGGTTGGCTAACATTTAAGACAGGAGCCTAGATTGATTTCATCCTATAAATATTGCCAATCCCCTTGACTGTTAGGATCATAACAAAGTTAGTACAATTGTAGTACTATCTCAAAAGAATGGCTTCCTTGTCTTCTCAGATGTCTGTAGCGGCTTTGGTTTTTCTACTTCTCTTAATGGGAAATTCCTCAGCTCAACTTTCATCTAACTTTTACTCCAAGTCTTGTCCAAATCTATTCCAGACTGTGCAATCCCAAGTGAAATCTGCAATCGCCAAAGAAACTCGAATGGGAGCTTCGCTTCTTCGCTTGTTCTTCCACGATTGCTTTGTCAATGTAATTTAAAAAAACTTGTTCTTATACACCTACATAAATATGCACATTAGCTTTTAATCTTCGGTTTTTTTTGTTATATACTTAATTACATGATTTAATTTAGTTAGGTAAAAATTAATGTATGTTGCATAATTATATACTAGTAACATTTTGATTGTTTTGTTACATGCATGATCATAGGGATGTGATGGATCAATTCTACTTGACGATACATCTTCATCCAAAGGCGAGAAAACTGCAGCTCCTAATTTCAAATCTGCCAGGGGATATGAGGTGGTAGACAAAATAAAGGCAGCTGTTGAAAAGGTTTGCCCAGGCGTTGTGTCATGCGCTGATGTATTGGCTATTACTGCTAGAGACTCCGTTACTATCGTAAGTCTTCACAATCAGTGCACAGTGTAGCTTGTTAATTTAATTTTTATATGAGTATGTCATGCATGTGTTTATAATAGCTTGTTTTTGTAATATATATGTACAGCTTGGAGGGCCTAACTGGACCGTAAAACTTGGAAGAAGAGATGCGAAAACAGCAAGCCAAGGTGCTGCAAATAACAGCATTCCTCCTCCAACATCTAGCCTCAGTGCTCTTACTTCAAGATACAATGCTCTTGGCCTTTCTTCTAAAGACCTCGTCGCTTTATCTGGTTACTTTTCCTCCCTTCAGATGTCGTAGTCACACAATAATATATTATACGTGGCCTATTAGACTAATTGATTTTCTGGTTAATTTACCTATGATCAAATTGCAGGGGCTCATACAATTGGGCTAGCAAGGTGCACCAGCTTCAGAGCTCGAATATACAACGAAACAAACATAGATTCTTCATTTGCTCAAACAAGACAGAAAAAATGTCCAAGATCCTCAGGAGACAACAACCTGGCACCTCTGGACCTTCAATCTCCTACAGCTTTCGACAACAACTATTTCAAAAACCTTGTCAATAAGAAAGGTCTTCTCCACTCCGATCAAGTACTGTTTAACGGTGGATCAACTGATTCCATTGTCAAAAAATACAGTACAAGCGGAAGCAGCTTTGCTTCTGATTTTGCTGCAGCAATGATTAGAATGGGCGATATCAGCCCACTCACCGGCTCAAATGGAGAGATCAGAAAGAATTGCAGGAAGAGAAATTAAGAGCAGGATTTCTCGAGGGTTTAAACTAAACTGTGTGTGCTTTAAGTAATATTTATTTTTGCTTGTTCGTTATTCCTTGTAATTAAGGTTAGCATGGTCATGTAAAAACCATACTGGCCAGTAAGAAATTTGATTTTACACGTGTTTATTCCGTACTTCACTTTATCCATACATTCAAACTTATCATACATTCATATAATATTTTTTTTTTGGTTTTTATCTTCCCTTTCTACATGTTTGTTAGATATGCATGCGTTTCATTTTCTGGTTTCTCCTTGTACACTTCATTTGTACTGAAAAAACTTAAATGCATTTTTTTTAACTGAAAAATTAATATACGAAACAGAAAAAAGCCAACAACTTCTACATAATACAATCTTAAGATTTAGTAAGCTTTAATTTAGAGACATGCATGTAACAAATTTTTTGTCAGGAAAGATATGAAGCAAATTTAGATAAGCTTTTTTTTGACTTTTGGACGAATTTTTACTAACTTTGTGTCGCAAGCTCAGTCGTGTTCTAGTAATATATAAAATATATATTCAATTTAATATTTTAATGTAAATTATTATATTTTAAAAAATTGATAATAAAAATTAAATATCTACAGAAAAATTCCAAAATATTGTTTCCAAACACGTGCATGCAAAGGTCTAGTTAAGTTAGCACATCAACTTATATATCATTCGAGTTGAAATCTTGCCTAACACATCTTTTTTTCCCATCTTATCTGTAATGACATGACGGATCATTAATAGATTAATCAATTAATTGATCACCTTTCTTTGTGCTCAACGTCATCTTTCATGAATCAGTGTCTTATCATTTTTGCATTTTGAAAACTTGTAAGAATTCCAACATAGTAAAATCCCATTCGGAAATCCAACATTACGACGAGCCAAATCAACTTTAGAAAAGGGCATGCATGAACATCTTTGAATCGTCTCGAATGCATGTATGTAGACCGCGACAAGTAAATAATTGTTGGCTAAGAAGATATTCGTCCCTCTCATTTCTTTAGGTTACCGTAAATAGTAAATTTTCCCCACTATTACACCAATTACTTTCCTCCATTATCTCATGTTTAACAATAAAAAATACTACGAGTATTACACCCACTACTTTCCTCCAATATCTCAAATCTATTATTAAATACGAATTTTTAGTGTGTGACCAAGGACATATGCTAAAAATCCGTGTTATCTTAGTTGTTAAATTTTGATGGGTGGAGATTTCATTAATAATAATGGACTCCCCTTTCATATAAATATCCACAAATAAAAATTTGACAACTCATCAAGCACGAATTTTTAGCATGTGCTCTTGGACACAAACTAGACAAATCCTATTAAATATTGATAAATCCCAACACTTTATCCAATTTTCATATAATTTACTAACTCTTTTTTATATCTTTTCTTGGTCCCGTGCCAATTTCCAACGTAAATTATTAGAAGGACGGAGTGAGTAATGAAAAACGAGTACGTAACTAAAGGTAAATTAAATGATCAAGTCATAATCACTAATCAGAGATGTGAAAATTTGACTCTGTAACACAAAATTAAATAAAGAAATAATAAAATTGACAAGTCAAGCGTAGTAGTTGCAGTTTCAACCTTTCATAAACCTCCCCTGGTTTATAACGTAATTTGAATATGTTACCTGATCATGAGCAGTTAGTTATCTAACAAATTAAACAAGAAGTTTGGACCTTTTAATTACTTATAAATCATAACATGAACTATATGTACACACATTAATTTGTACAAGTCAAACTTCATGGTATTTTTATATAATGTAGATGGAAGGATACAATTCCCACACTACGTACTGAACTAGCTTGACTGGTTCAACGAGCGATGGTGAAGAGAAAGAAGAAATAGAAGAACAAGTGTGGAAGAAAAGTACTCCAATAATCATATATTCGTCTGAATGATTCAGAGATTTTTTTTTTTTTTTTTTATGTAGGAGTTTGCAGGTCTGTAGCACGACCTACCCAGTCTAGCATTTTTCAGTTCGAGTAGTGCTATAGTCACCAAATTGGGTACCAAAATTGGGTACCAAATGACATGGCAACAAACACTTGGCATTTTCAAATTTTTTGATTGGATGGCCCTGGCGGGCCCAGTATAACTATAACCAATTAAAACAAAGTCACATCATTTGGTGACAATTTTTGGTACCTAATTTTGGTACCTCTAGCATTTTTCAGTTCAGTATTATAATCATGCAAGTAAATATGGTAATGACAACCTAACAAAAAAATAAATATGGTAATGACATGCCCAACTTAAAATGTCAAGACATTCGTGACATGCATCCTAATTAATCTTCGTAATCAAATGAGTCAAGATGGTAAAAATTTTCATAATCAAATGAATCAAGACCGTAAAAATTATAAATAGGACTATGCTATTGCTAAGTTGGCACCTCATTTGCCTTGGTATACCTTTCTTAAACATTAATATCTCAAAACCGAGTTTCATTTCAATCTCACCTGTGAAATTTTATTTTTTCGGAATTTCAATATGTACTTAGACAAGGTCATACATTACATATAAATAACATAGAGATAACTGCTCCCTTAGCTTTTGAAAATTTGAAGGCAAGAGAAAGTCCCTTGGGCCGCACCAGCTACGGAAGACTTCTCTATGTGAAAAGGTCCATGCAGTGTAGTCTTTGATCGAGTTGCTAACCTGCCCTGTCGCAATAACTTGTAAGAAAGGAATGATTCACCTTTGTGATAACTATAAATACCATCGTTCTCTGTTGTTTATAATTCGCAACATACTTTCTTCTCTCCTAGATAATTATTGATCATCATTCGTATATCAGTACTTTTAACATCCCTTACATTAGGAGTAATGGCTTCATTTTCTTCACTAGTAGTTTTAAACTTGTTAGTGCTCTTCATTGGGATATCATCAGCTCAACTTTCACCTGACTTTTATTCTAAAACATGCCCGGACCTTTTACCCACTGTTAAATACAATGTGCATTCCGCTATACTCAAGGAAACCCGAATGGGCGCATCTCTTCTTCGCTTGTTCTTCCATGACTGCTTTGTCAATGTAATGTTTCTTCATCATCTTTAGACGACTATGCATGCACACATTACAATTTTCATGAATAATGTATGTGTAATTAAGCACTAAGCACATATGTACATGCTAGTTATCATATGCGCGTTTGGTATTATCACTTGGTGTATCTCGGATATATTTTTTCATGACAAATAATGTAGTTGATCAGGATTAGGGAAGGAGATGAACGTTTCATTGGGGCGTATACATACATAGAAGCCTTCCTCATAAATTTGTTTTAATGTCTACTTAGAAGTAGCTAGTGATCAAGAGAGTAGAGGACTCACTGACAAAGTTGCTTTGAAAGACTATATTTGTACATTATACCAAACAAAATAGATACGTACAGTCATGACACAGTCTAAACACTATAACTCTATAAGTACTGTTGGAAGGGAAGAGAAGTAGAATAGATGTACATGATACTTTTTATTTCAAACTTGTAACTACTGTAAATAAGAACTCTTAAATCTAATCATTACTTTGAATTTTGCAGGGATGCGATGGATCAATTCTCCTAGATGACACATCTTCATTCACAGGAGAGAAAAGAGCAGCTCCAAACGTCAATTCTGCCAGGGGATTTGAGGTTGTTGACAGCATAAAATCTGCAGTTGAAAGTGTGTGCCCCGGTGTTGTCTCTTGTGCTGACATACTAGCTCTGACCGCAAGAGACTCAGTTAAAATCGTAAGGCTCTAGAAAGTCTTATTTCATTGCATATCCATTTCATTGATAGTACTAACCATATTGTGTAAATGTTTATGTATTTCGAGCTGGAATTCTTTGTGTAAACAGTCTATCTAGCTAATCTTTAAAATAGGGCCAATGTTTGTCTCCTTTTAGGCCTCGTTTGTTTCCATGTAACCCAACCATGGAACTACAACTCCTTGGAACTGCAAAAAAGTCCATGTGTTTGGTTCAACAAATTTTCAGTTGGACATAGTATAGGTTGTAACTAATATTCAAGGAAGTGCAAGTTCCCTAAGGAACTACAAAGTTGACAAAACAAACGAGGCGCCTCCACATAGCTACTCTGGAGTGGGTTAACAGTTATACTATATATGATAATTAGGTTTTGTTTCGTTTCTGCTAGTACATATCCTTAATTATGTATATATATGATGAAAAATGATGCAGCTTGGAGGGCCAAACTGGGATGTAAAACTTGGAAGACGAGACGCTAGAACAGCAAGCCAAGGAGCAGCAAATAATAGCATTCCTGCTCCAACCGCAAACCTCAACGCCCTCAATTCAAGATTTAATGCTCTTGGCCTTTCTACTCAAGACCTTGTCGCTTTATCTGGTTAGCTCTTGATCTCTTGAATCATACATCCAATTATATCAATGAAGTTTACACTAGGAACTCAAAATTTATGACCAAATCAGGTGCTCACACAATCGGGCAAGCAAGGTGCACTACCTTCAGAGGTCGGATATACAACGAAAACAGCTTGGACAATTCATTTGCTCAAAAAATCCAAAGCAACTGCCCTAGCACAAATGGCACAGGTGACGACAATTTGGCTCCATTGGATCTTCAGACTCCTACATCTTTCGACAACAACTATTTTAGCAACCTTGTCAACAAGAAAGGTCTACTCCACTCCGATCAACAACTGTTCAATGGAGGCTCAACTGATTCAATTGTGTCAACATACAGTACCAACCCGAGCAACTTTGCCTCAGATTTTGCTGCAGCCATGATTCGGATGGGTGATATTAGCCCGCTCACTGGCTCAAACGGAGAGATACGAATGAATTGCAGGATGATAAATTAATTTATCCTTTTTGTTTTAAGATGTTTAGTTTTTCTGGTCTGCTGCTATGTTGGAAATTAATCTTAAACTTAATTCTTTTGTAATTGTTTTATTTGATTATGTTTTTGTTTATTAAATAAATTTGTTCAGCTGTCAATAGTTGTGTGTCAAGGCAGCTAGACCAGGTCATGTGAAGTTGAGATTTATTAGGAGATATAGTGGGTTTAGTGGGCTTAGTTGAAGTCCATTAGAGTAATGGAGTAGTGATAGGAGTCAGTTGTTAGTTGAGCATGTCTCTAGCTACAACCTAGCATTGCTGTTATTTATATGCGTGTAATGTTCTCATTTTATTTCAATGCAAGTAGTTTCTCTTCCGGTAATATACACATCCTCTGCATTCTTGTACATTGAAGTCATATTAATTCCTACACTTGGCATCAGAGCTCACTTGATCTAGGGTTTGTGAGTTGATATTTTATATACATACACCTATATATAAGTATTTATCATATTCAATGGCATCAAACAATTTCTCCATCTCTATTCCATTGTTCAAAGGTGATAACTATCATTCATGGGCCATAAAAATGAAAGCATACATGAAGGCTCTTAGTTTATGGGACGTGATTGAGAGTGACACTGAGGCCACTCCTCTTCCAGGAAATCCAACACCTGCTCAAATCAAGAAACATGAAGAAGAAATGACACGAAAACCAAAGGCACTTTCATGTATCCATTCAGCGGTGTCTGAAGAAATTTTCACAACAATTATGGGTTGTGAGTCTCCTAAAGAAGCATGGGAAAAAATCAAAGAGGAGTTCAAAGGCAACCAACAAACTAAACTTATGAAAATTCTCAACCTCAAAAGGGAGTTTGAGATGATGGGGATGAAAAGTAACGAAGGTGTCAAAGAATATGGGAGTAGGTTGATGTCTATTGTCAATCAAATCAAATTGCTTGGTGGTGATTTCTCAAGTCAAAGAGTTGTGGACAAACTTTTAGTGACTCTTCCAGAGAGGTATGAAACTAAAATTTCCTCACTTGAAGATACTAAAGATTTCTCGACATTAACTGTTTCAGAATTGATCAATTCACTTCACGCCGTGGATCAAAGGAGGATCATGAGAAAGGAAGAAAATGAAGGGAAAATTGAGGGACTCCTATTGGCTAAAGCTTCATCCTCAAAAGGCAAAGTTCAATGCAACCATTGTCATAAGATGGGTCATGAAGAAAAGGACTGCTGGCACAAAGGGAAGTCACAATGTTTCCGCTACAAAAGATATAGGCATCTAGCAAAGAATTGTAGAACCCAAATGGATGAAGAAAACATGATGGTCGAAGGAGAACCTCTCCTTTAGAATTTTGGGTGATTATGTGCACCTTAGAGAGAAGTGATCCAAAATAGTGTTTTTGATGAGAAGTGCATCAACAAATAAAAAAAATGTGTTTTTTGATGAGAAGTGCATCAATATTGATTGTGGTGAGAAGTGCATCACAAGATTGGTGGTGAAAAGTGCATCACAAGATGAAGAGAAGTGCTTCATAAGTTCAAGATTAAGGGGTGATTGTTGGAAATTAATCTTAAACTTAATTCTTTAGTAATTGTTTTATTTGATTATGTTTTTGTTTATTAAATAAATTTGTTCAGCTGTCAATAGTTGTGTGTCAAGGCAGCTAGACCAGGTCATGTGAAGTTGAGATTTATTAGGAGATATAGTGGGTTTAGTGGGCTTACACTACTAGAAAAACAACAAAAGACATCGCACATTAGACATCAGTCGGAAAAAGCACTGATGTTAAAACAGTTTTTTACATCACTTGTTAAGAAAGTGATGTCTTTTTAGAAACTTTACATCAGTCAATAAGGAAAGCGATGTCTAATACCTTCTTTTAAAAAAAATGAAATTCGCGGGACATCAATAAATTAAGGAAGTGATGTCTAAACCCTTTTAAAAATAATTCATGCGCCCCTCAAATTTTCCCCCTTATATTAATTTGTTTTCCCTTGCGCAAAATTATTAACCCGCCTTAGCCAATTTTTGTTCCCCCTCCCAGCAATTACACAAAATCAATTTCCCCCTCCCCTTATCAATTTTAAGACAAAATCAAAATCATAAAAACATAAAAACAAAATCTCACATCTCTCTCTCCCGACTAACCCCTCTCTCTCTCAGAACCATAAATCTCTCACAGCTCTCTCTCTCGTTCTCGCGATACTCACAGATCCATGATCTCACAGCTCGAAGGCTCACACTCGATGCTCATAACCGAAATCTCCAAAGCTCGTAACCGGAATCTCGAAGCTATACAACCGGAATCTTCGAAGCTCGATTTTTGTTCAATTCACTACTCGAAGCTCATTATTTAAAGCTCACATGGTTGATTTGGTAAGTGGCTAAGCTTGAATGTGTATGTAATCTCGAATTACTTGGGATTAATTTTAATTTGGGGGTTTTTTAAACTTAAAACCCTAATTTTATTTGTGTTAATTGCTCTATTGTTTGGGTAATATGCTTGTTTGGGTAATATGCTTGTTTGAGAGGTGTTTGTATTGTTAGGTATGTGGGGATGGATGAAAATGAAGATGTGCAGTTGTTCTATTATTTTGTTAAGTCCAAGAGAAATCCAAGTAAGGACCCTCTTATTATTTGGCTTTCAGGAGGCCCTGGCTGTTCTTCCTTCTTTGCTCTTTCTTACGAAATAGGTATGCCTATAATAGTTGTAATTTATGTTGTTAGATTTTATTGTTCTGCGAGTTGAGCTCTTCTTTTCATATTAGTCAAGTTCCAGATCCTATCAGTGCGTTGTCTGGTTGGGAATTAATGGAATGAGGCAGAAACTGATAGATTAAAATTATGATTTAAATTTGAAGTAGAAGAGATTAAGAACATAAGATGAAGGAACATAAATTTTGAATATTTTTTCTCACAAACTTACATCAATCACTCTGTTTTCTCTAAATTACTCCACATATGGAATTAATTGGCCACACTAGTCTATAATCTCATATATTATTTATAGATTTTGTTCCAGTTATTCAATTAGCTGATATCGCTTCTTGGCAGTCTCATTGATAATGTATAAAGTTTAACTGCAGGTCCATCAAATTTTGAGAAAGTGGACTACAATGGGACCTTGCTTCTTGGCAGTCTTATTGATAATGTATATGTTCTGGCTTTGATTGATGAAATGCTAGCAGGTAAATGTGGTGAATACTAATTTTAGATTTAGTACATAAAAGATTTTATAATCTCAGTTTATGCTATTTGCAGAAAACCCTGCACGAGCCAGATTATTCCATGACAAGTCTGTTGAAAGTGCAGCTTATGAACCTTTCCTAAGGTCTGGTTCTTGAACTGTATATTTGTAGCTTTCAGTCATAAACTTGATATGAGAAAAGTGATTGCAAGTATTAAATGATTATATCAGTTTTTAATCGTTGGTTTGTAATGGACAACTGGAATTGCTGAAGCAAACCTCTTATATCTAAAGTCGAAACTCTGATTTTATATCTGTCGAAGCATGACTAGTTATACATTTACAAGTAATACAATAGTTAACTGTTGTTAAACTGTAAACTGTTTTCATTTCACAAGTTGTCAAAATTCAGTGTAGATTTTTGTATCCTCACAAAGCAGTAATAGTCATCATTATTAATGTGAGGTAAATGCTAACGTGTCTCCCTTACTGATCCAGATCAAACTAAAGAGGATTACCTACATAACTCTTGGGTACATTTAATAAAACTGCGCAATCTGAATGAAGTGACTAGATTATCGAATTAGAGTGTTAAAAAATCACCTTAATATTTTCTCCTAATTCATTGAAATAAGAGCTTAAAAGTAAACAAACAAAATGATAAAATTAGCGACTTCAAGTTCATTCAGTTACATGGAAGAGTTATTAGACAATCTCTTATAGTACGGAAACTTCCGTCTTCTATTAATGCTCTATGTAAATGTTAAGATACTTTTGTACCGCTGCCTATGTGATCATGTCTATAGTGACCAGAACATAGAAATAATTATTCTCTGTTCTACCAACGTTTTTTCAGTGGATCAATTTATCTTTATTCAATGAATAGTGCAAAAGTAGTCAATATGACACAATGTATTGCACTATACCAGCTTGTGGTAATTTTATTTTCAGTTGTAACTAATAAAACAGAGTTTTGTCTGCTTCAGATTTCTTTGGAAGGGAAGTTGGTTTATACAAGAGAAAAGCTGTAACATACTTACCTTGATAATAAGGACTTCAGCTCTGGAATATGAGGACTTCAATTCAGCCAAATCACGCCTCCTGGAACGTGCAGAGAAGTTTGGGATGAATTATGTAGTTTAGAAATATGTTTTGTAGTTGGTTTTGATTTATGTAGTTTGTTTGGATTGGTGGATGATGTAGTTGGAATCTTGGTAAATTAATGAATGTTTGGTTTTGCGACATTGGTTTGGTTCTTTAGTTTTGGTAAGGTAATTTAGTTTTTGGATGAATGTTTGGTTTTTGGGCATTTCATTGAAACATGATATTTATGAATTACAAAAAGAAAACTAACATCACTTTACAAATAAAAGAACTGATGTAAAATATAAACAAAGAAGACATTTTACACAAAAGAACTAACGAACTGATGTCATAAGCAAACATACATATCAGTCACCTAGTAAAGAACCGATGTTAAAGTACATAATATACATCAGATCTTTTAAGGAAATGATGTCTTAAAGGCTTATAGACATCGGCTAAAAAGCGATGTCTAAGGCCCCTACTTTTTACATCGCATGCGAAGACATCGCTTACATTTTCATAAGACATCAGCTGATAAGCGATGTCTAAGGCAATTTTTCTAGTAGTGTTAGTTGAAGTCCATTAGAGTAATGGAGTAGTGATAGGAGTCAGTTGTTAGTTGAGCGTGTCTCTAGCTACAACCTAGCATTGCTGTTATTTATATGCGTGTAATGTTCTCATTTTATTTCAATGCAAGTAGTTTCTCTTCCGGTATATACACATCCTCTGCATTCTTGTACATTGAAGTCATATTAATTCCTACATGCTAGACTGCTACTCAATTTTCTTTCAAAATCATCCATGGAAACTGTTACACACTTCCACTGCTGAAATTAGGGTTAATTGGCTATTTCATAACTGAACTCGGGCTCAATTTGCAGTTGGATAATCGAACTCAAAAAGCTTGCAGTCAACTCATCAAAGCAATTAAAACTTACAATTGGATAACCGCCGTTAATTCCAAGTAACGTCCGTGACAGAAAAATGACGTGGTATGTTGATGTGTTAAAATTTTGCTGATGTGTTAAAATATTTGTTTTCTTTCTTATTTTTAACCCCCCACTTGTTTATTTCATTTTATCTGTTTAATATATTATACTCATCTAATACCAAAACATATTTTACTATTATTACTACATCACCCCATCACCACCTCCACCTTCTCCGGCGAGTTCCCGACGACCTTCATCTCCTCCAAATCTCTCCCTCTCTCTGTCCTTTCTCTCTCACTCTCTTTTTCTCTCCCCCTCTCTCGACAAACCCCCAACACTACTCCCCTCATTCAAAGCATTAAAAAACTCCATCAAAAGTCAGAATCAATTTCTGGGCAATTGAAATAGTACTTGATCAGTAGAAACTCATTTTCAAGACCTAATTTAAACTAAATTAATGGCAATACATCACGATTAAATCAAATATTCATAAAAATCACAGTTGAACTTTTGTCAACTCAACTCCATCCATCTTAACCGGAAACAAAAACAAACTAATCCTACTCCCTCTCCCACCATATTCTCTTCAACCACCGATGGTAGTCTCTGCAACACCATCATCTCTCTCCACATTTTCCTCCCTCTCTCTCTACACTCCCCCACTTCGCTTTTCTCTCTTTACCCAAACCCAATTCCCCTCTCTCTCTCCCACTCTCTCCCCACAAAACTCAAGCCCAAGAACAAGACGAAGAACCCACTATAACTGATCAAGACACAATCTTTTTTACAAGTGATGCGCCAGAAGGTGTTTTTACCTTCGACCCACCTGAAATCCCAGAAGGGTATGTCCCCCCACCTTCATTTGATGATGGCTCATCAAATTTGTAATGCCACAAAACCAAAATTTTGAATTAACTAATTCAACCTATATACGATTATAATCCACGAAACATATAATCATCAAAATTATCACACAAGCACCCCACGTACACATCCGTGGAATCGAAAATAGAGTCCTCGGTTTTGACCGAGAACCTCCCTTCTTGCCTGTTTCTCTTCCTTGGATAGAACCAAAAACAGGGCTCTTGGTTTTGAAAGAGATGGGAGTAGGAGAAAGAGATGGGTTGGGAGAGAAAGACGGTGGACGGTGAAAGGGCAGGCGGAGATGGGTGGAGGAAATGGATGGGTGGAGGTGAGTGGTGGTTTTGAATTGAAGGAGGCGAAGGCAGGTGAAAGATGAATACGGAGGAGGTGCGACGGAGTTCGATTGGTGGTGATTGAAGTTGATGAAGGTTGAACGGCGGTGTTGAAGGTGGGCGTGGAGTAGACGGAGATGTGAGAGCATGGATAGGGATGAAGGAGGTGAAAGTGAATGGGAGGGTGTTGATTGGGTTTAGTTGTTTTATTAATGTGGTGAAAAGATTTATTTATTTTATTAATGTTTTATTTTTTTTATGTGCAGCTGATTTGTCAAATGTGAGGAGAGAGAAAAATCTATGTGACAGCTTATTTGTACAAAATTAACGGACTTCCGTTAGAAGTCAACGCGAGTTAACGGCACTGCAAGTTTTCTCGTGTTTAGTGGTTCAATCGCAATAAATTATTAGTGTACTTACCTATTTGCAAGTTTTTTGAGTTCAATTATCCAACTGCAAGTTAGGCACGACTTCAGTTATGTATTAGCCAATTAACCCGCTGAAATTATACGGGCTCTGTTTTGTTCTTAATCTAGTTCTGTTTTGCTTTTGCATCTTCTCGTATGCAGTATGATTCCTGAACAATCCATTTATAATAAATTTCCACTCATTAAAGTAACATAATATGCATATTATAGTTAAATTTTATGAAAAGAACCAACAAACCAATCATGAAAAACTAAAGAAGAAAAAAATTCTGATCACTTTCTTATAGAGAAAATTACTTGACTATTAGAGGGCGTTTGGCTGGGCTAAAGCCAACCCAAATTGGCTTTTTAAGTAAAATGCGACCCCTTTGGCTACTCCAAGTAAAAGTCGGCTTTTAGTTAAAAAATCTCATTAAATCAAAAGTATGCTTTAGGTACTTTTGCATATGATTTATGATTTTTTTTTTTTTTGCTTTCTTTCTTTCAAGACTCTTATAATGAAAATAATATGAATTAAAATTTTTTTAAGTCAAAATTATCAAACACCCATTTAACTTTAAATAAAATTACCCAAACAGATTCATTCAATTTTAATTAAAAAATTTACTTTTAACTTATTTTAAATTAAAATTAACTTATTTTAAGCAATTCCAAACCGGCTCTTAGTCCTAAATGAAAAACATGGATATTGCAGCAAAAAATCTGTAAAGAAAATCAAGAAAATTGATGCACTACCTTAGTGGGTGTGTGAGTGACTAGGTAGCGGCATGGTTCTAAAAATCCCCGATTTAGCCGATTAATCCCCGATTAATCCTCTGTAAGGTAACCCACCGATTCGATTTTTGAAATCCGATTAATCCTATGAATTTATTTAAAATGATATGTTTAACTGTAAATTAGACTAATATATTAAATATTATTATAATATCCGATTTATACTCCGATTAATCCTTCCGATTAATCCCCGATTACCCAATTAATCTTAAATCGATACCTCAACCGATTTATACCGATTACCGATTTTTACAACCATGGGTAGCGGTAGCCAGTAGGGCAGATTGAGGGAACACACAGAGACTATATAATTCAAATAAGAATAAAATTATTATATGGGTATTAATTTTTATGTTTTTTCCTATTAAAAATGACATTTCAATTTACATTAAATTATGAATTAAACATTAGATTTATATACAAATCATTTCGCTTCACTAATAGAGTATAGTAACATGGTTTTTTTTACAAATAAAAAATAATAAATTCAGTAAAAAATTGAATAGCATATTCTCTTTTTAGGCCTTTTTGCCGTTTGTTTCTTGTCTTATCTCACGCATTTAATTTATTGCTCAGCAGCTTCCCAACTCAGACAAAGTTTGAAAACAAACAAATTGTGAAAAAAGAAAAAGTATAAATAAGATATGATAGAGTGAAATAAAAATATAAACGTGAGAAAATAGATTGCAAGAATAATACTGTATATAAGATATAATAAATTTAAATAGTTTAATCCAGTAATTCTTTTTGAAAGGGATGTTCCAATTAATTGGAACCTTAAATCAATATATATATATAAAGGAGGATACGCGGGAGTTTAGGTGGCGCTCTAAAAGCGTCTCAATCTATTTTTCTAATTTTCAAGAATTTTAGAATTTTAAACACTAATAAATGTAAAAATATCATTTAACATATTAGAAGTAGAATAGGTGTTCGAATTTATAGAGGAGAAGAGTTCGAATCATCAATCAATATCATCGATATATATATAAAGGAGGATACGCGGGAGTTTAGGTGGCGCTCTAAGATCGTCTCAATCTATTTTTATAATTTTCTAGAATTTTTGAATTTTAAACACTAATAAATATAAAAATATCATTTAACATATTAGAAGTAGAATAGGTTTTCGAATTTTTAGAGAAAAAGAGTTCGAATTTATAGAGAAGACATATGATTAGAAGTTGTATTGGAAGTAGAATAAGTATGTATAAGGCATATGATTAAAAGATTAAAAGTTCTATTGGAAGTAGAATAGAAGTTCGAATTTATAGAGAATAAGAGTTCGAATGTATAGAAAAACATATAAATAAAAGTTCTATTAGAAGTAGAATAGGTGTTTGAATAGATAGAGCAGACATATAATTAAATATTTTATAGAAAGTACGATCTTCTTAAATATGATTAGAAGTTCTATTGAAAGTAGAATAAGTATTTGTAAGGCATATGATTAAAAGTTCTATTAGAAGTAGAATAGGAGTTCAATTTTATAGAAAAAACGTATAAATAAAAGTTCTATTAGAACTAAAATAGGTGTTTGAATATATGAAGCAGACATATAATTAAATATTTTATAGAAAGTACGATCTTCTTAAATTATACTTTTTATATTAGTTAATTATACTTCTATTAGGAAAATTTATTCTAAATCCAATACTATTGTCATAAAAAAAAGTCATCATATTTAAAAAGAAAAGAATTAATGTGTTAACATAATAAAAGAACATTCTCATGCTGAGGAATCCTAAATAAATACAGGAGTATCTATAATATAAAGAGAAAATAGGATGAAACTCCATAAATTTTTCGTAAGTCTAGAGAAAATAATAATTGGAATTCACTTTATTTTTTAGGTTTTGATTTTAAGGAAAAAAGTTGTTGTGTAAGATAAGTATCATCAATAATATGTAATGAAGTTGGAATTTCGATCCCAAACGAGAGCGGCTCGAAACGTGTTAACAGGAAGACGACTCACTATAAAACATTGTATTAGCTATTAAATTATCATATTGATGTTATAAATTTCATTTATTTTTAGGATTTAATTTTTATTGACAAATTTTATCATACAAGTGATATATGTAAAAGTTAGGTTTTTTGTCTTAACGAGAGAGCGGATCAAGAGTAATAACCGTATTTAATGAGAAAGCGGTTCATTAGAGAAGACAGTATAAAAGATGTTTGAATATATAAGGAATACATAAAATAAAATGTTCTATTGGAAGTAGAATATGAGGACGGTGGAGATGTTTTATACGAATTTTTTAAAACTATACATTTTTTTCCTAGAAATCCTTTATTTTAACTTTTTTATATTAATTATACTTGCATTAGAAAAATGTATCGATAAATTTAATATTGTTCCCGTCACGAAAAGTCTTCGTATTTAAATTTTTTTTTGATATGTTAACATAACAGAAAGACATTCACATGCGGAAGCTGTAAATAAATACATGAATATCGATAATATACGGAAAATTTAAGATGTATTTTCATCTTTTAAAACTCCAAAATACTAGAAAGTTTAAAGAATTTAAAAATTGGAATTTACTCTATTTATATAATGAAGTTAGAATTTCGGTTCTAAATAAGAGCTGCTCGAAACGTATTTAACGGGAAGACGGCTCACTAGAAAAGATTGTATTACTATTAGAATTTGATACTGATGTCATATATATATATATATAATTTAATTTTTACGGTTCGATTTTATGGATAAAAATTATTATATAAGTCTTTATAATATATGCTAAAGTTGGGATTTCGGTTTTAACGAGAGAGCGTCTCAATCAAAAGAATCGTGTTTAACAAGAAATCAATTCATTAGAGAAGATTATTTAATTATTAAAATATAAATATAAATATTATAATATAACATAAATATATTGAATTTTTTTAATAAAATATTGTAACGCCGCCGCGAAGCGCGGCTTTATCGACTAGTTATTTTAAAAATAACAATAAAAATAAAAATAGACCAAAACATTGTATTTAACCTTCACCTCACTCTCTGCTCTCCCTTCCATTCTTTTTCCTCTCAGTGCTTTTTGAGTATATATTTTCTCCATCCAAAAATAAAAAAATTAAAAAAAAATTATATGAGCTATAAAATGTGTCTATACCCGTTTTAAAGTCAGCATTTTTTTCCCAGAAATTCTGAATCTCATACCAATCATTCCAAAGCTAAGAACTTCTTCAATAAATTATTCTCAAAATCTAATATTCTTGATCCCCAGATGACATTTGTTGTTAAGAAATAAACACATTGGGAATCGTGATGATAAAAAAGAGGTTTTGTTCATCATCATCATCAGCATCCTCATTAATTGTGGGATTATTACAAAATCACCAACGTTGTTGTTGTTGTTGTTCAATGGCTGCTGCTAATTCATCTTCAACTTTGGTTAGAAATAGTTACAGAGATGCATTTGAATTGGATAATTGTAATGGGTTTCAATCTTTTGGCCTAAAGTTTAAACCTTTTTCAAGAACTGTGTGTGTGAAATCTTGTGGTGACAAGATCAATGAGAATGGGAATAACAAGGGTGTGTTTAAGGGGAGAAGGCCTAGGGCTTTTTCGCCTTCGCCTTCGCTTTCGCAATTGATTGGTGGGGATTCTGGGAAGAAGAGTAATGGGAGTGTTGATCAAGTGTTTGATAAAAGTAGAGGCTGTCATACTCTTGGATTTCCTGACCCTCTTCCTCATAAATTTGTGGTTGCTGTTGATGTTGATGAGGGTATGTCTGTTTTACTATAAAGTTGTCGGTTTTCGATTTTTTATGATGTTTATAATCTGGTTATATTCTGCATTCTATTTAACTTTCTGTTATATGATGTTTTGGTATTTGATATTGAGACTTGTTAAGTTGTTTGGAAGTTCTGTATTTTAGATTAAGAATTGATTGTGATGGCATAGGTTATGCTTCTCAATGAGCTGGTTTTGTGATACTTGCTTATCCTGCTTTAGGTGCAGACTGTTTTGCTTATTCCACTTTCTGTGCAGACTGTTTTAGCTACTAATTATGATGTGTACCTAAATCATTTCTTTTTTGTTGTATGCAGTTCTTGGAAACTTTGTATCAGCTTTAAATAGATTTATTGCAGATCGATACTCTTCAAATCATTCCGTTTCAGAATACCATGTGTATGAATTTTTTAAGGTAACATTCCGTCTTTTGGTTGAATGCTGCAGTTTTGTACATTCTAATTATGTTATGTTTACTACTAGTACAGATTTAATAATTAGGGGGTGTCTGGATAGTCGATGAGAACGGGAATTAGAGTAAACAGGAACGGGAATGATTAGAAATCCTATGTACTAAGAAATTAGTGAACCAGTTAATGGAAAATCCACTAAATTAAACACTGGAATCAAATTTTAAGTCAAGTGGGTTGAAATACCAGGAACCAAATGCCGCTTAAAAAAATATAACAGATTGCATTATAATAAAGGTTGCACTAGAGGTATCCTTGGACTTGAGGTAGGTTTTTGTCCAAGTAGGTTCAGGTGCCTGAAGCGCCAATATTTACCAAAAGTCCAAAAGAGATATGATTTTCCTACTTCTTGACAAGACTGATGAATTATGGTTTCTAATTTTTTTCATGCACGATTTTTTCCTGCTTCGGTATATTCGAAGATTGAAGAATATCTAGGTAGATTTCCAGTATAAGAGAAGCAATAGTTTTGACTTGTTTGCATACTTGAAAGTAGAGAACTGCATCCTATGAAATTTAAGGCAGTTCATTGTTAGCTAGCTGAAAACCTAGTCAGTCGACTCCACTGAGGGAAGGTTCAAGGGCGCTCTTCTATAATCTAGAGATCACAGACTAGTATGGTCTGAGTAAGTCTTAGATAAATGTGATGCATAGACATGCTTGTGAGTGAAGCTGTAAAACAGTTTGTGTCCCAAGTGACTTTTTCAAAATTATGTTAGTGCTTGCTTTTCTGCATAAGGTTTCCTCTGAATTCTGAAAGATATCTCTAGCATTGTTTACATATTCCAAGTACCATCTGTTGACATTATTACTCTTAAGCAAATCATACTGTGTCCTTAAATCTTTTCTATGGCAAGTGCATTCAGCACACTCTTCAAAGGTGTTAGTTTCTTTTTGTGATGCTGAAATCATACTGTGTCCATAAATCTTTTCTATTATGGAAAGTGCATTTAGCGCACTCTTCAGAGATGTTTAGTTTCTTTTTGTGATGCTGAACAAAAACTTAAAAAATTGATTTTATATTATTATCTAGGACTAATTTAATTGTAATTTGTTAATTTTAATTACTTAAGGGGGAGGGGTATTAATATTAAATTATATTAGATATATACACACATATAGGAATGTTCTAGATGATTTTAGGTAATAACTAATAAGAAGACTTTAAGTAATTATTGGATTGAGATTATTTCTTGGTATGGGTTGCGATCCATGCATATTCTTCTCTTCCACGGTTGAGAAATCCTAGGAGCAGTGGTTCTTTAGCGGTTGGATGACCTCCACTCAAATGTGTCATATCATTGTTTTCCTTGTCCTGCATGAATTTCGGTCATCTACCAAATACTAATGCATGCCCGTCTACGTCAGAGAAAGGAGATGCTTGCCCCTTTCTCTAAAGAGTATATAAATGTGCTTTGGTTCTTCCAGTATAGTTAGGGGGGCTACTCATATGGGGTCTACTATCATTGACTAGAGTTATTATTGTCCCATTAAAGAGACTTGCTACTTTTTCTAGCATGTACATCTGCTCTGAACTATATAATAACCTATTTCTGCCAAATTCATCGGACAAGTCGGTTATGTTACTCGTCATTTTAATTTACCGATGTTCTGTACATAAAGAGATCTTCTTTACTTAATATGTTCCTTATGTTTTAACAGATTTGGAACTGCTCCAGGAAAGAAGGTAATTCTGATCTTTCCTTCACTTTAAAAATCCGAATCATATGCTTACAATCAAATCTTAGTTAGGCATGAAATATATGTTCGCAGACTTGTCGGTACAGACTAATCAATCAGTATTATCTTAATAGAAATGCTTCGCTGTTTATTCTTATATGTTATGAAGTAGGCTATCAATCTATTATATAATTGTTTGCTTTGGAGGTGAAATCTAGAAATTCGCTTGCATTCTAATTTGGTGTTGTAACTTGTTGAAATGAATGAGTTCATCGGTGGTCTTTGTGCGTATGGGTTTAAATGTATGAACTTTTGCAAGTACTTGCATATTCAACTTAGAGTTCCGATAATTAAATAAAGCAAGTTTGTTCTGTCATGATTTCTGTCTGAAGGTTTTATATTGCAGATAGAACTAAATTGTATAATTCCACTCTTTTGTACAGCGGATATCCGTGTTCACGAGTTTTTCAAGACATCTTATTTTAAGAAGGGGATCCATCCACTTCCAGGTTCCCAGCAGGCTCTTCAGAAGTTATCAAGATTTTGCAATTTATCAGTAGTGACGTATGTCTTAGCCACACATCTTATTATGTCAAGTGTTTAATTCAACATGAACATTCAATTATAGGTCATTTTGAAGATATTTATTTTACGTAGGTCCCGCCAGAATGTAATTAAAGACCACACTGTTGAATGGATTGAGACTCATTTTCCTGGACTGTTTCATGAGATTCACTTTGGCAATCACTTCGCTTTAGATGGCCAGTCTCGTCCCAAATCAGACATATGCAGGTAGCTTGACTATGAATCTTTTAACACACACACACACACAGAGACACGTAACTGTTTTTAAAGCATATCTTCATATAAATGAAAAGAAAAAAGGATTAGTATTTGTAGCTTAATATAAATGAATTTGTAGCCTTATTTACTTGTACTGGATAATTATGTATATGTTTACCATATGAATCCTTCTAAGTTCACTAAACTTGTCATATAAGAACCTGGGCAGAAATACATGTGATAACTTTTGTCATTGTCATATTGTTACAGATCTTTAGGAGCGAAAGTCTTGATTGATGATAACCCAAGATATGCCGCTGAGTGTGCTGCGGCTGGTATCAAAGTTCTGCTTTTTGATTATGACAACACATATCCATGGTGCAAAGTAGAGTCTGTTGCTCAACACCCCCTTGTCATGAAGGTACACAACTGGGAAGAGGTGGAACGCCAATTGGTTTCTCAAGTCGCTTCGTAGAATCCCATTTTTAGCCATTAGAATGCTTGAGTTACCACCAATCCCTACTTACCTATACTGCATATTACCAATGGTATATCTGAACTCTTTGCCAGAGCATCTTATGCAGTGCAGCTCGAAGGGTGACAACTAGTTGGAGTATGGGGTATACACTCGGTTTTAGAATATAATATGATATACATTGTTTAATCATTCCAACTTAAACTCCAAACCGACACCAACAAAATCAGTGTTAGTTTTTCCTTTCAATTTTCTGATTTACAAGAAAAATGGCGTTTGGCATTGTTCACTTTGTTTCTAACTACAAGGGAAGAGCTGATGAAGATCGAACCTGAGTTCGTTACAATGCTGGATGAATTTTTACTCCTAAGTTGCCCCTCATCTTTTTGTTATTAAGGAAACGTTTCTTCGGAACCCGAAGTTGATTGGGCCCGGCATACTTAAAGAATTGTCCTTGTTAGGCTTAACAGCAGTACCTAACTTGACAGTGTCCGCTTCTGCCTTGATTGAACATTTCTCCCAATAAACAGCCTTGACAACCTTGTGTACAGGCTTTGGAGAATATGTCTCCTTCTGAGAAGCAGAAGGACTTACAGTCTTCGATCTGCTTGTGATTTATGTGTTGACGGGGTGTCATGTTATCTTTGCTAGCATGCATACGTTTAAAATATGCAGACATAATATTAAAGGCACATAACATTAGGGGTGTGCATTCGGTTCGGTTAACCGAAAACCGAACCGAATAACCGAAATTATTTCGGTTCGGTTAACCATTATTTAAATTTCGGTTCGGTTTTCGGTAGGAAAATTTCTGAAATTTCGGTTTTCGGTTATTCGGTTTTTAACCGCGGTTAACCGTAAAACCGAAGTAAAAACCGAATTTTATATAATATTTAAAAAAATATTAATTATATTATCAGTATCTTATCTAATCTCTATCTCAATCTCTCTCCAAACACAATATCTCTAGGCTCTAGCATCTCTCTTAATCTCTCGCAGACTCTCTCTCCAATCTCTCTCTCGATTCAATTTCGGTTTCGGTTAACCGAATGCACACCCCTGCATAACATACGAGTATCAACACCACAGGGTTTATGGCATGCATCAATAGAAGGCAAAAGGCAAATCACATAATTTGATCTATAAACTTGCACACTTTTTTCAATTTGGTCCAGGTACTTTTGATTCTTAATTAACAACCAGCAACTTGATATTTATGATAGTAAATAGTCAATTTTTAACGGAGTTAACAAATACAGTTGTGATTTGATTTGTGTGGTGATTATTAAAGCCATCTTATTAATATGATAAAAAATATATTACATATACATTTATGAACAATATTTATTAATTTATATTTTGTTTCATATATTTTAATATTTCATAATTTAAATTTTAACATTTTAATACTATAAAATTTTCAGATAAAAAATGTAAGTAGATTCTTCAATATATGTGTATGTGAATTAGAATAGGTATATAAAATAGAGAAAAATGGTCCTGACCTCATGGCACTTACCTGAGGTCACATTTAGTACAAGTGGTGAATGACAATTTTGTAATAATAAAATCTATCTTCCTGTATTTACAAAAATAACCTTGACTTGTAATGTTTTTGATTAAGAGAAAACTGTTCCTGAGGTTATCTCAGGAGACTTACATGAGGTTATAGTGTAAATAATTATAGCATTTTTGTAAATACTGGTAATTTTCTAAAAAAATAATGAAATTACAATTGTACCCTCGTGCATTAATATGGAGAATTTTTGTTATCTCAGGGAATTTTCCTGAGGTAATATCAGGAACATCAAATCCTTTGATTAAAAATGATAATTAACTACTTATAACGAATGATGATTTTATTTTTATTTAATTATTTTATTAAATAGGATAACCAAAAATCGAATGTAATTTCCTGCAATGCAAAATAGAGAGGAAGTTTTAGAAGATTTAGGGGGTGTTTGACTAATCTTATTTTCGAGAAATAAGGATTTATTTTAAGAAATAAGTTAAGTTTTTTAGTTTTTTTCTTGAAAAAAATATTTTATTGCAATTTATGGAATAAAATAATTCTCAACTTATGAAATTTTTACTTGAAAATAAATTCATTAAAATTTATTTAAAGTCCAACCAAACAACATCTTAATAAAATAAGAAAAAAGTTTTACAGAAGGAATTTCCAGACGTATAAAATTAAAAAAAATTAAGTAAATAAATCTTCATAATTATGTAGTTATAAGGGATCGAACTCGAGGTGAAAAAAATTAAAGTAAATAAATCTTATATAATTATGTAGTTGTAAGAAATTGAACCCCGAATTTAGTGATAACCAAATTTGGTATTTTGGTACTATTGTGTAACATTAAAACATGATTTTACACAATAATAAAGAATATAGATGTAATTCAAATTATTGATTTGTAATTATTAATATTATTGTTATAAAATATTTTGGAGCACGTCGAGTAAGCCTCCTAGATTTTTCTAGATATATGATTTTTTACATAATTTTTTATGATTTGAAGATCGCTTTTTTTTTTTTTGTTCCCATCTGCCAGTAACAACATGAATCATGAATGTCACCAATGTAGTTCAATCAACCTATGAATAATCATCAGTAAAATTATGTGAAAATTAAAGCATGTAATTTAAAATTTTACATATTAATATATTATTTTTGTAAAATAACTGATAGTATATCGGTGTCATTGAGACGTGATTCAATTATATTCAGAAATATGAACTCAAATCCATATCTTGGTATATGTTGATACTTTCTTCTTCTAACTTTTTCCAGATAATTATATGTAGAAATAATGCTTTAAACTCAAACGAAAGTGGTTGATATCGACCAGTGTTCGCAACAATTTTTAAAATTTTAATACTATATAAAGACCCTTCACTCAAGATAGATAGAGTCCCACTCTAGGGAGAACCATCTTACGTGGAGAACCGTGAAGAACTACTTAAAATGTATTAAAATAGTCCTTTATATAAGGACCCTGGCGGTGCCCCTTCACATAAAAGTCTTATAATTCTACCCTCTATCCATTCATCAAAAAAAAAAATTTAAAAAACTTTTAAAAAAATTTAAAAAAATGTTGCCACGTCATCATTTTTTGAAAATTTTAAAAAAAAAAAAATTGTTTTTTTTTATAAATAGATAGAGTATAGAATTATAAGACTTTTATGTGAAGATTCCCCTGCGGGGCCCTTATATATAAAGAAATTATAATATATTTTAAGTGGTTCTCCACGGTTCTCCACGTAAGATGGTTCTCCATGGAACAATGAAATCGAGCAAATAAATGATTTTGAATCATTGTATGGATAAGATTTTTCTGTCATAAATTGAAGTACAAAAGAACTACTCCCTCCGTCCCTTTTGATTCTTAATATTTCACTTTTTCAAAACTTTCTAGCACGCATTTTAAAGTGCATTTTAAGGATAGTTAAATAACTTTTTTTTAAAATTTTCTTTTTTTTTATAAAAATTTAAACATTTCAGGAGTAATTCCAACTTCCATTTGCAATATTACCCAATTAGTTCTTCTCCATTTACAAGATAATATGCTCCAAGGAAGCATACCTACTCAATTGTTTAACATCTCTACTTTAGAGCATCTGTTCCTTGATAACAACAGGCTTAGAGGTGTTATACCTGAGGAAATTGTGTTCTCTTCCAAACTTATTCGCCTGAATTTCTCCCATAATCTATTCACAGGATCACTACCTAATTCTCAAATTGGAAGTTTGAAACAATTGTATTATCTAGGTCTTTCGTACAACAAATTTACAGGAGATATACCTACTATGGACGGTTGTGTGATGTTGCAGGAATTATATATGCAAGGAAATCTCTTCCAAGGCAGAATTCCATCTGCTTTTAAAGCTTTAAAAAGTCTTCAAATTCTAGATCTTTCAGACAATAATATCTCCGGGACTATTCCAAGCTTTTTGGATGGGTTTCATCAAATTGGATACCTCAACCTGTCACACAACAAGCTTGTAGGTGAAGTGCCTAAAGAAGGTATCTTTTCAAATGTTAGTGCTTTTTCAGTTGTTGGAAATTTGGAGCTTTGTGGAGGTATTCCAGCATTGCAATTGCCTGCTTGTCCTGTAAAAATCTTAAGGAATAAGAAAAAAACTTTTTCCCTCAGAATAATATTACTCCTGGTTCTTGTACCCCTTGGTATCTTGTTAGCATGTCTTGCCTTGATTTGTTATCAACGTCGAAAGTCGAAGAAGTTGACTGGCCTTATACCAGTATTGAAGGACAACCAATATCTTAAACTTTCATACCAAGATCTTCTACTCGCTACAAATGAGTTTTCTCCAAACAATTTGCTAGGTGAAGGAAGATATGGTTCTGTTTACAAAGGAGTTCTCGAATCAGTGGAATATATAGTTGCTGTGAAGGTACTAAATGTTGAAATACGTGGAGCCAACAAGACTTTTTTGGCAGAATGTGAAACATTGAGCAATATTCGTCATCGGAATCTTATCAAGATCATCACAGCTTGCTCTAGTATTGATTTCAGGGGAAATGACTTCCAAGGCATTGGTTTTTGAGTTCATGACTAATGGGAGTTTGGACAATTGGTTGCATCCAAGTCCTCACCATCAAGGGAATGAAAAGAACTTGACTCTAATCCAGAGACTAAATATTTCTATTGATGTTGCACTGGGAATGGATTACCTACATCATCACAGCCATGCAAATATCATTCATTGTGACATAAAGCCAAGCAATATTCTTCTTAATGAGGATTTTGTTGCCTGTATTGGTGATTTTGGTTTGGCGAGGTTCTGTCATGCTGCTGCTACAAGTAACATCAATCAAGCACAATTGAGTTCAACTGGTGTACGTGGAACAGTTGGATATGTTCCTCCAGGTGACTTGTGATACTATTATTTTTAAATCAATCTTTAGTAGTGCTCTGTAGTATTGAGTTACTCGGCAACTATATATTACTAGAAGATCTTGCTTAATGGATATTTACAAATTTAAAGAACTACTATATTGCCAAATGTTTAACCCTTTAGTTTGCCGAGTATGGAATGGGCGGGAAGATATCTACCCAGGGAGATGTTTATAGCTATGGAATTCTTCTACTCGAAATCTTCACGGGGAAACAGCCTACAGATAGCGGCATATTAGTAGACGGCTGTAGTAATCTTCATGACTATGTTCGGATGGCAATCCCACAAAGAGTGAGGGACATTGCTGACCCACGGCTTGTACTTGATCATGAAGAAGATGGCTTGATTGTAAATCAATCGTACAGCAGGGCTGCCATGGAGGCATGCCTGACATCAATATTTGAAGTGGGGATATTATGTTCTGAAGAGACACCGAGAAACCGCATTGACATTAGTGCTGCTATTGAGCAGTTACATGTGGCAAGAGACAAACTTCTGCAGCACATACTGTAACCTGGGTGAGAGTGGCAATCTCCTGGTATGACAAGGAAGAATTTCTACTTTCTAGCTATGAATTTCCCATATTTCTATATTTTTCATTTGTAAGTTTGGATCTGTATGTTACTTAACTTAAAACGTTGCTATTTTAGCATCAGGTTCCCTTGTTATATTGTATTTGCTTAATTATGATATATATTGCCTAGTTTGTATTACCGCCTAGTAAGTTTTTCTATGGTCTCTTGTCTACTTGGTGAATAAATGTTTCATTACAACCTTTTTTCATATAACCGAGATCAATACCGTTATTTGGAAGACAATTCAGATCTTAATATGGTGCATATGATAACTCAAACTGCTCATTGTATCTTAATATATCCATTGATGTTACACTGGGAGTGGATTACCTACATCATTAGTTCGTTACACCCATGCAAGTATCATTCATTGCGACATAAAGCCAAGTGATATTCCTCTTGATGAGAATTTTGTTGCTCGTGTTGGTGACTTTGGTTTGGCAAGGTTCTGCTTTGCTGTTGCTACTAAAAGTGACATCAGTGCAGCACAACTGAGTTCAACTGGTGTACATGGAACAGTTAGGTATGTCCCTCCAGGTGAATCTTGATACTGATTTTTTCCACCAATGTTTAGCTTACAGTATTGAGTTTCGCCATGGTTAATTTTAATTGAAGATCTAAATTAAGATACTTCTAATCAAGAGAACTACTAGTATACCTACGTTATTGTTTTGCCAATTTTTAACCATTTAGTTGTGTAGAGCATGGAATGTGTGGGGAGATGTCTGCAGAGGGAGATGTGTATAGGCTATAGCTACGGAATTCTTCACTAGAATTGTTCTCAGGGAAGCGACCTACGGAAAGCAGTATATTGATTGACTGTGGTAATAATTTGCATGACTATGTGAGAAAGGCACTCCCGCAAAGAGTGATGCACATTCCTGACCCACGGATTGTACTAGTTGAAGAATGTGGCTGGAATGCAAATCAATCATACAGCAGGGCTACCATGGAGGTTTGCCTAGCATTGATATTTGAAGTGGGGATATTATGTTCAGAAGAGACGCCAAGAAAATGCATTGACATCAGTGTTGCTATTGAGAAGCTACATATGGCAAGAGACAAAGTTCTGCAGAGCATTCAGTACCGTGTGTGAGAGCAGCAATCTCTGTGGTAATATACTAAATATATGCATCTTGGTGGTACTCTTTAAATGTGACAAGGAAGAATTTTGTTTACCTACGTATTTTCAACATTTTTATGTTAATTTTTTTTATAGTTTTATGTCAGTGTTACCTTTGTTAAAACAATACATAATACATTACAATTAGGTTTCCTTGTGATTACATGATGACACATTTTAAGTTACCTATGTTCATGTAACAGCACATTGATGCATGCAAGGAGATTCTACTTCATTAAAGAAGGCAAGGGAAAACACAAACTATCTTTTCCTTTTTAGCACAATATAAAATGAAAATTAAAATGCTACTGTGTATACTGTATGGATTTAATTATTCTGCTTTTAACTTTTTCAGTAATTTAGATAATCGATCACTGTTACACTCTTATTATATATGGGCTGGATGGGTGAGGGAGATATATGGGTGGTACGAAGAAGATAGATGTAATCTGGACAAAGTCTAATAACAGGATATTTGCTTTGTTTATGCTGTGACATTTGCTGCTGATGCTGCTCTAGACTAATGCTCGATCCAATGCACTTGTGAAACCTCTTTTTATGATTAGCTTGCTACTCAAGTGAAATACCTTTAGAAACTATTGACATACTTGCGGTTCAAGAATATATATCCATGCTGGCTACTTAGGAGTATATTACATCACCAGGCAATGAAGGTGTTTCTCTTTTCGCACTTATTCAACTTATTGGAGAGGGGAGTATGAAATGTCAAATAAAATTACTTTGAATGACCTCGGTACCTAGATGAGAAGCACAGTTGTAGCTATAAAAAATACTAATATATGAAGCAAAATGCATATAGGATTGCAACAATAAACTACAGAAGCTTTGCCTACAATAGGCGAGTTATTAATTGATATTTTGTACTCATATTAGCTGTATAGTTGCATACTAGTGTGTTCTTATTGCTATCCAGTAATTAATATTATATATGTTCCAGTGATTTATATCTTAAGTAATGGACAAATGCTGTATGCAAAATCCCCTCAGATGTCAAGGCAAAACTACCTGCAAAATGTAATAGTGACCGTTCATCTGGATTTCACCGAGTCGTATCTCATTAGGCTTCAGTATAAAAAACTTTTATGTTGTGACCGGAAAAATTATTCATGTAACAAAAGTATTTGTTTATCTAATATTTTATTTATGAAGATTCAATCCTAGGTTGTATTGAAACATAAATGCAAAAACGCCAAGTACAAATATGCTTTTGTAAAGGAAAAAAAATTCGTAATTTGATATTGCAATAAGTATATATGGGCTGAATCTAAAAAGGATAGCTTTAGAATCAAACATGCAATGATCCAAGGCACCGTTCTGCTGGAATGAGTAGAAATGAAACAAAAGCAAAAAAGCAATATATATATATGGAAAGCAATGCAGAAGAATGTATTGTTGTTATCGGTTGTATTGTTCGTAACAGGTTGATTTTAGAAAGGAGCATAAATAAAGAAGAAAAGCTAAAGAAGGTGCTTCAATTAGAGTATAGTAAAAATAAAGGGGAAGGACCCACAGGTGTCTCAGATGGTCGGACAGTGGCGCTTAAAGCTTGCTGTTTTGAGATCACGAGTTCGATTTTCCCGGACGTTCCGGGATTAAGTGGGCTATCATGTTCGGGGTATGAGTGTGTTAGTATGCCCTCCGAATTACTCGAGGGGTGTGTTCACTTGGAAAGAATAGAATGTGGTAGGAATGGAATAAAAATTGTAAACAAAATTTATGAGTAAAGGGAAATGTTGGGGGAAATAATGAACAAATGTGAGGGAGAAGAAGTTTTTTATGATGAAGATTGCAAGGAAAATGATGAAGATTGGGAATGGAGCATTCCTTCCAAAACATATGGGTTAGAATTCTAGTTCAAATTATTTGGAGAGGAATGAAGCAAGGAATGAAATTTATAAACACTTTTCCAATCTCCCCCAAATAATAGTATAAATTTCATTCCATTCTCCCCTCATTCTATTCAATCCAAGTGAACATAGCCGAGGTGCGTGAAAACTCGCCCAGATATCGGGTTATCAAAAAAAAGGGGAAGGAGAAGAAAGAAATGAAAAGAAAAAGGAAGAAAAGTAGCCTGGCAAGCAATAAAAAAGACAGGTAAAATCTTCGTTCCGCGTTTTGGTTGGAAGGATCTATTTTATCCTCATTCTATTCTATCCCTCCCTCTTCAACATGGATACATTACATTCTGCACAGATTTATATATCTTTTACATCGAAAATTCCTTAATTGTAGATTAATATTCAAAAAAAGGGAATCAGTATGATAAAAGAGAAGATTGTTAAGATTAGACGAAGACGAATATATCAAATTGTTTGTTACTTCAAAAGAAGAAAAACAACAAATTGAATTTTATATTGATTTTAATTTTATGGCAACAGTTAAAAAATAAATTTAATATATTATACATGTAGATGTTGATATTTCCTCAAACAATTCATAAAATTAATACTTGGTTATCAAAAATTGTGGATTTAAATATTAATAACCACAAATGTGTATACGAGTAATTATTAAATTTTTTAAAATGAATTACAGACGGACAATTTCCTTAAATAAAAATACAAATACTCGGCTTATTAATTGCCAACCGTTTACCGATTAGGTTATGTGGTAGTATTTGTTTTGGATGAATCTTATGGTAAATAAATATGGGTCGGGAAACTCACCTCACCAAACCAAGAAATTAGTCCAGAAACCATTTTTTGCAAGCATACCAAAATGAAAATGAGATGTTCCCTCAAACAAAATAAAATGAAATGAAATGTTATCATCTCGATCAAAAGTGCAAGGTAATGGACTGAAATATTTGGATAAACGAGTATGCTGAAAAGTGAAAACTTTTAACTACTCCATAAAAAATTTGATTATATAATAATACTTACTATTGCATGTATTCAATATTTGTAAGATGCTTTGGAAGACGCGGTGTATATGGAAAAGGTAAAAATATATAGGCTACTTTTCTTGGTGTTGGTTCATCAATTGTCCAGTACTATTACTTGAGGTACTTTAATTGTCAATTATGTTAGTTATACCTTCTGTTTTTTCCTTTTGTTTTTTAGTACATGATTTTTAGTCGCGGGCTTTGCAAATACGTACAAGTATGAAAGAAGTTACTCCCTCTGTCTCTAAATACTTTTCCCATTTGAGTTGGACACGTTTGCTAACGCACACTTTTGATCGTTAATATCTTCAATTTCGTATTAGTATTAAATGTAAAAACTTCCCTGTATTAAAGTACTCATAAATACGAATCCAACAAGATCACTCATGACTATATTTGGTCTTATAGATTAAACGTAAATTAATAATTTGTCTCATGTTATGAACAGGGCCGACATTTCAAACGAGCAAACTATAAAGAAACAGAGGGAGTATATATTATTTTGAATGTATGGATGATTACGATGCATATGCATGTTTGATTTTTATGTGATATTTTTTATAATATTTGATTCAAAAATATTTATAATAAATTTAAATTATGGTATCATGAGATATGATATGTGTTAGCGAATATTAGCATATATTATTATATATTCACATAAAATTTATGTAAATAGGAGTATATGTATAAATATGGGTATTAAATTTAGTGAAAGATTAGCATATTATACAATATGAATGTATGTGTGTAAGTATGCATGCATGCATGTGTGTGCATGCATGCATGTAGCTATAGTTAATAATTATATATTAAAGAATATTACATATTAATATATAATAAATATGTTAATGTTAAAATATCAAAATAATTCTAATAATATAGAATAAAGATAAGTATAAAATGGTTCATGAATTAAATTACTTAACAAACTTCGTTGTTTTTTTTTGAAGAAAACAAACTTCGTTGTTATTGTATTAAATTTGTAGTTTGGTTATTCACTCATTTTTTGTTTTGATTATCCCTCATTCATAATCATTAGATCTTCAACTCAAATAAATTATGACCATTGGATACAACAATACTAAAAGTTATTCATACAGAGGTTTAAGGTTCGATTTCCACCAATAAAAAATTAATTTATATTTAATACTAAAAATTATTATATACAAAGATGCAAAGTTCGAAAAAACATATTAAAATTAATATTTATAATATTATATTACACTATAAGTAAATTATAAAAAATTAAAAGAAACCGTGCTTTTGCACGAGCTATAAGAGCATCTCCAAGAAACTTCTAAATTCACTCTTCAAAATAATATAAATAAATTGTTCTTAGTAAGTTATTACATTGGTTTATGTGTCAAACTCCAACAATCCTCTTTATATTAGATCTTTATTTATAATTTATTCATAAATTAATCCCACCATAACTAAAAGTTGTGCAAGAATTGGTGGGCATGTATATTTTATTATTAAAATACAAGTTAAGAGTTACTAGTGGCTCTTAGAAATGAGGAGAGAGAAGAGGCTCTTAGAGCATCTCCAAGAGTCTCCTAGCTCACTCCTAAATATATTATAAACAATTAAGCTCTTAGCAAGTTAATACATTGATTTGTGTGTCAACTCCAACAATACTCCCTATAATTGCTCTTTATTTTATATTTTATTCATATTTCATTTTCACTAGTACAAACGTTCAATAGAGGAGAGAGAAGTACTTATTTTTTATTAATAAAATATAAGTTAAGAGCTACTAGTTGCTCTTAAAAGAGAGGAGAGAGAAGAAGCTCTTAGTGTTTTTAAGAGCCACTAAGAGTCTCTTGGAACAATATTTTTGTTCTCTCTCCTCAATTTTTGAGTTAAGAGCTAAAATAAAGAGGCTCTTGGAGATGCTCTTAGTATTTTTAAGATCCATTAAGAGTATCTTGGAGTAACATTTTCATTCTCTCTTCTCATTTTTTGAGTTAAGAACTTGAGTAGAGAGTCTATTGGAGATGCTCTAAGCTAATTGTATTAAATAGATAATAAATTAGTTAGTCTATTTCCAAAATCAATCATGTTACAAAAGTAGATTAAGTTATCAATCATTATTGTGTTGTAAACGAGCATCTCAATTTTTATAATTTAACTAACACACGACCAAAAATTATTATTTCCAGAAAACTTTATTATTTTAATCTATTTAATCCAAATAATCGTAATTTTTTTCATTATCATGACGTACAACGCACAATAGAAAGGATACAAAGCTGTAGTAAATGTTAGTCCGGAAAACAAGTGATTCCCCAGCGTTCAAAGAGATGCTGGTGTATATATATGTGCATGCAGTTCAGGTCTATGTATTTATGGTCACCTGTGCCGCCTAATCTTTCCTACAACTTTCATTTTTCACATTCTCTCCCCTCCCCCCCAAACTAAACAAATTTTAATTATATTCTGCTGATCACTTATTTATCCACTTACATCCCCTCACAATAGTACTCAAATCCTCACATAAACCGTATCCAATTCCTTCCATTTTTTCATATCTTATATTCATTGTTCATTAGTACACACACACATAATGGCTTTGGCCTTCTCAGCCATAAAAAATGTGCTCGAACTAGCAATATTCATGTTTTTCATTTGCTCTCCACTTCATTGTTATGGTGATGATTTAGTTTATGAGCCAGATTGTTTTAACATTCCGACGACGGAGTTTTTAAGTTCTGTGAAGACCACCATTGATGTTGTCCAACAAGTGACCTCAGTTGTTGCTGGATTTAAGCGTGGTTCTCTTGATTTTAGGCAATCTCATGCCATTTCTGATTGTCTTGATCTGCTTGACCTCTCCACCGACGAACTTGTCTCCACCCTTTTGCTTACTCAGAACCCACACCACAGTAAGTTACTTTTGTTACCTATCTTGATATTCTACATTTTACCACTACTTTACTGGATTTTATAGCGATGAAATTTGAAAGTGACATGCTTTTTAATCAAAATGACTTGTTATTCTAATTTTATTATTTCATCAATTTTTCATAAATTTTTCAATTTAACGGAAATCCGAAATTGTCACCCCAGTTTTCGGTCGTTTTTTCTCGTGAGACAACAAATTATTTGTAAATAAATCTGACTTCTTGAACATATATTATATCGGTAAAGGCATGAAGCCCATAACTTAGACTATGCACAAGCAATTTAAATTGTTGGTTGACAGATCATTTACTAGGTGCATGTGTCTGTGTGTGTTGAATGACTTATCCTTTCTCACAGGTTTTCTGTTTTTTAATTAAATGGATTGACTGTGATGTCACATCTTTTTCTTGTTCTTCGCAAGTAAGATTTGTATAACGCCGAAAGAACCATGGTTATATGTAATGATGCTAATTAAACTAATAAATCTCGAATTTGGCATGCACGTTAATGTAATTAACTAACCTAATATTTCACTAATCCACTTACTTAATATTAATATCCTTCTCAATGTTGGCCGACAGGTAAAGACATTAGCACGGGCAATCTGAGAGCAGATTTGAAAACATGGTTAAGCGCAGCACTCGGCAATCAAGACACTTGTGTTGAAGGCTTTGATGGCACTAAAGGCTCTGTCAAAAAATTAGTTGCTTCCAGTCTCCAACAAATCACCTCATTAGTCCGTGTCATTCTTTCCAATGTACAACCACCTCATGTTAATAATAAAAATGTACGGAAGAGTGGCGATGGGCGGGCTCATCGGAGTCATCGCGGCGGTGGAAGGCCAGGGTGGATGCACAAGAGGAAGTTGATCGGTGGGGAAGATTTTCCGGAATGGTTGAAGCCTAGTGACCGAAAAAAGTTGTTACAAGTTAATGGGGTGGCAGCTGATTTGGTTGTGGATGCAAATGGAAATGGGAATTTTACTACATTGAGTGATGCTATTAAAGCGGTGCCTGATTATTCGACGAACAGAACTGTTATTTATGTGAAAAAAGGAGTGTATAATGAGTATGTGGAGATTAGTAAGAAGAAATGGTATGTTATGTTGGTTGGAGATGGGATGGATGTTACAGTTATTTCTGGTAATCACAGCTTCATTGGAGGTTGGACCACTTATCGATCTGCAACATTCGGTAACTAATTCCTAACTCGTTATTTCGATTGATCCTTGTTTACTTGTTACCTTAAGAAAAAACAAGGTTGTTAGATACAGTAATATTAAGCAACCAACTCATCTTATATTATATGTTAACACTCCCCTCACTCGAAAGCCCATTTTTTGGTCGATGAGTGGATCACGGGCACTCATCTTTGGAGCATAAATTGCCTTCGTGTCCATATTAATATTGTGAGAATATTGGGGGTCGTAGAGAATCGAACCTGAAACCTTTGCGTGCCTAAGCTCTGATACCATATTAAGTAATCAACTCATCTAAAACCTTAAGGTGTTAGAGGGAGGCCTTATATGAATTTTATATTATATGTTAACAAGTAAGGGTGACAATATCCTACGCATCTTGCTTGTTGACATGATGGCTTATCGCTTTGATATGATTAGTAAAGATAAAATATAAGTAACATTTAAACGACTCGATCAAAATTTACCGGTTTGCAAATACGAATATAACCGAATTGGAAACCCCCAATAATGTGATTGTGCAAAAAGTGGATGTGAGTTTCTTGAAAGTAAATTTGGACAATGATAGGTCAGGGAATAGTTCTATTTGCTGCGTACACTAAACTGTCGGTGAAAAAGATTAGTTACTATTATAGATTTTAATCAACATGCTTAGCCTGTTTAGGAGACAGTAGTGTGTAGTGAGGCCACATGGCGATCTTTATATATTCTGTGCAAGATATGTAACTTATGCTTCACTCTATGTCTCTCTATCCCTGAAAATTTATGATGAGATTCGGCTAAACACTTTGAATTTGGTACATTTAGTTGGACCAGATCATGTGCATATTTTCCAACCATAGCATATGGCTCATAAATGCTATATGGAAACATTTTTTAATCTTCCCAGCGGACTCCCATAACATTTTGCCTGTTGGACCTGATCTGATCCGATCAGGACCGACAACATTTAGTTATCAATTTTAGTTAGGTGTTGGTATACATCACTAATGTACTATATATGATGCATGATCTGTAGGAGTAAAAGGCCGGGGGTTCATAGCTAGGGACATGACATTTGAGAACACGGCAGGACCTGAAAACCACCAGGCAGTTGCATTTCGTTCAGACTCTGATTTGTCAGTTCTTTATCGATGTGCAATGAGGGGTTACCAGGACACGTTATATGCTCACTCGCAACGCCAATTCTACCGTGAGTGCCACATTACGGGAACAGTAGATTTTATCTTTGGCGATGCGGCTGCAGTTTTCCAAAACTGCCAGATTCTGGCACGGAAAGGCTTACCGAATCAAAAGAACACAATTACAGCTCAAGGCCGTAAAGAGGCAGCAGAAACTACAGGATTTTCAATTCAGTTCTCAAACATATCCGTGGAGCCAAATGTAGTTGCTGGCAATTCGACATTAACATATTTAGGAAGGCCGTGGAAATTGTATTCAAGAACAGTTATCATGCAGTCATATATTAGCAATGCTATTAGGCCAGAAGGGTGGTTGGAATGGAACACAACGTTCGCGTTGGACACGCTTTACTACGGGGAGTACATGAATTATGGTCCGGGGGCTGGCTTAGGCGGCAGAGTGAAGTGGCCAGGGTATCGTGTATTAAATACTACGGCCGAGGCCAATGCTTTCACTGTGGCTCAGTTCCTTCTGGGTAATTCTTGGTTGCCATCTACTGGAGTAAAATACACTGCTGGATTGGTAGTCTGAGCACTTGGAACTTTTATTTTCACTGCTCTGTTTTCTCAATTGTACACTTCTCTTTTTTTCTTTGTATTTTTCTGTATTATATAGAAGGTCTGGGAGGTAATTGGCTCATAAACTGAAAGGTTGAGTTGGTATTTTAAGAAAAAAAAAAAGGAAGATAAATACTTGTATTCTCTGATAAAATTTCTTTTTCTTCTTTGAAATGTTAACCCGCACTTAAAATGTGCGATGACCCCCTGACTTTCTTATTTCAGTTGTCCTTTTGGCAGTGAAATTTGTGGATTGTATTTATTTAAAAGAATCTAAAATGTGATTAAATTTTAAAATTCCTTGTTCGGACTTGTTAAACCTTAACAAATAAATATTTTTAATATCCAAGAATTTTATTTTATACCGATTAGGATGAGAGACAATTTTAAATATGGGTTCATATATATTAATACTGTGAGAGCATCTCCAATGGATCTGGTTAAAATTGGTTGGTTAAAATAATATTTGCTGAACTGTAAAATATTTGCTGAATTGTAAGGTGTTGTACTCCAATGGGATTGGCTATAATGATTGGTTATAGTTTAAAAATAGTACTTTATTATTATTTCAAGTTGTCAACAAAAATAGCCAATATCATATGGTTTGGCCAAAAATATAGACAAATGTTTTACACTGTTGGAGTGTACTATTTTTAACATATTCTGTAAATTTTTTATTTTTGGTAAGACAACTTAAATTTTATCTAAGGGGTCTCCACCGTTGGAGATGCTCTAATACACATGAAAATAAACATCGTTGCAACAAGCTGAATTTATGAACAGATGATTAAGTTCGTAATTAAAGTTAGTGTATGTTTGGGTATTTTAAAATGAGTAGTTTATGGCTAGGGGTGAACACGGGACGGGTTGAGGGAAAAAACAACCCAACCCAATTAATACGGGTATTTTAAAAAATAACCCGTTCAACCCACGGTTTTGGACGGGGCGGGTTGGTCGGGTTTTGAACGGTTCGGATTGGGTTAGGGCGGGTTGGTCGGGTTTCAAATCAAAAGAACTTTGCAGAAAGTGCAGAAAATTTTGCCCAGAAAATGCAAAAATTCTGCCCAGAAAATGCAAAAATTCTGCCCAGAAAATGCAGAAATATGTTGCAGAATGTAGAAAATGTGTTATAGAATGTGTTGTAGAATGTTACAGAATGTAGAAAGTGTTGTAGAAGGTAGAAAATGTGTTGCATAATGTTGTAGAATGTAGAAAGTGTTGCAGAATGTAGAAAATGCAAAAACTGCAGAAAATGAATGCAAAAAACTGTATAAAATATTTAATCAATATGTATTGTATGTAAACGGGTTGGGATGTGTTGAGTTAGGGTTAAAATTTGTTAAACCATAACCCAACCCAATTAGTACGGGTTTTTTAAAAATCGACCCATTCAACCCACGGGTTTGGACGGGGCGGGTTGGTCGGGCGAAATAAGGAGCAGGTTGGGGCGGGTTGGGTAAATTTTGTTCACCCCTACTTATGGCTTATAAGCACTTATGTCATATAAGTGATAAGTAGTGTAGAGATTATAAGTCAGTAGACTGTTTGGGTAAATCAGAATTTATAAGTTAACTTCTTTTTATAATTTTAAAAATATTTGTTTTTTTATATATAACAATGGATATCAATGAATAGATCTCGATGAATAGGGAAATTTAATATATACATATCAATTTTCTAATGAATGGATCGAGAGATATACGGTTTTGAAGATTTGAAGGATATTATATATTACATATATCAGAATCTATACTCTTTATTAAAAGCAGAAACCCCCTTTAAATGGTATGCCATGTATACCGCGGTATGCACGGTATGCCAATTAATTAATTAATTAATTAATAAGTTATTTTACTATTTGATCATAATATTAAATATTAATTTAATTTAATAGTGAAGTTATATACTAGGGGTCTATATTAACTAGCAATCGAAATAAAAGTCGAGAATATAGTATTATATACTACTTGGTGCTTCAAGATTTTATTTATTTAAAAAATTTAAAAATTAAACTCTTTATTAAAAGCAGAAACCCCCTTTAAATGGTATGTCATGTATACCGCGGTATGCACGGTATGCCAATTAATTAATTAATTAATTAATTAATTAATTAATAACTTATTTTACTATTTGATCATAATATTAAATATTAATTTAATTTAATAGTGAAGTTATATACTAGGGGTCTATATTAACTAGCAATCGAAATAAAAGTCGAGAATATAGTATTATATACTACTTGGTGCTTCAAGATTTTATTTATTTAAAAATTTTAAAAATTAAACTCTTTATTTAAAGCAGAAACTCCCTTTAAATGGTATGCCATGTATACCGCGATATGCACGGTATGCCAATTAATTAGTTAATTAATTAATAACTTATTTTACTATTTGATCATAATATTAAATATTAATTTAATTTAATAGTGAAGTTATATACTAGGGGTCTATATTAACTAGCAATCGAAATAAAAGTCGAGAATATAGTATTATATACTACTTGGTGTTTCAAGATTTTATTTATTTAAAAATTAAAAATTTAAGATAATTTATCACAATCCGTGCTTCGCACGGGTTATCGGCTAGTAAGTTATAAGTTATAAGTTGAGCTAAAACTTATTTTGGCAAACACTCACCATAAACATTTATGGATTTATAAGCCATAAGCTCCTTGAAATAAGTGTAAACAAACAGCACTTAGTGTTATCATCAAAAACATAAGTTTAAGTTGTATCACTAAGTTACTGATAACTCTATATTCCGATCTGGTGTCTCCTCCGCCGTCCCACGCCTGGAATGCGGTGTAGCTGGTGGTTGGGACTCTGCAAAACAATGCCGGGAGGTGGGTTTGAACCCGCGGCAACTCCGGCGTGAGAATAAGCAACGGCGTTGGAGAAGGAATGATAGGAACCAGAGTATCTAAATATGGTGGGTGGGTGTTTATGAGTGTGTGTAAAAAGAATCTAACCCTTAAACCTTCTTTTCTGGGTCTATTTATAGGCCCAGGATTAGGGTTTAGGGGTTGGTACCTTTAATCATGAGCGTTAAATCCTAGGTAGGTAGGACATTTGGGATGCACAGATGCGCGACACCTGTCCAGGAGAATAATTGTGGGAAAGTGTGTCAGGCACCCTTTTGAGTGTGACATCCTCATTCTTGGATTATGCCAATTATTGGTAATCATTAGTTGTCGTTTTTAGTTGGGACCCTTTGATAGTGACGGGAGCCCTGAAATGCCACGTGCTCTATTTATCCCGTACTGGAGCTACTCCACGGGTCCGGACCAGTTAACGGTGACATAGTTCCGGACTTGGTAACTATCGTAGGCCCGGATTGCAGTTCGGGCTGCTTGTGGAGAGTATCCTATCATTTGCCCCCCACTCCCCTATGCAGATTTGTCTGGATGGGGGAGTAGTAGTCTGAATTCCAATGTTCGTCATTTTGAGTAGCTGAAAAGAAAAATTCAATATTTCTTGCCTCCCCGGCCCGGATTGCGTGTAGAGCACATGATCCGGGGCTGTAGCTCTATAATGATTGGCTTGGGAGAAAAATTCCATATTTCTTGCCTCTTAGGCCCGGATTGCGTGTAAAGCACATGATCCGGGGCTGTAGGCTGGTGGATTCGAAACGTTTCTCATCTCATTTTTTATATTTCTTCATAATTCCGAATTTCCAGAGCTTGTCCATTTTCCTCGTTAGACGCGCAGCCATGATTGCTTTTTCTGACAACCTCTTTTGTTTTAACCAAGGCTCCTCCCGGCCGTCCACGTGGCAACATCTCCTCCATTCGCTCATTTTAACTTCTCTATAAGTTTATTTCAATTGTATTTCTCCCCCTTTTTCACTTTTACCGTAGACCTTTTCCGCTCTTCTCTTCTCTTCAAAATCTTGTTTGCTGATCGGTAGTGAGGGCTTTTCCGCTTCTTCTTCCGTATTGTAAGTGTTCTCTTCTCCATATTTCTTTAATTTTTTTGCCTGTACCTGAACTTTGTGTAAAATAATTCGATACTATTTTTGTTCCAACTGTTTGTATGCCATTATCTATGTAACTGTTTACTATCCCTGTTACTGTATTTGTTTGGGCTTTGGGATTGTAGTGGTTGTTTCGATTTTGAGTTATTTGAGGCTTCGGGTTTTTGAGTTTTCGATTTTGGGACTGTAGCGGTTGTTTAAGTTATCAGAAATCTATTGGTTTTGAAGTTTCTGGGTTTCGTGTTTGGAGGTCTTTTCTTGTTTCTGTGTATATATATATATGTATGCCTGTTTACGTAGATCTTTGATTTCAGGCTTTGTGTTGTTGTTTCTGATAATTGTGTTTTTCTTTTTGTTTTTGTCTTTTGGTTCGGGGGTGTGCTGTTGTTGGGTGATCTGGGGTAGTGTAGGGTTTTATGGTGTATAGAAAACAATTGGCTAAGCGACCCCGATCCTCGTTTATACTTTCCAGTTCTTCCTCGGACCTAGAGACCTCTACCGAGTCCGGACCTTGTTCCTCCTCTTCATCTACAATGACCAAAAGAACTAGGAAACTTCCAAAAACCATTCTAGACGAGCTCCCTAGTCTGCGACTCCCCCCTGGGGAGACCCTTAGCACATCTGAGGGTCGCTGGAAAGATGTCCAATTTTTCTTTGTTGAGAAAGATCGTTCCGTTCCAGACGAGTATTATTATAGGGATTTATCCGAAGTGTTTAAAATGTCTCCCGGAGGTCCTATCTTTTACGAAAAATGTTCTGTGGACGCTGAACTTTCACATCTCCCTGGAACCAGCACCCTCATGGCTCCTTTGCTTGATATCGCCAAGACTGACAAACTAGATGAGTGTTTTAGGTCTTGCTTCCACCTGGATGATAAAGTTGTTTGGAGGTGGCCCGAAGCACACGAAAGAATATATCATAGGCCCGGGGATGGTTCGGTGGGTGTCTCTCTGGAGCACCTTAGATCCGGATTCAACCCCCATTGTCACCAATTCATTAAGTGTCTCTGTAAATTTCAATATGAAATCCCTTTGTTTCAACTCACCCCGAACGGCGTCAAATGGATTATGTGGTTCCTTGGTTGCTGTAATGTCAAAGGATTTCTTCCCACCTTCAAGCTTTTCTATTACATTTTTACTTTGGTCAAGTCTACCTTGGTAACCTTGTATGAGCTCCGGTTCAATTATCAAAGGTGTGGTTTTAAGAAGGGAGGGGAGATGCCTGTTACCATGATGTCCTCCCTCAAAGGTTGGCATGAGGAGTGGGCCCTTCTCCAGTTCGGAGATATAGATTATATGCCTCTGTTCTGGGTTGAGGCCTATCGTAATTTCCAGGAATATGAGTTAGAAGGCAATGCCCGGATAAAGGTTCATGACTTCTGTAGGGCTTTAGGAGTTTCAACAACTCGGCATTCCTTCATGGATCATGAAATATTACATTCCTTTGGATGTAAGTAGTGGGTAATCATTTATATCTTGAATTTTCCTTTCCCTTTGTCGATTATTCTGATTGTTTTGTGCTCTGTCTTCCTTTCAGGTTTACCTCAATACAGCCCTTACCATAAAGAGAGAATGAAGGCTCTGGATGCTGAGACGGCGTGCCTGGCCACGGCTATGCAAGGAATAGGTGGTATACACAAGGTGAATCGGCTCTCAAAGAAAGGGAAAAAGAAGGGGACAGCCGGCGAAGGGGAAAGTTCCAAGACGGACGCGAGTGCTGAGCAGTATTCAGAGTCCGGAGCCAATCTGGAAAGTAAATCTATCACCCCCGAGCTTGAAGATGAATTGTCACGTGGGCTCGAAAGAAGACCAAAATGGGCTCGGGGAGGAGATGTTGGGAATGTTGTTGTGGATCTCACCGGGGGGAAACCATCTGGAACTCCTTCCCCGGGCTCTACTCCTTCTGCGCCAGAAGTTGTTAAGACTTTTGGTACTGTCTCCGGTCCCAGTCAGACAAACCGTCCGGGGAAAGAGCCACTAATTGAGGCTGAGAAATGCAGTCAATTTATCGCAGATCTGCCCAATAAGGAGGAATGGGCGCGCTATCAGGCTTTGGGGTTTAACCCCTTGTTCAAAGAGATGATGAGTACTTGGCTGAAGGTAGATTTTCTTGCCCTTTTAGGTTTCGTCTTTGCTTAAAGTATTCTTTTCTAACCCGCTTATCTTATCTTTCAGATGGGTTCTGAGATGGCTGGGTTATTTGCCGTGGGCAATAAGGAATTGGAGATTGTTGAAGATGCCCGAGCCGCTGTTTCGGCCTCGAAGAAGAAAGACATTCAAATCTTCGACTTGGACCATGCCAATTCCAAATTACAGCAAAGCGTCGAAGAGTTGTAGTTGAAGGCAAAGGGGTCCGAAGGGAAGCTTACAATGCTTTAGAAAAAAGCCGATGACGCTGAGGCCCGGGCTCAGACTGCTGAGAAGGAGCTCGAAGAACTCCGGGCAAAGCTTGCAGGTTATAAGGAACCCACCATCATCCTTGACGAGTTTCGTCATTCTCAGGAGTATTATACGGAGTTGGGTAAGAAGGCTGCCTCCAAAATTTGCCGTGCTTGGGTTGTTGCTCATAAACTGATTAAGGAGAACCCCTCGACTGGGTAGGACGAGTTTCAACCTCTTTTCATCAATGCGGAGCAGCACTTCATTGCCACCGGGAAAGATCCAGAGCCATATTACTCTGAGGATGACTCTAGTTCGGATGATGAGGAAGAAAATGAGGGGAATGTTTAGGACCCCTCTTCCAACAAAGAGATCGCCAATCAGGCTCCACCCGCCGAAGACCCTCTTGCATCCTAGTTTTTCTGCTCCTTTCCATGTTAATGTCTCTGTTGTATTCTTCAACTTTAAACTTTTGAATTGGTTTGTGGTCGAATTTGTCCTGGGATGTTTCGATCCATATGGCTGGTTCGGTCCATCATTGATTCTATCTTTTCTTTGATGTATGCTTTCAAATTTCTTTAATCTTGGTTGCCCTGAGTTATTACTTCGGCCTGCATAGGTCTGATTGGATTGTCGCTGCCCCCAGTTCGGATTGTTTTCGTAAGGAGTATTCTGGGTTGCGATTTTCGGCTTGACGCTTTCTCTAAATGTAAAATTATAAAACATTGAACAATCCTGGGAATTAATTTCGGCCTTTTCTATTAATTTTGAAAACTTCTCTTAAGTTCAAAGTTTAAAAACCTCGAGTAACTTAGAGAAATCTTCTAAAATTTGCCCCCAGTCCGGATTTACTCCCAAAAGATGTATTCCGGATGGTGGTGAGGATAGATGTCGTTCTTTTAGTCTTTGTGTTTACCTCGTTTTTTGTTGAATTCATCCAGGGACTTCGTGAAAATTTTGATTTTCACAGTCAAACTCCTTGGTCCTTGAGTTGTCAACTAGTATTAATATTTCTTCAGTTTCCCACGTATTGATAACTGGAAACGTCTTAAATTTTTTCCCTACCCCCTTTCTATAAATACCAGAAGCATCATAACTCCTTTTCATTCTTGTCAAAAACTTTCACAGCTTTCTTTTCTTCTCTTCTCTCCTTTTTCTTCCATGGATCCAAAAACCCTCGTCTACGACTACGAGAATAACAAAATCATAGTAGATGGGATGGTGTTCGATGGGCCCACCACCATGGTCACGATTGATGCTGTCCTTAAGAGGATCAGCGATGTTCTAGCTCTACTTCGGATGGTCATAGACGAAGCTAGGAAGAGGCGTGGCGGTCCTGGCAGCGGCGGGGAGGGTGCTGGTGGCTCTGGCACTGCCGCCGTTTAAATACAATCGCTTTATATTTTTGTATTTTGGTAAAAGTTGTACCCCCCCTCCCTCTGCTTAATAAAAATGGCTTGAAAAACAGCCATAAACATTTGTTTCTGTTTCTTTGGTTTTTGTTTTGAGTTGTTCCCTCTGTTTTTGCTTCCACTTTTGATGCTTTGTATATATGTAGTAGTTGTCTAAAATAAGGGGGCTTCGTGCTCCTTATCACGATTTTGATTTTGGTTATCTCCCTTTTCGCCCCCATTCCGGATCGTTTTGTAGGAACATATCCGGACTAGAGTAGCTGTTTTTTTAGCTAAGAACAAAGCTTCATAGCATTGAGTTAGAAAATTTTTCGTTTTCGCTCCCAGTCCTGATTGTTTTTGAAGAAACGGATCCGGACTGGATTAGTTGTTTTTGGCTAAGTCCAAAACTTTATAGCTTTGAGTTACTTAGAAAATTTTTCGTTGTCGCCCCCAGTCCGGATCGTTTTTGTAGGAACGGATCCGGACTAGAGTAGTTGTTTTTAGCTAAGTCCAAAGCTTTATAGCTTTGAGTTAGAAAATTTTTCGTTGTCGCCCCCAGTCCGGATCATTTTTGTAGGAACGGATCCGGACTAGAGTAGTTGTTTTTAGCTAAGTCCAAAGCTTTATAGCTTTGAGTTACTTAGAAAAATTTTCGTTGTCGCCCCCAGTCCGGATCGTTTTTGTTGGAACGGATCCGGACTAGAATAGTTGTTTTTAGCTAAGTCCAAAGCTTTATAGCTTTGAGTTACTTAGAAAATTTTTCGTTGTTGCCTCCAGTCTGGATAGTTTTTGTTGGAACGGATCCGGACTAGAGTAGTTGTTTTTAGCTAAGTCCAAAGCTTTATAGCTTTGAGTTACTTAGAAAATTTTTCGTTGTCATCCCCAGTCCGGATCGTTTTTGTAGGAACGGATCTGGACTAGAGTAGTTGTTGCATATTGCTTTTGCCCTGGTTCCAATTTTGCCTATGGCTCCGGACCGGGGGCTTGTGTGTGTGAGTGATACACTAATTTTACAACGAAATATAAATAGTACAAGGCAAGGCCTACTTTCATTAATCATAACATTCCCACTACAAATAATTTATTCTCGCTTCGTTACAGAGACTAATCTGTCTGTTGAAGACTCTTCTGGGCTCAGAAGTAGCTCCTTGACTGGTTATCCGGGCTTTGACCCTCTTTTCACTGGTAGAACTTTCGGAGTCGGAGGCCGTGCCAAGTGTTGGGGACCTCGGATTCATCCATATTGACCAACTTGTACGTTCCCGGGTGAAGCACTTCTTTGATTTTATACGGACCTTCCCATTTGGACATGAGCTTTCCAGTGTTGGTTGGGTCCGCGGCCCCGGTATCTCTCAGGACTAGATCTCCGACTTGAAAATTTTTTACTCTGGTCTTCTTTCCAAAGTACTCCCTCGTTTTTTCCTTGTACTTTTCCATTCTTGCAACTGCTTCGTCCCTAACTTCATCGATTAGATCGAGATTGATTCGGAGGCCTTCCTCATTCGCAATTTCTTCGAAGTTAATCGCTATGTGAGAGGGAGAACCCACTTCTATCGGGAGCATTGCTTCGGTCCCATAAGCAAACTTGAAAGGTGTTTCACCGGTACTTGTTCGGGGACTAGTCCTGTAGGCCCAGAGGACGTTCAGCAGTTCTTCGGGCCACTTGTTTTTGCACTCTTGCAGCCTCTTTTCTATTCCCCTTAGCAAAATTCGATTCGTTACTTCCACCTGTCCATTGCCTTGAGGGTATGCCACCGATGACTTCTTATGTTTGATGCCCCTCTCCTTCAAGTAGTTCTCAAAGTCTGAACCAACAAATTGAGGTCCATTATCCGAGACCAGAATCTGATGAAGTTCGAACCTCATCAATATGTTATCCATGAACCGGATGCAGTCTTGCTGATTTATAGTTCTCATGACTTTGGCTTCTGCCCATTTAGTCATGTAATCGATGGCCACCAATAAGTACCTGAGATCACCCTTGGCCCGAGGAAATGGACCAAAGATGTCGATACCCCAAACAACAAAGGGCACTGGAGACAAGACTGAAAAGGGCATGGCCGGACTCTGTCTTTGCACATTACTGAACAGCTGACAATTCTTGCATTTTCTGACGAACTCCACCGCATCGTTGTGAATTGTGGGCCAGTAATAGCCCTGCCTTATTATTTTGTAAGCCAAAGCCTTTGCAGATAAATGATCTCCACAAATCCCCTCATGAACCTCTTGCAGGCAGTACTCTGCTTCGGCTGCTCCAATACATTTCAGGACCGGACTAGAAAATGTTCTGCGATAGAGTTGTCCTTCTTCTAGGAAAAACTTAGCAGCATTGGCCTTGAGTCTCTGAGCTTTATTTTTGTCTTCTGGAAATTCTCCTTTATCCAGATATGAAATCAAAGGGGTCATCCAGCTGGGTTGATCATCTATTTCCATCACTCCAACATTTTCAATGGTGGGTTTCTCGATCTCTTCAAAGTAAACTGATCTGTCCAGCTCAGCGGCATTCTGGACCAATTTTGACAATGCATCGGCTTCTAAATTTTCTTCTCTGTTAATCTGAACCATTTCAAACCTTAGGATCGTAGTCAAGTAACTTTTAACCAGAGCTTGGTACTGAGCTAGCCTGGGATCCTTGGCAATATACTCTCCTTTAGTCTGCTTCACCACAATCTGAGAATCACTGTAAATGTGCAGGCTCTGGACTCTCAGGGATCTGGCCAACCGGAGTCCGGCCAATAGCGCCTCATACTCTGCCTGGTTGTTTGTTGCTAAGAATTTGAAGGTTATGGCTTGCTGTATCTGAAAACCATGGGGACTTTTCAAGACTAACCCCGCTCCGGATCTCTCGTTCGTTGAGGATCCGTCAACGTACAAGGACCAAGCCTCCGGGTATGAGTCGTCTTCTTTTCCCGGGTCCACAATCATGGGGTTAGTTTGGAGTTCGGGAAAAGAACACTCCACAATGAAATCAGCTAACACTTGAGCTTTGATTGTCGTTCGGGGTACGAACGTGAGTTGGAACTGGCTTAACTCAACAGCCCAATTTACAAGTCTGCCGAACACATCTGGTTTATGAATTATCCTTCTCAGAGGCTGGTCAGTTATGACTTTGATTTTTCTTTCTTGGAAATAGTGCCTTAGTTTTCTTAAAGCCGTTACCAAAGCAAAAGCAAATTTTTCCAAATTTGGGTATCTGGTCTCCGCGTGTTTCAGCACTTGACTGACATAATAAACTGGTTTCTTCTGTCCTTCATGTTCCCTGATAAGGGCTGCCCCCACAACCAGTGGTCCTGCAGCTAAGTAAAGATATAACGCTTCCCCTAGCTCAGCTTTTGATAGAATTGGTGGTGATGACAGAAATTGTTTTATAGAGTCAAAGGCTTTCTCGCAGTCCGGACTCCAGTTGATTTCTCTTTTGTTTTTCGCCCCTTTAAGCAGCTCGAAGAAAGGAAACACCGTTCGACTCCAGTTGATTTCTCTTTTGTTTTTCGCCCCTTTAAGCATCTCGAAGAAAGGAAACACCGTTCGGCCAGCTTCGGGATGAATCTCCTCAGGGCCGCTAAAGAGCCTGCGAGCTTCTGAATTTCTTTCTGAGTCCGGGGTGGTTCCATTTCCATTATTGCCTTAATCTTTTCTGGATTGGCTTCGATGCCTCTCTGACTGATCATGAATCCCAAAAATTTTCCGGCTCCAACCCCGAAGGTGCACTTCTCCGGGTTCAATCTCATCTCGTGCTTCCTCAAATTTTCAAAACATTCCTGCAGGTCCTGAACATGCTCCTCAACTGTTTTTGACTTAGCTATCATATCATCCACATAAGATTCCGAGTTTCGCCCTAACTGATCTTTGAATATCTCCACCATTGCCCTTTGGTAAGATGATCCGGCATTCATTAACCCGAATGGCATGTACTTGTATGCATAAACAGCTCTGTGAGTTATGAAAGCGGTTTTGGCTATGTCAGCCGGATTCATCTTAATTTGGTTGTAGCCGAAGAATGCGTCCATGAAGCTAAACATCACATGCCCCGCAGTGGCATCAATGAGTTTGTCGATGCTGGGAAGAGGATATGGGTCTTTGGGGCACGCGGCATTCAGATCAGTATAATCAACGCACATTCTCCATTTGCCGTTGGGTTTATCAACCAAGACTACGTTGGCTAGCCAGTCCGGATACTTTATTTCACAAATTATTCTTGCCTTGAGGAGCTTTTCGACCTCTTCGTCAATTGCCCTCTGCCGGTCCGGGGCAAAGTTCCTTCTTTTCTGCTTTATTGGCTTCATGTTCGGATTGACATCAAGGCTGTGCATGGCCACCGATTCGTCAAGTCCGGGCATTTCCTCCGGACTCCAGGCGAAGACATCCACATAATTTCTGAGGAGTTGCACAAGGTTTTTCCTAAATGTTGGATCCAGTCCGGATCCTATCTTTATCTTCTTGTCCGGATTACCTTCTTCCAACTTGACCATTTCGGTTTCAACCGTCGGTTCGACCTTACCAATCTCCTTTTTTGAAACAAATTGCTGAACTCGGGCTTGAGTATTTGTTTCCAGGTAATCTCTGGCCTTGGAGATCAATTCTTCCTTAGTTTGAGCTTCCATGCTTTCGATGTTTTGGACTTCATGCTCGGGGTCATTTTTGAAGTAAGCTCTGTGCTTCTTTCGGCTCAAGTTCTTGTGGTACAAAGATGCTTTTCGTTTGTTCTCCAGATCAGTTTCAGCCATAATCAATGCTTGACCATAACACCGACCAGCGGTTTCGGAGTCACCTTTGACTTCCCCAACTCCTGATGGGGTGGGAAATTTAAACTTTAGATGAGGGGTGGAGGTTATTGCCTGAAGCTTTGTTAGCGCCAGATGGCCGAGAATCATGTTGTAAGAAGACGGGATATTGATGACATAGAATTTTATCACGTGGGTAACTTGCTTCGGGAAGGTTCCGAACTGAACAGGTAGGTACAACGTCCCTTGAATTGGGACTAAGTTGTTCCCGAATCCGAAGAGTGGGTCTTCTCTGCATTCATTCATTCTTACACTGCCTAACTGCATTCTGTCGAATGTATGTTTGAAGATGATGTTGGCTGAGGATCCATTATCAACTAGGATTCTCTTGACTTCGTTCTCAGCGACATCTAAGCTAACCACCAAGGCTTCATTATGATTGGGATCAACTCCTTCAAAGTCCGCATTGCTGAAAGTTATTACTTGTTCGGGAAAGGTCTGGATCATCATTATTTCATCTCCTGAGTCCGGACTAGGGGGAGGAGAATTGGATCCCCCCATTACCACATTGACCACATGCTTCTTTCCCGTTTCCTTTTCCGTTGTTTTCCGAGCTATGTACTGTCCCATGTTCCCTTTTTTGATTTGATCCTCGATGAAGTACTAAAGAGACAAACAGTTTTCCGTCGTATGACCATGGGTTCCATGATAGTCACATTGCTTGTGTGTGGGACGCTTCTCCGGGGCCGTGATCATCGGCTTGGGTGGGTAAAAGTATGGTTTGTCCCGGACTTCTTTCAGGATATCAGTCCGGGTGCGACTGAGTGGAGTCCACTCAGGCTCCGGCTTCGGGTCAGCTTTAGGCGGTTTAGCAGACTTGGAGTCCGGATTAACGGTCAGTACAGCAGGTTCAGAGATTCTTTCGAAGACTGATGGTTGAGAGTTCTGGATATAGTTGGTTTGCCTATTAGGCTTAAACCTCTTGTCAGGTTGATAACCACCCCGAGGGCGATCATCGTGGTTAGTTCGGTATGAAGAATTTCCTTGTCGGGTCATTTTCATCGCCTGAAGAACTGATACTCCTATGGTTTTGATGATCACTTTCAGCAAGCTATTTGCTTGTAATTTGATATAAAACATTGTGTTATGGTTGTACTAACTTGGTTTTGCAGGGTATATTAAGTATACTGATTGATTAACAGAGAATATACAAACAGCAAGCTATCTGGTGCTACAACAGAGTCAGTCTAGCAAGCCATTTCACTCTGACAGACTCAAACAGCAGCCATTCACAACTGGCAGACTCAAACAGCAAGCCATTCGCAACTGGCAGAAATCCTGAAGACAAAGATCAAGATTGTTTCTCATGGTTTTTATTTCAGGAAATATATTGTAAGATATCTTTATCATATAATACGTATACAATATATTTAGAGCTCAAATCTTTTCAAATATCTTTTATTAAAACCGTGATAAATTTTATAGGAGTTTCCGTTTTTAAAAGATATTCTTGCTAAAACCTCCTATACACGTTTTATACATACAGAACAGAAGGGTTAATCTTTTCAAACGATTCATCTCTTTCAAACCCTCTGTCAAACGTTTACAAGAACGTTGGTAAAATCTCTGTAATCATTTGAACGTTAGAAATTGATTTCTAAATCGTTCGAATAATGGTTGATTGATTTTCCGAACGTTGGTTGTGAGACTATTTATAATTTGTCTTGTGTTCATTCGTTTCTAACACACTTCAGAGAAAATATTCAAGCACACAAGATTTCAAACAACTCAGTTTTTCATTGCTATATCTTTTAATTCTCTCGAGCTCTTAGTATACTCTATACGTGCTATATCTTAAAGAGTTCATAGTTTGAGTTGTATCCTTTATTGATTGTATTGTTCGATTTGTAAGGATTAGTTGTTGGACAGTTTGGCTAGGGAACTAGGGTTTGGTGAACGTTGCTAGAGAAGTATACTTGGGAAGTATAGCTTAGAGAGCAAGTTCAGAAACAGGAGTTCAGCACGCCATTTGTCAACAGCTGGGTATTGAGGGAGATATATTGTTGTATCTTGTAATTGGCTTATTTCAGTGATCAATAATATATTCTCTTACCAAGTTGGTAAGGGACCAGGACGTAGACCATAGGGGTTAGGGGTCGAACCTGGCTAAAAGTCTCTGTGTTCTTTATTTTCTGTTATTTACCTTCTGCTTGCATTTAGCTTACTGTTTATGCACTTTACTGTACTTACTGTCTTTATATTCAGTATACTGTTTGCATTCAGCATACATTCAGCTTACCATCTGTCTCTGCATAAAACGAAATCAGTAAGCTGTTTCTGGTAATTTTTAAAATCAGATTTAGTTAAACATAGTTAGCCATTTACACCTATTCACCCCCCTCTAGGTGTGCATTTTCATTTGGTATCAGAGCTTTGGTATACTAACAATTCTGTAACAGGAAAGTATTCGATCATAATGGCTGAAAACTATCCCGAAGGAAAATCTGATTTTAGGCCTCCACTTCTCCATGGCACACACAACTACCACTGGTGGAAAAGCAGCATGGAAACTCACTTATCCAGAGATCCATTAGTTTTGAGAGTTGTGCAAAAAGGTCCATATGTCTTTCTTGACAAGGATGGCAAGCCAAAGGATGTTGATGATCTTACTCCGGAAGAATTAATCCAACTTGGCTACAATGGAAAGGCTAGGAGCACTCTTATGAATGGTTTGAACCAGGCTGAATATGATAAAGTATCTTCATTCAAATCAGCAAAAGAAATGTGGGATGCTTTGGAGACTTATCATGAAGGTTCGAAATCTCTAAAGAAGGTAAAACTTAGCAAGCTAATGAATGACTTTGGGAACTTCAAGCTTAATGAAGGTGAAACTATCAAGGATAGTCAAGCACGGTTTCAAGTTACTATTAACTCACTGAAGAGGCTTGGAAAATCTATACCACAAGATGAAATCAATATGAAGGTCTTAAGTGCAGTACCATTTGTCTACGAAACCAAAGTTACTGCCTTGGAATCCTCACCACTTATTGATACTATGGATCACTTAGCTGTATTTGATGAGCTAGAGTAATTTGAAAGCAAGATAAATAGAAATCAGGTGGGAAGTTCAAGTGTTAAAGCTCCAACAGAAAAGATGAAGAATATGGCTCTCCATTCTAAAAACAGCAAGCCATTTGACTCTGATGATGAATCTGATTCAGATGAGGAACTTGCACTCATTTCAAAGAAGATCAAGAGGCTGATAGAAAAGAAGAATATGATGAAAAGGGAAAGAGGTGGCTTCTACAACAACAAGAAAGGCTCAAAAGATTCTAAGGAGGAAACTTGTTTCGAATGTGGCAAGCCAGGCCATTATAAAAGGAACTGCTACAAACTGAAGTCAAAACAGCCTACTGTTTTCAAGGATAAGAAGAAATCAAAGGCTCTACTGACTTGGAGTGATTCAGATTCCAGTGATGACTCAAGTGAAGAAATGGTGAACTTAGCACTTGTTGGAATCGAAGATGAATCTACTCAAGGAAATTCTGAAGGAGTCTATGCCGAAACTGATTCTGAAGAAGATCAAAGTGAGGTAAATTCTTTTAATGAATATGTATCTTCAGATGATACTATGTTAGATACACTAACAATGCAGGAACATACAAATATAAGCACTGTGGAGTTCATGGAACTAAAGGCCGAAAAAGATGAGTTTGAAAAGACAAACACTCATTTAAAGAAAATTATTTCTGATCTCATGACCCAAAAGACTCCAGCTAGAAATGATGATAAAATGGTTATGGATCTAAAGGCAAAAGTCTCTCAACTTGAGGGAGTAAATCGTATGGTTCTAAAAAGAAATGATGTACTAATGGAGGAACTCAAAGAGAGGATGAATGAAATCAAAGGGCTTAGATCTGATGTTAAAATGAAAGACAAAGCATTGGAATCATACAAGATGAAGGAATCTAGTCAAGCCGAATCCTCAAAAACTGCTGAAAAGAGAGTTCAGCAAATTGAACTCATCAAACAGTAAGCTGAAGTGATCACCCTCCTAGAAACAGAAGTTAAAGATCTCAAGAAGGGCATGGAAACTTTTGTTCAAGGTGAAGACACTTTAAAGACAATGATGAAGAAGGCAAAAGTCCCCTTAGTCAGAGAAGGAGTTGGCATGAATTTCAACAAAAAGGATAAGGTGCTCAAATATGATGGAAGGAATGGTATTCCCTACAATTATGCTATGCCTTGGAAGACATGTAACAAATGTGGTGGAAAAGGACATCTGGAAAAGAATTGTGTGGTTCAAGTATATCATAAGAGGAAAACAGCATACCAGAATGGACCAGTCAGACAGAAAACAGCATACCAGAATGGACCAGTCAGACAGCAATCAGCATACCAGAATGCTTTTGGCAGAAGACAAACAGCTTACCAACAGAATGATCAGTCCCCAAAAGTGGTCCAAATGTGGATCAAGAAATCTGATTTAAATGCTTTATATATTCTTGCTACTAACCAACCTGGACCCAAACCTATATGGGTACCAAAACATTGAGTTATTTTTGTTTGTTTTGTAGATGTGCCTTGCTGCTAAGGTCAAGTCAAAGCAATGGATCTTGGACAGTGGATGCACAAGACATATGTGTGGAGACAAATCTCAGTTTATGAATCTCAAAATGAAAAAGGGTGGAAGAGTGACAATTGGGAATAGCAAAACTCTTCAAATCCTTGGTACCGGTTCTATTGGTAATAGTAATATTTCAATTGATAAAGTTCAATATGTCAAAGGTCTTACTTATAATTTGCTTAGTGTCACTCAATTATTTGATGATGGACATCATGTTGAATTGGGCATTGATAAAGCTATTATTACTATTGGCACTAACAAAATCCCCCTAGTTGCTAGAAGGGAAGGAAATATATATGTATTAGACTTTGATATGCAGGAAACAGCATGCTGTTTGGCTGCAGTAGATAATGACCCATATATTTGGCATAGAAGATTGGGACATGCACACATGGATTTGCTCAGAAAGTTGTCAAGCAAGAAACTAGTGAGAGGGCTGCCCAAGCTAAAGTATGTCAAATCAGAAGTCTGTTCAGCTTGCCAATTGGGAAAACAGCTTCGAAGTACTCACAAATCAAAGAAAATGGTATCTACTTCTAAACCCTTAGAGCTTCTGCATTTGGATTTATTTGGTCCAGAAGCTTACAAGAGTATTGGAGGTAAACAATACGGTTTTGTGATTGTAGATGATTATTCTAGATTTACATGGGTATTATTTCTTCGTACTAAAGATTGTGCTTTTGATGAATTTAAGAAACTAATCAAATTACTTGAGAACAAGTTGAATACAAAGCTTGTAGGTATAAGAAGTGATAGAGGAGGTGAATTTCTCAACAAAGACTTCATTGCTTATTGTGAAAAAAGAGGAATTACACATGAATTTTCTGCACCAAGGACTCCACAACAAAATGGAGTGGTAGAAAGGAAGAACAGGTCACTACAAGAAACAGCAAGGACTCTTTTGCAAGAAAGCAAGCTGCCTAGAAGTTTTTGGGCAGAAGCAGTGAATACAGCGTGCTATTTGTTGAACAGAGTCATAATCAGGCCTATTTTGGACAAAACTCTGTATGAATTGTTGAGGAAAAAGAAGCCAAACATTAGTTACTTCAAAATCTTTGGCTCAAAGTGTTTTGTGCTCAAGACAATTGATAATGATGGTAAATTCGATGCTAAATCTTATGAAGCTATTTTTCTTGGCTATTCTTTAACTAGTAGAGCTTATAGAGTTTATAACTTAAATAAACATATAGTTGAAGAATCTATTGATGTTACTTTTCAAGAACCTAACAATGATCTGCCAAGAGACGAGGAAGAATTTGCAGGTAAAGATGATATCATACAACCTCAAGTAACTGGAAGACAGCAAGCCAACAACACTACTGAGAATGCAAAACAGCAAGCTGGAACTGCAAATCAGCAAGCTGAAGTGGTCAGAATCACTTCACATGAAGAAATTGCTCAACATTCTCTACCAAAGGCTACAAGGACAGTAAAGAATCATCCTCCAGAACTTGTTATTGGAAATATTTCAGATGGAATCACCACAAGGAGAGGAAAAGCAAACTTTTGTGCTTATGTTGCCTTTTTAGCTCAAGAAGAACCCAAAAATATCAAGGAAGCATTAGAAGATGAAAACTGGATCATGGCAATGCAAGAGGAACTCAACCAATTCGAGAGATGTGATGTTTGGGAACTTGTAAAGCCACCAGAAGATGCTTCTATCATAGGAACCAAATTGGTGTTCAAGAACAAAGTGGATGAATTTGGAACCGTTACTCGAAATAAGGCAAGGCTCGTGGCTCAAGGTTATAATCAACAAGAAGGAATTGATTTTGAAGAAACATATGCACCTGTAGCTCGTTTAGAATCAATCAGAATGCTTCTTGCTTATGCATGCTACAAGAAATTCAAGTTATATCAAATGGACGTAAAAAGTGCATTCCTAAATGGCGTGCTAGATGAGGAAGTCTATGTCAAACAACCTCCTGGATTCGAGCATGAGAAGTTTCATGACTATGTTTACAAGCTCAAGAAGGCATTATATGGTTTAAGACAGGCCCCTAGAGCATGGTATGAGAGGCTTAGTAAGTTTCTTCTCAAAAATGGATTTATTCGAGGTAATATTGATCCCATATTATTTACAAAGCAAAATGGTAAATATATTCTTGTTGTACAAATATATATGGATGATATTGTATTCGGTGCTACTAATGAATCTATGTGTGAGTGGTTTTCTAAGTGCATATACAGTGAATTCGACATGAGCATGATGGGGGAACTCAATTATTTCTTGGGTCTCCAAATCAAGCAAACCATTGATGGTATTTATGTGCATCAATCAAAGTACACAAAGAATCTGCTCAAAAGATTTGGTTATGAAGATGTCAAAGCAAAAACAACTCCTATGACTCAAAACAGCAAGCTGTTTGCAGATGAGAATGGTAAGGATGTGGATGTCAAAAGGTATAGAGGTATGATTGGAAGTTTATTATATTTAACTGCCTCAAGACCTGATATCATGTATAGTGTATGTGTTTGTGCAAGGTTTCAATCCAACCCTAATGAGTCTCACTTAAATGCGGTTAAAAGAATATTTAGATATTTAAGTGGTACTATCAATCTTGGTTTGTTCTATCCTATCACAAATACTTTTGATCTTGTTGGGTATAGTGATGCAGATTATGCAGGGTCTCAAACTGATAGAAAGAGTACAAGTGGCGTTTGTGCATTTCTTGGACAAAGCTTGGTTTCTTGGCAATGCAAAAAGCAAGCTTCTGTTGCTTTATCCACGGCTGAAGGAGAATATCTAGCAGCTGGTAGCTGTTGTTCTCAGATTTTATGGATGATTCAAACACTAAAGGACTTTGATATCAAGTGTGGCAAGATTCCAATATATTGTGACAACACAAGCGCCATAAATATTTCGAAGAATCCGGTGAATCATTCAAGAACAAAACATATTGATGTTCGACACCATTTCTTGAGAGATAATGTTGCTAAAGGAAAGATTGAGTTGGAATTTGTCTCAACAGAATTTCAACGAGCGGATATCTTCACAAAGCCATTAGCTGAAGAAAGATTCTCATTCTTACGAAGGGAGCTTGGCATGTGTACTGTGTAGTCAGCAAGCTGACAAGCACAGAATGGGTAACGTTGGCTTACCATTTGTATCTGAACTGTTTATATGCCATTACTATGATTTGATTTCTTAATTTTATTTCTCGATGCTTATTCCAGACCTGGACTAATATTCTTTTTGATGAATTTTTTATGGATAAAGGGGGGGAAATTTAGGAGAACTTATTTGCTTGTTTGGTCAAGATATTCGATTTGGATATGATTGACTATGCTTGTTTATCTTGAATCTGTTTTATATCAAAATGTACTAATATGCAGGGATTTAGGGGGAGCCTTCTTATTTCTCCTAAATATTGTGTAATCATCAAAAAGGGGGAGATTGATACTCCTATGGTTTTGATGATCACTTTCAGCAAGCTATTTGCTTGTAATTTGATATAAAACATTGTGTTATGGTTGTACTAACTTGGTTTTGCAGGGTATATTAAGTATACTGATTGATTAACAGAGAATATACAAACAGCAAGCTATCTGGTGCTACAACAGAGTCAGTCTAGCAAGCCATTTCACTCTGACAGACTCAAACAGCAGCCATTCACAACTGGCAGACTCAAACAGCAAGCCATTCGCAACTGGCAGAAATCCTGAAGACAAAGATCAAGATTGTTTCTCATGGTTTTTATTTCAGGAAATATATTGTAAGATATCTTTATCATATAATACGTATACAATATATTTAGAGCTCAAATCTTTTCAAATATCTTTTATTAAAACCGTGATAAATTTTATAGGAGTTTCCGTTTTTAAAAGATATTCTTGCTAAAACCTCCTATACACGTTTTATACATACAGAACAGAAGGGTTAATCTTTTCAAACGATTCATCTCTTTCAAACCCTCTGTCAAACGTTCACAAGAACGTTGGTAAAATCTCTGTAATCATTTGAACGTTAGAAATTGATTTCTAAATCGTTCGAATAATGGTTGATTGATTTTCCGAACGTTGGTTGTGAGACTATTTATAATTTGTCTTGTGTTCATTCGTTTCTAACACACTTCAGAGAAAATATTCAAGCACACAAGATTTCAAACAACTCAGTTTTTCATTGCTATATCTTTTAATTCTCTCGAGCTCTTAGTATACTCTATACGTGCTATATCTTAAAGAGTTCATAGTTTGAGTTGTATCCTTTATTGATTGTATTGTTCGATTTGTGAGGATTAGTTGTTGGACAGTTTGGCTAGGGAACTAGGGTTTGGTGAACGTTGCTAGAGAAGTATACTTGGGAAGTATAGCTTAGAGAGCAAGTTCAGAAACAGGAGTTCAGCACGCCATTTGTCAACAGCTGGGTATTGAGGGAGATATATTGTTGTATCTTGTAATTGGCTTATTTCAGTGATCAATAATATATTCTCTTACCAAGTTGGTAAGGGACCAGGACGTAGACCATAGGGGTTAGGGGTCGAACCTGGCTAAAAGTCTCTGTGTTCTTTATTTTCTGTTATTTACCTTCTGCTTGCATTTAGCTTACTGTTTATGCACTTTACTGTACTTACTGTCTTTATATTCAGTATACTGTTTGCATTCAGCATACATTCAGCTTACCATCTGTCTCTGCATAAAACGAAATCAGTAAGCTGTTTCTGGTAATTTTTAAAATCAGATTTAGTTAAACATAGTTAGCCATTTACACCTATTCACCCCCTCTAGGTGTGCATTTTCAAGAACATCACTTTATTTGATAAATCAAGCAGCCATGGAGTATGCTGCAGCCAGGCTTTCGGGTTCTTTGTTGATCAACTCATAGACATATCTTTCATTCTAGTCCGGATCCAGATTCCTCCGGAAGATGCTAAGGGCTTCGCGCTCATCCAAGCGCGAGACTTTGTTTATCGCCTCTTGGAATCGCTTCATATAATCTGCGAGAGATTCATTATCATTTTGACGAATAGTCTCTAGATGGCACATATGCAATTCATGAGTCCGGTTCGCTCTGAACCTCTTCAAAAAGGACTCACGAAATTCTTTCCAGGAGTGAATGCTTCGGGAAGGGATTCGGCTAAACCATCTCAGAGCCCCTCCTTTTAAGGTAGACGCAAAGAACCTGCATTTGGTGATGTCATTGTAGTAGTAAATGAGGGCTATCTGCTCGAAGTAATTCACATGCTCTTCAGGGTCTCCCAACCCATCGAAGGAGTCAAAGTTGTAATGCTTCAGATTCTTTTGTCTAGGGATGGCTTCCAGAGATCGGCTGAATGGTGTTAAAGTTCCTTCAATTTCGAGTCCGGAGTCCTGTCCCACTTTCTTCTGTAGCTCTTGAATCATTTGCATCAAGTTGTCTTCGGGCTCATCTTCGTTTGATATAACTTCCGGACTGACGTCTCTCAGAATTATTTTAGATCCGGACCTCCTTAACACTCGGTCCTCCTCTTCCTGTATCCTTTTTTGGATTTTGAGTTCAAGTTTTGCTTCTTCCTCCTGTCTGATCTTCTCTTTTAGTTCAGCCAGCTTTCTGAGTTTTTCAACTTCCTGGTTTTTGCTCTGAGCTTTATTGGCTGCTTGCTTTTCTTTGCTTTTATCACCAATCCGGTCAAAGAAAGATCTTCTAGACCGGTGGGAGTGTTGTGAACCCTGGGAGTTTTCAGCCTGTTCTGGTTCGGGAGGTGGAGGGGCTCGGGCTGTTCGGAATGCCCGGATTGCCTCCGCCAGCTCTTCCCGGGTAAGATCTTGCAGGTGCATTCCAGCTAGAGGCACATCAGTATATTTGTACTGGTTGACCTCAAAGTTGATCCGGGCATCGCCTGGTGCAATGCCTACCCTTTGGACGACTAGAGGCTCTTCAGCCGGCACTAAAGTCAGGTCTGGAGTCGGGTTAGGCTCTTGTGCCCGAGTGTTGGTTCTTTGAGTATATTTGCTTCCTCTTACCATGATTCCCAAATTTCAAAGCAAGATAATTCACAAAGTATCGATTATAACACAAGGTATAAAGCATATTTGTATTGATCTAAGCTGAGCTTAGTGTAGAACAGCTTAAGCACAGACTCAATATTCAGATATAAACACAAGGTGGTGGATACAAGTGTATATCAGGCGACTATGAGCACAGATCTAGATTTCGGCTAAGTTTAAAAACTAAAAATCGTAGCTTTATTACAGATATGGGCTAGAGAGCTAAATAACTCTAAGTACGTGCACATATGACTGAGAAATGTGTAAAGGTGACATTTTTAGTAAGGGTTTCACAATGGTTTTGTAGATCTTACAGCTTGATTTCAGACTCTTTTCAAAGAGTTTGTTGATGTCGTCGAGTCCTGTGGCATCGAGACCAAAGGACAGAGCCACCCCTCCTTCTAGCGCCAATGATAACTCTATATTCCGATCCGGTGTCTCCTCCGCCATCCCAAGCCTGGAATGCGGTGTAGCTGGTGGTTGGGACTCTGCAAAACAATGCCGGGAGGTGGGTTTGAACCCGCGGCACCTCCGGCGTGAGAATGAGCAACGGCGTTAGAGAAGGAATGATAGGAACCAGAGTATCTAAATATGGTGGGTGTGTGTTTATGAGTGTGTGTAAAAAGAATCTAACCCTTAAACCTTCTTTTCTGGGTCTATTTATAGGCCCAGGATTAGGGTTTAGGGGTTGGTACCTTTAATCATGAGCGTTAAATCCTAGGTAGGTAGGACACTTGGGACGCACAGATGCGCGACACCTGTCCTGGAGAATAATTGTGGGAAAGTGTGTCAGGCACCCTTTTGAGTGTGACATCCTCATTCTTGGATTATGCCAATTATTGGTAATCATTAGCTGTCGTTTTTAGTTGGGACCCTTTGATAGTGACGGGAGCCCTGAAATGCCACGTGCTCTATTTACCCCGTACTGGAGCTACTCCACGGGTCCGGACCAGTTAACGGTGACATAGTTCCGGACTTGGTAACTATCGTAGGCCCGGATTGCAGTTCGGGCTGCTTGTGGAGAGTAACCTATCAGTTACTACTTATTCCAGTGTGGAAAAGAAATCGTTACTTCCTCTTATAAATTCGGGGTTCAAGTCTAGCACAATTCTACACAAAAGAAGATGTATTCACGTACGTTTGATTCTTATGAATAAATCATGCAGGTAACTGATGAATTGATCGAATAAATACAGGAAAGAAAAAATTATCAGTCGGTCGAGCAATACTCAGTACTAAACATTTCGAACATCTTAACACGTTCATTAATTTGTCCAATTGTCCTAAAAATAAATCTAAATTTTCACATCAACATTGGACGATATTTTATTTCAACATTATGTGATTGCATCAAGGTAAATGTGCGGTACGTGTAGAAATTTCTTTCAGTATTAACATTAATAGTAGACGAAATCTCATTTCAACATTTGACGAAATTTGTAGTGTTGATCATGGTGAGTTGTGTGTTTCGTTTCAATGCATGTTCTTTCCCTACAACAAGAAAAGCCAAAAATTATTTCATTCAGTAGTTCAAACTCAGACTCCCTTCGCATTAAAACTTTAAACTTAACCCATACGCCAATGCCAGTGGTAATGGGTTCGACCAACTAGGCTTCATCTAAGTGAGGCAATTTACAACCGCCGAATTTACTCTTTTCACATACAGTTTATAGACTAAACTTGCCTCGTGTAGTCTGTAGCCAACTAGGTTGATATATTTTTTAAACGGCTAGCAGAAATTTTTAAAATATTCGTCTGGGGTGACAGAGGACGTGCTCATCCTTCTGTTGGAGGTCCGTCATCTTAATGGACTGGACCGAAGGCCCACGGGCCAAATCGAAGGTTCGATGTAGAATACGGAAGAAGGCCCAAGGTTTATCCAACCCATTCGCTCATAACGGTTCATTCCATTGCGCGATCCCGAGAACATGGGACACTTCCTTCCCCACTCTTTGATAACTGACGGTAGTCGAGAATAAGGTTGGACACAGGTTGGAGATTTGATTCATTCACAATTTACACACAATACACAAGTTCTCTATGTTCTAATTACCTCACCAAAACCGACTAACTTATTGATTCCAGAAGCATGATTCCAGCAGCCCATGTGCTAATTTCCAGCAGCCCCATGTGTTAATTTTAGAAGTCAAATTTCTACATACTCCACCTAACTACCTACTCCACCTACCATCATTTATTTGCATTTAAGGGCCTCAATATTTGCATGTAAGGACCTCTAGCATTACTATAAATAGGCATGTTTAGAGCATTGTAAAAGACACATGGGAATTTGAATAATAAAAGTGAGTTTTTAGAGAGTTTTTCTCCCTTGTTCCTGAGCCATATTTTTGGTATCAGAGCAAGTTTTTAGATCCCGGAGTTGAGTGAAAAAAAACAGAAATTCCGGTCACTATTTCGGTCGGAAGTTACTGTTCACTATTCACTGTTCACTGTTCATCGCCGGAGAAGACGACACTGTTCAAGCGGAGTTACTGTTCATCACCGGAGAAGACGACACTGTTCATCACCGGAGAAGACGACACTGTTCATACGACACTGTTCATACGATACTGTTCATACGGTACTGTTCATACGATACTGTTCATACGGTACTGTTCATACGGCACTGTTCATACGGCACTGTTCATACGGTACTGTTCACGAGCACTGTTCACGGGCACTGTTCACTGAAAATTTATTTTTCAACATGCCTCCACGAAGACAACCTCTGCGAGACGTTGAAATGGCGGACATGCGGAGACAAATTCAAGAACTTCAAGATGCTTTGCAAGCCCAACAAGTCTTGTTAAACGAGCGTCAACCAGAAGATGAAGAATCTTCCAGTGATTCTTCAACACCTAGAAATCGTCGACTTCAAAGGCCGCAAGTCAGACATGATGACATTAAAGTTGACATTCCTAACTTTGAAGGAAGACTTCAACCGGATGATTTCATCGATTGGCTTCAAACAGTCGAAAGGGTGTTTGAATATAAGGATATTCACGAAGAAAAAAAGGTGAAGATTATTGCTGTGAAATTAAGGAAACATGCTTCCATTTGGTGGGAAAATCTTAAAAAAAGGCGAGATCGAGAAGGAAAAAGCAAGATCAAAACATGGGAAAAAATGCGAAAGGAATTAACCCGAATGTTTCTTCCTCCTCACTACTACCAAGACAAGTTTATCCAACTGCAAAATCTTCGTCAGAAGAATTTATCAGTCGAAAAATACACAAGAGAAATTGAGAAGTTGATGATGCAGTGTGATATACAAGAAAAAGAGGAGCAGACCATTGCCAGATACCTCGGAGGATTAAATACTGATATTGCTGATCGTGTTGAACTTCAACAATATTGGTCGTTAGAAGATGTTATTCGTCTTGCTACGCGAGTAGAGAAGCAGCTACCCAAAAGATCTACCACGAGAAATTTCTCTCCAGCAAACCAACCACCTTACAATCAGAAGCCACCTACCAACCAAGCCAGCTCTTCCACCCAACCCTCTCCTAAAACCATTTCTACAGAAAACAAAAACAAGGCCATTAAATGCTTTAAATGCCAAGGTTTTGGTCACATTGCTTCAAACTGTCCAAACCGGAGAACTATCACAATTATCAAAGGAGAAGCCTATGAAGTTTATGAGGAAGAAGAGACTCGAGAAGACACTGAAGGAGAATATAACGCAGATCCAATATACGATGAAGAAATTACTATTGCTGATCAGGGTGAGTCCTTAGTAATCCGACGAAGCCTAAACACAATGGCCAATAAGGAAGAACCTTGGTTGAGACGCAATATTTTCCACACTCGTTGCACTTCTGCAGGAAAAGTCTGTGATGTAATCATAGACAATGGGAGTTGTGAAAATGTCGTTTCAAATTACATGGTAGAAAAATTGGATCTACCAACCCAGATTCATCCACACCCCTACAGTTTGCATTGGCTCAATAAAGGAAGTACAGTCAAAGTTGACAAGCGTTGCCTAGTGACATTCTCTATTGGTCAGAAGTACCAGGATCAAGTATGGTGTGATGTTGTGCCTATGGATGCCTGTCATCTTCTTCTAGGTAGGCCATGGCAGTATGATCGTCAAGTACTTTATGACGGTTATGCAAACACCTACTCTTTTGTCAAGGATGGAGTAAAAATCAAGTTAGCTACTCTACCACCGAGTGAGCTTGATAAAAACAAGAAGGAAGCCAAACCATTAGTGTCCCTAGTCACGAAGAAACAATTGGAGGAAGCTATAGAGGAAGTTCAAACCATGAGCTTATTTCTATTATTCGAATCAAATAAGGAGACTCATGTTCCAGTTGAAATTAAACCATTACTTGAAGAGTTTCCCGATGTGGTTCCAGAAGACATTCCATCTGGACTACCCCCCATGCGAGACATCCAACACGCTATTGATTTCAGTCCGGGAGCAACGATTCCAAACCGACCCGCATACAGAATGAGTCCTCAGGAGCATGCTGAAATTCAAAATCAAGTTGAAGGAATATTAAAAAAAGGATTACTACAGGAAAGTGTTAGTCCTTGTGCGGTTCCTGCCATTCTAGTCCCTAAGAAAGATGGAAGCTGGAGAATGTGTGTTGATAGTCGAGCTGTCGACAAAATTACCATCAAGTATAGATTTCCAATTCCTAGACTTGATGATTTGCTAGATCAGATACATGGTTCCACTATCTTTTCAAAGATTGATCTTCGAAGTGGATACCATCAGATCAGAATTCGACCAGGAGATGAATGGAAGACTGCCTTTAAAACAAGAGATGGTCTATATGAATGGACAGTTATGCCCTTTGGGTTGTCCAATGCACCAAGTACATTCATGCGACTTATGAATCAAGTCCTTCGACCCTTTATTGGTAAATTTGTCGTCGTCTATTTTGATGACATTCTGATCTTTAGTAAGGACAAGGAGGAACACTTGGAACATGTCCGACAAGTGTTACAGACTCTTCGTGAACAAAAACTCTATGCCAATTTGAAGAAATGTGCTTTCCTGACAAATGAAGTTACTTTTCTTGGATACATCATCACATCCGAAGGCATACGAGTTGATTCGGAAAAGATAGAAGCAATCAATAGCTGGCCAGTTCCGCAATCAATCCATGAGGTCAGAAGTTTCCATGGATTAGCCTCTTTTTACAGAAGATTCATTAAAAACTTTAGCACAGTTGCCGCTCCCCTCACAGATTGTATCAAAGGAGACAAGTTTCAATGGACCGAGGTTGCACATAAAAGTTTTGACGAGCTGAAGAAATGTTTAACTGAAGCACCAGTATTAGCCCTTCCCAATTTTGATCAAGTATTTGAAGTTAGCTGTGATGCTTCCCACACTGGAATTGGTGCTGTTCTAAGTCAAGAAGGTCATCCTATAGCCTTCTTCAGTAAAAAGCTTAACAATGCAAAACTTCGGTATTCAACATACGACAAGGAGTTTTATGCAATTGTTCGAGCCTTGCACCATTGGAGTCATTACCTGTTAAATAAAGAATTCATTCTTTATTCTGATCATGAAGCTTTAAAATATTTGAACTCTCAACAGAAGATTAGCCGTCGACATGCCTCTTGGAGTGAGTTTTTACAGTCTTATCCATTTCTAATCAAGCACAAGGCTGGAATTCAAAATGTTGTTGCAGATGCTCTCAGTAGGCGCCATACTCTACTGTCTACACTCCAAACAAAAGTAGTTGGGTTTGAAATGATAAAGGAGTTGTACCCCGATGATCCTGACTTCCAGAAAATTTGGAATACTACTGAAGTGCAATCCTCCAAAGATTACTACAAGCATGAAGGATTTTTATTCAAAGAGAAGACTTTGTGTATTCCTCGATGTTCACTACGAGAAGCCATTATCTGGGAAGCCCATGATGGAGGATTAGCAGGTCACTTTGGCCGAGATAAAACTATGGCCCTAGTAAAGGAAAATTTTTATTGGCCAAGAATGGAAAGAGATATAAATCGGCATGTTCAAAGATGCAGAATCTGTCATTTGGCTAAATCCAAACGCCAAAACACTGGTTTATATATGCCACTTCCCGTACCAGAATCACCATGGGAAGATATTACTATGGATTTTATTTTGGGACTTCCACGAAGTCAACGTCAGAAAGATTCAATTATGGTCGTGGTGGATAGATTTTCAAAGATGGCCCATTTCATTCCTTGTCAAAAGACCAATGATGCTGTTCAAGTTGCTGATTTGTATTTCAAAGAAATAGTTCGTCTTCATGGAATTCCAAAAACGATCACTTCTGATCGAGATGTGAAGTTTTTGAGCCATTTTTGGAGAACTTTATGGAAGAAGATGGGAACTAAGCTACAGTTCAGTAGTGCGAGCCATCCTCAGACTGATGGACAAACCGAAGCTATCAACCGACTGTTGGGAAATCTACTTCGAAGTTTTGTTGGTAAAAACTTGAAGCAGTGGGATCTTATTCTGGCTCAAGTTGAATTTGCTTACAATAATTCATCTAATCAGTCCACGGGAAAGTGCCCTTTTGAAGTTGTATATGGTACCCGTCCACTTAGCCCACTTGATTTGACTCCGTCAACCAACAAACAACAATTCAGTTCTGATGCAGATAGTCGAGCGAAGGAAATCAAGAAACTGCATGAACAAGTTCGAGAGCAGATACAGAAACAAAATTCCAGATACAAAAATCAGCGAGACAAACATCGGAAGCAACAGATTTTTAAAGTTGGAGATTTGGTCTGGATTCATCTACGAAAAGAGAGATTTCCTAATCAACCAAATGCCAAGTTGTCACCTAGAGCCGATGGACCATTCAAAGTTGTGCAGAAAATCAATGACAATGCTTACAAAGTAGAACTGCCTGGAGCATATGGTGTTTCTGCAACTTTTAATGTTGCTGATCTTTCACCTTACTTGGACAATGAAGAATACTAAAACTCGAGATCGAGTTCTTTCCAACCCAGGGAGTATGATTCCAGAAGCATGATTCCAGCAGCCCATGTGCTAATTTCCAGCAGCCCCATGTGTTAATTTTAGAAGTCAAATTTCTACCTACTCCACCTAACTACCTACTCCACCTACCATCATTTATTTGCATTTAAGGGCCTCAATATTTGCATGTAAGGACCTCTAGCATTACTATAAATAGGCATGTTTAGAGCATTGTAAAAGACACATGGGAATTTGAATAATAAAAGTGAGTTTTTAGAGAGTTTTTCTCCCTTGTTCCTGAGCCACTTATTCTCACACTAGAGATGAATCGGGGGTTCCAACCCTCGCTTTCTTCTTCTGCAGGTTCGGCCGAATCAAGATCCGGGAGAAAACCGATCGTAACACTTTCTATCAAGGTTAAGAATTCAACTGAATCACAGGCTCTTATTCGACTGAGAGAGTCTTGTGCTCATTTTGAGAAAAATTTGGAGTTAATAATTAAATAAATGTCATGGAAAAATTGATAATAAAACAGAATTTCGTACAGCACTAAATAGCATAAGCAAGGGTACAAAAATATTGCTTTCTTTAAAGTAGAAATTATAAAAGCGAGAAGTAAAAGCTAGTTGCTAGTTGCATTAGAAATGTCATTATTTCAAAGTAGTCTATTACTTGTCCAGAAGAATGTCTCCAACGCGTTTTGCAATTAATAATAATTTTCTTTTTTGGACATATATAGATAAATGTACGTAGAATAAAAAAAGTAGAAGAACAAACAAAATCAAAAAACTTTTGAAATTGAAGTTGTTTGTTTGACTCGCTCAGACTGAATTTGAAAATGTATGTAGGATATTTTGGGTCACGAGTCTAGGCTCTCTATTAAAATAAGAAACTCCTCTTAATGGTGTGGTAGGTCTTATATATCGTGGTATATCATTAAATATTAAATTAATTTAATTTACTAAATTAAAATATTATATATCAATTTAGTTTAATAGTGAAATTATATATTAGCAATCTATTAACTAAAAATTGAAATAAAAGTTGAGAATATAGTATTATATACAATTTAGGATCCATTAATTAATATTTAAAAAATATCTATAACAAATTTATAATGAATACAATTAATAATATATGTACTCTTATACTACTAGAGTGAACTTATAAATTTAATTAATTAAAATAATAATATTAAATATTAATTTAATTTAATAGTGAATTTATATATGAGGATTTTATTAACTAACAATCGAAATAAAAATCGAGAATATAGTATTATATACAACTCGGGACTCTATTAATTAATATTTAAAAAATATCTATAATAGATTAATGATAAATACAATTAATAATATAATTACTCTTATATTACCGGACTTCTATACTTTTAATTATGTTAACATATATTATAATAAATTATAAATATTGGTTCATGTTTCTTAGAGAACCCTTAAACGGAGAAATTAAGAACTCTTACATATATTTCATAATAATATATATTTTATGACGCAGCACGGAAGCGAAGAAAAAGAAAGCGCTAATCCTTACAAGGACTTTTACACGCGAAATCCTCAAAAATAACTTGAATTCACAAGGAGTTCTTGAATCCACAAGAAAAATAAAAGAAAACTCTTAGGATTTTGATTTCAATAAAAGATTCATTATTCGTTACATCATAGTATTATTTATACTATCCTATGATCCGTGCGATGCACGGAATTCGTTATTTAGGTTATAAATTATTTTATTATATATTAGTTTTTTGTAGAATATATTTACTAAATTTGTCCTGTTTTATGATTATCATACTTTTTTTATTTAAAAAAATCACATTATCTTACGATGCGATGCACGGAATTCATTATTTAGCTTATAAATTATTTTATTAAAATGTCAATTTTTTGTAGAATATATTTACTAAATTTGTCATGTTTTATGATTATCATACTTTTTTAATTTAAAAAAATCACATTATCTTACGATAGAATAGTTTTTCCCCCCAAAGTGATTGCATTTTACATTTAATGTTTCAACATGCATAATTATTCATTTTTTTCTCACTAACAATTCTTTTGTATTATTTTAAATTTTTAGGATGTGTTTTTTATCTTCTAAATTTGCCAAAATTGTTTTTTTTTAAAATAAATTTTTCTTTGATAATGTTGTTAAAGTGTTTCCTCTCTACTAAAATTTGCTAAATGCTTCATTTGTCTTAAATTGTTATTTTGTTATTTATTTATAATGGTATTATAAATGAACTTTTGTAATTTGTTTAAAAACATTTTTGTTAAGAACTTTGTCCAAGATTTTCTCTAAATTTTAAAAAAATTATCTTAGTTTGTTATTGAAAAACGTTATGCGGATCATTAATTATCAGTTTTTTGCGTTTTCTTTTTTACGAATTTTATCATGAATCTCAATAATAAATACTAATTTGCAATTTATTTGGAATTTTATTGTTTTTTTATGAATTGTGCATATTCTTAATCATATATGATTACACAAACGTAAAAGTGATTGATTTTTTATGGGCACACTTAAAGATTATATATTTCTCAAAATCAATTATCATCTTCCTTTTTTCTCCACGTTTAGTTTCTCTTTTATTATACTTTAATATTTTTTGTAGAGATTAAAGTTTGTTTTATCGTGAAAATATATTTGATATATATTTTAATGTTGGATTTTATATAAAAGTTTTAGTATTAAAGTTTTTTTTCTATTAAAAAAAAGTTGAGTTATGATTTTTTAAAAAAAAAAAATTTGTGCAAATACCCACGGAGTACGCATGTTCGAATTGTAGTCTCCCTGCCCAAAATACCCGTAGGCGGGAGTGGCCGCCCAAAATACCCACGGAGTACGCATGTTCGAATTGCACAGCCAGGGATACGCATTCTGAAAATGCGCATCTGGGGTAACGCATCTTCCAGATGCGCAATTACGTCAGCTGACGTCATTATTCACGTTTTGTCACTGGCGTCTCCGGCGAGCTCCAATCGCCTCTACGTTTCGTCTTCATCGTCCAGCACATTCCGGCATCCTCAACAACTACTGAGCATATCAAAATGAAGCCCACGCCTCAGTCTCCATTTTACAATCTTGATATTGTAATTTTTGGCCCCGCAGGGGCACATACGAATCAATCGGATAATTGGATCGGAAAATATAGTTTGGTTTGGGTATTTCCAATCCGGCAAAACATAATAAAATAGAATGGTACGGCGTTGTAGAGGGGAAGAAAATGAACATTTTGATGTGTAATACGTGTTTGCTGGATTGCTGAAAGTGGCTGAACTATGGCTTGCCGGAAAATACGAAAAATCGCTCAGATCGTCGTCTCTCTCTCGTACCTGTGGAGACGATGAACAGTGAATGGGTTACGCATTACCAAGATGCGTATCCCCTGTTTGGTAATCGCATTACCAAGATGCATATATTGAATACGCATGTGACCCCGAGTTACAGATTATTGAAGACCACGCATGTTTCACATGCGTGTACTGTGTACGCATGTGAAGAATGCGTGGTCGGTAGGTAAAAAGGGCGGAGGTTCCTGCGTGTGGGTATTTTGGGCAGCTGTAATTAAAATGTGGGTGTTTTGGTTTTTCACCCGAAAATATCAGGTTGTGTATAAGTTAATTTATGTTTTTAATAAAGTTTTATTCTTTTAATTTTTTGTAAAAAAGCATAACTTTACAAATGCATTATTTAATTATTTTAACTATTTGATTGGCACTAATTGTCTCGCTTTAGCTTTCTAGTTGAATTCGTTTACATACAAAAGAGTCCATCTTGTCTCCTTTCTTGTTACTACCTTTGCATTATATGTTAATTATAATATAATATAATCTTTTGTAATATTATATAAATTTAATATAATCTTGACCGTTGATTTAATTTAATATCATATTCATCTAATGGTGGTTATTTTTTTCACGGTAGTATAGCCAACCAAATAATATAATATAATCTTTTATAATATAATATAATCTTAATATAATCTTGGCCATTGATTTAGTTTAATATCATATCCATCCAATGGCGGTTATTCTTTTCGCGGTAGTATAATTATAGCCAACCAAATAATATAATATAATCTTTTACAATATAATAATATAATCTTGACCGTTGATTTAATTTAATATCATATTTATCCAATGGTGGTTATACTTTTCGCGGTAGTATAGCCAACCAAATATGCACCTTATGCTTATTATATATAGGATATAAAACAGCAAGGCAGAGTTGAAGTACAGTGACAATCAGCAAGCTATTTGCACCGAGGCAAATCACAAACAGCAAGCTATTTGTCAACAGTCCAGAAAGATAAGGAATGCGGTTTTGAAGGAGATTTTATAGGAATGGACTCTAAATCAGTTGTAAGGGTTATTGAAATAAGGAATAAGTATTTGTATATGTATGAGCTTATTTTATTCAAATCTTTTCATTCAAAATAGATTTCCTAAATTATAGGAGTTTGTTTTCAACTAAAACTCTTATACTTTTATAACAAAATCTCCTATACGTTTTTACATCTGAAGAACTGGTCTTACACGGTTATTCTATCTTCTTCTTCTTCTTCTTCCTCTTCTCTCTAACGTTAACATTAACGTTGTAAACAAGTTTAACAAATTAAACGGTGGAATTGGATTTAAATGTTGGAGAATTTGTTGAATTGGTTTATGACCGTTTGTGTTAAGTATTTAAACACTTGTTCTTGGTTCGTTTTTGGTTGCTGAAAATAGAAGAACTTCAAGAACACACAACTCGATTTTACTTTGCAAAATCTTTCTTGATTCTCTCGAGCTCATATATATATATATATATATATATATATATATATATATATTGTGTTACTTGTTTAGAGAATCTATAGTTTGAGTTGTATTAATCATTCATTGTATTGTTCAATTCTATTGATTAGTTGTTGGTGTTAGGTCCGATTAGATTATAGAAGGGGGGTTGAATACAATCTATACCATTTTATCGAAATTTGTCCTTTGAATAAAATATGAGTTAGACAAATTTGTGCGGAATAAATTGAAACAAATTTCAAGTTGAATATAACAATATATTAACTTGATGGGTGTTACAATTTTCAGTACAGATAATTATCAAGTTGATAAAAACTAATTAGAAAATTCGACATGAACTTTTCTAATTTAGTTAATAAAAATCAAGATAAGAACTAGGAAACTTAATTCGCTAGTAGTACAAGAGTCACAAATATTTAAGTTATAATGGATACAATTTTTGAAACAAAGAACTTAAGAATTTATGGGAATTTATTTGAGCTTGAAAGATGAGAGAGATGAGAGCTTTTGTTCTTCTTTCTTTTTCAGTCTGTGCGTGTCTTGTATGCATGTGAGATGCCTGCTTGATCTTTTTATATAACAAGATTTGATCTCCTGCCTCTTTTAACCACCAGCTGCACTAGAAAGAGTCAGGCTGACTCTTTCTAATATTTTCAGCAAATTCGGGAAGAGTTAGAACAGCCTTGGCAAGAGTCAGCTTCTTCATTCAGCAAGAGTCAGCACTTGAACTGGAAAGAGTCAGGATGACTCTTCTTAGTAGTAATCAGCTTTGTACTAGAAGGAGTCAGGATGACTCTTCCTAGTAGTAATCAGCTTTGTACTAGAAAGAATTAGCTTTAAATTACTCTAGAAATAATCAAAATTAACTCTAGCAAGAGTCAGACTTACTAAGAGTTATATGTGACTCTTTTTAGCTTGTATTTTAATACTTTGACTTAATTAATAATTCTAATGTTAATTAACTTAATATAATTAATTTATTGAATAAATTAATTCTAGTAGAATTAATTCATTAAATAAATCAATCATTAATTTTAGTTAATTAATAAAAGAATTATTATTAATTCTTGATAGCCAAAAACTCTTCTGAAAATTATATTAATTCCAACTTAATTAACCTTTTAACTAATTTATAGAATAAATTAATTCTGTAGAATTAATTTATCAAATAAATCAACCAAATTATTTAATCAATTAAGATAGAATTAATACACCTCCTTGATAGCATAACTCTTGTGGTTTCTTCATCTGGCAATTATGATCATCCACAATAATTACTCCTCGAGCCAGTCTTGACAGCGAAATCCTTGTTATTAACTATTGTAGCACTTCTGTTGCTTGCACAATGATTTCTCCAATTACCAGTCTTGATAGCTTGAACCACTGAAGATAATGACGAACAACCACTATTTAATGTTGCCACTCGATGTACTGTCTGGTTCATGAGTGACTAACCGCAATGACTGTTCATCATATATTGACTTTAAAATCTGGTTCATTTTCTTTGCTCATCTCTCTTTAATTCTTCTGTACTGTCTCTGTCACCTTTGAATTCTCTATCACTTTAAATAAATCCACTTCTTTAACGAATACTTCACTGAGCCTTGATCAGATGACTGAGCTTCTTTCAATGTAGTAATTCCTCAAGTTTGTAGATTGACCTTGATCTTTTTATTCTGACAGATATTACAATCTGAGATTCCTTGTGACAGTCTATATACTATTTACTATTATAATCTTGTTTAAGTTAAGTTGTATCCTCGAAATACAAATAGGCTACATCATATGCCTTTCAATCACCCCCTATTTGTTTGTTAGACAATAACACGCAAATACCTAGAGGATAACTCAACTAACTCACTTAAATAAGAAAAAGATTAAGCATTAAAAGCTTAGTAAATAATACATAATAAAAAAAAAATCTGGTTTCAATTTAACAATTCCAGAATCCTCAGTTGATGAAATGTGTGACAGCCCCAAATCCGGGGTCAAGGATCCGGGCCGTCACGGTCCAATTTCCATTCAATATCAATATCTCCTTAACTTTTTTTTTTTAATATTTATGCAGTTGACCCCGCATTAATACACACACACACCAGTCATATGCTCAGAGAACAACAACCACGATATTAAAAGTTTAACGTTAAAGGAGTTATTACAAACCAGGATCATACTTAGATACATTGTTGAATAATACTTCGACATGAAGCATTTCAACAATCAAAAGTTATTACACCAACTTACACACTTAATGTACATAATCTATCAATACCCAACCGTCCGATAGCTACCTCGGGAATCGTTGCCAACACTCTCTCAAAAGTTCGTCTTTCCCGTACCCTCTTGCGGGGTGTAGTGCAGAGTATCGGCATACCTAGCTGTTGTATACATAAATAGCAAGAATGAGCTAAAATAGCTCAGCAAGATAATTTCTATCAACTAGCATCAAAGGAAAATAAATCATCATATATATATAGTAAACAAAACAATTTTCAGTTATTATGAAAAGGAATTTTATTTTCGTTCAAGACATATACCTTCCAATTATCCTTGTACGAAAAGAAATATATAATATTATAATCTCAGTCTCTCTTCTAATATCATATAATATCAATTCCTCTTCTTAAATAAAATAACAATCAAAATACCATCTCAGTGTACTCTTCCAAAATAATGTGAAACCTGTACAATCTTTCACGATCATCTTCTCATATCTTTCTTAGGTAACAATTATATAAATTAATATAAAATCAGTTTCTCTTCATCTGTAACAGTAATTCCATCTTCTCATATCATTTTCCTGTTTTCAGTATAGAAATCTGAAAACCATTTTCAATTCTTTCTTTCAAGTTTTGGGGATTTTCACTGTTGCCGAATACGTGAGGCACGATGATCAGTCGTCCTCCGTACCCGTCCCTTTTTACTACCGGTAGACGGAGGTAGGTCTGCCACCATCCCCCAGGAGGAAGGTCTACCACTACATCCTCCTTCGGCAACTCTTGGGCCGAAATGAAATATTAAGTGCTGGAATGTGCAACTTCCACACAGCCTCTTACGCTTACTGTTGCAAATTCCCCTTTTTATCAAATCATTTTACCATTATCAAATATCATTTCACATCTTCCATTTCCATTCACATTTCCATTCACATTTCCTTTTACATATATCATTTCCATTCTTGCACATTACTTCTATAAAATATATATAACATAATACTTTGATTACGCTCCAGACATCTCTTTCATATTCAAGAAATCAAATATACTTTTATATTCATAAACTATTCCGTCTATTTTAAGAGTAGTAAATAATAATCAAATAATATTTATTAAACCACTAATACTCAAAAAGAATATTTATAATATACCATTATAAACCATATAACCCTAGATAACAACTGATACCATTCTCTTTCATATCTCTTTTACCATAGAGCATATTCGCTCCATTCATAATCATATCCACATTCATAATCCATATTCAAAAATCTCAGTAAACAGGGAATATATCCCTAATCATCTCATCATATAAGATTCATATATTATCCACCAAAACCATTTCCTTTGAACATAAACAGTATATCAAAATAAGGATAAAAGAAATCTTGCTCCCTTTAATCCATATCCATACTCATATCTTCCTTTAATCTCCAAAATCAGGAAAACAAATTCTTAACAATATAGCAATAATAGAATCACATATATATTCCATAAAATCATTTTTCTTTGAAGATAAATAATTTTCCAAAGTAGGGATAGAAGAAATCTTGCCTCGATCTCGATATCCCAAAGGTAGGGCTCGTGGTTCCTCCGAAGTTTCTATAAACACATAAAAGAATCGTCATTAGAGTATATTACACTTAACACCTACCCTTATCTAGTAACACCCTTGTCACATACCGTATGTTTAACATGGCCTTTATGTCCCAAAGGTTCTAAGAACTCGACCATTCTTAATCTCGATTAAAGTGTTAGCAATTCACACTATTTCCTTAACAACCACTCTCGACTACAAAAATCCTCATAATTCGAAAATTCCATAATTTGACACAAGGTCAGTTAGTAAGGGTTCTCTGATCACCCTATTATAACATCCCAAAGTTTCATAATTTTTAAAAATGTCTAGGTAGGTCGATCATAGTCTCAAAGTTTACACAATTACGGTTTCCCGGTTTTCGAACACCTTTCACTAAAACTGACTTTTCTCCTAAACCGTTCATCAGATTTTAACGTACCTTATATCAAAACGATCTACGAACTAAGATCTATCATGTCATGGTCAATTGGTAACCTAGACAGTAGGGTACCGTACGGAGACAGGGGTCCAAAACAGGGCAGATTACATCCTAACGAAAATCGGGCATTATAACGGCTATAATTTCATACTTTCCAAATTTTTCTCACCTCCAAATCCATCACCAAACACATACATCAAACCTACACCATGTGGTCATCATACCAACCATGGATTTACAACACAAAATACTTCCATATTTAACTCAAACCACTTACAAACACATAATCATCATAAATCATCACTTATCATAACTTAAATCACCAAGTTTTCTATAACCAAGCATATATATCCAAAGTAATACTAAAGGGTCTTGAGATTTATACCTCCTTGAAGCTTGACAACACTTAACAAGCCTTGGGTAGTCCTTAAATAACCTTAAGGTAGCTTGGATCAACTAAATAAATCATAAAAACAAAGTTAGAAATTCGGATTCACTGGACACCAGTTGAAAGAATCGCAAAAACGAAGGCTTTACCTACGTTTTCTGGATGAGGCTTCTAAAGGAGAGTTGTAGATCATCTCACCAGCTTTCCAACCATATAAAGAACACAAAATTCCATTGAGTAATGAAGGAGATATGGCCGTTTGAAAATCAGCCCAGAAACTGTCAATCCTCCTGGACAGTTTGGTTTCTTCAACTTTGAGCATGGATTTGACTAGGCTATACTACTTGGATTGCTATGAAATTTGGAGAGACTCATTCCCATGGAGTGGAGAGGTTGTGGTTAAAATTTGGTGATTTTATCATGGATAGAAATGGAGATATGAATTTTCTTCTTGAGAGTGTTCTTGTTTGGCAGTTTTGGGAGAGATTGATATTTTCTTTGTTTTCTTTTGCTTTTCTTCTTGGATAATGCCCACAAATGTGATATCTATATCTTAACACCAGTTAGGCAAGTAGTTTTTAGTGTATTTGATGTCCACCAATGAGATTAAAACAATTGTTCGTGATCTAAACACCTTACCATGCCAAAATGCTACTTAGTACTCAAGTTTGACAAGTTTACTCCTCTTCCACTTTGGTTTCAATGTTTGCACCAATGGGATTCCTTCCTTTACACTCTAATATCAGCTCCATACTTGGGTTGGGCCGAATTTGGGCTTCTCCCCATGTCCTTGGGCTTTTGTTTGGGTTTTGTACAAAGTTCTCTCGTCATCTGATTCATCGAACGATTTCTTCGATCGTCTCAGTGGTTTTTCTCTTGTAAATCTCTTGAATATATTTTATCCTTTCCCACATCATATATTAATGTGTTAGGGTGATTCTAATCCTCAAGTAGGTATTAGATCCAATATCCTTGGTATATTCTCTTTTTCTCAGAAGTTGCTCTCCCGGTTATCTCTTGGGTTCTCAAGCATTCTCAAACTCGTTTAACAATCTAAATTCCCTTGGCATTTCCTTGACTTGATCACTCCTTGGTTTAACCTAATTCCACTATTTCCTCAAGATATAAACCCTTTAACATTTCTATACTCCTTAATATCACATTCAATAGAGTCTCAATCGAAATCGAAAATCCTTAAAGTCCATATTCAGGAATTTCTGAAATCTGTCATCGTTTCGAGTCACTCATTTTCATAGTACATCACTAATATGGTTTTCGATTATTCATTTTCCATCTCCAATATAGAATACCTACACACCATTTCCCTAAATTCCTCAAGATCACTATTCATTTGGGCACTGTAGCCTTTCTAAAGTTAGGGTTATTACAAAATGATAGATGATTTTTCCTCTAGCACTGAACTGATCTTCAATAGATAACTCATCTTCATTTTTTATTCTTCATATCTCTGCCTGATAATCCTTCACATCTTACATTGGTGATTATCAGCAGTTCTTGATTTACAATCACTTCCCTTCTCTGACACAGCTTTTCTCACTTAAGAAAAACAACTGCTCCTAATAAATAGACAATGGTGAATCAAGACCATTTCTATAACTTCTGGGAAATCTACTACTCTTCCACTTAGCCTTTATACATAGTACATTGAAAGACTGATAGAATAGTATTGTGATGTACTCATCCTTATATCTCCACTTTCATCTCAACTGAAACTTCCCTTTCTTTTCCATCTAAATCTCCCCCTTAGTAATTTGACTTGCTTCTCCTCCTAAGCACAGTCTGTAAATGTTCCCCCTTTCTAACCTACTCTCCTTTTTCTTGTACCCCTTACTTCTCCCCCTTAGTTGAGGAATCCTCCAATCAACTAGTTGACAAAGTAGTTGTACCAATTATAGAGTTCTTTGTTAGAAAGGAAGTTTCATTTTCTTCCTCACTGTGAGTGTGTGATAGTGTTTAGTGTACCTCACAAGTGTTTCACTCTTCTCTCCACTCATTTGTGTTGAGTGTCTCACTTCTCTCTATGTTTACACTCTTGCTCACTGGTGTATCACTCATATCACTCATTGCTCCAACATCCATTAGTGTACCTGCAAGGAAAAATCACCCTAGCCCCTTCAAGAGAGGTCAGTGGTGGTGCAATGGGAGTTCGCAAATCCCAAATCCTTGTTGGACTCGTCAGACGAATCTGAGTCATAATCTACAAGTTGCTACTTTTCCCTTTTTAGGGCTTTCAGATTTGAATTCTGAGAAGGTAAACAATGATCTGTAAATTTAGCATTGAGATCAAGGTTCCCTTCTAATGTCTGTGAAGACATCACCTTGTTAAACTCATCAGGTAAAATCTGAATCATAGTTTACAAGTTGCTGATCCGCACCTATGTCGGACCCGTTACCCGCAGGATCCAGAGATGTTCCCTCTGGGGAGTTAGATAATGATCTTGTTGAATTTTGCATTGAGAACAATACCTTCTCTCGAGGTCTGTGAAGACTCTTGGTTCAGTAAAGAACCTTTAACTTATAATCCTAACCGTAAAAATGTTGGATTACAGGTTTCCGTCAATTCATCCTTAGTGTGTGCAATCTCACTTTGTGCATATGAAATATTTTGGTTAGTGTATAAGATAGTGACTCTCCAACTGAATATCCCACACATCCTTATTTCCTGCAACAAGTACAGTTACTCCCTGGTGACCTCTAGTCTGATAGGTTACTTCCATTTAGGGTGTAAGATAGAATGTGTTTGAGTTTGACTGTAGTCTGGGATAAAAGTTGTTGGGTTTACAACCTTATGACTAAACATGTGAGAATACAAAATTCCATTTAGATGAACCTGCATCACAGAATATGAGCAATATAGAGAATAATATACGGTTGTGATTTCAAAAGATTTACAATGTAAGCAATCAATGATGTAGAAAGAAATTTTGAGTTATGGGAAAGATATAGATCTTCAGCTGGTTTTACTAAACAAAAACATAAACAAAAATCCAATTAACAATAAATATTAATCAAATTAATGAATGTTAATGTTTAAACCAATACAAACAAAACTATTTTATCATGTTTTAGATCCTGTATGTTAGATACCAACTGTTACCACTTGTTAACACTTGTTAGGTTTTGTCTTCCAATTGTTAGAACATGAAAATCAAACGTTAGTTCCTAAACAATTGAATTGACATGTACCATTTTGATACCAACAATGGTCCTAAATAAGAAAGTCTGTCAACAACAACACAACAAGGATTAGAAGTTAAAAAGGCATGATATGTGTGTGTTAAACAGAAGAAGTACAAAAGAACCAAATACAGGGACCTATTTGTAAGTTTTAAAAGTATAGTGACTAAAAAAAACAAACTATTTATATACATATGAAAAATAATATACAAAATAATAATATTAAATAAAAACTAAAAACAAAAGAAAAAATATGATTTTTATTCAAAAATAATTGTATTAATAATATTTACAGAATATTAAAGATAAAAGATAATAATATACAAAACTACCATAGGCTATCCTTCAGACGAAAATAAAACATTAATAACAAAAGGACAAACACTACAAAATATTGAATAAACTATTAACTATTTACATAAATATTTGTATTAAATTAATAAATCTATATATTTTCTTAATAAAATAACTTTCTTATAGAAAATCATTTAAAGAGAAAATATGAATTATTAAATCAACACAAATATTCAAAAGTAATTTTCAACAAAAATAGATTTCTCACTAATTTTAACTTGTAAAATTTGAGAAAAATATTTTTAGAGAAAATAAAATTATTCTAAAATTAAAAGAAGTAAGTAGGGATATATTAAGAAGATAATGACAATGATTTGAGAATTAATAAGCAAGAAGATAAGTTGATAAAATAATTATACAAGTGATTTTAATAACAAATATTAACAAAGTAATCACTTAAAAATTATTAAAGAGCAAACCTCAGATATTAACTAGTTTAATTACTAGGACTATTTAACATACCCAATTCACCAATAATTCTGGTGAATGTGGATTCATCAAGAGACTTAGTAAAAATATTTGCTGTTTGTTCTTCCGTGGGTACAAAATGTAACTTCACGGTACCATTCATGACATGCTCTCGAATAAAATGATACCTGATATCAATGTGCTTTGTCCTCGTGTGCTGTACAGGATTGTTGGAGATTGCTATGGCACTTGTATTGTCACACAGGATAGGAATCCTGTCAAGTATAAAGCCATAGTCCCGTAGCTGATTCCTAATCCACAAGATCTGAGCACAACAGCTTCCAGCAGCTATATATTCAGCTTCAGCTGTTGAGTTGGAAACTGTTTGCTGTTTCTTGCTGTACCAGGAAACCAACCTACCACCTAGGAATTGACAACTCCCATAGGTGCTTTTCCTATCTACAACACTTCCTGCATAATCTGAATCTGTATATCCAACAAGGTTAAAACCAGATTCTTTAGGGTACCAAATTCCTAAGTTAGGCGTACCCTTAAGATATCTCAAGATTCGTTTCATATCAATGAGATGCACATCTCTAGGATCCGCTTGGAACCTTGTACACAAGCATGTGGCATACATAATATCTGGTCTACTTGTAGTAAGATAAAGTAATGAGCCTATCATACCTCTGTAGCTTGTGACATCTACCTTGGCAGAATTTTCACATGCTCCAAATTTGACAGCTGTAGATGATGGAGTCCTTGCTGAAGATGAGTCCTCCATTTGATATTTCTTGAGGAGCTCTCTTACATACTTGGATTGACAAATAAATATTCCATCTGTTCTTTGACTTACTTGCAATCCAAGAAAGAACTTCAGCTCACCCATCATGCTCATTTCAAATTTACCCTGCATTAACTTAGCAACTTTCTTGCAAAGAAGATCATTAGTAGACCCGAATATTATATCATCCACATAGACTTGGACTAGTATTGTATCATTCTTATGTTTCTTTGTGAAGAGATTTTTGTCTATGACACCTCTAACAAAACCATTTTCAAGTAAAAATTCAGAGAGAGTGTCATACCATTTCCTTGGAGCTTGCTTAAGACCATAAATAGCCTTAAAGAGAAAGTAGACATGATCCAACAGATCTGGATCTTCAAAACCAGGGGGTTGTTCTACATAAACCTCTTCGTCCAGCTTACCATTCAAGAAAGCACTCTTGACATCCATTTGATAAACATTAAAGTTTGAGAATGCTGCGAATGCCAAGAAGATTCTAATGGCCTCAAGTCTAGCCACTGGAGCATAGGTCTCATCATAATCAATACCTTCAGCTTGTGAATAACCCTTTGCTACCAGTCTTGCCTTAATTCTCGTCACTGTGCCATCTTCATCAAGTTTGTTTCTGAATGTTAGGAATATGTTGTACTTGATGATAACTTCACATTCTATGCACAAAATTGTATAAGTCATGTTTTGTAACTGTCAACGGATGAGACATTATAACTCTATTCGTTGACAGGTAGCTCATCAACGGATGAGGTTTTGTAGCATACTACAGTATCTCTATTTATCAGTTGAAAGTGTTTTTATTCAGAGTCATGTTGACCATCAATGGATAGGCAGAATAGGGTAGCCAATTGTAAATAAGCTATGCTATGTAATTCTGTCTAAGTGAAAGTGTATCAACGGATGAGAACAGGACTCTATCAACGGATACAACTCAAATCTACTCTATCAACGGATACAGCTCAAACTACCATCAACGGATGACTGTGTACAACATCAATGAATAATCATTAACACTTTCTTCTATGCTGGCTGCGAATTAGCAGTTGATAAGGACAGGTTTGACTGACAGATCACATGGGTTGATAGTAGGTATAAAAAGCAGTATGGCAGCCATACTTTGGAAACGCAGAAGAAAGAAGCATTCCATTTACACAGTACATACAAGAAAGGTGCAGGGGACATATCTGTTCACAAGGACAACCTTTCGGCTACATGTGGATTTGGAGTGGAGTAGCAAGTCAACTTGAATTATATTAATATTATCTTGTTCCTGTAGTACTTGTAAACTTGGGATATATAACCAAGTGTAGCAACTCTTTAGAGACTAAGAAAACAGACATATTTGCTTAGGGTTTCTTGAATATCCTTAGAAGCAAAGAGTTGTAAAACAGAAGCTGTGTACATTTGTATCACAGAATTTTCTTCGAATAAAAGTCTCAGGTGGTACATTTAACCACCTAATTTTTTATATGTTTGTGAATCCTTTCTCATTCAACAATTATCTCCTTATAGATTTCTGTGGTTCTTATCAGAAATTTATAAATATCAAGAATTGTATTCAACCCCCCCTTCTACAATTATACAAGTGTGTAATCTGGGAATAACAATTGGTATCAGAGCGAGCTTCTAACATATTTGAAGTTTAAAGATCAACATACTTCCAACATGTCTAAGAAGGATTATGGAGTGAAGATACCGGTTCTTGATAAAGAAAATTACTTTCACTGGAAAGTAAAAATGCGTCTACATCTCATGTCTATTGATGAAGGTTTTGTAGATTGCATTGAGAAGGGTCCTCATTCCCAAACCAGACAAGAGTTGGCCTTGCTGCAGACGAACCAGACACTTACATTCCCAAACCTGTTTCTGAGTGGAGTACTGAAGACGTTGCAGAAGTCCACAAAGATAAAAAGACCATGAATATTCTGTTTAATGGCTTAGAAATAGACATGGTTGACAATGTTATCAACTGTACTACCTCCAAGAAAGTATGGGACATTGTTCAAACCCTTTGTGAAGGTACAGAACAGGTAAGGGAAAACAAGATGCAACTACTGATCCAACAGTATGAGCACTTCCATTTCAAGAATGGAGAGACATTGAATGACACATTTAGTAGATTTCAGAAGCTACTGAATGGCTTGAAACTGTATGGAAGAATCTACCAAGTGAAAGATTCTAATCTCAAATTTCTGAGATCACTGCCCAAAGAGTGGAAGCCAATGACTGTTTCTCTAAGAAAGACTCAAGAGTACAAGTCATTTACTCTTGAAAGGCTCTATGGAACTTTAAAGACATATGAACTAGAAATGGAGCAGGATGAAGAAATTGAGAAGGCCCAAAAGAAAAGTGGGACAGTTGCACTTGTTGCCAACTTAGAGTAGAAGGAGGAGAAGAGGACTGAAGCTGCTAAATCTACACCAAATAGGGAGGTTTGTGAAGGTAGAGCAGAATCAAGCAAAAGCAAGGAAAAAGTGTATGAAGAAATGAGTGTCCTTCAGCAAGATGAATTGGATGAGATAAATGAGCATCTAGCCTTTCTATCTAGGAGATTCTCTAAGCTAAAATTCAGAAGAAACTCTGGGGTGGCTAAGCCATTTAACAAGGATTTTCCCACAAGCAACTATGTGGATAAATCCAAAATTAAATGCTACAATTGTGGAATTGCTGGTCACATGATAAGTGAGTGCAGGAAGCCTAGATCTGAGAACAAAGGCAAGCCAACTAAAAATATTGACTACAAGAAGAAATATTTTGATCTTCTAAGGTAGAAAGGAAAGGCATTCATGACCCAAGAGTATGACTGGGCTGCTGATGGAAATCATTCTGATGATGATGCTGAGTTTGTCAACCTTGCATTGATGGCTGACTCTGAGCAGGAAGCAAGTTCGGCTAGCAATCAGGTATTTTCTACTAATCTCTCTGAGCTCACCAAAGAGGAATGCAATAGTGTTATAGATGAAATATCTACTGAACTATATCACTTGAGTGTTACTCTTAAATCACTTACTAAAGAGAACAATAGGATTAAAGAGACTAATCTGTTTTTAAGTGATAGAAATGCTGCTCTAGAAATTCAATTTCTAGAATTTGAGAAAATGAGAGTTGATTGCAATGATGCTAAAAGTGAACTTGAAGCTGTGTTAAAAAAAGAACTAATTTTAAGAGACCAGCTGGAAAAAGAACAAGAGATAATTGCTAAATTTCAAAGTTGTAGGAAAATCTCACAAAACATAGTAGAAATCCAGAGAATGGAATCATTTATGAAGGAGACCTGGAATAAAAACAAGAAGAAGCTAGAACCTTGCCTTGAGGATCTAGAGACTATTTGTGAATCAACGGATAGTGGTCATCCGTTGATAGATGATCCATCAACGGATGAGAGGTATCCATTGACTAACAAAAAGTCTGTCAGTAAAAATGAACTCAAGAAACTGAACAATCAATATGGTCCAGTAGCCAAGAACTTTGTTTCTGGTGAAAGTAGCCAAGTCAAATCAAGTGAGAAGGCTAAGGCAGGTGACTTACATAACAAAAAGGCTGTTGGTAAATCAGATAATGAAAAGGTAGAAACTAAGTGTAAAAAGAAAAAGAACAGAAATGGTAAGATAGGCATCAACAAGGAAAACAATTATTCTCCTGACAAGTTTGCCCCTAGGAAAACTTGTGGTAATTATAATAGTGTCAATCACCTATCTTCTAAGTGCAAGTATGTTAATAGGACTCCTGTTCATGTACCTCAATCTATACCAAGTATGCCTGCAATGCCTGTTATGCCTGGTTTGTATCAGAATGCTAGTTTTTCAAATCCATATGTGAACATGCCATATGTGTCTAATCCTTATTTTCAATCTGTGAATATGCCACAAATGTCATGGAGCATTTCTAGCATGAATAATATGTATGCCAATTTCCCACAAATGCATGCATCAAATATTTATGCAAATGAGCATCTGTCAAAACCTATCACTCAAGCATCTACACCCAAAATGCAGATTGCTAAGAGTGCAAAACCAAAGGCTAACAAGAAAGGACCCAAGGAAACTTGGGTACCAAAATCAACTTGATTTGTGTTTTGGAATGTGTGCAGGGAAATAGAAGGAATCTATGGTACCTAGACAGTGGATGCTCTAGGCACATGACAGGAGATTCAACCCTGCTCACAGAGTTCAAGGAGGCAGCTGACCCTAGAATTACCTTTGGAGATGACAGCAAAGGATATACCAAGGGATATGGCTTGATTTCAAAGGACAATGTCATAATTGAAGAAGTGGCTTTAGTTGAAGGTCTGAAGCACAATTTGCTAAGTGTCAGTCAGATTTGTGACAAAGACTATGAAGTAAAGTTCACTAAAGAAGCCTGTGTTGTTTCTGCCAAGGAAAACAACAATGTGGTATTGACAGGCTTTAGAAAAGGAAATGTTTACATAGCTGACTTCAACTCAGTATGCTCAGAATCCATTACTTGTCTCTTCAGCAAAGCAAGCAAGGATGAGAGTTGGCTATGGCATAAAAAGCTGTCACATTTGAATTTTAAAGTTATGAATGATTTGGTAAGAAAGGATCTGGCTAGAGGAATCCCTCAATTGGAGTTCGTCAAGGATGGACTGTGTGATGCCTACCAATTAGGGAAACAAAAGAAATCATCCTTTAAGAGCAAGACAGAGTCATCCATTGTTAAGCCACTTCAATTGCTGCATATGGACTTATTTGGTCCAGTAAATGTCATGTCCATTTCAAAGAAGAAATACTGTCTAGTGATTGTAGATGATTTTTCTAAGTTTACATGGACCTTCTTTCTGCACTCCAAAGATTGTGCAAGTGAAATCATCATCAATCATCTTAGACTAATAAACAATGGTTCTAAAGTCAAAGTACAAAGAATCAGGAGTGACAATGGCACTGAATTCAAAAATTCCACAATGAAGATTTTCTATGAAGAGAATGGAATTGTCCATGAGTTTTCTACTGCTAGAACACCTCAACAAAATGGGGTTGTTGAAAGGAAAAATAGAACTCTCATTGAAGCAGCTAGAACAATGCTAAGTGAATCAAGATTGCCAACATATTTCTGGGCTGAAGCTGTCAACACTGCCTGTTTCACTCAGAATATTTCCTTGGTCAATCAAGCTAGAGGAATGACTCCTTATCAGTTATTCACCAACAAGAAACCAACTTTAGCTTTTCTTCATGTCTTTGGATGTAAGTGTTTTGTGCTAAGGAATCATGGAGATAACTTGGGCAAATTTGAAGCAAAGGTAGATGAAGCTATCTTTGTTGGGTATGCAGTAGGGAAAGCCTATAGAGTCTATAATCTAAGAACCAACATTGTTATGGAATCTGTACATGTTGTGTTTGATGATCAAAAGATTCTAGGTCTAAATGATGAAGGTTTCCATGAAAAGTTGAGATTTGAAAATGAGGTAGAAGGAAGAATGTACATTGATGATGATGAGGAAAATGAAGATCATGACCATGAAAATTCACCTAGAGTTGTTGGTCCAACTAGAAGTGATGCTAACACTGGAAATGAAGCATCCGTTGATAGTCATACTGGAGCATCAGATGCATCCGTTGACAGGCATTCTCATGCATCCGCCGACAGGCAAAATGGAGCATCCGTTGATAGACAACATGATGCATCCGTTGACAGTCAACTTCATAATTCCGCAAGGACAACAAACTCAGGGGGAGTTTCTCAAAGTCAAAACTCAATGATTAATCAACAAGATCATGCTCATTTAGATGAAGCAACCTCATCTAGATCAAACCTTCCACCTTCAAGAAAATGGACCAGAGATCATCCTTTTGAGTTAATCATTGGTGACTCAAACTCAAGAGTCCAAACTAGGAGGGCCACACAAGAAGAATGCCTATACAGTAGTTTCCTGTCTCAAGAGGAACCTAAGAAAGTGGAAGATGCCCTTCTAGATCCAGATTGGGTCTTAGCAATGCAAGAAGAGCTAAACCAATTTGAGAGAAATAAAGTATGGAAGCTTGTGCCCAAGCCTGATGATAGAGGTGTCATAGGTACCAAATGGGTTCTCAAGAATAAGACTGATGAAAATGGCATAATTGTGAGGAATAAAGCTAGATTAGTGGCAAAGGGCTATTCTCAAGAAGAAGGGATAGATTTTGATGAAACTTTTGCTCCAGTAGCAAGACTTGAGGCAATTAGAATTTTCCTAGCCTATGCGGCACATGCCAATTTCAAAGTCTATTAGATGGATGTCAAAAGTGCCTTTCTAAATGGGGAACTGGAAGAAGAGGTATATGTCCATCAACCTCCTGGCTTTGAAGATCCAGATTTTCCAGAATATGTATATCTTCTCCTGAAAGCACTTTATGGTTTGAAGCAAGCACCAAGAGCCTGGTATGACACTTTATCTCAATTTCTTTTGGAGAATCACTTCACTAGAGGTACAGTAGATAAAACCTTATTTCATAGAAATGTCAATGGTTCTTCAATACTTGTTCAAATCTATGTAGATGATATTATTTTTGGGTCTACAGATGAGAAGCTTTGCAAAAGGTTTGCCAAACTTATGCAAAGTAGGTATGAAATGAGCATGATGGGTGAATTAACTTACTTTCTTGGTTTACAAGTGAAGCAAGTTAATGAGGGAATTTTCATAAGTCAAACAAAATATATTTATGATCTTTTAAAGAAATTTGACTTAATGGATTGTGCCTCTGCAAAAACACCTATGGCCACTGCAACTAAGCTTGAGTTGAATACTAAGGAAAAGTCTGTGGACATCTCAAGATATAGAGGCATGGTAGGCTCACTTCTATATCTAACAGCTAGTAGATCTGATATAATGTTTTCCACTTGTCTTTGTGCTAGATTTCAAGCTGACCCTAGAGAGTCTCACTTGATTGCTATTAAGAGATTTTTCAGGTATCTCAAGGGAACACCAAACCTTGGCATTTGGTACCCAAGAGATTCTGGCTTTGATCTAATTGGCTATTCAGATGCAGACTATGCAGGTTGCAGAATTGATAGAAAAAGTACTACAGGTTCCTGTCAATTTCTAGGGAACAGACTTGTGTCATGGTTCAGTAAGAAACAGAACTCAGTCTCCACTTCTACAGCTGAAGCTGAGTACATTGCTGCTGGAAGTTGTTGTGCACCGATCCTTTGGATGAAAAATCAACTTATTGACTATGGTCTAAAAGTTGAGAAGATTCCAATTTTCTGTGACAACACTAGTGCTATTGCCATCACAGATAATCCAGTGCAACATTCGAGAACCAAGCATATTGACATCAAATACCACTTCATTAGAGAGCATGTGATGAATGGTACAGTAGAAATGCACTTTGTGCCAAGTGAAATGCAGCTTGCAGATATCTTCACCAAGCCTCTTGATGAATCTTCATTCACAAGGTTGGTAGGTGAACTAGGTATGCTTAATTTTTCATAATTCCTAGTGATATCTAATCATACTATATTGCAGCTAGAAATGTGTTTTGATTTACTTGAGAATTAAAAACTCTTAAAAAAAAATTCTGCATAAATTTTGTCTAAGGCAAAATTTGCTTATCAACGGATATTCTTTTATCCGTTGGTAGTATAAACACATTACTAGATTTTCGTATGTCAACGGATAACAGGTTGTTCACGTCATCGATGGATAAACTGTTTTCTCAACCGTCCATTCTATATCCGTTGATATATTTTTTTATATAGCCGTTAGTAAACGTGTATATTTAGTCACGGCTGTACTTCTTTTCTTTTCATTTATTATCTGACAGTTACTTTTGACCAATGGAGTAATTTTTTTTAATTATTTCATTTTTAATTCTTAAAAATTATAAAAGGTTGTCTTGTGTCCTCACATCTCACTTTTATTCATTTTCAAGAATCTCATAAGTTAACTGCATCTTCTTCACTAAAACTCTCTGCAACAAAAGTTCAAACACTTCAATGGCGCCTATTGTTAAGATGATGTCTTCCACTGGGTTCACCTATGAGAAGAACAATTTTGCGGCCTTTGTTGATAGAGTGAACGCTCCAGAAGCTTATCACACCATGATGAATTTCGTGAAGAAATGCAAACTGTCATATGCTATGACTGCCACCACTCCTCTAATCCACGAGGTAATTGAAGAGGTGTGGGCATCTGCTGAGTACATTGGCACAGACGGTACACTTGCTTTTTCTTTGAAGGGTAAAAACTATGTAGTTAATTCTGATGTGATAACTGCTTGTTTAAAATTGCCTGAGAATAACTGTCTGGAAGTACCCAGTAATGCTGAAATTGTTACCATGCTTAATTCCATAAATTATACCCTTAGTACTGAGAACTTAGGGAAAATTGTTAGGAAAGGTATGGTTAAAGAATGAAGTTATTTCTGTGATGCCTTCATTAAAACTTTTTCTGGCAAAATTAGTAACTTTGATGCTGTTACCAATTCCATGCTAGTTATGCTATGTATGCTTTTGACTGATAAATTCTATAATTTTGGCACACTAGTCATGTATGAGATAGCAGCTAAATTAGGTAAAAAGGAAACTAGGAGCAAGAATATTTATTTTGCTAGATTTTTGATGCTCTTAGCACTGCATGTATCTGAGAATGAGCTATCCATTGCTAACCCGGATAGCAAGTTCAATTGTTTTGTTCAAGAGAAAAGAGTCTTAAGTGATTTGATTCGAATGAACCTAAATGCAGAAGTACAATTGGTATATCTACCAATTGTTCAGGTAACTATTTCCAACCCTGAAACTCCTATCTCCAACCCCCAAGTTTCTTTGCCTTCTAGTGTCACAATGGAGTCTGTAGCTGTGACCAAACAGGCTCCTACCAAAGTGACCAAATCCAAAGTTCCAAAATCACAATCTAAAAGACAAACCTCAGGTGTCTCTCAAAAGGCACCTGTTGCAAAAACTACCAAAACTCTTGAGGGGAGTGTGAAGGTGGTAGTGAGTGGTGAGGGACAGGGTGAACATCAAAGAAGCCCTAAGGATAAGGAAGGTGAGGCAGGTGCAACCAACATTTCAGTCTCTCAAAAGACTGTTAATGAACCTTCAAGCCAAATTCTAGTTACATCCTCTCAACAGGATGTGACTACTGATTTAAGTTCCACTCCAGGAACACTGCACAAAAGGGCAAGAGACACAGATAGCTCTCACTCAAAAACCTATGGTAGAAGAGTAAAATCCAAAACCATTGGGGAATCACAGGGTGCACACACAGTACAACAAACTATACCTTCCCAAATTCAGTTTGATGTGACTTCAATAAATGTGGAGTCACAGCCCCTTGATCTTAACCTTCAAATCGATATACATTTCAATCCACCATCTCTAACTCCATCTCTGGATGTGGATATGATATCTACATCAATTCCTGATTCTCCATCTTTAAAATTCTTGGAGAAGCCCCACTCAACAATTGGTGGTCATCATCTTTTAGATGATTTGTTGGGCCATCAATCTTCCATTCCTGAATTCACAACACTATCTGTGGCCTCTTCCTTAAAATCAATCACCACAGATTCAGTGTTGGTTTTCACTTCAACGGATACTATCTTTCCTTCATCAACGGATATCCTTCATCCGTTGACAAGTGTTTCTCCATCAACGGATGCGCCTATGTCTAGCCATCCGTTGACAGCTATAACTACACCATCAACGGATATTCCTTATCATTTTATAACTCACTCTACCACTGCTATATCTAACATTCCTGTGTCAAGTGTGGAGGAGTTCTCAGTAGTTGAAACACTTTTAGGATTGAGGGAAGGGAGTGAGAGGCTGCCTTGTGAGCAAGCAAAAGGAGAGGAAAATAATGAGAGGCTGACCATTTTTTCCGGTCATGCAAAATAAGAGATTGAGAGTTCCACCTTAGTAGGTGAAGGTGAGGGTGTGAGAGGTGTGAGCCAAGGGGAGCCCTTGATGCAAGAAAAGAGAGATGATAGGAGAGAAGGGACTACAGGAGGCATAAGGTTGGAAGGAGAAGCCATTGAAAGTGAGCCAATGGAGGTTGATGATGCAACCAAGGACATGGAATATCAAAAAGAATATCAGTCAATGATTGACTCCATCTCTTTGGATGCTGAAACCTTTATTTCTCCACCTGCCTATCAAGTTCTGGCTAGCCAAAGCAATGTGGAAGCAGAGGAGGCAATGCACCTAGTGCACACCTCACAGTCATTACAAAGAGCTAAGAAATCTTTAGAAGCTCTGCCATCCATTGCTGAAGATGAAGACATTGAAGAATTTGACTGTGAAGCCAGCCAGAGCACTGAGGATGAAGGTGCTAGCAGTATTCATGATTGGAAATTTGCTACTAGCTACACCTATCTTGATATTGATTTGGAGATCATAAGGCAATATAAATCTGCCATGGCTGAGCACCAAAGTGTAGATCCCCAAAGACAGGTTGTTCTTCAACAAGCAATTGACTCTCTCAAGTTGCAGAAGATGCAAATGGTGATTCAAAGATCAAACTTAGAGGAGGTCAAGCAAGATATCAAATTTAGTGTAGATATCTGAAGCCCCACTCAACACTTGGTGGTCATCATTTTTTAGATGATTTGTTGGGCCATCAATCTTCCATTCCTGAATTCACAACACTATCTGTGGCCTCTTCCTTAAAATCAATCACCACAGATTCAGTGTTGGTTTTCACTTCAACGGATACTATCTTTCCTTCATCAACGGATATCCTTCATCCATTGACAAGTGTTTCTCCATCAACGGATGCGCCTATGTCTAGCCATCCGTTGACAGCTATAACTACTCCATCAACGGATATTCCTTATCCGTTGATAACTCACTCTACCACTGCTATATCTGACATTCCTGTGTCAAGTGTGGAGGAGTTCTCAGTAGTTGAAACACTTTTAGGATTGAGGGAAGGGAGTGAGAGGCTGCCTTGTTAGCAGGCAAAAGGAGAGGCAAATAATGAGAGGCTGACCATTTCTTCCGGTCAGGCAAAAGGAGAGATTGAGAGTTCCACCTTAGTAGGTGAAGGTGAGGGTGTGAGAGGTGTGAGCCAAGGGGAGCCCTTGATGCAAGAAAAGAGAGATGAGAGGAGAGAAGGGACTACAGGAGGCATAAGGTTGGAAGGAGAAGCCATTGCAAGTGAGCCAATGGAGGTTGATGATGCAACCAAGGACATGGAATATCAAAAAGAATATCAGTCAATGATTGACTCCATCTCTTTGGATGCTGAAACCTTTATTCCTCCACCTGCCTATCAAGTTCTGGCTCGCCAAAGCAATGTGGAAGCAGAGGAGGCAATGCACCTAGTGCACACCTCACAGTCACTACAAAGAGCTAAGGAATCTTTAGAAGCTCTGCCATCCATTGCTGAAGATAAAGACATTGAATAATTTGACAGTGAAGCCAGCCAGAGCACTGAGGATGAAGGTGCTAGCAGTATTCATGATTGGAAATTTGCTACTAGCTACACCTATCTTGACATTGATTTGGAGATCATAAGGCAATATAAATCTGCCATGGCTGAGCACCAAAGTGCAAATCCCCAAAGACAGGTTGTTCTTCAACAAGCAATTGACTCTCTCAAGTTGCAAAAGATGCAAATGGTGATTCAAAGATCAAACTTAGAGGAGGTCAAGCAAGATATCAAAGATGTGAAGATTTCTGTGGATTCCAAGTTGGAGCAGTTGGCTCCTACAGTCACTCAGAGGGTGTTGCAACAAAGATTCATCAAAGAAGACAGTTTGGCTAAGTCTGTGCAACAACTCACCACTAGAGTGGAAAAGATGGAATCCCAGATGGAGCAATTTCTTCAACATCAGAAACTGCAAACTCAACTTTTAGAAAAGTTGGTTGCAGCCCCTACTTCTATTCAAACCCTTGATGCTAACAAAAAGGGGGAGAAAGTGGAAGAGGCTGTGGCAACTACAAGAAAAATCACTATTTCTGAAAGGAGAGAAACAGCAAGTGAGGGGGAGCAGCAGCCTACCATAGTGGTCAATCCACATGACTTTATTGTCAAAGCTTCCCCCAACAAATCCAAACCCCTACAAATAGCTCTATCTGAAGAGTTTGATCTCTCAAACATGATAGAAGAGGAAAAGCTAGCCAAGATTGAAGCTCTACAAAAGATAAGAGAGGAACAAAATGAAAGGATAATGAGGTCAGAAAGGTTGATCAATGAATCTATTGCATCAACTCTGTTCTCTAGCCAAACCTACGCTCCAACAATATCTACTACAATTCTGAAGGTGCTCACTCCAGCAATTGTGGCTCCTACATATTATGATGCTGAACCTTCTTATGTCAAAGAATTTGAACCCATCATAAAAACCAGAGTTTACTCTCCACCAAAAGAAAATGGGAAGAACAAGTTACAACTGGACTATCCATTTCCCAAGGATGATGAAGAGAAGCTAATGGGGGAAGCTATCATGGAGTTCAAGCAAAAGACTAATAAAAGAGTAAGAGAATGGATGGCTGTAATCACAAGGAATGGAAAAATTCTGAACATCTCCAACAACCATCCTAGATTTGTTGAAGCCAAGAGGGAAGAGACTTCAAGGCTGCTAAGAGAAGCTCATCCAAATACTGAATTTCCAAATGAAAACCCAGAAGAGAGGCTAGCCAGGCTAGCTCAAGAGTTAGAGGATGAGTTACAAAGTGAAGAAAAGGAGTCTGAGGAACCTCCTAAGCCAGTTAAGAGAAAAGGTGGCACTAAGGTCAGGGTACAGAAAAGACAGAAAAAGCAAAGACCCAACAGACCTATTTCTCCACAGAAAGGATCCAGAGAAACAAGTGGCACACAATTACCAGTTCAAATGCCTCAAGAGGTAATAAACCCATCTGTAAACTTCCATGAACAGCAAATAGAGCCAAAGGAGGAACCAGTGGAGTTTGACAAAATTGAGGTTCCTAAATTTCTGTTTGAATCAACACAGAAGAAAAGGGCCTCAAGAAAGCAAACTCCAAAGTTGCCTATCCAAATATCTAAGGTGCCCTTTATTGTTAAACAGTCACCTGTTGAGAACAAGGAAGACTACATCTATCAGGCAGTTATAGAAGAATATTCTGGCATCAATCTATATATGGATGAAGTGTCAGAAGTGAGAGGAATTGACAAATACAAACAACTGCCTGAGAGATTAGTGTTTGTCTACAAATGAGGAAAAGAGAGGACATGGCCTTTACAGAAGGTACTTGGAGAAAATTATTGTTAGGTCGAATACACAATATATAATCAAGTAACGTATGAGTAAATAACAAGAACACACTTCTTAACTCTTAAAACTGTTTGGAATTAATAATTCCTCTCTCAGTGATGTAAAATATCACAGAGAGCTGCTTAGGTTACAAGAATGATATTCGTTCACGATGGATACCCTTCTAGGGTTAACCTAACTGTATTTATAAGATATACAGCTACGTACAATCGTTAATTGATTCTCCTAAAATTAAGCTATACAATTGATATCAATTACGATTGCTACACGTCTTCTAAGTCAACTCAATCTCTTTGACAGCTATCCAATCTTCAAAGATATCGCTTCCATATTAATATTAAATTAATCTTCAAACTCTGTTGACTTGTAGACGCTCCCAGTAGACAGACTTTAGCAAACTCTGTTCTCTCCAAGCTAACAGTGTTTGCGCTTCCATGTGTTCAGCTAACAATGTTTACACTTTCCTCTGTCAGCGTTTGCGCTTCCAGCAATCAGCGTATACTCAAACTCTGTTACAACTGCTTTCAATATCAAGTTAAACTCTCTTTACCTGTAACACTTAAACACTGACATTAAATTACATCAATTATATCTAACAATCTCCCCCAACTTGTTCATTAGAAAAATGTACAAGTTTACAGTAATTGATGATGTCAAAACTAACAAGCAAAAACACAGTGTTTAACATATAATCAGAGTTTAAACTTGACTTAGCAAAATTTACAGAAAATTCGAATTACTTACAAATTCTGTCTACCTAACCTCCTCAAGATCTGGAGTTGTTCTGAGATAATCAATCAACAACCTCCTCTCAGCATTTTCAAGTTCAATCTCCATGGCTACCTTGATCTCTCTTAAATATGGATCATTCTCATCAGTTTGAAAAATAGCAGCTCTGAGATCATAGATCTTGTTTCTTCTCATTTCATTTCCCAACCTGATAAACTTCACTTCTTCAGACTTCACATTAAAATCCAGAACAGTAATCCCAAGATCAGTCTTCAGCTTTGTAGTTCCCTTCTGCATTTCAATCAGATTCCCATTCCAGTCTCTGTACTTTGGAACATACTTGCTGTATTTCATATGTCTATTTGCAAGATTCTGTATCATCTTTTGTCTGAGCACATTTGCAACTGATTGAGCTCTTTGATTTCTTACTCTGAAAATATACAGAACATACTCTAGTTCTTCCCAGAATTTCAAATCAATATCATTCTCAGCAATCTTGAACACCGTTCCATCAACCATGAAGTATAGCAAGAAATCCTTTCCTAAACTCTTCTGATGAACAAGCTGTACTGATTCCAGTCTGTCTAAACTCTCTTGAGTGACACCACGACCTGGAACAGACAGTGAAGAAGGATCTCTAGGAGCAACATTCTGTCTTTTATCTCTATGTGAACCTATGCCTCCTTTGTTGTATGCGATTTTACCAGATAAAGCTCTACCATCAGTAAAATCCATTGGAGCTGTAGCTGGAGCTGTAGCTGCTAGACTTGAATCATGAAGAACACCTTTTCCAAATTTTGATTTCAGCTGAGAAGACAGTATTGGTGTAGTCACAACTTGTGCAGCAACAGAGGTTGTGTCTTCATTCTTCTGTACAACGTGTGTATCAATAGAGGTTGTAATTATCATTTTATTCTTGCTCTCTTCACCCATCACTCCTTTTAACTTCAGCTTTGCATCAAGAGAAGACTTTCTAACCAGCTTTCCAGTATCTTCTTCTTCTTCTTCTTCTTGAATACCAGATAGTTTTTCTTTGATCTCAATTCCTTTCATTACAGGCTTTGAAGCTCTAACAGTTTTCTTCACTTTCATGGACTTTTGAGCTTTTAAATACTCTTTCTGCAACAGTTTTTCTTCAGCTTGAATATCCTCAAGTGTAGCTTCAGCATTCTCTTCACGAAAGAGTTTTGCAGCCAATTCTTCATCTGTTTGTGGATTGTCAGAGAATGACAAATCCTTTGGCTTTGAACCAGAAGTACTCTGAGTATTTGTATCTATCACCAAATTCGGCTTTGACCTTGTAGACCTCCCATGTCCTTGTCTAGAATTTTCATTTTCATTTCTTAAGCCCTTATCAGCAGTACCTTCATCATCAAGATGATCTTTCTTTGACAGAGTTTGAGTTTGCTTGCACTTGGTTTTAGCAATTCTCTCCCCCTTTTTGACATCATCACCATCTTGAATCAGAATTGAGGTGATGAACTCAAGAGAGTTTGCAATCTTTATCACAAAAACCCTTTCAAAAATGCACAGTCGTGATTTTTGTGTGTGAGTAGCAGAGTTTACCAAATCAATTTTTATAGCATCTAATATTTCATAAAATCCATAAATCAAAACAATAAACACTGAATGCACAAACTCTCATATTAAACACAGAGTATATGATGAATGCTAAACTCTGTAGTTCCTTAATTACAGAAATCTGAATATGTCTGTTCCAGTTTATGTTCATTATTATCCAAGTAAGCACACAGTCATTATAGACAAAAATATCAAGAGATAAACATCAAAGCATCATTCAGTGAGTTACATGTCAAGGATTTTCTCACAAACTCTCACATCACACAAGTGTTTAGGTGAAGTGTTTACTCTCAAATTCAATCAGTAAAAGCAGATACTACCATAAGCTTGAATGTCCACCAAATCTACACCACTTCGATTACATATATGCACAAATCAAAAGGACTTTGTTCAGGGTTGTAATTGAGTAAAATCAAACAGATGAGAAAAGATAATTTTCGAATGAGAATTCCTAACTGAACAATTTATCAGATCAAAATATTCAGTCAAACGGTTAGTACATATTTGTACAAGATGATCAGTATATATACCCTTTTTTTTTTACATATATATATACTGAGTAAGATTTCTTTTCTTGAGAAATTCTCACCTGCTTGAATTTGATTTATCAAAAGAATATAACTGCTCTTAATACTTCAGTATTCAAGAAAACTGAGCAGTTAATTAGGCTCAAAAGGGTTTACTAAGGGTCGTGTTTATGAACAGTGTTTATTATCAGTGTTCAAAGATGTTTTGAACAGTGTTTGAAGAAAGATGGTTAATCCTAGTGCCTTTATCATTTTCATGCACACATATATCATGTAGTCTCAAAATGGTTTAATGCAAGTTCTAGAGCAACATACTTACTGATGAACATCACACATCAATAAAATCTGATTGATATATAATGTATCAATCACTTATTCGGCTCAAAATCTCACAGGGTGCAGACATGAACTGTTTCTCACCAAACTAAACAATGACACATCTCAAGTTTTAAAATTTTCACAAGTGCAAACAAAGAATCATCAAGAATCAAATATGGCTTGGAAACAGAGTGTTACTAATCAGAGTTTAGAGTTCATCAATATCAGAGTTATTCATGAGAGGCAATGCATACAGTATTCATAGATTCAGAGTTTAGGATCAAATAAACTAAGAGATGCTCTAAATATGAAACAGTATCATGCTGTGTTAATTTACTGCACAATTTTTGATTAGATCACAGTGACTCAGAAAGAATCTTGATTTTTCACTGAGAATCATGCTTCATACATTTTTCTTCATTGGTATTTTCATTCAGACAACAATCAATTCTGAATTCACTGAGTGTATCCAACTTGTTAACAGTGTTTAACAGACAGACATGCTGACAGAGTTTAACAAGGTTTAAACATAAGCATGCATAACAGAGTTTAATACTAAGGTTCACATAGCACTTAACAATTTGCATAGCATAAGCAATAAGTTTTTGAGTCTAACCAACATCACTTAGTCAAAACTAGAGACCATTCCTAGTTCATTGACCAGTCTTGTAAATGTAGCTTCACTCAATGGCTTGGTGAAGATATCTGCAAGTTGTTGTTCTGTAGACACAAAGTGAAGCTCAATATTGCCTTCCTCTACATGCTCTCTGATAAAGTGATACCTTATGTTGATGTGCTTGGTCATTGAGTGTTGTACTGGATTACCTGTCATTGCAATAGCACTTTGATTATCACAAAAAATAGGTATCTTACTATACCTTAACCCATAATCCAGCAATTGATTCTTCATCCACAGAATCTGTGCACAACAACTACCAGCAGCAATATACTCTGCTTCAGCTGTAGATGTTGATATTGATTTTTGTTTCTTGCTGTACCAAGACACAAGTCTGTCACCAAGAAATTGACAACTTCCACTTGTGCTTTTTCTGTCAATCTTACAGCCAGCAAAATCTGCATCAGAGTAACCAAATAGCTTAAAATCTGATTCTCTTGGGTACCACAGCCCTAAGGTTACAGTGCCCTTGAGATATTTGAAAATCCTCTTCACAGCTGTTAAATGTGATTCCCTTGGATCTGCCTGAAACCTTGCACACAGACAGGTGGCATACATGATATCAGGTCTACTAGCAGTTAAATAGAGTAGAGAACCAATCATCCCTCTGTAACTTGTCATATCCACTGATGACCCTGTATCTTTGTCCAGTTTTGTTGCAGTTGCCATGGGAGTTGTTGCAGATGAACAGTCAAGCATGCCAAATTTCTTAAGAAGATTTCTGGTATATTTTGCTTGATTAATGAAAATTCCATCATCTGTTTGCTTCACCTGTAAGCCTAGAAAATAGCTTAGCTCTCCCATCATACTCATTTGATATCTAGACTGCATGAGCTTGGCAAATTTCTTACAGAGTTTATCATGAGTAGATCCAAAAATGATATCATCTACATATATCTGAACTAAGAGCAGGTCATTACCAGATTGAAAGTAAAACAGAGTTTTGTCAATAGTACCTCTGTGAAACCCACTTTCTAGTAGAAATTTAGCAAGTGTTTCATACCATGCCCTAGGTGCCTGTTTTAGTCCATAGAGAGCCTTGTCTAACCTGTAGACATGGTCTGGATATTTTGGATCTACAAAACCAGGTGGTTGTTCAACAAATACTTCTTCTTCAAGTTTTCCATTCAGAAAAGCACTTTTCACATCCATTTGAAAAACTTTGAATTTCTTGTGAGAAGCATAGGCAAGAAACATCCTTATTGCCTCCAATCTGGCAACTGGTGCAAAAGTCTCATCATAATCTATTCCTTCCTGCTGTGAATAGCCTTTAGCTACCAGTCTTGCTTTGTTCCTTGTGATCACACCATCACTGTCAGTTTTATTTCTGAAAACCCATTTAGTACCAACAATGGATCTGTTCTTTGGCCTTGGTACAAGGGTCCACACTTCATTTCTCTCAAATTCATTTAGCTCTTCTTGCATTGCTGTTATCCAGTCAACATCTTTAAGAGCTTCTTCTACTTTCTTTGGCTCAGATTGTGACAAGAATACATGAAACAGACATTCATTTGTTGTTGCACTTCTTGTCCTTACTCTTGCATCTGGATCACCAATAATCAAATCATGTGTGTGGGATTTAGTCCATTTTCTTGCAGAAGGCAGATTGCTTCTGTCATCATGTGATCCTCCCCCTTGATCCATGCTCTCCTGATTTTCTTGGTGCCTCTCATCATTTTCTGATGCTCCCCCTGAATGTGACTGCTCAGAATTTGAACGATCGGAGTTTGAATCAACAGTGTTTGATTCAGAGTTATCAACTGAGTCACTATCAGTGTTTAAATTATCACTTTGGTGAGATTCTTCATGCTCCCCCTCAACTGGTTCTTCCCTTGTTTCTGATTGAAAAGTCTCTTCAGTGTTTACCAGTAGAGGTTCAGAATTGTCCTCAACAGTGTTTGTCAGATCTGTCTCATCCGAGTTTAATAAATCTTCATTTTCAAAGTATAGTTGATCATGTTCACTAACATCTTCAAGACCAGTTATTTTCTTGTCATCAAATGACACATGAATAGACTCCATGATCACTCTAGTTCTCAGATTATAAACTCTGAATGCTTTAGTTGACAGTGGATAGCCAACAAAAATTCCTTCATCTGCCTTTAGATCAAATTTGGTCAACTGTTCAGGATGAGTCTTCAACACAAAGCACTTGCATCCAAAAATATGAAAATATTTTAGATTTGGCTTTTTCTTTTTCACCATTTCATATGGTGTTTTGCCATGCTTGTTGATCAGTGTTGCATTTTGAGTAAAACAAGCAGTTTGAACTGCTTCTGCCCAGAAGTATGTTGGTAATTTTGCTTCATCTAGCATGGTTCTGGCAGCTTCTATCAAGGTTCTGTTCTTCCTCTCCACTACACCATTTTGTTGTGGAGTACCAGGTGCAGAAAACTCTTGTTTAATTCCTTTACTCTTGCAAAATTCTTCCATGGTTGAATTCCTGAATTCAGTTCCATTGTCACTTCTGATTATCTTCACTTGATTCTCTGACTCTTTGTCCAGTTGTATTATATGTTCTGTCAGTGTTAATGCAGTTTCATCCTTCTTTGCTAGAAAATACACCCAAGTGTATCTGGTGTATTCATCAACAATGACTAGAGCATATTTCTTCTTTCCAAGTGACATGACATTTACTGGTCCAAAAAGATCAACATGTAGAAGATGATAAGGATCAACAATTGAAGACTCAGATTTGCTCTTGAAAGAGGCTTTTCTCTGTTTGGCCTTTTGACAAGAATCACACAGGCCTTCTACATTCAACAATGACTTTGGTAAGCCTCTTACAAGATCATTCTTGATTAGTTCATTGATGTTGTTCAGGTTCAAATGAGAGAGTTTCTTGTGCCACTTCCAACTCTCTTCACTGGACATTCTTGTTGACAGACACACTGTTTTGCCATCAGTGTTTGTTGACAATTTAATTTCATAGATGTTATTGTGTCTGTTTCCAACTAGAGCAACTTTCCCTGTAGATTTGCTGATCACTTGACAATATTCAGGCTGAAAATCCACATGATATCCTCTGTCACAGATTTGACTCACAGATAGCAGATCATGCTTGAGTCCTGGAACCAGAGCTACATTTGTGATGATGACACTTCCTAGATTAATATTGCCATATCCCAGAGTATGTCCTATGTTGCCATCTCCATAGGAAACTTTTGGGCCAGCCTTCTCCTCATACTCTGATAGCAGGGCTTTATTTCCAGTCATGTGTCCTGAACATCCACTGTCCACGACTAGGGTACTCACCCTGGTGCCCTGCAATCACAAACAATCACTGATTGTTAGTTTTAAGGATCCAGACTTGCTTGGATCCTTTGGCTTTCTTAATTCTGTTAGCTTTTGCAGCGGAATTCACATTATCAGAATTTAAGCTAACTTTTTCAGAATTTACATTTGCAGAGTTTACTTTAACCCATTTCAAATTTGGTTTGGGTTCATAGTAATTATAGTAAAGAGCATGATAATCTCTGCAAGTGTAAATAGAATGCCATGTACTTCCACAGTGTTTACATAAAGTCTGTGGTCTAGTTCTCACATAATCATTTTTAACTGCAGTTTTAGAGGGCAAAGAATTAATGTTCTTATTCTTACTGCAGAAACTAGCAAGATGATTAGTGCTACCACAACTAAAGCATGTTTTTCTAGGAGCTAATGAAGCAAGCATTGGCTTAATTCCTGATGTTATGCCTACCTTTCCATTTTTGTTTTTCCTAGGCATTTTCTGTTTGTTGACAGATTTTATCTCCTTAAGCTTATGCTTGAGTTGTTTATCTGTCATTAAACCAATGTTAGCCTCTTTAACAAAAGTCTTAGCATATGACTCTTTAACAGCCTTTTTCTGAGCTTCAGTCTTAGGTCCACCTGTTCCCATGACATTACCTTCAGATGAACGATGTGGTCTAACTTTAACCATATTTTCAAATCTAAGTTCATCTCCTTCAGAGTAACCTAGACCTACTGTATCTGACTGAAACACTTCTTGAGTATCTTTACCAGAGTGTGTCCAAGTTTTAATAATGTGTTTAGTATCCTCCAATTCAGATTCTAGTTGCTTATATTTACCTAGCAACTCCTGTTCAATAAACACTACATCATCTCTTTCTTTCTGAATTTTATTCATGTTTTCTAGCTGTTCCTCAACAAGTTTATTTCTATCTTTGAGTTGGGAGCACTCATTCTTTATCCTCTCATTTTCTAAAGTCTGATCTCTATAACTGATATGCAATGCTTTAAGATAAATTCTCAATTCAGTTATATTATCAGTATTATAAGCATAGGTAGTTGGGGGTACCTTGAGATCATCATCTTCATTTTGAGTAGTAGCCATGAGTGCATAGTTGACTTCCTCATCTGAATCTGAAGTGTCTGCCCAATCTCTGCCTTTGGTGTAGAGTGCCTTTTCAGTTTTACCCTTCTTGCACTCAGGAGCATAGTGACCCATCTCCTTACACTTGTAGCATTGAATCTCAGACTTATCTTTCTTACCAGATTTGAAGTCCTTTCCCTCAGATTTCTTGAAATTCTTCTTGTCAAACTTTGAGTAGTCCTTGGAGAATCTCTTTCCCTTCTTGAAGTTCTTGAATCCCATCTTCTTGAAGGTCTTTACCATCAATGCAGCCATTTGCATCATCTCCTCATCATCTTCAGAATCAGATGTTTCATCTGTGTTTGAGTCAATATCAGTGTTTGATGACTCACTTTCTGAGTGTATGACTAAAGCTTTTCCTTTTGCCTTTCTCCTTGATGCTTCCTTCTTTGATGGTTTCTCCTCAACCTTAAGAGCAACAGACTTTGACTTTCTACTTGATCTTTTATTTCTCTGCTCCAATTCCAATTCATGGGTTTTGAGCAGTCCATAGATTTCATCAATCTCTGTTTCACCAAGTTCATAGTTATCTCTTATGGTGGTTGTTTTCACATCCCACTTTTCAGGTAGAGAAAGAAGAAACTTGAGATTTGAGTCTTCTAAATCATACTCTTTGTTAACCAATGACAAATCATTGAGCAATTTACAGAATCTGTCAAATGTTTCTGTCATGGTTTCTTCAGACTTTGCCTCAAAGTGCTCATACTCATGTGTGAGTATGTTTCTTCTGTTTTTCTTGATTGCAGGAGTTCCTTGACACCTGACCTCAAGTGCATCCCATATTTCCTTTGCAGTAGTGCAATTTATCACTTTATTAGACATAACATTGTCTAAAGCACTGTGAAGTAAATGCCTTACTTTTGCATCCTTTGCAATAGATGAAAGATCCTCAGCAGTTAGATCTTTCTTTTCTTTTGGAATGACCTTTGATTCCTCACCAGCAGCAGCAGCAGATAACTTTGTAGGTTTGTGAGGACCTTCATAAATTCTATCCAGATATTCTGGATCTGTAGCCTCCAGAAACATGGTCATGTTCACCTTCCAAATTGCATACTCTAATGGCCTAAGTATAGGAACCCTAATTGTTTCATACCTACTAACAGTAGTAGGGGCTTTCTCAGATGGTGGAGGTATCTCTGCCATTGATTACTATTGTGTTTGGATCTTTTTCTGTAATAAAGTAACAGATTTGGCTCTGATACCACTTGTTAGGTCGAATACACAATATATAATCAAGTAACGTATGAGTAAATAACAAGAACACACTTCTTAACTCTTAAAACTGTTTGGAATTAATAATTCCTCTCTCAGTGATGTAAAATATCACAGAGAGCTGCTTAGGTTACAAGAATGATATTCGTTCACGATGGATACCCTTCTAGGGTTAACCTAACTGTATTTATAAGATATACAGCTACGTACAATCGTTAATTGATTCTCCTAAAATTAAGCTATACAATTGATATCAATTACGATTGCTACACGTCTTCTAAGTCAACTCAATCTCTTTGACAGCTATCCAATCTTCAAAGATATCGCTTCCATATTAATATTAAATTAATCTTCAAACTCTGTTGACTTGTAGACGCTCCCAGTAGACAGACTTTAGCAAACTCTGTTCTCTCCAAGCTAACAGTGTTTGCGCTTCCATGTGTTCAGCTAACAATGTTTACACTTTCCTCTGTCAGCGTTTGCGCTTCCAGCAATCAGCGTATACTCAAACTCTGTTACAACTGCTTTCAATATCAAGTTAAACTCTCTTTACCTGTAACACTTAAACACTGACATTAAATCACATCAATTATATCTAACAATTATCAAATCTTAACCAAAGTATTCTCTGCCTTTAAGAGACATACAGGGTTCTCCATGGTAGCCAGGCATGAGATAATCAAGAGGATTGAACAGATTAGAGCAGAATGGAATTCTCCATCAAGTTTGCCCAAGAAATTGAAGATCCCATACAATGGACAGAAAATCCACATTCAACCTTATTGGATGATGGAATTCAGGGATGAAGGTGGAAATAGGAGATTCTTCAGGTTGGAGGATCAACTATCTAAGGCTAGCACCCAGTACCTTAGGTGGTTGCAATCAAAGCTGAATTCAAAGATTGCTGAAGAAGAAGCCTTCTACAGGCAACTCCAAATCCAGATTGAATCAAATTCTGCTAAGGAAGGAAAATCAAGAGTGGTACCAACAAGAGAAAGAAAACATTAATGATCTGCTCAGACTAGAGGAGCAATCTTTCTCTATTAATTTCTCAAACTTTCTGTGTTTAAATTTTGAAGCTTAATACAATTATGCATCTATCAGTAAATACCTCTAGGGAAATGTTTTGTTATCATCAAGGTCCTAAATTTATGGCTTTATGTTCATCAAGCATAAATTGGGGGAGATTGTTAGGAATATGTTATACTTGATGATAACTTCACATTCTATACACAAAATTGTATAAGTCATGTTTTGTAACTGTCAACAGATGAGACATTATAACTCTATTCGTTGACAGGTAGCTCATCAACGGATGAGGTTTTGTAGCATACTGCAATATCTCTATTTATCAGTTGATAGTGTTTTTATTCAGAGTTATGTTGACCATCAATGGATAGGCAGAATAGGGTAGCCAATTGTAAATAAGCTATGCTATGTAATTCTGTCTAAGTGAAAGTGTATCAACGGATGAGAACAGGACTCTATCAATGGATACAACTCAAATCTACTCTATCAACGGATACAGCTCAAACTACCATCAACGGATGACTGTGTACAACATCAACGGATAATCATTAATACTTTCTTCTATGCTAGCTGGGAATTAGCAGTTGATAAGGACAGGTTTGACTGACAGATCACATGGGTTGATAGTAGGTATAAAAAGCAGTATGGCAGCCATACTTTGGAAACGCAGAAGAAAGAAGCATTCCATTTACACAGTACATACAAGAAAGGTGCAGGGGACATATCTGTTCACAAGGACAACCTTTCGGCTACATGTGGATTTGGAGTGGAGTAGCAAGTCAACTTGAATTAGATTAATATTATCTTGTTCCTGTAGTACTTGTAAACTTGGGATATATAACCAAGTGTAGCAACTCTTTAGAGACTAAGAAAACAGACATATTTGCTTAGGGTTTCTTGAATATCCTTAGAAGCAAAGAGTTGTAAAACAGAAGCTGTGTACATTTGTATCACAGAGTTTTCTTCGAATAAAAGTCTTAGGTGGTACATTTAACCACCTGATTTTTTATGTGTTTGTGAATCCTTTCTCATTCAACAATTATCTCCTTATAGATTTCTGTGGTTCTTATCAGAAATTTATAAATATCAAGAATTGTATCCCCCCTATCTACAATTATACAAGTGTGTAATCTGGGAATAACACTGAATACCCACCTTGTGTCAACCACTTTCCTGTCTTTGGGTCTGGGTACCAGCTTCCATACTTCTTGTTGTTTGAATTGATTGAGTTCATCTTGCATAGCAATCACCCAATCAGGATCCAAAAGAGATTCCTCAGTTTTCTTAGGTTCCATTTCAGATAGAAACCCTGAATAGTTACATTGATTTTGAGTAGCACTTCTAGTTTTGACTCCAACATCTGGATCACCAATAATCTGCTCAAAAGGATGAGCTCTATTCCAAACTGTTTGTCTTGGAAGATTTAATCTCGATGATTCGCCTTGTTCTTCATTGTGATGTTGAGTATGACTAGTTGATCCTTCATTATCTCCCCCTGAGTTGTTGCCAGGTTGACTGGATGAATGTTCAGGAGTGTCAGGTGTATCTACATTATTATCATTGTTTTCACCACCATTACCCTGATCATCATCATCACCATTATCATTGTTGTCATTAGCATCAGCAAAAACATCAGTTGAATTGTCATCATCTGAATCTGGATCTGTCATGTCATCAAAAGATAGCTTTTCAGATGAATCCTTAGTTTGGATACTAGGGAGTTTAGTGTCATCAAATGTTATATTGACACTTTCACTCATTTTCTGTTGATCAATCACGTACACCCTGTAAGCTTTTCTTGTATAACCAATAAAAATTGTTTCATGTGCTTTGGCCTCGAATTTTCCACCTTGATCATCTCCTTCTTTAAGTACAAAACATTTTGCACTTAACCCGTGGTGGATAGTAGCACAGATCAGATCACAGTCACTGCAACACAAGAACCATCTAGTCAGAGGTTGGATGACTCAGGAGCTGTGATAGCTGATGTTGAAAGGTCTTCTGTGATGACTGAAATTGCAAGTGTAAGAACCCAAAATTTCGGTAGAATTAAAACTTTTCCTATTATGATGAAGTGCATCAATGAATAGTGATTTTGAGGATTAAGAAAATTTTTCATGCCACCTATGTACGAGACGTAGTGTGGATATTCCGAAGTTATACTAGTAATCTACGGAGTAAATAAGTGTATGTAAATGCGATCGGAATTCAGAAATTCCAAATTCTATTTTCGTGTAATATTTGACCGAGCAGTGAATTATATATCAGTAATATCAAGAAATGAGATATTTAATTTGAGGAATTGAGGAGTTAATATTTTGGAATTTTATTATAAGTGATTTGAGAATTTGGAACGAAAACCACTGAGGAAGTGAAACAAACGTTCTAGAAACCGCTGAAACTTTACAACGAGATTAAGCGATCAAGCGAGCGAATCATGAATTGAGAATAGTAAATATTAGAAGTCCAAGGAAGGATATATTATGAGAGGAAAATGGAATTGAGAATAAAATCCTAGAGTTAAAGGAAATGAGAACAATTGAGATACCGCGAGAATTTTTTCTGAGATAAAGAGAAAATACAAAGAAAATTGGACACAACGATTGTTTGAGGTATTGGGCCACACTATTACAATGAAGTGCAACATATAAGTTGTAACATATTGATTTAGCAAATATACAAGAAGGGAAGCCCCTTGGTGCAAATAAGAAAAGGAATGAAGGACTTGGAAACAATATGTATAAAGCAAGGGACTTGCTTGCAATTATGGATGGATAAAGGTAATCCAAATGAACCAATGAGGAGATGACACCACATGGCAAGAAGATAAGATGCATCCAAGTGAAAATATCAAGCATTATTGATCACTTTATCACTTTAAACAAAACAAAACAAACATCAAATACTCCATTCTGCCCAGCAGGAAAGGAGCTCACTAAAACGGGCCTAGAGACTTCATTACTTAATGAAATTTTTTGTTCTTTATATGGTTAGAAAGCTGTGAAGACGCTCTACAACTTTCATTCAGGAGCCTCGACCAGGAAACGAGTGCAAGGGCTTCGTTTTGGCTGATCTTTGGGGCGTGTTTTTCCAGTCAGGAAACTCACTTCCATGATTCTTGATTTCTTTGGTGAGATTGAAGATGGTGAGCATAGAGTAAGGCTTCCCCAAGGTTAACCAAGCTTGTTTGAGATTGTAAGAACATCAAGAAGGTATAAAAACCCTAACCCCTCTTGGCCATGTAGTAATTGTGATGTTTAATGTTAGATCCATGGTTATTAGTGTGAATCTTGGACATATAAGTTATGGATGATGTAGACCTTGAGTTTAAGTGTTGTGGTTGTGATTTTTAGGCTTGTGGTTAGTGTATGTATCTCCATGTATGTTATAAAGTATGATCTTGGTGATTTAGATGTTGGTTGTGATGTGGATGTAAGATTCTTGGTTGGTTTAGTGATATAAGCATGCTGAGTTTTTCCCAGGAACTTGTACTGTCTTGTAGGAGGGTTTTGAACCCCCAAATCTTGTCCCCTGAAGTCCTAATGTATATTGTTGGAAAGGTATTTGAATGTAGTTTCCAGAAATATAAGGTTCATGACTAGGTGATGTATAGATTTTGAGTTATGGCCTGAGAAGTGAAATGTGTTTCTGGATTCCGGACTGCACTAAGTGGTCCCCTTGTGAACCTTGTTTGAACCCCTAAAAATTTATGTAGGATCATGGAAAAATTAGAGAAGCTAGTAAATGCAGTGGGGAAGGCTACCCAAAAAGAATTGGATTAAAATATGTATTTTTCAATTTTATAAAAATGTTAGAGAGAAGTGCGCGCTAGTGAAAAATCATATAGGAGGGTTAGTGGTCACAAATTGGAGTCGTTAAGATTGGTCTTACATCCTTAAAAACCTTACGATTAAATAGTGTTGTTAAGGTACTAACGTACGAATATTGATTATGTATAGATCTTCGTTCCACGTCGCGAGCTCGACCACCCCACCCTACCAAGGCAAGTTTTCCAACCCTAAGTATTTAATTTCAAAAGATTATATTCTTGACTTTACCTATGCAAGTTTACTTTTCAAAACTTACATATATAAGGACTTTCACTGTTGTGTTTGTAGTTTTCAATCATATCAAATGTTTATGCTTATCGAAGTATTGATGAAATTGAGATGTATAAGCACATATATGTTTGCACCCCTTGAACTTAGAATAAAAGTGTTTTCTTCGGACAACGACTCTAGCAATTGAGGTCGTAGCGGTCCAAATATACTATTGACCGGGGAGCGGTATATTATTGTATCGTAATTGAATTACGAAAACCCGAAGGGTCATTCGGGAAGTATCGTATACTTAAGTATTTATTATTTTCTTAAAAGTTAGTATAAATACTCAAAAATATCTATCTTGGATTAAAGGCTTATTTTAATTAAATAATTATTTTATTAATTATTTATATTAAATCTCAAAATATCATTTATTAATTATTGTTCATTATCTTTAAAGACAAAACTAATCCAAGATACCTTCATCGTTTTCAAACTCGAACTCTTTCGAACCCAAAACATTTTCGAAAACCCCCGGTCAGGTTTTACTCCCTTGCATGTTTTTTAAAGAATTATCGGTCGACTGATGTCGGACCTCAACTACTCAATTTTAAATCAAAACAAGTTTTGAAAAGAAAAGAAAAGGGGGACTCTGGCAGGTGTGGGAATCGTTGACGAACGATTCTCGGGATGTGTAAGCGGCCGTGAGCCAGGCGGTCCATCAATTATTATTTCGGCCCAGGTGTTGCCGAAGGATGATTACGGATGTAGTTTTCATCGAGGGTGATTACGGATGTAGTTTTCACCTGAGGATAGTTACGGATGTAGTTTTTATCCTTCTACCGGTAGAGAAGACCCGCGGATTGTTGGACTTGGTTGTGGCGACTGATCATCGTCAATCCTTGTCAGGTTTTTATGTTTTCTTCCAGTCCCATCCTCCACTTTGGAAAAATACTCAAACACTGCTTCTTGGGCCTAAGTGCCAAGTTGCCGATAGTGTAGTTTTTGATAAGAAAAATATTGACATCGTGCCGTATCTAGAACTGCAAGATTTCCTATAAAGATTGGCACGTGTTAGTGCACTCTTGCAATTTTTCAAAGAATGAAATGTTTTTGAATGAGAAACCTTCTAAGCTAATGGAAGGAAAGAGGTTTGCAATGATGTATTCCCTGTACAGTATGTTAACCGTAGAGTGTTTTATCGAAAATGATATACTCATATGTATATACTTTAAAACTTGAGATATATTGAGATGGGAACCTTATAAAGGGTTCATATGTTATTCTTAAAGCTCCTTAGTGAGTATAGATGTTTTATTCAAACTCGGACATACACATTGTCCAATTATGTTTTGAAACCTGAGATATATACCCATATAGTTGGAAATGTTTTCGAAATAAACCACATTATTATTTTACAAAATGGTGAACTTGCTGAGCATTATGTAGCTCATTCTTGCTTTATAAAAACTTTTCAGAAAGAGAAGAATTTGATCAGTTAACTCTGCACCAGCAGAAGAGGAGTAGAAGATTTACCCCTGAGATGATTTAGTTCCTGATAAATACTACAGAGTAAGTCTGATAGGTTTTCAACTATAATAGTAAGACTTGTCTTCAAGTGTAGTTGTATAAATGGAAGTGCGCAAGATTCTAGAATGTACAGATGAATTTTAATATTTAGCGTTACGTTTGATTATCGTTTCTGAGGCTCTAACTTGTATGTGTGTAAGATTGAGGTCTGGATAGAGGTATTGTTGAGTTGTAAAGTTAATACAGGTATGATATGGTTGGATGGTGACGTGATGACCTGAATCTCTGACCTCGGATTTGGGGGTGTCACAGCAAGTGAGAAACCCTATGATATGGGAGGAATAACTTTGACTGATTTTCTTGAAGATCAAACAAATATTATTCAATCAGAGTCTATCCACCTTGAGGGTGAGTCTCATCAAACAACACTTAAAGACGGTGATGTACTAACTATGGTGTCTAATGAAATATTACTGAAGACATCAGAGTCTAGTAAAGAACCTGAAAGTGGTATACTGGAGCCTGTAGTCTCTGGAAGGAAAGAAGATGCTTGTAAGGGTTCAGAGATTATAGCAGCTCACTCCTTGGAGAAAACCTCAAGCCCCTTGCCATATGAGGAACCCTCTCTCCATGTGAGTTCAGGTATAAAAACTTCTTCTAAACTCTATTTTTCTGTAGGTCATGAGAGCACTTATCCAAATTTGAGTGATACACTTGAAAAGATGGATATTGATCCACAATTTGAGCGGCTGGCTCCTGACCAGGCAAAAGGAGAGGTAGAAAGAGTGTTGACTTTAGATAGTCAAAGTAAGATTGAGGGTATGGATGATCAACTCCATAGTGAGGGAGAGAAAATTAGGAAACTACCATCGTTTGATTTCTGGGATCAGGTTTTTCCTGAATCTTGGTCTAATAATCTTGGTATGGATGCTGGTACTTATTCTTTTATCAAAATGTATGAGAAGAATGACTTAGCAAAGCACAATTCAAAGCCAGAAGTTAAAGCTCAGAAGCAAAAAGAAAGGCTTGCAGGAATTATAAACAGAAGAGGTGAAAGGCTAAGACAAACTTCTACAACATCAGTACCAGAAGATATTTCTAATGATCCTAGTATTCCTTTGTTTGTACTACCAATATCAGCAAGATTTGAGACATCAACAGTATCTGATCAATCTAAGGAGGCGTCAGGATTTGTAGATGTTAGTACACAGAATACTAGTGAAGGACAAGATGATCATATTGCAGCTTCAGATCAGAAAGATGAAGATGTTTGTAACTCTAATCGAGTTTTATTACTTGAATATCATTCTACACAGGCAACTTCTTCTACAAGACTTGAATCTGAAGATATTTCAAACACTTCCAACATTGAAGTCAATTCTGAAGTTCTACAAGACATTCAGAAATCTCAAGTTGAAATTCAATCAAGACTTCAAACACTTGAAGATAACCAAGTCACTATTATGGAAAATCAAGCAGTTCTGATGAATCTCATTTGTTCTGTTACTGAATCTCTTGGCATTAATGTTGCTGATGTCAAAAAGGGGGAGATAAAGACAATTCAAAGACAACAACAACAACAACAACAACAGACTAAGGGAGATAAAAGAAGAACTGGTAGGGGATATAAAAACAGTGACAGAGGTGAATCTCATCATGGAAGTGATAAAGGAAAAGAAGCATCAAATAGTTGAATTTTTTCGTCTAAGTACTGGATACTATGTCTATATCTGAAAGAGGAGGTACTTAACTTCATGATTTTTGAATTCATAAATTCTATTCTGATTGTATTGTTATATGTTTTGACATCAACAACTCAGATTTATGCTTCAGATTTTAAAGCATAAATAGGGGGAGATTGTTAGGAATAATTCATGAGTTGTGATGTTAAGAATAGAATTTTACTTATACTTCTTGTATATCCTGATCTTATAAAGGATTTAGCACCTTGTATAGGAAATTTGTGTTAGACAGTTATCTGTAAGGTTTAGTCAGGAATGAACAGTGTATCGGAGACTACATGTCAGGAACTGAGATCGAATCCTGATATGTCAAGTCAAATATTGATCAAGTACTGATAGGATGGTTAGATCCCGATGCAAGATGAAATCCTGATATCAGTCGTGTTACTGATGATGTCATTATGGATGCTACAGAAACTGGCAAGTGCTATAAAACAGGATCGTTGTTTGAAGAACAAGCAAGAAGATATTATGAAGGAAAGAATTTTCTATTGATGGAAACTATCAACTGGACGGCAGAACATTGTCATGTATAGATTATCTTTCTGTAATTAGTTGATAGGAAGCATTATAAATACTCTCTCTATATCATTGTAAAAAGTGTCGTAGTCGAACAAGTGTGAGTTGTAAGTTCGTGTGCGTAGCTCTGTATAAGGTTTGTATTCGAGAGTTCGAAACAAACAGAGAGAGAGATTTGTATTGTCAGCAGCTGCTAAAGGTATTTGTACACCTTTGGTAGAGTTTGTATTTGATCTTATTAATACAAACAGAGTTTGATTCATTCGTTTATTCTTGTTCATATAACCAAGTAAAAATCAGACACGATTATATAACTTGTATTCAACCCCCCCTTCTACAAGTTATTCGAGTTAACAGTACTGTCTGGTTCATGAGTGACTAACCGCAATGACTGTTTTTCATATATTGACTTTAAAATCTGGTTCATTTTCTTTTCTCATCTCTCTTTAATTCTTCTGTACTGTCTCTGTCACCTTTGAAATCTCTGTCACTTTAAATAAATCCACTTCTTTAACGAATACTTCACTGAGGCTTGATCAGATGACTGAGCTTCTTTCAATGTAGTAATTCCTCAAGTCTGTAGATTGACCTTAATCTTTTTCTTCTGGCAAATATTACAATCTGAGATTCCTTATGACAATGTATGTACTATTTACTATTATAATCTTGTTTAAGTTGAGTTGTATCCTCGAAATACAAATAGGCTACATCATATGCCTTTCAGTTGGATACTTGGCTTGGGTTAGTAGGGATTCGAGATTGTTGCTAGAGAAGTATACTAGGGTAGTATAGCTTAGAGAGCATAATCTGTTTTAGGTCTTTCAGCAAGCCATTTGTATCAACAGCTGGGTGTGAGGGAGATATATTGTTTTATCTTGTAATCAGATTATATTTGATCAATAATATATTCTTTTATCAAGTTGGTAAGGGACCAGGACGTAGACCATAGGGATTAGGGGTCGAACCTGGCTAAAAGTTTGTGGTGTTCTTTATTTTTTTTGCACTTTACTTACTGTCTTTACATTTAGCATACTGTTTGCATTCAGCATACCATTTGCATCTGTGAAAATCGAAATCAGTAAGCTGTTTCTGGTAAATTGTTAAAATTGGATATAGTCAGCCATTTACACTTATTCATCCCCCCTCTAGGTGTGTTTTCAATATTTGTGTTAAAAAGGAGTTACAAAATAATTTTTACAAAATAAGTAATTTTTATTTATATATTAGAAGGTCTCCATCTATATTTTGACTTGTATTTTGGCTTGAGACCTCTGCATGTTTAGAATTTAGAATCGCCTCTGCTGGAATGGATAACATAACTATGGGAGTTATTTAGCAAAAAAAAAAAAAAAAAAACTTGTTATGGGAGTTTGTCTACTAACAGCCTGTTTGGCAAACTTGGCTTAAAGCTAAAAATGGTTTTAAGTCATTTTTGGCATGTTTGTGTAGTGTGGCTTTAAGCCGACTTTAAGTTAAAAAACTGCTTAAAGTCATAAGCTCCATTTAGGTACTTTTGACTTATGAGAGTTATGACTTATCGAGTTTTTTTTTTCACGATTCTTGTAAAGTTCAAATATTATGAATTTAAATTTTTTTTAAGTTAAATTTCACTTTAAGTCAAAATTATTAAACCCTCATTTAACTTTAAGTAAAATTACCCAAACACTTTTATTCAACCTAAAGTAAACAATTTTACTTTCTTCTTTAAGTTAAAAACACCTCCATTAAGTCAAAAGTAACTTATTTTAAGTAATCCCAAATGGCCTCTAAAGCAAGTTTGCATAATATAATATGGGTGTGTAAGAGCATTTCCAATGGGTACAAACCCTTAGCTAAAATATTAGTTGGCATATCATAAATAACAATTATACATAATTTGTAAAAATAATGCTCATTCTAATGGTACAATCCTTTTGTCTATAAATTTAGCCAACACGATTATATTGGCTATATTTGTCGAATCTGTAGAGAACTATATTTGGCATAGTTGTATAAAAATAAACCAATTCTATTTTTATACAAAAAAAAAAAGAAAATTTTAAAAATAAATTATGAAACTATTCACAAAATGCACCTTAAAATCCGTGCCAAAATTACGTCCCAAAAATAAAGAACCAAGGGGCACAGAAGGAGTATCATTTTAGGCAACCATTTTAACTAATTTTAAGTAACACAGTTGGAAATGCTCTAAGTGAACACAATGCATGTGTTGTATTGCAGAAGAGGAGACATGTGATTGCATATCTTTTTGGTAATTAATCAAGAGGTTTTCACCGGATATCACTTCCTTTTTCAATATTTGGAATAGTCTCCTTAACTTTGTTGCTGATCGACCGAGTCCATCGTATTTGAAAGTAGTGGAATGAGGTATTCCACATTCGCTACTCCACATCATTTTTACTGTCGGGTGTCTTCTTCAATTTGACTTGTCAAATGTGCATCGTCGATACTGAATGGAATTAAACATTTGATACATCTTTGAGTTAAATTTATATCCTCTAGTGTTATGACTTTCCTGGGTGACAGTCATCATATTGTACACATTCCTCCTCTAGTGTTAAGTCTTGTAGTTATAACAAATTAAATGATTTAAACATAATTGAACTCATGCATAACTGGATTATCAGTTTCAAAAAATTTAACCTCCCTTGATAGTTAACCTTAATTCATACGTTATTTCTTTGCTTTCTAATTTCCTGTACCAACCAGAATACCTGATCATACACAGTGGCGGAGCCACGTTAAGGCCAGGAGAGGTCTAGGCCCTCCCTGAAAATAATATTTTGGCCAATTTTTTTTTTTTTTTTTTTTTGTAAACATAGCCCATACCAAAGTTTTTAAAGCTCAGGCCCTCCTCCTTTTGGTAAGTTTTTACTTGTTTTCATTTGAAATTTCTCCCCTAATGAGTTAATTATTTTGTGTTCTTAGATGATTTATGATTTTGTTGCTCGTTATTCAATTGCCTTGTGTCTTTGTTTAAGTATATAATCTTAATATATTTGTTAGAATTGTTAATTTGTGATATTGATGATCTCCGCTCCCCAAGTGTTTGATAAAATGTCCCTTTAATTTAGTGGGAAAAAAATCGCTCAGGATAAAAGTTCTCGTGCTTCGCGCGGCTAGCTCCGACACTGACCATTTTGGCCCTCCCTCACTCCGTGGGCTGGCTCCGCCACTGATCATACATATATCATGTTAACCTTACTCCATACGTTGTTCCTTTATTAGAGCATTCACATTCAAGCCCCCATATTGAACCCCATCCCTATAATTTAGGGAAATTGCACTTTTTAAGCAAAAAAACCTGCTCCATCCCATCCCCAAAATGGGGTTTGGTTTCCGGGAAGATAAATAAGTCCCCATATTTGCAGACTCTTGTTCATGCCCCAAACCTCCTGCAAATGTATTATATTATATTAAATCTCTCTCTCTTTCTCCTCATATAATATATTAAATTGTAGTTATAGTTAAAATTTAAGTGAAAGAGAGAGAAAGAAGTAATATAAAAAGGAATGTAGGGATATGAGGATAAAAAATGGAGAATGGGATGTAGAACATTTTTGATAATTTTGGGGATTTACTATTTTTGTTTGGGGATTTACTATTTTTAGTAAGTTTTTGGGGTTGGGGATGGGGGATGGGATGTGAATGCTCTTATTTGCTTTCTATTTTTCTATATCAACGAATACTAGATCCTATAAATACAAATTATTTGTCCCACTTATAGATGGTTGGATATTGGTTAATAAAATATTAATATTCTATAATCTATTCTTCGTATTATATTATTAATTAAATCAATAATTATATATTATTCTTTACGATCATCAACTTTCTAAATTCTTATACCATCCGGAATACCATATCATACATGTACCCAGATCATACATCATGTACCCTGCTAATCTTACTATTTCGTTGATAAAATGTTAACGTTCGATAATCTATTCTTCATATTATATTATTACTTTTTTTTTTACTAGTTGAACTCACGCACATGAACTCACGCACATGTCTGTAGTCCAACTCTTGACCTCTCTTAAAGCCAAGATCTCGACAGCTACACCAATCCTTTGTTGGTTATTATATTATTACTTAAATTGATAATTAAATATTATTCTTTACAATCATCAACTTTCTACTTTACTATATCAATCACAATACCAAATCATACATATACCATGCTAACCTTATTCCATACGTCGTTCCTTTGTCATTTACTTTCAATTCTTCTATATCAACGAGAACCAGATCCAACTTATATACAAAATCAAGTCATCGAACTTACAAAATACGTAGTCGAGATAGAAATAATGAAAAAAAAAATCCAAACAGTGACTGTCGCATCCAAATCAGCTCACAGGAATCCAACATTTTCTTGATTCTCTATGCCGTCACAATAGGCCAAACACTACGATCCTCTTTTGCTTAGACTACTACAGTAGTACCTTAGCTTTTGGCTTCTTGTCCTTCATTTATTTTCACTCACTATATATACTGTAGTTTTAAACTCTCTCTTCCTTGATCAAACAAAACTTACCACAGTGAAGCTATACAATAAAATGTACTCCTATTTAAGTATATCTCGCATCAAATTCAACCCCCAGCTCTAATAATCCAAACCAAACTGCACATGGTAGCAGGTAATCCTTTCTCTCTGTCCATCTCGTGAATCTGAATTTAAACAATGTCAAGAATCCTTGTCTGCCAAATTGATGCCCCTTTACAGAAAAACTTGTCATTAATTGTGCTATTTTATATTAGTAAAACATTTGTTCCCGATGATAATATTTAATTTGTAATTTGTTGTTTTTTATTACTTGTCCAACAGAATTTGGGGGACTCAGATTGATTGAACATGATTGTTATTATTCACAGTCAAATTATCTAACACTGGTTTAGTTGTATTTGATTTGATAAGTATCACATTAAACATATGTTGATTTGTATTACATTACACATATGTAACTCTGATACCATGTTAAGTAAATCGGTTCATCTAAAATCTCAAGGCGTTAGAAGCAGGGGCGGAACTAGGGGGCTAGCCCAGGCGCTAGCCCGGGTCGAACCGAAAAAATTAAGTAAAATTTTTTTTTTTTAGCCCGGTGTTAATTTTGAAAATGATTATATATATTTTTTAATAGCCCAGGTTAAATTTTGAAATTTAGAATTCCAAGCCTTGACCAAGCCAATAACTTCACACAATCTCATCCAAATTCATAGAATAAGAAATTCATCACTTTATAAAGGTAGTTCTTTAATTATTTTTTCTTATTCTTATTAATATAAGTCAAGATGAAGCAATGATTTCGAACTATAAAAAATAAAAAAAAAATCGTGGTTCGCGCCGGATCCGAAGTACAAATTTTTTTCCCGCGCAACGCGAAAGTCAACACATTTTTCAGCTCCCGCTGCAAATCGATCCTGGTTCCGCCACTGGTTAGAAGTATCCTAACGGAATCTTAAACTCTTCAACAATGCATTACGAATAAACGTTACTCACATAGTTGCACATTACTCGTTTGCGCGACAAGTAATACACATTCAGACATTCTACCAATTCGTGTTACAATAAGAAGCAAGAATTAGCTTGTAGAGTCCGATTTTCTTATCCAGACATGCTTCTTTCAGTAGTTGTGCATTGCTTGCAGTGTTTTGTAATAGTCCCAAGTCCCGTGTCATGCTACTTGATATGCACTTCAAGAAAATAATAATCTAGGCCTTTTTTATATTATACAGTAAAATTTTGACAAACTAGTGGATCTTCTAAGACTAGAGGATAAAACCAATAAACATGTTTTAATGTGACATGGATATGTAGTGGTATTGCTAGTTAGCTGCTGAATGAGGGAAAAGACCAAAGAAGCAACTTGTTTGAAGTAGACCATCTCTGATACAACCTGTGAACTATATAAGAAACACATCACCTGCTCCTTTTTCTTTCATGTCTCATGCAATGGCTTCCTCCATTATTTGCAGGTCTTACATTTTACTCTCCTTACTTTTCTGCACAACTTCATGGGCTCTAACACCATCTACTAAAGCTTCTATGCATTCTCCTCAAAACCTTTCTTCTATTGACTCACTCTGCAAATCCACGCCATACCCTGATCTTTGCTTAGACTCCCTTAAACTCTCCATCTCTATAAATATCCCCACCAACATTATTTCATTGCTCCTCCATTCCCTTCAATCAACCTTATCCGAAACCGCCAAGCTTTCGGATATATTTTCTAATGTAAATACCAAAACTACCAACATTATTGAGAAACAAAAGGGTACAGTCCAGGACTGTAAAGAGCTTCATGAAATAACTCATGCTGCTGTCCAAAAGTCGGTTTCAAAAATTAGTACTAGTAAAAGTACTGGTACAAGTAATTTAGTTGACGTTAGAGCTTACCTTAGTGCAGCTCTAACGAACAAGAACACTTGTTTAGAAGGACTGGAATCCGCATCCGGGCCTTCTAAACAAGATTTGGTTGATTCAATAATCACTACATATCAACATGTTAGCAATTCATTATCTATTGTTTCCAAGTCTAAGCAAGGTCGTAGTAAAGCAGAAGCTTTAGGCCATCATAACCGTCGCCTTTTAGGCCTTCCAAAGTGGTTGTCAAAGAAAGATCGAAGAATTTTGGAGGATGATTATCAACCACCGACAGAAGTAGTTCTTACAGTGGCTGCTGACGGCTCTGGAAACTTTACGACTATTAGTGAAGCTATAGATTTTGCTCCAAGTAATAGTGTTGATGGTAGAATTTTCATTTACATTAGCCAGGGGGTCTACGCAGAAAATATTGACATTCCTAGCTATAAACCAAATATTGTGCTGCTTGGAGATGGAAGTGATGTTACTTTTATCACCGGAAACAGAAGTGTAGATGACGGATGGACTACGTTCAGATCGGCCACCGTAGGTAAAGATGACATACTGCATCCTGTAAATCAGTGAATGGTCGCTTTTTAACTTTAATCTCAATTAGCTAAATCATTTTATTAACGTATAACCACAACATACATATTAACTTTTCATTTCGATAACTTAGAATTTTAGGATAGCCAGCATAGTTTGTTGATAGCTCAAATTCAAAACTTAAGTACTCCAAATAGACTTTTGAGGTAGCAAATTAACGTACTGGCTAGAAACCAATAAAGTCCCATATCAACATAGTTAAATATCTAGGATTTTTTTTACCTGATAGGCATCTAGTTTTTGTATGAGAATAGCACAAAAGTATGATTGGCCTGGAATACACTTTACACAACACGTTAACTGCATACATTCAACAATAGTTTGGCATTGACAAAGATTTGTTACCGTAAATCTTTGTGCGCACATATACTAATTCTAGTATTTCCTTCACTTTTTTGAATCTGATCAATTTTAGCGGTGTCTGCTGAGGGATTTCTGGCACGAGACATTACGATTGAGAACACAGCTGGACCAAAGAAGCATCAAGCGGTTGCTCTTCGCATCAATGCAGATCTGACAGCAATGTACAGGTGCACCATTAATGGTTACCAAGATACATTGTACAGTCACTCATTTCGACAATTTTATAGAGAATGTGACATATATGGCACTATAGACTACATATTTGGCAATGCAGCTGTGATCTTTCAAGGATGTAACATTGTGTCAAAAATGCCATTGCCGGGACAATTCACTGTCATAACAGCTCAGTCCCGAGACACCCTAGATATGGAAACTGGAATTGCATTACAAAATTGTTCTATTTTGGCTACAGAAGACTTGTACACAAATTCTAGCCACGTCAAGAGTTACTTAGGGAGACCATGGAAAGTCTACTCACGGACTGTCTATATGGAGTCATTCATTGATGATTTTATCAGCCCAGAAGGGTGGACAAAATGGACTGATGACAATGGCCTAGACACATTGTATTACGGTGAATATGATAACAATGGACCTGGTTCTGCGACAGACAATAGAGTTACTTGGCCAGGGTATCACATAATGGATTACTACGACGCCTCCAATTTTACTGTTTCGGATTTTATTGCTGGTCAGGAATGGCTTGATTCTACATCTTTTCCATATGATGATGGAGTTTAATCAAAGTTTGTCCTAATTTACTTGCCTGATAACACTTTGCACCTTATCGGCCTTGGGTATGTCAATGTAGATTTTTCTGCATTTAATATGCATCCCATGTTTATCGGTACTTCTTAATATATATGGATAGAAATAGCAATATGTTACAGATCACTAAGGTTTCAACTAACCATTTTCTAAACAAGGAGAATTCCTTGAGTTTCTCCAATCCATTCCTCCTCATGCATGCTAAATGAATATCAATTCTGGAATATAGTTCATTTTAATTAAGAAAAATACAAAAGAAAAAAAATCAACAAAGGACAACAAATATTTTGGGGAACTCATTTCATGCTGTTTTTATTACATCGCCCTCTGCCTCAGCTACCATGGCAGAGAGACCTCTGTCTGAGGTACTCATCATTCATCAAGCTATACGTATAACTAACTACCATGGCATTTCAAGATTTTGATCTTCTAAAAGAACGACAAAGAATTGATAATGAACGAAAGCTTAAAAGGAATATCACAATTGGCATAGTTGTAAGCGTTGTTGTTGTAGCTGCAGTGGTCGCAATTGTTTGTATAGATCTTAATAATACAAATGACTCAGAAGATGAGAAAAAAACTAAGCCATATAGCAATAAAGATAATGAGGTTTCAAAATCATCGAAGATGGTGAAAACAATTTGTGCTTCTACAGATTACAAGGCAACCTGTGAGAGCAGCCTACGGAATGTTATTCATTCAAATCCCTCACAAACACATCAACCAAAAGATCTGCTCAAGGCTTCATTTTCTGTCGTTTCGATTGAGCTTGACAAGGCCATGAATCAACCATCAAAATTTAAATTAGACACCCCAGAGAAGAAAGAAGCATTTGAGGTTTGTGAAAAAGTCATTAGTGATGCCAAACTGGAATTAAAAGCCTCTACCAAGACGGTGGGTAGAAATGATATAGGAGCACTTGATTCGAAAAAACATGATTTGAACAATTGGTTGAGCGCCGTCATGTCTTATCAACAAACCTGCATTGATGCTTTTCCAGAGGGAGATGCCAAGACCGAGATAAAAAAGGCCTTGCAAAATTCAAAAAAGCTTACCAGCAATTCTCTTGCCATTGTCTCCCATTTGTCATCCATTGTTTCCTCAATTCAAAAACCAAAACGGCGTCTTTTATCAGTTTCTGAAAACCGTTCATCGCATGAAGAGAACTTTGCTACATGGATGAGCATTGAAGAGAGGAGAATGCTCAAAGCAGACCCTCCAAAACAGAAGCCTGATGTTACTGTTGCAAAAGATGGTACCGGAGATTTCCAAACGATCAATGATGCATTGGCCAAGTTGCCTCAGAACCACCGAGGAAGGTAAACATAAGTTTCATTGTTTTTCACCTTTTTTTTGGTACTTACATCCATATAGAATAGTTTTCCCAACTATCCATTTATATTCTTATTTCTTACAGTTTACAATTTTGTTATAAATCATGTTTATTCAGGTATGTCATTTTTATTAAGGAGGGGGAATACGATGAGAATGTTCTAGTAACTAAAAAGATGGTGAACATCACAATATTTGGCGATGGATCCCAAAAGACTATAATTACTGGAAGCAAAAATAATGTTGACGGAGTTCCAACCTTCAAAACTGCAACTTTTGGTAAGTTGAAATTAGCATGTATACATAAAACCATGTAGCATCATTCTACTAATAGATTTATGTACAACACCCTACTTATATGTATCTGAAAGACACAATAGTAAGACGCTTTTGTTGTTGTGCAGCGGCCGAAGGAGATGGGTTCATGGCTCAATCTATTGGGTTCAGAAATACTGCTGGACCAGAAAAGCATCAAGCAGTAGCCCTCAGAGTCCAATCAGACCGCTCAATATTCCTAAATTGTCGTATGGAGGGATACCAGGACACATTATATGTCCAAGCCCATCGCCAATTCTATCGTGGATGTTACATTGCAGGCACCGTTGATTTCATATTTGGTGATGCAGCTGCCATCCTTCAGAACTGTCTGATCTATGTTAGGAAGCCTATGGATGGACAAAAAAACACTGTAACTGCACAGGGAAGGTCAGACAAACGCGAAACCACTGGACTAGTATTACATAATTGTCACATAATGGCAGATGACAAGTTGTTACCTGAAAAGCAAAACTTTAAGAGTTACCTTGGCAGGCCCTGGAAAGAATTTTCTAGAACAATTGTTATGGAAACGGAGATCGATGATGTCATTGATCCTCAAGGATGGTTGTCTTGGCAAGGAAAATATGCACTAAGCACATTGTTTTATGCAGAGTATAACAACAAAGGCTCGGGGTCTAATGTCAAGAGCAGAGTAAAGTGGCCTGGTTTTAAGGTCATTAAGAAACAAGAGGCCATAAAATTTACAGTACGTCCCTTCTTACAAGGCGATAGCTGGTTGAAGGGCGATGTTGGTACACCTGTTCATTTTGACTTATTTAACTAAATCAACTCAGAATGTAGTCATACCCTGATAGATGGCATTAATGTAAATATAATTAGGCGCAACATTTGCACTTGCATACTACAATGCGTTCCTGCGTGTTTTATTAAGGCGTGAAAGTTGCCGTAGTTTTTAGGTTAGCAGATAATTAGAATTTCTATTCTTAGTTGAGAGTTTGTAAAATTGTACATTGAGTTGCATAGCATTAGTTAGTATCCTTGTTATTGAAATCGGCCGATTTCTGAAAAATCGCCGATAAATCGGGCAAAAATCGGTCAAAATTTTGGAACCGATTCGGCCGATTTTTCAACCGATCGAATCAACCGATAAATCATAAATCGATTGAGACCGAATAGTTCCGATTTCCGAAATCGGCAACACTATAGACATCACCCTTACAAGGGAATACTGTGCATAAGTTTTAGCATTATATTAGTTGTATCGTATGTTACGCTACTGTAAAGAAAGAATTACATTGAGTCACAAAGGACTAAACATCTTGCACTTTTATGCGCCCGCGCCCTACTTCATACAAGCATTGCAACCATCTCCAGGATCCAGTCACTAATCTCTTAGCTAAGAATGCAAAATTGTATTACTTTTAAAAGCTCCAAGCCTTTTAGGAGCACCATGTAAGCATGCACAACATCCTACAAAAACCAGAAATCTATCAGAATTGCTAAGTTAAAGACCAGAGTGGCCACTAGCATGTGCAAGCTGAGGATGTAATAGAAAATCTTTAAATTAAAAATTTCAATATTAAACATTATTATTAAGAATCAAATTTATTGATATATCCAGAAAAAAAAAAATACATTGCATGTATCATAATTGTCACTGCAAAACCATATTGATTTATACACTTGAATATGTAAATTTTTATTTGTTTTTTATTCAAAGAAATGCGATGATAGTTCCTGCTGCATGATTTTGACATAACTGCAGTCTGCAGATAGAAAAAGAGCATCAGCATTATGTAAATACTTTAAAAGAGAGGATACGGACATGCGATAATGTACTTCAGCAGTTGGACTAAAGTTTGCTTAAAAAATCATTTCATTGAGGATCTGTTATGCCACTAGATAATCAAGTTAATCTGGCTGAGCAATTATGTTTTGCAGGTGGAATAAATCCTTGGGGGTTGTTTGGTTCATTGTTAATGAGCCCCGTAACCTGAAAGCCAAGTGATAGTGTTTGGATTAACAATTTAGTAGTGTGGAATGAGAATCCCAATCCCTTTGAATAGGTAAATCAAACACATCCTATTCATTGGATTTCCATTTCATTCCCATTCCAATTAACCCTCATCCTCATACCCTTCATTCACTTTCCCGTTTCACATTCCCATGATGCATCCAAACGCCTCGATCATTTAATGATTTACAGCTTTAGCATCAAGCAGTAGCTAGCTTATACTCTTTTTTTAGGTAAATCTTCTTTTAGTTGCAGGGGCATAACACACTTGAAGTTACAATTCGATTCTTAAGATGCCTTTTACCCCTTTCTTTTTCACAATGTCTTAATATAAAATCTTAAGATGTTAGAGAAAGGCTCCAACTAGATCTTATACCAGCAGTCAACAATATATATACACAAATGATATAATTTATAGTCTAGGTTCATGCTTACACAGCATTTTACACCATACGAGATGCCCCCAGCTCTTGCTTTGTCTACCAGGTGTAAGTTCCCCTAATGCAGGACCAACGTCTTGGAAGCTAGTACAGTCGCTTAAGTAATCTGAGTATTTACCTGAAGAACTGAAAGGTGTCATCGACATGTTCTTCATCCAAACAAGATGTGCAGGCTCAGCTGGATAGGTTACTATAGTAAGACACTAAGACCTAATATTTGGTAGTGAAGTGGAGTTCGCCTCATTCCGGCCCTTGGTTAAGGCCACCGAAACTAATGCATAGGACACCACTATCCCAAGGGCCACCGTAAAAATTACACGTGTTATGTAAGATGAATTTATGCATATACTATTTCCATGCATTTGAATGTTGTTTGAATATCGAAAATATGTTTTTAATTCTATTATTGTATATAACCAGTATTGATTTGAATATATATAATTTTTTTCCTTACAATCTTCAAAAATAAGACACTATGCCAAAAATTTGTTAAGACCACCCAAACCTCTAGGGGGGCCATCGTTGGCTTTCCTTAAATTATGTTGCGATTAGTCTATGTTACTGAATACTGATTGTTCTCATGCTTGAAAATAAATAATATGCTTCAGGTCAGAAAGTTAACTACCTGAAATCTTCAATTTTTTCAGCACAAATGTTAAGTCGGATGCTCGACTGGACATTTGTCACAGGCTGCAAATGGTAGAAGCGGACGAAAAAAGTACATATCTGGGACTGCCTAGTATGCTTGGCAGAAAAAAGTGAGCAATGTTGGGATTTCTCAAAGATAAGGTGAAAAATCGTGTGCAAAGTTGGGAAGGAAGATTAGTCTCTCAAGCAGGCAGAGAGGTGTTAATTAAGTCTGTTGCTCAAACTTTGCCTACATATGCTATGAGCGTATTTCTCATTCCATTAGACATCATAAAAGATTTGGAAAGAACCTTATCAAAGTACTGGTGGCACTCAAAAGGAGAGAGGAACAGAGGTGTGCACTGGATGAGCTGGACTCGTATGAGCAGACACAAATCAGCTGGTGGTTTAGGTTTCAGAGATTTCAGGGATTTTAACTTGGCAATGCTTGGTAAACAAGGTTGGAGAATTATGTCAAATCCAAATAGCTTGGTTAGTCAAATGTACAAAGCTCGATATTTCCCTAGAATTAATTCTTTAGAATAAGCTCTGGGAAATAACCCCATTTTTATTTGGCGAAGCATCTGGGAAGCTAGACAACATTGTGGGTGTTAAGTAACCAATCGCTCTAAAACTTTAAGGTGTTAGAGGAAGCCTTATATGGATCTTATATTATACTCTAACACTCCCCCTCACTCGAAATCCCATTCTTTGGTCGAAGAGTGGATCACGGACGCTCATCTTTGGAGCATAACTTGACTTCGTGTCCATATTAAATATTGAGAATATTGGGGGTGGCAGGGAGTCGAACCTTAATCTCCCGCCAAACTGAGCTCTGATATCATGTTAAGTAACCAGTCCATCTAAAACCTTAGAAGGCGGCCTTATATGGATCTTATATTATATTCTAACAGTGGGACAGCCCTGGTTGGCAGATGATCACAATCCTTATGTGGTTTCGGAGTCACATAGTCTGAATTCCTTCAAAGTCTCAGCTCTCATGCGTATAAATCAGCGTAGGTGGGACGAAGAAGTTATTCAGGACAAGTTTAATGAAAGGGATCAAAGATGTATAAGGAATACACTCATTAAGGAGGACATTCTCGAGGACCAGCTGTATTGGACTAAAGAAAACTCCGGAAACTACTCAGTTAGAAGCGCATATAGAATGTTGCAAGCTCATAAAGACTTGTGGAGAATAGAGGATAATAACAGCTTGTGGCGTAAAATCTGGAGAATCAAGGCACCTCCGAAATTCTGAACTTTCTATGGCGAGCATTATCGAATGTTCTACCTACTAAAGTTGTGCTATATCAGAAATACGTCCCTGTAGTTTGTATTTGTCCAGTTTGTAGGGAAGGAGAAGAAACTATATTTCACAACTTAGTTGCTTGTCCTTTTGCAGACCAGTGCTGGAACATTGCTGCTGATGTTAGCCTAAATCTGAGCTATGGGGATGATTTCTTTTCTTGGCTGTCTCAGACTTTGGACTCGTGTGACAATGAAAGACGAGCAGAGATAGTAACGATTTGTTGGGCAATCTGGAAAGCCCGTAATGAACTAGTGTGGAGTCAAAAGCAATCTTCGACGAATTATGTAATCTCATCAGCAAAGCAATACCTTGTGCAATGGAAACAAGCCCAAAGCTGTGCAACCAGGGCTCTATTACCGACTGTTGTTAAGCGAGATGGAGCTGACCATTGGGAAAAATCTCAGGAGAACAAAATCAAGGTATTAGTTGATGCTACAGTTTCGAAGAAGTAGGTACATTTGGAATAGGGATTTTGGCTCGTGACCACACTGGCAAGCTTCTGCAAGCTAAGACTATGAGTAGACAGGAGAGTGTTACTCCAGAATTGGCAGACACACTGGCAATTAAAGAGGCGTCGAGTTGGATTAAATTGCAGAAATGGCCACTAGTTGATGTCGAATCAGACTGCTTGGTGGCTGTGCAGGCTATTAGAAGCAGCGTTTCAATGGTTTCTCCATTTGGATTCATTATTGAAACTAGAATGTTTGCCCGCTACGCATGGGCGAAAAATTTTATTTTTTTTAATAAATAATTGTAAATATATTTTGTAATTTAAATCAAAATGAAATACTTATATTGCTAATTAAACTGTTACTTGGAAATCTTTTGTTCATATAATATTTGAATTATTTTTCTAATTCTTATCAATTAAATTTTCTGTTTTCAATATAGCGATTAACACCTTTTTTTCAGTATTTCTTTTACTTGAACATACATATTAAAAATTTCTTCACTAAGTTTGTTGACTAATGAAAATATCAAAATTTAAAACAAAGATACGTAATGGAGAGAAAAAGTGTCACCCATTTTCGTCTCATTTTTTCTACATTATTTTATTTAGTATAAATGGAACATATGTCCATTGTGGTTCTCATTTTTTCTACATTATTTTATTTTATTAATAGCTCTCATTTGTTGATTAATAGTATTTAATACCACGGTGCTGGACTTTTTTAATTTTATAAATGCTAAAATTAATGTAATTCATAAAGATCATATAGTGAGATTTTAAATGAGATTATATAATATATTAAAAAAAAGCGTGGCAAAAAAAAAAAAAAAAAAGCTGAATATGAAACAATCTCAACTTCTCAAGCATGTTTATAAGGTAATAATTGTTAATTAAAAATGCATAATACAATGTCACTGCAATTTTCATATTTAATAAATGCTTTTCATCTCCGTTTTCAACCAAGGTTCGAACTCTATATATTTAAAAAAATATTATTTTTGCGGTAAAAAAAGTAATTTTTATAATACTTTCTTCGTCCCAAAAAACTTTTTCCCCGTTTGTGTTTGACACTTTTGCCAACGCATACTTTTGATCGTTAATATCTTCAATTTTTTATTAGTATCAAAATCACTCATGACTATATTTTGTCATATAAATTATGCGTAAATTAGTAATCAATCGCTTATAATGAATAGTGTCAAAGGGAAAGATTTTGTGAGATAGAGGGGATATATATTTAAATAAGTTTAGAGTTTATAAACATATTTACATATATTACTTAGATGAAAATCGAGTTAGTATGCTGTATCGGAAATTTTAAATTATGAATATTTGATATATCGTTAATCACTAAATAAGTAAATATGTTGTCCAAAAATATTTGTATGATGGATGTCATAAATATATTAATCATATTAATTTCTAATCGTAAATATATTATAATGAAATTCCTCGGCATTGCCTTTGACGGAGCCTCGAACCCTATATATTTAATAAAGTAGAAATTGAGTTTATATATTTGCAAAAGAATAATGTATGTTGACATGTAAAGGTATTTAAACAAATTTAACTTTTAAAATTAAATTATCCATCTAAAAATTGTTACAAGTCCAAAATAATCTACATTCTGTAGTGCTAAAATTCAGCAAAAGACTTGCCACTCAAATTAATGGAGCATTACTAACCATGACATTGATATAGTTGTACAATCCCAGAAATAGGCCTTAAAAATATATCCACGCCTCCCTCCAAATAAGGAGATTTCATAACCATTGCATAACTAATAAATTTTATTTTTCTATTATTTAAAAAGGATATTAATGGGGTCAAATTCACTTAAAATGCGTGAGCATAACAGTGAGCATAACAGAGTTGTTTTGTCAATTGCAGAAAGGTGCATTTGTCGATTGCTTCTCATACTTAAAACCAAGGTACAAAACCTTATTCCCCCACTTTACCCACCCCTTAATTGATATCCATCAGCCTATTAAAATCATAAAAACAAAAATCAAACTATAATATAAATAAATTATACATGGTTAAAATTCAAGTATCAAACTACTTTTTGAGATGAGAAACTAAAAACATTCAGAACATAATAAGCTGTCTTAAGATCATAATTTTGCTTCTTTTCTTAAGATCAAAGGAGTCTTGAGATTATAGTTAATTGACATGCTTGCATCAAGTAAGAGCTCATGCCTTAAAATCTTGACAACCAAGATACAAAATACAAAATTGGAATGTCCCAATTGATATTGTTATCCCAATGTGACACACCAAATTCTACAGCCAAGAAATTGTCCAATATCGAACAAAATTTTTAGGGTGCAGAGTTTTAAATTAAACCAAAGGTACTACCAATCGATCTAACACAACCTTTCCAGGAGCGACTCTTCCTTCTACAATCAGTTCGCTCAAGAATTCAGTTTCTTTGCACCAGGTTTGACACATCCAAGTATATATTCTCATTTCTCAGTGTTCGCATTCAAAAGGTATCCAGCAGGGCTTCAAAAGTTTCAATTTCTAAATGAATGGACATGGAATCACCATTCATGTGTTCATTAGTCTAAAGCTGCATTAGTCAAAAGTATAAATATCCATATATAGATGAAATAATAGAACAATTAATGAGGTGCCCATTCAACTTATTCTTATATATTCCAGGATTTATAACTCAAAATAATAAATAATAAAAGATTAGCAAGGTAACCAAACGTAATTTTTGAATTTTGGGCATGCTTTATAACTAAGCATCAGACAATCAAGTTCTGAATTGGATATACGTTACCATATGTTACCAGACCTAAGAATTGCTATCATATTAGATATTTCAGTGATACATCGTAGACTATTCGATATATTGGTTTAAGCAAAATCATTGACTAACCCATGGAATCTTCACCTAGGAATACAAATATAAGATGTTTTAAAAATTTTATGTATTAACTTTGAGACTATTAAATTTTGGTGTGTATCAAATTTCACAAAAAAATTACACAAACTGATAACCTTAAAGAACAACATCTTACATTGCACGTATAACTTGAAGCCAAACAGAGATGATAACTGATGCACGGGTTGTTCCTGTGGTGACATCTTCACTCCCTGTGCTTATATAACAATTGGTTCATTAGTCGTCATACAAAGAAGACTAAATCACAGTGCTCTGATAACAATTTGAATAAGTATTGCTGACAATTCACGTGCTATGATACGAAGAAGACTAAATCGTTCGATTCGTTATAATGTATCACTGGCATTTTTGTAATTAAACACTCATAAAAAGTGTTACAAAGTGTATTCCCCTGTTTTGTAACTCTTACAAAGTGTTATTTAACAATTTACCCTACCACTTGATGGTATGAATTACAAAAATTTCAGATTGATAAGAACTTCTGCATCTGGAACTAAAACTGCAGTCACCTAATCTAGAACTAAAACTACAGTCACCTATTCATAATTCATGAATCGTGAGATGTTTAATCTGCCCAATTTTGTAATTATCATCTCATAATCTTGAATTCAGTTTAGAAACAAAGCCAAGTACCTAGAAAAATGGTAAAGAATTACAGCACTACTCTTATGCATCTATCAAGATTACCATCCATCAAGCACAAATTTATATAATATTACAATCCCTAAAGTTCATGCGAAAATTAAGGCCAACCATGAAATACATAGATAAGGCAAGAAACATAAATACATAAATGTCACACTATTAAAAGTTTGAAGTAGATCTATTCAAAATTTAAAATTGATACCTGTAAAGTGAATCACAAAATTATGAATATCATGATTCTTAAAGGACTTCTATCATTGCAACCCCTCCAACACTCAAATAATAAAAATGAGCACAAAGCTTATCCAATGTACTAATATAACACCCAACATTTCACTACATTTCAATAGTTTGCATCTATAGAATTAAAATACTTATAATAGATATTCATGCCACATTAGTCATAAACCATGATTTAATCATTGTAAAAAAGCAAATGTACAACACCAGAGAATAATTCGTGTCATAAGTTTATATCATACCTAATATCATCAAGACTAACATCCTTAGAACTCTAAATGCCTAGAGTAGGAAGTTCACGGTTGAAACATTGTTGTAATAATGAAGAATGTCCCGACTTCCTGCAGATCAAAAAGAGAACAATTCAACACAAAAAATGTAAAGTTAAGAGTTTTATCATAAAGAAGTAAAAAAAACACACACACACACACACATTATTGCTATAAATCAAAGAAATAACAATTCAACAGAGAAAATGCAAACCACGAATATGGTAAAAATTTAGTTTCTACTTCGACCATTCCCTACAAAAATTTAAAAAGAAGAAGATTAGATATTTGGATAGTTATTAGTAGTCAGCAATTCATAAGATATTAAGATATAGACACATACAAAATGAACAGAATATGAAGAATTAACTGAGAATTTTGAACCTAAAAAACGGATCCTGCTAACTGATTTGAAACATCTATTAATCTTGCTCTCTTGCTAAATTCATCAAACATTAGGTGGATAGAGTTCGATCTGCAATAAAGCAAAACAAAAGATGAGCCAAATAATAGCAAAAAAAATTAAGGAGAGAAGAAGAGAAATTGGATTAAGAATAGAACTTTTTAATATTATCTGAACTCCATTCATCAAGCGGCTGGTGTGCATCTGCAATAAAATTATTAAACAACCTCCATTAGTAAAATTAGTTGATAAAATTTTGATAAAAATGAGAGAAGAACAGCTAAAAAGAGAAAGGTTGCTTAAAAATTTGTATTATTGGTAGTTGTGTCTACTGTTATGTATTCACTCAGAACAAATAACATACTATTAATGAAAGCTAAAAAGAAAATTAAAAGTTCACTCAGAACTTCCATCAAACAGTTAGGATACAAAAATAAAAATATACAATATTGATTAAATCATTCTAAAAAATTTATCGAAAATACAATACATATACAAAGAACACCGAATCAACTCCGTCTTTGTAACATATATGAACATATGAATAAAACCCATCAAATAAGCAGAAAAATAATAAAAAAAAATAACACAAACATCCTCCTTTAACCTTGTACTACCTTCATCTTTAATAATAATTTAAGAACACAAAACTCGGTTACAATTCAGAATGCATAAAATATTTTTCGAAATAATGCAGTACTATATCATAATTTCGATCAAACACTTGGACTACAAAAGAAATTAGGCAAATGCACAACCAAATATCACACCTGGACTGCAAAAGAAATTAGGCAAATGCAAAAAATAAAATACATACCTTCATCTTTCTCAATAAATAAACTATAATAATATATCAAAATCATATCAATAGTTATCTCAAAGAATCAAATAACAGTATATTGTTAATCAAAGAGACATGAAGATAATCCCAAAATACGAAACTAAATTCATTCACCAAGTAAATTACCATATCTATGTACAATCGTTAATCCATAAAACAAACATATAATCAATAACCCATGAAACAAATACAAAAAAAAAGGATTGAAATACCTCAAATCGAAACAGTTCAAGTTGTCAAGATGATGTTCGATTCCTAAGTTTTAACCTAAAAACCTTCAAATCAGTAGTAGCACATCATCAAATCAATCTACGCCGTCGAACCTACGATGAAAAAAAATGAATGAGAATAAGAAACATAAATATATATCAACATTCATCAAAGTCTATGATACCTAATTAATCAAATGAAAATAATTAATGGAAAGATAGAAAGATAAAGATGCAGTAGAATAGAAATTGAGTATGTTACAGGGAAAGAGGATAATGAACTGGAATTCAAAATTGAAAAGAAGAATGGAGGAGAAGTGTGTTGGAGAAGCTTTACCTCGGGATTGAGACTCTGTTTTGTTGATATACGTTGTAAATAATGTTGGAAGAGGAAGTAATATGGATATAATACGTACAGGAAAGAAAATACGTAGAAATCAATGTAGTTAAGTGGCAAAATACAGTAAATAAAGAAATAGTATAAGGTCATAATGGTAAAATCACCTTAAAAATGGCAACAGCTTTTATAATATAAATAGTAGTCACATACAAGATATTTGGATAGTTATTAGTAGTCAGCAATTCATAAGATATTAAGATATAGACACATACAAAATGAACAGAATATGAAGAATTAACTGAGAATTTTGAACCTAAAAAACGGATCCTGCTAACTGATTTGAAACATCTATTAATCTTGCTCTCTTGCTAAATTCATCAAACATTAGGTGGATAGAGTTCGATCTGCAATAAAGCAAAACAAAAGATGAGCCAAATAATAGCAAAAAAAATTAAGGAGAGAAGAAGAGAAATTGGATTAAGAATAGAACTTTTTAATATTATCTGAACTCCATTCATCAAGCGGCTGGTGTGCATCTGCAATAAAATTATTAAACAACCTCCATTAGTAAAATTAGTTGATAAAATTTTGATAAAAATGAGAGAAGAACAGCTAAAAAGAGAAAGGTTGCTTAAAAATTTGTATTATTGGTAGTTGTGTCTACTGTTATGTATTCACTCAGAACAAATAACATACTATTAATGAAAGCTAAAAAGAAAATTAAAAGTTCACTCAGAACTTCCATCAAACAGTTAGGATACAAAAATAAAAATATACAATATTGATTAAATCATTCTAAAAAATTTATCGAAAATACAATACATATACAAAGAACACCGAATCAACTCCGTCTTTGTAACATATATGAACATATGAATAAAACCCATCAAATAAGCAGAAAAATAATAAAAAAAATAACACAAACATCCTCCTTTAACCTTGTACTACCTTCATCTTTAATAATAATTTAAGAACACAAAACTCGGTTACAATTCAGAATGCATAAAATATTTTTCGAAATAATGCAGTACTATATCATAATTTCGATCAAACACTTGGACTACAAAAGAAATTAGGCAAATGCACAACCAAATATCACACCTGGACTGCAAAAGAAATTAGGCAAATGCAAAAAATAAAATACATACCTTCATCTTTCTCAATAAATAAACTATAATAATATATCAAAATCATATCAATAGTTATCTCAAAGAATCAAATAACAGTATATTGTTAATCAAAGAGACATGAAGATAATCCCAAAATACGAAACTAAATTCATTCACCAAGTAAATTACCATATCTATGTACAATCGTTAATCCATAAAACAAACATATAATCAATAACCCATGAAACAAATACAAAAAAAAAAGGATTGAAATACCTCAAATCGAAACAGTTCAAGTTGTCAAGATGATGTTCGATTCCTAAGTTTTAACCTAAAAACCTTCAAATCAGTAGTAGCACATCATCAAATCAATCTACGCCGTCGAACCTACGATGAAAAAAAATGAATGAGAATAAGAAACATAAATATAGATCAACATTCATCAAAGTCTATGATACCTAATTAATCAAATGAAAATAATTAATGGAAAGATAGAAAGATAAAGATGCAGTAGAATAGAAATTGAGTATGTTACAGGGAAAGAGGATAATGAACTGGAATTCAAAATTGAAAAGAAGAATGGAGGAGAAGTGTGTTGGAGAAGCTTTACCTCGGGATTGAGACTCTGTTTTGTTGATATACGTTGTAAATAATGTTGGAAGAGGAAGTAATATGGATATAATACGTACAGGAAAGAAAATACGTAGAAATCAATGTAGTTAAGTGGCAAAATACAGTAAATAAAGAAATAGTATAAGGTCATAATGGTAAAATCACCTTAAAAATGGCAACAGCTTTTATAATATAAATAGAAGTGTCGCAGAATGCTCCGGGAAGTAAATACAATTTCGTTGTTTTTTGTTAAATGGTCTGCTAATATGACTGTCCATAACTTAGCTAGGAAGTCATATTCTTTTCTTGTTCCTATTGGTGTTAAGAATGTAACGAGATTTGAGTTAGCAAGTTAATAAAATCATATTTCCGTCAAAAAAATACTACAATATTGCTAAAAGTACTGCAAACATTTTTACGATTTAGTATATAACTGATTTCACAACACATTGATTTTGAAACAATGACATAAATATCCCATTTTTTAATAAAACTGACGAGAATAACACAAATCACGGATGGTGACCATAAATACCCTTTTATTACGCATTTGGGAGAGGGGTAATAAATTTTATACATATTACGCATTTGGAAGAGGGGTAATAGACCTGTCAGGGAAGCCTATTACGCATTTGGAAAATGGGTAACCCCTATTATCCATTCTCCAAATGCGTAATAGAAGAAAAATCTATACTAGTTACCCCAATATCAAATGTGTAACCCTATTACTCTCATATGAAATGCGTAATAGACGAATATTTATGACCATCATCGATGTTTTGGGATATTCTTGTTATGTGATATAGGTTTTTGGGGTATTCTTGGCCAAAGTCCATTGATTTTTTGAGAAAACATTGATTACTAAGGGCCCAAACTGTGAACAAAAGTCATTTGAGTAATTAAAAGCAAACTAGTTTCTAACTAGGGCTGTAATTCGAGTCGAGCCGGGCGAGTTCGAGCCGAGCTTTAAATCGAGCCGAGCTTTTTCTGACGAATCGAGCCGAGCTCATTTATTAAACGAGCCGAAAATCCCCGCCGAACTCGACTCGTTTGTTACACGAGTCGAGTCGAGCTACTCGCGAGCCCTCACGAGTCGAGGCGAGTTACTGTTATACGAGTCGGGTCGAGTTCTATTAAACGAGCCGAGCCTAACAAGCTGTTAAACGAGCCGAGCCTAACGAGCTGTTAAACGAGCCTAACGAGTTTCTATTAAGATCTCCAACGAAATTAATTTTTTATTTTTTCAAAATTTGGGAATATCATTTAATTAGATATATCTTGACATCCGTACGGTTGGATCGTCGAAAAATATTTTTAAAAGAATAGAAACAATAATCTGGGACGAAGCACTAGTTACGAGTACAAGACAATATAGTAGTGTTCTATTAAGATCTCCAACCAAATTAATTTTTTATTTTTTCAAAATTTGGGAATATCATTTAATTAGATATATCTTGACATCCGTACGGTTGGATCGTCGAAAAATATTTTTAAAAGAATAGAAACAATAATCTGGGACGAAGCACTACTTACGAGTACAAGACAATATAGTAGTGTTCTATTAAGATCTCCAACCAAATTAATTTTTTATTTTTTCAAAATTTGGGAATATCATTTAATTAGAAATATCTTGACATCAGTACGGTTGGATCGTCGAAAAATATTTTTAAAATAATAGAAACAATAATCTGGGACGAAACACTAGTTACGAGTACAAGACAATATAGTAGTGTTCTATTAAGATCTCCAACCAAATTAATTTTTTATTTTTTCAAAATTTGGGAATATCATTTAATTAGATATATCTTGACATCCGTACGGTTGGATCGTCGAAAAATATTTTTAAAAGAATATAAACAATAATCTGGGACGAAGCACTAGTTACGAGTACAAGACAATATAGTAGTGTTCTATTAAGATCTCCAACCAAATTAATCTTTTATTTTTTGAAAATTTGGGAATATCATTTAATTAGAGATATATCTTGACATCCGTACGGTTGGATCGTCCAGAAATATTTTTAAAAAAAATAGAAACAATATTTTGAAAAACAACAAAAAAAATTGTAAACGAGCTCGAGCCGGGTCAAGTTCGAGTCGAGCCGGGTCGAGTTCGAGTTTTCGAGCCGGGTTTCATTCGAGCTCGGCACATACCCGGACCGGCTCGTTTATATAAACGAGCCTAAAATCGCTGCCGAGCTCGACTCGTTTACGAGCTCGAGTCGAGCCGGGTTCACTTAAACGAGTTCGAGCCGGGTAGGCTCGCGAGCCACCCGACTCGAATTACAGCCTTATTTCTAACAAATTGATTCAAAACAGGACGCTGCAATTTTGTACAAAAATAGATTCATATTGGTTCGGATATGTTCCACATTGATCTCTTTATAGAGAAATCCAACTATTTGTACGTAGTAATTTTGTAAATTTTTGAGTAAGAAACACAGTAGTATCTTTATTTCGAAACAAAATACTCACATGAGTGAAAGATTTGTCACTTGAGAAATTTATGAGTAATAAACACAGTACAAACACAGTAGTAACTTTATTTCGAAACAAAATACTCGAGTGAAAGATTTGTCACTTCAGAAATTTATGAGTAAGAAACACATGCACATATAGATTTTAGACACATGAAATATTTAGAGGGGGTGAAACACTGAAAACACAAACAATGCGCTCCCTGGGAAAAGCTTTACAGCAAACCACAGAGATGGACCACAATACGCATTCACTCGCATATTTTGAACGTCCAACCTTGTTATCTAATAACGAGGTCAAACCTTGAAAATTTTATCACATTATAAAAGTTCAACAGTTACCAATCATCTCTTCAGGACACAGAACTGGAACCAGAGCTATGTAAAACTATTTTTGCAGAATAAATATAAATATAAAAAGATAATACGCAAGAGACTCACATGCTGCTATGTAATCCAAAAAAGGGAAAAAAAATCACTTCCAAAGGACGCTACAACTTGGAAGCAGAGATGCAAATGTACAAGAAAATGGGATGGAGATACGTAAACTATACAGACTACAGAGAGTAACTGGTATGTCTCATATCAACGCGTCACAATATGGATGTTACACCTGGTGATCTATCTTCACCAAAGTCTGACACGGAATCATTTGTTACATTTGTTTGCGGCGACCACTGATCTGGAACCATGAGAAAATAAGCAGCCATAGCTTTTCTGAACCTTTTCTTGTATTGCTTGGGAGAAATAACAGTTGGAGATGCATTCTTCGGTCCACCAAGGATGCCTGAAGCCTTCACCCATGTTTCTAGGTGTTTATCCCATGTATATTGCCTCATGAAATCAATAATACCAAGCACTAGCTCATGATTTTCCTCATCTAGGCCAACCAGTAGGGAATAATCCATCACATCAATAGACTGCAGTAAGAGCTTGAATGAATTAGACTGGAAAACAAGCATTCACCAAACAGTAAAAAGGTAAGACCCTGTCAACTATATCAGCAGCTATATCATCATCCACGACATCTTGGTGATTACTGTAGCTAGTTGACTACTGTAACAGCAGAGTAGTCGTAGTTGGTGGGTTAAGTAGCACACCATTTCAGTCAATAAATAGAGGCAATGCCTCATTGTAATATTAAGAGAGAAGTATGAATATAATTCATATCTATAAACTTCTACCCAACTGATCTTCCTCTTCTATCTCTATAATTTCCGTATATTCACATATTCCAACATGGTATCAGAGCGGTCGATCCTAAAAATGGGTATAGATAGGTCTTTCATCCGAAGATGGGATTTCGATTGAGGGGACGTGTTAAATATAACTAAGTCCACCGAGGTTGGCCACCAACCAAGGTTGGCCACCTGTATATACAGATGTACACACAGTTCACTACCATAAATGACAAAGCAACAGAAGTAGTGTATATACAGATGTACACAGAGTTCACTGCCACAAATGACAAAGCAGCAGAAGTAGTAGTATGTATACAAATACATACACACAGTTCACTGCTATATCTTGCATTTCATTCTTGTAAAAGAAGCAGAAGGACCAGTTCATGGACGATCTTAAGGGATGCAGTCTACCAAATACGGTTCCAGTTGCTTATAATTCAAGGGATGTTGCAGATTCCTCCTGTGTTCAGACATAGGCTTGTTAATACTGAGTGATCACAAAGTCGAATCTCAGTTTCTTCAAAATAATCAGTTTGAGGACTGATTGGTGGTCATCCACCGTTGTGCTGAAAAGCAGCACTTTCTATTATTTGACATAGTCTAAAAAGTATCGCGTGGTCGCAAAGTCGAGTCCCGATATTCCCAACATTCTCAATTACATATTCCCAAGATAGGTGAATCCCAAGATGGGCAATCTCAAGATGGATCTTTAACTCCAAGATGAGTAAATCTCAAGATAGGTCAATCCTAAGATGGGTCTTCAATTCCTAGAGATGGGTCAAGTTGAATACCTAGATTACACTCAAGAGCTCCTAGTGTTCCACTCTTCAATCCCAATATAGGTATTTCATCTTGGGATTTCGAGTGAGGGGGCGTGTCAAATATATCAGCAGCTATATCATCATCCATGACATCTTGGTGATTACTGTACTGTAACAGCAGAGTAGTCGTAGTTGGTGGGTTAAGTAGCACACCATTTCAGTCCATAAATAGAGGCATTGCCTCATTGTAATATTAAGAGCAGAGTAGTCGTAGTTGGTGGGTTAAGTAGCACACCATTTCAGTCCATAAATAGAGGCATTGCCTCATTGTAATATTAAGAGAGAAGTATGAATATAATTCATATCTATAAACTTCTACCCAACTGATCTTCCTCTTCTATCTCTATAATTTCCGCATATTCACAGATTCCAACAGACCCCAAAAGTTCTATTCTTGATATAGAAACTGTCCTTGTTAGATTCCTTACAACCGCACCTCCATCTTTCAAGGGCAGGGAAATAGCAATACTTACACAAGGGCAAATGGGAGCTAAAGCCCCCACTTAACTTCTAGTTGGTAACATTGTATCTATTATACGCACTCTTCAATTTGCCTCAAGTGCCCGGAAGACCCGTCCTCGACACTCATCAGGCATGGGTATGGACACTTGCACATAATTTAGGCCAAAAAACATGTAAAATTTCAAAATGTTGCCGAGTCCGACACTTGGACACATCCATGTTGGACACTTCCAACAGAGTCCAGGTAATAAAAGCTTAAGCTAGTTGTAATAATACTTTGGGTTTGATCATTCATACAAGACACAACTTTTTCAATTGTTGAAAAATGTTTCTCTTTTATCCTTATGAAGGAATATTTAGTTTCCGTTTCTATAATATATATTAGACATATCAATTTAATTTCCTTCTATCCATCTATTTATTACTTTTTGTTTACATTACTTTCCGTACTATCTACAAATTTATACTCCGGTAGTCCGTTGTGTTATTAAAAAATCAAATGGATCATATTAAATCTAAGAAATTAAGACTGAAAATTTTAGCTCGCAATGGCAGGGATTTCTGCATGCCTAATGGGTTGGGGAGGGGGGGTAGACCCCAGGCATAAAATCCACAAAATCCACACTATATGTTATCAGAAGTGGCTAAATATAATGTATATAGAACATAATAACTGAATGAGATCTTACAGCTAGAAATGCAGTATCATTCCAGACAGCTCTCTCCAGTAACCGCTTAGCCTTGTTTCCCACAAAGATTGGAGACGTCGGCATCGCCTCAATCAGGTTCTGATCAAGCAGAACTTTATTACTCCCACTTGAATCAGGATTATAACGTGAACGAGAAGATCCTTTGAGGTCATATAATCGTGTGATATTGCGCCTGAACAGAAGATTCTCCATAACCAATACATCTATCCGCGACTCTTTTCCTCCTTTTAGATGTTTCAGAGTCACCTTCAAGACATACAAAACAATAGAAACAATCAAATTACAATATAAGATAACCAGTAAGTTTTAGTCTACACGTAGAGACTCAAGAAGATAGAAAAGAATGAAAACAACAGAACTTGTAGAACAACGTCAAACCATTTTCAAACAACTCCCGCATATTCCACGGTAGACCTCGTAAAGTTATAATTCCCTATATTCTACGTGATAAGCACAACGGTGACAATATTGCCCGACGTGTTTCTTTTGGTTCATCAATATACTTGACATTTCATGATCACATAAATTTATAATGAATGAGATAATGCAACGTATATACTTACAATGAGTTTAAATAAATAACTTTATACTTGTTCATTAACTTATATACATCAAGGATATACATGACTAGGATACTGAAAATTTCTAACAATATCACAAACAATATCATTAATGTTAGCCAGGGTAGATTAGCATTGGGGATGGTCATCGCTGACTTCAGAGTACAGAATAACATATTTAGATATCAATGTACTAGACTACTAGTTATCAATAGGTATATCTCAAAGCTTCTGATAAATTTTAATAAGAATAGAGCCTAAGACTACATTTTTGGTGTGGACCGGAAAATGCATAGATAATAAGCTGAGGCACTACAACTCAGCTAAACAAATATCACATGGGTTGTTGAGGTCTCATAGTCTCAGATAAATAAAACTTCTATAAATGTTAATGGAAATAGAGATGCCAACTTAGCAGCACTGACTATAGAATTATTAATTAAAGACTCCCTATGTCTCACATCTTCAATTCATTTTAACCAACATGATGATATGGGAAAAGTAGGCTGAAACTAAACCTTGCGTATTCACTTGATGTAGATTTGAATTTTTAATGTAAAAAGTATCAGACAAAATCATTGCTGATATCAAATACATGTAATTTAAAGTTGTAATGTCCATAGTTCATAGTTGTCTAGGGGGAAAAAAGCTGAAAAGCATCCCACCCGCCTTAGTTTTTAAGGGTTAGGCGATGCCTAGGTATGAATATATTTATTCTATTTTATTATAACATATAAATATATGTATATATAAAAACCAATATATAGCTAAACATATAATCCGTCTAATGGTCGCCTAACCGACTAGGCGCTGCACTAGCACCTAGCATCGCCTTTACGCCTTGACAAGTATGGTAATATCACAATTGCTAAAGCATTACATTTTTAAGTCATTTACTAAATATGATATTACTGTGTCAGCTATATTTCCACAATTACACAATAAATTATTACTAAGTACTGAATAAAAAAATTCAACTGTAATGATGTAAAGATTAAGCATAACTAAGTCACCATGAAACATTTCATATAATCTAATGACTTAAAAAATACTATAGTTAACACCTTTACTAATTACTATAGTAAGATTCAGTGAAGTATTTAACTATAAATTCATTAGATAATGATGATAATACTGTGTAATTATTTCATAATTACATTTAAAGTTTTAATATCATAATATACACTCCAATATAAAGACATACAATTTTCAAAAAACATGGCTCAGATTTATAAAGCATAATTCTTAAATTCTAAAGAAAAAAAACTGTAACGAAAATATTGTTAATACCATTATTTCTGAAGACCAATGAGAAAAGCAGGGATAATTTTTTTCCCAGGTTAACAATTTTATCTTATATATCGCACAATGCTTTAATTCTACCTTACTGTCATTAAGACAATTTGCTATGGGCGTCTACAATTTGAATCTGGATAAGTTAATAAATACATGTATAGAGTGTAAATATTACTATAACAGTAAAAAAAATAACACAATCCATGTAATTCACGTATATACTACAAATATAAATGAGATTCTACACAACCCACGGGAAAATAAGAGTTAGTGATTCTATTGAATAGCATCCTAGGTCTGGGTATAGACATGTTCAAGAGTATGTACTTCCAAATATGTGCAATAGAATGGCAAAATAGGTTAGGAACTTTTTAAAGGATATGATCAGAGTCATGACATTAAATATGATGAGGCAAAACAGCAATAACTCGGAGCTTACTATGGTATCACTTCAGAGCCTGAGAATGTTGTAGATCTCAGTTCTCAGCCATATTAAAATTCTCATAACATTCTGTATATAATGAATGGCTAGTTAAAACAAATAAAAATATTGATACCTGATAAATGCCCAGTATCTTTGCAAGGCAGGTAGGGCTATGTGAAGTGATTGATTCAGATAAATACTTAAAATATTCAGGAGCAAAGTCGATGAAAGACTCCAGCTCTGTCTTGGTAACTTGTTTAATTATAAACCTGTCATCCAAGGTTTTTGCAAAGAAGACATTGCTCTTGCCACCCTGCGCTCCCCACTTCTTACAACGGCTAAGAGACCGAATATAATCTAATTCGTTGCAACAGATCTTCCGCAAAGCCTTAAATCTCCTTGCACAATAACAAGTTACAGTATACTTTACCTTCCCGAGTGGACCTTCATCTGTAAAAGAAACCTTAGCATGCATATTGTTGTTGTATGAGAGTGAGTCCAACCCTGAGGAAGCTTGAGAACTGGACATGGATAAGAAGCTCTCATCAGCAGAAGCAAGAGTTTTCAAGGGTTCGGAGGTTGTGCCATTAAAGGAATTGAGTGACAGTAGATTCACCGAGTCTAAGAGAGGCAAAGATAACGAAGATTCCAGACCATCATTCAATCTTTCGGACTCATCGGGCACTTGGATGTGGTATTCCGGTGAGACGAGCGCATATGATATGATACTAGTGGGTTCATCATCATAAACTGGAACGACAATATCGTTAATACCAGCAGGCAATAGCACTCTCGCACCACCTTGACGTACAAACTCCAAAAATGACAATATATAAGTAGGATTATATTCACATATTGTACGACTCTTTTGTGTATATACTGAAGAATCTAACTGGAAAGCCTGATAGATATTTAGAAATGGGATCTCTACCCAACTACTGGGTTTATTTACTGCCTCAGCAAGAAATGACAAGCCCAGGGAACAAGCTGCCTTCACTTCCCTGGAATGCTCTTTCGGTGATATACTTTCTGAATGACTCTCACCAGACCATGCAGCATCCAACGTGTCTGATAAACTTCCCATTGACGGAAACCGTCCATCAGGGACAGTCATTCCTATATTTCCAACAGGTACTAAACTATCATGTTTACCGGCTATCTTTAAGTTTGAACACTGAAAATCCTTGGCCTCCGTATTACGATTCTTATCTTCAGTAACCGTAGCTCCTTTGTGAATCCCAGCAGAATGGTTGATACGATTAGATTGTCCTAATTGGTTAACCGCTATATCGGACCTCACATTTTTTAGAGAAGAATCAGAGCAGCTGACATCTGAACTAGCCATAGATAATTCAGCAGGCTTCTCGACAGACTTGTTTAGTTTCTCCTTCGGGTTCGAGGCACAACTGCTGATATCTCTTTGCATACTGTTGTTCAGATTGGAAACATAAATCAAACGTTGATCCCATACATAAGCATGGAAAATCAACTGTTTCCGTAATCTATTGATTTCAAGAATGTCTATATTCGGTTTTCCGACCATATTCTTCTTCAGCACTTTCCGAAGTGATTCCTGAAAATATTCGTAAGAAACTAAATTAAACATCAAAGAGCTGCAACATTCCATTTCTTTGTGGTTGTGTGTGTACATGCAAGCAAACAATGCTGAAAGAACTTACATTTCTTCGTGGTTCCATATTAAGTACCTAAGCCAGAGAATTAATGTCTTGTTAAGATTATGAAATATTGGATTAAGATGTCCACTTCTGTATAGAATACTTAACCATGTGTATGAATTCTAGTTGTTACACAAAGCTCTCTTCAAAAGTTACTTCTATTACACATTTCACTGGTTGCTTTAAGATGAGTAGAGGTGGAATCTTAATGGGTACGGTGTTTCCATTACTGTAGAATTTTAGAGTTAAGAATTTTAAAGTCCCCATATAAAAACAAATGAAATGATGAAGCTTTACATTGAATTATCTACTTTAGTGGATTCTTTATGCCAAATTCTGTTGTATACATGCATGACAATGTAAAAACTAACCCGTGCGCTTCTCCTAGTTTAGCGAACAAAACATTACATGCTCCAGCATTGCATCAAGTGTTTATACCAAGACTCTTTAATATGCAAATTTATCCTTAAAAAAGGAAAAAATACAGAGGAATCAAATGGAAAGTACCTCAAATTCTGTTTTCTCCTCCTGCAATATCCTCTCCAGTTTGCCAATTTTATGCTTTAATTCAGATACCTTGTCAACAGGCTCAATTAATTTTTTCTTGGAGATCTGATGAAGAGCATTACACGCTTCAGCAAATAAGCAATCTGCTATGCTGTGAACCTAGAATTTATAAACCAGCCAAAGTGTAAGCAAAATACATGCTGAAGTCACCAACTAAATTGGGACATATATTCAAGTTTAGTTGCACCTCATCAGCTTCTTTTGATAACCACTCCTGATTATGATAATTGAATTCAAGAGTTGAAGGTGGAAGATGAACAGAATTTACATCGATAGAAGCATATCGAAAACAAGCTACCATTCTTCCAAAGCTGCAAACTTTTGGCTGATGAGAGGACGATACAATTATAAAATATAAACTAACACAGAAGAGCAGCAATAGAATTTTAACTTTGCATCCTATTCCAAAAATAGAGTTGGGTTGACTAATTTAACTCAATCTGTCAAAAAAGAAAGCAACGTCGTACCTGTATTAATAGCTAGTCATTGTCCTAAAAATTACAAATGTGTTAGGCCTAAGAAGTAGGCACCCAAGTGAAACAAGATCTTAGAAGACTGTTTGTGGTGGTTAGACTGATTCAATACGATTATCTGCATTCAGCCCGGAAAAAAAAAAAAAGGAAGACTGTGTCGGGGAAGAAGACAAATGAATGCAAAATGCATGAATCATTTTTTATGACAGAGTACATCTTCCCCAGATCTGTCATTTGTCAAATGTAACTTGGACTTCAGTCAATATTTTGCAAAAGTTTGAGCACGTACATAATAAATGTGGGGTGTTGGGGTCAAAAGGAGGATATAAGCACTATTATACTGAGTTTATAATGGGATCACACGGACCAGTCAAGGCTTCCTTTCCCACTTCTCCATACCTTGATTCTTATGCCTATTTTTCTTCTACCTCTAGCACAGTAACATACGTCAACTGGCAACAAAACTGTTACTTAAAAGGGTATGTGATCATCAACTGATTAGAATGAATTTCAGAGAGGAGGTAGGCAAGTGGACAATTACATTAGTTAGTATGCTGACTTTTGAAATTAGAATATACATAGTTATCCAGATTATGCCAACTCCGGTTAAGTGCTGTTGACTTCTCCACACAGCATCTCTTGTCCGTTTGGTATGTAGTCTGTTGCTAGATGTCTCCTTGCATCTAACATCTCAATTAACAAAATTTTTGGTTGCCCAGACTAATAACCTCAGTATAAATCACCTCTATCTAAAATATGTTTAGATTCTTTTCTCCCACAAAATACACTATGTACACATTGGATATTGCATCTTAAGTACTATAATTTTCTAAATTTTAAATATAAAGCATACCCGTAAAACCGCAGACAATCTCTGTGAAGTGAGTGCCCACAACTTGCAACCCGGCTTGCAGCTGCGTGGTTTGAAAAGCTGAGCTCTAAAAACTTTCCAAATGATAAACCCCATGCAGCCTCAGACATTAGTACTCTCCGGGTGGCTGGAGGAAACCCATTAATTCGAGGACATCGCAGGCATCTGTGCCACATCCAGATCTTGCCTTCTCGTTCTCCCTGCAAGAGAAACTCCGGAAGCTTCTTCACAGAGATTGTTAGGCTGCCTTGCCGATGTGTATAGCAATGCACGTGTGCTTCTGAAGGCATCTGACATGAGCGGCATTGGTAATTCTGTTTTGAAGGTATGATAGTCAATTTTCATCTCAAGTTGTACAAATAAGTAAATAGGCTTAGCAAATATTTGTGCATTGTATTGTGTGTATGGAGAGAGAGAGAGAGAGAGAGAGAGAGAGAGAGAGAGAGAGAGAGAGAGAGAGAGAGAGAGAGGGAGAGAGAGAGAGAGAGGGAGAGAGAGAGAGAGAGAGAGAGTGAGAGTACTTGATCGAACAGATGGTCTCGCAAAAACCGCCCCAATGGCCGATCACAATTTCCATAGTACTTAATCCGAAAGAGTTGTGCACGCTCACAGACAGTTCCTTTCCACACACAACGTGTTGATAAAGACACCAGGATGCTTTGATTGTCCGAAGGTGAGGGAGGAAAGTCTTCTTTTAGTGACTCTGCCTCGTCCTGATGATTTTCGGATGAGGAGAATCTCAGATCAATTAGATGTTTTGTAGGTACTACAGCACCATCACTACTACAAACGCCAGCACCGTGCAATATTGTTTCTGATTTACCAAAGCGATTGGAAAGTATATTATCTTCTGGCACAAAATCATTAGTGGTTGATGTTTTACTCTCCATAGATTCTTTGATACCCATCTTATCGTCCATAGAGGCATGATTAGCTGTAAGATTGGGTCTGAGCATATCCGAAGAGTTATGCTCTGGATGATACGAGCAAGCAGCTGAAGAAGAAACATCTATTGAGCTAGCAGCAAGTTCTGCATTTAGAGGTTGGGAGCTAGGGTGCTTGGAGTGGAAGGGCCTTGGCCCATCAACTTTGCATGAGGCAGTGTTGGAGGATGATGAGACATTAGATTGAAGGTTAATGTTAGGCTGACATGGTTCACTAAAGTTCTGATTGCCCTGAAGCCTGGGAGTTGCTGAATCAGTAAAACCAGGAACTGTTGAAATAGACCTGCCGATACTTGAAGGTTTATCAGGTAACGCAACTGCTATTGGAGCCTTTAAAGGAAGTTCTGGGAGAGAGGCACCTTCATCAGCAAGAAACGATGTCTCCACGGCCAAGTGATAAGCAGCAAATACCCCATATTGAACTACATATTTCACTTTCTTTAATTCATCACCGTTAGCACCCTTCAGCAGAATCTGGAATACAAATCATCGTAATTAGATTAATACAACCAACTAAACTGCATATACATGTACTCCTACCCAGAATATTTAAACTGTTGATGCTAGTTGCTCAAAATACTATATCTGCAAGACTACAGAGACTTTATGACACCCAAATTTGGTTTTCCTTCCATCAAACCCAGTCAAAATAAATTAAAGTTATAAAAACATATTCTGGTGTGTTCAGAACTTACAGTACAACCCAATGGCTTAGGGCAACCCTCAAAAAACATTAATGTTTTTGTTAGCTTCTTCCCACCTTGCCCAGCAGTGCCATGCACTTCCATAAACTTCTCCACATGAAACAAGTCACAATACCCTAACTTTTGTGATGTAAGATGATCGATTGATGGGACTATTTGTGCACCTGTGCAACGGGCTATACTTTCTAAAAGTGTTCTTTTAATGTTTAAAACAAGTGATATGCCTTTCGCGAGTAGGAAATCCTGTGCATGTCGAGAAACTGATTTCTCAACCAAAAGAACATTAGGGTGTTGAGCATCAATCTTTGCAACTGCCATCTTCAAGTGGACCATTTCCTGAAAACCATATAAAAACAAGAGTCTAAAAAACATAATAGTTTACATTGTGTAAAGTGCTCGATCTTTGTGGACGTGCAGAAAAATATTATCTACATCTCAAGAGGAAGATGTTGAAACCTGCTGCAATAAAGTATCGACGCTTGACAAGTGATTAGCAACCCTCTGATACTCCAAGGCACCACCAAGTATCAGAAATCGCGGTTTCTCTACTTTTGATGCCATTCTTTTGTTTGCCACATTTTTCTTACAAACAACCCCTTTAACCACCACACTAATGAACATAATATAATCTCGTCAGAAAACAAATATGATGACAGGGGTTGCATATCAAGACCATTAAAGTGTGAGAAGTTATATTTGTAAGTAGAGTCAGCAGATAGGAGATTCGCATTAATTTCTAACAAATAAATGCCTTTAGCTTAAATTGCAGGTGAATGCCTAAAAAAACTACTATTACTTTCATGTGAATGTGGACTTTAAGAATAGGATCTCTCGTGGGTCCTTAAAGCCAGGGTGAAAAAGAAATAAAATTAAGGCTTTTAGATATAGGACCTCAGTTTATACAAATTTGAGTGAAAAAAAGATACCCTCTTTAACATAATTACTTAATTTTTAAACCACTGGAAAGCTAATGTAACTATCAACGAATTTCATATCATCCCTTGCATACCTGAAAATATTATGCCCTTGCAAACTTTCCTAAGGCCAAAAACAATCTTTAATTAAATAATAAGCAAATTTTCATTAACAAAGGAATTACTCCTGTCCACATATGTAAGTCTGGTAGTTGAAAGCATTAAACGAAATTTTTAGTAAAACATTCTCTCCAGTATGCAATTACTCTGTCAGAAGTCCCCAAACCAAGCCTAAATAATATATACATACATACATATATATATATATATATATATATATATATATATATATATTTTTAAGAATTGATATATATATATATATATATATATATATATATCAATTCTTAAATCCATATAGCACAATCTTGATTACAGTTAAGCACCATCTGAATACTTTTGTGTAAAACCAAAAAAAATTATAAATAACATTGAGAAAACTTTATCTACATCAGTTGACAAGGTCCTTATTGAACTAAAAATAAATTGTAATGTTTAATCTTAAGCATGCATATAAGGTTTACCTCTCATCACGGCTCCCACAAGCTATGCATTTGATCTTGACATAACGACCAGGATCCATTCCACCGTCCTGGCTTTTATCTGGCTTCACAAGCGTGGCAGCTTCCCAGCACAAATATGTAACAATATCTAACCAACTTTCTTTACTATCATCCACTGGAAGATTCTCAACCTGCAACAACTGGGCTATCAAAGCCCTAAAATGCCCATCAACCACATTCTTCATGGCCTTCTTATGCAAGTCACTTGATCTATCCCTATTACGGAATTCCCCACTACCAAAGCTGTCTGAAGAGCGTAGGAACCCGTCTCCTGAATCATCCTCTGTGAAATCATCATAATCCTCGATCGGAAACCCTTCTTTTTCGTCATCTTCATCTTCTGGCTCTGGAGGGAGCCAAAGTACGCCGTTATTCTCAAAATCCACGGGTTCCGGACGTGTATCATCCGCCTCATGTAGAGGTATGTCTTCACTCACATTACAGTTATTTCCTTCTTCTTCTCCATTTTTCTTATTTAGTTCAAGGCCCTCCGTCTCTAAAGTATCTGGTAACTGTGTAGACATTATATGGTTTGTATCAATGCTTTCCCCATCAGTATGTTCATCTGAACCATAGATATGACCAATCTCCTCATATGGGATGCCACCATAATAGGCATTTGACTGCCCGATCTCAGAATGCAATTTATAAACACCATATTCGTCATCTTCATCATCGCTCCTGGCATCATAAATAAGAATGATATAGTTAATACGATCAAGGTGATCTATCTTCCTAAAAGATACTAGAAATGGAACGTAAAATAAAATGCATCAACTGGGTACCAAAGGTGGTCAAATGATAAGATTATTCATAGGTAGCCCAGTAAAGACATGCAGAATGAAAATGTTGTATATACTAGTTCTTACAGGAATACGGGATCTCCACTTCTGTATACTGGCTAAAAATATTCATAAATTTAGAAACTCTAGTTCAAAGTAATTCACTCAAGTAAAAACTTAACTTTTGCACCATAAATGTATCAATTTCGTTATGGGTTAAATATCAAAATAACAACTGTACAGTCACCAATCTATCAAGTCTGCCACCGATATACAGAGTCTCGAGTTCACCACTATATAATTAAGAAGTACACTCCGTTATATTTTTTCCAGGCGTGTTGAAACTCTCGTCTGTTATGTGTTACAAACTTGACCTGGCAGCAAATTGGCAGTACATGGCAACACAGTAAATTAAAAATTACAGATAAAAAACACATCATCATCTTCTACATTACTATACATGCATATTATCTCCTGAACAAGACATATCATATTCTGAAGCTGAGAAAGGAGACTAAGAAAACACAAACGAACCAGGCTAATATACTATCCAAATCAAGAAGAATCAACCTGTAAATATGATCATGATTTGTATACAAACAGATAAGGCGGATAAAGCATTCGAAGCATTTCCTGAATTGAATTTCTAACTTCATTAAGATTTTGCTTTGGATCTTGCGCGGAATTATTGACACCGTCTTAGATTACATTTAGATATTGAAGGCGGTCCTTATTTGGATATTCATCTTATTTTGTATGTACATATATAATATAGCGTACACTTAAAGAAGATGATGATGTGTTTAGTTCTTTTTTTTGTCACTGCCACGTCCATGTGATTGCCAACTCACTGTTCAATTAGAATGTTGCCACGTTGCTGACGGGATACTAAACACTTCTGTTAAATTTTACGGAGTATACTTATCAGTTACATAGGGGTGAACTTGAGAGACCCCAAATTTATCAGTGGAAGACTTGATAGATTGACCGTTGACAATTATAAAGTGGTCACTTCAATATTTAACCATTTTTGTTATTAATTAAACCTTTCCTACGGCCTCATAACTAACTAGAACCACAAGAAGAAATAAAAATAAAATGGCACACCCACATGTGATTTTCATCTTAAAGTTGACGGGGTTAATTAGAAGATAAATAGTCAGTTTACTTTACAAATCCTAAATATGAAAAAGTGCTGGTACAGCCACATAGCCATGAATGCATTTTCAATCATATTTAGTATTGGAAATTAACAAACATTCAAAAAACAGCTACCTGTTCATGCTAAAACCAATATCCTCCGTGTCAACGCAATCTGATTTTCCCAGACTGTCTGCTTGGTCTTGTGTACATGTTATTTGATCCAATCTAGCAGATGAGCGAGGACTCATACTAGATATACTTTGTACATGCTTGTATGGCCCTGTTGAGTACTGAGTTGAACCTACGCTGCTGGTGCTACTGTCACAGGTTTGGGTGCTGGCCAAACTTGCTGCCGAAGGTGATTTACTGAGACCCGGGCTGGTCGCAGACACGGCAGAACTGACAGGAGCACTCCGCTGCTCCCATTGCTTGAAGCAGTAATTACAAACCCTAAGCCTTTCCGATTCTTCTCCGCCAATCTTGTAATCATCAGGAGAGGCAGGCACTGTGTTTTCAGTACACTTGGCACAGAAAACTCGTCCACAGAGGCGACAATGATGCTTGCGATTAAATAGCGTAAACACGGAATCACATTCGTAGCAGACTCTACAACTCTGATCAGGCATCCAGAAATCCTTGGACACGTTTGAAGATTCGTTTTTCCGAGGAATCCATGATCTCATTGTGATTAGCTCACAGAGCTCCTAACTACCGCCAGGGATGCCCATAAGCAAATTTTCACTCTATTAAACCAACAACCGCAAAATCTACAACCAACCACACAAGTCCCTAACAATACAGCCGGGATAAAAATCCGTATTACCAACACCGAAGTTGACCAAAAAACCCGTATTCGGTCAACAAAAACTCAACTCAACACAAATGTGTCCCATCTAAGATCGCAACAACTGCAAAATTTTAAGTCATACTTAGTTCCACAAATCCTATACATACAAAAACAAACATATCTAATCCCGAAAATCGCAAACTATTGACGCAGTTAAAAACAATCAGAGAATTCATATCATAAAATCCTAACACTAACTAAAGTCCTCAATACATACACACAACACACACACACACATATATATAAACATGAAATGCAACCGAAACATAACAATGGATAATGATAACAACATAACATAAACCCTAACAACAATTAGATACAACATAAACATAAAAAACATGAAATTAAATTGAGAAAATGACGATAATAATATTGAAAATCTGGATTAAAATGATGAAACCTTTGAATAAGAGGAGCTAATTCGAATCTGAGATTGTGGCGTCGATTTGAGAGAGAGAGATACACATATAACCCTAAAAATGAATTAAACACACAGAGATTAAAGAAGATGAATTTTTTTGATAATAATTCATCATGTTTATGTTTATAAATATATATATAAGTAAATAAAAGAAAACCAAGAAAGAAATGATATGGATTGCAAGTTTGAATATATGCGTGTAAAATAGTCACGCAAATTATGTGAGGCGACGGACCAGCAGAGATAACAATAAAATTTAATTTAAATAATGTTTCATAATTGGTTAAGATGAAATAAATTATAATTTGGAAATTGAAGATATAAAGAGGGAAAGTGACGGCTGTGCACTAAAATATTGATATTTTTGCCAATTATTACCCCCCTCCCTCCCAATATTATGTTTTTGTGCATGTAATATACGAGGTGCTTTGTTTGCACTCTCTTTCGCCTATTTGTTACTACTTCTTTTTTCTAAAAGATTTGATTGCGAAAATAAATATGATTTGGATATTCTAAAATATTCTAATTACAAAAAGCTAAAGATGATCAAAGGAGCATGATTGTCCAATTTTAGTTTGATACGGATAGAGCTGTAGTTCGGGCCGAGTCGAGCCGGTTTGTTTATAAACGAGCCTATTTAAATGAGTTGAGCGAGCCGAAATAACACTTAAACGAGCTTAATTTTCTACCCGAACTCGGCTCGTTTCATTTCAAGAGCCGAGCCGAGCCGGCTCGTTTAATTAAACGAGCCGGAACCTCTACCTGAACTCGGCTCGTTTAGTTGTCGATCCAGCTTAAACGAGTTCGCGCGAGCTCGCTCGGCTCGAATTACAGCCCTGGATACGGAAAATGTTAGGTATATTGAATTGGTTTTTTAAAAAAAATGTCAAATGTAGCAATTTAATTGGTTATAATAATAATAGACCCCTGCATTCACACCAACCACTCAATCAAAATTTTTCACTATGTCATCTAATTTTTGCCACATCATTTAGGAACAATTTTTGGGTACCAATTTGGAATACCTAGCATTACTCTTTTGATATAAACACTAGGCATTTTTTCATGAAATAAATTTTACACATATAATTGTAAACGAGAAAATTGGACATGAGGTTGTACTCAGGGAAGAATCCTGAGATTAAAAAATTTTGTTCCTATAAAATAAGTGGCCCCGTAGGGGGCAATTTTGTAAATACAAATTTTTTTATAATAATTTACATATGGGTTTTATGTACCTGAGGTTAACCTCAGGATTTTACCTGAGGTTAAAACAATTTTCATACAAATTTAAGAATAATTATGTAAATTATTGAAAAAAAATTGATATTAACAAAAATGCCCCTACGAGACCCTTACTATATAGTACAAATAACATTAGGAGAGATCCCTGAATCTCATACCCATTTTTCTCTTTACATGTATACTCTTAAATTTATATTGAAAATTTTTTAACCTATGGAGAATCCTGAGAACAATCTCAGACACATCAATTCTTTAGTTATATTCATACTTCAAGATTCCCTCAAAAAAAATATTCATGCTTGAAGATCTTTACATCGTTGATTATGGTTATCAATTTCACCGTAATTATCTGCTAAATTATAGAGAATATTTACACCGGCGACAATTCACTCTCGATTTTTCATAAAATGAAAATATATTTTTTTTTTCATTTTCTTTTTCTAAAATTCGATACACTTTTCCTTAAAGAGAAACCGCGCATATTTTATGTTATTAGTTACAATATTTTTTGGAAAAACAACATGATCCACTGCAAAGACTTATTTGCATTTTGCAACCCTTTGATTTTCGCTTATTGCACTTTGGGTAAGGTTCTTTTAAAACATTTACTTTGTAACCCCAAACTTTGAATCCCACTACAGATTAAACCCCTTTGATGAATTTTCGTCAAATTTGACGATTAACGTTTATTGTCAAAGGGTAAAACAGACTTTTTAATCAGAAATGAAGAACATTCAAGATGTCCAGTTTTCCGGTACTGACGACGGCGACGAAAAAATTTCCAGCGAGCTCCATTCTTCCCCCAAATACGCAGAAAAGAGCTCAATAACACAACCAGGGACAGGGTCTTAACCACAACACAGTTTATCAACATTAACATCGATCAAAATGACCCAAATCACTTACACTCGCTATTTTTCGGTGAGCTTGAATTGTAACTCCGGCATAATATTGATTTTACGAAATACTAAACCAAATCACGAGTTCTATACGTCAAAACAAAGCTCATAGCACCTGTAAACTACCCATGGTGACCATCTAAATGAACGTTTACTCAACAAGACAAAACGAACGAAAATAAATTTTGAAAAATTCTTTAGCTCGTTTTACACTAAATCCAGAAAAATTAAGCAATTAAATAGGTCAATCAACTCCATGTGATCAGATAAAGCTCAAGGAAGCATCAATTTCATCAAACATTCAACGATTTAAAAATTCCCAAATTTGCTTCAAGAACCCTAAATAGTAAAAGGTCTGTTTTACCCTTTGACAATAAACATTAACGATCAAATTTGACGGAAATTCATCAAAGGGGTTTAATTTATAACGGGATTCAAAGTCTGGGGTTGCAAAGTGAATGTTTTAAAAGAACCTTACCCAAAGTGTAATAAGCGGAAAAGCAAAGGGTTGCAAAATGCAAATAAGTCCTGCAAATATTATGGGGGTGTTTGGGGGAACTTTTTTCCATAATAAATTAACTTATTTTTAGACAAAGTTAGAGATTCCTAACTTTCCAACTTATTTTTTAACATATTTTTACAACTTTTTGAATCTCAAATATACGTTAAATACTTGTATAAAAAAAATTATCAAAATATAAAATTTTTACCCAAAAATAAGTTCATAAATCCTGAAAATAGGCTGAGCCAAACAGGCTATGTTTATGTCGTTGACCTGTAAAGCTGTAACACGGGATAAGCATAAGCTCCTGGTCTAGAGCTATGAGCTGTATGTGTGCGTTACTGCGAACATTACTCCCTCTGTCTCTTAAAACATTTCCTGTTTACTAAATCGGGACTATCAAAATACTCTTCCCCTTTCTATTTTAAGCCATAAACAATAATATTCAATACCCACTACTCCACCCACTACTCCTTAAAAACAATATTCAATACCCACTACTTCACCCACTACTCCTTAAAAACAATATTCAATATCCACTACTCCTTAAAAAATAATATTCAATACCCATTATCCACCCACTACTCTTTAAAAACTATATTCAATACTCACTACTCCACCCACTACTCCTTAAAAACAATATTCAATACCCACTACTTCTTAAAAACAATATTCAATACCCACTACTCCATAAAAAAACAATATTCATTACCAATTGTCTTAAAACCCGTGTTTTTAGTCAAACGGGAAAAGAATAAAGAGACGGAGGGAGTATAACATAGGAGTATATTCAAAGGAGGTGAAAGAAGCTGGATGACTAGGCAATTCTCGTCACTTTCTTAGGACAAGTGTGATGTTTACATAAACATTTGTTAACTCACGCTGCCCTGTTATCATTTTACTACAGTTCATATACAACTCACCACACTCGGTTTGTTTAGATTTAACAAAGATTTTAACACTCGACAACAACATATGTAATGATTTTCATACAGGGAAAAAGAAATTCTCAGTTTGAAATCTTAATATTATTCAACTTCTATGTTGTTGTAAATGAATCGATATACTCGCGAACGGTTCGGTGTTCGATTTGAAAAAAACTCAACTTGGGTTTGGTTCTTTAAACAAACGAGTCGATCTTGAACATGATTTTAAAGAACGGTTTATAAACGAGCTGAACTTGATTACGGTTAAATTTGACTCGTTAGCTCGCAAATAAATTCAATTAATATGATGTGAACATAATTCGTGAACATTTTCGTGAATAAACTCGATACGGTATACAAGTTCATTAGCAATTCATAAACAAATTCAATAAATAATCTTGTATATATTATACATGTTTAATTATTAGAATATACTCAAAACTCTTATTTATTGTACAACATTAATTAAAATATCTTGTATGATATGCTAGATATTGTAATTATTATTTGATTCCAATTAATTGTTTCTAATAATAGTAATCTATTACTATATATTATACTTCAACACAAGGGCAAAGTTTGCAATTTTAATGCCTGTGAAGTTACAATTTTACCCTTATAATTTTAAAAATTACAAAAATGCCATTATTTAATGAATATATATAAAATAGTGAAATTATGTTGATGTTTGGATTCGAACCACTGACCTTCTTCACTCAAACTCATGTCATAACCAACTGTGCTACACTTAATTTTAAGATTTGTTTAAAAATCCTATAAGATAAACCACATATTCTCTTCTTGTCTCTTCCTCTTTTATTTTTATTTTTAACTTAATAAAATATTGATTTATATTATTTAAAAAATATTGGATAGATAAAATAACAAAAAATATTCTAATCAATTGAGTATACTCTACAATTCTCTTTTGCCATTTTAGATAAATGATATAAAAATAAAATTTTAGATTATGCATAGTGTAACCGAGTAAAAAAAAGATTTATTTACATGCGTCTTCGTGTAAATTTTAAATTCTTGAAATAAAAAATAAGATTTGGTTTTAAGAAGTACGTAAATTTTAATTATCAAATCATACATAATTAATAATTGCATCACATTAGTTTTAGGTATATAAAAATTTAAATACATGAGTTATATTAGGGGGCTTTGGTCAACCAACTATTTATTTTTTCAACGATTTAAATATATGATAGGTCTAAAAACATAAATATTTAAATATACACAAAAAAATAATTAAAATAATGTTAAAAAATGAGAACTCTAAAAAATATGATCTGTCGTATATATGTAAAAATAAAATAATTAACATTCAAATTAAATAAAAAATTATACGAATTTTTAAATCATAAATATTACAAAACTACAATAATTATTTACAATGATCAATTAGACTATAACTCGACTATAAATTATGGTACATATGAATTTTTATATAATACTAGCTTATAGCCCGTGCAAAGCACGGGTTACTTTTAAATATTTTTAAAATTATATAATTAAATATTTAATAAATGACATGTATTATTTCAAATAAATAATATAAAATCTTAATGAAAATTTTTTGTTGACGGGATTCGAATCTTTAGGAGAAGGATTTAAATATAGAATATTCCTTATTATTTTATAGTTGAATAGGACTCTTTGTATATATATTGCATGTAAATAATTTTAAAAAAATTGTTGAGTATTGAACACGGTAAAAGAATACAGAGGGGGGGGTGAATGGATTCTTGAACTTTTCTTGGATTGAGTCTGTGTAGCAGATAAGTGCCTGTGTGTGCAGAAATTAAGGTGCGGATAAATAAACAACACAAGACACAATATCACTTTAATCTAATGTATATTAGATAAAGGTTGCTACAATCTGTGAATACAAATGGTAGTATTCTCAGCTTCGTTTTTCTCAGAGAGATATAGCTTACAGTGTATGAAAAACTTGACTCACAAAAGTTACTAAGTTATGAAGTGAGGCTGTGTCCTTATAGAACATGGATACAGCCTGCTTACTACAAATAAGGTAGCTAAAACACATTACTTTCTAGTCTGTCTATCCTTTTTGAGTAAGTGTCCAAACGGTTACAGATTTGACTTTGCAAAGCCTGTTTGGATCCACTTCTTTAGCTCCTTGTCTCTTCTATATCTCTCCAAGCTTCCTTGTAGGCTTTCCAGAGCACGTTACAGGTTGTGGTCCATAAAGTGCATTGGCTTGTTGCAGGTTTCTGACTTGTACAATTTCTTCAGTATTTTGTCTCCAAGAATGTATTCGAGAAGTGACTAAGTAAGTGATTCGAGAACTGGAATTGACTTGATCGATAACTCTGAGTTCTCGAATACTGTTACAGTGACATATCGAACCACTTCTCGAATAGCTCTTTTCCATCAGGATTCCTTGAGTTGTCGAATAGAGCATTTGACTTATCGAATCCTCGAGTTGTCGAATAGCTTTCTGAGTCTTTGAGATATCGAATGGAACTTTGACTTGTTGACTCTTTGAGACCTCGAATACCATCTTGACTTGTTGACTTCTTGAGTTCTCGAATAGAGTAGTAGACATATCGAATCCCTGAGATATCGAATGAGATATCGAACAGTGTATTCAGAGATATCGAATAGTGTCTTGAGATATCGAATCTCTGACTTCTCGAATGCTGGACTTCTCGAATAGACAAATATACTTCTCGAATTGGTACTTAGGCAAATTCTTCATTTCTTCAAATCCCAACTGTGATTATTTGGCAGTCTTTAACTCCTTGCTTGAGGCATGAACCATGGAACTTCTTTCAAGCATTATTCTAGACTCTATTTGTACAGTTACACAACTAGGATTTGATGCCTATTACAAGTACAATACAAACAAAAACTCTACAACTAGAGGTTCCCTCAGTTAAGAGGTCATGTAAGTAATGCAAAGCATTACAAACAATTAGGCTTGTTATTAGATGTATACAGGCATGCCTCTGTAACTAACAATCTCCCCCAAATTGTGAGTGAGACCCTTAGTCACAATTTCATGTCTGATAACAAGCCTAACATACATTAAAGATAAAAGTTTTAAAAGTACAGGTATGTGATTTGATTGAACACATAAATGAAATTACAAGATAAATACTTCTTACAGTATGGTGAGGTACTAGCCGTTTTCTTTTGATTGCATCTCCATTGCCTTGGCTTGTAGATCATCATATGCTTTCTGTTTCCTTTCTTTCTCCTTTCTTGCAATCTCATCTACTGCTCTCATGATTTCTGTCATAGCATCCAATTCTTCAATCATAATAGAGTTTTTGAAATCTTCAAGCACTGGCTTCAGAATGTTGGCAGGATAGTGACTGAGTAGGTTCATTCTTATATTGACATTGTCTCCATTTCTCCTCCTATACTTCACCACATAGGGATCAAACTGAACTCTACACAATCCCTTTGCCCTTAGCTTTTCTGCTTCAATCTCCAGTCTATCAATTTCTTTCTCCCTTTCTAACCATTTCTCATAGCAGCCCTTCCTTATCTTCTCAGCATATTCTTTCTTCATTTTCACAAAGTCAATCAATTCCAGCTTCCATACTTTCTCCACCTTGTCCTTAGAATCCAGCAATGCAATGATTCTTTCTATCTCATACAATTTACCCCAATGTTGACAACCCCCTTGTTTGAATTTCATTTCTTTCCCATCAGTGTACTTGATTACAAGGTGGTCATCCACAATTGCAGCATAGCATATCTTTTGAGCTCTTAGAAATAGCAGTTGCTCTTCATCAAAGTCTTCATCAAGTGGCTGGAGCTTCAATCCTGGAATGATTGTTAGGGCTCTAGATTTGGATAGCTTCACTCTCCTTGCAGCATGTTTAAATTTTTTTTCTCTTGACATGGTTGCTTGGCAGAAATCTTTGACCTTGGTTGGTAGACCATAGTAGTATTCCATTAGCAGATTGCTTTCTGAAACATACACATGGTTTCTTGACTTGAATCTTCTTCTTTTCTTGAGATGGTAAGACAGTTGCAGAAGCCATAGATGTAGATTTTGCTAGGTCACTACTAACAGTATTCACCCTAGACTTAGAGTCTTGTGTTGTGGTGAGATTACTGCTAGCATTGCCTAAGGCTTGCTGTCTTCCACTCTTTCTCACATATGTTTTACCCTGGTCATCATCATTCTTTTCATCCTTGTCCCCCTTTTTCTTCTTATCTTCATCACCCTTATCTCTCCTGTGATGTCTTCTCCTCCCATCACCTTTGTCTTCAGAATCATCATCCTTATTTCTCCTAGGTTGAGCCATCTCTGGAATTTCACCAGTTGCAATATAGGTTCTGAGGATATGCAGTGCCTCAATTTCTTCAGCATTTCTGGCTCCAACCTTCTTCTGTAATTGATCAATGATAGCAATGATCAGTCTGTGATTTCTGGAGGTGAGATCATGAGGAATGACCAATTGCTTGATATCTTCAATTCTGGTACCAGACTGATAAATAATTGTCCATGGCTTCTTGATCACTTCTGGTAGCCTTGTAGGTTGACCATTCCTCAAATCATCAAACAGACTCTTGCTGTTCTCATTTTTCTTCTCAATGATCTCAAGTATGGCATCTATCTCTGAGTGCTTTAGGTCTTGTAGAGTCTGGTATGTTAGATGCCATATCTTTAGTTTGGAAACCATCACTATCTCCTTGACCCATATATTGTTGACTTTCTTGGGGATGACAGTGATGTAGTCTATCTGCTTCTTCACCTCCCTCAGATAAAACTGAGTGTCACCAACTTGTTCCCTTATGGCTTTCAGAAACTCCAAGAAGGCTTTATCATGATAGTCATTGGAGTTAGCAACTTCTTGTAGCTTGGCCTCAGTAACAACTTTGACTTCTACAGGCTTGGCACTCTCAGATATAGAGATTGGAGGTTTGTCAGATGGCATACTCCCTGCAAGCACTGTGGTAGTTATGGATTGCTTTTGTCCTCCAGGAGTAGTGATGTGCACAGTTGGTAAGGTGACAACTGGCAAGATAGATGGAGGCTCATCTACTTTGGCTTTTCCCTTGCCAGGCACATTTGCTAGAGACTTAGAAGCCCTTTGTTGACCACCCTCTTTGATTATTATGCCTTTCTCTCCCTTTGTCTCCCCCTTTGAATTTGAGTTCCTAGCCTTCTTCTCCCCCTTAGGCTTGTTGTCAGGCACAGAGGCTGTAGAAATGTCCTTTGGGAGTGAAGATTCATCAGGTAGAGGGAGACCCATATGCTTCATCATTGCAGCTAACATGGATTGTTGATGCAGAAGGACATCAGCTGTGGTGGATGCTTGAGTGTCCAACTGATCATTTAGCAATGCAACCTTTTCTGTGAGATGAGCATTGGTCTTGGTGAGAGTAGCTACCTCCTGCTCAAGAGTGTTGACCTTAGTGAATAACTCATTGGCCTTGAAGCCAGATAAAGATTGATCCTGCAGCCTCTTCACTTCATATTTAGACAATTCATGCACAGGGACATCAGTCACTAGTCTATCTCCATAAAGATTTTTGAACATTATCCTCAGCATGGCATTGGCATCTGTAGTCTGGTCAGATAGATTCTGAAATTTATGCCCCAGACCTGTGACAGCATCTTTTAGCACAGCCAGCCCATTGTCCACCTGAGTGCAGGTAGAGTTGCAGTGTTTGATGTCCTTGAACACACTGTCCAATTGGGGAAATTTAGCATCAAAGGCCCTCTTGACTTCTGCTACTGAAGTGGCTGTCTTATCACACACCCTGTTGACTTCAGTTTTGACTCCCTTGCCAAGATAGTGTGCAGCCTTGAGGAAACCCTTGTAGGAGTCATTTACAGCTTCATACACTTCACCAGGTGACAGGGATTTTGTATTGGAGCCTAGTGAAGTGATGTATTCCTCCCTGAGATACTGAAGTGCTTCATCGAGAGTAATATCATATTTTCCTTGCAACCAGGCATCTATGTTGCCATCTCTCTCAGCATCATCAATGATCTTTGACTTCTGCACTTCCACATCATCCCTATGGCATAACAGAATAGCCTCATAGTCTGGATTGGGCATGTCTGCAGTGAGAAGGTGCTGAGCAATCTTTGTGAACTCAGGAATCTGATCCACAATTAAGCTTTGAAGTGCTTCAACCGTCAACTGTTGTGGAACAGACCCTGATCCTGAAGCACTGTCATGTTGCACAGGCTTCAGCCATGTTGACATGAAGTCAGAGCTAGAGCTAGGCAAGCTAGTCTCCTCAGTTACAGATGCAACTTCTGTAACCGGATGGATTGACTCTACTACTGGTGTCACCACAGAAGTGGGATGAATTACACCAGCAGTTGACACAGGCACAGAGTCTCTAGTAAAAACTAGGGGAACCTCTGTGTTTGTGATGGTGTCATTAGGATATGCCTCAGCATGCATTCCCTCACCATCTAAATGTGGGTTCTGAGTGGTGAACAAAGTGTCATGCACTAAGTCACTTGAAATTATTGGCTCATCAAGCAAAAAGGATTCTTGATGATCAATACCTTGCATCTCAGTTGTCTGAGTTGCAGGTTCCAAAGAAATTTCAGAGTTAGATTCTGGAAGAGAAGTGTGTTTTAGAGTAGATTTTGGCAACTCCCCCTGAGAGATAGAGGAAGTTTCAAAAGTGATGTGCTCTCCACTCAGTGTTGTGCCAGCCTTATCACTCCCATGTGCTGACTCTATATAAGAGGGTGCATTGGGGAGAATGCTTGATTCTATAGGTGCACCCTGTTGAGAGGATACACCTAGTGAGCTGTGTGCCCCTGATCTTACAACTTCAGCCATTTGTGTGACTGAAGAGGTGGTCTTAGTTTTCTTCTTCTTTGTTCTGTGTAAGGGTGACTCAGGTTCCTCACTTCCTAGACCTAATTCAACAGCTAATGCTGCGTCAGACAAGATATTTAAAGGTGCAGACATTACTTCCTTTCTCTTCTTTTTACTAACATCACCCTTTTGAGAGGATGATGCAGTTGGCTCAGTAGGAGGTAGAGTGTTTGGTTGAGAGGGTTGGTTAGCAGGCCCTGGGTTAGCATTTTGTTCTACTTGCTTGGGCTGTGCTAACTTAGATTTTGCATCAAATGTTGGCATGTTGTGGGGGTAAGTCCTAAACAAACTCTCCATATGGGGAGTTATGTTCAGTCTTACATCCACATCATTCCTAGTTTCCAAGTTACCAAAAATGAGTTTGGTCATGGACTTAGGATAGCCTATTTTATTTTTATCAATCCCAGGCAATTCAATCAATGAAGCATTTTTATAATTAAGTACAGATTGAATGAAGCGAGGGAAGAAAATATCAGTACCTCTCTTGGTTGTGTTCTTACCAAGTCTCCCATATAATTCTTGAAGTATGATTTGGCCAACATCTATCTTCTTTCCATAGGCCAAAGCATATCCAATTTGCTGCACAGGTGCAATGATTTGATCAAAGCTTGATTTCCTGGCAGTGAAGACTTGGAGAAGAGTTGCAAACACATAGCTCCACTCCTTTCTCAGATTCTTTCTGTTTAGCTTTCCAAGGTTAATCCCATCTGAGTAGTTTATGAACTCAAAGAATTCCTCCAACTCTGCGTTAGTGGCCATTCTGTCAAATGACTCTTGTTGTAGTCCTAGTGCTTGGTTCATGTCTGCAGTAGTGATAGTGATTTCCTTATCTTGAACCTTGCAGTAGATGACATAGGAAGTGATTGCGTTTTCCAGGGCTACAACCTCCACAATAGCAGTACTCCAGAATTGTTCCAGAATATCGAGATACAGAGTTGGGTTGGCAGAGAGTGCATCCTTGATATATGACTCAGCCATCCATTTCACAAAGCACTTGAAATTTGCATTGGGTGCTTCAACATCACTGGTGAGAGCGATGAAGTTGGTGTTGAACTTTACTGTTGCCATTTGTGTAGAAGAGAGAAAAGAAATTGAAGGTTGAAGAAGAAATTTGGCTTTTCGTAGCTAGGGTTTCAGGGGTTTAGAGAGTGTAGATGCTTGAGAAATCGAATGAAATGAATCGAATAGATGTGAGATTGTATAAGTATGAAGTACTTGAATTGTCGATTAGCAGTTGTATCGACAAGTCAGGCATTCGAGAAGTAGAAAACAACTATTCGAGAAGTCAAGAATGGCTTAATCGATAACTCAAGCAGATAGAAACTCACAGCTGGCAGTTATCTAACTTAGAAATAATTCTAAATTAAATAAAATGTGTTTTTATGAGTGAATTAAATTTTTAGATAAAAATCCAAAATCGGTTAAAATTCAGCGAGAATTCAGCCTTTTCAAATGATTCGAGAACTCAAATATAGTGTTCGAGAACTCAATCATTCGAGAACTCAGTTACTATATTCGAGAAGTCTAGAATTCCTCTATTCGATATCTCAGAAAGACTCTATTCGAGAACTCAAGAGTACTCTAATGAGACTTATTAGAGATGTCGAATAGTGAATCATTCGAGAAGTCTGACTTATCGAACTATACCCATCACTCATAAAAATTTGATTTTCACTATCTTGTAAAAATTTACCAGACATATTCATTGAAAAATATCCTAGCAAATCAAATAGTGATTTTCTCAAAATTTCATAGAAATTTTAAGTTAATAAAAATATGATTTTCAACATATGCAACAGATTTGAAATATTTATAAATCATATTTCAGCCAACACTTACTTCAAAAATATTGAGGATTTAGATAAAGTAAGTGTTTACTGCTGCAACAATCTAGATGATGTATTCACTTAGCCAGAATCTGAAGAATTCAGCATTCCAATCTCACTTACCAACCTTGTGAAGGTGGCTTCATCTAATGGCTTAGTGAATATATCAGCTAGTTGTTTATCTGTAGAGACATAATGCAACTCAATGGTTCCATTAGTTGCATGTTCTCTTATGAAATGATATCTGATGTCAATGTGCTTTGTTCTAGAATGATTGACAGGATTGGCAACTGTAGAGATTGCACTTGTGTTGTCACACATGATTGGAATTCTTTCCAACACAAGTCCATAATCTCTAAGTTGATTTCTAATCCAAAGCACTTGAGCACAGCAACTTCCAACAGCTATGTATTCAGCCTCAGCTGTAGAAGTTGACACAGATTGTTGCTTCTTGCTATACCAAGAAACTAACCTTTGTCCAAGAAACTGGCAGCTTCCTGAGGTGCTTTTCCTATCCACTCTGCATCCAGCATAATCAGCATCAGAGTAGCCAACCAGATTGAACCCTGTGTCCTTAGGGTACCATAATCCCAAGTTAGGAGTGCCCTTCAGATATCTAAAGATCCTTTTTATTGCAATCAAATGTGATTCCTTTGGATTTGATTGAAACCTTGTATGCAATTCTTTCCACAGAATAGCCAAGAAAAATTCCTTCAAATGCTTTTGCATCAAACTTTCCAACATATTCAGAATTGTCCTTAAGTACAAAGCATTTGCTTCCAAAAGTATGAATATACTTCAGTGTAGGCTTCTTTCCAGTCATCAAGTTGTAAGGAGTCTTTCCAGTGTTTTTGTTGATGAGGGTTCTGTTCTGAATATAGCATGCAGTGCTCACAGCCTCAGCCCAAAAACATGTGGGCATTTTTGCATCAAGTAACATTGTTCTAGCAGCCTCAATTAGAGTTCTATTCTTTCTCTCAACAACTCCATTTTGTTGTGGAGTCCTTGGAGCTGAGAATTGCTGAGAAATGCCATTCTCTTTGCAGAATGCTTCAAGTGTGGCATTTCTGAACTCTGTTCCATTATCACTCCTCAATGCAATCACACTTGCATCGTTTGCCTTTGCTTCCTTGTCAACTTTCATTATATGCTCAATGATTACTTGTGGAGCCTCATCTTTTGATGCCAGAAATTCTACCCATGTATACCTTGAAAAATCATCAACCATTACCAGGGCATACTTCTTTCTTCCAAGTGACATTATGTTAACAGGCCCAAACAAATCCATATGGATAAGTTGTAGTGGCTTGGTTACAGATGTCACTGTCTTTGACTTGTGACTTGATATCTTCATTTTTCCTTTTTGACAAGCCTCACACACTCCTTCTTGGCAGAATTCAAGTGTGGGCATGCCTCTCACTAACTCTCTTTTGACTAGAGAATTAATGGCCTTAAAGTTCAGGTGTGATAGTTTCTTGTGCCACAGCCAACAATCTTCATTTGATGCTTTTGAGTAAAAGCAACAAATTTTGTCCTTGTTTGCAGAGTCCATATTGGCTACAAACAGGCTTCCCTTCCTTACTCCAGATAGAGCAAAATCACCAGTCTTCTTGTGGGTGATCAAACATTCATCTTTGTCAAAATTCACTTTGAATCCTCTATCAGTAAACTGACCAACACTTAACAGATTATGCTTGAGCCCCTTGACTAGTGCTACATCTTCAATGATGACATTTCCAACTTTCAGCTTGCCATATCCCAATGTGTTACCCATGCTGTCATCTCCAAAAGCAACCATTGGGCCAGCCTTTTCCTCATACTGTGATAGCAGGGCCATATCACCAGTCATATGATTTGAGCATCCACTGTCCAAAATCCACATGACCTTCTTCTCACTTTCTTTGCCCTGCAAACACAAAGGTATTACTTTTCCTTTGGTACCCAAACAAGTTTGGGTCCATGTGACTTAGAGACAGTTTTATCATAAACAACATGCTTGTTAACTTTCTTAGTGTCAGTCTTCTTGTCACTGTTGGAAGTCTTAGAACCTGAGGTTTCAGACTTAGGTGACAAAGGTACCTTCCTAGCTTTAGGAGGACTTGAAGACTTTGACCTTGTGTAGTGTGTGTGAGAATTGTGACTGATACAACCATCAATGAACTGTCTTCTTAAATTAAAACAACTAGTCATAACATTCATATTGCATGGCATACAGTCAAATTTATCACAGAAGGGTGCATCTCTATGTCTTAGAGGCACAGAACAATCATAGAAAGGTTTAGACACACTACCAACAGGTTTCTTGCATGCATGAGTTAGATGGTTGGTACTGAAACAGTTCTGACAAGTTTTCCTAGGGGCATTAGGCATATAAGCATAGTTGTTATCCTTGTTAATCCCTAACTTGCCATTTCTGTTCTGTTTCTTTTTAGTCACTTCCTTTTCTGATTCACTCTTCCCAGCTGATACAAACTTAACAAACTTCTTAGGTCTTGGCCTATCAACTACTGGCTTCTTGGTCTTTGACTTGGCACTCTCACCCTTAAAGGATGCTTGCTGTTCACTAGATTGTGCCTCATCCTCATCATTCAACATTTGCTTGATGAGTAAGGCATCCTCATCAATTTCAAATGTTGATTCCTTAAAAATTGGGTTTTCAGTTTTTCTCAAAATGTGAGGCACTTTCTCATGAACAGCTGTGTCCTCTTCGATGACAGCATAGCTTTTCCTTTGTTTGAGAGAGTCATAGTCAAGTCCAATAGCTGCTTTAGGTTTAGCTTCAATTTTCTCACAGTAGGATTGCACTAAACCAGATGATTTCTTGAAAGTTTTAAGTTTGAATTCATTCTCAGCTAATTCATCCCTAAGAGCCTTCTCTACTTGACTAGCACATAGAACCTTGTTCTCCGAATATTCAACTTCTTTCTTAAGGTTTTCTACTTGCATAGCAGTTAGCTCAAGTTCCTCATTCTTTTTGGTTAATACTTCATTTCTAGTAGACAGTTTAGCAATCTCCTCATTAGCAGCAGTCATACTAGTATGAATATTAAACATTTCAACAGATAATTGTTCAATCATGGATTTGTATTCAGAAACAGACATGTCTATAGTAGTGAGAGATGGTACCTGAGAATCAGATGAAGATGAGTCATCCTTGGAGTTGGCCATCAAGGCATAATTGCAAAATTCTTGTTCCTCTTCATCACTCTCAGAATCATCCCAACACTTCCCTTCAGCTATGTAGGCCTTACCATGTGTCTGCTTTTTCAGAAGGGCCTCATACTTAGCTTCTAGCTCAAGATAATCTCTATCCTTCTTTTTAGGCTTCTTGCATTCACTGGCAAAATGCCCTAGGTCATTGCATCTATAACACCTTACAGATGACCTATCCACATAACCGGTTTTGAACTTATTTCTGTTTGGTTTCACAGGTGCCTTGTTCTTGTTGGCTGAATGGTTTTGAGTTTTGGGTTTGAAGGGTTGATTTCTTTTAAATCTGATGTTTGGAAATTTTCTGGCCATGAAAGCATATGAAGTATTTTCCATCCCATCAAGTTCTTCCAGAGTGTAAAACTCCTCTTCTTCTTCCTCCTTTTCCTCAACAGGTTCACTCACCCCAGCTTCAGTTTCTTCATCATCTGCCACCTCCTCTATCCTTAGTTGGCTTGTAGATGCTTCTAGGTCCAGGATGGATTTGTTGACAATCAAGGCACATGATGTGTTTATCATCCTACCTTGGTTTGCTTGGATAGCCCTCTTCTGAAGCAACTCAAGTTCATGAGTCTTTAGGACTCCATAGAGTACATCATAGGTGACTTTGTTCAAATCTCTCTCTCTTAGGGAAATGACTCTTTGCTCCAGATGATTTGGTGAAGACAACAGAAATTTCATATTTAACTCCTTGGTGCTGTAAACCTTTCCATTCATCTGCAACTCAGTAACTAGCTTGTGAAACCTTTCAAACATCTCAGTGATGCTTTCCTTGGGCTGTGCCATGAAAGCTTCATACTGTGTGACCAGTATCTGTTTCCTGTTTTCTTTAACCTCATCAGTCCCTTCACACAACACCTCAATGTGATCCCACATCTCTTTAGCAGATGTGCATGATGCAATGTTTGCAAACATTGACATATCCATGGAATCAATGATGAGCAACATGAGGTGGCTGTCAAGAGCAACCTTCTCCCTTTCTGACTCTGTCCACTTTGATGGATCCTTGGCCTCATAAGCTCTAGGGATTGTTATGGTTCCAACAGTCTTCTCTGGTATCTCTTGTTGTGGAACAAAAGGACCATTCTTGAGAATCTAAGGATACAAGGGATGAGAGGCTTTGATGAACAACATCATCTTTATCTTCCAGAGGTTGAAGTTTTCTTTATCAAACTTAGGGACCTTCACCGTTCCTGTAGTCTTTGGTGTATTCGAACTCATGATCGTTTCTCTATTTTTGAATAAACAACCCGCTCTGATACCACTTGTTGAGTATTGAACACGGTAAAAGAATACAGAGGGGGGGGGTGAATGGATTCTTGAACTTTTCTTGGATTGAGTCTGTGTAGCAGATAAGTGCCTGTGTGTGCAGAAATTAAGGTGCGGATAAATAAACAACACAAGACACAATATCACTTTAATCTAATGTATATTAGATAAAGGTTGCTACAATCTGTGAATACAAATAGTAGTATTCTCAGCTTCGTTTTTCTCAGAGAGATATAGCTTACAGTGTATGAAAAACTTGACTCACAAAAGTTACTAAGTTATGAAGTGAGGCTGTGTCCTTATAGAACATGGATACAGCCTGCTTACTACAAATAAGGTAGCTAAAACACATTACTTTCTAGTCTGTCTATCCTTTTTGAGTAAGTGTCCAAACGGTTACAGATTTGACTTTGCAAAGCCTGTTTGGATCCACTTCTTTAGCTCCTTGTCTCTTCTATATCTCTCCAAGCTTCCTTGTAGGCTTTCCAGAGCACGTTACAGGTTGTGGTCCATAAAGTGCATTGGCTTGTTGCAGGTTTCTGACTTGTACAATTTCTTCAGTATTTTGTCTCCAAGAATGTATTCGAGAAGTGACTAAGTAAGTGATTCGAGAACTGGAATTGACTTGATCGATAACTCTGAGTTCTCGAATACTGTTATAGTGACATATCGAACCACTTCTCGAATAGCTCTTTTCCATCAGGATTCCTTGAGTTGTCGAATAGAGCATTTGACTTATCGAATCCTCGAGTTGTCGAATAGCTTTCTGAGTCTTTGAGATATCGAATGGAACTTTGACTTGTTGACTCTTTGAGACCTCGAATACCATCTTGACTTGTTGACTTCTTGAGTTCTCGAATAGAGTAGTAGACATATCGAATCCCTGAGATATCGAATGAGATATCGAACAGTGTATTCAGAGATATCGAATAGTGTCTTGAGATATCGAATCTCTGACTTCTCGAATGCTGGACTTCTCGAATAGACAAATATACTTCTCGAATTGGTACTTAGGCAAATTCTTCATTTCTTCAAATCCCAACTGTGATTATTTGGCAGTCTTTAACTCCTTGCTTGAGGCATGAACCATGGAACTTCTTTCAAGCATTATTCTAGACTCTATTTGTACAGTTACACAACTAGGATTTGATGCCTATTACAAGTACAATACAAACAGAAACTCTACAACTAGAGGTTCCCTCAGTTAAGAGGTCATGTAAGTAATGCAAAGCATTACAAACAATTAGGCTTGTTATTAGATGTATACAGGCATGCCTCTGTAACTAACAAAAATCATTCCAAGTTTTTTTTTCTTCGAAAAAGAATTCCAAGTTATATAGTTTTAATGCACGTAATGTTGATTTTTTATACTCGGATTTTAATTTGTAGTTGAAATTGTAATTAATGTCAGTAAGAAAATTATCAACGTTTTCTTAATTTCCGTTTGATTTTCAACCTTTTATCAGTTTATGTAGTAATACATATCTTATCTCTTAGAGCTAGTGATAGAGGTTGAATTGGTAGCTATTGAGGAAAGTACGTTATGTTTTGTTTTTTTTATTTTTTTATTATTTAATTCTTTTTTAATAGTGGGACAACCAAAAAAAAAGGATAACAAAAAAGAGGGAATAACCAACTACAAATTATACCCCTTTTTGTTTATTATAATATAGTATATAAGCCTAATTATTCTAAAAAACAATAATTTTACCATTTTTTAATTTAAAATTTCAAGTAGAAACACACAAAACACGGGCCAAAAGTATAAAATAAAAAATAATAAAAAATGGATTGTTCTTGCCATGCACGTGATTCGTGAAACATATCTACAATACAACACACACATGACATATCCATTCACAAACCATAGACGCTAATGTATATATATCTTCATATATTTTGGTACGATAATTGTATAACACCGCCATACGTTATGTTTTGTTTTTTTATTTGTTTATTATTTAATTCTTTTTTAATAGTGGGATAACCAAAAAAAAGGATAACCAAAAAGAGGGGATAACCAACTACAAATTATACCCCATTTTGCTTATTATAATATAGTATAGATGACAAATTCATCAATATAATATATAATGGTTAAGTTATAACAAGATCAGTATACGATAAAATCAAAAAATTTGATTTTAGATTTCATATACATGCACATGTCATTAAGGTCATTTAATCATATTTAACATCGACTGAATATTTAGAGAATTTTAAAATTGAATGAAAAAATAATTCAAAAAATAATTTAATTTTTTTTATGCAAAATTAAAAAATAACTATTAAAACATTGAATAAATTGAAATATCATTGATTATCATTTTTTTTTTGCCAAGAAAATATAACAGTTCTCATTAATTAGAACAAAACACATCCGGGACAGAACCCCAACTCACAATTAGTTTGTTTCCTGGTCGTTTAACAAACAGAATTTAAACATTATTGAAGCTAAAAATGAAATTAAAGACGTACCAATCAATCCAGATTGCAGTGACATCCTGAATATAATAGTATCACTGTTGACCTTAACACACAAGAACCATTTGTAGCCCAATGTTCAGAAGCCCCAATTGCATAAACCGAGGTTGGAGAAACTGCACCCCAGTTATCTACTTGTCGGGTACCAACTATAGACATACCATATATAAGTGAAATCCCCGAAGGATGAACGATCTTCTATTGTGAAAAGGTGAGGTCTTGCAATAATCACCACCGCCCCAGCCTCGAATCGACATTTCCAGATCTCCCAAGACACCAATTGAATCATTATCAAAATACCAAAATAACAAAACAAAACATCCAAAACATACTGAACCATACGATACACAAACCACTGCAAAAGTAGAGACATAAAACATCCAAAAAAAAAGGATACAAGAATCAAAAATCTCACCCAAATATGAAGATTATTGAAAATTATTAAAGGGAAAAACAAAAAGAAAATAAGAGAAAGGAGAAAATGGGACTTCTGCGATGGCCATGGTTATTTAGATTGAGTGTATGTACGTAAGAAGTAGAGGGGAGAGAAGGCGGCGGGTAAGGAAAGAAATGGGAGGGAGAGAGGGTCGACTCTCATTAGGTTAAAATCTCAAAATACTCATCGATTATCATATTTTTAATTACAAAATTATTTGAATATATATACAATTTTGGAAAATAATTAGTTCAATGCCCGTGCCTTGCACGGGCTTTTACGCTAGTAGTAGTAATAAGAGTAATAATAATAATAATAATAATAATAATAATAATAATAATAAGAACAACAACAATAATAATAAGGGTTTTTTCAAGTTGCAAAACTTTTTTTCAACCCATTTGCAACCGATTTTCACCTACGGTACCAGCGTTGCAACCTCATTTGCAACTTCAGCTAATATTTTTGAAAAAAAATTCAAAAAATTAAAATTTTTTAAATATCTCTAATAATAATTATATTATATCTTATATTCACTATGCCCAACATATTAAAAATAAATAATTATATTGTGAGAATAAAAAAAATATTGCTAATATTTAAAAAATAATAAATTATGAATATTAAAAATAATCTTAAATTAATATTATTATAAATATTAAAAGGAATCCATATATTGGACGGATTATGAATTTGTAATAATAATAATAATAAAAACAACTCCCCAAGCTTGCAATTAGTTTAACTAGTATATATTTATCAAAATATGTTATCAAATTAAATATAACATTATTTTAAGTGCTAAATTTTTATATTAAATATTAGTGATGTATAAATTTATTTATGCTACTTAAATATATAAAAAAAGTAATAATATATCTTTATGATTGTGTAAAATTAAAAATTAGAATAACTTGTTATACTTACAAATATTTTAATATTAGATTTTCATATACAAAAATATCAAACAAGTTTATGAGTTGGTCAGTGAGTTCGTGAGCATAAGTTTGCGACCAATATTTAAAATTTATTCCTGAACACAAATTCGTGAACAAGGTTGATGAGTTGTTCGATGTAAAAGTTTGTGAGCAAGTTCATGACACATGTTCATGAGTTGTTTGTGAACAATATTTTTTCTTAATCAACCAAGCCCAAACATATTTTTTGACTCAATTCAAATTTAAATTTGAGTTTGAAATTTTTTTAACAAACAATAAATGAACATTTTTTTAAAAAAAAATTCGTCTCAACTTTACTCATTTACACCCTCGACAAAAAAAAATATGACACCCTAAGTATAGCTATTCATCGAAATAAAATTAAATTCAGACGTAGCTTTCAAGGGTCAAGTCCTGTATTAATGCATATTTATAAACATTCAAATCTAGAAACATGGCTTTCAAGAGGAAGTCCAACAATATCCTAAATGTAATAAAATATAGTATCCTAATAATTTAAGTCATGATTTTTGTGTATCAATTGAATTCAATTCCAACAATATTCCTTATACTTATGCCTTACAAAATTTATTTGAATTAGAATTCGAGGGAAGAGAAAAAAGAGAGGAAAGAGAAGTGTAGAAAAGGAGAGAAGTTAATTTTTTATTGTTAAAAATGATTTAGGACAAGTATAAAGGTGCCATAAATAAAGAGCATGAGAGCAAGTCCAACAATATCCTACATTATGCCCTATAAATATTATAAAAATTATTGTCCTAGTGATTTAAGACATTATTTTTATGTATCAATTCCAACAATATGCCTTATCCTTGTGCCTTATTATTAAAATAATAATATATTTGATAAAAGAAGGGAAGAAAAGGAGGAAAGTGGATTTTTTTATTGATAAAAAATGAAATAAGGCATGATTAGTGGTGTCCTAAAAATAGGGCATGAGATGAATGTCTTAGTGTTTTAAGACACCACTAAGACATTGTTGGAGCATATTTTTTCCCAAATGCCCTAAATTTTAGCTAAGGACATCAATTTAGGACATTGTTAAACTTGCTCTGAGATGGATGTCCTAGTGCTTTAAGGCACCACTAGGACATTGTTGGAATACAAAAAGTGATTAAATATCCTAAATATTAATTTAGGACAACATTTAGGACATTGTTAGACTTGCTCTAATTTTTCATCTTTTGTTGTTGATGTATGTTTTTGCTGTCTATTTTCATTCTGTTTCACCTGTTGTATTTTGCTTTAAACATGTTTTTACCTCCCGACAGTAAAAGAAAATTACTACCGTAATTGGAAAAAAATATGAAAAGGACAAAAAAAACAACAATATTAACTTTAGGAGAAGTGAGAACTAGGGTTTTGTACGTACTTCACATTCCAACTGATGTCTGATTTATACAGCTATTATATACATCTTAACGGTTCATACATAAATTAATGAGCATATAGGCCATAAATTTACATAAATTAATGAGCATATAGGCCATAAATTGTGTATTTTCTCCACGGCCTTCGTTCTGGTATCATTCAGTCATGGTAGTGGTTCACGGAACGTCAGTTATTCCCCATTTGCAATGAAAAACAAAGGGGTCCACGGAACGTCAGTTATTCCCCATTTGCAATAAAAAAAACAAAGTATATATACAGTGCAAACAAACATATGAAACTGTTCTGGAGCCACACATGTAAACCGTGATTAGGAGCGGAGTTTCGGGTAACATCGAAGTTTGGCGTAAAGACCATCAAGTGCGGCATACAAAGGCTCAGCAGCCTTTGGCCTGTCCACTGTGCCCAAAAGGATGTCAGTTGTGGTAAGATAAGGATCGCCATAGAACTGGAGATTTGCATCCAGCCTTGTGGCAACGATGTTCCCCTCAAGTGAGACACCAACAAATGCACCTAAGCCATTAAAGCTAACATAAGTTACCAATTGTTCTTTAAAATATTGATTAAAAGAGTATTTGTGCAAACTGTAACTAGTAAAGTGAATTCTTATGTGAACCAGGCCCAGCTTTTAGGCTCGTGTGAGTTTGCTTACCAACTTTATAACTTGCTATATCTTATCTATAAAATTGGAATAGTTACAGATCAAATGTAAAAGAAAAAATTTCCTATTAAAGACATACTAAAAGAAACACAAGTTTACAGAGCATTTCAATCACAGAAGTACTCCTGTGACAAGCAGCGTAAGACCACCCTATCCCACTGAAATGTTCAGGCATCCAGCAAAAGCAATCCCGAACCACCCCAAAGCACAAGGGAAAAAAGATAAGAAGAAACAAAAAAGATGCAGACAAGTGGTCATATGTGTTTTGTACAGATTGTTTAAATTTTAGAAGTAGCCCATTTCTCATTAGGTATTCCACAATTTGGACATGTTTGGTTTCCTTGTTTGGAAGCCCGCTGTCAAATGTCAATTGTGAGGAGATTATTTTTTATTTACTACAAGTTGTTAGGACTTTAGGGCAACTATGAGCTGTAAGCAATGCTGACATGACAGTCATAAGTTCTCGATGACATTTTCCTGTAATCTTCACCATGTCTTTGTTTCAGCAAATTGTGTACAAAAAGGTGACCTGACTTGATCACACCACGTAATAGGAAAAAAAAAACTTAATATCCTGCATCGAGTCACAGATTTTCAACCTAGTTGCGACTAGCCAATTTAAACTGCTTCAAACACCAAATTCATAGTACTTCAAAGACTTTTCAAGCAAGACACACCACACCTTGCATTTCTTGTGTCAGATATTTAACCCAATAAGTTATTACCTACTCAATGCATCTAACAACAGCTTGTAGATATTTTCATAATTTCAAGTAAAAAAGGCAGATCATGTGACTACATGAATCCAAGACAAACATAAAAAAATAAAAAATAATACACACTCAGAAATCGAAAGCAATAACTGATAATACTCTAAAAAATTGCTGGATGAGCACAAATATCGTCTGGAATACATACCTTTACTACAACTGTAAGTATAGCACATGCCAGACCCTCTATCACCAGCTCGAAGATCAGCTTCCAGCACCCTCCCGACAGGGCCTGCCGCAACACTGCAACCAGCTCCAAGAGAAAAATGCACGCGACTACAAAATGTTTTCACCGCTTTGGAATCATGAAGAACAATTATGAAGTCCATGAGCTCACCCCCAACCTAAAATAACATGCAAAAGAAAAGACATCACATGGATATGGAGATAAAAGAAAAATCATTCAAACTTAAAAACGAAACCCTAATGTTTTAATTCATCTTGTAATGGTTCATATACACACAACAGAAGACCACAAAATTAATGTTTTTAAATAGACATTTTCAGACCAAGAGTTCATTCAGAAAATTATGAAGTCCACGATCTCATTCTTCCGACCTTGTGCTGTATGGTAGTAGTATAGCAGAAATCCAACAAATTCAAAAAGTGGGAACAATTTGAAAGAGAAAGGTCGGCTGGATGCACGCAATACCTGAGCACCCCATCCTAAACCAACAGATAGTATAGCAGATGGAGCAGACCATGATCCATCAGGCCTTCGAGCAATCACCAAGCCAGTACCAAGTTTATAAGCAAGTAGAACTCCAGCTTTAGCAACCGTTAAAATTGCCAAACCTTTGGCCCCTTTCAAAACTGCAGAGGGTATAGACTTCTCAGGGTTCAACCTAGCAACCTGTTTTAGGGCAAGACACAAGAATGGATTAAGAAAGTATTACTACACATATATATCCAACTACTCATCGGAGAAGACAAAATATGTATTTGACAACATATCAAAAATATGTATTTGACAATATATTACTACCTGAGTAGGAGTGTGATTATTACAGCTAACCAAAATTGAAAAGGCTGAACAAGAACAAAGGTTCAAAACTTTTAAAAGAATTATGTAGTATATACATTTCCTGCAAGTTGCAAGAAATGACAAGCAACAGTTTTGCTAATTGTGCTGAACACAGGAACGAGCAAGTGCATGCACCTGCCTGTGTTGTGCGTTTGAAGGGAGAGGCAGAGACATACCAACTATTAAAATGCAAAGTTATACTCCACGAGTTCTGTTATAGTCTCGTAAGGATATATTCATTCATGTCATGCAAACCTCTAATTTGAATTATTTGGCGACACTTCAATTAGAATATGCAAGTACCTGGCTGTAATTCCTCAATGTACTTGTAGACTTGTATATTTCATGCTCCATGGACAAACCAACTGGAAGGTTTAACCATCCTCTCGTGCAAGTCCAATCCACAACATCATGCTTAGCAGTCTGTGCAGCATTGCTAATGGTGTTGATCAGAACACCTTGCAACGGGTCTAGGCGATCATAGCAGCTATCACACACCCTTTGTGGATTCTTCTCTCTAAACTTAAGGGGTAGCAAGCACCTTCCTTTTGAACAAATCCTACAAAATATTCCTCCACAGAAGCGGCAATGATGCCTACCTCTAGTAAGGGCAGTGAATGGAGAACTACACTGCATGCAAACTGAAGAAGAACTATCAGGCAGCCATTCTGGCGGATCAGCTTCCAATACTTCTTTGTACGCAATATAGTTAGTGCCACTAGACTCGAGGAGAGGTGGAGCACTAGGAATGTATACTGAAGAGTGCAAAAAGGTCTCTCCATTCTTCTTAGATCCAAGAAATGAAACATTTGTAGTGGGTTGTTGCTGTTCTACACTGGCACTGGGATCCTTATTAGAGCCAGTCACAATTGCAACAATCCCACTCAACACATTTTTCAAATTCACTTCGGGTGTTCTTTGTTCCATATAATTAGAATAATCTTCACCAGAATCATATTCTTCATCAAGAAAGTCTTCAGGTTCACTAGGAAGGGGGTAATTAGGATCTTGTCGAAATGATCTGGACCCTGTAGAATACATATTTTGGGCTTCTGGCACATCCCAGACAGGATCATCATAGACATCATTCAAGTGAAATTTATTATTTTCATCTTCCAATTTGGAAAGTGGAGGATAAAAACCTCTTCCTTCTGGTGTTGTCATTAGTTATAAAACTGTACCAAGCTGATAAATATGAGGTGACACACTGCAGTTTAGACGAAAGATATATCACTCACGGAAAAAACAAGCAAGGAGAACTATTTTACTACTCGTAAAAGATGTGCAGAAAGGAAAATAAGATGTACTACACCAGAAAATAAGCAATTTAACCAAGATTAGCATGCCACACTTGCCAAGATGGGAAAGGTAATAAACAATAGGTAGTAATTTGCGATACAATGTTCGAATAAGGAGGATAAACTGATTAATATATAAAAAGTGATATAAAATAGTCGCTACTGCTTTATTTTTCCTTAAGAATATTACTCGATTACAATTTTCCAACCATGACACGTGTTCACATCCGTTCTCCTACATTTAAAGAACTACTCTGCCTAGTGCTCGACACATATAAGATCGGAAATGTCCTGGTCCTACGTTGCTTACCATTTGAGTTCACTTCAAGAACACGTTCTTCAATGTTTGCCAGCACCAACAGAAAGGTGCACCGAAAAAGAAAACCCTTTATAAAGTCCTTTTAAGGAAACAAAAAAATACACCTAATAAAACTACGCAATACAGCTCGATTTTAAAATTTAACGACTTGACACAAAGCCATATCAACCAATGTTAACATATACGCCACAGATAACCAGCCTCTCACAACCAGCAAAACCTATAATATACACATCCACATACATATTATAATAACTAACTAAAGAACAACAACTATGTCATAAATTGAAAAACAGTAAATCAAATTCACATGCTCGAATACAGATTACAGATGAAAACTTTGCGGGCAAATCAAGTGAATGTCATACAGATCATTGTAATCAAGCAGTAATAGTAATTAAATTATCTGGTAACTTAATAATTATAATCCCCTTTTCATAATTAGGGTTTTAAAGCTTGATAAAAAGGACAGAAAATTGAACAATTCAACAAAAGTAAAATAATTACCAAGTAGACGATGAAGTTAATCGGAGATTATGTTAAAGGGGAACCACCTTATTCGACTGCAGCGCCGGAATTAGAGATGGGCGTGAATACGAAGGTGAGAATAATCATGTCGATGACTTCCATATATATTGTGATTGTAACTTGTAAGTAATGTAAGTATCGTGTTGGATAAGGTGAAATTTTGTTTTGTATTATTATATACTAGCTTTATTACCCGTGCAATGCACGAGTTACTTTATTAATATTTTATAATATATTTTTTATTGTGATTTTTTTTGTCAAAAATATTTTTTATAACATTTCTAATTATTTTTTTATCTTTAATGATAATAAATTAATAATATGCATGTATTTTGTACTTATATATATATATTAAAATTATTACGAAAAATATATTAATTTATAATAATAAATGATTAAGTTGATAATGAATATTTTGTTAGTTTTATTCATTATTAATTTAATTTAAATTTTATTGTTGATGAAATTTAATATTTTTGTAACTTTTAAATTATTAAATTATTACAGGATTTTTTGTGGTTATTATATTTATATTCTCTATAAATTATTTTATTTTGGATTTTCGAATTGCTTTTTAATTTATTTACTGTAACAGCCCGACTTTTCGGACTATTAATTCTAAATCACAAACTAAAATAAAATGAATTCTTTATTCAAATAACCAAATATTCCATAAAGTCAAAGCAGCGGTCAAATTCAATAATTCAAAATCATAAAAACGGAGACGCAGCTCCACAAATCCAATATTCAATATCTAAAAAAGTACCAAAACTTTATTCAATATCCAATAAGTCTTTTCAATAATTGCATCTAAATCAAGTAGCACGAAATCCACACAGTTCAAATCTTTAATATTAATAAGCTTCCAAAAGTCCGAACCTGAAACATATTAAAACAATGAGCTGCGAAGCCCGGCAAGTAACTATCGCCCAACGGCTCAAAAATAATATTTTAAAAACAGAACAAAATTTTTGAAACTTTAAATCGATACAAAAATCAAAACAATAAAATCATAATTTATTCCCACAGTTCTAAATTACGGTCACACTAAACCAGTGACACGGTTCTATGTTCGATGGGGGCCAGTTTACGTATCTATGTGTTCCGGAACGTGCGTAAACTAGTTCTATGATTCGATATGTCACACTATCCAGTGACCGGATTCTATGATTCGATACGCAACTAAAACTGGGGAATTCTAAAATAATTCTTTTTTCTAAAATCAATTTTCGATACCACAATTTCGATAACCAAATCAAACAGAATTTATAATAATAATGAGCAACGAAAAGTTACTTACCTCGAATGCGATACAAACACTGAAAATTAATAATCAACACACGAACTGATCCTATAATTTTTATTAACAGAATTTGAAACAGTTAATCATTTATTCAATACATACTTTAATGCATGCACACTGTATAAGGCTAAAACAAATTAATCAAATAAAAACAAATGGACCAGAAGCTTTAAGTAATAGAATCATAAATGGAAACAAATGGGCTAAGCCCAATCATGGCACACATACGTACTGTCTAGTTTAACATGTACAATTGCAGAAAGGTCATTAACATTTTACATCCTTTTTAACATGCAATTACTACACATTTTTTTTTTTTTGAAAGCCATGCAATTACTACACATAACATAACACATATCATCATTCATCACTATACATGCATGAAACCTCGTGCACCACAAAACCAACCAATTCAGTGACTAGCCTTTTTTAATTTGTTATTCCTTTTATTCCACTGGCAACTTATTCAGTTTTGCAAAGAATTACGTGATCACAAATTTAACCACAAACTGTATAAAATAATTATAAAATATTCTGTATGCTATTAACGAGTAAATACAAAATAAATAATTTGCACATTTAAAAAGTACACATGGCATTTAATTAGTTCGAAATCCAAATCAAAATAATTATACATACACTTTCTAAAAGCAATTTAATCTTAAAGAAAACAATTATTATTCACTATAGACATGATTAACTATGAACATAATATTTAAACTAAAATAACCTAAACATGGAGGCCAAGTATGCGCATAGTAAAGAAAATTTGACATTCAAAAATTATAACTCAATAGTAGAACAAAGAGGGTACAGAGAATAATATATACGTGCAGATCATGTATATCAAAACATAGACTAGTTGCGAACATGACAAACAGTGAATATGGGTTAAGAGACACAAACAATTACATCAATACGCATAGTCGTTAAAAATAAAGAGATCGAAAATGGAATCGTACCTCTGACCTGGTGCGGCGATTCTGTACAAGTTTTATTATTCTCGTGTTCTTAAATAGGCACACAAACCCTAAAACAATCTATGTAATTTTAAAACTTGCCACTAATAAAAGTTGCAACCTTTCCAAGTAATACCTAAAATAAAATATTCTAGCACACATAATTAACATAATTAAAATATTATCGATTCACTAAAATATTCTTACTCTTCTTTCCAAATATAACGAATCTTATTCTTTAAAATTCTAGAATTTTCTAAATAAAATAAATATCTAATTAAAAATTACTTTAAAATCTAATATTTAATTTTAAAATTAAAAATAAATTACGGATTTTACATACTTTCCTCCTTAAAAGAATTTGGTCCCCAAATTCACAAAATATAATCAAATAAGTTACAAGTGAAAAGAAATCATACCTTAATTACGATTGTTCGCGCGACTTTCCGTGAGCATAAATACACGTCCAGTGGTCTTGTTATCTGCTTCTTTCCTTGGTGGTGGATTATGTGGGCATTGAGCAATCCTGTGTCCGACTTCACCGCAATGAAAGCACGCACCTCGGTTCCAACGACACTCTGTATCAGCATGGTTCCCGCCACACCTAGTGCACTTATCTTGATTTCCTTGTCCTCCCATTCGGTCATACACGTAAGGTTTCTTGAGTGGTCCCCCTTGAGAAGATTGTCCACCAGTTGGAGCGAACCGTTTCTTGTTCCAGTTGCTTGTCGCCTTTTCAGATTCAGCTAGGCCTCTCTCGATTACCAAAGCCTTGTTGAGCACAGCCTCGTACGTCTGGAGTTCAAAAGACGCCACCGAATTCCTAATGTCGGTTCGAAGTCCCTCTTCCAATCTCCTTGCTCGGCTGCTTTCATCTGCCACTAAGGTCGGCGCATACTTCGAGAGCTTTGCAAATTCCGCCTCATATTCGGTAACAGTCTTTCCACCTTGATCGAGCCGAATGAAGTCCCGCTCCTTTTGTAGACGAACTGTTCTCGGAAAGTACTTATCTTCTAATGCCTTCTTGAACTTTGCCCAGGTGTATGGTTCCGGTTCCCCTTCAGCGGTTGCGGTCTCGTTCTTCCTTTTCTCCATGAGCCACCAGTCATAAGCACTACCTTGCAATTGATACACAGCTAAGGTGACCTTCTGCTCCTCGTTGCTGCTGAGAAGTCCGAAAGCTTTTTCCATCTCCTGTATCCACATCTCGACTATGGCCGGATCAGTCGCCCCATCGAAAGTTGGCGGGTTCAAACGCTTGAACTGAGAGACGATATTCTGTTGCCTGGGTTGTTGATTCACGAGTGTAGCCAGAGTCTCAGCTAGCTGGTCGAATACATTCCCACTATCACCATTGTTGTTACCATTCTGATTGTCATTGTTGTTGCCTTCTCCGTCCATCTTTTCTAAAAACAACAAACTTCCAAACTTATAATCAATGATCAAAATCATAAAAGTCAAACAGGTCAAATAATCACACAAACAAGTGCCCTAGATTCAAAATAATTTACTAACTTAAAGGTCAAAACATATACGATAGTCTATAGGATCGCATCCTAGGGAATGTACTAGTCCCATACCTAATACACTCCGAAGGAAAACCTAGTCTCTGATGCCAACTGTAACAGCCCGACTTTTCGGACTATTAATTCTAAATCACAAACTAAAATAAAATGAATTCTTTATTCAAATAACCAAATATTCCATAAAGTCAAAGCAGCGGTCAAATTCAATAATTCAAAATCATAAAAACGGAGACGCAGCTCCACAAATCCAATATTCAATATCTAAAAAAGTACCAAAACTTTATTCAATATCCAATAAGTCTTTTCAATAATTGCATCTAAATCAAGTAGCACGAAATCCACACAGTTCAAATCTTTAATATTAATAAGCTTCCAAAAGTCCGAACCTGAAACATATTAAAACAATGAGCTGCGAAGCCCAGCAAGTAACTATCGCCCAACGGCTCAAAAATAATATTTTAAAAATAGAACAAAATTTTTGAAACTTTAAATCGATACAAAAATCAAAACAATAAAATCATAATTTATTCCCACAGTTCTAAATTACGGTCACACTAAACCAGTGACACGGTTCTATGTTCGATGGGGGTCAGTTTACGTATCTATGTGTTCCGGAACGTGCGTAAACTAGTTCTATGATTCGATATGTCACACTATCCAGTGACCGGATTCTATGATTCGATACGTAACTAAAACTAGGGAATTCTAAAATAATTCTTTTTTCTAAAATCAATTTTCGATACCACAATTTCGATAACCAAATCAAACAGAATTTATAATAATAATGAGCAACGAAAAGTTACTTACCTCGAATGCGATACAAACACTGAAAATTAATAATCAACACACGAACTGATCCTATAATTTTTATTAACAGAATTTGAAACAGTTAATCATTTATTCAATACATACTTTAATGCATGCACACTGTATAAGGCTAAAACAAATTAATTAAATAAAAACAAATGGACCAGAAGCTTTAAGTAATAGAATCATAAATGGAAACAAATGGGCTAAGCCCAATCATGGCACACATACGTACTGTCTAGTTTAACATGTACAATTGCAGAAAGGTCATTAACATTTTACATCCTTTTTAACATGCAATTACTACACTTTTTTTTTTTTGAAAGCCATGCAATTACTACACATAACATAACACATATCATCATTCATCACTATACATGCATGAAACCTCGTGCACCACAAAACCAACCAATTCAGTGACTAGCCTTTTTTAATTTGTTATTCCTTTTATTCCACTGGCAACTTATTCAGTTTTGCAAAGAATTACGTGATCACAAATTTAACCACAAACTGTATAAAATAATTATAAAATATTCTGTATGCTATTAACGAGTAAATACAAAATAAATAATTTGCACATTTAAAAAGTACACATGGCATTTAATTAGTTCGAAATCCAAATCAAAATAATTATACATACACTTTCTAAAAGCAATCTATTATATATCTTATACAGCAACATACATGTTTGTGAAACATTTTATTTATTGTATAATTACATTTATATCCCTGTTATGTAAAACAATTTTGTGTCTTCTATGATGGCGTCTTTGTCCACTTAAATCTCTCCTCTCATCTTCTTCCCTGTCTGCTCATCTTTTCGGCTCCCTACACTGCCTATTGTAACTGCAGGGTACTTACCTTCTCAATTCAATCTTTTTTTTGTGCATTTGGTTGTTTGGTTGTCCCTTGTATGCTGTTTTACCTGTTTATATTGTAGGTGTATCCAGGAGCTCCCCCAGTACTTCGCTGGGTGGTACAGGCGCGTTCCTTCTTTGGCTGGCAAGCGCAGGGGGGAGGTAGGTGCCACGTCCTGTTGGTTAAATATTGTGAAATTGAGCTTGTGGGTGAATATAGGATGTTGGATTTTGTTGTTGTGTTCAAGGTGTTTGTGTATATTCCTTATTCAGTTATTGTTTTTTTTAAAATGGTATGTGTATTTTTGTGTTGTTATTTAGTTGACTTGGATAATTTTTGAATCACGTCCGGAAGCATTAGTTCAGGTATGTAGAGTGGTTTTCCCTTGAACAAGTACTTGATGTGTTACCCCTGATTGTGACGGATAATCCAATGTACTGTTACTGTTACATCATATAATCTAATTGAAGACTCTACATGAATCCTTTTAAAATAAACATAATGATGACACAGCTCAATTTAATGTTGTATTAGCAAAATGATTGCTTTGGACTGTAGCTAAAGTATTGCTATAAGCTTTTTCAATGCATCCTCTCGCAGGTTGGTTTATTGAAAATAAATATATATCGGCCTGTTACTCATGTTAACGTTAATCTAACATGCTTGTGGAGGTTCTAATTGTATGCATGATAGTAATGGTTTGTAGTTGTACTGTTGGTATCAGCTCTATGCAGCAAGTTGTCTTGGACTTTCTGAAATATTGATTAGATAGTCATTTGTCTTTTAATTATTTGTTTAATGCGCTTCTTTTTCCTATCTTTGTTTTGTATAGATAGCATCATTAGCAATCCGGTCCGGGAATGGACTTCTTTTGAAAGGTGGAAAAGAGGCCAAGCAGTCAAATGCAGTTTTACACAAGGTCTATTTTTCTTCACAAACTATTGCAACATCAACTTACAAAAAAGCACAATGTTTTTTTATCTATGTATTTTTCTAGCATCTAAAGTGGCATAGCTTCATTCTAAAATCATATCGTTAGCAATGTTTACTATTGTACACAGGTTATTACTTCAGTTATTCCTAAAAGTGTTGGTGAAAAGCTAATTGGACTTGTGACTTCTAGAGAAGATATTCCGGATTTGCTCAAGGTGAGTTGATCTGCAGGCTGACTTATAAACTAATGCTATTTCACTTTACATTTTTAGCTTATTGTATTTGTATGCTATATTTAAGCATCTTTGTTAATGCTGCAGCTTGATGATGTGATTGATCTTGTGATTCCAAGGGGTAGCAATAAGCTTGTTTCTCAAATTAAGGCGTCAACGAAAATTCCTATTTTGGGCCACTCTGGTAAAATATGTTATACCTATTGTCCTCTATATGTGTCATGTCCAGCATGTATGCAAATGCTGGGAGTGTAGTAAAACTTCTGTCTTTCTTCCTAGATGGAATTTGTCATGTATATGTTGATAAATCTGCTAATATGGATATGGCAAAGCAAATTGTTTTGGATGCCAAAACGGATTATCCAGCAGCCTGTAATGTAATGGTATTTTGTCTCTTAATATCTTTTCCCTAATGATCCCCTGTTTGACGATGGCCTTGTAATAGGAGTTTTTAAATAAATAAGTAAATTATTTTTTGCTTCTTGTTAGTATATGCTGGATTGCATTTGTCACTTAATGTTGTCCATTTCACCATTCTCAGGAAACACTTCTTGTTCACAATGACTTGGTGCAGAGTGGCGCACTTAACGAGCTTATAATGGAGCTCCAGATCAAAGGCAGGGTTTCAATAAAGTAGGGCAACAAAAAGTTGGGAAGCAATTATTTAATCACCCCCCCCCCCCCACCTCTCTCTCTCCCTCTATCTCAATTGAACTTCCATTCCTTAATGTGGACTTTTGGGGCGATGCTAATCTTAATTCATCGGAACTCACGAGGGGAGCACTAGAACTCCTTGGAGTTATTTGTGTTGCTGAATTTATTCCGCTTTTAGCTGGGTTGTGAAGCAAATCTAATTAAGATATAATAGTAGCTTCGGATTTCGAAATTGTGTTTATATATCTGATATATGAGCTCATTAAGTTTCTGTAAGCACCTCTAATTAAATAATTACAACTGAATTAGAATGAAAGGAAGGGCCTACCCTCGTCACAAACTAGATTGGATTTTCGGAATTTACTTTGATTACTATCGTAGCTCACCGCGGTACAGCCGCACGTACATCAAATATATAGTATGTTGGTGAGAGAGAAGTTCAGGGCTAGCAAGGCAAACCAAGTCCTAATCTATTCGGCGCGCACTTAGAGTAAAAGAAGAAAGGTATGTTAGTTATAGTGTCAGCTAATACTACTATACTAGATGATGGTTTTACACCAATATTGATTCAATATTCTACACATATTTTTAGTTTTACTCATGTCCTGACTATGCACTCTACTTTTGGATCTGTAATTCTCTGACAAGTAATTGCAAGTTTAAACTTGCTCTTTTGTACCATTATATGTTTAACTGTATGTTACGTTATTAATACTTATAATTTTACACTCTTAATTGTTCTATTAATTTTGGTGGATATGTGTATTATAAATTGTCATGAGCTCAATTTTATATTGATTTTCTGTTATTTTTAAAATTGAATATGGTATGTAATTATTTTAATTTATTAACATCAATGGTACTAATCTTCAAATTTTTGAACGTTAAATAATTTTACACTCTTAGTTGTCCTATCACTTTTGGCGGATATGTGTATTATAAATTGTCATGAGCTCAATTTTATTCTATATATCAACATACTACTTCAGTGAAACAATTTATTCCAGCTCAGCATGCCACGTCACCGGTTGCTCCCTCTCCTCTTTCAGTTACGGTCTTAGAGATAACATGTTGAGCCTCTTCATATTTCCAGCTACCAATGTTTGATCTACCCACCCTCACACATATGCAAAGAAATAACATATATAGAGATTCTCGTATAAACATGTATGTGCTTATGTGGGTATCAATGGATCAACCAATTGAATGAGCGAAAAATTAGGTATTGTTGTGTTTTTACTTTCAATTGATATTGCAATTAGCATGATACACTCAGGTTGGCTGTGTTGAATGCCTTATGTTTATATTGTCGTATTCATAGGTGATTAGTTTTCACTTACAAATTTAACATGTACGTAATTTGTATGATTCAATATGTTTGGTTCTTTTACAATGGAGACTTCTCTTTTCCCTTATAAGTTGTTGATACTTATTTGTGCCTTTTTCATATTGTATCATGATCATTGTTTACATTTGAAAGTAGCCCCACACAAACTTTACTTTGGACTGTCACAAGGTTTTACTACTACAGAAGCAACATATTATTTGAGTTTCTGCAACAAGTTCAATTCTAGATTAGCACCGGATAGGATCAGCAGCATTACGGAAGGTATGTGAACGATGGTTTAAGCACTTCATCTGATTGGAAACCTGTGCTGATGTAGATCCAGCACGGTGATGGTGAACACAATAAGCAAGGATCTGACTTTTGATGTGTAGTGGTGGTTTAAGCACCTAATCTGCTTGTGTTGATGCAGAGCCAGCATGGTAATGGGGAACACACTAAGCTAAGATCCGACTTTTGATGTAGCAGTGGCCAAATTCTTGTAAGTTTTTCATTATATTTGGATGTTTTAGGCCTTTTTCTTAGGATTATGTGCTTAAAACCTTTTCCTTTATTTAACAAATAATTGTTTTATAGATTATGATGGATATTTATATCGAAGTCCTACTTGTTTGCTAAGCATTGGTGGAATATTTATTTTCACAAATTCTTCCCTATGCCGTTAATAATGATTTCGCACGCTTAAATTATAGTATAATTTATTCAGGGTGATGAAGCTTAACTACCCTGGCTTTCTAGGTTCCTTGCTGACCATGAATTATGTCCAAAAAAAAAATAGAAGAGGGTTACAACAGAGTCACAACAATGTATGTTTAGCAAAAATCTGATAATGTACATATGCTCAACAGGCTTGATGGTTGTTTTTTGTGTAGCACGTTATTACTAACTGGGTATGAAGAGCTGGATAACGGCAATAAATGTGTTAATACCCGCATACAAAGAAAATATCGGTATCATGCTTCATATTGGGATAAGTGATTGGTTCACAAATGCCTTTTGTTAAATTCCTTTCTAAGGTAGATTTTTACCGATGTCTCATTTTAGCACCAGGGGAGAAGATCCTGGTAATTAATCAAATACTTTTAGTTCTTATGTAGCTTACATGATTACATCAAATCCCATGTATTCTGTATTTAGGTAGAATGCTAATTTTAAAATTTTAGTTGATTAGTGTGACTTACAGTAATTCTAATACAAAATCCCTTTCTAATAATGCACATGCATTATTACCTTTAACCTTGAGGTTGTAATTTGTCCGAACATTAGTCATCCAGCTGTTTGGCTTCTTAAAAGTGATGATGGATTTGATTATATATTATTGAGTAAATTTTCTATGTGCTTAATGTGATATATATGTAAATACTCTTTTGCCTTCGTTCTGTGTTTCCATTTTTCTCTAATTTCTACTTTACTTATAAAAAATTAAATTTAGGTAGAGGTAGTCCGATCCGTGCCAAATGAATATGCGTTTAATAGGAGTAGATGAAATTTGCTACTGGACAGGAATAACAAAAGTCCAGACCTTACAAGGTATGTAGTGAATAATTTCTCATTGCTGCTTCTACTTTCACAGTTCCAACATGGTCATGTAGTTTTGCTATTATTTAGAATACAAAATGCTTTTAATCTCTGTTGCTTACACAGCCTCCAATATCTTTCATAATCGCAAAAAATATATTAAATGGTGTCTTGCACCAACAGGCTAGCAACTTCCAGTGACTCTGAAATGAGTTTTGGCAAGTTGGAAATAACTGAATTTGCATATTGCAGATTCTAATAGGCCACAGAAAACAATGCTGACAGTTTTCTCATTAAATCGCTTGGCTGAACAAAGATTCGTCCAATATAAATGTTATTGTTTGGCTTCTTAATAAGTGATGGGTTTTATTAATATATTATTGACTGAATTTTTAATGTGCTTAATGTGATATATATTTGCTCTTATGACTTTCTTTTTGTGTTTTCGTCTTTCTCTAATTTCTGGTTTACTTTTAATAGTATTTTAGGTGAAGGTGGTTCATGCCAAATGAAAAGGCATATAATAGGAGTCGATGAATTTCGCTGCTAAGCAAGAGCTTCAAAGGTAAAAATCATTAGAAGGCGGCTGATGTTCCCTAAACCATTCGAAATTGCCCAAATGTCCAAATGATATCCCAACAGGTCAAATCATCGCCTCAATCTCTACAATAAGTGAATCTTTTTCCTCCTCTTAACTTTTTAGGACATGAAAGGATTTCTTACAAGATCATGTTTGCTTTAATCAATTGTCCCAGCTTTTTTGCATTTTTTAAATTTTTATTAGGGTTTATGCATACAAATTGATCTTTAGAAACTTGAATAACTCCGGTGATTATCTACCCTTCTCGCTCCGAATTAGTATATTTTAGTTTTTTTTTAACATTGGCTCGGTATTGCAAAACTAATTTGAGTAGCTTCGTATGATTAACGTGTATATATTGACCATAACTTTGATGATTTAGGTTGCTGGATGTTATTATTTAGGGGCTCGAAGAAAAAGGTAGTCTAATAAGATTTTTGGAAAAGAAAAAAATCTGTGTGTGATCAGCCTACCCACCTTCTAATGCCATAATAAATGTCATAGCTCCTCAAGAAGCCATGCAGGACGTGGACAAGAATATGCTACATTGAAATGTCCCACTCTGTTGAAAATATGTAGGATTGTTCTTGCAGATCAACCTTGGTACGTAGTTTATGTATAGCCCCATTAAAATGTCAAACCTTAAAAGACATTTGAAACTGAACCTATTGACATTTGAGCATCGCTGTCCCGTATGTCATGAAAGTATAATGCTAATAAATTGATTTAATAGCACCATTTTTTTTTATATCTGAATCTTAAGCACTACCAGGTTCAACTTGATTTCAGCCATGCAGGTTAGAGAAAGACATGAGTTAATTTTTTACCTATGCTCAGACTCCTTCAATTTTAGCAAAGACCTTCATGTGATTCTTTTAGTTTCGTGTGACTTATTGAATGTAGAATAGTATTGGTGCTAGATTCAGTAAACTATATATATGATTGGTATCAAGATATTTTGTGACTTGAGAAGATGATTGGTATTTGGCAAATCATCTTCTATACATATGTACTAATACAATATCACATTATGTACTAATACAATATCACATTCAATATGATCTTTTAGTAAGTACGTATGTGACGGCATGTCTCGACTTTTTATGATTGGTTGTGCATGTGCCCATTAGGTGATATTGTTCATTCGCCTTTATTACGTGCCTTCAATATTGACTAATTTTACTATCGGAACTTCAGGAAGGAACAAGATACGTATATCCATCATCAAACAGACTCACATGAACACAATGACCATGTTTGGGCCAGCATGTGATATGCTCGACCTTCAAGTAGCTGATGGAATTGATGCAACCATGCAGGTGGAAACTAATTCGTAGAGGAATCAAGCCTTGCAATGTATGCACTTCCAAACATACCTAGAGCATGCCCGTGCCTTGCACGGACTATAAAGCTAGTTTAATCTTAAAGAAAACAATTATTATTCACTATAGACATGATTAACTATGAACATAATATTTAAACTAAAATAACCTAAACATGGAGGCCAAGTATGCGCATAGTAAAGAAAATTTGACATTCAAAAATTATAACTCAATAGTAGAACAAAGAGGGTACAGAGAATAATATATACGTGCAGATCATGTATATCAAAACATAGACTAGTTGCGAACATGACAAACAGTGAATATGGGTTAAGAGACACAAACAATTACATCAATACGCATAGTCGTTAAAAATAAAGAGATCGAAAATGGAATCGTACCTCTGACCTGGTGCGGCGATTCTGTACAAGTTTTATTATTCTCGTGTTCTTAAATAGGCACACAAACCCTAAAACAATCTATGTAATTTTAAAACTTGCCACTAATAAAAGTTGCAACCTTTCCAAGTAATACCTAAAATAAAATATTCTAGCACACATAATTAACATAATTAAAATATTATCGATTCACTAAAATATTCTTACTCTTCTTTCCAAATATAACGAATCTTATTCTTTAAAATTCTAGAATTTTCTAAATAAAATAAATATCTAATTAAAAATTACTTTAAAATCTAATATCTAATTTTAAAATTAAAAATAAATTACGGATTTTATATTTACAATTTTAGTACCACTTTTCTTAGTATAAATTTTAAAAACATGTTTGTTTTAAAATCTAAAAGTAAATTTTTTTTATGTTTCTTTTAAAAAAAATTAGGTTTCTTAGAACTCTTTTATATGGTAAGGTTTTTTTAAAATTATATTTTAAATTTTAGTCTAAAATATCTTTGTTTTAATTTCAAATAACAATACTTTTCTCAACTTTAATTTTTTCTGTTTTTTTTATATTATTTTAGTATATCCTCTTTTGATTGCTTGTTTTTTAAATAAAAATAACATTAATTAATTAATTAATTAATTACTTAGTAGCATAGTTTTAGCTGGTCTTTTAAACCAATGCTCTGGCCCAGCTCGTTCTCTAGCCCATTTCTAATTTCTAATAAATTTACTTTTTTAGCCCTAACGACCATACGACCACGTAAACCCCCTTACGCTAATTATATATAGGATATAATCTGTTGCATAGGCTATTTCTTTCTTAAGATTTGTTTTATGTGTTTTTTTAAAATTTTGATGTATGTTTTATTTGATACATAAAATAAATTAACAGCAAAATTAAGTTTAAAAGTCTTACTTAATTGTTAGATAGTAACCAATGAGAAAATGACCAAAATACATCATTTTTGTAGTCCCCTTGCCCAAAATATCGGTATGCGAGAACGTCCGCCTTTTTGCCCACGAGGTACGCATTCTGCTCCTACGTATATTGAGATACGCATTTTCATAATACGTATTGCTTGTTACGCATTCAGCTGATGCGTATTGACGTCATCTGACGTCATTTCTTCACTTTCAGCTCCGGCGTCTCTCTCTCCCTCAAAATCGCCTTTACGTCGCCACCCCTCCGTTCACCATACTTCGGCAACCTCCAATCCTTCTGAGAGCAACAAAACAAATCCCACACCTCCCTCTAACTTTTACCCCGTTTGGTTTGTTGATTCTGGCCCTGCAGGGGCATGTATGAGAAGATCTGAAAACTAATTCGGAAAAAAGCTTGTTTTGAGGCTTTCGAATCCGGTGAAAGAAATGAAAAATGAATGGTCACAAGTTGTTGAGGGTAAGGAGGCGAGCATTTTGGTGTATAACATGCTAGTGATCGAAGCCTAGAACGGACTGAACGAATGGTCACAAATTTGGTCGTAAATTGCTCCGGTGGCGGTTGGGGAAGGAGATGAACAGTACTGTGAATGCGCATGTTGGACATGCGCATCTCACACCACGCATGCTCAACATGTGTATTCAGAGTACTGGTCACAGAGTGTTTAATTGATTTTTACGAAGACAACTCATCGTGAGAATGCGTGTTCAAGCTCCACGCATTTCTCACATGCGTACCCCCTATACGCATGTGAGAAATGCGTGGTCCGTGGGTATTTTGGGCGGACGTTTTTGCTGGCGGGTATTTTGGGCACGCGGAATTAAAATGTCGGTATTTTGGTTTTTCACCCGTAACCAATTGACTCAATTATGCTAAAATTTGTTTAAAATTATTTTTTAAATCGGTCAACAATTTATAAAAGATTTAATTTGATTGGTAAAAATTAGTGAAAAAATGTTTAAACTAAAATTAAAAGTTTAAAATATAAGTTTTAATAAACAATAAAAAAGCATATCATTCATGAACTTCCTTAATTTTTTCACGGACAGTACCTCCATCGATTACCTGATTACCTGTACTTCCTGCTTTTCGCATTTTGAAATATTATCAATAAATTAATTAAGTCCCATTTGATATCCTTTTAAAAAGTTAGTAAAAAATTATTTGGTAAATTTCAAAACAATTTTTTTGAAGAGCATTTTTGGCTAAAAAGACATGTCCCATCAACTTATACAAAGAAAAAACCTTTTAACTTTTAGGAAAGCATCTACTAATTTTATGTGGAAAACATCTGCTAATTTTAACATCAAAACTCAATAAATATATTATTTTTTAAAAATTATGCACCAAAATATGTATATATAAAAAATATTAATAAAAAGAGATTTAATTTTATACCTGACATGTTTAAAAAAAATTCAAAAAAATAGAAGATTATACCAAAAAAATAAGATTTTACTCAAATTAGAATATTTAAAATCAAAATCATATTATTTACTTACTTGTTATATCTTTGGATTGAAGAGGTTAACTAGGTGATCGTTGATGTTATATACTCCCTCCGTCCCTTTTGATTGTTAACATTTCACTTTTTCAAAACTTTCTGGCACGCATTTTAAGTGCATTTTAAGGATAGTTAAATAACTTTTTTTTTAAATTTTCTTTTTCTGTATAAAAATTTAAACATTAAATTTTTATACAGAAAAAGAAAATTTTAAAAAAAAAGTTATTTAACTATCCTTAAAATGCACCTTAAAATGCGTGCCAGAAAATTTTGAAAAAGTGAAATGTTAACAATCAAAAGGGACGGAGGGAGTAATACATTAATTACAACACACATCATTTAAAATATAAATTAACTAAACATATTCATAGAACACATCATTTAGAATCAGAAAATATAATATAAATTTGAAAATTAAAGCAATCCAATTATCAAGTAGTTGTTTAAAAAATTATTTAGGTTTCATTCCAAATATTATTTAACAAAAATTGGATGAAATATTAGAGCCGCATTTTTTTTTAAAATTAATATTTTCACGAACAAAATCAAAAAAGAATTATTTATAATATGATAAAATAACTGAGTCAGTATAAGATTTTGAAAAATTAAACAATTTTAAAATTATAAAAATAATAAATTTCGTACAAAAGATATAATTAAAATAAAAAACTTTAATTTTTTTTTAATAAAAGACATATCGTCGATTTCAATTGTTATTATTGTAGAAGGAAAAAAAGTATGCAATGAACAATCTTCAATTTTTTTGTATTTGTGTGTGAAATAAATTACTAATTGCTGATAAATAGATATTAAATTATTCTTATAAAAGATAACTAATAAATATTTCTAAATTTACCAGATTAAAGTTTGATAAAATAATATATTAATAATCATTAATAAAATTTAGTGACATCAAAATATATATAATACCTTAAAATATATGATTCAGTTGAGAACAATGAGAACACTGTTTATTACTCCCGCCACATCATTTTTGAACAAGTTTTTGGGAAAATTGTTTGGTTATCTAACATTTTTTTACAGAACAATTGTGTTTTTACTAATGTGTTTTCACTACAACTTACCCATACCTTAAATAACATTTAAAAAAGATATTAGCAACATTAAGTATTATTTAAGTTAGTATTGAATCTTCACATTAAAATTGTAGTTTGTATAATATTTTTGGAAAATAAATGAATAAATAATTTTATAAATCATCCATGCAACTCTTAAATAACATTTACAAAATATATTGGCAACATTAAAGTTAATATTGAATCTTCACATCAAAACGTAATTTGTATAATATTTTTGAAAAATAAATGAATAAATAATTTTAATAAATCATCCGTGCTAGATGCTACTCTTTTTACGAGGGGTGGAAACTCCTTCAGTCCTACTGCCCTACGCCAAAAGAAAAAATAAAATATTGTTAAAATTGTTCCTCATTGAAGATGCAAATACTAAACATATTGCCATATTGGCAAGCAAAAAACAGGAACGCAACATTCTCCTGGTTTCAAATTTTACTAATTCGTGCCAACAAAATCAACACAAATTCTAGTGTCCCAAACCTAGAATTGATACAAGTTTGAAACAGATTCCTCTGATGCTAGATAAGTACTAGTTACTATGATAACTACAGGCTTAAAATATGCAGCTACATTTACTATTAAAAGAAGTGTCTACTCTGTTAAAATAAAAGTTAAGGTACTACAGTAATAAATTTGAAAATATATTACAACGATATTTAGAAGCATCAAACTTGAATCTTCTTTCCAGGATGTGAATCATCATCATACCCACCATCATCGCATCACACTCGAATCTTCTTTCCAGGATGTGAATCATCATCATACCCGCCATCATCATTTATTTCACCCTTCTCCATCTTCTTTCTAGCAAGTATCTTATTGATCTTGTGCAGCTCGTTAGTAATCTTCTGGTCTTTGTTTTGCTTTCTTGTCTTTCGACCATCTTGCATCTTCACACCAAACTGAAATGCAGCTTTTGGCATTGCTTCCTTTTGTTCATTGTATGTAGCCCAATCTTCATCTGATTCGAAGTCCCACCGGTGAAGGCGGCCCTTTGCCTGCTCAAAATTTACTTTTATATTAACAATATTTCTCCTCTAAAATGTTGCATGACATTTAATTGGATCAATAAAGGAACGTTCAATTTGATATTGATATTGTATTAGTACTCTTGCTTTTGTCTGTGATAAGTATCTGTTTGCAGGCAGGTAAATTTGCACCTCTACACAATAAGTACTTGATCATGTAAGCAGTTTTTCCTTAACGTTGACAGATTTAAATATTCACACTGTTAAATACCTCCAAGAAAAACTGAGCAATATCAAATTAATGTAAACAAACATACCACACATATTATGTCTATAAAAAAATAAGGAAAAATCATGTCTATAATCAATTGAGATTGAAAAAACTTACCCTTCCACCCATATCCATCTTTGACAAATCTTCTTCTTCATCTTCACGGTTCGCAACTTCACGATTATACTCTTGATATCCTGGATAGCATTCAGAATAACTCTCTGATATAAAGTTTGGATCCTTCTCTCGAGCATCTTTCTCTCGCAACTGTTGCAGCCTTTGATCATCCCGCTTAAATACTGACCCTAAACCACGATCTTTCTGTTCTTGGGTCATTAAGCGTGGATCCTGTTGAGCATCCAACTCTGCTTGCATATCGTAATTCTGAATGTCCTGCTGGAGATATGGGTCCGGATAAGCCATCTGCTCGGCATATTGATAATCCTGCCATTCTCCCTGATAAGCACCAACCATAGCTTGTGCTTGCATAGCGTCGTACCCGTTCTGATAAATTAAACCACAAAATAAATATATGAAAATAAAATTGAACATAACATATATTAAGAAATGAACGTATCTGTAAAGAGATCAGAGCCGTTCAATCCCACTTAATTTGTTACAAGCAAAAACCAAAAATTTAATTATGTGAAATCAAGACATAACTTCTAAAAATGTCAAATAACTTACCAGTGGTTGCCAATCATTAGAAGGTTCAGATGGTACGACTGGACCATAAACTGGCTCAGAGGGTTGCACTGGACCATAAGCAGGTTCATCAAAATACGTCATCCCTCCCTTGTTCCGAGGTGATTCTTCCATGTCTTCAGAAATGGGGCTTTGGCTCATATCTTTAGTAGGAATAGCATAATCAGTACCTTCCCCAACAAATATATCTTCTTCTTCAGCTCTAGCAACAGTTGTGACAAGTTTCTCCCTGTAGTCCGAAGGATTCTTTTTGAGGGGTGGCGGTGGTGGTGGAAGGATTTCTCTATCCATTTGATTCTTAATGAAACCAGGCTTTAAGGCCTTCACATTATCATCATATTCACTTTGAAGTGTTATCTTTGCTGCCAGTTACATATTAAACTTTGTAAATATGAAGCAGTGATAGCCCAGAAAGGATTTAATTAAGGGCGGAGTCCAAAATCCATTGGCCTCTGAAAAACGAGATAGACAAGAAACAGGCATTGTACACGTGCAGAAAAACTAGGAACAAAAAATTTACAAGAAAAGAATAATGCTAACTTAAACGCATAATCGTACACCAAACTGACTTAAAGGAAATATTTTCTTCTCACATGATTTTACTTACAAAAACAATATATTTGATCCGATTTCCAGCTCAGATATAAAGTAACCGAAGTCTATGGAGCAGACAAGTAGTTGAGCCAATTGGAAGGTTTTCGTAGCTAAAGTAACCACACAGCATGCAAAATTTGAGCAGGTAAACTGGGACGCACAACAGAATCATTCAACACATTTCAAATTAGATCCTTATTCTTATATTTAATAGGTGTGGAGTCAAAGTCTACTCATTTTTCCACAAATTATCTTGATATTTCGGTATGATATAATGAGTCGAATCATTCGATTAATTATATACATAACAAATTTAAAGATGTATAATTATCTTAATATTTCGGCACCAGGTTCATAAGGCCTTGCTAACTTGATGTCAAAGTTTTTCTCAGTAACTAAAAACATGCATAGAGTGAACAAATATTTCTAATAATTGCTAGGATCACCAATACTTCGCTACTAAAGTTATAAAACATACTCTCATTTTTTTTAATTGATACCAGAAACTTGTACACGATTTACACTTTACAGGTGCCTTAGATGCTCAATGGGAGTAAGAAAAACAAGACACATAACAGGCTTTTCGAGCATCTAAACAGAAATTAATTAGGGCAAGTGGCCTCAAAGATATACATTAAACGCAAGTGGATGACTTTTCTGGAGTAGAGGAGGCTAAGTACCCTGAAACAATCAAATATTCACAAACACACAGAGGTTATATATATTCTAATAAATAAATCTGATAGATGCAGAAAAACATGGAAGTGAACATATGTTCAATTTGCTGACTACACAGACAAAACGCATTTGAAGAACAGACAAAATGCAGACACACATTTAGCCAACATGCAATTACAATATTACACATTTATTAAAGAACAAGATTTTCAGAGACTGTACAAGAAGTACAATGATTTATTAAAAAAAAAAAAGGACAACAAAAGATTGTGAAGGAAAGCTACAGAAACACCTTTTCCATCTTTTTCTTTCTTCTTTTTCTTCAAAACCTTTCCAGATGACCCAAGGCGAAGATATGACATAATTTTAGCAATTTGATCCAGCACAGAACCATCAACACTAACAGTAATCATTTCCTGTGTGTTACAAGAATTGTATGATTGTCACGTGGCATAACTAAAAATATATAGGATTGTCACAAATGTGAAAGAATAGAGAAGAACCTCAGGAACAGGACAGTCAGCTTTACTCCTCTGCAGAGTGGTTGGAATGTCATGGGAAAAACCAGTCTCCTGCCATACACAAAGAAATTTTTGGTCAGTAAATATTGCTCCATGTGATATTGTGATGCCTTCAATTACATCCATGGAAAAATTGATTCCAGATATTGGGATGTGCAACACATTATTATAAAATATATGACAGTAATTACTGCAATGCTGGTATTATGCAAATATTGAATATTGTGCATATGTGGTTTATAAATATATTAGACATGTATATATATATACAGTGCAGCTGAAAGTATAAGATACGATAAGCAGTACTGTCGGTCTATTGATATTTCAATGTTTTACATGAACCAAATCTTTGAAACAACTTGCATAATATTGCAAGTTATCAATGTTTAACCCCCCCCCCAAAAAAAAATTGTGGGGGTGGAGCAATAGAGCACAGCTCAATTAGAACAAACCAATTATTTAACATGCAATTTACAAGTTCTACTAAAGCCCAGATGAACCTCAAACTTTCCAAAGAAGTGTTCTAGGTCCTACCAACTAGTTAACCATGACTCTATTTTACTGATGTGGGGTTTCTAAGGAGGTCATGTACAAGGGATCAACAAAAACATCGCCCAACTCAACACCATTAACATTTAACATAATTCAACATAAGTACCTAAAAGGCTAAAACACCCATCCTCTGCTCATTATTTTCATCATTTACACTTATTGCAAGGTCAAAGTTGTCCTTCATACAAAGTAGCCACTACTATTTACAAGTAGACTGGTCTCATCCCGCACATGTTGATTAAGCTTCGTGTATTATGGACTCCACATCAAATTCACACAAATGAAAAGCAAACCAGGAAGTTTACATTTCATATCTTACCATGTTAAATATAAAAGCCATCCTTCCAGGTAGAAACATTTCACTAGGCTTAATGGTAGTTTGGGGCTTGACTATGCTCTGATAAATTGCCTGAAACATGAATCAGTGTAATAAAAGTCAACATAAACCCAGCACAGATATAAAGTTCAAAAAAGCCAAATACAATGATCCATCAAATTCTTGGGGTAGTCAGTGCACCTTTGCATTAGCAGTGCGAAATGACACTGGAAGTTCTTCCTTGGATATTCTGTTGGCAATGGTGGAACAAGTTAGCATCCTAACCCTCAAAAGATATGTACTCGTACTGGTATCTTGCTAAAAAATATGCCACCATACATATAAATATAATTGCAGTGGCATGAAATATCTATTAATATTATTATTTTGGCTTCAAGGTGAGAACCACCCAAAAAGAGAGAACAACAAACTAATACCTAATGTTCTTTTATATTATAAAATACAAGCATGCATGCAACTGAATGAAAATAGGGTACAAAAACTACATAATATTACAAATTTCAACAAAAATACCTAGATTTTTTATCATAATCATCTCCATCTTCCGGCTTTTTGTCTATTTCACTTCTCACTTTGTGAAGTAAAGCATAATCCAAGCCTTTGACCAAATGTGTGTGCTCAACATCACCTACACCATGTTTATCAAGTGAAAGTGAGTTTAATTCAGAAGATAGCAGCTACACTGAGTATCATCTTTTCTAGCTATGTTCATAACCAAGACAGCATAATTAATACATTTCGTTAAAAGGATGCAACTGAAGAATTATGATCATGAAGTTGGGTCCTAACTCCTAACCCATACTGAAACAATGATGTGAAAATTTACATAAGTGGGATAGCTAAACTAGTGTAATGTGTTCACTCCGCAAACAGCTTTTCTGTTTTACCAACGCAACTGAAACTCCGGGAATAGAAAATGAAGCTGCTTAATAAGCCTCTACGATAAATAGACTTATAATAAAGCATTGGTGAATATTCGCCCAACTGCGGTCTACAAAAATATTTTACTTTCATGCTCAAGTTACAAGGTCTTATGCAGCACGGTATATAAGTGTTTGCATCAAAAAGTTACGCAACACCATAAGAATTTAAAAATAAAATATGAAGACTAACAAGAGATAACTCCCAGTGACATTTACACTCCATTTGGTTCAAAATTCATGCAACATGGGTACGTATATAAAAATTTTCTTTCTCAATCCATTCATACCAAATCAACATTAGCTAAAACCACTACTTTGAGAAGGAATGCTCATCATCCACCCTGCTAATTTTCTTCACAAAATTCATCATAAAAAATTTGAACTCTTTCATTTTCTTTGCACCCTTCTCTCTCGATTTTATTATTGTTCACAATCTTTCTTCCCATTCTTACCTCAATCCCTTACTTCCCACCCAAACGGAGCAATAAAGCATTGTACTAATCCTGTTCAACATAAAATATAAAACAATAATTTAACTATCACTCATACCTCCAAGATACTTGCTCTTCTCAATTGATATCTTTTGTGCATCCGCAGACCTACCAAATCAAGAAACCATATAAGTTAATTTACGTACGCCTTATATTCATCCAAGTAACACCACATAATACATACATATACATATAATATAAGAAAAAGGACTAACAAAAGATCAACATTCCCAGGAGGAGCAACGGCATGAAACGATCCTAATTCATTAGGCTCATAATCAGGATTCTGATCTTCTCGACGTTCCTTAGCTCGGTCTCGATATTTAGGAAGCTCAGGTTCTTCTACCTTCTTCTCCTCTCTACGATATAGCAATATTAACCGACAACAAGGTAAGTAAAATCACAAGGTGTACAGAAATTAGTAACTACAAACACCTTACAAATCCAAATACCAATCCAATTATACAACAACACAATCACAAACTCATAAATGTGAAAATTAAATTAAACAAATCGAAAATTTAAGCTAGCAAAAAACCACAAATCAATTAAAGGTGCATAACGATAAATAAATGAATACAAAATTGGAAGAGAAGAGCATACTTGCGACGAGGGATCTTGTCTTTGTGATTTTTCTTGTGAGAAGACGACATTGACGAGAATTAATTAATAAAATTAGAGGATAGAAAGGGTGGATTTAGGGTTCCTTGTGCTTTGATTAACAACAGATTATTTCAGTTCAGATAGTGCAGGAGACGACGATTGCGAAGGGGGTGAATGAATGGGGCGTTAATGTGTGATCTTATTTTTTTTAGAAAAATTGATTTATTTTAAAAAGTAAGTTAAGATTTTTAGATTTTTTTTTTGAGAAAAAACCTTTTTTTGATAATTTATGAAATCTCAAACATAAATTTAATATTTGTATAAATTTTATTTTAAAAAATATGAAATTTATACTAAAAAATAAACAGATCAAATACGACTAAGTCTTTAACCTATTTTTTTAGTTAAAATAAACAAAAATCACCTTGTTTAAAAAAAAAACCATTTTTGTAATGGAGTAATACTAAATACGAGTTATTATATTATATTATATTATATCCTATATATAATTGACGTAAGGAGGATCAGGTGGTCTGGTCGTCTGGATTTAAAATATGAATTCATTAGAAATTAGAAATGGGCTATTGTGGGCTACTGAAACGAGTTGGGCCAGTGGTTTAAAAGCTAAAACTACCAAGTAACTAATGGTATTTTTAATTTAACAAAAACAAGTAGATAAAAAAAAAAGAATGCACTAAAATAAATAATACATGATAAAACACAAAAAATTAAAGTTGAGAAAATTTTTGTTAACTAAAATTAATGCAAAGATAATTTAGATTAAAGTTTAAAATATAATTTTAAAAAAAACCTTACCGCAAAAAATAGTTTCAAGAAAACCTAATTTTTAAAAAAAGTCATAAAAAATATTAATTTTAGATTTGACAACCAACATGTTTTAAAATTTATAATAATAAAAGTCAACACAAATCAATAAACTATCATTTTATTATTTTTGTAAACATTTTAGATTCGATACATAAATTGTAAATAAATTAAAAAAACAATCCAAAAATCCAAAATAAAATAATTAATAGAGAATCTGAATATAATAAGTACAAAAAAATCTTATAATAATTTAAAAGTTACAAAAATATTTAATTTCTTCAAAAATAAAATTTAAAGTCAATTAATAAAGAATAAAAGTAATAAAATATTCATCATCAACTTAATTAGTTATTCTTATTATAGGTAAAAGAGTCGTAATAGCACAATTAACAAATGAGGATAAAATAACAAAAAATCATAATAAAAAATAAATTACAAATTCATTCTTTATATATAATAAACAAGTATACCAAGCATACCATCAGTATTTCAATTCAAAAAATAATTTTTTTAAAAACAAGAATTTTCATTTAATTACAAAAGAATTTTTTTTAAGAAAATATATGGTAACACAAGATATTAAAAAAATAATCAAAAAAACATGTTATAATTGGAAATGACGTATGCACATGTATGTTAAATTACAATAAGTTCTCACATGTATAAATTATATTATATATATTCTAATAAATAGAAAAAAGAGGCCAAAAAACATTAAAATATATGTTAGGCTAAACCTAAAAATGTAATTTTCAAAAAAATTGTTTACAAAATAAAATGTTTTAAGAAAAATATTATTTTAATAAAAATCATTAAAGATTCTATTTTTAGGTTTGACAATTAACGATAAAATAGCAAAAAACTATGATTAAAAATAAGTCGCAAATTCATTTTTTTATATATAATAAACAAGAAAACAAAACATATCATCATAATTTCAATTCAAAAATTAATTTTTAAGAAAACAAGTATGTACATTTAATTACAAAACAAAAAAGAAGTCTTTAAGAAAATGTATGGTAAAAAATAATAAATAAATTCATTCTTTATATAAAATTAACAAGTATGCCAAGCATACCATCAGTATTTTAATTCAAAAAATAATTTTTTTGAAAACAAGATTTTTCATTTAATTACAAAAGAATTTTTCTTAAAGAAAATATATGGTAACACAAGATATTAAAAAAATAATCAAAAAAACATGTTATAATTGGAAATGGCGTATGCGCATGTATGTTAAATTACAATAAGTTCTCACATGTATAAATTATATTATATATATTCTAATAAATAGAAAAAAGATGCCAAAAAATATTAAAATATATATTAGGCTAAAATATCAAAAAAAAATTGTTTACAAAATAAAAATGTTTTAAGAAAAAAATTATTTTAATAATAATCATTAAAGATTCTATTTTTAGGTTTTACAATTAGCAAACAAGGATAAAATAGCAAAAAACTATGATTAAAAATAAGTCGCAAATTCATTTTTTATATATAATAAACAATTAAACAAAACATATCATCATAATTTCAATTCCAAAAAATAATTTTTAAGAAACCAAGTATTACATTCAAATACAAAACAAAAAAGAAGTCTTTAAGAAAATATATGGTAAAATAATATAATAAAAAAGTAATAAAAAAACATGTCATAATTGGAAATGACACCAAGATTCACAAAATATAAAATTTAATGTAATGCAATTAAAATAAATAAATACCAACACAAAAACATAAAAAGATAATATAAACTTTCTTTAAAAAAAGTACAAATTTCTGTGTGTTCACAATTACATAATCACACACACACACATATATATATATATATATATATATAATAGTTAAACCAAAAAGTCCCCACATGTAAAAAGGATATTATATATATTCTAATAAAATTGAAGAAAACTCCCCAAAAAATATGAAATATTAAAACATATGTTAGGCTAAACCTTAAAATATAATTTACGAAAATTATTTACCAAATAAAAGTGTTTTAAGAAAAAATCATTTTAATAAAAAATAAAAATTTTAAAAAAATAATCAATATTCAAACAAATAAAAAAAATTAATACCACACTATTTCCAAAAAATTTAAAAAAATGCCTTTAAAAACTATAGAAACACTTCAAGTATTCATATGTAACCAAATAAAATAAAAAAAATCAAAAATAATTATAAAATAGAAAAAGTATTTACAAGAAAAAAACAAATGTATACTCACAAACTATATAACTTATGTATTATTATCATTAAAAATAAAAACAAACTACTCAATATACTATAAAACTAATTTTTCAAGGGAAAAAAATTATAATTAAAACTATAGTATAAAATATTAATAAAATTACCCGTGCATTGCACGGGTATAAAGCTAGTAATACTAAATATGCATAGCAGACTTATATATGTGTATGTTTGGGGTATCTTAAAATAAGTAGCTTTTGACTTATAAGCACTTATGTCATATAAGTGATGAGTAGAGTAGTCAGTAGAGTGTTTGGTAAATCAGAACTTATAATCAGTAGACTGTTTGGGTAAATCAGAACTTATAAGTTAACTTTTTTTTATAAATTTTAAAATATTATTTTTTTATATATAACAATGGATATCAATGGATAGATCTCGATGAATAGGAAAATTTGATATATACATATCAATTTTCTAATGAATGGATCGAGAGATATATGATTTTGAAGATTTGAAAGATATTATATATTGCGTAAATCGAGAATAAGTTATAAGTTATAAGTTGAAAGTTAAGAATTCTTAACATTCAACTTATGGGTTTATAAGTTATAAGTTGAGCTAAAACTTATTTTGACAAACACCCCCCATAAGTGCTTATGACCTTATAAGACATAAGTGCACAGTAATATGGGTTCCCAAACAGGGCCTATATAGCATGCGTATTTCACAGTGGCTTATTGAATCTATTACTATATATTATAGGGTGACACAAGGGCAAAAAGTGCCTAAAAAATGCCTGTGAAATTACCACTTTGCCCTTATTTTTTGAGAAACTACAAAAATGCCATTCCCCTGTAATTAATGTAAAAAATAATTAAATTCATGTTGCTAATAGGAATTGAACCCTTAACTTCCAAGTACAAAGTTCATCCCATAACCATTGTGCTACTATGATTGTTGTGTTTACTTTGAAAATATTATTAGATAAGTCACGTGTTATTTTATTATCTTATTTTCCTTTTTCTATTCTTACCTTTTGAGTAAATAGATTGTTAAATTTATTATTTATAGAAAATAAAACTCTAAATTATACATAAATGTAACTCAGATTAGATAACAAAATTTGAATTTGTTAACATTCTTTTCATTGTAGATATAAAATATTAGATTACTAAAATCATAAATAGAATTATATTTCAATGAAATAAAAAAATGTGACTAAATTTTGGAAAATATTATAATTGCATCATATACATTCTTTAGATTTATAAAAAATACAAATATGTGAGTTAATTAGTGATTTTTGTTCGAACAATCATTTAGACTTTAATCAATTTTAATACATAATTGAATTTGAGTTAAAACGACCCTTTTAAAATTTAGGATTTCAAAATATATATTATGATTGACTAATAACACATACTAAAAATAATGTAAGATGAATTAAAAAGTATGATCTTAAATGTTATATAAATTAATAAATCATCTTCTTCTATATATAATAGGAGAACAAGAGAATATTTTAGGGGCATTTTGAGACAATAAACCACCTACGAAATTACGATTTATCCTTATATATTACAAAATTACATTGATTTGCCTTTTCCTTATTTGAAGAGAAAAAATAAGTAATTTTGTGTTTGTGGGGAATTGAACCAACAACCTCCTCTATATATTTTTTCTTCCAAACCATTATGCTACATTATGTTTTTTGGTAGCAGTTAAAACTATTTTTACATAAGTTCGACCTTTATTATCCTGTTTTTACTATTCGTTTAACTTATGAGTAAAAATAGTAATAACAAATATTAGTTTCAAAATTTAAAATTTTACTTTTCAAAATATGGTACGTACTTATATACACTAATTTCAAAATTTTATTCCGCTCTCTTATTTTAAATGAGTTAGTTTGTCTTTGTTGTGAATTGAATCATTAATCTCGTCCAAACAATTCATCCTTCCGATCGTTGTACTACGTATATTTTTGGTTTTTAGTTAAATTCTTTTAGATAAATTCAACCTCTTATTTATTCTATTTTTACTACTATTTTTAATTTTTGAGCAAAAGATAAAGGTGATTCACATTAGTACTTTTAAAATTTTGTATTTTAGTTTATTAAACATGGCACATGATTATATATATAACTAATTTAAAATTTTGATAATAATATCACGTGATGTAAATTGGATTACTTTCAATAAATTAAAATTTTCTTATATATAACATTAACTACAATATATTTAATATTTTTACATAATAATATTTAATTAAAAAATGAGATCTTTAAAAATGTTAGATAGTACAAATGTTAAAAAAAAATGAATCATGCAGATAAATTGAGAAAGATTAATTTTTTTGAAAAAAGATCATATAATATATATTAATACAAAATATAGGAATCAGTTCATATATACATCGATTAAAAATTGGATAATACACATAAAGAAATTTTTGCTGGAAAGAATATTAAAAAATGAGAAAACTGGGCCTGAGGACAACCTCAGGGATCTCCCCTGAGGTTATAAGAAATATTGCTTATAAAGTAAGGGGCCCCGCATGGGCAGTTTTGTAAATCTAAATTTTTATCAGTAATTTACACAAATGCCCTTACATTTTGTATTGATTTGTTCTATCCTCAGGCTTCTAACCTGAGGTCATCCTCAAGTACATGAAACCCTTAAAAAATTCAAAATAAATTATAACAAGGATTAAAATATACAGTCAAGTTAACAAATATCTTAGAAAATAGGATATTGCATAACATGCACACACACAAAATATTATAATAGATTAATCACATTATATACCCTGAGTTAGTTAAAATAATTTGCTAAAAAAGATAAAATTTTAAAATATGCAATTAGTTTTTTACATACTAATTGAACAATATCTTTATTGTGAAACATTATGTGGGTAAATAATAGATTTCTTAAGTTGTCAAAATTATAACTGATATATAAATAAATATGTCATTTGTGTACTACTCATTTATTTTATGATTATATTCTTAAATATACCTTAGAAGAGAAAAAAATCAAAAAGAACTTTTTTCCTCCCTCTTATGTATTGACTAGATTCTTTATGAAATAATGAAAATAAAAATAATTATAAAATAATAAAAACTACCATTCCAAAAATTGATTTATAGTGATGAAAAACATCAAGGAGAATTAAACCGAAAACCCCACTTATTATTTAAATTTTATGTTATTTTACCCAAATTTATTATAATAACAAATTACTAGATTTTTTTTACCTATGACATAAATTTGTGTAAATTGATGTAAATGTGTTATACTACCATTCCAAAAATTGATTTATTGTGATAAAAAACACCAAGGAAAATTAAACCGAAAACCCCACTTATTATTTAAATTTTATGTTATTTTACCCAAATTTATTATAATAACAAATTGCTAGATTTTTTTTACTTATGACATAAATTTGTGTAAATTGATGTAAATGTGTTATACTATACCCAACATATAATAAATCCAACACATTTATATGACACGAAATATCTTATTTTGAGTGCTTATCTGAATAAATAAATCAAATTTTTTGTAAAATAATATTGGGACATTATAACAAACATGTTTTAACGGAAACTATACAATAGTGTCTATATATATTCTTCAAATCATAAAAATAAATAAATTTACTTTAGTTTTTAGAAGATGGCCCGTGCCTCGCACGGGTTAATATGCTAGTATTTTTTAATTTACCATACGCAGTTGAAGTTGAAGAATCACATAAAAGAGGTGATGATATGCAATCACAGAATGTGTATTACATGTATTAAGACAAAAGTAGATTATTTAGAGTATTTTTGACGGCGTTGGCTAAATTATATCATAAAATATTGATTATGTAAAATTTGTCGAACATGTAAGATATTGTGCTCCGATGGTATTAGCTATAATGATTGACTATATTTTAAAAATGGGATGTTATTAATATTTTAAGTTGTTATTAATGGAATATATATTATTTTAATATATAAATAAGTGATGTGTCTCTAGAGGTTCGACAAATATAGCCAACATCAAGAGATTATCTATAAGTATAAACAAGAGTTTTGTCCCATTGAAGTGGTTAATTTTTTGGAAAATCAATTGATACGTCCCTAAACTATTCCGGTTTTTTAGTTCAGGTCCCTGAACAAAAGATTCCTCATTCCGGGTCCTTTAACTGTTCCGTTATTTATTTCAAGTCCTTCCGTTAAACGTCCGTCAGAATCTTTAAATAGTATTTCTAGTGTTCTTGAGGATTAACCACGATTTGGAGGTGTTATTGGATTCGAAATTCGAAGCTTGAGTAGTCAAATTGAATCTCACAACCTGTAGATTCATCCTCTCATATAACTTTTATCAAAGGGTAATTATTCTGAAAGTTGATTTTTTTAAATTTATATTCGAATTTTCTATGATTTATATATGTTGATCTTTTGATGTTAATGATAGCCTAGGATGATAGATCTACTAGTAGGTATTTTTTTATGATTTTTCATGTACGATTTGTGTTGGCCCATGATATAATTGGAAAAAGAGAGATTTTAGTTAAAAAAAATAGAAAAGTAACGTGAAAATTAAAAAGATGACATGATTTATGTGAAAAAGGTAATTGATTAGCTTGTATAATTGTAATTTAATTATGTCATTTTACTAAATAAAATTGCTCATAGTTTTTAGAAAATGAAAAATTAATGTTGCCCGTGATATTTCTAGAAAAAAAGGGAATTTAATTAGAAAATTAAAAAGACGATACATTTTAGCTGAAAAGGTAATCGGTTAATTATTAGTATTATAATATTATTATTTTATTTTTATTAAATAGAAACATCTGTGATATAATTGGAAAAAGATAGGTTTTAGTAAGTGAAAAGAAAAAAGGTAACGTGGTTTGGCTGAAAAATGTAACCCTTCCATGATATCTATTTGTCTATACTATACTATTACTAGGGACCTATGCCCGCGCTACGCGTGCTAAAACCATCAATACGTTTATGATATATGTACACATAGATTAATGAATTGCTCCACAAAAATCGTTAATTGAAAAACATCGTTCAATAATATTTATTTGCCAATATTTACTATTTAAAAAATAGTAAAATCATTTAACATATAAATCCAAAATATTCAACAATGGAATGTAGGAAAAAAACAATATCAATATTTAATTGTTTATAATAAACTTGGCTTGTTTAGAACATCTCCCGCTGAAAATCTCACAAATATCCTTGATCACGAAGCCTGAGTATAAGAAAAAATATTGTTTTCAATAGTAACAGATAAGTAATAAATATTGTTTTCAATAGTAACAGATAAGTAATAAATATTGTTTTCAATAGTAACAGATAAGTAATGATTAAAAACTATTAGAAATCTAAATTTTTAAGATAGCTAACCTTCCGTCGTAAAGCTGAAATTGAACAAAATGTTTTACACCAACTGCCGTGTTTATGAATTTAACAGGTTCCATATTCTCAATAGCTCCGACAATATCTATATTGTATAAAAGTTTAATTTAGTATAATATTATATTACGTTCTACCTAGTTTTGACAATAACCTAAAAATATTATAATTTGAAATTACCTAATCCATAGAGAGGTGCTTCATTTGTAGCATACAGACTTGGCAAATCATATATATCAGTCAAACTAACAATTTAAAATTTGTGACTTGGTATTGTGGTAACCTCTAGAGGAATAGGTGTTACCGTGGTAAGGTTTGATAAAAGTATGGACTTGTCCGAAGAAACCGGCCTAAGTGTTCCAGTTGGATTTCTAATTATCATATTCCTCAATTCATACACATTCCCTTCAAAGATCATGTTAGCCAAAAAGTTCAAATTTTCCGCTAACAAAAGCATGAACATGATAATTCTATATAGAAAGAGGAGAAATTGTTAAAACTTGTTAGTTGTGACAACACTATACTTAGTCATTAAGAATATAATTTGATATAATGTAAACATACCTCAGCATCAAGTAAAATGAAATTGAAACCCATAAAGTTTTCATTATTGCCAATGGAAGGCCACATGCGAGTGACACGAACTCTTACCATCCAATCCGTTTCAATGTATTTTTTACTATTGTTTGCAATTTATTTTTTTAAAAAAATTTCTGGTAAAATTTAAAATTACTCAAATTTTATACGTATTAGATATTTTAAAACATTAATTATATAGGGGTAAAAAATAAGATTTGCTATTCGGTCAAAGTTGCGTGAAGGAATTATTTTTTAAAAACAAAAGTTTATCGTTTAATAAGTAGGAACGTTTGAACTATCAAATTAAAATGTGCTCTTTGACGAAGTTATATAAACAATAATATGCAATAAAATGCCTTTTATTTAAAAAAATATTATTTTATTATTGACTGTAAATTAAAAATTTATTTTAAAGTAGGGTGTGAATTTTAAAATTGATTTTTTTATATATATTAAATAAAATAATATTAAAAATCTTTAGTATATAATGAAAAATAAAAATTTATTATTCTGTCGAATAACATCTTAGTAGAGAATTTAAAATAAAAGTTTATAATACTTACAAAAAAAATAATTACATACATCTATTGATACATTTTTTAAATCTTATAATTTTTATAATTTGTACATAAATCTAGTTATGACATGTTATACCTAGATTAGTGTGTAAATTAAATATAAAGGTTTTTAAGACATACACAATATTCTATATTACAATTAATTGTATAGCTACATCCCAATCTACAAAACTCTCTCTTGCATGCAACTGTGTTCAACTTCGCCCCGATTCAAGATCGATCAAGCTTGGACTGTAGGGAAGACTTCAATCTCGGATCAATAGCTCTTTCAGAAATGGAGGTTTTTTCTAACACTTATCCCCGGAAAACTTCGGATTCAACTATTAGACATTATAATTACTGATTACACATCTAATATACATGTTCTGCATCTAACATTGATGTTCTGTAATTGATTTATAATTGTATTATAGATACGTATATGTTTATGATTGAATCCATCTTTGAAAGTGATGCATGTTCAATCAGACTTTTGGTTTATGTAATCGATGTTGAGGATTAAGCTTTTTAATTGATGAATAATGTTACTTATATTTATAATCGAAATTTGCAATTTGTGAATGTGCTTTCTGTATTGTGATTTAGGATTCTTGATAAAGTCTTGCGATAGTTCATAATCATGAAGAAATATGCACATAGTGATCTTATATATGACTAAGTACTTCTTTATCTATTAGGAATACCATTATATGCTTTTGCTTCATATTGTAAGTGTTAATCACTAAATGTGATTAACTCAAATTTCTATACCCTGATATTACTTATCACCTATTCTTATAATAATTGAATAAAATTAAGAATTCTTGTTATCTATAATTAAATTAGGTAAATTGAATAAACGAATGTTTAATTAATATGTAAGAGGTGCATACAAACCAAATTACCTAATTAAGCATAATTCATATCATATTTTGTATTTTTCAGCATGGATGCAAATCGAAAGTGGAAATTCGTCCTGCGAAACACATAGGTATGATTTCAGATTACAATAAAAATTATTTTTATAGTTAATAAGATAGATTATAGAGTATAATGAAGTTCATTGTGTATTTTTAGGGGAATCATTTCCAAAATCAAGTTTTGTATCAACAAATGTTGAATGTCTACGTTTAGGATCATTTGTAAGTTTATCGACCGTTTAGCATTGTCAAGCATGCTTTAATATCATGTTGGAACTTTTATCATACTTTACGGATTCTAAATAATACATTCATGTTCACAGAGGGTTCCTTTGCCTTTTCATAAACAATTTGAAAGGAAATTACCATCTCTTTTGAAGATCAGGTGCAAGTCCAATACATGGACAACTAAATATGATACTGAATTTAACTGCATTTATGGCTTGCGTACCTTTGTGAAATTTTATGGCATTAGGATCTTTAGCATGTTCAATTTGACTATTATGGTGGTGGCTTGTTCAATGTAAAGATTTATAAAGAAAGTGCAATTGAATGTCACTATCCTTTGAGTGATCCAATAGCATTTAAAAAAAGTGAAGCTGCGAAGGAGGTCAATGAAGATCATTTCTTCGTTAATTATGATTCTTTGGAGTATGATAAACGTCTAGCTCTAATGACGTTTAATGGATTTATACTTGATCCACACTATGTTCAGATAGATATCATGTCAATGGACATTGATCCCAAAAATAAAATCCTGGTGAGTTTGCATAACATACAAAAATTATGAATTAGAACAAATGTAATGTGAACATATATAACACATGTCATGTACTTTGAACATTCAAAACAGATCTTGAATCCAAGTCTGGTAAGCTTTTACAAAAACTGGGAGCATGGAAGTAAGGTCAATCTTAGATTTCTTAAAAGGACATGGGAAATCAAAGTTGAAAGATGTTTGTTTCGGAAGGGATGGCTGGATTTTGCAACAGAAACAGAGCTTGCTGCTGGGGATTCGTTGATTTTGTATAAATTTACAAATGATGATCAACTTTTGAATGTTTGCATCTTTAAAGGTGATGAGTACGTAACTGATCATGGTGAAGGTTAGAAATTATTGTCTTTAATAGAAAAATTTTGTTTTATAATAGGATACAACATAATGTAGTTTAAATGTTGACTATATTTATAGCTAAATAATAAGTGATTCAATGTTGAACATGATATTTGAAACATGAGCCATGATTTTCCCAAGATCATTCTACAAAGTTGTGTCACCTGTTTCTTTGGATGATGGACTAATTGTAAGAAAATAGATATTTAATATACTGATTTACATATGTTATAGTGTCTGCAATATTGCTTTGGATCAGTTCGATATATAAAATATTTAGCATACTAATTTAGCATACATATGTCTTTACATTATCAGATTGTACCAAAATTGGTGGAAGACAACTACTCTGAGAACCTGAATCAAATCAGTGAGATGGAAGTTTGTGGTGTGAAATCGTCGGTTTCCTATAATCAGCGCAAGGGCTGTCTTAAAGGATTGAAGAAAATTACGGACATGTTCGATATCCGACAAAAAGAAACAATTTTTTTCACCATGGAACAGGACAACAACATTATCACTGCAAGAGTTTATGGAGTTGATGGAATGGAGATTGACTACTTAACTCGTTCTCTAGGATTAATGGATAATTCTGACCATGTTTGGTTCTGGCATATTGATTGGTCATCCGATGATGGTACTATAACTTTAATATGAAAAAATCTAACCAAAATAATTTACATTCTGATTTTATATTTTTTTTCATTTTTTACACAAAATCAGAAACTGAAGATAGCGTGGAGGAAGAAGTACCAGTGGTCGAAGCTCCTATTAATGAAAATGTTGTGGTTGCTATAGGAATCAACAACGATCTCCATTCTTTTTCTACAGCTTTGTCAAAGTGCCATGTCCATAATAGGACCCAAGGAGTGGTATGTCAAAGTGTCATTCTGTTTGCTTGATAGTTTTATTAAAAGATTACTATTCTCAGTTGTTTGTTGCTTTATTACAGAACATTCCAAGAAATATAGCTCCTGAAAATCGAGATTGGACAGCAGGCGAAAGGGTGTTGTTGAGGATAGAAAATAGATCATGGAGCATTGGTTTGGCAGTGAATAAGGGGAGAGCTAGATTCTCTGCTGGATGGAACAAATTTGCCAAGGATAATGAGTTAAGAAAGAGACAAATCTTGGTTTTTAATATGATTGAGGGAGCAGAAGGAATAATCTTTGATGTTACAAAATAAGTTAACTGGTCTTTTACATTAATCACTAAGTACGTTGGCTTAACAAACCTTGGTTTTTGCTACGATCGAAGGAGTAGTATTCAGAAACATCAGTTAGTGGTGGAATTAGTAAACTTATTCAATTTCTGAAATATTTTAAGTTTGTAAGCTATGCCGCAAAGTATTTGTTTTGATACGAATTAAGCAATTGGTGCTCTGTATCTGATATATCAATACACTTGGCGAAGAAGCTGTTTTTTTCTTGGCCACTATGGCATTGTGCAAATATTTCCTTTTACAGTTGATAATAATGAAATATGTTATATGGAAATTATGGACTATTAAAAAAACAAATATAGATTAAAAGGAGTTCGAAAATCATTTAAACGTGATTGCAAATTGTCAATCAATCCACTGAGTTCAAAAATAGAGTAAATAAAGATAAGTAGCAAAGAACATTCCTGAAAACAAACAATTGCTCATTCATTGTTTTATTTATTCTAAACAGGCTTATATTGCCAAATTGCTTCCAGCATCAAAGAAATACACATGCTCTCAATCTCAGCACCACCAACTTAAGCTCAACACCAAGGATTAAGGTTCCTGTATTGAATTTAATAAACTGCAGTTAGTATACATTCCATTAACAGAAATGAATAGTACTATCATATAGTAACCAAACAAAAACTTTACACAAACGATCAAATATAAAAATGAATGTGTGACCTTCTTAATTTTCTTGCTTACAGATGTGCTTGATCCTGGAGTTTCAAACAACTCAATTCCATCCAAAATCTAAAAGAGTAGACCACAAATATATTAGCTTGCTTTATTGCTGAAATAAGTATAAGGTAGCAACTTGGTAGATTGTATTAATTATTTTCTCACCATGGCTTGATTGAAAGAAGGGGTCTTAGGCATTGGTGAATTGTCAAGATCCTTTGACGCTATCATGGATGTATCATATAGATCAACAGCCTCATAGATGTTACTATCACCATTAATATTAGCTTCAGAAAGCTTTATCTTAACTGTGATTTGTTTTCCAACAATATGCTTCAAGATAGCAGGCATGACACTATTTGAAGCAGCCTACAAAAACAAATTCATGGTCATAAAAAGGTTGAATTTTAAAGGTACAAACAGATTTACGTTAAAATTCGAAAATCTTACTTTCTTGTTTTCATTTATGAGGTTAGTTGTTGTAGTTGCCACAATGTGCTTAACAACACGATCCATGAGTATGACATTACACGCAAACGTGTTGTCCTCAGCCACAACAAAAATCCTAAACATGTGCTCACAAAAAGTAATTAAATTAAATCAATACCAAGAACCATTGTAACATTGCATGTTATATATTAACAAATAGTATAACTATTTAATTGTTTACCTTTTTTCGGCATATGGAAAATTACGTTTACACTCATCATATCTAAACTTCTTCTCAATCTTCTCAACCTCATCATGGCATTTATTGCAGCTATTGTACCACCAATTTTCTTCATCTTCAATCTTGCTTATTTTGAAAGTGACAACTACACATTTTTGAAAACAGAGATGTTACTAAGAATAAGAATATTATAAATGATGAACAACCATGGAATGTATAATCGAAATGTAATATAATCTATGTATGCAAGATCCATGTATGCATGGCCACGTTTATGCATTGTAAAAAATTATTGACCAAAGGACACCTTTTCAAAATAGGCAGCAGTATTCTCATTCAATTCCTTCAGTGAGACGTTCGGTACGGGAGACTCATTTCGCAAGACTTCTATTATTTCGCAAGACCCTTCTTCTGATTTGTATCCTTCTTCGTCTAACCTGTTAGAAATGGTACAAATTAGTCGACATATGTAAACCAACAAACTTAAAGCAGTAGAAGCATTCTGTACCGTTCTCGCAACTCATTAACAGGATCAATGTCTAGATTCAAATAAATCTTAGAAGAGGGCAATGTAGCAATCTGGACTTCATCTGTGTCATACATTGAAAGATTATAGACTAATTGAATAACATATAATATACATTGAAACGGGATAAAATATAAATGCATTTTACATACTTCTGAATAAAGTTAGCTTAGTGCTTGTGATGATGGCTATAACACGTTTGTCCACTTGCTTTTCATAGTCCTCGTTTACGGTTCTATCTAAATCTCCCCAAACGCTAACTTTGTGAGACACGCTATGAATGTGTTAAATAAATATCTCAAGTTAGTACGATCAAAAATAAAACAATAAAAACACTTATAATTATTTAACTATGTTTAGAACAAAAATTACAAACCTTCCATCATTTATTTTAAAGCGCACAATTTCTCGTTGGCCAAATTTGGTTGTAATTGGCTTAGCTCTCTCAAACTTTTCAATAACACCAATCACGTCTGTAATGTATAACATAGAATTAATGTAAATTAACAAAAGTCATATTACCTGGTTGTATAATTATTAAAAAATTAATTGAAATATGACAAACAAACTTATTGCAAATTCAGGCTCATCAGTGGCATACTTGTTGCATTCTTGAAATAAATCTCCTAAATCCATCAACTCAAACTTGTGAACAGGAATCAATGCATCATTTTCCACTGATTGAATCTTAGTATCATTTAACAAACGAATACAAAAATTAGTAGAGACAGGTTTGAGCCTTCCGATTGTGTCCCTAACTTGAAAGTTTTCAATAATGTAGACATTTCCTTCAATAACACCTTTCCCAATATTATGCCAATTATCAGGATAGACATAAGCATGGACATGTGAGTTCTACAACAATAATAACAAAAAACATGTTAGCTATATTTAATATGAAACATGAAAATATTTCTTAATAGAGACATGGATATAACTTTAAAATAACAGAGGCAATGGTACTTACATCATCGTCCAACAGGATAAGATATATCCTTTCACAGTTTGAGTTTCCGGCGATGTAGTAGGCCACATTCTGCTCAATCTAACCTTCAGTCTCTAGTTTGTTCTTGATTTCTCAAGACTCTGAATACGATCAAACATAATTCCTTGCATATTTGGCTTGAACTACAGGACTAACAATACAAATAAACAAATCAGTAACATGTATAATATATAATTTCATATGTGAAAATTAAACATTTTGAAATGAGATCGATAGTAAGAGTTCTACTTACCGTGACAATAAATTAAAATGCAATAGATTGTAAAACTAAAATGTTTGAGCAAGTCAGGAATCAGGAATGCAAAAAATACTTATAATGCGTAAACCTATATGGTATACTTGTCTCAATGATGTCAATGAAACAAATTTACTAAATCATATGCAAAAAATTTGCATGTCATAATATCAATATCAAGTACTCAAACTTATATCATTAAATATAAAATCACAAAATCTGCAAATGTAATCCTTAATTGATTATATTGTAACCAAATTGTTTTAATCTGTTATTTTAATATATATTTTTTATGCATAATTTAATTTATGTCTCTATGTATCGATATGTGAATGCTCATGTTGGTTAATAAGAATGATTAAAATCTTTAAATGGAAACCTAATTTTGACTTAATAATAAGAATATTAAATTGATTTTTGATTGAATAAATCTAATAAGGATGATTATAATCTTTAAATTGCTACCTAATTTTTCCTAAATAATAATGATCTTAAATTGATTTTTGATTGAATGATTCTAAATAATTTTCATTTCTAAATCCATCATTGATTTAAAAAAAATTTGGATTGATAGTGTGTATCACCAATTTAATCAAAAAAAGTCAACTAAATCAACTATTTAACTAATCATCTTAATCAATCGACTAATCAACTGAATCAAATCAACTAAATTCAACTAAATGGAATAAATGAGGCAACTATTAAAAATAAAATGATTATAAAATAAAATATAAATCTCTAACAGATTGGAAGTTATTTCTTTTTAAAATTACATCAATATAACAACTGCTCTAAATGACAAGTGCTCTAAATGAATTAACAACTACTCTAAATAACCGCCCTGAGCTTTCATTAAATACTTGAATGAGATATTCATTCTTTATCATTTGTGTATTGCAAGCAAATTCTCTAAGTTATAAACAATGACTTCAAGAAGTGCTAAACGAAAGAGATGGTCCACAATCAAGGACAAAGTCGTGCATGATTTGCAAGTCCTGAACGTTATTTCTGAGGATTTTAACAACGATCTTGAAGAAGCAAATGTATTTTTTGGTGAAATGTTCAAAACAATGGAAGTACGACAATCTCATCTTTATGCTCGTGCAGTTGGACTGGAAGAAAAATATGGGTACTCAGATCCTCTCATTTAATCTTATCTCTATAAAACTTTCAAACAAATAACCTTTCTCTTGTCAGTTTAACATGGCTGTGTATTAATATTTTACCATGTCCTTCAAATTCTATAAGGGAGGTCATTGATATCTTGATGGACGGGAAGAAATCAATAGATGTTGAATCATCAGAGCAGAGAATGGAACTTCCAACAGGATACACAACAAATATGGGCAAGTTTCTTACTGATTCATCTACTTCCCTAAGCATTCACACTAAAGATTTTAAAGATAAGATGGAGGAAATGATGAGCACATTTCAAAAATTTGGAGATGCTTGGAAGGAAAAGATAAATAACCTAAATATGCAGGAAGACATAATGGTGGAGAACAGGGGAAAAATCAGCGTTTTACTCAATGATTTAAGTCGTAATATATAGTTTGTAGATAACAATCTACTTTGTTCGTCATTGTATGTTAATTGGAACATGTAGCATATCTGTTAATTTACTTGATATTGTTCTCTTTACAATGTTGGAAAATAAAACATTATGTTCAATTTATGGGTGCTTTCTACTTCTAATTGCAAAATGTCTATCCCTAATTATTAATTTCTTTAGAGGTTGTTGGTATGATCGTAAATCATGCTTTACAAAAATTGTTATCACCTTTGCAGATAATTAAATGAGTTAAGTAGATATGAGGTAATTTGATAACTTAACAGAATAAACATTCAGTCGTCTTTGTCATAGTTGGCATTGATATGTAATTTGACTGTTAAGTTTACATTCTTCATCATAATGATATTTGAGACAATTAAGTTGAATAAGAACGTATAAATTATTACATGGACAGTGCTAATTTCGTAGATCTCATTATAAACGTGAAAGTTATCGTGATAAAACAATTTATGCCATATGGAATGGTGCCTATAGCAGCACATCTTATAGAATGTATGTGTCCTCTATAAATTTCCAAAAATGTCAAAATCCATTGACTCCATTATAAAGCACTATATGAAAATAGGCAAATTTAGCATAATTGCATTGAATTTAAATATAAATACTTGAATAATGTAATGACAAAACACTTGACCTGTAGGTGAAGAACTAATAAGAATATAATGTAGGTTAAAAGATTTAAACAATACAGGCTTTTAATATTTTAAAAGATATCTCTGTTTATATAATGTAGTGCGTGCATTTGATCATCATTTTTTTACATATCAACTAATTAAGTATTAAATAGGAGTAGTTGATTTATCAATCATCAATCAGTGTAAAAGATATAAGATATATGTTCACTCAAAAATTTAATTAAATCAAAAGATTTACTCGTATACGTTAATTAGGGATTTGATTGATATAAGATATATGATATTATGTGATACTCATATACTCTTTTACATTTAATTAAGAATTTGATTGACGAAATAAATTTCTTGTCAATGATTGGATGTGTTTTACTATGGTAAAATAAAATTTGTTGTATGTTAATTAATAATTTGATTTATAGAAGAAATTTTAATATACAACGAATACTGCTTAAACAATCGTCGATTAGAACGTAAAGGCCCTTTGGAGAACAAAATTTTGGAAATGGCAACGTATAGCTGGCCATGTCGCAAAACATATTTTGTCATGTACAAACTTAACCTCTAGGTGAACGTAAAGGCCCTTTGGAGAACAAAATTTTGGAAATGGCAACGTATAGCTGGCCATGTCGCAAAACATATTTTGTCATGTACAAACTTAACCTCTAGGTGAATTGAGAACAATTGAGAAGTATTCAATACTGAAATCATAATGTAAACACGTTACACGACACAATTAAACTGCAGGTGAAGAACTAAAAAAATAATATAGTTTAAGTGTATTAAGCCATATAGGCTTTTAAGATGATATAGCTGGTTATATAGTGTAGTATGTGCGTTTGTTATTCACTTTTATTATATATATAAAAAAATAAGTATATAATGGAGTAGCTGATTTATCATTCATGATTTGATAGATAGGAGATATAAGATATTATGTGATACTCTTATACTCTCTTTGATTTAATTAAGATTTTTATTGACAACATTTATTACTTATTAATTAATTTGTTTACTCCTCCATCTATGGAAAAAAAATGAACATTAAAAGGTAGTATATTGTATTTAAACAATACATGCTTTTAAGATTTTAAAAGATATCTTTGTTTATATAGTGTAGTGCGTGCATTTGATCATCATTTTTTATAAAAACCAAACCAAACCAAACGAAACATACCCAGTGTATCCCGCTCGGAGCAGGGTCTGGGGAGGGTGAGATGTACGCAGACCATACCTCTACTTTTTACGGTGGAAAGGCTGTTTCCGTGGAGACCCTCGACTTAGTGCGCAACAATGTAGTGTGTGATTTGGACAAAGATGGGTACGAATGTGAAAGTACACAGCCGAACCTGAGCCCATGGCTTGGACCTCATGGGACTTACCTAAGCGGCATTGGAAACTCCTCTCCTGGAATAGGTCGGCTCCGAGCAACACTCCCTGCCAAAAACTAAACCACAAACAACAAACAGTCAAATAATAAAAGCTAAACGGGACAACCCAAATCTAAACCAAAGCTAAACGGGACAACCCAACTCTCAGACTCTCAACAACAGAACCACTCCCTAATAGAGAATCCACAACTCGTATATGTTAATTAGGGATTTGATTGATATAAGATATAAGATATTATGTGATACTCGTTTACTCTGTTATATTTAATTAAGAATTTGATTGACGAAATATATTTCTTGTCAATGATTGGATGTGTTTTGATATGATAAAATAAAGTTTGTTGTATGTTAATTAATAATTTGATTTATAAAAGATATTTTAATATACAGCGATTACTGCTTAAACAATCGTCGATTATAACATAAAGGCCCTTTGGAGAACAAAATTTTGGAAATATCAACGTAGAGATGACCATGTCGCAAAACATATTTTGTCATGTACAAACTTAACCTCCAGGTGAATTGAGAACAATTGAGAAGTATTCGATACCGTAATCATAATGTAAACACGACACACTTAAACTGCAGGTGAAGAATTAAAAAAATAATGTAGTTTAAGTGTATTAAACCATATAGGATTTTAAGATAATATAGCTGGTTATATAGTGTAGTGTGTGCGTTTGTTATTCACTTTTATCATATAAAAAAGTGTATAATGGAGTAGCTGATTTATCATTCATGATTTGATAGATAGAAGATAGAAGATATTATGTGATACTCTCATACTCTCTTTGATTTAATTGAGATTTTGATTAACAACATTTATTACTTATTAATTAATTTGTTCACTTCTCCATCTATGGAAAAAAAAAATAACGTGATTATCCTAATTTCCATGATTTGATTTTAGTCAAATCATAACTACTCCTATATATAACTTCTTATTTTTGTATCTCTTAAAGGCTTCTTAAGTATACACATAAAAAAATTGCAGAACCTTTCATCTCTTTATTGTAGCTCTATTGTAGTTCTATGCACATCAATATGAATCCCGCAAGCATGTTATGTGCATTATTTTCCATCCATTGATGAGTGCTCTACATTACTTGAAATTATTAAACATTTACATAGATTTAAAACTAAATAACCTGAATTTTTTTGTTCTACAGCAAGTTCAACTAATAACGTCATTAAAAGGTATAATCTTATTTTAATTATAGATGTTATTATTCAAAATTTTGTTGTATATAAATTGTTAATTTCTCAGTGTTTTGCTAAATTTGCATCTTTAGAAAACAGATCAATAAGGAGGAGTTTTGCTGCAGGCATTTCAGAAAACAACTCATTTTGTACAGTGGTATGTCTTAAAAGTACATAGTTTTAATTTGTTTAGCATTTTCAAATTACATACAATTCCTGAAATATAGTACATGATTGTCAGAGAATACCTGAACCATTTGTAGAGGAATTTGGCAATAGCATTCCTCGAGATATTAAGATAAAATGCAATAGAGGTATCATCTGGAAAGGCCTATATGATAGCAGGAGAGGAAAAATCATGGGATTGGAGGAATTTATGAAGACTCATAAGGTCAAACAAATGTATACTTTACTCATGGATTACCTCGGGGATGGCAATTTTAATATTCAGATATATAATTCGTACGGGTTAGAAGTATATCAATACAAATGTCTTTCGTCTAGAACTGAGGATCCAAAATCTAAAATAAACTTGAGTGAGTATGTCCTTGGACTTGATCAATTAGAAGATGAGAAGGCGAGATCGCTTTTTTTCAGTAGTGCCTATGGAAGGGATTTACGTTACTACGAATTAAGCATAAATGGACCTGATTTTGATGCAGGGAATAATAAGAGGGTGAGTATATGATTAATTCATTTATTTTCAACCTGTATTTTGTATTTACCAATTTTTCAATTTTAACTACCTTGTGTTTTTCAAATAGATGTTACCAAAAGAATTATCGGATTTATATAGCAAGTGGAAAAACGGTGATATCATTAAATTACATTTCCTGATAAAATATTGGGAAGTAAATATTGAAGTTTCTGGCGATGATCATTATCTTGGAAATGGATGGAGTGATTTTGTGAATGATTGTGGAATTAAGAAGAACAACATTCTCATTTTTAACCCGGTATTTGAACCATTAGAGGATATGGTGCAAGTGTGTTTGTTCAAAAGTGATGAGATCTACAAACATGATTTAAGATCAGGTATATTATTATGTAAAGGAATATTAACCAAGCTTATTATGAAAATCATGATTTATCCGCTATTTTTGTAATTATTGTATAATTCTAATTGTTTTTAACAGGATTACGAAGTCGTCTTGCTTCATTTTTTCACGTCTTAAATTTGCATACGTCCCATCATAAAGAGATCGTAAGTTAACTTATATATTTATTTTACCTTTTTTTACCGTATATAATTTTTTACTTTGTATATTAATAGTAGTGATGCAAATGTCATTAACATATGCTAATAAAATTTAATGTGACAGGTTCCTCCAATTCTTTTCCGGAAATTTTATTCTAATATTGTATCAAAGGTTGATACAATACGTTGTGGTCAATCCACTTTTACAGTATCATATAATGCAAATACCAAGGCTTTGAAAAATATTCAGATGATTTTAGAGAAATATGATCTCAAAATGAATGATACATTTTTCCTGACAGCAACCGATAATCATGAGGTTAACATGCGAATTTATCGAAGGGATGGGCTCGAAGTTGAATATCAAAGTGAATATGAAACACATATTATCAGTCAGGGACATTGGTTCATGAATGATACATGGGATAAGTCATATTATGGTAATTCCACTCGAGCACTATATTTATATTTAAGTGATACCTTTTACAGTTTCTAATTTTTCTATTAATGATGGGACATTGTGTATTGGTGACAGTGAAAAAAGGAGAAGATTGTGAAAGCCGGATTTCCAATGAGATAGAGGAAGAAACTAATGATATTGGTAGTGATACTGAAGAATCTGTTAATTTTAACGGTATTGAGGAACCTGCTAATCAAATTCTAGGAGAATTTTATGAAACTCTTTCAAGATCTAATGTCGATTCTCATTGTCATGGAGTGGTATGATTTTATTTGTATTATCGTATATACAATATTGCTAAATAGATTTTTTTGTAATCTTGTATATTTAACAAAAACTATTAATTGCAGTACATTAGCAAGGATCTTGAAGAATTTATAAGCAACTGGAATTCTGATACTATTGTCTTCTTGGTACAAAATGGACTACGATGGAACGTTGGGATAAATGTCACAAATGGTCGAAAACATTTCTCTACTAGATGGAGTACATTTGTTTCTGATAATGGCTTTAATGAGAATGACATAGTTCAATTTAGCGTGCGAGGAGATGGAGATACTTTTGACGTAGAATTAGTTGGGGATTAGTTCTCTATTTTTTTTAAGATAAAAGTGTCAAAACATATTTGTTTTGTTGATGGTTTGCATGTACAACTTTAAGATATGTTGCTGAATTTATTGTTATTATTGGTATGTCCAGACATGCAATATTTAATAATGCAATTTTAATCTTATTGGTAATTTAGTTTGGAGGTGCTATGCATGATAGAACAGATTGATTAGTTTGCCTCCTTTAATGTTATGCTATACTGATTGTGAATAGCTACTGATGCAATTAACCAACATAAATATGACAACATAGGTAAATAGAATTTAAACAGCACTTACAGAAAGATATGACAAAATAGAAAATTATCTTTATATCTTTTTAATCACTTTACATTAAAGAATTTACATTTAGTGATGAATAACAATTTGAAATTTAAAATGACACTATAAAGTAGAACCAAAATTATAAGATCTAAACATACGCATCATAAAGGTGTGAAAAGAGTAAGCACTAATACCCGATGATCTAATCTAATCTAATCTAATGAAGGCAAATTGTAAAACACTTCTTCGAAAACAACGTTTTCTGTAACATTAGTGCTTAAACCATCATCACTATCGATTAGAATGTAAAGGCCCTTTGGAGAGGTAACTCTGTAAATGGCAACGTATAGCTGGCCATGGCAAAAAACAGATTTGGGCAGGTACAAACCTACCGTATCAAGTGATTGTCCTTGACTTTTGTTAACAGTCATGGCAAAGCACAGCTGCAAAGGAAACTGAGTCCGTTTAAATTCAAATGGCCACTTTGTGTCAGTTGGAACCATATCAATTCTTGGAATGAGGTGTTTCCTGTCGACGTTAGATCCATAAAGAATCTGGCACTCTATGCTATTTTTTTTACATGCAGTAACTACCATTCAAGTCTCATTGCATAGTCCAAGAATCTGGTTCAAGTTCCTCATAAGCATCACAACAGAACCAACTTTGATCTTCAACTCATGTTTTGGTAGACATGGCATATTAATTGAATTTAGATATTTAACTGGAAAAGACTCGTCAAATTCATTTTCATCAACACCACTATCTTCAATGGAATCTTGACTAAGGTAAGTATGTGTGGTACCTGGAATCTTGTCAAGCAGCACTGAATTTATGTCATCTACAACAGCATTTGTTGGTGTCAAAATTGATCTGGATCTTAGATATGTATGTGAAGACATATTTTTGACAAAGTTGGGATATACTATGTCACAAAGAGTCTCTATCGGCTTCTCCGAACAACGGACAACAAATTCGTCAGGAATTTTAATCTGAGCGGACGATTGGTTATCTGCTTGGATACCATTATCCAAGTTACCATCTCCAACCTTTAACTGCCATTCACTGAACTTCTTCATTATTTCATTTTGTTGAGGTGAATTCCCAGAATGAAGACGCATGTTTTGTTTCAACAAAAAAACTTGGCAATGATCCCATAATCTGGATTTATTCAATGACGCACCAACAATTTCTGCTCTTGTGGCCTTTGGTATAACAGGTAGGATTTGACGAAAATCCCCACCAAATACTACTGTGATACCACCAAATGGTTTTCTGGATCTAACAGGATCAACAGAGGACATTACATCACGCAAACTTCGATCAACACATTCAAAAGCGTGACGATGCTGCATAGGTGCTTCGTCCCAGATTATCAAACTTGTATGTTGTAACAATTCTACAATGTCAGTTCCATGCTTTATTCCAGCCGTTGAGTATTGATCAAGTTTTAGTGGAATATGGAATCAAGAATGAGTTGTCCTACCACATGGAAGAAATGTAGCAGCAATTCCAGAGGATGCCACCAAAAGTACTATCTTTTGTTCAGAACGCAACCGACAACAAATTGTCTGCCATAAAAAGGTTTTGCCACAACCACCACTTCCATAAACAAAGAACAGACCACCTTTATCATGCTCAATGCTATCAATAACAGAATAATAAACTTTCTTCTGCTCAACATTCAATTTACCATAGTTAACATCATGTTTTTCTTTCATCTCAGCCTTGTCATATCCAGTTTCCTCATTTATGAGACGATTTAAATCTGTACATCTAAAAATATCAGGAGGGAAAGGCATTGTTGGGTGTTATGCTAAATTCACGCAAGCGCACGTAGTCACAAGTAATATAATTAAAGTTCATTGTTGGGTGTTGGATTTGATGAAAGCATGGTACTAAACAAGATAATTAAGATGAATAAATCGATAATAGAATAAGGTTTAGCGAACAAATCCGGAAAAGTAACAAGCATCCAATAGATACACCCAAACGAGAAATACAAGAAAACTATGACTAGATCTTCTTGTCGTCACAATCCTCGCCTTGGATTCTCTCTCTCGTGCTCTGAACGAATTAAGGTGTGTAGATTGTGTTTTTGATGTGTCCCAAGGTGTGTATTTATAGCCCCCAAGTGCCTCCTTGACCAAGCAATTACCGTCTTTGAATTAGAATAGAATTCCGGTAATTTTCCATCTTTGATTGAAATAGAATTGCCATTCCCATGTATAACTCTGATTTTAGAACCTTCTGGTCGTCCCAATTATTTTCCATATTGAATAGAAGTTGAATTAGCAGCACTTTCCCTGTTTGAATCGGTTCTGGAAAATTTCTGTAAGTTTTGCCGCCAAGGCGCGACCGCGCGCTCCACAGGTATAATTCCAGCGCGCCCGCGCGAATCAAATTGCTCAGCATCTTGCCCGCGCGCCCGCGCGCAAATACATTAGAATCTAGCGCGCCCGCGCCCAACATTTGCTGTACAGACTGACTTTTGTCCTACTTCTGAATTCTTGCCCAAATCCATTGCAACTCTTGAAACTTGCTCTTTTTAGTTTAGAGACACCACAATCTACTGGAAATTCCAGTCCATCACCTTGAAATGTAACCTACACAATTCTCACAAAAACGGATTAAAACACAACAATACTTGAGATACAAAACACCAATTCAAGCCGAAATAGAATGATCCAAGTGGATATAAATCCACTTATCACACCCCCAAACTTAAACCGATGCTTGTCCTCAAGCATAAACAAACAAAAATATATACAACTAACTAGTACCACTTCCGCAGGTGTTCACGGTTGCATTTGGCATATGCAACAAGCCCTTTAAACCCCTAGGCAGCCCTAGTGGACGAGTAAGGTCTCGTGAGGGCCTATAGTGAATGTACCCACAAAATCCATTTAACCTAATGCAATGCAATGCATGAATGCAACTAATATGAAAAATGCAAGATCCCCTCAAACTCACCAAAACTAACTAACAAGAAAATATCTCAACGAATGCAACAAATCCAAGCAGAGCTCGACTAAGTCCCCGTATACTAACAGTACATGACAGAAACGTGCGTGTGTGCAATGCTCATCAGAAATACCCCCAAAACTAGGTCAAAAATCATACATGCCTTCCATCAAGACAATCACAAGTTTATAACTAGAATAGACTGTAGACACTTCATAACCTAGGAACACCTCCACCCTTATCCAAGGTAGACAGAAACTCATGCTTTATTACTATGACACATATATATACAATACGCATGCTTATTTAACCGTGCAATGAATGAGACCCCAAAAGGCTTATACAATAATACCCATGTAGCGAGTGTTAGGTCAGCAATCCCAAACCACAAGGGCTTTAGGTTACTAGGACTAAGTCCCCTCAGACTTAATTACTCGAGTATTAAAGAGCTCACTCTGGTTAATTTTGCATATAACAAACAAAAAATTGACTTTTTCTTTTCTTTTCTTTTGTTTTTTTTTTATATGCAATCTGGAATGAGACTTTCTCATTTCCAACCCTAGACTACTCATATAAATATGAGCCGGCTACTAGTCATTTGACGCCTAACCATTATTTAACAATTATTACAACTAGCATGAAATTCCTGTTTTCCCCCAAACTTAGACTTAAGTGTTCTCACGCTATAAAGGGAATAACTAAAATTCTAAGAATAAACAAGTGATTAAATCTCAAAACATCCAACAGGCATGACCCTAACCTAGCCCAAAAGCACCCAATGAGACTGTGTAAAATTTTTGTTCCCGTAACATGCAAGTCAATTTCCTAGGAACTATAAATCAGCCCTCTACTCATCATCATCACACCCAAATCAACATCTACATATCAATCAGAATCAGCTCATTTTAAGGGATCATGAAAAATGCATGCAATGAAAATGCAACTAATATGAACTCACATGGTAAACAAACAAAAATAACAGAATGTCCTATATGAAACACACGTAGATAATACGAACATAACATGCATGAGTTACGACTAATATGCAAAACATGATATTCTACATGAACACAATGAAACATATACAACATATACAATACTTCTCCCCCAAACCACCCCCAAACTTAAGATATTCAATGACCCCATTGAATGGAAGTAATACAAGGGAAAGTAAAAACATACCTACGCCGCAGCGTCATCACCCTCCTCGGGTAGAGAATCAGGAGGTGGATAAACAGTGTCCGATCCAAAGACTGGCCACTCAACATGGGTACCACTAGCTCCAAAAGCAGTACTGAAAGCCTGAGTCAATCTCGCAGAAAAACGACTCTGACTCTCATACAAGGCATCCATACGCCTCATCATCCTCCTATCATGAGAAGCACTCGAGACTGCAACAGGAGCCTGCTGAACTGGAGGAGCACCAGCAATCTCATAGCCCAGACCCCTAGGATGAGGAATGCCGCCAGGCCATTCCACCAACTTTGACAGCTCAATAGGTCCAGCTGGCATCTGAATCTGCTCCTCAGACGACCATGTAACCCCAGCCATCGAACACAACCTCGTAACAATAGAGCCATAAGGAACTGCCCCTGTCGACCCCCTCAAGAACCATAATATATTCTGATTCACCAAATATCTAACATCGATATAATGCCCATTCAGAATAGCCCACAACAAGATAGCTCTCTCAACTGTCACCTCATGTGTATGTGTAGTAGGCAACATATTAGCACAAATGAATGAATTCCAAGCCCTAGCATATCTGTTCATAGAAGCAGATGCGAACGTAGCCTTCTCCGCCGACCCAACCTTCAGTTTCCAGGCCGTCCCTGGCACACACAGATGTGCCACAATCTCATCCAAATCAACCTCAGACCTGGCCTTAAAAGTCCAATCCTCCACTCCAACAGGTCTATCTGGCAACCCAAACAAAAGCCGAATAGCACGTGCAGTATAATCTATAGTAATCCCACGGACAATAGAATAACCATCCCTATTTTCCTTGGCATTAGCATAGAACTCCCGGACTATACTCAACGGGACCGCGGATGCAAGCTCACACAGACTCTGCCAACCCCTCTCCTGAACCATACCCACAATCTCACCATTAGTAGCCGTAGGCAACCAAATCCTATCCTTCGCCACAGACCGAGTCATCAATTTCCCATACTCAGTCTGAGCCTTAACGGATCGAAACTTATTCATATCATCATCCCCCGAACTCGAGTCAGAACCCGACAATGACCGACCACGGGAACTACTACCAACTACCCGAGCTCTCTTTGGTGCCATAGTAATCAAGAACAACAATAAAAATCACACCCCAACTGCTCAAATTCAACAAAAATCTGCCCACAAATCCACAACACAAATCCCACAATTTGCAATTACAATAATTCGAAAAATCAAAATAAAAAGAATGAGAGTACCCAATCGAATTTGTAGAGGTTGCACTTGCCAAAATCAGTCCCCCAAAACTTGAAATTCGTAGCCCCTTAAAGTCCAATTAGGGTTTGAGAATTGAGAGGAATGGGTGTATGTGTATGTATAGGTGAATATTTAGGGTTGTGTGTATGTGATTTGATAAGATATGGAATGGGAAGATGTTGAATTAGGGTGTTATACAACTGATGGATGAGAGAAATAGTAGTGAAAATCGAATTAAGGGAGAAAAATTAGGTTTGGGAGACTTAAACTCAAACTGCCAGCAACTGCTCCTTTTTTTTCCAGGGTTCCGCGCGGCCGCGCCCAATACCAGTGTAATCTCCGCGCGCCCGCGCCCAGCTTATTTCCAGAAAATTTTTCTTTTTTTTTTTCACACACCTACCTACTGAATACTACAAAAATACCGAACACCATGGGTTGCCTCCCACGAAGCGCTTGTTTTACGTCAGTAGCTTGACGTACTTCCGAAATTTCACAATTCTGACAAAACGGCGGCAACCGTCGCACAGTTCACCGTTCCTCCATAATAAGGCTTAAGTCGATGTCCATTTACCTTGAAAGCATCATTGATAGACCCCCTAAATATCTCCACCGCTCCATGTGGAAATACCTCCTTGACTGTAAAAGGACCAGACCACTTTGACTTGAGCTTTCCAGGAAAAAGTTTAAGGCGAGAGTTGTAAAGCAAAACCTGTTGACCCGGCACAAATGCCTTGTGCACCAACTTTCTATCATGCCACCTTTTAACCTTCTCCTTGTACATTTTTGCATTCTCGTAAGCCTGCTCATGAAATTCCTCAAGCTCATTCAACTGAAGTAGATGTTTTTCACCCGCAGCTGAGATATCCAAATTTAACTTCTTCAACGCCCAATAAGCCTTGTGCTCTAACTCAGCCGGTAAATGACAAGCCTTACCAAACACCAACTGATAAGGAGACATCCCAAGAGGTGTCTTATAAGCAGTTCTGTACGCCCAAAACGCCTCATCTAACTTCAATGACCAATCCTTACGAGATGGATTTACCACTTTCTCAAGAATTCTTTTGATTTCACGATTTGAAACCTCCGCTTGACCATTAGTTTGGGGATGATAAGCAGTGGCAACACGATGCGTCACATTGTACCTTGTCATCATAGCAGTAAATTGACGATTGCAGAAGTGTGTCCCCTCATCACTTATTATAGCTCTTGGAGTTCCAAAACGCGTGAAAATCTATTTGTGAAGAAAATTCAGCACCACTTTAGCATCGTTTGTTGGTAAGGCTTTCACCTCGACCCATTTAGATACGTAATCCACAGCTAGCAAGATGTACTGATTATTGTAAGACGAAACAAATGGACCCATGAAATCAATTCCCCATACATCAAAGATCTCAACTTCAAGAATAGTATTTAGCGGCATCTCGTTCCTCCTGGAGATATTACCAACCCTTTGGCATCGATCACAACTCATCACAAAACGATGAGAATCCTTAAACAGAGTCGGCCAATAGAATCCCGCTTGAAGTACTTTCTGAGCTGTTTTATCACCACCATAATGGCCTCCATATGTAGTAGAATGATAATCATGCAAAATACTGTCCGTTTCACTATACGGAATGCACCTCCTCAAAATCTGATCTATACCAAGTTTGAACAAGAATGGCTCGTCCCAACGGTACCACTTCACATCATGTAAAAACTTCTTCTTTTGAGCATAAGAGAATTCCGGAGGAATGATATTACTAACAAGATAGTTCACATAATCTGCAAACCATGGTTCTTCACCTTGCACCCCAAAAAGTTGCTCATCTGGAAAAGATTCATTAATAAGAGTTTTGCCATGTGAATCCTTACCTTGGTCCTCCAAACGTGAGAGATGATCAGCTACTTGATTTTCCGTGCCCTTCCTATCCCTGATTTCCACATCAAATTCTTGCAATAAAAGCACCCAACGAATCAATCTAGGGTTTGAATCCTTCTTCGACATGAGATATCGAATAGCAGCATGATCCGTATAAACAATCACCTTCGTACCAAGCAAATAAGATCTGAATTTCTCGAAAGCGTAGACAACGGCCAACAACTCCTTTTCAGTAGTAGTGTAGTTAAGCTGTGCATCATTAAGGGTTTTACTAGCATAGTAAACTACATGAAAAATTTTCTCCTTCCTTTGCCCAAGCACAGCTCCAACAGCATAGTCACTAGCATCACACATCAGCTCGAATGGTTCCTCCCAATTAGGTGCGGTAATGACAGGTGTAGTAGTCAACTTCTTCTTTAAAAGTTCAAAAGCCGCAAGGCACTCATCATCAAACTTGAAAGGAACATCCTTCTCCAAAAGATTGCACAAAGGTTTAGAAATTTTCGAGAAGTCTTGAATGAATCGCCTATAGAATCCCGCATGACCAAGAAAACTGCAAATTCCTTTAACAGAAGTAGGTGGAGGAAGATTTTCAATTGTCTTCACCTTAGCCCTATCCACTTCAAGTCCCTTGCTAGATACCTTGTGCTCAAGAATAATTCCTTCTTGCACCATAAAGTGACACTTCTCCCAATTAAGTACCAAGTTAGTCTTCACACAACGTTTCAATACCAAGCCAAGATTATGCAAACACTCGTCATATGAAGTACCAAAAACTGAGAAGTCATCCATAAAAACCTCCACATTCGAGCCAATCATGTCTGAGAAAATAGCCATCATGCACCTTTGAAAAGTAGCAGGAGCACCACAAAGTCCGAAAGAGACTCGACGAAAAGCAAAAGTGCCAAAAGGACATGTGAATGTGGTTTTCTCTTGATCTTCCGGAGCAATGCCAATCTGATTATACCCAGAATAACCATCAAGCAAACAATAATACTCGTGTCCCGCCAACCTGTCTAGCATTTGATCAATGAATGGAAGAGGAAAGTGATCTTTTCTCGTGGCTTTGTTGAGCTTCCAGTAGTCCATGCAAACTCTCCACCCCGTGACTGTCCGAGTAGGGATGAGCTCATTCTTCTCATTAGCAACAACTGTCATGCCTCCTTTCTTTGGCACACATTGAACCGGACTCACCCACGAACTGTCTGAGATAGGATAGATAATACCAGCATCTAACCACTTTAGAATTTCCTTCTTCACCACCTCCTTCATAATAGGATTGAGTCTTCTTTGATGTTCTACAGTAGGCTTAGCTCCTTCCTCTAGCAAAATTTTGTGCATGCAATAAGAAGGGCTGATTCCCTTGATATCTGCTATGGTCCATCCAATCGATGACTTGAACTCCCTCAAAATTCGCAAAAGCTTTTCTTCCGCACTAGCTGACAAATTAGAAGCAATAATAACAGGCAATGTAGATGCATCACCAAGAAAAGCATACCTCAAGTGCTCAGGAAGGGGTTTGAGTTCAAGTGTAGGAGCTTCCTCAATAGATGGTTTCAGACGCCCCTAAGAATTCTTCAACTCTGCTAACCCAAGAGATTCAAAAGGTAGGTCCATTCTTCTTCTCCACGGAGCTGAATTTAACTGTTGTAACTGCTCGGCTATATCTTCTTTTTCAAGATCAGAATCACCAACTAGCACTTTTTCCAAAGAATCAGATATTAGCAATTGCTCAATCTCCATAGTAACTGCAGAATCGACCAAATCCACCTTCAAGCATTCTTCCTCAACTGAAGGAAATTTCATGGCATTGAATACATTAAAAGTAACATTCTGGTCATGCACCCTCATGGTTAGTTCCCCCTTTTGCACGTCAATCAAAGTCTTTCCTGTAGCCAAGAATGGTCTTCCCAAGATTATGGGAATCTTCTTATCTTCCTCGAAGTCCAAGATCACAAAATCAGCAGGAAATATGAGTTTATCAACTTTCACCAGAACGTCCTCCACTAAGCCTCTAGGATATGTGATAGATCGATCAGCCAACTGCAAGGAGATGTTAGTTGGCTTTGGCTCTGGTAGACCAAGTTGCATGTAAACTGACAAGGGCATAAGATTGATGCTAGCTCCCAAGTCACACAAACACTTGCTGAAAGAAAGGTTGCCAATAGTACACGGGATGGTGAAACTCCCTGGATCTTTAAGCTTAGGTGGCAACTTCTGTTGCAGAACGGCACTACATTCTTCCGTTAAGGCAACGGTCTCTAATTCATCGAGCTTCAACTTACGAGAAAGAATACCCTTCATGAACTTAGCATAGCTCGGCATCTGTTCCAGAGCTTCCGCAAAAGGTATGTTGATGTGCAACTTCTTGAACACTTCTAAGAATCTCGCAAACTTTTTATCCAAATTCTGCTTCTGGAGTCTTCTAGGATATGGAGGAGGAGGGTAGATCTGATTATTCTTCGTAGACTGCTCCGGAGAAGCTTTCTTAACAAGTTCCTTGTTCTTCTCTAATTCATCATCAAGCTGATCAGCTACCAAGTCAGATTTCTCACTTTCGGGCAATGCAAATTTTTCGACTTGCTCATACTGCACTTCTTCATCCTCCTTAGTGGCTGGTTTAGGATCTGATGTGACCCTTCCTGATCGCAAAGTCACTGCCTTGACCTGTTCCTTGTGGTCTCTCCCTCCTGGATTAACTTCGGTATCGCTAGGAAGAGTTCCTTGTGGTCTACTGAGCAAAGCACTTGCAATATGTCCTATCTGGGTTTCCAAGACTTTCTGGCCAGCTTGCAGGTTCTTTATCATCACTCTCATATCTTCCATCTCATTAGAAGATTGCCCCGCATGAGCCTGGGGTTGCTGCTAAAATCCCGGAGGCTGAAATTGTTGCCTTGAAGCATACTGCTGCTGATAGCCTTGATTGTATGGCTTCGATTGCTGATAAGGCTGTTGAGATTGTTGTGCACCTTGATTATTACTCCAGCTGAAGTTGGGATGATTCCTATTGTTCGGGTGATAGGTGGCTGGAACAGGCGCAGCAGGTCTCTGGAAGTTGCTCACGAACTGTGCTGATTCAGAAGAGATAGCATATTGATTCGTATCGTGTGCACCCGCACATAACTCACACACACTCGCCACCTGCTGAACTCCATAATTAGCAAGAGAATCCACCTTCATAGCCAGAGCCTTCAATTGAGCCGTAATCACTGAAGCTGTGTCTACTTCCAAAATTCCTGCTACCTTGCCCTGAGATAGTCTCTGGGTTGGATTCTGATATTCATTAGCAGCCATCATCTCAATAAGATCATAAGCTTCATCATAGCTCTTCGCCCACAGAGCTCCACCTGATGCTGCGTCTAGCAAAGGTCTAGACTGTGCTCCCAACCCGTTGTAGAACCCATTAATAACCATCCAATCAAGCATACCATGATGAGGACACTTTCTTAGCATCTCCTTATATCGTTCCTAAGCTTCGCACAATGACTCGCCAGATTGCTGTTGGAATTGAGTCAACTGGTTCCGTATTGCTGCTGTTTTCGCCATAGGGAAGAATTTAGTAAGGAACTTTTGAGCAAGATCTTCCCATGTAGTAATGGAACCAGGTGGTAAAGAGTGTAGCCAGCTCTTAGCCTTATCCCTCAGAGAGAATGGGAAAAGCCTCAACCTAATAGCATCATCTGTCACACCATTACATTTGAAAGTGTCGCAGATTTCGATAAAGTCCCGAACATGCATGTTAGGATCCTCCGTAGAAGCTCCCCCAAACTTGACCGAATTCTGCACCATCTGAATTGTGCCCGGCCTGATCTCAAAGTCGTTAGCTGCAATAGCTGGCCTAATAATGCTAGATTGGATGTCATTGAGTTTCGGTTGAGAATAGTCCTTCAAAGCCTTGACTGCTGCTGCATCTGCCATCTCTAATGGAGTTTCTGTAATAACCCTAACTTTAGCAATGCTACAGTGATCACATGAATAGTAAATTTTGGGGATTTAGAGAAGTGGTAGGTAGGTACTCTATAATGGAAACAGGAAATGAATAAACAGAAACCATATTAGTGTTGTACATTGAAATTAAGTGACTCGAAATGACGATAGATTCCAGAAATTCCTGAATATGGATTTTGAGGATTTTGATTTCGAATAAGCTTCTATTGGATATTAAGGAGCATGGAAATACTATAAGAATTATATATTGAGGGATTAGTGAATTTAGATTAAACCAAGGGATTATTAAGTTAAGAGAATGCCAAAGGAAATTGGATTTGTAAATGATTTCGAAAACCATTGAGATAATGAGGTACACCCGAAACGAACCACAATTAGATGAGTATGGAAACCAAGCAACCAAGATTGGTAATATAACAAGGATACATACCATATTATTCACCAATGTGATGGGCATTTTACTTAGAAAATTTAGGAAATAAGAGATTAGGATTATCCAAGTGGCATCACTTTCCATTAACTTGTTTTTAAGGGTAAATTAGTACTTTTGCTTGGTTTAAATCACAAATATCTTCCAAGGCTTCCATAACACTCTAGATAAAGCAAGATTAAGATGATATAAGAACAAGCAAACACAAAAGATCATTATATTCCCCATTTTTACAATTTTCGGCCAAAACAGCAGCAGGTCAGTAAAACAGCCATAACTCCTTCGTTTCTCAGCCGAATTTCGTGTTCTTTATCTTTTTGGAAACGTGGTGAGATGCTCTACAACTTTCATTTAGAAGCCTTCTCCAGAAAACGTAGGTAAGGCCTTCGTTTTTGCGAATCTTCCAGCTGATGAATGGTAAATGAATAGTGAAATCTTAGAATTAACTTTGTTTTCATGGCTTCTTTAGTTGATTCAAGCTATTATAAGGTGGTTTAATCATAACCCAAGGCTTACTAGGTGTTATTCAAGCTTCAAAGAGGTATAAATGCTCTTGCCCTTTCTTATTTATGATGGATATTGTTTAGTCTAGTGAATAAGTGGTGTAAATGTTATGATTATGATGTTATAAGTGTTTGTAAATGATTAAAGTTGATTTTGGAAGGAGTATGTGCTTGTAACCATGGTTGGTAAGATGACCACATGGTGTAGGTGATGGTGTATAAGGTGGATGATTGAATTGGAGGAGTTTGATTTTGGAAAGTACGAAAATATAGCCGTTATAATGTCCGATTTTCGTTAAACCAAGAAACTGCCCTGTTTTGGAACAACAGAGGCATACGGTAGGTTCCTGTTTAGAACACCAACTGACCATGAGATGATAGAGCTTAGTTCATAGATCGTTTTGATATAAGGTGCGTTAAAATCTGATGAACGGTTTAGGAGAAAAGTCAGTTTTAGTGAAAGACGTTTAAAAACCGAGAAAACCGTAATTGTGTTAACTTTGAGGCTATAACTACCATACTTATACATCCTTATAAGTCACGAAATTTTGGGATAGTGTAGTTGGGTGGTCAGAGGACCCTTGACAGTTGACCTTGCATTAAAATTCGAAATCCATATTTTCTGAGAATTTTTACAGTTAAGTGTGGTCGTTAGGGGAAATGGTGAAAACCCCTGAAACTTCGATTGAGTTTATAAGTGGTTAAGTTCTTGAACCGTTGGGGTAATAGTGATACGTTAAACATATATTAAAGTGTCAAGGGTAATGTTATACAAGAGTGTAGTGAGTAAGAGATGTGGTATTCTAACGACGGTCCTTTTGTGTTTATAGAAACTCCGGAAGAGGGACGAACCATACCGTCAGGATACCGGAACCGAGGCAAGATCTTTTCTATCCCTACTTGGAAGTTATTTATCTTCAAAGAAACTTGATTTCATGAAATATATATATGTGATGCTATTGTTACTATATTGTTAAGAAATGGTTTTCTTTGATTATTAATGTAAAAAGGGAAGGTATATGAGTATGATATGAATATGAATATGAGTATGAGTATGAGATGGATATGAATATACATAGAGATGATTATGCATGAAGTGAACATGCCTTATGATTAATGGAAGATGAAGGAATGGTATCAGTTGTTATCTAAAGATATATAAAGGAATGGAATCAGTTATTATCTAGGGATTATACGATTTATAATATTATATTCTTTCTAAGTATTGTGATTTGATAAATATTATTGAATGGTATTTAATATTTTTGAGATAAATGGAATACTCTACGTATATAAAAGCATATTGATTTCATTGAATACAGAGGAGATGTCTGAGTCATAATCAAAGTATTATGACATATATAAATTTAAAGGTGATGATAAATGGAAATGGAAATGATGTATGTGAAAGGAAATGTGAATGGAAATGTGAATGGAAATGTAAAATGTGAAATGGTATTTGATGATTTGAAAGGGGGATTGCAACAGTAAGCGTAAGAGGCTGTGTGGTAGTGGCACAGTCCAGCATCCAATATTTTATTTCGGCACGAAGATGCCAAGGGAGGATGTAGCAGGTAGCCTTCCTCCAGGGTTGATTACCAGGTAGGGATCATCCCTTCTACTAGTAGTAAACAGAGAGCGGATACGGTCAGGCGACTGATCATCGTCCTACGTATCTGGCGCCAGCAGATATCCCCAAAACTTGAAAGAAAGAATTGAAAATGGTTTTCAGATTTCTATAACTGAAAACAGAAAAGTGATATGAAATGATGGAATTATTGTTACAAACGAAGAGAAACTGATTTTATATTAATTTATATGATTGTTGCATAAGAAGGAAATGAGAAGATTATAGCGAGAGATTTGTTCAAGGTTTTATATTATCTTGAAAGATTACCCTGAAATGGTATATTGATGGTTATAGCATTCAAGAAGAGAAACTGATATTTCCAGATTTATATGGCATTGAATAAGTATTTTAAAGGCCTTGAATTGTTGCAAATTTCCAGATTTATATGGCATTGGAAACGGACCAACAAATCTCTATTAAAAGGTACCACATACTGATTATCTAGTAATGCACCTTTGACTTTAACATGCGCACAAGTTTTGCGTCTTCGATAAACTGGAAATCCAGAATCATCAAAACATGTATTTCCATTGTACCTGGGAATACACATGTCATTACTTAGTTTGCATTAACATAGTTTGTAAAATCACCTAGCAATAAAAATAATGACATGTCTATTCAAGCATAAAATAGTCTTATAGAATTACTGGTACCTCTTTTGGGAAATGGCGCATACATTTCCCCTTTACCATACACGGAGAATAGGTAAAATCTTGACCACATGGTCCATGTATCATATAATTTTTAACTACTGCATATCCGACAGGATCGGTATTTTTATCTGGAATTTCGGTAGAGACCAAAGCATCTATTTGTTCTACATTCTTTGGTCTGTCATCTAGGTGTAACCATATTAGCATATAGGCATGTGGTAAACCCCTTTTTTGAAACTCAATCACATGCATTACTGTTCATGAACATATAAAAAAATTATAAAAGTAAGTTAGGTAATGACATATAATTTAAAAATCATAATTCGGAATATGAAATTGTAATTCTAGAATAATGGACACGGTATAAAGTAACAAAACTCACTTCCAATGCATCTGCCAAAGTAATTCTTTTTCTTGATCAGATCAATAAGTTGTTCCAACTTCATCTTAAAAACTCTTGCTACTATGTCAGGTGCATCACATACATCAACAATTGGCAAGTGCTTCATCATTTCTTTAATTTCAGGCCACTTAGAATTACATGTCATTGTTAAAAACAAAGTAGGATGTCCAATTACACGACACAAAGCCAATGAATCCTTGAAGTATTGAGACATGTAACGTTTAGATCCAGTGAATGAAGCTGGTAAAATTATGCATTTTCCAACATGATCTGGATCATTATCTCCCCTTTTTATTGCATCACGCACTGAAGTATACAGATCTGACCGAATTGTGGTCTGATTTCTACTAATCCAATCCAATCTGTACTGTTCAATAGCTGTAAATGCATCAACCACATATTGTTGCCACAATCTCCCACCGAGATGAGGAGTTAATCCTACGTATTCATTAAAAACCCAATAAAAGAAAAATGGTAAAAGTATTAATATTTATACAATTATATGAATACAACGTGTAAAATGAAATACGTGTGTTAAAAATATATGTGTTTTTACCTTCAGTAAGACATATCATTAATTTGTAGCAGTAGTATTCCTTCATTGAAACAAATTCTCTATGCTTTTTCCATCTTCATTGTCATCTTCTACAACCATTCTTTTCTGTTTTTTTTATATTCTTCAATGGAATTTTTGTATGAAAACCATCTTCTCCCTGTGGGAAAAGAATTGGATATTGGAGTTTCATAAAGAACAGAGCAGTCTCCCATACTCGTTTAAGAACATTTTGGCGTGTCTGAACAACAGTATCTCTAAAACCTGGGGTGTCTTCATTTTTATTCACTATCAAGCCTCCAACTTCATTTGATGGGCCAATTATGTTAGATCTGCCACTCGCTGATTCAGAAGAAAGTAGAACCAACCTGAACTCATCCAACTCATTGTCTTTAAATCTTTCACGCGCAGTAAGAAATTGAGCAACAACTTTGTTATGTTCGTGCAACATCCGCATAAGCGCATCAACAATAGTATGGTCAACCTGATCTCTAACTTCACCAATTGCATTCAGTCTATTAGGGAGCTCATTCTCAGTGTCGTAAATATATAATTGACAGAATCTAGGAGTTTCTCCTTCCAATGGAAGTAAACTTCCAATAAAATGTAAATTCTGACCTCTAATCTTGAAGCAATAATGTGCTCTCCCGTTGTTTATCCTATGATCAATCTTACCACCACTGGAACACATTGCAAACATACAATTATATACTCTTATGTTCAGTCGAAAATGAGCTGAATTACGAAGAAGAGAGGCAAGAGGTTCTGGTGGATGTCTTTCTTTCGGAAGCTCTACTTGACCATTTTTACAACAAAGAGAGAAGGTTGGCATGGCATTTTTGTTTGACTTGTTGTTCCGCTCCATATTCCACATAACGGCACCACACTTTGAGCAAAGAGCATCAGGGCCTCCTAAATTCTGATATCCTTCCCAAATATCTATATCTGACTCCCCAGCGAAATCCATATAACCTGACAACAATCATAATACTTTGAGCTTTTTTGGACATCTTTGTATGATTACACACTTAATATCTATAAATCAGAATAAGGATCTCAGATTATTATATCAGCTTACCTTCATCAACTGATTCATCACTATACTCAAATACTTTTTCAACGTCATTAAAACTATCCAATAAATTCTTAGTTCCCGAAGATGATGACCTAGGATTTGCATGTATATTCTTATCGATATTCAAGCAATCTTGCTTACTATCTTGGATTGACAAAGACTGCCTCGAGGTGTAGTTACGGGTGCAATCTTATTTGCTGCTACATTCGTGTGATGTTCTGTTTATAAAAAATATTGCAGTTAAATTTATATAGATTCATACATGTAGATCATTATCGGAGTAATAGGATCACAACATGGATTATATAATTCCAATAAACTTACATTGGACATCTAGCACAAAATGAAGGAATGAAAAATTCCTAAAATCATAGCATACAATGATAATTTTACCTTGTTTGTGAAAACAATTTTCTACACTATTAGTAATATCAGACATTACCAATGGTCTTCTAGGAGTAGAATCACCAACAATATTAGTAATATCATTCATTACCAATGGTATTCTTGGAGTAGAATCACCAACGACTTGCTTTCCTGCATGTTTAACAATAATGCAATAATCCTTAATCACCGAATCAAAACTACAATACAACGGAAGCTTCCAACATGATATATTAATACATTATGATATGATATAAAGATTATGATAGGATAAATTTATAATTTCCAGAATAATACCATGTTGTTTTGAAGAAATAATGTCAGAAACAGATTGAACATTCAGCTCTTTATCCCTCTGCATATTAATCATCCTATTACGCAAGAAAGTATCCAAAGCTGACCCATTTTCTCGACATTTAGCAACTACTTCAAGATCAGAATAAAGTAAAAATCATATACATCACATACAGTTTAGCATTAAATCAACATGGGAGAATAAAAAATTACCATTTAAGGAATCCGTGTAAGAGTAATCTACACTTCGCTTTCGACCTAAACAATAAATTAGCACCAAACTTATGCAATCAGGATAGGAAAACAATCAACAACAACTAACAACACAACTCATTCGTGAAAGAAGAACATCATACCTCTCTCAGAATCCGTCTCCGAAGGCGACGTTTGTTTGCGTTCCATTACAATTAATTAAGTGTTATCGATTATGCAGCATGAGAAGATAAGAACTTGATTTTTCGGCGGTATAATAATAAAGAATTCCAATTTTGAATTCTGAAAAGAAAACCAAGAATGTGGAAGATAGCACACAAACCATTTTGGAAAGTTTATTAATGAGGAGAGTAATTAGGGGAACAAAATAACAATTAGAGTTTATTTTGGGAAAGTTTGTTATCAACGTATGTTATTACAGCTAGGCATGAGATGATATATAATTCAAATCACAATAATTTTGGAAAGTTTGTGAATAGCGTGCAAACACAATTAGACAAAAATCAATTTTTATCAATTTTATTAGTATTATGAGTAACTAAATTATTAAAAATTGGTTGATTTTCAAAAAGAAATTTACCTTAATGCCCTTTTCTATGTAAAATTGAGGGAGCCTTCACTAGTGTTCATTAAGAATATATTGATAAGCAAAACAACCTCTATTTGGTTGGTTGGTAGTTTGGTTATCTATTTGGTCACTTATTTAGTACACTCAATATCAACAATTGGATTTTAAGATAGATTAATGAGAACCGTTGGATATAATTATATAAAAAAACTCTTTTTATACATTTATATTATTATATTATAAAGCTTGTTTTTCATTCATGTTCCACCAGCGTAATTTTACAAAACATAACCTCAATATACTAACTTAAATAACGATTTAAGGTGTTATATTGAGAGCATTTTATCAAACGTATAATTTACGTTCCCAAACTTATAGAAATTATCAAACGATTTAACTAACATGTTAAAATTATATTATCAAACGATTTAACTAACATTTTATTTACGTTTTTATACCTTCCCCGACGTAATTTGTTTTTAGGATTGAATCTTATAACTTCTGTTTATTTATCTATTTTCGATATACCAGAAAAAAACTATCAATTAGAATATTATCAAGAACGTATAATCATATTTTTTTATCTTTTATTATTTATATTATTACTAATTAATTAGCAAATATTTAAATTATAAATAATCAAATAAAAATATTCAGATAAAAATATTTAAAATGTACACTTTTTTGGTACACTCAATAGCAAACCGTTGGATTTTGAGATAAATTAGTGAAAACCGTTTGATCTAATACTGTATTTAAAATATTCTGTTAAGTTCAAATCCCACCAGCAACATATCTTTATTAAACATATATATTATAATCAAAAAAATTTATTATTTTTTAATAAAGTATTATTATACATTTATATAATCTTATAAGCTACTCCCAAAAATTCCCGTCAATAACATATTATAGATAAAAATTAAAACATTATATACTGTCAAAAATGTATTATGATATTTTATTAACGTAAATAATTTTTTTCCCTACTAATTATTTATATATATATATATATATATATATATATATATATGAAAATATGAGTAATAAGATAAAAATTATTAAAAAAAACATTCGTGCATCACACGAGTTATAAATTATATAGTTAAAAATTACATAAAATCTGGAAAATACTTGTCATATAAAAAAATTTGTATAAAAATCGAAAAAATGTCTACATGATTAGATAAATTTCGCTCTTTCTACTAAGTAAAAGTAAAAAAAAACTACTTTTATTTAATATTTTTATATATAAATATGTATTTGAAAGTAATAATTAGAATACATAATTTGAATAATATTTACATTCATTAAATTTACAAAATTCAAAAAATATTTTAATAATGAAAACATATATATAACTTAAAATTTTAACGAAATATAATTAAACAATTTACAAGCAACCGTGCATCGCACGGGTTATAGGCTAGTAATTGGAAAAAGAGAGATGTTAGTTAGAGAAAAAAGAAAAGGTAACGTGTTTTGGTTGAAAAGGGTAATTGATTAGTTAATAGTAATTATAATATAATTATGTTATTTTATTAAACAAAACTGCTTGTACTGTTTTAAAAAAAGAGAAATTTCAGTTAAATAAAAAGTAGAAGATATTCTATTTTACCTGAAAACGGAAATTATTTAGTTATTGAAAAATAGAAAAGGAAATATGTTTAACCTGAAAAAGAAAATTGATTAATAAAAGAAAAATTTTAGTTAGATAAAATATAAAAGGATATTGTATTTTACCTGAAAAAAGTTATTTAGTTCTTGAGAAATAGAAAAAATAATATTTTTAACCTTAGGAAGGAAATTGATTAGTTAGTAGATCTGTAATTGAGTAATTGAGTAAGACCGACTGACCGATCAACCGACCAACCAAACTTTTAATGTTTTGGCTTTTATATAATAACTATCTTATAACCCGTGCAATGCACGAGTTTCTTTTAATATGTTATATAAATTTTATTTTATGCTATAATTATATTTTTATATAATAATTATTTTGTAAAAATTATTTTAATATTATTTAATATAATTTAATATAAATTTAGTTAATCATGATTTAAAATTTACAATATTATAGAATTTTAAGTTAAACATGTCGTTGACGGGATTCGAAATTTGAATTTTTAGTAAAATACTTTAATCATAAAATATATCTTATAATTACATCTAACGGTTCTTATTAATTACTAAAAATCTAACAGAAAAATGGTTTAATATTTTTCGGTATACATTAATGATTGCAAAATTAAGTGGTTTAAAATTTATATTATAATTTTTTTTTAAAAAAAAAGTCTGACAGAATTCGAACCTTGAAATTTTAGTAAATAAATTTAAACATATAATATATCTAATCATTAGATCTAATGGTTCTGATTTTTTACTAAAAATATAACGGTCATTATTTGTTGTATATATATATGTCTATTATCTTTTGTTAGTGAATAGTGATTAGACGATATAGTATTATTTTTTTGGGTATATATTAATCATTGTAAGATTATATTTTAAAATAAAAGTTAACGTGTTTTATTTAGAAAGAAATATTATTGATTGGAAGATACCATATCTTAGGTGTTTATAAAAGGTAATATCATCAATCAATTAAAAGTAAAACTCTTTTAATTAAAAAAAGGCAATCGACTAATTATCACTAATTATATTATTTTGCTATATATTTTAATAGTTAGGATGACCGTGCTGAAGATCGAACGGACAAACTTTCAATGCCCGTGTGATGCACAGGTTTCTTTTATTATATTATATAAATTTTATTTAATATTACAATTACGTTTTTAGATAATAATTATTTTTAATATTTTTTTAATTCTAATTTAATATAATTTAATATTCACATGTTTACGGATTATACTAATGTTTCCTTATTATAAACAATGTATACGGATTTTTAATATATTTCATTAAATAGTGACATAATTGGGGGAAAATATTTTAGTTAGAGAAAAGAGAAAAGATAAAAAATTAATTTAATAGTTAACATTAATTACAATTTGTTTTTTAATTAGAAAAAATATAAAAGATATTATATTTTACTTGAAAAAGGAAACTGTTTAGTTATTAAAAAAAGGTAACATGTTTAACCTGAAAAAGTAGATTGATTAGTAAAGTAAAAATTTTAGTTAAATAAAATATAAAAGAAGATTTTTAAAAGGTAACCCGTGATATAATTGGAAAAAGACATATTTTAGTTAGAGAAAAGTGAAAAGATAATTTGAATGAAAAAATAATTAATTAGTTAATAGTAATTATAATATGCTTTTTAGTTTAGATAAAATATAAAAGTTATTTTATTTTACTTGAAAAAGTAAACTGCTTAGTTATTAAAAAGGAAAGAAAATGTAACATGTTTAACCTGAAAAAGGAAATTGATTAGTAAAGAAAAATTTTTATTTAGATAAAATATAAAACTATATTTTATCTATAATTAAGTAAGGGTAAATTAGTAAAATCAATAGGTACCAACCAACCAACCAAATTTTTAATGTTTCGGCTTTAAAAGATATTTTATTTTTACTTGAAAAAGTAAACTGCTTAGTTATTAAAAAGGAAAGAAAATGTAACATGTTTAACCTGAAAAAGGAAATTGATTATTAAAGAAAAAATTTTAGTTAGATAAAATATAAAACTATATTTTATCTATAATTAAGTAAGGGTAAATTAGTAAAATCAATAGGTACCAACCAACCAACCAAACTTTTAATGTTTCGGCTTTAATATAATAGTATAGATAGATAGATAATAATAATATAGATTATTTTTCAGAAAAACAATTGAACACAGATAATTAATTTTAAGGTAATAAACATAGAGAAAATGACCAGACTAATACATTTTGGGGTGGTAACTGCCCGAAATACCTTTATGCGGGAGACTCCGCCCTTTTTAACCACGGAGTACGCATTCTGGTACTGCGCATACTGAGATACGCATTACCCTAATGCGTATACGGGGAAACGCATTTCTGTAATGCGCATTGACGTCATCCCACGTCATTATCTCCCAAACACAGCAGGTGCTCAGGCGAGCTCGAAATCGCCCAAAAATCGCCTGTGTGCGATCTACCTTCTCCGGCCACCTCCTCAAACACAGAGGACACCAAAACGATGGCCACAACTTGCTCTTCATTTTGTAATATTCATCTATTGATTTCAGGCCCCGCAGGGGCGTACATGAGCAGATCGGAAAACTGATCGGATTGTTGAGCTTCGAATTGGGTCTTTCAAATCCGGCAAAGAAAACGAAAATCCAAAATTACAGGGTTGTAGAGGAAGATGAGACGATTCTTTTGGTATATAGTACGTGATTTATCGTTGCCTGGAAAAAGTGTAGGATTGTGTCGAAGTTTTTGACCGGAAAAAACGACGACGACGATATCTGGGGACGATGAACAGTAACGTGGCATACGCATGTTCAACATGCGTGTTACCAACCACGCATCTTGAACATGCGTGTTCAAGGTAGTGTTCACCGATGGTTTTTTCATTTTACAAAAGGCACGCAAGAAGGAAATGCGTATTCAGTCTACGCATCATGAAGATGCGTGCCCCGTGGTTAAAAAGGGCGGACAGTTTTGACGGTGGGTATTTTGGGTAAGAGGAATTAAAATGTGGGTATTTTGGTTTTTCACCCATAAATATACCACGCGAGGTCAAAATATTTCTAGTTATGCAAACTTTTATTTAATAAAAAGATTTCAATTTTCTTTTTGAACCTAAAAGGGGAAAAAAAAAAGATTTCATTTGAGAATCGGATTTAAAAAGTACGGAGTAGAAAATTTCAGTGAGGAAATTAGGGACGTGACCACAGTCATTTATTTATGTATAAGAAAATTGGGGGTATGAAAGTGGAGTCGGTAACCCTAAATTCTGCGCCGAACACTTAAATTATCTATCTGTCTGTCTGTAGATTGGAAATTTGGAATTGAGTTACTCTAGGGAATTGGGGGAAAGATGGAAAATGATAGATTTTCAGAGGTTTCAGAAATTGGTTGTCGGCGTGGTAAGATTAAAGACAGAATCACACGTGTTGAACGGATTTCAGAGCATAAGCTGAACTGGATTGATGTAAGATGTGAGCCTGTCATCGACGTCTTACATGCTCAATTCCACTCCCAGATACCACCACCCAAAAGCCTTGAAGTTTTTGGGTACATCAAAGTGATAGATATTGAAGGCTCTGAGAATTTCCCACTTTTTGACCGACAACAATTTCAATCCCCGCAACGCCTTCATCCTTGTTCGCCTCTGGGAAATTATTTACAATTGCAGGGTCCCGATCATGTCCCCTGTTACGACCGGTTTTCTCCCAGGCTTCGTTCGGTAGGACCTGCAGAAAGAGAATGCGAGGGTGGAGCCCCCCGATTCACCTCCGGTGTGAGAATAAGTTAGTCGGTTTTTGTAAGGTAATTTGAACGTAGAGAATTTGTGTTGTTGTGTCCAGTTATCTCTTTTAAGAACAATTTTACCTCCTTTTATACTTATTCTCCTTGCCGTTTGTTGAGATGTAGATCTGCTTTCCAGAATATTAAACATTCTTTTAGATCATGGTCCATGTGACCGTTTAAAGGTAAAGTAACCTTTTATCATGGCCACGGTCGGCCATTGACAAAGTGACAACCATGTGGCCGTAATGGAAAATTGGTTGTTCATTCCTTGGGCTTTAATGTTGGGCTAGTGGTTCGGCCCATTAAGAGATTGGACCTCTAACATGTCCCTAGGCTTCGTTCGGAGTAATCATCAGGACGAAGGCTAAAGCCTAAATCTTTCTTTGGAATATTCCCTTCGGATTGCCCGACATTAAATTTAATGCCTTCGCCCTTCTTTGGGACATTCGTTCGGACGTCCAAAATAACTTTTTAGGACAAATAAAAATTGAGTTGGCCTTCGGTCGTATTGTCTGCATAATGAGAACGAAGGACAAAGTCGAGTCTTTTCTTGGGAAGTCGTGTCCCTTTATGACTGACAGCTGTCTTTTCTCAAGATTCACGCCTCAATCTCAGCCGTTGAATTTGAAACGCCAATCATCCAACCGTCACAATCCCTTTATTAACCCCTCATCTCTTTTCTTTACCCCTTTACGCGTACGCCTCAAATTTTCAGAGAAAAAAGAGTCTCTTTAGCAACCATTGGAGCCGTCGTTTCGTCCCCGCTTTCCTTTGATTCTCCGATTCCGGTTGACATTCACGTTCAAGCGTATTATCCCCGGGAACTCGATCTCATCAGCAATCTTCAAAACAGTAAGTCTCTATATTCTTCATTCCAATTAATCGTATATCGTCTCTTTGCCTTCTTGGATATGTGTTCTTGAATGTATATGTAGGCATTTGTATGTAAGTATCTATATACGCACATATGTGGATTTACGCTTGTTTTTACCTGTATTCTTTGCATAAGAAATGAGAGCGTTAGCTTCCCTTTGTCCTTTTTGCATATTTAGGATTTCTGGGTTTGATAGATTGTTTAGGAGGGATGTATCCTTCGGAATGTTTGAATTTGTTGAGTGTTCTTCGGTCTGTTGTAGGTTCGAACTACTTTATCTTTAGTTGGTAGGGATTTTTTGGCCGGTCCTAGCCCTCTGTACTCGATCTTTTTTCTTCTTCCTTCCGATTTTCTTTTCTTTTTTGTTCGAGTACATGGCTAATCTCTACATTTCCGAATGCAGGGATATGGACCGGTCGAACGAAGGTACAGATCCTTCGGTATCCTCTCCTTTTAGTGATGCCATAGAGTATCCGGCCGCCAATCGTCCTTCTCAGCTGTCCGAAGACGATATAGAGCATTTCTGCTCGACCTATTGCGTATTGAAATACGTATGGTACTTCTTCGCCCCAAGGAAGAATGACAAGATCTGGCAAAATCCCCAAGTCGCGGCCATTTGTGGGGGTGGGTTTGCTACGGGTATATCCGAAGCGGCATTCAAATGTGGCTTCCGATTGCCCATATTGCGTATATTGAAGAGTGTGTTGAAGCAGTCGGGCATTGCTATCGGTCAGCTGGACCCGAATAGCTTTATCCATGTAAATACCTTCCAAGCTCGATGCATGGCTAGTAAGGTGATTCCAAGGACGTCTCTCTTCTGGCATCATTACGAGCTTCGCCGGAATCCGAAGAGTAAGGGTTTTTACACCATTGCTCGGCGAGTGGGTAGGCCTGACTGGTCATTCACGAACTCAAATAATAAGGAGACTCATATTAAGTGGGTTTATGTCTCCGGACCGAAGCTGGAGAAGTTCGGTGTTTGGAAAATAGTTGATCCCACGAGGTATGTATATCCCGAACTCACGGAGGCAGATAAACATGACTACCGATTACTGTGTAACCTTAATATGGACAAGGTACCACTATCGGATAGTAGGGACCCAGACTGGCTAGTCGGTCTTTGGGGTAATGGTAACGTTCCTTCATTTTGTCCTTCTTTTCTGCAATTTTCTGAAAGTATGATAACTCTTATTTATAGCCTTTATCCTGTGTATAATGTTCTTCTTTGTCTTGTATAGTGACAACTCGATTGGACATCTTGGAACGGAAGAGGAAGAAGGCGGCCGACCTAGCTGCTGCTGCTCTGGCGGCCGAAGCAAACGCTAATAGAGCCGAAGGGGTGGAAACCTTGGCTATTGATCAAGGAGAAAAAAGTTTGGTTGTCACCCCTCCTACTTCTTCGCCTCCTAGAGAACCAGTCCCGGAGGGTACTCCTGTAGAGCCGAAGAAGAGGCCTCGGTCGGAGAACACTGAATTGAAAGTGTACTCTCCTCAATGGAGTGTATTGGATACCGACCGGATCATTGTCCCAGCTCCTTCTTCATCAAAGAACGTGGGTCCTGATCTGTGTCGTGGCCTCGTTCTCCCGGCCGATCGACCAACTATATCCAAGCTGAATAATGTTGAAGCTTGTACTGAGATGATGACCCTCCTCTCTATGGTAAGCTTCTTTTCCTTCGTATGTACATACTTGCCTTAGAGAATTTTTTAACATTTTCCATGTTTGTGTTCAGGGCGCTGCCTGGTCAGCTGTGGTGACCGAACGGTTAGAGGAGACCGAAGTGAGGGCGGTCAGAGCCGAGGAAAACTATCGGAACTCTTCTGCCGAACTGGAAAGGGTCACTGGCCAGGCTGAGGCTTTAAAGTCCGAAAGGGATGCCCTTAAGGATGAGTTGGAGAAGCTGAAAGTCACGAGCTCCAGGCGAATCGAATGGAGGAATACCCAACTGAAGCAATCAAGGAAGTCTGCTCGGAAATTGCATAAGCAGCTTCTTTTGACGGAGGAACGATGCTATCAGATGGGTTACGACGATGCCGTGATCAAGGCCCATTCACTTGGTTTTGATCATACCCAACTGCTTGATACTGCAATGGGTATGACCGATCCAGTGGGTAGGGAAAAGTCTGATGACCCCGAAGTTATTTCTTCGGGAGAAGATGAGCCCCTTGATGAGCCTTCCATGGAGTAGTTTTATGCTTATCTTTGTGGCCTTTCGGCTTTGTAACTTTTAACATTTACTTAATGAATTGGTGCCTTCGGGCTTTTATATTTGTCTTGGCAGATTTGTTCTATTTTTTATGCATTTTTGGCCTTAAATTTGCCTTAGCATAATTTTTCTATTTTTTATGCATCTTCGGCTTTTAATTGCCTTAACATAATTTTTCCATTTGGTGTGCATCTTCGGCCTTAAAGTTGCCTTAGCATATTTTTATGCTTCTTTGGCTTTCAATCGCCTTAGCATAATTTTCCATTTCTCAAGCATCTTCGGCCTTAAATTTGCCTTAGCATATTTTTACATTTTTTATGCATCTTCGGCTTTCAATCGCCTTAGCATAATTTTTCTATTTTTTATGCATCTTCGGCTTTCAATCGCCTTAGCATAATTTTTCTATTTTTTATGCCTCTTCGGCTTTCAATCGCCTTAGCATAATTTTTCTATTTTTTATGCCTCTTCGGCTTTCAATCGCCTTAGCATAATTTTTTATTTGGTATGCATCTTCGGTCGTAACCTAGCGTGTTGTGCGTCTTCGGTCGTAACCTAGCTGCCCCCAGTTTTTAAGGGGTTTTTGTAAAGGATTTAAGTTCCGTTCGGTCGGTTAAAATATTTCCTCCCGGACTTAATTTGTGAAAAAACCACTTAAATACTAAGGCATTTTTGGGAACGTCCGAAATTCGTTCGGTCGGCCCCGACTTTGGATATGTCAAGTATTGTGGAATGTATTTGAACACTAGAAATAAGTTAGAGGGGCGCATGTTTTACTTGGTCGGCCCCAAACATGGGTCCATTTTGCTTAATCATGGCATGTAGAAAAAATGTTAGCGAACAATCTGTTATTGATCATGTGGGTTTCGCATGGTTTTACAGATCGATGCTTACTTAGGGAATTCAAAAGATAACTTGCATTTAAACCACAAATTTAAAAGGATAATAAAATGTTTCCAGTAAGCTTACTGGTAAAAACGGCGAAGGCGAGTAGCGTGCCATGTGTTCTTAATCAAGCTGCCGTCCGAATGAGCTAACTTGTAAGTGCCCGGACGAACCACTTCGCTTACCACATAAGGGCCTTCCCAGTTGGGCATAAGTTTGCCTTGTTTTGTTGGCATTGATGTTGCCAATTCTCGAAGCACTAAATCTCCGATTCGGAATGATCTCTTTTTCACTCTCGAATCATAATGTTGTGCTGCTTGAAGTTGGTACCTTAAGTTCCTTTGGTGGGCTGCTTCCCTTTCTTCTTCAAGCAAGTCTACATTTGCTCGGAGACCACATTCGTTCGTCTCTATGTTGAAAACCTGTGTCCGATAAGACTCAAGGCAAACTTCGACTGGCAAAAGAGCGTCTGTTCCGAAAGCCAATTTGAAGGGTGTTTCTCCTGTTGATGACCTAGGTGTCGTTCGGTATGCCCACAGAACCCATGGTAGTTCTTCGGCCCAAAGTCCTTTGGCTTCACCTAGCCTTTTCTTTATTCCGTCGAAAATAATTTTGTTCGCAGCTTCGATCGCCCCGTTTCCCTGGGGATGTCCGACCGAACTGAATTTTTGCCGAATCCCGAATTGAGCTAAAAATTTTCTGAATTTGCTTCCGATGAATTGGGTTCCGTTGTCCGATACACATACCATAGGGATACCGAATCTTAATATTACTTGTTCTAACATGAACTTTTTTGCTGCTTCTTCGGTAATGGATGAAAGTGGTCGAGCTTCTATCCACTTTGTCATGTAGTCGATCGCCACAATGCAATACTTGGCTTGTTTGGTACTGGTGGGTAAAATACCCACAATATCGACCGCCCACATAGCAAATGGAATGGGGCTAAGGACTGAAGACATCTCTTCGGGTGGCTGCTTCGGTACAGTGCTGAATAGCTGGCATTGTACACATCTTTTGGCGTATTCGGTGGCATCCTCTTTCATCTTTGGCCAGAAAAACCCTTGCCTTAGAATTTTGAGGGCCAAAGACCTTCCTGCTAGGTGTTCCCCGCAAATTCCCTCATGAACCGTTTCAAGGGCTAGAATCTGTTCGTCTTTGTTTAAACATCGAAGGAGGGGTTGTGTTACCGACCTTCGGAACAAACGGCCTCCGATCACGGTATAACTGGCCGACCGATGTTTTACCTTCTGTGCCTCCTTTCGTTCGAGTGGCAAAGTTCCTTTTTCCAGGAATGCTCTGATTGGGGTCATCCAATCGGTTCCTTGGTGGATTTCCATGCATTGCTTTTTATCTATCGAAGGCGTCTTTACTTCGGTCAGATAAATTGACCCGTTGAGGTTTTGGGTTTCTGCCGAGGCTAACCTTGATAGAGCGTCCGCCCGATTGTTGTTCTCTCTCGCTACCTGATTTAATTCGAATGATTCAAATAACAAAGATTTCTCGCGTACCTTTAGGGCGTAGGCCTTCGTTCGGGGATCTTTTTGTCCATACTCTCCTGTGAAATGTTTTACCACCAACATTGAGTCGCTGAATGCTCTTAGGTGTTTAACCTCCAAATTTCTGGCCAAATCTAGGCCTGCCAGAAGTGCTTCATATTCGGCCTCATTGTTCGTTAAAAGGAAAGTGAACCTGATAGCTTGGCATATTTCGAATCCTTCTGGGCTTGTTAAAATTAAACCGGCCCCACACTTTTCTTTGGCGACCGACCCATCAACGAATAATTTCCATTTTCCTGGCGTCGGAATTAGTTGTTCTTCGGGGGTCAAGTCCTTCGGTTCAGTGAATGAGCATTCTACCATAAAATCTGCAAGTGCCTGGGCTTTGATCGAAGTTCTTGGTGCATACTCCAAATCATGCTCTCCCAGTTCGATCGCCCAGGCGACCACTCTGCTCGATGCCTCTGGCCTTTGCAAGATTTTCTTTAACGGCTGGTCGGTTACAACTTTGATCGTCCTTCCCTGGAAATAGTGCCTTAACTTTCTTGCGGCCATTACCAGTCCATAGGCGAACTTTTCTGCATTCGGATATCTTGTTTCTGCATCTTTCAGAATGTGAGAGACATAGAACACCGGATGCTGGTTCCCTTCATGTTCTTTGACCAACACGGCTCCGAGTGTTCGGTCGTTCACAGCCAAATACAGCTGCAATGTTTCTTTCGGGTCGGGTCTCATTAAGAGTGGGGCTTTCACTAAGTACTCTTTAACATCTTCGAATGCTTTTTGGCAATTTGGCCCCCACTCGAAATTCTTGGACCCCCGAAGCGCTTCAAAGAATGGCAAAGCCTTCTCGGCCGATCGGGAAATGAACCTCCTCAGGGCTGCTAGCCGTCCGGTCAGCTTTTGAATGTCCCTGATCGTCTTCGGTGCTTCCATGTCAATGACTGCTTTAATCTTCTCCGGGTTGGCTTCAATTCCTCTGGCACTAACCATGTATCCCAGAAACTTCCCACTATTTACTCCAAACGTACATTTGTTCGGATTGATCCTCATGTTGTTTCTTCTGAGCGTTTCAAAACATTCCCTTAGATCTTCGGCATGATCCCTGAAAAGGGATTTAACAATCATATCGTCCACGTAGCACTCCATGTTCCGACCGATCTGGGCTTTGAACAATTTGTTGATCATCTTTTGGAAAGTAGCCCCTGCGTTCTTCAGTCCGAAGGGCATTTTTATGTAAGCATAAGTGCCGTTAGGTGTGATGAACGCTGTCTTCGGTATGTCTTCGGTGTTCATGGCGATTTGGTGATATCCTGAGAAGGCGTCCAAAAAACTGAGTATTTGATGCCCTGAGGTTGCATCTATCAGTTGATCAATGTTTGGAAGAGGGTAGTGATCCTTCGGACAGTGTTTATTTAAATCGGTGTAGTCTACACACATCCTCCATTTGCCGTTGGACTTTTTGACCACGACCACATTCGCCAACCAATCCGGGTAGTCTATCTCTTCAATGAATTTTGCTTCTAGCAATTTTTCGACTTCAGCTTGAATGACCTTTTGTCTTTCCATTGCAAAATTTCTCTTTTTCTGTTTCACGGGCTGGGCTTCGGCTTTGACGTTAAGACAATGTTTGGCTACCGATGGGTCCAAACCCGGCATGTCTTCGGGACTCCATGCAAATACATCGTGGAATTCCCTAATGACTTTTATGACTTTCTCCTTTAGTTCTGGCTCCATGTTTTTTCCTATCTGAATCATCTTCCCCGCTTGGCCTACGTACAATTCAACTTCTTCGGTTTCGACAGCCGGTTCGGCTATCGGATTTGACAGGTCGGCTCCAAATTTCTCCAACTCGATATTCAGTAGTTGGTGACTGCCTCCTGGTTCGGTCTCATTTCTTCTTCTTTTCCCGGCTTCGGTCATTTCGATATCTTTTTCTTTCTCCAAGTCTTCCAACATAATGATTCGTGCTGCTTTTTGATCGCCTCTCATTTCTCCGACCCCGTGTTCGGTTGGAAATTTCAATTTCAAGTGAGGGATAGATGACACAGCTTGGAATAGGGATAAAGCCGGTCTTCCTAGGATCCCATTATATGGGCTGTCGACTCTAACAACGTAAAATTTCGCTTCTTTCATCGTTGTGAATGGTGCTTTTCCTAATAAGACGTTCAGTGTTATAGTTCCTTCGATCGGTACGGGTTGATTACCGAAGCCGTATAGCGGTGCTTCATGGCATGGCTCTAGCTGTTCGCCTCCCAAGTTCATTTTGCAATATGTCCGGTGATATAAGATGTTGACCGAACTCCCTTCATCTATCAGGACTTTCCAGATCTTGTTCTCCCCTATCACCGGATTTATAACAAGCGGATCTTCATGTGGCCATATCACATCTTCGTAATCGTCCTCCGTAAATGAAATCGGAAGTGGTTGTTTGGCTGTAGTAGATTGGTAAAGGTTGTAGATTTGCCTTGCATACCTCTTTCGGGCTGATTTGCTGTCCCGATCCAGTATGGTTCCTCCGGAAATCGTTCGGACCTCGCCTCTGTATTTTTCAGATCCTTCGGCTTCTTTGTCTTCTCTGTTTCTCTCTTTCGGTCCTAGTTTGTTTCTCAGATCTTCGACAAACTTGGTTAATTCTCCGTCTTTTATCATTCTCTCAATTAATTTCTTCAAATGGTAACACTCGTCAGTGTTATGACCTTTATCCTGATGATATTCACAATATTTGCTGTCGCTTCTTCTATTTTCAGGGGTCTTCAACTTGGGTGGTCGGACAAACCCAGGTTTACCCTTTATCTCATGGAGAATCTTCGAGATAGGTGTGTTTAATGGTGTGAACACCGTGCTATCTCTATCTCTTCTTCGTTCGGCCCCCTTGTCGGGCCTCGTGTCATTCAACCTGCTCCTGATATCTCCTCGACCCCTTCGGTCTTCTTTACTGTCATCCCTTCGGTCGTCCCTTCTGTCATATCTATCATGTTTCTTTTTCTCCTTGTACCCCCCAATTGATTCCAATTTTCTTCTGATAGCCTCTCCTCTCACATAGATATCATTTAAAGATTTGGGAGGCATATCATAAAGAGAAGACCGAAGCTTCTTACCTTTAATAGGGTCGAGGCCAGCTGCGAGGAATCCAGCCGCCTTGACTTTGTCCAAATTGGTGACCATACCGGCTTCCTCTTTGAACCTTGCTAGGTAATCACCCAAATCCTCGTTCGGTCCCTGCCTACAGTGGATCAGGGCTTCTGTATCCTTCTCTCTTCGGCACAAATGTGAATAGTGCCTTAAGAACTTTTTCTTCACTTGTTCGTATGAGCCTATCGACCTAGGTCTCAACGACCTGTACCACATGGATGCATTTCCCTTTAGGTAGGTCTTGAACATTTTGCAGAGCATCACATCACAGTGCCCCATCCCAGTCATAAGTGATTCATATTTCTCACAGTGGTCTTCGGGATCACCCTTTCCGTTGAATTCGTTCATCTTCGGGAACTGCCTTCCAGGAGGCGGTCGAAACTGTTCAACGTCCTCGATCACCACTGGCTCGTGGCTGACCTTTCTCTCCCCGAACATTGCCTTTTCGATCCTTCGGATACGATCGTCCGTATGGGGGCCTTCCTCCTCCGAGTCGGAGGAATAAACTACCTTTGACCGGGTTCTCCTCGAGTATGATTCAGAGTCCCCTGACTCATCTTCATCATTTCTGGTTCTTGGCCTTTTACCTTTTCGGTCGTCCGCCTCCGTGTCTTCGGCTTCTAGAGCCTCGCGGAGGGTCCTTTCCTGTAGCTCGATCTCCTCCCTTCGGAGTTTTAGGACCTCTAGCCTCAAACGATTGGCCTCCATTCTTTTTGCTATCCGTTCGGTTTCTTTGTTCTTATTCGTCACCTTATGCTTCTCCTTCGCCTTTTGTTGCTCTCTCCATTTCGTAAGCATCTCTTGTTGTTCCTCAGGAGTTGGCATATCTCCTTCTTCATCAAAATTTAGCAGTCTTGGGGGGATGAGAGGGGTTGTTCTTGGCATCACAGGAGGAACGGAGCGACTGTTTCCAGCCACGGTGCTATTATCATTGATGGGCGTTTCTTCGATCGTCATAGTCTCTTGGTAGATCTTAACACGAATATATCTCTACGTTTCCCACAGACGGCGCCAAATGTTACGACCGGTTTTCTCCCAGGCTTCGTTCGGTAGGACCTGCAGAAAGAGAATGCGAGGGTGGAGCCCCCCGATTCACCTCCGGTGTGAGAATAAGTTAGTCGGTTTTTGTAAGGTAATTTGAACGTAGAGAATTTGTGTTGTTGTGTCCAGTTATCTCTTTTAAGAACAATTTTACCTCCTTTTATACTTATTCTCCTTGCCGTTTGTTGAGATGTAGATCTGCTTTCCAGAATATTAAACATTCTTTTAGATCATGGTCCATGTGACCGTTTAAAGGTAAAGTAACCTTTTATCATGGCCACGGTCGGCCATTGACAAAGTGACAACCATGTGGCCGTAATGGAAAATTGGTTGTTCATTCCTTGGGCTTTAATGTTGGGCTAGTGGTTCGGCCCATTAAGAGATTGGACCTCTAACATCCCCAATTTCATTGATCCCAGGGTTTGTGTCAATATTAAAAATGTTGACACAGGTGATGTTGTTGCCCATGGTGTTCAACGTTTACTTAAATCAACCTACACAGGTGAATCTCATGATGAATTTGAAAAACTTTATACCCTTAAATTTCAAGGCGCTAAATCTGGTGATCTTGTTGAGCTGCAGTGTGTGGCTTTTACATTTGGGGTCTATGCTAAAGTGCATGTGTTTCTGTGTAATGATATCTATGCTCCTCCCAAAATAGATCAAGATGAGGACCAACAATTAGGGGTTGATGTTTTTGGTCTTATCTATGCTCAGTGTAACCCACTGCATCTGCCCAAACACACCTATAAAAACCATTTGTTCACTGTGGTAAAACAACAGTGTGAATGGGTCGCACTGGGGGGTCAACTTGGCTTGTACAAAAACCTGGTGGCCGTGCCCGCATATTCCCAACTTGAAATTACACTTGACCTCCAGGACTTTGATGATGATGAGTCCATTGTTCAGGGCACTGTTTGTTTTCGACCCGGCAACTATCAACGTAGTAGGAAGGAAGTTCGAGGAAAAAATGGATATTATGCCAAGGTACATGTCCAGTGGTGGGAACCATCTCTCCTAAACAGGCCTTGGGGTGAGAAGGACACAATTGAAGGTTTTCGTGAGATGGTATGCTTTCTTGCTTATCTTCATTCATCCTTTTCAATAGTCTATTGCTCATGTATTAATTAATTATAGATGTGCTAATTTATGCTAAATATGCTTTACAGCATCTAGGTGAAAAGTGTTTTAATACTTTCTTTTCTCTTGTCCATATTTTGCAAACTTCAAATCCATTAACCTCGTTTATACACTGTCTTAAGCTGTGTACCGTTCACTATATGAAATGTAATAATATGTTTGCCAAAGTATTGTGTATTACTATAAACGACATGTTCTGTCTTCTCTCTACCGATATACTGATGTAATTAAATGTTTTAACTGTCTACTAATTATCGGGAAGCAGTCCACAAAATTAGCTTGTTCCCTTTAATTCATTTCTAGTATCAGCAGATTGTTTCTGATTCTAAACCAGCCAATCTTTTCATGCTGTTATTGTAGAGTAATCTTCTGCTCTCAGTTAGCTAGAATAAGTGATCATGGGTTAATTTTTGTGGGATGCTAGTGGCTGTTACTGTTATGATCCTTTTTCTCGAGGATGGACGGATCTTTCTTTCCGGAGCGGGGTTAAAAGAACCAACTGTTGTAAAGATTGCATGTATAGAATGTGATAGAGATAGTGGTAAGATTGGAAAAAATATAGGAAAAAAAGGAAGTGGGCCGGGATTTACATGTGCCAATGGCACGGACCTGCAGTTTTGTACCTTGAGGTGCTTATTTTTTGCCATACTTCGAAGTCAGAATTGGTAGTAACCCCTATATTTTTCAATATTGTAAGGGTTTATTAGAATTTTGAATTGTTATCGTATATTAGCTCACGATTCTCTTTCACTGGCACAAGCATATAAAACGGGGAGAATTTTATTTTATGCTATAATTATATTTTTATATAATAATTATTTTGTAAAAATTATTTTAATATTATTTAATATAATTTAATATAAATTTAGTTAATCATGATTTAAAATTTACAATATTATAGAATTTTAAGTTAAACATGTCGTTGACGGGATTCGAAATTTGAATTTTTAGTAAAATACTTTAATCATAAAATATATCTTATAATTACATCTAACGGTTCTTATTAATTACTAAAAATCTAACAGAAAAATGGTTTAATATTTTTCGGTATACATTAATGATTGCAAAATTAAGTGGTTTAAAATTTATATTATAATTTTTTTTTTAAAAAAAAGTTTGACAGAATTCGAACCTTGAAATTTTAGTAAATTAATTTAAACATATAATATATCTAATCATTAGATCTAATGGTTCTGATTTTTTACTAAAAATATAACGGTCATTATTTGTTGTATATATATATGTCTATTATCTTTTGTTAGTGAATAGTGATTAGACGATATAGTATTATTTTTTTGGGTATATATTAATCATTGTAAGATTATATTTTAAAATAAAAGTTAACGTGTTTTATTTAGAAAGAAATATTATTGATTGGAAGATACCATATCTTAGGTGTTTATAAAAGGTAATATCATCAATCAATTAAAAGTAAAACTCTTTTAATTAAAAAAAGGCAATCGACTAATTATCACTAATTATATTATTTTGCTATATATTTTAATAGTTAGGATGACCGTGCTGAAGATCGAACGGACAAACTTTCAATGCCCGTGTGATGCACAGGTTTCTTTTATTATATTATATAAATTTTATTTAATATTACAATTACGTTTTTAGATAATAATTATTTTTAATATTTTTTTAATTCTAATTTAATATAATTTAATATTCACATGTTTACGGATTATACTAATGTTTCCTTATTATAAACAATGTATACGGATTTTTAATATATTTCATTAAATAGTGACATAATTGGGGGAAAATATTTTAGTTAGAGAAAAGAGAAAAGATAAAAAATTAATTTAATAGTTAACATTAATTACAATTTGTTTTTTAATTAGAAAAAATATAAAAGATATTATATTTTACTTGAAAAAGGAAACTGTTTAGTTATTAAAAAAAGGTAACATGTTTAACCTGAAAAAGTAGATTGATTAGTAAAGTAAAAATTTTAGTTAAATAAAATATAAAAGAAGATTTTTAAAAGGTAACCCGTGATATAATTGGAAAAAGACATATTTTAGTTAGAGAAAAGTGAAAAGATAATTTGAATGAAAAAATAATTAATTAGTTAATAGTAATTATAATATGCTTTTTAGTTTAGATAAAATATAAAAGATATTTTATTTTACTTGAAAAAGTAAACTGCTTAGTTATTAAAAAGGAAAGAAAATGTAACATGTTTAACCTGAAAAAGGAAATTGATTAGTAAAGAAAAAATTTTATTTAGATAAAATATAAAACTATATTTTATCTATAATTAAGTAAGGGTAAATTAGTAAAATCAATAGGTACCAACCAACCAACCAAATTTTTAATGTTTCGGCTTTAAAAGATATTTTATTTTACTTGAAAAAGTAAACTGCTTAGTTATTAAAAAGGAAAGAAAATGTAACATGTTTAACCTGAAAAAGGAAATTGATTATTAAAGAAAAAATTTTAGTTAGATAAAATATAAAACTATATTTTATCTATAATTAAGTAAGGGTAAATTAGTAAAATCAATAGGTACCAACCAACCAACCAAACTTTTAATGTTTCGGCTTTAATATAATAGTATAGATAGATAGATAATAATAATATAGATTATTTTTCAGAAAAACAATTGAACACAGATAATTAATTTTAAGGTAATAAACATAGAGAAAATGACCAGACTACCACATTTTGGGGTGGTAACTGCCCGAAATACCTTTATGCGGGAGACTCCGCCCTTTTTAACCACGGAGTACGCATTCTGGTACTGCGCATACTGAGATACGCATTACCCTAATGCGTATACGGGGAAACGCATTTCTGTAATGCGCATTGACGTCATCCCACGTCATTATCTCCCAAACACAGCAGGTGCTCAGGCGAGCTCGAAATCGCCCAAAAATCGCCTTTGTGCGATCTACCTTCTCCGGCCACCTCCTCAAACACAGAGGACACCAAAACGATGGCCACAACTTGCTCTTCATTTTGTAATATTCATCTATTGATTTCAGGCCCCGCAGGGGCGTACATGAGCAGATCGGAAAACTGATCGGATTGTTGAGCTTCGAATTGGGTCTTTCAAATCCGGCAAAGAAAACGAAAATCCAAAATTACAGGGTTGTAGAGGAAGATGAGACGATTCTTTTGGTATATAGTACGTGATTTATCGTTGCCTGGAAAAAGTGTAGGATTGTGTCGAAGTTTTTGACCGGAAAAAACGACGACGACGATATCTGGGGACGATGAACAGTAACGTGGCATACGCATGTTCAAGATGCGTGTTACCAACCACGCATCTTGAACATGCGTGTTCAAGGTAGTGTTCACCGATGGTTTTTTCATTTTACAAAAGGCACGCAAGAAGGAAATGCGTATTCAGTCTACGCATCATGAAGATGCGTGCCCCGTGGTTAAAAAGGGCGGACAGTTTTGACGGTGGGTATTTTGGGTAAGAGGAATTAAAATGTGGGTATTTTGGTTTTTCACCCATAAATATACCACGCGAGGTCAAAATATTTCTAGTTATGCAAACTTTTATTTAATAAAAAGATTTCAATTTTCTTTTTGAACCTAAAAGGGGAAAAAAAAAAAAGATTTCATTTGAGAATCGGATTTAAAAAGTACGGAGTAGTAAATTTCAGTGAGGAAATTAGGGACGTGACCACATAGTCATTTATTTATGTATAAGAAAATTGGGGGTATGAAAGTGGAGTCGGTAACCCTAAATTCTGCGCCGAACACTTAAATTATCTATCTGTCTGTCTGTAGATTGGAAATTTGGAATTGAGTTACTCTAGGGAATTGGGGGAAAGATGGAAAATGATAGATTTTCAGAGGTTTCAGAAATTGGTTGTCGGCGTGGTAAGATTAAAGACAGAATCACACGTGTTGAACGGATTTCAGAGCATAAGCTGAACTGGATTGATGTAAGATGTGAGCCTGTCATCGACGTCTTACATGCTCAATTCCACTCCCAGATACCACCACCCAAAAGCCTTGAAGTTTTTGGGTACATCAAAGTGATAGATATTGAAGGCTCTGAGAATTTCCCACTTTTTGACCGACAACAATTTCAATCCCCGCAACGCCTTCATCCTTGTTCGCCTCTGGGAAATTATTTACAATTGCAGGGTCCCGATCATGTCCCCAATTTCATTGATCCCAGGGTTTGTGTCAATATTAAAAATGTCGACACAGGTGATGTTGTTGCCCATGGTGTTCAACGTTTACTTAAATCAACCTACACAGGTGAATCTCATGATGAATTTGAAAAACTTTATACCCTTAAATTTCAAGGCGCTAAATCTGGTGATCTTGTTGAGCTGCAGTGTGTGGCTTTTACATTTGGGGTCTATGCTAAAGTGCATGTGTTTCTGTGTAATGATATCTATGCTCCTCCCAAAATAGATCAAGATGAGGACCAACAATTAGGGGTTGATGTTTTTGGTCTTATCTATGCTCAGTGTAACCCACTGCATCTGCCCAAACACACCTATAAAAACCATTTGTTCACTGTGGTAAAACAACAGTGTGAATGGGTCGCACTGGGGGGTCAACTTGGCTTGTACAAAAACCTGGTGGCCGTGCCCGCATATTCCCAACTTGAAATTACACTTGACCTCCAGGACTTTGATGATGATGAGTCCATTGTTCAGGGCACTGTTTGTTTTCGACCCGGCAACTATCAACGTAGTAGGAAGGAAGTTCGAGGAAAAAATGGATATTATGCCAAGGTACATGTCCAGTGGTGGGAACCATCTCTCCTAAACAGGCCTTGGGGTGAGAAGGACACAATTGAAGGTTTTCGTGAGATGGTATGCTTTCTTGCTTATCTTCATTCATCCTTTTCAATAGTCTATTGCTCATGTATTAATTAATTATAGATGTGCTAATTTATGCTAAATATGCTTTACAGCATCTAGGTGAAAAGTGTTTTAATACTTTCTTTTCTCTTGTCCATATTTTGCAAACTTCAAATCCATTAACCTCGTTTATACACTGTCTTAAGCTGTGTACCGTTCACTATATGAAATGTAATAATATGTTTGCCAAAGTATTGTGTATTACTATAAACGACATGTTCTGTCTTCTCTCTACCGATATACTGATGTAATTAAATGTTTTAACTGTCTACTAATTATCGGGAAGCAGTCCACAAAATTAGCTTGTTCCCTTTAATTCATTTCTAGTATCAGCAGATTGTTTCTGATTCTAAACCAGCCAATCTTTTCATGCTGTTATTGTAGAGTAATCTTCTGCTCTCAGTTAGCTAGAATAAGTGATCATGGGTTAATTTTTGTGGGATGCTAGTGGCTGTTACTGTTATGATCCTTTTTCTCGAGGATGGACGGATCTTTCTTTCCGGAGCGGGGTTAAAAGAACCAACTGCTGTAAAGATTGCATGTATAGAATGTGATAGAGATAGTGGTAAGATTGGAAAAAATATAGGAAAAAAAGGAAGTGGGCCGGGATTTACATGTGCCAATGGCACGGACCTGCAGTTTTGTACCTTGAGGTGCTTATTTTTTGCCATACTTCGAAGTCAGAATTGGTAGTAACCCCTATATTTTTCAATATTGTAAGGGTTTATTAGAATTTTGAATTGTTATCGTATATTAGCTCACGATTCTCTTTCACTGGCACAAGCATATAAAACAGGGAGAATTATCTTCGAGTTAAAATGTATTAAATTTGAAAAGGCTTAATTGTTTCAAGGTCTTCCGCCAAACCTATATTTCAGTGATAATTATGATCATGTATCATTTGAGTTATAAATTGCATGTCTCCGAGTAAAATATTGTTATCGCTTGTTTACACTTGCCTTCTGTATGTTTTTTTGTTCTCTTATTTTCCTAAAGTTCAGTACTGCCTCCGAAAACACTCCCTTGACTAAGAATGAATGGCCTGACATGAGCCAAACCTTGATGATTTAGACATGGACTAGCTTTTTGTACAGTTCTGTTGTGACAAAAAAGAATTTTATCTTCCATAAACTTTCCCCTTTCTTTTTTTTTTTAAATAATACGTAAAGTTTTTGTTTTTTCTTTCTCTTATGCCTATATGATCAACTTATTTCCCCTTTTTTTTTTTTGTCAGCCTTTCTTGCCTGGGTCATATGCATCACACCTTGTAGAGGTGTTCTCACTGTTTATTGCACGCCCAAATGGAAAGGAGGTGAATTTGTACGGATCTGTTAGTATTTATGGTGCAAATGGCTGGTGCAACATCTTCAGTCGTAGTAAGGAGGAGGCATACTTTTTGCCTAGCGGCTGCAACTTGTTACCTATGCAAGGGCCTGATTCAGCTGTTAGACCAGGGATGTATTTTGTCGTGGCAGTTGATCTCAGTGACGTTGATGGGCATGTTAAAATCAACGGGACCACCATTTCAAGCCATGGAATTGAAGCACGTCAAAGGCCTTGGTTCGATAGGCGACTTTGTTCAGTGGTTAGGAGTGAGGAGGAGAAGAGTTTTGTTGCTATTCATCATATTTTGTTCTCCTTTGCTATTCCGGCAATTGTGATAGTCCGTCTCGAATGTCAGGGTAGATCTTTTGATCATGTCAAGGTTTACGGGGACATTATTGCTTCCTATGACAAGCTTTCTTACCCGACAAGCTATGACAAACAGTTCTTTCAAAGAGTACTGTTCACAAGGAAGGAAGCAAACTCCTTAAAAGTAGAGGAGAACTTCGTACTTTTAAGAAGTCTGGTGGCGGTGCCCTTGACTTACTCCTTGCGTGCTGAAGTAAAACTGTCTTTTCAAACTGAAAAAGGTACTTATTCTATAGCGGAAATTGTGAACTTTCAGATTGGAGATTCTACTATAATGTCCATCACAAGTGATGTTGTTGACATTCGTTTAGATGTCGACTGGAAAGGCCTTGTGTAATCTATTACTATATAGTATGAATTTTTCTAGCCAGAAATATTAGATGAATTTCTATAGCCAGAAATTTTACCTCCCATCTGTAATTTATTACTCTATAGTATGGTATCCCTTCTAAGGTGTTGCTGTTGCAAACTGAAGTCATGCGGACTTTAAAAAGCTGTTGCAATATCTCTTTTTAGGATTTCTTTTGCAGTTTCTATGTTTGTTATATATTGAGAAAACTGCACTTCGTGTACCTGTAGTTTGGTCCTTCCTGCACTTGCAATATTACATTTCTAAAACTAGCACATGTAGTACTGCATTTCCAAAATTTTTATTTAATGTGTACTCCCGTCAACTCCGTGTAACGGAGTTAGCAATTCGAATTCTAGGGTTCATGAATAAAATTGGGGGTTTTCAAATCCGTGTTAGTCCAGTCCTTTTGATGGTTTTAAAGGCTTCATATGATTGTATATGATCAAAATACGGGGTTAATTGAAGTGATTATGTGTGTTTAGGGTGAAAACGAGTTAAAGGTTTTTTTTTTTTGGTTTTAAAATTTAGTCGTTCATGCGTTCAAGTGATTGTCCATGTAATTGGTGTTAGGGGAAAGTTTTGTGAGGCTCTAAGCTTCATTTTGATACCTAGAATGTTGGATTTGGTTGAGTTTTTGGCAAAAACGTAGTTCGCCGGACATGGTAGTAGAGTTCGCCGGAAATCAGTCGATTGTGGTCTTTTTGATCATTGTTGGGGTTGTTTGTTGCATGTTGTAGTTTAGTTATGAGTTGAGGAACATTTCCTTGGTGATTTGCTGATGTTTTAGGCTTCGCCGAAAACTGCAAAAGTCCGGCGGAGATGAAATTAGGGTTATTCACTAACTCCGTTAGACGGAGTTGACGAGAATACACATAAAATAAATTTTTTGGAAATGCAGTACTACATGTGCTAGTTTTAGAAATGTAATATTGCAAGTGCAGGAAGGGCCAAACTACAGGTACACGAAGTGCAATTTTCTCTTATATATTTAAGAACCTAATGATATGCACTTTGTATTAAATTGCGGAATATTTGGTACTCACAGTCCAATGTTTTTATTTGAACTTAATTTTCTATGACCGTCCTTTCTGCTTTTCAGTTTTTTATTTAGTGTTAAGTCAATACCACTCTTGATTCTGGAAGTCTTGATTTGTGTGATTGCTGGAGTATTATTTAAATTGTCCTGGTCTGTTGCCTTTCTTGCTACTGTTGGTTTCTTTCACAATTCATTGCCACTGTTTATCTCCTCAACTTGCAACTTCATTCCAATGTGTTGACTAAGTTAAAGTTTAAATGGTTACTGTACAATTTAAGCTGTTGGATGATGGAGACCTCATTCGGATTGCTAAATATCCCAGTATAAATTGCAGAGACTTCATTTAGTATCGTTCGTAACTGTTACTCTGTAAGTTATGGCTAATACAACCATATCAATGTTATAATTAATTATTGTTCCGTATTCAATGAGACTATCATTTTCTTTAATATCTTCTGGTAAATTTATCATTCCTTGACAGGCAAACTTGTACTTTACTAAATGGCAATCATATATCATTCGAGGTTTTAATTGCAATTTTACGAATAAAAAATGTATTCGCCTGTTTACACTCGTCATCTGTATGTTTTTTTTTCTTATTTTCCAAAACTTCAGTGTTTCGGTGTTGCTTCCCGACATACTCCTAGTAATTAGGAAGGAATAGCATGAACATGAGCCAAACCTTGTTTGATTTAGACATGGACTAGATTTTAGTATAGCTCTGTTTTGTGGCAATAGAAGAATTTTATCATTCATAAACTCACCCTTTATTTTTTTAGATACATTTTCTTTTCTTTTTTGCTATTTGTGCTGCCATCTGATTCAACTTATGTCTCTCTATATTTTTTTCAGCCTCACTGTCCCGGGGTTTATGCATCAAACCTTCTGGAGGTGTTCTCACTGTTTATTGCCCGTCCAAATAGTGAGGAGGTGAATCTGTATGGAACTGTTGATATTTTTTGCAGAGATGGCTGGTGTAACATCTTCAAACGGGAGAAGGATGAGGCATACTTCTTGTCCGAGCTGTTACCTATGAAAGGGCCTGGACGAGCTGTTGCACCAGTGATGATGTTTCTTATATCATTTGATCTTAGAGACGTTGATGGGCATGTTAAAGTCAAAGGAACCGCTGAATCAAGCGTTGGAATTGACGAACGTCAAAGGCCTTGGTTTGATAGGCGACTTTGCTCGGTTGTTAAGAGCAAGGAGAAGAGTTTTGTTGCTGTTCATTATACCTTGTTCTCCTCTGCTCTTCAGGCAGTTGTGAAAGTCTGTCTTGTTTGGAAGCGTAGTTCTTCTTCTCGTGTCAATATTTACGGGGACATTTTTGCTTCCTATGACAAGGTGGTTTCGTACTCCACAACATACCACAAAAAGTTCTTTAAAAGAGTACTCTTCTCAAGGAAGAAAGCGAACTCAAAAGAAGTATTCTTCACAGGAAAGGAAGCACATTCAGAAGAAAAGAACTTCGTACTTTCAACAGACCTGGTAGCGGTGCCCATGACTTCCTCCTTGCTTGTTGAACTAAATCTATCTTTCCAAACTGCTGAAAGTACTCACCAGGTGGCGGAACATGTGAAATTTCAGTTGAGAGATTTAGGTAAGGTCATTTCAAGTGATGAAGTTGACATCTGTATTGGGGTCACATGGAAAGATGTTCCATAGAATTTCATCTGTGGTTTATAGAACCCTATACATTATGGTATCCCTAGTTATGTGTTAATGTGTTGAAACATGTTCCATTAGCAGTTACTTGGCCTCCTAATTAGTTAAAGAATAATGGCTACAATAAATTGTCTATGTTGATTTTCTTATTATCTTACGTCCCTTGCTCCTAAAAAGCAAGCACTGCTCAGTCAAATGAGGAAGAACTACGTCTTGGTTGTATTAACGTTTTGTGTACACATTCTTTCTGCTTTCTGGTTACCCCGTCGTCCGCCCATACACATTTGCAACACAACTTACTGTATGTGTTCCAGACCTTTCATTCTCTATTCAAACTTTTTTTCTATTTTGCTTTTTAAACTTTATATTTTCTCACATATATGAAACAACACGTATGTTTAATGTGCATCTGTCATTTCCGTATTTGATTTAAATAAAAATATAATTATAAACAATTTGGTGAATTATAATTTTCTCTAATGTAAAATTTTATATTTTTTCTCCTCTGTGTTTTTTGTATAGTGTAATTCTTAGTTCTTTTTTGAATTTTGCTTTCACCTAACAACAGTATTGTGGTCCATGTTGACCCTTTTTTTAAAAAGTTTTTAGAAAGAAAATACTCGTAACAAAATGAAAATCCTAGAAGCAAATATTAGAGCATCTCCAAGGTTTCATGCCCTTATCTAAAAAAACCTACATTATATATAATTTATTTAAGTTGTAAACTCCAACCAGCAATTTGTCTAAGTTGCAAACTCCAACCAGTAAAAACCATTATATACAGTATATTTATAGCCAACCTCTATTTGATGGCCATATTTGTTGAATCCATCAAGAACTGTAACAAACCCCTACCTCATTTTTTGCTATTTTTTATTCTCTTCGAGCATGTGCTTTGATTAATTACATATACTCTTATACTCTCTTGGTAGATTTACGAGTAATTCGGGAGCTGATCACTGGAAAGCGATCATACGAGTACTAAAGTACTTGAGGGGAACTCGAGATTGTGGTTTGCATTATGGCAGTTATCCAGCAGTACTAGAAGGCTATACTGATGCAAACTGGATATCTAGCAAGAAGGCACCAAAGTCTACGAGTGGTTATGTGTTTACACTAGCTGGAGCAGCAGTGTCGTGGAAATCCTCCAAACAAACGGTAATAACTCAGTCCACTATGGAGGCTGAGTTTGTGGCATTAGATAAGTGCGCACAAGAGGCTGAATACTTACGCCAATTTCTGGAGGATATTCCGAGATGGCCAAAGCCTGTGACTGCAGTAGGACTGCACCGGTTGACAGATCATCGAGAGGGATTGGTCTTAAGCCTATTGCTTAACGGCATCATGGTGGACATCCAACCATTGCTGACTGGAGATCCCAAGAACTTGGTTCAATGGGCCAGCTAAATCATGATGACCAAATCACTGTGGGGGTAACCCCTGGCATGTTCCTATGATGAGGAAACAGTGAGACCCGTAAGGTACGAGGGTAAGCTATTAAGCTTTTAATGATCTTTCGGTGAATACATGGAGTTCAAGATTTGAACGCATGGAATTCAGTTGAGTAAATGCGGATTACTCTTTAAGATTAAAGATCACCTATGTGAGAGAGAAGTGGGGTCGCTTTAAAGGAGAATTGCGAGGCACAATTCTTTAGAAACTCCTGCAGAATCAGGACGATGTTCCATGGCCAAAATGGACATAATCATGAGAGCTGAACGAGTCAGAAATGATATAGTGATAAGTATATCATCGTTTACACAAACGGTCGAACAGTTCAAAGACAAGCACGTCTACTGTCTACTAGTAAAGTCGGTATGCTTACTCAAGCGAAGGTTCAAGGAGCATTCTCTACCTATCGTATGCTATATCTGATTGAAGAATTATCACCAAATCAAATTCCGTGTCTGTCTGTCTGGTGTGTGCTACTACGATATCAATCTCATCCATGTGGGGGATAATGAATGATGCATTCCTTGACTCCATAATCGTATTCTTTTGAATCTCAGGAATCTTTGATTCATATACAAGAAACCGATATGCAGTACTATGTGGTGGATATCCGATGAAGATACAATCCACAATCTTTGGACCAATCTTCACCTTCTTAGGTGCAGGGATTAGTACCTTTGCAAGGCACCCCCACACTTTCAGATTTTGATAACTTGGTTTCTTTTCCTTCCACAACTCATAAGGACTTTCATCCTTATTCTTGCGTATCATCATATTTAAAATATGTGTTGCACTTAAGATGGCTTCCCCCCACATCGACTGCGGAAGTCCAGAGCTTAACAACATCGCATTCATCATCTCCTTGAGAGTGCGATTCTTCCTCTCAGCCATTCCATTAGATTTAGGGGAGTATGGTGCAGTGACCTCATGGATTATACCATGTTGTGAACAAAATTTCCCAAAAGGTTCAACATATTCACCTCCACGATCACTTCGTATCATTTTGATTTTCTCTTTATGTTGTGTCTCAACTTCTTCCTTATATATTTTAAATTTATCTATAGCTTCATCTTTGCTTTTAAGCAGATAATAGCAGTATTTTGTACAATCACCTATGAAAGTAATAAAATACTTGTTTTCCTCCTCTATTTGGAGCGAATTTTAAATCACATATGTCGCTATGTATTAGGTCTAGCACCTTGGTGTTTCTTTGCACATGTTTAAACGATGATCTCGTTAATTTTGGCTCAACACAAATTTCACACTTATGTTTTGAATCGATATTCAGTTTTGGTATGTAATCTTTAACACTTAATCTTCGTAAAGTGTCATAATTAACATGTCCTAATTTAGCATGCCATAAATTATGAGACTCAAGCAAGTAAGCAGAAGAATTCTTTATTTCATTATCGTCCTTAACGAACATCACATTGAGCTTAAAAAGCCCATCGGTTACATAGCCCTTGCCTACAAACACCCCACTCTTAGAAAAAATAACTTTATCCGACTCAATTACAATACGAAAGCCATGCTTATTCAATAAGGAACTAGACACAAGGTTCTTGCGAATATCAGGCACATAAAGTACATTCTTCAAAGTTAGATTTTTCCCAGAGGTCATCTTCAGATTCACCGTGTCTTCCCCTTCAATGGTTGAAGTTGCTGAATTCCCCATGTAGAGCTTCTCACCAGCATTAGAAGCATTGAGGCTAGAGAAAATCGCCTTGTCCGAACAAACATGCCTTGTAGCTCCCATATCAATCCACTATTCCCTCGGATTAGAGCCAACCAAGTTCACCTCAGAGACCGTAACACAGAGGTCTATGTCACCCATATCCTTAGAGATATCATCGACCATGTTTGCTTCCTTCTTCTTGTTGGGCTTCTTGGGCTTCCTACAATCAGAAGACCTATGACCCACTGATAATGTTAGTGCCCTAGAGACAATGTAAAAATGTTTCTAGCGAGACTGTTTTGTTATTTGATGATTATGTTTATGGATTATTCTACATTGATTTATTACATCTTTGTTTACTGCGAAATAAATATTAGAATAATAAATGTCCTTGGAATATGTAACATGTATTCTATATCTTTAAGTATGTGACTTAAAAATGAGATTATATGAATAGTGTTAATATTCCTAAAATATCCCTAATCGAGCATTAATAATATGGGACAATTATAATGCATAAAGATTAGTATGTTTGTTGACAAGATGATCACATCTCATTGGTCATAGGTATAGTGATACTAAAGTCAAGAACATAGATGCATGTTAACCCCAGTGAGATTCTACATGTTAATAATGTCATTAGAAAGACTCAAAGTGATAATGGTGTAATGATCCTTAGACTTGAGATCATTATATTTCTATACGAGGATTAACATACTTTGACTACATTAAAAGTTACCTTTGACCGGGTGATGATAAAAGTGGACATCGGGTATATTATGAGACGTATGAGAAATATGAATGATAGATACAGGATTTAACCCTCCTATTATTAGGAGAGATATTGTTGGCCTCTTGATTGAGTGGGACTATGAAAATGCATGGCCATGCTCAAATACTGATTTGTTTTAATAGTCTAGTCATTGATCAAGGAAACCCAGATTAAATGTTGAAGAGGATGACTGTATACATGCCTCGAGTTTAATATATAATATTTGGTTAAAGGGATTATATTATACAGAAACATTAATCACGAAAGATTTAATTGGATCACCAATTATTATTACTTGGGTAACAATGATGTATTACTAGATGCCGCTCATTGTTTATAATTTTATTATTGGATATTAAAATTATTGCCAACGTAATAATAACCTAAAGGGTTACACACTTAGAACATTTAAATGGAGCTTTAATTTAAATTCCGAATTTAAATTAAATAAATATAAATTCGAAATTGGTTCTTGAATTAAATTAAGTTGGACTTAATTAATTAGATCATATTTCGAATTTTATAATAACCCAATCAATTTTGGTTTTATGAGAAGCCCAAAACGAAATAGGGTTTTCAGCCCAATCTCTCCTCTATAAATACATAAGGATGTATTGTATTAGGGTTAAGCTTTGCATAATTCGTTTTGCAAAAACCCTAGCAGCTCTACATCAAGAGAGGCTAGAGAGAGAGAGATCGAGGGCAGTTATCGGCTAGTACTGACTCCGGTGATTGTAGAGACAATCGGGCGTTCGTGTGGACTGATTTAAAATGCGGATCTTGCATCAAGGGCTGCGTGGTGATTGCATCTTGGACCTCCATCTTTCAGAATTCGTAAAGCTATTTAAATGGTATGATTTCGTTTCTCCATAATCAACCACGTCTTATACACGGATCCTAGGGTTAGGTTTCAGAATTTTATTATTTTTATCGTTTTTCTATTGCGTTTGTTGCCCCGAAACCTATCAATGGTATCAGAGCTACGTGTATAAGGGGTTGATTTGGTTATGTGTTTACTGTGTTCGATGCATGTATGCATGTTTTATGAATCTTCCTTGAGACAGCTATGAGATATGTCGATTATAATATGTTATGTCGCTCATATATGATTCTGTAAAGCTATATATATTGATATGATTATACAATCATGTTTACAATCTGCCATGACTCATCTGTATGCGATCTGTTATGATATGTATGATGTTTGGTTTCGAATACGATCCGTTTACTGGGATTAGGGTTACGTGTATACTGATACATGTTTCTGGTAACTGGAATTTAGGTCGTGTGTATATTGATAACCACACCGCGGGAACGCTCTGACTAGAAAGTCATTCAAAACTTGATCGAAGAACCAACGTTTATTGAAGAAGCTATAGAGTCGGGACCGCGGAGGTCGATCCGCGGTTTAGGGTTTCGTTTTAATTTGTGCTTATGACGTATGCTTTATTTACTTATTATTCATGATTGGATCATGAAAGGTAATAAATAGTATGTGATCTTTATATGATCTTACATGTTCTTTAATTGTTACATGAGCATGGTGGTGGTTATGGCCTTAAGACCCTTAGATTAATGGTTTATGGTTTTGGTTTTATAAATACGACTTGCATGTCGTTTTCTTCATTCTTGTAATTGTTTAACCTCGAATCTAACTCGAGTTTTATATAAGTACTCTAGTATAGGTTGTATTCTATTATTCAATGTAATGTACTTGAAGATTGAAGGATGGACCGAGAGGAGGAGCAACCAAGAAGAAGAAGAATGAAGACATGTAATTGTATTTATGTTTATTCCACCATAGATTGACCTTGATCCTTTCATTAGCTTGAAAGGATCATATAGGATAAAGGCCATAACCAATCACGTTTACATACTGCACTTTACATATGATGTATGAATGTATGTGTAGAATACATAGAGATGCATGCTTTAATTAGATTAATCATGTATGTATGAATGTATTAGATACATCATCCATGTCATGCCTGCTTAAACAAGATAAAATCTGTAACGACTCGAGATTTTAAAATTTAAAATAACGACTATGAGATTTCTGTGTTTATGAAACACATAATTAAATACGAATTTTCAATTATTTCGATATGGGGAGATTTTGTCAAAAACGGGTCATACCTGTAAGGAAGTTGGGTATTAAGAGAGGCCACTTGTGACTCCTCCAACAACCTGGAAATCAAACCATTGGTGAATATTGATTTGAAGTATTTAATTCAAAGAAAAATTGGGAATGTCTTTATGATGGGATCATGGTCGTTTTAATTAAAAACCCCTAAGTAAAAATATTAAGTTTAAGATGCCTTCCAAATGGGAAACACTCGTCAAGACCTAGATCGACAAAGGGTAGGTGCGCCAAAGCGGAGTACCCTTGTTTATCGTGGTAAGGCGCGATCGAGTAAATTATTGATACTCAACTGTTAGACCATTGGGTTCGACTTAACTAAGTGACCACAATAGGATTGTGAACTTAGAGGCATAGAGTTTGGTAATATTTATTGGATAAATGTGGACAAATGTTGTTATGAGAACAAACGTTGTTCTACCAAACTATCCAAGAGTTATATATGATATAATTGACAAACGTTGTTTACCTAAATAATCATTTTAAGGAGAAAAGCCAAAGCTGACCTTAAAAGTGATGAAATATGGATCTTGGCTCACTAGAAAGGTTTAGAGAAACTTTTCCGAATTGATAGGTAGGGCTATTAATTTGATAAAAATAGTGGGAGATATATATTGTGAATATATATGAATAATCACTTGAACATAATTTAACAATTCCGTAGACTAATTATTTTATGCATTTTTAACATTGTAGATATTCAAAATGGCAAACAACACAAATACTTTTCTGTGCGATCAGTCCTTGAGAAGGACAAGATGACAGGAACGAACTTCCTAGACTGGCAAAGGAATTTGAGGATTGTCCTCAGGCAAGAGCGAAAGCTCTATGTCCTAGATATTCCTCGCTCTGGACCTCTCCCTGAAGGTGCAACGGAGGATCAACGAAATGCTTATCATAAGCTTCTAGATGATGACACCGATGTTACCTGTTTGATGCTTGCGACTATGAGTCCTGAGCTGCAAAAACAACATGAGAATTTTGATTCTTATATTATGATTGAGCACCTTAAACGTATGTTTGAAGGACAGGCTCGTCAAAAGAGGTTTGATACAAGCAAGGTCTTGTATACGTGTAAACAGTGTGAACGTGATCCGGTAGTACCACATGTTCTAAAGATGATTGGATATATGGAGTACCTTGCTACTCTGGGTTCCGCGATTAGTCTGGAAGCCCAGATAAATTCGATCTTACAATCTTTGAACAACAGCTATGCTCAGTTTGTAATGAATTACAACATGAATGAGATATATAAGAACCCCACCGAATTGTTGGCTATGTTGAAAACTGCTGAGACCAGCATTCAGAAGGCATCATCTGCTCCCATAATGATGGTCAACAAGGGAATGGCAAAGGAAAGGGTAAGTGGAAAGTCAAGAAGAAGATTGGATTTAAATCTGCTAGTCCAAAACCCGCTGTCAAGAAGGCTTTAAAGCCTAAAGGTGGTGTTGAGAAAGACAAGGGCAATTGCCATTGGTGCAAGAAGCCGGGTCACTGGAAGAGAAATTGTCCAACTTATTTGGAGGGTCTGAAGAAACTGAAGGATGTTTAGATTTCGGATTCAGTTATTTATGTTATAGAAGTCAATTTATTTATTTCTACATCATGGGTATTAGATACTGGATGTGGTTCTCACATTCGTATAAATGTGCAGGAACTTCGAAGGAGTAGGACTTTGGTGAAAGGAGAAGTCGACTTACGCGTTGGCAATGGAGCAAAGGTTGCTGCTTTAGCTGTAGGGACTTATCATTTATCGTTGCCCACTGGGCTTATTTTAGAACTTGAAAACTGTTTTTACGTGCCTGCAATTTGCAGAAACATTATTTCCTTTTCTTGTTTGAACAAGATTGGTTTTTCGTTTTTGATTTAGAACAATAGTTGTTCGTTTTCATTACATAATGTTACCTATGGGGTTGCACGTTTGTTTAATGGTTTATATGTTCTTGATCTTGATACTCCTATCTATAACATTAATAACAAACGTCTTAAGACAAATGATTCAAATCAAACATACTTCTGGCACTGTCGTCTAGGTCATTTTAATGAGAATCGCATTTCCAAGTTACATAAGGATGGATACTTGGATAAGTTTGATTTCGAATCATACGAGGAATGTGAACCATGTCTCATTGGCAAAATGACTAAAGCTCCTTTTACCGGACAAGTTGAGAGGGCCACCAAGCGATTGGAACTGATACATAGTTATGTATGTGGTCCAATGCGTACGATGGCAAGAGGTGGCTTTTACTATTTCATAACCTTTACTGATGATTTTAGTAGATACGAATATGTGTATCTTTTGAAGAACAAATCCGAATCGTTTGAAAAATTCAAAGAGTATAAGGCTGAAGTTGAAAAACAATTAGGCGAAAGTATTAAAACTTTACGATCTAATCGTGGAGGAGAATACTTAAGCTTGGAATTCAAGAATTTCTTGAAAGAGTGTGGTATCGTATCACAACTCACTCCTCCTGGAACACCACAATGGAATGGGGTGTCAGAAAGGAGAAATCGTACCTTGTTGGACATGGTGCGATCGATGACGAGTCATGCGGATCTTCCAATCAGTTTCTGGGGTTATGCCCTAGAAACGGCTGCACAAACACTAAACCGAGTTCCTTCAAAATCGGTTCAAAAGACACCATATGAGATATGGACTGATAAACGTAATAGCGTGTCATTTATGAAAGTTTGGGGATGTGAAGCGTTTGTGAAACGTTTGATTTCTGATAAGCTAGGACCGAAATCAGACAAGTGTAATTTTGTAGGATACCCATTAGAAACTAAAGGGTATTACTTCTATAAACCTTCTGAGAACAAGGTGTTTGTTGCTTGAACGACTGTATTTCTAGAGAGAGAAATGCTTTCTAAGAAAAATAGTGAGAGGACAATAGAACTCGATGAGGATCGAGAACTACAAGATAATGTTGAACCAGAGTTGGAACATGAGCAGAATGTGACTCAAGATGTTGAGAACAACACTGCCCAAGAAACACAGGTCATTCGTAGATCTAGTAGGATTCGCCATGGGCCAGAGAGATATTATGGATTCACAACGCCACAAATGGGCTTCAACAACGCTTTTTTCAGTGTTACGAGCAAAAGTGTTGGCATAAGTGCCTTAAAATTGGTCTACGGTAACACTTTTTTTTGATGTTACAATTGATAGTAATCGGTGTTACCATAGCCATAAATCAGTATCTATGGTAACACCAAAATCGATGTTACCATTGATCTTTTAAAAAAGTGTTACCAAAAGTGGGAAAAAAATAGGCGAACTTGTATTTGGGCGGCATCTTAATTTTTTGTCCAAAAAATTGAGAGGGCAATACAATATGTTACCTTAGAGTATTTATGAACAACAACTTTATTTTATTTGAAATTAATGATTTAATAGTCACTTGACTTGAAAATAATTAATTTTAATAAAGTCGGTGAAGTTATCATTGTAAAACATAATATTGACTATATGTTAAATAAATTTAAATTGACTATATATGAATAAAGTAGTATAAGAAAATTACTAATGAATTTAATTGAAGTATTCATATTTATACAATAGCTCAGGATTCTTGTATAAAGGTGGTTTTTTAATTGAAGTGTTCATATTTAATAAATATTAAAATATTTTAATAACTTTAGAATAAAAAGATTTCTAAAATAAAGTAATATTCAAACATTATTAAATTTGGATTAAAATCATTGAAATTTTTAGTAGAAAAAATAATAATTCGTATAAACTGTGAATTATTACAAATAATGAAATTAATAGATTTAATAATTATAATTTAATATCAAAAAAATAATATTTCTCCTAACTCAAAGTGGCGATGTGATGCTTGTAGATAATGATGAGCCTCTCACCTACAAGGATGCTATGAATAGTCCAGATTCTGAGAGATGGCTGGAAGCCATGAAATCTGAGATGGATTCCATGTATGAAAACCAAGTATGGACTTTGGTTGAACCACCTGATGGGGTAAAACCCATAGAGTGTAAGTGGGTTTTCAAGAAGAAAACTGACATGGATGGAAATTTACAGACCTACAAAGCAAGACTAGTGGCGAAAGGTTTCAAACAAATTCATGGTATTGACTATGATGAAACTTTTTCATCGGTAGCTATGGTCAAGTCCATCAGGATTTTGCTTGCAATAGCAGCTTATTATGACTATGAAATATGACAAATGGATGTCAAGATCGCTTTCTTAAATGGGAGCTTAGAAGATGATGTGTACATGACACAACCTCAGGGTTTTGTCGATTTAAGGTTTGCTAGAATGATTTGTAATTTGCGACGATCCATTTATGGATTAAAGCAGGCCTCTAGGAGATGGAACATCCGTTTTGATGAAACAATCAAAGAGTTTGGCTTCATACAAAATGATGATGAGCCATGTATTTACAAAAAGGTTAGTGGGAGCCATGTGGCATTCCTAGTATTATATGTGGATGACATATTACAAATAAGGAATGACTTTCCTTCTCTACAGGCTGTGAAGACTTGGTTGAGAAAAAGTTTCTCGATGAAAGACTTAGGCGATGCGACCTATATCTTAGGGATCAGGATCTATAGAGATAGATCTAAAAGATTAATCGGCCTAAGTCAGAGTACATACATTGACAAAGTATTGCATCGTTTTGGAATGCAAGAGGCAAAGAGGGGCTATGTCCCAATGTCTCATGGGATAGCGATCTCAAAGGAAAACTGTCCGATATCATCAGATGATAAGGACCATATGAGTAAAGTACCATATAATTCGGCAATTGGTTCTATAATGTATGCAATGATATGTACTCGTCCAGATGTCTCGTATGCTTTAAGTATGACGTGTAGATACCAATCTAATCCAGGTGAGGGTCACTGGACAGCTGTCAAGAATATTCTTAAGTACCTTAAATGGACTAAAGATTCGTTCTTGATATACGGAGGAGATGAGAAGATGGTTGTAAAAGGTTACACAGATGCTAGTTTTCAGACAGATATGGATGATTCTGTGTCCCAGACTGGATTCGTGTTTTGTCTAAATGGAGGTGCTGTAAGCTGGAAAAGTTCGAAGCAAGAGACAGTATCTGATTCTACAATGGAAGCTGAGTATATTGCTGCCAGTGAAGCAGCCAAAGAGGCTCATTGGATGCGGAAGTTTATTACAGGACTTGGTGTGGTTCCATCGATCGCAGATCCAGTTGATCTGTATTGCAATAATAATGGAGCAATTGCGTAGGCAAAAGAACCAAGGTCCCATTCCAAGGTAAAGCATATACTTAGGAGATATCACCTTCTTCGAGAGATAAACGAGAGATGAGATATACACATATGTAAGGTGCATACTAATGATAATGTTGCGGACCCACTAACTAAGGCTTTGTCGCAGCAGAAGCTCGAAAGTCACACTAGTTCCATGGGTATTAGATACATGGGCGATTGGCTCTAGTGCAAGTGGGAGATTGATAGTGTTAGTGCCCTAGAGATAATGTAAAAATGTTTCTATTGAGACTGTTTTGTTATTTGATGATTATGTTTATGGATTATTCTACATTGATTTATTATATCTTTGTTTACTTCAAAATAAATATTAGAATAATAAATGTCCTTGGAATATGTAACATGTATTCTATATCTTTAAGTATGTGACTTAAAAATTAGATTATATGAATAGTGTTAATATTGCTAAAATATCCCTAATCGAGCATTAATAATATGGGACAATTATAATGCATAAAGATTAGTATTTTGTTGACAAGATGATCACATCTCATTGGTCATAGGTATAGTGATACTAAAGTCAAGAACATAGGTGCATGTAATATTCTACATAGCACTGGATTAACCCACAGTGAGATTCTACATGTTAATAATGTCATTAGAAAGACTCAAAGTGATAATGGTGTAATGATCCTTAGACTTGAGATCATTACATTTCTATACGAGGATTAATATACTTTGACTACATTAAAAGTTACCTTTGACCGGGTGATGATAAAAGTGGACACCGGGTATATTATGAGACGTATGAGAAATATGAATGATAGATATAGGATTTAACCCTCCTATTATTAGGAGAGATATTATTGGCCTCTTGATTGAGTGGGACTATGAAAATGCATGGCCATGCTTAAATACTGATTTGTTTTAATAGTCTACTCATTGATCAAGGAAACCCGGATTAAATGTTGAAGAGGATGACTTTATACATGCCTCGAGTTTAATCTATAATATTTGGTTAAAGGGATTATATTATACGGAAACATTAATCATGAAAGTTTTAATTGGATCACCAATTATTATTACTTGGGTAACAATGATGTATTACTAGATGTCGCTCATTGTTTATAATTTTATTATTAGATATTAAAATTTTTGCCAACGTAATAATAACCTAAAGGGTTGCACACTTAGAACGTTTAAACGGAGCTTTAATTTAAATTCCGAATTTAAATTAAATAAATATAAATTCGAAATTGGTTCTTGAATTAAATTAAGTTGGACTTAATTAATTAGATCATATTTCGAATTTTATAATAACCCAATCAGTTTTGGTTTTATGAGAAGGCCAAAACGAAATAGGGTTTTCAGCCCAATCTCTCCTCTATAAATACATAAGGATGTATTTTATTATGGTTAAGCTTTGCATAATTCATTTTACAAAAACCCTAGCAGCTCTACATCAAGAGAGGCTAGAGAGAGAGAGAGAGAGAGAGGGCAGTTATCGGCTAGTACTGACTCCGGTGATTGTAGAGACAATCGGGCGTTCGTGTGGACTGATTAGAGACGCGGATCTTGCATCAAGGGCTACGTGGTGATTGCATCTTGGACCTCCATCTTTCAGAATTCGTAAAGCTATTTAAATGGTATGATTTCGTTTCTCCATAATCAACCACGTCTTATACACGGATCCTAGGGTCAGGTTTCGGAATTTTATTGTCTTTATCGTTTTTCTGTTGCGTTTGTTGCCCCGAAACCTATCACCCACTTTGTCGCAGTCTAATGACCCACTATGACCTTCATCTTCTTCTCGGATCCCCTATTGTTTCAATGCGAAGTCTAACGATCAGATCCTCCATAGACATCTCCTTGCGTTTATGCTTAAAGTAGTTCTTGAAATCTTTCCATCCAGGTGGCAGCTTCTCAATCACAGCAGCAACTTGGAAAGACTCACTTATGATCATCCCTTCAGCATGAATTTCATGGATGATCACTTGTATCTCTTGCACTTGACTGATCACAATCTTAGAATCCGTCATCTTATAATCAAGAAAGCGGCCAACAATCCACTTCTTAGCCCCAGCGTCCTTGGTTTTGTACTTATGGTCAAGTGACTCCCATAAGACCTTAGATGTTGGCTTCGTACTGTACACGTTATACAACAAGGCAGCCAAACAATTCAGCACATAATTCCGACAGATATAGTCGGCGTGCATCAACAGCATAAACTACTTGCGTGTTACTCTCAGCAGTGAGCAACAGTGGATCATCTTTGAGGTAGCGACCCAGATGCATCGTGGTCAGATAGAAAGCATCTTTTGCTGCCAACGTTTAAAGTTCGTTCCATTGAACTTCTAAGGTTTCTCAGCATGTGTAGCAGGCACAGCAGGAATAATGGGCACAACAGGTCCGTTCGTAGGAACAAAACCTGTCGTAGTCGATCCAAACGAAACATTAATCTGTCCAATGACAGTATGTCCCAACGGCACATGTCCAATCGGTGTCGAACTCACATCAGATGTTACCACCCATGCGTTAGAGCTTGGCGGCGGCTGGTGACCCCCATCAGGTATAACAACCTGTGCGTTAGGATTAGGGGTGGCAATTTGGCCCCAAACCCAATTAACCAAACCAATCCAATCCAATTTTTTGGTATTTGGATAACCCAAAAATCACATATAATAAAATGGATGGGGTTGGGTTTAAATCACACATTTAGCTTTCAAATATAGGTTGAAAACTATGACATCCAAATTACACCCATATTACCTAGCGGTGACTTGGAAGTAAGTCGGTGACGACAGTTCAAATCGAAGTTACAGTATGTAGGCTAACGTATATGCTATTATACGTATATCTAGCAATTTTCTTAATTAATTGTTGGACAAAGGGTAATAAATGAAGAAGAGTACTCCGGTACTCTAGTTTACTGATAAATCAGGGGAGTTATTAAGCCTTGCGGGAGTTATTTATTCCACTTTTTTTTTTTTTGCTTTTAATGGTTTTAGATGGTAATTACCTCTAATCAAAATAATTAGTCGAAAATTGTATTCTATGTTTCTTTCAAAAAGAATAATAATTGGTATATTATAATAAATTATTATTATGAAATATAATAATAATATCACAAGATTTATTAAAATATTATTTACATGTTTAAAAACAAATTTTTAGAATAAAGTACATTTTATAACTATATAACAACATGTAGAAGAAAACAAAAAAAAAATTTAAATAACATGTATATTTTAATCAAATTAGAAAAATTAAAAAAAAGTGGGTCACTTATATTTTGACCCGAAACCATTATCACCCAAACCAAATTTTACCCATATTTTAGTTAAATATGGGTAAAATATGGTTTGGGTCAAAACCCAATCCAAAACCAAATTTATTGATCCAAATCCGACCCAAACCCATTTTTTGCCACCCCTGGTTGGGATCAACCACCATGTTTGTGTTGTTCACAGTTTGATTCTCCATTAAATCTGTCACTCACTCAAACAAACAAAGACGTAAGTACAGATCACAGATATATAAAACTACGCTTTAAGATTGTTAGACAATCTACGATAAATACAAACAATATATATAATCGTGCGTGCGTGAGTAACAGTAACGTGTATAATCAAAACAAAACGAAAAGGAGACAAGAACGAAAAACCCGAGTCCAGTGCGTGACTGTCTCCTTAAAGCTTATTTGTCCTCACCGTATGTGCGAGCGAAACGCCTCCTAGGATAAAACTGATTACAGTGAGGCTACAGGAGCGTCACTCTCAGCGAGCTTGAAACGAACAAGAATATCACCGAAGGAAGAATATCACCATATGAGAAGAGGAGGTGTGTTTTCGAATGAATAATCCTAAGGATCTAGATGAGTATTTATTAGATAGGAAAAATTGTGCGCTACACAATTGCCCTAATTAATTAGATGTGCTAATCAAAAAGTCGGTGGCAATTTACGTTAATTAATTAACTGCGTTAATTAATTATGTTAAGTCGGTGGCGAAAAATCCGTAGTAAAAACGGAATTGATTTTACCGAATCAGTTAATTCAAATTATATTCGAATTAATTTAAGTCATATTTTAAGCCCAAGCCCAGTGGAAAAATTTATTAGCAAAACTAGTCCGGTTTTATTCGGCCCAATTTTCTGCTGCATTCGTGTCCACAGGTCGCACACGCGGAAAGCCCGAAGGCTTGCGAAGCCACGAATTTTCCTTTGAAATCCCATGATTGCACCCCCTTACGCACACGTAGGTAATGGAGCAACACACAACTAACACATTTGGACACTGCACAAGTGTCTTGCTATATAAACCAATAGAAGGCTCTTTACAATTTCATTGTGGGACTTTAAGGTTCACTTTCATTTTCCACTTCCAAGGGAGCAACTTTGGATAATTATAACTCATCCATCCCTTAGTCGTTTTGAGTGTTTGAATATGCATTGGAAAGCTCTCGCGGAGGAGAATACTCTCCAAGCACAACTTGTTGCAAACACGCACAAAAGGCACACTCAAATTGGAGCTCAAAATAACTTGACAATGTGGGTCTAAAAACCCATATTTTTTAACACAACCCCCCAACTGGCGATACAACTAGGGTGAAAACAAATAAACAAGCTAAAACAATTAGCTAATTTGTTTCCTGATCGTTTAATTAACAAAATAGAATTTAAAAATACTTGAAACTAAAAATGAAATCAAAGACATCCCAAACGATCCAAACTGTACCAACATCCCTGAATTACGTAGCATCACAATTGACCTTGACACATAAAAACCATTGTTAGCCCAGTGTTCAGAAACCCCAATCATATAAACTGAGGTTGGAGAAACAGCACCCCGGTTATCTACTTACCAGATGAACAAACTTTGATTGTGAAAGGTGAGCTTTTGCAATTTCTACCACCGACCTAGCCTTGATGCGAGTTGTACAGATCTCCCAAGACACCAATTGAAACATTTTCAAAGGACCAAAACACCACTCCAAAAGGAGAGACATAAAACATACCAAAAACAAACCAAAAACTACAAACCACTCCAAAAGGAGAGACATAAACACCCAAAAATATGGATGTAAGCAATCAAAAATATCACCCAAAGATGAAGATTATTGAATAATTATTGAAAGGGAAATTAAAATAAATTTGAAAACAGGGGCAAACCGACCTTTCCACGACGGAGAAAAGCGAGAGGTAAAGAATAGAGTAGTGACTGGAGGAAACGAAGGTGGACTTGGAAGGGATGAAGACTTAAATGGAGAAGGGTGATTTAGATCTGAGAATGGCAAAGACTTAAATGTAAAGATCTATAAAGATTTGAACTTTGTTTGTGTAAATGTGAATTGAGGTGAAATTGTGTGGAATTAGGGTTTGATTGTGGTTGAATGGGAAGGTGTTTGATTTTTTATTGTAACTGCTACTACATGTCTATATATTTTGTCCCTGGTATTCCAGTTTCATTATCAAATTATATTGGTTATTGTAAGTTGAAAGATATAAACTGTGGACTCGAGATCATCAAAAAGAAAGAGATGTGGAGACATTAAAAACACGTTGGTGGATGAATTGCATATTTTAACACTGAGTTCTTTCCAGTTTAATGAAGACTTCAATCAGCAAACGATGATTTTGTTCTTATGTTCAAAAGTGTTGATGAGTGGATTTCGTAACAACTTTTGAGAGGTTTACGGGTAGTTGTATAGGCTAGCGATCAACTGTTCTGTGGAAGGTTTGGGTTGTGTTTGTGGGGGTTGAGCTGTGCTCGAGGGTGTCTCCAATAATTTCAAGTGCCTTTAGAGAGAACTAGAGAACTGAATGCGTCTTACCCTTGAGGTGCCTACGTACCCTTGTATATATAGGGATCAAGCTCACGTAGTTCTAATATGATTCTGTCTCTTGCTGGAATAGCTATATTCGATTACCTAGTTCGTGTAGGACTCAGGTTCCTTTAGAGCCTTCCACGAACTAGTTGGCTAAGTAGAGTAGAACTCGAGTTCGTACCCTACTATGATTCTCTCATTGGTCAGAGTTATTCTAGGATCATCTGCGCCCTAGAAATATACTCAGATACCAATTCGTTTATCTGTTCTAGATGGTTTCTAGAACCTTCTGTTGGCAACTCGTAGGAACCTGGTGCTCAGGAACCTACATCTCAGGAGCCTGTTTCTCAGGAACCTCCTTATTTCGGGACATATCACTTAGGGACCTCCCTTTTGGTATCAGTACCTGCACAAATAACAAACTGATTAGTCTGGATAACTCTTCTCATGCTTTTATCATCTCTATGGCTATTGCTATGCTAACTCGAACTCTTCTGCTGGGAGGAACCTGGCCTTCTAATACTCTGCTCAGCTTCCTGACCATTGGGAACCTCCTGATACTCATACTTCCTTAGTTATTTCTTCCATCTGATCTTCATGATTCATATTGGATCAATCATCTGGCTCGTATGAATCGAACCCTATAGCTTAATGGGCCTAAATCTAGCCCATGGAGATTTTGGGCACAACAAGTACCCCCCGGTTCCTTGAAGTCATGCAATGCGAAAGGAACCTATTCTAATTCTACAATCAAAAGCTCAATGCTGGACCATTCTAGTAACAATACCTCGCTTCAACATTTTATATCCAAGCCTACATGAACTAACTCGGCGTAGGAAACAGAACATAAAATATTTTCAGCTTAATATAATCTTGAGTAAGCTTCCTTTATACTAGGGAACCTGTTATCTCGATATTTTTTTTTTCCTTGCTCCAGCTCTTGAAATCAACTCGATGCATGCATTTAGCTCCCCAGGGAATCTAACTTGTCACTCAACTCCATGCTTCTTTAAATTTAATAATTTAAGAGGGGATAATGGTTGGTTGTAGAAGATAATTCAAAATTCGAATTAAACTTATCACTTACCAAAGCTGTATTTAATGCATGAGTTCCCAAGGTTCACACGCCTCTCACGCGTGTACCTCTTCGTTTTTACCGCTCCACTAATGCTCTGACACGTGTACGGAACTGTCTTGATTATATAAACACACTTCTAACTCCAAGTCTAGTTTTTACCTTTACCAAATATCTTCCAAAACCCTTAGAGAGAGAAGAAGAAGAAGAAGTCTGACGGTCACCTACTCAATCCAAACTCTCCGTCGCCGCTTTCTTCTAATTAAGGTATGACTTACTTTCTTTCGGTTCTTTCATAATCTTGACTTCATTTCGTACTATCCGCACTCTTGTATCTTGCATGCCGATGTTCTTCGTTTCTAATCTTTGTATGTATGCGTTTGTATCTATTTTTCGCATTCCATGCTTCTCATACGATTGTTTACTACACCCTATTTGTTTGGTCACCGATCTACAGTCTTGTGATACTGTTTTCTCCGGGACTCAATTCACATTCTGTACACACTTGTTTTTTTTACTCATATTGTAGTCGATATGCGTCGCTTTAATGGTGTGTAGCTTCTGTGTAATTCGCTGACTACCCTGTGTCTCGTAGTTATGTCTGTCCAAAAAACTTTAGAACCACATTTTCTCTTTTAAAAGACTCAAAACCTGACTTTTCTCCGTCCGTCTTTTGCAGATATGGCTCCCAAAGCCCCATTATTTATCAAAAGGTCCAAGAACGTGGATGAGATCTTCAAGACTGAAACTAAGGAGGTTCCGCTGAATGCAACTCCTATCAATCAAGTTCCTAGCACCCCTGCTTCCCAAACTACTCATTCTGGTTCTTCAAATAGGAAGTTTGCCCAGTCAACTCTCGACCTCTCAGTGGCTCCCCAGACTCGCTCGTCAAAGAAAAGCAAAGCAGTGAAAACCGACCCTGATCAATCCTCAAATCTGTTCAAGGACATGATTGACACCCATGTTCCTACAGAGACAATAGCTGCCTGGAGTAAAATGAACTCTACTGAAGCCATGCACGCCATGAGGTTTGCTACTGCTCAATCTGCTTTCTTTGCCCTTAGATATTGCGATGAGTTTGCTGTAAAGACCCAATACGACCTTCAACTTCAAGGAGAGATTCGCAAACTCAAAACGGAGCTAGCTGTTAGTGAGGATAAGGCGAACATTGCCACTGCGGCTGTTAGGAAGGCAAAGACTGTGGAGACCTCTTTAGGAAATGAGAAAGTTGAACTTCAAGGTCAAGTCAAGGTCCTAAAGGACGAGAAACTGTCGATGCTGGAAAAAATCAATGAACTAGAAGCTCAAGTGGACGCCTTAAATGCTGCGGCTGAGGTTGTGAAGTCATCCATGCTCATCAAGGAGAAGGCCAGATATGATGAGGGCTACGATGAAGGTATTAATGATTACATACGCTCCACATGGGAGAAGATGCCCAATCTAGACTGGTCCCTCCTAGGCGAAGACGTGGTGGGAATGATCAAAGATTTCGAGAAGAAAACCGCAGCTCCACAAGACTCTGTACCTCCCGTACCTACGGTTGAGAGGTCTCTAGGTATTATCCTTGAGACTGCAGAGGCTCCTGTTACTGGAGAGGCTCAGCCTGTCCTTCCAACTCCTCCAGCTATTGAAGATCCAGACAAAACTCCTACTGCTTGAAACTTTATGATTTATTGAACTCTTAATAACTTTTGATGAGGTTGCGGGCCCCTCGTAGCGCCTCGCATAATGTAAACTTTAAATTTGGTTTCCATGGCCTTCGTGCCAATAACTCTTTATGCTGTTTTCCTGGGTCTTTGTACCCATAACTCCTTATGGTTTCTTCTATAATAGCTATTTACTTTTGCTACATATCTCTTGTCCAGGGTAAGCACATACATATTTTTTTTTTGTTCGAATCTTAACTTACTACGTATTTTTCTTCAAAACCTCATGAAATACTTCACAGTTATGCACTAGAGAATAACTCAGCTCCCTTACTCATATGTTCAAGCTTACGCGGGCTAACCCATTGTAAAAAACAGAACACACGCATATTTCCACTTGTTTATTCTCAAAATAAATGCAACAAACTACAGCTGAGTTGTAAAACCTGGAACCTCTGTGTTTACACCTTGAGTCGATAATCTAACCCGTAGCCTTCTTTAATAACTTCTTCTACATCAAAACCAGGTTCCTCGAGTATTAATCCTGCAAAATAAACATAAAATAGAAAACAGTTAGCGTTAGTAAAATCTTTCTCTTGCTTAATTCGGGTCATCTCTTGGAAAGGTTGCCTGCTTGGCTCCCAATCCTTATCTCCAGGTTCCAACATGCCTCGAGGCGATTCTAGGAACCTGTGCGCCGTTCTGGGAGTCCGCACAAATTCCTCTTCTTCATGTGTCAGGCTAGACATCTTATGAAGGTAAATGCTAAGGATTTTATCCCTTCTTCCCATGTGCCAAAGGCGGTTCCACATGAGGGAGAGCTTATTAAGCTTCTCTTTAAGAACAAGTGTGCCGATCTAGGCTCCACACAGGTTCCTTTAGGTGCCTTTTGTCAGGACTTTAGATGCCTTTTGTCAGGACTTTAATTCACGTGCTCAAGGAACTTGAGGCTTTTGGCAACAATGTCGTGCTCAGTCAACTGAGGCTTTTTCTCAATGCCCAGGAAGCTACCTGGGGCTTTCTCAATGCGTGCTCAGGAAGCTACCCAAGGCTTAATTCATGCTCAGGAAGCTGCCTGAGACTTAACTCTTATCCATCAAGCGTAGTCTGCTCATTCTGTCAATTCATGCTCATACTTTGTGAATACTGTCAAAACTACAGGAACCTGTTAGTCAAGGTAACCTGCAAATATTGTCAATGCTACAGGAACCTGTTAGTCAAGGTAACCTGTTCCACAATACAAGTACTAAAACAAGCACTTAAAATTTTCAAATTGGCATATGAAAAAGGCTAATCATATCATGCACAATACTGTCTAAGTAGGAATACTACCCCCCAGTTCTTTTGGGTAATTATTGTTACGCAAAAGAACTATTAAGGAGCTATAGCTGCAAAGAATGCACTCAAAATATTCAATGTAGAGCTATCTATCGCTCAATACTTTAAAAAAGAAATCGTCTTGCAAGTAGGGAGGTTCACATCAAGTACCCCCCGAGTACATGCATAATCAAATACTGAAATCAAAATTCTGGTCAGCTATAACTAATAAGCTGCCTTTATTCTTGGGCTGAAAGAGCCTTACTTTTCCTAAGAAAAACATATAAAAGAGTTACTGATAATACTTCTTGAGATGCTCTGCATTCCAAGCTCTCGGAATGAGGTTCCCATCCATATCCATCAAGTGGTAGGTTCCTTCCCAAATGGCTGACTTTATCTGGTAAGGTCCCTCCCAATTTGCTCCAAAGGCTCCATGTGCCAGAACCTTGGTGTTTGGCATGACTTTTCTTAGAACTAGGTCTCCAACTTTAAAAGGTCTTGCCTTCACCTTTTTGTTGTAATACCTTCGAACTCTCTGTTGATATGCTGCTAACTTTACTTGCGAATCTGCTCTCAGCTCTTCGACCATGTCTAAATATAGTCTATGATTGACCTCATTATTCTCGGGGTCAAAATGCTTTCTTCTCAGGGAACCTGTTCCAACTTCCACAGGTACCATAGCTTCACAACCATAAGCGAGAGTAAAGGGAGACTCACCAGTTGTAGTTCTAGGCATGGTGTTATACGACCACAAGACTCCAGGAAGCTCCTCTGGCCAGCTTCCTTTCTTATCTTCAAGCCTTGTCTTCAAAGTATGCTTGATAATCTTGTTCACCGCTTCAGTCTGTCCATTACTCTGTGGATAGTACACTGCTGAAAATGCCTTCTGAATTCCAAACTGCTCACACAATCCTCTAAGCTCTCTACTATCAAACTGCTTCCCGTTGTCAGAAATCAACTTCTGCGGAATGCCAAACCTGCATACAATGGCTCGAAACACGAACTCAGTCAACTTTGATGCTGTAATCTTAGCAAGTGGTTCTGCTTCTGCCCACTTTGTGAAATAATCAACTGCAACCACTGCATATTTCACTCCTCCTTTTCCTTTCGAGAGCTCTCCAATGAGGTCTATACCCCAAACGGCGAATGGCCAAGGACTGACAATCTGTTTGATAGGTGCTACAGGACGACTATCAAAATTTGCAAACCTTTGACAATTACCACATGCCTGTGCGAACTTGGAAGCATCTGCTTTAATGGTTGGCCAATAATATCCTTGTCGAAGGACCTTCATGGCTAAAGAATTACCCCCCGAGTGATTTCCAGCTACACACTTGAGCAAAGGTTGATTGAATCCTCGTCTATACAGAACTCCATCATAGATTACATACTTGGCTGCATGATACCTCAACTTCCTAGCATCATCTTGACTGGGAGGTAGCTCCCCTTTATCCAGGTAACGATATATTGGGGTCATCCAGGAATCTTCAACTGGAAACTCGATGTCCATCACTTCTTATTTGAAAACGCTAGGTTGCTCCTGAATCTGAAGTGGGATTACCCCCAATAATGTGGATTCTCTCTGAGATCCTAGCTTGGCTAATGCATCTGCGTTGGTATTCTTTCCTCGAGGTATCTGATCTAACTTCACCTCTTTGAACTTCGCGATCAACTCCTGGGAGTACCTCAAATACAAGTCTGTTCGTGGACCTCTCGCCTGAAAACCACCACGAATCTGCCAAACTACTAACATCGAATCACTGAACACTCTGATATTCTCAACTTTCATCTCTAAGGCTAGCTTGAGACCTGCAATCAATGCCTCATACTCTGCATCATTGTTCGTAGCTCTAAAAGAAAAATGAATCGAACTATGGAGTTTGTGTCCTTCTGGGCTAACTAGCTCTATGCCTGCACCTGCTCCGCTACTGTTAGCAGCTCCATCTACATAAAGTGTCCACCAGGGTGCACAGTTGTCATTTTCTTTCTGTTCTTCGACCACCTCTTTTGGTCCTTCCTGGCCGGTAACCTCCACATGAGGTGGAAACTCGATTAAGAAATCTGCTAGAGCTTGAGCTTTGATTGTTGTCTTTGGCTTGTATTCTATGTCGAACTGTCCTAACTCCACAGCCCACTTTAACATTCTCCCAGAAGTTTCTGGCCTATGCATTACTTGCCTAAGTGGATATGAGGTTCTTACCTCAATCTTGTGAGCTTGGAAGTAAGGTCGCAGCTTCCTGGAAGCTAGAATCAATGCGTAAACCAGCTTCTCCATTCCTGTATACCTCGTTTCTGCATCAAGTAACCTTTTACTAACATAATAGACTGGGCTCTGCTGTCCATTTTCTTCTCGAACCAGAACTGCACTAATGGAATACTCTGATACGACCAAGTAAAGTATCAATGTTTCTCCATCCACAGGTTTGGCTAACAGCGGGGGGCTCCCCAAATGCTCCTTTAACTTTCCAAACGCTATCTCACATTCTGCTGTCCACTCGAACTTGCTTCCTTTCTTTATAGCTTTAAAGAACTCCTGACACTTATCAGTGGACTTCGAAATGAATCTGTTCAAGGCTGCAACTCTCCCTGTGAGGGACTGAACCTCTTTCACAGTCCTTGGGGACCTCATATCAATCAGTGCTTTAATCTTGGCTGGGTTGGCTTCAATACCTCTGTGATTCACCATGAAACCCAGAAACTTTCCTGATTATACCCCGAACACACATTTCTGAGGGTTCAGCTTCATTCTGTACTTTCGCAAGATTCCAAACATTTCTTCTAAGTGCTTTACATGGTCAACAGCCTCCTTGGATTTGACTAGCATATCATCCACATATACTTCCATAGTATGGCCAATTTGATCTTTAAACATCATATTCACTAACCGTTGGTATGTGGCTCCAGCATTAATCAATCCAAATGGCATGCATACATAGCAATAAAGACCTCTATCCGTAATAAAAGAAGTATGCTCTTGATCAGGCTCATACATAGGGATTTGATTGTAACCTGAATATGCATCCATGAAGCTGAGGAGGGCATGTCCAGCTGTTGCATCCACTAGCTGATCAATCCGTGGCAGTGGGAAACTGTCCTTCGGGCATGCTTTGTTGAGATCTGTGAAGTCCACACAAGTTCTCCACTTCCCATTAGGTTTCTTTACCAAAACAGGGTTTGCCAACCATACTGGGTAGAAAGATTCTTTAACCAATCTTGCATCCAATAACCTGTCGACCTCTTCTTTCAATGCTTGAGCTCTCTCTCCACTAACTGGTCTTCGCTTCTGTCTCACTCCTTTCTTTTCTGGATCAATATTCAACTTATGACACATGACCCTTGGATCTATTCCTTCCATATCTGCGTGACACCATGCAAACACATCCAGGTTCTTGCCCAAAAAGGTAATGAGAGATTCCTTTAAGGCTGGGTCGAGTTGAGCTCCAATCTTTAACACCTTTGTAGTATCTTTGTCACTTATCTTCACATCCAAAGTTTCACCAGCTGGTCCAGCCTTGACCACGGTTTCTGGCATTCGAGGATCTAAGTCTACCTCCATCTCTGTGGCTGAGTCTCCTTGAGGTTCCTGGACTGTAGACGGTTCTTGAACTTCGGGCATGACGTTCCTTCTCTTTGATGCCGACTGGCTGTCTTCACTACTTTCGTCATGTTTCAATTTTCTAGATTTCTTTTCATCCAACCCTTCTGTCATACACACATCACCATCCTTGTCCATAGGGGGTGCATTTTCTATCAGCAAGTAGGGGGTATCCAGTCCCCGAAAAACTGGAATCTCAGCATGAGGTTCCTCTTCTATGATTTCTTCAATTCTTATAGCTCTACAGGATGCTGGCACAAAACCTTCCAAAGGCGGACTACGCAGGTCGAGCGTTATCTTGTCTGGGTTCTTTCCTGGAAAATCATCAGGAACCTCGTCCATGGGTTCAGGCAATTTGGCAGCCTTAGCAGCATGTTGCAAAGCTTTGGTGTAGCACTCTCTAGACTCATACTGGCATCCTCGAACTACACCAATTCCATTTGGTGTTGGGAACTTCATAGTTAGGTGGTAAATGGAAGTTACCACCCTCATCTCTTTCAAGACAGGTCTTCCCAGAATAGCATTGTAGTTCATATTCTCCTCTATAACGATGAATTCTGCTAGTTGTGTAATGCAACACGGCTTGTCACCAAGAGTTACTGGTAAATGAACCTTACCTTTGATAGGAACCTGATTGTTAGTGAATCCATACAAGGTATCCTTTGTTGGAGTTAAGTCTTTATCCAGAAAATGCATCTTCTTGAAGGCTGAGTAAGATAACAGGTTTACAGAGCTTCCATTATCCACTAACACTCGATGAACCTCATAAGACCCGATTCCTGCCTCGACCACCAATGCATCAGTATGGGGATGATGTACCCAAGAAGCATCTTCTTCAGTGAAAGTAATATCTGCATCCTCTCCTTCAAACAGTCTTGGAGACCTCTGTGACATATTGTAAATACTGGTCAAAGGACGTTCTTTAGCTTCACGGGTATACCTCTCCATGGCACTCCGGCTGCTTCCTCCAATGCGGGGACCTCCTATAATTGTGCGTATGCACCCAGCCTTAGGTGGTCCTTCCATCACAACATGTTCTTGTGGCTGTGTCTTCTGAGTTTTCTCATCTCTATACTTTTTGCCTTCTTGAGCCACCCATTCACTCAACTGCCCTTGTCTGATTAGGGTTTCAATTAGGTCCCTGAGGTGACGACAGTCTGCAGTATTATGCCCATTATTATCATGGAAGTCACAGTATGGGCGCTCATTCTTATTCCCTGGAGGACCCGTTCTGAAAGGCTTCTTAAACCACGAGGACTTCTCATTCACCGCGTAGATATGGTCAATCGGGGCTACCAAAGGGGTGAAAGTTTCATAGACAGGTCTCTCATGTTTGTTATTGTTATAGGAAGCTGGTGGCGGGACCTGACTCATGATAGGTTTAGTAGGATTCACTGCTTCAGGCTTCACCTGGGATGTACGACTAACCACCTTTTTATTGTCACGACCATTGGGGCTTCTTGGTCTCGACCTCTTGCTTCCACTTTGCCTTACGAAATCTGGATCCTTCTTTAACTCGGCCAGGGATTCCTCCACAAGACGAAAGGGTTCTGCCTGGGCATAAAAATCTGCCAACGTCTCTGGTTCTTTTCCTTGAAGTGCTTTCCAAAAGTCTGAGCCTCCTTTGACTCCAGCAATTAAGAAATTCTTTATGGTTTCCTCAGATGCTTTCCTAACCTTTGGAACCTCTGCATTGAACCTCTTAAAGTATTCCGTCAATGTCTCACTAGGTCTTTGCTTGATATTGGCTAAGGTATTGGTAGGTGGTGCAAATGCAACAGATGCTCTAAATTGAGTGACGAAGAGTTTTCCCATACTCGCCCAAGAACCAATCGAATCAGCATGTAACCTTTTGAACCATTGATGGGCTCCACCCTGTAGAGTTGCAGACAGTAACCTGCATCTGGTGGCTTCCTTCACTTGATAGACATCCATCTCTGTGTCGAAACGACTGAGGTATTCAATGGGGTCAGTAGTTCCATCGAATTTCAACTCATTCGAAGGCCTATAAGATCTAGGCAGAGCCGACTTTCGAACCTTCTTGGTGAAAGGAGAAGCAGTTATAGGATTCACATCAAGATTCTTTTCGTCCTTGAGTTGAGCCAAAATTTTCTTGATATCTTCTGCTGTCACCTCCCCAGTAGCTTCCGCTTTTGTCTTTTTACTCGTTCCTTCCTCCTCTTGCGACTCTGCAGTGCTTGATTCTTCAGTATTCTCGTCTGAATCCGTGCTTTCCTCTTCAATTATCTCAACAGATGGGTCTTTATCTTTCTTCTTTTTCTGCGAGGAACCTCCAGTCTTGGTTTTCTTCTTTCCCTTGGATCATGTACGGCCCTTGCTAACAGTTTTACTCTTCTCAGGATTCTCTAATTCTTCGTCACCATTATCCTGCTTTGGTTCTCCACCATCTTCTGGAACCTCCTCTCCATTCTCAGATTCTTCTTCCTCAAAGTTCAACTGTTTCGGAGTAACCTTCGACTTCTTGCCTTTCTTTGCCTTCTTTTTCTTCTTTTTGCTTGAAGCCTGCTCTAAAGTCGACAAACGTTCTCCCACAGTCTTTAAGATCTCCATCCTAGCTGCTTTAGTAACCTTCGGTGCTCTGGGAGGAGATTTGTTCCCCTCGTGAATCTGTCGCTCAGAACGGGTTGCTTCGCTATCAGAGTTGCCTGACATCTTTCCCACTCTTAAGATATTAACTATCCCCTCCTTCTAGCGCCAATGTTGATGAGTGGATTTCGTAACAACTTTTGAGAGGTTTACGGATAGTTATATAGGCTAGCGATCAACTGTTCTGTGGAAGGTTTGGGTTGTGTTTGTGGGGGTTGAGCTGTGCTCGAGGATGTCTCCAATAATCTCAAGTGCCTTTAGAGAGAACTAGAGAACTGAATGCGTCTTACCCTTGAGGTGCCTACGTACCCTTGTATATATAGGGATCAAGCTCACGTAGTTCTAATATGATTCTGTCTCTTGCTGAAATAGCTATATTCGATTACCTAGTTCGTGTAGGACTCAGGTTCCTTTAGAGCCTTCCACGAACTAGTTGGCTAAGTAGAGTAGAACTCGAGTTCGTACCCTACTATGATTCTCTCATTGGTCAGAGTTATTCTAGGATCATCTGCGCCCTAGAAATATACTCAGATACCAATTCGTTTATCTGTTCTAGATGGTTTCTAGAACCTTCTGTTGGCAACTCGTAGGAACCTGGTGCTCAGGAACCTACATCTCAGGAGCCTGTTTCTCAGGAACCTCCTTATTTCGGGACATATCACTTAGGGACCTCCCTTTTGGTATCAGTACCTGCACAAATAACAAATTGATTAGTCTGGATAACTCTTCTCATGCTTTTATCATCTCTATGGCTATTGCTATGCTAACTCGAACTCTTCTGCTGGGAGGAACCTGGCCTTCTAATACTCTGCTCAGCTTCCTGACCATTGGGAACCTCCTGATACTCATACTTCCTTAGTTATTTCTTCCATCTGATCTTCATGATTCATATTGGATCAATCATCTGGCTCGTATGGATCGAACCCTATAGCTTAATGGGCCTAAATCTAGCCCATGGAGATTTTGGGCACAACAAAAAGCATGGGAGATAGGCAGTCAGAATTGTATGCACGTTCCATTGGCCTAGATGAGAAATATGGGTAAATTCTTTCATTACTTTTTTTCTTCTTCATTAGGCTTCAATATTTTCCAGTAATTTTAGTCATTACTATGATTATTATTGTAAGGAGTTGATTGCACTAATAAAGGGTGATGGCGTCATACACGTGAGACAAACATCAAGGCAGAGGACAGATCTTCCATCATCGTATTCTACTTATACACGAAAATTCCTAGATGACACATCATCATAATTGGATAGTCATAGTAAGGAATTTGCTGAAAAAGTTGAATTTTTAAATTCAAAAGTAGAGCTTTCAGGGGAAGCTTGTTGGAGATGGATATGTATGATATATATGTATCACTGCTATAACTTTTGAAACTTGGTTGAAATAAGCTGAATGACATATTTGCAATTAACTATATAAATGAGGGTAAAGACTTAAAATTGGATAAACATTGTACAAATGAGGCGAGAGACACTATTATATCATAGAAGGGCGGTTTGGTTATTTGATATTTAAAAACACAACAAGTTATTAATGGATCATATTCTAAAACCCTAATTCAGTGTCACAATCATATCACAAGGAGAGAGAGAGAGAGATATAGCTGAAATACGAGTGAATGCCGCTTCTCACGATGTAGTGCCTCCGTCATTGCTCAAATTATGGGACCGAAGAGTAAGGGGGTCCAACACTTTCAAGAGTAAGGGGTAAAGAGAAGATAGTTGATCGTGGCAAATTTGATACAGGTTCAATCGAAAGTAGAGATCGTTTCTTGTTCAATCTGAGGGATAATGATAAAAATGTAGGCTATAATTTTATGGCTTTTATTTTTCAAATGCGATTTTGTGAAGCATTAGGGGGTAGAATGTTGATTGGGGAAAAATTTCATCAAAAGCTGTGTTTAGGAGATCATGATTCTTATGATAATCCTTTCGTGATTGGTGTTTTGTGCTTTATGGACATGTCTGAGATTGAAATATTGATTTATAAATCCCGGGTGTATGTTGTCGCAATTGGAATTAAAGGGATTTGGTGGTACACCACTGATTTTTACTGATATTACTGGTTATACATCTTCAAAAAATTCTAAACCACTTTACTATAGTAGTCACTATCTAAATACTGGCTCTCGAACTCGGTTCTCGTATCATTTATTTTCAGACCGTATTATAAAGATGCATACATCTTGTGATTTGGATTCATACCATTACTTGTGTGTTGCTATATGTGAAAGCATGAGATCCGATATTATATTACGGTTGATACTCATTCTCTTATTAAGGATGAACAACATCAGAGGAGAGTTATTGTTCTCGAAGAAAAACATGTAAACATAATTCAAAACTCGGGAGATATCAGTGGAGTGTGGATGTTATATGATATGGGCTTTACATGGGATTCACTAAAATGTTATTATATTTCAGGTGTTAAAAATTTTAAAGACTGTTCCAAATGCAAAGGTTTGATGATGAAGATGGATGTCTATGAAATTTCTTACCTTTTCTTGTTAGTAATTCAAGAGTACTGAGGATGTTGGTTAAATAAAAGATAAATAATAATAACTTGGATATTTATATTTAGTTGTTCAATTAGTGTTTAAAAAATTTATTGACAATTATGATTACCGTTTAACAAAATAATTACATATTGACGATTCCAAAAAATCCACTGATCTTATGAATCTGGGGACAATAAAAAGATAATTGTACCACAGAACTACCCCTATTCATATTTAGTTTTATTTTAAATTCGAATACTCGATCAGATTTTAGAACATGATTTATGTCAAGATGTCCACCGTTCTCATCAGAATCTATAACTGACAATCCGATCTCCACGGGAACTCATTTAAATCACTAGAATCATTGAAAATAAAATAAGGAAAAAGATAACAAATCAATGACGTGTTTCTTCATCTTTAATCTGAATTTCATTCTATGTTAAATTCATCAAATATCAAATAAAAAATTCCCGAATTAATTATTAAATTTCACCCTAATTACATAAAAAAGATTAATTTTTCAATCATTAATTTTGATTTTATTTGTTCAATTAGTAATTAATTCTTCTCTTTACTGCAATTTATTTACATCTTTGTAATAGTTCTTCATCGTGGACACATTTATACACATTTATTTGGTTTTAGTTTAAAAATTATGTACGTTTATTATTAATCTACTTAGCACACACATTAATATATGCTGATTATGATTCCCTTAATTTTTTCGTTATTTTTTTTTCAAATTTAACAAAGTGATTTATGTAAGATTCTAATGATGTAAATGAGTCTCGGTGAAGATTGAATAGTTAATTAATACTCCATCCGTCCCATCCAATTGTTTACACTTTTCAAGAGGTATCTGACACACATTTTAAGGTGCATTTTAAGAATAGTTCCATAATTTATTTTTAAAATTTTCTTTTCTTGTATAAAAATTTAATGTTTATATTTTTATAAAAAAAATAAAATTTTAAAAATAAATTATGAAACTATGCTTAAAATGAACCTTAAAATGCGTGCCAAATACTCCTTGAAAAATGTAACCAATTAAATAGGACGAAGGAAGTAATTTTTTATGATAATCATGGCCATTTTGATAAAATCATTTTCGAACACTCATTTCAAACATCCAAACTCAAATACTTGTTTAAAGTTATTTTGATCATCGATCAATTTTCGAAATTTTGTTATGGGTTAACAAATTTTTATAATAAAAATTTATATACCAATTATAATAAACAAGAATGTATTTATAAGTTGGGTCACGGATAGATTTCCAAACATTTATTCGGGTTAACAAATCCTTTATTATCAAACCTGAGTCTACCACACCATCCAGTTAATTAATCACGTAGCCAGTTAACCAATCAGAAAACTATAAATTATTTTAGAACCAATCATAGACCACTTCTAAATCATAGACCAATCAAATTAAAACAAATCTATTTCCTTATATAATTTAACTTGCTATTTTTTAACCAAAGTCAGTTAACCAATCAGAAAACTATTAATTATTTTAGAATCAATCATAAGTCAATTCTAAATTATGGACCAATCAAATTAAAAAAAATTTATTTCCTTATATAATTTAACTTGTTATCTTTTAACCAAGGTCAAACCCAATTTAGAATAGAATTATAATTAAAAGTAATCATAAATATTATAATATTATAATTTAATTGATTTATTACTTCAATTAATATAGTTCCCTTCACGCATTTTATCCATAAATATTGGAGCTATTTTCGGTCGTTTGATTGATAAGTTCCTTATTATTATAATTTTTTATTTTCCTTTTCTTTTTTGTTATAGAGTATGTACAATTTGAATACAACTTTGTGACTTAATTTTGAATTATATGTTGATTAATAAATGTTTAAGTATGAAAATTAATTTATAATTTCAAACTAATATTGTGATTTTTTTAGTAAATATGTTTTGATTTAAAAATTATGTATTATATGAATTTGTTAATAAAAGCATTATTGAATTTAAATTAGAATTGTGAACTAACTATGGTTTGTAAAGTAAGTTGTGAATGTTAAATAAGCAAAACTCTTAATATAATATGACTGGTCTAAATAAAGGAAAACATTATTGAATTTAAATTAGAATAGAATTAAACCCAATTTAGAATAGAATTATAATTAAAAGTAATCACAATTGAAATATAAATTTTATTCTAATAACCAGATACTAGATCTACGATTCATTATTATATTAAAAGTTTTTATTATTTACTATTCTTATCCTATTATACTAACCATGATTATAATAAAACTCAGGTATTATAATAAAGGATTAGTTAACAATTCTAATTTTAAATAGAAAATTTACTTGATTTAACATATTAATATATTACATATTTTTTAATCTATACTAACAATGATTAGTTAACAATTCTAATTTAAATAAAATAATTACTTGATTTAACATATTAATATATTACATATTTTTTAAGGTTAAAATAAAAGGACACTTTTATTTAGCCAACTAGAAATTAGGAATTATTTTAAAACCAATCAAAATTAATTCTTAAATTTTAGACCAATCAAGTTATATTAAAAGTTTTCCTTATTTACAATATCAACCTACCTTTTTAACCATGGTTAGTTAACACTTCTAATTTAAATACAATAATGGTTTACTAAACATATCCATAAATACATATTTTTAAATCAAAAAATATTTAATAGAAAATCAAAATTTTAATTTGAAATCAATCAAGATATACTATTATATATTTCAAATTAAATTTCATAATTAATCAATCATTAATCAATCATTCTTTTAATATAAAGTCAATCAAAATCATATTATCATACATTATAAATTGATTTTCATAATATATATTGTACAATTGTAATCCATTTTAAGAAATTATAATCTAACTCAACTAGAAATCTGAAAAAATTGGATTCGAAATCAGATTTTAAATAACTTGGATAAAATCCATACCTTCAAAATTTTTATTTTTTTAAAAGTTCAAAAAATTATTTATTAATAATTTGTTAAAAAAATTAATTAATAAATGCATATAAGCCAACACTGATCGAATTAATTAGAGCGACCATATTTTTGGGAAAAAAATATTTTAGTTAAAAAAGTTAGAAAAGGTAATAGATTAAAAAGGTAATTGGATAGTTATTATTCAGGATAAAATGAGATATTTTAGTTAGAAAATATATACCATTTAGCAGGAAAAGGTAATCAGTAAGTTATTTATGATTATAATATTATTAATTTATTTCATTAATTAGAACGATCAGATTTGAAATCAAATTTTAAATAACTAGGATAAAATCCATACATTCAAAATTTTAATTTTTGTAAAAGTTCAAAAAATATATTTATTCATAATTTGTTAATAAAATTAATTAATAAATGCATATAAGTCGACACTACAAAATCGAATTTGAATCAAATTTTAAATTGCTTGGATAAAATCCATATCTTCAAATACTCGATTTTTTGAAAGACTCAAAAATATATTTATTCACAACTTTTTAATAAAAAATTTATTAAATTCATATAAACGAATACTACATACATTTTAATTATTTTAATTATTAATATACACCGGAAAAGTATTATTATTGGTTGGTGAATAAATTACCAATCAAGAATTTAAAATTATTTTAATGGCAATCAGAATTTACTTCTAAACTTTAAATCAATCAATCATGTACAAAAATTTTACTATTTACCATACTTATTCTAATTTACTAATCGCGATTAAATTAAATTTAAATATAACAATGCTCCATTTTTTCCCCCATTGAGGCCGAACCTAAACCTGTGCTCGAGAGATAGCCCTTACTTTTGAATTTCCCTTCGGAGAAGAGAATTTAAATTCAACTATCTTGATTTAATAACTTCGTATATCACATGATTTTTAATTTTAAAAAAATTCTACTAATCGTAAATATTATTTTCTATAACTCCACATAACAATATATTACATATATGTGTTTATACATCTTTTAGCTATGAATGGTTTTTGAATATCATTTATGTTAGGTCGAATACACAATAAGTAATCAAATACTGTATGAGTAACTTAACAAGAACACACTGTTTAACAATTAAAAACTGTTTGGAATTAATAATTCCTCTCTCAGTGATGTAAATATCACAGAGAGCTGCTTAGGTTACAATCAAAAGATTTCTCAATGTTCGACTACCCTTCTAGGGTTAACCTAACTGTATTTATAGAACATACAGCTTCATACAATCAGTAACTGATTCTCCTAAAATCAAGCTATACAATTGATATCAATCACGATTGCTTCAGTCTTCCAAGTCAACTCAATCTCTTTGACAGCTTTTCAATCTTCAAAGATATTGCTTCCATATTTATCAATCTTCAAACACTGTTGACTCTTCAGACAATACCGCTACAGAGTTTAACAAACTCTGTTTGCGCTTCCAGTCAGTGTTTAATCAAACTCTGACTGCTTCCAGCTAAACTCTGTTTTCTGACTTTAGCTTCCAAACACTGTTTCCATCAATCATTTCTAACAATCTCCCCCAACTTGTCCATCAGCAAGAATGTACAAGTTTTACAGTAAATGATGATGTCAAAACAAATACAAAGTTTTACAGTGTTTAACATACAAACAGAGTTTAAGCTATTACTTAACAAATTCTACAGAAAAATAAGAAAATTCTTACAGACTTTAATTTCTAATCTCTTGCAGATCAGGCATTGTTCTGAGATAGTCTATAAGCAACCTTCTTTCAGCATTTTCAAGCTCTACCTGCATAGCTTCTTTGATTTCTCTCAACTGAGGATCATTCTCATCAGTTTGATAGATAGCAGCTCTAAGATCGTAGATTTTGTTTCTTCTCATCTCATTTCCCAGCCTTATGTATTTCACCTCTTCAGATTTTACATTGAAATCCAGAACAGTAATTCCAAGATCTGTTTTCAGCTTTGTAGTTCCCTTCTCCATTTCAATCAGATTGCCATTCCAATCTCTGTATTTAGGAACATACTTACTGTTGAATTTCATTTGTCTTCTTGCAAGGTTCTGAATCATTCTTTGTCTGAGCACATTTGCAACTGACTGAGCTCTTTGATTTCTAACTCTGAAAATATACAGGACATATTCAAGTTCTTCAGCATATTTTAATTCGATATCCTTTTCAGAGACTTTAAATACTGTTCCATCAGCCATGAAATATAACAAGAAATCCTTTTCTAGACTCTTCTGATATACAAGCTGTACTGACTCCAGTTTGTCCAAACTCTCTTGAGTGACACCACGACCTGGAACAGACAGTGAAGAAGGATCTCTAGGACCAACATATTGCCTTTTATCTCTGTGTGAGCCTATGCCTCCTTTGTTGTATCCAACTTTACCAGATAGTGCTCTACCATCAGCAAAATCCATTGGAATTGTAGCTTCTAGTCTTGAATCATGAGGAGCACCTCTCTTAAATGTTGATTTCAACTGAAAAGACAATAATGGTGTGGTCACAACTTGTGCAGCAACAGAGGTTGTGTCTTCATTCTTCTGTACAACATGTGTATCAACAGAGGTTGTAACTATACTTTTCAGCTTTTGCTTGGCTTCTGCATCTGTTGGTTTTCTGAATACTTGCATTCTTTGATCTGTACCAACAGGTTCTTTGATTTGAATGCCTTTAAGAACAGGCTTTGCAGCTTTAGCAACTTTCACATTCTTCTTTGCTTTTTCAGACTTTAGAGCTTTCAGATGCTTTTCTTGTAAACTCTTCTCTTCAGCTTTAGCATCTTCTATGGTCACTCCTTCTGCATTCTCTTCCATGAAAAGCTTAACAGCTAACTCCTCATCAGTCTTTGGGTTTGATGTTAATTCCAAACTCTTGGTCTTTGAAGTACCTTGAGTTTCAGTATTTATTCCAACAGACTGTGATTTAAAAGATTTGCCAGATCTCAGAGTTTGCTTTTCAGAGTTTAAGACCTTGCTCTTATCACTTGCCCCTCCATCTCCAGCATCATCCTTTTGAGTCAGAGTTTGAGAAACTTTGCATTTAGACTTAGTCACTCTCTCCCCCTTTTTGACATCATCAGGTATAAGTATGGATGTAATGAGCTCTAAAGAGTTAGCAATGGAATCCACCTTAGAAAACAAAGCAGTCTGATTCTCTTCAACTTTTCCTAGCCTGGCAAAGAGAGTGTCTTGAACTTTAGACAGCTGAACAGCTTTTATTTTAGACTCTCTTTCCATCTTCAATTCTCTTGACTGAATCTCAGTCTTCAAGGAAGCAATTTCTTGTTTAGTTTCAGCAAAATTTCCTTCCAGAGTCTTGACTTGTACCACAGTTGCCTTTAAACAGGATAAGATTTTTGGATTTGAAATTTGCTTTGCAGATTGCTTAACAAACTCAGATGCTCTCCCTTTTGGAAAAATGCAGTCTTGTTTATACCAATTTTCAGCAGATTTAGCAAGATGCTCTACTTCAACTGCATGAGATGGACAAGGCTGATCGAAAGGTGTATGCTTATTATCTGTCTGTGTTGGTGCACTCACAAAAGAATCAGAGTTTGCACTACTGTCAGAATCATCTTCAGCACTTGCATCTTTAGCTTGAGTATCTTTTAAAGAACCACTGTGCTGAGCAGTGTCAGCCACAGTTTCTGTAACAACTTTTGCAACCTTTTCAACAGTCTCCTCATGTTGCACAGGCTCTTCAACAGAGTTTGCCTTTGTAGCTTCAACAGGCATGGATTCAGAAATTATTTTTGTTGCCTGATCAACTTCATCACCTTTGTCTGCAATAGGAGAAGATACCAGCTCTGTGTGTGATGCTTCAGCTTCAGGAACTTTTACTGCAAGATCATCAGCTACACCAGGAGCTTCAGTATGAACAATAGGTGAGATAGGATCAGAGAATGGTTCAAATGAGTCAAAAATATTATCCTCTGTAGGCATTTGAACTTTGTCAGTGATAATATCCTCTGCAGGCATTTCAACCTCTGCAGGTATAGCAACATTCACTGTAATCTCAACAGTAGGTGTTTGCTGTGAAACCACCTCTGGAGCTTCAACAACATTCTCTTCATCTGAATCAGAAAGAATTAATCTCCTTTTCTTGATTGGAGGCACCACATTCTCCTCTTCATCTTCACTTGAGCTCTCTCTTGGTGGTGAAAGTGAAGGTCTGTTTGCTTTCTGTTTCTTCCTTCTTGTATAAACAGCTCCAGGTATTGTTTGTTTAGCCTTTGAGTGTTTAGTGTTTTGGGCAGTGTGTTTCTTTCTCTTTGGCTTGGTTTTGGCTGGTTTAGTAGGTGTTGGCTCAGAGTGTAAGGTGTCAGTGTTTAAGGTTTCAGTGTTTAATGGTACAGTGTTTAAAGGTGGAGAATTTATTGGTGGAGAGTTTATGGTTTCTGGTTGTGGTTGATGAGATGTAGTAGGTACAGTGGGTGTGGGTGTTGTAGATGTTGGTTCAGAGTTTATGATGTCTATTGGTTCAGGTATTTGTTGTGGTGATTGAGGGTCTTGTGGTTGGTTCACATAGTTCTGTAAGGCTAAAGGCATAAACAACTCAGGTATTTGCTGTTTAGTGACATCTTTGTTTGTCAAATCAGTAAACATTCTCTTAGCAACTTGAAAAGGCTGAATCACATCAGCTTCATCAATTTGAATGTTAGGCACACAGGCAGTAAATAGCATTTGACAAAAACGAGCAAAATAAACAGTAGTAGACTCAGACAAACGCTCTCCCAAGTTCATTAGTACTAGTCTACCAAAATCGAAGTTACCTCCATATAGTAGAGCATGACCAATTTGGAGAGTATCCAGAGGAAGTGCATCCCAGTTTGTTGTCTTCTTTCCAAAAGCCCTTGTTATACAATCGAAGAAGAAACTCCATTCCTTTCTCAAACTTGGTCGTCTCAAAGACCCTATCTTATTCAAGTTTCCTGCACATCCAATTTGCTCCAACATTGTCCTCAAACGATCATGACCAACAACACTGTAAGAAGTGTGTGTCTCAAAGTCCAAAGCATCCCTAACAGTAGTTGGAGTAATGATATACTCTGATTCTTCATGAGTGAAAATGATTGTTGGAGTGCCAGACTCTCCTCCATCATCATATTCAGAGTTTATCCAGAAAGTAGCAATCTGTGAAGCAGATAGTGTTGGTGGTGCTGTTAGAGCCGTCCCTATCTCAGAATCCTTCAAGAAGTTTTGGAACAAATGAAACGCCTGTGGAGCATTTTCATTCTCCAATGGTGCTGCATAGTTACTAGGGAGAAAAACTAACCCTGCTGCATCAAACGCTTTAGTTGCCATTAGTAAAGTGATACGAAGATATTCAGAGAAAAGATGTGTATGCACTGTAAGTGTTTATCAAAATGTGAAGAAGAGTATATGAGAAGTGTGAAAGTGAATGAGTATGCAAGTAACTGTGAGTGGGTGAATGTGAATCGATATGGAGTAAGAGACTAAAGACGATTTGAGTAAAATTAAAACTCAATCGTTTATTTAGCAAAAGCGCGCAACTGTTATAGAGTAGTGTGTGAGTGGGACACAATCATGGGACACGTGTCAAACAGCCAATGGATCACTTGATATTTACCGCTGTCAATCCTATAATCACGACAATTACACTAATTAACAGTTGTCAACTACCCCAATTACTGCAAAATAGTCAAATCATCTCAACGAGACTTTACCTCAGAGTACTTAACATAACTCAACAGTGTTTATCAATTATCCAACGTTATCACTAAAACCCTTTCAAAAAATTGCACAGTTGTGAATTAAGTGTGTGTGAAGCAGAGTTTACTGAAATCAATTTTTAGAGCATCTAATATTTCATAAAATCCATAACAAACAGTTAATAAACACTGAATGCACAAACTCTCATATTAAACACTGATTGTTTGATGAATGCTAAACTCTGTAGTTACTGTAATACAGAAATCTGAAAACTTCTATTCCCTTTGATGTCCATGATTATCCAAGAAAGCACACAGTCTTTGAAGACAAAAAGATCAAGAGATAGAAATCAGAGTTTCATTCAGTGAATAACAGTCATGAACTGGATAATCTCACAAACTCTCAAACACACAGGTGTTTAGGTGAAGTGTTTACACTCACATTCAATCAGAAATAGCAGAATCTACCATATGCTTGAATGTCCACCAATTCTACACTACTTTGAGTACATGTATTCACAAATCAAAAGGACTTTATTCAGGGTTTAAATGAGATAAGATCAAACAGATGAAAAGAGATGTTTTATTCATGAGTGACTTCAAGCTGAACATTTCAATAGATCAAAGTGTTCAGTCACACTGTTTGTAAATATTTGTACAAGATCAGTATATATGTTTTTTTTTTTTTTTTATTTAGCATATATACTGAGTAATCTTTTCTTTTCTTGAGAAACACTCATCTGTTTGAAGAAGAAAAAAAAAATATAACTGCTCTTAACTCTTCAGAGTATAAGAAAAATGAGCAGTTAATAAGGCTCAAAGGGGTTTACTAAGGATGGAATTTATGAACAGTGTTTATACAGTGTTTGAACAAAGTTCAAAGGAATTTTGAACAGTGTTTGAAAGAATGGTAAATCCTATTGCCTTTATCATTTTCATGCACACACATATCATGTAGTCTCAAAATGGTTTAATACAAGTTCTAGAGAAACATACTACCTGATGAATATCACACAACAATAAATACTGATTGATAGAAAATGTATCAATCACTGATTTGGCTCAAACTCTCACAGGTTGTAGACATGAATCTGAACTCACCAAACTAATCAATGACACATCTCAAGTTTTATGGTTTTCACAAGTACAAACAAGGAATCATCATGAACCATACCTTTGGAAACAGAATGTCACTAATCAGAGTTTAGAGTTCATCAATAACCAAAATTATTTATGAGAGGCAATGCACACAATATTCATAGACTCAGAGTTTAGGACTGAATAAACTAAGAGATGCTATAAATATGAAACAGTATCATGATGTGTTGATTTACTGCACAAAGTCTGATTAGATTACAGTGACTCAGAAAGAATCATGATTTAATTACTGAGAATCATGCTTCATACATTTTTCTTCATTGGTGTTTTCATTCAGACAATAATCAATTCTGAATTCACTGAGTGTATCTAACATGTTAACAGTGTTTAACAGACAGACATGCTGACAGAGTTTAAAAAGTTTTAAACATAAGCATGCATAACAGAGTTTAATACTAAGGTTCACATAGCACTTAACAATTTACAGAAAAAGAAAATGAGCAATAAGTTTTTGAGTCTAACCAACATCTCTAGTCAAAACTAGAGACCATTCCTAGTTCATTGACCAGTCTTGTAAATGTAGCTTCACTCAATGGCTTGGTGAAGATATCTGCAAGTTGTTGTTCTGTAGACACAAAGTGAAGCTCAATGTTTCCTTCCTCTACATGCTCTCTGATGAAGTGATACCTTATGCTGATGTGCTTTGTCATTGAATGTTGTACTGGATTACCTGTCATTGCAATAGCACTTTGATTATCACAGTAAATAGGTATCTTGGTATACCTTAATCCATAATCCAGCAGTTGATTCTTCATCCATAAAATCTGTGCACAGCAACTACCAGCAGCAATATACTCTGCTTCAGCTGTAGATGTAGATATTGACTTCTGTTTCTTGCTATACCAGGAAACAAGTCTGTCACCCAGAAATTGACAACTTCCACTGGTGCTTTTTCTGTCTATCTTACATCCAGCAAAGTCTGCATCAGAGTAACCAAGAAGTTTAAACTCTGATTCTCTTGGATACCACAGCCCCAAAGTCATAGTGCCCTTGAGGTACTTGAATATCCTCTTTACTGCTGTTAAATGTGGTTCTCTTGGATCTGCCTGGAACCTTGCACACAAACAAGTTGCATACATGATATCAGGTCTGCTAGCTGTCAAATAGAGTAAAGAACCAATCATTCCTCTGTAACTTGTCATATCTACTGATGACCCTGCATCTTTGTCCAATTTTGTTGCAGTTGCCATGGGAGTTGTTGCAGATGAACAATCAAGCATACCAAATTTCTTGAGAAGGTTTCTGGTATATTTTGCTTGATTTATAAAAATTCCATCATCTGTTTGCTTCACCTGTAGGCCTAGAAAATAACTAAGCTCTCCCATCATACTCATTTGATATCTTGACTGCATGATTTTGGCAAACTTCTTGCAGAGTTTATCATTAGTAGACCCAAAAATAATGTCATCCACATATATCTGAACTAAAAGCAAGTCACTACCATTTTGGAAGTAAAACAGAGTTTTGTCAATAGTACCTCTGTTAAATCCACTTTCTAGTAGAAATTTGGCAAGGGTTTCATACCATGCCCTTGGTGCCTGCTTAAGTCCATAGAGTGCCTTGTCTAACCTGTAGACATAATCTGGATATTTTGGATCTACAAACCCTGGTGGTTGTTCCACAAACACTTCTTCTTCAAGTTTTCCATTCAAAAATGCACTTTTTACATCCATCTGAAACACTTTGAATTTCATGTGTGAGGCATATGCCAGAAAAATTCTGATTGCCTCCAATCTAGCCACTGGAGAAAATGTTTCATCATAGTCTATTCCCTCCTGTTGTGAATAGCCTTTTGCAACCAGTCTTGCCTTGTTCCTTGTGATAACACCCTCACTGTCAGTTTTATTCCTGAAAACCCATTTAGTACCAACAATGGATCTATTCTTGGGCCTTGGTACAAGTGTCCACACTTCATTTCTTTCAAATTCATTTAGCTCTTCTTGCATTGCTGTTATACAGTCAGCATCTTTAAGAGCTTCTTCCACTTTCTTTGGCTCAGTTTGTGACAAGAATGCATGAAACAGACATTCATTTGTTGTTGCACTTCTTGTCCTTACTTTTGCATCTGGATCACCAATAATCAAATCAGGTGTGTGAGATTTAGTCCATTTTCTTGCAGAAGGCAGATTGCTTCTGTCATCATGTGATCCTCCCCCTTGATCCATGCTCTCCTGATTTTCTTGGTGTCTTTCTTCATTTTCTGATGCTCCCCCTGAATGTGACTTCTCAGAATTATCAACAGAGTTTGAATCAACAGAGTTTGATTCAGAATCATCAATTGAGTCACTTTCAGTGTTTGACTTATCACTTTGATGTGATTCTTCATTCTCCCCCTCAACTGGTTCTTCCCTTGTTTCTGATTGAAGAGTTTCTTCAGTATTTACCAGTAGAGGTTCAGAGTTTAGATCAACAGAGTTTGTCAAGTCAGTCTGATCAGAGTTTACTTTTTCAGAGAATAAATCTTCATTTTCAAAGTGCAGTTGATCATGTTCATTGACATCTTCAAGTCCAGTTATTTTCTTGTCATCAAATGACACATGAATTGATTCCATGATCACTCTAGTTCTCAGATTATAAACTCTGAATGCCTTTGTTGACAGTGGATAGCCAACAAAAATTCCTTCATCTGCCTTTAGGTCAAATTTGGTCAACTGTTCAGGATGAGTCTTCAACACAAAGCATTTGCATCCAAAAATATGAAAATATTTTAGAATTGGCTTTTTCTTTTTCACCATTTCATATGGTGTTTTACCATGCTTGTTGATCAGTGTTGCATTTTGAGTAAAACAAGCAGTTTGAACTGCTTCTGCCCAGAAATATGTTGGCAACTTTGCTTCATCTAGCATGGTTCTGGCAGCTTCTATCAAGGTTCTGTTCTTCCTCTCCACTACACCATTTTGTTGTGGAGTACCAGGTGCAGAAAACTCTTGTTTTATCCCTTTACTCTTGCAAAATTCTTCCATTGATGAATTCCTGAACTCAGTTCCATTGTCACTTCTGATTATCTTCACTTGATGCTCTGACCCTTTTTCCAGTTGAATTACATGTTCTGTCAGTGTTAGTGCAGTTTCATCCTTCTTTGCAAGAAAATATACCCATGTAAATCTGGTATATTCATCAACAATGACTAATGCATATTTCTTCTTTCCAAGAGACATCACATTCACTGGACCAAAAAGATCAACATGTAGTAGATGATAAGGATCAACAATTGAAGACTCAGTTTTGCTTTTGAAGGAGACTTTTCTCTGTTTAGCCTTTTGACAAGAATCATACAGTCCTTCTACATTCAACAAGGACTTTGGTAGACCTCTCACAAGGTCATTCTTTATTAGCTCATTGATGTTGTTCAGGTTCAAATGAGAGAGTTTCTTGTGCCATTTCCAACTCTCTTCACTGGACATCCTTGTAGACAGACACACTGCTTTGCCATCAGTGTTTGTTGACAATTTGATTTCATAGATGTTATTGTGTCTGTTTCCAACTAGAGCAACTTTCCCTGTAGATTTACTGATCACTTGACAATATTCAGGCTGAAAATCCACATGATATCCTCTGTCACAGATTTGACTCACAGATAGCAGATCATGCTTGAGTCCTGGAACCAGAGCTACATTTGTGATGATGACATTTCCAAGATTAATATTGCCATATCCCAGTGTATGTCCTATGTTGCCATCTCCATAGGAAACTTCTGGGCCAGCCTTCTCCTCAAACTCTGATAGCAGGGCTTTATTTCCTGTCATGTGTCCTGAATATCCACTGTCCACGACTAGGGTACTTACCCTGTTGCCCTGCAATCACAAACAATCACTGATTATTAGTTTTAAGGATCCAGACTTGCTTGGATCCTTTGGCTTTCTTAATTCTGTTAGCTTTTGCAGCGGAATTCAAATTAACAGAGTTTAAGCTAACTTTTTCAGAGTTTACATTTGCAGAGTTTACTTTAACCCATTTCAAATTTGGTTTGGGTTCATAGTAATTATAATAAATAGCATGATAATCTCTGCAAGTGTAAATAGAATGCCAAGTACTTCCACAATGTTTGCATAAAGTCTGTGGTCTAGTTCTCACATAATCACTCTTTACTGCAGTTTTAGAAGGCAAAGAATTAATGTTCTTATTCTTACTGCAGAAACTAGCAAGATGATTAGTGCTACCACAATTAAAGCATGTTTTTCTAGGAGCTAATGAAGCAAGCATTGGCTTAATTCCTGATGTGATGCCTACTTTTCCATTTTGTTTTTCTTAGGCAATCTCTGTTTGTTGACAAATTTTATCTCCTTAAGCTTATGCTTAAGTTGTTTATCTGTCATTAAACCAATGTTAGCCTCTTTAACAAAAGTTTTAGCATATGACTCTCTAACAGCCTTTTTCTGTGCTTCAGTCTTAGGTCCACCTGTTCCCATGACATTACCTTCAGATGAACAATGTGGTCTAACTTTTACCTGATTTTCAAATCTAAGTTCATCTCCTACAGAGTAACCTAGACCTACTGTATCTGACTGAAACACTTCTTGAGTGTCTTTACCAGAGTGTGTCCAAGTTTTAATGATGTGTTTAGTATCCTCCAATTCAGATTCTAGTTGCTTATACTTACCTAGCAACTCCTGTTCAATAAACACTGCATCATCTCTCTCTTTTTGAATTTTATTCATGTTCTCTAGCTGTTCCTCAACAAGCTTATTTCTTTCTTTGAGTTGAGAGCACTCAGACTTTATCCTCTCATTTTCTAAAGTCTGATCCCTATAACTGATATGCAATGCTTTAAGATAAATTCTCAATTCAGTTATATTATCAGTGTTATAAGCATAGGTAGTTGGGGGTACCTTGAGATCATCATTTTCAGTCTGAGTAGTAGCCATGAGAGCATAGTTGACTTCCTCATCTGAATCTGAAGTGTCTGCCCAATCTCTGCCTTTGGTGTAGAGTGCCTTTTCAGTTTTACCCTTCTTGCACTCAGGAGCATAGTGACCCATCTCCTTACACTTGTAGCATTGAATCTCAGACTTATCTTTCTTTCCAGATTTGAAGTCCTTTCCCTCAGCTTTCTTGAAATCCTTCTTGTCAGACTTTGAGTAGTCCCTTGAGAATCTCTTTCCCTTCTTGAAGTTCTTGTATCCCATCTTCTTGAAGGTCTTTACCATCAAAGCAGCCATTTGCATCATCTCCTCATCATCTTCAGAATCAGATGAATCATCTGTGTTTGAGTCAACATCAGTGTTTGATGACTCATTCTCTGAATGGATGACTAAAGCTTTTCCTTTTGCCTTTCTTCTTGATGCCTCCTTCTTTGATGGTTTCTCCTCAACCTTGAGTGCAACAGACTTTGACTTTCTACTTGATCTTTTGTTTCTCTGCTCCAATTCCAATTCATGGGTTTTGAGCAGTCCATAAATTTCATCAATCTCTGTTTCACCAAGTTCATAATTATCTCTAATAGTGGTTGTTTTCACATCCCACTTTTCAGGTAGAGAAAGAAGAAACTTGAGATTTGAGTCTTCTAAATCATACTCTTTGTTAACCAATGACAAATCATTGAGTAGTTTACAGAATCTGTCAAATGTTTCTGTCATGGTTTCATCAGACTTTGCCTCAAAGTGCTCATACTCCTGAGTGAGTATGTTTCTTCTGTTTTTCTTGATTGCAGGAGTTCCTTGACACCTAACCTCAAGTGCATCCCATATTTCCTTTGCAGTTGTGCAGTTAATCACTTTATTAGACATAACATTGTCTAATGCACTGTGAAGTAAATGTCTCACTTTTGCATCCTTTGCAATAGATGAAAGATCCTCAGCAGTTAGATCTTTCTTTTCTTTTGGAATGACCTTTGATTCCTCACCAGCAGCAGCAGCAGATAACTTTGTTGGTTTGTGAGGACCTTCATAAATTCTATCAAGGTATTCTGGATCTGTAGCCTCCAGAAACATGGTCATTTTCACCTTCCAAATTGCATACTCTGATGGCCTAAGTATAGGAACCCTTATTGTTTCATACCTACTAACAGTAGTAGGGGCTTTCTCAGATGGTGGAGGTATCTCTGCCATTGATTACTTTTGTGTTTGGATCTTTAACTGTAATAAAGTAACAGATTAGGCTCTGATACCACTTGTTAGGTCGAATACACAATAAGTAATCAAATACTGTATGAGTAACTTAACGAGAACACACTGTTTAACAATTAAAAACTGTTTGGAATTAATAATTCCTCTCTCAGTGATGTAAATATCACAGAGAGCTGCTTAGGTTACAATCAAAAGATTTCTCAATGTTCGACTACCCTTCTAGGGTTAACCTAACTGTATTTATAGAACATACAGCTTCATACAATCAGTAACTGATTCTCCTAAAATCAAGCTATACAATTGATATCAATCACGATTGCTTCAGTCTTCCAAGTCAACTCAATCTCTTTGACAGCTTTTCAATCTTCAAAGATATTGCTTCCATATTTATCAATCTTCAAACACTGTTGACTCTTCAGACAATACCGCTACAGAGTTTAACAAACTCTGTTTGCGCTTCCAGTCAGTGTTTAATCAAACTCTGACTGCTTCCAGCTAAACTCTGTTTTCTGACTTTAGCTTCCAAACACTGTTTCCATCAATCATTTCTAACAATTTATTATAATAAATGATACCCGAATCTACCATATATTACTTAACCAATCACAAGATTGTGAATTATTCTAACATCAATTAGAATCTACTAAATTTAAGACTAATTAAACTTAATGTAACATGTTTCTCTATTGGATCGGATCTAGATTCTATAAGAAAATTTTGAATTATTTTAGGACCAATCAAAAATTATTCCTAAATTTTAGACCAATCGTATTATATTAAAAAATTTCCTTATTTATATCATTTTGGCTATACAAGTACCAAAATTATGAATAAAACCCATCAACGTGGTACTAGACTCTCAATAAAAAGAGTTATTTATTAAAAAACAAAGCAAAATCAAGGAAAACAATAAAAATGGGCTTATCATCAACCAAAACGCAGATGTCAATTCATGAACTTTAGCTTAGTATTTTTTTAAGAGAGGAGGAGAGAGAGAAACGACTATAGCAATCGTTTAAAAATCATTATTATTGATAACTAGATAGGTCGATACATATAAAATCATATATTGTTTCTAATAAAAGGTGCCCATTTTAATTTTGTAATCTTGAATTCAAGTAATGGCCGGTATTCAATTCTCATATCTTAATCTAAGAGCAGACATATCGAATTTGCTTGGTTGGTTAATAATATTTATTTTTATTATCAACAAAATCTTAAATATAGGTAAAAAAATTAATAACTTGGTAGATAGATTCTAATCAAACAGAGATATTTATTAACAATAAACAAAATAAGAAAAAGGGCTTCATTTTTATGTACTCTACTCTTTTTTTTTTGAAATGGAATGTACTCTACTCTTAGTTTTATTTTGTAACATCTCAATGTTGTTTTCAATTATATAGTAACATACTTAGATAACTTGGGCAGAGAGTAACATTACATTTAATTGTCATTTTTTCCCGCATAATATTTTGGTTTCGTGTACCAAACAAAGTGCGTAGTTTAGTAGTTTGGCTACACAAAATAATTTCATGTCATTTTCATGCAAGACCCCAACGACACATGGCATGAATATACACAATACAAACAATTTTCCAGATCTACGTAAGCGCTTTCTTTTAATATATGTCGGAAATATATACTCACTATTAAATGAAAATGAATTTCATGTTTTTTAACCTGATAATAATGTGATTACATGTTTATATATTAGACATTTGATTTAGTTTCATGTACAGTTTTCTATTTTAACATGTTAGTCAAATAGAAAAAAGATAAGTGATACTCATTTTCAAATGTCTTATATTACGCATTTGGATGACAACGGGTTGGGTTTGATCCGAATTTTGTAAAATCCAAACCCACATCCAAATATTTTTGGATTTTGAAAATAAATCCAAATCCAAAACTCAATATCCAAAACCAAATTCGTCGAATTTCGGATTAAATTTGGTTTTTTTGGGTATCCAAAATTAATAATAATGTAGTCAAAATTAAAATAATATCGACACACAAACAATATTAATTATATTTATACAAAAATTAAAAATAAAAATGATTAACTTAAGTAAAATAAAAACAGGTTCGGTATATCCAAAATTTTGGGGTTTAGATCGGGTACCATCAGATCGAATTAATTTTCCTTACTTATTTATGGGTAAAAGAAAACTAATATTTAATATACCATATTCCGATATAAAAGAGTAAAAAAATCAACATACAAACTCTCAAACTGAATATACACATTTTAAGTTGTATCACCATAAACTCTAACAGTCATATCTTACTTAAAGAACAGGATATATTGGATTTGTTTGGTTAATTGATAATGTTTATTTTTCTATAGTAAATCAATTCGATAATAAAAGAACATAGAATTTGTAAAAATGATATGAAACAAAACAAACACATACGAAACTAGATTAGATGAACATTTTCCTTTATCATAATTACGTTCGTTTAATGGATAGTGATCCTTTCTCATATCGCTCAAACATGTAACCGTTTTTTGAAAGACAATCTAATGATGTTAGAAATAAGTGTTTAATGAATTTTTAATATCTATTCGAAAAATTGATCGCAATCCATGCAAATATTTTGAATATTAATATAATAAAAATTATAGAAATCCATTGTACTGCACATTTAAATATACCAAATTTTCAAAATAACAAAACTTAAAATATGGATAAAAAACTTATGAACTTAGTTGAAAGATCCTCAAAAATGAGAGAAATCAAGTGAAAAATAAAATTAATAAAAAACAATAAAGCGGGCCTTAAAATGTTTGAGCGGGGATGTGAATATTATGAAAATTATTTGATAATATTGATATTAATGCAATTGGTATAAATTGACAATAATTTTATACTTAAATTTTAATTAAATTATCTTTTTTATATAAATAATGATTAAAATAATATGTTTATATTAATTAATTATTAAATTTTATCATTCGGTGCGTAACACGGGTAGAACGCTAACCAATCAAAATATGACAACTCACTTTTTGGGATTTTTTTTAGAAATTTTTTTGGGACCTCTAGAATTACTCCCAAAAATTGCTCATTTCCTATTTTATTTGCATTTATAGAATGATAAATATGTATTTGATTTATTTTTCTATTAATAATTATGTTTTTATTGTTTTCTACGTCTGATCTTCAAAACATGATTATACTGAACCGAACTTTTTGTAAAAATAGCATAAAATGTCGTTAAATTACTTGGGGGAAAACAAAGGGAAATAAGAAAATTGATATGTATCTGAGGTAAATTTTATCATATATTAATTGAATGTGTTTTGATATTAATCTTTTTTTATATATACACAATTTTTCAAAAAATTTTAACACGCGTCCATACAATTACACATAATTTGAGAAAAGTTACTTGAGATGCATATCGGGTTCGTTATTCTCAAAACAAAATATAACAAAATAATTTATTGTTTGACACACTATATATTTTTGTAACTATTTTAAAATTTTAAAATTGTGTTTTCAGATTTTTTCATATCAATAAACGTAATAACTACTAATTTTATTTTAACGATTAACTAATAAACAATTTATATAAAATAAAATTCGTACAAACTAAAAAAATATAATTATTATATCAATTTAAACATTAAGGGAAATTTAAGTCGCATATTCCTTATTCCCCATCAGACCTAGCAAACTTTGATAAACCAAGTGTATGTATCAATTCTCCTCATGCCATATCAATTTTGGTTAAGGTACTACTTTATATCTTTTTATTATATGACATAATATACTTGGATATATTATTTTTTATTTCGATTATATATATGTATTGTATGTTTCGTGTTTTAATTGTCCAATAAAATCAACAAAAAAAAATTCTAACAAAAAAATATAGAATACGATTTAGGTTATCATTTTCCCCAGTCCATATTCTCCCAGAATTACATCCCATTAGAATATTCAGTGGCGAACTCCAATAATTCTGCGACTTACTGAATGTTAGGCATCAATCATTACCACATTACACTGATTTGTTACATTATTAGGTGTGCCTATAGAAAAATGTCTTTTACAGTGTTGGGTTGTCGAAATTATTAAGTGATAACTTAACAATTTTATTCTAAATACGATAATTTTTTAATTATAAAAGGACATATGTTATCCACAAAAATAATCAAACTGCAAAAATCATCAATAAAAGGGCATACAACATTTACAAAAACAATTAAAATTGAACAAATACATAGTAAAATAGATCACTAATTTCCTTTATCCAATAATTGAACAGGTCTTCAATTATGGTACATCCATCATCTATATCTCTAAATTATGCAGCCTTTTCGGTGAGATAATCTAACAATTTGTTATAAACGTGAGTAATATGTATATCTGATTTCAAACAACCGACTAAAATTGTGATTCTACACTATCGAAATCAATGAACTAATATAACAAAATCTAATATATAGGTATACAAAATCCACGAATATGATATTAGGCTCTCAACAAAGAAAGATATTTATTGAAAGCCAAAGTAAAATAAAGAAAAAGAAAATGAGTCTTATCATTCACAAGGAGATAATACAAAATCTAATATTTCGATAGATAAAATCCACCAACTGGCAACGAGGTACTAGACTCTCAATAAAGAAATTTATTTATTGAAAAATAAAGAAAAATAAATTAAAAACTCTAAAAAAGCAAAAAAAAAAAACAAAAGGGTGATATTAGTACCTAAACTTTAGTATTGCATATTTTGGGAGAGGTGGAGAGAGAGAGAGAGAGAGAGAGAGAGAGAGCAGTAACTACGGTCTTTGTTATTAAAATTATTAATATTGATAAATTAAAAGGTTGATACACTTAAATTATTTATTATTTTCAATAAAAAGGGTGTTTTTTTTTACTTTTGTATTCTGGAATTAAAGTAATCGTATCAATTCCCATTTCTTAACCTAAGAGCATATATTGAATTTGCTTGGTTGGTTGATTATAATTTGTTTTTTAGTATCAATAAAGCATAAAATATGGGTAAAAAAAAATCAATAACTTGGCAGAAAAATTCTACACAAAGAGAGATATTTGTTAACAAAAAACAATATTAAGAAAAAATAAAAAAGATAGTTTCTTTTTTGTTTTGGAGACTTTACATCGTGCATACTACTCTTAGTTTAGTTTTGTAACATCTCAATATTGTTCTAAGACACATAATTATATATTTACATAACTTGGATACATAGTGATATTTCATGTAATTGTCATACTTTTTCTATTCGCATATTTCATGTCATTTCATGTACACGAAAAAATTCATGTAGTTTAGTATCATTTTGTGTTATAATTTCGGTACACGATTCAATATCATGTCATTTTTGTTCAAAATCCTAAAGTACACGACATGAATGTACAAAACGATTTGTTAGGCCAACATAAGCTATTTTTTTGTTCTAATTTCGGGTACATGATTCAATATCATGTCATTTTCGTTCAAAACACTAAAGTACACAACATGAATGTGCAAAATGATTATTAATTAGTCTACATTAGCTATTTCTTCTTATATATGTCGGAAAAATATACTCACTCTTAAAGGCAAATGAATTTCATGTTATTTAAACGAATATATAAATTACAAGGGCACATATATAACAATGTGATTATGTGTTTATATATTACACACTTGATTTTAATTTTATGGACAGTAGCTTATTTTCACAAGTTAGTCAAATAAAAAAAGATAGGTGATATTTATTTTCATATGTTTATTTTAAGATTAAATTAAACTTAAATTTATTATACCATGTTTTACTAGAAAAGAATAAAAAATCTAACATACAAACTTCCAAACTGAAAATGCACATTTTAAGTTCTCTTTACAAATAAGCTAAGGACAGTCACCATAAACTCTAACAATCATACGTTCCTCCAAGAGCGCGATATATTGAATTTGTTTGGTTAGTTGATATTATTTATTTTTCAATAGCAAATCAATTCATTAATAAAAGGACATATAATATGTAAAAAAGATATTGAACGATCATTGCAACTAGATTAGATGAAAGTTTCTATTGTTATAACTACGTTCGTTTCACGTATCTTGCACAATAGATATCCTTTCTAATATCGCTGCAACCTTTTTTTATAGATACTCTAATGATTTATTGGAGTTGTGAGGATTGTGTGTCTATATATGTAATTGAAAAATTAACTACGACCATACAAATATTTTCAATTTATTAATATAATAAATATTTTAAGAATCCGATATTGAATAAATATACCGAATTCTCAGAATATGGGTGAAAAATTTGTTAACATGGTACTTAAAAATATTCTCTAACAAAGAGAGAATTAAAATGAAAGCTAAATTTTAAAAAAAAACAATAAAGAGGGGTTTTGAACTTTTGATCGAGGGTTGTATTTGTTTTGATTATTGGTTCATAATATTAATATTAATTCAATTGATATGAATTCACCGATAAGTAATTTTTATACTTAAGTTAATTAATATTCCAATAAAGTTATATTTTTTCTAAATAATAATTAAAATAATATATTTATATTAATTAATTAATATAATTTATCGGTCGGTGCGTAGCACGGGTAGAACGCTAGTTTTTATAATAATTTATATATATATATATATATATATATATATATATATATATATATATATATATATTCCTATTTAACTACAAACTACAGAGTATTTTTAAATACAAACTAGAAATCAAACCCTAATCTAACAAAACTAGAAACCAAACCCTAATTCAACATTTCGAGCTAATGACCAAACTATGGGTAGCCCAATAAAAAAACGTATAATAATCTACCTTCTATTTAGTTATTAAAAAAAAGTAAAAAAAATATTTAAAAAAAGTTAGTGTTCACTGCTGAGCAGTGATGTCAGCAGTGAACAATAGTTTTTTTTATTGAACATTTGTGAGTTAATTTATGACATTTTTTGTGAAGGTGTCCCTGACGTTTATTGAACATTTGTGAGTTAATTTATGACATTTTTTGTGAAGGTGTCCCTGACGGGACCCTAAAAATAAATGAAATGTAACATATTTAGTGTTGGTTTGTAATTTGTATTTAAAAATTAATTTGTATTAAAACAAAATATAATATATTTAATATTGATTTCTATTTTGTATTTAAAGTTATATTTAAACAAAAACCTATACTCAATATATATATCGTAAAAAATAATAAAACATGAATGTATTTATAGTAGAAGCCTACACATCTAACATTTACATGGACCCAACAACTCCAAGTTGTGGTATTCATTTCATTTTGCCTCTCTTTGGATCTAAACTATAACCTTGTTCATTTCTCTCTCTAATCATCAATTTACTGTTTATACATAAATACATACATATTCTCCTTCATCATCCCCGTTCCTCCCCCTTTCGTATCTCCACTATTTCCTCCATTTCTTTAATTTTCCAAGCTTTCTTTCTTTTTTAATTACTACCCTTTGAATAATTTTACCATCTGTTCTCTTATTTTTTTTCGACTTGATTTGAAAAATTCAAGCTTTACTATAATTTATTATATTGTATCTTCTTGGTGAATCATCATATATTGTTTGTATACATATTTTCTTGATTGTATAATCTTAAAGTTTGAATCTTTTCTTGTAAAGATCAATAAAGATTTGAACTTTGTTTGTGTAAATGTGAATTAGGATGAAATTGTGTGGAATTAGGGTTTGATTGTGGTTGAATGGGAAGGTGTTTGATTATTTATAGAAAGGAAGAAACTTTGATAAGAAAAGTCAAACAAATTTGGTTCAAGGGAGAAAAAGAATGCTATATTTGAAGCAACCTAGCTTCATGTTTTGTTGATCATTTGTTTCTTGAATGCCCTTGTAGTCATTCCCGGGCTCGGGGCTCGGGATCTGCGATTAAAGAATTAGTACAAGTGAATTTTGTGTAAAGAGTTGAGAATCGGAAATGGCAACTGAAAATGGAAATGAGGTGCACTTGCAAAATCAGGACATTTTTCTGGAGGAGCCTTGTGCTGCTCCGGGTTCAGCGATTATGCAGAAGTTTCGGCTCTATCAGACTCATTCGGTAGTCTTTTTGAACTTTCTTGCGTTTGTGATTTAGAGTTATTGCTGATTGTTGTCTAAGCTTTTTTTAGTAAGTTGTAAGTGTATATATGTTAGCTGATTTTCGAAGATCACGCTGTTTAATGTGATTGTTTCTGGTGGTAAGTAGGGTGTCTATTTTGTTAAGTTACAGTTTTCTGATTTTGAAGATCACAATCTCGAACGTAACCCATTTGAAGTTTTGAATGAGTAGTAGAGGTTGAGTTGGCATTTTCATGTAAAATTTGCTAAAGACATCTATGTATTGGTTACTTGTAACGGTTTATTTTAAAATTAGCGCGATGATTGTATGTCGTAAGCCGTTAGTTTTGGCGTCTGTATTCGTGACTTTATAGTTGACCAATGCTATGCTTCCGTGTGTGGGGTTATCTGCTCTATTATTATTATTATTACCGAATAAGCTTCACTTGGGAGGAAACGAGTGACCGTTACTTTTGACTTTTAATTTTTAAGTTCTGCAGCATATTTTCTTATCAAGAGAAATTTAGTTACGAAGGCAAAAGATTGTCTATTTGCCTGGAAATTCCAAAACGCTTCCTCAACCTTTATTTACTTTTGAACACGGCGTAACCTTGTGAGACTTAGATATATATAGGCCAAGTCAGTTACTTGTTCGCTTGTTGCCTTCTTGTAACAAGGTAAGGTTGATAGTTGACACTGTCTATGGCGTCTCCATAGTATTGTAAGATTTTATGTATTGTTTGACATTGTCTAGAATCACCTTCGAACACATAACCACGCCTCTGCTAGGGCAATGCTTTTGTGGTTTGTAAATTTTAATTGTTTCTCCATGTATTTGAAATTTTTAAAGTACAAAAATGATATTGAAAGTGGTTGAGGCAATGCTCAGAAATAAACTCAATAATAGTATTAGGCTTGATATTAGTATGAAGTCTGAACCAGTTATGATTCACACCTATTTATTAATGTACTTTCTTATCCCACTGCCACTTCTAAAAGATAAGATAATCACAGATTTTAGCCTACTGTTAAAATAAATCAATAGTAGTAGCACATTACTGGTTTCTAGAGCCTATAATTTGTCCAATCTTTTTGTTTTTTTGAGAAAAGAAAAAATCTGACATTTGCTAACTTTTACAAGCTGCGGACGAGTCAAATGATATGTTTTTGTTCAGTTTACAAAATTTTAAGATGTTCTGTATCGATTCATCATTCATCCAGTTCTGTACCCTTTTTGTTATATATTGTTACCATAAGTTGTAGTAAGACATGTCTAAATCACTTTCTTGGTCAAATGTTTCAATGCAGAATTTTTATATGGTAGGAAGGAATAAGAGTAGAACATACTGGAGAGTTTTAAAGATAGACAGGTTGGAGCCTTTTGAGCTCAATATTCTTGAAGATTCTACTATATATACACAGCGACAATGTGCTGACCTGTTGAGGCGGATAAATGAGGGAAACAAATCCACAGGAGGGCTTAAATTTGTCACAAATTGCTATGGTATTGTTGGTATGTAGGTTGTCAAGTGCAGCTTCTTTTCGTTTTAGTAGGTAATCATGACCCAATACATGGGGCAAAAGCTAACTATTAGATATAAACTATTTTAATGATGTTTCGCTTTGCTGCTTTCTAGGTTTCATCAAGTTTCTGGGGCCGTACTACATGTTGCTTATAACTAAGCGGAAGCCAATTGGTGCTATTTGTGGTCACACCATTTATGCGATTTCCAAGAGCGAAATACTTCCACTTCCCAATCCTGCAGTTCTAGCAGATATGGTTATTTCCAAAAATGAAAACAGGTGATCTTCAATCTACATGTGGATAACAGTATTTGCCCAAATGGTCTTGTTTTTTAAAAGTTGTCACTGTGGTTGACTAGGGTTGCATGCACAGTTCATGTTATACCCCTTAGTTGTTCATGACTCGTAATTAATAAAAGAAAAAGAGGGAACAATATTTTATGTATATGATTCAAACCTCATTTTTATATCACATACATGGTCTTCCTAATGTATATTGGCATGTCTACTATGTACAGAAAGTATGAAATCGATGTTAACACGTTTTGAAAATTACAATACCAGATATATTGTCTTATCATCCATTTGTTTATTGATTTCAATTGAGTTGTAGTTATACCAAGCTGCTTCACTATTCATTTCATTTCCTAAATACGCTTTGGCAAGGTTTATGTATTTCGTTCCAATGACAACTTTCTTTAGCTGTCATCCTTGCTTCTAGCCATGATAAACAAGCCTTTGTATGCTTTATCTTTTCTCCCTCATTGTTTATGTAACATTTTCTTGTAGTGCCAGCACTGATTTTGAGTTTCGAAAATTTTGATGATACAGATACAAGAAGCTCTTGTGCACTGTGGATCTCACGAAGGACTTCTTCTTCAGCTATTCATACCATGTCATGTGCAGTTTCCAAAAGAACATGTGTGAAGATGTGGCGGAGAAGGTCCTCTACGAAACCATGTTTGTCTGGAATGAGTTTTTGAGTCGTGGCATCCGGAATCTCGTGAAGAACACTTTTTGGACTGTAGCCTTGGTCTATGGATTTTTTAGACAGGTGATGGTTGGTTGTCATATATATAAATATTGTGTATGAATTGGTGTGTTCCCTTGACTAGAATACAGAACTAGTAATTTGTGCACCGTCTTATATTATGTGTGGACTAAAGTAAATCTTTCAGTTAATATTTTTCTTAGAAAGATGGTGGCCTACGTAATGGCATTGTCTCCCATGAAAAGCTAGTTGTCTGCGCACAGAATATATTTTTTTCCATCACTGTATATTCAGAAGACCTAAAACATCTTACATTTTTATAGTAAAACAACATTTGTTGATAATTTATTTTGCACATTATAATTCCTTTTCTGTGTATGCTGAAGTTGATATTTAGTTAATAGCTCTTTGTTGTTGAATTCCAGACTACACATTCATTCTCTGGTAGGGACATCAAACTGACTCTTATAGCAAGACGTTCACGATATTATGCTGGGACAAGGTTAGCATGCATACCTTCTTATGAAGAACTTGTTAATCTGAACGTGTCAGTTAATGAGGCATTGTAATATTGTAGATTTGTGTGTGTCCGTGTGTGGATATTGGATTACAAACATGTTCTGTAGCTTGATGGAACGGAAACTATTAAAATTGGATCCAACCGAGTGATGTTAGGTGACGATGCCTATATTTTACTCGTTAAGTACATCCCCCCAACAAAAACAGATTGTAATGTGACAGACTTTAGTGATTCGTTGGCTTGTAAACATGAGCATTGCCATGTCAAAAGATGTTGAAGTTGTAGTTATTAGGTTTATTTTAAGGAAGGAACGCTGAGGGTGGACAAATCTCTACAGGAAGTGTTTAGTGAATATCTGTTTAGCAGGTTGCTAGAATAAATGCGATAAAGTCCTTTGCTGCAGGAATAGATGAACAATGCTCATAATATAATTATTCATTTAAATATAAGATAAGGATTTTGATATACTTTTTACCTGTTATGCTAGAATCTGCTAATGTTTATTTCAATGTTTAGTTACACGCATTACTTATAATTTAATAATATACTAATTTCTGTTTACTCGGGGTTTTCTTTTGATGCCAAATCTACATATGAATGGATGTGTTGTTGTATTATGTCATCCAAGGCTATACTGAATTCATAGCTTATTGATGCCATGTCACATTCATTGTCATGGCATGCCTGTAATACAAGAAAATGTTTTAGGAAAAGGGATATTTAGTAACCTGATAGATTTATTTAGGTGGAAATGAATATAAATTTGTTTATTGGTGTCTATCTCTTTGAGTGCTAGATGCTTAGTACTTCTCTCATGTAACCTATTACACCGGTTTTACCCCCTTTTGGATTATCTTTCGCTATTTTTTCTTGTTATCTCGATTGGAGCATTGATCTTTCAAAAAGAGTAATTCTTGTATTTCTTATCTTTTGGTTGTCTGTTTTTTCCTTATTGGATATAGGTACTTAAAGCGAGGAGTAAATGAGCACGGAAGAGTTGCTAATGATGTAGAGACAGAACAAATTGTGTTTGAAGATGCTTCTGAAGGGTATTCTGTCCAAATTAGTTCGGTTGTTCAAAATCGTGGGTCAATTCCACTTTTTTGGTCGCAGGAAACATCACGTCTGAATATCAAACCTGATATTATATGTATGTAGTGCATTTGCTTGGAACTTCAATAGTTTGGTTTGGAATTCTTGTACTCATGTTGTCTTTTTCCAGTGTCAAGGAGAGATCAAACCTATCAGGCGACCAGACTTCACTTCGAAAATCTCGTTGAGAGATATGGAAATCCTATAATTATCCTAAATTTAATCAAGGTAAGGAGTTTAAAGTCTTGAGGGATCTGGGTGCTAAATATTTTTTATACCATTTCCAGAATTCTGGTTTGCATATTAAGATTCAAAATGCTAAGCACTTAAATTTGACTGTAATAAAAGTGCGAGTGTGACTTGTTTTCAAACTCCAACTTGGAACTGGATTAAACGTTAATTTCTCGTTTTTAACACTTTGCTGAGAAATATATGGTTTGGATATACAGACAAATGAAAAGAGGCCTCGAGAGTCTATTCTTCGAACAGAGTTTGCCAATGCTATTGAAATCATTAATAAAGACTTGTCAGAGGAGAATAATCTCAAGTTCATTCACTGGGATTTGAACAAACACTCTCGGAGGTTTTCCTGTTCCCTAATCAAAATTCTAATGTATATCCTTGTGAATAATGATCTGACTTCACTTCATCTTTGTCATCAAACCTTTATCTTCAGGCAAGCTACAACTGTATTGCTAAGTTTGGGCAAAGTTGCTGCATACGCATTGACACTTACAGGCTTCTTCTATTGCAAAGTAACACCAGAGTCACCAGACTTGATTTCTGAGGGGCCAGTAAATTGGCTTGATTTCAAGTGAGTTTTCACCACCCTGTTGACTAATTTTGAAGTTATATGTGAAATCTTTGTGTAAAATGACATATGTGCAAATTATTTACATGTTTAATTCCTATATTAATCCACTAACATAAGTATGTGAGTTCATTTTTCTATTTGAGGACCATGCCTTGTTTTATTCCATCCTTTTGGGCATTTCTGATAAATCTTTCTTTTTGTTGATAAGTTAACAGTCAACAAAAATTCTACATTTAACATGCCACTATGTTTTGTGTGAATTTGTACCATCCATTAGATAGCGGCCAAGCCTGGTTTTGCATGAAACATCCAACTACACATTCTTACAAACTCGTTAAGCCTATTCTTGGGTCAATATTCCTAGCTGGGTTTTTGTTTAAATAATACCCATTCTAAAATGAAAAGAAAAATGCGATTACAGAGCACTTCCTGTGTCACTAAATGGCTAACTCTGCCAAAACCTAACACGTTTTGGATAGCCACTAAATGGATCTTATACATTTAATACTCCCCCTCACTCAAAAGCCTATAAAGGTAAACTAGTGATTCACCAGAACACACCCACCAAGGGAAAGAACATACATATTCTAAGGAGCATCAATATAGGTGTTAATTCGAGATTTTGAGATTATGCGGGTGGCAGGGTTCGAAACAATATCTCTCCTCTCCTTAACCAAGCCTAAGCCTGATACTAGGTTAGATGACCGGATGACTCACAACCTTAAGGTGTTGGGAAAACCAAGTGGAGTTTATACCTAAACATGCCGCTCATTTTGCTTAAGATTTTAATAAATATTTTAATTCTTTGCAGTCGGTTTATTGCACTGCAAAAAGGTTTTGACCCTCTCAGAAATGTATCTTTTAGCCAGTAGGTTGATTATCTGGTATAAATTAATGTATGTGGTCAACCAGTGCATATTAATGCCAATGCCAAACTGCACAGTTTTGTAATGGTAAAATGGATGTTGAATGCCCCGTTTCATCTCCTTTTTCTCTTGTTTTAAATGTACTGGTGAGTGGTGACAATGTCAATATATTTATCACCGCAGGAACGTTGTTTATGCTAACATGTATCCACCAACACATCGCGACATCAACAAGGAGAGACATTGTGACGATGACCCTGAGGATGGCAAAAATGTTGAGACAATATTAAATGGAGATAGTAATGTTGATAATGTGGACTATTATGGCAAGTCACCCTTGTTCCAGAAGGGTGTTCTTAGGACTAATTGTATAGACTGTTTAGATCGCACAAACGTTGCCCAATATGCATATGGTTTAATTGCTTTGGGACGGCAATTGCATGCATTAGGAGTCAAAGATTCCTCCAAGATAGACCTTGATGATCCTTTGGCTGACGACTTAATGAGGTTCTATGAGAGAATGGGTGATACTCTGGCACATCAATATGGTGGTTCAGCTGCACATAACAAGGTATTCTTTTTTCCTGATAAGATAAACTCATTATATGCCTTGATGTAATGTGATTTTACAATTAAATAGAAACTTTGATTTTGAAACAAAGAATTTCCATTTGCAATCAACCACTTGGAATAAGAAGTGTCCTATTGCAAAAGATATGGGAAACTTCTATTATATTTTCCTTCTTTATGAGCCCCCTTACTCTTTAAAACACATAACGATGATATTCTTTTAAAGACGAAAGGATCATAATATGCTGTATAGTCCATTTTGAGGGTATTTCCAAGTGCATCCAGCAAGGATGGAACCTTGTATGATGTTTAGTAGTGAGGCTGAAAAACCTGAAAATGTGATAATATAAGTAAAACAAAGTTAAGCTATATTAAGATATCCTCTGTTTAATCTGCTTGAAATTCTAGTTTCTAGTGTGCTCTGAACTCTGTTGTAATGAGATTCCTGGTTATCTCTCTTTGTGTTCTTAATGGTTGCTTCTGTTAATTTAGCGTTCATATTAATTATTAGGTACTTTGATCCTGAAAAATTCCCAACACCTTAATTATTTTTTTCTGCATAGATTTTTTCTCAGAGAAGGGGGCAGTGGAAGGCCGCAACACAATCCCAAGAATTCTTTAGAACTCTCCAGCGGTACCTCAGCAATGCTTACATGGACGCTGAAAAACAAAGTGCCATTAACTTGTAAGTCAGTACCGGTTTTTCATCAGGCACAGAATCGCTTATGCTTGAATATGATATTAGATCACTATATTTTGGCAGATTCTTGGGTTCTTTTCAGCCACAACATGGCAAACCCGAAGTCCTGGAGCTGAACTACAACCAGCATTATAATGTATACCGGAATGGCCAAGCTGATGAAAACGGAAGGTACGGAATAGCTAAATTTCATTTATTATCTATGTTTTTGAAAATTTGGCTCTATTTATATTTCTCATGTCATGATCCGGACCAAAGGGTTTAATCCCAATGGTTTACTGCTTGGGATTGGCATATGATTTCTCAAGAAAGCGGTTAAACTGGACCAGCCGAACCAAAATTTTGGTTTAGTTTTTGGTTTCACATATTGGAAAATTCGAATTAGTTCGGTTTGGGTGTGGTTTAAACTCCCGAACCAACCGATTGGCTCACTGAACTGACTTACATTAAAACTTGGGCCTATTCATAAATTTTCACCTCTTTGTACAAACATGTTATCTCCCCCAATATTTCTCTACATCTCTCCTAGCCTGCCATCATTACTACAAACAATTCATATGTAGGTTCGTGAATCGTCCACTTCTGAATTTCAGTCTAGAAGCTACCTTTAGTTTCACGATCTAACTCCTTTGGTTCTAGTTTCAATTCCCACATTCTCCATAAATCAATCATCATCGCGTTCTTTATCACTGTTGATTCGTGATTTCTTTTTTTTTTTGTAAGGTAGATGACAAATTACACTGTGCAGATCTTGTGTATATGGATCTAAGAACTGTTTTGAACCGTATGATTTCGTTGGGTTTTATCATTTAAAACTGGCTGATGGTCATCCCTAGTTAGTGACTTGGTGGTTTCCCCTATTCTCTCTTTTACCATGCTAATGAGGGTTCGCTTTTAATTGAGATATATTTTCTGAGTATTTACCTAAATACACGTGAATGTGCTTCACAAGCATGAATCTCTATAAAGTATAAAGAATGGTCCATGTAGTTTCATCTTTTCTGTGTTATAGATCTTCTTCAGCGGAGGAGCACTATTACTAATATATATTTATCTTTTATGATGAAATTAGTTGCTCTCTGATAACTGACACGTGTCATATTAATGTGATTATGTCTTTTCTTTTCCATAAAGGTCAATTTTCAAGAGATCCATCTCAGATGGGAACATACTTCGTGAAAGCAGATCGCCCGGGTCCGCCTCTAGTGATGAATTTTCCAAGGCGGGAGATAGAAGTAAAGGGCATAGTGAGTCAACGCCAGATGTATCAGCTTGTGACGCTGATGGAAGATTCTCGAGGTCTGATCGTACTTCCTCGAGCCATGTTCCATTTACTTGTAGGATATTGGTGTACTGTTTTTCTGTACTAGTAGTAATTGCTGAATGAAATGGCTGCTTGATGTTGAATGAATGCGTCGTTATATAATTTGCTGATTATGAGGTGTCTAGATATAATTATGGAGGATCGTCATTGATTTGAAGTATATAATACTGGATTATATATTTTCTCAGTTTAGGGGATTTCCATATATTCTTCTTGTATCATCATGTTTTCTGGGGACTGTGAAACTCTACGTTTAATGTGAAAAGAGTACTCTATGTTTCATGTATTAAGACTTACTGGGAGTCTAAAGATGTTTGGGGATATATTGCTTCCACCACCGGTGATGTCAAAATACCTAGGTGCTTTTGTACACATTGGTAGTGAATTTTGCTCTCTCAATAACTTGGGATCATTACTCATTTTTACGCGTGGGATATTATATACCCTCTCTCATGACTAGATGACTTCACCAAGTCCATATCCTCAACTTAACTCACGTATGTCAAATGAAAATCTTCTTCATATTAATTGTGGGAACTGGCAGTGTAGAATTCTGGAAGTTACTCCTAACATCTGTCTGGTTGAGCAGTAAGTTCCAACAGTTCTGGATTGGTCTTGGCTTTGAGTACTTGGTAAACTGTAACTCCTCAAACCTAAGTTCCACTGACCCAACATGTCTGAGATAGTTCAACAACCAACCATAGATTTTGAGGATTGTACCTTTGTAGATCTCGTTCCTTAGAGAATATGCTTTTCTCATACAACATGTGCTGCACAAACTGCAAGTATTTGTTAGGACCTGTGTTTGTACTTCACAGAATAACTTGTCACAATTTTTCTCCCCTTTCTTTAGCCGATTTCCGTTTATTGCAAATTGTACCGAATTTATATTATTTGAATGGATAATTAGAATAACCTATAAGGTTGGGTTCAATATAGTATTTGGGACAACATAATTTATCAGTAGGGTCTTTCTAGTACTGTCGTTTGTAGAAATCAAGGCCTTCAGGTATTAATATTGACTTATAATGTGATAAACAGTATAGACACTGAAGTTGCAATATTTGGCATTTGGAATTCTTACTTTTTGGGACTTGCTGTTACTGTCATATTCAAAGCACACATTTGAGTGTAGATAAATAAACATATGCTGTCACAGAAGCTTTTGCATTTACTGTTGATATTTAGGCATTCTATTGTTGGTTACATGTAGTAAGAGTAGTGTCGTAAAAAGCTTCAGGTGGAATTTAAGCGGGCACCTAAACTGTTTAAGCATCCAATCATATAGGTAGGCTGGTAGGGTAAAAATCATTTAAGAACTTGCCTTTTACTTCATAATTAGTACTTCTCTTCCCAACCAAGAAACATTTTCTTATCTTGTCTGTCCCCGGATTTGCTTGATTATTTGTAAAGTCAAAATTTTCCGGCCCTCATTTTTTCATATTGTTAGTATATCCTACGATTAATCCATCTATGTTTCATCTATTTATCTCAAATAGTTTTGTGCTTCAATTATTATCCTCCAACATCTGACTCTTCAGTGTGGTCAAAATCTTAATACAGATAAACCCCCCAGACGCATATCAAATAGTTTTGTGCTTCAGTTATTATCCTGCAACATCTGACTCTTTAAAGTGGTCAAAATCTAATTACAGATATACCCCCCAGACGCATCGGAAGGAGCATTATGGAGATGATGACAATAAAGATGCATCTGACTACTCAAACTTTATCGATCTTGGCTGGCTGTCCTCCTCTTCAAGCTCATGTGAAGAGTTGTTTGACAGGTAATTCATTGACACGTGTTAATGGACAGAATTGTACAGTAAGCACTTAGTTGAATTTTAAATTAAGCGGCTCACGTGAAACTTTCGGAGCAGAAAAAAAGAGATACATTGATGAATGGAGCAGCTAACCAGTGCTTCTTTTACCTGTTGACAGTTTTGGTCACGGCTAATACTATGTTTGTCACTCTTATAAGGCTTAGAAGAAAATAGAGGAGGTCTTTATAGGTGGTCATTCTTGTACTCAAAAGCGGTCAGACAAATTGTCTGATAGTTTTCCTTTCATAATAGATTTCCCTTGCTTTATATTTTATTTAACTTAAAATAATGAAGGATTTTTTTAATCAAGGTAGTACCCATCCTGTAGAAACCGTAGAAAAGATGGCCATAGAGAATTTTAGTGTAGATTGTGTTGGGCTTTAGGGTGATATTGGAACGCTATTCATAAATCAAATAGATGCCAAATATATGTATAGCTATCAGCAGACTCATTTTTTAAGTTTGGTACTTGATGTCTTGATAAGGTCTTGCTGTTCGTATAAAATATTGGTAATTACGGTCAGGTAAGCATACTTTGAGAACTTATTTTTGGAGGCGCTATATATTGCAAACAGTAAAAGTAATAGATTTAAAACTTACTTTGAAAACAGATGAAGTAATCCTAGAAGTGATAAGCATTCTATTGTTTTAAAAATTTAGTGTTAGGTGTAAAGTTAATGAATAAGTTGAAATGGTATTAACCGGAAAGTTTGCAGGATATTTCCTTAAATATATCCTTGATGTCAAATGGTTGGTAGATGGTAGTTCATTTGCCTATATACGGAATGTTCATGTCATTGGCTTACTCTGCCATAACAGACAATGCAATTTAAATTTAGAAGTATATGTTTTACTCTAGATACAACTAGGGAAATGTTTTATGATGGGATGAAGAGAGTGATGAAATGCATTGTGGGAGAGGGAAGCGAAAGGGTTAGTCAATTACTACCGGTATCGTATTATTGGAACAGAAGACCAACTTTTATTAACGTTGGTCCATTAGCAAGTCATAGCTGGATCTCATACGAGTCTCAATACCGTTCCACACAACTTGTGATATGTGTGTATAAATTATCTTCTAATCTTTCTGCAACTGTCCTGTAAAACTAATGCTGTTTTTTTCTTTATTTGTGGCCAAAATACTGCAAGAAAATTACCAGATGATAAACAGCCTAATAAATAAATTGATCACAATTGCTTGTAGGTCTGTTGTGTAAGTGCACGTTATTATAATACCATATATCCATGAAAATTCGTATTCCAATACATTTTTATGACTGCAGGTCAACGGCCATGAATTCGTCAGTTGCTACGTTGTCAACTGAAAATCTTGTGAACGAACTGGTTGGAGAGACTACTCCATCCACTAGTGGGTATGGCTCAAGCATGAAGGTGAGTATTATTTTAGTCTTAAATTAAATGATAAATAAGGTTGGGTCGACACAAGTCACACAATTCTTGAACAAAAAGAGTTGCATTGGTGATGGTAGGTGCAGTTCTCATATTATACAGTTCTCATATTATAAAAACGATGTCATTGTTAAGTGTTAACATCTTGTTTAGTGAACAGAATACAGAAAATTTAACGATAAAACATGAAACAAAATTCCTTTCTTCAATCTCCATGTTGTATAGTTACTTGAAAGGCTATCTAGATTTTACGAGATTTGTGTTCTGTTAGCAGGGGAGGGAGTTGACCGGGACAGAGCTGTCATGTGATGATGGTCAAAGTGAAGAAGTTCTTGATGAATTTTCAGACAGTTTTGTTCGCTGGGTAACCCAGGGGGAGACACTTTGCTTCTGATATCATCTTCAGTTCCGGCCTGGGTTTAAGCACACGTCCTGCAGAGGCTTAATCTGCACAGAGATGCGTGTAGATGGCAGGGAAAGTTACAAGCTACGAAGATATAGAATACAGAATCACCATGTACTGGATAATTTCTCATGAAGAAACATCTTTACCCTTGCAAATGATATCACAGAATTATTGTGAGCTTGAATGCCTTGTTGGTACCCTTACACCATAAGTATAAAAGAGTAAATAACCACCGGTTTCATAAATTTTCTGGAGCTCTTTCATAAGCACTCTCACTCTGTATGTTTCCATTGTTGTAAATATTATATTTCACCTAAGTGGAGCTCCACTGTTGTGAACGTAATTTTTTGATTCTTTACACCAACACCGTCTGCCATTAGTGCTCGAAATTTCTTCTTATCTGGATGCAGGCCCTTCACAGTGATTTATGCGTGCTCAGTTGCACAATGCAACTGTGCTTTTAAGCTTATAGTGCGCCAAATCGAGTTTGATGCTCACAGTTGTCCCAAATGTATTCCAGATAACAAGGGTGTGTAAACCTTGTTTGTCGCAAGAGTGCGGGTAACTTGAACAGTTGAACTGTGAACCCTGAAACCGCAATTTGTTCCAGTTTTGGTTCTTACTTGAAGGATTAAATAAAATCAAGTCGGAACCGAAAACAGACTAGTCCATTTTGTATGTATTCTATGCTCTTCATTAAAAGACAACAATAATAAATAAAATTTGTATGTAGTCAATATCTAAGACATCTGTGTTCAGTTATACGACGACAGTTATATTTTGTTCTTTTAATCTCTAGAGACTGTTGTATACTGCATAGTAGTAGCTAGCCATTTTCAATGTTGCTCACAAGGAATGTGTAGGAGGTCCTGAATGGGTAATAAGTAAAATTTAACAGGTTGTATTTGTATATAATTAAATTTAAAATTTTGCACTGTAATTTTTTTTTTTTGATAATTAAACACACGCACACGCCAGAACTTACTTAGAAATTTTACTTAGACTGCCAATTATCTCTTGTGGGTACTTGAATTGGCAATACCTGAATGTAACTAGAATAGACTTCTTGGAAGTGTGCACGTACGTTGATGATTCATGGGCAGGAAAAACAAAAGAGGCCAATGCCCTTATCCTAATCGAGGGCCAACATTTCTAAAACGTACAACTGGTAAAAAAAAAAATTTGAACAATCCTTCATGTTAACCTTTGAAAAAAGGAATGGAAGGTTGAACTCAGAAAATTTCTCATGTTAATAGGGTTTTAGTATAAATTTTTTTAATGATAATTTTTTTAATTATTCATAATATTCTAAATTTACAATAATACCCTCGTGTTTCTAGATGAGATTTCACCATAATCTCAATTCTCAGTATCCTAAATTTCTTTAACTTAACTTAAAACAACAAATATAGGTCGACCTCATTATCTTAAATTTCTTTAACTTAAAATAAAAAATATATATGCAAGTGTACTTCAATTAAGTTTAGAATTTTGTTAAAATTTGTAATTTTTTGTTATATCTTATATGATATAAAAAAAAAATACCCCCGGTAAATTTAACATCAATTTTTGCTTAACTACACTTTGCTTCTATATAATAAAAGATATAAAAAATTAGTCAATGAATTTGATTTTTTGTTCATTTTTTTACTTAGCCCTTTTACCTGAAGAAATCTTCTTCAAAATATTTTCAATGCTGCAGGTAATTTCACTGATCCGGTTCACCTGAAAAAACATGAATTCCACTGCCTACACTACACATGACTTGCGATGAAATGTGAAGTGAGCCTACCTATTGATATCATTTGGAGCTTGAACGATATGAAAAACTTAATTACAGAGCCTTCTAATTTGGAAAAGATCCTGATCAACATTTTAAACATCTTAGTCTCATTGCTTTCAAACACGAGCTTGTTGTAAATTGCACATATTCAAAATCAGAGAAGGTCGTCCATTAAATCTCAAAAAACATTTACAACATAATTCTTTACGATGAACAGTTTCGGAATCAGAATTTTTTTTATAAATCTTATTGGGATAAAAAGATTAATTTTTCCAAGTTTTTACTATGTATTGATCATGAATTTAGAATTTTAAGAAAATTGGCGAAATGAGGTATTAAATTTGTTACAGTATACCATGCTTGCCCTACTCAACAACAATTAAGTTACAACAAGTCATGATTAGCCATGGTTAAGAACTTAAGATCTAAAACACATACTTGAACTTGAAGAAAAATAAAGTGCTCTCACCAATAAAATGAAAATACAAAATGTAAAGATAAAATTATAAGCAGCTAATCCCATGCATCATCTTGTCCTTGAGAATTCACTGTCCCACAAAGTCGTATAAAATTTTTAATGATAAATTTGTAATTATTTATAATATTTTGAAATTACAATAACATTTTCGTATTTCTAGATGAGATTTCTTCATAATTTCAAGTAACTTACTTTAAGGTAGATCTCAGTATCCTAAATTTTTTTAACTTAACTTAAAACAATAAATATAGGTCAACCTTACTATCCTAAATTTTTTTTAACTTAACTTAAAACAACAAATATATATACAGGTTTACTTCAATTAAGTTTAGAATTTTTTTTTAATTTCAAAAAAATAGTTTAGAATTTTGTTAACAATTTTTAATTTTTTTGTTACATCTTACATCATGTAAGAAAATAAATCCCACAGTAAATTTTAGGAAATCTATTGAAAGTACTGACTTTTCTAATACTTATTGCAAATATACTATAATTTAGAAATTCTTATAATTATATGGTCTTTTATAATTAAATTGTAAGAATATGTTTTCTATCAAATTTACGGCTAACTATTGGGCTCCCTCCTACTTCATCAACACTCGATCTACCGTTTCATCTTTCCTTCCCAGACGACCTCCCCGATCCCCGACTTCAGATGAAATGTGAAGTGAACCTACCTATTGCTATCATTTGGAGCTTGAACAATTTGATATAAAAAACTTAATTACATAGTCTTCTAATTTGGAAAAGATCCTGATCAATATTTTAAACATCTAGTCCCATTGCTTTTCCACATAATCAAAAGCACATAAGGTCGTCCATTAAATATCAAAAACATTATCAGCATAATGGGTGCTGATATATGTACACCAAATTTATGGTTGCACATCTTAATTGGGGTTTATATCAAGCAGGCCACCCATTTCGTTCAAAACTATCAATTAGGCCACCCAATTAAAAACTATATCATTTAAACCACCTAAATCACAATATATATCACTTAGACCACCCATTTTAAAAAAAGTTAACAAATTGAACATAAAATAATAATAATAGACCCCCTGTATGCAAATAAATATCCCAAATAAACATGCGGCAAATTTAGGTGGGTATTTATGTGCATACAGGGGGTCTATTATTATTATTTTATGTTCAATTTGTTAACTTTTTTTAAAATGGGTGGTCTAAGTGATATATATTGTGATTTAGGTGGTTTAAATGATATAGTTTTTAATTGGGTGGCCTAATTGATAGTTTTGAACGAAATGGGTGGCCCGTTTGATACATAACCCCATCTTAATTTATAGTTGGACTAAATTATCCCCTTCCTTCCCATATCCTACTCATTCTCATCTATTTTTATCATTTTATACTTTTTCGTTTGTCCTGAAAACTTTTAATCTAATCTAACTGATCCAAACTTTTAATTAATTTAATTTATGCTCGTATTTGAATTACTTTCTTATTCACATTAATTGAGTTAATATTTTATAATCTAAATGAGATTATAATTTTTTAAAATTTATTTTGCTAAAAAATATTATTGTATTGATTGTATAATTAATTTATATTTTAAAGAAAAATATTATTTTGATTACTACTTATATTATTTTAATATATTAGTATTGTAATTTATAAAAGATAAGTAAATAATTTATTTATTTTTTTATATTTTTTTTAATATATTAGATTTTGATGCTCAGGTTAGAAGTAAAGAAACATAAACAATTAATTTTGTTTTATTTTATATTATGATATTGCACTTAAATGTTCCTTACATAAGTATTGTTTATTGATGTACTAAAATTATCAACCGAACTAAAGCTCGTTCAACACAGCAAGTGTTTAACACACAAGGGTAGTTTAGTCAAAAATACAAGTAAGGATGTGCAACATTAAATTTAGGGTGTGCATATATTACTACCCAGTATTCTTTACAATTGAACATTTTCGGAATCAGAACATTTTTTATAAATCATATTGGGATAAAAAGTTTAATTTTTTCAAGTTTTTATTGTGTTTTGATCTCTGTTATTAAAATCAGTCGATTTATGAAAAATCACTGATAAATCGGCCAAAAATCGGTTAAAATTTAGGAACCGATTCGGCCGATTTTGCAAAAATTACCGTTAGATTGCCGATTTTTCAACTGAATCACACGATAAATCGTAAATCGATACCTCAACCGAATAATTCCGATTTCCGAAATCTGAAAAACTGGTTTTGATCATGAATTTAGAATTTTAAGAAAATTGGCAAAATGAGGTATTAAATTTATCATGATTTATTTATTTATTATTATTTTTGTAATCAATATATATTGTATACCATGCCTGCCCTACTCAACAACAATTAAGTTACAAGTCATGATTAGCCATGGTTAAGATCTAGAACACATACTTTAACTTGAAGAAAAATAAAGTGCTCTCACCAATAAAATGAAAATACAAAATTATAAGCAGCTAATCCCGTGCATCATCTTGTCCTTGAGAATTCACTGTCCTACAAAGTCGTCACTTGTCTAATTAAACCTCGTAGCTGATTGGATATCTTCAACTAGACTATGTTTATATAATCGGTGCTTCAATCTCTTTCTACACTAATACCTTTATTATTATTTTTGCTAAGTACACTAATACCTTTTCTGTCTACCCATTTCGTTCTTTCTCGATTTATCTGAACCTTTCATCATGATTATATATTATAAGAACTGCTAGATCTGGGTATATTATTACTACGTACAGTATATGATTATATTACTTTTTTTTAATAAGCAGACTTAACATTAAAATGGCCATAACGGCACTTCACAGATAACCAATGCAAACACTAGAAGATAATCTAGCATGCTATCTGGGCAAAAGAAATCTTAAAGATTCTACTAACTGCCTATATAAAACTAGCTATTGCAATGACCAACCACCTATCATTCATCTATTACAATCACTTCCTCCTTACTGTTAAATCCATGAGATGGTCCCCCTATTTCAAAGGTAGCTGATGAACACCAGACTTGACTATTTAGATGGCTATCAAAGTGATTGGAAGAATTTGCCTTATCTACCAAAATGCTTTTACCCTTGTCCTTATAATTGTGAGACATACAGACCATCGGAACCATAGCTTGAGCACTCTCGTTAATCACTACACTAACTTGATTGGACAGAGCAGATGCAGGGGCTGCAAATGGGTCAACCCAGACCCATTTTCTAAAGATTACTTTACTAAGGATTGAAGGCTTAAATTTTTCTACTACGACATATTAAATTTAAATATGTATATCATTAATTAAATTTATATTAATTAAAATAAAAAGAATTATTAAAATTAATGATTATATAAAAATATAATTGTAATAATGAATAAAATTTGTAACATATCAAAAAAATTCATGAATTGCTAGGATTATAAGCTAGTATGATTAATATCTCACAGGTCAAAAGACACCGAGATATTTGCAACAAGCGTGATATAATAAAAAATCGATTTATCTAATGTGTGTCCATGAACATATAATAAAAGTTTAGTTAGACATTTTTTATTATTTTTATTTTCATTTATAATAATGAGATCCCTATATACACAAAATTTTTATCCAATTAAAATTAATCAACTTATAAAAAAGTAATGATTAAAATGTATGCTAATTATGATGGGTAAATATTGTATCTGAAAATTCGGATAATCGCATCGATCTGATTGGATAAACCTCGGATTGGATCAATTTTCGGTTACGATAAATTTGAATAAGATTCTGATCAAATCAAATTTGATTCGATTCGGGTCTAACTTAGATTAAAATCGGATGAAATTTGAATTAAGATCGGATGAAATTCAGTTCAAATCAGAATTGGTTCGGATTCTTTCGGACCACTGCTCATTCATTATTTTTATTTATGAGATTTTAAAAAGTACCTTATTATTGAATATAATATTTCTAATATGAAACTATGTAATTCATGAAAAAAAATTGATTAAATCATTATGATATATTTGATATAAAATTGTTTTAGGTATGCATTTTGCTTATGAATTAGTAGATATTGAATGAAATGCGTGTTAATGTATATAGGTTATTCCATTAAAATTAACACAACTCGTTAATTCATCATTTTTATAAATCGAATCCAATATTTTGAGTCGTACTCGGTTCGAGTAATTTGTTATTCGATTTTGATCGGTTTAGGTCATAATCGAATCTAGAATTTCGGATTATATTCGATTAAATTTTCAATTTGAATATTTTTCAGATGCGATCAAGTTGATTTTTGAATAATTATCGAATTTTTCAATTCTAATCGAATTCGATTCCATGAATTTGGGTTCGGTTCTTCATATCTAAACTTATTTTTCCAGGTCTTAAATGCTGGGAAGACCCTTAAAATTATTTGGCACTATTCGCTAATTTTAAGCTCTTTTAATTGAGTTCGGATCCTCTGTCCCCTTTGTGTTCCATGCTTTTTTAATACAAAAAAGTGTTTCTGGTGGAGCCCATTTTAATAAATAATATTTTTATTTAAAATGGGGCCCGTCAGGGGACAGTCTTTTTGTATTAAAAAGAGCATGGGACACAAAGAAGACATGGATGAAGGGGAGAGAGCATCCAAACCCTTTTAATTAGGATGACAAATTAACCTTATTCGACGATATCCGGTTCAAAATTCAATTTTTTAAATATACCGAACCCTAATTTTTGGATTTGAATTTAGAAATGGATTTAAATTTTAAACCTGAAAATATTTGGATTTTATATTTACCAATCCATAACCCGATCCGGAATCCGAAACTCGTTCTAAACCTGATATCCGAACCCGAAAAATAACCAAATATATATACACACACTATTTTATATATAATATTTTATACATTTTAGTATACCTTTTAATTAAACATTATACAAGTCATTCAAATTCAATTTTAACTAAACATTTTAATAATTATATATAATAGGATAATTTGTAATTATTGTATTTTATATTTCAAATATAAGACATATAAATTATTTATTTTATTAGAAATATTTAATAATAGTAATCTAATGATTAGTCTTCTCTTTCTCAACATCAAATTTTATTAACATTTTTAGGATGTAAATTTCTTTAATTTACATAAAATTTTCATTTGTGTTGGTATACTAAGAATTATTAATTTAACATATTTCAAATTTTACTTAGTATGTAAATCCATATAATACAATACGTTATATTTGATTACTTAATTTTTATTTTAATTATTGTATAAACATTATTAACGTTGTTTGCCTGTATTTTATCGCTTTACAAAAACATGTAATGATATTTTTAAACTTACTTACACAATTTTGTTTTTTCTAAATTACTTAAACTATTTTTAATTTTGAATAGTAAAAATAAGCGAAACCCTCTTTTAAAGGTACCTAAAGTTTGGTTCGCACTATATTTTGGTTTCATCCCCTTTTTTTTTTTGCACATATTTTGGTTTCACCCCTAAAATCCTATTTTCAAAAAAATAGAATAAAAATAGAAATCCTATTATAATTATAATTCTTTTTGTAATTTTTATCCTATTATAATTATAATTCTTTTATTTTTAATTTTTTAAAAAGTATCATATTTCCCCAAAAAATTAGAATACTATGTTCCTTTAAAAAAAATAATTAAAAATAGAGTTCTTATGATAATTATAATTCTTTTGTTTATAATTTTTTTACTAGAAAAAACCAACGATCAAAAATCACAACAAATAGAGGGTAAAACACCAACGAATACGTAGCCATATCGTATAACATTTGATAAAACACTAAGGAATCCATAACCCTTTTTAATAAATTTCTTGTTAGTTACATAGGCATGCCTGTACACATCTAATAACAAGCCTAATTGTTTGTAATGCTTTGCATTACTTACATGACCTCTTAACTGAGGGAACCTCTAGTTGTAGAGTTTCTGTTTGTATTGTACTTGTAGTAGGCATCAAATCCTAGTTGTGTAATTGTACAAATAGAGTCTAGAATAATGCTTGAAAGAAGTTCCAAGGTTCATGCCTCAAGCAAGGAGTTAAAGACTGTCAAATAATCACAGTTAGGATTTGAAGAAATGAAGAATTTGCCTAAGTACCAATTCGAGAAGTATATTTGTCTATTCGAGAAGTCCAGCATTCGAGAAGTCAGGGATTCGATATCTCAAGACACTATTCGATATCTCTGAATACACTGTTCGATATCTCATTCGATATCTCAGAGATTCGATATGTCTACTACTCTATTCGAGAACTCAAGAAGTCAACAAGTCAAGATGGTATTCGAGTTCTCAAAGAGTCAACAAGTCAGAGTTCCATTCGATATCTCAAGGACTCAGAGAGCTATTCGACATCTCGAGGATTCGATAAGTCAAATGTTCTATTCGACAACTCAAGGAATCCTGATGGAAAAGAGCTATTCGAGAAGTGGTTCGATATGTCAATACAACAGCGTTCGAGAACTCAGAGTTATCGATCAAGTCAATTCTAGTTCTCGAATCACTTACCTAGTCACTTCTCGAATACATTCTTGGAGACAAAATACTGAAGAAATTGTACAAGTCAGAAACCTACAACAAGCCAATGCACTTTATGGACCACAATCTGTAACGTGCTCTGGAAAGCCTACAAGGAAGCTTGGATAGATATAGAAGAGACAAGGAGCTAAAGAAGTGGATCTAAACAGGCTTTGCAAAGTCAAATCTGTAACCGTTTGGACACTTACTCAAAAAGGATAGACAGACTAGAAAGTAATTTGTTTAGCTACCTTATTTGCAGTAAGTAGGCTGTATCCATGTTCTATAAGGACACAGCCTCACTTCATAACTTAGTAACTTTCGTGAGTCAAGTTTTTCATACACTGTAAGCTATATCTCTCTGAGAAAAACGAAGCTGAGAATACTATCATTTGTATTCACAGATTGTAGCAACCTTTATCTAATAATACATTAGATTAAAGTGATATTGTGTTGTGTGTTGTTCTTTATCCGCATCTACATCACTGCACACACAATACTTTTTTGCTACACAGACTTAAGGCACGAAAAGTTCAAGAATCCATTCACCCCCCCTCTGTATTCTTTCTTTGTGTTCAATACTCAACAAGTGGTATCAGAGCGGGCTGTTTATTCAAAAACAGAAAAACGATCATGAGTTCGAATACACCAAAGACTACAGGAACGGTGAAGGTCCCTAAGTTTGACAAAGAAAACTTCAACCTCTGGAAGATAAAGATGATGTTGTTCATTAAAGCCTCTCATCCCTTGTATCCTGAGATTCTCAAGAATGATCCTTTTGTTCCACAATAAGAGATACCAGAAAAGACTGTTGGAATCACAACTATCCCAAGATCTTATGAGGCCAAGGATCCATCAAAATGGACAGAATCAGAAAGGGAGAAGGTTGCTCTTGACAGCCACCTCATGCTGCTTATCATTGATTCCATGGACATGTCAATGTTTGCGAACATTGCATCATGTACGTCTTCCAAAGAGATGTGGGATCACATTGAGGTGTTGTGTGAAGGGACTGACGAGGTTAAGGAAAACAAGAAATAGATACTGGTCACACAGTATGAAGCTTTCATGGCACAGCCCAAGGAAAGCATCACTGAAATGTTTGAAAGGTTTCACAAGCTAGTTACTGAGTTGCAGATGAATGGCAAGGTTTACAGCACCAAGGAGTTAAATATGAAATTTCTGTTATCTTCACCAAATCATCTAGAGCAAAGAGTCATTTCTCTAAGGGAGAGAGATTTGAACAAAGTCACCTATGATGTGCTCTATGGAGTCCTAAAGACTCATGAACTTGAGTTGCTTCAGAAAAGGGCTATCCAAGCCAACCAGGGTAGAATGATAAACACATCATGTGCCTTGATTGTCAACAAATCTATTCTGGACCTAGAAGCATCTACAAGCCAGCTAAGGATAGAGGAGGTAGCAGATGATGAAGAAACTGAAGTTGGGGTGAGTGAACCTGTTGAGGAAAAGGAGGAAGAAGAAGAAGAGTTTTACACTCTGGAAGAACTTGATGGGATGGAAAATACTTCATATGCTTTCATGGCCAGAAAATTTCCAAACATCAGATTTAAAAGAAATCAACCCTTCAAACCCAAACCTCAAAACCATTCAGTCAACAAGAACAAGGCACCTGTGAAACCAAACAGAAATAAATTCAAAACCAGTTATGTGGATAGGTCATCTGTAAGGTGCTATAGATGCAATGACCTAGGGCATTTTGCCAGTGAATGCAAGAAGCCTAAAAAGAAGGATAGAGATTATCTTGAGCTCGAAGCTAAGTATGAGGCCCTTCTGAAAAAGCAGACACAAGGTAAGGCCTACATAGCTGAAGGGAAGTGTTGGGATGATTCTGAGAGTGATGGAGAGGAACAAGAATTCTGCAATTATGCCTTGATGGCCAACTCCAAGGATGACTCATCTCCATCTGATTCTCAGGTACCATCTCTCACTACTATAGACATGTCTGTTTCTGAGTATAAATGCATGATCGAACAACTATCTGTTGAAATGTTTAATATTCATACTAGTATGACTGCTGCTAATGAGGAGATTGCTAAACTGTCGACTAGAAATGAAATATTAACCAAAAAGAATAAGGAACTTGAGCTAACTACTATGCATGTAGAAAACCTTAAGAAAGAAGTTGAATATTTGCATAACAAGGTTTTATGTGCTAGTCAAGTAGAGAAGGCTCTTAGGGATGAATTAGCTGAAAATGAATTCAAACTGAAAACTTTCAAGAAATCATCTGGTCTAGTGCAATCCTACTGTGAGAAAATTGAAGCTAAACCCAAAGCAGCTATTGGACTTGACTATGACTCTCTCAAACAGAGGAAAGGCTATGCTGTTATTGAAGAGGACACAGCTGTTCATGAGAAAGTGCCTCACATATTGAGAAAGACTGAAAATCCAATTTTTAAGGAATCAACATTTGAAATTGATGAGGATGCCTTACTCATCAAACAAATGTTGAATGATGAGGATGAGGCACAATCTAGTGAACAACAAGCATCCTCTAAGAGTGAGAGTGTCAAGTCAAAGACCAAGGAACCAGTAGTTGATAGGCCAAGACCTAAGAAGTTTGTTAAGTTTGTCTCAGCTGGGAAGAGTGAATCAGAAAAGAAAGTGACTAAGAAGAAACAGAACAGAAATGGCAAGTTAGGGATTAACAAGGATAACAACTATGCTTATATGCCTAATGCCCCTAGGAAAACTTGTCAGAACTGTTTCAGTACCAATCATTTAACTCATGCATGCAAGAAACCTGTTGGTAGTGTGTCTAAACCTTTCTATGATTGCTCTGTGTCTCTAAGTCATAGAGATGCACCTTTTTGTGATAAATTTGACTGTATGCCATGCAATATGAATGTTATGACTAGTTGTTTTAATTTAAGAAGGCAATTCATTGATGGTTGTATCAGTCACAATTCTCACACACACTACACAAGGTCAAAGTCTTCAAGTCCTCCTAAAGCTAGGAAGGTACCTCTGTCACCTAAGTCTGAAACTTCAGGTTCTAAGACTTCCAACAGTGACAAGAAGACTAACATTAAGAAAGTTGATAAGCATGTTGTTTATGATAAAACTGTCTCTAAGTCACATGGACCCAAACTTGTTTGGGTACCAAAGGAAAAGTAATACCTTTGTGTTTGCAGGGCAAAGAAAGTGAAAAGAAGGTCATGTGGATTTTGGACAGTGGATGCTCAAATCATATGACTGGTGATATGGCCCTGCTATCACAGTATGAGGAAAAGGCTGGCCCAATGGTTGCTTTTGGAGATGACAGCATGGGTAACACATTGGGATATGGCAAGCTGAAAGTTGGTAATGTCATCATTGAAGATGTAGCACTAGTCAAGGGGCTCAAGCATAATCTGCTAAGTGTTGGTCAGTTTACTGATAGAGGATTCAAAGTGAATTTTGACAAAGATGAATGTTTGATCACCCACAAAAAGACTGGTGATTTTGCTCTATCTGGAGTAAGGAAGGGAAGCCTGTTTGTAGCCAATATGGACTCTACAAACAAGGACAAAATTTGTTACTTTTACTCAAAAGCATCAAATGAAGATTGTTGGCTGTGGCACAAGAAACTATCACACCTGAACTTCAAGGCCATTAATTCTCTAGTCAAAAGAGAGTTAGTGAGAGGCATGCCCACACTTGAATTCTGCCAAGAAGGAGTGTGTGAGGCCTGTCAAAAAGGAAAAATGAAAAGATCAAGCCACAAGTCAAAGACAGTGACATCAATAACCAAGCCATTACAACTCATTCATATGGATTTGTTTGGGCCTGTCAACATTATGTCACTTGGAAGAAAGAAGTATGCCCTGGTAATGGTTGATGATTTTTCAAGGTATACATGGGTGGAATTTCTGGCATAAAAAGATGAGGCTCCAAAAGTAATTATTGAGCATATAAAGAAAGTTGACAAGGAAGCAAAGGCAAACAATGCAAGTGTGATTGCACTGAGAAGTGATAATGGAACAGAGTTCAGAAATGCCATACTCGAAGCATTCTGTAAAGAGAATGGTATTTCTCAGCAATTCTCAGCTCCAAGGACTCCACAACAAAATGGAGTTGTTGAGAGAAAGAATAGAACTCTAATTGAGGCTGCGAGAACAATGTTACTTGATGCAAAAATGCCTACATGTTTTTGGGCTGAGGCTGTGAGTACTGCATGCTACATTCAGAACAGAACCCTCATCAACAAAAACACTGGAAAGACACCTTACAACTTGATGACTGGAAAGAAGCCTACTCTAAAGTATGTTCATACTTTTGGAAGCAAATGCTTTGTACTAAAGGATAACTCTGAATATGTTGGAAAATTTGATGCAAAAGTATTTGAAGGAATTTTTCTTGGCTATTCTATGGAAAGAATTGCATACAAGGTTTATGTCATCAGTCAAAAGAAAGTTATGGAAAGCACAGATGTAACATTTGATGACAGCAAACTACCTGGACTAGAAGAAGCCAATGATGAAGATAAAGATCCATTGAGGTTTGATAATCTAGATGATTCTGATGAAGAGATTGAAACTGGAGTTGAAACTCAAGTTCAACAAACTCAAGTGAATAATGATACAAGAGAAGAATTTGTGCCAATCGATAGTGGAGAAACAAGCATCCAAGACACACCTGTGAGTAATGGCAACTTCACAGGGGGAGGAAATGAGGATGACCATGATGTGGATGATGAAGCAACATCAAGAATGAGAAATCAGGCTGAACACTCGAGGAAATGGGATAGATCACACACTGCAGAGCAAATCATTGGAGATCCTAATGCAGGAGTAAGGACTAGGAGAGCAACTCAAAATGAGTGCCTCTATGGATGTTTTCTATCACAAGTTGAGCCTAAGAAACTTGATGATGCACTGTTGGATCCAGATTGGATTATTGCTATGCAAGAAGAGTTGAATCAATTTGAAAGGAACAAAGTATGGGAACTTGTGCCTGCACCAAAGAATAGAACCATTGTTGGAACAAAATGGGTTCTGAAGAATAAGATGGATGAAGATGGTGTAATAATAAGAAACAAAGCAAGACTGGTTGCAAAAGGATACTCTCAACAGGAAGGCATTGATTATGATGAGACATTTGCCCCTGTTGCTAGATTGGAAGCCATCAGAATATTCTTGGCATTTGCTGCTCATTCAAACTTTAAAGTTTATCAAATGGATGTCAAGAGTGCATTTCTAAATGGAGAGTTGGAAGAAGAGGTTTATGTGCAACAACCACCTGGCTTTGAGGATCCACATTTCCCAGAATTTGTCTACAGATTGCTTAAGGCACTGTATGGACTTAAGCAAGCTCCAAGAGCATGGTATGATACTTTATCACAATTTCTTCTTGAAAATCAATTCACTAGAGGCACATTGGACAAGACATTGTTTTACAAGAAGCATGGTGATGATATTATCCTAGTCCAAATTTATGTAGATGATATCATTTTTGGGTCTACAAATGAGAAGCTATGTGAGAAATTTTCCAAACTCATGCAGAGCAGATATGAGATGAGTATGATGGGAGAGTTGACATTCTTTCTTGGGTTGCAAGTCAGTCAAAGGAAGGATGGTATCTTTATCAGTCAGACCAAATACATCAAGGATCTATTGAAGAAGTTTGACTTGGAAGACTGCTCACCTGCAAAGACACTCATGGCCACTGCAACTAAGTTGGATGAAGATGCTAAAGGCAAGAAAGTAGATATCTCAGTCTACAGAGGCATGGTTGGTTCTCTACTCTACCTCACTGCAAGTAGGCCAGACATCATGTTTGCTACATGTCTATGTGCTAGATTTCAATCAAATCCAAAGGAATCACATTTGATTGCAATAAAAAGGATCTTTAGATATCTGAAGGGCACTCCAAACTTGGGCTTATGGTATCCTAAGGACACAGGGTTCAATCTGGTTGGTTATTCTGATGCTGATTATGCTGGATGCAGAGTGGATAGGAAAAGCACCTCAGGAAGCTGCCAGTTTCTTGGACAAAGGTTAGTTTCTTGGTATAGCAAGAAGCAACAATCTGTGTCAACTTCTACAGCTGAGGCTGAATACATAGCTACTGGAAGTTGCTGTGCTCAAGTGCTTTGGATTAGAAATCAACTTAGAGATTATGGACTTGTGTTGGAAAGAATTCCAATCATGTGTGACAACACAAGTGCAATCTCTATAGTTGCCAATCCTGTCAATCATTCTAGAACAAAGCACATTGACATCAGATATCATTTCATAAGAGAATATGCAACTAATGGAACCATTGAGTTGCATTATGTCTCTACAGATAAACAACTAGCTGATATATTCACTAAGCCATTAGATGAAGCCATCTTCACAAGGTTGGTAAGTGAGATTGGAATGCTGAATTCTTCAGATTCTGGCTAAGTGAATACAGCATCTAGATTGTTGCAGCAGTAAACACTTACTTTATCTAAATTCTCAATATTTTTGGAGTAAGTGTTGGCTGAAATATGATTTATAAATATTTCAAATCTGTTGCATATGTTGAAAATCATATTTTTATTAACTTAAAATTTCTATGAAATTTTGAGAAAATCACTATTTAATTTGCTAGGATATTCTTCAATGAATATGTCTGGTAAATTTTAAAAGATAGTGAAAATCAAATTTTTATGAGTGATGGGCATAGTTCGATAAGTCAGACTTCTCGAATGATTCACTATTCGACATCTCTAACAAGTCTCATTAGAGTACTCTTGAGTTCTCGAATAGAGTCTTTCTGAGATATCGAATAGAGGTATTCTTGACTTCTCGAATATAGTAACTGAGTTCTCGAACACTATATTTGAGTTCTCGAATCATTTGAAAAGGCTGAATTCTCGCTGAATTTTAACCGATTTTGGACTTTTGTCTAAAAGTTTAATTCACTCATAAAAACACATTTTATTTAATTTAGAATTATTTATGAGTTAGATAACCGCCAGCTGTGAGTTTCTATCTGCTTGAGTTATCGATTAAGCCTTTCTTGACTTCTCGAATAGTTGTTTTCTACTTCTCGAATGCCTGACTTGTCGATACAAACTTTCATCTAATCGACAATTCAAGTACTTCATACTTATACAATTCCACATCTATTCGATCCATTTCATTCGATTTCTCAAGCATCTACACTCTCTAAACCCCTGAAACCCTAGCTACGAAAAGCCAAATTTCTTCTTCAACCTTCAATTTCTTTCCTCTCTTCTACACAAATGGCAACAGTAAAGTTCAACACCAACTTCATCGCTCTCACTAGTGATGTTGAAGCACCCAATGCCAATTTCAAGTGCTTTGTGAAATGGATGGCTGAGTCATACATCAAAGATGCACTCTCTGCCAACTCAACTCTGTATCTAGATATCCTGGAACAGTTTTGGGGTACTGCTATTGTGGAGGTTGTAGCCCTGGAAAACGCAATCACTTCATATATCATCTACTGCAAGATTCAAGATAAGGAAATCACTATCACCACTGCAGACATGAACCAAGCACTGGGCCTACAACAAGAGTCATTTGACAGACTGGCCACAAATGCAGAGTTAGAGGAATTCTTTGAGTTCATCAACTACTCAGATGGGATCAATCTTAGAAAGCTAAACAGAAAGAATCTGAGAAAGGAGTGGAGCTATGTGTTTGCAACTCTTCTTCAAGTCTTCACTGCCAGGAAATCAAGATTTGATCAAATCAGTGCACCTGTGCAGCAAATTGGCTATGCATTGGCCTATGGAAAGAAGATAGGTGTTGGCCAAATCATCCTCCAAGAACTATATGGGAGACTTGGTAAGAACACAACCAAGAGAGGTACTGATATTTTTTCACTCGCTTTATTCAATCTGTACTTAATTATAAAAATGCTTCATTGATTGAATTGCCTGGGATTGATAAAAATAAAATAGGCTATCCTAAGTCCATGACCAAACTCATTTTTGGTAATTTGGAGACTACGAATGATGTGGATGTAAGACTGAACATAACTCCATATAGAATCAAGCATAGGCTGTTGAATTAGGTCTAGGAAGTGAGGAACCTGAGTCACCCTTACAGAGACAAAAGAGGAAGAAAACTAAGACCACCTCTTCAGTCACACAAATGGCTGAAGTTGTAAAATCAGGGGCAAACAGCTCACTAGGTGTATCCTCTCAATAGGGTGCACCTATAGAATCAAGCATCCTCCCCAATGCACCTTCTTGTACAGAGTCAGCACATGGGAGTGATAAGGCAGGCACAACACTGAGTGGAGAGCACATCACACTTGAAACTCCCTCCATTTCTCAGGGGGAGTTGCCAAAATCTACTCTACAATACACTTCTCTTCCAGAATCTTCATCTCAAATTTCTTTGGAGCCTGTAATTCAAGAAATTGAAGTGCAAGGCATTGATCACCAAGAATTCTTTTCTCTTGATGAGCCAATAATTTCAAGTGACTTACTGCATGACACTTTGCTCACCACCCAGGACCCACATTTAGATGGTGAGGGAATGCATGCTGGGGCATATCCTAATGACACCATCACAACCACAGAGGCTTCACTAGTTTTTACTAGAGACTCTGTGCCTGTGTCAACTACTGGTGTAACTCATCCCACTCCTGTGGAGACACCAGTAGTAGAGTCAATCCATCCGGTCACAGAAGTTGCATCTGTAACTGAGGAGTCTAGCTTGCCTAGCTCTAGCTCTGACTTTATGTCACAATGGCTGAAGCCTGTGCAACATGATAGTGCTTCAGGATCAGGGTCTGTTCCACAAACATTGACGGTTGAAGCACTTCAAAGCTTAATTGTGGATCAGATTCCTGAGTTTGTAAAGATAGCTCAAAACCTTGTCACCTCCAATATCCCTAATCCAGACTATGAGGCCATCCTACTATGCCATAGGGATGATGTGGAGATGCAGAAGGCCAAGATTATTGATGATGCTGAGAGAGATGGCAATGTAGATGCCTGGCTGCAAGGAAAGAATGATGTAACTCTCAGTGAAGCACTTCAATATCTTAGAGAGGAATACATCACTTCACTGGGCTCCAATGCAAAATCCCTGTCTCCTGGTGAAGTGTATAAAGCTGTCAATGATTCCTACAAGGGTTTCCTTAAGGCTGCACACTATCTTGGCAAGGGAGTCAAAACTGAAGTCAACAGGGTGTGTGGCAAGACAGCCACTTCAGTAGCAGAAGTCAAGAGGGCCTTTGATGCTAAATTTCCTCAACTGGATGGTGTGGTCAAAGATCTCAAACACTGCAACACCACCTGCACAAAGATGGACAATGGCCTAGCCCTCCTCAAAGATACAGTCACAGGCCTAGGAAGCAGATTTCAAAATCTATCTGACTAGACTACAGAGGACAATGCCATGCTGAGGACAATGTTCAAGAATCTTTATGGAGATAGGCTAGTGACTGAAGTCCCTGTGCATGAACTGTCTAAATATGAAGTGAAGAGGCTGCAGGATCAATCTTTGTCTGGTTTCAAGGCCAATGAGCTCTTCACTAAGGTGAACACTCTTGAAAAGGAGGTGGCTACTCTCACTAAATCCAATGCTCACCTTACAGACAAGGTTGCCCTTCTCCATGATCAGTTGGACACTCAAGCAACCACCACAGCTAATGTCCTTCTGCATCAGCAATCCATGTTGGCTGCAATGATGAAGCACATGGGTCTCCCTCTACCTGAAGAATCTTTCAACCCACAGGTGGTTTCTACAGCCTCTGTGCCTGACAACAAGCCTAAGGGGGAGAAAAGGTCCAGGAACTCAAATCCAAAGGGGGAGAAACCTAAGGAGAAGGCCATACAGATAAATGAGGGAGGTCATCACAGAGCACAATCTACAACCAATATGCCAGGCAAAGGCAAATCCAAAGTTGATGAGCCTCCTACCTCACTGCCAGTTGTTACTCTACCAACTGTGCACATTACTACTCCTGGTGGTCAAAAGCAATCCATAACTACCACAGTGGTTGCAGGGAGTATGCCTTCTGACAAACTTCCATCCTCCATACCTGAGAGTGCCAAGCCTGTAGAAGTTAAAGTTGTTACTGAGGCCAAGCTACAAGAAGTTGCTAACTCAAATGTTTATCATGATAAAGCCTTCTTGGAGTTTCTGAAAGCCACAAGGGAACAGGTTGGTGACACTAAGTTCTATCTGAGGGAGTTGAAGAAGCAGATTGATTACATCACTGTCATCCCCAAGAAAGTCAATAACCTATGGATCAAGGAGATAGTGATGATATCCAAATTGAAGATATGGCATCTAACATACAAGACTCTACAAGAACTAAAACACTCAGAGATAGATGCCATACTTGAGCTTATTGAGAAGAAGAATGAGAACAACAAAAGTCTGTTTGATGACTTGAGGAATGACCAACCTTCAAGGCTACCAGAAGTGATCAAGAAGCCATGAACAATCATCTATCAGTCTGGCACCAGAATTGAAGACATCAAGCAATTGGTCATTCCCCATGATCTCACTTCTCGAAATCACAGACTGATCATTGCTATCATTGATCAACTACAGAAGAAGGTTGGAGCCAGAAATGCTGAAGAAATTGAAGCCCTGCACATTCTCAGATCTTTTATAGCAACTGGTGAACCTCCAGAGAGTGCTCAACCTAGGAGAAATAAGGATGATGATTCTGAAGACAAAAGTGATGGGAGGAGAAGACATCACAGGAGAGATAAAGGTGATGAAGACAAGAAGAAGAAGGGTGACAAGGATAAGAAGAATGATGATGACCAAGGCAAAATCTATGAGAGGAAGACTGGAAAACAGCAAGCCATGAACATTACTAATGACACTCCTACCACTACACAAGGCTCAATGTCTAGGGTGGATGTCACTAGTAATGATTCATCAAAATCTACATCTCTGGCTTCTGCAACTGTCTTGGCACCTCAAGAAGTGAAGAGGATTCAAATCAAGAAACCAAGTGTATGTATCCATAAGCAAACTGCTAGTGGAGTACTACAATGGTCTTCTAGCAAGGGTCACAAGTTACTGCCTGGCAATCATGTAAAGAAGATTAAAGTCAAACATGCTGCAAGAAGAGTGAAGCTATCCAAATCAAGAGCCCTAACAATCATTCCAGGATTGAAACTCCAGCCACTTGATGAAGACTTTGATGAAGAGCAACTGCAATTTCTAAGAGCTCAAAAGATATGCTATGCTGCAATTGTGGATGACTACCTTGAGATCAAGTACACTGATGAGAGAGAAATGAAATTCAAACAAGGGGGTTGTCAAAATTGGGGTAAACTGTATGAAATAGAAAGAATTATTGCATTGCTGGACTCTAAAGACAAGGTGGAGAAAGTATGGAAGCTGGAATTGATTGACTTTGTGAAAATGAAGAGAGATTATGCTGAAAAGATGAGAAAGGGCTGCTATGAGAAGTGGTTAGAAAGGGAGAAAGAAATTGACAGACTGGAGATTGAAGCAGAAAAGCTAAGGGCAAAGGGATTGTGTAGAGTTCAGTTTGATCCCTATGTGGTGAAGTATAGGAGAAGAAATGGAGACAATGTCAATATAAGAATGAACCTACTCAGTCACTATCCTGCCAACATTCTGAAGCCAGTGCTTGAAGATTTCAAAAACTCTATCATGATTGAAGAATTGGATGCTATGGCAGAAATCATAAGAGCAATAGATGAGAATGCAAGGAAGGAGAAAGAAAGGAAACAGAAAGCATATGATGATCTACAAGCCAAAGCAATGGAGATGCAATCAAATGAAAATGGCTAGTACCTCATCATACTGTAAGAGTATTAATCTTGTAATTCCATTTATGTGTTCAATCAGTATACATACCTGTACTTTTAAAGTCTTATCCTTATGTATGTTAGGCTTGTTATCAGACATGAAATTGTGACTAAGGGTCTCACTCACAATTTGGGGGAGATTGTTAGTTACAGAGGCATGCCTGTACACATCTAATAACAAGCCTAATTGTTTGTAATGCTTTGCATTACTTACATGACCTTTAAACTGAGGGAACCTCTAGTTATAGAGTTTCTGTTTGTATTGTACTTGTAGTAGGCATCAAATCCTAGTTGTGTAATTGTACAAATAGAGTCTAGAATAATGCTTGAAAGAAGTTCCAAGGTTCATGCCTCAAGCAAGGAGTTAAAGACTGTCAAATAATCACAGTTAGGATTTGAAGAAATGAAGAATTTGCCTAAGTACCAATTCGAGAAGTATATTTGTCTATTCGAGAAGTCCAGCATTCGAGAAGTCAGGGATTCGATATCTCAAGACACTATTCGATATCTCTGAATGCACTGTTCGATATCTCATTCGATATCTCAGAGATTCGATATGTCTACTACTCTATTCGAGAACTCAAGAAGTCAACAAGTCAAGATGGTATTCGAGTTCTCAAAGAGTCAACAAGTCAAAGTTCCATTCGATATCTCAAGGACTCAGAGAGCTATTCGACATCTCGAGGATTCGATAAGTCAAATGTTCTATTCGACAACTCAAGGAATCCTGATGGAAAAGAGCTATTCGAGAAGTGGTTCGATATGTCAATACAACAGCGTTCGAGAACTCAGAGTTATCGATCAAGTCAATTCTAGTTCTCGAATCACTTACTTAGTCACTTCTCGAATACATTCTTGGAGACAAAATACTGAAGAAATTGTACAAGTCAGAAACCTACAACAAGCCAATGCACTTTATGGACCACAATCTGTAACGTGCTCTGGAAAGCCTACAAGGAAGCTTGGATAGATATAGAAGAGACAAGGAGCTAAAGAAGTGGATCTAAACAGGCTTTGCAAAGTCAAATCTGTAACCGTTTGGACACTTACTCAAAAAGGATAGACAGACTAGAAAGTAATTTGTTTAGCTACCTTATTTGCAGTAAGTAGGCTGTATCCATGTTCTATAAGGACACAACCTCACTTCATAACTTAGTAACTTTCGTGAGTCAAGTTTTTCATACACTGTAAGCTATATCTCTCTGAGAAAAACGAAGCTGAGAATACTATCATTTGTATTCACAGATTGTAGCAACCTTTATCTAATAATACATTAGATTAAAGTGATATTGTGTTGTGTGTTGTTCTTTATCCGCATCTACATCACTGCACACACAATACTTGTTTGCTACACAGACTCAAGGCACGAAAAGTTCAAGAATCCATTCACCCCCCCTCTGTATTCTTTCTTTGTGTTCAATACTCAACATTTCTGTTTAATGATATTTTCGTAACAAACTTGGTTCCACCCTTATTTCATCAGAGATTCATACTCCCCTAAAATTCATATTATTTTCTAAAATAATTGTTTGAAATTTTGTTATAATTATAATTCTTTTACTATAATATTACTGAATTGTACAAATAACGTATCTATTAGAACCAGAACCATGTATGTTATGCTTTCTTGATTGTTTAAAATATAATCTTAAATAAATAATAAATAAATCTATATCTATAACATGTATTAATAACAAAACCCCTTTTTAATGTACTATTTTATACCAAATTTGGTTCGTACCATATTTTGGTTTCATCCCAAGACTCCTATTTTTTATAAAATAAATAAATAAATTCTATTACAATTATAAATTTTTTATTACAACTTAATAAAAGAAAAAGACTACGAATACATATGTTAATCTACGGTGACATGCTTATCTATAAAAACGAAATACATTTTTAATGGTACTTTGGTACCAAAAATTGGTTCCACCCCTAAGATTCCTATTTCTCCAAGGATTCTATATTATTTTTTATTAAAATAATAAATTGTTAATACTATTATAATTGTAATTTTTATTATAACTCTATTCAATTCACAAATAACGTATTTATCATAATCATGTACATTTTAACGTATATATCGAAATCATTTAGTTTTTTTTCTCGATTTTCTTAAATAAACTTAAATAAATAATATATAAAATGGCCATTATTAATAAGAAAATTCTTTGTAAATAACGTAATTTTTTATAATAAATTAATGATCAATTTAATCAAATTTTCTCGGGCCCTTATCATCTAATATCTTATTAGTAAGTGAAATCACGTTTTAATGATACTTCTAGATCTGTGTCTCCTAGAATTATTGGAATTCTGATGTAATTACAATTTTTTTTGTAAACTACTGAGTTGCATAAATATCGTAGTTTTTTTTTTGTACTTTTATCATTTTTATATTATTTTTTAATGATAAATAAAATATTTTCTTTATAAAAATTTAATAAAAAATGATCAAATTTAATAAATTATCTCGACCCGTGCTTCGCACGGGTTATCATCTAGTATAAATTAATTTTTAAAATTTAAAAATATTCAAATTTGAAGTTGAATTTTACAAAATTCGAACTTAACCAAATCGGTTGACATCCTTACATTTAACAAAAGCGGAAGGCGTAAAAAGTGTAGCGGGAACAGAGAGCGTAAACGGTACATAGACTCGTATTACGCCATTAGCTGGTCAGCTGGTCTCTGGTCTTAAACCGATGTATAGCGTGTAATTGTACGAATACAGGCACTGATTTACTATTAACTAATCGTTGAAAGAGACAATTGTTTTGTGGATGATAAATTAATAATGTCAATTAAACATTTAAACATTAAAAATCGGGGGACCCACAAGTTGGATAAAGAGAAAACTTGAATAGTTAACATTATTGGTTAAAAACAGGGGATTAGAAGGAAAGCGGTTTGTTGGTCTAATTTTCGAGTTGCACAGTTTTGTCCCTAACAATTCATTTGCACTAAACATAATTTTTATTTTAATCTTACTTTAAATAATCAACCAAAATAATACTCTACTAATATTTTGATACCACTTGAACAACAATACTATCAAGAATCAAGATGCAAAAATGTATGTATCCATTCCTGTGTAGATTTTTGTGTATAAAAGGTGGGCATGCCTCTGCTCTTTTCATCACAAACCTTCTCACTTCATTTCTCTTATTTTTCATATATTCTCTGTTTTTTTACACTTCTCTCTGTGCCTCGTTTATTTCTATTTTCTTGGTTGATAACTAAAAGGTACTCTTTATTTTAGGTTCTTGATCTCAACACCCATAATGTGTTTGTAGTTTCAAATGTTCTTGCTCTGCTTACTGATTTTTGTTTTTAAAAAAAAGAAAAAAAAAACTCAAGAAGTCTATTGGAGTGTAAATGTGACTTATTTCTCTCCTTTCTACTTTCTTTTTCATTCCTTTCTGCAAGAAAAGCTTGGAATATTAGTAAAGTTGTTAATCTTCTTCTGTTCCTCTAAGAAAGTAGATAATCTTTTTCTAATTTATTATGATTTTTTTAGTTTTATTTTGATCTTTTAATGTAAAGTTGAAAACTTGAAGATCTGGGTCATTACAAAGTAATGTCAAGAATGGAGGATTACCTACCATAATGCTTAAGGAAGTTAATGTGGGTAAATATATAAGCACACATAGTTTCCTCTGACCTGCCATTGTTTGATGTATGAAATTTCTCTTTTACCTCATAGGGTTCAAAGGTACAAGATGTTGACCAAAACACAAAGTGGTCATATTATGGTCAAACATATTTCTTGACAAATCTATCATATTCTAGAATCTTGTTTGTCTTGGATTTTAGTTTTAGATTTCTTGCAGAACATTGCAAGAAGATTGTGTTTAAGTTGTGTCAGTAGTCCACGTTTCCATTGCGTGCTTTGTGTGACAGGGAGACTTTTGGTATTTTATTTATTAAATTAATTGTTTGTGTTTTGTTTCTTTTTTTGAATAAATATGTATGAGATCTTACGTAGGCGTTTGATTTTGAAATCTTAAACAGTTCTGGAACAAATCAAATCAAATTTAGGTGAAGATGTTTGACTTTGTAGCCATTTCTGTTTATCCAACCTAAGAAGTTGTACTAGTTGGTGGTAGTATATATAATGATGTGTCTCATGTATCTTAGTTCTCATATGTTCTAATTGTTGTTGGTTGCTATTTGTAGTTGAAATTTGTTGGAGAGTTTTGTATCAGAAGTAATTTGGAAAGTTTTAAGCATAATGGCTGAACCTGTCCTGACCCGAGTTCACAGTCTCCGGGAACGTTTGGATTCAACTTTGGCAAATCATCGTAGCGAAATCTTGATGATTCTTTCAAGGTATTAATCCTCTTACATTAGCTTGTGTAAATAGGTTTGTTATATAGGTCGGTGTAAAAGTTTGTTTAGAAATAATGCCAGATAATACCACAATCCCAACATGTAAAAGGGTTTGTTATATTTGTGTATATTTAAGATTGTTTAGAACTGATGCACATAATATCACAATCTCAAAGTCGTATGACACAAAATGAGACAATTTGATCATAGCTTCGTAGGAAATGTGCACATTGAAATGTGCGTTATGCGTATAATATAAGAAAAAAGTTTACAAAAGATATCATCTCAGTCAGATATGATGGTGTGTATCACCTAAAGAAGATGAATGATGATTGTTAGAAACCATTTCACCCAAAACCTTAAGGTTTTGGGTGAAATGGTTTCTAACATGCCCATATTTGGAGCAATACCTTAGTGCCAAATTAAATTGAGAATATTGGGGGTGGTGGGGTTCGAACTTGAGACCTCCACAAACACCAGAGCTCTGATACCATGTTAGAAACCATTTCACCCAAAACCTTAAGGTGTTGGGGAAGGCCCTTTCAAGGATCTTATACTCATATATATTTAACAATGATCCTACGCAGTAAAAGTCCGGTGGTTGAAATATTGCTATTTTGGACAATTTTTTCTGAAACTGTGGTGGAAGTGACCAAGCACCTATTTATATTCAGTTTTGAGTCTTTTGACTTGTAAATACTTGATTTATATATACGGTACTTTATTGAATTCTAGAATTGAAAGTCATGGAAAAGGAATCATGAAACCTCACCAGCTTCTAGCTGAATTCGAAGCAATTAGCAAACAAGACAAGTCCAAACTGGAGGATGGTGCCTTTGCAGAAGTTCTTAAGTCTACACAGGTTAGTATACAAATCAGTTAATCTTGTGAAACTTGGTTTATTAACTATTGATACACACAAAGAAAGAGATATGTATATATGTAAATATGCATCTTAATCGATATTGACCTCTGTCTATAGGAAGCCATAGTCTCTCCTCCTTGGGTAGCACTTGCTATCCGGCTCAGGCCTGGTGTGTGGGAATATGTAAGAGTCAATGTGCATCAGCTTGTTGTCGAGGAACTGAGCGTGCCCGAATATCTTCAATTTAAAGAGGAGCTTGTCAATGGATCGTACGAACATTTTCCTACTTACTGTTAACTTTTGTCTATATTGTTTTCTAATTTGTATCGAGTCGACTATCTGATGTATTTAATAATCTGATATATTTCAGAAGCGACGAGAACTTTGTCCTTGAGCTGGATTTTGAACCATTCACAGCTTCTTTCCCTCGCCCAACGCTAACCAAGTCCATTGGGAATGGAGTTGAGTTCCTCAACAGGCATCTTTCTGCAAAAATGTTTCATGACAAGGACAGCATGCACCCACTTCTAGATTTCCTCCGGCTCCACCACTTTAATGGGAAGGTACTTCAAATTTATTACTTGAAGTGCTATCTTTTACCCTCGAGGTGGATTTTTATCACATTGCAGTGTTATTACAGAGCATTAATGCGCAGGACCAACATATGTTCTGTTCTCAATAAAATCAGCATCTAACACAACACAGATTTTTCTTCACAGAACATAGTGTAATGGATATAAATTTAAAAATATTAAGAAATCCATGTGAATTTCAAAAAGGCTGTTTAATGGTAATTTGCTTGTTTTCACTGCCAGACATTGATGCTGAACAACAGAGTTCAAAATGTGAATGGTCTCCAGTCTATGCTGAGGAAAGCAGGGGAATATCTCTCGACACTCCCACCAGACACACCGTACTCTGAATTTGAGCACAAGTTTCAAGAGATTGGTTTCGAAAGGGGGTGGGGTGATACTGCTGATCGTGTTTCCGAAATGTTTCACATGCTTTTGGACCTTCTTGAGGCCCCTGATGCAAGCACTCTTGAGACATTTTTGGGGAAGATCCCAATGGTATTCAATGTAGTTATTCTCTCGCCTCATGGTTACTTTGCTCAGGAGAATGTTTTGGGATATCCTGACACTGGTGGCCAGGTATGTTGCTACAAAAGGAATCAGATGATAAATATATCTCTTTTACTGCAATGTCTGCCCATTGTCCTGATTTGCTATGCTTTCCATATATTAGGTTGTCTACATTTTGGATCAAGTTCCTGCATTGGAGCGAGAGATGATTAAGCGTATAAAAGAGCAAGGACTGGATATTATACCTCGCATTCTAATTGTTAGTTGCATGAATTTGTTGATCTTTTGTCTTACCCAGTTGTAACTTCCTTTGTTTAATGGGATGCATTTCATTAATACAAATAATTGCAACTGTACTCAGGTGACACGTCTTCTGCCGGATGCAGTAGGTACAACTTGCAATCAGCGCCTTGAGAAAGTTTATGGAGCTGAACATTCACACATTCTTCGAGTACCCTTCAGAACTGAAGAGGGAATTTTGCGCAAATGGATCTCCCGCTTCGAAGTTTGGCCCTATATTGAGACATTTACAGAGGTTACATTCACAATCTTTCATTTTCTCATTATTTGGTCAGTTTTGCTTTAAAATAAAGTAATCTAAGCATTTTGATCTGTACACCTTTCAGGATGTTGCAAAAGAAATTGCAGTGGAGTTGCAGGCCAAGCCAGATTTGGTTATTGGCAATTATAGTGAGGGTAATCTTGTTGCATCGTTGCTAGCACACAAATTAGGTGTTACCCAGGTAAGAGCCCAGATTCATAAATCAGATATATTCAATATATTTAGCTCAGAACTTGTTTTATAACTGTGTCACTTGTTGCAGTGTACCATCGCTCATGCTTTAGAGAAAACAAAATATCCTGATTCGGACATCTATTGGAAGAAATTTGATAAGAAGTATCACTTCTCCAGTCAGTTTACAGCTGATCTTATTGCGATGAATCATACTGATTTTATCATCACCAGTACATTCCAGGAGATAGCTGGAAGGTAGTACATAAATCCTTACTTTTTTTGCTTTTACTAAATATATCTATTTACAGGATGCATCTTTAACTATAAGTTCTGTTTTTTGTTTTTAATTTATTGTAGCAAGGATACCGTTGGACAGTATGAGAGTCATACTGCCTTTACGATGCCTGGACTGTACCGCGTTGTCCATGGGATAGATGTATTCGACCCAAAGTTTAATATTGTCTCACCAGGTGCAGACACATCCGTCTATTTCTCGTACACGGAGAAGGAAAAGAGGCTTACAGCACTCCACCCTGAGATAGAGGACCTTCTTTATAGTTCGGTTGAGAATGAAGAACATCTGTAATTTTCTTCTCTCTCACTAGAGGTGTAGAGCACAACTTTTAGCCTAAATTAAAAAGTATCTAACTGGAAATACATTTTTTAATCAATGGCAGGTGTGTAATAAAGGATAGAAATAAGCCTATACTGTTCACCATGGCAAGGTTGGATAATGTAAAGAACTTAACAGGATTTGTTGAGTGGTATGCTAAAAATCCCAAGCTACGTGAGTTGGTCAACCTTGTAGTCGTTGGAGGAGACCGAAGGAAGGAATCAAAGGATTTGGAAGAACAAGCACAGATGAAGAAAATGTATGAGCTTATTGACACCTACAAGTTAAATGGTCAATTCAGATGGATCTCTTCTCAGATGAATCGTGTGAGGAATGGTGAACTTTATCGTTATATAGCCGACACAAGGGGTGCTTTCGTGCAACCTGCATTCTATGAGGCTTTTGGTTTGACTGTTGTTGAGGCCATGACCTGCGGTTTGCCAACATTTGCAACTCTTTACGGTGGTCCAGCTGAGATCATTGTTCATGGAAAATCTGGTTTCCACATTGATCCTTATCATGGTGACCAAGTGGCTGAGCTCCTCGTTAATTTCTTTGAGAAGTGCAAGACTGAACCTTCTCACTGGGAGGCTATTTCCGCTGGTGGCCTAAAACGTATCCAGGAGAAGTAAGCCCAGAGTCATTCCTATGTTTCTACTTACAAGCCAATGACCTTGTATCACTAACAATCTTATTTGTTTTTTTAGGTACACTTGGCAAATCTACTCTGAAAGGCTATTGACATTGGCTGGGGTATACGGATTCTGGAAACATGTCTCCAAGCTTGATCGCCTTGAGATCCGTCGTTATCTTGAAATGTTTTATGCTCTTAAGTATCGCCAGTTGGTGAGTTTCATTCCTTGTTCAGTAATCCTTTACATGTTGCATTCTCTTTTGCTATGTGCATAGTAGCAACACTTAATTTTGCTCCAAAGTATCGTACAATCATTTATGCTTTTAAGTATTAGGATGTTGTTATACTGTTCTATATTATTGGAAACATTTTCGATCTGTGGCTGCTTTAATTTTCAGGCCGAATCAGTTCCACTCGCAGTTGATGAGTAAAAGCCAACAAGAATTATCAAGCTGTTCAGGCAGAGTTTCGCAAGGTTTTTTTTATGAAACAGAAACAAAAGTGAGATTCTGATGAAGAGGATTCTTTTTTTTTTTTCTTGTGTCTTTTTCCCCTTGTGTTTTGATTGAGCGTTTGCCAACCCCTGTTAGTTACACTTTTGTTTTTGTTGACGTTGTTAATGCTGGGGTTCTGGTTCCTTTATCATGTGTTGCTGGAAGATTGGAGTTCAAATTTCTGTATTTTCAGAATTAAATAAATATCAAAATTTCAGTATTTTCTACCTCATGTGTTTGGTTTTGATTTGTTTATGAAATTAATTCTCAGATCTGTAATTTTGTAATAACTTTGGATCATAGAAATGAAATATAAATAGCAATAAAAATAAGAGAAAAATGGGCCTGAGGATGTCCTCAGGTAGTTCTCCTGAGCTTATAAGACAAATAACCTATAGAATAAGTGGTCCCGCAGGGGTATTTTTGTAATATCAATTTTTTTATCAGTAGATTTACCTAAATACCCTTTAAAATTGTATTGGAAATCTTTTAACCTCAGGGTTCTGGGTTCTGTCTGAGGTCATCCTCAGGCACATGAATCCCATAAAAATAAATAGCATTTTTCATAAAATTATTATTTTATTAATTTAAATTTAAGTATAATCTTAGACATTAAATTTTCAAATTTATTAAAAATGTGAAAAGATAAGGAATAATATGATGATCTTTGAATCTACCGATGTATGTATGTACACTCTCCCGAGTGTACATGCAAGCACTTTTTACCTATCTTCTATGTGTTTACAGGAGTGTCCCGGTTTCTTTTTAAAAAATATCTATTTGAGTTTATCTATATTAATTAATTATCACCAATCAATTCAAACACATATTTATTTCTGGAAATACTAAGTATATAATTTCTTCATCTTAGAGTGGCCAGAAAACAAAATTTAATGAAAACTTGTGTTTAAATTTAATGAACATAGATAGGACTCTATAATGGTAATAATATTAAGAAAAAATTGAATAAATACGGTGATAATATAAAGAAAAAAGTGATAAATATGGTGATTTTGAATTGAATAATACTACTTCTTCCCATTTGACGTGTCCAAAAATTTGGTGTGGAATGTGATTCTTGTTGGAACCAAATTGTAGGTTGAAAGGTTGGACCTGTATTTCTTCACTCTTGTAATGCCCAGAAATCTAGAATCCATTTTGCCCAGAAATCACTTTAAATCTAGCTCAGTATTCTGTAAATTTAATTTTGAATTTATAATTATATTAGAATACATTATTATATCAAAATAAAGCCCAAAGCAATAAAATTTAAACAAAATGGTAACCAATCATACAATATTTTGAACACCAAGTAAAAAATTATCTCTAAGCTCACAAAATTCGGAAAAGTGAAAGAGTAGTGCTACAGACCCCAAATTGGGTACCAAAATTTGACACCAAATGATGTGGCATTAATTAATTGGCATTTTGGATTATTTTAATTGGATGGCCCTGGCGGGCCCATCATAATTATAACCAATAATTACTTGACATGTCATTTGGGAAAGAAATTTGGGGTACCAATTTGGGGTACCTAGCATTTTCCTTAAAAAAAAATGCATGCTTAAAAGGCCATCCAATGCAAACCATCCAGCCAAACTAGCATCCAATACTAGCAATGATCCATCACTTCATATATAAAGGCTTGTCATTCCTCTGCTCTTCTCATCAAAAACACCATTTCATTGAAAACGAAAGGAAGGTAAGCATTTCTTTGCAACTTACAACTTTAGTTTCTTGATGCCAACTCACTTGGCTTCCACTTCAACTAGTTATCACCAATTTATAAGCATTTTTACAACTCATTGTGCCATACATTTTTATATATAGGACCATAGTCTATAGGAGATCACATATCATTTTAGTGACTTTGCATGCAATTTCTCCCTTTATAGTTTCTCTTTATAACTTTATGTACTGACACTGTATGTTTGGCATTTTTTTTTTCTCTTGTTGATAATTGTTCAATACTTCAGTTTAAGAAATCCTCATGGCCCAACCTGCTCTGGCTCGAGTTCACAGCCTCCGAGAACGTTTGGTTTCAATTTTGTCTGATCATCGCAAAGAAATCTTTTTGTTCCTGTCAAGGTACTATTAATAATCTTAAGTTATTATTCGCGACTATGGACTGTAATTTATTTGTGTGTGTCTGTGTTTGCGGTTCCTCAGTGTTTATTCATTTCTAATAATTTTATTTGGACTAAGTGGTACATGATTGCATTATAGAATCGAAAGTCATGGAAACGGAATCTTGAAACCTCACCAGCTTTTATCAGAATTTGAAGCAATCAGCAAAATCGACAAGCTCAAACTTGAAGATGCTGCCTTTCTAGAAGTTCTCAAATCCACACAGGTGACTATATTCGGGTTACTTAATCTTTGAGTTAATTTACACAAATCTTATGTACATATTAGTTAATGAAATTGACTTATTTTTGTCTATAGGAAGCCATAGTTTCTTCTCCTTGGGTAGCACTTGCTATCCGGCTCAGGCCTGGTGTGTGGGAATATGTTAGACTTAATGTCCATCAGCTTGTTGTTGAGGAACTGACTGTGCCTGATTATCTTAACATCAAGGAGGAACTTGTCAATGCGTCGTATGTTTGATTCTTTATTTACTAATCGTTATTGTTTATGTTATTTCTAAATTTGTATCAAGTTAATGGGATGAAGATGCCATACAGTGATACTTTTGATATGTTCAGGAGCAACGGCAACTTTGTCCTGGAGCTAGATTTTGCTCCCTTCACTGCTTCTATTCCTCGCCTAACGCTTACCAAGTCAATTGGAAATGGTGTTGAGTTCCTCAACAGGCATCTGTCTGCAAAAATGTTCCAAGACAAGGACAGCATGCACCCACTTCTTGATTTTCTTAGACTCCACCACCACAACGGCAGGGTACTTATTACACAACAGAACACGGATATTTTATGATTGAAAACACAGTGTTTCTGAAAATATATAAGTTTGTGATTTCCTGCAGACGTTGATGCTAAACAACAGAGTTCAAACGGTAAATGGTCTCCAAGCTGTGCTGAGGATAGCTGGGGAATATCTCTCTAAACTCCCATCAAATACACCATACTGTGAATTTGAGCACAAGTTCCAAAAGATTGGTTTCGAGCGGGGGTGGGGTGATACTGCTGAGCATGTTTCTGAAATGTTTTATATGCTTCTGGATCTTCTTGAGTCCCCTGATGCATGCACCCTTGAGACATTTTTAGGGAAGATTCCAATGGTCTTCAATGTTGTTATTCTCTCCCCTCATGGTTACTTTGCTCAAGAGAATGTCTTGGGATACCCTGACACTGGTGGCCAGGTGAGTAATTACAGAGAGATCAAACATATATTTCTATTGATGTGGATGTTTATTTTCTAATTTGATCTGCTTCTCCTCCAGGTTGTCTATATTTTGGATCAAGTTCCTGCAATGGAACGTGAGATGACCAAGCGTATTAAGGAGCAAGGACTTGATATCATGCCTCGCATATTAATTGTTAGTGTGCATGATTTTGCTGATTCCTTACTTGTATCCAGTCACATCTTTTATGGCTCATCCATTTTATTTTTTCTCCAAGCTTTCTTCCTTAATAATAGATTTTGCGTTTTGCTCAGGTGACACGCCTTCTTCCAGATGCAGTAGGTACCACTTGCAATTTGCGCCTTGAGAAAGTGTTTGGAGCTGATCACTCGCATATACTTCGAGTACCCTTCAGAACCGAGAAGGGCATCTTACGCAAATGGATCTCACGCTTTGAAGTTTGGCCCTACATGGAGACTTTCACAGAGGTGACACGCAATAGTCCTTCGTTTTCCCATGATTCATCAAGTTTTGCATCAACATCTAGTTATTTAAAATTTTAAACTTGTACAATTTCCAGGATGTTGCGAAAGAAATTGCATTAGAGTTGCAGGCCAAGCCAGATTTGATTATTGGCAACTACAGTGAGGGAAATCTTGTTGCGTCATTGCTAGCAAACAAATTAGGTGTTACCCAGGTATGAGTCCGGAGTAATGTGTTTGGACCGAAACCACATGTTTGCTTGACTCTTGTCTTATGTATGTTAGTTTTATTTCATGCAGTGTACTATTGCTCATGCTTTAGAGAAAACAAAATACCCTGATTCTGACATTCATTGGGAAAAATTCGATAAAAAGTATCACTTCTCTAGTCAGTTTACAGCTGATCTTATTGCGATGAATCATACTGATTTTATCATCACCAGTACATTCCAGGAGATAGCTGGAAGGTAGTAAACGATTTCCGTACTTAAGATATATATAATTTATTTATAAAATGCAGCTTTAACTGTATGTGGTTCTGAGATACTAAATTTTGTGGCTTGTTTTCTGTCTTTGTAGTAAGGATACCGTTGGACAGTATGAGAGTCATACTGCCTTTACCATGCCTGGATTGTACCGGGTTGTCCATGGGATAGATGTATTCGATCCAAAGTTCAATATTGTCTCACCAGGTGCAGACACGTCTGTCTATTACCCTTACACGGATAAGGAAAGGAGGCTGACAGCACTTCACCCTGAAATTGAGGACCTTCTTTTTAGTTCACTTGAAAATAAAGAGCATATGTAACTTTCTTATTACTCATCAAGATAGTTAACCTACACTGGATGGAATCTGATGTGAAACACATTTTTTTTTGTAAAATGCAGTTGTGCCTTAAAAAGGACAGGTATAAGCCTATACTGTTCACTATGGCAAGGTTGGATAACGTGAAGAACTTGACAGGAATTGTTGAGTGGTATGCTAAGAATCCCAAGCTACGTGAATTGGTTAACCTAGTAGTTGTTGGTGGAGACCGTGGGAAGGAATCAAAGGATTTGGAAGAACAAGCGCAGATGAAGAAAATGTATGGACTTATTGACACCTACAAGTTGAATGGCCAATTCAGATGGATATCTGCTCAGAAGAACCGCGTGAGGAATGGTGAACTTTATCGTTGCATAGCTGATACCAAGGGTGCTTTTGTGCAACCTGCATTCTATGAGGCTTTTGGGTTGACTGTTATAGAAGCAATGACTTGCGGTTTGCCAACGTTTGCAACCATCCATGGTGGCCCAGCTGAGATCATAGTTCATGGGCACTCTGGTTTCCATATTGATCCTTATCATGGCGAGCAAGCGGCTGAGCTCCTTGTTAATTTCTTCGAGAGGTGCAAGATTGATCCTTCTCACTGGGAGACTATTTCAGCTGGAGGCCTGAAACGCATCCAGGAGAAGTAAGCACACAAGTCTTTGAATATTAAATTAAGTTACTTCTGTAATCTTGTTAGCCTCGTGATGAGATGAACACGATTTGTGTTAATTCTGTAGATACACTTGGCAAATCTACTCCAAGAGGCTCTTGACCTTGGGCGGGGTTTATGGATTCTGGAAGCATGTCTCCAAACTTGATCGCATTGAGATACGTCGCTATCTTGAAATGTTTTGTGCTCTTAAGTACCGCAGCTTGGTGAGTTTCCTTATCCAATTTCTTTCAAGTCCACTCACATAATCTGTACAGATTTTGATGTGGCTATTTGTTCCTAGTATATTATTTTCTTACATTCATATGCAGAATATGTTGCTAAGATAGGAATCACAATTTTATTTTTTCAAATGTGGGATTAGTTTTAATAGCTTGAATATATTGTTCGAAGCACATTTATAATGAAGCACTTTCCATCTTTGGCTGCTTTGTCTTTCAGGCTGAATCTGTTCCACTTGCTGTTGATTAATTGAAGACAACATAAATCATTGTGGCGGTCATGTAGAGTTCCTAAAGGTTTTCAATGCTAATAAAAATGATTTATAAAAAGCATATGATGTTCCGCTGAGAGCAGTATTCTGGATATGTCGTATCCCCGATTTTTTTCTTCCTTGTTGTCAATGCTTTGGTTGTGTTTTTGACCAACCCTATTAGCTTATGGCAAAGATGTAGTTGCAATGTTCTGAGTGTTCATCTGAAAATAAAGATTAATCTTAATTATATGTTGCGATTTGTATTTGCTTTTCACTTCTTGCAAAGCAATATATGCACTGTTTGAAATTCTATGAAGCTCATTATATTTAAGCCTAAAACTTGCAAGGCTCATATATATTATGCTTGTAGTATATTGTATTAGTCAAAGCTATGTAATTACAGGAAGTATTAAATGAATGATTGTCTGATACATAATGTTATGGAGATGCATTGAAATGTTAGAAATAAGACCTTAGCTAAGCTAAGGAATGAACAACAGAAGGAACAATAAACTGTTCTGTGTTATACTACAATACATATGGCAGCCTTATTTATAGGCTTAAGGAATCGACCACATACATCACTGCTTACATAAGCTGGCCTACCAAAAAAGACTTAAAGACCAGCCACTATTCTTGAACAGCCACCAACCTACATTGTTGATATTTGACTCTTAGCACACAATATTTGACACGCCCCCTCACTCGAAATCCCATCTTCGGATGAAAGACCTTTCTTGGGATTGAAGAGTGGACACTAGTAGCCCTTGAGCTTAATATGAGCGTCCAACTATACCTATTTTTAGGATTGACCGATCTTGAGTTTATTGAGTCTTTTGGGATACCGGGACTCAAACTTGCGACCACACGGTATATTTTAAGCCATGTCAAAAACATAAAAAGTGCTGCTTTTCAGCACAACGGTGGATGACCACCAATCAGTCCTTGAACTGATTATTTTGAAGGAACTGAGACTCGACTTTGTGATCACTCAGTATTAACAAGATATAGCAGTGAACTGTGTGTATGTATGTATACATACTACTACTTCTACTGCTTTGTCGTTGTGGCAGTGAACTGTGTGTACATCTGTATATACACTACTTATGTTGCTTGCTTTTCCATTTGTGGCAGTGAACTGTGTGTACATCTTTATATACACTTAGGGCTGTAAATGAGTCGATACGCTCACGAACAGTTCGGTGTTCGGTTTGATTCGAGTTTGGTTCGATTTGTAAACGAGTCGAACATGAACACGATTTTGGGGTTCGTCTCGTAAATGAGTTGAACCCGAACACGACATAGTTCGGCTCGAAAGTTCGCGAACAAGTTCGATTATATAGTTCATGAGCAAGTTCGTTAATATAGTTCGTGAACCTTGTTCGTAAATATGGTTCATTAATAAGTTTGTTCACAAACTTTATATATATATGTTCTTGAACATATTTCATTAACATTTAACGGGAGTTTTTGAATTCACGATAACTTGTAAATAATTGTATAAGTAAGTGTAACGAAATAATATGTTAGTTTATTTTGTCTATTCGTTATATTTTCTTTGTTTAAATTTATAATTTTTTTTATTAATAATAATTAAATTATACATATGTTACATTATAAATTATAACATTAGTTCATTATGTATTAACTAAATTTGATCCAAATTTGATTCGTTGATAAGTCTAAATTTGAAGCATTTCTCAAGTTTTCAATGTTTCATCCCCAATTTTAATTTTATTTCAATTGCATTAAAATTTTTCTAGAAAAAACAGGTTGAGGTGTTCATGAACACGAAATCATGAACACTATTCATGAGATATTCGTGAATAGTAGCTCGTTAGACATGTTCGTGAACTGTTCGCGAACATGTTCGTGAATAGAAAATTTCTTAACGAGTCGATACATAAACAAAAATATTGGCTCGATTAAAGTTCGAGCTCGAGTTCAATGTATTTATAACGAGCTGATACACGAACAGTTAAGAGTTTGGCTCGGTTCGACTCATTTACAGCTCTATATACACTACTTCTGCTGCTTCGTCGGAATAACGCCCCTGAACTATTTAATTTGCAGCATCGTAAAAAATTGGAGAGATACCGTAATATCAATAACCACTTGAATACTACACAATTAATTCTATAACCGGGGCAAACTCTTAAATCAAAGTGATACATCTTCAAAAAAATCCCGATTTTTATTTTTAATATTAACACTACTTTCCCTTAAGAAAATAAATGAAAATAATTTTTTTTATCGGATTTATAATCATAAAATCATTGTTTTTAAGGTTCTGACCTTCCTTTTTTTTAATCCCTTTTCTTTCTTCTTCTGTCTTTCTTTGTTTTTTTTTCTTGTTTTTTTATTGCTACCAACCTCATGGTCGACAACATTTTTTTTCTTTAGCATCTTCCCCTCCTTTTTTTTAGAGGATGCTTTTGCTTTGTCTATTTTTTTTTTCTCTAGCATCTTCCTTTTTTTTTAGCATCTATAACCAGATGGTAATCAATCAAAACTCCACAAACACAACACCCCCGTGTGAGTGACTCAGTGACCGAGTTATAAATCAATCACTCAATCTTTTTTCTACTGTCACTTTACTTATCTCTCCCTTCGTTGTTTATCTCTCCCAAATCTCTCCAATCCCTCTTGTTTTCTTAACCAAAAAACCCCAGCAAGCGGAACACAAACAGATATATATATACGTGTATATATATGATTTATATCAATTATATGTGATGGAGAAGGTATTACCACGAAAAGACTTGACTAGAAGAGACGAGCAACTCTCCCTGAAGAACCGTCGCCGGAAACTGACTGAAAGGGGGCCCATGCACCGGCGCGTGGCGCGTGGACGGCTTCTGCCGCGTGTGGGGCGGCGCGTGAAGGCGCGTGTGGCTTTGTTTTTCAGATCGGAAAAATTCTGGGAGCTCCTCTGGTAGTGCACTATATTGTGGTATGTTTATATCTTGGTTTTGAACACTTTGATTTCCCGATTTCTTGATTGAACCACTATTTTTGGTTGGAAGCTTGTTCTTCTTGAAGAACACAAGCTTTTGCAGAGATTAAACTGTTCTGTGTTATACTACAATACATATGGCAGCCTTATTTATAGGCTTAAGGAATCGACCACATACATCACTACTTACATAAGCTAGCCTACCAAAAAAGACTTAAAGACCAGCCACTATTCTTGAATAGCCACCAACCTACATTGTTGATATTTGATACTTAGCACACAATATTTGACATGAAAGAGGAGCAGAAACAAAAATAAAGAAGATCTTCTTAGAAATAGTTCAGATTGAAAAGAAAACTTAAGTACAGGCTAAGTAGTTCATTAGTCATTACTAAGCATGACATTGCAAACCTAGATATGAACACAAGTCTACGTAATCAAATGATGCACATATGATTCTAGGTTACTACATAAAAAGTTACTATACATAAGCCTTATTCCCCCTTCAAATAAAAATGAAGTCGGATAGTAGTAGTATAGTAACATTTTTGATACCAGCCAAATTCTAAGCAAACCAAAAAAGCTACTACAGTTGAACAAATTGTAGGCCTTTGACTTGACAGAATTTAGACTAAAAACCAAGCTTCATCTTAATTCAATTTCAGTGAAACTAAATAAATAAATAAATTTAATTAGAATATTACCGAAACTAAATTATCATAATTAAATTGAACCAAAATATTAACAAGAGTATCAACAATTGATATTCGTTAATAAATAAAATTCAAATAATTATACTACCCATTTTAATTTAGTGAAATTTCTAAAAATAATTTTAAAGAATTCACTAAAATTAAAATCTCACAATTAAATTTTGTTCAAAAAATCAACAAAATAAATTTGTTCACTAGAATTATTTTAATAAACCAATGTAGTGATATAAATTCTGTTGAATGAACTTTTTTATTTCTCTTCGTCTAAAATCTATAATAATCTCAAATCCTCTAGAACTAAAAATATTATTTTTAACTATTCTCAAACTTTTTCTTTCTTTTATAAGTGCATTAAATTTACCGTTTGATTTAATTTTATAAAATGGTCAAATTATTTTCTGATCATATATTATAGACAAATAAAAGAAATAATTACATATTGACTAGAACTATTAATTTTTATGTAATTTTTTTTGTAATTAATGAGTAAACTAACATTTTAATCATAGTTTAAGACAAAATATAATTGTTTTTATTCATTTTTGAAAAATACATATTTATTAATATGAAAAGTAAACTTTAATAGTGAAAAAATTGAACAATTAGTTAAATACAAGCATATAGAATAAAAGCAAAAAATGATATTGTTATATTGTTAAGGGTGATGGCCCAAAATAATCACCTGGGAAATTGGATGGCCCTTTTTACTGACGGGACACGGTATATCGTGTACCGTGATAGGGGGTGTGTTGCGGAGCTGCGTGTTCCGTAACAGGGCATGATACGGAGCTCCGTGTTCCGTAACAGGGCATGATACGGTGGACGGTATTCCGTGACAGTGCTGCGCACCCATCTAACACGGTGCACAGTCCACCGTATCATGCTAACACGGAGGATGCAGCTCCGTATCATGCATAATACGGTACACGGTGTTCCGCAACACCCTAACACGGAGGACGATTCTCCGTATCCCGTCGGTATTTCGGGCCATTTTTTTCAAAATCAGTATTTTGGGCAAAAACTTGTGAAAAATAGGCATTTTGGTCATTTTCTCTATTGTTAATATAAAAGAGAGGGGCCGATCCAGAATTATAAGTCGTAGTTGCATAGTTGCTTATATATCCGATAGTCCAAGAATTTGTGAGATCTGTAGAAGCCCAAGAATTTGTGAGATATGTAGAACCGCGCTTTTAACAACAGCTCTCTTCGTCTTTCTACCTAACATTTTAGTTGAATCATTATGAACCCCCAACAGGTAAGATTTTGTATATATTACATTTCATTCATTGTGACAAGAAAAAATAACTCATTTATGTTATGTTATTTGTTAAATCCCAATTTCAATTATTTGAGAATATTCAATTTTATCTAATTAAGGATTCTTGGACGTAAAATAACATATTTAAGTTGTAACTTCTTCAAAGTGAGTTTATGTTTTGGAACCCAAAAATATAAAGATATGCAAATAAATTTAATTAAGTTACTTCTGAGACGCATCCAGGAGAAGTAAGCACACAAGTCTTTGAATATTAAATTATGTTACTTCTGTAATCTTGTTAGCCTCGTGATAAGATGAAAACGATTTCTGTTAATTTTGTAGATACACTTGGCAAATCTACTCCAAGAGGCTCTTGACCTTGGGCGGGGTTTATGGATTTTGGAAGCATGTCTCCAAACTTGATCGCATTGAGGTACGTCGCTATCTTGAAATGTTTTGTGCTCTTAAGTACCGCAGCTTGGTGAGTTTCCTTATCCAATTTCTTTCAAGTCCACTAACATAATCTGTACAGATTTTTGATGTGGCTATTAGTTCCTAATATATTATTTTCTTACATTCATATGCAGAATATGTTACTAAAATATAGGAATCACAATTTTATTTTTTCAAATGTAGGATTAGTTTTAATAGCTTGAATATATTGTTCGAAGCACATTTATAATGAAGCACTTTCCATCTTTGGCTGCTTTGTCCTTCAGGTTGAATCTGTTCCACTTGCTGTTGATTAATTGAAGACAACATAAATCATTGTGGCGGTCATGTAGAGTTCCTAAAGGTTTTCAATGCTAATAAAAATGATTTATAAAAAGGATATGATGTTCCGCTGAGAGCAGTATTCTGGATATGTCGTATCCCCAGTTTTTTTCTTCCTTGTTGTCAATGCTTTGGTCAAGTTTTTTACCAACCCTATTAGCTTATGGCAAAGATGTAGTTGCAATGTTCTGAGTGTTCATCTGAAAATAAAGATTAATCTTAATTATATGCTACGATTTGTATTTGCTTTTCACTTCTTGCAAAGCAATATATGCACTGTTTGAAATTCTATGAAGCTCATTATATTTAAGCCTAAAACTTGCAAGGCTCATATATATTATGCTTGTAGTATATTGTATTAGTCAAAGCTATGTAATTACAGGAAGTATTAAATGAATGATTGTTTGATACATAATGTTATGGAGATGCATTGAAAGAGGAGGAGAAACAAAAATAAAGAAGATCTTCTTAGAAATAGTTCAGATTGAAACAAAGGGGGTGTTTGGGGGAACTTTTTTCCAGAATAAGTCAACTTATTTTATGACAAAGTTAGAGATTCCTAACTTTTTTCTGCAAAAAGTCAATTTTTTTTTTTTTTGCAATTTATAGAATCTCAAACATACATTAAATATTTGTATTAAAAAAATTATCAAAATATGAAATTTTTACCCGAAAATAAGTCCATAAGAATTTATTTTAAGTTTTGCCAAACAGGCCAAAAGAAAACTTAAGTACAGGCTAAGTAGTTCATTAGTCATTACTAAGCATGACATTGCAAACCTAGATATGACCACAAGTCTACGTAATCAAATGATCCACATATGATTCTAGGTTACTAAAGAAAAAGTTACTATACATAAGCCTTATTCCCCTCTTCAAATAAAAATGAAGTCGGATAGTAGTAGTATAGTAACATTAACAGCTACTACAGTTGAACACATGGTAGACCTTTGACTTGACAGAATTTGGACTAGAAACCAAGCTTCATCTTAATTCAATTTCAGTGAAACTAAATAAATAAATATGAATCAGAATATCACCGAAACTAAATTATCATAATTAAATTGAACCAAAATATTAACAAGAGTATCAACAATTGATATTCGTTAATAAATAAAATTCAAATAATTATGCTACCCATTTTAATTCAGTGAAATTTCTAAAAAAAAATATTAAAGATGTAATAATCGTGAATTTTATTAGTATTTTAATATCGAGCTTCTTTACTTACCTAACTCGAGTACAATTATTTATAAATTTTTATGATCCCTATTATAGATACCTAGTACTATTATTATTATATTATTTTATTATTAAAATTTGAATTATTAGTGGACTTTATTTTAAGGTATTGAGTAGAGATTTTTCTAGCATTTGGGTCAAGAGCTAGCCCAAATTCTTGTAGTCCAATAAGAGCCCAACTAATAGCATCATATCTATATCTATTTAGAGACAAAAAAAAAACATCCAGAGAAGACATCTTCTCATTTTCTTTCCGTAAGAGACAGAACACCCACATACATATATATTTTCCACCATTAAAACAAACATTTCAAACTCCTATAGCTACTAATATATTGGGTTGATCTTACAGGTATTTTGATATTTGAGAAGAGGGTTTCAAGCTCTATAATTTGACATATATATCTTAGGGGTTTCAAGAATTTGGTTTTCAAAGCAAGCTTTAAAACTTTGATTTTCATTAGAGGGTACGAGCTTACACCCTTAAAAACTTTTTTAATCATATTTGTTCAAGTTTTGTGGTGTTATTTGTTTGGAATTATTGTTTTCATATAGGGTTTTGGTAATAAGTAATGGGAGGGGGTGGTGAGCGATCAGAGGGGGAGAAAAGGAGGGGGGGTTCGAGGGAGAGATTAAGAGAGGCTGAGAGATTGAGAGATTAAGAGAGGCTGAGAGATTAAGAGATGGAGAGAGAGAAAGAGGGAGATTGGCGGAGAGAGAGAGAGAGATAGATCGACGGGGAGAGATTGGGAGAGAAAAGAGAGATAGAGCGGGGAGAGATTGAGGGAGATTGTGAGAGGCAGATAGAGGACGAGAGATCGAGGGATGAGAGAGAGAGAGAAAGTGGTTGGCGGTGGTGGTTGCCGCCGGCGCCGTCGCGGCGTCCGGCCGGCGACCGCCAGCAGTGGTGGTGGGAAGGTGATGTTGGATGTACGTATGTATAAATTGTATTGTTTAGTAATAAAATGATTAAAAATAAAATAGAGGTTGTAATAATTGAAATTTTAAAATAGAGAAAAGAAATGGGTTAAAATCTTGGCCATTAAAACAAAAATTTGAATTCATTATTTTAGGGAATTGATTAATTAGAATAAAAGACAATTTTGATATATTAAAATGGGGAAAGAAAATGGAATTAGTGAGCTTAAATAAATTAAAGATTATTTTGGTAGATTTATATTTTACAAAAGGTAATTAAAATAGAATTGTTTTGATGATTTACCCTTTTGTTAAAAGATGAGAATAAGGGTTATGGATTTAAGTTAAATAAAAATGGATTCCTTGATTTTGAGAATAAATAGAGACTCATATTATTAGCTCTCTAAAATGGACTTAATTAAATAAAGAGCTTTTATGTATATTATAGAGACTTGATACGAGCCAATTAATTTAGATGTACGATTTAAATAATTATGTGTTAATGATTAATTAGGAATAATTAGAGACCTTTTAAATAAGAAAAGAAAATTTTCCCTTACGAGTAAATAGAATAAGATTTTCATGTATAACTTTATTTCGGTTAAGGCGATGCCATAAAACCCGATTTATAAAGATTAATAGAAAAAACGAATAGAGCCTCCATTTAAGTGTAATATTTTGTGAATGATGCGTTGGTGAGATTTTAAGATTACGAGTATATTTTATTACTTGATTATCAATGACGTGATTATCCATTTATTTTGACATTACGTGATTAATTTCTTACCCGAGTACTAAAATCATTTTGATAATTATTAAAGGAGATTTTTTCTGAGAATTGAGACTTTCGCTCGCGGGTAATGCTTTTTAATTATTCGGTACTTTTAGCGTCGAGACAGAGGCAAGTTCATTCCTACCCTAACTCTCGGAAACTTTGTATTTCTGTTCATATTATTTCAATTCTTGATTATTTTCGAGCTATCAATTATGAGATTTATTTGCTGCTCTTTATGATGCAATAATTCTTTAAGTATTATTTTCTCTCTAATATTACGATACTGTTAATTTAGTTTACTTGCGAATTACACTCCCTATAAGCGTAGAGGCAAATTCGTTGCTATCGGATCGATCTCATTAATTCGAGACGACTATTATTTGATTCAGTAAAACTAATCTCATTCATTCGAGATAGTTAGATTTATTCTTTTCAGTTGAATTTATTGTACAAATTCAACAATAATTTATTGATTATCTTTTAGTTGATTCATCTTTCGAATCAACCGATAGAAGTTATAAAATTTGGATCGTTAGAGTGTTACTCATTGATCAAGTAAAAGCATTCTATTTAACGTTCATAAATTGTGAAGTATTACAAATATTCGAGTGGTACTATCTGTTCAGTACGACTCATCATATTTTGTTTTGAGACTATTCTCATTAGTTCGAGATAGTTGCCTTTCTTGTCGAGGGTTGGCACTTTGTTCGTGTCAGCCAATTTAAATATGTTTATTGAGAGTTACATCAGTCCATTGTTCGCATTGGTGATACATTGAGTAAAACTGGCAGTCCGCCAGATCAATTAAATATTTCCTGTGAAGTTTATCTCAAAGTATCAGTTCATGAAATGTTCGGGAATTCTGTATTCTACTGGTCAATTTTGGGAAAGAAGCCCATTATAGAGAAAGAGAGACTCGTGAACCGTTTTAAGGACACGAGAATATCTAGGCACTATGATGCCAGGGTTGATATAATCACCCATTATGATGCTAGCATTCATACTATATATTATATTCATTGATATCGTATTGTAGCCGTGATCGGGCGAAGTGCGGTGTCATTGGAGGATGGTATTCCCGGTCGGATAGTTGATCGCCCCGCCGAGATACCGAAAGGATGGAAGACCAGTTATTCAATTATCTTGAGTCATCAAAGCTTGACCAAATGAGTATTTTGAGTATCTATTTTCGAGATGAGTCTTTTGAGTATCTATTTTCGAGATGAGTCTTTTGAGTACCTATTTTCGAGATGAGTCTTGAGTCAAAGTGTCAGATTTCTGATATCCGATTTTCATTTAAATTTAGATTATTTCTTTCGATAAATCTTATTATATTTATATACCGAGCAAGGAGAGAATTTGCTGAGCACCATAGTTGCTCACTCTTGCTTTACAACATTTGTTCAGTTGTCAAGAATAAAAGATGTGAGACGTCCAGCCAAGGATCCAGAGGTAAGGGAAAAGCTCCAGGCTATGCTGACAAGGACTAGAATGACCAGCTAGAACCCTTTTTGCTTTTCTACCTTTATAGACTTTTACAAGATATTATACGGAGATGTAATAATCTTATTATAATAAAGTGTGAGACCGATCTTGGATCTGTGGAGTGGGACTGTTCCGCTCCGTTGTAATAAATATTTGCTTATTATTGAGCTAACGTGTGCTGCAGGATATCGAGACAATGTGACGACCCGGGTCCCCGGTCAGGGCGGACTTGGGGGCGTAACAACGTTGGTATCAGAGCGTTAGTTATATTTTTAGGAATCGTACGAGCCTAGAATTATAACGCGACGTGAGAGTTTAGAGATATATTGTGATGTTGAGATTTTAGCACTAAGTGTCTTTCACCCTTATATATATCTATATGCATATCTAGTAGACTAGAATCTTGTTGTGACCAAAACTCTTTGTACTTTTGTCGATGTCTACTTCAGAACCATATGATTTCCGCTCAGTTAGAGATGGTTTTCCTACACCTTGTCCGGATGGACCCCCTAGTTCCCAATTAATTTAAGATAGAATGCTTAAGTTTCCATTATAATTGAGATCGATGATACCCTATAGAGTTTCCACATATTGTAGATGTTGTCAATACCTTTACCAGAGTCAGAGTTGGACCAGCGCGAGGTACGTGCACCAGATATGAGCTTAAAGAGAGATGCAACTATGTGTTCCAAGTTCGAGGCTAAACTCTTACACGATTTCGTGACCGACATTAGTTTTTGTTTTTCTAAAGATATACCTTATAGAGGTTGAAATGATTCCCTATGGTAATGTGTTTTTCGTACATTCCCTCTTAGAGATTTTTCTGCAAGTGTCGCTTTTGTTCAAGAATTGATACTTGTTCCTAAGAGCTTATTTTGTGTTGGAAATTGTTCTTTAAATAACTTCCTTAGCAATGATTATCAATAATTTGTACCATTCGAATTCACTCAGACAATCTAATTCTATCCTGTTTGAAAAGGACCTATATTGCGTAGAGGTTAAGTTACCCAGCATTATGTACATTCATAAATGCAAACCCTTTCATATCCCTTCCTATATTTGTTACCCTTTTATGATACTGAGATGAACAACCCTACATATATAGGGGAAGACTATCTTTCTTTATGATAGAGGTCTGGTGGGACGCCACCGGTTGTGCTATTGTTTGTCATGAGAGTACTAAAGGCTGGCCACCTTGGGTACTATTGCAATTATGCTAGTGACATGCAATGTACAAATGTTCGATGATCATATCGATCTCTCAGTTAATCCTTTTACAAAAGATTCCCACTAGCAAGAGTTGATCATACCTATGTTATTGCTTCACATTATTATATTCTGAGTATCTTTTTCAAAGTTCTAATTAAACCTGAAATGATTAGTACTTCGAAATTTCAAGAGTGTATACAGGAATTTAGGAGTGATGAAACTTCTCTTTCGAAAATAGGAATTCCAGCAAATCATGTTTGAGTACTGATCAGAAATAGACCATCGCGCTAGTGCTTCTGTGTAGATCTTCAAAACTCATAGATAGTGTTTCGTAGTCTTGTATTGAAATTCTATGAATATGAGTTGAATAAGGAGAAAATGTTGAAACCAATTCTTTCAAAATGAGAAATGAAGCGAGGTCACTTACGGTATGTGTTAGATGATGGAAGAGTAATAATTTACATTTTCCTATCTTTTAGTTTAACTATACTAGTTAAAGGATGACGTAACTTTTGAAAGTATGGAAATTTATTGTATGAGAATTTTTATAAGATCTTGAGACTTTTTCATATTGGAACTCATCGAAGATACTATGAATTAGTTTGGATCGACCTTTTCCCAACAGATTAAAAGTCGAGTATTGCTACGAATGTTAATTAGGTATCAGTGTGGTTGATAACTACATAGTATTAGTATTTTCAATGGAATTATGACATCAAGATTTACTATATGGAATTGAATGGGAGATGATACGCACAAGGTATAGACAAAGGTATTTAGAGTCATATCTAGTGAAATCATTCAAGAACTCATTGTGACTTATTCTATATATACATACCTAACACCTATTTCATTGCCTCCATATAACTTGTTGGTGATTCTTCCAACACTTAAATCATGTCTTGTCGGGTTTTGAAAGTTTAACCCTGAGTATGACAATAATTTTACCTATTTAAACATACCTGTCCGTTGGTACAATGTTTTAGAGAGATGTCATTAAGGTGAAATATTTGAATAACCACTCAGCCTAGACCTGATCGAGGGAACCCCAAGTGAGAATACCTTAAGATCATGAGCTAGACGTAATTATAATTTAAACCAAAACTAAGGGTGATTCCTTGAAATTGTTCTCTAATTTTCTATAAAAAAAAACCTACGAGAAGAAATTCATTTTATGATTGAGAAACTCAATGACCATTGATTCTGAAGAGACAAGAGCATGGTTGAGAGAAATAGAGAAGATTCTTGAGATTGTTTGTGTTGAATAGGATAGGAATACCATCGTTACAATGAAAATATTGAAGAATGAATGAAAGTATTAGTGAAAGGTAAATGAGAATTATTAAGGCACAATGATAATGCCGTGAGCTAAAAATATTAAGGGATACTTTGCTAAGTATTCAGACAATCGTATGTGGATCAAGTTACTTAAGATTGAAGGAAAAAAGGAAATATTAGTTATAGTATTCGAAACTAAGTGAGCTGGACTCTCTAGATTTGTTCTTAACATGAAGATACCAAAGAAACTGTAGCTAAATACTCTCATAAGGATTTCAAGCATGGTTTAAACTAAGCCACTATTTAAAAAGATATTTACTACACCCCATCGATTTAGAAAGTGGTAATAGAGATAAATGAGAGAGAATTATATCTCAAGGATTATAATGATAATAAAAGTGAATTGAGAATATTTTTGGTAATAAAAAGGGTTGACTTTAGAATGTGGCAATGAAGCTGCTTGATTAAAGGAAAGAGAGAATCATGTATAATGATAACATAAATGCTAAAAGAGAAAATCTGGGGAAGTTCAAACTACACGGGTAGTTTCATTAAGTAGAAGCTGACCATCTGCAAAAGATAATAAGATACGTAGAAGCGAGTTGTATCCGAAGGATAAGGACGGAAAGAAGAGGAGATTTTAGAGTAGTGGGAGCAACTTTGGGAAGAAGTTTGATCATCGGAGCGAGAAGAAATCTTTTGTGAAGAGAGAGGATAAAAGCACTAATACTAGAAGGATTGGGAATCATGACACCAGAGGAAGCAACCAGAGGTTCAAACCTCCACAGACAGTTAATGTGATGCAAGGAAAACCACCTCTGCTAGAATGCAAGAGATGTGGAAAGAAACACCCTGGACCTGTCATCAAGCCAGCGTGAATTGTTATAATTGTGGACAGAAAGATCATTATGCATCTAATTGCAAGGATAAATCTATCACCTGTTTTAACTGTGAGAAAAAAAAGGTCACGTGTCCCGAGATTGTAGACAGCCTTCAAAGGAGAATCTAGTACCTCAACTTACAGCACCTCCTAACAACAAGCCGACATCACAAACTTTCAACATGACTGTAAGAGATGCCATTGACGACAGCGATGTGATCGCAGGTACGATTCTAGTAAATTTTGAGGATGTGTGTGTCCTAATTGATTCTGGAGCTACTAAATCTTTTATTTCGGAAAGCTTCAAGAATAATTTAAATCTCGAGTTTGTACCCTTAGAGGGAATTTTGAGCATAGAATTAGCTAACCAGGAAGTCATTTCAGTGAACCGATTGTGTCCAAATTGTTCTATAGAGATACAGTGACAACGTTTTGACCCAGACCTCATTCCTTTTAAGCTAGGGGAATTCAATGTAATCCTAGGAATGGATTGGTTAGCACGTTATGATGCCCAAATAAATTGTCGTTGGAAGAAAGTTAGCTTAAGTAGACCTAATGGTACAAGAATTCTGTTTCGTGGACGGAAACCGACTAAGGATTTTCTGTAAATAATTCAAGCTAAGAGATTACTTCGACAAGGATGTCAAGCCTATCTGGCTCATGTGATAGATAACGAGAAATAGACCCCTACCATCGATGAGATTCCAGTAGTTAATCAGTTTAAAGATGTTTTCCCCGACGAGTTGCCTGGGATGCCACCGGATCGAGAGATAGAATTCACAGTTGATCTAGCACCAGGAACCGCACCCATCTCAAAAGCGCCTTACAGAATGGCACCAGTTGAAATTAAGGAATTAGCAACATAACTGCAAGAGTTACTTGACAAAGGTGTAATCAGACCAAGTGTGTCCTGTGCAGAAGAAGGACGGATCTATGCGACTATGTATTGACTATCGTGAACTGAACAAGATGACTATCAAGATCACATACCCTCTGCCTCGGATCGATGATCTGTTTGACCAACTTAGGGGAGCTACACATTTTTCGAAGATTGATTTGAGATATGACTATCATCAACTGAAGATCAAGCTTGAGGATATTCCTAAGACTGCCTTTAGAACCCGGTATGGACATTAAGAGTTCCTAGTTATGTCTTTTGGACTAACGAATGCCCCAGCTGCTTTCTTGGATTTAATGAATCGTGTAATCAAGAGATACTTGGATAAGTTGGTGATTGTATTTATTGATTACATTCTGATATACTCGAAGTCTCCTAAGAAACATGCTGAACACCTCCATTTGGTTCTAGAAGCACTAAGAAAGGAAAAGTTGTATGCAAAATTTTCGAAGTGTGAATTCTAGTTGAAACAAGTTCAATTTTTAGGGCATATTGTGAGCGATGAAGGAATTTATGTAGACCCTGCTAAGATAGAAGCCGTAACAGTGGGAGAGACCCAAGACTCCAACAGAGGTTAGATGTTCCTTGGACTGGCTGGATACTACCGCAGATTTGTGAAGGATTTCTCAAAGATAGATATACCACTGACTCGACTTACCAGAAAGAGTGAAAAGTTTGAGTGGACCTCCAAATGTGAAGACAGCTTTCAGGAATTGAAGAAAAGACTGACTACTGCCCCAGTTCTGACCTTACCCGATGAAAAAGGCGATTTCGTGATTTTCAGCGATGCTTCTTACAAGGGATTAGGATGCGTACTGATGCAACACGAGAAAGTAATAGCTTATGCCTCCCGACAACTGAAGGAATATGAGTCCCGATATCCTACTCATGATCTAGAACTTGCGACTATTGTATTTGCACTAAAGATTTGGAGAGATTATCTGTATGGAGAGAAATGCGAGATTTACACGGATCACAAAAGCTTAAAGTACATATTCACGCAGAAGGACTTGATCATGAGATAGCGAAGATGGTTGGAATTGATCAAGGACTACGATTGTATGATAAATTACCACCCAGGAAAGGCTAATGTTGTAGCTGATGCTTTAAGTCGAAAGGAAAGGCTCAACCTGTTGACAACCTCAGAAGAATTAATCAGAGAATTCGAGAAAACAGAGTTAGAAGTCAAGGTCCCAGTCCAAAGCAATGAAAGAGTTTACAGCATTCACTTTCAACCAGAGCTACTCGAGAAGATTCGCCACTATCAGGAACAAGTAATGAAAGAAAGAAGATCAGAGTTGACAGGAGAAGAGTTTTTGAGCTCAAGAGATGATAAGGGAATTAAACGATTTGCTTCAAGAATTTGGATTCCTAATGTTACAGAATTGAAAGAAGAAATCATGAGCGAAGCGCATAACTCGAGATATTCCATTCACCCAGGGAGCACAAAAATGTATCAAGACATCAAGCTGAATTATTGGTGGCCCAACTTGAAAAGAGAGATTTCAAAATGGGCAAGCAAGTGTTTGACCTGTCAGAAGATTAAAGCAGAACATCAACGACCCAGCGGACTACTTCAGCCATTAGAGATTCCAAAGTGGAAATGGGAGCTCATCACTATGGATTTTGTAGTAGGTTTACCTCGAGCCAGAGCGAATTATGATGCTATATGTGTTATAGTCGATAGACTTACGAAGTCTGCACATTTTCTTCCGATCAGTTAAAGGTATTCAGTAGAAAGACTAGTAGGGTTATATTTAAAGGAAGTGGTAGTTCGTCGTGGAGTGCCCGTGTCAGTTATGTCAGACGGAAATGCCCGCTTTACTTCTAAGATTCTGGAAAAGTTTTCAGGAATACCTTGACACCAAACTAAATTTGAGTACCGCCTATCATCCGCAGACTGATGGACAGAGCGAAAGGACAATTCAGACAATAGAAGATATGTTGCAAGCTTGCGCCTTGGATTCCAAGGGAAGTTGGGATGATCATCTGCCGTTAGTTGAGTTTGCATACAATAATAGTTATCACTCCAGTACTGGCATGGCCCCGTATGAAGCTTTATATGGAAGGAAGTGCAGATCCCCACTAGGTTAGGATGAAGTCGGTGAAAGAAGATTGCTAGGACCAGAAATGGTCCATCAGACAAAACAGTCAATAGAGAAGATTCAGAAAAGATTAGTTACTGCTCAGGACAGTCATCGAAAATATGCAGATTTAATGAGAAAGGATAATCCATGTGGGATAGGAGATAAAGTGTTGCTGAAAGTTTCCCCGTGGAAAGGGTGATGAGATTTGGGAAGAAAGGGAGGCTGAGTCCTAGGTATATTGGACCATTTGAGATCCTTAAGAAAGTTGGAGTCATGTCATATCAATCTTGAGAGCTTATCATTCTGATCACCGACACGTGTTAGAGTATGAATCCATCGATCTCCAAGCTGACCAGACCTAAGCAGGACAACCCGGGGAAGTTGTAGACTACAAAGTGCAAGAGCTACGAAACAAGAAAGTGAATTTGGTGAAAGTGATTTGGAGGAATCGTCAAATCGAAGAAGCCACTTGGGAATTAGAATGTGAAATGCGAAGTAAGTACCCCGAGTTGTTTAGCTAATAATGTTGATCCCGAGGACGGAATCCTTTTAAGGGGGGGGGGAGACTGTAATAATCGTGAATTTTATTAGTATTTAAATATCGAGCTTCTTTACTTACCTAACTCGAGTACAATTATTTATGAATTTTTATGATCCCTATTATAGATACCTAGTACTATTATTATTATAATATTTTATTATTATTATTTGAATTATTAGTGGACTTTATTTTAAGGTATTGAGTAGAGATTTTTCTAGCATTTAGGTCAAGAGCTAGCCCAAATTCTTGTAGTCCAATAAGAGCCCAACTAATAGCATCATATCTATATCTATTTAGAGACAAAAAAAAAACATCCAGAGAAGACATCTTCTCATTTTCTTTCCGTAAGAGACAGAACACCCACATACATATATATTTTCCACCATTAAAACAAACATTTCAAACTCCCATAGCTACTAATATATTGGGTTGATCTTACATGCATTTTGATATTTGAGAAGAGGGTTTCAAGCTCTATAATTTGACATATATATCTTAGGGGTTTCAAGAATTTGGTTTTCAAAGCAAGCTTTAAAACTTTGATTTTCATTAGAGGGTATGAGCTTACACCCTTAAAAACTTTTTTAATCATATTTTGTTCAAGTTTTGTGGTGTTATTTGTTTGGAATTATTGTTTTAATATAGGGTTGGTAATAAGTAATTAGGGGTTTTGTAAATATGAACTTTGTAATGAATTTTTGATTCGATTAATTGATTTGGGGAGTCGATTATGGATTGGGTTGTGATCGGAGTGGAGGTTGTTGTTGCATGGTGGGTGTTGCCGGAGAACGAGGAAGAATGGGAGGGGGTGGTGAGCGATCAGAGGGGGAGAAAAAGAGTGGGGGTTCGAGGGAGAGATTAAGAGAGGTTGAGAGATTGAGAGATTAAGAGAGGTTGAGAGATTAAGAGAGGCTGAGAGATTAAGAGATGGAGAGAGAGAAAGAGGGAGATTGGCGGAGAGAGAGAGAGATAGATCGACGGGGAGAGATTGGGAGAGAAAAGAGAGATAGAGCGTGGAGAGATTGAGGGAGATTGTGAGAGGCAGCTAGAGGACGAGAGATCGAGGGATGAGAGAGAGAGAGAGAGAGAGAGAGAGAGAGAAAGTGGTTGGCAGTGGTGGTTGCCGCCGGCGCCGTCGTGGCGGCGACCGCCAGCAGTGGTGGTGGGAAGGTGATGTTGGATGTACGTATGTATAAATTGTATTGTTTAGTAATAAAATGATTAAAAATAAAATAGAGGTTGTAATAATTGAATTTTTAAAATAGAGAAAAGAATTGGGTTAAAATCTTGGCCATTAAAAAAAAATTGAATTCATTATTTTAGGGAATTGATTAACTAGAATAAAAGACAATTTTGATATATTAAAATGGGGAAAGAAAATGGAATTAGTGAGCTTAAATAAATTAAAGATTATTTTGGTAGATTTATATTTTACAAAAGGTAATTAAAATAGAATTGTTTTGATGATTTACCCTTTTGTTAAAAGATGAGAATAAGGGTTATGGATTTAAGTTAAATAAAAATGGATTCCTTGATTTTGAGAATAAATAGAGACTCATATTATTAGCTCTCTAAAATGGACTTAATTAAATAAAGAGCTTTTATGTATATTATAGAGACTTGATACGAGCCAATTAATTTAGATGTACGATTTAAATAATTATGTGTTAATGATTAATTAGGAATAATTAGAGACCTTTTAAGTGAGAAAAGAAAATTTTCCCTTACGAGTAAATAGAATAAGATTTTCATGTACAACTTTATTTCGGTTAAGGCGATGCCATAAAACCCGATTTATAAAGATTAATAGGAAAAGCGAATAGAGCCTCCATTTAAGTGTAATATTTTGTGAATGATGCGTCGGTGAGATTTTAAGATTACGAGTATATTTTATTACTTGATTATCAATGACGTGATTATCGATTTATTTTGACATTACGTGATTAATTTCTTACCCGAGTACTAAAATCATTTTGATAATTATTAAAGGAGATTCTTTCTGAGAATTGAGACTTTCGCTCGCGGGTAACGCTTTTTAATTATTCGGTACTTTTTGCGTCGAGACAGAGGCAAGTTCATTCCTACACTAACTCTTGGAAACTTTGTATTTCTGTTCATATTATTTCAATTCTTGATTATTTTCGAGCTATCAATTATGAGATTTATTTGCTGCTCTTTATGATGCAATAATTCTTTTGAGTATTATTTTCTCTCTAATATTACGATACAGTTAATTTAGTTTACTTGCGAATTACACTCCCTATAAGCGTAGAGGCAAATTCGTTGCTATCGGATCGATCTCATTAATTCGAGACGACTATTATTTGATTCAGTGAAACTAATCTCATTCATTCGAGATAGTTAGATTTATTCTTTTCGGTTGAATTTATTGTACAAATTCAACAATAATTTATTGATCATCTTTTAGTTGATTCATCTTTCGAATCAACCGATAGAAGTTATAAAATTTGGATCGTTAGAGTGTTACTCATTGATCAAGTAAAAGCATTCTATTTAACGTTCATAAATTGTGAAGTATTACAAATATTCGAGTGGTACTATCTGTTCAGTACGACTCATCATATTTTGTTTTGAGACTATTCTCATTAGTTCGAGATAGTTGCCTTTCTTGTCGAGGGTTGGCACTTTGTTCGTGTCAGCCAATTTAAATATGTTTATTGAGAGTTACATCAGTCCATTGTTCGGATTGGTGATACATTAAGTAAAACTGGCAGTCCGCCAGATCAATTAAATATTTCCTGTGAAGTTTATCTCAAAGTATCAGTTCATGAAATGTTCGGGAATTCTGTATTCTACTGGTCAATTTTGGGAAAGAGGCCCATTATAGAGAAAGAAAGACTCGTGAACCGTTTTAAGGACACGAGAATATCTAGGCACTATGATGCCAGGGTTGATATAATCACCCATTATGATGCTAGCATTCATACTATATATTATATTCGTTGATATCGTATTGTAGTCGTGATCGGGCGAAGTGCGGTGTCATTGGAGGACGGTATTCCTGGTCGGATAGTTGATCGCCCCGCCGAGATACCGAAAGGATGGAAGACCAGTTATTCAATTATCTTGAGTCATCAGAGCTTCACCAAATGAGTCTTTTGAGTATCTATTTTTGAGATGAGTCTTTTGAGTATCTATTTTCGAGATGAGTCTTTTGAGTACCTATTTTCGAGATAAGTCTTGAGTCAAAGTGTCAGATTTCTGATATCCGATTTACATTTAAATTTAGAGTATTTCTTTCGATAAATCTTATTATATTTATATACCGAGCAAGGAGAGAATTTGCTGAGCACCATAGTTGCTCAATCTTGCTTTACAACATTTGTTCAGCTGTCAAGAAAGAAAGATGTGAGACGTCCAACCAAGGATCCAGAGGCAAGGGAAAAGCTCCAGGCTATGCTGACAAGGACTAGAATGACCAGCTGGAACCCTTTTTGCTTTTCTACCTTTATAGACTTGTACAAGATATTATACGGAGATGTAATAATCTTATTGTAATAATGTGTGAGACCGATCTTGGATCTGTGGAGTGGGACTGTTCCGCTCCGTTGTAATAAATATTTGCTTATTATTGAGCTAACGTGTGATGCAGGATATCGAGACAATGTGACGACCCGGGTCACCGGTCAGGGCGGACTTGGGGGCGTAACAAAAGAATTCATTAAATTTAAAATCTCACAATTAAAATTTGTTCAAAAAATCAACAAAATAAATTTGTTCACTAGAATTATTTTTATAAACCAATGTAGTGATATAAATTCTGTTGAATGAAGTTTTTTATTTTTCTTCGTCTAAAATCTGTAATAATCTCAAATCCTCCATAACTAAAAATATTATTTTTTCACTATTCTCAAACTTTTTCTTTCTTTTATAAGTGTATTAAATTTACCGTTTGATTTAATTTCATAAAATGGTCAAATTATTTTCTGGTCATATATTATAGACAAATAAAAGAAATAATTACATATTGACTAGCACTATTAATTTTTATGTAATTTTTTTTTGTAATTAATGAGTAAACTAACATTTTAATCATAGTTTAAGACAAAATATAATTGTTTTTATTCGTTTTTGAAAAATACATATTTATTAATATGAAAAGTAAACTTTAATAGTGAAAAAATTGAACAATTAGTTAAATACAGGCATATAAAATAAAAGCAAAAAATGATATTGTTATACTGTTAATATAAAAGAGAGGGGTCGATCCTAAATTATAAGTCATAGTTGCGTAGTTGCTTTTATATCTGATAGTCCAAGAATAGCCCAAGAATTTGTGAGATCTGTAGAAGCCCAAGAATTTGTGAAATCTGTAGAACCGCGCTTTTAACAACAGCTCTCTTTGTCTTTCTACCTAACATTTTAGTTGAGTCATTATGAACCCCCAACAGGTAAGATTTTGTATATATTACATTTCATTCATTGTGACAAGAAAAAATAACTCATTTAATGTTATGTTACTTGTTAAATCCCAATTTCAATTATTTGAGAATATTCGATTTTCTCCAATTAAGGATTCTTGGACGTAAAATAAAATTTTTAAGTTGTATCTTCTTCAAAGTGAGTTTATATTTTGGAACCCAAAAATATAAAGATATGCGAATAAATTTAATAAAGTTACTTCTAAAACGCATCCAGGAGAAGTAAGCACACAAGTCTTTGAATATTAAATTATGTTACTTCTGTAATCTTGTTAGACTCGTGATGAGATGAAAACGATTTGTGTTAATTCTGTAGATACACTTAGCAAATCTACTCCAAGAGGCTCTTGACCTTGGGCGGGGTTTATGGATTTTGGAAGCATCCAAACTTGATCGCATTGGATACGTCGCTATCTTCAAATGTTTTGTGCTCTTAAGTACCGCAGCTTGGTGAGTTTCCTTATCCAATTTCTTTCAAGTCCACTCACATAATCTGTACAGATTTTTGATGTGGCTATTTGTTCCTAATATATTATTTTCTTACATTCATATGCAGAATATGTTGCTAAGATAGGAATCACAATTTATTTTTTTTCAAATGTGGGATTAGTTTTAAAAGCTTGAATATATTGTTTGAAGCATATTTATAATGAAGCACTTTTCATCTTTGGCTGCTTTGTCTTTCAGGCAGAATATGTTCCACTTGTTGTTGATTAATTGAAGACAACAGAAATCATTGTGGCGGTCATGTAGAGTTCCTAAAGGTTTTCAATGCTAATAAAAATGGCTTATAAAAAACATATGATGTTCCGCTGAGAGCAATATTCTGGATATGTCGTATCCCCGATTTTTTTCTTCCTTGTTGTCAATGATTTGGTTGTGTTTTTGACCAACCCTATTAGCTTATGGCAAAGATGTAGTTGCAATGTTCTGAGTGTTCATCTGAAAATAAAGATTAATCTTAATTATATGCTGCGATTTGTATTACTTTTCACTTCTTGCAAAGCAATATATGCACTGTTTGAAATTCTATGATGCTCATTATATTTAAGCCTAAAACTTGCAAGGCTCATATATATTATGCTTGTAGTATATTGTATTAGTCAAAGCTATGTAATTACAGGAAGTATTAAATGAATGATTGTCTGATACATAATGTTATGGAGATGCATTGAAAGAGGAGCAGAAACAAAAATAAAGAAGATCTTCTTAGAAATAGTTCAGATTGAAACAAAGGGGGTGTTTGAGGGAACTTTTTTCTAAAATAAGTCAACTTATTTTAAGACAAAGTTATAGATTCCTAACTTTTTTTTTTTGCAAAAAGTCAACCTTTTTTTTTTGTAATTAATAGAATCTCAAACATACATTAAATATTTGTATAAAAAAAATTATCAAAATATGAAATTTTTACCCAAAAATAAGTTAATAAGAATTTATTTTAAGTTTTGCCAAATAGGCCAAAAGAAAACTTAAGTACAGGCTAAGTAGTTATTAGTCATTACTAAGCATGACATTGCAAACCTAGATATGAACATAAGTCTACGTAATCAAATGATACACATATGATTCTAGGTTACTAAAGAAAAAGTTACTGTACATAAGCCTTATTCCCCTTCAAATAAAAATGAAGTCGGATAGTAGTAGTATAGTAACATTTTTGATACCAGCCAAATTCTAAGCAAACCAAAAAAGCTACTACAGTTGAACCCATGGTAGGCCTTTGACTTGACAGAATTTGGACTAGAAACCAAGCTTCATCTTAAATCAATTTCATTGAAATTAAATAAATAAATAAATTGAATCAGAATATCACCGAAACTAAATTATCATAATTAAATTGAACCAAAATATTAACAAGAGTATCAATAATTGATATTCGTTAATAAATAAAATTCAAATAATTATGCTACCCATTTTAATTCAGTGAAATTTCTAAAAAAAATATTAAAGAATTCACTAAAATTAAAATCTCACAATTAAATTTTGTTCAAAAAATCAACAAAATAAATTTGTTCACTAGAATTATTTTTATAAAACAATGTAGTGATATAAATTCTGTTGAATGAACTTTTTTATTTCTCTTCGTCTGAAATCTGTAATAATCTCAAATCCTCCATAAATAAAAATATTATTTTTTCACTATTCTCAAACTTTTTCTTTCTTTTATAAGTGTATTAAATTTGCCTTTTGATTTAATTTTATAAAATGGTCAAATTATTTTCTGATCATATATTATAGACAAATAAAAGAAATAATTATATATTGACTAGAACTATTAATTTTTATGTATTTTTTTTTTTTTTGCAATTAAAGAGTAAACTAACATTTTAATCATAGTTTAAGACAAAATATAATTGTTTTTATTCGTTTTTGAAAAATACATATTTACTAATATGAAAAGTAAACTTTAATAGTGAAAAAATTGAACAATTAGTTAAATACACGCATATAGAATAAAAGCAAAAAATGATATTGTTATATCTATATCTATACTATTATATAAAAGCCGAAATATTAAAAGTTTGGTTCAACGGTACATATTAAATTTACCTAATTACCCTTACTCAATTACAGATCTACTAATTAATCAATATCCTTTTTCAAGTTATACATATTATCTTTTATATTTTCAAGAACTAAATAATTTCATTTTCCAGGTAAAATACAATATCTTTTATATTTTATCTAACTAAAATTTCTCATTTATTAATGAATTTCCTTTTTCAGTTTAAACATATAACCTTTTCTATTTTTCAATAACTAAATAATTTCCTTTTTCATTTAAAATAGAATATCTTTTACATTTTATCTAACTAAAATTTCTCCTTTTTAAAAACACTACGAGCAATTTTGTTTAATAAAATTACATAATTATATATAATTACTATTAAATAATCAATTACCATTTTCAGTCAAAACACATTACCTTTTCTCTTTTCTCTAACTAAAATCTCTTTTTTCCAATTATATCCTGGACGATTACCTTTTTCAGCAAAACACGTTACCTTTTTTCTTTCTTCTTACTAAAACCTCCATTTTTCTAATTATATTACAGGAGTTTCTATTTAATAAAAAATAATAATATTATATTACTAATAAATAACTAATTACCTTTTCAGCTAAAAAATAACATAATTATATGTAATTAATATTAAATAATCAATTACCTTTTTCAGTCAAGACACGTTACCTTTTCTATTTTCTATAACTAAAATTTCTCTTTTTCAATTATATCATGGACGGTTACCTTTTTTTAGCAAAACACGTTACCTTTTTTCTTTCTTCTTACTAAAACCTCCATTTTTCTAATTATATTATAGGCATTTCTATTTAATACAAATAAAATAATAATATTATAATAATAATTAACCGATTACTGTTAGTAGTATTTTTATGTGTTCGTTCGCAGGGAAGGACTGAATGTAATATCAAGTTCAAGTTTCTTATCTCTCACAGTTTAGAAGTGTAGAAGAATGTTTGGTTTGTTTATAAACTAAATTAAACTAATTATCAATCGAGAATAAAATATATGAGGAAAACAATCCAAGAACTGGGGTTCTTCACTTGGTTTCAATGCACATTCAATATCTATGTGACATCTACGTTCTTACTCTGCTGAAAACAATTCTTCTAAGGTTATAATGTTCTCTTCCAAGATACAATATAGTGTCTACAACTACACCCTAATTGTCACTTCCGTGATACAATCAAAGTACAACCATAAACTAATAAGCACCAAGAATTATAAGTCTCACAATTCGCATATTAATCTCCCAATCAAATACTTGAATTATGTCTGTTAAATCATGTACTAAAATTGCAACTCCTCTTCCAAGTTATTACAATCCCTAAAATCCAAATCAAAGGTTCATGACTCCCCTAATTGTGTTAAGCTCTCAATAACAGATCAGCAAAGCAAGAAAATCACAGATAATTAAACACACATGAATACCAAGGAATACTACCCAATCCTCAGATTAGAGATTTAGTTACACATAATTAAAGAAGAAAACAAAACAATAATATTGAATGAAAACATGATATTAAAAATAAGGAGTTTAGATATTACACGTTTTGAAAATTGAATAAAGCTTGGATAGAACACCTTCAATCCTTGCTCCTTCTCTTCTCTCCAATAGGTTATGAATATCCCTAAAATAATACCCTAGATGTGTTTATATAGGCTATAAAAGTCTTGCCCAATAAAAGTATTTTAATACTCTAAATTAATTACAAGTAGGATTCCATAACTGAATAGGATTCTTTAATTAAAATTCGTAACTATATTTACTCCTCTGTTTCGGGGCTCTTCCAACTGGATTTTGCTTATTGGACCACCTCTGAATTAAAGATAATTCCACAAGCTTCGCGTGGACAGTAAGATCGTCAAATTCTGACTTCTGGAACTCAAGATATGGCCAAAACTAGGGCTGTCAAAAAAATCCGGATATTCGGAAATCCGTCCGAAATATCCGAATCCGTATCCGAAAAATTATGATATTATCCGTATCCGAAAAATTAGGATATTATCCGTATCCGAATCCGACATATCTGTATCCGAAAATGTAATAACTGATATATATTTATATATAATATTTAAAATTTATAATATATTAATATATGTATTTGTTCAATAATTAATATATTTTTGTTAGATATATTTAAGTGTAGACATTTTTAAAAGATTTATATGTTATAAATATGATATATATTAATATATTAATATATTAATATATATATTATATTAATATATTAAGTGATTAATATATATATTATATCATATATTAATATATTAATATATATATTATATCATATATTAATATATTAATATATATATTATATCATATATTAATATATTAATATATTAATATATATATATATTATATTAATATATTAATATAATATATTAATATATAATATATTATATGACATATATTAATATATTATATTAATATATTATATTATATATTATATATCATATGATATATTAATATATTATATTAATATATAATATATTATATATCATATATCATATTATATAGTATATTAATATATCATATATCATATGATATATTAATATATTATATTAATATATTGTATTAATATATCATATATCATATTAATATATTAATATATTATATTAATAAACTTTAAATATGATATATATCATCATTTTTATATTGCTGTAAAAAAATATCCGAAATATCCGAATATCCGTCCGAAATATCCGTATTCGTATTCGAAAAAATTAGGATATTATCCGTATCCGAAAAAAACTACCCGTATCCGTATCCGAAATATCCGTTTGACAGCCCTAGCCAAAACAGTGTAGCACAGCCCGTGTAGTCCAATAATACGAATTTTCTCCTATTTTATCTCCAAAATAGCTCTTTTTGCTCCAAATCCTTCCAAGTCATGAATTCTTTATTTCCTACAATAAAACAATAAATCTATTAAATAAAAATCCAAATCAATGCAAAACACAATAAATATGAGAATAAAATCATCTAGAATATATATAAAAATATACTCTATCAAACATCCCCACACTAAGCATTTGCACGTCCTCGTGCAAATAAGTGAAATAAAAACTAAGTCCTAACAAACATCACTTTCGTAGATGACACGATTGCATTGAGCATATGCAACAAGCCGTTAAACCCCTAGGTAGCCCTAGTAGGACGAGTGTTGTCTCGTGAGGGTTTATAGTGAATATACCCACAAAATTCATCTAACCATGCAAAAGATCAATGCTAACACAACACCACACACACAAGTCCTCTCATGCCACATCAACTTAAGAATCAAAGTAAACATACTATGTCTTGGTGTCGAAAGTGCAAGTATTCACGTAGTCTACTCAACCAACAAGCAGAAGGTCATAAAAATTCATGTCAAGTGTAAAAATCGTTGGTAATCATGCTAAGCCCACAAGAAATACATCTTTAAGTCTAAACCTGGGATCTCCTATGCCAAAACAAGTAATAACTCACCTTTCACTCAAAAATATTCACTCAAGAACAAGGTTAAGTGTATCACTCAATTCCAACAAAATCATAAACACAACTTGACACTCGCAATCAATCTCACTCTCAACACAACATACATCACTGATGACAATCAAAAGGTCTTTATTCGGGTTGTAGCGTGGGCTAGGGACCAGGTATGTCAAGTAAAACTAAAACAGGTTAATGTCAAAGCTAGTACCCAACAATAATCATTATTCAACTCCCTTTCTATTAAAACAAATACTTCCCCACACTTGAATTTTTCAATAACCCTTACATAATAACTTGACTAGTCGAATGAAGAAGGATCATACAAACATAAGAATGCTCTCAAATTTATTTATTTATTTTTTTTTCTATTTTTTTTTCTTTTTTTGTTTTTTGTTTTTTTTTCAAGAGAGCTAAGGAATAAACACAATGATCCATAGATATTTTTATGAATTTCGACTAGCAAGCATCAATCCAAAATCAATATTCCCCAAAAGTATGATCATCAATAACCCCCCCTTTTATGAACACCTTATTACTCCCTTAAGCACGATACTAGCCTTTGACAATTTAGGTTCAAATTCAATGTAAGGCCAATAGAATAAAAAGGATAATGGCAAGTAATGTGGTGTGTCACCGAAAGAATAGGATTAAGCTCAAAGGGTTAACTAATTGATCATGTTTAAAAGGTGTGGAAATATGGGAAATACGAGGTTATACCTAATTGCCTTTATCATCTTATCATCAATTAATGTCATGCATTTCAAGAAAGATCTCAAGTAAGTGCTAGCAATGTAAACAACATGTGGACACTCAATGCAAACGAAAAATCAGGCAAAAGATATGCATATAGGCTCAAAAACTCACTTGGTGTGACAAAACATAATCAATCCCAAGTAATAAGACTCTCTAACGCACCTACTTGTACTCAAAGCATGAAAACCAAGTCATCTTGCACATATTCATGTCATTCTAATCACTTACAACATCCAATTAAGTCTACCAGCTTCAACTTGCTAGTGAAAGTGTGTGCACAAGAACAAAGCACGTCACTTCTCATACAAAAGCGTCAAGAGCACAAAAATTCTACGCATGCATGGGTGTATCAAGAAAAATACAACAACTAATCAAATTGCATGGCTAGAATTATTTTTGGTATTTTTAATTTTTTAATTTTTTTTTAAAAAAATTCTCTTAACATTGAGAACCCTTCCCCACACTTAAGCGGTTCATTGTCCCCAAAGAACTAATGAACAAGATATAAAACTACAACTAAAAACAAAATAAAACTACACTAAAAAGAAAAGAAAGAAAACTCCCCTGGAATCAAGGTGTCGGGTGTGAAAACCACCCCGCATTCGCTTAGGAGCCACCCACTCACCACTCATATGAACCAACCCAACAATTTTTTCCTCGCAAAAATCCCCTTTCCTTAGCAATTAGCCTCACATCAACCGATTAACTTTAACCTCCACCGTCGAAAACAAAAATTTCCCAACATTAGCACTATCTCTCCCATGCTTACGAGCCAAAAGAATCAATACCCAACTCACAAGAAGCTCCACCAAAAATTACCAAGCAATATCACACCAAAAATACCCCAATATATCAAGAATAATATAAATCCCAATTTACAAGAACACAAATTCGTAATCAAAATAAAATTTGAGAGAAGAAATAAACCCACTACGAATTGAAGAGGTGGACTTGCAATTAATTCCTCTTTAGAATTAAATTTTTAGAGATTTAAAGAAGTAGAAGAGGAATTGGATTTGTATTTATAGATGGGTATATATATAAGATGATGGAGAGGTTATAAAAAAAAATTGGGTGTAGGAGAGATTTAGAGAGGTTAGGATTTGATGTGGAATAGATATAGGAATTAGGGATTGAAAGAATTTGAGTTGGGATATAATTTGGGGTTGAATTTGTGAACAAAAACACAATTTTCGGGGAAAAAATCTGGGCAGAGGGGTGTAACGCAGCAGCAGGCTGCGTTTCAGGGCTTCCGGCGCGGGGCTGGCGCATGATGCGCAGCAGGGATCTGCGTGACTGGGCGCTCCTGCGCGGGCTGGGCGCCTGATGCGCGCTCCTGGTCTGCGTTTCCTGGCGCTCCTGCGCGCTGGCTGGCGCATGATGCGCTGGCGCATTCTGAACTTCTGTATTTTTTTTTTTTGAAAAGAAAACACTCAATTTTTTTTTCTACACTAATGCGTGGGTTGCCTCCCACGAAGCGCTTCTTTAACGTCAATAGCTTTACGTTACTTCTACCTGGAAACTTCAATGAAGAGAAAAAGCAAACAGATGCACATATCTACGAATTTCTAATATAAGCATATTATGCAAATAAACCTTAGATTCATTGAAAGGTACGAAAACTTTCAAGAACCTATCATGCTCAAGAGACTTGGAATCATCAAAATAGCTAGAAAAGTCGTCAGAATAATCATTATAAGTACGACTCATATACTTCTCCCAAATCGGATCCTTATACTCTAAAGCAAGATTTTCAACTTCCTCAATCTTAACTTCCTTCTCTTTTATAATTGGACACTCATCAATTTTAATCTCGTCTACCAATGTATTAAGCTTAAAATTTTCTAGATTTGGTAGAATTTCAATTTCATCCAAATTATCATTAATGCGCATGGGACAATTATCAACTACACAAGTAGACTCATCAGACACAACATTATCATCAATTGCTAAACAAGAATCATGGCATAGAGGAAAATTGACACAAGGGGGAGTTCGATAACAAGCTTCATGCCACACTGCTCGAACTTCCCAAATAAAATTATTTAGTTTAGCATTCTCCTCGTACCAAGCTATTGAATCACATGGAATATCATTGTCAATAGCAATCTCTAAAGTTTGTTCATCAAAAACTCCCAAAGAAAGTAAGGGAGGATTAGACTGAGTTCCTTGAATCATTTTATTGAGCGCAATCTCCCAATCAGCAGGTAAAGAAGGATTAGACTGAGTTAAACTCGTATCAACATCATTACACATATATGGATAAACATCATCATGATATTGATTTTCAAACGAATATGAATAATCATTGCTAGGGGCATATGGAGCATAAAATGAGTTCTCAGAATAGAACGAATTCACCTGATATGCATTACAATCCTCATAGGAATTGAATTGTGGGTAAGGATTGAAGTCTTGATATCGTTCTTGACTGTTGTAGAAATTCTGAGCATTGTTCCAACCAAAGTTGTACTCCATCTAGTCTCTCTCCTCAAAACCTGTTTAAGTTGTCTACCTCAAAGAACCTGTAGACATACCAAAGAAAGAAATACAAAAGGAAAGAAAAATATATACAAAGATAAAATCCAACTACAAGAAACAATTAACTCAAACTCAACATTGCTGCCTTCCCCGGCAGCGGCGCCAATTTGTTAATAGTATTTTTATGTGTTCATTCGCAGGGAAGGACTGAATGTAATATCAAGTTCAAGTTTCTTATCTCTCACAATTTAGAAGTGTAGAAGAATGTTTGGTTTGTTTATAAACTAAATTAAACTAATTATCAATCGAGAATAAAATATATGAGGAAAACAATCCAAGAACTGGGGTTCTTCACTTGGTTTCAATGCACATTCAATATCTATGTGACATCTACGTTCTTACTCTGCTGAAAACAATTCTTCTAAGGTTATAATGTTCTCTTCCAAGATACAATATAGTGTCTACAACTACACCCTAATTGTCACTTCCGTGATACAATCAAAGTACAACCATAAACTAATAAGCACCAAGAATTATAAGTCTCACAATTCGCATATTAATCTCCCAATCAAATACTTGAATTATGTCTGTTAAATCATGTACTAAAATTGCAACTCCTCTTCCAAGTTATTACAATCCCTAAAATCCAATCAAAGGTTCATGACTCCCCTAATTGTGTTAAGCTCTCAATAACAGATCAGCAAAGCAAGAAAATCACAGATAATTAAACACACATGAATACCAAGGAATACTACCCAATCCTCAGATTAGAGATTTAGTTACACATAATTAAAGAAGAAAACAAAACAATAATATTGAATGAAAACATGATATTAAAAATAAGGAGTTTAGATATTACACGTTTTGAAAATTGAATAAAGCTTGGATAGAACACCTTCAATCCTTGCTCCTTCTCTTCTCTCCAATAGGTTATGAAAATCCCTAAAATAATACCCTAGATGTGTTTATATAGGCTATAAAAGTCTTGCCCAATAAAAGTATTTTAATACTCTAAATAAATTACAAGTAGGATTCCATAACTGAATAGGATTCCTTAATTAAAATTCGTAACTATATTTACTCCTCTGTTTCGGGGCTCTTCCAACTGGATTTTGCTTATTGGACCACCTCTGAATTAAAGATAATTCCACAAGCTTCGCGTGGACAGTAAGATCGTCAAATTCTGACTTCTGGAACTCAAGATATGGCCAAAACAGTGTAGCACAGCCCGTGTAGCCCAATAATACGAATTTTCTCCTATTTTATCTCCAAAATAGCTCTTTTTGCTCCAAATCCTTCCAAGTCATGAATTCTTTATTTCCTACAATAAAACAATAAAATCTATTAAATAAAAATCCAAATCAATGCAAAACACAATAAATATGAGAATAAAATCATCTAGAATATATATAAAAATATACTCTATCAATTACCTTTTCAGCTAAAATATATCATCTTTTCTATTTTTTCTAATTACATTCCTTTTTTTTTTCTAGAAATATAACGGGCAGCGTTAATTTCTCATTTTCTAAAAACTATGAACAATTTTATTTCGTCAAATAACATAATTAAATTATAATTACTATAAATTAATCAATTACTTTTTTCACATAAATCATGCACGTTACCTTTCAATTTTCTTTAACTAAAATCTCTCTTTTTTCAATTATATCACGGAGGTTCTATTTAATAAAATAAACTAATAATATTATAATATTATTAATTAACCGATTACCTTTTTCAGCTAAAACATATCATCTTTTCTATATTTTCTAACTAAATCCCTTTTATAATAGAAATACCACGCCACAGACAATATTATTTTCTCATTTTCTAAAAACATTACGATCAATTGTATTTAGTAAAATAACGTAATTCAATTATAATTACCCTAAACTAATCAATTACCTTTTTCACCTAGAACATATAACCTTTTTAATTTTCACTACTAAATTCTACTCCCTCCGTTTATTTGGTTTCTTTACATTTGCTTTTTGCACGGAGACCAAGATAGTGGATGTAATATTGTTAAAATAAATGTAGTAGTGGGTGTAATAGTAATTTTATTGTTAAAATAAGTGAAGTAGTGGGTGTAATAGTGTAAAGAGTTGAAAAGGTGGAGTGAGGTAGTGGATGTAATAATGTATTTTATTGTTAAAAGTTACTATTTTTAGTAATGTAAAGAAATGGAATGGACGACCCAAAATAGAAAGTGTAAAGAAATGAAATGGACGGAGGGAGTATATTTTTCTAATCATACCACGGTCATTCTATTTAATAAAATGAAGTAATAATTTTATAATTACTAATAATTAATTGATTATTCTTTTTAGGGTTGATGATTAGAATACCCACAATTCATTTCCATCTGCCCAAAATGCCTATATTCAAAACACTCCGCCCTTTTTACCCACGAGCCACGCATTCTGAGCTGGCGTATAGGGAATACGCATTTCTGAAATGCGTGGAGGGCATACACGCATTCTCCTACTACGTAGCCTTTGTTAATTGAGCTGCTGCAAACATGTGAACAGTGCTCGCAATACGCATGTTCATCATGCGTGGGTACTCATACGCATGTTCAACATGCGTATTGCACACTGTTCACTGTCTCTCTCGAGCGACGTCGGAGGCGATTTCCGGTCAATTATTCGATCGATTCGTTCAGTATCTTCCAGACATATTTCAATACAATGGAATATATCAAAATGATCGTCTCTTTGTACTCTACAAGCCTATACCATCCATTTCACATTTTATTAGCCGGATTCGAAAGCCCCAAATCGAGCTCTTTTCTCCGATTATGTTTTCAGATCGGTATTACACGCCCCTACGGGCCACAATTCATCAACTGAACATAGAATTATGTAGAGAAATGCGTCGGCATCATTTTTCTGTGTTTAGTTTTTGTGGACATTGCCTGAAGCTGATGGACGGGGAGAGGCGATTTGGAGGCGAAAGTTTTGTCGCCTGAGCTCCGAAGTCGTGCAAGAAGAAATGACGTGTGCTGACGTCAATACGCATCTCCATGATGCGTATCTCAGTACACGCATTTCTGTAATGCGTATTCTGGAGTACGCAGCTGAAATATGCGTACTCCGTGGGTAAAAAGGGCGGAGTGTTTCAGAAACGGGTATTTTGGGCAGTGGGTAGGGGAAAACTGGGTATTTTGGGCAATTTCTCTTCTTTTTAACTAAAACCTATCGTCTTTTCTATATTTTCTAACTAAATCCCTCATTTTCTAGAAATATCACGAATAACATTTTTATGATTATTATCAAATCATCTCATATAAAAAAGTAAGCCTCCAAAATTCATGTTTAAAAAAAATTAATTTTAATTAATGAAATCTTTTTATATAATATAAAAAAATCCGTGCATTGCACGGGTTTTAGGCTAGTATATCTATATCTATATATATACTAATAGCTGGAGATTAGAAAGTTTCCAGGTTTTTTTAAAATAGTTTTCTTGCAATCTTAAAAATAGTCATTTTTTAATTTTAATCATTTTTTATTTGATTTTACCTTAATTTATTAAATGAAGGTAAATGCCATTTAAGTATATTAAATGTCATTAAAGTATTTTCCTAATTTATCTCTCTCTCTTTTATTTTCTTTTACAGATTCATGATAACATAAATTTCTTTTACCAAGCTCGAAACAACATTGAAACAGTCACCGAATCAACTCAAAATTTGCTAACGAGTCCACTCACAACATTTATAACCCAAACTTCCCCATCTCACATTCTCAATCCAACAAACCAAACAAAACATGAGCCGCAAAAGACACAAGCCCTCCTACATTGACACACATCATTTGGTACAATTTTTGGGGAAAAAAATTGGGAACCTAACATTTTCCTTATTATTATGTTCTCGAAATATCGATGTTGTGAAACTTTCAAATTATTTTGAGGAAAAAGATATATTAAAAAAATTGTTATAACTCTAAATTTTCAAATAAGAATCAGAACATCCACGTGTAATATCATCGAGTCTACTATATTCGAATTTTGACATATTTCAGCATTACATCACAAGACAAAATTATGAATTTTTATTCTATATTTAATTGTACAAATTTTATCTGGTACAATTATCTCATCGTTTTTGCATATTATTAAAAGGAATGCAAATATAGTCAAAAATGTTGGAATACTTAATAAATATATATTAATTCTTTTTATTTATTTAATAAATTAGAAAATTGTATTTCAACATTATAATTATTATTTCAATATTAAATATTAATTACATATATAATTAAGTTTATATTTAGGTAAAATAATGACTTAAAATTGTTTACATTGCGTCTTTTTCGGAAAAGCACCAGAAGAGTTTCAAGGTATTTTTCTTGAATTTTTCTTTTCTGATTTTTTTTATTAAAATTCTTTTTTTGCATTAAATAGCTATTAATGATATTTTAATGAGTCATTAGTTACACCTATTAAACATATATTAAATGTACTCTTTTTAATTTGTTTAAAAATTAGCAAACTTATTGAACATTATAGTTATTATTTCAATATTAAATATTAATTATATTTAGTTAAGTTTATTTTTTGCTAAAATGGCGATTAATAATTATTTATATTGCGTTCTTTTTATTCCCTATTCAATATCATTGTAATTTATTTTCAAAAGACCGTAGGTCATACAACTTTAACTTGTCAAGCAGTTTTTATTATCAATGGTTGTGAAAGTCGTAATAAATTATGAAACTACAAGATCTTTACTTAATATCTGTAATTTGTATACAAATAATATAAACAAATTTTTAATTTTGCACATAAATAAATTACATATGGGTTATGATCAATCGATTAAATTTAACAAACCTAATCATTTTATCAAAAGATAAAATCGATAAAAAAAAGCTAAACACCTATTGTTTCATCATATTGTATCGAAATAAATTAATATTCTAAGTAAATAAATTCTCACACTATTATTGAATATGTATATTATGAGAGTGATGTTGTCTTTCAAAAACGTTATTAACCTTAACTTCTCAAGCAATCTTTATTATCAGTTATTGTGGAAGTTGTAATAAATTATGAAAGTACATAGTTCTTTTTTTTTTTTTTTTTTGATAAACCATGAAATATTATAGATAAAGAGGCAGAGCCTTAAGTCTGGGATACAACAACTGAAGATAAAAACCGAAGGTAACTACAACTGAAAAACCAATTAACTGTATCAGATCTTCATGAACGACTGCTAAGCCCTGATAAGTCGAAAGTGGCTCTGAAGCCTTCTTTACTAACCATTCTAACTCCGATAACTTTAAAGTCTGAAGCTTTTGCTTTGAGAAGAGGAACATTTTCTAGCAGCTTAACGCGCCTACAGCTCCAAACGGAAGGTAAAATCCCATGTCCATATTGAGACAAGTTCTGAGATCACGCAGCAGAAAAGGAGAAAGCTTCCAGAAAATGGCCTTAAAGAAACGAAGAATAGACCCAAGAAGCAAATGACTTATTGGGATATATTAGACACATCCCAATAATAAGATAAGTGGCTTCTATCCAAACCTTTTTTTGCCAAGTTGTCCGCACACTGATTTAAATCTCTCTGAACATAGCAGATTTTGGATGCTAAATTGCAAAAGTCGATATCCGAAAAATGATCTCCAAATAACAGGTTTAAACGATGTCTTAGACTCCAGTGACAACCTTCTCTCAGGAAGTTGATTGCTTCGACCGAATCAGAACAGATAGCAGCTGAGGATTCTCTAAGTTCTTGTTTCAAAAGCACTCTAGCCACATGCAAAATGGCCATAATTTCTGCTTCCAGGCAATTTGAAACTGAGCATGGCACTGAGAAGGAATATATCACTCTTCTTTTGTTATCTGTGATGTTACCTCCTATACCCCCTCTATGAATACTCGCGCCTTTACTACCCCAAGCACCATCAACTGCACAAACTAGATCAAAAGCCAAGAATTTGCAGTCCCAGTAATTCTTATGCAGTTTGTTACTGTATAGAGCCATTGCTCCATGCGGGTTAACTCTAAAAAGAGGATCATTGTCAAGAGGTAGAAGACTTGCTGCTTTACCCCATTCACAAACTCTCATGAAGATGAGATGCTCCAACGTTTCTTTAGAAATTTTATTTCCAGTGAAATTGGCCTCATTCCTAGCCAACCATATAGTCCAAAGGGTAGCAGCAACCACTAGTTTCCATATTTTGTTGGCAAGGACACTCTTTTGTGCTTTAAACAGCGACCAAATAGAGAAATGTTCCAATGAAGATAGAATTTTATTTTCACCCCACCAACTTCCAACATACTCCCAGGACCACTTAGCAATCTCACATTTCCACAGTAAATGACTTACTGATTCTATCTCTTCTGAGCACCAAGAACAAACGGGGGAGATATATTGTATCCTTGAGTTTAGAAATTGATTTGTATGGAGGACCTGCCACTGAATTTTCCAAAGGAAAATTGAGACTTTTGGAGGTACCTTAGAGTTCCAAATACTCCTCCAAATATTGTCAGAACTACTATCTGAGTTAGGATTCCTTTGAAGAGTTTCATTAAAATACTTTGTCGTGAAACTTCCCTTCCCTGGTTTCCAAATTAGATGGTCGTGCCCCTGTTGGAAGTTGATAGAGTTAATTATCAAACCAAGTTGTTCAACACCAGCTTCATCTCTACTTAGTAGGCTCCTGGTCCACAGAGACTCCCTACTATCTGAATTATTTTTCCAAAAATCCACCAGTATCTTGATAGACAAATGTTTAGATTTCGCGATTCTATAAAGACTTGGAAATCTGAGCATAATTGGGCCAGTTTGGTGCCACCAGTCCTCCCAGAAGAAAATTAACTCACCATTGCGAACTATCCATTCAAAGTTGTTTCTATCTAAGAGATTTGATACTTCTACCACTGAATTGATATTCACAAAACTTTTAACAATGGGAGAGCTTGCAGTGTTCAAACGAATGGATGCCATATCGTAGTTGATTCTATGGCCATATTTTTGTACTAGGATTTTGTTCCACAAACTTGACCTGTCCCAATAACATTTCCACCACCATTTTGCCAGTAGAGCAAGGTTTTTATTTTTAAGAGAAGAAATGCCTAGACCCCCCGCTTTCTTACTCTTACATAGCAAGTTCCAATTGAGAGAGTGAAGTTTTTTTGTTACTACTCCATCCTTTTCAACATGACCCCACAGGAATTGCCTTCTATACTGATCAATTGTATTTAGAACCGATACACTTAGGCTCTGTTTGAGATTACTATTAAAAATTGTTGTATTGTTAGAAAAAGTGCGGGTGAAAAAAGTGATGTTGTAAAAAGCTGTAGACTGTTTGGTATCATTTTTGATATGTGCATGTTTTGATGTAAAAATATAATAAAATAATGTTTTTGGTGAGGTTTGATGTTGAAATCAACAATTGTTTTCCGCCAAAGCTGAAAATCAATTTTTTTCAAAAGCATGGGGACCTACTTTCTCTAAAAGCTGCTTTTATATTTTACCAAATACATTTTCAGTTGTTTTTTTTAGAAAAAAGCTGTTGTTACTGTTTGCAACAGCAATACCATACACACCCTTAATATTTGAAATTTGTATACAAATAATACTGACAGGTTTTTACTTTTGCACGTGAATAAATTATACATGGATTATGACCAAACTAATTTAATTGAACAAACCCAACCATTTTATCGGGAGATTAAATTGATAAAAAAATTTATACACCCATTGTTTTATTATACTGTGTCAAAATAAATTAGTATTATAACTAAATAAATTCTTACTATATTATTGAACATTATATTATGAGAGGGTCGTCGGCTTTAAAAAACATTATAAAGTTATATTGAATATTTGTAATTTTTGATAGTAAAGATTACGTTCGTATTGTAAATTGGTTTTTTTTATATGTTTGTGATACTTTTAAGATTATCCATATTTAGATATAAAATGAGAGTATTTTTCTAACTAATAATTCATGTAAATTATGTTAAAATCAATTTTTTTTAGGAAATTCATCAGAGACCAAATAATTTTTAAAAATAATATGAATTGATTTATCTATTTTCAGTTCTTTAAAATAAAATTTATAAACCGCGCGAATCGCGAATAAATTGCCTAATATTGTGTCAAAATAAATTAATATTCTAAATATAAATTCTTATACTATACTGAGCATGTATATTATGAGAGGGGTGTCGGCTTTAAAAACGTTATTAATTAGTTATATTTAATATTGTAATTGCTATTTTTCATGTTTAAATATATTTAAGATTATTAAACTTTTTGATATATAATGAGAGTATTATTCCAATTAATAATTCATAAAAACTATTTTAAATCACTTTTTTCAGAAATTTTTTAAAAAATATGTATTAATTTTTATATTAATTTATCAATTTTCAATAGCTAAAAATAAAATTTTATTAACCGCGTGAAGCGCGGCTAAGTTACCTAGTAATTATGTAATGAAAGAAAACTTAAGAGAGAGTAGATAATCAAAGTAAGAGAGAAACTCATTTCATATTTATGTAACTTGTTATCATCTATTAGACTTATACTTTGGCTTTATATAGAATGCAAAATACAAGTTTAAAGCTAAAGGAATAAAATAAATGCAAAGGTTACATGCATTAATAAGTAGGTAAATGAGTCATCTATATATATTATAATGCCAGGAGATCGAAAAGTTACCAGATTCATTTAAGATAATTTTCTTGAATTTTCGTATTTTTGATTTTTTTATTAAAATTCTTTTGCATTCAATAGCTCTTGATGATATCTTAATTCGTCATTAATTGCACCTATTAAATAGATATTAATTTTACTTCACTTTTTTTATTTAAAAATTAGCAAACTTTGTACAGAAAATTAGTAAACTTTATTTGTGTACTATAATTATTATTTCAATATATAGGGTGATGGCCCAAAATATTCATATGGGACACGGTCCACCGTATCATGCATAACACAGAAGACTCAGTTCCGTATCTACGTAATACGGAGGACGATTCTCCGCAAGAATTTTCGTATTTTTCATTTTTTTATTAAAATTCTTTTGCATTAAATAGCTCTTGATGATATCTTAATTCGTCATTAATTGCACCTATTAAATAGATATTAATTTTACTTCACTTTTTTTATTTAAAAATTAGCAAACTTTGTACAGAAAATTAGTAAACTTTATTTGTGTACTATAATTATTATTTCAATATATAGGGTAATGGCCCAAAATATTCATATGGGACACGTACGGTCCACCGTATCATGCATAACACGGAAGACTCAGTTCCGTATCTACGTAATACGGAGGACGATTCTCCGCATCATGATAACACGGAGGACGATTCTCCGTATCCCGTCGGTATTTCGGGTCATTTTTTTCAAAATCAGTATTTTGGGCAAAAACTTAGCAAAAATAGGCATTTTGGTAATTCTCTCCAATATATATTTATTTATTAAATAAAAATACTTAAATTTCTTTTAAGGTAAAGTGACGACTTAAAATTGATTACATTTTGTCCTTTTTATTTCCTATTTAAGATCACTGATTCTCTGCAATTTCTTTTCAGACGACTATAGCACAGACGACCTTAAGTTCTCAAACAATCTTTATTATTAATGATTGATTGTGGAAATTGTAATAAATTATAAAAGTATATAGATCTTTGCTTAATATTTGCAATTTGTATACAAATAATACATATAAATTTTTACCTTTGCACATGATTAAATTACACATTGATTATGACCAAATCGGTTAAATTAAATAAACCCAACCATTTTTATCGGTAATTAAATCGATAAAAAGTTATATACCCTTTGTTTCATTAAATTGTCTCGACACAAATTAATATTCTAATTAAATAATTTTTACATTGTTATTAAATATGTATATTTTGATATGGGTGTCGACTTTAAAAAACGTTATTGAGTTACATTTAATATTTATAACCTTTGATCGTAAAAATTGTGTACGTATTGTAATTACTATTTTTTATGTTTATATTTATTTTAAGATTATCAAAACTTTAGATATATAATGAGAGTCTTTTTTCAACTAAAAATTCATGTAAATTGTTTTAAATTAATTAAGTTACCAGATTCATTTAAGATAGTTTTCTTGAATTTTCATATTTTTGATTTTTTTATTAAAATTCTTTTGTATGTTTTGCATTAAATAACTCTTGATGATATCTTAATTCGTCATTAATTGCACATATTAAATAGATATTAATTTTACTTCACTTTTTTTATTTAAAAATTAGCAAACTTTGTAAAGAAAATTAGTAAACTTTATTTGTGTACTAAAATTATTATTTCAATATATAATTATTTATTAAATAAAAATATTTAAATTTATTTTAAGGTAAAATGACGACTTAAAATTGATTACATTTTGTCCTTTTTATTTCCTATTTAAGATCACTGATTCTCTGCAATTTCTTTTCGGACGACTATAGCACAGACGACCTTAAGTTCTCAAACAACCTTTATTATTAATGATTGTGGAAATTGTAATAAATTATAAAAGTACATAGATCTTTGCTTAATATTTGAAATTTGTATACAAATAATACATATAAATTTTTACCTTTGCACATGATTAAATTACACATTGATTATGATCAAATCGGTTAAATTAAATAAATCCAACCATTTTTATCGGTAATTAAATCGATAAAAAAGTTATATACCCTTTGTTTCATTAAATTGTCTCGACACAAATTAATATTCTAATTAAATAATTTTTACATTGTTATTAAATATGTATATTTGATATGAGTGTCGACTTTAAAAAACGTTATTGAGTTACATTTAATATTTATAACATTTGATCGTAAAGATTGTGTTCGTATTGTAATTACTATTTTTTATGTTTATATTTTTTTTAAGATTATAAAAACTTTAGATATATAATGAGAGTCTTTTTTCAACTAAAAATTCATGTAAATTGTTTTAAATTAATTTATTTAGAAAAATCTAAAAAAACCTATCAGTTTCTAAAACGACTTAGAATTGTATACATTAAGTTCTTTTTTATTCCGTATTCAAGATCACTCATTCACTACAATTGTTTTTAGACGACTATAGCATAGACTATCTTAATTTCTCAAACAATCTAATCTTTATTATCAGTGATTGTGAAAATCTTAATAAATTATAGAAATATTTAGATCTTCGCTTAACATTTGAAATTTGTATACTAATAATAGAGACAGATTTTTACCTTTGTATATTAATAAATTACACATGAATTATGATAAACTTATTAAATTAAATAAACACACCCATTTCTATCAATAGATTAAATCGATTAAAAGTTATACACCCGTTATTTCATTGTATTGTGTTGACATACATTAACATTCTAATTACATAATTGTTTACACTATTATTGGACATGTATATTTGAAAGGGATATTGGCTTTAAAAAACGTTATTAAATTATATTTAATATTTATAACTTTTGATCAAAAAGATTATGTTCCTATTGTAATTGCTACTTTTTATGTTGTCGATATTTTTAAGATAATCAAAACTTTAGATATGTAATGAAAGTATTTTTTTAAAAACTAATTATTCATGTATATTGTTTTAGATCTTTTCATTTTAGGAAATTCTTAAAAAACCAATCAATTTTTAAAAGTAAAAGAAATTAAATAATCTATTTTTAATATTTAAAATAAAAATTTATAAACTGCGCGAAGCGCGGATAAGTTGCCTAGTATATTATAATGCCAGGAGATCAGAAATGCACCAGAAACGTTTTAAATATTTTTCTTGAATTTTCAATTTTTTGATTTTTTATTAAAAATATGTTCTCGCATTAAATAACTTTTAATGACCTTTTAATTAGTCATTAATTACACCTATTAAATCTATATAAAATTTACTTTATTTCACATTTTTTAAAATTTAGAAAACTTTGTTTGAGCATATAACTATTATTTCAACATTATATATATATATATATATATATATATATATATATATAATTATAATTAAGTGTATTTTTAGGTAAAATAATGATCGAAAATTGTTTATATCGCATTCTTTTTTATTCCCTATAAGACTACATTAATTTCTTTTCGAACGATCGTAAGTAGTAAATATGATCTTAACTTCTCAAACAATTTTGATTATAACTCATTTAGAAATCGTAATAAATTATGAAAATATATAGGTCTTCGCTTAACATTTGAAATTTGTATAAAAAAAATACAAACTATTATTATTTTTGCACATTAATAAATTATACATGGAGTATGACCAAACCGATTAAATTAAACCAACCAAACTATTTTTTCAACGGATTAATGGATAAAAAAGTTACGCCTGTTGTTCATTATATTGTGTCGAAATAAATTAATATTCTAATTAAATAAATTCTTACTCTAATATTGAACATTTTTGTGATGGGAGGGGTGTCGGCTTTAAAAAATGTTATTCTATTTAATATTTATAATTTTAATCGGAAAGATTACGTTCATATTATCATTACTAATTTTTATGCTTATTCTATTTTTAAGATTATCAAAATTTTATTTATACGATGAGAGTAGTTTTCTAATTAATAATTTATATAAATTGTTTTAAATCAATTTTTTAGGAAATTCTTAAGAGATCAATAAATTTTTAAAAATAATAAAAATTATTTTATCTAACTTCAATATTTTCAAATATAAGTTTATAAACCGCGCGAAGCGCGGATTACAATGCCGGGAGATCGGAAAGTTAATAGAAGCGTTCAAAATGGCTTTCTTGAATTTTGGTTTTTTAATTTTTTTATAAAAATTATTTTCCTGCATTAAACAGCTCTTAATGACATATTAATTAGTAATTAATTATACCTAATAAATATATAATTATTTTATTTTATTTAATTTAATTAAACAATTATAAAACTTTATTTGAGCATTATATTTATTATTTTAATAGTAAAAGTAATTTCATTTATAATTAAGTTTATTTTTAGGTAAAATGACGACTGAAAATTATTTACATTGCGTCTTTTTTATTTTCTATCGAATAACACTCCAATTTTTTTTTCGAATAATTGTAATACACACGACACTTAACTTCTAAGCAATCTTCAATATTAGTAATTATGATCGTAATAAATTATAGAAGTATATAAATTTTCGCTTAACACCTATAATAAAAATAATACAAAGAGTTTTTATTTTTACACATGAATAAATTACACATGAGTTATGACCAAAGCAATTTAATTGAAAAAACTCAACTTTATTGATAGATTAAATAGTTAAAAAAGTTATATACCTGTTGTTCATTATGTTGTGTTGAAATAAATTAACATTCTATTTAAATAAATTCTTACACTACTATTGAACATGTATGTTATGAGAGGGGCGTCGGCTTTAAAAAGTATTATTATATATAATATTTTTAACTTTTGGTTACGTTTGTATTATAATTGTTACTTTTATGTTTATGATATTTTTGAAATTATGAAAATTTTAGATATATAAAGAGAGTTTTTTCAAACTTATAATTCAAGTAAATTGTTTTGATTCAATTTTTTGTAAAAAAATTTAAGAGACCAATAAATTTTTAAATATAATTCATATATTTTCAATATTTTAAAATAAAATTTATGAACCGCGCGAAGCGCGGATAAGTTTCCTAGTTATTATAATGCCTGGAGATCGAAAATGCACCAGAAGAATTTAAGGTATTTTTCTTGAATTTTCGTTTTTTTATATTTTTTATTAAAATTCTTTTCTTGCATTAAATACCTATTAATGTCATTTTAATTAGTCATTAATTACACCTATTAAACATATATTAAATTTGCTCTATTTAATTTTCTTGAAAATTAGTAAACTTTATTGGAACGTTATAGTTATTATTTCAATATTAAATATTAATAACATATAGTTAAGTTTATTTTTAGATAAAATGACGACTAAAAATTGTTTACATTGCATTTTTAAGAAAATTATTTTTAGAAAAAATATTTGTATACATTACATTGATCTTGAATAGGGAATAAAAAAATGCAATATAAACAATTTTTAGTCGTCATTTTCTCTAAACATAAACTTAACTATATATAATTAATATTTAATATTGTATATAAATTCTATTTATATTATTTGTATATAAATTCCAAATATTAAGTTAAAAATTACATGTGTAATTTTTCATATGAATAAATTACACATGTGTTATGATCAAATCGATTAAATTTAACAAACCCAACCATTTTATCGGAAGATAAAATCGATAAAAAAGCTATACCCATTGTTTCAATATATTGTGTCGAAATAAATTAATATTCTAATTAAATAAATTCTTACACTATTATTGATTAAGGCATGATTCAAGTGAGAACAATTTATACGTGAGAACAGTTGTTCAGCACTCCTTTAAAAAGTGCAGAACAATTGTTTTGCATATTTTTCACATTTTTATTTTTGTACTGTTCTGCTGCAGAACAATTATGTTCTCACTGTTCTCATGTTAATATGTGTTCTCAGCAGAACGTGACCCTTATTGAATATGTGTATTATGAGAGGGATGTCGGCTTTAAAAACGTTATTAACCATAACTTTTCAAGCAATCTTTATTATCAATGATTGTGGAATTCGTAATAAATTATGAAAGTACACAGATTTTTACTTGATTTCTGAAATTTGTATACAAATAGTACAGACAGATTTTTTTTTTTTGCTAATTAAGATTTTTACTTTTACACATGAATAAATTGCACACGTGTTATGACCAAACTAATTTAATTGAACAAACACAACCATTTTATCGAAAGATTAAATCAATAAAAAATTTATACACCCGTTGTTTCATTATGTTTTGTCAAAATAAATTAATATTCTAATTAAAAAAAAAATTACACTATTATTGAACATGTATATTCTGAGAGGGATGTCGGCTTAAAAAAACGTTATTAAGTTATATTAAATATTTGTAACTTTTAATCGTAAAAATTTTGTTCGTATTGTAATTTTTATTTTTAAATGTTTGTGATATTTTTACAATTATCAATAATTTAGATATATAATGTGAGTATTTTCCAACTAATAATTAATGCAAATTGTTACGAAGCATGAATTACAAAATGCATTTGAATTCTGTTTGTTTGTTATACAACCAAATTTATCGATAAGTTAAATGAGTCACACCTCTTATTACATTTACATTCTGCTTCTTTATTTATTGTACAGTACAAACAAATTTATCAACAAATTAAACAATCACGTCTCTCATAATGCCATCGACAACAAAACTGATTCAAAAATATTAATTTTACTTATCCATCGTCAAATTTTATAAATGTTTGTTGATTTCAAAAGCATTTGTTATGCAAAAAGATAGGTGTCATCAATATTTTCGAAAATATCATTTTTAATATTTATGAAATTAACTTAAACATGTTTTTTTTCTACTAATTCTTTTAAAATGATATTAGATACAAAACATTTTAAAATGTTTTCGTGCCGCGCGTAGCGCGGCTTTGTTACCTAGTATATTATAATAGCAGGAGATCGGAGAGGCATTCACTCTGAAGCTTCAAATATTTTTCTTGAATTTTTAAATTTTTGATTTTTTTATTAAATATTTTTCTTGCATTTAATAGGATTATAATTAGTCATTAATTGTACCCATTAAACTTATATTAAATACACTTTATTTTATACTTAAAACAAATATTAAGCCAATAATTATTATAATTATCTATATAAAATATTTCAATTATTATTATTTCTTTATTCCTTTTAATTACTATATTAATATAAAATATTAATTATCCATATAAAAGTACAATTATTTCAAGTTAAAATGATAAAATAAAATTATTTATATAATTCATTTCCAATCCTTATTCAAAATCACTGCAAAATTTTTCGGCAATAATAAATAAATGGTTTTTAACTTTTCGATAAATGTGTAATCAGTAACCGTGAGAATCATGATAAGTTACGGAAGTATATAAATTTTCCAATTAACATCTGCAATTTAAAATACAAATAATATTATATAATTTACTTTTACACATGAACAAATTATACATGAGATGTGATCAAATCGATTAAATTGAACCAGTCCAACCTTTTTCTTTACATTAAATCAATATTAAAAGTTATACATTCATTATTTCATTATATTTTGTTGGAATAAATTAATATTATAGCTAAACACATTCTTATATTATTACTAATCAATTAATCGCGCATGTACATTATGAGATGGGCATCGGCTTTGAATAACATTTTATTTAATATTTATAAAAACAGTTACTATAAAAATTATGTTGACATTGTAATTTGGTAGGAAACAAATAAGAGGCCTTTATGGAGTTGATGAAATTGATAATATGTTAGAGGATCTTCATTTTTCTTAAATAATTAATTTTAAACGATTTAGTGTTTATTCAGAATCCAATAATTTTTAAATTCATTTTTATTGGAGAGAGAATATAATTACATGTACATATTTGTTATAAAATTTAATATAAAAGTATAAAAATATGCATGTGTCCATGAATTTAAATTTAATATTACATACAAATAAAGTTCTTACAAATGCTCAAAAAAAATAATCAAATTAATAGATGTAGGTGTCAGATCACTCCAAAAAATATGAATCATGACTTACAAAGTGTATTTGAATTCTATTTTGTTTGTCACACAACCAAATTGTCAATCACACTTCTTATCACATTTACATTTTACTTCTTTTTTTCTTCATACAAACAAATTTATCAACAAACTAAAGAATCACGTCTTTTATAATGGCATCGACAAAAAAAATATTTCAAAAGTGTTACTTTTATTTATCCATTGTCAAACTTCATAAATGTTTATCAATATTGAATTTTAAAAGCATTTTTTATGCACAAAATAGATGTCATCCATATTTTCGAAAATTTATTATTAACACTTAAGGGTTTAACTAAAACATGTATTTTTTTTGCTAATTCTTTGCTCTATAATTCTTAAACATTCAAATTTAATTACATTTTACACAAGTTTCAATTTATCATATCAACTTTCAAGTTATAAAACTCAACGAATAATGATGTTATATATACAATTTTTAAAAATATTTTCGTGCCGCGCGTAGCGCGGATTTGTTACCTAGTTGTTAATATAAAAGAGAGGGGCCGATCCTGAATTATAAGTCGTAGTTGCGTAGTTGCTTATATATCTGATAGTCCAAGAATAGCCCAAGAATTTGTGAGATCTGTAGAAGCCCAAGAATTTGTGAGATCTGTAGAACCGCGCTTTTAACAACAGCTCTCTTCGTCTTTCTACCTAACATTTTAGTTGAGTCATTATGAACCCCCAACAGGTAAGATTTTGTATATATTACATTTTATTCATTGTGACAAGAAAAAATAACTCCTTTAATGTTATGTTATTTGTTAAATCCCAATTTCAATTATTTGAGAATATTCGATTTTCTCTAATTAAGGATTCTTGGACGTAAAATAACATTTTTAATTTGTAAATTCTTCAAAGTGAGTTTATATTTTGGAACCCAAAAATAAAAAGATATGCGAATAAATTTAATTAAGTTACTTCTGAAACGCATCCAGGAGAATTAAGTACACAAGTCTTTGAATATTAAATTATGTTACTTCTGTAATCTTGTTAGCCTCGTGATGAGATGAACACGATTTGTGTTAATTCTGTAGATACACTTAGCGAATCTACTCCAAGAGGCTCTTGACCTTGCATGGGCGGGGTTTATGGATTTTGGAAGCATGTCTCCAAACTTGATTGCATTAAGATACGCCGCTATCTTGAAATGTTTTGTGCTCTTAAGTACCGCAGCTTGGTAAGTTTCCTTATCCAATTTCTTTTAAGTCCACTCACATAATCTGTACAGATTTTTGATGTGGCTATTTGTTCCTAATATATTATTTTCTTACATTCATATGCAGAATATGTTGCTAAGATAGGAATCACAATGTTTTTTTTCAAATGTGGGATTTAGTTTTAATAGCTTGAATATATTGTTCGAAGCACATTTATAATGAAGCACTTTCTTTCTTTGGCTGCTTTGTCTTTCAGGCTGAATCTGTTCCACTTGCTGTTGATTAATTGAAGACAACAGAAATCATTGTGGCGATCATGTAGAGTTCCTAAAGGTTTTTGATGCTAATAAAAATGATTAATAAAACGAATTGAACTTCCGCAGAAAGCAGCATTCTGGATATCTCTTATCCCTGGTTTTTTTCTTCCTTGTTGTCAATGCTTTGGTTGTGTTTTTGATCAACCCTGTTAGCTATGGCAAATATGTTGCAATGTTGTTTACCCTATACTGCTTTCAGTTTCTGAATGTTTATCTGAAAATAAAGATTAATCTGAAGTATATGCTGCAATCTGTTTGAAATATATTCTTGCAAAGCAATATATGTTTGTTTGAAATTCTATGAGGCTTTCTATGTTATGCTCGTAGTATATTGAAATAGTAAAAGCTTTGCAATTACAGGTAGTATTAAATGATTGTCTGATACAATTGTTATGGAGATACATTGAAAGAGGAGCCGAAACAAAAGTGAAAAAAGATTTTCTTAAAAATAGTTCAAATTGAAATTAAGAAAACTTAAGTACAGGCTAGTTAACATACCATGAAGTAGTTCATTACTAAGCATGACATTGCAAACCTAGATATGAAAACAAATCTACGTAATTAAATAATCAACATATGATTCTTGGTTAGATTTAGGTAGACTAGGTTAGAGTGCTGTACAAATTAACAGAGATTTATGACACAACTAGCTACTGATAGTCTACAGGTAACATGATCAAAGTCCAAAATATATATAAAAGAATGGTACAAACTCGATAAGCTTACAAAGAAATGGTTCTAAGGATCAAGATAAAATAACAAGTTTAGGCGATGCCAAGACACCCAGACCATACAAACCATATACCATACAAGCTATCCGGACGATGCTAAGGCACTCAAACGATACAATAAATAATGGAGAAAGAATCAGTCCTAGGATAAAAAACCAAACCTTTTAAAATAAAGATTGGTGTCGGAGCACCTGCGAAAGACTGAGCATGACGGCACGAATATTCTTTCATGTGTAATAATTGATGACATAAATGATTACCTGTCACAATAATTAACAGATATTTATGTCACAACTCGCTACCTGATAGTCTACATGATACAAAGTCCAAAATATGGGAGAATGGTACAAACTTGATAAGGCTTACAAGGAAATGGTTCTAAGAATGAAGATCAAATGACAAGTCTAGGCGATGCCAAGGCACCCAGACCATCCGGACCATTCAGGTCACACGGACCATCGGGACCATACAAGCTATCCGGACAATACTAAGACACTCGAACGACACAATAAATAATGGAGAAGGAATCAGTCCTAGGATAAAAGACCAAACCTTTTAAAACAAAGACTGGTGTGGGAGCACTTGCGAAAGATTGACATGACGGCGCAAATATTCCTCCAGGTGTAATAATTGATGGCAGAAATGATTACCTGTCACTATTAACACATTCCATCGGCAACTTTGCTATTCCGCTCCTCGTACACGTGTTCATCATCAGTGCGCACCACGCGTCCCGCCGTCCTAACCGAGCAACGGTCCAAATTCTGAGGTAACACCCCAAAACCCTAATCCATGGCCTATAAATAGTCCAAGGGATAAGGTGTTGAGGTAAGTTCAATTTCACACACAAAATCACACACACTGATATACACTCTCTCTGCCTTATCTTTCTTTTCCAAATCCCAATTTTATTCTCATGCCGGAGGTGTCGCAAGACCTCCGTGAAAGTAAAAGTGTCCTAAATCCAATCATGGATGATGAGTTAGGAAGAACTTTTATGTAATCTACTTAATTTCATAAAAGACTTATTTGTTTATGTCATGGGCTTTATCTTTTTAAAGTGTTTAAATTAGATGTACCATAGTTAAGAGTAAAGTTTTTAGAATTATGATGAGATTGTAATAGTGAGATCTAAAAGATGATAACTCTAAACTTAAATTGTTCCTGGTCGTAGGATGACTAATTGGTAGTTAGTTAATCCTAAAAGATCGGTACATACTATGCTTGCTTCAATATGAAGGATGTCTGTTCTCATAGGCATTTGTGTGGTGACACTATAGCTAGTATATAGGTGCTTATTAGAGAATCAGTTCACTGAACATGACTCGAATAGTTGAACAACTAATGGAGTTCACTCACGTGTCAGTAGTTGTTCATATAGTGATGGTTGTACAAGTGTTCTTAGACTTGAGATAATCATAGTCATCTTGTGTACATTGAACTATGCTTTGGTTTAGTTCTTAGTCTCTAGGGACAATAGTTAGGGCTCTTCTGGGCATAGGAAGTTGTACACGAAGATAGTGATTGATCAATAGAGGATCTGCCCCTTCCAGTGAAGGAAGAGAATGTCCTATGTTATTCCACTAATGCTAGTTCAGGAATCTCTGGCCAGAGTGATGAAATTAGAAAGAAGTTTCTAATTTGCATTAAAAGGAACTAAGCATAATGAATATGAAAATCATATGATTAAATTAGATACGCTTGACACAAGTTCCATGCCTTGTATTTAATCGGGACATTGTAGGGCATAAGGAATTGATACAGGAACCATTCACTGACTAGGTTCTAGGTATTCTAAGCAGTGAATTCATATTATCCGGATAGTCGCGATATGCTGAGAAGTATCCCTCACGATGTAGAATAAATATGATTAATTATTTAATTAATTATATTTACTGAATTAGAAATATTCATATCTTTTATTATAATACCTGAGTCTACCACACGTCAGTTAACCAATAAGAAGCGAGGAATTATTTTAGGACCAATCAGAGCTAATTCCTAAAATTTAGACATTTCCTTATTTACAATCTCACTCTAGCTCTTTAACCATGGTTAGTTAACACTTCTAATTTAAATACAATAATGATTTTATTAAACATATCCATAAATACCTATTTTTTCAAGCAAAAAATGTTTACTAGAAAATCACAATTTTAATTTGAAATCAATCACGATATACCACTATATATTTTAAATAAAATTTCATAATTAATCATTCATCAATCAACCACTATTTTAATATAAAGCCAGTCACAATCATATTATCACACATTATAAATTGATTTTAATAATATATATTGTACAATTATAATCGATATTAAATAATTATAAACTAACTTAACTAAAAATCTGAAAAAATCGGATTTGAAATAACTTAGATAAAATCCATACCTTCAAAAATTTGATTTTTTTATAAGGTCAAAAATATATTCATTCATAATTTGTTAATAAAATTAATTAATAAATGCATATAAGCCAACACTACAAAATCGGATTTGAACAAATTTCAAATAGCTTGGATAAAATCCATATCTTCAAAAACTCGATTTTTTGAAAGGTTCAAAAATATATTTATTCACAATTTATTAATAAAATAATTAATAAATTCATATAAATGAATTTAAATACAATATTGATTTTATTAAACATATCCATAAATACATATTTTTTAAATCAAAAAATATTTTCTAGAAAATCACAATTTTAATTTGAAATCAATCATGATATACTATTATATGTTTTAAATTAAATTTCATAATTAATCATTCATTAATCAACCACTCTTTTAATATAAAGTCAATCACAATCATATTATCATATGATTTTTATAATATATATTGTACAATTATAATCGATATTAAATAATTATAATCTAACTTAACTAAAAATCTGATTTGAAATCAGATTTTAAATAACTTGCATAAAATTCATACCTTCAAAAATTTGATTCTTTTTATAAGCTCAAAAATATATCTATTCATAATTTGTTAATAAAATTAATTAATAAATGCATATAAGCCAACACTACAAAATCGGATTTGAACAAATTTTAAATAACTTGGATAAAATCCATATCTTCAAAAACTCGATTTTTTAAAAGGTTCAAAAATATATTTATTCACGATTTGTTAATAAAATAATTAAAAAATTCATATAAACAAACATTGCATATATTTTAATTATTTTAATTATTAAATATACGCTGTAAGAGTATTATTATTGGTTGGTGAATAAATTACCAATCAAAAAGTTAAAATTATTTTAGAGGCAATCAGAATTTACTTCTAAACTTTAAATCAATCAATCATACACAAAAATTTTATTATTTACCATGCTTATTCTAATTTACTAATCGCGATTAAATTAAATTTAAATATAAAATATCTTGATTTAATAACTTCGCATATCACAAGTTTTTATTTTTAAAAAATTTCTACTAATCGTAAATATTATTTTCTATAAATCCACATAACAGTATATTACATATGGTTATATATCTTTTAGTTATGAATTGTTTTTTAACATACTTTATTATAATAATGGATACCCGAATCTAACACGTATTAGTTAACCAATCACAATATTGTGAATTATTTTAACATCAATCAAAATCTATTAAATTTAAATCAATTAAACTTAAATGTAACATGTTTCTCTATTGGATTTAGATTCTATTGGTTTTTCAGCCAAGACTAAACTCAAATCAAGTTACACTCAATAAAAATTAATTTTATTTTTACATATCAATTAACTAAACATAATAACTACTAATTTTTATTTTAACAGTTAACTAATAAACAATTTATATAAAATAAAATTCTTACAAACTAAATTGTAGGCATAAATCCTTATCACATTACACTGATTTGTTTACATTATTAGGTGTGCTTATAGATAAATGTTTTTTACAATATTGGGTTGTCAATGTTATTCAGTGATTACTTACCAATTTTTTCTAAATACAATAATTATTTAATTTAAAAATTTATACATTAATACATGAATCTATTATATTTATAATAGATATTTTGATATCTCAAACTTTCAATTCAAAATCATAAGTTACAATTAAAATCATGAATTAAAAATTATTAACAATATGAAATTATTTACCACACTATTCTAAATTGTTAGTTACAGAGGCATGCCTGTATACATCTAATAACAAGCCTAATTGTTTGTAATGCTTTGCATTACTTACATGACCTCTTAACTGAGGGAACCTCTAGTTGTAGAGTTTCTGTTTGTATTGTACTTGTAGTAGGCATCAAATCCTAGTTGTGTAACTGTACTTATAGAGTCTAGAATAATGCTTGAAAGAAGTTCCAAGGTTCATGCCTCAAGCAAGAAGATAAAGACTGTCAAATAATCAAAGTTAGGATTTGAAGAAATGAAGAATTTGCCTAAGTACCAATTCGAGAAGTATATTTGTCTATTCGAGAAGTCCAGCATTCGAGAAGTCAGGGATTCGATATCTCAAGACACTATTCGATATCTCTGAATACACTGTTCGATATCTCATTCGATATCTCAGAGATTCGATATGTCTATGTACTCTATTCGAGAACTCAGGAAGTCAACAAGTCAAAGTAGTGTTCGAGTTCTCAAGGAGTCAACAAGTCAAAGTTCCATTTGATATCTCAAGGACTCAGAAAGCTATTCGATATCTCAAGGATTCGACAAGTCAAGTGTTCTATTCGACAACTCAAGGAATCCTGAAGAAAAGAGCTATTCGAGAAGTAATTCGATATGTCAATATAACAGTGTTCGAGAACTCAGAGTTATCGATCAAGTCAATTCTAGTTCTCGAATCAACTACTTAGTCACTTCTCGAATACATTCTTGGAGACAAAATACTGAAGAAATTGTACAAGTCAGAAACCAGCAACAAGCCAATGCACTTTATGGACCACAATCTGTAACGTGCTCTGGAAAGCCTACAAGGAAGCTTGGAGAGATATAGAAGAGACAAGGGGCTAAAGAAGTGGATCTGAACAGGCTTTGCAAAGTCAAATCTGTAACCGTTTGGACACTTACTCAAAAAGGATAGACAGACTAGAAAGTAATTTGTTTAGCTACCTTATTTGGTGTAAGTAGGTTGTATCCATGTTTTATAAGGATACAGCCTCACTTCCTTAGTCATAAACTTAGTAACTTTGTGAGTCAAGTTTTTCATACACTACAAGCTGTATCTCTCTGAGAAAAACGAAGCTGAGAATACTATCATTTGTATTCACAGATTGTAGCAACCTTTATCTAATAATACATTAGATTAAAGTGATATTGTGTCTTGTGTTGTTCTTTATCCGCACCTTCTATCTTGCACACACAAACACTCTTGCTACATAGACTCGAACGAGAAAAGTTCAAGAATCCATTCACCCCCCCTCTGTATTCTTTTACTGTATTCAATACTCAACAAGTGGTATCAGAGCGGGCTGTTTATTCAAAAACAGAAAAACGATCATGAGTTCGAATACACCAAAGACTACAGGAACGGTGAAAGTCCCTAAGTTTGACAAAGATAACTTCAACCTCTGGAAGATAAAGATGATGTTGTTCATCAAAGCCTCTCATCCTTTGTATCCTGAGATTCTTAAGAATGGTCCTTTTGTTCCACAACAAGAGATACCAGAGAAGACTGTTGGAACCACAACTATCCCAAGATCTTATGAGGCCAAGGATCCATCAAAATGGACAGAATCAGAAAGGGATAAGGTTGCTCTTGAGAGCCACCTCATGTTGCTTATCATTGATTCCATGGACATGTCAATGTTTGCAAACATTGCATCATGTACATCTGCCAAAGAAATGTGGGATCACATTGAGGTGTTGTGTGAAGGAACTGATGAGGTTAAGGAAAACAAGAAACAGATACTGGTTACACAGTATGAGGCTTTCATGGCACAGCCCAAGGAAAGCATTACTGAGATGTTTGAGAGATTTCACAAGCTAGTTACTGAGTTGCAGATGAATGGCAAGGTTTACAGTATAAGGAGTTAAACATGAAGTTTCTGCTATCCTCACCAAACCATCTAGAGCAAAGGGTTATTTCTCTAAGGGAAAGAGATTTGAACAAAGTTACATATGATGTGCTCTATGGAGTCTTAAAAACTCATGAGCTTGAGTTGCTTCAGAAAAGGGCTATCCAAGCCAATCAAGGCAGAATGGTAAACACATCATGTGCCTTGATTGTCAACAAATCTATTCAAGACCTAGAAGCATCCACAAGGTTGGTTAGTGAGATTGGAATGCTGAATTCTTCAGATTCTGGCTAAGTGAATACAACATCTAGATTGTTGCAGCAGTAAACACTTACTTTATCTAAATTCTTAATATTTTTGGAGTAAGTGTTGGCTGAAATATGATTTATAAATATTTCAAATCTGTTGCATATTTGGAAAATCATATTCTCTTGTTAACTCGAAATTTCTATGAAATTTTGAGAAAATAACTGTTTAATTTGCTAGAATATTCGTGAATGAATATGGCTGGTAAATTTTAAAAAAAAAAGATAGTGAAAATTGAGTTTCTATGAGTATAATTCGACAAGTCAGACTTCTCAAGTGATTCACTATTCGACATCTCTAACAAGTCTCATTAGAGCACTCTCGAGTTCTCGAAAAGAGTCTTTTAGAGTTCTCGAATAGAGGTTTCCTTGACTTCTCGAATATAGTGTTTTAGTTCTCGATTGACTGAGTTCTTGAATACTATATTTGAGTTCTCGAATCATTTGAAAAGGCTGATTTCTCGCTGAATTTTAACCGATTTTGGATTTTTATTCAGAATTCAGAATTACTCATAAAAACATATTTTACCTAATTTAGATTTATTTCTAAGTTAGATAACTGCCAGCTGTGAGCTACAACCGGCTTGAGTTATCGAATAAGCCTTTCTTGACTTCTCAAATAGTTGTTTTCTACTTCTCGAAAGCCTGACTTGTCGATACAGAACATACATCTAATCGACAATTCAAGTACTTCATACTTTTACAACTTCACATCTATTCGATTCATTTCATTCGATTTCTCAAGCATCCAAACTCCCAAACCCTCTGAAACCCTAACTGCAAAAGCTAAATTTCTTCTTCAACCTTCGATTTCTTCTCTCTCTCTTTCACGCAAATGGCAACAGTTAAGTTCAACACCAATTTCATTGCTCTAACTAGTGATGTTGAAGCACCCAACGCCAATTTCAAGTGCTTTGTGAAGTGGATGTCTGAATCGTACATTAAGAATGCTCTATCTGTTAACCCAACTCTGTACCTCGACATTCTAGAACAGTTTTGGCAGTCTGCTACAGTGGAGGTGGTGGCTCTTGACTCTGCAATATCCTCGTACATCATCTACTGCAAGATTCAAGACAAAAATCTCACTATCACCACAGAAGATATGAATGAGGCACTTGGGATGGGTACAAAAGGAGAGGTGTATGACCCACTTGCTACAAATGCTGAATTAGAAGACTTCTTTGATTTCATCAAATATACAGACAGAATCAGTCTTGGGCACTTGAACAGGAAGCATTTGAGGAAGGAATGGAGTTATATGTTTGCTACACTTCTTCAAGTCTTCACTGCAAGAAAATCTAGCTATGACCAAATCAGTACTCCTACACAGCAAATAGGCTATGCCTTAGCTTATGGAAAGAAGATAGACGTTGGTCTCATCATTCTGCAGGAGCTGTATGGGAGACTTGGTAAGAATTCAGCCAAGAGAGGTAATGAAATTTTCTTCCCTCGTTTTATTCAATCTGTCCTTAATTTCTTAGATGATAAATTGATTGAATTAGATGGGATGAATAAAAATAGAATAGGCTATCCTAAATCCATGACCAAACTCATTTTTGGTAATTTGGAGACTAGGAATGATGTGGATGTAAGACTTAACATAACTCCCTATATGGAGAGTCTGTTTAGAACTTACCCCCACAACATGCCAACATTTGCCTCTAAGTCTGAGTTAGCTAAGCCCAAGCAAGTAGAACAAAATGCTAACCCAGGGTTAGCTAACCAACCCTCTCAACCAAACACTCTACCAATCACTGAGCCAACTGCATCATCCTCTCAAAAGGGTGATGTTAGTAAAAAGAAGAGAAAGGAAGTAATGTCTGCACCTTTAAATATTCTATCTGAAGCAGCATTAGCTGTTGAACTAGGTCTAGAAAGTGAGGAACCAGAGTCACCCTTACTAAGGCCAAAGAAGAAGAAGAAAACTAAGACCACCTCTTCAGTCACACAAATGGCTGAAGTTGTAAAATCAGGGGCAAACAGCTCACTAGATGTGTCCTCTCAACAGGGTGCATTTATAGAATCAATCATCCTCCCCAATGCACCTTCTTGTATTGAGTCAGCACATGGGAGTGATAAGGCTGGCACTACACTGAGTGGAGAGTACATCACACTTGAAACTCCCTCTATCTCTCAGGGGGAGTTGCCAAAATCTACTCTACAAGACACTCCTCTTCCAGAATCTAACACTGAAATTTCTTTGGAACCTGCAACTCAGGCAACTGAGATGCAAGGCATTGATCATCAAGAATTCTTTTCTCTTGATGAGCCAATAATTTCAAGTGACTTAGTGCATGACACTCTGCTCACCACCCAGGACCCACATTTATATGGTGAGGGAATGCATGCTGGGGCATATCCTAATGATACCATCACAAACACAGAGGCTTCACTAGTTTTTACTAGAGACTTTGTGCCTGTGTCAACTGCTGGTGTAACTCATCCCACTTCTGTGGAGACACCAGTAGTAGAGTCAATCCATCCGGTTACAGAAGTTGCATCTGTAACTAAGGAGTCTAGTTTACCTAGCTCTAGCTCTGACTTTATGTCACAATGGCTGAAGCCTGTGCAACATGACAGTGCTTCAGGATCAGGGTCTGTTCCACAAAAATTGACGGTTGAAGCACTTCAAAGCTTAATTGTGGATCAGATTCCTGAGTTTGTAAAAATAGCTCAGAACCTTGTCACCTCCAACATCTCTAATCCAGACTATGAGGCCATCCTACTATGCCATAGGGATGATGTGGAGATGTAGAAGGCCAAGATTATTGATGATGCTGAGAGAGATGGCAATGCAGATGCCTGGCTGCAAGGAAAGTATGATGTAACTCTCAGTGAAGCACTTCAATATCTTAGAGAGGAATACATCACTTCACTGGGCTCCAATGCAAAATCCCTGTCTCCTGGTGAAGTGTATGAAGCTGTCAATGATTCCTACAAGGGTTTCCTCAAGGCTGCACACTATCTTGGCAAGGGAGTCAAAACTGAAGTCAACATGGTATGTGACAAGACAGCCACTTCAGTAGCAGAAGTAAAGAGGGCCTTTGATGCTAAATTTCCTCAATTAGACAGTGTGGTCAAAGATCTCAAACACTGCAACACCACCTGCACCAAGATGGACAATGGCCTAGCCAAACTCACAGACACAATCACAGGCCTAGGAAACAGATTTCAAAATCTATCTGACCAGACTACAGAGGCCAATGCCATGCTCAGAACACTGTTCAAAAATCAGTATGGAGACAAGCTGGTCACTGAAGTCCCTGTGCATGAAATGACCAAGTCTGAAGTGAAAAGACTGTAAGATCAATCCTTAATTGGTTTCAAGGCCACTGCACTGTTCACCAAGGTTGATACTCTTGAAAGGGAGGTGGTGTCTCTCAAAGAATCCAATGCCCATCTGGCAGGCAAAGTTACAAATCTAACTGAGCAATTGAACACTTAAGCCACTACCACTGCTAATGTTCTTCTGGATCAACAATCTATGTTGTCTGCCATGATGAAGCACATGGGTATCCCTCTACTTGAAGAATCTTCAACTCCAAAGGCTCCTACTACAGCCTCTGTGCCTGACAACAAGCCTAAGGGGAAGAAGAGGATAACAAGGAACTCAAAATCTAAGGGGGAGCCTCAGACTAAGGGGGAGAAATCTCAAACCAAAGGCATTACAACCAATGAGGGTGGCCAACCAAGAACTGCTAAGTCATCTCAGTCTGAGAAATCTACATCCAAGGATGACAAGCTAAAGAAAGTGGTTGTAGATGAAGTTGCCAAGCCATCTGAAACTGAAGGGAAGTCAGAATATGAATTTGACATCCCTGACATTGCTAAACAATCCCTTCAATTTGAACCTTCAGAATTCAGAAATGTGCTTACTCAAAGGGTATGTCAAGAAACTGCAAACTCTAGACTATACCATGACATAGCCTTTTTGAAGCATCTACAAGAGTTAAGGAAAAGAGCCAATTTCCATTACTTTGACTACATCAAGCTTCTTGTGCAAGATGTGTTTCTAGTCACTGTAGTGAGAAGAGAAATTGTGCAAACCAATCCCCATGCCATCATTCTTTCGAATGATAGAGAAGTCTTAGTTCACACTGCCAAGAACCTCTTTCACATCCACATTGAAGCCTTTCAAATTCTATCTAGCTCTGAACTTGGAACAATCATCAAGAAGATAGAAAGGAATAACTCACTAGACAATGATATGCTCAAAGAGATTCTCACCAAGTGCATGAAATCTCAACTGCCTCAAGTAGTTCCTCAGCCTCATTGTATTCTATATGAAAAGGATCAAGACATTGTTGCTTTCAGATTTGGCCAACATCTAAAAGCAAACAACATGTCCACCATAAAGTTTCTGGCTGGAGTTCTACATTCAAGAAATGGAAAATCTGAATCTGAAAAGGAGGCTCTTAACATTCTGGTGAAGTTTATCAACTCTCAATCAGACATCAAGCCTATTGCTCAAGGTGGAAAGTCAAATCAAGACAAGGATGATCATGATAAAAGTGGAAGCAGGGGTGGAGATCAAGGGAGATATAAGGGCAGTGATGACAAGAAGAAAAGGGATGATAAAAACAAAAAGAAGGATGATGACAAGGGTGGAGGAAAGGTATATGAAAAGAAGAGTGGAAAATAGCAAGCCATGAACATTATTAATGACACTTCCACCATAACACAAGGCTCAATGTCTAGGGTGGATGTCACTAGTAATGATTCATCAAGATCTACATCTCTGGCGTATGCAACTGTTTTGGCACCTCATGAAGTGAAGGGGATTCAAATCAAGAAACCATGTGTATGTTTCAGAAAGCAAACTGCTAATGGAATACTACTATGGTCTACCCACAAGGGTCATAAGTTTCTGCCTAGCAATCATACAAGGAGGAGTAAAATTAAGCATGCGGAAAGAAGGGTGAAGATATCGAAATCAAAGGCACTGACAATAATTCCAGGATTGAACCTACCACCTCTGGATGAAATCTATGATGAAGACCAACTGCAGTTCATATGGGCTCAAAGAATCTATCATGTTGCCATTGTTGATGATTTTCTTGAAATAAAATATACTGATGGAAGACAGAAGAAATTCAGACAAGGAACATGTCAGCACTGGGGCAAGCTATATGACATAGAAAGAATAATTGCAATGTTGGATTCTGAAGACAGAGTGGAAAGGGTATGGAAGCTGGAGTTAATTGACTTTGTCAAAATGAAGAGAGATCACCAGGCAGAAATGAGAAAGAACAGTGAGGAGCTTCTAAAGAAAAGGGAGGAGGAGTTTGCTGCAATGGAAACTAAGGCTGATGAATTGAGAGCTATGGATTTGTGTAGAGTCAAGTTTAATCCTTACATCATTGAGTACAAGAAATATGGTAGAAATGTAAAGATTAGAATGGACTACATCAGTTCCTATTATGAGAAACAGCTGAATGAAGTACATAAGGATTTATCAGGCTCCCCTCTAATTGAAGAACTCACTGCAATGGAAGACATTATTCTTGCCATGGAGGAAAATGCAAAGAAGAAAGCCAAAGAAGCTGAGGAGAAAATGAAAAATGAGAATCTGCAAGCCAAAGCTCAAGAGATGAATCCAAAAGGATATGGCTAGTAGTTTCTCATAACTTGTAAGAACACTTCTGTGAACTTTCTTCAATCAATCTACATACTTGTACTTTTAAAGTTCTATCTTTATGTATGTTAGGCTTGTTATCAGACATGAAATTGTGACTAAGGGTCTCACTCACAATTTGGGGGAGATTGTTAGTTACAGAGGCATGCCTCTATACATCTAATAACAAGCCTAATTGTTTGTAATGCTTTGCATTACTTACATGACCTCTTAACTGAGGGAACCTCTAGTTGTAGAGTTTCTGTTTGTATTGTACTTGTAGTAGGCATAAAATCCTAGTTGTAATAACCCTAATTTCTGTACTTGAGAAAAATTTCCATTTTTGGTATGAATAGTGATTTACATGGATGAATAGTGAAATTATGGATGAATAGTGATTTTGAGGACTAAGAAAATTTTTTCATGTCACCCTATGTACGGGATAGGAAATGGATATTTCGAAGTTATATTAGTAATCTACGAGGTAAATAAGTGTATGTAAACGTAATCGGAATTCAGAAAATCCAAAGTTTATTTTTATGGAATATTTGACCGAGCAGTGAAGTGTATATCAGTATTATCAAGAAATGAGATGTTTAAATTGAGGATTCAAGGATTTTATATTTTATTATTTTATTTAAGATGATTTAAGGATTTAGAATGAAAACCTCTGAGTTAGTATAATGAACATTCTAGGAATCGCTAGAACTATATAACGAGATTAAGCGAACGCGAAATAAATTACGGATTAAATACGTAACGAGACTAAGAACCATGCATAATCATCTTGGGTTTATATTTAGTGAATTTGGGTGGAAAGAAATCAAGAAAGAAAAAGAAAAAGGGAGTGATGAGGTGTATGTACTAAAACTTGCCAACAAGGCTACATGTCACCAAAATTTCCAAAACACCACACATCTTGAACAGGTGTTTTAAGGGAGATTAAGGGCTGGTTTTACCTCACAAATATCTCCCATAATCTATTTACCAAGTAGTCAAACAAAGAGAGAAAAGAGAGAAAAGAAAAGAACAACACCACCACCATTTTAAGCCATTCGGCTATTCAAGGAAATACAAAATCAAAACCCTAGCTACACACCTTCAAAAATTATGATCTATGGCTCTTTGGAAAGCTCTTGAGTAGGCTTAGACACGTTCAAAATCTCAGCCCCATTCATGGAGGATAGCTTGTTCAAAAGATGGATCAAAGTGTTAGGTTAAGATGATGAATAGTAACTTCAAGATGTGTTCTTGCTTTGATGATCAAGTTTTGGCTTCCTAAAGACTATCTAAGGCCTATTGAAGGTTCATCAAGCTTTGTTAGTATTGTTAAGGCATCAAGGAAGGTATAAACCTCAAGCTTACTTTGTAATATTATGAGTTATATGCTTAGTTTTAAGATGATTTCAAGTTATGCTCATGTTAGTGTACTTAGTGATGGTTTGGCTTTGATTTGATATGTAACACATTGATTGGTGGTTTTGGACCTCACCACTGGACTTATAGGGTTATAATAGATGTTGGTTGATGTTGAGGATGTATGGTATGCCCGGTGTGGCTTGGTTGTGTTGTAACAAAATGGAAACTTTCGATTTATAGCCGTCGTAATGGCGAAATTTCGTTAGCCATAAAAACAGTTAACACCCGAATCATTAAAATGATTTTTAGCATCACCACTGCATATTATTGGAAAGATATGGTTGTCTAGTTTACCTGGCCGCAAGAATCGCATTAAAAGAGTTTACGGTTTAAGAGTTATGCTAGTTTTAGTGAAAGCGGTTCGAAAGCTTTTATCGCAGAAATATGACCACTTTGATGCTAAGTTTGAGACCCTTAAATGTCGAATTAAAATGTGAAATTTGGTGATAAAATGATAAGGACAGTTTTCAAGGTGCGTGCGAAGGTTTCGAGTCAAAAGGATTATTTTTCGATTTTATAAAAATGCGTAAGCCGAGGTTGCGCAAGTGGAAAAGCCCTTTTAGGAGATAACACTATTCATTTCAAGGACCTGCCCTGTTTTGGTAAAATCTAGAAAATGAGTCTTCTTACCAAAGTCAAATTTTAAGTTAGCTACCTTCTAGGCATTATCTAGATCGTGTACGCGAAAACGGTGCGTCATTTGAGTTAACGGTTATCGAGTTATGAATGTTTTAGTGAAAGAGGTGCAAATAGTAAAAATCCGCAGTGGACTGAACTTCGAAAATACATTTCACCTATCTAGACCCGTGTTTTCAAAACGAAACTTTTACGATAAATATTACAAATACCAAAGATGATTTTAAAAGTGGTTTCGTAATTAAATATGTCTCCAGTAATTTATTAAAAGTGTTGGAGTGCGAGTCGCGGAATAGTAATTCTCAGGAAAGTCAACTCTAGGGGTGCTACTTTGACCATCCATTTTGGCCAAGTTAAAAGAGGAATTTTGAGTCGACTAAAACACGAAACTTGTTAGGAATTATCAGGGCAACATATTGGTGTAGAGAACAAGGTCATAAATGATTAAGTATAACTTGATTTGAGGAACGATTCTGGACTAAACTTATGACTTAGGTGTTTGTCGATTAGAATGAACTTAGTACGAGTCTAAAGGGAACCCTTAGTGCCTTGTTTGTAATTGGCTTAAGTGTCTAAGCGTTGGGTTATAAGTGGATCGTATAGGTGATTAATCGCGTGTTTTCTTGACTTTGTTTAGATTGTCGGACCCCGCTACGAGCACCTACTACATCCGGAGCACCAGGCAAGTATACTTAACCCTACTCTATTGTTCAGAGTATATATGTTTCAACGTATGGTATATGTCAGTTCAAAGATTTTATCTACAAGTTGCAAGTATTTTATCTCGTTACTCAAATACCGGATATTGATGCATTTGAATGCATGTATATATATTATTGTTGTGAATGTTATCCGGATAGTATATAAGTATAGTAGTATGTGTAAGAGTTATTGGTCCATATGATTGGGACAAGTATCGAGGTACATTGTTCGTACTCGAAGGGAGATAAATGTTTTGAAAAACTATCTTGTTAATTATCGGAGGTGATGAGAGATTTGATCTGGATCATTTTATTCGAATCCATGATCAAAGCAGTCGTTCATATTTTTCCTCTTATATTTCAAGAGGAGAGCGATTTATTGGAAGTAGTAATCGTTCGTTGTTTCCGAACGATAATAATTATTATGAATTGAGGTGCACGTGAAATTATACGTGTCATCTAAGATAAGGAGTGTATTGAGGTGCACGTGGAATTATACGTGACATCTAAGATGATAAGTGTTGAAGGTGATCAGGGGTACTCTGGCACCTTATGTTCTGGACTGGAGATAACAAGTATGTATGAAAGCCCGGATGCGGCTTAGGGTGAGGTCCGAGCAAGTCGGCTCATCCTGGGGTGATCAAGGCCGAGCAAGTCGGCTCCCCCCTCTACCGGTAGTAAAAATATTAGACGTAAGGACTGATCATCCATTACAGCCCCGCGGATAAGAATCTCCTGAATATAGTCAATCAACAGTATTTGATAATTGTAATTGATACTACAGATGAGTATTAATTGCAGTATGAATGGTATGTCTTTACTCAGTTTTGTAAGTCAATTCTTGAAGAAGTTTTGTTGGTGTATATATATATGATTCTGGTGTATAAAACTTGCTGGGCAATTTTGGCTCATTCTTGCTATTGTATACTAATGATACAGCACGAAACAAAAGAAGTGAGGCTTCGGCATCTTATTTTGCTAAGGGGAAAGGTCCTGGAGATGATCCAAAGTGTTAGATAAAATGCTGGAAGGCTGGGAATAAGTTGGACGGACTTTTGTTATGTGTTTAGTAGACTCGCTGTTTAGAGTCGTAAGGTTGTATGACGTTGCTTTAAAATGAAGGTTTGAGTATTGTAAAAACTCTAAGTATAAGTTGTAATAAGATTCTGGAGGATACTCTGTTCTGTAATAACCTTTGAGGATTTATGTTATGTTCTAAGACTATAACCTGTGGAGTAAAGTATGGAGTTATTTTGTATATTGCTGTAGATAACATTTTGAGCAGGTGAATAATATTCCGCAAAGGTATGTATGTGTATGGTTAAGGTTGTGACGACCCAGATTCCTGATAAGGGATTAGGGGGTGTTACACTAGTTGTGTAACTGTACTTATAGAGTCTAGAATAATGCTTGAAAGAAGTTCCAAGGTTCATGCCTCAAGCAAGAAGATAAAGACTGTCAAATAATCATAGTTTGGATTTGAAGAAATGAAGAATTTGCCTAAGTACCAATTCGAGAAGTATATTTGTCTATTCGAGAAGTCCAGCATTCGAGAAGTCAGGGATTCGATATCTCAAGACACTATTCGATATCTCTGAATACACTGTTCGATATCTCATTCGATATCTCAGAGATTCGATATGTCTATGTACTCTATTCGAGAACTCAGGAAGTCAACAAGTCAAAGTAGTGTTCGAGTTCTCAAGGAGTCAACAAGTCAAAGTTCTATTTGATATCTCAAGGACTCAGAAAGCTATTCGATATCTCAAGGATTCGACAAGTCAAGTGTTCTATTCGACAACTCAAGGAATCCTGAAGAAAAGAGCTATTCGAGAAGTAATTCGATATGTCAATATAACAGTGTTCGAGAACTCAGAGTTATCGATCAAGTCAATTCTAGTTCTCGAATCAACTACTTAGTCACTTCTCGAATACATTCTTGGAGACAAAATACTGAAGAAATTGTACAAGTCAGAAACCAGCAACAAGCCAATGCACTTTATGGACCACAATCTGTAACGTGCTCTGGAAAGCCTACAAGGAAGCTTGGAGAGATATAGAAGAGACAAGGGGCTAAAGAAGTGGATCTGAACAGGCTTTGCAAAGTCAAATCTGTAACCGTTTGGACACTTACTCAAAAAGGATAGACAGACTAGAAAGTAATTTGTTTAGCTACCTTATTTGGTGTAAGTAGGTTGTATCCATGTTCTATAAGGATACAGCCTCACTTCCTTAGTCATGAACTTAGTAACTTTGTGAGTCAAGTTTTTCATACACTACAAGCTGTATCTCTCTGAGAAAAACGAAGCTGAGAATACTATCATTTGTATTCACAGATTGTAGCAACCTTTATCTAATAATACATTAGATTGAAGTGATATTGTGTCTTGTGTTGTTCTTTATCCGCACCTTATATCTTGCACACACAAACACTCTTGCTACATAGACTCGAACGAGAAAAGTTCAAGAATCCATTCACCCCCCCCTCTGTATTCTTTTACTGTATTCAATACTCAACATAAATACACATTCAAAATTTAAGTTATGTAAAGTATTAAATAATTCAGTCATAAAAAAGATAATCAACCAATTAAAATGTTAGAATGAATTTTAAACCAATCATCTTTTAACATTTTAATTACGAAATTTTTTAACTATGCAATAATTAATGGGAAAAAAATTTGACCTGACAATATATTTGAATTATTCAAAATATTAAATGTACTCTTAAATAGTATTTTACATTATTTGGTGTATAAATTATCAATCAAAAAATAAAAATATTACGGAGTCAATGAAAATATTTTTTTTTTTTGCAAAATAGAGGCAATGAAAATATTGTTAGTGAATATTTCCATAATAAATTAGTCAAGTTAGCACAAATTTTCTTATAAATCACTATTTATTTATTGATAATTAATTCATGAATAAAAGGACATATGTCATACACAAAAATAATCAAGCTTGCAAAAATCATCAATAAAAGGGCATACACGTCTATAAAAACAATTAAAATTGAACAAACACATAGTAAATTATATCACTAATTTCCTTTATCCAATCATTGAACAGATCTTCAATTATGGTACATTTCTAGCTTATGTCACTAAATTATACAATCTTTTCGGCGAGATAATCTAACAATTTGTTATAAACGTGAGGAATATGTGTATCTGATTTGTCATAATGTATTCAAACAACTAACCAGAACTGTGATTCTATACTATCCAAATCAATGAAATAATATAACAAAATCTAATATATGGGTAGACAAAATCCACGAACAGGATATTAGGCTCTCAATAAAGAGAGATATTTAGTGAAAGCCAAAGTAAAATCAAGTAAAAGAAAATAAGGCTTATCATTTACAAGGAGTTAGTACAAAATCTAATATTTTGGTAGATAAAATCCATCAATGGACAACGGGTACTAGACTCTCAATGATATTTTTATTGAAAAATAAAGAAAAATCAACATAAATTTTTTTTAAAAAAACTTAAAAAACTGATATTAACTCCTAAGCTTTAGTTTAGCATCTTTTGGGAAAGGTGGAGAGAGAGGGATAGCAGCAACTACGGTTTTTGTTATAAAAATTATTAATAATGATAAATATAAAGGTTGATACACTTAAAATCATATATTGTTTTTAATAAAAGGGCGCCTTTTTGAATTTTGTATTCTTGAACTAAAGTAATAGTATCAATTCCCATATCTTAACCTAAGAGCATATATTGAATTTGCTTGGTTGGTTGACTATATTTTTTTTATATCAGCAAAGCATAAAAAATGGCTAAGGAAACTAAATAACTTGGCAGAAAGATTATACACAAAGAGAGATATTTGTTAACGAGAAATAAGAAAAAATAAAAAGGAGGGTTTCATTTTGTTTGGGAAACTTTACACCATGCATGCTACTCTTAGTTTTGTTTTGTAACATCTCAATGTTGTTCTAAGACATATAATTTTATATTTACATAACTTGGATACATAGTAATATTTCATATAATTGTTAAATTTTTTCTATTTGCGTATTTCATTTCATTTCGTGTACACGAAAAAATTTGTGTAATTTAGTGTCATTTTGAGTTCTAATTTTGGATACACGATTTAATATCATGTCATTTTCGTTCAAGACTCTAAAGTACATGACATAAATGTACAAAACGATTTGTCAGGTCTACATAAGTGTTATGCCTGAATCTGGGCACAAGCTCTAAATAGGCCCAATGGACTATACTAGGGGTCCATCTCTCTTAATGGGCTCGAATATCTCTTAATGGGCTCAAATATTGAAGAAGGATCAACAAGGCATGAGGCCCGATTAGGGATTGCCTCACCTCTATCTTATAAGACGATATTTCACCTCAAGGGTCACCTCACTATGACCTCCTGCTATTACTCAAGACACCCTCTCATGCCAATAATAAAGGAAAAGGGGCCTCACGCTAGGCCTCCAAGGGGTCTCACGCTAGGCCTCCAAGGGTCTCATTATAGACCTCTATGCGTCTCATGCTAGCCCGGCCTCAAGGTCGTATCTACAGGGATTGCCTCCGTATAACTCCCACCAAGGGATTGCTTCATGTACGATTTCCCTCATTGGGATCGCTTCGTCTCTATCATCACATCTACAAGCTAAGACGAGATCGTTATCTCAATCTCTACTAGAAGGCTCATAGCTAGACCCCTCGAGGTCATATGAGTATCTATACATGCACTTGGGTCCGCTTCGCATGACTAGGCCCCTCGAGGTCGCATGCTAGGCCCTTGCTACTTCTCTACTAGCCTCGCTTGAGAGGCCTCAACTCTAGCCATGCGAGACCATCGGTTTCCTTCTTTGGGCCATGGATCATGGGTGGAATAAATGACTCATTTCCACATCAGCCCTAAAACGAGTAGGCTTGGGCTATGACTTATCTTCTAAAACCCTAGCCCGTCTAGGTAACTTCTTCTCCAAGAACTACATACGGCTTGATCCCTATAAATAGGGTACTTAGGCACCTTGTTATGGATGATTAACAGTTCACCCCTGAAATATCAACAAACAAGATCAGCCACAAACAATCTCCATTCTCCTTCCGTGTTCTTCGTGTTCTTAGCAAAATATCCGTATTTTGCTCCGTTAATCCAGCAAACCTCCAAAATATTGTTATACAATATTCTCCCTATAACAATAAGCTATTTCTTCTTATATATGTAGGAAAAATATACTCACTGTTAAAGGAAAATGAATTTCATGTTATTTAACCCAAAATCTGAATTACAAGGACACATATATAAAAAGTGATTATGTGTCTATACATTACACACTTAATTTCAATTTTATGGACTGTAGCTTATTTTCTTAAGTTAGTCAAATTAAAAAAAATAGGTGATACTCATTTTCATATGTCTTATTTTAAGAATAAAAGAAAACTAAAATTTATTATTGCATGTTTTACTAGAAAAGAATAAAAATACCAAAATACAAACTTTCAAACTGAAAATGCATATTTTACGTTGTCTTTACAAATAAGCTAAGGGCAATAACCATAAAATCTAACAATTATATGTTACTCCAAGAGCGCGATATATTGAATTTGTTTGGTTAGTTGATAATGTTTTTATACATATCAATTCATTAATAAAAGGACATATAATTTGTAAAAATGATATTGAACAATCACATAGCAAACTGGATTAGATGAAAGTTTCTATTGTTATAACTACGTTCGTTTCATATATCTTGCACAGTAGATATCATTTCTCATATCGCTGAAACATGCAACCTTTTTTTGATAGACAGTCTAATGATTTATTGGAGTCATGAGGATTAAGTTTGTTAGGTCCCGAAGTATCGTAGAAGGGGGGTTGAATACGATACTACCAAAATATTTCGATTTTCAAGATTTTTGCGGATAATAATTTTTCGGATCTTGAAATCAAATTAACGAAACAAAATTCCAGGAATATATCTTTATTGATAATAAACCCGAAGGGGTGTTACAACTTCTAATCCAATGGATTAGCTTCAAAACCAGAACGCTCCTAAGGATAGTTTAGGCACGAGGACCTTCTACCCGACACTTCCTGAAAGCGGACTAAGCCGGCTTTCCTACTAGATGGATTGTCTAGCAGCTTATACAGAGAAGATATAAGAGAGAGAAGAGAGAGTTGTGTGTTGAGGTGTATTTTGAAATGAAATACAGCAGGCCTATTTATAGATTATAGAAAGTTACTATGCTGTACTATTCCAACAACCCCTTGGGCCCCACCAGCCGTAACCGCCATTTGCATAGTAACCGTCATTTGCATAGTAACCGCCATTTGCATAGTAACCGCCATTTGCATAGTAACCGTCATTTGCACAGTAACCGTCATTTGCACAGTAACCGTCATTTGCACAGTAACCGTCATTTGCATAGTAACCGCCATTTGCACAGTAACCGTCATTTGCATAGTAACCGCCATTTGCATAGTAACCGTCATTTGCACAGTAACCGTCATTTGCATAGTAACCGTCATTTGCACAGTAACCGTCATTTCCATAGTAACCGCCATTTGCACAGTAACCGCCTTTTGCACAGTAACCACTATTTGCACAGTACCTGCATAGTAATTGCGCATAGTAATCTTGCATAGTAACCGTGCATAGTAATCGCGCATAGTAATCTTGCATATAACCTTGCAGAGTAATCGTGCAAAGTGACTTTGCATAGGATTACTATTTTTGGCTGCTTCTTTTTGGGGCTTCTCTCTTTTGTTCCAAATATTCTGCTTGAGATATTATGTCTATCCTTGATCGTCAATAGGCTTTGGTAATTCTTTCTGTGAATTAATGTGTTGATCCTTCTCGTATGTGCTAACACTTAGTGCACTGGTCTGGTTCACAAGTGACTAGCACTGATCTTGATCTTCACACCTTTGATACATTCCAATTGATTAGCCTGCAGCAGTATCTTCAAATAATATAAATACATGGAATCTTTTGGTCGTTCAACTGAATCATCTGTACATCTTATTTTGTCACTGTGGCTTGATCATGTTAATGAATTTCTTTCAGCGACTTGATCCTTGTCGGTGCCTGTTCTTCAAATTTCACGATCCCTGTATAGAGTTAATATTATTTATCTTTTATCCTAGTTGAGTTATATATGTCATCTATTACATATTACATTACATTATGCTTTACAATCTCCCCCTACTTGATTGTTAGGGTTTGACAAGCAAATTCCTAGAGGATAAATCAACTGATACAAAAACAAAAATGAAATACAAAGATAAATAATATTAAAGCGCATTCTGGATCATATATACATTTTCCAGATTTCTAAAATTTGAACAAATGCAAGACAAATTGTTCCTCTAGACTGAACATATCTTCAATTTTGCCTTGATTTCTTTCCACATAGCACTTAATACTCTCATTAGCTTTTCCTTTCCCAAAATAAAGTTATTTCTGTGTCAACAACCTTTTCCTTGCCCTTATGCCTAGTAGATTTTTCTTGATCATCCTACTTCTCCCCCTCAGTTGGGTTATCCTCTAGAGTAGTAGGATGTGGAGTTGGTGAATTAGACGAAGATGACTTTACCAAGGAGTTGATTGCATCATTAAACTGGGTTGCCATGGTATTCAATTGAACCTGGAATACATCATGTTGAATAAGTTGCAAATTTTTGATTTCTGCAATGGACTTACAGATATTTTGCAACTCTTTCTCCGTTGTTTGGACCCGTGTAAGGAGTCTGCTGTATTTCTTTCTGGTTACAGGTGCATGTGGTTGAGTAGGTTGCTCACTTGTACGTTCTGCAGGTGTTTCACTCAACACTCTATATTCACTCGGTTTAGTGGTTTGGGTTACACTTACATGTTCTGTTTGTGTTTCCCTCAACTCTCCTCTAGAGCTTCCACCGATATGTGTACCTACAAATGAAATCATCCTAGCCCCTTTTTTAGAGGTCACGGATGGTGCAATGAAAGTTCGTGAGCTTCTGTCCTCGCGTGAAGCGAGTTGCCGACCACTGGTTAAAAGTGGTAAATCTCGAAAGAGATCCAGAGATTTTCCCTTTGGGAGGTTAAACTTGAATCGATTAAATGGCACAAAACCCAAGTTTCCCTCGTACGTCTGTGAAGACACTTGGTTCATAAAAGAACCTCCTACCGATGGAACTTTCCGTAAAATGGAAGATTCACCAGCAGTTATTGAGGTAGGTAATTCCACCTCGGATGCCTGTGAAGGCATTTGATCTTTAGAAAGATCATCAACCACTCTTATGTTCCATGAAATGGAACTCAAGATAGTTGCTCCCGTCAATTCAACCTTATTTACATTTTCACTCATTGGATAAGAAAGAATTGTTTCACTAACAGTTGCCGTTACCTCAGGTTCATTGGGTTTATTCCGTTTAGAATGAGGTAGAGCGGCTGATGTAACTAACTCCTTATATGGTGCTGTTGAGGCACTATCTCCCTCAATAATGTGGATGACTGGTCGTTTAAGTGACAATTGAGATGTAGGAGTTTGTTGTGTTTGTGTTTGCATTTGTAGAATGAGCTCTTCGACCTGTGTTAGAGTCGGTGGGATTTCCTGCTCTTGGTCGGGTAAGATGGCCACTGGGGCTGTAGAAACTGTATTTCCTGTGACACAATAGGGAATACAGAGGTTGGAATAGTAGGGATTGAAATATTACCTTGTCGTATACCTGCTCTCATTGGTCTTGGTAACAACGGAAGTGGGATAGTCTTTAGATATTCAGTTAGGACTGTAGGCACATTCGTATATTTCTTTTTGCTTATGTAATTAATTACATTCGTCTTCATGGAAGAACATTCCACCTTTTGACCATTTTCCAAGCGTACCCTGTCTTCATCATTCAAAAAATCATTTAATATTAACTGTAGAAACCTTGGATATAGACATTTGACATTTTGAGTCCGAACATCTCTTGTTCCCAAGCGTTTCATTTTTAAAATGATTTGACCAAGCACTATTTTTCCAAAATTAATCCTCAAATTATTGGCGACCGCATACCCTATTATTTGAATAAATTCAGGTATTCGATCTTGATTTGTTCTATTTGAGGAAAAACATGGTTAAGAGTGTGAAAGAAGAAATTCCAGTACTGGGTTAGAAATGTTCTAGAAAGATTACCAGTATTGAAATTGCCATCTTGGTACCTTATAAAACGAAAGAACATTTCAATCTGTTCAGGTGTAGGATCAGAAATAAGATTTTCCATAGGAAAATGGAGAATTCGATTAACATCTCGTTCAGTGACCCTAATCGACCTATCAAACAGTCGATATGTGATTGCACACCCATCCTGCCCAGAAGTGTTAACCGCACTGCAATATAGTTCACGCAATGCATCATGGTTAAGCTGCACTGGTGTAACTAAAGCATAGCGAATTAATGAATGTTCATTCAGAAATTGTGTCCAAGCCCGAAATTGCTCATCCTGAATGGTTTCGATTTGCTGAATGGAAATAGGATTAACTTTAGCAATTAAAAAGCTTCCCTGTAATGCCATTTTCAAAACTTTGAAGAATTTCAAAAACAAGGGTTAGTTTTTATAAAGGATGATGTATAAAGCAAGAATATGAAATCCGATCTAAAAACCACCAGCCAGATTGAGAGATCTTTCCGATCAAAGCTCGAAATATTCAGCAGTTGTGTGTATATGCTCTGTATATCTGAAAAATGATGATGTTAAACACAAACAAAAACTCATCATTTATAAGGTTTCAAGGATTAGTAGGTTAGGTGTAATAGTGACAGGTTATGTTTGAAAAATAACACCGCTCAATAATTTCTCACCTAACTACCTAATTAGCCGAAAAAAAACATCTTATCACCGAAACATATCGGCCGAAAAAAACATCTTATCATCGAAACCTATCAGCCTATACACATACACATATTTAATACTTCTAATTATTATGGATTTAAAAATAATCACATAGTAAATCAAGAATTAATCCACAATAATCAGATAAACTCACAATTAAATAGACACAAAATTAACAAAATATCATTAATTGATATATGTCAATAAAATATTTATTAAATTATGCTACAATGATATCTCCAGAATAATCATGCAGATAAGCAAATAAAACAAACAAAATCCAGAGAATGAAATTCACTGGCTGCAACTAATTGAACAGACATTTTAAAAGATCATGTGAAATTTAACATACCAAGCTCACTTACCAAGCTTGAAAAGGTTGCTTCATCCAAAGCTTTAGTAAAAATGTCTGCCAACGATTTTTCACTAGGAACAAAATGCAGTTCCATAGTGCCTTCCATCACATGCTCCCTGATGAAATGGTATCTGATGTCTATGTGCTTGGTTCTAGAATGCTGCACTGGATTCTGTGATATTGCAATTGCACTAGTGTTGTCACAGAAAATTGGGATCTTTTTAACTTTAACTCCATAGTCAAGTAGTTGATTTCTCATCCATAGAATCTGTGCACAACAACTCCCAGCTGCTATGTATTCAGCCTCTGCAGTTGAGGTAGTTACCGAGTTCTGCTTCTTACTGAACCATGAGACCAGCTTGTTTCCCAAGAATTGACAGGTTCCTGTGGTACTTTTTCTATCCATTTTGCAACCTGCATAATCTGCATCTGAGTAACCAGTTAGATCAAAACCAGAATCTCTAGGGTACCAAATGCCAAGTTTTGGTGTTCCCTTGAGATATCTGAAAATCCTTTTAATAGCTACTAAGTGAGATTCCCTAGGATCAACTTGAAATCTAGCACATAAACATGTAGCAAACATAATATCAGGTCTACTAGCTGTTAAGTATAAAAGAGATCCAACCATGCCCTTATAGCTTGTCATGCCACCTTCTTTTCCTTAGTATTCAGTTCAAGCTTAGTGGCAGTGGCCATGGGTGTTTTTGCAGAAGAGCAATCTGCTAAATCAAACCTTTTTAAAAGATCATAAATGTATTTTGTTTGACTTATAAAAATTCCCTCATTCACTTGTTTAACTTGTAAACCAAGAAAATAATTTAATTCACCCATCATACTCATTTCATATCTACTTTGCAGGAGTTTGGCAAACCTCTTGCAAAGTTTCTCATCTGTAGACCCAAATATTATATTATCTACATAAATTTGGACAAGTATCATAGAGCCATTGCCATTTCTATAAAAGAGAGTTTTATCAATAGTACCTCGAATAAAGTGATTCTCTATAAGAAACTATGAGAGTGTGTCAGACCAGGCTCTAGGTGCTTGCTTCAGGCCATAGAGTGCTTTGAGTAGAAAGAACACATATTCTGGAAAGTCTGGATCTTCAAAACCAGGCGGTTGACTAACATACACCTCCTCCTCCAGAATACCATTCAGAAATGCACTCTTGACATCCATTTGATAGACTTTGAAATTGGCATGCGCTGCATAGGCCAGGAAGATCCTTATTGCTTCTAACCTTGCCACTGGTGCAAAGGTTTCTTCAAAGTCAATTCCTTCCTCTTGACAGTAGCCTTTAGCAACTAATCTAGCTTTATTCCTTGTGACTATGCCATTCTCATCCATCTTGTTCTTGAATAACCACTTAGTGCTAGTCACTTATTTGTCTTTAGGTTTGGGTACAATTTTCCATACTTCATTTCTTTCAAACTGGTTTAGCTCTTCTTGCATTGCTAAAACCCAGTCTGGTTCCAGAAGAGCATGTTCAACTCTCTTAGGTTCCTCTTTGGATAGAAAACTGCTATATAAGCATTCTTCTTGAGTTGCTCTTCTGGTTTGGACCTTTGCATTAGGATCTCCAATGCTAAGCTCAAATGGATGATCCCTGGTCCATTTTCTTTGTGGTGGTAAGTTTGACCTTGATGAAGTGGCTTCATTTTCTCTGTGTTGATCGTTGTGGCTTGTTGTTGAGTTTTGACTGTGAGAAACTCCCCCTGAGTGTATGGCCCTCGAGATTGATGGAGTTCTTACAGATTCATCAACAAATGCTTCTCTTTGATTTTCTACAGATGCTTCAAATTGATTTCCAACTGATGGTGTAAGTTGCTCTTCAACAGATGGTTCATTCTCCACTTTAACTGATGATCTTTGTCTGTTTCTCACACCATTTGATCTCCATTCTTCATCATCATCTTCACTTTTTTCACCACTTCTCTCATTCTCAAATGAGAGAGACTCATGAAAACCTTCATCTACTAGACCAGATATTTTCTTGTCATCAAAGACAACATGTATGGACTCCATTACAATGTTTAGTCTTAGGTTGTAGACTCTGTAGGATTTTCCAGCTGAGTATCCAACAAAGATAGCTTCATCTGCCTTTGAATCAAATTTTCCAAGATGCTCACCATGATTTTTCAGTACAAAGCATTTGCATCCAAAGACATGTAGAAAGTTGATTGTTGGTTTATTGCCTTTGAAAAGTTGATAAGGTGTCATGCCTTTTGATTGATTGACCAAAGAAATATTCTGGGTGTAGCATGCAGTGTTTATAGCTTCTACCCAGAAGTATGTTGGTAGCTTAGACTCTTCAAGCATTGTTCTTGCAGCTTCAATTAGAGTTCTGTTCTTTCTTTCCACTACACCATTTTGTTGAGGAGTTCTTGGTGCAGAGAATTCTTGGATAATTCCTTCTTCTTCACAAAACTTTCTTATTATAGAATTCTTGAACTCAGTTCCATTGTCACTTCTGATTCTCCTTACTTTGAGTAAAAGATTGTTGTTGACTATCTTGATGTGATTTATAATGAATTCACCTGCTTCATCCTTAGAGTACAGAAAGAATTTCCAAGAGAATTTTGAGAATCATCAATAATCACAAGACAGTATTTCTTCTTTGAGATTGACAACACATTGACTGGTCCAAAGAGATCCATGTGAAGTAGTTGCAAGGATTGATCAATTGATGACATTGACTTTGATTTGAAAGAGGCCTTCTTCTGCTTCCCTTTCTGGCATGCATCACACAATCCATCCTTGGAGTAAACCAATTTTGGAATACCTCTAACCAAATCCTTCTTTACCAACTCATTCATTGCTTTAAAACTCAAGTGTGACAGTCTTTTGTGCCAAAGCCAACCTTCATCTTCACTTGCCTTGCTGAGAAGACATGTAGTCATGTTTGCATTTGTTGAATTGAAGTCAGCAATGTACACATTTCCTCTTCTATCTCCTGTCAACACTATCTTGTTGTCACTTTTCTTGAAAATGACACAAGCTTCAAATGTGAACCAGACATTCTGGCCTTTATCACACAGTTGACTGACACTTAGGAAGTTATGCTTAAGTCCATCAACCAGTGCTACTTCTTCAATGACAACATTTCCTTGTGAAATCAAGCCATATCCTCTAGTATATCCTTTGTTGTTGTCTCCAAAGGTAATTCTAGGGCCATCTCTCTCCTCAAACTTAGTGAGCAGGGTAGAATCTCCAGTCATGTGCCTAGAACAACCACTATCCAGGTACCAAAGATTCTTTATGTGTCCCTGCACACATCAAAATCAAATCAAGTTGATTTTGGTACCCAAGTTTTCTTGGGTCCTGCCTTGTTAGCCTTTTTCTTATTTTTCAAGCCCTTACTACCCAGGGGTTCTGATTGAGTTAAATCAGCCTTAACTCTTGGTGTAGGTTTCTGAAAAATAGGTTGTTTCACTTGCTCACATGCATTAAAACTAGATGTATAATTTGGCATAGTCTGTGCAAACATGTTATTCATCATCCATGGCAACTGAGGCATATTAAAAGCATTGTAATATGGATTATGCATGAATGGCATGTTAGCATAATGACTAGATGCATGAGCAGGCTGAAAAACATGTTTGGCATAACATTCATAGCAGGCATAGGCACAGAAATAGGCATACTAGGCACAGAAGCATTTTTAACAGTTTTACAATTGAAAGACAAATGATTAACACTACCACATTTTACACATTCTTTCCTAGGAACATACTTATCAGGTGTGTAATTATTGTGTTTGTTAATTTCTACTTTTCCATTTCTATTCTTCTTTTTAGCCTTAGCCTTTGGTTCTGTCTTTTCTAATTTATCCTTCAATTTCTTGATGGATAAATGGCCTATGTTTCTTTGTTCAACAGATTTGGTTTTGCTACACTTTTCCAATCCAAAGTTTTTGCTGACAGGCCCGTACTTTTTATTCAATTTAGTTAAAGTTGCTTTGCTAACAGGCTTAAGTCTCAAAGAACATTCTTTTTCGACTAAATCACTATCTGAAGCAACTTCCCTATCAACATCTAACTTAACTTCTGTTAATTTGTGAAAAGAATCAACTCCTTGTATACTATAAATTTCTTCAGTTTTAGCCTTTGATCCCTTCCACTTAGCAATTAAGTCTTGTTCCTCTTTTAACTATTTTATTAAACACTTTTCTCTTTTCATAGCCTCAAGTAACTCATTCTTAGCATCCTGGCAATCTCTTTTCATTGTTTCAAAATCAATTAGTTGAGTTTCTAACAAAGTATTCCTTTCACCTATTTTAGCATTAAGATCTTTAATCTTTTTGTTCTCCTTGTTAAGCGATTTTAATGTGACATGCATGTTATACAATTAATTAGACATTTCATTAACAACATTATCACATTCATCTTTGGAAAGCTCAGTTAGATTTATAGAATATACCTGGTTACTTGCTGAACTAGCCTCTTCATCATTTTCATTTGCCATAAGTGCAAGGTTGACAAACTCTTCCTCTGCATCTGAGTCTCCTCCAGCTGCCCAATCATCATCTCTAGATACGAATGCTCTCTCCTTTTGCTTGAGAAGGTCAAAGTATTTCTTTTTGTAATCGACAGTCTCACAGTGTTTCTTTTCATTATCAGATTTGGATTTTCTGCATTCATTGGAAAAGTGGCCAGCAATTCCATAGCTATAACATTTGATCTTTGACCTTTCAACCATGCCCTTATTAGGTTGATAGCTTTTCTTGAATTGCCCGGCTCCTGCTGGATTCTTCTTGAATCTCAACTTTGAAAATATCTTTGACAAAAATGCCAAATAATCATCTAGATCTTCAGATTCATCCTCACTCAGTGCATCAAGTTCTTCAATCATCTTGCTTTTGCCCTTGCTAGCTCCACCTTCACAAGTTCTTTGACTTAGTGTGGCTTCCACATTCTTCATCTTCTCTCCATCTTGGTTGGTTGGAATATTGGCCACCAAAGCTACATTTCCACCTTTCTTCTGGTTCTTCTCAACTTCTTCATCCTGTTGCAACTCGAGCTCATAGGTCTTCAGAATTCCATACAGTCTCTCAAGTGTAAAATCTTTGTAGTGTTGAGAGTTTCTCAACGAGACTGTAACTGGCTTCCATTCCTTAGGAAGAGATCTCAGAAATTTTAAGTTGGAGTCTTTGACTTCATATGTTCTCCCATACAACTTCAGGCCATTCAGTAGTTTCTGAAATCTACTGAATATATCTGTTAAATTTTCACCAGAATTATGATGGAAGTGTTCATACTGTTGTATGAGGAGTTGCATCTTGTTCTCTCTAACCTGCTCAGTTCCTTCACAGAGTGTTCGAATAGTGTCCCACACTTGCTTGGCAGTGGTGCAGTTGATGACATTGTCGAACATGTCTTGATCAATACCATTGAACAGTATGTTCATGGTTTTCTTGTCCTTCTGGACTTCTTCTTTATCTGCCTCTGTGAATTCTGCTGGCGGTTTGGGAATAGGCCTTCCAGCAACTCCTGTTCCGGCTGCTTCTCCAACTGCAGTGTTGGCCTTCATAGGAATATGAGGACCTCTCTCTATACAGTTTACGTAACCTTCATCAATGGATAAGAGATGTAAATGCATCTTTACTTTACAGTGAAAGTAATTATCTTTGTCAAGGACTGGTATTTTCACGCCTGTATCCTTAAATCCCATGGTGGCGATCTTTAAACTTCTTGTATGTTAGAAGCTTGCTTTGATACCAATTGTTAGGTCCCGAAGTATCGTAGAAGGGGGGTTGAATACGATACTACCAAAATATTTCGATTTTCAATATTTTGCGGATAACAATTTTTCGGATCCTGAAATCAAAATAACGAAACAAAATTCCAGGAATATATCTTTATTGATAATAAACCCGAAGGGGTGTTACAACTTCTAATCCAATGGATTAGCTTCAAAACCAGAACACTCCTAAGGATAGTTTAGGCACAAGGACCTTCTACCCGACACTTCCTGAAAGCGGGCTAAGTCGGCTTTCCTACTAGATGGATTGTCTAGCAGCTTATACAGAGAAGATATAAGAGAGAGAAGAGAGAGTTCTGTGTTGAGGTGTATTTTGAAATGAAATATAGCAGGCCTATTTATAGATTATAGAAAGTTACTATGCTGTACTATTCCAACAACCCCTTGGGCCCCACCAGCCGTAACCGCCATTTGCATAGTAACCGTCATTTGCACAGTAACCGTCATTTGCATAGTAATCGTCATATGCACAGTAACCGCCATTTGCACAGTAACCGCCATTTGCACAGTAACCACTATTTGCACAGTATCACTATTTGCACAGTACCTGCATAGTAATTGTGCATAGTAACCGCACATAGTAATCGCGCATAGTAATCGCGCATAGTAATCGCGCATAGTAATCTTGCATAGTAATCATGCATAGTGACTTTGCATAGTATTACTATTTTTGGCTGCTTCTTTTTGGGGCTTCTCTCTTCTGTTCCAAATATTCTACTTGAGATATTATGTCTGTCCTTGATCGTCAATAGGCTTTGGAAATTCTTTCTGTGAATTAATGTGTTGATCCTTCTCGTATGTGCTGACACTTAGTGCACTGGTCTGGTTCACACGTGACTAGCACTGATCTTGATCTTCATACCTTTGATACATTCCAATTGATTAGCCTGCAGCAGTATCTTCAAATAATATAAATACATGGAATCTTTTGGACCTTCAACTGAATCATCTGTACATCTTATTCTGTCACTGAAGCTTGATCTTGTTAATGAACTTCTTTCAGCGACTTGATCCTTGTCGGTGCCTGTTTTTTAAATTTCACGATCCCTGTATAGAGTTAAAATTATTTATCTTTTATCATAGTTGAGTTATATATGTCCTCTCTTACATATTACATTACATTATGATTTACAAAGTTTCTACAAATTTTTAATATGTAATCGAAAAATTAACCATGACCATACAAATATTTTCAATAAATTAATATAATAAATATTTTAAGAATTCGATATTTAATAAATATACCGAATTCTCAGAATATGGGTGGAAAATTTGTTAACATGATACGTAGAAATATTCTCTAACAAAGAGAGAAATAAAATGAAAACTAAAATTTAAAAAAAATAATAAAGAGGGTTTTTGAACTTTTCAAGTGTGAGAATTATTTTCTAATAGAGTTTAGAAAAAGAATTAATGATTAAAAGAGTTTTAATTATTAATTAATTAATTAATGAGATTAATTAATTAATAGGGTTAATAATTATAGGAAAAATTAGCTGAGATTTTTTGGCTATAAATATACTGTTATAACCCCTATTAGCCTCAATTAGTTTTAACGTAAGTTTCAGAAGGAGGCAACCCTAATTCTCTCTCAGCCCTCTTCCTCCCTCCATCGAATCAAGCTCTTGGTGGATACCTGTGGAGTGCTTCACACTTGAGGAGCAACTGCTAAGAGACTCTCTACGCCATCCTTGGATCGCTTTTAAAGGTTAGAAATTGATCCCACATCTCTATCTATGAATCGTATGCATTATATATGCTATATATATGTTATAAATTGTGATTTACGCTTCCGTATATGCCATAAATCCCTTCACTCCGCCCCCCGCTGACATTATTTCGTAGAAATCCACTCTGGCAGCTTTACCACATCCCGACCGTCCGATTAAGATCAGCTGAGAAGGAAAATCTATGGCGGACTGAGCATTAAAAAAAGAAGCTGAATTGCATGATGCACATAGGCAATGATGCACACTTCCCTTGCCTCAATTTGCTTGAGGTGTGCTTCACAACTGATTAGTTGCAAAGCCTGAGTGTGTCTTACTTAAGCAATGAGCAATTTAAAGAAAAACTAACCTTCAGACGTGTTTAAAAGAAATATATATTTTCCACTCAACTATATGTTGCTAACAAATAACCATATGTAAACCTTGACTGACTATTTGGTATGCACAAGTGCTAGAGCATATGATATGCATATGCATCAAATTTACAATAATCTATTGCTCTAAATGAGACCTATTGCTGGACTGGATAATGAGACCTATAAATGGTTTGGCCTCAGGGCCGGCTCTTGGTATATGCAGGAGGAGATAGATATTTCAACGACCCATATGGTTGGAAATTACTATGGAGTTCATCCCCCACCATTTTATCCTGAAGAGATGAATGATTCTTTTGCCACCCAATTCCTAAACAGAGCAGGTCATATTAGACTTGTTCCTCTTCTTATGGGAAAAGACAACGCCAAAGTTCAAGTTCATGCTGTAGCGCTCCTCATCTTAGGGGTCGTTAATCTTCTGCATCTCAAGAATTTGTATATATATATATATATATATATATATATATATATATATATATATATATATATATATATATATATATATATATATATATATATTTATATTTATATGTCTGAGTTGCAGTAAAAACGTTCTTAAATACAAATCTACAAACTTTTTTTGTTCAACACATATATATATAACTTCGGTTCAACCTCATTTGTAAAATAATAATCAAGATTTTACTGAATACACATAATTGAAATCGGAAACATATTTAAAACATTTTATAATTTATTAAAATCATATTTGCAACATTTTTCACGAAAAATTGAAATTCTTTTATAATGGATGTTCAACAGATATATAACTTGAGTTCAAGATCATCTGTTGAACAATAGTTATACTTGTGTTGAAACCAAATATTTAAAATAATTTTACATTGGTATAATTTAGAAAAGTGTATTAAATTAATAATATTTCATATTTCTATACTCTAATTCGGTATTTGTGAACCCCGGAAGGATAGTTCAGAATTTTGTAATATCTGTTCAACAAATTTTGAACTATGATTCAACATACTTCATATTAAACAAATAAAATTTTATATTTCTATACCCTATTTTGGTATTGGTGAATTCCAAAAGAATTTTGAATAATTAAATTATGTGTATTCAATAAAATTTTAATTATTATTTGATAAATGATGTTGAACAAAAAAAGTTTGTAAGTTTATATTTAAGAAAAGTTTGTAAGGTTATGAGAACATCACGTCTGCTCTACATGCATGAGACACACCTATAACCTTTGATGCCCTATATGACAAACTAAAAGCTGTTGAAAATCAAATTGCATGCAAGGACTCGAAAAACTCAAGTGTTGTAGAATTGTCTCCACCTACAGTCCCCACTGCTAATTACACATTCAGTAACAATCAATTCTCCAAACAGAATCATCATATGGGCACTCCAGGTCGACAAGGCTCTAACTAGCGACCTCAACCTTCGCATCGTAAAAATTTTGGTAGATCTAATTTGGGCCCCTCTCATCGTCCACAACATCATGTTGTCCAAAACAAGCCTTACTGCCAATTTTGCAGTAGAGCAGGTCATCTAACAAAAGAATGTCATCAACTTGCTCAATTTCTCCGAGAAAATGGCATGCAACCCACAACAAATTTTACCTATGTGAATGGTCAAAATAATCAACCATGGCTTTTTGACACCGGTGCTTCTCACAATGTGGCATCTGCCTTGAACAATCTCTTATCATTCAATGAATATGGAGGGCCAGACGAAATTACCTTAGGCGATGGCACAGGTTTGACTATCACACACATTGGTTCATCTACCTTACACTCTAATACTAAATCATTTTCACTAAATAATGTATTGCATGTTCCTATACTTAACAAAAATCTTATATCAGTCTCCAAATTCTGCAAAACTAATGATGTCTCCCTTGAATTTTTTCCTATGCATTTTTTGGTGAAGGACCTTCGCACGGGAGTGCCTCTGTTCCGCGGGAATAATTTGAATGACGTCTATTATGCACCCGCTTCCTTGAGTCCACAAATAAACAACACTACCTCATCACCAATAGCTACAGGGCATAATCGACTGGGTCACCCATCAACTCACACCCTCAGCTTAGTTGTTTCTTCTAATAAATTGTGCCTAGTTCCACATTCCTTGACTTTTCATGCAATTCTTATCAATGTAATAAAAGTCAGAAACAACCATTTGGAACAAACTCTATGTCTAGTTCTGCCCCTTTACAATTAATATACACTGATGTTTGGGGTCCCTCAGAATTGTCATTCGATAAGTTTCGTTATTACATTATTTTTGTTGATCATTTCTCCAAATATGTTTGGTTATACCCATTGTTAAACAAATTAGATGTTCCTATCACATTTTCTGAATTCAAAAAAATTGTTGAACATTACTTTCAACTACCAATTATCTCGATTTATTCAGATAATGGTGGAGAGTTCATGGCACTACAAAAAATATTCAAACAAAATGGGATTTCACACTTTACAAGTCCTCCACACACACCTGAACACAATGGGTTAGCCGAAAACAGAAATCGGCCTAACTTTACTTCATTAAGCATATTTTCCTCTCAAATATTGGCCCACGCTTTCCAAACAACTGTGTATTTAATAAATAGATTACCCACCCCAGTACTCGTACAAAAATCCCCATTTCAAATAATGTTCAAAAAACCACCAAATTACACAAAATTATGCACATTTGGTTGTTTATGCCACCCTTGGCTTCGACCATATTCATCCTCTAAACTCAACGCGTTCTAAACCATGTATTTTCTTAGGCTACTCTCTTTCCCTATCTACATACAAGTGTCTCTATATGTCCACCAATCGAATGTATATATCTCGTCATGTGACATTTGTCGAAAACATATTTCCTTGTCAGGTGCATAATTCTTGTCAATTAAATTATTTTTCTACTACAGAAACACTAATCCACCTCCACCTTTAATAAAATCTCACAGACTACTCCAAACTCCATGATACTAAACACACCTACAAATGAACCACCACCCACACTCTTATCCCAACCCCACCCCCACACTCCCCTTTTTATTAACAAATGATCAGCCTCCTACTAACGGGGAATCCCACACTAATCTACCGACACCTACACCTCCAACACCTACATCCCCCGTGAATAATATGTCCAGATTTCCCCTTGAGCAACCTCCCTCCCCCCCTCGCCATACTCTCCAACTCGACCTACCCGCACCAGAAAGACCAAATCCCAAGTATTATAACCCAACAACTTTCATCAATACAACCACATCCCATCCAATACCTCAACTAACCGAACCCACCTCCGGCCATCTCAAGCTATAAAAGATCCTGCGTGGCACGATGCAATGTCACAAGAATTCGATGCACTGACTCGTAATAATACTTGGGAACTTGTGCCTCGAAATAATCAAAATCTCATTGGTTGTAAATTGGTTTTTCGTATTAAGCAGAAATCAGTTGACCGGTGTAAAGCCCGATTAATAGCAAAGAGGTTTCACCAGCGGCCCGGGCTTGATTACTCAGAGACATTCACACCAATAACTAAGCCAATCACTGTGCTCATTATTTTATCTTTAGCACTTTCTCAAGGTTGGCCACTACGCCAACTAGATGTCAATAATGCCATCTTAAATGGTATTCGTCAAGAAAATGTGTACATGGTCCAACCGCCTGGCTTTGTTAACTCTGAATTCCCTGATTATGTTTGTAAGCTCAAGAAAACCATATACGGTGTGAAACAAGCTAACCGGGAATGGTATAAGGAGCTTAAGTCATTTATTGTCGAAGTAGGTTTTAAAAATTCAATATCTGACTCCTCTCTTTTTATTTATCATCACAATGGTATTATCATGTATTTTCTAGTCTATGTATGTTAACTCGAATAACTTGTAGAAGGGGGGGGGGTTTGAATACAAGTTATATGTTAGTCACAGAGGCATGCCTGTATACATCTAATAACAAGCCTAACTATTTGTAATGCTTTGCATTACTTACATGACCTCTTAACTGAGGGAACCTCTAGTTGTAGAGTTTCTATTTGTATTGTACTTGTAGTAGACATCAAATCCTAGTTGTGTAACTGTACTTAAAGAGTCTAGAATAATGCTTGAAAGAAGTTCCAAGGTTCATGCCTCAAGCAAGGAGTTAAAGACTGTCAAATAATCACAGTTGGGATTTGAAGAAAAGAAGAATTTGCCTAAGTACCAATTCGAGAAGTATATTTGTCTATTCGAGAAGTCCAGCATTCGAGAAGTCAGGGATTCGATATCTCAAGACACTATTCGATATCTCTGTATATACTGTTCGATATCTCATTCGATATCTCAGAGATTCGATATGTCTATGTACTCTATTCGAGAACTCAGGAAGTCAACAAGTCAAAGTAGTATTCGAGTTCTCAATGAGTCAACAAGTCAAAGTTCCATTCGATATCTCAAGGACTCAGAAAGCTATTCGATATCTCGAGGATTCGATAAGTCAAATGTTCTATTCGATAACTCAAGGAATCCTGATGGAAAAGGGCTATTCGAGAAGTGGTTCGATATGTCAATATAACAGTGTTCGAGAACTCAGAGTTATCGATCAAGTCAATTCCAGTTCTCGAATCACTTACTTAGTCACTTCTCGAATACATTCTTGGAGACAAAATACTGAAGAAATTGTACAAGTCAGAAACCTGCAACAAGCCAATGCACTTTATGGACCACAATCTGTAACGTGCTCTGGAAAGCCTACAAGGAAGCTTGGAGAGATATAGAAGAGACAAGGAGCTAAAGAAGTGGATCTAAACAGGCTTTACAAAGTCAAATTTGTAACCGTTTGGACACTTACTCAAAAAGGATAGACAGACTAGAAAGTAATTTGTTTAGCTACCTTATTTGCAGTAAATAGGCTGTATCCATGTTCTATAAGGACACAACCTCACTTCATAACTTGGTAATTTTGTGAGTCAAGTTTTTCATACACTAAGCTGTATCTCTCTGAGAAAAACGAAGCTGAGAATACTATCATTTGTATTCACAGATTGTAGCAACCTTTATCTAATAATACATTAGATTAAAGTGATATTGTGTTTTGTGTTATTCTTTATCCGCACCTTCAATCCTGCACACACAAACACTCTTGCTACATAGACTCGGAAAAGAAAAGTTCGAGAATCCATTCACCCCCCCTCTGTATTCTCTTATCGTATTCAATACTCAACATTATATAATCGTGTCTGATTTTTTTGCTTGGTTATATGAACAAGAATAAACGAATGAATCAAACTCTGTTTGTATTAATAAGATCAAATACAAACTCTACCAAAGGTGTACAATACCTTTAGCAGCTGCTGACAAAATAAATCTCTCTCTCTGTTTGTTTCGAACTTTCGAATACAAACCTTATACAGAGCTTCTAACGAACTTACAATTCGTTCAATCACACTCGCAATCACAATCACAATCACAATCACAATCACAATCGCTCTTTTACAATGATATTGAGAAAGTATTTATAATGCTACCTATCAACTAATTACAGAAAGATAATCTATACATGACAATGTTCTGCCTTTCAGTTGATAGTTTCCATCAATAGAAAATTCTTTCCTTCATGAAATCTTCTTGCTTGTTCTTCAAACAACGATCCTGTTTTATAACACTTGCCAGTTTCTGTAGCATCCATAATGACATCATCAGTAACACGACTGATATCAGGATTCCTTATTGCATCAGGATCTAACCATCCTATCAGTACTTGATCAGTATTTGACTTGACATATCAGGATTCGATCTCAGTTCCTGACATGTAGTACTTGATGCACTGTTCATTCCTGACTAAACTTTACAGATAACTGTCTAACACATATTTCCTATACAAGGTGCTAAATCCTTTATAAAATCAGGATATACAAGAAGTATAAGTAAAATTTTATTCTTAACATCACAACTCATGAATTATTCATAACAATCTCCCCCTATTTATGCTTTAAAATCTGAAGCATAAATCTGAGTTGTTGATGTCAAAACATATAACAATACAATCAGAATACAATTTATGAATTCAGAAATCATGAAGTTAAGTACCTCCTCTTCTTAGATATAGACATAGTATCCAGTACTTAGACGAAAGAATTCAACTATTTGATGCTTCTTTTCCTTTACCACTTCCATGATGAGATTCACCTCTGTCACAATCTTTATCTCCCCCAGTTCGTCTTTTATCCCCAGTCTGTTGTTGTTGTTGTCTATGAATTGTCTTTATCTCCCCCTTTTTGACATCAGCAACATTAATTCTAAGAGATTCAGTAACAGAACAAATGAGATTCATTAGAATTGCTTGATTTTCCATAATAGTGACTTGGTTATCTTCAAGTGTTTGAAGTCTTGATTAAATTTCAACTTGAGATTTCTGAATGTCTTGTAGAATTTCAGAATTGACTTCAATGTTGGAAGTGTTAGGAATATCTTCAGATTCAAGTCTTGTAGAAGAAGTTGCCTGTGTAGAATGATATTCAAGTAACAAAACTCGATTAGAGTTACAAACATCTTCATCTTTCTGATCTGAAGCTGCAATATGATCATCTTGTCCTTCATCAGTATTCTGTGTACTAACATCTTCAAATCCTGATGCCTCCTTAGATTGATCATATATTGTTGATGTCTCAATTCTAGCTGATATTGGTAGTACAAACAAAGGAATACTTGGATCATTAGAAATATCTTCTGGTACTGATGATGTAGAAGTTTGTCTTAGCCTTTCACCTCTTCTGTTGATAATTCCTGCAAGCCTTTCTTTTTGCTTCTGAGCTTTAACTTCTGGCTTTGAGTTGTGTTTTGCTAAGTCATTCTTCTCATACATCTTGATAAAAGAATAAGTACCAGCATCCATACCAAGATTATTAGACCAAGATTCAGGAAAAACCTGATCCCAGAAATCAAACGATGGTTTCCTAATTTTCTCTCCCTCACTATGGAGTTGATCATCCATACCCTCATTCTTACTTTGACTATCTAAAGTCAACACTCTTTCTACCTCTCCTTTTGCCTGGTCAGGAGCTAGCCGCTCTGAATGTGGATCAATATCCATCTTTTCAAGTGTATCACTCAAATTTGGATAAGTGCTCTCATGACCTACAGAAAAATAGAGTTTATAAGAAGTTTTTAGACCTGAACTCACATGGAGAGAGGGTCCTCATTTGGCAAGTGGCTTGAGGTTTTCTCCAAGGAGTGAGCTGCTATAGTCTCTGAACCCTCACAAACATCTTCTTTCCTTCCAGAGACTACAGGCTTCAGTATACCACTTTCAGGTTCTTTACTAGACTCTGATGTCTTCAGTAATACTTCTTTAGACACCATAGTTAGTATATCACCGTCTTTAAGTGTTGTTTGCTGAGACTCACCCTCAAGGTGGATAGACTCTGACTGAATAATATTTGTTTGATCTTCAAGAAAATCAGTCAAAGTTATTCCTCCCATATCATAGGGTTTCTCACTTGCAATTTCGGTCATCACAGAAGACCTTTCAACATCAGCTATCACAGCTCCTGAGTCATCCAACCTCTGACTAGATGGTTCTTTTGTTGCAGTGACTGTGATCTGATCTGTCCTACTATCCACCACTAGTGCAATAGTATCTTCTGTTGACTGCATTCCACTATCTACTTCCTCCAGTTGTTCACCTTGGGCTGAAGCATCTTCAATAATGACATCCTTGTCAAATAAATATGCATGAAGTGATTGAAGTGCAACATGCTTCGAGAGTCCAAATTTCTTGACTAATTGTCTTCTGACAGACACATGGAAATACATCTTCATTAAGTCAAGTCTTTGATGTAGAAGTCCATACTCTTCTGGAAATAAAAGCTTTGGTACTCTTTCAACCAGAAAATCTAGAATAGGCCTTGACAACTTCACTTTGAGAGAAATTAGTTCCATAGCCAGTCTGTATGATAAAGTAGTTTCCCATGAAGAATCAATATCCAGATCTCTATGGTCATTTGCTGACTTGATTGTAGCTTCATTTGTAGAGACCTGCATGATGTTAGTTGGACTAGACTCTGTGTGTGTAGGTGACAATTGAATCTTTCTCCTTGTTCTCCTGGTATAGTGAGCAAAAGATTTATCCTGAGAAGACTCAAGAGGTGTAGACACAGAATTGATCTTGGGATGAGATCCTTTTTCAATAGACACAGTCTTTTGAGAGACAGTATCCAGTAACTTTTTTCCCTTTTTAAGTACTACAGTCTTTTGAGAAACTGCAGCCTGGCTGTGACTAGGTTCTTCATCTCTTTGTCCTAGCTTAGAAAGTCGAATTGCAGCCTTCAATTTTTCTCTCTCAGCAAGAGATATATTATCATCATCTTCACTAGAACTACTACTACTTGACACAACAAATCTTCTCTTTCTTACAACTGATGTCTTTTGAGAAACACCAGAGGTTGGTTTCTTTGAAACAATAGGCTGTGGATTAAAACTTTGTTCTTGAATTTTTTCAGAGACTATAATGTTTTGGGCTACTTGGGTAGACACAGGTGGGTTCTCCTCCAAATGAGATTCCTGAGCCATTTCACCACAAAAGAAAGAAGAATTGTAGAGAGTAGGAAGATGAGTTTTAAGAATTACCTGAACATGATGTGGATAATGAATTGCAGGTATTTCATCTAGATTCTTTTCATTGTCCTTCTTTGTAATGTCAGAGAAAATTCTCTTTTGCTGTACATAAGAAGAAACACAATGTTCTCTACCACATCTAGCTTCAACATCAGGAATAAAATGGTTAATAAACAATTGTATAAATCTATGATAATAAACCATTTTCCTGTTTTGATCTCTTAACCCAAGTTTAATACACATCTGACTTAAGATAATGTGACCAATGTTAACTACTCTGTCATAAAGCAAACTTTAAGCAATATGTGAAGTAACAGAAGTAATTTGATCAAAAGAACTACATTTACCAGTAAAGCATTTAGCTAATTGATCAAAGAAGAAAGACCACTCTTTCCTAAGATAAGATCTTCTTAACTGGCTCATGTTATCTAAAGGTCCATTATAACCTAATGCAGACAACATAGTTCTAACATCATCATCAGATGGTACATTCTCATAATTCAAACTAACAGGTAAGTGAAGTACTGAATTAACAACAGATTCAGTAATATCAAAAGAATCTTGTCCTAAGTGTAGAATAATCTTACCTGATTGACTCTGAGTAGAATCAATTACCTCAGCATTCTCCCAAGCTTGTGTAACAGCTGCTTGATTAATCTGTGGACATGCTGTCAATGCATAACTTAATGGTCCATACGCCAGAAAGTCCATGATTGAATAAAAATCAGTTGACACTCCTTCCTTGTTGGTGATAGCTGCTACATGATTGTTTGTCATAAAATCAAAGTCACCAAAATTGAAGGCTACTGATTTAGGTAATCTTCTTTGAGCTGCCATTTTTTATCTGAAAAGAACTTGAAAAATTCTTGAAATGGATTAGTGATTTTGAAAACTCGAGAGTGTTTTTGCTTTAGAGAATGTGAAATTAGAGATAGCAATTATACGATTAGAGTTTTAAAACAAATATATTTCACAAATCTTTCAGACCACTATCCCACGTCGACACGTAGATTGACAGGTGTCAGTCCCTGAAAAGTGCGGTTACCCACGATTTTTGGAAAATAAAATCCAAAATTGATTTCATGAAATAAATCAGGGTATTATCAAGATGAAAATCAATACTGATCAGCTTCCTTTTCCTGTTGACCTCCCATCAAAATAATCACAAAATACAATGTGATTTAAAAATAATAATTCTCAAATCCTGATGGTCACACTTGAAATCCTGATCAATATCATCCTGATTCCAGAGACTTAATATGGAGTTTCCACGTGGCATCTTTCTTTTATCTGAAAAAGAAATAAACAATTAATCTGAACAAAATCAACTGGTTAGATATATTCGACATTTCTTGAAAACAAGAAATAAAGTCACACGCAATAATTGGCATCTGACTTCATTAAAAATTCCAAGTGACTGTTCAGCTTCTCACGTCTTTCTATAAAAGAAACAGACGTCTTATGCCATTCTCCATAATCCTTTCAGTTACTTTTCTTCTAAACAATGATCCTCAAACCAAAATTCCATTCAAACCCATTCTTTAGGTTTTTCACAGTCGATGAAGATCCTGTTCTTGATCATCTCTTTGAAGAAACGACTTTTCTCATCGAACTAGAAATGGATGGAGTAGTTTTAGATAATATCCAGAGGTTTCTCCTAGAATATCCATCTGTTAGATACAATCTTCCCCTAACCTCCTCAAAACTTGAGGATGAAGAATTTGGCCGAGAGTCTGAGGTTGATCTTGATGGAGATGCTATACATTTAAGTTAGCTACTCTCATTCAAGTCGCCCAGACAAGGAATCCAAAAGCAGACGAGGCTGTTCAAATCCCCTGATGGATTTCTTGAGATGCTCCTTGTCCTGTATCTCAAAATCCATATCATTAGACAAGTTCAGAATTATCAGTAGAAGTTAGATAAAAAGATGTTGTATTTCATTTCCATGTATGTAATGATTTCAATTAATGAAAATACAATTTATTGTTATCTACTTGTCTTTTGATTATTGACTGATGTATAAATTATCAGTATGCAAATATTAAAACTTGCTAGCATAGACTTAACACATCACAGAATTAGATTACTACACAAAGTAAACGTCAGGATCTGAAACAATTTTCACAATTCTGATACTGACACAATACTGATGACGTCAGCATCCTGATACAAATCTAATCCTGATGATTATTAACAAGTCTATCATACTGAAATTTATCAAGGCAAAGTGTTATAGCTAAAGCATTTAACAATCAAATATAGATCCTAACAAGAACATCAAGTCTATAAGCTAAAAACAACATACCTTGCTACTATTGCAGATGTTCAAGATCTAGAAATTTAACATTCCTAACTCACTTACTAATCTACTAAATGTAGTTTCATCAAGTGGTTTAGTTAGAATATCTACCAGTTATTTGTCAGTAGGAACAAAATGAAGTTCCACAGTACCATTCTCAATATGTTCTCTAATAAAATGATACCTGACATCAATGTGCTTAGTCCTTGAATGTTGAACTGGATTTTCTGCAATTTTAATAGCACTAGTATTATCACAAAACATAGGAATATTACTAAGTGTCATACCATAATCCATCAACTGATTTCTTATCCAAAGGAGCTGTGCACAACAACTGCCTGCTGCTATGTACTCAGCTTCTGCAGTTGAGGTTGAAACAGATTGTTGTTTCTTGCTTGCCCAAGAAATCAATCTATTTCCCAAGAATTGACATGTACCTGTAGTGCTTTTCCTGTCTATCTTACACCCTGCATAATCAGAGTCTGAATAGCTAATTAGGAAGAAATCAGATTCTCTAGAGTACCACAAACCAAGATTTGGAGTTCCTTTGAGATATCTAAAAATTCTCTTCACAGCAATTAAATGAGATTCCTTAGGATCACTTTGGAATCTAGCACATAAACAGGTAGAAAACATTATATCTGGTCTACTTGCAGTTAGATATAACAATGAGTCTATCATGCCTCTATAACTAGTATTATTCACACTCTTTCCCTTAGGATCTGAGTCTAGTTTAGTGGCTGTTGCCATGGGTGTTTTTGCAACTGCACAGTCTTGAAAGTCAAATCTTCTTAAAATATCTTTGATATACTTTGACTGATTAATGAAAATACCAGTCTCAGTCTGTTTGACCTGCAAGCCTAAGAAATAATTTAATTCACCCATCATGCTCATCTGATACTTAGACTGCATAAGCTTGCTAAACTTAGCACACAACTTTTCATTAGTAGAACCAAAAATAATATCATCAACATAAACTTGAACTAAAAACAATTCACCTTTTATCTTTCTAAAGAATAGAGTTTTGTCAATTGTACCTCTTATGAAGCCATTTTCAAGAAGAAATTTAGACAAAGTCTCATACCATGCTCTTGGTGCCTGCTTTAGTCCATAGAGTGCCTTGTCAAGTTTGTAGACATGATTTGGAAACTTTGGATCAACAAATCCAGGTGGCTGTTCCACATACACTTCCTCATCAAGTTTGCCATTTAGAAAAGCACTCTTTACATCCATCTGGTATACCTTGAATTTTGAATGAGCTGCAAATGCAAGAAACATTCTGATTGCTTCCAATCTTGCTACAGGTGCAAAGGTCTCATCATAATCAATGCCTTCTTCCTTAGAATAACCCTTGGCCACCAGTCTTGCTTTGTTTCTTACAATCATACCAGATTCATCTAGCTTGTTTCTGAAAACCCATCTTGCACCAACAATAGATCTATCTTTAGGTCTTGGTACCAATTTCCAGACTTTGTTTCTCTCAAACTCATTTAACTCCTCTTGCATTGCAATTACCCAATCAGGATCCTGTAAGGCTTCTTCAACCTTCTTAGGTTCATTCTTTGAGAGAAAACAATTATACAAGCATTCATTTTGAATTGATCTTCTAGTTCGAACACCACTATTTGGATCACCAATAATCAAATCTTCAGTATGATCCTTTGTCCATTTTCTAATAGGTGGTAGATTGACTCTGCTAGTCTCTCCCCCTAAGTTAGTGGTATCTCTTGTAGAATAATTCTCTCTACCTTCAATAACTCCTCTTTGATCAATAGAATCAGTAGATTCCATATTGCTGCTAGTTACTGATCTTTCCTCAATAGACTCTGAAAGATCAGTTCCTGATGGAGTAGACTCTGAATAACTAATCTGCTCCTGATGATCACTGTGTTCTCTTTGATTTATTTGCTCCCCCTCAACAGTAGCATTCCTTTGAGAAGCAATAGAAATTTCTTCTGGAGAACCTTCATCATCACTGGAGAGTATCTCGGAATTCTTCAGATTTTCAAATTCCAATTTGTCATGGCTTTCATCAGTTTGCAGAATTCCAAATTTCTTATCATCAAATGCAACATGAATTGATTCCATACCAATGTGAGTTCTGAGATTATAAACTTTGAAGGCCTTAGATGCTGAATATCCTAGAAAAATTGCTTCATCCGATTTGGCTTCAAATTTTCCAAGTTGCTCTGGATGAACTTTTAGGACATAGCATTTGCATCCAAAGATGTGAAAATATTTCACACTTGGTTTCTTTCCTTTGATCATCTCATAGGGAGTTTTTCCATGACTATTTACCAAGGTACAGTTTTGAGTGAAACATGCAGTGTTAATAGCTTCTGCCCAAAAGTAGGTTGGAAGTTTTGCATCTACAAGCATGGTTCTTGCTGCCTCTATGAGAGTCCTGTTCTTTCTTTCCACTACACCATTCTGTTGAGGTGTACCAGGTGCAGAAAACTGTTGAGTGATTCCATTTTCTGCACAAAACCCCACCATTGTAGAATTCTTGAATTCTGTACCATTGTCACTCCTAAGTACTTTGACTTTGTACTCAGAGTTATTCTGAATATTCTTGACAAGTTCAATGATTTACTGAGGAGCTTCATCCTTCTTGTGTAGAAAGAACACCCATGTGAACCTTGTGAAATCATCCACTATTACTAGAGCAAATCTTTTCTTGCTGATAGACATAATGTTTACTGGACCAAACAGATCAAGATGTAGCATGTGAAATGGTTCAGTAATTGAATTCTCAGTCTTGCTCTTGAAAGTGGTTCTTTTTTGCTTTCCAAGCTGACATGCATCACAAAGTCCATCTTGCACATAATTTGCCTGAGGTAGGCCTCTCACCAGATTGTGCTTAACAAGTTGATTAAGCTTCTTGAAATTAAGATGTGAGAGCTTCTTGTGCCAATTCCAGCTTTCATCACTTGTTGCTTTGCTGTAGAGACATCTAACAATTCCTTTAGATGTATCACTTAAGCTGGCTTCATATATGTTACCATGTCTTTGACCAGTTAGAACAATGTCTCTATTCTGCATATTCAAGATTTTGCATCCTTCTCTGTCAAAGATTGATTTGTAACCTTTATCACCCAGTTGACTTATGCTTAAAAGAGTATGTTTCAAGCCTTCAACCAGTGCTACATTTTCTATGATGACATTCCCCAAAACAATTGAGCCATATCCCAGAGTTTCTCCTTTGTTGCCATCTCCAAAAGATATTACTAGGCCAGCTTTCCTCTCAAACTTTGTAAGCAGGGACTTCTTTCCAGTCATATGTCCAGAGCATCCACTGTCCAAGATAATTGAATGCTTCTTTCCTGTGCCCTGCAAACAAAAAGTAACTAGTTAGAATTTTTTAGGACCCAACTTTGATTGGATCCTTTCTTACTAGATTTTGAAACAACAAGATTTGAGAATTTTGCATTTACTTTACCTGTTGTAGAGTCAACTTTAGACTCTGATTTCACAAATTGTTTGTGACTGGGAGTTTTAGATTTCAAAGAATAATATTCATAATACAGTTCATGATATTCTCTATACATGTAAATGGAATGAAGTAAACTACCACAATGATAACAAGCTTTTTGTGGTTGATATTGAATTTTCTGAGTCTTGGGGAATCTAGACTCAGTTTTCCAAGAAGGTTTTTGATTGTAGTCTAGGGCCAAATGATTATGATTTCCACACTTATAGCATTTTTTCCTAGGTGCATCAGGTACATTCTTGTAATTATTCTCTTTGTTAATACCTTCTTTTCCACTCCTATTTCTTTTGATCTTGCTAGACTCTGAAAGACCATCTAATCTCTGTTTCAACTGAGACTTAGACAGAAACCCTATGTTTACATTCTTAGGTTTCTCTTACACTTTCTCATCTGAATTACTATTGTTAATCCTTTTGTGTACAACAGGGGTACCTTTTGAATCAACAAATTTAACATGATTAGGTTCAGAAACAATTTTCTTACCTTCAGATTTAGATGTGCTAGCTTCTACTTTACTATCATCATTGACAATAGCTACTTTTTCTTCTTGTCTAGCCTTATCAAAACCTAAACCATTAACCTTACCACGAATTCCATTTTCAATGATTTCTTGTGTCTTTTTACCAGAAATGTTAATGGTCTTAATCACATCTCTCTCTTCCTCTAGTTCTTTTCTGACATAGTCATAAGCCTCAAGAATAACACTATAATCATGCTTAGCTTTATCAGAACTTAACTTGTATTCTTCCATTTGAATTAACTCAGATTCAAGAAAATTATTTCTATCAACTAATTTATCATTCTTAACCTTAAGTTCATCTCTTTCACAAGTAAGAATTCTAAAATTAGTCATAAGTTTCTTAAACTCAGCATGGATAGATCTAATTTCATCAGAATTTAAGTTATCAAATGAATCAAGAGAGTGAAGTGATACCTTAACAAAGGATGGAGAAGTTTTCTTTCGAGATCCAGGTTTGTCTGAAACATTTGCCATCAATGCAATGTTATCATAATCCAATTCATCTTCAGAATCACTGGAATCAACCCAATCCTTCTGTGTGACCATAAGTGCATTACCCTTTCCTGAACTCCTAGGTTTCTTACACTCACTAGAAAAGTGTCCAAGCTCGCTGCAATTAAAGCACTTGATCTTGGCCTTATCAAGCTTGATAATTGTACCTTTGCCTTTGTTACTCTTCTTCTCCTCCTTCTTTTGAAAAGGTCCTTTGCTAAATCTTCTCTTGTTGAATCTTCCTTTCTTGAAAGCTTTAGCAAACATAGCAAAGAGTTCCTGCATCTCAGATTCAGAATCATTGTTGTCAGAGTCCATATCAGTAGTCTCTGACTCAGAACTTTCTTTGCTTTTCTTCTTCCTTGAGTTCTTTACAGCAATCTCTTCATGCTGTTCTTCAGGAAGCTTCTTTAATTCAGATTGAGCAGTAAGTGCAATAGTCTTCATCTTTCCTTCAATCCTGCTCTTCTTCTGCTGCTTGTCAAGTTCATAAGCTCTTAGTTTTCCATACACTGCCTCTAATGATATTTCATCCAGATCATTAGCTTCCTCAATCGCAGATATCTTCTCATTATAGAAATCAGGCAAAGCTTTCATGAACTGTGTATTCATATCCTCCAAGTCATAATATTTACCATGCATGGCCATCTCATTGATGAGTTTTGTAAAACTTTCAAAGGTATCAGTAAGTGACTCACCAGACTTGGATTCAAAGTACTCATACTGTTGTATAAGTAATGTACTCATGCAGATCTTTATGATTATTCGAAATCAACCTGCTCTGATACCAATTGTTAACTCGAATAACTTGTAGAAGGGGGGGGGGTTGAATACAAGCTATATAATCGTGTCTGATTTTTTTGCTTGGTTATATGAACAAGAATAAACGAATGAATCAAACTCTGTTTGTATTAATAAGATCAAATACAAACTCTACCAAAGGTGTACAATACCTTTAGCAGCTGCTGACAAAATAAATCTCTCTCTCTGTTTGTTTCGAACTTTCGAATACAAACCTTATACAGAGCTTCTAACGAACTTACAATTCGTTCAATCACACTCGCAATCACAATAACAATCACAATCACAATCGCTCTTTTACAATGATATTGAGAAAGTATTTATAATGCTACCTATCAACTAATTACAGAAAGATAATCTATACATGACAATGTTCTGCCTTTCAGTTGATAGTTTCCATCAATAGAAAATTCTTTCCTTCATGAAATCTTCTTGCTTTTCAAACAACGATCCTGTTTTATAGCACTTGCCAGTTTCTGTAGCATCCATAATGACATCATCAGTAACACGATTGATATCAGGATTCCTTATTGCATCAGGATCTAACCATCCTATCAGTACTTGATCAGTATTTGACTTGACATATCAGGATTCGATCTCAGTTCCTGACATGTAGTACTTGATGCACTGTTCATTCCTGACTAAACTTTACAGATAACTGTCTAACACATATTTCCTATACAAGGTGCTAAATCCTTTATAAAATCAGGATATACAAGAAGTATAAGTAAAATTCTATTCTTAACATCACAACTCATGAATTATTCCTAACAATGTAGATGATATTATTATCACGGGAAATAATATCAATGCCATTCAGGAATTTATTCAGGCCCTCAACTCCAAATTTTCCCTCAAAGACCTTGGAAATCTTAGCAACTTTCTTAGAGTTGATGCGATTAACACCAAAACAGGCATTTTCTTGAGTCAACATAAAAACATACTTGATATTTTAGTGTAGCATAACATGGCAGGTTGTAAAGAAGTTTCCACCCCACTCGGCACTTCTAAGTCGTTGGTACTAAATGATGGCTCCCCCTCAACTGATCCAAAAACATTTCACATGATAGTGGGAGCTTTACAAAACCTTTCAGTGACTCGCCCTGATGTTTCCTTTGTAGTCAATCGATTGGCGCAATTTATGCATAAGCCAAATGTTAAGCATTTGCAGGCATTGAAGCGTGTGTTACGTTATTTAAAACATACAATTCATGGTGGGCTTTATCTTTCCAGAGGAAAGCCTCCCACACTTACAGTTTTTAGTGCTTCAGATTGGGGTGGATGCAAAGAGGTTGGACATTCACCCACAGGTTATGTCATTTATCTAGGAGGAAACATCATCTCTTGGAAATCTACTTGCCAAAAGTCAGTTTTTCGTTCGACTACTGAAGCCGAGTACAAAGCAATAGCTAATGCTTCAGCTGAAATCATATGGGTAAGAAACTTACTCACTGAGTTGGGTCTACCATCACTTCAAAGCCCCCCCCCCTCAATTGTACTGTAATGATACAGGGGCTACTTACTTTTGCGCTAATCCGGTCTTTCACTCAAGGATGAAACACATTGCTCTTGACTATCACTTTGTGAGGGAACTTGTTCAACAAAATTAATTAAGGGTCTCCCATGTTCATACAAAGGATCAGATAGCTGATATTTTGACAAAACCACTGGCCCGTTCACAATTCCAATTTCTTCGATCCAAGATTAGCATCACAAATGACAACGTCATCTTGCGGGGGCGTGTCAAAACACTAACAAATGATACTGTATGATCCTAGATTTTATAGTTAATTTGTATATAATCAGTACATGATCCTAGCTAACTATTAGCCTTAAATGTATATATATTTGTAATCCCTGTGAAGTAGATATAATCCCTATAATTGTTCCTATCAGTTACTAATGTACTACTATATAAACACTAATAGCACCATGTAAATAATCGTCAAGAAATATACAAGTTACATCCATTTCCCCATAGAACTAATAAATTAATTTACCGTTTATACTCTTACTCTCTCTCTCTCTCTCTCTCTCTCTCTCTCTTTCTCTCTCTGTATGTGTATATATGTATGAAAATTTCTGTGCTAGTATGTACATGGAGTTGCTAAAGTAATCCCTCTCCTGCTCGTTTCCTACTGCTCATTTCTTAATTAAGAGGTATACAAAATTTATAATCGCGTACAAGTAAAAGCATTTATGTAAGAACCCTAGATTTTGGTAGGAATTAAAACTTTTGTTATGAACTAGTATGTAAATAAATAGTGGTTAAGACTATGATGTATCGATGGTTTAATGAATAAATGTTTCAATGGATTTGGATTCGAATGTTTATATGTCATGAATGATGTAAATGGTTGACAAGGTAGATTAGAATAATCTATTGTCTAAAAAAGGAAGTTATGGTATCCTAAAAAGGAGCTATTCTCATGTCATCCAAATCGATATCTGGTATAAGTCCAGTGGTTCCGTAAAAGAGATAGGGAACGCTCGAGGAAGCGTGAGAACATTTTCTAAGTACAAGGAATTAGAAGGAAGGGGAATAAACCCTAGAAGTGAACAAAACAAGAGAATTACCACCGGAACTTGGATTGATAAACGAATCGTGATTAAACGAGTATGAGAAACCAAATAACCAAGATTAATATTATACCAAGGATATATATCACATTATTATTTACCAAAATCATTAAAACATAAATTAGAAAAATCAAAAACAAGATGACATTATCATCCATGATGACATCATGCATGACATCAAGTGTTAGGCAAGTTACACTAGCACTTTAACCAAGGAATTATCTACTAAATACATGATATATATGTATATAAATCACAAAATATCTACTAATCTCTATACACTTGCCAAACAAACACAAAAATCTCTCTTCTCCTCCATCTATACCACATTCGGCCAAGAAGAAAAAAAAAAGAAAAACCAAAACCCTAGCATCAAGCAACTTAAATTCAAGGGAAAATTCATGGAGCTTGTTCAAGTATAGACTAAGGTATGTACCAAATTTTAGAGCAAACAAACTTTATTTGCATAGATAATAAATTCATCAAAGTTGATGGATGAATAGTGATGAATAGTAACTTCAAGAACTAACTTTATTTTTCTTGGTTTCTTTGGATGATTAAAGCTATATTAAGGTGATACAAGGACTATACAAGGTTTATTAAGGCTTGTAAAACATCAAGGAAGGTATAAACATTCTTACCCTTTTGAGTTTATGATGGATTATGGTTGGTTTTTAGGTTAAACTCGTATAAAGCATGAAATCATGGCTATATAGGTGTTTATAAGTGTTTTGATTGAATATGGAAGTGTTTGGTGCTTGTAACCATGGCTGTTATGATGACCACATGGTGTATAGATTGTGATATGTGTTGGATGATGAGTTTGGAAGAGTGAAAATTTGGAAAGTATGAAAGTATAGCCGTTATAATGCCCGATTTTCGTTAAAACAGTAACTACCTTGTTAAGGCAGTAAATCTCGGATTGGTTAAGGACAGTAATGTAACGCCCCGATTACCCAATACTGAAAATATACTTTTTATAGAAAAATAGACTTTGATACAGGGGAATTTTGGAAAATTTCGGCATGAAGTATTCGTAAATTTGACTTTCCACCTGTAATTCAAACCAACCATCTAAACTATAATAAATAAAATAATTCATGTCAATAAAAATGACGTCCCACATGCCCGAAGTACGGGTATGGGACCTACGATGACGTCCCACAAGTCCGAAATACGGATATGGGACCTACAATCCTAGTAAAATAAAAAACATGTATACATCCAACGAACCCTCACCAAGGATCGATTCCAGGTTATGGTATGAAACAAGAATCTAAATTACACAAATTATTACAACTTCTATTACTACTCTGAATACAAACCACTACACCGTCTATTCTATAACTTAATCTCAATCGTGATTACCCGCTCTGGCTTCGAACTTTATCCGGTATAGACTATCTTCTCGCTCTCATATGATTTATAATACGTAGGTATCCAACTCCTTAACCCTAACTGAAAGGGAAGGTAAACAAAGCAAGAGTGAGCCAAAGAACGCTCAGCAAGTTAATAATATAGTGAAACAACGAATTTACGATAATTCATTGATGAACAATACCAATGAATACTTTATCTCAAGAGATCAATTAATTTTAATCATAGAGTAAAACTTTTCTATTTTCTTCAACCACACTGGCTCAGATAAAATTTTGAGAAAAAGAACATCAAGAAATTCCCAATCATTCTTACTCCACTTTCGACGTACAATGTTACTCGTGGAGGGAATAACTGGACAACTTCTATCCATCCTTAATCCCATTATTTTACTGAGTTCCAAATTTAATTATGTAGAAAACAACTAACTCTGATATCCAAAATTTCGAAAGTAACAACCATTTACTTTGAAACATATATATCTTATCAAAACATTCCTTTCCTTAAAACAGTTTTATCATTTAATCATACTTTTCATAACCCTTTTAAAAAAACATTTAAGTTGATTTTTTTATTATTCTCCTGATTACGGACAATACGGGTTATCAACCACGTAAAGTCTCCATTCCTTTGAAATTGGGTTCCCAATTAGGCAACACATTGGCCTTTAATGCTGGACTACGGGAACCACCCCTAGCCTCTTATGCTAAATAAAAGTGCTGGACTAGGGGAACCACCCCTAGCCTCCTACGCTTATTCAATTTATAAACAAGTTTATTAATAATTAAAACATTTCATTTTTCAGTCCTTTATACTCACTGATAACAGATCAGCCCAGTATAAGGAATCTTAAATCGTCTTTAAATAATTACGTCATTTTAATAAGCAGCAAATAAAAGATGAAGGGTCCAAGAAGCATTTGATATAAAGATTTATAAACAACAAGGCAATAAGATTTACTAAATATGGATGGTTCAACATAACAGAATCATATATCAACAAGGGAACATAAATAATTTAAAGAATAAAGCAATTGATAAGATGCTCAAAATTGAACAGCAATTTATAAAATAATCAAGGAATGAAGAAATCTGAATTACACAGGAAGACTTTGAATTATCGCATTTGGTTTTAAATTATTCTTGTCCAATGTTACTAAAATTGTAGAGTCGCATTATATAGTTTGAAACCACATAAAAGATTTAAATAGCTTAAAACAAATATTCAAGAAATTCTTAATTATCCAAAATCTCACTCTCGTCTACTAAGTACTGATAGGCTTTAGTTGCCAAATCTGCCTGACAATAATGAGTTGAATAAATAAGAAGATCTCAAATCATTCTCGGCTCTAATCATCATTGAGCAACACATGCTTCAACGACAATATAAACCTCGAATTAGTTTAAGGTAGTTCATAACGATAATAATTTCAGAATAATTAGTTTTACAAGATTTTGAAATAAACCTTTCTCGAAGAATATTTATTGAGGAAAAATCATAATTTATATCTAGGAATTTTTCTTAAAGAGTCATATCAAATGTTCAAATAATGAATTTCCTCTGATTAAAAATTATCTTTTAAATTCCTTTGAAGACATATAAATTGGTATATTATTGAGAAATCCGTTAAAATATCAAGTATTGAAACATTAATAAAGGAAAAGAATATTTGTAAAATAATTTGAAGTAGCTAGGCTTGAATATTAATGAAAGAGAATTAAATAGGTATAAAATGCTTTGAGTATAAACCTTTGTGTATTAATTAAAGAAGGAAGCGGTTTGAAATAAAATAAGGGATATAATTGAAGAAATGCGATAGAACAATTGTCGACGAGATCAACATAAAAATTTACAGTATAACTGAAGAAACAACAATAACTAGAAGGTTCGACAAAGTCAACAAAACAATTTGGTATTAATTAATTTTAACAGGTATCGGCAAGGAATTGAGATGATATCAGAATAACATAATTAAACAATAATTCCACTTGAACAAGAAGTGTGGGAAAATGCTTGCAAGACAGGATTCGAAAGAGGATATATATATATATATAACAAAAACATTTTCACATCACTTGAACGATAAGTGAGGGATAGTATACTTGCCTCAATACACATGGTTTCCATTTCCAATATCTCAATTCTTTACTCACTTTACATCAGTCTCCACTTCTTTATACCTTGGCCTTTATTCGATCACACATCCATTTTCCTTTATCACTTGTCAATCCCGATAATTCTTTCCTTTCTCTATAATCCATCTAAACATGCACTGGCTCTTAGTCGGCCTCCTATTCGTACATAAGTTAATTGTCGGAAACAACCACTGTAGGTGGAGGCTCAAAACTCGGCCTCACACCCTCCTGCAGCCTCCCACCTTCACAAACCTCCTTATTCCTCCATGTACAAACTTAGCAGCCACTCCTTACACCACCTCTCCCCTTTTATGTCTCCCCTCAACACACACATGGCAGATACACACACTAAACAGATACACGCACCAGCCAGAACACATACATACTCTCATAATTATTGAAAAGAAAGAATAAATAAGTGAGAGAGGAAGAGATTACAAGAGAGAGATGAGAGGATTTTGAGGGAGAGAGACAAGACAACAAACAGAGCCGAGACTGGAATGGGGTGGTAGTGTCTCGGGTTTTCTAGAACAGGGGAGTGGGTTCTTTTTTTCGGTTTTTTGATAAAACAAAAATTTTGGTTTTGTTTTGTTTTGTTTTGTTTTAAAGCTAAATCTTGGATAAATAATGTTAAGAACCTGGAAAATACTTAAAATAATGATTTTAATATTTTTAAAATAAAGATCATGAAATTACCTTCTCCCCCATATTTTTAAAATAATTTTAGGATCGAAAATGAATTTTATATGGATTTTACAAGATTTAAATCTTTAAAATACAAAACAATTCATAAAAATCATTTTTAAAATCTTTCAAGATTGAGAATAATTCTCTCAAAAATCTTAAAAACTAGATAAATGTGCAAATGTATTATTACAAAATATTTCATGATTTTTAACTACTCCATTGATTTTATACAATTCATAGAAGATGAATAAAGCATGTTTTTGAAATATTTATCCACTGAAAATGCAAAATAATTCATAATATCATTTTAAAATCTCTAGAGGCTAAAAATAATTCTTCTAATATTTTTAAAAACTATTAAATATGCAAAGATAATAGTGTAAAATATATCACAATTTTTACTACATTCGATGATTTTATAAAATTCTCAGAAAATCAATAATGCATGCTTTAAATAGATTTTAATCATTGAAAATATAAATAAAAATATACGAACTTACACGGCACACATAAATCACCATATAAACATGCAAACATGATGTCACATATATTTAACCTAAAAAAAATTCACACCATATATTCCATATTTAATATTAGATATTAATATTTATAAATACGAAATTTCTAAGGCGTTATAAGTAAGACATACCAACTGGTCATAATAAGATAGATCTTGGTTCATAGATCGTTTTGATATAAAGAACGTAAAAATCTGATGAACGGTTTAGGAGATATGGCTAAAATCGTAAAAGTGGTTCGAAAACGTAAGTGCGAGTTCGTAACTTCAATTGAACTTCCTTAACATAAGTGATTCAGTTGCGAATCTTAATAATTAAATAGTAGAGGTCATAAGGAAGGTGTGGGAGGAAACCTCATGTCGATAGGATAATTTTTCGATTTTATAAAAATGTTTAAGTCCAGGGTACGCTAATGGAATACCCCTTAAACGAACAAAGGATAATGGAATATAATCTTCTCGAGTTAATGGCCGACTTAAAACCTTTACGACTTGAGTACCTACCTAGTGTATAGTATAATGACATGCCTTGATAATAAGCCAAGTGTCATTGAGCAATGGTGTCAATAAGAGTTACGTTAAAGTGTGCTTAATAAGCTAAAACGTATAAGGAGATAATCGAGAATCCCTAAAGATGCTAACTTCGAACTCGTGCACATTATATTTAAATGTCTTTGGTATGGTTGTACAAGGGTTAGGGAATTAAGTGAGCAAAATGGTTAAGGTAATTGTTGTTAGTAATATTAAATTATAATGGGATATAATTCTAATGGTGATCCTTTTCGTTTTATAGAGACTCGAAACGAACCTCGGATCGCTTCTACTCGACTTAGAGACCAAGGCAAGATTTCTTAAATCTTTACTTTGATATATATATATATATATATATATATATATATATATATATATATATATATATTGTAAGGATTATAGAAAAATGGTTTTGCTAGATATAAATGTGATTCTATGAGTATTATATTGTTGGGGATATGCTTTCCCTGATTTCTGCTATTATTTGAGATGGATATGGATAGTGCAAGGTACTTTATGGACAAAAAGAGCTATGCTACATATATATATATAAAGGATATTTTCTTACAATTATTTTAAAGGATCTTAAAAGTACTATATATGTGATTTTAAAAGTCAACGGTTTCGTTATTATGCAAGGCTCCATGGTCAAACTCTTTTAAAATGGTTTAATTGCTGAATTTTAACTCTGAAATTCATTCAGGATTCATAAAAAGGGTAAAGTGAAAATGGAACAACAACTTTTATAATGCGGGATTCTGACATTGGGGCTGAGTTCAATCCAGTCCATCACTCAATACTTTATTCCGGCCCAAGTGTTACCGAAGGAGGATCGTGGAGAACTTTCCTCTAGGGGGATGCAGTGGGTAACATTCCTCCTTCTACTAGTAGTAAACAGGGACAGGTACGGTTAGGGCGACTGATCATCGACCTGACGTACTTGGCTAAGGGAAAAAATCCCCAAAAATGTTTTTTTGAAATTGCTGGCAATCATATTATAATGACATCTTGAAAAGAAGGAAATGGCATGGAACAATGGAATGTACTACATGTTTAGAAGAGAAACTGATATTATATTATTATCAATAAGTAACATGATTTCATAATGAATGACAAGCAAGTTTATGTTGGTGTATTACTGCGCAAACAAGATAAATCTATTTATGGTAAAATTTTATTTAAATTACCTTGTAACTTCATCTTTTATCTATATTGAAATTCGTTTTATGGATAACAAATGTTTCCGGGATTATTTCAAAATGGTTATATGTTATACTTATTATTGTTTTAAAAACTTTATCTTGCTGAGCTATCATAGCTCACTCTTGCTTATGTTTACATAACAGCTTTATCAGATGTCGCCGTTACGTCGCACTACATCCCGAAAAAGGGTAAGGGGAGGGCTATATGATAGAGAGTTATCGCCCATACCTGAGGTAGCTTATCTATAAATATTTAGGGTATGAGCAAACGTTTGTAAGTTAAATATGAAGGTTGATGTAATATACTTTTGGTTGTTGATGTACTTCCTGTAGAAGTATTATTCAACAACGCTACTCAAATGGTATTCTGGGTTTGTAATAATAACTTTATCTTAACTGTTGTTACTGATGGATGTTGTTCTCTGAGCATATGACTGGTGTGTAATGTACAAGTGTGGGGTCAATAGTGTGAATATAAAATGTTATTAAAATATTCAGATTGCCAAGGGTATAATATGGTTAAATGGAAATTGGACTGTGACGACCTGGATTCCTGATCCCGGATCTAGAGTTGTCACAATTTATGTTCTCTATTCTCTCCTATATTTCAAAGATTCATCATTTTTGTGTATTTCAATCTCTATAGCTCTCGTGTCTAGTCCTTTTGTTTAGTTTTTCTCCTAACATGTTGTACTTGGCTAGAAGTACTACTAATATAAGTACTCGTTGTCTTCTATGAATTTAGTTCAAGCCCTAATTCACAAGTAAATATTCATCATATAGTATTGTTGTAGGAAGTAAGTCAAATTAACCAAAATTTATCAAATGATAAAATTTCATAGTAGGATTATTAACAGAAAGTACATTGCAAACTTGCAGTCCAAAAAATTCTCCCACAAACTCGTTCATTTCCGTAACATCAACCGGGCTATCATATAGGATGGTGTTTCAGACTTCTTTTTTTCATCTATCATTTTTTTCCATTCGTCTTCAAAATTCGGGATCTCTACCTTATGAATGTAGTCCTTTGCAGTCAAGTCTAAATCCCTTGAACTTCATTTCGTCCTACTACCATCCTGCAATAAAGATTTACATGTTTGAATTAGATGTCTAAGTACTTAAACTTTTTTTAGATAGGTAAAGTGGTGTCTCTTCCCATATCAATGAATTCGTAAATTTCCCGCATGTCACATATTCGAGCTCCACTAACTACATCCATTAAAGTGACAAGTTATACATTATGTAGCTCCCGATCCTGCAACTTGTGAATGTAATCATATCCAAATACCACGTGGTTATGGGAGAAAAATTTAAACAAAACAACTTCAAGCTTTTTTTCAGTGCCGAGATTAACCAAGTTCAAGGTCTGGATATTAAGATGTGTATGTGTTAGATTAAAATCAAATATTGTACATATATTATGTAATGTAATATTGTTATCTGTTATATATGTTGTGTGATCAAATAAGTGACCATTCCAAGTTTTTCAACTCCTTTCAAAGCTTTAAGCGACTTCATGTATAACAACCTCACGTTAGTATTTTCAATTTTTTAGGTAATTTTTCTAAGTACACACCCATATTACTTCAAATTACCATATGTTTTCGGCATAACATAAGCCTCTAATGCAGACTTATTAGGATCATCCAAATGTATTTCAAAGTTTGCTTTATCACCATACGGTGTGATAAGAAATTCTGAACATATTGCCCATGCATGTTGGTTAATAAGTAAGTGAAATGGGGTACAGACGTCACGCCCTTCATTAGAAAGAAATGTCTTGAATAGGTGTTTCAACATAGTTTCTTGTCTTAAAGGTTCTGCTATAAGTTACGACAAGAACATCATGTTTCTAGCCACCAATGGATACTTCTCTTGAATTATATCTCCGCCTCCTAAGAAGCAAACTGCATCTTTTAGGCCCTCCAGGCCCAAGCTGAGTTATGTTCTATCAATCTCCGATATAAGTTGACAATTCAACTCACATCTTAACTATTTCATATTAATATCTCCTTTATTATTACATAATAATTTAAAATACCAAATGTTTTGTAATTAATACTTATTTTTATATGTACAAGAACCCATTTGTTTGTAAATAATATTCAATATTTTAAATGGTAACAAAAAATAATCAAAAGCTGGTGATTTTAGAGTAATTATAAATATCACATGATTTCATGATATCAAGTTCCGAATAACGTGTGATTTATAACATTTTAATTATGGTATAATTGGTTGATAAAAGAGAGTTATTCATCACGAACTGATTTAGCATACGTATTAACTTATATTGAGTAACTTTTATTAAAATGTAATCTGGTCATTTATGTATTTTAAAGAACATATTATGCAACATCAAATAATTACAGAAAAATCGACAACAAGCCTTTCACATCTAGATCATGTCCGTGCTTCGGCACAGATTTTCTATTTAACTAGTGCAACGGTATAAAAACGAAAAAATAACTTCAGAACAATTATTGCTAACTTAAATTTTTGAATAATCACAAATACATTGAAATAAAGGAAAAATGACATAATATTCTAAAAGATACACATGCCTTGCATTGATTATAAAATTAATTGAAAAATGACATAATATTCTAAAAGATACACATGCCTTGCATTGATTATAAAATTAATTGAAATATAATCCTGTAAAGTTTAGCAAGTTAAGAAGAAGATATATAAAATAAGAATGAATTGTGCATAGTGTATATGAATCTCAAGTTATAAAAATCGAACATATGCGGAGAGTTGAAACTGGGGTTTAACATAACATTAAATCGATTCTTACATTTTTGTCACAATAGTTGGCAAAATAAAATGTAAGTATAGAGTAGAGTCTTATTTGCTGTAGTGACAAATCAACAATTTTTCACAAAAGTGAGAAAAAGAATTAACTTGTGCATAGTGCATCTCAATCTCAAGTTATAAAAATCTACTACTATATAAAGATACAATTTCTTATAAAAAGAATACATAATTTTTCAAACTTACATATTTCTTCCTCCATTATTCTTTTGTTTCAAAATATGATTTCTTACAGGAAAATTTTCAAAAATACAATTTTTTAAATTTCATTTTTAAAAATACAGTTTGAACTTCTATAACCTAAGATGCAATTTCGCTTTTACTTTTTTTCAAAGTTGATTTTAAGATTGATTTGGGTTGCAAACAGGAAAATAACCAATGCAATAACTTTAAAATCATTTTTTTTTAAAATTAAAATAAAGTCATAGATTATATTTTTGAAAATGAAACTTAAAAAATACCGAAGCTCTCGACTCTCATCACCTTTGAACATGTCCATCTCATCCACTGGATAGTGAATGAGAAACTATCGAGCTTCACACAACTTTATTTTTTCTTTTTTTTGCAAAAGCTTCACACAACTTTTGATTTAATAAAAAATAGGTTCAGTAGTGTCATTTAAGGGTGAAGCTTCAGTTTTTGAAGCCGAGGCGGGAGGGGTTTTGGAGGCTATAAGGTGGGTGCTTCATCTGGGTATTATGAATGTTGAGATTGAGAGTGACTCTTTGCTTACAGTGGAGGCCATCACAAAAGGAACGATAAACTACCTTGAAGTTGGAAGTATGCTACAGGAAAGTCGATTTTTAATTAGTAATCGCCCAGATATTTCTATCTCGTTTGTTAGAAAGCAAGCCAACAAGGTTGCCCATATGTTAGCTAAGGTGCCTTGCGAGGTTAATTGCTTTAATGATTTCGTGTCTCCTCCACAGTTAGTGTTGGAGAATATTTTGTACGATGCTTCGTTGATTTAATGCATATTCAACCATTTTCAAAAAAAAATAAAAAATAGGTTCATTAAATTATTGGTGTGTGTCATGGATTGGGCTGGGCTGACTATTATTGGGCTATAGAATGTAATTGGGATTAGGATAGACTTGTGCCCAGAATAGAATTTGACAATTAAAATAATGTTTGTGAAACTCAAGCAACCTAGTTACATAAAGTATTTCTCATATCATTTTACTAGATGTCAAAGCTATGCAATGTTATTTGATAGTATCATTGCATTGGTAGGGAGTTTATATTTGTATTTCCTCTGTATTAAAGAAAATTATTTGAGCACAAGTGACGAATTTTCAAAATTATTCGAATACTCCTCGAACCTATAAACAACTATAAACGTAAATAGTGAGAATGTCATTTATTATATTTGGATTTTTAACTATGCATAAAATATATCTCCTTAACTTCTCTTCTCGTTTTTTCTGAGAAAAATTGGCCACCTCCTTACTGAATTTGGTTAAGGTAGGGTGTTAGGATCAAAGGGGGAGTTACTGAATTTGGTTAAGGTAGGGTGTTAGGATCAAAGGGGGAGTTACTGAATTTGGTTAAGGTAGGGTGTTAGGATCAAAGGGGGAGTTACAATATTCCTGTGCGTTTCTTGATTAACGAAGCTAGTGTTTTAAAATTATTAAAATCATCTTCATTGGGTTAGCTAAAATGGTTGGTTAAAATAATATAAATTCACAATTGGCTAAAATTTATTGAATTTATAAGGTGTTGTGTTCCAATAGAATTGGTTATAATAGTTGGTTATATTTAAAAAATTATATATTAAATTTTAAATAATACTTTATTAATAAAAATTAATTTTTATAAATTAATATTAATGTAAATTGATCTTAAATTGTGGTAATATTTTTTTAAAAATTTAAATTGAAATTTTTTAAAGTCATATATATTAGTACTAACACTAACTCATTTTGTGTTGCCCCCATACTTTTTACTTTTACTCAAATAAATTAAAAAGAAGATTGAAAATATGCTTACAAATCAAGTGACATGCGAGGAAAAAATAAAACAATTTGGAAAGGAGAAAAAATAATACTGAATATGACGTGGAGGCCTTAGAGATATGTAATATAGCCAACCATACAGTGATGGCTATAAATTTACATAACAGGCATGGCAGTGATCAAATTTTAGGAAGTTGGCCATGCGTCACGTTTGGCAAATTTTAAGATTAATTTATAAGTTACTTAATTTTGAAAAAATTTTATATTTACATTCCTTTTTTTTAGTAAAAAATATGTATGGAAAATTTAATATTCGTTATCTTGCAAAAATAACTTACTTATTTCTAAAAAAAGTACATACAGTAAAACCTCATTAAATTAATACTTGATAAATTAATGATCTCTCTAAGTTAATAATTTTTGCCGGTCCCAACTTGGGTCAATTCAAAAAATGATCAATTTCGATAAGATAATAAGATAATAATTTTTTTAAAAAACCTTATATAAATATATCGTTCCAATAATATTATAAATTAATAAATCTTTTATAATCATAAAAATATATGTATTACACTATTACCCCTATTATAGGAGTACGATTTTAGGGTTCTTAAAATTTGAATCAATACGAAACTCATCTTTAACCCTCTTTGTTAGATCCAAAAGTTCGAATGTAGTGTTTTCATAAAGCATGACAAAGTCATTAATCTATGTTTTTGATATCTTGAGTGCTTCTTTACGTGCAAAAGATTCTAAAAATGTTGTTTTATCTTTGATATCATCCAAATATACATGAATCTTTACTTTGAATCTTGCTAATATTCATTGAATTTGTAAAACAATATATATTGAATTAATTGAATTAAGTATAAAACAAAAATTGTAAAATTCATTCTTCTTTTTTTTTTTGCTAAACTATGCTTCTATTTTAATGTATATAACTGGAAATTAATTTTCTTTGTGGTCAAAAATCTTCTATAAATTAATAATTATTAATTTATCGATTAATTAATACCTCTTTAAATTAATAGAATTTTCTGATCCCGACTATATTAATTTATAGATGTTTTACTGTATTTCTTAACTTTTTTCTTAACTATAATGTTTAGCTAAGTGTTCAGTAAGAGCATCTCCAATGGTAAAACATGTTAGTTAAATTCATCTATGTGTCACCTACATGACATCTATGTGGCACATTTTAGATATTAGGTAAAAATTCAATACTCCAACCATTATCTTTTAGCAAAAAAATATAGATAACTAAAATTGGGCTAGCTATATTTGTAAAACCTCTAAATCTATTAGGTATAATTTTAGATAATATAATTATATATAATACCATTGAAGTAAACTTAGAACCTCTTAGCTATAATTTTAGATAATTATCAATATATTATATTATAACTAACAAATATACATAAGGTTGCTATGAATTGAGCTTTCAAGCTTTGGTTTCATTTAACGGAATCTGTTAGAAGGTTCTCGAACCGGGTTCCTCCAAACAAGTTAGTAGAGTAATACGGAGTAGGGCTGCACAACTTTCCGGTCTGGACCGGTAAATTAGACCGGACCGGGTCTACCGGTCCAAGGACCGGACCGGACCGAATATAACCGGTCCGGTCCCCGGTCCGTAAAATCAAAAAAATCCGGTCTTCGGTCCGGTCCGGTCCAAACCCTAAAAACACCCGGTCCGGACCGGATCGGACCGGATTTTATGTATATAGTTAATTTTACACTATTTTGTCTTTTAAATTATATAGTTTAATGATTAAATATTCACACATAACATATTTTAGTGATCCAAATTGGTAAATAATAAAATTATGAAATAGTATATATAAACACTATAATATAAATGATTAAATTTCATATTTCATACCATATCTAATTTATAATTACGTTTACAAATAATATGACATTTACTTATTTTTAAATTTAAATTAACTTACCAAGTAATTTATAAATCAACAAAGAATGAAAATTAAATTATAAAAATTAATTTTTTTATAAAATATTAACTAACCGGTCCAAACCGGTCCGGTTCCGGTCCGGTCCGGGTTTTTCCGGTCCGGTCCGGTCCCAAAAACCGGTTATGACCGGTCCGGTCCCCGGTCCATGAATTCAATAAAATCCGGTCTTCGGTCCGGTCCGGGTCGGTCCGGTCCGGTCCGGTTTTGGACCTTTGTGCAGCCCTAATACGGAGTATTGTATTTGTGGAGTGTTGTGAATAAAAAAAAAAGGCGAGTGAAAATATAGGAATATTATGATTATAGAAGGAATAGTTCTATAAAAATGTGACCGTAAAATTTCTAAGACAATACTTGGGAAGTAAAGTAAATGGTTATGACTTAGAGCATTCCCAACCGAATCCCAATCCCTAACCCTAAAAACTTACTAAAAATAGTAAATTTCCAAATAAAAATAATAATTCCTCAAAATTATCAAAAAAATTCTACATCCCATTCCCCATTTTCCATCCCCATATTCCTGTATTTTTCTTTATATTATTTCTTTCTCTCTCTTTCATTTACAATTTTAACAACCAAAGCTAATCCACTACCTACAAATACAATTAAATATTTATAAAGTCATAGAGGGAGAGAAATTTGGGGATATATAGTAAAATCCCAAATTTGGGGGTTTGATGGAGCATCCCTAAAACTTTCGGTAAAATAGGGAATCGGATGCAGATGTGTTTTTTGCTAAAACTAACAAATTCCTCATAATATAGGGATATAGGGATGGGGAAGGGGAAGGGGAAGGGGAAGGGGAAGGGGAAGGGGATGGGACACCCATTGTGAGTGCTGAGCACTCACAATGGACTTTTAATTCCTATAAATATATAAATATAGGGATTTTATCAAGTTTTTATTCAAAATGGAGCTCCATCCAATCCGAGACCCCAAAATGGGGAATAGATTTGCAGACAAGTTTTCTTCCCCCATATTTGGGGATTCTTCACTCATTCTTCAAACCTCCCGCATATATTTTATATAATATTAAACCCCTCTCTCTCCTCATATGAGTATTAAATTTTAATTGTAGTTAAAATTGTAAGTGAAAGAGAGAAAGAAGTAATATAAAAAAGAATATAGGGATATGAGGATGGAAAATGGGGAATGGAATGTAGAAAACTTTTAATAATTTTGGGGATTTACTATTTTTGTTTGGGGATTTACTATTTTTAGTAAGTTTTTGGGGATAGGGATAAGGGGTCGGTTGGGAATGCTCTTAGAGCACTCACATTGGAAGCCCCATTTCCATCCCCAAAAACTTACTAAAAATAATAAATCCCTAAACAAAAATAGTAAATTCTCAAAATTTATTAAAAAATTTCTACATCTCATTCCCCATTTTCCATCCCCATATCCCTATATTTTTTTATTTTACTTTTTTCTCTCTCTTTTACTTACAATTTTAACTACCAAAATTCACTCACTACAACAAATACAATAAACAAATATATAAATTTAGGGATAGGAGATGAATAGTGTTCTGCAAATTTGGGGATTTAGTTTTAGTCCCTAAGAGCATCTCCAATCCATCATATCCCTTACCAATATTTTTGCCACCTGGATGTTTTAGGGATTTTTTTCCAAAAAACCAACTCCAACCACAATTATCCTTACCTAAAATTTTTAGGTGAGAGAAAATGGTTCCTTACATTTGGGGATCCATTACCAACCCCTAAAACATGCCACATCATTAATATAGGTAAGCAATTTAGGTTGTATCATCTCCAACCATGCTACATATTAAAATATATGTAAGATATATATCTAAAATAATCTTTAAATATTATATTTAAAGTATAGGGAATAATAAATATAGGTAACATTATTAGAATAAAATAATTTTTTGCTTCCTCATATTTTAGGGAATCATTATTCTAATATATTTTAGGGAACCATTTTAGGTAACCTTATTGGAGTTGCTCTAACACCAAATCCCATTTTAAGGTTCCGGATGTGAATGATTTTTTAACAAAATCTAAGACTTGTCCCTAAATTATGGGGTTTGGGGTGGGGATGGGGTTACTGATGAGAATGCTCTTATAGATCTAAAAATGTGCAGTATACTTCTCATGTGATATATGTAAAACACAATAAAACATGAAATGAATTTGGGTTGATGTAAAATCTAAATATGAATATAACACGAAAAAGAAATGAAATCACAGGAAAGTACACAAATTTTCCATATACAAGAAAATTTATGAGAGGAAAATACACAAGAAATCCACGAAATGAGAAAATAAAAAAGTATATTTATTATTTAATTTTTAAATACTAATAATTAGATAATTCATACATATTAATTGCTATTGCATCTATTTATTTATAAAATTCTATTATTAGCATCAATTTGTATACTATCACTTATATTAATATGGTATATTACTATGTTAAAGTATCAAATATAAACCAATTCTTAAATAGAAACTAGAAACTAACATTAAAAAAATTATATTTCATTTATTCTAATGGCCCCGCCAGGGGCACCTTCACAAAAAGTATTTAAAATTATTGGTTCCATTCACAGGGAAAAAAAAATTACTGTTCACGCTGACGTCACTGCCAAGTCAGCAGTGAACAATGATTTTTTTTCCTGAATGGAGCCTAAAATTTTAGACACTTTTTATATTGGAGTACCCCTAGTTTGCTCATTAGATTAGCTTAAAATGTTAGATTAAGGTTTAGTTTCATACTTGCCATGGAAATTCGAAGCATTTAAGACAGTAAATGGATGAGTTAGGTAGTCGTGAGGGCCGAAGGCCCTGGACACACCCGTCCGTCATCTATTGCCTTTACCATTGATTACCATTCCATACAACTTTAGAATGATAAAGGTGCGAAGCGTCGTACAAGAAGGTGCGAAGCACCGTTAACCGGTAACTCTGGTGGTGGTGGTGGTGGTGGTGGTGGTAGGGTGGTGGAAGAAGAAATGGGTTTTCTTCTGAAATTTCTGCTGATTTCCACCGTATTACTGATTTTTGTAATATAAACGGCTGATTTCTATAATATAATTAAGTGATTTCTCAGGGGACTGGGTCTGGTTTCAGTGAACAGTTTTTTTTTTTTTTTTTGCTGATTGGAGCATAAAATTTTAGACACTTTTTGTATTAGGGTACCCCTAGTTTGGTCATTAGATTAGCTTGAAATGTTAGATTATGGTTTAGTTTATAATTTCTATTTTAATTTAGTTTCTATTGGAGTAGGACTCATATTACTATAAATTATAGATTATTATTCTATTCAATTAATTATGTCGTGTACTTTTGTGTCGTGTTTTGTACTCGAAGAATAAATCGAAATACGACACTAAATTAATTGTATTCGTGTAATTTCATGTTGCGTATTAAAAGTGTAAATCCAATTATCATGTACGAAATTAGCGAATCTAATGACCGAATGAAACATAAAATTTCAGATTGTCGAATTTGAACTTTAACATTTAGAATGAAATAGAGGAATCAACAAAGTTTAGTTAGGGTTGTTAAGAATGATATCCCTAATGAAATTCATAATTTCTCTAAGGGAGATGTTATTTCAAGAGCTAAGCATATGACTCCTACATTTAAAATTTTTTACAAATAGATCTGGAAATAAAAAAAGAGTTCTAGATATTACATTTCCCTTTCTCTAATAATAAGTCAAAAATTTTAGGAATATTATTCATAAAAAAAATATCATTACACCATTCATAATTTTCATTTAATTTCTTCCGAATTCATTCATGACACTACATCCTGACATGAGCGCACATGTTGTATCACTTCTATCTGCTTACGACATGAGGTATAAACACGAGGATTTTGGAAAGAAAAAAAAAAAAAAAAGAGAGGAGGTACTGTAATATAAATATGAGGTCCTGACAAGAAAAATATGAGATGGTTTTACCAAGTTGTTCCAATTCCAAGTAACATCAAATATTGTTACTCACTGATGTTTCATTATGCTGTCATCTTATATTTCAAATATAGACACATTACCGCTTTCTGCTGATCAACAACAATGGAATCTTTATCCTTTGATTTTAGGCCACCAGTAAAAAAGCAAGAAATCTGCCAGGATCCATGAATATCTGCATACTTGAGCCACAATAATAATGTGGTTTTTCATAACAGACCTACACGGCCACACCACTCAAGATTTTTGAATGGAAAATTAAAGATAAAAACTAAAACTCAACATAAGGAAAAGGATAAGAATGAAAATAAAACTCAAGAAAAGATAATTCATTCAACTTGACAAGAATACAAGCTAGGTTGCTGACAGTTTTTATGCAAGCCCCAGTATTAGACCTGAAACGCGACAGCCAACCAATGAACCATTATTAGCATAACAAACACCCTGTATCTAGAGATTAAACTGTACCATTTAACAAAACTAACAAATTCCCTCTACTAAGGAACAAACCACATTGTTAAAGATATTAAAATTTCCCGCCCCCTCTTCTAATTAAGAAATGATCAAACTGTAACACACACTACCACTGATTTATAGTGCTTCCCACAACTACACTATCTTGTCTGTATTGGAAGATGCTAGAGTCATTATATGTTTGTCTTCTGTAAGAGAACCAAATTAATTAAAACAGATTTATTATATTTTATATGTATATTCCGTCATGTCATATCTTATCATATTCAAATTTCAGTGTTTCTTTATACCCTGGGGAAGTGGGGGGGCTCGAACACAATTTTTCTTTTCAAAAAAGTGATGTGTCTATAAACTTATACTATAATAATTCGTCATCCTTGATAGGTTAGAAATAGCCCAGACCCAATTAGGCCCAGTCTCAGACCCAAAACCACAAGCAATCTAGTTCTTGAGAATAAGAGCAGTTTAGTCCAGGCTAATGGGCCCGGACCCGGAACCACCGCTACGTGACGTAGTCCCCTCCCAGGAATAGGGGACCCCAGAATGGTGACACTCAGCGCACGTGGCAGTCCAGCTCAGCCGACATTCTCACACCTGGCGCTGACCGACACTAAAGGCCAATGAATAACATGTGTCAAATCATGTCCAGAACAACACTAGCACACTCAAGTCAACGGTCCCCACAAATAGGGACACATGTCCTACATCCCGGGAATTCAGCAGCCTGACTCTCGGATCAAACGGTCAGGAGTAGAGGTAACCTACCCCTAAACCCTAGGCCTAGGGCTATAAATACCCCTAGAAAATAGGGTTTAGGGGTTAGACATTATTACACAACCACACACATTTATTACTATTGTGATACTCTACTTGACTATTATCTTCCAAAGCCAACTCTTATTCTCACGCCGGAGGCACCTCGGGGCCAAACCCCCCTCCGGTGTTGTTTTGCAGACACCCCACAGCAGCTACACCACTTCCGAGGCAGGAGTTGGCGAGGAAGTACCCGGTCGAAATTCAGAGTTATCATTGGCGCTAGAAGGAGGGGTGAACCTCCGACCCAAACTGAACATGTTAGTAGTATTTTTTTGTGTTCGTTCTCAGGGAAGGACTGAATTGTAATATCAAGTTCAAGTTTCTTATCTCTTTACGTCTAGAAGTGTGTGAGAAGAATTTTGGGTTTGTGTATTAACTAAATTAACCAAGAACTAATTATAAGCACTAAGAATTGATTTTAAACTGAGATTTAAATATATGGGAAAACAATCTAATAACTGGGGTTCTTCACTTGGTCTCAATACATGCTCAATATTAATGTGATATCTGTGTTCCTACCTTGCTGAAAACAATTCTTCTAAAGTTATACTGCACCCTCCCAGGTTACAATATAGTGCCTACAGCTACACCCTAATTGTCACTTCCGTGATACAATCAAAGTATATCTATAAACTGTTAAGTGCCAAGAATTATATGTCTCAAAATTCTCCTATTAATCTCCCGATCTAATATTCAAATTATGTCTATTAAATCATGTACTAAGATTGCAACTTCTCTCCCAAGCTTATTACAATCCCTAGAATACAATCAAAAGTTAGCTACTCTTCTAATTGTGTTAAGATCTCATTAACAGATCAGCAAAGCAGAAAATCACGTAATCAAGCATGCATGAATACCAAGGAATACTACCCAATCCTCAGATTAGAGAATTAGTTACACATAATTAAAGAAGAAAACAAAATAATAATGATAATGAATAAAAACATAATATTGAAGAAAGAATTAAAGATCGAAAGTACCTTAATACAATTGTTAGCTATGAATTGTTATCTTTTACAATGGTATGATGTGTTTATATAGGCTCTACAAATCTTGCCCAGCAAGATATTGCCTTCTATTACAATTAGGATTTAAAGAAGGTACCCAAAACTGCCCAGAATACAATTAGAATTAGAAAAAGGGCAAAACAGTAAATTCCCAGCCTTCTTTAATCAAGATTACGTGCGCGCCTTTAATCAGTACGTTTCTTGCACTTGTTTCCTTTTCCAGGTTGTAGAAAATCTCTCAAGCTTCGCGTGAGCAGTAAGATCGCTGAAAACGGACTTCTAGAACTCCAGATATGGCCAAAACAGTATAAGCTGCGCAGCCTTCCCGGAAAATCCGAATTTTAATCAATTAAATCTCCAAAAACGACAAAAGCTTAGATATTCTTGGAAACCTGCACAACTACACAAAACACATCAAAACTACACAAACTTGAGTCCAAAACAATCAATTTAAGCCGAACGGAAGCATTCCAAGTGGATATAAAATCCACTTATCAAACCCCCAAACTTAAACTGATGCTTGTCCTCAAGCATAAACAATTATAACTACCTAATTAGTACCACTTCCGTAGGTGATCACGGTTGCATTTGGCATATGCAACAAGCCCTTTAAACCCCTAGGCAGCCCTAGTGGACGAGTAAGGTCTCGTGAGGGCCTATAGTGAATGTACCCACAAAATCCATTTAACCTAATGCAATGCAATGCATGAATGCAACTACTATGAAAAATGCAAGATCTAGCCTACCATACCTTCAAATCCTCTCATGCCATATCAACTTAAGAATCAAAGTAAATACGCAATGTCTTGGTGTCGAAAGTGCAAGTATTCACATAGTCTACTCAATGAACATGCATAAGTTCTCACAAGCCCATGTCAAGTGTAAGAATAAGTTAGTAAACATGCTAAGCCTACAAGAGTACATCTTTGAGACAAAACTCGGGATCTCATACGCAAAAACAAGCAAACACTCACAATCCACTCACAAAAGAATATTCACTCAAGAACAAGGGTAAGTGTATCACTCAATTCCAACAAAATCATAAACATGCTTGACATTTGGTATCAATCTAACTCTTAACACAACATACATCAATGACGATAATCAAAAGGTCTTTAATTGGGTTGTAACGTGGGCTAGGGACAAGGTATGTCAAATAAGCCAAAACAGGTGAAGTGTCAAAAGCTAGTAAGCACCATAATAAATCATACACAACACCCTATGTTCCTCCCACATACATTTTACTAAGAACACTCGACTAGTCGACTAAAGTAGGATCACAACAAACACAAACTTGCTCTCATAATATATTTTTTTTCTTTTTTTTCTTTTTTTCTTTTTTTTTTCTTTTTTTTTTTTCTTTTTTTTTTCTTTTTTTTTTTCGAGAGCTAAATAAAACAATAATATAAACAATAACAATGATCCCACAATTTATTACATATGCCGACTATCAAGTAAACAAACCCAATTTCAATATTTTCCCCAAAAGTATGACCAACAATAAACCCCTCCTTGCACACCTTATTACTCCCTTAAGCACTTTACTAGCCTTTGACAATGTGGGTTCAAATTAATGTACGGCCAATACAAGAAAAAGGTCTAGGCAAGTAATGTGGTATGTCACCGAAAAAATAGGATTAAGCTCAACGGGTTAACTAATTGATCATGTAAACATGGTGTGGTAATATGGGAAAATATGCGGTTATTCCTAAATGCCTTTATCATTTTAATCGTCAAATAATGTCATGCGTTTCAAGAAAGACCTCAAACAACTGCTAGCAATGCAAACAATCCGTGGACACTCAAGCAAACGAATAAATTGCAAAAAATATGCAATATGGCTCAAAATCTCACTTGGTGGAAAAACATACTCAATCCCAAGCAAAAATCTCTCTAACGCACCAACTTGTATTCAAAGCATGCAAACTAAATCATCTTGCACATATTCATGTTCTTCTAATTACTTACAACATTCAATAAGTCTACTAGCTTCAACTTACTAGTGTATGTGTGTGCACAAGAACAAAGCATATCACTTCTCAATCAAAAGCGTCAACAACACAAAATTCCTATCAAGCATGGGTGCAAATGCAAACTATTATGAACTCACATGATATACGAAAAAAAACAAAAAAAAAAAAAAAGAAGCAGAATGTCCTATATGAAACACACGTAGATAACACGAACAAATATGCATAATTTACTACTACTAATATGCAAATCATGAAATCCTACATGAACAATTAATACAACAACAACTACATATCCCTCAAACCACCCCCAAACTTAAAATATTCAATGTCCGCATTGAATGGAAGTAAATACAATGGATAGCAGAAAACATACCTACTCGTCCTCCTCCTCGGATGAATCAGAATCTGGCGGAGGATACTGCGTACAAGCTCCATAGTCTGGCCACCTTGCCTGAACACTACAAAATCCAATTGACAAGAACACAAATTCGTAATAAAAATAAGATTAGAGAAAAAGATTTACCCAATACGAATCAAAGAGGTGAACTTGCAATAAATTCCTCTTTAGAATTGAATTTTTAGAGATAAAAAATATAAGAGGAATTGGATTTGTATGTAAAAGGTGGGTATATAAATAATAATAATAATAATAATAAAAATAATAATAATAATAATAAAAAAAAATAATAATAATAATAATAATAATAATAATAATAATAAGAATAAGAATAAAATTAGAATTAGAAAAGAAATTGGTTTAGAATTTTGGAGAAAAGATGGGAGGTTTTGGAATTAAAATAGGAAAAGAATTAGAGAGAATGGGGGTATAAATAGAATAGGGGGTGAAAATTTTTTATATGCACACAACAGGTGCACACGCTGAACAAAACCACTGAATTTTTTTTATTATTATTATTTTTTTTTTTTTTTTCACGCGCCCATCGCAAGCAAGTGCAGACTGCCCCACATGCAGACACGCAGGCGCAGCCTGCGTGACAGGTCTGCAGACTGCCCCAGGACCAGTAACGCAGGCGCAACCTGCGTTACCCACTGCGCCAGAAACAGAAACGCAGGCGCAGCCTGCGTTACACACTCAAAAATCGTTTTTTTTTTTTTTTTTTTTTTGAAAACACTCAATTTTTTTTTTTTTTCTTCCTACACTAATGCGTGGGTTGCCTCCCACGAAGCGCTTCTTTAACGTCAATAGCTTGACGTATTTCTACCTGCAAACTTCAATGAACAGAAAAAGCAAACAGATGCACATATCTACGAATTAGTAATAAAATTATGATGTGCATATATGCCTTAGATCCATTGAAAAGTACGAAAACTTTCAAGAACCTATCATGCTCAAGAGACTTGGAAACATCAAAATAGCTAGAAAAGTCATCAGAATAATCATTATAAGTACGACTCATATACTCCTCCCAAATCGGATCCTTATACTCTAAAGCAAGATTTTCAACTTCATCAATCTTAACTTCCTTCTCTTCTATAATTGGACACTCATCAATTTTAATCTTGTCTACCAATGTATTAAGCTCAAAATTTTCTAGATTTGGTAGAATTTCAATTGCATCCAAATTATCATTAATGTGCGTGGGACAATTATCAACTACACAAGTAGACTCATCAGACACAACATTGTCATCAATTGCTAAATAAGAATCATGGCATAGAGGAAAATTGACACAAGGGGGAGTTCTATAACAACCTTCATACCACACTGCTCGAACTTCCCAAATAAAATTATTTAGTTTAGCATTCTCCTCGTACCAAGCTATTGAATCACATGGAATATCATTATCACTAGCAATTTCTAAAGTTGGTTCATCAAAAACTCCCAAAGAAAGTAAGGGAGGATTAGACTGAGTTCCTTGAATAATTTTATTGAGCGCAATCTCCCAATCAGCAAGTAAAGAAGGATTAGACTGAGTTAAACTCGTATCAACATCATTACACATATATAGATTAAGATCATCATGATATTGATTTTCAAACGAATATGAATAATCATTGCTAGGGGCATATGGAGCATAAAATGAGTTCTCAGAATAGAACGAATTCACCTGATATGCATTACAATCCTCATAAGAATTGAATTGTGGGTAAGGATTGAAGTCTTGATATCGTTCCTGACTGTTGTAGAAATTCTGAGCATTGTTCCAACCAAAGTTGTACTCCATCTAGTCTCTCTCCTCAAAACCTGTTTAAGTTGTCTACCTCAAAGAACCTGTAGACACTCCAAAGAAAGAAATACAAAAAGAAAGAAAAGAAAAATATATACAAAGATAAAATCTAAACAATAAGAAACAATTAACCTAAACTCAACTATACTGCCTTCCCCGGCAGCGGCGCCAATTTGTTAGTAGTATTTTTTTGTGTTCGTTCTCAGGGAAGGACTGAATTGTAATATCAAGTTCAAGTTTCTTATCTCTTTACGTCTAGAAGTGTGTGAGAAGAATTTTGGGTTTGTGTATTAACTAAATTAACCAAGAACTAATTATAAGCACTAAGAATTGATTTTAAACTGAGATTTAAATATATGGGAAAACAATCTAATAACTGGGGTTCTTCACTTGGTCTCAATACATGCTCAATATTAATGTGATATCTGTGTTCCTACCTTGCTGAAAACAATTCTTCTAAAGTTATACTGCACCCTCCCAGGTTACAATATAGTGCCTACAGCTACACCCTAATTGTCACTTCCGTGATACAATCAAAGTATATCTATAAACTGTTAAGTGCCAAGAATTATATGTCTCAAAATTCTCCTATTAATCTCCCGATCTAATATTCAAATTATGTCTATTAAATCATGTACTAAGATTGCAACTTCTCTCCCAAGCTTATTACAATCCCTAGAATACAATCAAAAGTTAGCTACTCTTCTAATTGTGTTAAGATCTCATTAACAGATCAGCAAAGCAGAAAATCACGTAATCAAGCATGCATGAATACCAAGGAATACTACCCAATCCTCAGATTAGAGAATTAGTTACACATAATTAAAGAAGAAAACAAAATAATAATGATAATGAATAAAAACATAATATTGAAGAAAGAATTAAAGATCGAAAGTACCTTAATACAATTGTTAGCTATGAATTGTTATCTTTTACAATGGTATGATGTGTTTATATAGGCTCTACAAATCTTGCCCAGCAAGATATTGCCTTCTATTACAATTAGGATTTAAAGAAGGTACCCAAAACTGCCCAGAATACAATTAGAATTAGAAAAAGGGCAAAACAGTAAATTCCCAGCCTTCTTTAATCAAGATTACGTGCGCGCCTTTAATCAGTACGTTTCTTGCACTTGTTTCCTTTTCCAGGTTGTAGAAAATCTCTCAAGCTTCGCGTGAGCAGTAAGATCGCTGAAAACGGACTTCTAGAACTCCAGATATGGCCAAAACAGTATAAGCTGCGCAGCCTTCCCGGAAAATCCGAATTTTAATCAATTAAATCTCCAAAAACGACAAAAGCTTAGATATTCTTGGAAACCTGCACAACTACACAAAACACATCAAAACTACACAAACTTGAGTCCAAAACAATCAATTTAAGCCGAACGGAAGCATTCCAAGTGGATATAAAATCCACTTATCAGAACAGCCGAGCTAAACAAACCCGAATCCCCCAAAAAATAGCAACCATGCCTCGACAAAGCAAATCCATCCAACGCCCAACACCTAGTGCCACCAGGGAAGAACCCCTAGTCCCTATCCCGGAACAAGCCCCGCCTAACCAGGTCCTGGTCCATGAGAGGCTCGGGATCGGGCCCAATGATGCCCGGGTCATCGTCGACGTGAACCGATATAAATATACAGACAAGCCTCTTGACTCTGCGCAAATGGAAAACCTGACCCCGGAGGAGCTAGCCGAAGCAATTCGAACCTACGGAAGCCGTCCCCCCCCCCCCGACTACCTGAGCCTGAACAGGCGGAGAACTCCGAAGGGTCAGCAAACTCCCACCAATCCCGAGCTTCGGTCTTCGACCGTCTCGGAGACCAAGGCAAAAGAACTAAGAAAGACCACAACGCCCAAAGCAATGTCAGAGATGACGAGACCGATAAACTCAAGAAAATGGAAAGGCTCTGAGAAAAAATAAGGCTGGAGGAACAGGCCAAGTTGGAACTTAGAATCCAAAGAAGACTTCAAGAAGAGGAGGAAAGGATAAGAAAGTCCGGACCCAAAAGAGGCCGCCGAGAGATCAGCCCGGAGGTTATCTCGGATGATGAAGAGCATCCAAACAATCTGGTGCAAATGATCTATGAACTACAAAGTAAAGTCAACAGCGACTCCGGATTCGAGGTCCAAGACACGCTCACCCCTTTCAGCTACTCCCTTGAAGCCATACCCAGATAAAAGAACCTCAAGCATTACAACTTTGATTCCTTCGACGGGCTGGAAGACCCAGAAGAACACCTCAACTACTTCGAAGAAATAGCCCTGATATACTTCTACAACGACCTAACCAAATGTAGATTCTTCACCTCCACACTAAAGGGAGCAGCCCAGAGGTGGTTCAGCCGGATCCCATCCCGGAGCATACATAGCTGGAAAGAGTTCAGAGAAGCCTTTCTCCGGAGATTCCGGGCCAACAAAACCCCAGAGTACCACATGTGCCACCTTGAGACGATCAGGCAATACGACAACGAAGCCCTTTTCTGCCTTCATGAAGCGGTTCCAAGAGGCCATAAACAAAGTCACAAACCTAGATGAAAGAGAAGCCTTGAGCATATTCTGGAAAAACTTGGACCCGGAACATAATGAGCGCTACGTAATAGACCTCGTGAACAAAGAACCCCAAAGCCTGGCTGCAGCCTACGCCATGGCTGCCAAATTCATCAAGGAAACAGATATCTTACAGGCCATGAGGATGACCAGGCAGGGTACCTCCTCGGGCAGGAACAAAGATGACCACCCCAGGAGCGATGGCCAACCGGATAAGAAATTCAATCCCAACAAGCAAAGTAACTACATCCCCAGCTCTCAATTAACAGTCCCGAAAAGAAGCCACTTTCCCAAGCCCAAATCTGATGCCAGGCCCCCGAGGCCAGAGAAAGCCGGGCCACGACCCGAGCCCGAGTGGACACCCCTGAACCGACCCCGAGCTGAAATACTGAAAGAGGTCCAGGACAAACCCTTCTACTACCCACTTAAACCCATGGCAAAAGCTCCGGAAGATAGGCCCAAGCACAAGCACTGTGACTACCATGCAACTCATGGGCACAACACTGAGAACTGTGTCTCTTTCAAATTCTTCATTAAGGAACAAATCAAAAAGGGAAACATGAACCAATATGTAGCTCGGAGGACAGCTGAAAGGGGACAGGGATCCGGGACGCAAAAAACTAAAAACGTGGTACACGTAGTGTTGGGCGGCTTCCATTCTCCCCCAAGGAGCTCGGACTCTGGAGATGAGGTAATGATGATAGAATCTGCTCTGGAGCAAGTCATATCGTTCAGCAGCGTAGATTTTGAAGAAATAGATCCCAATCACAATGAAGCCCTGGTCGTGAGATTGGATATCGCTGAAAATGAAGTAAAAAGGATCCTTGTTGACAATGGCTCTTCAGTCAACATACTGTTTAAACACACCATGGACAGGATGTAGCTCAGGAGTGTCAAAATGAACGAGTGTAGGGAAGACCCGCTATACGGCTTCGGCCACAACTTGGTCCCTATTCAAGGAACCCTCTACTTACCTGTCCAGTTCGGCACCGCCCCGAAGCAGATAACTCATATGGTCAAATTCTATGTGATCAACACTCCTTCTTCCTATAATGTGATCTTAGGGCACCCAGCCCTAACCAAACTCCGAGCAGTGACTTCAACCCCTCACCTCAAGTTCAAATTCCCGACAGCTTCTGGGGTTGGAGAAGTAAAAGAGGATATTGAGACGGCAAGCCGATGCTATGGCCAAGCCCTGGTCATGGCTGAGACTGATCCTGAGAACAAGAGTAAAGCCTCATATTACCACAACAATCAAAGCAGAAAGAAACACCAGAGCCTCACCCACAAGAGCCTCGGAAAAGAGGTGCAAAACATTGAGAACTTTAGGACCCCAAGCTAGGAGACCGAGACCTCCACAGCCCGGGAGTACCTAGCCTCAAACTCCCAGGCCCGGGTCCAGAAATCATCCATAATGAAAGATCAAGCCAAAGTCGAGCCCGCAGTAGAGACAGAAACAATTGAACTAATACTCGGAGATTCTGAAAGAAAAATCAAGATTGGAGTGGGGTTAGAAGCGGCCTTCAAAGAAGACCTTGTATCGTTACTCCGGGAATACGCAGATGTATTTGCCTGGAGCCCGGCTGATATGCCCGGACTCCAAGAATCTCTAGCCATGCACAGCTTGGATGTTGACCCCAGAAAGAAACCAGTGAAACAAAAGAGAAGGAACATTGCCCCGGAGAGGCAAAAGGCCATAGACGGGGAAGTGGAAAAACTCCTCAAAGCGGACATAATCTTCGAAATCAAGTACCCAGTGTGGTTAGCTAATGTGGTTCTAGTGAAGAAACCCAGCGGAAAGTAGAGGATGTGTGTTGACTACACCGACCTCAACGAGGCTTGCCCCAAGGATCCATACCCACTACCCAGTATAGACCAACTCAATAATGCTACCTCAGGCCACATGATGCTAAGCTTCATGGATGCCTTCTCCGGATATAACCAAATCAAAATGAATCCCGCAGACATAACCAAAACAGCCTTCATCACCCATAGAGCAGTATACGCTTACAAGTTCATGCCCTTCGGGCTCCGGAATGCTGGAGCTACATACCAGAGAGCAATGATAGAAGTGTTCAAGGACCAAATAGGCCGGAATCTGGAATCCTACGTTGATGACATCATAGCCAAATCTGAAACCATTGAGGAACACATCCCCGATCTACGGGAATGTTTCGAGAACTTGAGAAAAAATGAGATGAAGCTAAATCCGAAAAAGTGCACCTTCGGTGTGGCGGCAGGGAAATTCTTGGGCTTCATGATCAGCAAGAGGGGAATCGAGGCCAACCCAAAAAAAATCAAGGCAATCCTAGACTTGCAACCGCCTCGAACTCAGAAAGACATACAGAAATTGGCCGGATCCCTGGCCGCACTAAGGAGGTTCATCTCCAAATTAGCAAAGCGATGCCTACCCATCTTCAACCTGTTCAAAGGGGCCAACAACAAAAGGGAAATAGTCTGGAGCCCGGAGTGCCAACAAGCTTTGGATACAATTAAGGAATACCTATCCTCACCACCTCTCCTAACGAAGCCCGAACCCGGAGAGCCTCTGCATCTATACCTCTCCGCCGGACCCCTAGCCGTGGCCGCAGCTCTGGTCCGGGAAAGTGGGGAGACCCAACAACCAGTGTACTATGTCAGCCAAGTTCTAAAAGATGCAGAGACCCGGTACCCCAATTTGGAGAAATTCGCTTTTGCACTCATAAATGCCTCAAGAAAACTCAGGCACTACTTCCAAGGCAGAAAAATTAAGGTGGTAATAGATCAATCTCTGAACAGAATCATCCACAAGCCAGATGCATCTGGGAGGCTGATAAACTGGGTAGTTGAACTTAGCCATTTCCACTTGACCTTCATACCCCGGACGGCCGTCAAGGCACAGGCCCTGGCAGACTTTATAGTGGAGTGTTCATTCCTTGAACCTGATCCCACTCCTATGACCGCCGAGCATTGAGCAACCCCAGATAGGAGCCTAGAGTCGTGGACTCTCTATGTAGACGGATCATCAACAGCTGAAAGGTCCGGGGCGGGGTTAATCATGACAAGCCCGGATGGCTTCCAAATCAGGCAAGCAATTACCTTTAAATTCCAAGCAACCAACAACCAAGTGGAATATGAAGCTCTCCTCGTCGGACTGAAGCTGTCCCGAACTCTGAGGGTCCCGAGCCTAAGCATCTATAGTGACTCCCAGATTGTGGTAATGCAAACAAAAGGGGAATACGTTGCCAAAGACCCCAAGCTGGCCCAATACCAAGCCCTGGTCAAAAGCTACTTAGCCACCATCCCAGAACACCAAATCAGCCAGATTAACAGAGAAGAAAACTCAGAAGTAGATGAGCTCTCCAGACTAGTTCAGAACTCGGCCGAACTAGATAGCTCGGTCTATTTTGAAGAACTGGATAAGCCAGCTATTGATCAAGAAGAAGTGATGGAGATTGATGAAAGTCCAAATTGGATGACCCCTTTCACCCTTTACCTAGAAAAGGGAGAATTGCCCGAAGACAAGAATGAAGCCAGAAGATTGAAAAGTAAGGGAGAAAAATACTTCATTGAAGATAACCGACTTTACCACTGAACTTTCTCATCTCCGGTACTGAAGTGTGTAGGCCCGGAGGAGGCCAATTACTGCTTGCAAGAGGTACATGAAGGAATTTGTGGAGACCACATGTCCGTAAAAGCCCTTGCCTACAAAATCATAAGGAAAGGTTACTACTGGCCAACCATCCACTCATATGTGGTAGAATTTGTCAAGAAATGTAGAAACTGCCAGCTATTCAGCAATATGCCAAGGAAAAGCCCGGTCTTACCCTCTTCAGTCCTCTTTCCAATCCCCTTTGCTGTATGGGGCATCGACATAGTGGGACCCTTCCCCCGAGCTAAAGGCGACCTGAGATACCTCTTAGTAGCTATTGATTACATGACTAAGTGGGCTGAAGCAAAGGCGATGAGGACCATAAATCAGCAAGATTGCATCAAGTTTATGGATAACATCTTAATGCGGTTTGGATTGTCCAAGGTCCTGGTTTCAGATAACGGATCCCAATTCATCGGCTCAGACTTCGAAAACTACTTGAAAGAGAGGGGCATAAAGCACAAGAAGTCATCAGTGGCCTATCCTCAGGGCAACGGGCAAGTCGAAGTCACAAACAGGATTTTGCTAAGGGGCATTGAGAAAAGGCTTCAGGAATGTAAGAATAAGTGGCCTGAAGAGCTACCAAATGTCCTATGGGCCTACCGCACTAGCCCAAGGTCCGGAACGGGAGAAACCCCATTCAAGCTAGCTTATGAGACTGAAGCCCTGTTACCAATTGAATTGGGCTCCCCCTCCCACAGAGTAATCAATTTTGATGAAATAACAAACGAGGAAGGACTGCGAACCAATCTGGAGCTAGTAGATGAGGTCAGGGACAAAGCAGTGGAAAGAATGGAGAAGTACGGGGAAAAAACAAGAGAATACTTCGGAAAGAAATCAAGGGTCAAGAATTTCCAAGTCGGTGACCTAGTGCTCCGGGACACGGAGGCATCAGACCCCACAAATACTGGCAAACTCATGCCCAAGTGGGAAGGTCCCTACCAAATCAAAGAAGTACTCCGCCCCGGAACCTACAAGCTCCATCACATGGACGGAACCGAGGTCCCCAACACTTGGCATGGCCTTAGGCTCAGAAAGTACTATCAATAGATCCAAGGAGTTCAGCTGTAAGAACAACTATTTTGTAGTAGGAAAGCAAAGATGTTTGTAATCTTTCAAAGCTATTAATGAAAAGGAGCATGACTCCCTATCAAAAAATTTTCTTTACAAAACTAATTCCTACTTAGAAAGTTTTTCGACTACCTCAGTGTGACCGAGCCCCGGGCCACGGCAGCTCAATAACCACAACAAATTCCTACTTGGAAAGTTTGCATAATTTCCAAGTACGGCTGAATCCCGGGCCATAAGGTCAATTCCTTGGCCCGGAGCTCAACAACCACAACAAATTCCTGCTTGGAAAGTTTGCATACTTTCCAAGTGTGGCTAATCCCGGGCCATAAAGTGAATACCTTGGCCCAGAGCTAAACAACAAATTCCTACTTGGAAAGTTTGCATACTTTCCAAGTATGGCTGAATCCCGGGCCATAAGGTGAATACCTTGGTCCGGAGCTAAACAACAACAAAATTCCTACTTGGAAGGTTTGCATACTTTCCAAGTATGGCTGAATCCCGGGCCATAAGGTGCATACCTTGGTCCGGAGCTCAACAACAAAAACAAATTCCTACTTGGAAAATTTGCACACCTTCCAAGTATGGCTGAATCTCGGGCCATAAGGTGACTACCTAGGCCCGGAACTCAACAACGACAATATATTCCTACTTGGAAACTTGGCACAATTTCCAAATAGGATTGAACCCAGGGCCATAGGAATTTATTATGTTCATGTTGCCCCGGAGCTACATAAACATAATAAATTCCTACTTAGAAAACTATCTGACTTTCTCAGTATGGACAAACCCCGGGTAATGGGGCCAAATACCAGGGCCCGGGACTACCTACTCCCCTATCCGGGCTACCCGCATAAGGGAGTAGGGGGCAAGACAAGTCACACCAAGCTAAAATGGCATAAAGATAAAGGCAGGAAATACGTTACAATAAATGAACAGGATGGGCTGACCAACAGCCCAAAACACCTGACAGTTGAGCAAAGTTATGATGCAGAATTCAGAAAGTTACAACAGTTTAAAAACTTCAAGATAGACAGAATGATTAAAGATTACACGGGCATAGCCCGAACTCTAAACGCAGCCAGTCTGAGTAATCAAGCTTCAAGAGGAGGAGAAAGGTTGGGAGCAGCATAAGGAGTAGGTTCGCCCTCACCCCGGACCAGAGCATCTTCGGCATCCATGTAAGCCATCATAAAGTTCTCCCAGGTGGCAGTTCCGGGGTCAGTCTTACACATCTTTTCAGCTACAACCCAACAACGGTGGATTTTATTTGCGGCGACATTAGACAGATCTTCATCATAAGCATCCGACTTCAGGAACTCTGCGATCACCTACTCCTCAGTCTTTCGGGCCTTATGCTCATCCCGGAGTCGGAGCACCTCTTCCTTATAGTCCTTGAGCTTGGTTTCAGCGGAATCCCTCTCCTCCACAAGGGCCTTCGCCGCCTCCTTGTACTTGTTGACCTGGACCTCAACCGACTTCTTGAGATCTAAAAGCTCTTTTCTTGCAGCATCCATCTCCTTCCTCCTCTCAGTCACCGAGCTCAAAACATCCCGGGCTTTCTTAATCGTTTCCAGCTCCCGGCACGCAGCAGCAGCGGTCCCAGCCATCCGGATCCCGAGCTGCCAAGGCAAAAACAAGGATAAAAAAATAAGGATAAAAAACTAAAGCAATCATAGGAGGAATCCGGAGAAGCATATACCTGGCCATAGACCCCCCCTATAATATCCTGGAATTGCGAGATGGCCGAAGACTTGCCCATCTCCTCCCACTCCACTTTGCTAGGGAGATCGGCCAGAAACCCGATGAAGTTCCTCTCCTTCGGGGAAACGGGGGCGGGCTCATGAGGCCCGAAGTTAGCCCTCTTCGAGTTACCATCGGTTGGCTGCTCAAGCACAATCTCGCAGTCAGACAACATGGTCCCGAACTTCTCGGCCTGAACAGCAGAAACCCTTGGCCTCTTCCTCGGGTTCAGTCCGGATTCCCCAACCTCTGTTTCCAGGTTATTAAGCTCCGGGTTCACACCCCTATTCTTGGAGCCCCCTTCCTGATTTGCCTACGAACCGCTGGCCTCCCCGGGGGCCTTGGTGTTGTCACGAACATGCCCGATGTTCCGGAGAGCAGCAGCCAAAGCTTTGTTTGCCTTATTCATTTCGAAAAACTCCTCAAACTCCGGTTTATTGGTGGGGAGACCTGAAAATAGGAAGATAGAACAAATTAGCCCGAGGAAAAGAAATTTACAAGGCATGAACAAAACTAAAGTCAGATACAACCCGAACTTACATCCTATCTCAAAAAGATACTTGTGACTCATGAGGTCATCCCAGGTCACTTGCCCCTTAAGACTTTTACAAAAAGCGTGAACCCGGTCTAATGCGGCATCCTGGAGGTCATAGACTTCGAAGTGCATAGCCTGAGGCACCTCCTTGAAGGTGGGCATAAACCGGATGTCAACACCCCGGAGGAATACAAACTCCCCGTTCCACCCCTTTAGGGAATGAAGCATACCGAGGGGCTTGGAGGCCGAAGTAGGGTACCCACAAGCCTTACCTCGGAACCTAAATTCAAACATGGGCACGTTGTTGGAATGGACAAGCCGAAACAAGTGATGGAAGAGCTTAAAGGTAGGCAACACCCTGGAAGCCTCGCAACACCCCAGGAAATAATAGATCCACTTCACTGCATTTGGAGTGAGCTGAGTTATGGGGATCCCGTACTCAAAAAGGCACAGCGATTTAACAAATTGGTGGCACCGGGGCCCGTAACCCGACCTCAAATGCTCCAGCCATACTCTGACCCAACCTCCCTCCGGCCTATAGTAAATCTTCTCTCCAGGCACCGGCCACCTCCACTCCACATCATCATTTAAGTGGAAAGTGGCCCGAAAAATCTGATCCCAATTAGGCCCAACCTCAGGCCCAAAACCACAAGCAATCTAGCTCTTGAGAATAAGAGCAGTCTAGCCTAGACTAGTGGGCCCGGAGCCACCGCTACGTGGCGTGGTCCCCTCCCCAGACTAGGGGACCCCAGATTGGTGACACTCAGCGTACGTGTCAGTCCAGCTCAGCCGACATTCCACTACACTACAAATGGTCTATGGCAACACCAAAAAAAAATGTTAAAAATTCTGAAAAATGTTACCGTAGGATTTAAGGCAACACTTTTGTCAATTTTGCAGGTGTTGGGAATTTGCATGTGGGCTTAGAGGTTAAGCCAACATATTTTGTCAAAACTATGGCAACATCAACATGATGTTGCCTTAGGCACTTATGCCAACATTTCATGCAAAATAGCAACACTTTTTTCGGTATTGGCATAAAGTCTATGGCAACACTGTCTACTCAACACCAACACCTTTGCAATGTTGCCGTATAGCCTATTCCAACATCTTTGTCCCTCTATAGCAACATCAACTGATTTAACAATTCACATATTTGCCAACATCCTAACATGTTATAGTAACACTTTTTAGTTAACATTGTTCAAGTTTTAGCAACATTTTTACAGGCTATGGCAACATCTTTAGTAATAATTTTGTAACATCTATAAAACATAATTCATCCGAAGAATCAAGCAACTCAATATATATATACATAACTTCCAACACAATTTTTCAATAATACTTAAACCAACGATTACATAAATATCAAATATTGTCAAACATATTTAATAGTACCATGAATCTAATTTCTACAAAATGTCTCAAAAGATTTTACAACTATTAATAAGACAGAAGCATCAAGAAGTATCATTGTCGGCTTCACTTGCATCACCGTTGTTAGGTGGCTCCACACTTAGCTATATAGACCCATACTTTCCATGAATCTGTTAATACAAAATTGAGTGTAAACTTCCCGAAAAGAGATAATTGAGGAATTTACAAAGGCACAAACTTACTTACCTACATTTAGAAATCAGTAATTTTTTAACAAAAGCAGCCTAGCTCCAAAATAATGAGCTAACATCTTTGCAAGCATTTGTTAGTAAAGTTCTTTAAAATTGGACATAAATAAACAGATACGATTATTCAAGTGTATGACACAACATATAAATTGAAGAGAAAACCAACCTGCTGGTCCTGAGAGCAAAATAGTTCGACTAGCAGGAGCAAGGTTCCTTGTGTGCTTTGAAAAATCGAAGTTCTTTAAAAAAAACAATGGCAACACTCATTTGCAAGACCCTTGTCTGCTCACTTTAATGATAACAAGAAAGGTCTTTAGTGTGAAGAAGCACAACATAAAAGGTATAACTAACTATACTATTAGTAAGAGAAATATTGACCATTAGCAGGACATGTCCATATCACACTACTAACTCTGGGTGCTAACTAAAATGGATAATCAGGTCATTTGAGAGATCCTTAGGACCTCCTACAGATGCGAGGAGAAAGGGGTTTTTAAAGAGTTAATCCCAGACTACTTCATCTGGACTTTGGGTGAACTTTTGCTTCTATTTATTGGCTTAAATATGTAAGACATAATTACGTAGCATTAATGAATTCAGAAAAGAAACATACATACCATGCAAAACACCAGAATATTGTGGTGCGATTTCCTAAATTATGAAAAGTGTAGATCAACGGTTAGAAGGTGATAAAAAACTTGTGTTTCGTTCTAATTCAGTTAAACCAACCTGTAAGTTCACAAGGAAGCCGAAATGGCTGAATGACTTCAGCCCGACAGCAGTAGTTAGCCATGCAGATGCCAATGTGCCATTACTGGACTTCTTGACATTGTTAGAGCAGTGAGAGCAATGCCAGGGCCAGCAAAACCAATTGTTTGAAGAAATAAAAGTTAGTTGAATTATGTCGTTGGCAACATCCTGAAAGCAATTTAGTGTCATTCTTTCTTACTGGCATATGATGAACTTCGGTCCTCTGTAACATTTTAGAAGATGAAGACTCTTCACTATTATCGATAGCATTCTAAAGAACAAGGAAATTAATGTTAAAATAATATACAGCGTTTACTAGATTTTCAATTAGATAAAGAACAATCCTATCATGTGGCAGTATGATTGATCCTTAACTGGAGCTATATGCTTCTGTAGAGTTAATGGGAGAATATGATGTAACTACTTTTTCATCTGCTTTTCTGCTCCTTTTTCTGCCAAAAGAAACAGAAGCAAACCATGTTATTGCACTATTATAGCAACCTCATCAACTGATATTTTTTCTAGACTTGCAAGTTTAAATTCTTAAAGTCAGCCAAGCTTCACAGGGTGATATACATGAAAATACAAGAAGTTAAGTCGTACAATTTTTAGAAGAATTATGTACAATTAAGCATTTCACTAATGAAATTCGATAAATTCACGTGAAATCATAGTCAAGATCTTATTTATCGCCCAAAATGAGTATAAGAACAGGAACCCGAGGAATGAAAAGTTATAGCCCTAATAGCAAACGTTTATAGTACTACGGAGGAAACTCAATTGAAAAGCTAGCAATTAAACCTCAATTAAAAAGCTCGCAATTAAAACAAACTGTAGTCATTAATTGAAAAGAACAGTTACCTTGTTGATAGTATCTCTTCACATCTCTTTTGTCTTTCTTCTTCTTCAACGCCTAGTAAGTATCGCATAAACAGAAAGTAACATAGACACTGATCAACTATGATGCAAATAATTAAAAATAACAAGAACCATTTCATAATCTGGGAGAAAAACCCATATTACCTGACATAGATCACGAATTCGAAATACTAAAATGAAAAAAAAAACAAAATAAGTGTGCCCCTGCACAGTGGACATAAATAGACCAGGTACCATCTTCTATGTCGACAAGAACACAGCCATAATTTTATATGTTATTTTTTTTCAGAAAGAGCTCCAGATATGTGGAAAGTAATAATTCATCTTAATTTAAAAGCAGTAAAAACTCTACTCTTTCATTTGTACCATGGGAGAGATAATAAGTTAATACAGTAATATATCGGTGGTTATTTGTTTGGCACAGATGATAGAACCCACCAAGACATGCAATAAAAGTGAAGAAGATAAAGCAAAAAAGGGATCTTATTAGTGACTGGAATTACAGAAAAGTGTAAACTATAAAAAAGGAACAACATAACTGGCATAAGATAATTTATAAATTCCAATTGCAACTTCAAAGAGAGTCTAGAGATTGTAATAACTAATAAGTAAAAACTCCAGCTTTGAGCTTACCTACTATAACCTTTAGCATCAGGTAACTGGTAGGAATCTACTTCTCCAATAGTCCCAATAATTGCTTTAGTAAGAGCATCATTATCCATTTCTAACTCTCGCAGAAAATCACCGGTCCTATCGTATACATCTAGTGTCTTCAACAAATTGGGATCCCGGTAGGACAAGAACGAAAAGACTCCTGTGTAAATTATTTAGTAAATAAATACATCAGAGTAGGAAACTTAAATAAGGCATAGCCATGAGAGGGCAAAGTACCTGAGTGGAGAGGGATTCGAACCCTCGGTAAACAAAAGACAAGAACGAAAAGACTCCTGTGTAAATTATTTAGTAAATAAATACATCAGAGTATGAAACTTAAATAAGGCATAGCCATGAGAGGGCAAAGTACCCGAGTGAGTGTCAAAATCACAGAATCCTCCATAAGCCCCGCCACTAACACGTACACGATCCCATAACCATGTATTGCTGATATGCTTATAAATGACATATGCACTCCCGTTAAATTCATACCCAGTCTCAAAGAGGTTTGCCGCTTTTCCAACATAATTCACCTGCTTAAAGATAAACTTAAGCTTGCGAACAAAAGCACAATGGAAAAATATTCATTCAAAGCTATTTACTTGTTTACCTGGGTTGGAATCACAATAGCTTCACTAGTTGAAGGAAGTCGAGCATTCCACGTTTCTGATTTGACTGAGGAAGATGTTAGAAGCAAATCAAGAAACTTGCTAACATACTTCTCTGAGTTGAACTTTGAATCAACAAACCCCCCAAAATAATTCCAATTAGAAAAAAAACCCCGAAAACTAGGGTTTGTAAACCCCCAAAATTAACAAATAAAACCCCCCAAAAATTAGGGTTTGTAAACTATAAACTACGAACAAATTAATTAAACTAGGGTAATTAGATGAACTAATTAGATGGAGAAACAAAAATACCACGAACTTCAAATCGGAGATGAGTTTCGAACCCGAATCGGAGTAAAAGAACAGAGCTTTAACGGGAAAGTTTTGAGGGAGAGAGTGTTTGAGAGAGAGAGAGTGTGTGTGTGTGTTTTGAGAGAGAGAGATATATAGTTTTGAGCGAGAGAGACACACATAGACTTTTTTGGTTTTTAATTTTCAGATAATGTATTTTATTTAGAGCGGGCTTTCAATTTTTCAGCAAGCGGGCTTTCATTTTTTCAGCAAGCGGGCTCTTTTACTTAACACTTTTTCGGGTATCTAAGGCAACACCCATACGAGTGTTGGTATTGAGGAAAAAAATGTATTTAAGGCAAAATGAATGGCAACATCTGATTATGATGTTGGCATACATCGTTGTAATTGATTTTTAGACATCTAAAGCAACATTTCTTGTGGCAACATCACTTTCGAGTGTTGGCAAAGACCATTTGTGGTGTAGTGTTCTCACACCTGGCGCTGACCGACACTAAAGGCCAATGAATAACATGTGTCAAATCATGTCCACAACAACACTGGCACACTCAAGTCAACGGTCCCCACAAATAGGGACACGTGTCCTACATCTCGGGAATTCAGCAGCCTGTCTCCCGAATCCAACGGTCAGGAGTACAGGTAACCTACCCATAAACCCTAGGCCTAGGGCTATAAATACCCCAAGAAAATAGGGTTTAGGGGTTAGACATTATTACACAACCACACACATTTATTACTATTATGATACTTTACTTGACTATTATCTTCCAAAGCCAACTCTTATTCTCACGCCGGAGGCACCTCGGGGCCAAACCCCCCTCCGGTGTTGTTTTGCAGACACCTCACAACAACTACACCACTTCTGAGACAGGAGTTGGCGAGTAAGTACCCGGTCGAAATTCAGAGTTATCAATCCTGCACTTTTTTTCTTTCTAGTTGGGTAAATTACTGTACTCATATGAAATTATTAAAATTGAGATGTCTTTGGAGATGAACCTATATTCTAAAATTGGAGCATCTCAATTCTCAAGTGCCGTAAAGTGCTCCTCCAACAACTCTTTTTTTTTTTGAATTCTACTTTAAATGGCCAGAACACCTTCGAACTTGTATGCTGAAAATCCTCAGTCAATTTGATCAGGTCCATCAGGATCAGGGGGAGAGAATTCCCGATGGCCGATGATATTTGAATTTCTATATTTTAAAAATTGTATGGTCAAATTTCTTGGGATGAATCCCAACTTGATCAGCACAGTTCAATATGTGCCTGCTATAAAAAATCCAGAGCACATACAGGCTAACATACTCACAGGCAAAACACAACCATAATGAAATGAAAGTGACACTTTTATGCGGATGCATCAACATAATGTGCATATTTGTAAACTTTAGAGAGCCAACCATTGATTTAGTTTCCAAGACAAAAAGCAACACAATCCTTACGGACTAACAAAAAAAGAAGATGGTTCGACTGTCAAAGATACAATCCTTACTAAAGTACAACATTTGTCACCAGCTACTGTTTTCACTGTCAAGATAAAAACCCACAACAATTTCTAAATCGCACTACCACACAAAATAATAATAATCCCTTGTCATCCCAAGTTACGGCTATGGCAGGGTCACCTAGTGTAATCACATGTAGTCAAGGCTCTCTTAGTGTTTATCACATGTACTCACGACTCTTTGTCACTCATGTTTTCATCAGATACCGAGAAATCTGTGTCTTCGTCTTCATCATATATTGGAAAGGGCAAGTGTTCACCTGGTGCCGAAAATTTTGAGTCTTCATCATATACCGATACCGCATATTGATTTGAGTCTTCATCAGCATCCCAAATGACTGTTACTTGGATCTCTGCATTCTCTACCGAAGGACCAACGTTTGTAGTTTCCACAGTTAGCAAAGCCTCAAACATAGAGAGAAAGCATGGTGCCGACCATCACAATGAATAAAATATAAAATAAAGAGCTATTATAGAGAGTATTGTTGGAATTGACACATAAATCAATGTAATAACTTGCTAAGAGCTTAATTATTTATAATATGTTTAGGAGTGAATTAGGAGACTCTTTGAGATGCTCTAAGAGCAAGTCCAACGGTAATGATTCTTAAAAATATAATAAAATAATGATTCTTAGTGATTTAGTAACCTTATTTTGTATATCAACTCCAACAGTCATCCTCAAATTCACATAAAATACTCACATAAAATGTTTAGTAATTAGTATGTTTGTGAATTGTAAGTAACTATATTTTTATTCACATAAAATAACGTAATAACTAATAACTATTGCGCATTATTAAATAATGGTTTTTAAAAAATACTCACTCCTAATATGTATATCACCCCATCCCGTCAATCTTGTCAAACAAAATAAAAACCCAATGAATAATTTTTGATCATTTTTTATTAAATAAAAAATTAAAAACTTATTTTACAATTCTATTTCTCAACTAATTGAAAATTGTTTTTTAAAATGATTAAGAAATAAAATCCATTTAGTAATATAAATGATTAAATGAGACTTATTAATTATAATAATATGTTCATTTTCAACCACCTAAACAAATCTTAACCACTTAAAAAATCTTTAAAAGACAAAATACAAAGATTTAGATTTAAAAATTGTCACGTATAACTGAATATACTTGAAAGTTGAATTAAGATATGTAAATCAATAATTTTTAAAAATAAATAAATAGTATTATAAAATTTTTGGCTTTTGCTGGAAACATCGAGCAATATTGCATGTATATATAATTAAATTATTATTGGTATAGTGTGTATTTCATAATGGCAAAATTTTAAAAATGAAATTTAATTTTAATCTTGTGAGAAATGAAAATAAAGATGAATATAACTCTTATTTTAAAAATAAATGGATAATGTATAATATAGTAAATATTATTTTGCTAAAATTATATATTATACATTTAACAAAAATATTATTTTATATTACTGGTCCAAGTTACTGGTCCAAGTAGAGACTAGAAAAAATCTATACTATTATATAAAAGCCGAAACATTAAAAGTTTTGGTACCTGTTTTTTGGTACATCGTGAATTTATTTATTTACTCTTCATTATAAAGAAAAATATATATGATATCTATACTATTAAAACTCCAAAAAGAAATAATAACATAATATAAATTAATGGTAAGTAATCGATTGTCTTTTTTCACATTTACTTTTAATTGAAAATATTACCTTTTATAACCACCTAAAAACATCAATCGTATCATATCTTCCAATCATTAATATTTCCTTTCCAATTAAAACACGTTACCTTTATAATTTAAAACTAATCTTACAATCATTAATATATACCCGAAAATATCACATCATATTTTTCAATTATTAATAAAATATATTAAAAATATGTATATGTTGTTTATAATCTATCTATACTATTATATTAAAGCCGAAACATTGAAAGTTTTGATTTTTGGTTTGGTTATCCTAATTATTAAAATAATTAATTAAATTACAAAAACAACTGAAAAACTAAATACTAATGTTAACGTAATTATATTCTGATTAAAATTCCTTCATCTACATTGAGCTTCTACTTGGACTCTTTTTTATCCTCCAACAACTCAATTACCCATTTTTTTTAAAAAAAATTAACTTCTAATTAAAATACTTTACCATTTAATTTAAAACTAAAATTACAATAATTAATATATATCCAAAGTATCACACCATATCTTTCCGTAATTATCTTTAGTAGTAATTTTTGTAATTAAAACATGTTACTTTTTAATTTAAAATTAATCTTGCGCACACTAATATACACCCAAAAATATCTCAATATATATTCAAATCATTATTTTTAGTAATAAATAAGAATCGTTAGATCTAATAATAAGATATATTTTATGATTAAATTAATTTACTAAAAATTCAAATTTCGAACCCGTCAACGACATTATTAATTTAGAATTTTACAAAATAAATTTTAAACCATGCATATCATTATATAAATTTATATTAAATTAAAATTTAAAAATTATTAAAAATAAGGATTATACAAAAAGATAATTATAATGTTAAATAAATTTTATAACCTATCAAAAAAACCCGTGCTTCGCATGGGTTATAAACTAGTAATATTAAATACTAAATACTAAAAACAATTAAGTTTTACATTACTCCATTGAGTATTCATTTTTTCGTTATAACTATACTTTTACAAATTTACTAATGACATTTATTTAGTTTTAGTTATAATTCAAAATTAATACAACGTAATTAACACCAAATTTTTTTCGATCCGACAAAATTTAATCCGAAAAGATCCGAATCGAATTTTATCTGATCTTATTTTAAAATTTATCCGATTTTAATCTGAAACCGACCCGATTCGAAACTAGATCCAAACTGAACCGTTTAAAATTTTTTAAAACCGATACTAGACCCGAACCGAATTAGATCCGATCCAATCCAAATTATATCCAAATATATCAAAATCGATAATTAATTCGATTTAAAATGGATCCAATCCGAAACCAATGCGATTATCCAATTTGTTAAGTCTAGATATGGGTGTATATTTTTTAAACCACAATTGGTTGATCAAAAGGATAAAAAAACCGTTTGTTACTCCCGAATCCTGATATATTAAATGGGGCTCCGGGTCTGGTGCATCCGGTTGTAAAATAAGCCTTATAGAACACAAGGTTCTAGAATTGCTGGATCAACCATCCAACAACTGTGGTTTAAAAAAAATTGATTCCCGGTTGTAAAATAAGCCTTATAGAACACAAGGTTCTAGAATTGTTGGATCAACCATCCAACAACTGTGGTTTAAAAAAAATTGATTCCGTACTGCAGAAAGTTTCCGCGGTACGGGCTAATTACGAAAATGCCCCCTATTTTTACATCAAAAATATACTATTCACTGTATCACAGAAACTTTATGCGGTACTGAGAAATTACTAAAATGCCCCTATTTTCACATCATAGGCAGGGGCATTTTGGTAATTTTTCCGTACCGCAGAAAGTTTATACGGTACGGTACGAATTTTTTTAAATCAGAATCGTTGGATGGTTGATCCAACGGTTCTGAAATCTTGTGTTGTGTATAGTACAATTTTTTTTTAAATCAAAACCGTTGCATGATTGATCCAACGGTTCTGAATACTTGTGTTGTGTAAACAATACGGTGCAACTGATTGCACCAGACCCGACCCCATTAAATGAGCTTATGACAAAATTACCGCTTTTTTTAATTCTCATGACTGGAATACCGGGGCACGCAAAGGATGGCCAACAATACCTATTTATTACGCATTTTGAGAATGCTTAACACCTGTTAAGCATTTTCTAAATGCGTAACATCAATATATATATATATTTTAAAACAATAACTTATTACGCATTGGCAGGGAGGGTAATAAATTGTATTACGCATTCTCTGGATGCATAATACACATATTAAGCATGCAGGGAATGCGTAATACATAATGTTTTTTTATTAATTTTTTAAAAATCAAATTGTATTTTTAATACAGTTTATTGGTATTTCTGAATATTTCTAAAATCCAAAATGAAAAAGTTGAACCCCAAAGGTTAACTGCTGAACCCCTAATGGAATACAGATAAATTTTAAAATTATAAAATTAAATCCGGCGGCCTAATTTTTAAACGCTAACGCGTTTAAAAATCAGGATAAATTAGGGTTTTGGGTCTAGGGTTGTAAACAACCCTAAACCCTAAATCTGTATATGGTTTATTCGCCATTCCGAATATTCCTAAAACCCGAAATGGAAAAGTTGAACCCCAAAAGTTAATTGTTAAACCCGTAAGGGAATAAAGATAATTTTAAAAAAAAATTTAATATTTTTAAACCCCAAATATTAGAACCCGTTGAACCGATTATTATTTTAATATAAAATACCTAAACATTATTATTTTAATAAAATAAAACAACAATACAAAAAAAAAAAAAAATGTTCCGATGGTTAACAAAATCTCGACGGTTACAATCTTTACATTTTTTTGTTTTTCTTGGTACCCCACCTCCCCACAATCGACGGTTACTTATATATACTATTATTTTTTGTATTACGCATTATATACATGCGTAACAAGGTTTTCTTTTTCGTATTATGCATATGCTACATTCGTAATAGGTGACAGTTTTTGTTTTTTTGTATTACGTATTCGGAAAATGCGTAATGGGCTGGTAGTTTTGACCACCCTTCCTGAAAATCGTAATTTTGGTATAAAAATTAAAAACTTGTAAAAATGTCATTTTTTCCCATTAAATGGTTACACCTCACACACATACAATAATTGAACAGCGGAGGCCGGAGGAACTTAGGAAGTGGGCAGTGAAGCTTGTTTTTTTTCATCTCTCAGAGCGCGGCGGTGGGAATCATGTCTTTCATAGTAAGGGTGTGTTCACTTGGAAAAAATGGAATGGGGTAGGAATGGAATGAAAATTGTAAACAAAATTTATGAATAAAGGGAAATGTTGGGGGAAATAATGAACAAATATGAGGGAGAAGAAGTTTTTTATGATGAAGATTACAAGGAAAATGATGAAGATTGGGAATGGAGCTTTCCTTCCAAAACATGTGGGTTAGAATTCTAGTTCAAATTATTTGGAGAGGAATGAAGCAAGGAATGAAATTTATAAACACTTTCCTCAATCTCTCCCAAATAATAGTATAAATTTCATTCCATTCTCCCCTCATTCCATTCAATCCAAGTGAACATAGCGTAAGGGTTTGGTTTTTCTACTCTTTAATTGAATTATTATTTGTTAGTAATGAATACCTCAAAAAGTCAAAATTGCTGATTCCAATTTATAATATTGAATTTGTGTAAATATATTTGTTTTTTCTCCTCTTTGTTAGTAATTGCTATCTCATCCTTTCTGATTCCTTGGTTTTAATTTAAGTTTGTGTAAATGTATCTCAGGAATGTTTGTCTAGTTAGCAGGATTCAGGAATGTTTTGTGATAGGTAGATAGATGGATATATAGATCTAGAAGCTATTCTATGTTTTTTTTTAATTATCTTCAGTTGTCTGAGACTTACAAATCATGGATTACTATGATAATACATACATATTTGTGATGTAGTCTCATGTTCGTATAAAACCCATCTTAGCCTTTAAATTATAAACAAAGGTATATTCCGATAAACACAGTACTGGATATTGGTTAATTCTGATTTGTAGGCAACGATGGTTTTTAGTGGAACGTGATATATCTGTAGGATTTAGCATAAACCTATATCTAAATCTAAAAAAAAAAATATGTGTAAGAGTGTATATATTTGAGGGTTCCGGGTAGTGTTTGGTGCAAGCAAAAACCATTGCCTTTTCATTGGTTAAAACCACTATATATGAGCTAAACAAACACACCCTCCACCCCTCAAATGTAACTGCCCAAGCATTCAATACATATATAAATAAATACATTTGTAACTCCTATATACATTAACTTTGTAACTCTCATAATTGATGTTTGTAACCCCAATTTAACTTACATATGATTATCCACATACATAAATAATGTATTTTATTCATTTTCTTTTATTTTACATTTGACAAAAATAAGTCAAATATAACATCTCCCACTTGACTTATACAAATATATTTTGTCACTCCCACTTTTCCGAGAGTGTATAATAATCCATATTCAATGAATCAAAAATTTCAAATTAACACGTTTGACAAATACATTTCTCATTAACTCTCACTTTTCGTAGGTCTTCATATTTCCAACTCCAATCAAACTAACTTGTTTGATAAACATTTTCTTTTAACTCCCACTTTTCACATAATATCAAATTTCTTTATTCAATCCCACTATTTGTGAGAATAATATTCACTATGTCACAAATTTAATATTTCTTGCACTTGTCAAAACAACATGTTTGATAAATTTAAAAAAATATCCGTTTAATAAGTTTACAATCATATCACTAGTAAAATATATCACATATTTTCACTTTCACTTCGTGCATTGCAACACATTCATGTCTCATATAACCTTTCCAACTTCAATTCCACATTATTAATTAAATGTGTATCCCAAAGTTGAATTCTCAATTACCTAGATCACCTTCGATACATATATCGCAATAAACAATAACTCCAAGCACGTTTGCCTAATTCACCAATTAATTAAAATAATCTTTAAGTACATGATCATGATCCGCTTTACAACCTCTCACTAAGCTCAAGCAAAATTGCTTCATAATTCACTTACAAAACTAACTAAAAATGTCAAGTCAATCGATTACACAACACAGACTATATCGAACTTCTGACTACTTGCACATAATACATTCACTAATTCCTTTTCTGAATTAATCATTTTCTCATTACCAATAGGGTTGGCACCGGACTATAATTCTGCATCCTAAAACAATTAAACATTTTACTCAAATACCTTTTCTGACTCATATTCAATATTCAAATTATTTTCCTTAAATTTGATTTCTTTGAACTTCTCAAATTTCACAAAAATTATATAATCTCAACGGCTTACTAAGTTCCAACTTAGTTTTGTTCTTTATCAATTTTAGAAATTATATTCTCCATATACGCCGATAATATTACTAATCCCACTATTCAAAATACAGACATAATTGTCTACTTCCATTATCGAATTTTCATAAAATCTTTACAACTAGGCAAACATCAAAATTTATTAAACATACCCACAACTTTATTTTCCTTTTCAAAATTCATTTACAACCAACGAATTTTCTATATTCTGGTGGATCTTACAGCTCCGACTTTTATTCATTTCCATGAACTCAAATTCTTTCTATTTCATTTCGAAAATTTCTAATTTTGTACTCACTATTCGTATTATGTGCAAGTAGTTCATGTTGACAAAAAAAAAATACACACACACACAGCAATGGGCATATAAGGACGAAAATGGAACAAGAATTAAAATATACATATATAAAAATAAAGCAAAACAAAACTACCACCATTTAAGAAACTGAGAGCAGCATGCACATGGAATCTAACAAAATAAATAAAGACTTAAAAAAAAATTGAACTAGTGGGTGGATATAATTCCTAAAGATAAGCTATTGCTGCCAGCAAAACTGAATCGGCAGAGAAAACCACGTGATGAACATCAGAAACAGAACAGCCTCAAGCAATTGTATCGAGAAGTGGAAAGACCAGCTCCATCTCTGATACCAATGTAGGATTTAGCATAAACCTATATCTAAATCTAAAAAAAAAAATATGTGTAAGATTGTATATATTTGAGGGTTCCGGGTAGTGTTTGGAGCAAGCAAAAACCATTGTCTTTTCATTGGTTAAAACCACTATATATGGGCTAAACAAACACACCCTCCACCCCTCAAATGTAACTGTCCAAGCATTCAATACATATATAAATAAATACATTTGTAACTCCTATCTATATATATTATAATGCCTGGAGATCGGAAAGTTACCAGAAACTTTTAAAGTATTTTTCTTGAATTTTCGCTTTTTTGATTTTTTAATTAAAATTATTTTCTTGCATTAAATAGCTCTTAATGACATATTGATTAGTCATTAATTATACCTAATAAATATGTATTAAATTTATTTTATTTATTTAAGAAATTATAAAACTTTATTTGAGCATTATAATTATTATTTCAGTATTAAATATTAATTACATATGTAATTAAGTTTATTTTTAGGCAAAATGACGATTAAAAATTGTTTACATTGCGTCCTTTTTTATTCCCTATCGAATACCACTCCAATTTCTTTTCGGAAAATTGTAGTATAGACTACCATTAACTTCTCAAGCAATCTTTATCATTAGTGATTATGGAAATTGTAATAATTTATAGAAGTATGTAAATCTTCGCTTAACACCTATAATAAAAATAATACAAATAGTTTTTTTATTTTTACACATGAATAAATTATACATGGGTTATGACCAAACCGGTTAAATTGAAAAAAATCCAATTTTATCGATAGATTAAATCGATAAAAAAGTTATACACCCGTTGTTCATTAAATTGTGTCGAAATAAATTAATATTCTAATTAAATAAATTCTTACACTACAATTGAACATGTATGTTATGGGAGGGGTGTCGGCTTTAAAAAGTGTTATTATATATAATATTTTATAACTTTTGATCATAAAGACTACGTTTGTATTATAATTACTACTTTTTATGTTTATGATATTTTTGAGATTTTAAAAAATCTATATATCTATATATATTATAATGCCTGGAGATCGGAAAGTTACCAGAAACGTTTAAGGTATTTTTCTTGAATTTTTGGTTTTTTGATTTTTTTTATTAATTTTTTTTCCTTGCATTAAATAACTCGTAATGGCATATTAATTAGTCATTAATTATACCTAATAAATATGTATTAAATTTATTTTATTTATTTAAGAAATTATAAAACATTACTTTGAGCATTATAAATATTATTTCAGTATTAAATATTAATTACATATAAATTTATTTTTAGGTAAAATGACAACTAAAAATTGTTTAATTGTGTAATTTTTAATTCCCTATCGAATAGCACTCCAATTTTTTTTCGAACAATTGTATACAGACGATCCTTAACTTTTCAAGCAATCTTTATCATTAGTGATTATAGAAATCGTAATAAATTATAGAAGTATGTAAATGTTCGCTTAACACATGTAATAAAAATAACACGGGTTATGATCAAACTGAATAAATAAAAAAAAATACATTTTTATCGGTAGACTAAATCGAAAAAAAAGTTATATACCCGTTGTTCATTATATTATGTCGAAATAAATTAATATTCTAATTAAATAAATTATTACGTTACAGTTGAACATGTATGTAATGAGAGGGCGTCGGCTTTAAAAAGTGTTATTATATATAATATTTATAATTTTTTATCGTAAAGATTACGATTGTATTATAATTAGTACTTTTTATGTTTATGATTTTTTTGAGATTATAAAATTTTTAGATATATAAAGAGAATATCTTCAAACTTATAATTTATGTAAATTATTTTGAATCAATTTTTTTAAAAAAAAAATTAAAATATCAATCAATTTTTAAAAATAATAAAAAATAATTCATCTATTTTCAAGATTTTAAAATAAAAAATTATGAACCGCGCGAAGCGCGGATAAGTTGACTAGTATATTATAATGGCAGGAGATCCAAAATGCACCAGAAGCGTTTAAAATATTTTTCTTAAATTTTCACTTTTTTGATTTTTTTATTAAGTTCTTTTTTTTTGCATTAAGTAGCATCTTAATGACATATTAATGACATCTTAATAATCATTAACTACACTTATGAATACATATATATATATATATATATATATATTTATATATATATATATATATATATATAACAATTTTACTTCATATTATTTATAGAAAAGATTGACAAACTTTATTTGAGCATTATCATTATTATTCAAATTTAGAATATTAATTATGTGTATAAAATTATGATTATTTTTCATGTAAATTAAAGACTTAAATTTGTTCGCATTGTGTCATTTTTTATTACATGTTGAAGATTTTTGAAAACTTTTTTCAAACGATTATAGGATAAACGATCTTAACTTCTCAAACAATTTTTAATCAATAATTGTGAAAATTTTTATAAATTATGGAAGTATAATCTTTTAGTTAAAATCTGGAATTTGTATAAAATAATATTGACATATTTTTATTTTTTAAATAATAAACTCAACCATTTTATTGACCGATTAAGTTGATAAAAATGTTATATACATGCTATTACATTATATTATGTCATAATAAATTACTATTCTAATTAGACTTAATTGCAGGATGATGGGCTTAACTATTTTTTTTTTGCACAAAAATGGTCCAAATTTAAAAATAGACAATGTGATGACCTAACTATTTTTAAAAAAACAGATGAATGTATTCAGTTTATGATTTAATTACAACATGATGGCTGAAAAATGTATTTTTAACACAAAATGGTCTAAAAATAAATAGCAATATTTAGACTAATTTAGACGGAATGCAAGCATCTGCTTAAAAAAATATTTGGGTCATTTTTGTGCAAAAAAAAAAAATAGTTGAGGCCATACTCCTTTGATTAAATTTTCTAATTATATAAATTTTTATGCTACTATTGAGCATGTATGTTATGAGAGGGGTGTCGGCTTTCAAAACGTTATTTAGTTATATTTAATATTGTAATTGCTACTTTTAATATTTATGATATTTTTAATATTATAAATTTTTTTAATATATAATGAGAGTACAATAAAAATTTATTAACCGCGCAAAGCGCGGCTAAATTAACTAGTATATTATAATGCCTGGAGATCGGAAATGCATCAGAACAGTTCAAGGTATTTTTCTTGAATTTTCATTTTTTTCCATTTTTTTATTAAAATTCTTTTCTTGCATTAAATAGTTATTAATGACAATTTAATTAGTCATTGATTACACCTATTAAATATATATTGAATTTACTCTATTTAAATTGTTTAAAAATTAGCAAACTTTATTTGAACAGTATAGTTATTATTTCAATATTAAATATTAATTATATGTTGTTAAGTTTATTTTTAGGTAAAATGACGACTAACAATTGTTTATGTTGCGTTATTTTTTACTCCCTATTCAAGATCACTATAATTTCTTTTCGGATGATTATAGGGTAGACGACCTTAACTTATCAAGCAATTTTTATTATCAATGATTGTGAAAGTCATAATAAATTATGGAAGTACAAGATATTTACTTTATATCTGGAATTGTATACAAACAATACAAACAGATTTTTAATTTTTCACATGAATAAATTATACATGAGTTATGATCAAATCGATTAAATTTTACAAACCCAACCATTTATTGGTAGATAACCCATTGTTTCAATATATTGTGTCGAAATAAATTTTTATTCTAATTAAACAAATTTTAAACTATTATTGAATATGTATATTATGAGAGGGGTGTCGGATTTAAAAACGTTATTAACCTTAACTTCTCAAGCAATCTTTATCATCAATGATTGTAGAGTCGTAATAAATTATGGAAGTACACAGATCTTTACTTAGGGGGTGGTATTGTATTAAGAATTTTAAAGACTTTTAATGATTTTAAAAGTCATGAGATATTCAATTCTAAGTTTTTAAAAGTATGGTGTTATTCAATTAAGACTTTTAAAATTAGGGCGGTATTTAATTTAGACATTTATAAATTCTTTATAAGTATTAGTGTTAGGTCGAATACACAATAAGCAATCAAATACTGTATGAGTAACTTAACAAGAACACACTGTTTAACAATTAAAAATTGTTTGGAATTAATAATTCCTCTCTCAGTGATGTAAATATCACAGAGAGCTGCTTAGGTTACAATGGATGGATATCTCAATGTTCGACTGCCCTTCTAGGGTTAACCTAACTGTATTTATAGAACATACAGCTTCGTACAATCTGTAATTGATTCTCCTATAATTAAGCTATACAATTGATATCAATCACGATTGCTTCAGTCTTCCAAGTCAACTCAATCTCTTTGACAGCTTTCCAATCTTCAAAGATATTGCTTCTATATTTATCAATCTTCAAACACTGTTGACTCTTCAGACAATACCGCTACAGAGTTTAACAAACTCTGTTTGCGCTTCCAGTCAGTGTTTAATCAAACTCTGACTGCTTCCAGCTAAACTCTGTTCTCTGACTTTAGCTTCCAAACACTGTTTTCATCAATCATTTCTAACAATCTCCCCCAACTTGTCCATTAGCAAGAATGTACAAGTTTTACAGTAAATGATGATGTCAAAACAAATACAAAGTTTACAGTGTTTAACATACAAACAGAGTTTAAGCTTTTACTTAACAAATTCTACATGAAATAAGAAAAATTCTTACAGACTTTAATCTCTAATCTCTTGAAGATCAGGCACTGTCCTGAGATAGTCTATAAGCAACCTTCTTTCAGCATTTTCAAGCTCTATCTGCATAGCTTCTTTGATTTCTCTCAACTGAGGATCATTCTCATCAGTTTGATAGATAGCAGCTCTTAGATCGTAGATTTTGTTTCTTCTCATCTCATTTCCCAGCCTGATGTATTTCACCTCTTCAGATTTTACATTGAAATCCAGAACAGTAATTCCAAGATCTGTTTTCAGCTTTGTAGTCCCCTTCTCCATTTCAATCAGATTGCCATTCCAATCTCTGTATTTAGGAACATACTTGCTGTTGAATTTCATTTGCCTTCTTGCAAGGTTTTGAATCATTCTTTGTTGAAGCACATTTGCAACTGACTGAGCTCTTTGATTTCTAACTCTGAAAATATACAGGACATATTCAAGTTCTTCAGCATATTTTAATTCAATATCCTTTTCAGAGACTTTAAATACTGTTCCATCAGCCATGAAATATAGCAAGAAATCCTTTTCTAGACTCTTTTGATGTACAAGCTGTACTGACTCCAGTTTGTCTAAACTCTCTTGAGTGACACCACCTCCTGGAACAGACAGTGAAGAAGGATCTCTAGGACCAACATATTGCCTATTATCTCTGTGTGAGCCTATGCCTCCCTTGTTGTATCCAACTTTACCAGAAAAAGCTCTACCATCAGCAAAATCCATTGGAATTGTAGCTTCTAGTCTTGGATCATGAAGAACACCCTTTCCAAATGTTGATTTCAACTGAGAAGACAATAATGGTGTGGTCACAACTTGTGCAGCAACAGAGGTTGTGTTTTCATTCTTCTGTACAACATGTGTATCAACAGAGGTTGTAGCTATACTTTTCAGTTTTTGCTTAGCTTCTGCATCTGTTGGTTTTCTGAATACTTGCATTCTTTGATCTGTACCAACAGGTTCTTTGATTTGAATGCCTTTAAGAACAGGCTTTGCAGCTTTAGCAACTTTCACATTCTTCTTTCCTTTTTCAGACTTTAAAGCTTTCAGATGCTTTTCTTGTAAACTCTTCTCTTCAGCTTTAGCATCTTCTATGGTCACTCCTTCTGCATTCTCTTCCATGAAAAGCTTAACAGCTAACTCCTCATCAGTCTTTGGGTTTGATGTTAATTCCAAACTCTTGGTCTTTGAGGTACCTTGAGTTTCAGTGTTTGTTCCAACAGACTGTGATTTAAAAGATTTGCCAGATCTCAGAGTTTGCCTTTCAGAGTTTAAAACCTTGCTTTTATCACTTGCCCCTCCATCTCCAGCATCATCCTTTTGAGTCAGAGTTTGAGAAACTTTGCATTTAGACTTAGTCACTCTCTCCCCCTTTTTGACATCATCAGGAATTAGTATTGATGTAATGAGCTCTAAAGAGTTTGCAATTGAATCCACTTTAGCAGATAAAGCAGTCTGATTTTCTTCAACCTTTCCTAGCCTGGCAAAGAGAGTGTCCTGAACTTTGGACAGCTGAACAGCTTTTATTTTAGACTCTCTTTCCATCTTAAACTCTCTTGACTGAATCTCAGTCTTCAAGGAAGCAATTTCTTGTTTAGTGTCAGCAAAATTTCCTTCCAGAGTCTTGACTTGTACCACAGTTGCCTTTAAACAGGATAAGATTTCTGGATTTGAAATTTGCTTTGCAGTTTGCTTAACAAACTCAGATGCTCTCCCTTTTGGAAAAATGCAATCTTGTTTATACCAATTTTCAGCAGATTTAGCAAGATGCTCTGCTTCAACTGCATGTGATGGACAAGGCTGAGCAAAAGGTGTATGTTTACTATCTGTCTGTGCAGGTGCACTCACAAAAGAGTCAGAGTTTGCACTACTAGCAGATTCATCTTCATCACTTGCATCCTTAGCTTGATCATTTTTGAAAGAACCACTGTGCTGAGCAGTGTCAGCCACAGTTTCTGCAATAACTTGTGCAACCTTTTCAATAATCACCTCATGTTGCACAGGCTCTGCAACAGAGTTTGCATTAGTAGCTTCATCACCTTTGTCTTGAATTTGAGAAGATACCAGCTCTGTGTGTGATGCCACAGCTTCAGGAACATGTACTGGTGAGACAGGTGAGACAGGATCAAGAATTGATTCAGGAACATCATGTACTGGTGACAAACCATCTCTTTGATCCTCTTCTACAGGCATTTTATCCTCTGTAGGTATTTCAACAGTAACATTATCCTCTGCAGGCATTTCAACCTCTGCAGGTATTTCTACTTTATCATCCACAATATTCTCTGCAGGCATGTCAACTTTTGCAGGTACTTCAACATTCACTGTATCCTCAACAGTAGGTGTTTGCTGTGAAACCACCTCTGGAGCTTCAACAACATTCTCTGCATCTGAATCAGAAAGAATTAGTCTCCTCTTCTTGATTGGGACAACAATCTCCTCTTCATCTTCACTTGAGCTTTCTTTTGGTGGTGAAAGTGAAGGTCTGTTTGCATGTTGCTTCATTCTTCTAGTATAAACAGCTCCAGGTAATGTATGTTTAGCCTTTGAATGTTTAGTGTTTTGGGCAGTGTGCTTCTTTCTCTTTGGCTTGATTTTGGCTGGTTCAGTAGGTGCTGGCTCAGAGTATAAGTTATCAGTGTTTAAAGCTTCAGTGTTTAATGGTTCAGTGTTTGAGGGTGGAGAGTTTATTGGTGGAGAGTTTAAAGTTTCTGGTTGTGGTTGTTGAGATGTAGTAGGTACAGTAGTTGTGAGTGTTGGAGGTGTTGGTTCAGAGTTTATGGTTTCTGGTGGTTCAGGCATTTGTTGTGGTGATGGAGGGTCTTGTGGTTGGTTCACATAGTTTTGTAAGGCTAAAGGCATAAACAACTCAGGTATTTGCTGTTTAGTGACATCTTTGTTTGTCAAATCAGTGAACATTCTCTTAGCAACTTGAAAAGGCTGAATTACATCAGCTTCATCAATTGGAATGTTAGGCACACATGCAGTAAATAGCAATTGACAAAAACGAGCAAAATAAACAGTAGTAGACTCAGACAATCGCTCTCCCAAGTTCATTAGTACTAGTCTACCAAAATCGAAGTTACCTCCATATAGTAGAGCATGACCAATTTGGAGAGTATCCAGAGGAAGTGCATCCCAGTTTGTTGTCTTCTTTCCAAAAGCCCTTGTTATACAATCAAAGAAGAAACTCCATTCCTTTCTCAAACTTGGCCGTCTCAAAGACCCTATCTTGTTCAAGTTTCCTGCACAGCCAATTTGTTCCAACATAGTCCTCAATCTATCATGACCAACAACACTGTAAGAAGTGTGTGTCTCAAATTCCAATGCATCCCTGACAGTAGTTGGAGTAATAATATACTCTGATTCATCATGAGTGAAAATGATTGTTGGAGTGCCAGCCTCTCCTCCATCATCATATTCAGAGTTTGTCCAGAAAGTAGCAATCTGTGAAGCAGATAATGTTGGTGGTGCAGTTAGAGCCGTCCCTATCTCAGAATCGTTCAAGAAGTTTTGGAACAAGTGAAACGCCTGTGGAGCATTTTCATTATCCAATGGTGCTGCATAGTTACTAGGGAGAAAAACTAACCCTGCTGCATCAAATGCTTTAGTTGCCATTAGTAACAAGATACGAAGATATTCAGAGATGTATATGCACTGTAAGTGTTTATCAAAATGTGAAGGAGAGAATAAGAGAAGTGTGAAAATGAATGAGTATGTAAGTAACTGTGAATGGGTGAATGTGAATCGATATGGAGTGAGAGACTAAAGACGATTAGAGTAAAATTAAAACTCAATCGTTTATTTAGTAAAAGCGCGCAACTGTTGTAGAGTAGTGTGTGAGTGGGACACAATCATGGGACACGTGTCAAACAGCCAATGGATCACTTAATAATTACCGCTGTTATTCCTATAATCACGACACTTAGACACATTAACACTAATTAACAGTTGTCAACTACCCCAATTACTCCAAAATAGTCAAATCATCTCAATAAGACTTTACCTCAGAGTACTTAACACAACTCAACAGTGTTTATCAATTTTCCAACTTTATCACTAAAACCCTTTCAAAAATTGCACAGTTGTAAATATGAGTGTGTGTGAAGCAGAGTTTACTGAAATCAATTTTTAGAGCATCTAATATTTCATAAAATCCATAACAAACAGTTAATAAACACTGAATGCACAAACTCTCATATTAAACATTGATTGTTTGATGAATGCTAAACTCTGTAGTTACTGTTATACAGAAATCTGAAAACTTCCATTCCCTTTGATGTCCATGATTATCCAAGTAAGCACACAGTCTTTAAAGACAAAAATATCAAGAGATAGAAATCAGAGTTTCATTCAGTGAATAACAGTCATGAACTGGATATTCTCACAAACTCTCAAAGCACACAAGTGTTTAGGTGATGTGTTTACACTCACATTCAATCAGAAATAGCAGAGTCTACCATATGCTTGAATGTCCACCAATTCTACACTACCTTGAGTACATGTATTCACAAATCAAAAGGACTTTATTCAGGGTTTAAAATGGAGTAAGATCAAACAGATGAAAAGAGATGTTTTATTCAAGAGTGACTTCAAGCTGAGCATCTTAAGAGAACAAAGTGTTCAGTCACAATATATATTTGTACAAGATCAGTATATATGCTCTTTTTTTTTTTTTATTATTATTATTTTTTTTTTTTTTTATTTTTATATTTTTTTTTTTTTTTATTTAGCATATATACTGAATAAACTTTTCTTTTCTTGAGAAACACTCATCTGTTTGAAAAAAAAAAAATATTTAACTACTCTTAATACTTCAGAGTATAAGAAAATGAGCAGTTAATAAGGCTCAAAGAGGTTTACTAAGGATGGAATTTATGAACAGTGTTTATATAATGTTCAAAAGAATTTCGAACAGTGTTTGAAAGAATGGTAAATCCTATTGCCTTTATCATTTTCATGCACACACATATCCTGTAGTCTCAAAATGGTCTAATTCAAGTTCTAGAGAAACATACTACCTGATGAATATCACACAACAATAAATACTGATTGATAGAAAATGTATCAATCACTGATTTGGCTCAAACTCTCACAGGTTGTAGACATGAGTCTGAACTCACCAAACTAATCACTGACACATCTCAAGTTTTATGGTTTTCACAAGTACAAACAAGGAATCATCATGAACCATACCTTTGGAAACAGAATGTCACTTATCAGAGTTTAGAGTTCATCAATAACCAAAATTATTTATGAGAGGCAATGCACACAATATTCATAGACTCAGAGTTTAGGACTAAATAAACTAAGAGATGCTATAAATATGAAACAGTATCATGCTGTGTTGATTTACTGCACAAAGTCTGATTAGATTACAGTGACTCAGAAAGAATCATGATTTATTTGCTGAGAATCATGCTTCATACATTTTTCTTCATTGGTGTTTCATTCAGACAATAATCAATTCTGAATTCACTGAGTGTATCTAACATGTTAACAGTATTTAACAGACAGACATGCTGACAGAGTTTAAAAAGATTTAAACATTAGCATGCAGAACAGAGTTTAATACTAAGGTTCACATAGCACTTAACAATTTACAGAAACATGAGCAACATATTTTAGAAATAAGTTTTTGAGTCTAACCAACATCTCTAGTCAAAACTAGAGACCATTCCTAGTTCATTGACCAGTCTTGTAAATGTAGCTTCACTCAATGGCTTGGTGAAGATATCTGCAAGTTGTTGTTCTGTAGACACAAAGTGAAGCTCAATGTTGCCTTCCTCTACATGCTCTCTGATGAAGTGATACCTTATGCTGATGTGCTTTGTCATTGAATGTTGCACTGGATTACCTGTCATTGCAATAGCACTTTGATTATCACAGTAAATAGGTATTTTGGAATACCTTAATCCATAATCCAGCAGTTGATTCTTCATCCATAAAATCTGTGCACAGCAGCTACCAGCAGCAATATACTCTGCTTCAGCTGTAGATGTAGATATTGACTTTTGTTTCTTGCTGTACCAGGAAACAAGTCTGTCACCCAGAAATTGACAACTTCCACTGGTGCTTTTTCTGTCTATCTTACATCCAGCAAAGTCTGCATCAGAGTAACCAAGTAGCTTAAAATCTGATTCTCTTGGATACCACAGCCCCAAAGTTATAGTGCCCTTCAGGTACTTGAATATTCTCTTTACTGCTGTTAAATGTGGTTCTCTTGGATCAGCCTGGAACCTTGCACACAAGCAAGTTGCATACATGATATCAGGTCTGCTAGCTGTCAAATAGAGCAAAGAACCAATCATTCCTCTGTAGCTTGTCATATCTACTGATGACCCTGCATCTTTGTCCAATTTTGTTGCAGTTGCCATGGGAGTTGTTGCAGATGAACAGTCAAGCATACCAAATTTCTTGAGAAGGTTTCTGGTATATTTTGCTTGATTTATAAAAATTCCATCATCTGTTTGCTTCACCTGTAGGCCTAGAAAATAACTAAGCTCTCCCATCATACTCATTTGATATCTTGACTGCATGAGTTTGGCAAACTTCTTACAGAGTTTATCATTAGTAGACCCAAAAATGATGTCATCCACATATATCTGAACTAAAAGCAAGTCACTACCATTTTGGAAATAAAACAGAGTTTTGTCAATAGTACCTCTGTGAAATCCACTTTCTAGTAGAAATTTGGCAAGGGTTTCATACCATGCCCTTGGTGCCTGCTTAAGTCCATAGAGAGCCTTGTCTAACCTGTAGACATAATCTGGATATTTTGGATCAACAAACCCTGGTGGTTGTTCCACAAACACTTCTTCTTCAAGTTTTCCATTCAAAAATGCACTTTTTACATCCATCTGAAACACTTTGAATTTCATGTGGGAGGCATATGCTAGAAAAATCCTGATTGCCTCCAATCTAGCCACTGGTGCAAATGTTTCATCATAGTCAATTCCTTCCTGTTGTGAGTAGCCTTTTGCAACCAGTCTTGCCTTGTTCCTTGTGATAACACCCTCACTGTCAGTTTTATTCCTGAAAACCCATTTAGTACCAACAATGGATCTATTCTTGGGCCTTGGTACAAGTGTCCACACTTCATTTCTTTCAAATTCATTTAGCTCTTCTTGCATTGCTGTTATCCAGTCAGCATCTTTAAGAGCTTCTTCCACTTTCTTTGGCTCAGATTGTGACAAGAATGCATGAAATAAACATTCATTTGTTGTTGCACTTCTTGTCCTTACTTTTGCATCTGGATCACCAATAATCAAATCAGGTGTGTGAGATTTAGTCCATTTTCTTGCAGAAGGCAGATTGCTTCTGTCATCATGTGATCCTCCCCCTTGATCCATGCTCTCCTGATTTTCATGGTGTCTTTCCTCATTTTCAGATGCTCCCCCTGAATGTGACTTCTCAGAATTTGAATGATCAGAGTTTGAATCAACAGTGTTTGATTCAGAGTTATCATTTGAGTCACTATCAGTGTTTGAATTTTCACTTTGATGTGATTCTTCATGCTCCCCCTCAACTGGTTCTTCCCTTGTTTCTGATTGAAGAGTTTCTTCAGTATTTACCAGTAGAGGTTCAGAGTTTAGATCAACAGAGTTTGACACATCAGTCTGATCAGAGTTTACTTTTTCAGAGAATAAATCTTCATTTTCAAAATGCAGTTGATCATGTTCATCTACATCTTCAAGTCCAGTTATTTTCTTGTCATCAAATGACACATGAATTGATTCCATGATCACTCTGGTTCTCAGATTATAAACTCTGAATGCCTTAGTTGACAGTGGATAGCCAACAAAAATACCTTCATCTGCCTTTAGGTCAAACTTGGTCAACTGTTCAGGATGAGTCTTCAACACAAAGCACTTGCATCCAAAAATATGAAAATATTTTAGATTTGGCTTTTTCTTCTTCACCATTTCATATGGTGTTTTACCATGCTTGTTGATCAGTGTTGCATTTTGAGTAAAACAAGCAGTTTGAACTGCTTCTGCCCAAAAATATGTTGGCAACTTTGCTTCATCTAGCATGGTTCTGGCAGCTTCTATCAAGGTTCTGTTCTTCCTCTCCACTACACCATTTTGTTGTGGAGTACCAGGTGCAGAAAACTCTTGTTTTATTCCTTTACTCTTGCAAAATTCTTCCATTGATGAATTCCTGAACTCAGTTCCATTGTCACTTCTGATTATCTTCACTTGATGCTCTGACCCTTTTTCCAGTTGAATTACATGTTCTGTCAGTGTTAATGCAGTTTCATCCTTCTTTGCAAGAAAATATACCCATGTAAATCTGGTATATTCATCAACAATGACTAATGCATATTTCTTCTTTCCAAGAGACATCACATTCACTGGACCAAAAAGATCAACATGTAGTAGATGATAAGGATCAGCAATTGAAGACTCAGATTTGCTTTTGAAAGAGGCTTTTCTCTGTTTGGCCTTTTGACAAGAATCACACAGTACTTCTACATTCAACAAGGACTTTGGTAGACCTCTTACAAGATCATTCTTGATTAGCTCATTGATGTTGTTCAGATTCAAATGAGAGAGTTTCTTGTGCCATTTCCAACTCTCTTCACTGGACATCCTTGTAGACAGACACACTGCTTTGCCATCAGTGTTTGTTGACAATTTGATTTCATAGATGTTATTGTGTCTGTTTCCAACTAGAGCAACTTTCCCTGTAGATTTACTGATCACTTGACAATATTCAGGCTGAAAATCTACATGATATCCTCTGTCACAGATTTGACTCACAGATAGCAAATCATGCTTGAGTCCTGGAACAAGAGCTACATTTGTGATGATGACATTTCCAAGATTAATATTGCCATATCCCAGTGTATGTCCTATGTTGCCATCTCCATAGGAAACTTCTGGGCCAGCCTTCTCCTCAAACTCTGATAGCAGGGCTTTATTTCCTGTCATGTGTCCTGAACATCCACTGTCCACGACTAGGGTACTAACCCTGGTGCCCTGCAATCACAAACAATCACTGATTATTAGTTTTAAGGATCCAGACTTGCTTGGATCCTTTGGCTTTCTTAAATCTGTTAGCTTTTGCAGCGGAATTTTCATTAACAGAGTTTAAGCTAACTTTTTCAGAGTTTACATTTGCAGAGTTTACTTTAACCCATTTCAAATTTGGCTTGGGTTCATAGTAATTATAATAAATAGCATGATAATCTCTGCAAGTGTAAATAGAATGCCAAGTACTTCCACAGTGTTTGCATAAAGTCTGTGGTCTAGTTCTCACATAATCATTTTTAACTGCAGTTTTAGAGGGCAAAGAATTAATGTTCTTATTCTTACTGCAGAAACTAGCAAGATGATTAGTGCTACCACAATTAAAGCATGTTTTTCTAGGAGCTAATGAAGCAAGCATTGGCTTAATTCCTGAAGTTATGCCTACTTTTCCATTTTTGTTTTTCTTAGGCAATCTCTGTTTGTTGACAGATTTTATCTCCTTAAGCTTATGCTTGAGTTGTTTATCTGTCATTAAACCAATGTTAGCCTCTTTAACAAAAGTTTTAGCATATGACTCTTTAACAGCCTTTTTCTGTGCTTCAGTCTTAGGTCCACCTGTTCCCATGACATTACCTTCAGATGAATAATGTGGTCTTTTCTTTACCTGATTTTCAAATCTAAGTTCATCTCCTACAGAGTAACCTAGACCTACTGTGTCTGACTGAAACACTTCTTGAGTGTCTTTGCCAGAGTGTGTCCAAGTTTTAATGATGTGTTTACTATCCTCCAATTCAGATTCTAGTTGCTTATACTTACCTAGCAACTCCTGTTCAATAAACACTGCATCATCTCTCTCTTTTTGAATTTTATTCATGTTCTCTAACTGTTCCTCAACAAGTTTATTTCTTTCTTTGAGTTGAGAACACTCAGACTTTATCCTCTCAATTTCTAAGGTCTGATCTCTATAACTGATATGCAATGCTTTAAGATAAATTCTTAATTCAGTTATATTATCAGTGTTATAAGCATAAGTAGTTGGAGGTACCTTGAGATCATCATTTTCAGTCTGAGTAGTAGCCATGAGAGCATAGTTGACTTCCTCATCTGAATCTGAAGTGTCTGCCCAATCTCTGCCTTTGGTGTAGAGTGCCTTTTCAGTTTTACCCTTCTTGCACTCTGGAGCATAGTGTCCCATCTCCTTACACTTATAGCATTGAATCTCAGACTTATCTTTCTTTCCAGATTTGAAGTCCTTTCTTTCAGCTTTCTTGAAATTCTTCTTGTCAGACTTTGAGTAGTCCCTTGAGAATCTCTTTCCCTTCTTGAAGTTCTTGTAACCCATATTCTTGAAGGTCTTTACCATCAATGCAGCCATTTGCATCATCTCTTCATCATCTTCAGAATCAGATGATCCATCAGTGTTTGAGTCAACATCAGTGTTTGATGACTCATTCTCTGAATGGATGACTAAGGCTTTCCCTTTTGCCTTTCTCCTTGATGCCTCCTTCTTTGATGGTTTCTCCTCAACCTTGAGTGCAACAGATTTTGACTTTCTACTTGTTCTTTTGTTTCTCTGCTCCAATTCCAATTCATGGGTTTTGAGCAGCCCATAAATTTCATCAATCTCTGTTTCACCAAGTTCATAATTATCTCTAATAGTGGTTGTTTTCACATCCCACTTTTCAGGTAGAGAAAGAAGAAACTTGAGATTTGAGTCTTCTAAATCATACTCTTTGTTAACCAATGACAAATCATTGAGCAGTTTACAGAATCTGTCAAATGTTTCTGTCATGGTTTCATCAGACTTTGCCTCAAAGTGCTCATACTCCTGAGTGAGTATGTTTCTTCTGTTTTTCTTGATTGCAGGAGTTCCTTGACATCTAACCTCAAGTGCATCCCATATTTCCTTTGCAGTTGTGCAATTAATCACTTTATTAGACATAACATTGTCTAATGCACTGTGAAGTAAATGTCTCACTTTTGCATCCTTTGCAATAGATGAAAGATCCTCAGCAGTTAGATCTTTCTTTTCCTTTGGAATGACCTTTGATTCCTCACCAGCAGCAGCAGCAGATAATTTTGTTGGTTTGTGAGGACCTTCATAAATTCTATCAAGGTATTCTGGATCTGTAGCCTCCAGAAACATGGTCATTTTCACCTTCCAAATTGCATACTCTGATGGCCTAAGTATAGGAACCCTGATTGTCTCATACCTACTAACAGTAGTAGGAGCTTTCTCATTTGGTGGAGGTATCTCTGCCATTGATTACTATTGTGTTTGGATCTTTAACTGTAATAAAATAACAGATTAGGCTCTGATACCACTTGTTAGGTCGAATACACAATAAGCAATCAAATACTGTATGAGTAACTTAACAAGAACACACTGTTTAACAATTAAAAATTGTTTGGAATTAATAATTCCTCTCTCAGTGATGTAAATATCACAGAGAGCTGCTTAGGTTACAATGGATGGATATCTCAATGTTCGACTGCCCTTCTAGGGTTAACCTAACTGTATTTATAGAACATACAGCTTCGTACAATCTGTAATTGATTCTCCTATAATTAAGCTATACAATTGATATCAATCACGATTGCTTCAGTCTTCCAAGTCAACTCAATCTCTTTGACAGCTTTCCAATCTTCAAAGATATTGCTTCTATATTTATCAATCTTCAAACACTGTTGACTCTTCAGACAATACCGCTACAGAGTTTAACAAACTCTGTTTGCGCTTCCAGTCAGTGTTTAATCAAACTCTGACTTCTTCCAGCTAAACTCTGTTCTCTGACTTTAGCTTCCAAACACTGTTTTCATCAATCATTTCTAACAATTAGTGTTATTCATAAAGTCAACGACTTTTAATGAGAATGTCTTTTAATGACTTTTAACAAAAATTATAATTACATCCCTTAAAAAAAAGTTATAACCTTTTTCATAAGATTTGACATGACTTCTAATAACTATATACAAATCCTGCTGAATTTCAATAACTCCGTGAAAGTTGGTAAAAGTAGTTAAAACCCTTAAAAGTCATTTACCTAAAAAAATGTTATTAAAATTATTAATATAATACCACCCCCTTAATATGTAAAATTTGTAAACAAGTAATACGGACCGATTCAAAAAAAAAATTTTTGCTAATTGAAATGATTTTTACTTTTACACATGAATAAATTACACATGAGTTATGACCAAACTAATTAAATTGAACAAATTTATCGGAAGATTAAATTGATGAAAAATTTATACACCCATTGTTTCATTATATTGTGTCAAAATAAGTTAATATTCAAATTAAATCAATTCTTACACTATTACTGAACATGTATATTATAAGAGGGGTGTCGGCTTTAGAAAACGTTATTAAGTTATATTCAATTTATAATTTTTGATCGTAAATATTATGTTAATATTGTAATTTTTATTTCTATATGTTTGTGATATTTTTAAGATTATCAAAATTTTAGATATATAATGAGAGTATTTTTCCAACTAATAATTCATGTAAATTATTTTAAATTAATTTTTTTAGAACATAAGAGAGCAATCAATTTTTAAAAGTAATAGAAATTAATTTATCAATTTTTAATACTTTAAAATAAAAATTTATAAACCGCGCAAAGCACGGATAAGTTGACTAGTATACATTAACTTTGTAACTCTCACAATTGATGTTTGTAACCCCCAATTTAACTTACATATGATTATCCACATACATAAATAATGTATTTTATTCATTTTCTTTTATTTTACATTTGACAAAAATAAGTCAAATATAACAATATCAATTTGTTTTTTATCCACTTTATTAAGATTGATTTATAAACCTTGCTCCTGCTGACAAACATTTATGTCCCAAGTTACCGAAGGATCCCGAGCGATGGGATGGGCTCTCCCTGATGGAGGTGTTTAGGGTAGTATACATGGGGGAGGAAGAAGTTGTGCCTAACAAGCAGCTTGGTTGGATGAAAATAATAACTGATGATGGCCGTTTCCAGTACCTATACAAGGTAAAAGATGTAGATCCGACTATGGAATCAATTGAAGATATGCAGGACCTAAATCTGACGGCCAAAGGACCAACTGTTTCTTTTGGTGAAGTTATAATCGAGTTTGATCTATTTCGTCACGGTGTTACTTTCAAGGACAGTATATCATTACAGTGGGATCCTTATCCGACTGATATTCTTTATAAGGAAAGTAGAATAGCATCAAGAGATAGCGGTGAACTGATTTGTATAATGATGGGGCTGTTTGGTAATGCCACGGTAGCCAGTCTGGAAGTTAAGTTAAAACACTACTCTGCTAACACAACTGTTTATGGACTTGTTTGTGCTAGCAATAGCAAATTGGACATGCCCATGGCTAGGAGTATGCTCTTTCTGAAGAAGCATGACAACGGTACAAAAGTAGGAAATGATGGCATTATTCCTTTGTCTAAATCCAGGGTAGGTGTGCCGTTGGGTTCTATGCTCAATGTGGACATATCCTTGCATTATGATGGTCAGCACCATGTTTTCTCTCCGTGCTTCGAGGCTTTACTAAATGGGAAAACTGCAAAAGAAGGTCCTTCGGAAGAGAATGCAATGATCCAAGTAACAGTCATTTGGGATGCTGACGAAGACTCAAATCAATATGAGGTATATGATGAAGATTGAAAATTTTCGCCTACCTTTTCCAATATATGACAAAGACGATGATTTTTCTGTATCTGATGAAAACACGAGTGACAAAGAGCCGTGACTACATGTGATAAACACCAAGTGAGCCTCGACTACATGTGATCACACTAGGAGACCCTGCCTTACATAGCCTTAACTTGGGATGACATGGGATTATTATTATTTTGTGTGGTAGTGCGATTTAGAGATTGTTGTGTGTTTTTATCTTGACAATGAAAACATTAGTTGCTGTTAGAGGCCCAACTTCTTACTGGGCTGGACCGAAGGCCCAGTCACCGAATGAGGAGTATTGGTTTGGAGAGGATCCAGACTGGCGAAGGCCCATATCATTCGGCCCAATTATTTGCAACGGTCCATTCAGTTGTGTATCCCTGGGAACGTGGGACACGTTCTCCACTCGCCCCACTCTCCGATAACTGCCAGCATAGAGGATAAGAGGTTAACAGAGGTTTGAGTTTATTCATTCAATCACTTGCACACAATTTACACAGTACAAACACTCTACGTTCAATATTACTCATCTTCAAAAAACCAGTTAACTTATTCTCACACCGGAGGTGAATCGGGGGGCCACACCCTCGCATTCTTCTTCACTTGCAGGTCCGACCGAACGGATACGCTGACGGAAACTGGTTGTAACATTTGGCGCCGTCTGTAGGAACGTAGAGATACGTTTGTGTTGAATTATACAGTTAATAATGGCGAATGAAACCGAGATACCAACAGCTGATGATAGCACTATGGCAGGAAATAATCGCATCACTCCTCTCATCACCCCAAGGCTTTTGATTTTTGATGAAGAGGGGGACATACCGTCTCCCGAAGAGCAACGGGAGATTCTCATGAAGTGGCGAGAGGAACAAAAGGCCAAGGGGAAACGGAAAGAAATAGAGAAAGAGAAGAGCAGCAGGGAGGCCGAACGTCTGGCCAAAAAGAGGGAGGCCGACCGTTTAAGGCTCGAAGCCCTAAAGCTCCAAAGGGAGGAGATCGAGTTACAGGAGAAGGCACTCCGCGAGGCTCTAGAAGCCGAAGACACGGGGTTGGATGACCGAAGAGACAAGAGGCCAAGAACCAGAAATGATGAAGATGAGTCAGGGGACTCTGAATCAAACTCGAGGAGAACCCGGTCAAGGGTAGTTTATTCCTCCGATTCGGAGGAGGAGGGTCCACACACGGACGATCGCATCTGAAGGATCGAGAAGGCCATGTTTGGAGAGAGAAAGGTCAGCCACGAGCCAGTGGTGACCGAGGATGTTGAACACTTTCGACCGCCTCCCGGAAGGCAGTTCCCGAAGATGAATGAATTTAACGGAAAGGGTGACCCCGAAGATCACTGTGAGAAGTATGAATCGCTCATGACTGGGATGGGGCACTGTGATGTGATGCTCTGCAAGATGTTCAAGACCTACCTAAAGGGGAATGCATCCATGTGGTACAGGTCACTAAGACCTAGGTCGATAGGCTCATATGAACAAGTAAAGAAAAAATTCTTGAGGCACTACTCACATTTGTGCCGAAGAGAGAAGGATACGGAAGCCCTGATCCACTGCAGGCAGGGACCGAACAAGGATTTGGGTGATTACTTAGCAAGGTTCAAAGAAGAAGCCGGTATGGTCACCAACTTGGACAAAGTCAAAGCGGCTGGATTCCTCGCAGCAGGCCTTGACCCTGTTAAAGGTAAGAAGCTTCGATCTTCTCTTTATGATATGCCTCCCAAATCTTTGAATGATATATATGTGAGAGGAGAGGCTATTAGGAGAAAATTAGAATCCATTGGGGGGTTACAAGGAGAACAAGAAAAATGACAGATATGACAGAAGAGACGACCGGAGGGATGATAGAAGGGACGACCGAAGGGGTCGAGGAGACATTAAGAGCAGACTGAATGATACGAGGCCCGACAAAGGGGCCGAACGAAGAAGAGATAGGGATAGTACTGTGTTCACACCACTGAACACACCTATCTCGAAGATTCTCCATGAGATAAAGGGTAAACCTGGGTTTGTCAGACCACCCAAGTTAAAGACCCCTGAGAATAGAAGAAGCGACAGCAAATATTGTGACTACCATCGGGACAAAGGTCACAACACCGATGAGTGCTATCATTTGAAGAAGTTAATTGAAAGGATGATCAAGGATGGGGAACTGACCCAATTTGTGGGCGACTTGAGGGACAAACTCGAGTCCAAGGAGAAAAGGAAGGAAGCTGAAAGTTCCGAGAAGTACCGAGGGGAGGTCAGAACAATTTCCGGAGGAACAGTGCTTGATCGGGATAGTAAGACAGCAAGGAAAAAGTATGCCAGACAGATCTATAACCTGTACCAGTCAAGTTCATCCAAGCAACCATTGCCTATCTCCTTCACAGAAGATGACTATGAGGATGTGATATGGCCGCACGAAGACCCACTTGTTATAAACCCAGTAATCGGGGAAAACAAGATATGGAGAGTGCTGGTGGACGAAGGGAGTTCAGTCAACATTCTATATCACCGAACATATTGCAAGATGAATTTGGGAGGTGAACAGCTGGAGCCATGCCACGAGGCACCTTTATATGGATTCGGTAATCAGCCTGTACCGATAGAAGGGACCATTACCTTGTCTGTCATGATGGGAAAAGCACCATACACTGTGGCGAAGGAAGCAAAGTTCTATGTCGTTCGGGTCGATAGTCCGTACAACGGAATTCTGGGAAGGCCAGCCTTATCTTTGTTCCAGGCTGTATCCTCTGTCCCCCATCTGAAGTTGAAATTCCCAACAGAACATGGAGTCGGAGAAATGAGAGGCGATCAGAAAGCCTCCAGAATAATCATGTTGGAAGATTTGGAAAAAGACAAAGACGTCGAGATGACCGAAGCTGGAAAGAGGAAAAGAAACGAGACCGAAGCTGGGGGCAGCCACCAACTGCTGAATATTGAATTGGAGAAATTTGGAGCTGATTTGTCTAGTCCGATCGCCGAACCAGCAGCTGAAACCGAAGATGTAGAATTGTATGCAGGCCAGTCCGGGAAAATGATACAAATTGGGAAAAACATGGAGCCTGAGCTGAAAAAGAAGGTTATTGAAGTCATTAGGGAATTCCATGATGTGTTTGCTTGGGGTCCCGAAAATATGCCGGGACTGGATCCTTCGGTTGCGAAACATTGCCTTAATGTCAAGACCGACGCCCAGCCCGTAAAACAGAAAAAGAGAAACTTCGCCATGAAAAGGCAGGAGGTTATCCGGGCAGAAGTTGAAAAGCTACTGGAGGCAAAATTCATTGAGGAAATAGATTACCCCGACTGGCTGGCGAACGTGGTTGTGGTGAATAAATCAAATGGCAAATGGAGAATGTGCGTGGATTACACTGATTTAAACAAACATTGTCCGAAGGATCATTACCCTTTGCCGAACATTGATCAGCTGATAGATGCCACTTCGGGGCATCAAATACTCAGCTTCTTAGACGCCTTCTCCGGATACCATCAGATCGCCATGAATGCCGAGGACATCCCAAAGACAGCATTCATCACTCCAAATGGCACCTATGCCTACATCAAGATGCCCTTCGGACTGAAGAACGCGGGGGCAACATTTCAAAAGATGATCAACAGAGTATTCAGGGCGCAAATAGGCCGAAACATGGAGTGCTACGTCGATGACATGATTGTCAAATCCTCCTTCAGGGATCATGCAGAAGATTTGAGGGAGTGTTTTGAAACACTCAGAAGGAACAACATGAGAATCAACCCAAGTGTACGTTCGGAGTGAGCAGTGGGAAGTTCCTAGGATATATGGTCAGCGCCCGAGGAATTGAGGCAAACCCCGAAAAGATCAAGGTCGTAATCGATATGGAGGCACCGAAGACAATCAGGGACGTTCAAAGGCTGACCGGACGGTTAGCAACCCTGAGGAGGTTCATCTCCAGGTCGGCTGAAAAAGCCTTACCGTTTTTCGAAGTGCTTCGGGGGTCCAAGAATTTTGAGTGGGTGCCAAATTGTCAGAAAGCATTTGAGGAAGTCAAAGAATACCTAGTGAAGGCCCCACTCTTAATGAGACCTGACCCGAAGGAAACCCTGCAGTTGTATTTGGCAGTGAACGACCGAACGCTCGGGGTCGTTCTAGTCAAGGAACATGAAGGGAACCAACATCCAGTATTCTATGTCTCCCACATACTGAAGGATGCTGAAACAAGGTATCCCAATGCAGAAAAATTTGCCTACGGCCTGATCATGGCAGCAAGGAAACTACGACAATATTTCCAAGGGAGAACGATACAGGTCATTACTGATCAGCCCTTGAAGAAAATTTTGCAAAGACCTGAGGCTTCGGGCAGAGTTGTTGCCTGGTCGATCGAATTGGGGGAATATGATTTCGAGTACGTTCCGAGAACCTCGATCAAGGCACAAGCTCTAGCAGACTTTATAGTGGAATGTTCGTTCTCGGGGCCGAAGGATTTAGCCCCGACGAGAAACTCATCCGCTCGCAAGGAAAATGGAAACTTTTTGTCGATGGTTCGGTTGCAGGATCAAAATGCGGAGCGGGTTTAATTCTAAGCAGCCCGGACGGATTCGAGATATGCCAAGCCATCAGATTCGCCTTTCCTTTAACCAACAACGAAGCCGAATATGAAGCACTACTGGCGGGTTTGGACTTGGCAAGAAACTTGGAGGTAAAACATTTGAGAGCATTCAGCGACTCAATGTTGGTGGTTAAGCAATTTACTGGGGAGTATGGGCAGAAAGACCCCCGCACGAAGGCTTATGCAGCAAAGGTACGTGAAAGTATTACGATTTTTGAATCCTTTGAGCTAAGTCAAATAGCAAGAGAAAACAATAGTAGAGCGGATGCACTATCAAGGCTAGCTTCGGCCGAGACTCAGAACCTTAAAGGACCAATTTACCTGACCGAAGTGAAGACGCCTTCGATAGACAAAAAGCAGTGTATGGAAATCCACCAAGGGGTAAACTGGATGACCCCAATCAGAGCATTTTTGGATAAAGGGACTTTGCCGCTCGACCGAAGGGAAGCACAAAAAGTTAGACATCGTTCGGCAAGCTATACCCTGGTCGGAGGCCGCATGTTCCGAAGATCAGCAACCCAGCCACTCCTTCGATGTCTAAATTCAGAAGAACAACAGTTAGCTCTCGAAACAGTTCACGGGGGGATTTGTGGAGAACATTTGGCAGGACGATCCTTAGCCTTCAAGATCCTTAGGAAGGGATTTTTCTGGCCAAAAATGAAAGAAGACGCAACAGAGTATGCAAAGAAATGCAAGCAATGCCAGTTATTTAGCACGACTCCGAAGCAACCTCCCGAAGAGATGACTTCGGTCCTCAGCCCTATTCCATTTGCTATGTGGGCAGTTGATATCGTGGGAATCTTGCCTACCAGCACCAAACAAGCCAAGTACTGTATCGTGGCGATCGACTACATGACAAAGTGGATAGAAGCCAGACCACTATCAGTCATCACCGAAGAAGCAGCAAAGAAATTCATGTTGGAGCAAGTAATCCTAAGGTTTGGCATCCCTATGGTATGTGTATCAGATAATGGAACCCAGTTCATCGGAAGCAAATTTAGGAAGTTTTTAGCCAAGTTTGGAATTCAGCAGAAATTCAGTTCAGTCGGGCATCCCCAAGGAAACGGAGCAATTGAAGCAGCCAACAAAATTATCTTCGATGGAATCAAGAAGAGACTGGGCGAAGCTAAGGGACTTTGGGCCGAAGAACTGCCTTGGGTTTTGTGGGCCTACCGAACGACAGCAAGGTCATCAACCGGGGAAACACCTTTCAAGTTAGCTTTCGGAACGGATGCCCTTCTGCCTGTTGAAGTCGGCCTAGAATCCTACCGAACACAGATCTTCAACGTAGAAACGAATGAATGGGGACTCCGGGCGAATGTGGATTTACTGGAGGAAGAAAGGGCAGCAGCTCACCAAAGGAATCTAAAGTACCAGCTTCAGGCAGCGCAGCACTATGATTCTGGGGTCAAGAAGAGATCTTTCCAAGTGGGGGACTTAGTCCTTCGGGAATTGGCAACTTCCATGCCAGCCAAGCAAGGAAAACTTATGCCCAACTGGGAAGGTCCATACGTGGTAACCGAAGTAATTCGACCGGGCACCTACAAATTAGCACATTCGGACGGCAGCCCAATTAAGAACACATGACACGCCACTCGCCTTCGCCGCTTTTACCAGTAAGCTTACTGGACGTATTCTTTAAGCTTTTTCATTCAGTATTTTGCTTTGTGCAAGTTAATTTCGAATTCCCTAAGTGAGCATCAATCTGTAATCTAAAACTATGTACAAGCTTTTTGCATGCATAATTAATGAAAGATTGTTTGCCCCATTTCCATATTCATTATTATTAGCCAAGTACACTGATAACCGAACGGTTAAGTACACAAGATTAAGCTAAATGGACCCATGTTTGGGGCCGACCGAATAAAACATGCGACCTTTATCTTTTTAATACATCACAAAGGCCTAACGGACCCATATTTGGGGCCGACCGAATGAAATATGAGTCCTTGTAAAAGTCTTAGTATTTAAGTTGCTTCGACATCAATTAAGGCCGGGAAGACATATTTTTCACCGACCGAACGGGACCTTAATCATTTACAAAACCCCTTAAATACTTGGGGGCAGCTAGGTTACGACCGAAGATGCACAAAAAGGCAAGAATTATGCTAAGGTAAAAACAACCGAAGAGGCATAAAAATATAAGTAATTATGCTAAGGCAAAAATGGCCGAAGACGCATAAAAAGGCAAGAATTATGCTAAGGTAAAAACAACCGAAGAGGCATAAAAATATAAGTAATTATGCCAGAGGCAGAATTAAGCCGAAGACGCATAAAACAAGAACAATTATGCTAAGGTAGAGTTATACCAAAGATGCATAAAAACGAAACTGTCCACAAATTATGCCAAGGCAATAAATGACCGAAGAGGCATGGAATACAGACTATGCCAAGGTAAAATAAAGCCAAAAGAAGCATAAAATAAGGATAATTCAAATAGCCCGAAGGCGAGAACATCATGCCCGAAGGCAAAGTTAGAGTTTACAAGGCCCAAAAACTGCTAGAAATTACAAAGCCCGAAGGCCATCAAAATAGCGAAAAGTAAATATCTAGTCAGAAAGATCCTCATCTTCACCTGAGGAGACCACCAAGGGACCATCGGCTGTCTCCCTGCCAACCGGATCGGTCATACCAGCCTCAGCATCAATCATCTGAGTATGATCAAAGCCAAGGGAATTCGCCTTCACCATGGCAGCGTCATAACCCATCTGAAAGCACCTCTCCTCAGTCAGATGGAGGGTCTTCTGTAGCTTCTGCACATTCTTCCTTGTAGCCTTGAGCTGCTTGTTTCTCCATTCGATACGCTTCCGAAGGGTGTCCAACTCCTTCAGCTGCTCCTTGAGAGCCTCATTATCGGCAGACAGAGCCTTGGCTTGACCGGTAACCCTCTCCAGTTCAATGTCGGAGTTCCGAAGGTCACCTTCAGCCTTGACAGCCCGAACTTTCAGCTGGTCAACTTCGGCCAGCCTGTCATGTATCCCCTCCACCCGTTCGGCGACTACAGCAGCCCAGGAAACTCCCTGAAAATAAACAAGGGAAAAGGTCAAAAAACCTAAAGGCGAATAAAGTAATGGCATAAAGGAAGAAGGCTTACCATAGAGAGAAGGGCTAGCATCTCCGTACACGCCTCAAGGTCATTCACCTTGGCAATCGTCGGCCGATCGGCCGGAAGGACGAGGCCCCGACAAAGATCGGGACCCACAACTGTAGACGAAGCCGGAGCAGGAACTATGATTTGGTCGCTCTCCAAGACTCCCCATTGGGGCGAGTACGCTTTCGGGACCTCCTCGTCCGACCGAACCCTCTTTCTCGGGTCAGCCAGGGCGTTCGGCTTCGCTCCCCTTTGATCCACTTCCCGAGGAGGAGAAGGAGTTGGCGTTGTGGTAACCAGGGTTCGGTCAGAAACGGGCTTCTCCACCCCTTCGGGCACCTGAGTGGAGCCTTCAGCGGTGACCAAAGCAGCAGCTGCGGCCGCCTTCTTCCGCTTACGGTCCACAATTTCTTGAAAGGTAGACACTGCACAAAGCATCAGAAAAGTTAAATATGCAGGAAACAAAAATCAAACCACGAGTAAATGATTAATAGAAGATAAAAATGGGGGGTTACCACTACCCCAAAGGGCAATTAGCCAATCGTTGTTTCTACCGTCCGATAGAGGGACCCTATCCATCTTAAGATCGCACAAAAGACGATACTCCAGCTTGTCTGCGTCTAGGAGTTCGGGGTATTGCAGCATGGCCGGATCGATCTCTCGCCAGCGGCCAAACTTCTCCATTCGGGGTCCCGCAAGGAAGACCCACTTTTCATGAGCCCCTTTATTGCTGGAGTTTGTCTGAACCCAGTCAGCTCTACCAGTCCGGCGGGCGATGGTGTAATAACCCCGACTTTTCGGGTTCTTTCGGAGCTCTAATGATGCCAAAACAGGATCGTCCTGGGAGTCATCTCCAACGCCCGACACCGAGCCTGGAAGGCGTTTATATGGAAGAAGCTATTCGGGTCCAGCTGACCGATGGCAATCCCCATCTGCTTCAGGATGCTCTTCAGGAGATGTAGCATAGGCAACCGAAAGCCGCACTTGAACGACATTTCAGATATTCCTGTAGCCCGACCTCCCCCATAGAGGGGTGGAACTTCAGGGTTGTGCCAGATGCGGTCCTTCTTCCTCGGAGCGAAGAAGTACCAGACATTGGGCTCTACGTGATAATCGGCATTAAAATGCTCAATGTCTCCTTCGGTCAGCGTCGATCGGAGATTAGCGGCTGGGAACAGTTCACTATCGTTGAAAGGGGAGACCTCCGAAGGACCAGCGCCTTCGGCTGACCGATCCATGTCCCTGCATTCGGAAATGAAGAGACGTTAGCCTTGTACTCGGACAAAAGAAAAAAAAAAGGAGGGGAAAGCAAAAGCCCGAGTACAGCAGGCCAAAGATCGATCGGGGGAATCCTAAAATCTAAGGCAAAGCAAATTAAGGATCGTCTAAAAATTACGAGGGATTGGGACAGACCGAAGGGAGTTCTCAGGGTTTGAAGATCCCGAAGGACGTCTCTACCCATACAACTTTCAAGCAAGTCCCAAGATTCAAGTAAAGGGGTTATATCAGAGCAACACAACAGAAATTAAAAGGAAAAGACGTGCGCGTGTTCTACTCAAAACGGTAAAAATAAACTGCATAGGTAACTTTGCATATGTGTACATACAAATACATCCATGTGTGTGTAGATACGAAACGCAGATATATATACAGAAGCAGGAATGAAAGTGATACAAGTGTGTAATTAATCGAAAAAGGAAGAGAAATAATGGGAACTTACTGGTTTGTTTGGGATCACTGATAAGATCGAGTTCGTGGGGATAGACTTCTTGAACGTGAACGTCGACTGAAATCGGTGATTTGGGTGCCTCCGGTGACGAAACGACGCTCCCAATTGCTGTTGAAATATCTCTGGAGGGAGTTTTTACTTTGAATGTTAAAGAAATGATATGTGCGTAAAAGAAAGAAAGAAAGAAACTGTGGAGTTAAAATAAAGAAGACGCGACGTTTGGACAGTGGGCGTTTCAAATCCAACGGCTGGGATTGAGGCGTATATCTCGAGGACAGACAGCTGTCAGCCATAAAGGGACACGGCTTCCCAGGAGGCGTCTCAGCCTTGTCCATCGCCATTCTTATCCGAAGGAAACGTACGAAGACAAAATTCCGAAGATGGGCTTGGGCTTTAGCCTTCGTCCTGAGGATAACTCCGAACGAAGCCTAGGGACATGTTAGAGGCCCAACTTCTTACTGGGCTGGACCGAAGGCCCAGTCACCGAATGAGGAGTATTGGTTTGGAGAGGATCCAGACTGGCGAAGGCCCATATCATTCGGCCCAGTTATTTGCAACGGTCCATTCAGTTGTGTATCCCTGGGAACGTGGGACACGTTCTCCACTCGCCCCACTCTCCGATAACTGCCAGCATAGAGGATAAGAGGTTAACAGAGGTTTGAGTTTATTCATTCAATCACTTGCACACAATTTACACAGTACAAACACTCTACGTTCAATATTACTCATCTTCAAAAAACCAGTTAACTTATTCTCACACCGGAGGTGAATCGGGGGGCCACACCCTCGCATTCTTCTTCACTTGCAGGTCCGACCGAACGGATACGCTGACGGAAACTGGTTGTAACAGTTGCTGGTGACTAATCTTGTACTTTAGTGAGTTGCTGGTGACTAATCTTGTACTTTAGTGAGTGAATGTAACAAGCTATCAGCTATAAACGGAGGTAAACGGAAGTTAGGTAACACTAGCAGTGACATCAGCTACTTTTTCCGCATTAGGATAATTTACGTGTTCGGTGTTTGGATGTTAATGACTCCATATCTCATACTTCCTCTGTTTTGAAATATAGGTCGTTTGACTTATTGGTACACATTTCCAAGTCTTTTGACCGCATAATTAAAATCATTATTTTTAAAATTTTCTTTTGTAAATTATAATATAAATCACAAACTGTTATTTAGAAAAAAAATAAAAATAATAATTTTAACTATGCGGTTAAAAGGCTTAGAAATGTGTGCCAAAAAATCAAATGACCTATATTTAAAAACGAAGGGAATATATTTTATATTTTTATGTTACATTCTAGAAATCTAATAAATACCCAAAAAATACACAAATCTTTACTACACTCGGACTTCACAGTATCCAAATCAGTAACTCCCCCTTCTATCCTAACACCCTACACACCCTACCTTGACGAAATTCAGTAAGGAGGTGGCAATTTTTCCCACAAAAATCAGAAGAGAACTTGTGGAAATATATTTTGTGTTGCATTTGTCTAAAATCCAGAAACTACAATATATAGTATTCTCAAAGTTTGCATTTATAATTGTTTATAGGTTCGAGGAGTATTCGAATAGTTCTGAATATTCGTCACATGTGCTTAAATAAATTTCTTTATTACAGAGCAAATGCAAATATAAATATATCACTAATACAATGATATTACTCCTATCAAATAACATTGCTTAGCTTTGACATCTAGTAAAATGAAATGAGAAACACTTTTCTGTAACTGGGTTGCTTGAGTTTTACAAACATCATTTTTGTTCTTAGGGATGGTATTATATTAGTACTTCTAATGATCTTTTTGTGATTAATGATTTTCAAGAATTTCACATACTTTTAGCAACTTCTACACAGTTAATAAAATTCAAGATGAATTTTTATAGAATTACTAGAAGTAATGTCAAATTTTATGAAAAAACTCGTGACTTTTTTGTTCAAGTGATATAGTTATAATTATAATTTTATAAAATTATAGTGAAAAAACTCGTGACTTTTTTGTTCATAAAATTATAGTGACTTTATGAAAAAACTCGTGACTTTTTTGTTAACATACAGTACTGTAACGTTGTAATGTTAATATACAGTGCTGTAACTTTCCATTTAGTTCATATGCTCTCGTAGCACTTGCCACTCTCTGGGTACTCGTCAATTTGTCCATGTGTACATTCATTTATGCCATTAAATAATGCCCATGCTGCCTCCATCTGTACATCAGACTCCTCATGTTTAAGCAGGCTGCAGAGAGGCTTTACCAATTTGAAATCAATCATATCCTGTTAATTCCAATTACATGTAATTAAATAAAGTCATGCAGAAAGGATAACTTAAAACAATCCAGTAAACAAATAAAATATATAACCAACTTCGATGGATATTAATCCTCGAGCAGCTATATTTGCAATTATCTGGCAAGCATGCTTCTGAAACTTAGGGCCACAACATAAGATTATCTTCGGAAGGCATCGCAGAAGCTTAGTATCTTTAACAAAATCCTGGAAGAATGGAAGTATATTAGACCAAAACCGGATCATTCCATAAATAAACATGTATCTTATGAGGAACACCATAATATCAACACATTTAACAAATCAATGGCGCTGGAAAGAAGATATCAAACCATCTTGCAATCTACGCATTTTCTTCATAAGCTTTCATCAAAAATAAAAAATCAGACCATTGAAGGAAATATATAACAATAAATTGGTAAAAAGAGAAAGATACTAAATACAAAGTACCAAAAGCGTAAAAGGGATTTTTAATTGTCAGAAATTTTGGTGGTAGCCGTCATAGTAAGAAGTAGGATTCTAGCTTAACTACTAACTCTAAGAAATAACATTTCTAGGCGATTAGATATATTTAAATAAGAATCAAGATGTCACCACATACTATAAAAGATAAATGTTAAATTTATATAAAATAGAGAGTTTACAGAAGAAGTAGAGATTGTTTATATTTGTGTAGTTATTACAGGAGATGAAGGAGTCTATATATAGATTATATGTCTGCCTAACTTCTACCTACTACAATTCATAAACGTAATCAGTTACATCACTTACTACTGTTGATCATCTGACTTACTGTTGATCTTCTGACATTTGACACGCCCCCTCACTCGAAATCCCATCTTGGGATGAAATACCTATATTGGGATTGAAGTGTGGAACACTTAGAATCACTTGTGCATAACCTAAGCTTCCAACTAGACCCATCTTTAGGAATTAGAGACCCATCTTAGGATTGACCCATCTTGAGATTTACTCATTTTGGAGTTAAAGATCCATCTTGAGATTGCCCATCTTGGGATTGACCTATCTTGGGATTAATTATCTGAGAATTTTGGGATACCGGGACTCGAATTTTCGACCACACGATATATTTTAGGTCATGTCAAAAATAGAAAGTGCTGCTTTTCAGTACAACGGTGGATGACCACCAATCAGTCCTTGAACTGATTATTTTGAAGAAACTGAGATTCGACTTTGTGATCACTCAGTATTAACAAGCCTATGTCTGAACACAGGAGGAATCTGCATCTGTCATCCCTTGAATTATAAGCAACTGGAACCGTATTTGGTAGACTGCATCCCTTAAGATCGTCCATGAACTGGTCCTTCTGCTTCTTTTACAAGAATGAAATGCAAGATATAGCAGTGAACTGTGTGTATGTATTTGTATACATACTACTACTTCTGCTGCTTTGTCATTTGTGGCAATGAATTGTGTGTACATCTGTATATACACTACTTCTGCTGCTTTGTCATTTGTGGCAGTGAACTGTGTGTATCTGTATATACACTACTTCTGCTGCTTCGTTGGAATAACGCCCCCTGAACAATTTAATTTGCAGTATCGTAAAAAATTGGAGAGATACCATAATATCAACAACCACTTGAATACTACACAATTAAATCTATAACCGGGGCAAACTCCTAAAATCAAAGTGATATATCTTCAAAAGATCCCGATTTTTTTTTAATATTAACACTACTTTCCCTTAAGAAAATAAATGTAAAATAATAATTTTTTTATCGGATCTATAATCATAAAATCACCTCTCTTTTTTATCCTTTTTCTTTTCTTTTTATGTTTCTTTGTTTTTTTTTTAAATTGCTACCAGCCTGTCGACAACATTTTTTTTCTTTAGCATCTTTTTTTTTTTTAGTGGATGCTTTTTCTTTGTCTGCCACCAATTCTTTTGTCTTTCTTTTTCTTTCTCTTCATCAGGACCAACTTCTATACTAAGCAGGCCCAATAAAGAATTCTAATCTTTACCAATTATTATTACTTACATATATAAATATCTAAAAGGACTGCAATTGTTGGAAGGATCGCAAGATTTTTTATTTTATTTTTTATCAAAAACAGTGTTAAAGAAATTCAGACTTAAATGTCTTTAACAAGATATTTTTCAAACTACTATATTAACATACATATATTTTGGGTTATGTATCAAACGTGCCACCCATTTCGTTCAAAACTATCAATTAGGCCACCAAATTAAAAACTATATCATTTAAACCACCTAAATCACAATATATATCACTTAGACCACCCAGTTTAAAAAAAGTTAACAAATTGAACATAAAATAATAATAATAATAGACCCCCTGTATACAAATAAATATCCCAAATAAACATGCGGTAAATTTAGGTGGATATTTATGTGCATACAGGCGGGCTCACTATTATTATTTTATGTTCAATTTGTTAACATTTTTTTAAATGGGTGGTCTAAGTGATATATATTATGATTTAGGTGGTTTTAATGATATAATTTTTAATTGGGTGGCCTAATTGATAGTTTTGAACGAAATGGGTGGCCCGTTTGATACATAACCCCATATATTTTATATAAATATCGAAATGAATTACATAAATGAACCTTTTGTCATACACCATCCTACCAAACTCCATAGTGAGTGCAGTTCTGGTCTGGCAAACTTGGTTAATATATGGGAAAAATGCTCCCAAATAAATACTTGGAGACACAAGTGCAATTTATAAATGTAGTATGTAGGTTTATCAAAACTCATAGAGATTCTATAATATTTTATTGAACCTTTTTCTAACGTCTAAGAACTCCATTCATATTATAGTTGTGTTCTGATTTGTTTTCTGGTAGACTCCATAAGGACTACTATCCCGTAGTAGAAAAAATTTCGGTCCCACGACGAACTTAAGTTTTCATTTCTATCTCTAGATGTCTATTTATGATAGTTCTTCTTCCTTGCTAGTAACATGCTGGATAGAGTATAATGTAGTTTTATTTCCATGGCTTCTGTATCAGCTTTGTAAATCGATACCTAGGTAATCAGTAAAACAATGATACTCCTTGCTGATAGAGGTTATTACAATGGCCACAAGCCCACAATCACCACTGCTTTACATGTCTAGACGATCATGAATATCCATATTATGCTTCACCACTAGTGCTTTTCTCATTTGGAACAATCTCATTTTATAAGGTTCCATTTTAATCACTTGGGACCAAAGTAGAAACTCTTTGTGTTCACTTAGGGCATATTTGGATTGGGGGTTGAGGAGGGAAGGATTGGGTTGGGGTAGAATGGGATGGGTTAGGTTAGGTTGAAAAGGGATGAACCCTTATCTTGTTTGGATGCAAGGGTTGAGTAAGGAAGGATTCAAGTGGGGTTCGATTCGAAACGTGGTACGGAAACGGATACGCGGAACATCACTTTTAGTGAATCTGGTACGACGGAACGTATGGGTACGATGGAACGCATGGGTATGATGGGTCTTTTTATAAAAAAAATCTGCTATAATATAGATTTTTCCAATTAAAAACTCAATTAATAATATAAATATTTATCATCAAAATTATTGTAACTTATATATTATTATAAGTTTGCTAATATTTTGTGATTTATAAGGTTATTGGGCCTGAAAATGATACATTTAATTGAGCTTGGGACTTGGGGTGTTTAAAACATTCAAAAGATAATTTATACATAAACATTAGTACCGGATAATACGGGTCGTTATTTCCAACGTTTCGGGTCGCGTCCCACAACGTTTCGGGTCGCGTTTGTTCCCGATTCGGGAACGAAGTATCGGGTTCGCAATACGTGGCTACGTCCCACGTTTCCTGTAACTATGGATTCAACTGGGTTGAATATGAAAATATTATTATAAATATTTTTTTAAAAATAAAATTAGATTTTAAAATACAAAATTTGAATATTATATAATCATAACATATTATTTATAGTCCAACTTTAATTTATTTAAAATTTAAAAAAAATTATTAATAGTATAAATTTAATATTAATTTTAGGGGTGAGTAATGGTCGGGTTGAAAGGACTAAACCACCCAACCCATATTTTACGGTTTTGGAATTTAACAACCCGTTACCGTAACCGTTACCGTTAGTACTAAAAAAAACCGTCCAAATTATTACGGTTTGGTTTGGGCGGGTTGGGTTTTAAACCACTTAAAAAAAAATAAACTTGTAAAAAAATTAATCGACACAATTGTACAATGCATCAATGGACTGACATCACAAAATATGGTAATTAAGTTACAAAGTGTTACGGACCAGCAAAATAACGTAGTTTAGGTAAAATGATAGTTGAGAAAAATAGGATTGCAAACTTACCGGTTTAGTCTTTTTACATAAGTGATATTGTAACTAATTGTAAGCACATTTTTTTTCTTTTTATATAATTATATATTAATTTTAATTTTAATTATATTTCTTAAATAATAATAAAAATTAATTATTATATACTATTATATATTCGGGTGGAACGGGTTATATTGGTCGGGTTGACAAGGCAAACCGAACCCAACCATTATTTTTCGGTTTTTAAAAAATCGAAACCGTTACCAACCCAAACCATTACAAAACCGTAAATTTCGGTTTGGACGGTTTGGATTGGACGGTTTGGGCGGGTTTGGAAAATTTTGCTCACCCCTAATTAATTTATTAACAAATATATTAATAGTATAAATTTAATAGTATAAATTTAATATTAATTGCTCATCTATCTATATTGATTTCAATAAATAATGTTTTTATACCATTTTTAGAAATTAAAAATTCACCTATTGTTTTTTACCATGCACCTGTAATTTGTACAATACATTACATACAGGGAGATTTGCACGCGCCAGCCGCCAAGACCCAACACCCCGATCTGGGGTGTTGAAAAGTGATGTCTAAATAACAAAAGCCCAACCCTTGGCCAACCCTCTCAGACTCCAACCCTTCCTTCAAAAAAAATTCCCAAACAGGGGTTCCTCATCTCCAACCTCTCTCAACCCAACTAGGATTGCAAACTTACCGGTTTAGTCTTTTTACATAAGTGATATTGTAACTAATTGTAAGCACATTTTTTTTCTTTTTATATAATTATATATTAATTATTAATTTTAATTATATTTCTTAAATAATAATAAAAATTAATTATTATATACTATTATATATTCGGGTGGAACGGGTTATATTGGTCGGGTTGACAAGGCAAACCGAACCCAACCATTATTTTTCGGTTTTTAAAAAATCGAAACCGTTACCAACCCAAACCATTACAAAACCGTAAATTTCGGTTTGGACGGTTTGGATTGGACGGTTTGGGCGGGTTTGGAAAATTTTGCTCACCCCTAATTAATTTATTAACAAATTTATTAATAGTATAAATTTAATAGTATAAATTTAATATTAATTGCTCATCTATCTATATTGATTTCAATAAATAATGTTTTTATACCATTTTTAGAAATTAAAAATTCACCTATTGTTTTTTACCATGCACCTGTAATTTGTACAATACATTACATACAGGAAGATTTGCACGCGCCAGCCGCCAAGACCCAACACCCCGATCTGGGGTGTTGAAAAGTGATGTCTAAATAACAAAAGCCCAACCCTTGGCCAACCCTCTCAGACTCCAACCCTTCCTTCAAAAAAAATTCCCAAACAGGGGTTCCTCATCTCCAACCTCTCTCAACCCAACCCCCCCCCCCCCCCAACCAACCAACCAACCAACCAAACAAGCCCTTAAAAAGAAGGAATAAATTGACAAATTATGAACAAGCCCTTAAAAAGAAGGAATAAATTGACAAATTATGAACAAAATATAGAGAAAGAAAGGAAATTGTAGAGAGTAGTGAACATCTACTACGATAGACTAAATTTTCTATGATGAAATTCAGAGAGAAAATGAGGAAGAAGGATGAAAGACAAAATTAAAGATATAAACATTTCCACAGTAAAGGAGTAAAAATCTCATTCCAATCTCTTCCAATTTCATTCCATCCAAGTGAAATCAGCCTTAGAAAATGGGAAAATATTACAAGTGCACGTAACAAACTTCTATAATTATATCTTATAAGTTTTAGAGTAAATTGCACTGTAGTGACCAGATAAATTAATTTTTTGCGCTTTAATGGCCAAAGTTGCAAATCTTGCACTATGATGGCTCGAAATTCTTTTTTTAGCCACTTAAATAACTTCCGTCTATCTTTCGTTAAAAATTAAAGCACCGTCACTGACTATTAATTAATTGGAAGGGTATAATCGTCTTTTTCTACTCTAGATAAAACCAACCGGAGAACCAAGATTCAGGTGATTATCCTACTATTTTCTTTGATTTGTGATGTATAGTTCCAGAATCCAAGGGGAGGAGTACGGAGTTCGTGGTGATTAGGCGGAGTAAAGGCGGCGGTGTTGAAGGTCGGAGGAGAAAGGAGGGGTAGTGGGTGGAGGCTGTGGTTGTGCGGGTGAGGTGTTGTTGGTGAAGGGAGATGAGAAGGGGTGAAGAAGATGAGGCGGAGATGCAGGTGGCGTGATGGTTGCGAGTATTGAAGGTGGAGGTGTGGTGTGGTTGTGATTGAACGGAGGTGAAAGGCGCCGGAGGACGAAGCCGGAGGGCGGCGGTTGTTTTGTTGCAGGAGGCTGGTTGGGTGAAGGAGATGAGGGGCGGTTGTTCATGGTAGATACTGTATAGACACTGCAACTCATGAATCTAAATGCGTCAACATGCCTAAATTATCTCCAGGCTGCAAAAAGAATTGCTGATGATAGACTTGCAAAAGATTTCCAGTCGGTTGTTAGAGAATTCGAGAAGGCACAACTTGCATCTGAGAAGGAATCAGCGTTTGCACCATTTGTTCCCGATGCAGTTCTCCCATCCCGGTATAAAGTGCAAACTGATTGCTATCATCAGTACTTTAGTGTTTCTATAACGGGATTTCCTTAAACATTACAATCTATGGATTAAAATGAATTACGCGCCTCAGGAGGATTTAAAAATTCATTTACAAAGAGCAATGGCATTTGATTTCTCAGTATCCATTAATTTGATTTCTTGTAGAGCTGAAAATAATTAAATGAATATATGAATTAGATATGTATATGTATGTATATATAGCTCCCTTAATCAATTTTATAGTTGTTAGTGCAAGATCCTGACATTTTAACTTCGTTAAGGCCAAGATAACGGAGGTCATTTAAGTGGCTAAAAAAAGAATTTCGAGCCATCATAGTGCAAGATTTGCAACTTTGGCCATCAAAGTGCAAAAAATTAATTTATCTGAACACTACAGTGCAATTTACTCTAAGTTTTATACACCAGCGTAGTTTAACTACCCAGTAATCATTTTCGTACTTAAAAGGATTTTCTATTTGGTATAATTGTTCTAATAACAATGTATTTGAAATTTAACTATCATTACAGAATATTCTAGAATTCGGATACAAGGTAATAGTAAAAAATTAATAAAGAGTTAAGTGCATTATGTAGACTTGCACTTAGGCCGATATACCAATTGCAATACTACACTTTTAAACCACCACTAGCAATAATACCACACTACTAGCAACACCACACTACACAGTTTGTCTATTTTAGCATATTGTGAGGATTCTTTCTTCAGATTCATAATTTAACAACTAAACTCATATTATAACTTTCGACACTTACCAAGAAATGTAATTGTTGAAATAAGATTTTGACAACAATTCCCACACAAAGTTGGTGGAAACACACATAAAGTGCATGAATGTAATGAAATTGAACTTTGATGTTCCTAGTAATAATTTTGAAAGTGTAGTATTGCACGTGGCAGATGTCGGCAATGTGATAACACACACGGTGCAGTTTACTTATTAAAAATATAGTTATATGGTAATAAATATCTATCAAGAAAAACAAGATAATTACTAAGATTGAATTTCTACCACTATCAAAAATTCAAAATAAGGTTTTAATCTTGTATATGGGAATGAAAATCTACAAGTAGATGTTATTCATGTCTTCTACATATGTCGTACCTTCAATCGAATTAATATTGGATCCCTAAAATCCAACCCATCGAATTAATATTGGAGCCCTAAAATCCAACCCATCGCACCAAGTTAACTATGCCCTAAAACAAAATGCTAGAAATCATTACGTCCAAATTTGGAAGTTGTTATTTATCTATGAAAACCTAAATGCAACGCCTTGCCTCGTGTTCAAATAAGCAAAGTACCATTTCTTATGGATCCGACAATAATAAGGTCCAATTTTTTTGAATTAATAGTCTACTTCATGATCTTAAAGGTATCGTTAACTAATATATATACATGGTCTAGTCCTTAAACAACATTGGCAATCCACTCACACATAGTAACACTTCAGTTTCCTAAACTCATACCCGTGGCAAAAAATTGACCAAAAGATAACAGATACATAAAAGGAAAATAGTATACTGATTTATGAGTTGAGCAATTTCTCGCACAGTTTCACTTAAGTAAACAAGTATCTGAAACACACAATTAACACAGCTGCCACAATATTTAGCCTGGCCGTTAGAATCCAGGAATGAAGGCTGTTTTTTATATACGCATATTATATAGATATATAATAGAAATATACACTGGAGTAGGTAAATTCAAGAAGATCCTTGCATGTTTAGGTGCGAAAGTTCCAGAGCTTCTGTGTACTTGTTCAATTTAAAAGGTTGTGAGCTTAAATAATGAACAATTATATATTCCATAAAATGTTGTTAGCTTCATCATACCTCAACCTGGCTACATGGTCCCCATCTAACAATATTTCCAAGCACTCCAAGTGCAGAACCAGCAAGCATAGGATTTCCACAACTGAAATACCGTTAAAAATAGATTTTCAAGAAAATGTCACAAGAAGCAGAAGCCCGCAAGAGTAAATAGACCGAATCCACTTACCGGATGAAATCAATAAGCATGTCAGATATCTCCTGTTTAATTTGCACCTGATTTTTATGGGAAAGATACGAGAGTATGTAGCATGCTCGCACTTTAACCCGATAAGAATGCTTTGGGTTTTGAAGAATAGCTTCTGAAATTTCAAGAGCTTCCCTTGCCTGCCAACAATTTAGAGACGATTAAAATAGGATTGTTTATAAATAATGGCTCGACGGGAAAACCGAAACAAAATAAGAAGCCACCTTTTTAGCAGGAAGATTGTAGTTACGACAGATTACTGTCAATAACTTGGCCGAGTAACTTATATATTCATGCACACTACGATCACTGTCAACAATGGTCCGCACAGCTTCCAAAGCCTGGTTTTTAATGATAACTTCTATACAATGGGGAAAGGCACAAGCTAACTGAATCAATGCCCTCAGAGCCTACATGTTCACCATAATCTCTTCAGTTACACCAGCATTCACATTTTCGGAAGTAACTGACTAATTGAATAAATATTACCTCCGTCACAGATTCCAACAGGGAATTCACAAGGAATGGAATTACTTCATATGCCATTAAATTGCGGCACTTATCAAAACTTGCTTGACAGAGGACAGCCATTGCCATATGCTGTGATAAAAGTGTAAAATTATTCCAGAGATATGTCAATGTAACAAATAAGAATTCTAAGAATATTCATAATATACCAAATAAACATATCAAACCTTGACGTTTATATTGTTGTCACTTCTCGAAATATCAAGAAGGCGCTGAACGACATTAGGCTCTAGACTTTCAGCTAAACTTCGGTCTGCTTGTTGAAATTTTCTCAGTATACAGCGTTTCAATGGTAAAAGTTGATAGATGAAAACAAAAATACGGAATTTCTTCTACCTCCAGTCATTAATTGTCCCAAATGTTGAGCAGCATCTGCCAGCTCTTCAGGTTTGCTGGACATTAGGATGGTTTGAATATAACCATCAATATATGGATTCTGAAATTTTGTGTTAACGGATATGTAAGCCATCCTTTGTAACAATATCCTTTTGATAGAAAATTACAATAAATTGAAGGAGATTCACCTATATAAACTGTCAAAAACAATTAATCAATACGTAAAAGACTCAAGTTGAGGCCAGTAAGGAAAAAATAAAGAATAAGAGACCCAGCTTATTAAAATTGTTAGGCATTCTAAACAGCAATAGGCTACAATTGCATCTCATACATACTACAGATGCCAAGTACAACTCCCGAAACACAATTACACATTTAACAATTTACACAAGTATGTATGTATACATATATAGACCTTTCTGTTGATGCAGCCCAGCTCCTTGGCGACAAACCAATGATACGGCACATCTTCACAATCCCGTACCATTATGAATGCTTGTCTTCTAGGATTTCTCAATATGCACTTATCTTCCCCCAAGTCCCTACAACGCAAAGAAAATTGCTAAGTCTATCTGTTTATCCATCATTTATATCCTATATATACCGTAAGAGAGATCTTTTGTCATTACCCTGCATAAGAATGGTCTAGGTTTGAAACTTTGGCAGTTGCAAATGTTTCGATAAATATTCAAAAAATTAGTACAGTTATAACAATAGAAGTGTTAGTATGAATTGAAGGTTGGATAGAGGGATAAATTAAAGTACTACCAAAGCTCAAGAGTTCGACACTTTTTAGCAACATATCTAAATTTAATATTTGTAGCTTCAAATATACTATGTCATAGGCTTCTGAATCGAATCGAATCTCATTAACATACCGAAATCTGATATTCATGTTATAAGTTATAAGAACACAAACAAAGGACTAGAGTTTAAATTAAATTAACAACATATTAAAATTTAATATTTCTATTATTAATTCTAAAAATACCAAGAAGGTAAATGATTTCAATTAAAACAGCTACAAAAAAAATATAGAAATAGTTATATACATACTAAGTTAGATAATTTTGAAAAAACTGCACAGGACAAGCAAGCAATCAATAATTTATACATATATATATATATATATATGATAGAGAGAGACATCAGTTAACCTGATATTATCAGAGGGACATTAGATTAACCTGATAACAACACCAATCATTCTGTCAAAAGGAGTTTTCTTTCTGCAACTAACTTAAACAGCCGACATATAAACACTGGACCATGTATAATGCCAGGTGGATACCATATGTTCATAATTGGGATTCCAACTGAACAGGTAATCAGTGTAATTAATATCGACCAAGCTGTAATAGTAATTTAACAAACGAGTAAACATATGCTGATTGCAATAGTTCAATAGTTTGTCTAAAACATTTCATTTCTCCACTGAGTGTAAAACATGCCTATACGGCTATACTCTTCAACAATTGACAAATCTGGTAAATGCGTTGCCTTCGCCAACTAGAAGTGTTTGTGAACTATACCAGCATACACCAAACCATTATAGAAGAAGAGCAGAATGTTGTCAATAACATAGATGAGTGGTGCAGAACGATCATGTTCTGTTATTCTGTATGAGTTTAACTGGAAATCGGAAGTCCTCTTAAATCTGTTACATTCAATTGTCCCATTAAGTTATTCCACCATTGAACATTAAACTTGTTTTTTTCAATTAAAATATAATTATGTATATTATAGAAGAATACATAAATTGTATTAAATCGCTTCAATATTCCGTGATTACATTACAGAAGGATATCTATTTAATGTATATATTTCTGATCTGTTTTTAATCGATAATAAAAAAAAATATTTTTAGAAATAAAACACACTTATACTTATTGTACATACAGGGTAGGACAAATAACCGGGTGTAGTTTAACCTGATATAAACCTGATGCTTTCTATTGATGCCCTTTCTCTCTAGTCTCAATAAATATTTACTATCGCAATTATAACATGTCAGGTTTTAGTGATTCCTGGCAATGTTTTACTTCTATTTTTGGTATTTTATATGTTTATAAGAGATAGAACAGCTAGATTAAGCTGAGATAGAGATAGATTAGACAAAAATAGAGATAGAATCAGAGATAAGAACACAGAAATGCAGAGTTTCTGCAGAGAAGAAGCGGATCAGAAATAGCTTGTAGAAGAAGCTAACAGATTAGAGAGAGAAACACAGACTTAGGAGAGAGAGAGAGAGAATTGGAATAACATTCCTTTTCATATTTCAAATTCAACATAACAGAAAATGTAACAACTTGCAGCTATTTATAGTACTTCTACTAATACAACTGGAAAGACTAAAGTACACTTCCCTTACTATTATTATTAATACAGGCTTATCCTGACATCCCCTTCCCCTTAACATCATTCATGTCCTCATGAATGGAATTATCAGCTTTGCCTGATGTAGTTTCTTCAAACTTTCTACTTAGGGCATCAGCAACAATGTTCTCAGAGCCTTTTCTGTAGACAATAGTGTAGTTGTAACCAAGCAATTTGCTAATCCACTTCTGCTGTAGGAGATTACTAACTTTCTGATCAGCCAAGAATTTCAAAGCATAATGGTCTGTTTTGATGAAAAAATGCTTGTCCATCAAATATGGAGTCCATTTCTTGACACCAGTGACTACAGCCATTAATTCTTTCTCATAGGTAGACATAGCCTGTCCTTTTACCCCTAAAGCTTTACTGAAATATGCCAAGGGATGACCATCCTGTGTAAGTACAGCTCCAATGCCAGTGTGGGATGCATCAGTCTCCACTGTATCTCCACTGTAAATGCCTTAAAAAAATCTGGTAGTTTAAGTACAGGGGTACTAGACATAGCCTGTTTTAGAGCAGTGAAGGCTGTAGTGGCTTCTTGTTAGAATCTGAATATATATGTGATTATAGAGAGGGAAGAGAGAAATCAGTTGGGGTAGAAGAGAATTATATTCATACTTCTCCAAGTATTACAATGAGGTTATGCCTCTATTTATAGAACAAAATGATCAGCTGTTTATACATATAATCTACTACAATCTAGCCCACATACTTGGACTATTGACTAGCCTACATTGTTGAACAATTCAGCCACACATTTGATGTCATTGCATATGTCATTTCTTATGATTATGTCATTGCATATGTCATTTCTTATGATATTTAACACTTCTTCATTCCATACAAAGTTGTCTTTCTGCAGCAACACTGTTAAAGGTTTAGCAATTGAGCCATACCCTTTAACAAACTTTCTATAGTATCCACTCAACCCTAAAAAACCTCTAAGGGCCTTGATATTCTGTGGCAATGGCCAGGCAAGCATATCTGCTACCTTGATGGCATCAACTGCAACTCCAGCCTTGTTGATCACATGACCCAAATAAGCTACTTGGTCCTTCATAAACTCACACTTAGATTGTTTGGCAAACAGTTGATGTTGCCTCATAGTTGCAAATATCACCTCCAAGTGTTGTAGATGCTCAAAAGCAGTCTTAGAGTAAATTAGAATGTCATCAAAGAAGACCAGGGAGAACTTCCTCAAATAAGGCTCAAAAACTTTATTCATCAAGTGCTGGAAAGTAGCAGGAGCATTAGTCAGCCCAAAGGGCATGACAGTGAACTCATAATGACCTAAATGAGTTCTAAAGGCTGTTTTCTCTATGTCTCTAGTCTTCATTCTGAATTGATGATACCCTGCCCTAAGATCAAGCTTAGTAAAGAATTTGCCCCACTTAATTCATCCAATAGCTCCTCAATCAGTGGAATTGGAAATTTATTCTTGATTGTCAATGAATTGAGCTTTCTATAATCAATGCAAAATCTCCAAGTGCCATCCTTTTTCTTCACCAGCAGAATAGGAGAAGCAAATGGTGAAGTACTTGGTCTTATAACCCCTGATTCCAACATTTCTGCTATAAGTTTCTCCACCTCATTCTTCTGATCAAAAGAGTTCCTATATGGTCTTATTGAAAAAGGCTGAGAGCCTTCTTTTAATTCTATGGAATGCTCAATCTCTCTATGAGGGGGAAGTCCCTTTGGTGGCTGAAAGATATCCTCATATTTGTCCAAAAGACCTTGCAACTGAGTTTGCACTTCCCTTATCTTTGTATTCCCCTTTTTCATCACTAGTACCTTGATCCTCAGGTGAGTCACTTACTTGATTCACTATATAGATGAACCCATTGCCTTGCCTCTGACATGATCTCACAAATCCCTTAGCACTCATCTGCTGGATCCTAGGTCTGCTCATACCACCATTTCCTTGTAGAATTACCTTTTCTCCTTGGTATTGAAACTGTAGCAACAGTTTCTTATAATCAAAAGTAACCAAGCCAAGAGATCCTAACCAATCAACTCCTAATACCAGATCATACCCTCCCATTGGTAGTGTTCTGACTTCAGTAGTGAACTTTTTATCACCCATTGTCCAAGAGAATTCTGCACACACAAATTGACTAATCAAATGATTTCCATTAGCCACTTGTACCTTCATTGGCTGAGTCTTAACCAATTCACACTTTAACTTGGTTGCCACATGTTCATCCAGAAAACTGTGTGTGCTGCCTCCATCTATCAGGATAGAGAAGTTTTGATTGCCTCTCTTGCCGGTGACTGTAATGGTCTTGTTACTGTGAAAGCCTTCTATAGCATGAACTGAAACTTCCATTTGTTCATTGGCTATCTGCTCATCAACTTCCACTGTTGGTACAGATATTCTTTGCTCAGCAGGTTCCTCAGGAAGCGGCCTTGGTTTCTCTTGAATAATGCTAATTGGCAAGGCTATTGGCACTCATGAACCATACTGTTTTTCTCTGGACAATAAGGACAATAACCTTGATTCATCCTGTTTTCCAACTGCTGTTCAGTCAGCTTTATCACTGTACCACCACGATCCACATCTCTACATACTTCTTGTATGTTAAACAACTTCCCTGATCTCAGTGTCATATGAGTTATGTTGCCATTGGAGTAGTTGTCTTCACTCTTTTTCTTAACCTCCTTCATAGGTTCATGACACCCTCTGGCTAGCCTGTAGGCTTGTTCTAAGGTGCTAGGGTTGAGCAACCTTAAAGTTTCCTTTGCTGAACCCTTAAAACCTCCTATGAAACTCTCCACAAAGAACTCCTCTGTAAGATGAGGAATTTTCTCCACCATTTGTGACCTAAACTTCTCAAATTGAGCATAGTACTGCTCAACAGTTGTAGTCTGTTGCAGCTGTTTGAAACTGTCATAGATCAAACTCTGCTCCCATTCTCCAAATCTAGCCACCAGCTGATCACCAAACTCATTCCAATTCCAACTATTCCTGACAGCAATATAGGTTTTAAACCAACTCTTAGCCACTCCTTCCAAATGCATTCCAGCTATAGACACCTTCTTGCTCTCAGTAATTGAAAATATTTCAAAGTACTGTTCACAGTCCTTCAACCACTCATTAACATCTCAAACTTAGGAAACTTAAGCCTCAAATGATGTAAAGGAACCTTAGGTTTTTCACTGACTTCTTCACTATCAGCAAAAGGATTCACAAACATTTCTTTCTTTTTCTTAAGAGCCTTTCTCCTTTGTAGAATCTCCATTTTACTAGCAGCTAACTCCATTAGTTTCTCTAACTCCTGAAATCTCCTTCCAGCAACCTCCTTATAACAAGCAAACTGTTGCTGAAACTCATCTACTGCCTCATTAAAAACTGTTTCCTCATTCACAACCATTGATGCTTAAAATACTTCACCAACAACACCTTTATATTTCTCACTCACACAGAGTCACAATGAATTTCTCAATTGACCGAGTCAACTCACCAATTCACTGAGTCAACTTCTCAAACAACAATTACTCTAATATTTTTGTGATTTTCTGATAGGATAAGCACAGAAACAACTAAAGCAACTCAAACGAGCTAGAAACTACTAAAACTCAACTGAAATGAACAGATCTAACCACTACAATCACAGATCTGAACAAAAATAGTAGAAAACAGAGCACCTGAGAAGATTCAGCCATAACTGGAGTTTGAAAACTGCGATTACAACACTTCCACAACCGCTCAGCTCGTTTTGAACAGCACAACACTATCGAAGCAGTGATTGATCGATTTCTTCAGCTCTGATACCAATTTGTCAGGTTTTAGTGATTCCTGGCAATGTTTTACTTCTATTTTTGGTATTTTATATGTTTATAAGAGATAGAACAGCTAGATTAAGCTGAGATAGAGATAGATTAGACATAAATAGAGATAGAATCAGAAATAAGAACACAGAAATGCAGAGTTTCTGCAGAGAAGAAGCGGATCAGAAATAGCTTGTAGAAGAAGCTAACAAATTAGAGAGAGAAACACAGACTTAGGAGAGAGAGAGAGAATTGGAATAACATTCCTTTTCATATTTCAAATTCAACATAACAGAAAATGTAACAACTTGCAGCTATTTATAGTACTTCTACTAATACAACTGGAAAGACTAAAGTACCCTTCCCTTACTATTATTATTAATACAGGCTTATCCTGACATAACACATATAAGCTTATATAAATATTATTAATTAAAAAAACAATTGCCATCCATCAAACGAGTTATACGCTTGTATAACCAATTAAAAATACACATTAATCGGCCAAAACCATTTGGTAAGATCATGTCCAATGCTAGTGCTAAATACATATAGTTAATGCCATATTATAAAATCAAAAATTGATTTTTGAAGTTGAAATAGAACTTGTAGTCTGGTGCATGGTTGGCATTACATAGATCTAAATTTAACTACATTCTAACCACCTAATCTTTAAATGCACAATTATAATCATCCCCATTGCTTTGAGTATCATGTTTTCCTCCTTGCATGCATACGTGGCAATTATACCAACATCTATACTTGATTCTATATTTAGCACCAAGCATAGCATTTTGTTATTTTGCATCGATGTTCAACATTGCATTGGAGTGGTGCATTTTATTTTTGGTGTCATAAACTCATAATAAATATATCATCACTTATAACATTGCATGGGACATGCCGTAGGTTATTAACTTTTCTCTGATAATAGACTGTAAACTAGAACTTAAATATTTCTCAATTCTCCATATTAAAATCTTTAATAAAAACAAAAAAAAATTATAATCATCTTTTGTAGAAATAAATTAAACAAAAATATAAAATCTTTTGGGAAAAAAATCATATATACTTCATTTCAAATTATTGATTTTTTTATAGTTTTTTTTTTTGCTAAATGATTTTTTTATAGTTAAACACTCACACACCCACCTTGTCTTTAACAAGGTTCGAGCCCTCCACATTCCGTAAAGGGAGCGAGGGAGATATCGCTACACCAAGAGGTGAGAGGTAAATTATTGATATTTAAAAGCAGGTTGTAAAATTTACAAATAATAGTACTTACAAAAATAAAAAAGGAATTAAAAAAAGGATAAGAAAGAGAATCTGTGGGAATCTAACTAGTGAGAGAGATACAAGCAAAACATTTCAAGAAAATGTAGGTCGTGGCAAGTTTTAAGATAGTGGTTCTTTATTCTAGCTAAATTATTGATATGCATTTATTTATACACATGAAAAGATCACATATACGCTTTAACTTTAAGTTTGTTTATAATTAAAGAAAAACAATCCAAGGGGAAGGAGAAAACCATATGCAACATATGCGACAAGCAGCATAAGTCAAAAGATGATAAGAAAACAAGAAAATAAATTAATAATAACATATATGTTAGCTTTAGTTGTCTAGTTGATCTTGAGTGGGGGTGGTGTACATAGAGTAGAAAGGGATGTATGGAATTTTATAGTTGTCATATTGATAGTGTTATATATAGTCATATATAGTATAAAGTCATATCTAGTAATACTTTGTTAAAAGACTAAGATGACACATTCCTTTTAAAATTCAACGTGAATGGCCTTACGCCTCAAGCAAAGCAAGTCAAAGCATGCAAAGCAAGTCAAAGCATGTGCGCCTCGCCATGCCTTGAACTACATTGCTCGAAAAAGATTTTAAATTTATCGCTGATACAAGAAATTCGACGATAATTACCCGTACGAGATGGAAAAAATGCTAAAAATAACGATTTTTTAATAAAAAAAAATTAACAATTCTCGGGTGAGAGGGTTAAAAATACCAATTTTAATACCCAAGATTCAAATGCGTATTTGTATCATCACAACACCCCAATCTGTAATGCGTATCACTGAATTCATACAATTATAAATTCTCATGTTACCCAAGATGTATTTGGGTATCCCATAGACAAATTGAAATCAATACCCGAATAGGACGCGTATTCAATTTTTTTTCAAAATTTCTCATGTTACCCCAGTTGTGTTTGGGTATCAATATTCATATTTTTTTTAAAAAAAGTTTCAATTTATTTGTATTCCCTTAGGGGTTCAACGATTAATCTTTGGGGTTCAACTTTTCCATTTTGGATTTTAAAAATATTCAAGAATAACGAATAAACCGTACACGAAATTAGGGTTTAGTGTTTAGGGTTGTTTACAACCCTAAACTCAAAACCCTAATTTATCCTGATTTTTAAAAAATCGGGGGCCAGCCGAACTCATTAAAATATTCAATCTTTTAATTTATCTGTATTTTATTAGGGGTTCTAAGGTTAACCTTATGGGTTCAATTTTTACATTTTGGATTTTAGAAATATTCAAGATGACATATAAATCGTATATGAACTTAGGATTTAGGGTTTAGAATTTTAAAATTGTATCATAATATGAAGGTAATTATGATTTGCTATGATACCCAAACTAAATTTGCGTATTATGTAACTGAGAATAAAATGTTTGAATGATACCCAAGTCTTAATTGCGTATCCTTTTTTTTGAAAAAAAAAATCCCACAATACCCCTTCTTGATTTGCATATTGCATGGTATTGGTTACCCTATCCCCACATGTGTATTGCACGATTACCCCAATACCAAATGCGTATTAAATCCGGTATTTTTCGTCAGCCCCTCCGCCAATGGTTATTTTCGTGGGCACAGTCAAAAAAACGGTTATTTCCTGACTTCACCCACGAGATGCTTAAATTATTTGTTGAACAACTACTTTGACTTATTATTACTCATCACTATATTAATGCCTACGCTCAACTTATGAAATATGTTTGACAAATTTTAAAAATCACATTACATATTAACAATCCAGTAACATATCAATGTCAAATTATTTGAAGTAATATTATACCTCTTTAAACGTCTAGCAACAGGAATTTGTTGAACACAAACATCTGGGTTTTTAAGCTCTTTTCCAATCTCAATTGTTTTGCATCTCATCTTGTACTTCAATATATGACATGTCAAATCCATCAGACTCTTGTTCTCAAGGTGGTGTGCTGCCTACAATCACAAAGGAGAAGAATAAGACATTCCTAGGGATCCAATCCTTTAAAAGTATGCACCAGTTGTATTACTATATGAAGCTAGCACTTCTGAATACAAAGTTACGGTCGCAACAAAAAAAGTACCTACAATACTATTATTTTCCATGTTCACTACTAATACACACTGATATCATCAATCTATCAGAGAAAATAAGAAGAAGATGCAAAAACAAATATTCAACATAAAACAATAAGCATAGTAAAGCTTGTGCATAATTTACTAATAGGGTAACTTGCATAATAGTCATATTTCAGTCTAAATTTGATATCAGAACATAAGACTAGTCCATTGACAGTAAGTGGCAACCTATAGATGCCATTTTATGTAGTATTATTCTGTCAGAAACTAAATTTGTTGACCGAGTCAATTGAATAATAGCAGAGAACATAGATTAAAAAAAAGATATATGGATAAAGTTGAGAGATAGTGCCCTAGCTTGACAATAGAATGTTGAGTAACACGAGATTGAAGAGGTTTGATTGTAGTTGTCGACGTGAGCATACCTTTAAGGTAAGTGGAATTTAGAAATAATCTCAAACTACAATAAGAACAAAACACCTGCGACCAACTACATCTATGATCTATCATCACTCGACTTGTACTAATGAGATCAAATTTAATTCAGTATTAATACCTGGGTACTACAAATATATTTCTACCCAGTTACTTTCTACAAAAGCCACATTGGGCCAACAATAATACTCCCTCTGTCCCGCCAGTTTCTTTACATGGGGGCTGGGCACGGAGATCAAGGATAATGGTTGTAATATTGTTAAAATAAATGAAGTAGTGGGTGTAATAGTGATTTTATTGTTAAAATAAGTGAAGTAGTGGGTGTAATAGTGTAAAGTGTTGAAAAAGTGGAGTGAAGTAGTGGATGTAATAATATATTTTATTGTTAAAAGTTACTATTTTTAGTAATGTAAAGAATTGGTGGGACGTCCCAAAAAGGAAATTGTAAAGAAATGGATGGGACAGAGGGAGTAACAATCTGCCCTTCGCCTCTTGACATAAGACAGACTTCAATTACCATAAAACTTGACGGAAAGAAATGCTCAGTGTATCAGGGTAAGTGAGGATATATGGATAAACTAAACAGAGAGCACCCTAGCTGGACAACAAAATTAGAATGTGGAGTGAGACACAAGAGATTGGAGAAATTTGGTGGCAGTTCTTGACGTGAGCATACCTGTAACTTAACTAGAAATTTAAAAAACAAAATAATCTCAAACTACAATAGGACTTCAGTAATAATATAGCATAGCGAAACACCTTTGATTAACTACATCTATCATCTGGCCTGTACTAATGAGCTTTAACTCTTATTCAGTAGTAATACTTGACAAATACTATTTATAAAAACTTCTATTACCATAAAACTTGAGAGAAGGAAAATGCTCAGTGTAATCTATGCTGGGTATCCATCCAATGTCATGCACAAGCAAAATCCATAAAACAAATTAAATAGCCAAACATATGAATTTTTTGCATAAACCAAACCATATTTCATAGTTCCATAGTAACCCACATTTTAACAAATATAATCATTCAGTCCAGTAAAAAATATAAGGTCAAAAGAACAATAGTTTATAAGAAACATATTATAAAAACATATGTGACTCAAAAACATGAAACAATAGATTAATCATTAATGAAATATTATCATTCTTATCAACCCAAAGGAACAGAACCAGATTTTGAAACGATAGATTTGAAAGCATAATTAATAGGAACGTAGAGAAACAAGCCTATATGAACCCAAGGCAGGTGGAAAATCAAATACCTGAATGAGATTGAACAGATTCACGAGATCAGTTTGCATGTTACATTGAGCACGAAATTTCTTGAATGTTGATAACCCAGCAAGATATGTGCAATAATCAATGACTGTGGCCAAGGTAGCAAACTTGGTACCGGAAATAGATATAGTGGGTTTCTCATCAGGGTTGTTTATGAGTTTGTTCTTAAGCATGTGCAACCTGAGAGCCACCGCCTCACCAACCATAAGTTGACCATCATCTGCACTAAGCAGCACAATCATTCTCTGCCAAGATATATATATATGTAAAGACAAGGATTAGAGATAGGAGAATAATGATTGGTCCATGCTTTAATCCAAATTTGTCCTCATGGTTCACTATGATTAAAGTGTCGTCCACTAACCTCAACCATTTCAATTGGATGTACACAATCCATAGGTTGAATATGTTGAGCATCAGCCATTGTTTAGAACCTTGGAATGAAAAAATTGAATTAAGAATATTCGATAACCTTGTAAATGACAAAACTAATTAATTTACAACACCTAAATTGAATGTATAGTTGAAAGCTTGATACTGGACTGTACTTGCACAAACAAATGTTTAGCATAATTTGGACAAAATATGTACTCGCTCCATCATTTTCATTTTTTTACACTTTCTATTTTGGGTCGTTCCTTCCATTTCTTTACATTACTAAAAATAATAATTTTTAACAATAAAATACATTATTACATCCACTACTTCATTCCACTTTTTCAACACTTCACACTATTACACCCACTACTTCACTTATTTTAACGATAAAATCACCATTACACCCACTACTTCATTTATTTTAACAATATTACATCCACTATCTTGATTTCCGTGCAAAAAACAAATGATAAGAATTCTACCGAACGGAGGGAGTACATTCTAGTGGTGGCTAAAGAAAAAAAACAACTATTGAAAAATGAAAATACATCAAATTACTAATGTAAGGGGCAGGTGTATCATACTATCATATCAGACAAGCTCTATTAAACTTTAGGAAATTAAAATGACATCTTGACTGAGTTTTATAGTACTATTAACAATTTCGCCATGTCCTCCAAACCTAAAAAAACAACAATTTTCGCTATGGTTACTATCCTAAACCCACCAAACAATAAACAATAACGACATTAAAAAAGAAAACAAATCGTTTGAATTCGTGTTTCAAATTGAAATCAAGAAAGAACACACGCTTTTGCTTCAAAAAAAAAAAGAAAGAACACACTTACCCAGAGACTACGACCCGATTGAATTGGTTGTACGCTTAGATTGAAATATAATGGGGGCACTCCAAATTATAAATGAGAAAACTGGGCCTGAGGTTGTCTTCGGGCAATCTTCCTGAGGTTAAAAGATTTTCTTCCTATAAATTAAGTGGTCCCGCAGGAGCAATTTTGTAAATATAATTTTTTTTAATAGTAATTTACATATATAACCTTAGAATCAATCAATCAATATATATATATATATATATATATATATATATATATATATAAAGGAGGGTACGCAGGAGTTTAGGTGGCGCTCTAATATCGTCTCAATCTATTTTTCTAATTTTCTAGAATTTTTGAAGTTTAAACACTAATAAATATAAAAATATTATTTAACATATTAGAAGTAGAATAGGTGTTCGAATTTATAGGGAAAAAGAGTTCGAATTTATAGAGAAGACATATGATTAGAAGTTGTATTGAAAGTAGAATAAGTATTTATAATTTTATATGGCATATGATTAAAAGATTAAAAGTTCTATTGGAAGTAGAATAGGAGTTCGAATTTATAAAGAATAAAAGTTCGAATTTATAGAAAAAACATATAAATAAAAGTTCTATTAGAAGTAGAATAGGTATTTGAATAGATAGAGCGGACATATAATTAAATATTTTATAGAAAGTACGATCTTCTTAAATTATATGATTAGAAGTTCTATTGAAAGTAGAATAAGTATTTGTAAGGCATATGATTAAAAGTTCTATTAGAAGTAGAATAGAAGTTCAATTTTATAGAAAAAACTTATAAATAAAAGTTCTATTAGAAGTAAAATAGGTGTTTGAATATATGGAGCAGACATATAATTAAATATTTTATAGAAAGTACGATCTTCTTAAATTATACTTTTTATATTAGTTAATTATGGGAAAATTTATTCATAAATCCAATACTATTGTCATAAAAAAAATTCATCATATTTAAAAAGAAAAGAATTGATGTGTTAACATAATAAAAGAACATTCTCATGCGGAGTAATCCTAAATAAATACATGAATATCTATAATATAAAAAGAAAATAGGATGAAACTCCATAAATTTTAGAAAGTCTATAGAAAATATAAATTGGAATTCACTCTATTTTTAAGTTTTGATTTTAAGGAAAAAAGTTATTGTGTAAGATAAGTATCATCAATAATATGTAATGAAGTTGGAATTTTGATCCCAAACGAGAGCGGCTCGAAACGTGTTTAACGGGATGACGGCTCACTATAAAAGATTGTATAACTATTAAATTATCATGCATATTGATGTTATGAATTTTATTTATTTTTAAGATTTTATTTTTATTGATAAATATTATCATATAAGTGATATATGTAAAGTTAGGTTTCTGGTCTTAATGAGAGAGCGAATCAAGAGTAATAACCGTGTTCAATGAGAAAGCAGTTCATTAGAGAAGACCATATAAAAGATGTTTGAATATATATATGAGGAATACATAAAATAAAATGTTTTATTGGAAGTAGAATATGAGGACGATGGAGACATTTTATACGATTTTTTTAAAAATTATATATCTTTTTTCCTAGAAATCCTTTATTTTAACTTTTTTATATTAATTATACTTGCATTAGAAAAATAAATCCATAAATTTAATATTATTCCCGTCATGAAAGTATTCGTATTTATTATATTTTTTTTTAAAATGTTAACATAACAGAAAGACATTCGCATGCGGAAGCTGTAAATAAATACATGAATATCTATAATATACTGAAAATTTAAGATGTATTTTCAATGTTCGAAACGTATTTAACGGGAAGACGGCTCACTAGAAAAGATTGTATTTACTATTAGAATTTGATACTGATGTCATATATATATATTTTTTAATTCTTACGGTTCGATTTCATGGATACAAATTATTATATAAGTCTTTATAATATATGTTAAATTTGGGATTTCGATTTTAAAGAGAGAGCGGCTCAATCAAAAGAATCGTGTTTAACAAGAAATCGATTCATTGGAGAAAATTATTTAATTATTATAATATTAATATTAATATTATAATATAACATAAATATATTGAATTTTTTTTAAAATATTGTAACGCCGCCGCGAAGCGCGGCTTTATCGACTAGTATATTGTAAATCTTTTAACCTCGGGGAAAATCCTGAGGACAACCTCAGGCACCTCAAGCCCATTATAAATTATCCTATTTTTCATTTTTATCAAAATCTAAAAATTAGGAGTACTTTTTTTTACAAAAACTTAGGTGTATTTTTTATTTTAATAATTAAATTTATATGCTTTCCAAAAAAAATGTTATAGAAATGTTTTGGGTGACGAATAGTTATCTCAACACGTTCATCTATAAATTTATATATTTTATTTACCAATTTTAACTATATAAAAAATTATCTTAACCATAAAAAATCAAACAAATATAATTTAAAGTTATTGAAACACTAAACTGTCCAGGATATACTCTTGTTCAATTATTTTTAACAAATTTTTTATAAATTAATAATATTCAACTTTTTTTATCCTATTAAATTTTTATGGTAAAATTTTACAATAATGCACATTGACAATCAATGGAAAGTCTTAAAATGGATGTCAATAAAGTCATAGTTGATTAGTTTAATAGCACAAATTTCAATGCGAACAAAATTAAATGAGACTTATACATTAACATGTATACTTATATTTTCCAAAAAATAATTTATAATAGAAGATTTATAATTATATCCTATCTATAATGGGTGAAAAACCAAAATACCCACATTTTAATTCCACCCGTCAAAAATATCCACGCGCGGGAACCTCCACCCTTTTCACCCACCGACCACGTATTCTTCACATGCGTACACAGCACACGCATGTGAGAAATGCGTGGTCTTCACAAATCTGTAGCTGGGGTCACATGCGTATTCAAGATACGCATCTTGGTAATGCGTAACAGCTAATACGCATCTTCGGAATGCGCAACGCGTTCACTGTTCATCGTCTCCACAGACGAGAGAGAGACGAAAATCGGAGCGACTTTTTGCGTTTTCCGGCCAGCCTTCGTTCAGTCCATTCCAGCAATCGAGCAAACACGTATTGTACACCAAAATGTTCGTTTTCTTCCCCTCTACAAGGCTGTCCCATTCAATTTTAGTTTGTTTCTCCAGAGTCCAGATTGGAAATACCCAAACCAAGCTCGTTTTTCCGATCCCATTTTCCGATTGGTTCGTATGTGCCCCTACGGGACCAGAAATCACAAAATCAAGATGGCAAGATGGAGAGTGAGGTCTGGGCTTCCTTTTGATATGCTCAGTAGTTGTGGAGGATGCCGGAATATGCTTGACGAAGAAGACGAAACGGAAAAGCGATTGGAGCTCGCTGGAGACGCTTGAGAAGAAATGTAAAAAATGACGTCAGCTGACGTCATTCGCATCTGGGCGATGAGTTACCCCAGATGCGCATTTTCAGAATGCGTATCATAGGTTGCGCCAGCTGAAGATGCGTACTCCGTGGACAATTTGGGCGGACGCTCCCGCCTACGGGTATTTTGGGCAGGGAGACTACAAAAATGGTGTATTTTGGTCATTTTCTCATCTACAATTGGTCTAAATCAATTTATATGGTTTTTTCATTAGGACCAAATCTATCATTTCATAGTATTATTAATGGCTATATTTATTAAATAATATTAAATAAAAAATTACAATTAAAATTATACACATTATTCCAAAAATTATGAATGCATTTAAACATATTATTTTACAATTTTTTTGAAAAAGAATCAAAATTTATATCTTATAATAAAATTTCTAAATGAATAAGTAAAGTAAAATTTAAATAATTATAATTAGATAAACATGAATTCATGCAAAAAAAATACAATAATAACTATAATAATAAATAATAATATAATAAATAAATATCATCAATTTACGAGATATGCACATATTATCTCATAATTTTTGCATAAATAAATTAAAAAATAATTTATTATACAAAAAATCATAAACAATCTACACTTCTTGTAATTAAATGGTAATATATAATAATAAAATAGAAATTCTAAAATGAAAAATTTATTATTATATATATTACCATTTCTATTTTTCAATAATAAAATATTTATTTATTATTATATATTACCATTTCTATGTTACCAATTCTGTTACCATTTCTGTAAATTGATGATATTTATTTAAAATTATTATATATTACCATTTTTATGTTACCATTTCTGTTTTTAAAAATGAAAAATTTATATAGAAATGGTAATATATAATAATTTATTATTTTTCATTTTTATCTAACTATAATTTAAATAGTTTATTATTGAAAAATAGAAATGGTAATATATAATAATAAATGGTAATAATTTATAATTAGATAAACCTGAGAAAGGATAGTTGAGAAATATATAATATTTATTTAATAAATTTTTAACTATGTTTTGTTAGGAATAATTCATGAGTTGTGATGTTAAGAATAGAATTTCACTTATACTTCTTGTATATCCTGATTTATAAAGGATTTAGCACTTTGTATAGGATATATGTATTAGACAGTGATCTGTAGAATTTAAATCAGGAACAGTGCATCGAGGACTACATGTCAGGAGCTGAGATCGAATCCTGATAGAACAAGTCAAGTACTGATGGGATGGTCAGATACTGATGTAGTGTGCAATCCTGATATTAGTTGTGTTACTGATGATGTCATTAAGGATGCTACAGAAACTGGCAAGTGCTATAAAACAGGATCTTTGTTTGAAGAACAAGCAAGAAGATAACATGAAGGAAAGAATTTTCTATTGATGGAAACTATCAACTGGACGGCAGAACATTGTCATGTATAGATTATCTTTCTGTTATTAGTTGATAGGAAGCATTATAAATACTCTCTCTATATCATTATAAAAAGTGTGGTCGTGCGAAGCAATTGTGAGTTTAGCAATTGAGTTTGTGTGCGTAGCTCTGTATAAGGTTTGTATTCGAAAGTTCGAAATAAACAGAAAGAGTGATTTATTTTGTCAGCAGCTGCTAAAGGTATTTGTACACCTTTGGTAGAGTTTGTATTTGATTTATTTAATACAAACGAAGTTTGATTTATTCGTTTGTTCTTGTTTATATAATCAAGCAAAAATCAGACACGATTATATAACTTGTATTCAACCCCCCCCCCCTCTACAAGTTATTCGAGTTAACAATTGGTATCAGAGCAGGTTGATTTCGAATAATCATAAAGATCTGCAATCATGTCTGGCTAGAAGGATGGGAATACTAAGATTCCTATGCTCAAGAGAAACGAATATACTCTATGGGAAGTAAAGATGTTGCATCATCTGGAAGCAACAGATCCTGATTATCTTGACAGAATCAGAGATGGACCTTTTATCCCAACGAAGGTTGTTGGACAAGCAACTGTTGATAGTGAGATTGTTCCAGAACATACAGCAGAGAAGCCTAAATCTGAATGGTCAGATAAGGACAAGGAGAATGTTCTTAAAGATGCTAAAGTGAGAAACATATTATTCAACAGTCTTGATTCTGTTCTCACTAACTATGTTCTCTCTTGTAAGACTGCTAAGGATATATGGGAAAATCTTAAGGTTCACTGTGAAGGAACTAAGCCTGTCAGGAAGAACATGAGGACACTACTTATAGAACAGTATGAGTACTTTGAATCCAAGTCTGGTCAGTCACTTACTGACACCTTTGATAGGTTTACAAAACTCATCAATGAGATGGCCATGCATGGTAAATATTATGACTTGGAGGATATGAATACTAAATTCATGAAAGCCTTGCCTGATTTCTACAATGAGAAGATATCTGCAATTGAGGAAGCTAATGATCTTGATGAGATATCATTAGAGGAAGTGTATGGAAAACTGAGGGCTTATGAACTTGACAAGCAGCAGAAGAAGAGCAGGGGTGAAGGAAAGATGAAGACCGTTGCACTTACTGCTCAATCTGAATCAAAGAAGCTTCCAGAGGAACAACATGATGAGCCTGCTGTAAAGAACTCAAGGAAGAAGAAAAGCAAAGAAAGTTCTGAGTCAGAGACTACTGATATATATAGACTCTGACAACAGTGATTCTGAATCAAAGATGCAGGAACTCTTTGCTATGTTTGCTAAAGCTTTCAAGAAAGGAAGATTCAACAGGAGAAGATTTAGCAAAGGACCTTTTCAAAAGGAGGAGAAGAAGAGTGACAAAGGCAAAAGTACAATTGTCAAGCTTGATAAGGCCAAGATCAAGTGCTTTAACTGCAACGAGCTTGGACACTTTGCAAGTGAGTGTAAGAAGCCTAGGAATTCAGGAAAGGGTAATGCATTTATGGTCACACAGAAGGATTGGGCTGATTCCAGTGATTCTGAAGATGAATTGGATTATGACAACATTGCATTGATGGCAAATGTTTCAGAAAAAACTGGATCTCCAAAGAAAACTTCTCCATCTTCTGTTAAGGTATCACTTCACTCTCTTGATTCATTTGATAGCTTAAATTCTGATGAAATTAGATCTGTCCATGCTGAGTTTAAGAATCTTATGACTAATTTAAGAATTCTTACTAGTGAAAGAGATGAACTTAAGGTTAAGAATGATAAGTTAGTTGATAGAAATAATTTTCTTGAATCTGAGCTAGTTCAAATGGAAGAATACAAGTTAAGTTCTGATAAAGCTAAGCATGATTATAGTGTTATTCTTGAGGCTTATGACTATGTCAGAAAAGAACTAGAGGAAGAGAGAGATGTGATTAAGACCATTAACAATTCTGGTAAAAAGACTCTAGAAATATTTGAAAGTGGAATTCGTGGTGAAGTTAATGGTTTAGGTTTTGATAAGGCTAGACAAGAAGAAAAAGTAGCTATTTTCAATGATGATAGTAAAGTAGAAGCTAGCACATCTAAATCTGAAGGTAAGAAAATTGTTTCTGAACCTAAACATGTTAAATTTGTTGATTCAAAAGGTACTCCTGTTGTACACAAAAGAATTAACAATAGTAATTCAGATGAGAAAGTGTTAGAGAAACCTAAGAATGTAAACATAGGGTTTCTGTCTAAGTCTCAGTTGAAACAGAGACTAGATGGTCTTTCAGAGTCTAGCAAGATCAAAAGAAATAGGAATGGAAAAGAAGGTATTAACAAAGAGAATAATTACAAGAATGTACCTGATGCACCTAGGAAAAAATGCTATAAGTGTGGAAATCATAATCATTTGGCCCTAGACTGCAATCAAAAACCTTCTTGGAAAACTGAGTCCAGATTCCCAAAGACTCAGAAAATTCAATACCAACAACAAAAAGCTTGTTATCATTGTGGTAGTTTACTTCTTTCCATTTACATGTGTAGAGAATATCATGAATTGTATTATGACTATTATTCTCTGAAATCTGAAACTCCTAGTCACAAACAGTTTGTGAAATCAGAGTCTAAGGTTGACTCTGCAACAGGTAAAGTAAAAGCAAAATCTTCAAAGCCTGTTGTTTTTAAATCTAGTAAGAAAGGATCCAATCAAAGTTGGGTCCTAAAAAATTCTAACTAGTTACTTTGTGTTTGCAGGGCACAGGAAAGAAGCATTCAATTATCTTGGACAGTGGATGCTCTGGACATATGACTGGAAAGAAGTCCCTGCTTACAAAGTTTGAGAGGAAAGCTGGCCTAGTAATATCTTTTGGAGATGGCAACAAAGGAGAAACTCTGGGATATGGCTCAATTGTTTTGGGGAATGTCATCATAGAAAATGTAGCACTGGTTGAAGGCTTGAAACATACTCTTTTAAGCATAAGTCAACTTGTAATAACCCTAACTTTAGCAATGCTACAGTGATCCCATGAATAGTAAATTTTAGGGATTTAGAGAAATGGTGTGTAGGTACTCTATAATGGAAACAGAAACTATATTAGTATTGTACACTGAAATTAAGTGACTCGAAATGACGATAGATTTCAGAAATTCCTGAATATGGATTTTGAGGATTTTGATTTCGAATAAGCTTCTATTGGATATTAAGGAGCATGGAAATATTAAAGGAATTATATATTGAGGAATTAGAAGATTTAGGTTAAACCAAGGGATTATTAAGTTAAGGAAATACCAAAGGAATTTGGATTTTTAAATGATTTAGAACCACTGAGGTAATGAGGTATAATCGAAACGAATCACAATTAGACGAGTATGGAAACCAAACAACCAAGATTGGTAATATAACAAGGATACATACCACATTATTAATTACCAAAAGTATTAGCATAATACTTAGAAAAGCAAGGAAAAAGGATTATGAGATCACTATGCATGACATCACTTTCCACAAACATGTTTTAAAGGTAAATTAGTACTTTTGCTAGGCTTAAACCACAAAAATATCTACAAAGCTTCCATAACACTCTAGATTAGTAAGTAACTAGCAAGATAAGATCAAACCAAGAGCAAGAATTCTCTCCCCCACCCCATTTCACTCCATTCGGCCAAGCTAGAAAAAAAGAGAAAAAAAGAAAATAAAAACCCTAGCTAACATCAAGATAAAATCAAGAGGAAATTCATGGAGCTTCTTGGAGGTTAGATAAGATTATCCACCAAGTTTCATAGCCATCAAGCATCATTTGATAAGGTAATAAAATCATGGAAGTTGATGGATGAATAGTGATGAATAGTAATTTCAAGAAACTAACTTTGTTTTTATGATTTCTTTAGTTGATTCAAGCTATTATAAGGTTGTTTAAGGATATCCCAAGGATTTTTAAGTGTTGTCAAGGCTTCAAGAAGGTATAAATATGCTTGCCCTGTTATATTTATGATGGATATTGTTTGGTTTAGTGATTAAGTGGTGTAAATGTTAAGATTATGATGTTATATGTGTTTGTAAGTGATTAAAGTTGAATATGGAAGGAGTATGTGCTTGTAACCATTGTTGGTAGGATGACCACATGGTGTAGGTGATGGTGTATAAGGTGGATGATTGATTTGGAGGAGTTTGATTTTGGAAAGTATGAAAGTACAGCAGTTATAATGTCCGATTTCCGTTAGAATCAGAAACTGCCCTGTTTTTGGACCCTATACCCGTACGGTACCTTACTGTCCAGACCCCCAAGTGACCATGATGAGATAGAGCATAGTTCATAGATCGTTTTGATATAAAGTGCGTTAAAATCTGATGAACGGTTTAGGAGAAAAGTCAGTTTTAGTGAAAGACGTTCGAAAACCGAGAAACCGTAATTGTGTTAACTTTGACGCTATAACTACCATACTTAGACATTTTTAAAAATTATAAAATTTTGGGATATGGTAGTAAGGTAGTTAAAGAGGCATTACCAGTTGGCCTTGTGGTAAAATTCGAAATCCATATTTTCTGAGAATTTTTACAGTTAAGTGTGGTCGTTAGGGGAAATGGTGAAAACCCCTGAAACTTCGATTGAGTTTATAAATGGTTAAGTTCTTGAACCTTTGGGGTAATAGTGATACGTTAAACATATATTAAAGTGTCAAGGGTAATGTTATACAAGAGTGTAGTGAGTAAGAGATGTGGTATTCTAACGACGGTCCTTTTGTGTTTATAGAAACTCTGGAAGAGCCACGAGCCATACCGTCGGGATACCGAAACCGAGGCAAGATCTTTTCTATCCTTACTTGGAAATTATTTATCTTCAAAGAAACTTGATTTCATGGAATATATATATGTGATTCTATTGTTACTATATTGTTAAGAATTTGTTTTCCTTGATTATTGATATTAAAAGGAGAGGTATATGAAGATGTATATGAATATGGATATGGATATGAGTATGAGATGGATATGGATATGGATATGAGTATGAGATGGATATGGATATGGATATGAGTATGAGATGGATATGGATATGGATATGGATATACATAGAGATGATTATGCATAAAGTGAACATGCCTTATGGTTAAGAGTTATATTCAAGAATGGTATCAGTTGTTATCTAGAGTTATATAAAGGAATGGTATCAGTTATTATCTAGGGTTATATGATTTATAATATTATTTTAAAAATATTCTTTCTAAATGTTGTGATAGATATTATTGAGTATTATTTAATACTTCTAAAATAAATGGAATACTTTATGTATATAAGAGCATATTTGATTTCATTGAATACAGAAAAGAGGTCTGAGTCATAATCAAAGTATTATGATATATATATATATATTCTTAAAGGTGAAGATAAAGGGTAATGGAAATGATAAATGTGAATGGAAATGTGAATGATAAATGCGAATGGAATATTGATTGACAAAAAGGGGGATTGCAACAAAAAGCGTAAGAGGCTGTGTGCGGCACAGTCCAGCATTCAATATTTTATTTCGGCACGAAGATGCCAAGGGAGGATGTAGCATGTAGCCTTCCTCCAGGGTTGATAACCAGGTAGGGTCATCCCTTCTACTAGTAGTAAACAGAGAGCGGATACGGTCAGACGACTGATCATCGTCCTACGTATCTGGCGCCAGCAGATATCCCCAAAACTTAAAAAGAAAGATTTGGAAAATGGTTTTCAGATTTTTATACTGAAAACAGAAAAATGATATGAAAAGATGGAATTACTGTTACAGATGAAGAGAAACTGATTTTATATTAATTTATATAATTGTTGCATAAGATGGAAATGAGAAGATGATAGTGAAAGATTTGTTCAGGTTTCATATTATCTTGGAAGAGTACACTGAGATGGTATTTTGATTGTTATAGAAATTAAGAAGAGGAACTGATATTATATGATATTAGAAGAGAGACTGCGATTATAATATTATATATTTCTTTTCGTACAAAGATAATTGAAAAGTATATGTCTTGAACGAAAATAAAGTTTCCTTCCATAATAACTGAAAATTTTTGTTAATATATATATATATATGATGATTTATTTTCCTTTGATGCTAGCAGATAGAAATTATCTTGCTGAGCTATTTTAGCTCATTCTTGCTACTTATGTATATACAGCTAGGTATGCCGATACTACGCAAAACGCCCCGCAAGAGGGTAGGGGGAAGGCGACCTTATGAGAATGCGCTGGCATCGATTCCTGAGGTAGCGTAGAGGCAAACGGGTCCTGGTAACTTTATGTATAATTAAATGTGTAAGCATGTAAGAAACTTTTGATTGTTGAAATGCTTCATGTCGAAGTATTATTCAACAACGTATTTAAGGATGATTCTGGGTTTGTAATAACTATTTAACTCTAAACTTTTATTATGGTGAATGTTGTTCTCTGAGCATATGACTGGTGTGTGTGTTAATATTTAAGTGTGGGGTCTATTGTGAGTTTTATTATGCATTCATACTCCAGCTGCCAAGAGAAGAATAGTAATAAATGGAAATTGGTCCGTGACGGCCTGGATTCATGACCCCGGATTTGGGGCTGTCACAGTTTGGTATCAGAGCTTAGAGTCATATTGCTCAGGAACAAGAGTGATAGTAATATACACATATAAATATATAGATAATGATATAAAATATGAACTCACATCGAGTTAAGGGGGGGTTTATCGAACGAAGCGCACTCCAAGATATTATGTGGCTAAAGATCCATCTAAATGGACAGAGACAGAAAAGGAGATGGTTGCTCTTGATAGTCATCTAATGCTGCTGATCATAGATTCTATGGAGATGTCAATGTTCGCTAACATTGCCTCCTGCAAAACAGCAAAGGAGATGTGGGATCACATTGAGGTGCTATGTGAAGGAACATAGGAAGTTAGAGAAAACAAGAAACAGATACTGATCACACAGTATGAAGCTTTCATGGCTCAAACCAAGGAAAGTATTACTGACATGTTTGAAAGGTTTCACAAGCTAGTGACTGAGTTGCAGATGAATGGCAAGGTTTACAGCACCAAGGAGTTGAATATGAAGTTTCTATTATCTTCTCCAAATCACCTAGAGCAGAGGGTCATTTCTCTAAGGGAAAGAGATTTGAACAAAATCACATATGATGTGCTCTATGGGGTTTTAAAAACTCATGAGCTTGAGTTGCTTCAGAAAAGGGCTATCCAAGCCAACCAAGGCAGAATGATAAATACATCATGTGCCTTGATTATCAACAAATCTATTCAAGACCTAGAAGCATCTATAAGTCAGCTAAGGATAGAAGAGATAGTAGATGATGAAGAAACTGAAGCTGAGGTGAGTGAACCTGTTGGGGAAAAGGAGGAAGAGGAGTTCTACACTCTTGAAGAACTAGATGGAATAGAAAACACTTCATATGCTTTCATGGCCAGAAAATTTCCAAACATCAGATTCAAGAGGAACCAACCCTTCAAACCTAAAACCCAAAACCATTCATTCAACAAGAGCAAGGCACCTGTGAAAGCAAACAAGAATATATTTAAAACCAGCCATGTGGATAGGTCATCTATAAGGTGTTATAGATGCAATGACCTAGGGAATTTTGCCAGTGAATGCAAGAAGCCTAAAAAGAAGGATAAAGAGTTTCTAGAACTTGAGGCTAAGTATGAGGCCCTTCTGAAAAAGCAGACAAAAGGTAAGGCTTACATAGCTGAAGGGAAGTGTTGGGATGATTCTGATAATGATGGAGAAGAGCAAGAATTTTGTAACTATGCCTTGATGGTTAATTCCAAGGATGACACATCTTCATCAGACTCTCAGGTACCATCTCTCACTACCATAGATATGTCTGTTTCTGAGTACAAATGCATGATTGAACAACTATTTGTTGAAATGTTTAATATTCATACTAGCATGACTGCTGCTAATGAGGAAATTGTTAAACTGTCTGCTAGAAATGAATTGTTAATCAAAAAGAATGAGGAACTTGAGCTAACTGCTATGCAAATAGATAACCTTAAGAAAGAAGTTGAATATTTACAGAATAAGGTTCTATGTGCTAGTCAGGTTGAAAAGGCTCTTAGGGATGAACTAGATGAAAATGAATTCAAACTGAAAACCTTTAAGAACTCATCTGGTCTACTGCAATCCTATCATTAGAAAATTCAAGCTAAACCCAAGGCTGCAATTGGACTTGACTATGGCACTCTTAAATAGAGGAAAGGCTATGCTGTCATTGAAGATGACATAGTTGTTCAGGAGGAAGTGACTCACATTTTGAAAAAGGCTGAGACTCCAATTTTTAAAGAATCAACATTTGAAATTGATGAGGATGCCTTACTCATCAAGCAAATGTTGAATGATGAGGATGAGGCACAATCCAGTAAAAAACAAGCATCCTCTAAGAGTGAGGGTGTCAAGTCAAAAGCCAAGGAGCCAGTAGGTGATAGGTCTAGACCTAAGAAGTTTGTTAAGTTTGTATCAGCTGGGAAGAATGAATCTGAGAAGAAAGTGGCTAAGAAGAAACAGAACAGAAATGGCAAGCTAGGGATTAACAAAGATAACAACTATGCTTATATGCCAAATGCCCCTAGGAAAGTTTGTAAAATTATTTCAGCACTAATCACTTAACACGTGCATGCAATAAACCAACTGGTAGTGTAGCTAAACCCTTCTATGATTGCTCTGTGCCTTTAAGACATAGAGATGATCCATTTTGTGATAAATTTGACTGTATGACATGCAACATGAATATTATGACTAGTTGTTTCAATTTGAGAATGCAATTCATTGATGGTTGTATCAGTCACAATTCTCACACACACTACACAAGGGCAAAGTCTTCAAGTCCTCCTAGAGCTAGGAAGGTACCTCTGTCACCTAAGTCTGAAACCTCAGGTACTAAGACTTCTAACAGTGACAAGAAGACTAACACCAAGAAAATTGATAAGCATGCTGTTTATGATAAAACTATTTCTAAGCCAAATGGACCCAAACTTGTTGGGGTACCAAAGAAGAAGTAATTCCTTTGTGTTTGCAGGGCAAAGGAACAAGAAAAGAAAGTCATGTGGATTGTGGACAGTGGATGTTCAAATCATATGACTGGTGATATGGTCCTGGTATCACAATATGAGGAGAAGGCTGGCCCAATGGTTGCCTTTGGAGATGACAGCATGGGTAACACATTGGGATATGGCAAGTTGAAAGTTGGAAATGTCATCATTGAAGATGTAGCACTAGTCAAGGGTCTCAAGCATAATCTGCTAAGTGTTGGTCAGTTTAATTATAGAGGATTCAAGGTAAATTTTGACAAGGATGAATGTTTGATCACCCATAAGAAGACTGGTGACTTTGCTCTATCTAGAGTAAGGAAAGGAAGCCTGTTTGTAGCTAATATGGACTCTGCAAACAAGGACAAAGTTTGTTGTTTCTACTCAAAAGCATCAAATGAAGATTGTTGGCTGTGGCATAAGAAGTTATCACACTTGAACTTCAAAGCCATTAATTCTCTAGTCAAAAGAGAGTTAGTGAGAGGCATGCCCACACTTGAATTTTGTCAAGAAGGAGTGTGTGAGGCTTGTCAAAGAGGAAAGATGAAAAGATCAAGCCACAAGTCAAAGACAGTGACATCAATAACAAAGCCCCTGCAACTCATCCATATGGATTTGTTTGGGCCTATCAATATTATGTCACTAGGAAGAAAGAAGTATGCCTTGGTGATGGTTGATGACTTTACAAGGTATACATGGGTGGAATTTCTGGCATCAAAAGATGAGGCTCCACAAGTAATCATTGAGCACATTAAGAAAGTTGATAAGGAAGCAAAGGCCATCAATGCAAGTGTGATTGAATTAAGAAGTGATAATGGAACAGAGTTCAGAAATGCCATACTCGAAGTATTCTGCAAAGAGAATGGAATTTCTCAGCAATTCTCAGCTCCCAGGACTCCACAACAAAATGGAGTTGTTGAGAGAAAGAATAGAACTCTAATTGAGGCTGCTAGAACAATGTTGCTTGATACAAAGATGCGTACATGTTTTTGGGCTGAGGCTGTGAGCACTGCATGCTATATCCAGAACAGAACACTCATCAACAAAAACACTGGAAAGACACCTTACAATTTGATGACTGGAAAGAAGCCTACTCTAAAGTATGTTCATACTTTTGGAAGCAAGTGCTTTGTACTGAAGGATAATTCAGAATATGTTGGAAAATTTGATGCAAAGGCATTTGAAGGAAATTTTCTTGGCTACTCTATGGAAAGAACACATACAAAGTTTATGTCATCAATCAAAAGAAAATTATGGAAAGCACAGATGTGACATTTGATGACAGCAAACTACCTGGATTAGAAGAAGCCAATGATGAAGATAAAGATCCATTAAAGTTTGATAATCTAGATGATTCTGATGAAGAGATTGAAACTGGAGTTGAAACTCAAGTTCAACAAACTCAAGTGAATGATGATACAAGAGAAGAATTAGTGCCAATCAACAATGAAGAGACTAGCATCCAAGACACACCTGTGAATAGTGGCAACTTCACAAGGGGAGGAAATAAAAATGATCATGACTTGGATGATGAAGCAACATCAAGGTTAAGAAATCAAACTGAGCACTCAAGGAAATGGGATAGATCACACACTGTAGATCAAATCATTGGAAATCCAACTGCATGAGTGAGAACTAGGAGAGCAACTCAAAATGAGTGTCTCTATGGTTGTTTTCTATCTCAGATTGAGCCTAAGAAACTTGATGATGCATTGTTGGATCCAGACTGGATTATTGCTATGCAAGAGGAGCTGAATCAATTTGAAAGAAACAAAGTATGGGAACTTGTGCCTGCACCAAAGAACAGAACCATTGTTGGAACAAAATGGGTTCTGAAGAATAAGATGGATGAAGATCCATTCAAAAAAAAAAAAAAAAAAAAAAAGATGGATGAAGATGGTGTAGTAGTAAGAAACAAAGCAAGGTTGGTTGCAAAAGGATACTCTCAACAGGAAGGCATTGATTATGATGAGACATTTGCTCCTGTTGCTAGATTGGAAGCCATCAGAATTTTCTTGGCATTTGCTGCTCATTCAAACTTTAAAGTTTATCAAATGGATGTCAAGAGTGCATTTCTGAATAGAGAATTGGAAGAAGAAGTTTATGTGCAACAACCACTGGCTTTGAAGACCCACATTTCCCAGAATTTGTCTACAGATTGCTTAAGTCATTGTATGGACTTAAGCAGGCTCCTAGGGCATGGTATGACACATTGTCCTAATTTCTTCTTGAAAATCAATTCACTAGAGGCACATTGGACAAGACACTATTTTACAAGAAGCATGGTGATGATATTATCCTAGTTCAGATCTATGTGGATGATATCATATTTAGCTCTACAAATGAGAAGTTGTGTGAGAAATTCTCTAAGCTCATGCAGAGCAGATATGAGATGAGTATGATGGAAGAGTTGACATTCTTTCTTGGTCTGCAAGTTAGTCAAAGGAAGGATGGTATCTTTATCAGTCAAACCAAGTACATCAAGGATTTATTGAAGAAGTTTGATTTGGAAGACTGCTTACCTGCAAAGACACCCATGGCCACTGCCACCAAATTAGATGAAGATACAAAGGGCAAGAAAGTAGACATCTCAGTCTACAGAGGCATGGTTGGATCTCTACTCTATCTCACTGCAAGTAGGCCAGACATCATGTTTGCTACATGCTTGTGTGCAAGGTTTCAATCAAATCCAAAGGAGTCACACTTGATTGCTATAAAAAGGATCTTTAAGTATCTGAAGGGCACTCCAAACTTGGGATTATGGTATCCTAAGGACACAGGGTTCGATCTGGTTGGCTATTCTGATGCTGATTATGCTGGATGCAGAGTGGATAGGAAAAGCACCTCAGGTAGCTGCCAGTTTCTTGGACAAAGGTTAGTCTCTTGGTACAGCAAGAAACAACAATCTGTGTCAACTTCCACCGCTGAGGCTGAATACATAGCTGCTGGAAGTTGTTGTGCTCAAGTGCTTTGGATTAGAAATCAACTTAGAGACTATGGACTTGTGTTGGAAAGAATTCCAATCATGTGTGACAACACAAGTGCAATCTCTATAGTTGCCAATCCTGTCAATCATTCTAGGACAAAGCACATTGACATCAGATATCATTTCATAAGGGAACAAGCAACTAATGGAACTATTGAGTTACATTATTTTCCCACAGAAAAACAACTAGCTGATATATTCACTAAGCCATTAGATGAAGCCACCTTCACAAGGTTGGTTAGTGAAATTGGAATGCTGAATTCTTCAGAATCTGGCTAAGTGAAAATATCAACTAGATTGTTGCAGCAGTAAACACTTACTTTATCTAAATGCTCAATATTTTTGAAGTAAGTGTTGGCTGGAATATGATTTATAAATATTTCAGAATTGCTACACATGCTAAAAATCATATTCTGTCAACCTGAAATTTCTATGAAATTTTAAGGAAAATCACTATTGAATTTGTTAGAATATTCTTCATTGAATATGTCTGATGAATTTTAAAAAAGATAGTGGATATTGAATTTTATGAGTGATAAGTACAGTTCGATAAATCAGACTTCTCGAATTACTCATTTTCTTTCCCTGCTCGACTTCTCGAATAAGCCTTTTCGGAACCACTCAGAGTTCTCGAATAGAGTCTTTTGGAGAAATCGAACAAAGACCTGCTCGACTTATCGAATAGAGTATTTGAATTCTCGAATGACAGAGTTCTCGAATAAAATGTTTGAGTTCTCGAATCATTTGAAAAGGCTGATTTCTCGCTGAACCTTAACTGCTTTTGGATTTTTATTCAAAATTCTAAATCACTCATAAGAACATATTTTACCTAATTTAGAATTTATTCTAAGTTAGTTAACTTCCAGCTGTGAGTTTACAACCTGCTTGAGTTATCGAATAAGCCTATCTTGACTTATCGAATAGTTGTTTTCTACTTCTCGAATACCTGACCTGTCGATACAAAACATATACCTAATCGACAATTCAATTACTTCATACATATACAATTACACATCTATTCAATTCATTCTACTCGATTTCTCAAGCATCCAAATCTCCAAAACCTCTGAAAAACTCAAAAGCCAAATTTCTTCTTCAACCTTCGTTCTCTTGTCGCTCTTCTCTGTATCAATGGCAACTATAAAGTTCAACACCAACTTCATCGCTCTTTCAAGTGATGTTGAAGCCCCAAATGCCAACTACAAGTGCTTTGTGAAATGGATGTCTGAATCATATATCAAGGGAGCACTTACGGCCAACCCAACTCTGTATCTAGACATCCTAGAATAGTTTTTGGAGAACTGCTACTGTGGAAGTTGTAGCCCTACAAAACGCGATAACATCTTACATAGTCTACTGCAAGGTTCAGGACAAGGAAATTACTATCACCACTGAAGACATGAATCAAGCACTGGACTTACAACAAGAGGTGTATGACGACCTAGCCACAAATGGTGAATTAGAGGACTTCTTTGATTTTATCAACTACTCGGATAGAATTAATCTTGGACACTTGAATAGGAAGTTCTTGAGGAAGGAATGGAGTTATGTCTTTGCCACCATTCTTCACGTCTTCACAGCAAGGAAATCTAGTTTTGATCAAATCAGTGCACCTGCACAATAGATAGGTCATGCCTTAGCCTATGGGAAAAAGATCAATATTGGTCAACTGATTATGCAAGAGCTGTATGAGAGACTTGGTAAGAACTCAACCAAGAGAGGTACTGACATCTTCTTCCCTCGCTTTATTCAATCTGTACTTAATTCTAAAGTTGATAAATTGAATAATTTGCCTGGGATAGATAAAAGTAGAATAGGCTACCCTAGGTGTTTGCACTAAATCACGCAAGCATACGTGGTCACAAGTAATATAGATATAAGTCGAGTTCGTTCCCACAGAGATCTGGTTATGGTTTTAATTCAGTAGATGTACCTATGCAACAATGTATGATTATTATTCACTGCTAAGACAATTAACAAATTTGGGTTTAATAAACTAAATTAACTAAGAAGTAAAATTAACAAACTAAGAATTAACTAACTAACAAGAATTGGAATCGAATTACTTCTGCAAGAGAAAACATGGAATCCTAACTTCATTAAATACTCTGCTTAGATCTGACGCCTTTAATCACTATATGCAATGGTTATGATATCTGATCGGATAACACGAAACAAGTACACGCTACCTGTCAGCATACGTATACCAAACTAAACATACATCCACAAAAGAGATAGAATATGAATAGACACCAATTATGCTTAGACCCTATATGTCTATAGAATTTGAAAACATAACGGTTGAAGAGCAAGTTATCCATTAAGATCACACAGGGTAGTATAAGTATTTTCATCTCACACCACAAATCATATTGATAAACAATTATGAACCTATGCTAGCATGACAAGTTCTAAATCTCAAGATCCACTTTCACTTCACAAGAGATTAACAAATTAGATGTTCATGACGCATCTATCAATTAAGCATAACCATACGAGGATATCAAATATACATCACACACAGATCTCTAAAGCATCAAGATACTAATGCTCCATAAATAAATCCATTAGAATCCCATGACAACGATTAGTTCATAATCGAACCGCTCGTCATCATGGGATCTGATGAAACCATGATAAAAACAAAGTATGAAAATATACAAATAAACCTAAGTAATTGATATGTAATGGTTCACTCTATCATAATGGTAGGATGTGTTTATATAGGCTCTAGAAGTCTTGCCCAGCAAGAAAATACCCAGAATAGAGTTAAAATAGAATTTCGGCAAAATACGTTTCCTAAACTGATTCTGTTTTTAAGGAAAATTCGTAGTTGACTTTTCTTCAATATTTCTGGGCCGTTCCAGTTGTATTTGGACCTCTGAACCACTTTAGAATGATAGAGAATCTTGTTAGCTTCGCGTGGACAGTAAGATCGCCCAAAACGGAGTTGTAGGACTCAAGATATGGCCAAAACAAAAATCCAAAAATTTGGCTGATTCGTACGCGCGCTGGCTGCGCTCTCTTGGCTGCCGGGAGCTGATTTTGGCTGATTTTCTTCGTTTTAACTCCTTTTTCCTTTGTTTCTTTTGCAAATTGTCATTTTACACTTCTAGAACTCAATTCCACCATAAAATATGCAATTTAAATCATCCAACCTCAAGATAATAACCCTGCACAAACTCACTAAAACGCATAAAAAACACAACATACTTGAGACCAAGACATCAATTTAAGCCGAAATGGAACGCTCCAAGTGGATATAAAATCCACTTATCACACCCCCAAATTTAAACCGATGCTTGTCCTCAAGCATAAACAATTAAAAAATATCTAACTAGTACCGTAGGTGATCACGGTTGCATTTGGCATATGCAACAAGCCCTTTAAACCCCTAGGCAGCCCTAGTGGACGAGTAAGGTCTCGTGAGGGCCTATAGCGAATGTACCCACAAAATCCATGTAACTAATATGAAAATTCAAATAATCTAGTACTAATATCCTACCATACCTTCAAATCCTCTCATGCCATATCAACTTAAGAATCAAAGTAAATACGCAATGTCTTGGTGTCGAAAGTGCAAGTATTCACATAGTCTACTCAATGAACATGCATAAGTTCTCACAAGATGTAAGAATAAGTTAGTAAACATGCTAAGCCTACAAGAGTACATCTTTGAGACAAAACTCGGGATCTCATACGCAAAAACAAGCAAACTCTCACAATCCACTCACAAAAGAATATTCACTCAAGAACAAGGGTAAGTGTATCACTCAATTCCAACAAAATCATAAGCATGCTTGACATTTGGTATCAATCTAACTCTTAACACAACATACATCAATGACGATAATCAAAAGGTCTTTATTTAGGTTGTAACGGGGCTAGGGACAAGGTATGTCAAATAAGCCAAATCAGGTGAAGTGTCAAAAGCTAGCAAGTACCATAATAAATCATACACAACACTCTATTTTCCCCCCCACATAATTTTTCTATTTTTCTTCCAACAAAAACAATCGACTAGTCGACTAAAGTAGGATCACAACAAACATAAACATGCTCTCATAATTTTTTTTTCTTTTTTTCCCCGAGAGCTAGATATATCACAAACAATAATAAACACAATAACAATGATCCCACAATTTTATTACACATGCCGACTATCAAATAAACAACCAAACCCAATTTTCAATATTTCCCCCAAAATTATGACCAACAATAAACCCCTCCTTGCACACCTTATTACTCCCTTAAGCACTCTACTAGCCTTTGACAGTGTGGGTTCAAATTAATGTAAGGCCAATACAAGAAAAAGGTCTAGGCAAGTAATGTGGTATGTCACCGAAAATAGGATTAAGCTCAACGGGTTAACTAATTGATCATGTAAATATGGTATGTTAATATGGGAAAATATGCGGTTATTCCTAAATGCCTTTATCATTTTAATCGTCAATTAATGTCATGCGTTTCAAGAAAGACCTCAAACAACTGCTAGCAATACAAACAATCTGTGGACACACAAGCAAACGAATAAATTGCAAATATGCAATAAGGCTCAAAAACTCACTTGGTGGAAAAACATACTCAATCCCAAGCGAAAATCTCTCTAACGCACCTACTTGTATTCAAAGCATGCAAACTAAATCATCTTGCACATATTCATGTCCTTCTAATCACTTATAACATTCAATAAGTCTACTAGCTTCAACTTACTAGTGTATGTGTGTGCACAAGAACAAAGCATATCACTTCTCAAACAAAAGCGTCAACAACACAAAATTCCTATCAAGCATGGGTGCAAATGCAAACTATTATGAACTCACATGATATACGAAAATAAAAACAGAATGTCCTATATGAAACAAACGTAGATAACACGAACATAAATGCATAATTTACTACTACTAATATGCAAAGCATGAAATCCTACATGAACACATAATACAACAACTACTAATCCCCCAAACCACCCCCAAACTTAAAATATTCAATGTCCCCATTGAATTGAAGGTAATACAAGGGATAGCAGGAAACATACCTAAATAAAAATGCCAAAAAGCGTGGGTTGCCTCCCACAAAGCGCTTCTTTAACGTCAATAGCTTGACGTTACTTCCAAGCCTCCATTAAGGATGATAGTAGTTTGCCTGGTCATCTCTTCGCGATACTTCATCGTCATCACGGCGACACACTTTCTGCCCTTTCTCCTCGCTTGGCCTATTCGTGTAACAACTATGTCCTATTCCAATGCCTTCATCTGTTGACCCAAAATCTGTCAATTTGTAGAACAACACACATTCACGGGCTTCGCTTGAATATAATGGAGTAGGGTAAATGTAAGTTGCTGAAGCCTTTGGTTCCTTAAAGAGAACTTCCTCCATTGGCTCTAATGCGCTACCTCCATCTTTAAACTCTGAGACAAGTAAAAGACCTGCATCTTTCCCATGTTCTTCAGCCTCTTGGTACGCACATACAAATTTTTGAATTTTGTGCAGCTCATCAGTGTCTGTCCCAAGTAGTGCCCTTTCTGAATCATCCACCATACTAGCATGATTAAATTCCTCACATGGCTTGTGAATGCTCACCTCACCTTGGAATTTGTCTTCCTCAATTAAGCATACAGTACCTTGCTCCAAGTCACCGTTATTTTCTGGAATTGCCTCTAGTATGAATTACTGTTTCTCTTGTTCCAAGGCACTCAAAACTTGAGCAGCTAGTGTCCCCATAGAATTGATAGACTCCTCAGTACTCTTTAGAAGCATCCTAAGCTCCTCCATAGCATCAACCTCATCTGACTGAAAAGTAGGAGTAGGTTGCTGATGTTGAAACTCTTCACTACCAAAGAAATATGACATATTTGAAACATCTTGCTGGTACTGTTGAGGATGGTATTGAAAATATGGTTGTTCCTCATAAGTGACATATGGATCAACTCCTTCGTAGTAACAATATTGTGAGGGATCATGAACGCCCAAACACTCCTCACATTGCTGAGGCATGGATTTCCTCGAATATGCCCACCATGGCAACTCCTCGCATGCCATCTTCAAACACTCCAGTACCTGAAACACACCGAACTAAACAAGATAGGTAAGTAACTAATCTGAGTCAGTGAACTCTAAGGACCACTATTGACAAGCACATAAACCAAAAATAAAACACCGATGATCCCCGGCAGCGGCGCCAAAAACTTGTTTGCACTAAATCACGCAAGCGTACGTGGTCACAAGTAATATAGATATAAGTCGAGTTCGTTCCCACAGAGATCTGGTTATGGTTTTAATTCAGTAGATGTACCTATGCAACAATGTATGATTATTATTCACTGCTAAGACAATTAACAAATTTGGGTTTAATAAACTAAATTAACTAAGAAGTAAAATTAACAAACTAAGAATTAACTAACTAACAAGAATTGGAATTGAATTACTTCTGCAAGAGAAAACATGAAATCCTAACTTCATTAAATACTTTGCTTAGATCTGACGCCTTTAATCACTATATGCAATGGTTATGATATCTGATCGGATAACACGAAACAAGTACACGCTACCTGTCAGCATACGTATACCAAACTAAACATACATCCACAAAAGAGATAGAAGATTAATAGACACCAATTATGTTTAGACCCTATATGTCTATAGAATTTGAAAACATAACGGTTGAAGAGAAAGTTATCCATTAAGATCACACAGGGTAGTATAAGTATTTTTATCTCACACCACAAATCATATTGATAAACAATTATGAACCTATGCTAGCATGCATGGAAAGTTCTAAATCTCAAGATCCACTTTCACTTCACAAGAGATTAACAAATTAGATGTTCATGACGCATCTATCAATTAAGCATAACCATACGAAGATATCAAATATACATCATACACAGATCTCTAAAGCATCAAGATACTAAAGCTCCATAAATAAATCCATTAGAATCCCATGACAACGATTAGTTCATAATCGAACCGCTCGTCATCATGGGATCTGATGAAACCATGATAAAAACAAAGTATGAAAATATACAAATAAACCTAAGTAATTGATATGTAATGGTTCACTCTATCACAATGGTAGGATGTGTTTATATAGGCTCTAGAAGTCTTGCCCAGCAAGAAAATACCCAGAATAGAGTTAAAATAGAATTTCGGCAAAATACGTTTCCTAAACTGATTCTGTTTTTAAGGAAAATTCATAGCTGACTTTTCTTCAATATTTCTGGGCCGTTCCAGTTGTATTTGGACCTCTTAACCACTTTAGAATGATAGAGAATCTCGTTAGCTTCGCGTGGACAGTAAGATCGCCCAAAACGGAGTTGTAGAACTCAAGATATGGCCAAAACAAAAATCCAAAAATTTGGTTGATTCGTACGCGCGCTGGCTGCGCTTGTAGAGCGCTGGCTGCGCTCTCTTGGCTGCCGGGAGCTGATTTTGGCTGATTTTCTTCGTTTTAACTCATTTTTCCTTCGTTTCTTTTGCAAATTGTCATTTTTCACTTCTAGAACTCAATTCCACCATAAAATATGCAATTTAAATCATCCAACCGCAAGATAATAACCCTGCACAAACTCACTAAAACGCATAAAAAACACAACATACTTGAGACCAAGACATCAATTTAAGCCGAAATGGAACGCTCCAAGTGGATATAAAATCCACTTATCACTAGGTCCATGACCAAACTCATTTTTGGTAATTTAGACACTAGGAATGATGTGGATGTGAGACTTGTAATAACCCCTCATATGCAGAGGTTGTTTGAGTCTTACCCCTACAAAATGCCAACATTTGACTCAAAATCTCAGTTAGCACAGCCCAAGCAAGTAGTACAAAATACTAACCCAGGGCCTGCTAACCAACCCTCTCAGCCAAACACTTTACCAAACACAGAGCCACCTGCATCATCCTCTCAACATGGTGATGTCAGTAAAAAGAAGAGAAAGGAGATAGCCTTTGAACCTCTGGAAATTTTAATAGAAGCAGCATTGAATGCTGAATTAGGCTTAGGAAGTGAGGCACCTGAGTCACCCTTAAAGAGACTAAAGAAGAAGAAAACTAAGAAAACCACCTCTTCAGTCACACAAATGGCTGAAGTTGTAAAATCAGGGGCACACAGTTCACTAGATGTATCCTCTCAACAGGGTGCATCTATAGAATCAAGCATCCTCCCCAATGCACTATCCTGTAAAGAGTCAGCACATGGGAGTGATAAGGCTGGCACAACACTGAGTGGAGAGCACATCATACTTGAAACTCCCTCTATTTCTCAGGGGGAGTTGCCAAAATCTACTCCACAAGACACTTCTCTTCCAGAATCTACATCTCAAATTTCTTTGAAGCCTGCAACTTAAGCAACTGAGGAGCAAGGCATTGATCACCAAGAATTCTTTTCTCTTGGTGAGCCAATGGATTCAAGTGACTTAGTGCATGACACTTTGCTCACCACCCAGGAACCACATTTAGATGGTGAGGGAATGCTAGCTGGGGCATATCCTAATGATACCATCACAAACATAGAGGATTCACTAGTTTTCACTAGAGACTCTGTGCCTGTGTCAACTGCTGTTGTAACTCATCCCACTCCTGTGGAGACAACAGTAGTAGTGTCAATTCATCTGGTTGCAGAAGTTGCATCTGTAACTGAGGAGTCTAGCTTGCCTAGCTCTAGCTCTGACTTTATGTCACAATGGCTGAAGCCTGTGCAACATGACAGTGCTTCAGGATCAGGATCTGTTCCACCACAATTGACAGTTGAAGCACTCTAAAGCTTAGTTGTGGATCAGATTCCTGAGTTCATAAAAATTGCTTAACACCTCCTCACTGCAGACATGCCTGATCCAGACTATGAAGCCATTCTTCTATGTCGCAGAGATGATATGGAGATGCAGAAGGAGAAGATAATAAATGATACTGAGAGAGATGTCAATGTAGATGCCTGGCTGCAAGGAAAGTATGATATTGGTCTCTCAGACGGTCTCCAGTTCTTAAGAGAAGAGTACATCACTTCACTAGGGTCCAATGCCAAATCTCTAAATCCTAGTGATGTGTATGAAACCATCAATGATGCTTACAAGGGATCCTTGAAAGCTACACATTATCTTGGCAAAGGCCACAAAACAGAAGTGAATGCAGTGTGTGAAGCTACAGTGGTAGAAGTGCAGAAGATAAAAAGGGAATTTAATGCAAAATTACCTCAATTGGACACTGTTATCAAGGATGTCCTACTTTACAAATCTGAGTGCCTCAAGATGGACAATTCTATGTTGCTGGTTCAAGGAGCTGTCAAGACTATGGCTGGCCAGATGGCAAACTTATCCAGTCAGACAAATGAAGCCAATGCCATGTTGAAGACTCTCTTTAAAAATCAGTATGGAGACAAGTTGGTGACTGAAGTTCCTGTGCATGAAATGACAAAATTTGAAGTGAAAAGACTCCAGGATCAGTCACTATCTGGTTTCAAGGCCACAGAGTTATTCACCAAGGTGGATACTCTTGAAAATGAGGTAGCCTCTCTCAAGAAATCTAATGCTCATTTAACAGATAAAGTTACAGCTCTCACTGAGCAGTTGAGCACTCAAGCCACCACCACCAAAGTTACAATCTATCCAGGCTTAAAACTCCAACCACTAGATGAAGATTTTGATGAAGACCAACTGCAATTTCTGAGAGCTCAAAGAATTTACTATGCTACCATTATTGATGACTGTCTTGAGATCAAATATATTGATGGAAGGGAGAAAAAATTCAAACATGGACAGTGTCAAAATTGGGGTAAGTTATATGAGATAGAAAGAATGATTGCATTATTGGATTCTGAAGACAAAGTGGAGAGAGTATGGAGACTGTAGCTGATTAATTTTGTAAAAATGAAGAGAGATCATGCTGAGATGATAAGAAAGGGATGCTTTGAGAAATGGCTTAAAAGAGAAAAAGAAATTGATAGACTGAAAGTTGAAGTAGAAGTGTTAAGGGCTAAGGGATTGTGTAGAGTTCAATTCAATCCCTATGTTGTAAAATATAGGAGGAGAAATGGGGAGCAAGTCAACATCAGAATGAATCTACTCAATCACTATCCTGTCAACAAACTAGCACCAGTACTTGAAGACTTCAAAAACTCTATCCTGCTTGAAGAATTGGATGCTATAGCAGAAATCATAAGAGCTTTGGATGAGAATACAAGGAAGGAAAAAGAAAGAAAACAGAAGGCATATGATGACCTGCTAGCCAGACATATGGAGAAGGAATCAACTGAGAATGGCTAGTATTTCACCATACTGTGTAAGATTACTCACCTTGTAGTTCTATCCATGTTCTTACTCAAAACTACATACCTGTACTTTTCAAGTTTTATCTTTATGTATGATAGGCTTGTTATCAAACATGAAATTGTGACTAAGGGTCTACTCACAATTTGGGGGAGATTGTTAGTCACAGAGGCATGCCTGTATACATCTAATAACAAGCCTAATTGTTTGTAATGCTTTGCATTACTTACATGACCTATTAACTGAGGGAACCTCTAGCTGTAGAGTTTCTATTTGTTCTGTACTTGTAATAGGCATCAAATCCTAGTTGTGTAACTGTACCTATAAAGTCAAGAATAATGCTTGAAAGAAGTTCCAAGGTTCATGCCTCAAGTAAGGAGATAAAGACTATCAAATAATCAAAGTTGGGATTTGAAGAAATGAAGAATTTGCTAGCTAAGTACCAATTCGAGAAGTACATTTGTCTATTCGAAGAAGTCTAGCGTTCGAGAAGTCAGAGATTCGATATCTGAGAAGACATTGTTCGATATCTCCAAATGAACTATTCGATATCTCATTCGAGAACTCAGAGATTCGACATGTCTACTTACTCTATTCGAGAACTCAAGAAGTCAACAAGTCAAAGTGGTCTTCGAGTTCTCAAAGAGTCAAGAAGTGAAAGTGCCATTCGATATCTCAAGGACTCATAAAGCTATTCGACATCTCAGGGATTCAACAAGTCGAGTGTTCTATTCGACAACTCAAGGAGCCCTGGAGAAAAGTGTTGTTCGAGAAGTGAATCGATATGTCAATCATACAGTGTTCGAGAACTCAGAGTTATCTAGTCCTAGTTCTCGAATCAATCACTTAGCCACTTCTCAAATACATTCTTGGAGACAAAATACTGAAGGAATTGTACAAGTCAGAAACCTGCAACAAGCCAATGCACTTTATGGACCACAATCCGTAGCGTACTCTGGAAAGTCTACAAAGAAGCTTGGAGAGATGTACAAGAGACAACGAGCTAAAGAAGTGGATCTGAACAGGCTTTACAAAGTCAAATCTGTAGCCGTTTGGAAGCTTACTAAAAAAGGATAGACACATTAGAAAGCAAATTTGTTTAGCTACCTTATTTGTAGTAAGCGAGCTGTATTCGTGTTCTATAAGAATACAGCCTAACTCTTTAGAAAGTGTGCAAGAAGTTTTTCAGACATTGTAAAGTGCACATCTCTCTGAGAAAAATGAAGCTGAGAATACTACCATTTGTATTCACAGATTGTAGCAAAATCTTTATCTAATAATATATTAGATTGAAGTGATGTTGTGTCTTGTGTTGTTCTTTATCCGCACCTACACACTTACACACACAAACACTTATCTTGCTACACAAATTCAAAGAACGAAGAAAAGTTTTAAGAATATCCATTCACCCCCTCTGTATTCTTTACTGTATTCAATACTCAACAATTAATTAGTTAATAGTAATTATAATATACTTTCTAATTAGATAAAATATAAAAGATATTATATTTTACCTGAAAATGAAGTTACTTATTTATTGAAAAATAGAAAAGGTAATATGTTTAACCTGAAAAAGGAAATTGATTAATAAATGAGAAATTTTAGTTAGATAAAATATAAAAGATATAAATTGATTAGTTAATAAGATGGATTTTATCTGTACAGTACTTAGTAACCAAACTTTTAATGTTTCGACTTTTATATATTTTACCTGAAAAGGAAATTTCTTAGTTCTTGAAAAATAGAAAAGGTAATACGTTTAAACTGAAAAGGAAATTGATTAGAAAAGGAGAAATTTTAGTTAGATAAAATATAAAAGATATAAATAAAGAAAATTATTTAGTTATTGAAAAATTGTAAAGGTAAAATATTTAATCTGAAAATAGAAATTGAGTAGTAAGGGAGAAATTTTGTTAGATAAAATATAAAAGATATAAATTGATTAGTAAGTAGGATGGATTTTATCTGTAATTAAGTAAGAGTAAATAAGTAAATTAACAGGTACTATACCGACTAACCAAACTTTTAATGTTTCGGCTTTATATAATAGTATAGATATATAATAGTACATATCATGATTGATTTCAAATTAAAATAGTGATTTAGTAATTTCTTTTGATTTATATAATATGTATTTATGAATATGTTAAATAAAATCATTATTGTATTTTTTTTGCTAAAAAATCATTATTGTATTTAAATTAGAAGTGTTAACTAATCATGGTTAATGAGGTATGGTGAGAATGTAAATAAGGAAAATTCTTAATATAACATGATTGGTCTAAAATTTAGAAGTCAACTCTGATTGGTTCTAAAATAATTCATAATTTTCTGATTGGTTAACTACTGATGAGGAATAGAAGTGGAAGTAAAATAGATTTTATACACTTTATTTATATCTAGTATTCAGAAAATATATTATAGGTATTAGTTAAACGAGTTCTAATTATTTAGTTTATTAATAATAAGTCTAATTGTTTATGGACTTAATTGAGAAAGTAGATATTTGGCTTGCAAGTTTTTACCTTTCACTTGAAAGAGTTTTTCTTGTTTTAAGTGCTTAGGATTTTATATTTATTACTTCCACTTCTATTCCTCATTAACTACACATGGATGGACTCAGATATTATAATAAAAAATTATAATAAAAAATTACATATTATTATAAAAAAAACCTCGTTCCTTATTAGATACAGGAGTAGGGACATTTTGATAATTTGCCACCTCATACCTCAAAAAGTTTCGACGATACGGATGTATGATATTGGATATTGCTAAATGCAATTTGATTTTACTTTATGCAATTTGAGTAAATTACACCAGTAACCTTCCTAGTACTTTGTGTAAAATTATGAGTATTGAATGTATTAACTGTGTATATCATAAATTACCGTGTATATTAATTACACAACAGTAGACAGTTTCGTCTACTATTTTTTTTAAAACAATATTGTGGTGTGTTATTATAGGAAACTAGCTTCGTAGCCCGTGCAAGGCACAGACATGCTCTAGATTACAAATATTTATGTATTATGCGTAATCACGTAGGATTGAATTGTTGATATCTTCGATTGTTCATATCTTCGTAACAATTGTTATGAGTAAATAGAATTTATGCAATACCCGATCGTGACATGCAAATTATAATTCTGGTTAAATTAAATCTATTTTATATTTTACGCTATGTTTTGTTTTGTTCAAAAAAACTTGAACGATATGTAATAAATTGGTCAATGATAAAATCAAAACCGTACTTCGAAATATAAATATATAGAGTTAACATGGATGGATACAGAGATACATACAAATATTAATTACATAATAATTAATAAATACATATTAGTCCATATCAGTTATTATTATGTAATAAATATGTTGGTGTTGCAATACCCCCGGAAATATAACATAGATTTAATTAGTAGGGGGTAAATATGACTTTTTATATGAATAAATTTGCTCATGGAACCACCCATTTATACGTGTGTGTGTTAGATTGTTTTGTGCGTTTACGTATTAAAGATGTGATTGAAGAGTTTTATGATAGTTAATGTTAATACAAGTTTCTATTATACTTATATACGGATGAAGGTTCTTTTTTTGTATTGGGATATTTTTTATAATATTTAATTCGTAAATAATTACAATAGATCTAAAATGATTAATAAGATCTGGTATATGTTAGTGATTAGTGAATATTATAGCAATTATAACATATCCACATAGATTTATATATGTATTTATGTTTGTACAAGTGTATGTATGTATAAATATGAATAATAATTATACAGTAATTAATATATTACATATAATGAAATATTAATAGATTATACAACAAAAATGTATGTATGCATGTATGTATGTATGCTATATAGTATGTATGTATATATGTATATAATATTATAGTATATGTATGTATGTGTGTATGTTTAAATATGCATATTAATTATACAATAATTAATAGATTACAAATAATGAAATATTAATAGATTATACAACATAAATATATGTATATATTATATGTATGTATGTATGCATGCATGTATGTATGTATGTATGTACGTATGCATGTATAATTAATATAGTTATGTTGTATGTATGTATGTATGTATGTATGTATATATGTATGTTTGTATGTATGTATGTATGCATGTATGCATGCATGTATGTATGTTATATAGTATGTATGTATGTATATAATATTATAGTATATTATTATGTATCCACATAAATTTAAATATGTATGTATTTATGTTTGTACATGTGTATGTATATATAAATATGCATATTAATTATACAACAATTAATATATTACAAATAATGAAATATTAATAGATTGTACAATATAAATGTATGTATGTATGTATGTATGTATATAGTACGTATGCACGTATAATTAATAATTATGTATGTATGTATGTATGTATGCATGTATGTATGTGTGTATGTATATATGCATGTATAATTATTTTTGTATGTGTATGTATAATTAATAATTATGTATGTAATGTATGTATGTATGTATGTATGTATGTATATATGTATGTATGTATGTATGTATGTATGTGTGTGTGTGTATGCATGTATAATTATTTATGTATCTGTATGTATAATTAATAATTATGTATGTATGTATGTATGTATGTGTTTATGTATGTATAATTATTTATGTATCTGTATGTATAATTAATAATTATGTATGTATGTATGTGTTTATGTATGTATAATTATTAGGATTATATATTATACAAATATTTATGTATGTATCTAATGATTTTTAATATAAACTCAAATGTTAAGATAGATCAATTGGTTATGGTAGTGAAATTAGTTCCCAAGGTCATGGGTTCAATAATTGGAATTAGGTTCGGAGTGAGGTTCGGAGGAACCGAGCCTAGGAATTAATTTGCTCAGGAAAACCCCCTGTTGGTGTATTAGATATATATAATAGATAACATTAAACTCTTTTATAATATAAAGTTAAACATAGAAATATATAACTAAACCTTTTTTATTATATTAGTATTTCAATATTTTTATGAATGTGCAATGTATAATAAAACAATTATATAATTAATTAAAAAATGTGATTAAGAATAGAATAATATTTTCATAGTTAATATTAAATAAAATTATAATTATAATATATTAATATAATATTATAATATATATAAATATGCATAAATCTATCTATATTTAATTATTGACAACGAGTTTAATGTTACTTCCTCTTATTCAAAATATAAATTTTTTTAATATTTTGCACAAAATTAAAGGTGTATAAAAAAGATAGTATCATAATTTATTTTTACATTAAAATTTAATATTGAAGTATTTATTTAAAAATATTTTTAAAATAATATGTGAATCTTTTTTACATATCTTAAGTTGTGTATAAAAATTTAAAAGAACATTTATTTTAAAATATAAGGAGTATTCTTTATATATATAATACACCAACATGGTTAAAATAATCATGAGATATTTTAATCTCATCAAAAGACAATTTTAACCTTTTATTAAACCATATTCACGCACACAACCCATAAACATAGTTATACACTGTTCTGTCCACAGAATTGCGATTCTCTGTCTTCCTCGGGCGCAGTACTCCCTCAATCGTTGGTTACAATCGACGATTCTCTTCTCTGTTGATGGCATCGTCGAACCTCCTGACCTGAATCCAAACTCATTCAATCACAACCCCCAAACCAATCTACAACCAACCTAAATTATAACATCAACCCACACCAATATTCTCCAAAACACACAGTAAAAATGTCTGCTTTATCACTTGGACGGAGTAAACACCCTACTTCCGGCACCAAATTAACCACTGTAAAACCCACCATCACATCAAAACCCATCCAATCTATAACCCCAGTTTCTAAATCATTGATAGGTAGTACTGGAAAATACTCAATTAAAAGATCTGGTGTTAAAGAAAACCCTCAGCCCATTTCAATAATTGGGGGTTTTGAGGGTTCTGTTAAAGCTGTGTTTCGAAATGTGCCAAGAATTGAAAAGGGGGTTGATGTTAATGTCTGTTAATGCCATACCACTCCTGAATCTCTCCTTCCAAAGTTTCGCAGACGAGGATGCTTATCCAATTGAGACCTTACTGGAATGATCACACCAATATCAAATCCACATCATCGCGAGCTTCTTCTTCAATCTCTTCTTTGAATCAAAACGAACTTATCAAATTCTCCGCTTTACCGATTCCTGGTATATAAATGACTGTTTTATATTTATATGTTATGAGCCCCCACTAAGTTTGATTGCGTTTGTTATGTTTTATGCAAAATATGCTCATTAATTTTGATTTATTGTGTTCTTTCGTATGTAGTTTGATACAACTTTAAATTTTGAGTTTGCAACTGCAATTGTGTTCGTAAATGAGTATGTTAGTTGTGGGTAGTTCCTGAATGCAAATCAGCTGTTTAATATAGTGTTAATTTTTCAATGGATGTTTTTCAATAAAGTTTAAAAATTAATGGGTATGTAATGCTGATTATATGAGAATGTTATCGAATACATAAGCTTAATGTTACAACATAAAGAAATCAACGGAGCAATGCATATTTTGAGTCTCAGATTATGACAACCTGTAGAATCAAATTATATCATGTGATTGTTTGTAATCATTTGATTCTTTCGCTCTTTTGTGACATAAAATTCTCGTAATTCACATTGAGGGTTCAATTTGCTCTTAAAATGAATAGTAAATTGCTAGCATATTTTTAAAATAGGATTCATCTTACAGTATTTGCTTGTGTTTTGATGTCGGCCTTTTGTGTGCATGTACGTATTTGCAAAGGTATACACCTGTGAAATTCTCGGTGAGGTTAATATAGAAAAATAATCTCTGCTTCATAATTTGTTTCCTCTCAAGACACACCATCATCATTTCTTGAAAGAGGTATTGCGTGCATAAATGAATGAGGCTACTTGCCAAGCTGCATGTACGACATACTATTCATCGCAATGCACATTTAAGATAGTAGCTAGGAAAATGAATATATGAGTCCAATAGAAACTATAAGCTGTGTAGGAAAACACAATTAATTCTTGGGGTAAGTAAATGGTTAGTATTACGTAATTCTGACATAGTGAACTGTTTGTGGATTTTTGTAAGGAGATAGAAATACATGTGTCTTTGGTAGATTCTTGTAAAAGTTTTGGAGTTTTTATCTATATCATCTTATATATCTATGTTGGACTGCTAGGGATTTATTTTATCAATAGACCTGAGTGGAGGATAGTTGACCAGGATGGCTCTGCGTACTCTTAAATATCAGTTCCATTGTATGATACCCTGGCTATGTATAGTAGACATTCATCGATGTTATTAATTGATGTGGCCATACTTTGTTCTGAATTCACAGAACTGTTCTGCAGGTTCTGATGTTGTTAATTTATAATAAAGTATGCTACTGTAGATGCTATATTTTGTGTGTGGCAGACATTTGATACCGTGAGTTTCTTCTTTATCTATTTTGTCGTTATGATGCTATATAACTGAACTGAGTTGTGTAGGTGGTTGGTGGAGCAGATGGTCAAATGACATTACCACCATTAACACCAGGTGTAGAGGTCGTATCATGTTCGGAACCACTTAAAAGGTAATTCAGATTTTTTTCTCACTAAGTTTTCTCAGTAGTATGTTAAGGTGAAATGGCCTCTATAGCTTAATGTTTAAAAGGTATGGAAAATGAGTCTATTGATGTAGTTTAAAGGTTAAACAAAAAGATTAAATACTAAAAAACAGTTGGAGGATAGGTACTAAATACAATTGCACATGTAATTAAATATAGTTACTTTAGAAAAATAGACAGATTCAATTTCTGCTGTGAGGACCATGATTGTAGAGTTGGTGCAGATTAGTTTTAGAACATAATAATTAATAAGGACGATATAAATAGATAGGCTGATACGAATTCGTTAAAACAAACAGCACTACAAAATCTTTTTAGTTGCATTATATGATTGATTGATCTATCGGGGGGGAATTTTTGTGGCTTCTATGGAGAACTAAGGGTTAGTAGTATTTCAAGTTAATTGGAATTGTTACAATGTTTGACATGGGAGATTTCAGTTACGTTTTATACGTTGGAACCACAGGTGTTTGATTGGATCCAACACAATAATTGTACTATTCATGTTTTGTACATACATGTAGATACATAGTTTGTGGAGAATATTAAAAACAATAGTTATAGTTATAAGTAGCTTTCAAGGGTTACTTACATAAGTAATTTCTTTTCCTAACTAAGAATTTTAATGTTTAATTTGATGTTGTATATGTTTTCTCAAAATTGTAATTTAATTAATTGATTTTACACTGCACTATTATTATATTATTACATGCCAAAAAATTATGAGACATTTTTTTTCCAAAATAAATCTTGAGACATTTTATTTTGTGCTAAAAGACTTCTTTATCCCATACTAGAGTGGGTGCATGAATTTTCACTGTCCTCCTACACTAACTGCCAATACAATGTTCGGAGCTTGAGAGAGCAAAAGTCGAGGATCATTCTGTATCTATGTGCCATTGCTTGATCAGAAACACAATAGAGAATTGAGAGATCAGGATGGGATATACTTGTTGTATTGGTCTGGATGAACAATTGAATTTTGCACGCGTCATAGGTAATTGCGTGATCTGAGCTTATTTTTTTTCTTGTTGTCTGATTTAGTTTTATTGGTATCTTGCCTTGTAAGTATGTTTGAATCCAACTAAGACCTGATTTATTGTTGTATTAGTAATTGGGAGCATTCCTATAATATGTTAAGTACCATTTTTTGATAATCTGATCCAATGTGATATTACCAGCCAGTTTGTTGCATTTCTCTTTAATGGATGCAAAATTATCATCAAAGTAATGTTTTTTAACAGTCAATATGTAACTTGCTTCTTTTACGTTAGACGAACACATTTTTGAAGAGTTTATCAAATTATTTTGACATAATTCTTTCTTCTTGGATATTCCTGCTATAATATACTGTAAGCGCTTTGACCTGAGTGAAAATCTTTCTTCTTTAAAACATTTTTTAGTGATTTGTATACCTTCATCCAGGGCATGTCCCCTGATATTGAATCTATTTTTAACTCCTGGATAAGTTCACGAAATTTTAATTGACTTTGTGGGTTGTTAGAAACTACAACTACAGGTCTACTAAACTATAGTTACAATCAATTAAAGAGAGAATTGCCAATGAATAGGCCAGAATAATATAAAATACATGATCATTATGGTACATGTCAATTAAGTAAAGTCTTGTATAGAGGAAATAAATCTAGAAGCACTATAGGCCTCTCATTTGCCGCATGTACCTGAATAAATATCTAAGTCTAACCATTTTTTCCAGTAATGTACATAGAAGGCCAAGCTTTTCCCAATAATGTTATGTGTTTTTCAGTTAAATATTGATAATGGTGTCACTATTGCGTTTCACTGGTGAAACTCTTTAGTCTTGTGGTCTTGGACGTCTTAACCCGCTTTCTTTCAAGTTTGTCTAAAAATCTCTTCTTGGTGCCCACACGACCATCCTTACTTATATCATCTTGCAGGTCCTTTTCTGATCAGTTGCGCTTTGGTCGAAATTCCAACCCATGAAATCTGATACTGACATTGAGATGGGTCCTCCCTCTGAGACGCTCTCTAACTCTGCCCTATCATTTAGGAATTATGAGCTTTTAATTGCAGATTCTGTAAAAGAGGATCGCCTTTCATTTGATGCAAGATTATCAGCATGGAGAACGTCTTCTATACGTGAGATGAATTTATATGCCAAGCTTTCCAGTACTCTTGAACCACTCTCAAGAACAGCACGCCCAACGTCCTATAAAACAAGAAAAAAGAAAGAGTAAAAAAATCTATGTACCAAATCTTTGTAGATGCCATGTACGTAAAAACATGAAAATTTGACATTAAGAAAGTTAAACCATATAGATACAGATTAGAATCATTTATTACAAAATAGTTCTTGAACCTGAGACTGGGAGAGAACTAGCATTCTTGAAGCTAATGTGATTGCTGCAATGTTGGTGACAGTTAAATTGAAAATAGGTCACTAGCCACGGCTGGATGCCTGGATAGGAGCTTGTTCTAAGTCAACCCATCTTACATCGTAGATATAGTGAAAGGGGCTTCTAGAATATTATATAGCATAAGGGACCCTATTTTTAATCACCTTTCACAATATTTAATGCAGGCATTATACCCTTCGACTATAAGATATAGAGATGAGTTAGTTGGCCTTTCTAACCCATTAACACTTTAAGATAGGTTAGCTCAAAATTTACTTATTTACAACTGTGACTACCAAACTGGGCCCATTTGAATTATAAAATTTAGAATTAAGAAACTAATTATTTGTAAATTTTTGAATAAAGATGCATAAATCATATCTGTAGGGAATCTAACTTACTCCATTGTATTGGATTTTGACTTGTTTAAATAATGTCCCCATTGTTGGAGCTCAAAAGTCACAAACCATTTCTTTCTCTCCAATTTTTGTAGAGAGGAAAAAATGCATAAAACATATAAAATTCATTCATATCCTTCGCTATTATCTATCGAACATAATTAGGAACACGCATTGCTTTCACTGTAAGTTCACTTATTGATGTATTTTTGGACTTAGAGAAGCTGTGCGATTGTTGAGATTAATCATATAAATTTTGAATAAAAAAGATCAATTACTTTTGAACTTTCAATGTAATAAACTAATTCTTCAACACTCTATTAACTTATGGGTGTTGGCTCTTTTCTGGAATATTTAAAAATAAAAATAACCAAAATAGCACGTAAAAAAGAATTGCCCCATCTCAGTAGATACATAGCGCATACAGAATATGTCATAAGACTAAATACACACTTGATGCGTAGTAGTAGTTGATTTCTATATCTTTGAGATCATCTCAAGTGTACATACATTGGGTGAAAAGAAATTAAGTGATGTCACATTGTGTACCCTTGTAATGTTTTTGGAGCAAATTGAATGTTGAACGGGAAAAGATAACTTATGTAGTCTTCTTCTGGAAGACAATATGTTTGGACTTTTAGATATGTAAGGCACACATTGTATGCGTTAGGTGAGCGTCATGATGATCCAAATTTTATGAAGTATTTTTGGGCAACTAACCCCTATATATGTGCTATTTGGGTCATTCTTCCTTATTTTGGCACCCTTTGTGATTATTTAATTTGATATGGTGTCTTATACATTTGTATGCATGTGTTTAATCTTATCCATGTTGTTCAACGGCCTTGTAGGGTGGAGATTCTAACCTAAAAAGGGCAAAGCTTGAGCAAGAGGCAGATCATAAAGTTTCTGGTGAACTCTTTCAACTGAAATCTGTTTGCAATGAGCTTCCTAAAGAAATGCGTCAAATGAAGATTAGAGAGAATAAATCTAATAATTAGGTGATATTTGTTGTTAATTAAGTTTCTTTAAACCTTTGATATGCAATATGCTCTTTTTTTAAGATTACAAACCTTTCTTTTTACCTGAAGGTGCTATCCTTAATATCCGATCTCATGCAGAATATTCAGCCCACTATTATAAGTGGCAGAGGAACTAAAGAAGGTCAAATAATTTCAACAGTGGTTGGTCCAAATGGGCAGCAGAAACAGGTGATAAGAGTAATCCATTTTAAATGTCTTTATCTTGTGCTGCAACTTAAATCATGTCATTCATCCTTTTGTTATAGAGTATTAGTACTAGCTTTTATGTTTATCACAACATATCTTTTTGTAATTATGCAGCTGATGAGCTGATGAATAAAGAAGGCATAAAATATATGTGAAATACAGTTGAAAGTACATAAACAACTGATTCCATCTGCGAGGAACATAAAATGTAGTTCAAGAATATGTCCAATGTCTCACGAGTAAATGTTGTGGTAGGGACTGATTAGTGAGATCGACTTTGAGGCATCTCATATGTATGCTAGAGCATAGATTATTGATGCTAATAGTGGATTAACCCCATTTATTGAAGAATTCATGTTAGTATGAATTTTACTTAAATCAGATATGACAATTATGTTCTAATTTCTATTTTTTTTCTTTTTTGGAACGTTTAAGTTGTTATACTATATATATATATATATATATATATATATATATATATATATATATATATATATATATATATGTATATATATACATATTTGAATGAGTTTTAGCGTATTTGATGACTGGTGATTGACTTTCATCGTATTTGATGATTGGTGATTGGCTTTCAGTGTATTGAATTATTATAAGTGCCGGTTACCTCACAACTGGAGATTCTGTGGACAAAAAAAGGTACGGTGTCTACCTTTGGTTTTTTCCTCTATGATTCATGCATGGAAAATATTAGTAGCTATATCTTTTAACTCCTTGAGAAATTTCATTGGAGAAGGCACAGTGTCTACCTTAAGTTTAGTCACGAGAATAAATTATATTTTAATTTCCTCGTAATATATATATATATAATATATATATATATATATATATATATATATATGGCAAGTTAACTCTTGATGAAATTCACATTGCTATGAACTATATTGCCTTTCTACATAACTATATATGTTATACTTAAATTACTCATGTACAACTAAGATCTGATATAAAATCTAAATCGAACTGATATATCTTAGTTCAGGGATTTTTTTTTTTTTTTTGCTTTAGAATCTTTCGTGAAAACATATAGGCAGATTAGAGAAGCAATTAAGAATTTTTTTTAGGTGCAAAAAGAGGGGATCTTTTGTATCTGCAGAAAAATTGTGAAAACATATAGGAATATTGGTTAGGCTCACAGGGCCTATTTTTAATCATTGCCAAGCAAGATTCATAAATGTCATCATCTTATAAACAATTCATATGCTTATAGATATGTATATTCTTACATTTATTTAAGTAAAATTCCGTTGTCTCATGCCTGAGGTAAAAAAGTATTTTGATCTCAATGTTTTATGACATTCTAAATGTTGGATCGGATTGGTAGCTAACACAACCAATGTTTAGTCAATAAAACTAGAAAAGAGAGGATGTGAAGAACTACAAATTTCCCACATGACATGTTTCAATTTGTGCAGATTATAAGTCGGTGTCACAAGAAACAAAGATATGGAAAAATGTCCTCCTCGATGATGGTGAATCAATAACTAAGTTGTTGATACATGTGGTTGCTAAAGAAAATATGTAAAAGTAAACTGAGTTGTATAAATAGGAGTTTTGAGGTCCTACTATTGGCCCGGTACTCTCAGACCTTTGGTCCTAAATATTGTATGTAATAAGTTTCTTTTAAGCTTTCTGCCTAAAGAAAAAATGTTGGTAGTTATCACATGTAAGAACTTTTGTTAGTTTCGTCAAAGTGACGGGTAACAATATATTTAGAGTAGAATATTAATGTTTTTTTACTCATTCTTAATAAGCTGAAGCACCGACACCAAAGAACAGGATTTTTCTCGCTATATTATACGAGTTCTAGAATGATGCCCGTGCCTTGCACGGGTTATTATGCTAGTTCTTTATAACAATGCAACAAAATGTTATTTTTATTGTAATGAAATTATAAAACTTTCATATACGTCCAAAAAATAAAAAGAAAGTTAAAAGAATAAGTGATTACGCTTAAGTAAAAAAATTGTAATAGATGCAATTAAAGACTAAGTTTTTTTTTTTTTTTTGAAACCAAGAAGAAATTTCATTAAGCAGAAGCATCAAACAAAACAGTCTCCAACAAGTGTGTAGGAGGAGACGTAAAAACATTAAAGCTATTAACCAAGCAAGGTAAACGAGCTAAACCATGAGCCACCTTGTTGGCTTGCTTACTAATGTGAATGACACTGATCTCCGGCAATACTCTTAACAAAGCTTTACATTGGTCAACAACATGACCAACTTCAAGCATGTTCCCCTTTGCACTCCGTATTGCAGCAGCAGTAAGTAGTGAATCCGTTTCCACCACTCCTCTTCGTTCCTGTCGAGCCATTATCCACGACAAAGCCTCCCTGACCCCTATACATTCAGCTTCAAAAACTGTCAATGGACAAGGCAACGTCAGATTCCTACCCTCCAGAAAAACTCCTCTGTGGTCGCGTAACACCATGCCAATAGTGAACTCCATGGCTCCTGGAAATACCGAAGCATCCACGTTGATCTTAAAAGTACTATCAACTGGTGGTTTCCACTTCTTCCTGCTAGCCTTATCACCATGATGTTGCACTGAAGCCCCAACCTCCTTCTTCGCTCTTGCTTCCTGCCATTCTTTGACCTGTCCAAAACTATGTAACATAGCAGCATTTGCTGGAATAATCTTCTCTTCCCACACCTTCATGTTCCTCCAATGCCAAATACCATATAGCACTGTACTGATTTTAAGAACTTCATCCCTTGTACCCAGCTCCAACTTGCCAAGGAGCCATTCAGGAGCATTATACACAGTACTCATATCGTAAACAAGACCTGCAGACCTCCAACATTCCTTGGCAAACGGACATTCGAAAAACACATGAAGCAAATGTTCCACATCTGTGCAAAAAGGACATAGAATAGTACATGGGACACCCTTTGCCCTAAGTCGATTCCTGACAGGGATATTGTTTCGACAGAAACGCCAAAGAAAAATTTTCATCTTGTGAGGCAATGCTACCTTCCATAACTTGCTCCACCCCTGCGACTGAGTGACTTCAGAGCTTCTACCATGTTGATCAAACCAAAACCTGTATCCAGACTTAACATCGTACACTCCGTTACCTGCACTGGACCATGCTATTCTATCACGAACAACGTGTTGAGGCACCCTAGTTGCCAGAATAGCTGAGGCATCTCCTACTGTAAAAGACTCCTGCACTCTTCTTACATCCCAGATCTTTGATCCTGGATAGAATAACGATGAAACTTTCTCATCTCTCCCAGCATACCTATGAGAATCTTCAACTTTGAACCCCAATTTACTTACTAACCACTGATCCTTTGTTGCTACAATATCATTCCCATCACCCACCACCCACCTGAACCCACTTTTTAATACCTCTTTAGCCTGCCAAATACCCAACCACAAGAAACTTGATCCCTGCCCTTTTTCAGCATTCAGAATATGAGCCCCCGGAAAATATCTAGCTCTAAGGATTCGAGACACCAGAGCATTAGGTTCTTGGATACATTTCCAAATATGCTTCCCTAATAACGCAATATTAAAACCATACATATTTTTAAAACCCGACCCTCCTTTGCCTTTGGGCATACTCATTGCGTCCCACGCATGCCACTTAACTCCTTTCTTGATGTCTGACCCAGACTGCCACCAGTAGGCGTTAAAAGCTCGTTCAATTTCTTGAGATAGAGTTTTAGGCAATAGGAAACATGACATCGTATACGAAGGGATTGCTTGAAGCACATTCCTAACTAACACTGATTTCCCACCTCGAGATATAGGTTTGCTACTCCAAGATTGAATTCTTTTCCTGACCCTCTCCTTCAAAAAACCAAAAATACGTTTTTTGGATCTCCCCACCAGTGAAGGCAGCCCCAAGTAATTGCTACTCCCGATGTCGTTATGCACCCCTAAAATATTAGATAGCTCAGTTTGCTTATCCCTTCTGATATTCGAACTAAACATGACACCAGACTTCTGGAAATTCACTGCTTGACCTGAGATTGCTGCATAATGATCTAAGATGCCTTTAATTCGAGTAGCTTCTTCAGTTGTTGCCTTGAAAAACATGAAACTGTCATTAGCAAAAAGAAGATGGGTAACATCAGGAGCTAACGGACTGATCCTACACCCATGGATAAGATTATTCTGCCGTGCATTATCCAACAAGTTCGATAGCCCTTCTACACAGAAAAGGAACAAGTACGGAGAAAGAGGATCTCCTTGCCTTAGACCACGCTTCGGAATAATAGGACCCACCAAAGATCCATTAACACAAACCTCGTAAGAAACAGTGGTGACACACCTCATAATCCAATTTATCCATTTATTACAAAAACCCAATGATTGCATACGATGCCTCAAAAAACTCCAGTCAACTCGGTCATATGCTTTACTAATGTCCAACTTCAAAGCAACCTCCCCTTCTTGTCCTCCAGATTTCCTCTTCATGTGATGAATAATCTCGAACGCCACCACCACATTATCAGTTATGCTTCTATTGGAGACAAAAGCGGACTGATTTTCTGAAATTAACGTAGGAAGGACTACTTTCAATCTATTTGCAAGAACTTTGGCCATTATCTTGTATAACACATTACACAATGCTATCGGACGGAAATCCTTCATATTACACGCACCCTCTTTCTTAGGAATTAGCACGACATTCGTACTGTTCAGATCAGCTGGGAAGGGATTACCATTTAACCACTCCTTGCAACACTCAAAAACTTCTCCACCCATAGTTTTCCAGAAATTCTGGTAGAATGCAGGGTTTAAACCATCGGGGCCAGCAGCCTTGTCAGGATGCATTTGTTTCACTGCACTTGTAAATTCTTCAATCGAGACATCCTCTGTTAAACACTGATTCTGCTCCTCAGTCACCGTTCTTGGACAAGTAGTAACCTCCTGGTTAAGAGCAACATCTGGCTCTGCAAAAACTCTCAGAAAATACTCCCTCACTATGCCACACATTCCCTCCTCACTCTCCCTCCGAACACCCATATCATCTTCTAGAAAACTTATGTGATTGTTCTTCCTCCTCGCAGACGCACTAGCATGAAAAAATTTTGTGTTCTCATCCCCCTCTTTCAACCAAAATAACTTAGCCCTCTACTTCCAGTACATTTCTTCTTGAAGTAATAAATCGTTGAGTTTATTTTTCTCAGTAATAAACTCACTTACACCTTGCTCGTCTGTTCTCTCTTTGAGAGAATCAATGAGTTTTTTCTGCCTCTTCAGTTTCTCCTTAAACTTATTAAAAAAGATACGACCCCATTTCTGCATAAACTTGGATACTTCCATCAGCTTAGGGATCAAATGTGAAACCTTAATACTCTCCCAGAAACCTGTCACTTCTTTCACAAAATTTGGCTCTTTAAGCCACACATTTTCAAAACGAAAACGGAATGTTCTCTTTGACACTGCAATATTCAACAACTCTAGCTGCAACGCATCATGATCAGAAACCGATGTCAAAATCACTTTCAACTTACAAAGCGGAAACTTAGCCCACCATCCAGGAGTGGCGAACGCCCTATCCAACCTCTCTTGAACCCAATCCTTCGTCCCTCGACCCTTCTCCCAAGTAAATAAACCACCCTCAAGCTTCAATTCCGATAACAAACAATCCTCCACAGCCAACCCAAACCCCTCCATTAACGACCTCGGATGTGGGTGATCCCCCCTTTTATCAGTACTATAAAGCAAATCATTAAAATCACCCCAAATGCACCATGGACTGCTCGACAACCCAGCCAGCTTCCTAATCAATTCCTAAGATTCCTTCCTTCTACTACGTTCAGGATAGCCATAGAAACATGTTAATCTCCACGCCACTACATTATTTTCTTTAAACTCCAAATCTATATGGTTATTAGAGTAGCTAGCAATGCCACAATCCACATTATGCTTCCAAAAAACTGCAAGTCCCCCGCTCCTACCTACACGATCCACCGAGAAACAGTTTGCAAAACCAAATTTAATACGTAACTTCTTTATCAAATTACTACTAGCTATAGTTTCTATCAAAAACAGAACGTCGGGTTTACGATCTCGAATGAGATCATGCAAGACTCGAATTGTACGAGGGTTACCCACCCCTCGACAGTTCCAACATAAGTGATTCATAATGGATGGCTCGCTTGCCTAGCAAGCGGAGCCAAAACTGAAGAAGAGGTCTCTGTACAATCAAAATTAGAAAGCCCAGAGTCCATGTTATTTGTGTTATCCTCGTTCTCACATATCATATTATCCTCTGGGCCAACCCTTTTCCTTTTATTTCTCTCCTCTAACTCAAGCCCTATTAATTCCTCATGACCCAGCCCAATATTACTTTTTGAAAAGTTATTTCCCTCCAATGACTTACCAAAGCTTAACCCCCTATTCAAATCTCCCGTAACAATAGCTTTGTCATTATTATTTTCCTGATTAACAACTGACTTATCCCTCCCCTGCGTAAAATCAGTATTTTGAAAATCCTGATTACCATCCATCCCGTACTTCCCGCCCCAATCTTCGTCCCTATCATCTCGCAACCACCTGCTCCGCTCCTGCACCACCATCCTTCTCGGTGGTGCTCTCAACCATCCACCCCACTCTTTGACCCCACCAGAAGATTCCCCTTCAAACTTTTTCTTGCAAAAGCGTTCTGTATGAGACAACAAACCACACAGGAAGCAAAAATCTCCAAGTTTCTCATACTTACAATTAACCACAAACTCCGATTTATTTTTCCTACTGACCTTCTTCTTTCTTTTCAATGGATACCTAACATCCACCCTTACTCGAATACGCATATACTCCCGCCAAATGCTAGAACTGTTACTTGGATCAAACAACAAGAACTTACCAAAAAAGTTCCCCAGCTGCTTACCCACAGACTCTACCATATATCCGCTGGGTAGATCGTAGATTTGAATCCAGAAATCGATCTCGTTGAGCGGCACCTTTGTTGGATCCTCACCCATCGGTATAGTGCTTGTGACAAGCATTGCACTATCAAAGGACCATGGCCCATTGGTTATCATCCACTTCATATCCTCTTTGTGGTAAAACTGAAAAAGATAAAGCCCTGTTTTCAGTACTTTGATGTTAATTCCCATTGCTGGTTTCCACAAATCCGCCAATTTCGACTTCATCGCCTTCACATTGATACCCTTCTCCGTAAGAAATCTTCCCACTAGACACAATTCAAATCTATTAACCTCCTCATCTAGATCATCATCGAAAACTAGCTCCTCGTTTTCCTCAGCTTTGATATCTAAACCCAACATTCGAGCGTCAAGATCGTCCGCATTTGCCATTGAAAACAATAGCCTCCCACACTATCTCTGAAAGATAAATGGAGAGAAAAAACTCACACTCACACATAGGAGAGAAATTCTTCAAAGGATTGTTATTAATTAAAGACTAAGTTAAAGAGAACATTTAATATAAATTATATAATAATTTTTAAAGATTTTGCACAAAAAACTAGAAAGGTCAATAGTGTAATTTATTCAAACTGCATAAAGTAAAATCAAACTGCATTTAGCAATCATGATATTTTTTAAGGATGCTGATTTATGCACAACCTAAACTTATTTATGCATACCCTTTTCATTAATTTGACTAAAATATCCCCATTTCTTAAAAAAATTACCACAATATTAATCCTTTGGTTTACTATGATGGCAGAAATAGAACTAGGCATAGTGTAATTATACGATTATATTATAATTATTTTTTTATCCGTTAATCTTTATTATAAACATAAATTTTTAATGAATATTCATTTATCGATAATTTAATAAAATATTCATACATCGATAAATAAATAAACTCGTTAAATAAATATGTTTTTTTGCTCGCAAGTGTATTCATTTATTGAGATTTTATTATAAAAAAATTTGAACTATATTCATTTATTGAGATTTTACTATATTCATTTATTATAATAAATATAGTAAATCATCATTTTTTTAAAACCACAACCATTGCATAGAACTGATCTAAAGGATTAAAATGGTTACACCTAGGGGTGAGTATTCGTTAATCTATATATTATAAATTGCTGGATAACCCTTTCCTCAGGTTCGGGATCCATATTCAGGTTTGATAGATATCCATGACTCGTTATAGTAGTAAATTATATGCTTAGGATTAGGTTCGGGATCCGTTTAAATTACCCATCCAGTTATATGATATAATCCATATTTTAAAATATATTGACCCGATATTATATAAAATACACATCATGACAAACGACTCTTGCCAAAAATTATTTCCTTGATAATACCAAAAATTTCGCAGTTGTTATTATTAATGCCAAATAATTGGTTATAATTATAATGGGCCCGCCAGGGCCATCCAATTAAAACAATCTTGCCAAAAAAAAATTCCTTAAAAAAACAATCTTGCCAAAAAAAAATTCTTTGACAAAACACGAATTATTTTGTTTCCAAATATTATTTCCTTTCTAACAATTGTCAATTATAATTATAATGGGCCCGCCAGGGCCATCCAATTAAAACATTCTTGCCAAATCCGTTTATATTACCCATCCAGTTATATGATATGATCCATATTTTAAAATATATTGACTCGATATTATATAAAATACACATCATGACAAACCACTCTTGCCAAAAATTATTTCCTTGATAATACCAAAAATTATTAACAAATGATTTTGATTGGTTATAATTATAATGGGCCCGCCAGGACCATCTAATTAAAATATTTCAAAATGCCAAAATATTATTTCCTTCACAAAACACAAATTATTTTCTTGCCAAACATTATTTCTTTTCTAACAATTGTCAATTTTTCTTGGCAGTTGTTATTATTAATGCCAAATAAGTTATAATTATAATGGGTCTTCCAGGGCCATCCAATTAAAACATTCTTACCAAAAAAAATTTCCTTGACAAAACACGAATTATTTTGTTTCCAAAAATTATTTCCTTTCTAACAATTGTTAATTATAACTATAATGGACCCGCTAGGGCTATCCAATTAAAACATTCTTGCCAAAAATTATTTCCTTCCACAAATTTTAAATTATTTTAAATTTTTTTTAATCCATATTCAGGTTTGATAGATATCCATGACCCATTATAGTAGTAAATTATATGCTTAGGATTAGGCTATAGTGCGGTATAACTTTAATTTTTTTGATATTAAGATTTAATTATTTTAATTTATTGTTTATATCTACTACTATTACATTCATGATATAGTTGACATCACTAAAATAATGTTATAGTGTTCAATTTTTTGATCTTTTTAAAATAAATTAATATATTAATAATTTCTTATATTAATTGTAATTTAAATTATCAAAACAAACTCATGTTCTTAAAGAATTTAACATTTTAATTTATTAAAGTAGGAAACTTTTTAAAACTACTACCAATTTTTATTTCTATATTGTAAAATTATATACTATAATTTATTAAAATTTAAAATATGAACTCCCGTGTGCGAAGCACGGGCATTAAACTAGTTCGGTAAAATAATCGAATCGAACCAAATTACCGAAATACTGAATAAGGCCAAATATTATAACCGAATACCGAACCGAAATATTTCGGTTCGTTAACCGAACCGAAATATTTATTTCGATTATTTCGGTTATTTTACCGAAATAACCAAATTATATATATTTATATACTTTATTTTACATATTAAATATAAAAATATAAATATTATTATCTTACATATAAAAATTATTATTTTACATATAAAAAATTATTATTTTACATGTAAAATATAAATATTATTATTTTGCATATAAAAATTATTATTTGACTTGTAAAATTTTTTTTTTACATATAAAAAATTATTATTTTACATATAAAATGTAAATTTTATCATTTATTATATATTTCGGTTAATTCGGTAATTTCGGTTATTTCAGTTAAAAAACCGAAATAACCGAATAACCGAATAATTGAAATATCATAACCAAATACCGAATCGAAATAATTCAATTCTTCGGTTCGGTATTCGGTTAACCGAACCGAATACTCCACCCTAGTTACACCTCACACACATACAATAATTGAACAGCGGAGGAACCTAGGAAGTGGGCAGTGAAACTTGTTTTTCTTCATCTCTCATAGCGCGGCGGTGGGAATCATGTCTTTCATAGTAAGGGTTTGGTTTTTCTACTCTTTAATTGAATTATTATTTGTTAGTAATGAATACCTCAAAAAGTCAAAATTGCTGATTCCAATTTATAATATTGAATTTGTGTAAATATATTTGTTTTTTATCCTCTTTGTTAGTAATTGCTATCTCATCCTTTCTGATTCCTTGGTTTTAATTTAAGTTTGTGTAAATGTATCTCAGGAATGTTTGTCTAGTTAGCAGGATTCAGGAATGTTTTGTGATAGGTAGATAGATGGATATATAGATCTAGAAGCTATTCTATGTTTTTTTTATTATCTTCAGTTGTCTGAGACTTACAAATCATGGATTACTATGATAATACATACATATATGTGATGTAGTCTCATGTTCATATAAAACCCATCTTAGCCTTTAAATTATAAACAAAGGTATATTCCGATAAACACAGTACTGGATATTGGTTAATTCTGATTTGTAGGCAACGATGGTTTTTAGTGGAACGTGATATATCAATTTGTTTTTTACCCACTTTATTAAGATTGATTTATAAACCTTGCTCCTGCTGACAAACATTTATGTCCCAAGTTACCGAAGGATCCCGAGCGATGGGATGGGCTCTCCCTGATGGAGGTGTTTAGGGTAGTATACCTGGGGGAGGAAGAAGTTGTGCCTAACAAGCAGCTTGGTTGGATGAAAATAATAACTGATGATGGCCGTTTCCAGTACCTATACAAGGTAAAAGATGTAGATCCGACTATGGAATCAATTGAAGATATGCAGGACCTAAATCTGACGGCCAAAGGACCAACTGTTTCTTTTGGTGAAGTTATAATCGAGTTTGATCTATTTCGTCACGGTGTTACTTTCAAGGACAGTATATCATTACAGTGGGATCCTTATCCGACTGATATTCTTTATAAGGAAAGTAGAATAGCATCAAGAGATAGCGGTGAACTGATTTGTATAATGATGGGGCTGTTTGGTAATGCCACGGTAGCCAGTCTGGAAGTTAAGTTAAAACACTACTCTGCTAACACAACTGTTTATGGACTTGTTTGTGCTAGCAATAGCAAATTGGACATGCCCATGGCTAGAAGTATGCTCTTTCTGAAGAAGCATGACAACGGTACAAAAGTAGGAAATGATGGCATTATTCCTTTGTCTAAATCCAGGGTAGGTGTGCCGTTGGGTTCTATGCTCAATGTGGACATATCCTTGCATTATGATGGTCAGCACCATGTTTTCTCTCCGTGCTTCGAGGCTTTACTAAATGGGAAAACTGCAAAAGAAGGTCCTTCGGAAGAGAATGCAATGATCCAAGTAACAGTCATTTGGGATGCTGACGAAGACTCAAATCAATATGAGGTATATGATGAAGATTGAAAATTTTCGCCTACCTTTTCCAATATATGACAGAGACGATGACGAAGACGAAGACACAGATTTTTCTGTATCTGATGAAAACATGAGTGACAAAGATCCGTGACTACATGTGATAAACACCAAGAGAGCCTTGACTACATGTGATTACACTAGGAGACCCTGCCTTAAATAGCCGTAACTTGGGATGACATGGGATTATTATTATTTTGTGTGGTAGTGCGATTTAGAGATTGTTGTGTGTTTTTATCTTGACAATGAAAACATTAGTTGCTGGTGACTAATCTTGTACTTTAGTAAGGATTGTATCTTGGCAGTCAAACTATCTTCTTTTGTTGTTAGTCGGTAAGGATTGTGTTGCTTTTGTCTTCGAAACTTAATCATTGTTTGGCTCTCTTAAGTTTACAAATATGCACATTAGTTGCTGCCTTGCTGGTGACTAATCTTGTACTTTAGTGAGTGAATGTAACAAGCTATCAGCTATAAACGGAGGTAAACGGAAGTTTGGTAACACTAGCAGTGACATCAGCTACTTTTTCCGCATTAGGATAATTTACGTGTTTGGATTGGATGTTAATGACTCTCAGGGTGAGCAATGGTCGGGTTGGTCGGGTTGAAGGGACTAAACCACCCAACCCATATTTTACGGTTTTGGAATTTAACAACCCGTTACCATAACCGTTACCGTTAGTACTAAAAAAACCCGTCCAAATTATAACGGTTTGGTTTGGGCGGGTTGGGTTTTAAACCACTTAAAAAAATTTAAACTCGCAAAAAATTAATCAACGCAATTGTCCAATGCATCAATGGACTGACATCACAAAATATCATCAAAATCTGGTAATTAAGTTATAAAGTTTTAAGGACTAGAAAAATTGCGAAAACTGCCATGACATCATATTATGGGAATCCTACCAGACATCCGTTCTGAGAACTACAGTTTGAAAACAAATAGAAGTGATATCTGCGGATTTTATTCATTACAAATATTCATGAGTAAAAATAAAATTTAAATCGAAGATTTTCTTTTATCAGTCTTCAAACTAGTTAAGATGGCTGTTAGAAGAGAAAAGTACGAAATGATTTTAGTTGAATTAGCTAAAGATTAAAGGTTGGCAGTCTTTAGCATACGTATGTTGGAGCATACGGTAACGTAGAAGGGTCCTCCTGTTTTCAATAACCAATCAATAAGTAATAAGTTTTCAATCACTGGGCATGCTTTTAAAAGTTGAGAATGTCACCAAACTTGCTCGTAGATGACTGTTTATAAACTTGTAAGCACATTATTTTTTCTTTTTATATAATTATATGTTAATTATTAATTTGAATTATATTTCTTAAATAATAATAAAAATTAATTAATATATGTTATTATATATTCGGGTGGAACGGTTTATATTGGTTGGGTGACAAGGTAAACCGAACCCACCCATTATTTTTTGGTTTTTAAAAAATCGAAACCGTTACCAACCCGAACCGTTACAAAACCGTAAATTCTGGTTTGGACGGTTTGGATTGGGCGGTTTGGACGGGTTTGGAAAATTTTGCTCACCCCTAAATGACTCCATATCTGATACTCCCTCTGTTTTGAAATATAAGTCGTTTGACTTATTGGTACACATTTTCAAGTTTTTTGACCGCATAATTAAAATCATTATTTTTTAAATTTTTTTTTGTAAATTATAATATAAATCACATACTGTTATTTAGAAGAATTTTTTTTTAAATAATAATTTTAACTATGCGATTAAAAGACTTGGAAATGTGTGCCAAAAAGTCAAATGACCTATATTTAAAAACGGAGAGAGTATATTTTATATTTTTATGTTACATTCTAGAAATCTAATAAATACCCAAAAAATACACAAATCTTTACTACACTCGGACCTCACAGTATCCAAATCAGTAACTCCCCCTTCTATCCTAACACCCTACCTTGACGAAATTCAGTAAGGAGGTGGCAATTTTTCCCACAAAAATCAGAAGAGAAGTTGTGGAAATATATTTTGTGTTGCATTGGTCTAAAATCCAGAAACTACAATATATAATATTCTCAAAGTTTGCATTTATAATTGTTTATAGGTTCGAGGAGTATTCGAATAGTTCTGAAAATTCGTCACATGTGCTTAAATAATTTTCTTTATTACAGAGCAAATGCAAATATAAATAAATATATCACTAATACAATGAAATTACTCCTATCAAATAACATTGCTTAGCTTTGACATCTGGTAAAATGAAATGAGAAACACTTTTTTGTAACTGGGTTGCTTGAGTTTTACAAACATCATTTTTATTCTTAGGGATGGTATTATATTAGTACTTCTAATGATCTTTTTGTGATTAATGATTTTCAAGAATTTCACATACTTTTAGCAACTTCTACACAGTTAGTAAAATTCAAGATGAATTTTTAGAAAATAAAGACTGTTAAGTGTGCAGAGCTTACAAAAGTATCCATAGTGTGTCATGCAGGTTATATTTGGGATACAAGTTTAGGCATCATCCATTAACATAGAAATTAAATTAATTGTTATATCAAATAAAAACAATTGCATCAGGTGCTTGTCCGCAACAAAAGCAGGTCAAATTTCACATTAAGTCAGATATATCTGACAAAGCTGTAACGTTAACATACAGTACTGTAACTTTCCATTTAGTTCATATGCTCTCGTAGCACTTGCCACTCTCTGGGTACTCGTCAATTTGTCCATGTGTACATTCATTTATGCCATTAAATAATGCCCATGCTGCCTCCATCTGTACATCAGACTCCTCATGTTTAAGCAGGCTGCAGAGAGGCTTTACCAATTTGAAATCAATCATATCCTGTTAATTCCAATTACATGTAATTAAATAAAGTCATGCAGAAAGGATAACTTGAAACAATCCAGTAAACAAATAAAATATATAACCAACTTCGATGGATATTAATCCTCGAGCAGCTATATTTGCAATTATCTGGCAAGCATGCTTCTGAAACTTAGGGCCACAACATAAGATTATCTTCGGAAGGCATCGCAGAAGCTTAGTATCTTTAACAAAATCCTGGAAGAATGGAAGTATATTAGACCAAAACCGGATCATTCCATAAATAAACATGTATCTTATGAGGAACACCATAATATCAACACATTTAACAAATCAATGGCGCTGGAAAGAAGATATCAAACCATCTTGCAATCTATGCATTTTCTTCATAAGCTTTCATCAAAAATAAAAAATCAGACTATTGAAGGAAATATATAACAATAAATTGGTAAAAAGAGAAAGATACTAAACACTAAGTACCAAAAGCGTAAAAGGGATTTTTGATTGTCAGAAATTTTGGTGGTAGCCGTCATAGTAAGAAGAAGGATTCTAGCTTAGAGCAAGTCCAACAACTTACCTATACAAAATGGTGTTCCAACATTGTCTTAGTGGTTCCCTAAAACACTAGGAACCACTAGCCATTCCCTACTTTTGGGGAACCACTAGCCATCCCTAACTTTATTTCCATCAATAAAATAATTATTTCCTTCCATTTCACCAATAATTGTCTTTGTCTCTTTCCTAGTTACTTTCAAATTTATTATTATTATAATAGTAAGGAATGAATATAGGGATTGTTGTTGGAGTTAGTATACAAAACAATGTCCCTAAACCATTAGAAATCTTTATTGTATAATATTTATAAGGAACCAACTAAGGCATTGTTGGGCTTGCTCTAACCTACTAACTCTAAGAAATAACATAACGTATTTCTAGGCGATTAGATATATTTAAATAAGAATCAAGATGTCACCACATACTATAAAAGATAAAGAATTCTAATCTTTACCAATTATAATTACTTATGTATATAAATATCTAAAAGGACTGCAATTGTTGGAAGGATTGCAAGAGTTTTTATTTTTTTTATCAAAAACAGTTTTAAAGAAATTCAGACTTACATGTCTTTAACAAGATATTTTTCAAACTACTATATTAACATACATATATTTTTTATATAAAAATCAAAATAAATTACATAAATGAACCTTTTGTCATACACCATCCTACCAAACTCTGTAGTCAGTGCAGTTCTGGCAAACTTGGTTAATATATGGGAAAAATGCTCCCAAATAAATACTTGGAGACACAAGTGCAGTTTATAAATCTATGTAGGTTTATCAAAACTCATAGAGATTCTATAATATTTTATTGAACCTTTTTTCTAACTTATAAGAACTCCATTCATATTAGTTGTGTTCTGATTTGTTTTCTGGTAGACTCCATAAGAACTACTATCCGTAGTAAAAAAAAATTCGGTCCCATGACGAACTTAACTTTTCATTTCTATCTCTATATGTCTATTTATGATAGTTTTTCTTCCTTGCTAGTAACATGCTCGATAGAGTATAATATAGTTTTATTTCCATGGCTTCTGTATCAGCTTTGTAAATCGATACCTAGGTAATCATTAAAACAATGATACTCCCTGCTGATAGAGGTTATTACAATGGCCACAATCACCACTGCTTTACATGTCTAGACGATCAAATATATCCATATTATGCTTCACCACTAGTGCTTTTCTCATTTGGAACCATCTCATTTTATAAGGTTCCATTTTAATCACTTGGAACCAAAGTAGAAACTCTTTGTGTTCACTTAAAGAGAAGGAATAAATTGACAAATTATGAACAAAATATAGAGAAAGAAAGGATATTGTAGAGAGTAGTGAACATCTACTACGACAGGCTAAATTTTCTATGATGAAATTCACAGAGAAAATGAGGAAGAAGTATGAAAGACAAAATTAAAGATATAAACATTTACACAGTAAAAAAGTAAAAATCTCATTCCAATCTCTTCCAATTTCATTCCATCCAAGTGAAACCAGCCTTAGAAAATGGGAAAATATTAAAAGTGCAGGTAACAAACTTCTATAATTATATCTTATAAGTTTTATACACCAGCGTAGTTTAACTACCCAGTAATCATTTTCGTACTTAAAAGGATTTTCTCTTTGGTATAATTGTTCTAATAACAATTTGAAATTTAACTATCATTATAGAATATTCTAGAATTCGGATACAAGGTAATAGTAAAAAATTAATAAAGAGTTAAGTGCATTATGTAGACTTGCACTTAGGCCGATATACCAATTGCAATACTACACTTTTAAACCACCACTAGCAATAATACCACACTACTAGCAACACCACACTACACAGTTTGTCTATTTTAGCATATTGTGAGGATTCGGGGATTCTTTCTTCAGATTCATAATTTAACAACTATACTCATATTATAACTTTCGACACTGACCAAGAAATTTAATTGTTGAAATAAGATTTTGACAACAATTCCCACACAAAGTTGGTGGAAACACACATAAAGTGCATGAATGTAATGAAATTGAACTTTGATGTTCCTAGTAATAATTTCGAAAGTGTAATATTGCATGTGGCAGATGTCGGCAATGTGATAACACACAGTGCAGTTTACTTATTAAAAATATAGTTATATGGTAATAAATATCTATCAAGAAAAACAAGATAATTACTAAGATTGAATTTCTACCACTATCAAAATAAGGTTTTAATCTTGTATATGGGAATAAAAATCTACAAGTAGATGCTATTCATGTCTCCTACATATGTCGTACCTTCAATCGAATTAATATTGGATCCCTAAAATCCAACCCATCGAATTAATATTGGAGCCCTAAAATCCAACCCATCGCACCGTGTTAACTATGCCCTAAAACAAAATGCTAGAAAGTAGAAATCATTATGTCCAAATTTGGAAGTTATTATTTATCTATGAAAATCTATATGCAATTTATCTATGAAAACCTATATGCAACGCCTTGCCTCGTGTTCAAATAAGCAAAGTACCATTTCTTATGGATCCGACAATAATAAGGTCCAATTTTTTTGAATTAATAGTCTACTTAATGATCTTAAAGGTATTGTTAACTAATATATATACATGGTCTAGTCCTTAAACAACATAGGCAATCCACTCACACATAGTAGTAACACTTCAGTTTCCTAAACTCATGCCCGTGGCAAGAAAGTGACCAAAAGATAACAGATACATAAAAGGAAAATAGTATCCTGATTTATGAGTTGAGCAATTTCTCACACAGTTTCACTTAAGTAAACAAGTATCTGAAACACGCAATTAACACAGCTGCCACAACATTTAGCCTGGCCGTTAGAATCCAGGAATGAAGGCTGTTTTTTATATACGCATACTATATAGATATATAATAGAAATATACACTGGAGTAGGTAAATTCAAGAAAAGTTCCAGAGCTTCTGTGTACTTGTTCAATTTAAAAGGTTGTGAGCTTAAATAATGAACAATTATATATTCCATAAAATGTTGGTAGCTTCATCATACCTTAACCTGGCTACATGGTCCCCATCTAACAATATTTCCAAGCACTCCAAGTGCAGAACCAGCAAGCATAGGATTCCCACAACTGAAATACCGTTAAAAATAGATTTTCAAGTAAATGTCACAAGAAGCAGAAGCCCGTAAGAGTAAATAGACCGAATCCACTTACCGGATGAAATCAATAAGCATGTCAGATATCTCCTGTTTAATTTGCACCTGATTTTTATGGGAAAGATACGAGAGTATGTAGCATGCTTGCACTTTAACCCGATAAGAATGCTTTGGGTTTTGAAGAATAGCTTCTGAAATTTCAAGAGCTTCCCTTGCCTGCCAACAATTAGAGACGATTAAAATAGGATTGTTTATAAATAATGGCTCGACGGGAAAACCGAAACAAAATAAGAAGCCAGCAAATAACATTTTTAGCAGGAAGATTGTAGTTACGACAGATTACTGCCAATAACTTGGCCGAGTAACTTATATAGTCATGCACACTACGATCACTGTCAACAATGGTCCGCACAGCTTCCAAAGCCTGGTCTTCAATGATAACTTTTATACAATGGGGAAAGGCAGAAGCTAACTGAATCAATGCCATCAGAGCCTACATGTTCCCCATAATCTCTTCAGTTACACCAGCATTCACATTTTCGGAAGTAACTGACTAATTGAGTAAATATTACCTGCTTCACAGATTCCAACAGGGAATTCACAAGGAATGGAATTACTTCATATTCCATTAAACTGCGGCATTTATCAAAACTTGCTCGGCAGAGGACAGCCATTGCCATATGCTGTGATAAAAGTGTAAAATTATTCCAGAGATATGTCAATGTAACAAATAAGAATTCTAAGAATATTAATAATATAACAAATAAACTAACATATCAAACCTTGACGTTTCTATTGTTGTCACTTCTCGAAATATCAAGAAGGCGCTGAACGACATTAGGCTCTAGACTTTCAGCTGAACTTCGGTCTGCTTGTAGAAATTTTCTCAGTATACAACGTTTCAATGGTAAAAGATGACAGATGAAAACAAAAATACGGAATTTCTTCTACCTCCAGTCATTAATTGTTCCAAATGTTCAGCAGCATCTGCCAGCTCTTCAGGTTTGCTGGACATTAGGATGGTTTGAATATAACCATCAATATATGGATTCTGAAATTTTGTGTTAACGGATATATAAGCCATCCTTTTTAACAATATCCTTTTGATAGAAAATTACTATAAATTGAAGGAGATTCACCTATATAAACTGTCAAAAGCAATTAATCAATACGTAAAAGACTCAAGTTGAGGCCAGTAAGGAAAAAATAAAGAATAAGAGACCCAGCTTATTAAAATTGTTAGGCATTCTAAACAGCAAGAGGCTACAATTGCATCTCATACATACTACAGATGCCAAGTACAACTCCCAAAACACAATTACACATTTGTCAATTTACACAAGTATGTATGTATACATATATAGACCTTTCTGTTGATGCAGGCCAGCTCTTTGGCGACAAACCAATGATACGGCACATCTTCACAATCCCGTACCATTATGAATGCTTGTCTTCTAGGATTTCTCAATATGCACTTATCTTCCCCCAAGTCCCTACAACGCAAAGAAAATTGCTAAGTCTATCTGTTTATCCATCATTTATATCCTATATATACTGTAAGAGTAAGAGAGATCTTTGGTCATTACCCTGCATAATAATGGTCTAGGTTTGAAACTTTGGCAATTGCAAATGTGTCTATAAATATTTAAAAAATTAGTACAGTTATAACAATAGAAGTGTTAGTATGAATTGAAGGTTGGATAGAGGGATAAGTTAAAGTACTACCAAAGCTCAAGAGTTCAACACTTTTTAGCAACATATCTAAATTTAATATTTGTAGCTTCAAATATACTATGTCATAGGCTTCTGAATCGAATCTCATCAACATACCGAAATCTGATATTCATGTTACAAGTTATAAGAACACAAACAAAGGATTATAGTTTAAATTAAATTAACAACATATTAAAATTTAATATTTCTATTATTAATTCTAAAAATACCAAGAAGGTAAATGATTTCAATTAAAACAGCTACAAAAAAATACAGAAATAGTCATATACATACTAAGTTAGATAATTTTGAAAAAACTGCACAGGACAAGCAAGCAATCAATAATTTATACATATAGATATATGATAGAGAGAGACATCAGTTAACCTGATATTATCAAAGGGACATTAGATTAACCTGATAACAACACCAATCATTCAGTCAAAAGGAGTTTTCTTTCTGCAACTAACTTAAACAGCCGACATATATACACTGGACCATGTATAATGCCAGGTGGATACCGTATGTTCATAATTGGGATTCCAACTGAACAGGTAATCAGTGTAATTAATATCAACCAAGTTGTAATAGAAATTTAACAAACGAGTAAACATATGCTGATTGAAATAGTTCAATAGTTTGTCTTAAACATTTGATTTCTCCGCTGAGTGTAAAACATGCCTATACGGCTATACTCTTCAACAATTGACAAATCTGGTAAATGACTAAATGCTTTGCCTTCGCCAACTAGAAGTGTTTGTGAACTAGACCAGCGTACACCAAAACCATTATAGAAGAAGAGCAAAATGTTGTCAATAACATGGATGAGTGGTGCAGAACGATCATGTTCTGTATGAGTTTAACTGGAAATCGGAAGTCCTCTTAAATCTGTTACATTCAATTGTCCCATTAAGTTATTCCACCATTGAACATTAAACTTGTTTTTTTCAATTAAAATATAATTATATATATTATAGAAGAATACATAAATTGTATTAAATTGCTTCAATTTTCCGTGATTACATTACAGAAGGATATCTATTTAATGTATATATTTCTGATCTGTTTTTATTCGATAATAAAAAAACTATTTTTAGATAAAACACACTTGTACTTATTGTACATACAGGGTAGGACGAATAACCGGGTGTAGTTTAACCTGATATAAACCTGATGCTTTCTATTGATGCCCTTTCTCTCTAGTCTCAATAAATATTTATTATCGCAATTATAACACATATAAGCTTATATCAATATTATTAATCACAAAAACAATTGCCATCCATCAAACGGGTTTTACACTTGTATAACCAATTAAAAATACACATTAATCGGCCAAAACCATTTGGTAAGAGCATGTCCAATGCTAGTGCTAAATACATATAGTTAATGCCATATTATAAAATCAAAAATTGATTTTTGAAGTTGAAATAGAACTTGTAGTCTGGTGCATGGTTGGCACTACATAGATCTAAATTTAACTACATTCTAACCACCTAATCTTTAAATGCACAATTATAATCATCCCCATTGCTTTGAGTATCAAGTTTTCCTCCTTGCATGCATACATGGCAATTATACCAACATCTATACTTGATTCTATATTTAGCACCAAGCATAGCATTTTGTTATTTTGCATCGATGTTCAACATTGCATTGGAGTGGTGCATTTTATTTTTGGTGTCATAATAAATATATCATCACTTATAACATTGCATTGGACTTGTCGTAGGTAATTATCTTTTCTCTGATTATATTATAATATTGTTATATGTTTTATTTTACATCTTTTTTTTGTTAACATAAAATTTAATAAATTTCACGTGTGAGAATACAAGAATGATGTAAGATATCACCTATAGCTATAAGAGTGACCACAATTAACTTTGAATCAAATTCAATATTACCAGCTATTAGATACATACATAATACATTATTAATCAAATAGTCAAACCACATTTCAATAATGAGTAATACAAACAAATGCTATACTAACATATGACTATATACATGGCTGTAAATGATAATGTCCAGCTCATTAAAAATTATCGAACTCGAACTTTTATTGAGCCAAAACTTTATTGTAAAAATTGCATAATAGACTGTAAACTAGAACTTAAATATTTCTCAATTCTCCATATTAAAAGCTTTATTAAAAACAAAAAATAAAAAATTATAATCATCTTTTTGTAGAAATAAATAAAACAAAAATATTAAATCTTTTGGGAAATAAATCATATATACTTCACTTCAAATTATTGATTTTTTTTATAGTTAAACACTCACACACCCACCTTGTCTTTAACAAGGTTCGAGCCCTCCACATCCCGTAAAGAGAGCGAGGGAGATATTGCTACACCAAGAGGTGAGAGGTAAATTATTGATATTTAAAAAGCACGTTGTAAAATTTACAAATAATAGTACTTAAAAAAATAAAAAAGGAATTAAAAAAAGGATAAGAAAGAGAAGTGGAAATCTAACTAGTGAGAGAGATACAAGCAAAACATTTCAAGAAAATGTAAGCCGTGGCAAGTTTTAAGATAGTGGTTCTTTATTCTAGCTAAATTATTGATATGCATTTATGTTATACACGTGATAAGATCACATATACGCTTTAACTTTAAGTTTGTTTATAATTAAAGAAAATCAATCCAAGGGGAAGGAGAAAAACATATGCAACATATGCGGCAAGCTGCGGCATAAGTCAAAAGATGATAAGAAAACAAGAAATTAAATTAATAATAACATACATGTTAGCTTTAGTTGTCTAGTTGATCTTGAGTGGGGGTGGTGTACATATAGTAGAAAGGGATGTATGGAATTTTATAGTTGTCATACTGATAGTGTTATATATAGTCATATATTGTATAAAGTCATATCTAGTAATACGTTGTTAAAAGACTAAGATAACACATTCCTTTTAAAATTCAACGTGAATGGCCTTATGCCTCAAGCAAAGCAAGTCAAAGCATGTGCGCCTCGCCATGCCTTGAACTACATTGCTCGAAAAAGATTTTAAATTTATCGCTGATACCAGAAATTCGACGATAATTACCAGTACGAGATGCTTAAATTATTTGTCGAACAACTACTTCAACTTAAAGATTTTAAGAGGGTGTTGTTTGGATATATGGATTAGCGACTGACTGCAGCCTTGGATTATTAATTACCAAGCTTAGTTAAATGTATAATTCATAAAGATGAGCAGCATCTTGAGTGTATAATACCAGGCAATTTTTCATATATTCAATTTTGTCTTTTAAGAAATTGTGTTGAAGAGATAGATAGTACTTTTGATTTAATTTAAAATACTGCATTAAAGAAATTTTGTTAGATTGATAAGTTCTTTGTTCCATGATAGGATATATTTTTATATATATTTTAGATGATTTTATTCCCGTATTTAATTGCATTTTGCATTTATTTGGATTTTTATTTAATAAATTTTAATGTTTTATTGTAGAAGACAAGAATTTCTAAGTTTGGAAGAATTTGGGCTTAAAGAGCTATTTTGGAGCTAAAAATGGAAGAAATTCGGATTTATTGAGCTACACCCGCTTTCTACGGTATTTAATTCATATCTGGAGTTCTAGGAGTCGGATTTGGACGATCTTACTGTCCACGCGAAGCTTAGAAAATTTTCTACAATTTAGAGGGATTAAATCAGCAAAAATCCGATTGGAGCAGCTCGAAATCTGAGGAGCAAGTTCAATTCCGAATTTTGGTAGACTTGGAATATTCTTGTAATAATTTATTTAAAGTTTAAAGTGTGTTTAGTGTGATTAGCTTTTGTAGAAATAATTCAGCCGAAAGTGATGAGATGGTGGGCTTGAAAAGAAAGAAAAACAAAATAGAATTCCAAAGTGGAGCTAGTGATGAAGAAGAAGAATAATGGAGAATTATTGGAGACATGTGCTATAAGATGAAGAGCTTGCAGGAAGAAAAGAAGGGAGAGACTAGCTTAGACTAGCTTAGCATATCTTAGATTAGCTTAGGAATAAATTAGTACCATATGTCTACTGCATAAACACCACATTTCAACATTTTCATTCGGCTATTACAAATTTGTGGAGCTAGGGGCTTGGTTTTCTTCTCTTTTATGTACACTTTCTTCGACTTAATTCTTCGTTAATGTAAGGTATTCTCTATTTCTCTTGTTTATTAAATATATATTTTAGATGGATTGTTATATAATTTTAGTTGTTATTAATTTTTATATTAGTGAGTAGTTTGTTTTAGGGCATAAAGGGAAGCCATGTTTGCATGATAATTCTGGCATGATTTTCATAGTGGTTTGATTGATTATGGTAATTCTAATCGATTATGTTTGATATTTAATTTGTGTTAGTGGCCAATATCACGGATTAATTTTATGCGAATAGGGGTAATAGATCGAGAGATTTTACTCTTAGAGGCACACATACGGTTAGCGGAATTGAATTTTACTGCGAGAGCATAATTGGATTTCCGAGAGCGTTAATTCTTGAGAGAGATTAACACATGTTCTAATTACTCGATTAATTAAATTACTAAAAGTGATTATATGTGTAAGCACGTTTCGGGAGCGTTGATACTTGAGAGAGATTAACGAGCTCTAAATTGCATGACCATTTTGATCGCTTTAGCTTAGAAGCCGGATATTATGTAAACATGGTGGACCTAATTGCCCTAGATTTAAAATTCATTGTTGATCATTTAATTAATTAGTATAAATAATTAGTTAATAAATATTTTCATCGTCTTTGCTCGAGAAACAGTTAAATTAAAATTGATAAAACCCGCCTCCCTGAGAACGAACTTAAAAATATACCGCATCAAATTTGGCGCCGCTGCCGGGGAGGCAAAAATTATCGATTTTAAATTAGTTGTTTCTAATAGTTTAGATTTTATTTTGTTAGTATAAATAAAAAAAAAAACATAAAAAATTTTAATAGCTTAATTAATTTCCAGGATTTGTTTTGTGTCTATTTTGTGTGTTAATTCGAAGCTAAACACTCAGCCTCCCCTGCATATTCAGTACAAACCAAACCCATTTACTGTTGAACACAAACACAAGTCCCCTGTTTTCTCTGTTAAACAAACAAAACCCATCTCCCAAACCCCCCTGCATCACCACTGTCTACCACTCCAACCCAACAACCACGCCCTCTCCCCTGTTCTCGTTCTCAAATCCCCATTTCCTCTCTTCTCTTTCAGTTCACCGAAAATCATTCACCCTCCCCTTTCTTCTTCTTCCTCCGCACAAACACCACCGCCCCTCTTCATCCTGGTTTCGCCTCCACTCCACCATCTCCGCCTCCAACCGTTCACCCATCCTCTCACCTTCTCCACTCTTCCAATTCCCATCTTCTTCAACTCTCACAAAAGCCACCCATCCCTCCTCACCACCGAATTCACTCCACCGCGTTCACTTCATTGTTAGTTCTGGGTTGTAAAAATCACCGAGTTGACAGTCTTGAGTTCTGAGTCGAGTTTTGTCGTTCCCGAGTCGAGTCCACTGAGTTGCTGGTTGAACGAGTCTGTTTATAGTGTTTGTTCAAGTCCCATTCGTTTCTGCGATTCAAGTACTGGGTGTTTGCTGCGTTTGTTTTGTTTCCGAGTCGACTGGGTCTTGTTTTCATTTGCCTTTTGTTGTTTCGAGTTGCTGTTGAGTTTTGTTCGGTCTGTTCTATGGTTTTATCTTCCCGTGGTTTCGTTGTCTGAATTGCTGAGTCGTCGACTATTTTCTGCTTATCAGTGTCTTCGGTTTGTATCCGTTGTGCAGTTTTTTTTACTGGGTTGTTAGTTTTTTTTGTTGTCGCTGGTTTTCGAGAATGTGTTTGATGTGTAACTATGTTCTTTCGTTTCTGCCTGGCTATGTTTACGAGTCTGAATTTGATATGCTGAGTTCGACGTCGTATGGTGCTGAGTCGACTGAGTGATTGTGAGATTGTAATGTTGTCTGAGTTGTAGTCGTTGTTTGCAGTCGTCTTGTCCTTTTCGTTAGTTCGAGTCGGTAGTGTACTATAGCAATGTTTGCTGCGGTTTATTTCCTCTGTGTGTTAATGGTCTGAGTTGGTTGTGTTATTGGCAAGTCATATTTATAAACAGGCCATGTCGAATTTTCTGTAAATAAAATCAATTTTTTTTTTTATTCTAATAGTGTAATTAAAAATTCAGTTTTTGTTAGTTTAAATATAGATTAATTTACTGTTATGCATAAAAAAAAAAAAAAAAAATATTTTTTGTTCATCATGTTCAAAGTTTGAGTCGTTGTTACAGTTTGTGAGTTGAGGTTTTTCGGAGTTAATTCAAAAAAATAAAAATAAAAAAATAAAAATAAAAATAAAAATAAAATGCATTTTTTTATATTTTGTTTGATTTGTTAAAATTTTGTGTTAAATTTTTAGTTCGTATATATTTTCTTTGTCTCATTGGAACTTTAGTTCCAATTGAGACCGGTTTTATTGCATTTCTTGGTTTTGTGGTGTGTTTACAGGGATACAATGGGTGAGTTCGCATATCTTTCTTTCCGAGTAGAGGCATTGACTCGAGAAATTGCCTCGTGGAAGACTGCAGAGCCCACTACATGTCCGATGAGTACAAATGAGATGTCACAAGTGGCCCCTGAAACTTACACTCGCTGTGAAGTTTGTGGAATGTATGGTCACTTTGGTTTTGAATGCTATTACAATGTCTATAATTCTCAGAATGCTCAGTTCGGACAAATGAATTCTTTTGAAGAAGGATATGGGTACAACCAGTACTCAAACACTTTTGATCAAGAATGCGTGAATCAGCCAGATTTCTACTACCAGGACAATGGTGCTAAAAATTTTCCATATCATAATCAGCAACAGTTTGAGCAACAATATTATCAGTCATATGAGCAGCCGCCACAGCAAGAATATCAATATCCTCCTCTACAAGAACATCTACATGTTTCTCAACCCAGCGTAGATGTGCAAGCTGATCAGACGAAGGAGATGTGGGATATCTTGAATAAAATGCTAAAGCGTTTTGAAGAATTAGAAACTCAAAGTTTGGCAATTGAATCTCAAATTGCACAGTTGGCTAATTCTTCTACTACAGGGCAACTCGGCTATTTACCATCATCATCTACCCGACCTGAAGAGGACCTGACAGCTATCAATCTCATAAGCGATCAGGAATATGATAGTTTTTCCATGTATGTTGATGATGAGGCCATTGATAAAGAAAAGGAGCATGCCACCAATGACAAGATCAATGATGTTGCTGCTACCGAGAACAATATGACTGATGATGAGGCTACAAAGGAAAGCAATACAGAGATGGTTGTTGTTTCCCTTCCGCAACCTGTGCCTAAGCTACCATGTATTGATAAATTTGCTCTCGATCTAGCCTCTACTTACAAGGCTTCTCTGCTCAAGAACACTTATTTCAAGGTTGATATGATAACAAATATTGTCCAATATAATATTTCTCAAATTCTGGTTGAGGATCCATACAAAGTGGCTCCTACGCTTCAAGCTCGAGAAGAGGGAGAAGATGGAAGTGTCTTCTTATCCAATGATGTGATAAGCCAAGATGTCCGAATGGCTCATGTGGAAGAGATGAATGAAGAAAAGCCACCACCAGAGCCTCCACCTTATATTAAGGGAGTTCAACATTTTCAAGGCTATGAATTCTATCGTTGTTTTATCACAAAGTTTTCCAAAACTACATATTTTCTTGATCAGTTATTATTCATTGATGTAGTAGCAAAATTTGTTAATGCTTGTTTGGAGATTTTGTGCAGGATTAAAACAGCTGTTGTTGCTCTTGATTTTATTCATGGTGGTCCCGCGCAACATGTTTTTGGTCTTTTTGGAGTGTCAATTCAGTGCCTCGACACTTCATGCTTATGCATTGGGGAAGTTTTCCAATTTTTATTATTTTTATTATTTATTTTTCTGTAATTTTTAGGATTTGTTGTGTTCTTTTTTATTTTCTTTTATTTTATTTTCCTCTTTTATAGAATTTTTCTAGAACCCATCCCCACTGAAATGATTTAATAGTTCCGTGCAGATATTCTTGTCGTTGAAAACAGAAGGAGCATTGTGTGGCTCGAGGTAGACTTTGAAGGCAAAAAGAGAAAGTAGGGCTGGAGCTAAAAAGAAAAGGGAGCGGAAAGACTAGTACATAGCTTGTACTATATTACCTAACCGCTAATATTTGAACCTTATAAATCAATCAGTTTTTGTCTGTGTTAATTCACCATTTCAGATATCCAGAGCAAATACACACATTTTCTGAGAACTCCAACCTCCCAAGAAAACATCTCACAATCTAGTTGTCTCAAAAATGGCATTGCAAGGAAGCTTCTCAATTGCTAAAGTTAATCCCACTTCCATTCTTGACATCAACACCATCCGTGATGAGCAGTTTCGAGCTTGGGCACAATTTTTGAATGAGCATTCAATCATTCGCTATGCTTTGGTTACGCCAGTGCCGCTCAACTATGATGCCTTGCGACAATTGTATTGCAGTGCGGTGAACACTTCTGGAAGGGACGGGTTAGCATTCACTTACCGACTGTTTGGTAGGTCGATTAAGGTAACTGAACGAGATGTTAATCGGATTCTTCACTTTCCTATGGACAATCTCGTTGATGATCCTACACCCGACCAGATTGAGAGGTTCTTTCGTTCGATAAAGTACCAAGATGGTAATTTCAATACTGGTAATCTCTCTAGAACATATTTAACCCAGTATTGGAATTTCTTCTTCCATATTCTCAACCATGTTTTTACCTCAGATAGAACGAATCTAGATCGCATATCTGAATTTATTCAAAAAATAGGGTATGCGGTAGCTAATAATTTGAGGATTAATTTTGGGAAGTTAGTTCTTGGTCAGATCATCTTGAAGATGAAGCACTTAGTCACAAGGGATGCCCAGATTCGAAGGGTCGACTGTCTATATCCCAGATTTCTGCAACTAATTTTAAATGATTTTTTGAGTGATGCAGACAGGGTAAGCTTGGACCATGGTAGAGATGTGGAATGCTCTTTCATGAAGACAAATGTAATTAATTACATTACCAATAAGAGCTATACGGATGTGCCTACAGTCCTAACGGAATATCTGAAGACTGTTCCACTTCCGTTGTTGCCAAGATCAGTCAGAGGAGCACCACATCTGGAGTTTGCTACATCATCCACTCTACCTCATGCTAAACGGAGTAAACATAGCGAACCCGAGACAGTCGAGGGAACCTTGGGTCTTGTGCCTTTCAATCCATTCAAGATCAGCCTTCCAGGGAGAAAATCTCTTGATCTTTTTCCAGATTTGCCACTTGTCACCAGTGGCAGGCATCTTGCTTCACGAGAGGAAGGAAGCTCCCGGACTTTCATTGCACCATCCGACAAAGGTGCTAGGATGATTTCTTTTGGGGATACGCATCTCGGTGGAAGTTCTGGACAAAAGTTGAGAGAAGAGCCAGCAAGACATGAGAGTGGGCAACATTCTCAACCACATGCACCTATAGCCAGAGCAGAATACAATAGACTCCTTGCACGGGTCCAATCATTGGAGAGCGAGTTGCCACATATCCGTGAGTCCATTGCGGAAATCAAAAATTTGCAACTCAACCAGAATGATGTATTCCAGGCTCAACTGAGTTCCATGGAAGCCCAATTTAGTCATGCAATCAATTCCTTGGTGAAGACAGCTTCTTCAAATATCCCAACTCCACATCCAACTATTTTGGAGGATAACCCAACTGAGGGGGAGAAGGTGGATGAACAAGAAGCTAGAAGGCGTAATAAAGGCAAGGAAAAGGTTGCTGACACGGACTTAAATTTATTTTTGGGCAGGAAAAGCTAAGAGGAGTAGCCGTGCGATGTGGATGTCCTGCTCATTTTCAGGGGAGTTTTCGTTCACTTTTGTTCATACTTCAATTTTATTTGCATACATTGAGGACAATGCATGACTTCAGTGTGGGGATGTTAGTTATTGTTAGGGTTCTTAGTGTAAATACATAAAAATTGAAAAAAAAAAAAAAATTAAAAAATTAAAAAATTAATTGCCTCGTCTCATAGTGTGATAACAAGGATATGTACACATCTTGTGAGCTTATTTTGCATGATTATTTGACATGTCATATCTCTAGAAAATCATTTGTTACTTGATGATTCTTTGTACGTGCTTGCGAAAATTTTAAAAAAACTTGAGATACATCATTGTCAATTTTAGTGAGTACCGAAGCATGCTTTCACCTTGTGAGATCTTGAGCCTAATTTGTGATTGATACATTCGATATCGATCAATTCTTATTGTTGTGTGTTGTTCATCATTTAGCATGTTGCTCTAGAACTTGTTTTAAACCATTTTGAGATTACGTGATATCTGTATGCATAAAAATGATAAAGGCACTAGGATTAACCGTGTTTATCCAAACAGTACCCTTGAATTATATATCCTTAGTGAACCCCTTTGAGCTTTATATCCGTTATTTTTGTGTATCACCAATCTAAAATCTTGAGCCTACTTGTTTATTCTTCTCTTGATTTGCTAGTAGAGCAGTTTGATTCATTTGGGGGTTGGTGAGTGCACAGTGTGGGGATTTCTTTGTTAAAGTGTGGAAATTGGGTGGGAATATAAAAAAAAATGAAAAAAAAAATGAAAAAAAAAAAGAAAAAAAAAAGAAAAAAAAGAAAAGAAAAAAAAAGAGTCAATAAATATTTGTAGTCATAGATGCTAGTGTTCATTGATTTGTGCAATATGAAAAGGGAAAAGTACATGGCAATATGTGCTTGGGGTTCAATGCTTGTGAGAGTCTGATCACCTTTTACATGATTGAAATTTCATGTTGAGTGCTTTAATTAAAAATGAACATTGTGCTCTATTAGTTTATCAAGTTAGCCGCTTGTTAGCCTTTTTCTTGATTCCCTACCCTTCACCTTAGCCATGTTACAACCTTTAACAAAGACCTTTTGATTTGTGCATGCATGTATACAAAGTAGTGGAGATTTGGTGGACAACCAAGCATATGGTAGCACATGACTTAATTGATTGAACTTGAGCGAATACACTTCACCTATACACATGTGTGATTTGAGAGTTTTGTGAGCTTCATTTATATCCATAGCATGTTACTCACTGAATGCGGCATTGATATATATATCTCATGATCTTAGACTGTGTGCTTACTTGGATAGTCTTGTACAAATGATGCGTTAATTGAAAGACTTGTCTTTTCTGTATTGTGTAATTAAGTTTTGCATGTGTGGAGTACTATGATATGTTGCATACTTGAGACTTGGCAGAAAAAGAATGGATTTTGTGGGTAAATTCACTATAAACCCTCACGAGACAACACTCGTCCTACTAGGGCTGCCTAGGGGTTTAACGGCTTGTTGCATGTGCTCAATGCAATCGTGTCATCTACGAAAGTGATATTAGCTAGGATTTAGTTTTTATTTCGCTTATTTGCCCGAGGACGTGCAAATGCTTAGTGTGGGGATGTTTGATAGGATATATTTTTATATATATTTTAGATGATTTTATTCCCGTATTTAATTGCATTTTGCATTTATTTGGATTTTTATTTAATAAATTTTAATGTTTTATTGTAGAAGACAAGAATTTCTAAGTTTGGAAGAATTTGGGCTTAAAGAGCTATTTTGGAGCTAAAAATGGAAGAAATTCGGATTTATTGAGCTACACCCGCTTTCTACGGTATTTAATTCATATCTGGAGTTCTAGGAGTCGGATTTGGACGATCTTACTGTCCACGCGAAGCTTAGAAAATTTTCTACAATTTAGAGGGATTAAATCAGCAAAAATCCGATTGGAGCAGCTCGAAATCTGAGGAGCAAGTTCAATTCCGAATTTTGGTAGACTTGGAATATTCTTGTAATAATTTATTTAAAGTTTAAAGTGTGTTTAGTGTGATTAGCTTTTGTAGAAATAATTCAGCCGAAAGTGATGAGATGGTGGGCTTGAAAAGAAAGAAAAACAAAATAGAATTCCAAAGTGGAGCTAGTGATGAAGAAGAAGAATAATGGAGAATTATTGGAGACATGTGCTATAAGATGAAGAGCTTGCAGGAAGAAAAGAAGGGAGAGACTAGCTTAGACTAGCTTAGCATATCTTAGATTAGCTTAGGAATAAATTAGTACCATATGTCTACTGCATAAACACCACATTTCAACATTTTCATTCGGCTATTACAAATTTGTGGAGCTAGGGGCTTGGTTTTCTTCTCTTTTATGTACACTTTCTTCGACTTAATTCTTCGTTAATGTAAGGTATTCTCTATTTCTCTTGTTTATTAAATATATATTTTAGATGGATTGTTATATAATTTTAGTTGTTATTAATTTTTATATTAGTGAGTAGTTTGTTTTAGGGCATAAAGGGAAGCCATGTTTGCATGATAATTCTGGCATGATTTTCATAGTGGTTTGATTGATTATGGTAATTCTAATCGATTATGTTTGATATTTAATTTGTGTTAGTGGCCAATATCACGGATTAATTTTATGCGAATAGGGGTAATAGATCGAGAGATTTTACTCTTAGAGGCACACATACGGTTAGCGGAATTGAATTTTACTGCGAGAGCATAATTGGATTTCCGAGAGCGTTAATTCTTGAGAGAGATTAACACATGTTCTAATTACTCGATTAATTAAATTACTAAAAGTGATTATATGTGTAAGCACGTTTCGGGAGCGTTGATACTTGAGAGAGATTAACGAGCTCTAAATTGCATGACCATTTTGATCGCTTTAGCTTAGAAGCCGGATATTATGTAAACATGGTGGACCTAATTGCCCTAGATTTAAAATTCATTGTTGATCATTTAATTAATTAGTATAAATAATTAGTTAATAAATATTTTCATCGTCTTTGCTCGAGAAACAGTTAAATTAAAATTGATAAAACCCGCCTCCCTGAGAACGAACTTAAAAATATACCGCATCATTCCACACCATGTACCAGAACTTGGGAGGTTTGGGATGTCGCACTGGATAACAACACCCTGAACGCGGTATGGTAGAGGCTATCAGGCTAGAGAGTGTTACAATGGCCAGGTAGAGACACTAGACAGTAACAAAATAATATATTCATTAAAGCAATGTAAACTGATATACATTATATAAGAATATAAGATAATGAACATTATCCAAATTCTTAAAAATATAGCATATAGAGATATTGACAGAAGAAGTAATTGTATATATTGTTGTGTATTACAAGAGTTCTTGGACGTTCCTATATATAGACTAATTTAGACTACAATAACGTCACTGATTACATAATAGTTAACTAATGTAGATCTTCTGACTATTGACTTAGTGTAAATGTATGACTAGCATCTTTGATCTTTTGACACTCCCCCTCAAGTTGATGCATATATATCACTCATGCCCAACTTGCCAATAAGTGGATGAAGCATCTTCCGATTTAAACCTTTGGTAAATATGTCAGCTAACTGGTCCTCCGATCTTACAAAGTGAATACCAATGGTATCATTAATGATCTTCTCTTTTATGAAGTGTCGATTAATTTCGATATGTTTGGTCCGATCATGTTGAACTGGATCATGTGCAATGGCAATAGCAGCTTTGTTATCTGCATTGGAGTTGTAGATGCAAGTCCCAATTCTTCTAGAAACAATCTTATCCACAATAATTCACGTACTCCTTTAGCCATAGCCATAGCTCTATATTCTGCCTCAGCACTGGATAAGGCAACCACAGGTTGTTTCTTGCTTCGCCAAGTAACCAAATTGCCACCAACAAATGTACAATATCCTGAAGTCGAACGTCTGTCGTCTTGACATCCGGCCCAATCTGCATCTGTATAGCTTTCAACCCCGAGATGATTGTTTTTAGTAAACATTATTCCTTTTCCAGGAGCAGCTTTGAGATACCTTAATATCATATAAATTACATCCAAATGAGGTTGGCGAGGATCATGCATGTACCTGCTAACAATTCCCACTGCATATGCTATGTCTGGCCTTGTATGTGCAAGGTAGATTAGTCGTCCAACTAATCTTTGATATTGAGATTTATTGACAATTTCACCAGCATCTCCACACAGCTTATGATTTGCTTCTATTGGAGAATCTGCAGGTCTGCATCCCAACATCCCTGTTTCATTCAGAAGATCAAGGATATACTTCCGTTGTGAGAGGAAGATACCACCCGGACTTCTAGAGACCTCAATGCCAAGGAAATATCGTAATTTTCCTAAGTCTTTCATCTCGAATTCAGAGGCAAGATTGCGTTTAACATTAGCAATCTCACATGTGTCGTTGCCTGTAATCACAATATCATCGACATAAACGATCAACACTGTGATTTTTTCATCTCGTCTTTTCAAAAACATGGTGTTATCCGAGTTGCTCTGTTTGTAGTCAAATTTAATCATTGCTCTCTGAAATTTGCCAAACCAATCCCTTGGAGATTGTTTCAACCCATAAATAGTTTTCTTTAGCTTGCATATTTTCCCAATGGTCGCCGTTGAGGAAAAACCTGGTGAAATATCCGTGTAGACTTCTTCTTTTAGGTCTCCATGTAAGAATGCATTTTTTACATCCAATTGTTGAAGTTCCCATCCAAGATTTGCTGCACATGATATCAAGATTCGAATAGAAGCCATCTTTGCTACCGGGGCAAAAGTTTCATGATAATCAATCCCGTAAGTTTGAGTATATCCTTTTGCCACAAGTCTTGCTTTGTACCTATCAATGAGCCCATTAGGTTTCTGTTTCACAGTGAACACTCATCTGCATCCTACTACCTTCCTTCCAGCGGGAAGATGAGATAACTCCCAAGTGCCATTATGTTTTAATGCATTCATCTCCTCTATCATGGCATCTTTCCATTTAGGTTCACATAAAGCATCCTGCCAAGTATGTGGAATAGAAACACTAGACAAAGATGACATAAAAGCAAGTGAAGAAGAAGATAATGCTTTATAAGAAACAAAGTTCGAGATAGGATGGTTAGTGCGAGAACGTACACCCTTTCTTATAGCAATAGGAAGATCTAAAGTAGGATCAAGAGTATTACCAGTTTCTGGCTCAAACACAGGAGATGCAGGATCTGCCTCAAGGTCAGAGGTCTTTGGATGTGGTAAAGTGGTGATATCATTTCTTTTCCGCCTTGAAAATGTGATCAAGTCTGGCATATCCAACCTATTCAGATCATCTGACTCATTACTTGTATGTGGAGGAATAGATGACCTGTTTGAGCTAGTGTTTGGAATAGGTATGTTAATAAATGGAAGTGATTGTGGCTCGGACTGTGACTCATCCATTGCTTTACTATCAAGACTGTGTCGATTTATCTCCCCCTGAAGCAAGGAGGAGGAACCCGGAGAGAAATAAGAAATGGTTTCCCAGAAAGTAACATCATGACTGACAAATAAGCGTCTTGAGGAAGGATGATAACATTTATACCCTTTCTGAGTTGGGGAATACCCAATGAAAACGCAGCGGAGTGCCCGAGAATCAAGTTTATCCAGAGAGGGAGCATGATTATGAACAAAACATACACTCCCAAATACTCGAAGGGGTAGTGGGTGAGATGACGGTGCAGGAACACGGGACAACGGTGTTTTGAATTTGAGAACACTAGAAGGAAGACAGTTTATAAGATATGCAGCAGTCATGACTGCCTCTCCCCAAAGGTATTTGGGAACATGCATTGTTAACATAAGCGATCGAGCAACCTGTTGTATGTGACCAATTTTCCTTTCGGATACCCCATTTTGTTGAGAAGTTTTGACACAAGAAGTTTGATGAATTATACCACATGTGTCCAAATAAGATATAAATGGACCTCCATATTCAGTACCGTTATCACTCCGAAGAATTTTAACAGATGCATGAAACTGTGTTTGTACCATGTGGTGAAAAGATTTAAAACACTCGAAAACTTCACTTTTTTGCTTAAGGAGATATACCCAAGTAAGCCTAGAATAACAATCAACAAAGACAACAAACCATCTATACCCATCATGTGTAGGATGTCTAAATGGACCCCAAACATCAGTATGAATAATAGAAAATAAAGTAGAACTTCTTTTATTTCTGGATGGATAAGATGATCTTTTATGTTTAGCTAGTTCACATGGTTCACAAAAAAAATCTTCCTTCTTACAGTGTTTTATTAGGGCAGGGAATAGATGTGTTAAAACACCAAAAGATGGATGTCCTAACCGTCTATGCCACTGACACAAAGATTCAAATGCAGAATTTAACTTGGATGACACCTGATAAATTGAGGGAGAAATAGAATTCCCTTCCATAACATAAAGTCCATCTACCACTTTACCATTGCCAAGGACCTTGCCTGTCGCCAGATCCTGAAATACACAGTGGGAAGAAAAAAAGGTTACTGAACAGTTAAGGTTTTCAATAATACGCTGAACTGATAATAAGTTTGCCGTTAAGGAGGGAACATGTAACACATTAGATAATGGTAATGATGATGAGAGGCAGTGAGAAGTGCCTTGTCCATGAACAGGTGCAGTAGCTCCATTGGCAACACGAATATTGCCTGTTTCACCGTTATATGTTTCCAGAAAACTGGAATTTCCAGTCATATGTGCTGATGCTCCAGAATCAATAATCCATGAATTAGAACTTTTATCAGAGGTAAAGTGACAAGATATACCTGCATGAGCAGAATCAGCAGTGGGTGTTGATGGAGTAGTGTTCAATTGGGACATTAACTGTCGAAAGTTGTTGAGTTCTGAAGGGGTCATTGTTCCTGTGGAAGGGGATGCCTCGTATTCTGATACTGCATAATGAACATTAAAAGGATTGCCTCTGCCTGTATTTCTGCCTGTACCTCTGGATGATACACCACGATAGCCACCTCTGCTGCGTCCTCCACATCCTCTACTTTTTAGGTGAGGGTGTAGGATAAAGCAATTCTCACGGGTGTGATTCATCTTGTTGCAATAATCACACTGAAGAGTAGATCTTTCCCCCATAAGAGCCACTGGGAATTGCTCTTCTTTTTCCATCTCAGGTTGCAGAATTTTTCCAGTTATGAGTGCAGATCTATCAGAGGGAGTCACAGGAGCCATGCTTTGCTTTCGACTCTCCTCTAGTTGAACACGGCCATATGCATCCTCTACAGTCGAAAAGGGAATCTGTCCGATAAGTTGATTTTTGATTGAGCCATACTCATCAAACAGACCATCCAGAAATTTCATCACCCGTTCTTCTATCAACATTTTTTGATATTTTTCCTGATCTTCGGCATTTTTGGATTCAAAAATGGTGTAATGAGCAAATTCACTCCATAGGGATGTCAGCTCTGAGTAATACTGAGCAAGAGTTCTACTTTCTTGAGCCAATGCCCATATTTTCCGATTTACTTCAAATCGCTTGGCTACATTTCCGGAAAAAGAATATGTCCGGGTAAGAGATTTCCACACTTCTTCAGCCGTGTCAATAAAGATATAGCTCTTGCGAATATGTACCTCCATAGAGTTGAATAGCCAAGAGCACACCATGGCATATTCTGAATCCCAATCATCAAAGTCCGCATCTTTTTCCAGTGGTTGCTTGACTTTCCCATTAATATATTTCATTAATTTATGGGATTTAAGGACCATTGTGCAAGCCTTCGACCATTCAAGAAAATTTTTCCCATCGAATTTAGGACTAACAAATGGGGTACTATGAAATCCCATTTTACTGCTACTGCTACTTATAGCAGTACTTTTGCTTGAAATTTCAGAATCGCCAGTATCCGCCATTGTAAAATATTTAAATAATAATTATTCAAATAACAATTTCCCCTTTTTACCTCCTTAAATCTTAGTAAGTCTTAACTACCCAAGATATATATATATATATATATATATATATATATATATATATGACAAGGATATATATATGTATATATATATATATATGATAAAAAAGGGTTATGTTTTTTTTTCCGGTCAATAATACGTGATAGGTGGACCATCTGCACATCTAGGAAACCAATAATAATATGTACCTTTAATTATAGCTGCACCACAGCACCACACCAGTATTCATAATGACAGCCACAGCCACAGCAGTATTCACAATGACAGAAGATTTTGCCGATTGAAGACTTCGACGATCTGTAGCACTGGCATCAACTCTACACACTGTTGGACTCGGAATGACGAAGGAAACAAGAAACTCTTCTGCAACTTCGCCGGAAAAAGGATGGAGGCTGCCACACGCGCCGGCGCGTGGGCGCGTCTGGCGGCGTCTGGCAGCTTCTGGTGGCGCGTGTAGGCGCATGTGACGGCTTCTGGCGGCCGAATTTCTGGGTTTGTCTTGTCTACAGCTCTTCTTTACAGGTATGTAGGTTTGGTGAAGTTCTGAATTGGACTGAAAAATCAAAAAACTGGGCAGTTTGTTTTTCTTCTCTGCTGTTACTCTGATTTTCTTCTGCTGCAAATGTGGTGTTTCCCTAGGATTTTTCCCGCTCTGATACCATCTTAAAAATATAGCATATAGAGATATTGACAGAAGAAGTAATTGTATATATTGTTGTGTATTACAAGAGTTCTTGGACGTTCCTATATATAGACTAATTTAGACTACAATAACGTCACTGATTACATAATAGTTAACTACTGTAGATCTTCTGACTATTGACTTAGTGTAAATGTATGACTAGCATCTTTGATCTTTTGACACAAATTTATCTAAATTGGAGAGTTAGCAATTAATCTGATATACTTATAAATTTTATAACACCTAATTATTTTTTGAATTATGTATTAAATTATATTGTATTTATTAGCAAATAGGGTTCGAGGCACCGTCGGAGACGGGGCCGAGGAGTTTTCTTAATAAAAAAAAGATAATAGCAAATTATCAAACATATATTTATAAGAAATTCTTTTCAATTAGAAGAAAGATAACTTTTTGTCAAAAAAAAAAAAGAAAGAAAAAAGATAACATCAACAATTTTGGACAAATAAATTATTACAAAAAAAGTTATGAATGTAAAAGAAAATAATTATTTTGATTTGCTGCTGAGATAGTAGAGCACAACGTCAACACCGACAACAAACTCAAAATGATTGTTCAGTAATGGACATCATGTATTAGCTCGACATCATCTAGGAAGTAGAGTATTGTGAGTTATTATTACAATCAAAATAATTATTGATTATATGTGAAAATATAATTTATTACATCGAAAAATATTTATTATTCTAACATAAAAAATAAATATAAAATTAAAATAGCCCAGCACCGCGGGCTTGAATACTTGTCACTATATGAATGCCTACACTCAATTTATGAAATATGTTTGACAAATTTTATAAATCACATTACATATTAACAATCCAGTAACATATCAATATCAAATTATTTGAAGTTATATTATACCTCTTTAAACGTCTAGCAACAGGAATTTGTTGAACACAAGCATCTGGGTTTTTAAGCTCTTTTCCAATCTCAATTGTTTTGCATCTGATCTTGTACTTCAATATATGACATGTCAAATCCATCAGACTCTTGTTCTCAAGGTGGTGTGCTGCCTACAATCACAAAGGAGAAGAATAAGACATTTCTAGGGATCCAATCCTTTAAAAGTATGCACCAGTTGTATTATTATATGCAGCTAGCACTTCTGAATTCAAAGTTACGGTCGCAACAAAAAAAATACCTACAATACTAATATTTTCCATGTTCACTACTAATACACACTGATATTACCAATCTATCAGAGAAAATAAGAAGAAGATGCAAAAACAAATATTCAACATAAAACATAAAACAATAAGCTTAGTAAAACTTGTGCATAATTTACTAACAGGGTAACTTGCATAATAGTCATATTTCAGTCTAAATTTGATATCAGAACATAAGACTAGTCCATTGACACTTGACAGCAAGTGGCACCTAAAGATGCCATTTTATGTAGTAATATTCTGTCAGAAACTAAATTTGTTGACCGAGTCAATTGAATAATAGCAGAGAACATAGATTAAAAAAAAGATATATGGATAAACTAGAGAGATAGTGCCCTAGCTGGACAATAGATATATGGATAAACTAGAGAGATAGTACCCTAGCTGGACAATAAAATGTTGAGTAACACAAGAGATTGAAGAGGTTTGATTGTAGCTGTCGACGTGAGCATACCTTTAAGGTAAGTGGAATTTAGAAATAATCTCAAACTACAATAAGAACAAAACACCTGTGACCAACTACATTTATGATCTATCATCACTCGACTTGTACTAATGAGATCAAATTTAATTCAGTAGTAATACCTGGGCACTACAAATATATTTCTACCCAGTTACTTTCTACAAAAGCCACATTAGGCCAACAATAATAACATAATAACCATCTGCCCTTCGCCCTCTTGACATAAGACGGACTTCGATTACCATAAAACTTGACAGAAAGAAAATGCTCAGTGTATCAGGATAAATGTAAGATATATCGATAAACTAAAGAGAGAGCACCTTAGCTGGACAAAAAAATTAGAATGTGGAGTGAGACACAAGAGATTGGGGAAATTTGGTGGCAGTTCTCGACGTGAGCGTACCTGTAACCTAACTGGAATTTCAAAACAAAATAATCTCAAACTACAATTGGACTTCAGTAATAAATAATAATATAGCATAGCCAAACACCTTTGATTAACTACATCTATCATCTGACCGGTTCTAATGAGATTAACTCTTATTCAGTAGTAACACTTGACAAATACTATTATAAAAACTTCTATTACCATAAAACTTAGAAGAAGGAAAATGCTGTGTGTAACCTATGCTGGGTATTCATCCAGTGTCATGCACAAGCAAAATCTATAAAACATCTAAAATAGCCAAACATATGATTTTGTTGCATGAATCAAACCATATTTCACAGTGCCGTAGTAACCCACATTTTAACAAATATAATTATTCAGTCTAGTAACAATATAAGGTCAAAAGAACAACAGTTTATAAGAAACATATTACAGAAACATATCTAACTCTAAAACATGAAAGAATAGAAAACTGAAATATTATCATTCTATCACCCCAAATGAACAAAACCAGACTTTGAAGCGATAGATTTGAATGCATAATTAATACGAAACAAGCCTATATTAACCCAAGGCAGGTGAAAAATCAAAAACCTGAATGAGATTGAACAGAGTCAGGAGATCAGTTTGTTTGTTACATTGAGCATGAAATCTCTTGGGTGTTGATAACCTAGCAAGATATGTGCAATAATCAATGACTACGGCCAAGGTAGCAAACTTGGTACCGGAAATATATATAGTGGGTTGGTCGTCAGAGTTGTTTATGATTATGTTCTTAAGTGAGTGCAACCGGAGAGCCACCGCCTCTCCCACCATAAGTTTACCACTATCGGCACAAAGCAACACAATGGTTCTCTGCTAAGATATAATGATGAAAAGGACGAGAATCAGAGATACGAGAATGAAGATTGGTCCAAATTTGTCCTCATGGTTCACTATGATTAAAGTGTCGTCCACTAACCTCAACCATTCCAATTGGATGTACACAATCCATAGGTTGAATATGTTGAGCATCAGCCATTGTTTAGAACCTTGCAACCAAAAAAAAAAAATTAAATCAAAGATACTCGATGACCTTACAATTACTAAACTAATTAATTTATAAATTGAAAGGTATCTATAGTTTATGTAATACTGTAGTTGCAATTAAATTGTCGCCATGTTTAAATCAACAAAGGTAGTGGTAAACTTGTAACAACACTCACCCCGTCGTTTTTATATAGATTACGACCCACCACGATTTCAAATTGAGTTGAGGGCTTTGGAATTTCTTTCTTTCTTTTTCTTTTTTTTTTTGTCAGGAGGGCTATGGAATTTCTAATCTAACATCTCTACATGTTAATATAACATGTTTATTATCCCCTTTTCTTTTCATTTTAAGCAATTAAGAGCATCTCCAAGGGTGTAAAACCCTTAGCTAAATTATCTACATGACATCTAGTTGGCATCTAGGGATACTATTTAGATAATATGTAAAAATTTGAGTACTCCAACCATTAATCCCTTAGCAAAAAAATATAATATTTGGTGAGCTATATTTGTTGAATCAATAAAGCTTTTATGTATAATTTTACATGACCATAATTATAGATAATTTCCTTGGAGCACACATGATCACCCTTAGCAAAAATTTTACATTATCATTATAGCTAATGATTATAGCTAACCATTTTACATAACACCCTTGGAGATGCTCTAAGAAAAAAGAAAAAATGACATTTTTACCATACAATTCTCCCTTAAGTTACCAATTTACCACATATCGTATTGCTGGCCAAAAACACCCTTCTGTTATGCCTATCAGAAATGCGTAATAAAAAAAAAAACTCAACCCGACTGCAACCCTAATTAACTAGCAGCTATCGTCCAAATTATTCACAGTATCACACACCGATCACTCTATCATACTCACCCATCTAATCTCTTGTAGACACACACCCATCCTAATCTCGTAGACAGCAACAAAAACTGAATTGGGGAAGACGAATTATGATGGTGTCTTCGTTTCTGGCATTCCTGTGGTCATGTACGAGAACAGCCAATCTTATCGAACTGACTAGAACGAGAAAGGTTTTTTGTTCTGCAAACAAGTGAGTTTGTATACATACGTATATTACGCATTTGCTATTAACGTAACAAATATTACCCAGCAACTAAATGCGTAATACAAAAAAATTTACTCATATTACCCCGGCACAAAATGCGTAATATGTTTTTCCCAGGCCTGTTACCCTTCCTGAAAATGCGTAACACAATCTGTAAAAATGATATATAGCTATCACTCTTTCCTTAAATGCGTAATAGGCCTGTTACCCCTCCTGTAAATGCGTAACATTTATTACCCGAGCTACAAATGCGTAACAGCGGGGTTTTTTTGGCCAGCTTTCAGCGTAATGCTATTTCTGTAACAGCCGAGCAAATTTGTGTTATTTTTGTCCTTTTCCCAAGAAAAAATGTCAAAAATACACTTTTTTTATTTTTTGACGAGAATACTACTTCTGAATTTTTTTACCAAATATACTAGTGTATTACATATTTCCAAAATGGGGTAATACTATTACGCATTTATCAAATGGGTATTAGATAGAAAGTTAAAAAAAATCAAATTTTTTTGTTTAATTTACGCTCGTATCTTCTTTTATTTATTTATTTTTTTTAATTTTTTATATGATACCCATTACTCAAATACGTAACAGCATTACTAAATTTGAAAGTACGTAATAGTTGGTATTTTTGGCCAAAAAATCTAAAACCAGTATTTGTGTAATTAAATTTTTAAAAATTGACATTTTTGGCCATTATCCAATAAGAAATCATTTTCTTCTATTTTTAAAATCTAATAAGAAACACTTTAAAATAAATTACTTGTATTTTTCACTTTTATAATTATAAATTTGTTATCTTAATTATTATAACAAGTCTATGTCACTATCCGCGTCATTTTTTTAATATAAGTATATTGATTCACTTTTTAAAACATTTTATCTCACAAGATCAATATTTCAATTCTAGAAATTGGAAATATAATTTATTTATTTTTTTGTCAAGAGGAAGAATTTTAGAATTTTTAAATAAACCAGTAAAACCTCTAAAAATTAATATAGTAGGGAATCGGAGAATTCTATTAATTTAGAGAGATATTAATTAATTAATAATTATTAATTTATAGAGAAATTTTGACATCAAAAAAAATTATTTTTCAATTATCTACATTTAAATAGAATGCATTGTGCAGTTTATGTTTTATACTTAATTCAACTAATTCAATATACATTGTTTTACAAATTCAATGAGTATTAGCGAGATTCAAAGTAAAATTTCATGTATATTTAGATGATATCAAAATAAAACAACATTTTTAGAATCTTTTGCACATAAAAAAGCATTCAATATATTAAAAACATTGATTAATAACTTTTTAATGTTTTATGAAAACACCACATTTGAACTTTTGGATGCAACAAAAAGGATTAAAAAAGATTTCATATAGATTCAAATTTTAATAAACCTAGAATCATATTTTATAAAAGGATAATACATATATTTTTATGATTACAAAGGACTTATTAATTTAAAATATTATTGGGATCATATATTTATTTATTTAGAATTTTTTTTAAAAATTATTATTTTTTTATTTTATTGAAATCATTCTTAGTTGGGACCCAAAAAAATTATTAACTTAAGTGTTTGATACCAATCTCGGTGAAAGTATTCTGTTGTTTTTGTTTATATCGCTGCTGTGCGAAAAACTCAAGTCCCCTCCCTCTTGAATCTTTACATATGACACGTGTGTATGTATATACTGTACGTACATGTAGCCTTCTCTGTCTCGTTTACTACAACAAACACCTCACTTAACAGAACACAATCAATGGAGTCCTCAACTAGTAAAATCAACAAGTTGAAAAATCATTCAACAAGAAACACACTCCTTATCTTCATCTTTCTCACTCTCATCACAACTCTCTTTGCTTCATTTCTTCCCATTAACTCATCAAACACTTCTCATCATCCATTACATATTATTCACCCAACAATCCACAACGCTTGTCTAAACACTCTGTACCCTTCATTCTGTTTCACTTCACTCTCCTCTGTTTCCAAGAAAAATATCACTCTGCATCACATTCTTGAAATCACTGTTAATCAGACTTTAAGGCATGTCAAGAATACAAGACTTGTTTTCTTGATCAAGTTTGTGAGAAACCAAGATTTGAGTTTGCAAGCAAAGAATGCTGTGCATGATTGTTTGGAAATGTTGGATCAAACACTTTATCAACTTAGACAAGCTACTGATGACTTGTATTCGTTTCCGATGAGTGATGTTCATGATAGGTCTTATGGGAATCTCAAGACTCTTTTGAGTGCTGCAATGACTAATGAGAATACTTGTCTTGATGGGTTTTTTGATTTGGAGTCGGATTCGGATAACGAGGGACGACTCGGAAAAGGTGTGAAAGATCAACTTCAGGTTATGTTAAGTCCTAGCTTGAAGATGATTAGTAATTCTTTGGCCCTGATCAAAAATTTGGAAAATCGTACAAGGGGAGGGTATGGCACAAAAAGTTCGGAAATGTGGAGTAAGGAAAAGAAGTTTCTGGGTGGGATGACAGTCCGTGAAGAGGAGCTGGTGGAAGTAGCAGAATCAAGATTGAGTTGTCCAAATGTTACAGTTGCACAAGATGGTAGTGGGAATTTTACGACGATTGGGGAGGCGGTTCTGATGGCACCAAACAAGAGTTCGGACCCTTATGTGATAAAGATTAAAGCTGGAATTTACTTGGAGAATGTGGTGATTCCGCGGCAGAAGCACAATGTTATATTGGTTGGAGATGGTATGAACTTGACAGTGATCATGGGGTCAAGAAACTTGGTTGATGGATTCTCCACTTTTAAGACTGCAACCTTAAGTATGTGACTGTGTCTTTTTGTTACTTTAATTTGTGCGTTTTGTTATCTAGCTTTCTGCAGTTTAGTCAATTTCATGAGGACTGACGTCTATAATGTTATATGTATTGGCTTTTGTCCTGTTTGTGTTCCTACTATTTTTTTTTGAAAAATTGAATTGATAAATATGAAGCCTAAAGGAATTTAATTTGAAGAAATGAGTCATTTTGGGATCATATCTGGGTTAATCGAGTCAAGCTCGTGTCATTTTGGGTTTTGTTTCTGTATATTTTGTATGAGTCGTGATTCGATATTGTGTAGGATGTTGTCACTGACCTACGTATATGCACATTTGCATTGCAGGTGTGATTGGAAATAGATTTTTGGCAAGGGATCTCACCATAATGAATACATCAGGCCCAGAGAAGCATCAGGCAGTTGCCCTAAGGGTGACATCAAATGCTGCTTTTTATCATTGTGAAATCATCTCTCACCAGGACACTCTTTATGCACATTCTCTGAGACAGTTCTACCTTGAGTGCACAATTCAAGGAACAGTTGATTTCATCTTTGGAAATGCAGCAGCTATATTCCAGAACTGTCGATTACTAATAAGAAAACCAAATCCTGGTCAGGCGAATATGGTCACAGCCCAAGGTAGACAGGATCCAAATCAGAACACTGGCATATCCTTACAGAACTGCACCATCATAGCTGCGCGAAACTTCTCCATGGCTGAGAGGCAAAACTTCTCAACATTTTTAGGTAGGCCGTGGAGGAACTATTCGAGGACTGTAATTATGAAGAGTTACATTGGAACTCTTGTACACAGGGAAGGATGGTGCAAGTGGAACAATTACAGCACCCTGGATACTGTAGACTACATCGAATACAAGAATTTCGGACCAGGGTCGAATACAACTCAGAGGGTCACTTGGCCAGGGTACAAAAATAATTGCAGTGATGATATTGCTAGACAGTTCTCAGTGGAGGAGTTTTTACAGGCAGATGATGACTGGTTAGAAACCACAGCTTTTCCTTTTTTCAATGCATTCAATCAGAATAGAAGTATAAGCCTGGACATGTTATTTGATTAATTCATATCTGGGGTCCCTGTGATTTCATAGTTTCTTTCAATTACAACATATGGTGGGAATAGTAGTTGATTCTTCTTATATTGGAGAAAGCTTTTAATCTTCCGATTAGATAAAAAGAATCTCATGAGGATAATGGTGAAACACCGATGAATTTTCTGTACACAGTGTAACACTTTTCGTTGTTATTAAAAGTTTGGAGGTCCTACAATTTGCAATTACAGGACTGCACGCTATTGACATACACACAACACTCGGAACCTTAGCCAAATCACAGCCAGGCACGGCAGTAAGAGCCTGATAGTTGATTTCGCATTTCAAACCAGGAGGACATCAGTCCACAAACCATATAGTCCTTTTTGTCTTGATTGTGCACACAGCTGCATTCACAATATCACATCCTTTTTGTCTAGGCTGTCATAGATGCCTAGACGAAGGCTCAATGGTGCTGTTTGTTATCTCAGCAACAGCTGCTTACAAGAAGCCTTTTTCTGCAATCACAGGTGCATACGAAGAGAACATGAAATGGGTTTTGGTTACGAAAGTACATCGCTCTGAAACTCAACGTCATCCACATTTGCAGCTCCATCACAACAAAACGACACTATTAGCGAGTTAGAAAAAAGAAAGAAAAGCGAAAAGGACACTTCTAGTGAAGAATTAACCTAAACCAAACAATAGAACACAAAATTATTCATCACACCCGACGATCCCCATCGATAACTCACACCTACAACTGATGAATAGGTGAGGGTGAGCTATAACTGTGAGGATAATAAGGAAGCTCAACTTGAGCTCTAGTAAATCATACACAAACAGAAAAGAAGCTTAGCCAGCTGAAATAAGGAGTATTTAAAACTGGAAATAGCTATTCAACAAATTTGTTCTTGGTACCATAATGAATACATAATTTCGTTGTGACAGTTTTAGCAGAGTCCCCAGGTAACACAAGAAACACCAAACAGTCAAACACCCTTAATGCCTGGTGCAGTTATCATCTAGCTTCCTGATCAGATCCACACACAAATCCACAATTTTTTTCAATTTGTTTCCTGTAAGAGCACAAAAGAATGACTACTTAGTACGAATTCTTTTGATACGATTGTATTTTGTTTACATATATTTGTAATTTTTCTATTTAGATTGGTATCTTGCACGAATTTTATACGTTTTTATAATATTGTGGAATAAAAATGTAAACACATTTTTAGTGAAATAACCATCATAATAGCTAATTGAGATTAGAAACATAATATTACTATTACTCTTTGAGATCAGAAACATAATATTATTAATCTTTTGTTTTTTTGCACATCCAAAAGATTTCATATTAATAAAATTAGTTTTTCGATATAAGCGCAAGATCATCTCCAATCATAATTATGATATTGGCCATTTTAATCCCAGTTCGCATGAATTTATTTTTGAGAAAGGCTTCATATTAGTAAAAGGGTTTGATGTTCCTGAGGTAATCTCAGGAAAATTACCTGAGATAACATAGATTCTTCATATTAATGCACGAGGGTATAATTGTAATTACAGAATTATTTTAAAAAAAAATCAATATTTACAAAAATGCCACAAGTATTTACACTGCTACCTCAGGTAACTCTCCTGAGGTAACCTCAGGACCTTTTTTCTCTTAGTAAAATTATTTTAATTACTTGTATTCAAATAATTCAACGATGTGTAATTTGAATCGACATATTCTATACACTAGTATTTTGTCCGTACTTCGTACACGGCATCTTAATTAATTTAAAATGATAATACCAAAAATTTAACAATTGATTACTTAAAACATCTTATTTAATTTAAATTGACAATACCAAAAATTTAACAAATTTGATTGATTTCTTAAAAAGATATTGTATTCAATTATATAAATAATCAATTCTTAGAAAGATATTATATACAATTATATAAGTATTTAATAAAACAATGATATGCTAAAATTATATAAAAAAGTAGCATACAATTCTATTTAATGTTGAAAATTTATTTAATCCATCAAAATCTGCAATAAAAGTAATAAATATTTTTACAAATATTGTTCTCTAATTGAAAACAATAATAAATTGTCTTCATTATTAAAATACGGAAATGATAATCCCTTCACCCCCAATGGCTCCGAAACATTAAAAGGCTCCAAAACATTAAACCTCATATAATATCAAGAACATATTATATTAACTATGAGACCTCATAGTTAATATAATATGTAAATGTTAGAGAACAATGAGACCACATTTCAAGCAATTTTTTTTTTTTTTGTTAATTGTTTTTATGAATGGATAGAGGGTAGAATTATAAGACTTTTGTGTGAAGATGCCCCTAGCGGGGCCCTTTAAAATAGCTTGAAATGTAGCGAATATGTGTGTTCTCACTGTTCTCATTTTAATTTTTTTTATGAATGGATAGAGGGTAGAATTATAAGACTTTTTTTTGTGAAGATGCCCCTAGCGGGGCCCTTTAAAATAGCTTGAAATGTAGTGAATATGTGTGTTCTCACTGTTCTCATTCTCACCAGAGCGTGACCATTAAACTGTACTAGTAAATTCATGTATGAAAATACTGTGTATATATATTATTAATATAGATTCTTTTATTAAAAATAAGTAAATTATACAATTAAATAAGCAAGCCAAAATATCAGATAAATATTCTAGTAGATTTATAGTTTATGTTCAAATTAAGGTCTTTCACTATGGCTCTCGCTTTCTGAAATTGTTGAATTTTTATTTTATTGACTTTATTATATTAAAAGTATGTTCTTATTGAAACGAATATAATAATTTGAATTTGAATATATTTTAAAACTAATTATTTTGATGGGTTGTTAATTTTTTTGTTATCAACTTAGAGGGGTGACCAAAAATAAAATTAATGGGAATACATAAACCCATTACCCACGTTATGATAAACAATACCTATAAAATGGAAGTTGCTTATGTGGTTCAGGCTTGTTAATTACTTCAATACTTCATTAGCTTGATCATCATGTGGACCATCTTTCTTTTTATCACTTATGTTGCTGCTATGTCGTCTATCTGTAACTAACATCTTTCTTTTTATCACTTATGTTGTTGCTATGTAGTCTATCTGTAACTAAACATCTCTCTCTGCTTGTAATCTATATTTATAAATGCAAACTTCTTCTTGTATTGTATTTTGTTTTCAATATTTAAAATTATGTAGCTGGAGGATAAGAGAAAGGCCGGAGGTGCAATCGTAGTACTACAACATTACTGAAAATAAGTACAATATCATAATAGAATTTTTTGTTCTAATCTAAATTGGGTCGCTCCAAATGCTATGTAATGACAAAAAGGGGCCTTAATTAAAGAAAGAAATAAGATTAAAAAAATGAAGGATAATACTATTTACCAAAAACACAGGTAAAAAGGGGCCTTAATTAAATATTGAAAATAAAATACAATACAAGAAGAAGTTTTCATTTATAAATATAAATTACAAGCAGAGAGAGATGTTTAGTTAGAGATAGACTACATAGCAACAACATAAGTGATAAAAAGAAAGATGTTAATTACAGATAGACTACATAACAACAACATAAGTGATAAAAAGAAAGATGGTCTACATGATGATCAAGCTAATAAAGTATTAAAGTAATTAACAAGTCTGAACCACAGAAGCAAATTCCATTTTATAGGTACTATTTATCATAGCGTGGGTAATGGGTTTATGTATTCCCAATAATTTTATTTTTGGCCACCCCTCTAAGTTGATCACAAAAAAATTAACAACCCATCAAATAAGTAGTTTAAAAATATATTCAAATTCAAATTATTATATTCGTTTCAATAAGAACATACTTTTAATATAATAAAGTCAATAAAATAAAAATTCAACAATTTCAGAAAGCGAGAGCCATGGTGAAAGACCTTAATTTGAATATAAACTATAAATCTACTAGAATATTTATCTGATATTTTGACTTGCTTATTTAATTGTATAATTTACTTATTTTTAATAAAAGAATCTATATTGATAATATATATACACTGTATTTTCATACATGAATTTACTAATACAGTTTAATGGTCACGCTCTGGTGAGAATGAGAATAGTGAGAACACACATATTCGCTACATTTCAAGCTATTTTAAAGGGCCCCGCTAGGGGTATCTTCACAAAAAAGTCTTATAATTCTACCCTCTATCCATTCATAAAAAAAATTAACAAAAAAAATTAAAATGAGAACAGTGAGAACACACATATTCACTACATTTCAAGCTATTTTAAAGGGCCCCGCTAGGGGCATCTTTACAAAAAAGTCTTATTATTCTACCCTCTATCCATTCATAAAAAAAATTAACAAAAAAAATTAAAAAATTGCTTGAAATGTGGTCTCATTGTTCTCCAACATTTACATATTATATTAACTATGATGTCTCATAGTTAATATAATATGTTCTTGATATTATATAAGGTTTAATGTTTTAGAGTCATTGGGGGTGAAGGGATTATCATTTCTGCATTTGAATAATGAAGACAATTTATTATTGTTTTCCATTAGAGAACAATATTTGTAAAAATATTTATTACTTTTATTGTAGATTTTGATGGATTAAATAAATTTTCAACATTGTTAAAATAAAATTGTATGGTACTTTTTTATATAAATTTTATCATATCATTATTTTATTAAATACTTATATAACTATATAGAATATCGTTCTAAGAATTGATTATTTATATAATTGCATACAATATCTTTTTAAGAAATCAATCAAATTTGTTAAATTTTTTGTATTGTCATTTTAAATTAAAAAAGATGCCGTGTACGAAGTACGGGCAAAATGCTAGTGATAAAAAATAGTATAAATTTAGATTTGGGTCGATCCAATCTAAATTGAGTCGCTCCAAATGCTGTGTAATGACAAAAAGGGACATCAAAGAAATAAAGAAGATAAAAAAAATAAAGGATAAAAGCATTAATTTTCCTGTGTAATGACAAAAAAGGGCATCAAAGAAATAAAGAAGATTAAAAAAATGAAGGATAAAAGCAGTAATTTTCAAAATACAATACTAGCAGACATTAGGAATATATTGATATTGATATTGATAGAAATAAAGAAGATTAAAAAAATGAAGGATAAAAGCAGTAATTTTTAAAATACAATACTAGCAGACATTAGGAATATATTGATATTGATATATACACCGATCTCGACATTAGGAATATATTGATATTGATATCTACATCGATCTCGAACAAATGATACCAAGCAATTCGTTCAATACTTTGAGAAAATAACAATACATTTATTTGATCGTACCCAAAAAAAATAGTCACAAACGAATATCACAATCCTTCCGACTTAACTAGTGATGGATTAATCTCACAAATCTTTTAAACAACGAGAAAAACAACCACCCGTTTGGTTCAAATATCAAATATCTCATGTTTTATAAATTATATTCAAGACACTGAGTCTGACAAATAAACTAACTCCTAGTCGAGTTTTCACTTATCATGGAAGGGCGCCATTCACTCACATAGAAAGGTTGGTCAATGGCTAATAAAATTAAGTGAATTGCATTTTAAATTAATTTGCCTTCTAGATACCTGCAACACTCTTTATTAGTTTATCATGGTCGATCACAATTTCGTTTGAGTTAATAAAGAGAGATATGTGACCGAGTCCTTTCGCACTAAGAAAAACAAGTTGGAATAATAATTTGTTGAACTAATTTCCATATTATCTTATACTAATATCAACCATATATTTTTTTGGTACTTGATCTGAGTTGGTAGAGTTTCACAATCCAAAGAACTCTTTAGTGGTCGCAATTAAAGTTTCACCCCATAGTTATTAATCATTTTATAGTAAACTTTTATTTACAAATTGCTTCATTCTCCAGCAAATTACCCTAAAAGTCTAATGCCAACAAAAGTTTGTCTCTTGTAACACAAAGACAAATCATAAAAAACACAATAATTTTACTTAATCATGAAGAAATATATTTACCTAAAAATTGTATTATCCAATTAATTTGGTTCACCGTGCAATATCGTGCCTGTTTTGTTAGCACTTATAAGCTATTTATGGCTTATAAGTCCAAAAGAATTTATTATGGGGTGTTTGTGTAAATAAGTCAGAGGACTTATTTGCTAGCTTTTTGGAATTAAGTTCAAAGTTAGAAATCCTAACATTCAACTTTGGATCTATTATTTTTCGATACACGTAATATATAATATCTTTCAAAAATCATATATCTTTCGATTCGTTCATTAGAAAATTGATATGTATATATCAAATTTCTCTACTCATCGAGATCTATCCACTGATATCCATTAATAGATATTAAAAATAAATATTTTGAAAATAATAAAAAAAAAGTTAACTTATAACTTATAAATTCTGATTTACCAAACACTCTATTCATTTATAAGTTCTGATTTATTAAACACTTTACTGACTTATAAGTTCTGATTTACTTATCACTTATATTACACTTATCACTTTAAGCTATAAATTACTTATTTTAAGGTAAGCCAAACGAACCCATCATGGTGAGCACACTTAAAAGTTACTATAGAACTTATGTATATTATATGGTTCTTATGTGTATAAGTTGCTACAATGACACTTCTACATCTAGCTAGTGTCAAAATCCTAGCATTTGACCATTAATTAGCTAGATTGTTGCTTGCATTATAAGTATGTCATATTGTCATGTATGTGGTTCATTTTCTTTCTTCTGTGCAAGTACTACTATTTTCAGATTTTGTAGTGGTACTATCACATATGTGATAGAGGAGTACAACTGCAGAAATGTGCTCATGCGTTTCAAACATTTAACCCAACTACGAACAATCATTTGTGATAGTACTTGGTTGATAGAAGAACTAGTCTATGAGGTGATCCCTTGTTTAATCTTACTTACAGTAAGTAATTAAGTTTAATGACAGCTACTGTACTAATCATTTGTAGTTTACGATGCATGTACGCCTGTGTGTAGTACAGTTTATTTTTTAGCTAATTATGTATGTTGTTTGGTACGAAGATTTTAACAAGTTGCATAAAAAGTGATTCAGGAAAGAATTCGAACATAAGAATTTTTTATGGATCAAATTTCAAACTTAAAATTGAAGATTCAATTGAACTTAAACTCGGATTTGAATTTAAATTCAAATTTTAGTTCGAACTTATATGTGACAATATTTGACTACACTCGAATGGATTAGATCACTATATATGGTTAAAAAATATATATATTTAATTCGAGCTCATTTCTCTACTTTTTCTTTTTTCCACGAACTTCAAGTACTTCACCGTGTCCATATGATTTGAATATAAACTAGTTTGAAAGAATTTTTATGCATTACATGATATCTCAATTTTAATGTAAACATTTTTTCCCCCGATTTTTGATTGTGGGTGGCGAGAGAGTGGAAAACACGAACTTATACAAATGTGTTAATGCTAGCTGGACTACGGTTGTTATTTGTTAACATGTACGTACCATTATCACTATCTCAACATTAAAAGGCATATATGAAATTCAAGAACCATTCCCTAAGTAGCTACAATTATTTGCATTGTTCCACTTCTATTCACAAAAAAGAATACGAATAATAATGATAATAGCATCTAAAATAAGTTGACAGAATCTTTCTTATATAAACATTTCACAACCTTGGTAATAAATTTCATAGATAATATAGGCCAATATAAATTCCTGTTGTTGATATGTATGGGGTTGGGATCCTCTATCTCCTTTCTTCGTGTCCCTTTCGTGTCCCCTACTTTTTTTAAAACAAAAAGATATCGAAAAAAGTGTCCTTGCGGGACCCATTTAAAATAAAATAATATTTTTATCTAAAATGGGCCCGCAATGACACTCTTTTTGTATTAAAAAGAGTAGGGGACATAAAGGAGACACAGAGGAAGGGGAGATGCTGACAGTATGTATGAGCAGGCGACTTGACTTATTTAATATGATGATGGAATGACAAATAAATTAAGGAGATTGTTGTTGGTGAATGTTTTCAGAATTATGTTATATTTCATTTGTAGACTTTGCCTTTCAATTTATGTTAATTTAATTATAATGTGCATGGAAATCAATCTATACACGTAAGGTGGCTTTACGATTTAAAATCTACACACAAAAATCTATTTTGCTTAAATTGTCTATAAATAAACATGATGACACTTTGTAAGGGGAGGAAGGAGTAGGGAAGGTTATGAACAAATGAATGCCAACTTGTTTATTAGTAGTAATGGAAAAGAGAAGCAACACAAAAAGCATTGATTTGAATTGGTTGAGTGGCATTCATTTTCTTTCTTCCATCTTCTTGATTTCTCCCTCACTTTGCATGATTTACTTTCCACATATTTTTACTATTTGTGTTTCATACCTACTGATCCTTGAATCTTAGTAAATAATTATATATATTTCGTTTTGTTTATATGTTCGAGATCATGAGAACTAGTTCTTCTTCTTCCAAATCTTCCAATTACAGCCGTGCATTTGATCTTCCTCAAGATCATATTCATTTTGATGATCATGGTTTTCAACATAATGGAGGAGGTGCAATGCTGCCTGTTTTTCTTAATGACCTTCGTCGCAACGCTGTTGATCAACGACGTGTTGTAGTTCTTGATGATGGTGATGATGATGATTTAGTAGAAGTGACGTTAGAGCTTCAGAAAGAGCACAACTCTGTTGTCCTCTGTAGTATTGCTCCTCCTCCGATTAGTATTAATTGTGATAGTAATTGTTCTGTACCTTCAACTTGTTCTATTGTCGGCACTAGAAGGAGTATTTCTGCTAGTTCTAGGATTGGAAGGAAATTTCAGTGGCTGAGAACGCTGTCGTTTTCATCTACGGATACTAATCATCTGGATTTAACAACGCGAGATGCAATGAAATTGAAAGCCAAGCTGGTTAGAACGAAATCCTGTGCTCAACGAGCACTTGGAGGACTACGATTTATTAATAAAACCATGGGCGATTCATCGGAGCCGAATGAGCTGTGGAAAAAAGTGGAGTCCCGGTTTGATTCTCTCGCCAAGGATGGACTTCTTTCTAGACAGGACTTTGCTGATTGCATTGGTACTTCCTCCAAACACGCAAACATAGATAGACACAGTGACGGATGTTAAAACTTTACTATGATGGAATAGTGTCCCTCTGTAACCTGGTTCTGCCACTGCTAGACATTCAATTACTAGTTTCTTCGGTGTACATTTTTTTCCTTTTCATATATGAAGTGATTAATCTTTGGTGTTTGATTATATGATAGGGATGGCCGACTCGAAGGAGTTTGCATTGGGGGTGTTTGATGTGCTGGAAAGACGACGACACCATCAGGAGAAGATAGGACACATTACTAAAGCTGAGCTCCACGATTTTTGGTTGCAGATTACAGACCAAAGTTTTGATGCTCGGCTTAAAATTTTCTTTGACATGTAATTTACTTTTCGTATATTGAAACATGCATCTTTTAGCATCTTCAGCTACCAGAGAAGGTTCAAAGGATTAACGTTACATGGATATTATAAGACCAATATATTACTACCAATTAATACATCCACAGCACATAAATTCCTTATTAGGAAATTAGGTAACAATTATTGAGATTTACATTTTTGTTCTCAGGGCGGACAGCAATGAAGATGGAAGAATCACAAGGAATGAAGTGCAGGAGGTAAGAATGTTTCTTAACTACCTTCTATCTACCAGAATGTTTAATCACTTTATTCTAATCGAAAAATTGGTCAAGAAATGCTCAAATGCATATACTACCTAACATGCTACTGCTTAGATCAATTCATTAGTTTAATTCATTTCTTCTGAGAAAATTGTCATTTCTTCTCCTCTATCAGTTACTGGCTGCAATATCTTAGTTTTCCACATCTTATTAATTGTCTAAACTGCTGACAGGCAAAAATTTTGCATCTAATTTTTGTTTGAAATAAAAGGAGTAACTCTTTGTTACTAATACAACTTCAATCCAGTGACAAGCTAACAGATTGTGTGAAGTATGTCATTCCTGGAGTCAATATTATCTAACGAATGGCTGACTGGTTGTGCCTCCGCAACCAACTAAAACATATGTCATTCAAACACGTATCCATTGACAATCACGCAATTATAAGGCATCAGATAGAGAAAAATTAGTTGAAGCAACGGTATTAATTACAATGTACATAATATTTGTTTTTTTCATTACAGCTGATCATGCTTAGTGCATCAGCAAATAAGCTATCCAAACTAAAAGAGCGAGCAGAGGAATACGCTGCATTGATCATGGAAGAATTAGACCCTGAAAATCTTGGGTACATTGAGGTAACTTCTGAATGTCTTACATAAGTAAGATTGTACATGGATGTTAAACATCATCTTTCTAAGAATTTTAGACATTTAACAAATTTTTAGCAACCCTAATTTACTTTTTCTGTTAACTAATTTACTTGCTCTAGATTTCGGCTTCTATGATGTCATACACTCATACCATCTGCAAACTAGATTTTGAGATGGAATAAATATGTCCGTCTGACTGTATCTTATCTCTACATGCATCTGTATCCATCCCAACATCTATACTGCTAAACGTATAACTACTAACCAACATCTACATCTATTTCTTTAGCTACTAGTATATCTTTCCATATGTGATAGTAGTTTGGAACACTTATTACAGTAGCAGCCCTTAGATCATCTTGTTTTATTAATATGTGATACCAAATCAAATGCTAGAATCAACATTAATAAATATGAACAGATAGCAACAGTCATCAATTATTATATATAAATTATTTGTTATTGCTTGACCGTATGATTAATAAATATACTGATCTCATAATGACAGTTGTTTCTCGACTACCTCGATGTAGTAGGTAAGAAACAAAAGATATCGGATATTTAATTTTTCAAGATGAAATTGTGCCTGCGAAAAATTATAACATGCCCTTCATACAGTTATGGCAGTTGGAAGCACTGTTACTTCAAAGGGAAAACTACATGAACTATAGCAGACCTCTGAGTACAGCTAGTGTAGGCTGGAGCCAAAACTTAAATGCTTACGGGGCCGGTGTTGTGTGTAGACTGCGATTTAAACTCAAGTGCCTAGCATTAGAGAACTGGCAGAGGGGTTGGATCTTGTTGCTATGGGTGTCAGCCATGGCTGGACTCTTTGTTTGGAAATTCATCCAGTATAAGGAAAAGGCTGCATTTCAAGTCATGGGCTATTGCTTGACAACTGCCAAAGGGGCAGCTGAAACTCTGAAGCTTAACATGGCACTCATTCTTTTACCGATTTGTAGAAATATATTGACATTTCTCAGGTCTACAAGAGCTAGACTTTTCATCCCTTTCAACGACAACATTAATTTTCACAAGGTAAGAGAATAATTAATGTGACTACTGTTTCGACTCAAGTATATATAGTCATTCAAATTCCTTGCTGTCCGGAACATATAATTTGTCAATTCCAATTCACAATACATGTCATGAAGACGTGAGGACTACTATCACAAATGCACAATAACAAATTAGATACAATGCATTTAACTAGTATAGTCTTATGTAGAACCAGAAGTTGTACTGAACTACAGAGATAAACTTTTACAAATAAATAGTGCATCATTTTTTTAAGGTTTGTACCTGATGCTTCAAAACTGTCAAATTTTCAGATGATTGCTTATGCTATAGGAATTGGAGTAGTTATCCATGCAGGCAACCACATGGCTTGCGATTTTCCTCGTCTGATCGAATCGTCGCCTGAAAAATTTGCCCTCATAGCCTCAGATTTCCACAACAAAAAGCCTAGCTACAAATACCTTTTGACCGGGGTTGAAGGAATTACTGGGATTTCCATGGTTATATTATTGATTATTGCATTCACACTGGCAACCCCATACTTTCGGAAAAATGTTTTAAAGCTGCCAGGGCCTTTTGATCGATTGACTGGATTTAATGCATTCTGGTTTTCCCATCACCTTACTGCTCTAGTCTACATATTGCTATTAGTCCATGGAAACTTCTTGTTCTTGGTCCACAAATGGTACCAGAAAACAGTAAGAACTTCTACATCACTCTATCTCTATTTCATTCCAACCTTTTGATAAATATATTTCAATCAACTTCAGAACTATATATGCATTTCAATCGTTGATCTATAAAGTATCAAAAAGTTCCTATTATTTTCTCTTACATTCCAGTGAAGTTAATCATCATCAACACATCCTGAATATTTGGAATGCTTGATAAATTACATTTTCTAACAAAAAAGTCACCATTTTTCTAATGCAACTGGAGAATTGGTTATGGAGCATATGTATCTGATACAGTATATAATAGTAGTCTTAATAAACTGCTGAAAGCATTATTCTGGTGTCTCAGACATGGATGTACATCTCTGTTCCCCTATTGCTTTATGTGGCAGAGCGATGTCTGAGAACGTGTCGATCAAAATATTATTCTGTGAAGCTCTTGAAGGTAATCCATTATTTTATTGCTCGTGACTTTAGATAATCATAGCTATTGTGTGCTATTTATTAGATCATTTCAATTTTTTTTTCAGGTTTCAATTCTACCTGGCGATGTCTTCAACATAATCATGTCAAAACCAAGCGGATTTAGGTATAAAAGTGGGCAGTACATATTTCTTCAATGCCCATCAATATCTCCTTTTGAATGGTAAGTTTGTTTTTTTCAGCTGATAAGCAATTTTCAAACTGTAACTAGCACTCCTTTTGAAAAGTAAAATATCTTTCTAAACAACCATTCAGGCATCCATTTTCTATTACTTCAGCACCAGGAGATGACTACCTCAGTATCCACATTCGGACAGTAGGAGATTGGACGCAAGAGCTAAAACGAGTATTTACAGAAGACAACTGCTCACCATGTGTCATTGGCCGAGCAAAGTTTGGACAGCATCATGTGGATCAAACAGGGTGAATACATTATATCTATTAAGATGTTTTAATCTTAAATTTAACAATTGCCTAGTAGGATCACAAGGTTCCTCATCTCAACAAATGCAGTATGTTTGACATAATTCCACCAGTCAAGTCATTACTGTTTTGTTTTAAGTCAGATACGTCAGCAATTATAATTGGAAAGGCACTGATCATATACTGCAAAATCTAATCAAACATATCACCTTACTGCAGTTTACCCAGATTGTTCGTGGATGGACCTTATGGTGCTCCAGCCCAAGACTACCAAAACTACGACATTTTACTTCTTGTTGGACTTGGAATTGGAGCAACTCCTTTTATAAGCATTCTCAGAGATTTAATTAACAACACAAGAACATTTGAAGATCAAACGGTGAGTATGATCAATTCAACTGTGACATTCTTTTTCCTAGTTGGTAGTAGTGTTTATTCTCGATTCTCATCCACTTAATGGTAATTGTTGCACTGTTGCTGGCCTAGGATTCAAACACTGAAAATAGCAAGTCAGAAGATAGCCTAACTAGCTTTGCCTCTTCGAGTATGACACCAAATGAAAAAAAGAAATCACAGAGGACTAGAAGTGCACATTTTTATTGGGTTACCAGAGAACCTGGGTCCTTTGAGTGGTTTGAAGGAGTAATGAATGAAGTAGCAGAGATGGACCATAAGGTAAGAGAATTGGACCTTAAAGAATTGTAGTTAGATAACTCATCTCAATAATTTCATAATGAGAGTCCAATTCAGTTCACTAAGAATTACTTCTAACAGGGCCATATTGAGATGCACAACTATCTTACTAGTGTTTATGAAGAGGGTGATGCAAGGTCCACCCTAATAACAATGGTCCAAGCTCTCAACCATGCCAAACATGGTATTGATATCCTCTCTGGAACCAGGGTAAGTTACTAATATTATACTTATCGTTATTTTACCCATTTAAATCACTCAACACCCTTTTCTATTCACTAGTTATGCAGATAAATCTTACTACACAATTTAGAGGCAATTTTTTTAATGCAATTATGCGATAAAAACAAGTATTCAATATGCAGGTGAGGACACATTTCGCAAGGCCAAATTGGAAGGAGGAGTTCACAAAAATAGCTCAGAAGCATCCTTTTGCCACAGTAGGTAAGGCATTATGTTGTCATATTAACTAGACTTAATCGCCTCGAGTCACCATGTGCTAGTTTGAAGTAGAAACTCCATAAGAAGAAGGATAAGCAATCTTAGGCATTTTACATGATAACTTTTCATATATACAACAGTGCAATTTCCTGTGATGAGCAATAAACAAGCAACCTGACTGACAATGTTAAATTATATATAGATTGAGAACGCTGATTAAAACAGCATTGTGCTTTTCAGGTGTGTTTTACTGTGGATTGCCTGTGCTTGCTAAAGAACTGAAGGAGTTGTCACATGAGTTAAGTCACAAGACATCGACACGCTTCGAGTTTCACAAAGAATACTTCTAAAGAAGATTATTTGCCATCAACTCCCCAAGTGTTCTCCCTAATTGTCAAGAGATAATATACGAATCAGGAGAATACCTGTATACAACAATTAGGAACAAGAAGAATGCATCTACTACAAACTCATTGTACTAATGCAATTATTAGATTAGGAAATTCAATGGAGATTCAGGAAGATATCATGTATATTTCGACATTAATAGAAAAATGAATAATTATAGTAAGACAGACATTGTTGCAGAGTGCAGCTTAGCATGAAATGTTTTATATCTTTAAAATTAAATTTATTTGGCATTGTTCAATGTGTTGTTGTACATTAGTACTGATATGATATACTGGTTACTTAAGCATACATAAAATACGAACTAAAATAAAATAATTTAATTAACAAAGTACCTTTTGTTTTTTATACTTAAATCAATTATTTGATTATAGACCTTACGATATTTATAAAAATAATTAAAATTTAATGAACACGTACTAAAATGTTAAAATATGTAAATAATGATATTTTGGCAAAATCTTGACATTCTTAGATATCACATGATATGATTAAAAAAAAAACTGTTTTTCTAGAATGGAAAAAAAGAAACAAGTTTACTACTCCTACAAAGAAAAACTAAGAGAAAAAGAGGTAAATATTTCTGGACCTCCAAGAAGGCACAAGAATAAGGTGTCTGGGGTCAGGAAACCATCCACGCCAATAAACCCACAATTTCCCTTATCCCCTTGTTCCTCATTTCAACCATTTCTTACACCATTTTATCACTACACAAACTTCTAAATTTCATACATTTTCAAACAGCTAAAATGGCTTCTGCTACTGCTGCTTCAGCATCTGTATCTATATCTAAACACACTCTTCTTGCTTCTTCACTCTCCACTCATTCCCCTAAACAAAATTCTTCTCGTTTTCTTACCAAATCATCGTCACATTCTCAAATTTATGGTCTCAAAATCCAACATTCTTCTTCACACTCAACCCCTTGGTTTTCAACCAAGATTTGTACCATTTCTGCAAAGGTACATTTTTTATCATCAAGAATTTAGTTTCAAAGTTACCCTTTTTGTTTTTTGAGGATTCATTATGCGGGTCATCATTTTTATTGGTTATATTTTGTTGTGAAGGTGAATAAAGGGACAGTTCCTCCAGCATTTACATTGAAAGATCAAGATGGCAAAAATGTTAGTCTTTCGAAATTTAAAGGCAAGCCCGTTGTTGTTTATTTCTACCCTGCTGATGAAACCCCTGGCTGCACCAAACAGGTCTCTCTTCTCTTTATATATATATATATATATATTTTTGATATAGATGTTAAAATCTTGTTTATTTATGTTATTGTTAATTTTATTTAAATTGCTAATCCAATATTTATAATTTTAAGTTGATGTAGACTCATTTTATGTTATTTTTAGGTAGTTTACATTGAAAAAACTGTATTGTGGGGGGGGGGGGGGGGGGGGGTTTACAAACCAATGGCCTTGTTACTGGGGTAAATGGTGAGAATGAGTTTTTATCGCAAATTCGCAATGCTATCCCTGAAAGGCTGAATCTAGTGTAGACTCAATTTTAATTTCAAAATCACATCTTTGAAACTTTTAGGGTAGTTCTGGCTGTCGAGGATACATGTTAGTGTTACACTTTTTGAACAAGTTTAAATGAATGCAAGTGTGATAAATTGTCAAAAACTTTTTTTCTTCCTTTAAAAAAATAATGTGAGGAAGTGGATTGAGGGTATTTCATAGGGTGATTAATTATATGTAGATTGCAGAGGGAGGATCATGTTACTATGCTGTTGTTAACCCATCTAAATTGTCATTCTTTATCTCGTGAAATGCAGTATTGTCTCAGGACCAGTTACTTTATAACTGAATATTAAATGCAATATGGTGACAATTGACATCACAGTTTTGCCAATATTTCTTGGGCCAACTGCGCAAAAAAAAAAAAAGAAGATAAAGAATAAAAAAAAGCCAAGATTGAAGACCATGAGCAGCTTCTTCTGAATATTGGTTACTGCAATTAGTATACATTTGTACTAATCATAAAAGTATGCTGAAACTTCTGTTTTTGTGCACTTTGCAGGCATGTGCTTTCAGAGATTCTTATGAGAAATTTAAGAAGGCGGGCGCTGAGGTTGTTGGGATCAGTGGTGATGATACGTCTTCACATAAGGTAATGCTAACTTGGAGTTTGGTGGTTCCTTTCTTCACCTTGATTTGTCCCACTTGCAACATTGACAAAATTTTAGTAGTTACTGTTTCATTTAAAAATGATGATAATTTTCTGGATCCTCGATAATATTTCAACACTTTTTGCAGAGAAATAGTGGTAGACTGGTAGTCTAGCTTACCTCCATAATGTAGTAAGAGTTTATTGTTGCAGGTGTTTAAATGTTTCCGTGTATAGACATTTTGATCCAAGCAATTATGTTGTCCTTTTTGAAGTAGATGACATCTATATGCTTATGTATCTGGATAGAACATCTAATAGTAATGTAAGCTATAGGCATTTTGAATTGAACAAGCTCTGAAATTTTATTTAGAATTTTTTTTCCCATTGGAATTGAATGGAAGCTATAGGCATTTTGAATTGAACAAGCTCTGAAATTTTATTTAGAATTTTTTTCCCATTGGAATTGAATGGTAATCGAGAATTTGGTATATGTACAAGCTGATTGCTGATATCAATTTGGGACTTGGTTATTGAAATTTCTTTCTTAGTCTCCTATCTCATCAGATTCAGGAACATTTTGAGCCTTCAAATTTGTAATGTGATCTTTCATCAATTGTGGCAATGCATCGGTTCTTTTAAGAAGTGCTGTATTGTTGTGCCCTGTAAACCAACAGAACACAAGACTGCAAGCAGTTCCCGCCCTTTTTTTCTTTTTCAGAAACTATTATATTTTCCTTTAATAGAGAATTTAAGTTAAACTCTGCTTGCAACTGAACCAGAATATTTTCTTTGTTAGGGCTTGCAATTAATAAACTTGTATATAATTATGGGGCTATTGTTTTGGGGAAGTGAGATTTGTTTGGTCATTGCGGCTTGCCTGGGTTTATACATATTCCTATGAAGTTATCGTGGGTATCCTTAACACAATGTTTCAAATTGGTGTAGGCATTTGCAAAGAAGTACAAACTTCCATTTACATTGCTGAGTGATGAGGGTAACAAGGTCAGAAAAGATTGGGGTGTGCCATCTGATCTTTTTGGTACATTGCCTGGGCGACAGACATATGTCCTCGACAAAAGTGGAAAGGTTCAGCTCATCTACAATAACCAGTTTCAACCTGAAAAGCACATTGATGAGACATTGAAGCTGCTTCAAAGCCTTTGAGCCTTTCTTATCAACAATACTCATGTTTTTCTGGTTTTTCCTCTGCCATTAGCAATTAATTTGATTTTGTATTCTTAGAAAGAATATTGCTTACTCTTGTACAATCTATATCTTGCGAGTCGCGATTGGTATAACGGTATCTGTATTTCAAAATGTAGTAACAAATATGAATACTTGTACACCGGTATAAAATCCTTCTTTATGGTTTCTGGACTCAGCAATGAACGACATTACAGTTTGTAGTGGAGCTAAGGTGAGACTGAATACTTGGAAACTTATTCAGTAAGCACTTAAATTTATTTAAATTAAAAAAGTTATATATAATGATAACAATTTGATTAGATTTTACTACATCCCAGCTGTTGATTTCATACATTGTCTTCCTTGTGATGTTCGTAATCGCGACTGTTATAGGCACTAAATGCTTCCAAAAACCAGTTCTTCTTCCTCCAGGAGCTCCATCCCATCTCTTCACATATTTCATCACTGTGGTTAATACTAAATGTAGAAATGCAGTTCCTCTTGTAAAATCGTGTTGTGTTCCTCATAATTTCCCTCTCTGTAGTCGTTTGTTCAAGCATCTTCTCTACGCTTGGCAGCTTGAATTGACCACCAAGAAGTCGAGCCAGCCAAATGCACCTGATCTCTGCAGTATGCAGGTTTGAAACACTTTCCACATAACCCACAAATGCCATGTTTGGAATGAAAGGATGAACTGTACCCCTGTTATATAAGAACAAATCATTCAGAGTAGGTCATGCGTGAAACTCAAATATGATGGGATTAATTTGAAGCCTTCATGTGAAATATCTTTCATACCTGTACAATGGCATGGCACCAGAAGGAGATTCCAACAAGCTACGGAATGGATCTGGTAATATATCTCTAACCTTTTTCTTGCCATCGAAACCGGTGGAAAGAAGCACTACATCAGCTTCTAACTTAGTATTATCTTCAAATTCTACTCCTCCTTCCCAAAACCACCATCGAGGAGCTCTTTTAAACATGATCTTTCCCTTGTCAGCCTCGGTGAAGAAAGACCTAGGCAAGATGGCCATCTGACAAGATGCATAATCTTCCTCAAATGGGTGATCTGGTCTCAAGCCGTACTTCTGCAGTGGGAGCTTCCATGCCAAGTAGGACTCGATGAACTTTGAAATGCCTCGTCTCTATATAATATTAATCATGTTCATTAACCCCAAATTATTTCAATTTGATGTTACCTAAAATTTTATAATAATTGACTAGATATGAGAATGTATAAGAAAAATACCATTGGAGATGAAAAATGGCAAAGAATGGTCCTGAGGAGGCCTTGATTCGGCCTTTGATGGAGAAACTGTGAAAATCTTGTTGAATAGAACCAGTAAAATGGTAAACCCCAGATGGAGTAATGTGGAACTGTCCAGTGCAATGTTCTTATTATCATTGTGCACGCTTGACCTTCTGGACCTTTTTAATCAAATGTTGAATGCAAGTTAGTATTAGTATACATGTATAAAACAATGTATTACAGTCTGTTAGAATTCAAGCTATAGCAAGACTCAATTAGCATTAGTGAATTTTTTTTATTTTTTATTTTGCTAAATAGCATTAGTGAATTTTATTTCTCTTTCAATAAATTTTTTATTTCTAGATCATGTAAATCATGGTCTAATCTTGTTTGTATCTTTTGTAAACTCTGTACATATATTAATTAAAATCAGGAGGTCTGCAGAGTAGAAATGTAAATTCTGTTTCTTGTACTTCTATTTTGTACTTTGTGTGGGGCTATGAAAGTATCATGACTACACAAAAGACAACAGAAGTTTGTTGACATCCTTTGCTTCTTCACAATTTTTAACGTATTCTTTCTATAAATTATAGAAAATAATTATGTCAAGTCAAAAACTGAATCAAGCAATTCAATTTTGTAAAAGTAATGTAGTCTTAACCCCCAGACATTTGACCTTTTAGATCTGTTTATGACACATGCCTTTTCTTCTGTATCCGTAAATCTTTCTAAATTATTCTCATAACCAAATCATGCAATCATCATTACATGTCTGTCCATATATGCCCGCTACATAGATATGTACTGTAACTAATTAACTAAATATGTACCTTGATTTGCTTCAGCACATTCAACAGCCAAGTCAATGGCAGATTTCTTGTAACCAACTACAACAACCTTTTTGTCTTTGAGAAGTTCAATCGTGGCTTCTTGATTCAGTTTGCTATAATCTATCGAATGCATCACCTTCCCTTTAAATACTTCAGGTCCTTTGTTCGGAGAAAAAACTGGTACTTTTGGTTCGTCACCATATTTTCCGGTGCACACCACCAGAAACTCAAAGGCATACCACTGCTTACAAAATTATGACAAACACAAACAAAAAACTTAGCAAGGATATATATACACGAATATAAATATGTGATCCTAATTTATGTAGGTGTTATGTTTTTAGGATTATTACATTCAGTTTATGGAGGTATGATGGTAGACTATAGTTTGTTTGCATGTGTCATTCTACTTGCACCCAATGCAGGATGTAAGATGATCCGAAGCTGAAATATTTCCTAATATAAGTTTCATTGATTGTTCAAGAACTTTACTTCTCTATGTTAGTATAGCTTTTGTGATGAGAACTTCATGATTTCTCTTCATTCAAGCAAAATAACTAAAATCAGGTCCTACCTGTTGGACAAAATTTCTTGTCTTGTTAACTAGGGTGTGAGAATTGGAGTGTTTGTGGAAGTGTAAGCATGCAGATAAATTTAAATTTTCTTTATCGATACACACACATTTATATACCTCAATAATCTCCGATTGGTTAAGCTGGACAGCAACCTCCCAAACAGGTTTACCATTACTAGTACCAATAAAACTTCCAACTTCTCCAGTGGTTTCACGATCACCAACAAACCTGATCTCCACCACCTTTGAGTTGAATTTGACAAACTTTAACAAATCAAAGTTGGTAGCATAAGAATACAGATAATCCAACACTTCTTGGTACGTTGGAAAGCTCGAATTATCCCTTTTAGTCCAAGGAAAATCCGAGAATTCATAATCACAACGGGGAGTTTGTAGCTTTGTAGTGCGGAAAGAGCAATGTTTCCACACTCCTCCAAGGGAGTTTGTGGACTCGAAAACCATAGGCTGGTATTCGGAGAGCTGTTTAGCTGCAGCTATGCCGCTAATGCCAGCTCCTATAATACCAATTTTGGAGAAAATAGTCATTAGGTGAGTGTGTTGAGAATTTATCAAGAAAAAAACTTAGATTTGGAAATGGTTGTAATTGATATGGGAAGGAAGAGCTCAAATGGTTGTAATTGATATGAGAAGGAAGAGCTCTCTATTTATAGGATTTTGCATGGAGTACGAGTCATGGTCATGTTACGAGCACGTGATACAGATTCATCTTAAATTCGTTTACATTTACATAGTGAACCTACCATGTCGAGCTATATTATTAGCTTTGTTTATCGAATTTCATCAAAATGGATTATTTTTAAATATTAGATGATAATTTAATCTAATATTGTTTTTTTTTCAACATTTAATATAACTTCTCCTTAGTTTTTTGTTCACTCTTCATCTTCATTTTTTGAGTTTAGTGGTAGTGATATATGAGACATTGTTGATTAATGACATGCAAATTTAAAATTTATATGTCACCCACTTCAATAATTTTAATAATAATAAGTTGTTTATTTATTGTCAGGAGAAAGGTAATTAAGATTATGAATCGGTAGAGAAAAATTTCCCTATGTATTTTTAGTTGAGTATGTAATATCTTTTAAATACATAATTATTAATAATTGATCAATTTTTATAATTATAAAAATAACTCATGTATACTGATATAGGAAATACTTTATATCTAAATATCGTGTTTTCGAAAGTCCAAATGAGAACAATGTCGGCCTCTAAATCTAATTCCATTTTGGCTGAGAACCTAAGGTTCGAGCAAATTATAAATGATGCCGAATTTTGAATCCATTTTTGCCAATTTTTAACAAAACATTGTATGTAATAAATTTATTAAATTTTGTTCAATTTCGACAACAATAGACATAATGTATTAATTTAAAATATTGCTAAAAATAAAGGGATTTTTGCAGAAATACCTAAAATCAATTTTTTTCCTTGCAAAATGTTTTTTTAAATATTTTGTAATTTATTAAAATGCAAAAATACGGCTTATAGCTTTACAAACTAACCTCAACTCAAATACAATATTAAAATTTAGTAACTGTAATCATTTTTGATTGCTTGCTTAACAAGTTACATCGATTGAATCAAATGCAACATCAAAATGTAATCAAAATCAAGCTCAATTACAACCAAAATCAATTTTAATTATTTTTCAAAAAAAATATGAAAGTAAGTTGTAATTGGTTGCAAGCAATATTTTTGCAAATATTTTCAGAAGATTGCATAATTGCAAAAAAAAAACATAGACTTTTTTATAATTTCTCAAAAATAAACAAATAATTAACATGATTAAAAACAATTTGACTCATTTAATTCCTTTTTTAAAGTCATTTAACTAAGAAATTTATTTTGTCTAATTTTATACATGCATGTCTGTACTCGCCTATAATAATATTATTATCATAAAATTACCATGTAGCACATATCTTAATTGATGTAGGAGGATTTTCAGTGTTAATCGGGGTTAATGACTCGCAAGAAGACAATAATAAAATAATGGCATGAGCATGCTGTTGAGGATGTTTGATGGCATGAACACGCTGTTGATTGACATGATCATGCCAAATTGGGAAATCTTGGCGGACACTTCAAGCGAGATGATGGGAGATTGTGCATGCTCACGCCTAAAGCTGCATGATCACGCTTATTTTAATTGCTCACGCTGTTGATTGACATGATCATGCCAAATTGGGAAATCTTGGCAGACAATTCAAGCGAGATGATGGGAGATTGTGCATGCTCACGCCTAAAGCTGCATGATTACACTTATTTTAATTATTATTTAATTTTAATTAGGATTTAGTTTTATTTTGTTTAAGGGTTTTATATCCCTATATAAACAACATTATGGTGTACTGGATGAAGAATCTTTTATTGAATTAAAACCCTAAGAGTTTTCTCTTATTTTTCTTGTGGATTCAAGAAACTCCTTGTGGATTCAAGGAAAACCTTGTGGATTCAAGGTTTTTAAGGATTTCTCGTGTAAGAGTCCTTGTAAGGATTAACGCTTGCTTTCGCTTTGTATGCATCTTAGACTCATAGCCCTCTGGTAAAAACCTCTCCATCGTCTACAAAGCTTTGGCTGAGTGGACACCCCCTTTCCCTGGTTCAGCCAAGGTCAGGGGTTCGAACCTACCTCGAAGCGAAAACTTCGGATTTACGTGGGAGTACTGGGTGGTAGGGCTCAGCGATATATCTCCCCGGGTTTGAAATCCCACATACAAGTGTGTGGGGTAGTTCCCGGTTAAAAAAAAAAAAAAAAAAAAAAAAAAAAAAAAAACCTCTCCATCATCAACTGTCTCATTCGTCGCCATATTCTAATCGGTTCTTGCCTTTGCTTCTTTCTCTGTAAAATTAACTTATCCGACCAAACCGCAGCAGTACTCTTTAACTTGATAGAAAATTATTCATTATTAATGAATTTTTTAAAAATATTGTAATTAAAAACTTTAACTGTAGTGTCTTTCCATTTTCATAAAAGAATGGTGTCAAATTTCAGTTCTAAATTCATATTTTTGTTTAATAACATTAATAAAATAATAATAACATATTTTTATTTCCATTTATATCTTTATTTATAAAAAAATCAGTACCATTTGTTATGTTATTTTATTAAGGATATCAATTTATTAATTATTAAAGAATATTATTTTATAACGCATGCAATATGCGGGTTTGTTTTGAGAAATGATATAATTATATTTTTATATAATCACTTTTAGTAGTTTATTAATTTTAATTTAATACAAATTTAATTAATGACATGCATGGTTTGAAAATGCACACCTAAAGAGGGTGAATAGATGTAAATCGCTAATTATGTCAATTTTAATGATTACTAGAAATAGCTTAATGATTTGGAATGATAAGCTGAATGCACAGTAAGCAAAGTGTAGGAAAAACGACCCCTAATCCCCTATTATCTATGTCCTGGTCCCTTACCAACCTGCTAAGAGAATATATTATTGATCAATAACAAGATACAATAATATATCACCCTATAACTCAACTGCTGACACAAATGGCTTGCTTAATAGACCTGTTTCAGAACCTGCTCTCTAAGTTATGCTTCTCAAATATACTTCTCTAGCACAATCCTCGAATCCCTGTTATTCCAAGCCAAAGCCAAGTGTCCAACAACCAAAACACTTACAATAAAAAATAATACAATTAATCAAAGATAGTTACAACTCAAACTATGAATTCTCTAAATAAACAATACGGATAAATATACAAATGAGCTCGAGAGAATCAAAGAAATTTTGCAAAGAAAGCACTGAATTGTTTTGTTTTTGTTGCTTGGATTGATTAAAAAAATGAAATTAGCACAAGAACATGTATTTAAACTTATACAATCAACGTTCAAAAACTAACTCAACAATTTACAATGTCTAGAATCCAATTCTTACGTTCAAATTAATTAGGATTGTGTTTAACGTTAATGTATACATTGTATAGAAGGTTTAGGATGAAAAGAACGTTTAGAAACGAAAACCTTCAATTTGTATATATGAAACGTGTATAGCAAAGTTTGAATAAAGGATAGAGTTTGAATAAAGAGAAAAAGGACCCTGAGATATATCTCAGGGAACTTTTCCTAAGATATATGCAAAATATCCTTTAAATCTTTGCTGGGCCCGCAGGGCTAATTAAAAATATTTGAATTTGCTAAAATACCCACCGCATTTTTATATATAAAAATTAGATATCTCAGGAAACTTACCTGAGATATATCTCAGGCTCCCTACTCTCTTGAATAAATAACTAATTTAGGAAAAGACTTTTTGTAGATAAGGAATGATTTAAAATGAGCCCAGATATATATAATATATGTATTATATATTTAAAAGATCCTTACAACTGATTAGAAGTCAAATCCTATAAAATCTCCATAATTTTCGCAATTCTGGACTGTTAACAAATGGCATACTGTTTGTGACCTGTCTCTGCGCAAATGATTTGTCAAACTGTAATTGTGAATTTGGCTTGCTATTTTGAGATACTGATTTGCCTATCACTAAACTGAATTTCCCTGCAAAACCAAGTAAGTGTTTATATCTAAATACAAGCATTTTGGCTTGATCGTCATCATCAAAACCATATGAGTATCATGGTTTAATACTAAATATATTTTTAATTTAAATATGCTATTATTCGAAGATCGGATCTTAGTATAGTAGTTCTAAAATATATTTTCATACATTTGATATAACAGTTTTTTTGTTTTTTTATTAAAAATCTAACGATTATTATTTATGTTGTATGGTTGAATCGTTAAACTAAATTACAAATAATTATACTCATGTTTGCCTATTATAAATGTATAGATTATTTTGCATATTTTATTTATGATTGAAATATATTCTATGATATCTTTGAATATATATTAATGATTGAAAGATAATAATATAACAAGAATTTTTAAGTGAATTTATAAAAATTAAAATGTTTTAAATTAAAAGATAACATGTTTAAATAAGAAAACACGTATAAATGATCGAAGAATATAGTAAAATTGGTAAAAGTTAACATGTTTAAATAAGAAAACACATATAAATGATTGAAAAATATAATAAAATTGGTATTTTTAGGTGTTTATAAAAATAATACCGTTCAATTGAAAGTTAACATGTTTTATGTAGAAAAGATAACTGATAATTACAGTTAATTATATTATTTTATTATTTATTAATTAAAAAGGGATTGGAAACTGTTAAGTAACCAACTCATCTAAAACCTTAAGGTTTTAGAGGAAGGCCTTATATGGATCTTATATTATATTCTAACACTCCCCCTCACTCGAAAGCCCATTTTTGGGTCGAGAGTGGATCACGGGCGCCCATCTTTGGGGCATAAATTTGCCTTCGTGTCCGAAATAAATTGTGAGAATATTGGGGGTCGCAGAGAGTCAAACCTGGGACCTCTGCGTGCCTGAGCTCTGATACCATGTTAAGTAACCAACTCATCTAAAATCTTAAGGTTTTAGAGGAAGGCCTTATATGGATCTTATTTTATATTCTAACAGAAACCGAAAACAAAAAGTCAAAACATGCATTGTTTGGACTTTAATATAACAGTATAGATTAGACCTGACAATTCGGGTCATTCCGTGTACTTTCGTGTCGTGTACATTCATGTTCGTGTATCAAAAGGGTAAACCCATATCCATATCCATTTAAGATTCGTGTACCTTCGTGTTCATGTACCTTCGTGTTCGTGTAACTTCGTGTCGTTTATTCGTGTCGAGTACGAAATTACCGGCTCTAATAAGCATAAACAAGTATACTATATTGTCATGGCTTATTCTATATATGTTTCCTTTTGTACACTTTTTAAAATAGGGGGTGTCAGGAAAAACTAACGATTCTTGCTGCAGAAGTGCTAGAATTCAAGTTACTTTCTCACCACCTACTATTTTATGACCATAAAGTTGCTAGAAATTCACTGTGCGGCTGCATATAACACCATTTTTGGCTTCTAGGACTGATTAATTACATCTCTTTGATTGTATATATCGATCATTGATATTATATTATAGTCATCTTGGAACATGTCAGAACTTGGGCAAAATGAGTGTTCAAAGTGTGTTGGTAACATGTTCCAAGAGTTTACAATATACATTTATATAATTTTAAAATATTTATTTATTTATTTCGTGTACTTTCGTGTCGTGTCGTGTACCTAAGGGTAAACTCATACCCATTTAGGCCTCGTATTCTTTCATGTTTGTGTACTTTTGTATTCGTGTATCGAAAAGGTGAACCCATATCCATATTTTTCGTGTCGTTTATTCGTGTCGTGTACCAAATTTCCGGCTCTAGCATAGATGGATAATTATTTTTGTACAACAGGAATGTGTTCGTAAATTTCAAAGGCCCGATAAAGTAATGTATATTTATATAAGAAAGTAGAAATTTGGGACTAATATATCATACAGTATCATACAAACTATATTTGTTTTAATTTAAAATAGTGAAAACTTCAAATAAATAAATTATGTATCAAGATGGTGCAGGAGAAGTTGTCAACATAGTTAAGATGTATTATTGGCAGTGTCAATGTTAATTATAGCACTAATTCAATTAGTACGTAATACTAATAAGATACTCCGTATTGGAGTTGGTTTAAATTAACATACTTGTAATAATTAATGGTTGGAGGTCAACTTTGGGCAGAGAGATTACATTATTACATATGTCCTCGAACTTGCACTTTTTTTTTTTTGAAACACCTCGAACTTACACTTAACTTAGTACTCTAGTTCCTTTGCTACAAGTTAAGAGTAGCAGGGTAATCGAATATTTGTATTGAAGTACTGGAGTATATAATTAAAAATAAGAATTATACGTTTTTCTTATATTCATAGTATGTGCATAGTTGGCATTAAAATGCCAAATATCGATCAGTTCTATCAAACAAGTCCCTCCGTCCCGTATGATCTTTTGTTTTTTTTCATGCATTCAATATGCTCAGTTAATATATTTATAAAAATTATTTTTTATTTTTTTTTGGTTTGTATCAAAATATAGGGTGATGGTCCAAAATATTCATATGGGAGCCATGCTGACCCTTTTTACTGACGGGACACGGTACATCGTGTACTGTGATATGAGGGGTGTTGCGGAACACGATCTTCCGTAATAGGATATGATACGGAACTGAGTCTTCCGTGTTATGCATGATACGGAAGACCATGCTCTGTGACTGTGCTGCGCACCCACCTAACACGAGACACGGTCCACCGTATCATGCATAACACGGAACACTCGGTTCCGTATCTACGTAATACGGAGGACGATTCTCCGCATCATGATAACACGGAGGACGATTCTCCGTATCCCGTCGGTATTTCGGGCTATTTTTTTTAAAATCAGTATTTTGGGCAAAAACTTAGCAAAAATAGGCATTTTGGTAATTCTCTCCAAAATATAATATAAAATAAAAAAATTAAGAAAATATTATTTACAAGTACCTCAATCGAACACATTAAAATGCGTAAAAAAATCAGACAAAAAGTCAGACGAACATATAAAAGTCAGACGAACATATCATATTAGTATTTTACAATTTTATGTTTTGAAAAATACTATTTTTAAAATTATTTCTGAAATTTTATAATAGAACTCTTTATAAAAAAATTATTTATGAGACAATAACCTTAATACTATATTTTAGTTTGTGGATTTAAGAACTTGGGATTCTCTAGCATCAATACTAGACTTTTTTGCCATTAAGTTTAACAAAAAAAAGTATGAGTCCAAATTTTATGAATGTATTTATTTCGCAAAAGAAAATATTATGAATGTAAATTTAAAAAAAAATCTTACATCCAAAATTATGAATTGTATCAGTGACAATGTACATATTTTAAGAAAAGGACTAGAAAGATATTAATTTTCTAAGAAAACAGTACACAAATAAATTTGTGAATGCATCAATATAAACAAGCCATATTTAAAATAAAGAAAATGGTTGCAGGGGCCAAGGTCAAAGGAGAATGGAATATATATATGTACAAACTATATTAAAATGCCGCGGTTTCGTTTACCGTTTGAAAAAAGGTTGTTGGGAGAATTTCTATGCATCTTGTAATCATCTTCTTCCTGCCAATTTAATTTCATCAATCCATGTGTGTAATATAATTATATAGCCTTATTGCCTTAACGGCTTAACTCACATGCAACCAATTTTTTTTTTTTTTTTTTGGAAAAGCCATTAATTGAAAACAGAAGATACAGACTGAGATGGGGAGCTTTGCCTAGCGACAAACTACAGCCTACAACTACAAGCAATGAAGCAAACTAACTACAACCTACCAGCAAACTAACTGCAACCAATTACTCAGCTCACAGTTACTTATATATGATTTTAATTATTAATTTTTAGAAATAGAATTAATAATTTATCGTCAAAGCATTGAAAACATATTTATATAATCTCGCCATTGTTCTATAGAAAAACCATCTTATATGGAGAATCATAAAAAATCATTAATTTTTAATTCTATAATAGAAACAAGTTTCTAATTTTTTGGTTCTATGAAAAAAAAACCCATTTTTTTTGTTCCATAAAAAAAAACAATTTTCTGATTCTGTTGTACAAGCAAATGTTCATGTGACATTGTTGCTCACGTGCGCAGTGACATCATCATTGATGACGTGAAACTACCAAATGTGACACCACGTGTCACTACCACGTACATGTCATCACTGCTGACGTGGCAGTGCCATCAAGTGACGTGGTAGATGCCGTGTCAGAGACGTCAACAGCCACGTTAACAGTGATGACGTGGCAGATGACATGCATTGTCACGTGTCACTGCATTAGCAGTGATTACGTGGCAGTAGTGTCGTGGCAGTGACAATCTTTTTTTTTTTAAAGAATTGGTTCTACTATACAATCAATAAAAATTAGATGGTTCTTCATAATTCTTTATATAAAATGGTTTTCTAAGTGCTATTTTATATAACCATTTTCTTGATCAATTATTTCTTGATGCTAGATATTTTGGTAATTCTATTTTTATTTACCAAACAATTGTTTTTTATGCATATGTAAAGAACTTAAAACTAAAAAACTAGCGTGTTGTGTAAATGTAAGGGTTTGTAAATAGTTGTAGTTACATATATTAAATATTTTGTATAATTTTTTTTTGACGAACAAGAATATTTAATTAATCAACTGAATCTTTTAACAAAGCAATCTGAACATCAATAGGAACAAAACTCATATCGAACACTCGATCTGGAAAAAAATATGACGCTCTAGCAAGTTCATGAGCAGTCATATTAGCAAATCGTTTAATATAAAACAACGATGTTGTGATTAACTTTTTCAGCAACCTACGGCAATCCTCAACTAGAAGTCCAAAAGGAGACACCATCTGAACTTTGCTACGAATTGCTTGCACCACCACCAGGCAGTCAGACTCGACAACCGCCCTTTGCCACTGCTGTTGTTTAGTCCAACTAAGAGCCTCCTTAACAGCCATAACTTCCGCCATCTCAGCTGTTAGCACTCTCTGCAATAAAACTGTTCTAGCTTGAATTAAATCCCCATTCGAATCTCTTGCTACCATACCCAATCCTGAAGCATTATACTCTTTAAACGTCACCGCATCCACTGATATCTTTATTATTGACATCTGTGGCTTAACCCAAACTACATCTCCATCTCCTTCAATCGTATTAGGAGAAGGAATTTTCGAAACACAATTTTGAGCTACTTTCCATTGAAAAAGATACTGCTTTGCAGATGCAATCACCACGTTTGTTCGAGTATTTTTATTGTTCCATACCAATTCATTCCTCGATTTCCATAAAGCCCAGCTTATAGTAGCCACCTCTGCACGTTTTTCCTTGTTACACACCATAAAGACCTTTTCCCACCACTTATGCAGCTCCTCATCATCTGACCCTTGTACATCTGGAATAACTCGTTGCCTGCACTGAGCAGCTACAGGACATTGTACTAGAACATGATAAATCGTTTCATCGTTACTTCTGCACAGAGGACAAGTACACTCAACAGGCACCCACTTTCCGAGGTGAGAGTACTTCGTGAGGAAGTGAAGTATTTGAAAAAGCTAAACAAGGAATTGGAGGAGACTTCAAAGAATTTAACTGATGATAATAATGTTGCTGCTACTAAACTTTTCACTGCACTGACCGAGAAATCTAAATTGATTACCAAATGTGACGTTTTGGGTGGGCAAGTGAAGAATTTACAGACTGAAATCCAGAGCTTGAAGGATGCTGTGGAAGCTTCTAAGAAGAAACTTGCTGAAAGGGAGGAGGCTTGGGGAGCTGAGAAGGTTGGATTTGATGAGAAGCTGGATAATTCGCATGCTCAACTAGCACTACACCATAAAACAGATACAACGTCTGAAATACGTTGCAATATGCCCTAAATTCGTTGTAATAGGGTCTATGGCAACGATTATTGAAAAATCAAGCGTATCGTTTGCTATGGTTGCCATAGGTACCTTATGGCAACGAATTTAGTACCATATTGCAACGTTGAATTATCGTTGTTGTACGGGTATATGGCAACGATTTAATGGCTATAGCAACATGTTTAACACCGTTGCAATATCTTGGATGAGCTATGGCTTACTTTTTGTAACGATTTCTTTTGTGTTATTTGTTGCAATACATGGACTAAGGCAACATATATATGCCCAATTGCAACGAATTTTGAATTAAATGCAATCAAATATTTTAAAGAATATGACATATATGGCAACATTTATGTAACTATTGCAACGCTAAATAAAAAATCTGGCATGAAATTTAGATTTTATAAACATCCACAAATTTTAATTGGTATTTCATAACCAACCAACCAAGCAGTTCAGTTCCAACATCAATACACAAAATGACCAAGTTCAAGCAAAATAACTAAGTACAAGTGACACACAATCTAACTTAGTAATACATAAACCTAAGAATAAACATTTTGTAAACATGAGTCATGGCCTATCATCATGGTGTTGCTTCGTCTTCCTCTTTCTTGCTCCCCTTTAGTTTCCTGGAAGGGTATCTTCGTTTTCAAGTAATTAGACTGTGATGAAGAGCTAGTACTGGTTCCATTAATTGCTGCTTCCTAGGGATTACTAACAAGATTCTTCCATTATGAAATTCTCAGCTTCTTAGAATCAACACAGCGGCCTCTCATGTACCTGCGAAGTATGAAATGGTAGAATAATGAGCTACTGGGGTCATAGAAAGTAAATACAGATTAGAGCATTTCTCAAGTGATGACATCTTAATTATCATTTATCAGATCAAATTTGAGACGAGAGTACTTACTGAAAACCTATTCTTCTCTACTTCCACCAATTACAGAGGAAATGGATTTGTATCCTCAACAGCGCCACAAGTGTATCCTGGTCCTGGTGCTAATAAAGGCTGACATATCTACAAAATGCAAGAAAGATAGAGAACTATGGTGAATGTCAATAATGCTCACTTCTGACAGTAGCATATATCATATATGAGCTAAACATGAGCTAAAAAGAAAGGCACTGGAAAATTAGAAAACAAGGTTTTCTAAATTATAACTACGTTTTGGAAAATTCTGGAAAACATCAATTGGTTGTTTTCCAAATTTGGAAAAATGAAAAACACGGTAAAATTGTATTAAGACCTGCCTTCAATCCTTGGAACCTACATCATGCTTGATATACATGTATACATTAGTTAACTATGTATATTTGTATAAAACAAATTAGACAAATCACTATACTGTGTATGTAATGGGCAAGCAAGGGATAAGTATTTGGGAATTTGTCAAATCAGCTGAGAAGAGTGTGTTTCTATGTATATTAATAAGCAAATATAGATGACGTCCACCTAATCTAAGCATCTTGTCTATTATCCCATGTCTTCACAGGTTAGTGCGTGAATGATACTTTAAAATTCAGGAAAAAGACACAACATAGTAAAATATGCAACTCTAAACAAACATATAAAATTCAGGAAAAAGACACAACATAGTAAAATATGCAACTCTAAATAAACATATGGACTAACAGCTAAGAATACGGTAGAACCTCTGATGTTGTAGCTGTTCGATGAAATATTCTTGTAATGCCAAGCTGAATATCAGGTGACCTTCCTAAAAAAGTCAAAACTGAAGAAAGAACGTGATGTAATTTGGGTCTTACACTAGTAACATCAGAGTCCCCCTCATCAATGTTGATATGTTGAGAAGCTTTGTACGAACCCATGGATTCGGCAATCTCAGATACAGCATCAAGACGGGAATGTATCATGTTTCTTTCACATAAAGGCAAGTCCAATACTGAGCCAGGGAATGGGATTCGCCCAGTACCCGTGATGATACATCATGCAAGGGTCTAAAAGTTTTAATTTCAATTATTTGTGCGTAGACAGTAGATTGTACTAATTTATGTAAAATCAAAGAATTAAATTTCCAGAATCAAGTAAAACTGACGGGTAAAACACATGCGAGGCGATCAAAAAAGAGTATATCTTCTCTTCATTCAGAAATATATACCAAAAACAGTTTACTTATTTTTTGTTGATAGCCCACGCCCCACTCCAAAAAGTCTGATACATAAAATGGCAAAAATGAAAAGAAAAATAGCAGTCCTCAAATATCTTCTGTTTCCTTCTATATATTAACAAGTTATTATAAATGTTGCACAAGATGTTCTTGGCATCACAACTAAAAAATGGTTACAACGTATAATGCTACAATGCACATGCTTGAACAGAAGTTACTTGTACAGTGGTGCACGTGTACCATATACCTGTAACTCCATATACCATATACCTGTAACTCCATATACCTGTAAATCACCAATTGCTACCTTGCATTGAGCTCATGGGTAGATTGCGGCTCGATGCAGCAGTTGTGTTTCTGTTGAATTGTTCTCTGCTAAATCAAGAAAGGGTGTAAGTTATATACAGCATAGCTTAATATAGGGATTCTAAAAAAAGGACCAGAGGCTACCTTGTGATAAACTTGTAGCTGAATTCCAACCACATTCTGGAACTATTTGGGTGGTTGCTACATCACAATCTGATCAAATAAATGATGCTGGTAATAAGAATTTTTGGACAATAATCTTAGGTGATAGGGCTAATATAAGTAAATACTTCCTGGTGGTCCTTACCTTGGCGACAAGAAGCATATGAAACGCAACACGTATCTATGTGGCAGCTGCGATGACAGCAGGTAATGTATCCATAGTATATTGTTTCACAGCAAAGAAGAAATGAATGCAGCCTATACTTAACCAAATTAATATCACCCTAAGTTTTATTCTTGACCAAAGCTAGACTATAACTTTGCATGTAATAGTCTGGTAGCTAGACTATAACTTTGCATGTAATAGTCTGGTGGATGTGATGATAGATTTCATGTAATTTTTTTAGACATGATTCATCATAGTTCAGTTTTGTAACTTTGCATTCTGGTAGCTACTTATCACTTGTGCTAGATGCTAACTGCCACAAACACTATACACTCACTCGATCGCTATAAGAAATAGCTTTAACATGTCATTGCAAAACAACATAGCTACAACCTGCATTATCATTGCTATAATTGGCAGAAATTCATATTCACAAGCCTCTTTTACCATTACTTAACCTTCCAATTTCAAAATTATAGGTTTGGAGATAGTGTATAGCCTTACAGATTACCTCTATAAGTGCAGAGTATTGAAATAAGTGCAGATTACCTCTATAAGTGCAGAGTATTGAAATAAGTGCAGATTACCAAAAGGAATCACTATACCGTCAAGTTCTGCTATACGCCTTCCTATTCTACAAACCTGCAAGGCTGCAACATTCAGATTTTAGTCTTTTAAATATGTCCCAAATTAATTGACATTTAAAATCTGTAATAAAATGTTTAAATTATTTCCTTATACTTTTCCTTTTGGTCACTTTTAAGTCCGTAGTAAGCTATCAAAATCTCAAATTTACCAGATATTTCCTAATAAACCATAACAGTTGTCTACAACTCGCACAATGCTAATACATCTGAATTAGCATCACAATAACATGGAAGTGATTCCGTAGTACAAATTTTCCAATCTAGGTCGTATAAACAACATACACAATCCAATACCATTGATGTAACTTTATGCAATCAATAGATATATATATATATATATATATATATATATATATACACAGAGATAGAGATAACACAAAACAAAATTCCAATTAATCTCCAATTATAACATAAACCCTAATTAATCGGAGTATGCATAATCGAGTAAGGAACGTACCTTGTTCCAGCTTGAGTGTTCGTCGAATTTGATTCTTCAAACTTGAACCCTAATTTATTGTTCGCCTCTTTCGCCTCTTTCGTGTTTTGTGTGTGTTTTTGTAAGTGTTTTGTACAAGTATGTTTGTTTAGGTGTATTATTTTGTTTTTATTTTTCTTTTGTTTAATAATCCTGCTTGTTTTTATGAGCCGGGAAGAAAAAATTCAGGAAGCCCGCTTCTTTTCATGAGCCCGCCAAATACATTTTGGGCCCAAATTCTGATTCTACAGCAACTATTTCTAATATCGTTGCGATTGATATCAAGTTTTGTCTAACGCAACAATTTCTTAATTCAATTGCAACGCGTTTAAAAATCGTTACAATATCTTTGAAATTGTAATTTTTTTTGAGGAAATAGCAACGATTTTTGAGTTTTTTTTTCAGAGTTGGTTGCAAAAGCCATTTTATGGTGTAGTGTAGTTAAGTGCCAAAGTGAAGCCCTATCTTCATTCGAGGAGGGTTATGGAGAAAGTGTTGCGCGTTTTGCTCGATTTGGTATTGACGTGAAAGATCATACCTTTGAGTACTACCTTGCTGATGTGTCGAAAAAAAATGGAGTCGGAAAGACTGATTCCACAGGTACTATTCCCAAAGTTTGAAGGCATTTCTATCTGTCTGGGGTATGCCCCTATAGGCAATATGTAATTTACTTATTTCTTTATCCTGCTTCGTGAACTCTGTGGAAGTATTTGAACTGTTTTGTTCTGATTTGCCTTCTTGACCTTCATGGCGTCAGATGTCTTATGGCAAGTATTTCACATACCTTATTTATCTCTTTGGAGAATATTTGTCTTTTTATCTATTGTCGAAATTGGTGATTTTATAACTAATGTTGGAGTCCTTTATTTTTTCTTTGGTTGTGGTGAAATTTTTCCTTACCATGGGAAAAGTACATTTAGCCAGAATATATGTTTGGCGTCATTTTATCTTCTGTTTTTCTTTCGTGTAAAATGGAGAGGTCCAAGAGGATCTTGAAGCTTTCGAGGTATTCGAGATGATCAAAGTATTGCCCTTTGGCGAATTTTACCTTTTCTTTTTTACTTGGTGTAATGTTTGGAGATTTCTGTTGACTTGGGGCTTTCCTTTTGGTGTCGTTCTAATTGTGTATTGGCTAGGTTTTACCTTTTCGATAATGTTGTTCACGTTCTTGGAGACTCGGCGTAATTTTTCCTTTTGATATTTGGCGATTTTGAAGTGCTTTATCGATTCCGATTTGTGTTTTTGTTCGATGACGGTCTTTACCTTTCTCTTTTATTCATGGCGCATTTGGAGATATTCGATAAACATGGAGTACTTCTCTCGATGTTTTTATTTTTATTTTAATGGAGAATTTTACCTTTGCCTATCATTCGTGGCGAATTTAAATACGTCATAGGGAATTTTGAGCTCTTGAAGCTGTTTGGGATGATCGAAGTATTGCATCTTGGCGCACTTTCTCGAAATTTTTGGCGTTGGAGATATCATTAGAGCTTTTCGTTCTTTTCTATATTTTGACGTTGATGATGTCATTAGAGCACTTTATGTGACAGCCCCAAATCCGGGGTCAGGAATCCAGGCCGTCACAGACCAATTTCCATTTATTAACACTATACTCTTGGCAGTTGAAATATAAATGCGCAATGAAACTCACACAATAGACCCCACACTTAATAATATTACACACCAGTCATATGCTCAGAGAACAACATCCACAATATCATAAGTTTAAAGTTAAACAGTTATTACAACCCAGAATCTTACTTAAGAACATTGTTGAATAATGCTTCTACAGGAAGCATTTCAACAACCAAAAGTTTATTTCTCAACTTACACACTTAATACACATAAGTCTACCAACACCCATCTGTCTATCAGCTACCTCAGGGATAGGCGCCAACACTCTCTCAAAAGGTCGTCTTTCCATTACCCTCTTGCGGGGTGTAGTGCGAAGTATCGGCATTTGACCTAGCTGTTATATACATAAGTAGCAAGAGTGAGCTATAATAGCTCAGCAAGATAATTTTTTTTTGTAAACTAGCATCAATGAAAGATATATATATATATATATATATATATATATATATATATATATATATATATATATATATATATATATATATATATATTAATAAACAGAAAACCCATCATAATCCTTAAGAAAAGAATTAATTCTTACTTATTAAATACACCATCCATTTTTCTTTATAAGAAAAGAAATATAGAACAATATAATATCAGTTTCTCTTCTAATATAATATAATATCAGTTTCTCTTCTATAACAAGATAATAATCAATACATCATCTTAGTATAATATCTCAAGATAATATAACATTTGAAATAAATCTCTCAATATAATCTTTCCATTTCCTTTTATACAACAATTATATAAAAATATTATAAAATCAGTTTCTCTTCAATCCATAAAAACAATTCCATAATTTCATACCATTTTCCTTTTTCAATATGTCAATCTGAAACCATTATCAATTCTTCTTTTAAAAGTTTTGGGGATATCCGCTAGCGCCAGATACGTTAGGACGATGATCAGTCGCCTAAACGTACCTGCTCTCTATTTACTATTAGTAGAAAAAATGATCCAACCTGGTCATCATCCCTGGAGGAAGGCCACCTGCTACATCCTCCTTCGGCAACTCTTGGGCCGTAATAAAATATTGGGTGCCGGACTGTGCCACTCCCACACAGCCTCTTACGCTTATTGTTGCAATCACCCTTTTTATCAAATCGTTATTCCATTTATAAAACATCATTCCATGTTTTCCATTTTCCATTTCCATTTCCATATATCATTCACACATATTATTAGTCACAGAGGCATGCCTGTTTACATTAAATAACAAGCCTAATTGTTTGTAATGCTTTACATTACTTACATGACCTCTTAACTGAGGGAACCTCTAGTTGTAGAGTCACTACTTGTTCTGTACCTGTAATAGGCACCAAATCCTAGTTGTGTAACTGTACTTATATAGTCAAGAATAATGCTTGAAAGAAGTTCGAATGTTCATGCCTCAAGAAAGAAGATAAAGACTGCCAAATAATCACAGTTGGGATTTGAAGAAAGTGAAGAATTTGCCTAAGTACCAATTCGAGAAGTAGTTTTGTCTATTCGAGAAGTCCAGCATTCGAGAAGTCAGGGATTCGATATCTCAAGACACTATTCGATATCTCTGAATACACTGTTTGATATCTCATTCGATATCTCAGAGATTCGATATGTCTATTACTCTATTCGAGAACTCAAGAAGTCAACAAGTCAAAAGTAGTATTCGAGTTCTCAAGGAGTCAACAAGTCAAAGTTCCATTCGATATCTCAAGGACTCAGAAAGCTATTCGATATCTCGAGGATTCGATAAGTCAAATGTTCTATTCGACAACTCAAGGAATCCTGATGAAAAAGAGCTATTCGAGAAGTAATTCGATATGTCAACATAACAGTGTTCGAGAACTCAGAGTTATCGATCAAGTCAATTCTAGTTCTCGAATCACTTACTTTGTCACTTCTCCAATACACTCTTGGAGACAAAATACTGGAGAAATTGTACAAGTCAGAAACCTGCAACAAGCCAAAGCACTTTATGGATCTCAATCTGTAACGTGCTCTGGAAAGCCTACAAAGAAGCTTGGAGAGATATAGAAGAGACAAAGGGCTAAAGAAGTGGATCTGAACAGGTTTTGCAAAGTCAAATCTTGTTGGGATTTATGGGTGATGGAATAGACAACTTAACTAGTTTTATTGGTATACTTAGTTTTTACTAAGTAGAACATACTGTCATAGCCTGAAATGTATTCTTGTAATTTAAATAAATACTGTCATGTAATAAGTGTAATTCTTGGAAGAAGTTCGATTATGTTCAAGCCTCAAGAAATACATAAGTTCGACAGAAGGAATAAAAGTTACTGTCAAGCCCTGACAGTAAGGTTACAAGGAAACATAATGTTGCCTAGGTCGACAGCAAGTTTCACGAAGTCGACAGCAAGTTTCAACTTGACAGCAACATTGGCGGAGATTCTAATGACAGCAACTTTGATGTACAGTTTGCGACAGTAAGTTTGGAATTCCTGACAGCAATCTCTGCGGGAAAAACATGCTGTCAATCAAAGCACAACTCTTGACAGCAATCTCTGCGGGAATTCATACTGTCAACCAAAGCTAAATTCTTGACAGTAATATCTGCGGGAAATTCATACTGTCAAAACAAAGCGTAATCCATTGACAGCAAACTTTGTGGCAAACATACTGTCATATAGAATCAGCTTGATTTAGGAATTTTTCTAAGTCAAAATTAGACGACAGACTACATGTTCAAAAGAAGCAGGCATGCTGTAATATTCAACCTTTACAGCAAGCTTGGAAAGTCTATAACAGAAGCTCGAGAGATCACATGGAACAACCTGTAAAGTCTAGAACAGATAAAATTGAATACGGCTAGATCTGGGTGGCTCAAATGTGGAAAGCATCTTTAAGTTACTTTGTGCTGATCACATGGGAATAAATCATGGAATGAGCTGCAAAAGGAATATAACGGCAACTCAGTAACCCATGTTGATAGTGGTAGTACAGTAGATTATCACTCTATAAATAGAATACTCTACTTGTAAAATAAGTAACTCAACAACTGTAATCTCTTGAGTCTTTGTAGCTTGAGAACTATTTTGTTCTTAAGGTTGTAGCAAAACTTTGCAAAATAAATAAAACATTTATTTTGTGAAATCCTCATATTTGATTTTACTTGTGTTTGCATTTCTTCTACTAGTAAATCACAAATTCTATTTAAGTTGTTGAAATAGTTTTTGAAATTTATTAGTATTGCATTCAACCCCCCTTCTGCAATACTTTCCTGGACCAACAACTGGTATCAGAGCATTCAGATTAATACACATATCTGAGATCCAAATGGCAAGTATTCAAAGGTCAAGTAATATCAAGATTCCAGCTTTTGATAAAGAAAACTACAACATATGGAAAAAGATAGAACTGTTATGTGAAGGAAGTGAAGAGGTCAGAGAGAATCAAAAACAAATACTGGTGTCACAATATGAAGCGTTTATGGGCAAGCATGGAGAAGAGCTAACCCACATGTTTGAAAGATTTAGCAAACTGATAGCTGAGCTTCAAATTCATGGAAAGTTTTATGAAAAGAAGGAAGTCAATATCAAGTTTCTGCTAACTCTTCCAGAACATCTTGAGCACAGAGTAACAGCCATAAGAGAAGGGAGAGACTTAAATTCTGTTTCTCTTGAAACATTGTATGGAGTTCTAAAATCTTATGAACTTGAATATTATCAAAAGAAAGCTATACAAAGTGGATCCAAAGGATTGATGGCAAACATGGCTGGTGCTCTAGTTGCTCAAGGACCATCATATTTTCAAGCAAGTGAGCAAATTCAAAATGATCAACAACCTCAATTTTCCTCTGTGAAAATTGAAGAAGTGATTGAAGATGAAGAAAAGGTTGTCCTTCAACTAGAAGATGTTGAAGATGAAGAATTCTTCACTCTAGAAGAAATGGAGAAAATGGATAATCCAACCATGGCTTTTATGGCAAGAAAATTCAAAAATATAAGGTTCAGGAGGAACAAGCCATATAAGCCTCAAGGTCAATTTCCAAAGTATAACCAAGGAAGCTCATCAAAACCCGCTACTGGCACCAAGGGAGGATACAAAACAGGAATGGTAGATAGGTCAAAGTTTAGATGCTACAATTGCAATGAACTTGGTCACTTTGCTACTGAATGCAAAAGACCAAAACAAATACAAAGAATGGAGAAAGGAACTGGGAGTCAATTTAAGAAAGGACAAGGAAAGGCCTATGTGGCTGAAGGAAAATGCTGGGATGAATCTGATAATGAAGAAGAAGAGGAATTTGTGAATTTAGCCTTGATGGCTAGAGAGGATGAAGAAGCATCAACCTCGTCAAGTCAGGTACCATCTCTAGTATTACTAGATATGTCTTTAAATGACTATAAGCAAACCATTGAGGAAATGAGTACTGAAATGTTTAATATTCATACTAGTTTATCTGCTGCAAATGAAGAAATTGCTAGATTAACTAAAGAAAATGAAGTACTCAGATCTAACAATGATGTGTTGTTGCTTAAGACCAGTTCTATTGATTCTTTAGCTCAGGAAAACGAAAGACTAAAAAATGATTTAATCTGTGCTAAAGAGATAGAGGATTATCTAAGAAAAGAAATTTCTGAGAATGAATTTAAGCTAAAAGCATTTAGAAATTCCTCTAAGTTAGTTCAAGAGTATCATGAGAATCATACTGAAAGTAAGAAAATAGGCATAGGCTATGATTATAGCAGGAGATCTGGTAAAGAGGCTGTTATACAGAAAAATGATGATAATAATACTGTAAGACCTCACATCCTCAAAAATGTGAGTAACCCAATTTTCAAAAGTACAGAGTTTGAGGTTAATGAAAACTCCCTAATTATTAATCAAGAACTCTGTGATGAAGATGAGAGGATTGACAGTGAATCTAAGAAAGAAAAAGATTTTGTCAAAATGTCTATGACAGAAACAGTATTAAATAGTCCAACCAAGTGTTCAAAAGATACTGTCAAGAAGTCATCCAAGACAGTAACTTTCAAACCTACTGTCAAGACAGCAAGTACAAAAGATGCTGTCAAAAATAGTTCGACAGCATCTTCTGAACAGATTGTCAAGATAGTTGTCTCTAAGTCCAAAAACAGAAATGGGAAGCTAGGCATTGACAAAAAGAATAATTATGCATATGTTAAGCAGGCACCAAGGAAACTTTGCAATAATTGTGGCTCCTCACATCATTTAACTCATGTTTGTAAGAAATCAACTAGTAGCATATCTAATGCAACAGAGTTGAAAGGGAATTTACACAGAACCCCCATTATGCAAAGAGAATTGGTAGTTTGTAATAACATTGACTGTATGCCATGCAAAATTACTACCATGAGTGCATGTTTTAATTTGCAAATTTCATCAAATGAATTATGTGCTTATATGCAAACTGCAAAGACTTCTGAATCCACTAAAGAAAGTGAGAAGTCTGCTCTCACTAAGAAAAAGTCAAAGACAAAAACTAAGTGGATAATAAAAGAAGTCAAGGAACCATCTTCTGATAATATTGTTTCAAATATTGATAAAGTTTCTGATGATACTGAGTATGCAGGACCCAACAAGACTTGGGTACCAAATGCAAATTAAACTCATTCTGTCTTGCAGGGAAAAAGAGGTAAACAGGTCATGTGGATAATTGACAGTGGATGTTCCAAACACATGACTGGTGATATATCCCTGCTATCACAATATGTTGAGAAGGCTGGCCCAACAATAACCTTTGGAGACAACAGCAAAGGTTACACTGTGGGATATGGCTGTTTAAAAGCTGGAAATGTTGTCATTGAAGAAATCTCTCTTGTGGAAGGTTTGAAGCATAATCTGCTCAGTGTCAGTCAATTCACTGACAAAGGATTCAAAGTAAACTTTGGCATGATGGAATGTTCAATTCACCACAAGAAGGATAGAAGCCTATCTCTGAAAGGAGTAAGGAAAGGAAGCCTATTTGTTGCAGACTTAAACTCAACAAATGAGGAAAGAATATTTTGCTTCTACAGCAAAGCAAGTGTTGGAGATAGCATGCTTTGGCACAAGAAATTTTCTCATCTCAATTTCAAAACAATGAACATGCTGATGAAGAAGGAATTGGTGAGAGGACTACCTCAACAGGAATTCTGTCAAGAAGGACTGTGTGAAGATTGTCAAATGGGAAAATTGAGGAAAGCAATGCATAAATCAAAGCAAGTCAACACTAACATTGAAGCACTCAAGTTGATTCACATGGATCTTTTTGGACCAGTGAATGTTCAATCACTATCCAGAAAAAGATATGCACTGGTCATGATAGATGACTATTCTAGGTACACTTGGGTGAAATTTTTAGAATCAAAAGATGAAGCTGCTCAAGAAATCATTGATCACATAAGGGTACTTGACAGGACCCCTGAAGCAAAAGTTCAATTTCTAAGAAGTGACAATGGAACTGAATTCAGAAATGCTACACTTGGAAACTTCTGCAAAGATCAAGGAATTGTTCAACAATTCTCTGCTGCAAGAACTCCACAGCAAAATGGAGTAGTAGAAAGGAAAAATAGGACTCTTATTGAAGCTGCAAGAACTATGTTGAGTAATGCTAAGTTACCAACATATTTCTGGGCAGAAGCCATCAACACTGCTTGTTACACACAGAACAGAACACTAATCAACAAGGCTCATGGCAATACTCCTTACTATCTTTTGACAGGAAAGAAGCCTACTGTCAAGTACTTTCATATTTTTGGAAGCAAGTGCTTTTTGATGAAAGACAACCATGAAAGAAAAGGCAAGTTTGATACTAAAGCATATGAAGGCATTTTCATGGGATATGGGATAGAGAGGACTGCCTACAGAGTCTATATCATGGAGCACAAAACAATTGAAGAAAGTGTCAATGTCACGTTTGATGAAACTAAGTTTCCAGGGCTACATGAGGATGGTCAAATGCAACCCTTCAGATTTGAAAATCAAGGATACTTGGAAAAGGAAGAATTTGTTGATGAAGAACCAAGTCTCATTCAATCAATGGGATATGAGAAAGAATCTGTCAATTCTCATAATCTAAATCAGACCTCAGCTCAATCACAGACAATTTCAGGCATCAATCAACAAGAATGTGAGACTGGAGAATTTGAGCAAAATGAGCAGAATAATGAAAATGGTGGAGAATCAAATCCTCATATTGATGAAAGACATTCTCATCAAACAAGTAGCTTGCCTCAATCAACAAAGTGGAACAGAGATCATACCAGTAATCTAATTATTGGAGATCCCACTACTGGTGTAAGGACAAGGAGGAATATCTCTGCTGAAAGCATGTTTTCATGTTTCTTATCTCAAATGGAACCAAAAATAGTTGAAGAAGCATTGTTGGATTCTGATTGGGTGATGGCCATGCAGGAGGAGCTCAATCAATTTGAGAGAAACAATGTTTGGAAACTAGTTCCAAGGCCAAAAGGAAAATCAGTCATTGAGACAAAATGGGTGTTCAGAAACAAGATAGATGAAAGTGGAAATGTGACAAGAAATAAGGCAAGGCTAGTGGCCAAAGGTTACTGTCAACAGGAAGGGATAGATTATGATGAAACATTTGCTCCTGTTGCCAGACTTGAAGCCATAAGAATTTTCTTAGCTTTTGCTGCACACTGCAAATTCAAGGTATTTCAAATGGATGTTAAAAGTGCCTTTCTAAATGGAGAATTAGAAGAAGAAGTGTATGTTGAACAGCCTCCTGGATTTGAAAATGACAAACTGCATAATTTTGTCTACAAGCTGTTCAAGGCTCTATATGGCTTAAAGCAAGCACCAAGAGCCTGGTATGACACTTTATCCACTTTTCTCCTGGAAAATCAATTTATAAGAGGTATGGTGGATAAAACTTTATTCTATAAATACCATGGCAAAGACATCATTCTTGTGCAGATATATGTTGATGACATAATCTTTGGCTCAACAAATGAACAATTGTGTGAAAAGTTCTCATCTCTAATGAGAAACAAGTATGAAATGAGCATGATGGGAGAATTAGCATTCTTTCTTGGTCTTCAAATCTATCAGAAGAAGGAAGGAATCTTCATCTGTCAATCTAAGTATGTCAAAGAACTTCTCAAGAAGTTTAACTTAGAAGATTCATCACCTGCCAAGACACCTATCTCAACAGCCACCAAATTAGAGTTAGATCCTAAAGGCAAGAAAGTGGATTCTAGTACCTACAGAGGCATGGTAGGATCATTGCTGTACTTAACAGCAAGCAGGCCAGATATAATGTTTGCTACATGTCTCTGTGCAAGGTTTCAAGCTGATCCAAAAGAATCACACTTAGTTGCAATTAAAAGAATCTTTAGATATCTCAAAGGCACCCCAAATCTAGGTCTTTGGTACCCTAAGGATACTGGATTTGATCTAATTGGATATTCTGACTCAGACTATGCTGGCTGCAAAATTGACAGAAAAAGTACTACAGGAAGCTGTCAATTTCTTGGGGGGAGATTGGTGTCATGGTTCAGTAAGAAGCAACACTCAGTTTCTACATCAACTGCAGAAGCTGAATATATTGCAGCTGGAAGTTGCTGTGCACAAATACTTTGGATGAAGAATCAATTATTGGATTATGGACTAAAGTTGTCAAATATTCCTATCTACTGTGACAACACTAGTGCCATAGCCATATCAGACAATCCAGTTCAACACTCCAGAACAAAGCACATTGATATCAGGCATCATTTCATCAGGGAGCATGTTGAAAAAGGAGATGTAAAATTGGTTTATGTTCCAACAGATAAGCAACTTGCAGATATATTCACCAAGCCACTGGATGAAGCAACATTTATCAGGTTGGTGAGTGAATTGGGAATGCTAAATCAGGTATGATAATCTAACTGGTTTATCAATTCTAAGTAGTTGAAGCTCATGACAGAAACTTTTAAAGGTACTGTTACAAGAAGGTACTGTCATGAGAAGTTAAGGTACATTGTGATACTTGTTCAGACAACATGTTTGCTATGACTATGCTAAAAGGATTTTTAGATATCATGTTTGCTATGACTATGCTAAAAGGATTTTTAGATATCATGTTTGCTATGACTATGCTAAAAGGATTTTTAGATATCATGCTTGCTATGACTATGCTAAAATAGTTGTACATGTCTGTCTTAAAACGATTTTAAGAAATCATGTGTCCTTAACTTAAGTTATGTGTGAACAGTGACTGACAGCATAATCTTATGATAAGTTTACTGTCAGATAAAACTTACTGTCACTCATGAAGCTGATTGACAGAAATATTGTTAGCGCACAAGTTGCTGTCAATGAAAGTTGCTGTCACAAGAAATTGCTGTCAGAATTGGTAGAGAAAGAAAAAGCGCACAGGTTACTGTCAATGAAAGTTGCTGTCACGAGAAGTTGCTGTCAAAGATAGTGGAAAGATATATATATATTAATTTTTTATATATATATACATACGTATATTTCTTTTCACCAATCCACGATCTAATAGCAACTGCCACGTAATATAGCAAGTGGAGTTAATGGGTAATATCATTATCACACGTTCAATTAAGAGAGGTTAAATCGATTCATATTAGAAACTGAATCTACCGTTTAATCTACTATCACTTTCATTTGCAAAAACCTCTCAACCTTCTGCATCCAAAAACCGCATTTTTCTCTCTCATTTTTCAAAGCATTCAACAATGGCACCTAAACAAAGCATTGCTCAAACCAATTTTGCTGGTATCTTTTCTCCTAGTGATGCTGGTGAAAACTTCAAAGGACTTATTTCGTTCTTGAATAAATCCTACCTAGGTCATGCAATAACCTCTTCCCCCAAAATTGATACTGTTAGAATTGAAAAGTTCTGGAAATCAGCAAGTGCTCAAGGAACTGGAGAGAATGAATCAATTAAGTTCAATATAGATGATGCAAGTTATTCTCTTACAGTAAAGAACATCAATGAGGCTTTGGGCATTGTGTTGACCAGTGAAGAAAGCTTTATGGAACTAGCAACTGATGATACCCTGAAGAAGTTCTTTCTGAAGATTGGGTACTCTGGTTCTAAACTTGAAGAAACTTCTGATAAGTGGTATCAAACAGGAGAAATGGACAGGAAATTTCTAAGAAAAGAGTGGAGTATGATTTTTGATGTAATGGTGAAGGTATTCTCTACCAAGACTACAGGATGGAATGGCATACCATCATATATCAAGAAGCTCACTCATTCATTAGTTCATGGATACAAGGTGAACATTGGAAAACTGATAATGACACAGTTGAAAGGCGCAATAGGCAAGAAGGTATCCATCTATCCTCGCTTTTTAACTATGTGTATTAATAGTATGTGTGGAAATATTGAGGACAATTCTGATTTTGAAGAATGTCCTGTTTTAAAGAAAAACACACACACATCTCTTAACACACAGAATTTGAATGTACATATTCCACTATGTTTCACACAACACATGGTAAATCAAGTGCCCAACCTTGATTTTCCATTTCCAACAGGTTACACTGTTTTCACAATAGAGAATGAAGCTGAATTAGACCCAAATTCAGTTAACCCACATTCCACACCATACATTCCACCTAGGGACTCTAGACTACCAAAAGCCCTTAAAATGGCCAAACAGGAATCAAAGAAAAGAACCCTAGAGAGTGCAACTGGTGAACAAGTTGAGAGTCAAGAGGGAGTCACTGCACCTAGTGCAGCAAATAAGGTTGGTAGTGAAAAAGAACCCACAGTAGCCCCTTCTGAGCCTAAGAAGAAGAGAGCTAGAAGGGCCAAGGTTACTGTCAGCCACCCTACAGTTTCCCAAAAGACTGTAGAGGATGATAGGGAAATGAACTCACCTCTAGGTGTTTCTTCTCAACAAGGGACATCTATTGAAATTGGCCTGTCTCCCAAGGCATCTTGTAAAGAGTCTGCACAAACTCAAGAATTCACTCTTGAGGAACCTGTATTTGAAGATACACACATTGAGATAGAGCACAGTGAGGAATTCACTCATACTATTGATGTTCCACAATCATTTTCTGTGGAACAGCCAATTAATCAATCTAAAATTCAATCTTCTTCTTTCATTCCCACATCTGTTGTTTCTTCTAATCAACCTAGAGAGGGGGACAGTACCAACCCCTCAGGTTTTGATCATCCATCTCAAATCATGGATGAGCCCCCATCTAGTGGTCCACAAGAACCCATTTCTCAAAGTGAAATGGATACCACTCCATCAAACACTGGATTAGATCAAGATGCAAACTTGTCAGAAATTGAAACAGCCAGCATCTTGATCGATTCCCTCAAAGCATCTTACCCTAGGGAAGTTGCTGTCACAGCCAAAGATGCTGTCAATGACAAATCAGAAGGTGCTGTCAAACATTCAAGTGACAGTACCATTCCAACAAAAGATACTGTCAAAAGTCCTTCAAAAGATGCTGTCATCCCTGTTCAACCACAACTACAAGAAGGATTAGTGGAAGATATCTCTGATGATGACTTGCCCCTTTCAAAGGCCTTCAAGGTAAAATCTACTCTTTTGCATGTTAGTACTGCTCATACTACTGCATCTAGGATGAGTGAGGGAGTGAAACATCAAAGAGAGATAAAAGAACAGAGAGGTGAGACTAAAAATGAGAGGCAGCCAAATGTGCTGGCAAAAGGAGAGGGACTTGAGCATGTCCAGAGTGAATTTGAGGGAGCCAATACAGAAAAGGCATTAGGCCTTGAGGAAATTTTTGTGAGAGATGATGAGATCATCTATAAAAACACTGAGAGTGTGAGAACCCCAACAGCCTCCATGCCCCAGACTTATCCCTTACCTCCTAAAAGGCTTAGGTCTGGTGGTCCTTCTGCATCCTCAAATGACAGGCTCCAAGCACTGGAGAATCGATGTGCTACAATGGAAAGCAAACTGGACAACCTGTCATCTACTGTGAAGACTGGTTTTGCTGAAATTCAAGCCACACTACTGTCACTCTCTTCATTCCTTCATGCTGCAAACTTAACTAAGGGGGAGAAAGGAAAAGATCAGAAAGAGGCTGAGCAACCAGAAAGAAAGGAGGAGTTACAAGGGGAAGCTAAAAGACAGGGGGAGCAAAGGAGTAAGGGGGAGCAAGAGAGAGTAGGAATAGCCTCTGGAACTGAGGAGCTTTTTGAAGCTGAAGTAGATGGGGAACAAATGCTAGTATCCAAGGAGGTATTAAGTCAAATACAAGGAAATAGAGCATCCTCAATCAAAATCAATGAACCAGTTCCTGAGAAGAAAGAATCCACATTGGAGAGGCTATGGAGAGAAAAAGAGGAATCAAATAGGATGGGTAAAGGCAAAGACAAGTTGCCTGAATATGTGTTTTCTTCAGAGCCTATCTTTTGGACTGATGGAAGTACATATTCCCAAGAAGAAGCTGACTTAATAACAGTAAGCCACATGGAGAGCACCTTGAATAATAAGGATGAGGAATTCAAAAATCTGGTGAATGAAGCAATCACAGTGTCTAAAGGAAAACCTGCTAAGTTGGCAGAAGCTTTGAGAGAAAAGATTGTAAATCTGTCAGTAAAGATTAGCTCAGAGAAGAGGTGGGCAGTTGATGTGTACCTGAAAAGTGGGCATTCAATATTCATAACAACTCAACTGTTGGAAACTTTCTCTGCCAGAGTGCAATATATCCTTGGGATTCTAGTGAAGAAAAACTCTACCATCTTTGATGAAAGTCTCTTTATGCAACTGGGCACAATGGTCAACAACAAACTTCCAGAAATAAGTCTCCAGCCATATGGTGTAAGCTTTAAACAGACAACAGCCAAAGGAGCTAAAGGTCTTGGATTCTTAACTCTTGAAGGCAAAACGTCTTTACAAAGCAAAGTCATCATGGATGTACTTAAGGTATTACTGAATGCATCCATCACCAAGGAAAGGATTAAGGCAGTTAAAGATATTCACAAGATTTTGGCAAAGAGAAACATGGAGTACAGTGCCAAAATCAAAAAGCTCATTGCCAAAGCAAATTCAAGAAGAAATGCTCAAGGTGGAAACTGCATTTTTGATGACACCTTGGAAAAAGATGATGATGACAATCAGGATGGAGGTGAAGCTGGAGGACCTAAGAGAATAGAACTGAGAGACTCTTCAAAAGAGCAAACTCAAGTCAAAGAAGCAGAATCAAAGGAAATTTCTGAAAATTCTAGCTCAAGCAAGAAAGTTGATGAAAAGAAAGATGAAGAAGTACTTGAAGCATTTAAAGGAAATCAAGAAGAAATGGAAATTGACAGTATACATCTTGAAAAAGATACTGTCAACAAAGATGCTGTCAAGGATATCAACAAAGATGCTGTCAGTCAGGATGAAGTAACAGTCATTGAAGATACTGTCAAAGAAGACATTGTCAGAAGCCCTTTAAAAGAAACTGTCAACGATCCTACTGTCAAATCATTCAAGACAGTAAGAATCAAGAGAAAATCAAAAAGACCAACAAAGGGAAAGACTGTCTACAAAGGAGAAGGAAAAGCTACAGGGTTGGGACTCAAGAAACCTATCATGAGGAGAAGAATGAATAGCTTTGAAATGATGCAGCTGAATGCCAAAGAAACAATCACCTCTGTATCCATAGAATTTGATGGACCAAAAGAAGAAGTTGCAAGGTACATTCTATGGCATAACAATGAAAGGTTGATTACAGTGGAATCTGACTTCACTCAGATATCAAAATCAAAGGTGATCTCCAAGAAACTCATTCAAACTACTGAAACAGTAAAACGAAGAATTGATTTCTTCAATCTGGAAAGGATGGTTGAGCTACTGCAAACCTATGATAATGTTTCAAAGAAGATCATGGATCAAGTTCTCAAGTACTATGAAGCCAGGCATGTTGAATTTATTGAGAAGTTTGGTGATTGGACACTTCACGATGATAATGATGTCTATCAAATTCTTGGTTTGGAGTATGAAGAAGACAATCCTATTCCTGATTATAACTGGATTGAAATGCGAAAACCTTATTCAGAACATGAAATGAAGATGTATGAAGCAGAGCAAAGGTTCAAAGAAGAATTAGCATCAAGAAAAAAATCTCGTCAACAGATAGAAGATGAGATTGAAGCTGAAATGAAGAAAAATTACAGCAAAATCAATAAGATCAACAGTGAAGAATCCAACTATCAGCCATGTGTACTGGACAATCCTTTGAGAATCAAGTATGGCAAAGAAGAAATTTATGTAGATAGTTTCTCTAAATTGAAGACCAGTGTGTTAAAAGAATTATACTGGCAAGTGGTTGGATCAACTAAAAGTCTTGAAACACTGTGTTCTTGGGAGCTTGATATGATTCTTGATCAGAGGAGAGGAGAGGATCCCAGCCTGGACAAACAAAGAAGGGAAACTCTAAATCAGTTTCCTGGCAGGAGATTCAAAATGGAGGGAAATGTGCTAAAATTCAGATCAATTGTAAAGCAAAATGTTTACTGGATGGAACTCAGAGATACATTGAACACTGCTTCTTCAATGATCAGAAAATACATTGTGGAAAATGAAGATGATGCACAGTCCCCTGAAGAAAAAGAGTTAATTGAAAATCTCAGAAGAGCTCTAAGGGAAAAGGAGCAAAGTGAAAAGTTCAAATCAAGATAAGTAAAGTTTTTTTTTAATTTGTGAACTTTTGTGATATATTGTTTGAAAACAATTCAGTTTAATCATTGGTCAGAAATGAAGAGTTTATTCTTTCTGATCTATGTTAGTTAAGTTGTCAGCATGATATTTGTAAATTTGTCCTTATTGTCCATAAAAACAAATTGGGGGAGATTGTTGGGATTTATGGGTGATGGAATAGACAACTTAACTAGTTTTATTGGTATACTTAGTTTTTACTAAGTAGAACATACTGTCATAGCCTGAAATGTATTCTTGTAATTTAAATAAATACTGTCATGTAATAAGTGTAATTCTTGGAAGAAGTTCGATTATGTTCAAGCCTCAAGAAATACATAAGTTCGACAGAAGGAATAAAAGTTACTGTCAAGCCCTGACAGTAAGGTTACAAGGAAACATAATGTTGCCTAGGTCGACAGCAAGTTTCACGAAGTCGACAGCAAGTTTCAACTTGACAGCAACATTGGCGGAGATTCTAATGACAGCAACTTTGATGTACAGTTTGCGACAGTAAGTTTGGAATTCCTGACAGCAATCTCTGCGGGAAAAACATGCTGTCAATCAAAGCACAACTCTTGACAGCAATCTCTGCGGGAATTCATACTGTCAACCAAAGCTAAATTCTTGACAGTAATATCTGCGGGAAATTCATACTGTCAAAACAAAGCGTAATCCATTGACAGCAAACTTTGTGGCAAACATACTGTCATATAGAATCAGCTTGATTTAGGAATTTTTCTAAGTCAAAATTAGACGACAGACTACATGTTCAAAAGAAGCAGGCATGCTGTAATATTCAACCTTTACAGCAAGCTTGGAAAGTCTATAACAGAAGCTCGAGAGATCACATGGAACAACCTGTAAAGTCTAGAACAGATAAAATTGAATACGGCTAGATCTGGGTGGCTCAAATGTGGAAAGCATCTTTAAGTTACTTTGTGCTGATCACATGGGAATAAATCATGGAATGAGCTGCAAAAGGAATATAACGGCAACTCAGTAACCCATGTTGATAGTGGTAGTACAGTAGATTATCACTCTATAAATAGAATACTCTACTTGTAAAATAAGTAACTCAACAACTGTAATCTCTTGAGTCTTTGTAGCTTGAGAACTATTTTGTTCTTAAGGTTGTAGCAAAACTTTGCAAAATAAATAAAACATTTATTTTGTGAAATCCTCATATTTGATTTTACTTGTGTTTGCATTTCTTCTACTAGTAAATCACAAATTCTATTTAAGTTGTTGAAATAGTTTTTGAAATTTATTAGTATTGCATTCAACCCCCCTTCTGCAATACTTTCCTGGACCAACAAATCTGTAACCATTTGGACTCTTACTCAAATAGGATAGACAGACTAGAAAGTAATTTGTTTAGCTACCTTATTTGTAGTAAGTAGGTTGTATCCATACTCTATAAGGATACAGCCTCACTTCCTTAGCAACTAACTTTTGGAGAGTCAAGTTTTTCATGTTCATTGTAAGCAATATCTCTCTGAGAAAAACGAAGCTGAGAATACTATCATTTGTATTCACAGATTGTAGCAACCTTTATCTAATAATACATTAGATTAAAGTGATATTGTGACTTGTGTTGTTCTTTATCCGCACCTACATCTTTGCACACACAAACACTTATCTGCTACACAGACTCAACAAAGAAAAGTTCAAGAATCCATTCACCCCCCCTCTGTATTCTTTTACTGTATTCCATACTCAACAAGTGGTATCAGAGAGGGCTGTTTATTCAAAACAGAAAATGATCATGAGTTCGAATACACCAAAGACTACAGGAACGGTGAAAGTCCCTAAGTTTGACAAAGAGAATTACAACCTCTGGAAGATAAAGATGTAGTTATTCATCAAAGCATCTCATCATTTGTATCCTGATATTCTCAAGAATGGTCCATTTGTTCCCCAACAGGAGATTCCTGAAAAGACTGTTGGAACCACTACTATTCCAAGATCTTATGTGGCTAAGGATCCATCAAAATGGACAGAATCAGAGAAGGACATGGTTGCCCTTGACAGTCACCTCATGTTGCTGATTATAGATTCCATGGACATGTCAATGTTTGCAAACATTGCTTCATGTACCACTGCCAAAGAAATGTGGGATCACATTGAGGTGTTATGTGAAGGAAATGATGAGGTCAGAGAGAACAAGAAACAGATACTGGTCACACAGTATGAAGCTTTCATGGCACAGCCCAAGGAAAGCATCACTGAGATGTTTGAGAGATTTCACAAGCTAGTTACTGAGTTGCAGATGAATGTCAAGGTTTACAGCACCAAGGAATTGAACATGAAGTTTCTTCTATCTTCACCAAATCATCTAGAGCAAAGGATCATTTCTCTAAGGGAAAGAGATTTGAACAAAGTTACATATGATGTGCTCTATGGGGTTTTGAAAACTCATGAGCTTCAGTTGCTTCAGAAAAGGGCTATCCAAGACAACCAAGGCAGAATGATAAACACATCATGTGCCTTGGTTGTCAACAAATCTATTCAAGACCTAGAAGCATCTACAAGCCAATTAAGGATAGAGGAGGTAGTAGAAGAGGAAGAAACTGAAGCTGAGGTAAGTGAACCTGTTGAGGAGAAGGAGGAAGATGAGTTCTATACTCTTGAAGAACTAGATGGGATGGAAAACACTTCATATGCTTTCATGGCCAGAAAACTTCCAAACATCAAATTTAAGATGAATCAACCCTTCAAACCCAAAACCCAAAACCATTCATTCAATAGAAGCAAGGCACCTGTAAAACCAAACAAGACTAAGTTCAAAACCAGCCATGTGGATAGGTCATCTGTAAGGTGCTATAGATGCAATGACCTAGGGCACTTTGCCAGTGAATGCAAGAAGCCTAAAAAGAAGGATAAAGATTATCTTGAGCTCGAAGCTAAGTATGAGGCCCTTCTGAAAAAGCAGACACAAGGTAAGGCCTACATAGCTGAAGGGAAGTGTTGGGATGATTCTGACAGTGATGGAGAGGAACAAGAATTTTGCAATTATGCCTTGATGGCCAATTCCAAGGATGACACATCTCCATCAGACCCTCAGGGCAAAGAAAGTGAAAAGAAGGTCATGTGGATTTTGGACAGTGGATGCTCAAATCATATGACTGGTGATATGGCCCTGCTATCACGGTATGAGGAGAAGGCTGGTCCAATGGTTGCTTTTGGAGATGACAGCATGGGTAACACATTGGGATATGGCAAGTTGAGAGTTGGAAATGTCATCATTGAAGATGTAGCACTGGTCAAGGGACTCAAGCATAATCTGCTAAGTGTTGGTCAGTTTACTGATAGGGGATTCAAGGTGGATTTTGACAAAGATGAATGTTTGATCACCCACAAGAAGACTGGTGACTTTGCTCTATCTGGAGTAAGGAAAGGAAGCCTGTTTGTAGCCAATATGGATTCTGCAAACAAGGAAAAAATTTGTTGTTTTTACTCAAAAGCATCAAATTAAGATTGTTGGCTGTGGCACAAGAAATTATCACACCTGAACTTCAAAGCCATTAATTCTCTAGTCAAAAGAGAGTTGGTGAGAGGCATGCCCACCCTTGAGTTCTGTCAAGAAGGAGTGTGTGAGGCGTGTCAAAAAGGAAAGATGAAAAGATCAAGCCACAAGTCAAAGACAGTGACATCAATAACCAAGCCCCTGCAACTCATTCATATGGATTTGTTTGGGCCTGTCAATATTATGTCACTAGGAAGAAAGAAGTATGCCTTGGTAATGGTTGATGACTTTACAAGGTATACATGGGTGGAATTTCTGGCATCAAAAGATGAGGCTCCACAAGTAATCATTGAGAACATAAAGAAAGTTGACAAGGAAGCAAAGGCCAACAATGCAAGTATGATTGCACTGAGAAGTGATAATGGGACAGAGTTCAGAAATGCCATGCTCGAAGCATTCTGTAAAGAGAATGGAATTTCTCAGCAATTCTCAGCTCCAAGGACTCCACAACAAAATGGAGTTGTTGAGAGAAAGAATAGAACTCTGATTGAGGCAGCTAGAACAATGTTACTTGATGCAAAGATGCCTACATGTTTTTGAGCTGAGGCTGTGAGTACTGCATGCTATATCCAGAACAGAACCCTCATCAACAAAAACACTGGAAAGACACCTTACAATTTGATGACTGGAAAGAAGCCTACTCTAAAGTATGTTCATACTTTTGGAAGAAAATTCTTTGTGTTGAAGGATAATTCAGAATATGTTGGAAAATTTGATGCAAAGGCATTTGAAGGAATTTTTCTTGGCTACTCTATGGAGAGAATTGCATACAAAGTTTATGTCATCAGTCAAAAGAAAATTATGGAAATCACAGATGTGACATTTGATGACATCAAACTACCTGGACTAGAAGAAGCCAATGATGAAGATAAAGATCCATTGAAGTTTGATAATCTAGATGACTCTGATGAAGAGACTAAAACTGAAGTTGAAACTCAAGTTCAACAGACTCAAGTGAATGATAATACAAGAGAGGAATTTGTGCCAATCAACAGTGGAGGAACTAGCATCCAAGACACACATGTGAGCAGTGGCAACCTCACAGGGGGAGGAAATCAGGATAATCATGTTTTGGATGATGAAGCAATATCAAGAATGAGAAATCAGGCTGAGCACTCAAGGAAACGGGATAGATCACACACTGTAGAGCAAATCATTGGAGATCCTAATGCAGGAGTAAGGACTAGGAGAGCAACTCAGAATAAGTGTCTATATGGTTGTTTCCTATCTCAGGTTGAGCCTAAGAAACTTGATGATGCACTGTTAGATCCAGATTGGATTATTGCAATGCAAGAGGAGCTGAATCAATTTGAAAGGAACAAAGTATGGGAACTTGTGCCTGCACCAAAGAATAGAACCATTGTTGGAACAAAATGGGTTCTGAAGAATAAGATGGATGAAGATGGTGTAATAGTAAGAAACAAAGCAAGGTTGGTTGCAAAAGGATTATCTCAACAGGAAGGCATTGATTATGATGAGACATTTGCCCCTGTTGCTAGATTGGAAGCCATCAGAATATTCTTGGCATTTGCTGCTCATTCAAACTTTAAAGTTTATCAAATGGATGTCAAGAGTGCATTTCTGAATGGAGAGTTGGAAGAAGAAGTTTATGTGCAACAACCACCTGGCTTTGAGGATCCACACTTCCCAGAATTTGTCTACAAATTGCTTAAGGCTTTGTATGGACTTAAGCAGGCTCCAAGGGCATGGTATGATACTTTATCACAATTTCTTCTTGAAAATCAATTCACTAGAGGCACATTGGACAAAATACTGTTTTACAAGAAACATGGTGATGATATTATCTTAGTTCAGATCTATGTGGATGATATCATATTTGGTTCTACTAATGAGAAACTGTGTGAAAAGTTCTCTAAGCTAATGCAGAGCAGATATGAGATGAGTATGATGGGAGAGTTGACATTCTTTCTTGGGTTGCAAGTTAATCAAAGGAAGGATGGTATCTTTATCCAAAGTTGATGAGCCTCCTACCTCACTACCAACTTTCACTCTACCAACTGTGCATGTCATTACTCCTAGTGGTCAGAAGCAATCTATCACAACCACAGTGGTTGCAGGGAGCATGCCAATTGATGAACCTCCATCATTCAAATCTGAAAGTGCCAAGCCTGTAGAAGATGAAGTCATTACTGAGGCCAAGCTACAAGAAGTTGCTAACTCAAATGTCTATCATGATACAGCCTTCTTGGAGTTTCTGAAAGCCACAAGGGAACAGGCTGGTGATACTCAGTTCTATCTGAGAGAGTTGAAGGAGCAGATTGACTACCTCACTGTTATTCCTAGGAAATTCAACAACTTATGGTTCAAGGAGATAATGATGGTATCTAAGTCAAAAATATGGCATTTGACTTTCAACACTCTACAAAGCCTAAAGTACTCAGAAGTGGATGTGTTCCTTGGACTGATTGAAAAAGGGAATGAAAATAACAAGAGTCTCTTTGATGACTTAAGGAATGATCAACCCTCAAGGCTACCTGAAGTAATCACAAATCCTAGAACCATCATCTATCAAGCTGCAACCAGAATTGATGATGTCAAGCAGCTGATCATTCCTAAGCATCTAGTCCCTCAGAACAAACCCCTCATTATTGCCATCATTGAGAAGCTAAACAAGATTATTGCCATCATTGAGAAGCTAAACAAGAAGAAGGGTGTAAGGACAGCAGAAGAATTGGAAGCTATATCTTATCTCAGATCATACATTGCAACTGGCATTGTACCTGAGTCTGCTAAGTTCAACCCAAGCAAGGATGGTGATCAAGACAAGGATAAAGATAAAAGTGATGGAAGGAGAAGACATCACAGGAGTAATAAGGGTGATGAAGACAAGAAGAAGAAGAAGGATGACAAGAAAAATGATGATGACCAAGGCAAAGTCTATGAGAGGAAAATTGGAAAACAGTAAGCCTTAGGCATTGCTAGCATTAACCTCACCACAACACAAGACTCTGAGTCTAGGGTGAATACTGTTAGTAATGATCTACCAAAATCTGATTCGATGGCTTCTGTAACTGTTTTGCCACCTCAAGAAGAGAAGGAGATTCAAGTCAAGAAACCATGTGTATGTTTCAGAAAGCAAACTGCTAATGGAACACTACAATGGTCTACAAGCAAGGGTCATAAGTTTCTGCATAGCAATCATATAAGAAGGACTAAATTCAAGCATGCTGCAAGAAGGGTGAAGTTATCCAAGTCAAAGGTACTGACAATTATTCCAGGATTGAACCTACCACCTCTGGATGAAAGCTATGATGAAGACCATCTGCAGTTTCTATGGGCTCAAAGAATCTATCACGTTGCCATTGTTGATGATTTTCTTGAAATTAAATATACTGATGGAAGACAAAAGAAATTCAAGCAAGGAACATGCCAGCACTGGGGCAGGCTATATGACATAGAAAGGATAATTGCAATGTTGAATTCTGAAGACAGAGTGGAAAGGATATGGAAGCTGGAGTTAATTGACTTTGTCAAAATGAAAAGAGATCACCAGGCAGAAAGGGAAAAGAACAGTGAAGAGCTACTAAAGAAAAGGGAGGAGGAGATGGCTACAATGGAAGCTAAGGCTGATGAATTGAGAGATATGGGTCTGTGCAGAGTCAAGTTTAATCCTTACATCATTGAGTACAAGAAATATGGTAGAAATGTAAAGATTAGAATGGACTACATCAGTTCCTATTCTGAGAAACAGCTGAATGAAGTACTCAAGGATCTGTTAGGCTCCCCTCTAATTGAAGAACTCACTGCAATGGAAGATATTATTCTTGCCATGGAGGAAAATGCAAAGAAGAAAGCCAAAGAAGCTGAAGAGAAGATGAAAAATGAGAATCTGCAAGCCAAAGCTCAAGAGATGAATCCAAAAGAATATGGCTAGTAGTTTCTCATACCTAGTAAGAATACTTCTATGTACTTTCTTCAATCAATCTACATACTTGTACTTTTAAAGTTTTATCTTTATGTATTTTAGGCTTGTTATCAGACATGAAATTGTGACTAAGGGTCTTACTCACAATTTGGGGGAGATTGTTAGTCACAAAGGCATGCCTGTTTACATCAAATAACAAGCCTAATTGTTTGTAATGCTTTGCATTACTTACATGACCTCTTAACTGAGGGAACCTCTAGTTGTAGAGTCACTACTTGTTCTGTACCTGTAATAGGCACCAAATCCTAGTTGTGTAACTGTACTTATATAGTCAAGAATAATGCTTGAAAGAAGTTCGAAGGTTTATACCTCAAGCAAGAAGATAAAGACTCCCAAATAATCACAGTTGGGATTTGAAGAAAGTGAAGAATTTGCCTAAGTACCAATTCGAGAAGTAGTTTTGTCTATTCGAGAAGTCCATCATTCGAGAAGCCAGGGATTCGATATCTCAAGACACTATTCGATATCTCTGAATACACTGTTCGATATCTCATTCGATATCTCAGAGTATTCGATATGTCTATTACTCTGTTCGAGAACTCAAGAAGTCAACAAGTCAAAAGTAGTATTCGAGTTCTCAAGTAGTCAACAAGTCAAAGTTCCATTCGATATCTCAAGGACTCATAAAGCTATTCGATATCTCGAGGATTCGATAAGTCAAATGTTCTATTCGACAACTCAAGGAATCCTGATGAAAAAGAGCTATTCGAGAAGTAATTCGATATGTCAACATAACAGTGTTCGAGAACTCAGAGTTATCGATCAAGTCAATTCTAGTTCTCGAATCACTTACTTTGTCACTTCTCCAATACACTCTTGGAGACAAAATACTGGAGAAATTGTACAAGTCAGAAACCTGCAACAAGCCAAAGCACTTTATGGATCTCAATCTGTAACGTGCTCTGGAAAGCCTACAAAGAAGCTTGGAGAGATATAGAAGAGACAAAGGGCTAAAGAAGTGGATCTGAACAGGTTTTGCAAAGTCAAATCTGTAACCATTTGGACTCTTACTCAAATAGGATAGACAGACTAGAAAGTAATTTGTTTAGCTACCTTATTTGTAGTAAGTAGGTTGTATCCATACTCTATAAGGATACAGCCTCACTTCCTTAGCAACTAACTTTTGGAGAGTCAAGTTTTTCATGTTCATTGTAAGCAATATCTCTCTGAGAAAAACGAAGCTGAGAATACTATCATTTGTATTCACAGATTGTAGCAACCTTTATCTAATAATACATTAGATTAAAGTGATATTGTGACTTGTGTTGTTCTTTATCCGCACCTACATCTTTGCACACACAAACACTTATCTGCTACACAGACTCAACAAAGAAAAGTTCAAGAATCCATTCACCCCCCCCCTCTGTATTCTTTTACTGTATTCCATACTCAACACATATCATTTCCATTCTCATATATCATTTCCATTCTCATATATCATTATACTTTGATTATAATTCAGACATCTCCTCCGTATTTAATAAAGTCAAATATGCTCTTATATACAAAATATTTCAACTATTTTTAAAAGTATTAAATAAAAATCAAATAATATTTATTAAATCACAAATGTTTAAAGATTATCTTTAACATAATATCATAAACCATATAACCTTAGATAACAATTGATACCATTCTCTTTCATATCTCTTTATACCATAAAGCATATTAGCTCCATTCATATTCATATCTACATCATATATTGATATGAGATTCACATATTATCTAGCAAAACCACTTTTCTTTAAACATAAACAATTTATCAAAATAAGGATAAAAGAAATCTTGCCTCGATCTCTAAATCCCAAAAGGAATAATCCGGTGTTCATCTCCAGTATCTATAGAAACGAAAAGGATCACCATCAGAATATATTTCACTTAACCACTTAACCCTTAAATATATATATATAATAACACACTTGACACATAATATAGGTTTAACATACCCTTTATAGACCACAAGTTCTAAGAACTTATCCATTTTTAGACTCCATGAAAGTTTCAGTGTTTTTCACCATTTCCTTATTAACTACACATGACTGTAAAATTTCTCATAAATTATCAATTTCGAATTTTGACACAAGGTCAGTGGGGTTTGCCTCTCTATTTACCCTACTATATTGTCCCAAAATTTCATAACTTTTAAAGATGTTTAAGTCATAGTCACATAAGGTGGGGTTCGATTCGAAACGGGGTACGGAAACGGATACGCGGAACATCACTTTTAGTGAATCCGGTACGACGGAACGTATGGGTACGATGGAATGCATGGGTACGATGGGTCTTTTTATAAAAAAAATCTGCTATAATATAGATTTTTCCAATTAAAACTCAATTAATAATATAAATATTTATCATCAAAATTATTGTAACTTATATATTATTATAAGTTTGTTAATATTTTGTGATTTATAAGGTTATTGGGCCTGAAAATGATACATTTAATTGAGCTTGGGACTTGGGGTGTTTAAAACATTAAAAAGATAATTTATACAAAGATATTAGTACTGGATAATACGGGTCGTTATTGCCAACGTTTCGGGTCGCGTCCCACAACGTTTCGGGTCGCGTTTGTTCCCAATTCGGGAACGAAGTATCGGGTTCGCAATACGTGGCTACGTCCCACGTTTCCTGTAACTATGGTTTAAGTATGGTAATTATAGCCTCAAAGTTGACACAATTGCATTTTCTCGGTTTCCGAACGACTTTCACTAAAACTCACTTTTCTCCTAAACCGTTCATCAGATTTTGACGTACTTTATATCAAAACGATCTATGAACCAGGATCTACCCTATCATGACCCTTGGCTATGCTCTACTGATATTGACAGATTCGGGATGCTCTGTTTTTAACAACTAATTTATGTTTAAACGAGAATCGGGCATTATAACGGCTATACTTTCATACTTTCCAAATTTTTCACACCTCCAAACTCATCATCCAACGCATATATCCATCCATACACCATGTGGTCATCATACCAGTCATGGATTTCAACAAATAACACTTCCATAATCCATCAAAACACTTATAAACACTAATATAACCATGATTTCATACTTTACACTAACTTAATCCAAAAATCAACCATAAACTCAAGATTCAAGCTAGGGTTTCAAGTGGTATACCTTCCTTGGAATCAGTAAAAGCCTTAATACACCTTGTATAACCTTTATACCACCTTAGTATAGCTTAGATCCTCCAATGAAATCAAGAAAACAAAGTTAGTTTCTAAGGGTTACTATTCATCATCACTTTTGTAAAAATCATAGAAAATTGAAAAATAAGAGTTTAGCTCTCAAATATTTACCACATCTTGGCCTCTTCATAAGCTTTGATTTGAGCTATAGATCACCAAAAACAGAGCTTCCTAGCTATGGTTTTGATCCCGTTTTTTCCACTGGACAGAAACTGGATAGATTTGTTTCCCCAACTTTGAGCATGGATTTGACTAGGCTATACTACTTTGTTGGCCATGAAATTTTGAACGAACCTTAAACATGGAGTGGAGACGTTATGGTTAAAATTTGGTGATTTGATCATGGATATAAATGGAGATATGAATTTTTCTTTACTCCTTGTTCTTGCTGGGCAGTTTGTAGAGAATAGAGATGGGGGAGCTTTTCAACTTTGTTTCTCTTGTGTAAATGATGTATATCCCTTGTTTCTACCTTATATATCAGCTAGCTACCTATTGTAAAGATATTTTGGAGTCCACCAATCAAAACACTTCTTGTTTAGCTTCTTTTGGAAGATTTATCCACTTCGTTGTGTGTTTACTAGTTTATCCTTGCCCTTTCACTCTATTTGCTCTTCTAGCCTTGCCCCTTCAATATATCCATGAGACACTCACTTAATTAACTTGTAAATACAGATCCTTGGAGCCTCTTGGACCTGCATGGCTTAGGTTTTGGGCCTTAGGGTTTTCGGATGGGCTTTGTGCAAGTTCTCTCGTCGTTTGATTCATCGAAAGTTTTCTGTGATCGTTTCAGTGGTTTCTCCTCTGTAAACCTCTTGTATACATACTATCCTCTCCCACATTGTATTTTAAGGTGTTGGTGTAGTTCTAATCCTCAAACAAATATTAAATCCAATATCCTTGGTATATTCTTTTTATCTCAGAATTTGCTCTCCCGATTTCTCAAGCGTTCTCAAAACTAGTTTGCATTCTCTTTGCCCTAGGATTATATTCTCAATCCTCTTTCCCTCTCATAATATATCCTCCCTTGGAATTCTAATATTTAATATCCTTAACCCATGATTCGTTCGCTTGATCGCCTAATCTCGTTATAAAGTCTCAGCGGTTTCTAAATTGTTTAACAATCTAAATTCCTCTAGCATTCCCTTGACTTAATAATCCCCTGGTTTAACCTAATTTCACATGTTCCTCAAAGTATACACCCTTTTCATATTCCATACTCTTTAATATCCAATACAATAGTGCTCAATTGAAATCAAACATCTCAACAATCTATAATCAGGAATTTCTGAAATCCATGATCATTTCCAGTCACTCATTTTTATAATACGACGCTAATAAGGTTTCTGATTATTCATTTTCTGTTTCACTTATAGGGTACCTACACACCATTTCCCTAAATCCTCAAAATTACTATTCATTTAAGCACCGTAGCATTTCTGAAGTTAGGGTTATTACAGTCTTCCCCCTTAAAAGGATTCCGTTTTGCTATCCTTGCTAGAGGTCTGGCTTCAATCCATATTGTGAAATAATCCACCGCCACAATTATGTACTGGCACTGTCTAGAGCTTTTTGGTAGAGGACCCACCAGATCAATGCCCCACATAAAGAATGGGCATGGAGTTGTAGTTGCCTAGTTGGGTTGAAGGGAACTGAGGGTCTGTGGTTCATGGACCCGTACTTTTGGAAAGGTTCACATTGCTTCGTGAATTCTTCACAGTCCTGATGCATCGTGGGTCCATGCCTCATGATTTTCAAAGCCATATTCTTCCTGGCCAAGTGATCTCCACAGATTCCTTAATGCTCCTCAATAATAACTATTTTTGCTTCATCCTGATTAACACATTTGAGTAGTGGCTCGACCATGGCTCTCCTGAATAACTTGTTATCTACTAGACAATAATGTTTTGCCTTTACTTCCATCTTCCTTGCTTCTTGTATGTCTAACTCATCATGAGTTCCTTTGATGAATTTAATTATGGGAGTTCTCCAGTCATCCTGGGTTGATATACAAAGTACCTCTTTTCGAACTATTGACGGTTCGTGGTACTCTCTGAAGTATATTGGTTCTGATGTGTTTGAAGCATTGGAGGTTGCCAATTTTGACAAGGCATCTGCCCACTAATTGTTGGACCTATCGATGTTGTTGATGGTCCATGACGTGAACTTTTGCAGCAATTCTGAAGTGATCTGTTTGTATGCCGCCATTCTTTCATTGAGGGCTTTAAATTCCCTCAAGACTTGCTTCACTACAAGTTGTGAATTGCTGAATATGTCTATAACTGACACCTCCAAATGGCGGGCTAATAATTAGCCTGCTATGAGACCCTCGTATTCTGACTCATTGTTGGTCGTAGAGAATTTGAATTTAATACCCTGCCGAACTGTGAAGCCCTCGTGGCTTATGAGAATGACTCCATCTCCACCAGCTTATGAAGTGGATGATCCATCTGTGAATAAGGTCCAAACTTTATCTTTTGATTCTGAAATTATTTCTCCTGGTTCGGAAGAAGCAAAGGTGCATTCTGTGATAAAATCTGCTAAAGCCTGGGACTTCATGGCGGTTCTTGGCTGAAATTCCAAATGAAACTGACTTAACTCCACAGTCCATGAAGCTAATCGTCCTGTCATATCAGGTTTATGAAGTACCCGACGCAAGGGCTGATTCGTCATCACAATGATTGTTCTTCCTTGAAAATATTGTCTCAATTTTCTACTAGCCATGATCAGAGCATATGCAAGTTTTTCTATATTTGAATACCGTGTCTCGGCATCTTTGAGTATATGGCTCGTGTAGTACACGGGCTTCTGGTCTGCATCTACCTCTTTAACCAATACTGCAGCCAAGGTTGAGTCTGATGTTGATAAGTATAGCTTTAGTGGTTCAGATTGAAGAGGTTTAGCCATGATTGGTGGAGATACGAGAAAATCTTTGATTCCTTGCAGACTTTCTTCGCATTCTTTTGTCTAAGTAAAGGTTTTGTTCTTTGACGCTTCCTTGATTGCCTCATACATTGGAAGACATTTTTTCGAGGATTGAGGTATGAAACGCCTAAGAGCTGCAATGGACCCTGCGAGGGCTTGGAGCTCTTTGAGGCACTTTGGAGCCGTAACATTTTGTATAGTTCTTACTTGATTCGGGTCTGCTTTAATGCCTCTCTGAGTGAGGAGAAAACCCAAGAATCGACCCCCATTTAAACCAAAAGAACATTTTGCCGGGTTTAACCTTATGGAGCTGGCCCTTATCCTTGTAAAGGTCTCCCTGAGGTCCTTGACGTGTTCCGAGGCTATCGGTGATATTGCTATAATGTCATCAACATATACCTGGATATTCCTTCCGATTTGAGGAGCGAATATTTTGTCCATTGCATGCTAGAACGTTGCTCCTGCATTCAAGAGACCAAAATGAGTAACTTTGAACCCGAACACCCCTTTGTGAGTTATGAACGCTGTATCATCATGATCTTGTTCGGCCAATTTTATCTGATTATATCCCGAGAATGCATCCATAAAAGATAATAGTTCATTTCCTGCTGTGGAATCAATGAGCTGGTCAATGTTGGGCAATGGATAAAAATCTTTAGGACATGCCTTGTTGAGGTCCGAATAATCTATGCACATTCTCCATTTGCCATTGCTTTTCTTAACTAAAACTAGATTCGCAATCCATTTTGGGAACTGGACGGGCTTAATGAAGTTCGCTTCAAGCGGTCTGTCAATCTCTTTTTCAATAGCCTCCTGTTTCTCTTTGGAGAAAATACGCCTCTTCTGTTTTATTTCTTGAACTCTAGGCTTTATGTTAAGATGATGTAGAGCTAGCTCAGCTGGGATTCCTGGCATATCTTTTGGGGTCCAAGTGAAAATGTCCGTAAACTCTCTTAATGTCTGGATGAGATCCTCAGGAAGTTCAGTTGGTAATTTTGTTCCTATCTTTACGACCTTTTCGGGGTCGTTGAGGTACAAAGGGATCTCCTCAACCGGCTCGTGGCTAGGTGGCTTGGGGAGTTCAATTATATCTCTGGGATCCATTTCGACCACTTGATTTACCGAAGTTGTTGAGCTGGTCGATCTCTTTGGGAGTGCTGAACTAACGTAGCATTGGCGAGCCAATTTCTGATCTCCGCATACTTCACCCACACCAAAGTCCGTGGGAAACTTCATTTTTAGATGCGGTATGGAGACAATACCTTTCAAGGCTGCAATGGTCGACCTCCCTAGAATCGCATTATAGCTTGAGATAGCATTTACTATATGAAATTTAACAATGAGCCATTTTTGGCAAGGTGGAGATCCGAACAACACTGGCATGTCAATAACTCCCACCGTTTTGACCTCATTGCCAATAAATCCATATAACGGCGCATCTTTCGCACTGTTAATTTTTCTGTCGCCTAAATTCATTCTCGAAAAAGTGCCTTGGTATAATATGTCAACCGAATTACCAACGTCAATCATGATCTCTTGACCATGTTCGATCCAATTCTGGTGGTAATTACTAATGCGTCTTGATGATCTTCAATCACCCTATCTCCAAAATCCTCATACGAAAATGATATTACTGGAGAAGGGTTTTTCTTTGGCTTCTTATTATCCACCCGTAACACCTCTCTTGCATAAGCCTTTTTCGCTCTATTCGATGAGCCTCCTGAGGTGCGTCCACCAGATATAGTGTCTATTACCCTTTCCTGTTCGTCTCTCTGTTGTTGCACCACATCGTCTCTTTCCACAAAGTGAGAAAGTTCTCCCTTCTGAATTTTATCCTCAATCAAATTTTTCAACTGGTAACACCTCTCCGTGTTGTGGCCCGTATCTTCGTGATAGTGACAAAACTTGTTGCTCGGAGGCCTGTTAGGGTTCATCGACCTTGGAGGTACATACGTTGGGTCAGCTTTAAGAATTCAAAGTATTGCAGTTCTATCAGCATAAAGCTTTGTGAAGTCCTGATCGCCTCGAGGTCTCTGAAGCAAGGGACGCTGCTTAGGTGGAGACATTTGCGATGTAGATGATCTATTTGATGTGTGCGAGGCTCTATCATCTTTTTTCGTTTGAACTGGCGATCTTGCTTGCGACCTTCGCGCTCCTCGAACACCTCGATCACCTCGACGATACTCCCATTGCGAGGTCTGTTCAATAAATCTATTCATCTTTGTTCTTGGAGATCTCGAGGATTGAATGCTACCAACAGCCTCTTGGAGAGTTAACCTTCGTTCAAATAGTTGTATAGTTGCTTGAAGTGATTGAGGTTCCTTTTCAAAATATTCCTCAAGAATTGAATTATGCCTGGTTCTATCAACTCATGCTGCCAGGTAAGTCATTGCTAAGTTTTCTACCAAATCTGGGACTTGAATCATATCCGCTCTAAAACGGTTTAAGTACTCCCGTAAGCTTTCATTTGACCTTTGGCGAATATTCACAAGAGAAGCCGTCAGTTTCTTGCCTTTCTTGTTAGTAGAAAATCTTGATTTGAACTTTTCCTTCAAACTAGTCCATGATCTTATTGACCTTGCTGGAAAGTTGTTGAACCACATGAGGGTTGTACCCTTTAAACATGTCGGGAAGAACTGACACTTCGCCACTTCATTGTGTCCGAAAAAAGACATTCTTCCATTGAATAGGTTGACGAAGTCGTAGGGGTCTGTGGAGCCATCAAACTGATCCATTAGCGGCACTTTAAGATCCATGTTTACCTTAGCCTTTTCAATACTTTTGATTAATGGGCTCTCCGAAGAGACCTCGGTCTCCCCCGAGTGAGACTTGATGAACTCTTTAAACCTCAATATGTCTTTCGCTATCAGGCTAGCCGTGCTTGACTCTTCCTTCTCATTATCGTCATCCTCGTTCTCCGAACACTCCTTTTCTTCATTTTTGGTTTTACGTTTCCTTGATGAGAATGAATCAGAAAACGCCTCTATTTTGGAGTATTTACTCCCCATAGAAGTCCTCCACGAAGACTCATGATTCTCCGTTTGGTACTCTGAGCCCTCAGACACCTCTTGGAGTTCCTTCTGCAACCTTACTATCTCTTTTCTCCTTTTTATTTTCTCCGCTAACACCTACCTTTCCAGATCTAACTGACGGAGTTCTTCATCAACGACGTCGTAACTCGACACTTCCTTTTTCCTTTCCTGGTTTCGTTTCTACCTTTTGATGTTCTCTAAATGTAGGCATGCATCACTCGTAAGAACATGCTTTTATTGAGGAGTCAAAACTAGCTGTCGAGGATCGTTCCTTGGTCTGCAAGGTCCGTTCAATGGATCCGATAGGATAGGACCAGGAGGTGAAGAAAACAGCGCTTGTGGAGCTATTAAAACTTTACGATTTTCAGTTCGTTTAACACTTGAAATATCACGCGTATTAGGAGCTAGTTTTTTGCTTGTACCTTGTTTTTCGTCGGCCATTCTTCGTTCGAAACGAAGAATTAAGGTCGATTACTAGAAATTACTGGTCGATCTGTTTGAATTTTGGTGTTTTAGTGGTGTTTGTATTTTTAGGAGGAAGTAAAACCTCCTTCTAGCGCCATTGTTAAAGTAAAGTGTATCAAATTGCCAATTCTTTTACAAGTGGTGTTATAAGAGTATTTATAGAGCTCCTCAATGGGCTTCTAATGGGCCTTTAATAACTAGGTGGGCCTCTGGCCCAACAAATCTTATAAAAGATTAGGAAGCCAAAGATATGTCTTAGATAAGTTACCTGATTAATATGCAAATATGGGGTGGACATATTTGTAAAATCAGGATTTGTCGAAAGTTAAACATCTGTATATAATAACTTTTATAATAAATTTTAATATTATATTCAATGGTCATCATTTATTTGATTGGAAGATATAACCAAGTCAAATTACAAAATGTATCCCCTTTCGCTTATTGTATTATAGTATAGATATAGATTTCATTTAATTTTCTATATGAATCGAGTTTGAATATAATTTCAAATTCGCTTAGTTAAATGAGTCAAACTGAATATGTGTCAAATCCAATTAAACTTTTTTTTGAATATTTTGGTTTATAGCTTTATAATGAGTATCTGTTCATTAACAAATCTCGTGATATCAAAATGTTGTTTCTTTTTCTTATTTTTAGAAGGTTTAGCGCGATAAAATGTAATGTGTTGTGCTAATTTATACTGTGAATTGATGAACATGCAGGTACTTCAAATATGTTTGGTTATTTCGCACTACTCGATTAAATTTGTTACTAGTTGGGACTTATTAGTCGTGTACTGAATATCAAACCCAGAACCTTTGAGTCAACTGGAGGTAAGCTCAATCAACTGAGTTACCCCTTGATTCAAAATTCAAAAATCCAATTCGATTTGAGCTCAAAATTCCAATTCAATTTGAGCTTGCGAATTAACCTAACTCGATTCGTTAATTAAATAAGTGAAGCTTGATTAAAAATTTGAACTCATTGTAAACAAATGAACGAATCAATCAATTCGAAAATACATAAATTTGAACAAGTGTATTAACTAACCAGCTGGTTCGACTCTATTCTGCTATGCTCGAATTACAACCCTCATGGGCTCCTATGTACTTTTATGGCAAAGAGAAATGTATCTATTATTACTACTATAACATTTTAGCTAATTATATTCGTGTTTTTACATATTTATTATTATAATGCTTTTGTTCCAAATAATTTTAGATAGTGCACAGAAATTGAAATTGTGAATCCTACAATAAATTAAATAAACTATAAAAGGTAGTTAACAAAATATTTAATACAAATTTATTACAAAATTTTTATTGAATACCTCATGAATCGTGCGTACATAATTAAAGGGTATTAATTTGATATGTCCCATTTCTAAAGTTCAATTAAGAATATGTCCCTCTTTGTTGAATAATTGTAATTATATCCTATAGTTAAAGTTAACTCATATACATATAATTATAAATATATTATATGTATATTATGACCATAATACCCACAATAATAAAACATTCATCATCTACTTCTCTCTAACCCCATCATCATCATCACCACCACCGCTCCTCCTCGACATCGGCCCCGCAGGGGCATTGTTAAGAAAAGGTATGCTTGTCCTGTTTGGGTAAAATAAGAAATGGAGGTTCAAATATCAATCCAAACGTCATCATGTTCTCCAAACGTGAACCAATTAGTTAACCAGGCATAGTATGCTTAAGGAGATAGGCTGCAAGTTTTCACATGTTAGAATTATATTTGAGTGCTCCGAACCAACACGTACACTGGAAGAGAAAGATAATTATCTTAACAAAGCAATTTCTGATACTCTGTCCGATTTAATCTTGTATAATTAATAAAGGATAAAAATGTCTTTTAATAATGTGTAGTTAATGAATTAATCATGGTTATACTAAAAAATGGGACATATTTGTAATTTGGGACATATTTATAAATACAAATAAAAATGGGACACAATTATAATTGATCTTATAAAATGGGACATATTAAAAAAAGATCCATAATTAAATAGTTTATGAACTTGGAAATCTTATGACCTTTGCTTAAACAATAACCAAATATAAAAATTACTATGTATGAGCCTCTACAGGACCAAAAGACTAACGTTTGGTTTAGGGATGGCAGAAATACCCGACCCGATGGATACCCGATCCGATCCGATCCGTTTGGGTCTACCCGAACCCGATTTTTTGGATTTGGATTTGGATCGGGATCTTATTTTTGGACCCGAAAGAGTTTGGATCTGGATTTGGATCTTAGGTATCCCGATCCGAGACCCGACCCGAAACCCGAAATCCGATCCAAACCCGATCCGAACCCGAAACCCGATTAAAAACCCGATATATATATATATATATATATATATATATATATATATATATATATATATATATATAGGCCTTTGCTCCATAAAGAACACTCTTATATAACAAACAATAAAGAACACTATAAAATCATTTATTCCAATAGATCCATTGGCCCCGCCAGGGGCCCCCAATACAAAAAGTTCTTATTTTTTTAGGCTCTATCCATCCAGCAAAAAAAAAAAAATTTGAAAATTTTACTGTTCATGATGACGTCACTGATGACGTCATCGATGAACAGTAAATTTTTCAAATTTTTTTTTTTTTTTGCTGGATGGATAGAGCCTAAAAAAATAAGAACTTTTTGTATTGGGTGGCCCCGCCAGGGGCAATGGATCTATTAGATATGAGGTGTTCTTTGTTGTTCTTTATATAAGGTGTTCTTTATGGAGTCCAACCCTATATATATATATATATATATATAATGAATTATTAAATATATTAATATCTTACTTAATTTTATAACCATGATACATAATTTACATACATTTCATTAATTATTGTATCATTTCATTATTAATATTTACATGCACTTAATGCTAATTATTATTTATTATATCATTTATTAATAATATTTACAATTAATAGTCAAATAATCAATTTCTCTTTTAATTATAATTTTATTAGTAATTCGGGTTCGGGTCTCGGGTCTCGGATAAAATCCAAACATTCGGGTTTCGGGTAAAATCCGATCCGATCCGAAATCCGTTGGATCCGGGTCCGGGTCTTAATTTTCGGGTATTTTTCGGGTCCGGGTCGGGTCCGGGTCCAGTCAAAAAAATCGGGTCTGGATCTGGATATTGAAAAACCCGATCCGACCCGACCCGCTGCCATCCCTAGTTTGGTTTTATAGTAATAGTAGAGTGTACAAATCGAAAATTGGTTTAATTCGATTTAGTTCTGAAAAAATGAGTATTTAAAATTGGAAGAATTTTCGGAATGAGTACTTAGACAATTAATTAGATACTATTATCATAATTTCTTTTAAAATATTAAATTTACATATCATAATTTAGTGTAATAATGTTAAAAGTTACAAATTTTTATAATTTATTTTTAATTTAATTTAAAATAAATACTGAAGTTATACTTTGTTATGATAAATATATGATTATGGTAATACCAACTCTAACACCTTACATTTTAGGATAACCATAACTTAACATGGTAATAAATATATGATCATATTAAGGGCATGTTTGGCTCTCCTTATTTTACTAAAATAAGGACTTATTTCGAGAAAAAAATTTCACATTTACATACTAATTTTTAGGATTAAATGTTTAGGAGGGGTTTAGTATTATTTATATGCAAAAAATAAGTAACTTATTTCAGAAAAAAGTATAGTTTGATGTACTTTTTTCAGAAATAAGTTACTTATTTCTGAAAAATAAGATTTGTCAAACGGACTCTAAGCCTAACTCGTAACACTTTAAACTTTTAGAATAATTGGTAACTTAACATATTTAATATTTTTTTTAATAATATACTAATAATAATTATGACAAGCAATGGTGATCAAATATAGTCATTTTGTGATAACATTTAAGGTAGTAATAAAAAAATTGAATAATGTACTCATAAAGAATCTGATCAAATAATATTCGAGTTATGTAAAAATCAAATTTTAACTTAAATCAATATAATTTGGATCAAATCATATTTTAAAAAGGGTTTCATGTGCCTGAGTCTCCTAAGATTAAAACAATTCACATACAAATTTAAGGGTATTTATGTAAATTATTAAAAAAAATTGATATTTACAAATATGTCCCTACAAGATTCCTTACTTTATAGTACAAATTTTGGGAAAATTAATTCTAAAGTCCCTGAACTATTACCGTTTTTTTTTCTAAGTCCCTGAACTAAAAAAGTGAATTTCTAAGTAATCAAACTTTTGAATTTTTTCCATCGTAGTCCTTCCGTTAGATTTTGACTAACGCCTGTTAGTCAATGATTTATTACTATTAGGCATTTCTTATGTAAGTCCCTAAACTATTAAACTATTAGGCATGTCTTATGTAAGTCCCTGAACTATTAGGCATTTCTTATGTAAGTCCCTGAACTGAAAATTTATTTACTTTCATTCTTTTTAGTTTTGAATTTTATTTATTTTCTTTTTTAACTTTGCATATATTTGTGTTTTGAAAAACATTAAAAACTTAATATATATGTACAATGTTTTCATTTTAACTTTGTTTATATTTATATTTTTAGTAATTTTTATAAAGTCAGTGTATACAATATAAAAAATTGTTTAATTTATTCCTGATATGTAAATTTTAGATGTATATCACACTTTGGCGAATGATTTTTTTATATAATTTCAATAAATTAGAATATATAATAAGTTCATGTATTTTTATAGTTCAGTTAACATTACTCATTTTATTAGTTATTGAAAATAGAAAAGGTAACATGTTTTACCTGAGAAGGAAAATTTATTAGTTAATAGTAATAATAAGTAATTAAGTAATAATATATGCAAAGTTAAAAAAGAAAATTAGTAAAATTCTAAACTAACAAGGATGAAAGTAAATAAAAAATGAAAGAGTAATAAATGTGATTTTTAATATAAAATTGAAATTTAAATTTAAATTTTCAGTTCAGGGACTTACATAAGAAATGCCTAATAGTTTAGGGACTTACATAAGAAATGTCTAATAGTAATAAATCATTGACTAACGGCGTTAGTCAAAATCTAACGGAAGGACTGCGATGGGAAAAATTCAAAAGTTTAATTACCTAGAAATTCACTTTTTTAGTTCAGGGACTTAGAAAAAAAAATGGTAATAGTTCAAGGACTTTAGAGATACCTAAGAACAACTTCAGATTCATTTCTCTCTTCTAAAAATGAATATTCAGATCGAGTACTGGACCGATTAGATGATTTTCAGAACACTGATTTTATATATACGCAATTGCACATCAATGTGTGGAAAGGAGACTGTCGTGGGAAACATTTCCCAACCATATGTACATGCTAAAACAAAGACTAAAACCGTTAAAAAGATATTACTCCCTCTTTCTCAAATTATTCTTCTCCTTTACAATGTCGGTCCTGTTCATAACATGAGACAAATTACTAATTTACGCATAATTTATAAGACCAAATATAGTCATGAGTGATCTTGTTGGATTCGTATTTATGAGTACTTTAATACAGTGAAGTTTTTATATTTAATACTAATACGAAATTAAAGATATTAACAATCAAAAATGTGCGTTGGCAAACGTGTTTTTTGAAATGGGAAGAGTTTTTTGAGATGGAGGGAGTAACATGATTCAGTAAATTCAACTCCTTGACATCTTAAAATTTGTAAAAGAATAAATTAATAATTTAATAAGATAAGAGCATCTCCAAGAGTCTCTTAAATCACTCTTAAATATATTATAAAATAATAGCTCTTAGTGATTTAATGTGGATTCATCTCCAACAATGCTTCTTATAATCACTCCTTATTTTATTTTATATTATTAAAAGTAAGCTATATCTATAAAAGTATAAAAGGAAGTGGATAGAGAGAGAATGTTGTCTTATAAATTTATAATATAATATTAGTTAAGAGTTGCTAGTAGCTCTTAAAATTGAGGAGAGAGAAGAGAATTTTAGTGAATTTAAGAGCCACTAGGAGTCTATTGGAGTAAAAAAAAATTCATCTCTTTCCTCAAATGTCAAGTTAAGAGTCAATTTAAGTGTCTCTTGGAGATGCTCTAACAGAATAAGATTAGTGAAATGTCTCTGGTCCCACTTTTCGATATTCTCGATATTAACTGAAAATATTGTTATTATATTTAGATGGGCTAAGATCACAGTGATTTAGGATTGTCAAAAAAATTCGAAAAATTCGATATTCCGTCTGAAATATCTGTATTCGTATAAAAAAAATAGGATATTATCCGCATCCGAAATAAATAGGATATTATTCGTATTCGAATCCGGCATATCCGAATCCGAAAATGGAAAAATTAATATATATAATATTTATAATTTATAATATATTTAGAATTAATAATATATGTCTTTGTTCATTATTTAATATAATTTTCAAAGATATATTTAAGTGTAGACATTTTTTAAACGTATATATGATATAAATATAATATATTAATATATTATATTAAAAATATATCACAATATAAGTATTTTTTTAAAATATTATCAATTTGGATATCAAAAAAATTCAAAAAATCCGATATCCATCCGAAATATCTGTATTCGTATCCGAAAAAAATAGGATATTATCTGTATCCGAAATAAATAGGATGTTATCTGAATCTGAAAATTTCGGAAAAAATAGGATATTATCCGTATCCGAAATAAAAAAGATATTATTCGAATCTGAAAATTTCGAATACAAATATCGATATAATCATATCCAAATTCAAAATATTCGTTTGACAATCCTATCGTGATTGAAAAATATGCACTCCTATTATGGTAAAAGTGTAAAATGGGATGAGATTCCATCTAATAGAAAATTGACCCGATGAGGAAGGTAAATCTGGACAAATTATCTAATGAACGAGTTTTCGATTGAGGAAGGTAAATATAGTAAAACGATTCTAATAAGTTTAACTCTGATCATCGTGATGTTTTAAGAGAACTAGCTTCGTTACCCGTGCAAGGCACGGGGATATTCAAGCTTTATTGTGAGATTTTGATTTTTAATAGTTGTGACCATGAATATTCTTTAATTTGTTGCAATGTTGCCTAAATATAGATTAACTTACTCTCTTTTCAAGTGCTCTCACTTTGTAACAGGTTGTGTTCAAAATTTCTAATATACAATCAATTAGTCATCTAGTTCAATTATTTTAGTTATAAATTCAAATTCATTATACTTAGAATTGGATGTCACAGTTTCGATTCTAGACAATGTCTATAACTAACGTTTTCATAGCATTTGACTTTAGGGGGATTTTAGAGTTAAATCATAGGAAATTGGAAGGCATAAAAGTGAAATGATATTAAATAAAATGTGGAATATTGCGATATTTTGGGTTTTAGTAGTTTGAATTTGTAGCCGTGAACACCTTTCAGTTTGTAGCGGTGTTGCCTAAATATAGTTTAGCAAACTCTCTTCTCAAGAACTTCATTTTCAACATGAATTGTCTAAGATTTATAATATCTATTAAGATAGTCATCTAATTCAATGTTTTTAGTTGTGAATTGAAATTCACTTTATTCAAAACTGAGAATTTAAATTTGATTACTCGCTATGAGATTTTATATAGTATATTTTATTACAAATTAGACTAATACATTAAATACTATTATCACTAAAATATATATGTTTATTATTCTTTTATTATTCTTGTTATTCCCAGGTTTAATTCCTAATCGTAAATACAATCGTTTAGTTCCGAATCTCGAATTTTATGAGTATTTCTATACAATTATTATTCATATATTGGCGTAATTATATAATAATTTACCCAAGAATTGCAAGAAATAAAATGTGACATGTTGTGGTATATATCAAAGTTCACTACATATCATATATCACTAATTCATACTTAACTATTACATATAAAATATCTTAGAAATCAAAATACCAAGTATTTTTCATTCATCACCCAACATACATAGCATATTTTTGACTTACACAACACATGTGATTGGTTAGCCTAGTGGTAAGGTGGTGTGTACATGAATGGAAAGACCTAGGTTCAATTCTCAACAACAACTTTTTGAAAAAAAATAAATAAATGAATTAAAATGAAGGAACTTTGAAAGGAATAAAATGTGACATGTTGTGGTATTATATATATACTCCCTCCGTACCTTAACTCTTTTCTTGTTTGCTGAATTTCACGGGTTTTAAGATAGTGGAGAATGAATATTGATTGTTTATAGAGTAGTAGATATTAAATATTGTTTTTAAGGAGTAGTGGGTATTGAATATTGTTTTTTTAGAGTAGTGGGTGGAATAGTGATTATTGAATATTATTTTTAAGGAGTAGTGGGTGGAGTGGTGAATATTGAATATTATTTTTAAAAAATAGTGGGTGGAATAGTGGATATTGAATATTATTTGTAATGATTAGTGAGTGGAGTAGTGGTATTGAATATTATTTTTAAGGAGTAGTGGGTGGAGTAGTGGGTATTGAATATTATTTTTTATGGACAAAAATAGTAAGTGGAAAAGTATTTTGAATATCCTTAAAAGGAAAGTAGGAAAAGAAATAAGGGACGGAGGGAGTAATAGATAATAGATTGTAGCTTAATCAAAAATATATTTCTTTTTAGTATAGCTCGCGAATGCTGTTTGAGAATTTGAACCAGATAAATCCAGATTATTTCATGACATTCAAAAGTGAAGTTTATAAATGAGATGAAAAGTACGAATTTAAAAATAATAATGAATTACTCATTTCAATTTCTTATTTTTATGATCTATTGATCACACTCAAGAAAGAATGACGGAATCACATTGTTATGCCATATTTTTGGCATGTCGATCTAATAATCATTCAAATTTTTATTATTTACTAATTATTAATTTAGATTAATAATTATTGCTTAACAGCTAAGTTTTATCCTTTCTCTGAAACGATGAAAGAATCCATAACAATCAATCAATAACGGAAAATATCTCCAAACGATATTCTTCAAATCAGGAAGATGTCACAACGACAAAATTAAATCAGATAAAATCAGTAATTACTACATTAACGAAGTTTATCCCTAAAGTCTCTTAGGGATGAACTACGTGGACTTGATCCTATATAAACATAATTATGTAGGCATCTTGGCAGATGATATGGAATCCGATACACGAGACAAATCGAGACAATGCCAAGTTCAGCCCCTTTCTTTTTTACAAACCCTAATTCCCTAAAACAGGCACATACTCATAATTTCGTTATAATATTCCAGCCACCTCTGATTTCGTGTTGTTACGAAATTCCTACAACAACACACATAAAATAGAAAAATGTTTTAAAGGAATATAATAATTAACATGATCAAATTTAATCGATTGAGTGAAAATAAATTCGCTTAAATCTTCTAATATATGACTGATAATAATTAACCATGTTGAAATAAATATCGTTATTTAAATTTTCATATGAAAAGTTATCATCTCTACATCAATTTTACAAGAATAGACCTAACGGATATAATTTTTACATCGTTGTTTGAATATCAAGAAACTTCCAGATTAAATACCGAACAAAACGAGTGAGAACGAGCGAAGCACCTCTGCACCTGTCACATGGGAAAGTGGAATCACAATCGCATGAAAACCTTGGTTGTAATAGAAAAAGCTTTTAAAGACCCGGAGACCAATATTACGTACCAAGGATGAGTGCAGTGCTCTTTGTGTCCCAATAAGATTTTCTTATACTACATCGTGAGACCCTTGTTATATTTTTATTACATACAACAAGCTTATAACTATAATCTATACTAGCCTTGTTGCAGTGTCACCAACAATTCATTTTATTATCTTTTACATAAATAAATAGTTACATAATTTTCAGGCCATTCACATTACAAAGCTAACAAACACGAGTTGAGGTCAACTATATACATGAAGCATGGTGCATTATGCATGCTTAGGACTTGACTAACTGAGGTCAATTATATTTAATTCTTGACTTTTATTTTATAAGTAAAGAAATATCTGACTGAAATGTCGACGTTTGAAATTCAACAGTGTTACGTGCTGATTGTTTTGCCAATTGGAGAAATTAAGCTTAATACTCCATTTATTCATTTTCTTTCCCTCGCATTTGATACCGAAATGCACCCAATCAAACGTTCTTCTAGCATCGAGGACTAGGAATTTCTCTTGTTTCAAATGAAAAATTCTTCAATTCTCTATTCTCATTAAAACGTAGTTATGTTGCATCCTTTTATTTTTATTAAGATGTTTCGTTTTCATGTTGTGGCTGAATTATGTTTTTGTTAATTATTCTTAAGTCGGATTTTCTTAAAAAAATACAGTCAATATATATGTGCGTTAACTTCCATGTATTTATATATTTTTAGTTTAACGAATTATATTAATCTACAATTTTTTTATGTTCATCATTTAAACAACAATGCTTAGAATTACGAAATTATTTATTAAAAGAATTTGATTAATTTTTTAAAATATTAATATATAGTAAAGAGTAACATATTTTAGGTAAATTCGACAATTTCATACATAGCATTAAAATAATGATACAAAAAGGACAAGAAACTTTAATACTTCTATTTACATACGGTATTAATTATAATAACGAAATTACACAAACACAACACTATTGGCCTTGACCAGGTCTTAACTTTGAAGACCTCATTTTTTGATCACTCCCAAAAAGCCTCATGCTAATGGAATTATCTGGCTGTTTATAAATTAGCAATCTACCCCTCCCACAAACGATGTGGGACAGCCCACAAACACGATCTTCATACGACAATACACAAATACGAAATACATAATTTTAGTTAATATTTTGTTTGGGTTTATCATTCATAAACACGATACAAATTTATGCGACATAAAATATTAAATATAACATATATTAATATATTATAATAATAACATATTATTATAAAATTTGATGTTATTAATAGAATTTTATGCAGTAAATATATTATATTAATTGAATAAATATAAAATATTTTATTATCAATATTTATAATTAATAAATCTAAAGTTAGCATTTTATTTTTGTACTTTTCGTATAATTTCGTGTCATATATTTTTCTAAATATGAAAAATTCATGCCATTTCATATTATTTCATTCTTTTTTCGTATTATTTTTGTATTTGGATTTCATATTCATAATTTTTTTTCTTATTGTGATGTTGGAATTTCAAATATTGGACACACAACAAGAATTGGCAAGTCTAAATAAAATTATTACAATAGGTCAGAGCATTGATCAAATAAAATCTTGCTTATGTACGAAATTTGTTATCTTAGATCATGGTTTTCAGTTGTCTACGTATGTTTTTCAATTACTTAGAAACATGTCAGCTGATAATTAATGAAATTCATTGTTTTGGGAAAAAAAAAGGCTCTAAATAATATTTTAGAAAGTTCGTATCCACTCCTCTTTTAAGTCAGTCACATGGCTGCGTTTCCAGACGATTTTTTCTTAATATTGTTCTGTTTTCAGAAATTATACATGAAATTTAAAACTTCAAGGACAGTTCGATGTTCCTTTGAAAATTATGATTTCAGGATTGCGTTCCCATCTACAAAGAAGAGAAAATAAAAATAAAGAAAGAACTGTCCAAGTTCAATTAAATTACTGATGACCCTAAACTACAATAATTACTTACATTCTAGCAAAAAACAATTGGTCTAATAATTCTAGGACGCGTGTGAGACATGTGCAAGAATTAATCACAATGACGTTTAAACCTGTGTTCTCATAATCGGATCGGGCATCGAACCGGAAGCCCTACTGGTTACTGGTTCGATTGGTTCAACCGGCTCGACCAGTGGTTCAACCGGTGTGACGTCATAATTATGTAATATATAATTATATATATTTAATATTATATATATATAAAATTATATATATTTAATATTATATATATATATAAAATTATATATATTTAATATGATATATATATAATTATATAAATATATAATACAATATGAAAATTATGAATAAATTTTGTAAAAAACCTGGTTTTTTTCTCATAAACCGGTTTTTTTCAGATTGTGCCGGTTTTTTTCAGAACTCATAAACCATTTTTTTTTCAGAAAACCGGTCACCGGTCCGGTTCGGTACCGGTTTTGTCCGGTTTTTGGCCGGTTTTGGCCGGTTCTGAACAGGAAAACCGGAGGACTGGTTTTATGGGTGAACCGAACCGGAACAGCCACCGGTTAGCGGTCGGACCGGTTGAACCGGCCGGTCCGGTCCGGTTTTAATAACACAGGTTTAAACAAGGGAAAAAAATTACATTTTAGATTGTTTTTTCACTAACAAAACTAAAATTCAGAAACAAAGAAAATTTTTAAAAAAATATGAAAAAGGAATTAAGGTTGATTTTTGACTTGGAATAACTTCAATGAGACAAACCATTTAGCTAAAAATTTAAATAACTACCAAAATTAAAAATTATACGTAATATATTAAAAATTCATCACTCCAATGTGGCATTTTCTAAAAATTTTCTATATTTGTTGAAACTCTACAGATATGTAGTAAATGCCATGTCGGCGTGTTTTTTTTCATAATTTGACAAAAAAAATAATCATAATAATGACAATTTTTTAAAATATAACCGATTATTATAATCTAATTATAATAATTATTAATTATTAATATAACCGATTATTTTAATTAATTATTAATTTTTTGAAAGTTAGCCAATCAACTTAGTTAATACTAGCTCTTAGGCATGCTTACTAATTACTACTCCCTCTGTCTCATATTGTGTATCATGTTTTGACTTTTTACACTATTCATTATAAGCGGTTGACTACTAATTTATGCATAATTTATAAGACAAAATATAGTCATGAGTGATCTTGTTGAATTCGTATTTATGAGTACTTTAATAGAATGGAGTTTTTATATTTAATACTAATACGAAATTGAAGATATTAACAATTAAAAGTGTGTGTTGGCAAACATGTTCAAAGGAAACAGTAAATATATTTAGAGACGGAGGGAGTAGCTCTTACCCATGCTAACCTGGATCAATTATGTAAAATTATTATTGGTATATTTGCCTGAAGTCGATAGAAACCTGAATCCATTCAAATAACGAATATTCTAACAATTATAATCGCATGGAGTAATAGTGTTAGTCCAACAAAAGCAACTCTGTTCAAAAGCTGAAATATTGAGACCTTTGAGGTTAAAATTTAAATTGTTCAAAAGCATTTTTTCAAGTTTACAAAACCAACTTTGATTAAGTTTTGTCATTCATTCCATTGCTAATATTACAAAAGTAATTAATTAAGTTGATTTTGACTTAGCCATGCTAACCTGGATCAATCATGAATTAGTCCCAGACAAAAGTATTTTCTCATTTTTTTAATTATATCCTACATAAGAAGTGTTACAGTAATATTTTATTACGTTGACTTAACTGTTAAAAGTTCAGTAAGATCACTACGTACTACACTAGCTTATAATTAAAAATCTAAGATATACGATATCTGACTGAATCAACACGAACCCTTTTTTTATATTAACTTCGTCTTGTTCTAATAATCGGATTAAATTTATTTTAGTGAAACTGGCATATTATTTTATTCATCAATGATAAAATATCATATGAATCATTAAAATTTTAACAAATATTAAATATCTCAAAATATGTGTTCGAAAAGTAATAATAATCTTGAACGCTATCATAATCAAATGGAAAATTGTTGAATACTAGTATTTCTTATATTTTTAAAAAAATTATTTACCATTTACTTTTAATTTTATAGTTTTTTTCTTTAGTTTAATTAAAAAAAATAGTAAATAAATATTTTAAAATCTAAATATATTATCTAAAATACTGTAATTCACAACTTTTAATTTGGTTGTCGTAACATTTAAGAAAAACGTGTAAAATTTAATAAAATATTACTTTTAATTTTTATACACATATTCAAAGTTATCTGTTTGATATAATAGGGGTGAGCAAAAAAATAAAAAAACCGAAACCGAGCCCACAAATCGAAAAAATCGTAATCAAACCGAACCGACGGAACGGTTTAGTTTTGTCCCTATAACCGAACCGAAAAATCGAACCATTCATATAATATTATATATATATATAACATATTATAATATATAATATATATACTCAATATTCAATTTTCAACTATAACGTAAAAATCTGATACAATACACAATATTATATTGTAGGAAACATTGTCACCGTAAAAGTAAATTTATAATTCAGATAAAACAATAACAACTCGCGATCTATATTCGATTTGCGAGACTCTCCATTTTAGTTTAATCCGAATTTTTAAACTAAAATTCCTATATTTATCCACCTAAGCACATTATAGGTAAGTAACATGTATGGTTGGAGTTGCTCTTAGGAACTAAAGGGCAAGTATTTAAAATTTTCATAATGACTGTTGCTCAGAAACTGCGTTTATTGTTGATTTAAAGTGGATATATTTTGGTAATCATAGTTTTGTCCTTTAACTTTCTCTCTTGACGGGCCTTAATATTTCGACAACTTATCATATAATTGGATAAATATCATTTAGGCAGGCAGCTTGTTCAGGCCCATACTGCTTATTTCTGCTCAAGCAAAATATACACCATCTGAATATCTGTTGCAAACCAAAGGAGTGGTTGGCATGTTGCCCCATATTTAGCCAAAAACTGATGAGTCTTCTTTCCCCAAGAGTTTTCAAATTATATCCTTATAAGTTATATGTATAACTAGCTTATTTGCACGGGTTACTTTTAAATACTTTTAAAATTATATAATTAAATAAAATAGAGTATAATAATTTGTTATGGATATAATTTAATTTTGTAATATTAATTAATAAAAGAAAAATGCTAAAGGTACCAAATTTTGTACCAAAAATTGTTACCAAATAACTTGTCATTATTATGATTGGTTATCATTATAATGGGCCCGCCAGGGCCAACCAATTAAAACATTCCAATATGCCAAATATTTAATGCCATGTCATTTGGTGGCAAATTTTGGTACCCAATTTGGTACCTCTAGCACTATTCTTAATAAAATTATTAGTAATAATAATAGTTACTCCCTCTGTCCCCCTTGGTTCTTTACCTTGGGAACGTAATTCTGGCACGGATTTTATGGTGCATTTTGTGAATAGTTTCATAACTTTTTTTTATTATTTTTTTTGTATAAAAATAGAATTGTTTTATTTCTATACAAAACAAAAAAGAAAATTTTAAAAATAATGTATGGAAATATATTTTTTAGGAGCCTTAAAATGCGTGTCAAGCAATGAAAAAAACTGTAAAGAAATGAAGGGGACAGAGGGAGTATTTAATAAATGACATGTATTGATTAGAACTAATAATATAAAATCTTAATGTAAATTTGTTGTTGACGGAATTCGGATCTTGGATCTTTAGAAGAGTGATTTAAATATAGAATATTCCTATTATTAGATCTAACGACCCATCTATTTACTAAATATCTAACGGTCACTATTTTTTTAGATGGTTGAACCAAACAACCAAATTATATCCTTGTTTGCTTATTATATAATAGTATAGATTAGCATAAGGAGGTTTTGATGTTATGATTTAGTCATCATGGCTATTATAATAAATTCAAGACACTCAAGAAAAACATATGGAGAGAAAGAGTTGTTGTAGCACAAACTGTAAAACACTATTAACAAATAACATACTCCCTCTGTCCCGTCCGGTTCTTTACATTTCGGAGAGGGTGTCTGACGCGCATTTTAAGATGCATTTTAAGGATGGTTCCATAACTTATTTTTCAAATTTTCTTTTTGTATAAAAATAGAATTGTTCTATTTTTATACAAAAAAAAAAAAGAAAATTGTAAAAATAAGTTGTGAAACTATACTTTATATGTATCTTAAAATGCATGTCAGACAATCTCTCCGAAAGGTAAAGAAATGGTTGGGACAGAGGGAGTATCATTTTTCAAAAAACAAGCAAACAAACAAAGTAAACAAAAAAAACAAACATACAAACAAACAACACCAAAATTTAACAATATATATATATATATATATATATATATATATATATATATATAACACTTATAACAAAAAGTTCTAAAAATATTTTAGTAACCACACATTTTTAAATTACTTAATAAAAAAATAAAATAGTTATACCAATAAGTTCCAACATGTTTCAAGTATATTATGGGGCTGTTTGTTTCGTCTTAAAGTAGGTGACTTATGGCTTATAAGTTCATAAGAACTTAAGGGGGTGTTTGCCTATTTAAGTTTTAACTCTAACTTATAACTTATATGTTGATAAGTTGAATGTTAGGAAATCCTAACTTTCAACTTATAACTTATAACTTATTCTCGATATGCGTAATATATAATATCCTTCAAATCTTCAAAACCATATATCTCTCGATCCATTCATTAAAAAATTGATATGTATATATCAAATTTCTCTATTCATCGAGATCTATCCATTGATATCCATTGTTATATAAAAAAAACAAATATTTTGAAAATTATAAAAAAAAAGAAGTTAACTTATAAATTCTGATTTAACCAAACAGTCTACTCATTATAAGTTCTGATTTACCAAACAATCTACTTACTTATAATCTCTGCTCTACTTATCACTTATATGACATAAGTGCTTATAAGTTATTAGCTACTCATTTTAATATACCCCAAACATACACTATATATGATCTAAGATCATCTCCAATGGTGTTGACTAAAAATGATTGGCTAAATTACATAAAATATTGATTATGTAAAATTTGTCGAACCTGTAAGACATTGTGCTCCGAGTTATTGGCTATAATGATTGGCTATATTTTAAAAATGGTATGTTATTAATATTTCAAGTTGTTATCAATGGAATATATTATTTTAATATAGAAATAAGTGATGTGACAATTCACTACAGGTCTCTAAAGGTTCGACAAATATAGCCAACATTAAGAAATCATTTATAATTATAGACAAGGGTTTTGTGCCATTGGGAGTGACTAATTTTTTATATATTATGTATAAGTTTTATTTTTGGAAAGCCATGTAGTTTTTTAGCTAAGGGCTTGATATGGTTGAAGATGCTCTAATGAAATAGAGAAAAAACATCCCAAAAAATATGAAATATTAAAATATATTTTAGGCTAAATGTTCAAATATATATAATTTGCAAGAAAATTATTAAAACAAAATATAAAAAACAAAACTAAAAATACAATTAACCACACAATAAACAAAAAATCTATAAAGAAAAAAAATTAAAAAAAGATTAAAATGTAAAAAAAACATAAAATGATTGGAAATGACACCAAAACTTAACAAAATATATTCCACATAACAAACTCTCATTTAAAACAAAATTGAAGACCACAAATTACTCCAATATAATACACATAAAAAAATCTAAACCAACATAAAAAAACATGAAAAAAAGATTTTAAAATTTGATTACAGATACTAACATGTTTCAACTATATCACTACCTAATAAGAAAAAACAAAAAATATATGAAATAATAAAAAAAATCCTAAATTTAAAATATAATTTACATTTAAACCAAAAAAAACCCTTTAAGGAAAAGAATATTTCAAAAAAAAATTAAAAAATTAATATCAAACAAAATTCTAAAAATCATATTAAAAATAGGGAACACAAAAAAAACCCGAACAAAGAAAAAGACATAATTACTAACTAAAAATAATATCTCAACAAAATTCCTAAAATAATTAATAAGTTAAAAATTATAAAAACATTAAAGTCCTTAAACGAGAAAAAAAAAATGAAAACTAAGATAAAAAATTAAAAACTTCAATAATTATTATTTATATGGGCCAAAAATAAGCCCCAAAAGACATAATTAATGATGCCTTAATAAGGCCTAGCTTGGTCCAAATAATAATTCCTTAATGAGGCCCGAAACCCTAATTTAAGATTAATTTCGTAATTAATATTGGGGCTAATTAACAACTCAGCAATAAGAGTTAAATAAGGAATACAACTCCTACAAGAAGTAGCCTCCAAGGCACCCAATTCAACATGGAAACAGACTCCTACAAGATAGGATCTAGAATCTTCTCCAAGAAGGTGGCTTGCCCATCAAGTCTCCTAATTCTACTCTAAATCTTAGGCTTCCAACGCCTATTTAAAGGGCCTGACCCCTCATTCTCAAAACTACGTATTGGCTTGATTCTCTAGCAATACAGAGATACGTAGGCATCTTGCAAGGACCGTTCATTCTCATACGCAAGAACAACCATTAAAACTCAAAACTCACCAACCCTAGCATTAAATACTCAAGAACCCTAGCCTCAATCTAAAATCCTCGTTTTTATTCCACAACATGTGGTGCCGTTTTGGGAAAACAACATCAATCATGATTAATACACGAAGAACACCAGCCACAATCGAGGTGACTATCGTCACCTCTGCTCCTCCTGTTGTCACCGAACAAGGGTATGTACCTCCACCTGTAATTCGAACCAAACCAAATTTCATTCAAATACCAACCAATAATTCCAAATTTTACGAAAAAAAACACAATTTCAACCTGTCCTAACCAATCAGGTGAACCATACCGTAACGCCTTCCCGATCAGAGGTCAAGATCGGGGCATCACTACACAAATCTAAATGCATATACCCTGATAACAAAATAATAAGACATAATATAACAATCCCACTACTAACCCGGATCTGTAACAGGTAGTGGTATGAAACAAGCAACTACTAACTAAGTTATTACATTACAATACTAAATCCTTAATCAAAAGTTACATACACTCCACAATATAAATACAACTAACTGGCACTATTTTACATCTTGACAGCTATCCAAAAGTCCAACCTTTTACCAGAGCAAAACTAGTCTGTCTACAGTCCACAACAAGTTCTTCTCCTGATATAGCTCCTAAGTCGTATCCTTTTCTTCTTTAACTGTAAAAGGGTTAGAAACAATAGCAAGGAGTGAGCCAAATGCTCAGCAAGTGATAAAAATAAGAATAAAGAATCCACAACTGGATACTGATTTCAACAATATAAAGGTCAGGATGCTCTGATTTTAATACACAATCTCATGATAAGTCTGTCTGGCAGTATAGTATTCTGTTTATGACATTTCAAAATCATCCTTTGAAAGTTTCTAAAGATCTATTCATTTAAGGCGGAAAATCATCAATTCTCTTTTTTTAATAAACTTTCCTTTTTAAAACATTTAAATTTGATTGGAGGTTTTTCTCAACTCCGGACAATACGGGTGATCAGCCACGTAAAGTCCCCCTTCCTTTAAAATTGGGTTCCCAATTAGGCAACACATTGGCCTTTAATGCTGGACTAGGGGAACCACCCCTAGCTTCTTACGCTAAATAAAAAGTGTTGGACTAGGGGAACCACCCCTAGCCTCTTACGCTTCTCCAATCTATAAAACCTTTTAAAAAAAACTTTAAAACATTTCACTTTTCAGTCCTTAAACTCACTGATAACAGATCAGCCCAGCTTAAGGAATTTCAAAACATTTTTAAATAAATAGGCCATTTTGATTTGCATTTATAATTGTATAAGGTTCACAAGATAGGGATTCAAGTATGAATCAAAGTATTTAAGAATAAGGTTTAGTCCCGCACATAATAATATAAGGAGGTAATGTGAAAGAAATATTTAATTAACTCAGGTAGGTTTCAGAAAAATAGGATTAAATCGAATAAAAAGGGACATGAGCTAATGATGAATAAAGTAAAGGTTAGGGTTTTAGAATTAAGGTTCCATGGATTATAAGTAGGATTTTATTTAGGTAATTTAGGAATTAAATGAAAAGAAAAAGTTTATGAGAGACAAGGCATGAATTATAAATTAAGGTTTATAAATGAACAAGAACTAGTGCAATAGCTAGGTGCAAAGGTTTACACAATTATTCAAGGAAACAATTGATAAGGTACGAGGGTTTAAACAATTAATTCATAAAGATAAATAACAGGGTACAAGAGGTAAGCAACAATTTATAAGGAATAAACAGCAAAGTACAGGAATTTAATCACAATTCATAAGCAGTTCATGAATTCCGAACTACAACATAAGGTTTGAGTCACTTGCCTTAACAAGGTGCTTTCACACTAGTCAATTAGCTCAAAATCCCTCAGCCTTTGCCTTTCCTTTATCCCTTAAGTCTACGTCCTTCGAATCTACACATATCAAAAACACTATTTCAGAATTCTATACAGTGTTCGATGTTCTTCTTTGAACGTCTATTCTTAATCTACCCTTGCGATAATCCCTTATTTTACGCTAATCATATAATATCAATCCCTGACCACTGACATACATATATACAATTATAACCAATAAACATTTAACAGGTAATCACATAATTAAAACATAATTCAAAGACCACTCCAAATTAAAAGTACATACATATACATATATAAATTTATATCCAAAATATATAATTAATATTTTTAGAAAAATTTTGACGTCATCCCCTTTATACGGGTAATTGCCAGTCGGAACATAACCGACATAACCAACCAATAATCATCATATTCCAAATAAAACTTACAACCAACAACATACTAACAATATGAGCTAAATTTACTTCAATGAAAATATTACTTAATTTAATTAAATCATATTAACCATATATACAATTTGAAAAATTAAAACATGAACTAAAAATATTATACGAATAATTACCCACTTATATCACCAAATTAATCAAGAAATTTAGTAATATACAGCTACAAATCACTACATCTCAGCAGGTTAAGAAAATTAGGAATTGAAACTTTCACATAACCACACATTTTGAACCACAGTTGAATATTGACATTATTTATTCCACAGACACGAAGCCACACGGCAACACACACACTGCACAGCAACTTAATTCACCCACACAGTTTACACACACATGCACCACCTTAAAACACACATACCCTATTCGCTGTTTACAGGGGGAGACATAGGAAACTAGTATCCAATTTACGCACACCCATAGCCTTACACTACCTCTGAGTCACCCCCTTACCATCCCTCTCCTGCCCTCTCTATTTCTTCACAGTCTTAACACACACAACTCGCCAACGCACACACACAGCACACACATATAGCAACGATGTGGTTGCAAAGGAAGAACGGGGGGGAGATTATTCAGCTTTACCATTCAACTAGCACCCACCAGCTTCACCACTCACACACTCAATACCCATAAACGCATCAATTTTATACCCACACCACAGTACGCACGCACGCACAGGAACCACACGCACGCCATAAACAGGATTCACGAATAGGGAAGGGGAAATTACTCACCCATGCACACAGCTGTATATACGCGCACAATCTCACAGTTTAATGGGGGAGAAATGTGTGAGAAAAGGGAGGAATTCGCGAGAGAGATAAGAGAGGGACGTGAGAGAGAGATTGAAGGAAGAGAGATGAGAACCTTCGAGAGACTACGGGAGAGATTGAGAAGCTAACACAACAGCTAGGTTTCTAAATTAGGGATTTAAGGGATTAAAAGGGGAAGATTTGGGAATAAAAGTGAAAGGTAGTGTTGTATTTCTAAAAAAAACAATCTAAATTCCCTTTGTAAAATAGAAATTTGACGAATAATATTTGAGAAAAAAAATCATGATTTTATTTTTAAAATGAAAAAAAAAACGAAATTAGCTATCTCCCCATATTATTAAAATATTTTTAGGATAAAAAACGAACTAAATATGGATTTTACAAGAAATAATCCCTAAGACCCAAATCAATTTGTAAAATCATTTTAAAATCTTAAAAATCAAAATAAATCCATCTAATATTTTTAAAACTCAAATAAACAAATAAATTTAATAATGCAAAAGATTTCAGGATTTATACTAATCCCAATGATTTTATAAAATTCTCAGAAGAAAAATAACTCATGATTTAAATAGGATTTAATCTTTAAATTAAAAATAGAAATACGTAAACTTATCCGACACATATAACTCTTCAAATAAACCCATATAATAGTATCACACATTTTATTTTATTTATTTATTTATTTATTTATTTTTATTTTTATTTTTATTTTTTTACCTCCTCAACAATATTCATGTCACATAATTCACAATGAATATTAAATAAATAATTACTAATACCAAAAAATTTCTAAGGCGTTATACCAGGGAGGACTCCCCAAATTGAGAGGACTCTACCATTGGTGACTCAACCAAATCAGGGGACTAACCCTCTTTAGACAGTAGTCTCTCCTCTTGGTACCCGATCTTTTCCTTCGGGAGCACAAATCTCTACCACCGTGCTTCCTACAGGCACGAACCCCGTATATTGGCTGCCTAACTACCCATCTACTCAAGGTGTTGGACCAAGTGGTCACGCCCTTCAAATACATGAACCATATCATCCTCCGTACATTAGAGGCCTGAGCCCTAACCGGGGATATTATGACTACTCTGGGCCCTATACTGATGATTCTTCGTTTGAGGACGATGATCGTGATGAAGCCCCGAGAAGGCGACGAGCTAGCATAGAAGGTCAGGAGAGATTCCCATTGTTGACTTGGAGAGGTCATCAAGAAGGCATAGAAGGACTGAGATCCCTGGATCAGAGGTTGTGAGGATGGAGGTCCCGAGGGCAGATCCCAAAGACTTAATGCAACCCGGAGATCCTAACGATCCCACACCATCGTTTACCGAGGAGGTGATGAATGCTCATAACTCTAGGAAGTTTAAGATGCCTGCTATAAAGGCTTTTGATGGAATGGGCGATCCCGCGAATCACGTGAAAACATTCTCGAATGTACTGCTTTTGCAACCTGCGAATGACGCTCTTAAGTGTAGGGCATTCCCTAAAATCTTAGCCGGGATGGCACAAAGATGGTATATCCGATTGCTTACAAACTCAATTAGCTCTTTCAAGGAATTGAGCACGGCTTTTATCAACCAGTTTGTCAGTGGAAGAGTCCATGAGAAGAGCTTTGCATCCCTTATGCAGGTGATACAAGGGAAGAATGAAAACCTAAAGGATTATCTCAAGCGCTTCACCAAGGAGACGCTGAACAACCCTGATCTAGGAAACAAAGTAGCCATGATAGCCTTGGAAAATGGGACGTCAAATTTTTTCTTTCTGATTTCATTATCAAAGCATCCCCCTGAGAGCATGACTGAACTCCAACATAGGGCAAACAAGTACATAAAGGCTGAAGAAAGAATGGGTAGAACAGAGGTCTTTACCGAAAGTGGTGGAAATGGGAACTCTAAGAAATGAAAGACAGAGTAGGAGTATGATGCTAGGGACAAGTATCCCCGAACTAGCAAGGGCTCTGACTCTGCTCTAGGACCAAGGTTTGTTTGCTGAGTATGCAAGGTTGAACACTTCTAGGAGTCAAATCTTGTTGGACATTAAAAATGATAAGGATTTTCAATGGCCAAAGCCACTCAGAGGTGATCTCTCAAAGAGAAACAAGAATCAGTATTTCGAATTTCATAAAGATGTGGGGCATGATACTGATGATTGCAAGCAATTCAAAGATGAGATCGAGTACTTGATATGTAGAGAAAAGCTAAGCCACTTCACTAAGGGTGAAGATCGTGGTGGTCAAAGAAGAGATTATGATAGAAGGGATGACGATCAAGATCGCAACCCACAGCCCCGAGGACCAGTAATCAACAAGATCTTTGGAGGCTCGACCGCGGCCGGGACAACTAGGAACTCTCGGAAGGCTTATGCCAAAGAGGTGATGCATATTGTTGGAGAGACACCAAAGTGTGCAAGAACCGAGGTAACAATCGAATTTGATGATTCAGACCTTGAAGGGGTGAAGTTCCCCCATGATGACCCACTGGTCATAACGCCCGTGATTGGAAATTCTGAGGTAAAACGAGTCTTGATAGACAATGGAGCTTTTGTGGATATCTTGTTTCATGACGCATTTATGAAGATGGGGTATAACGACTCTCAGTTGACCCCCTCCAACATGCCTATATATGGGTCAATGGAGTAGAATCTAAAAGTTGAGGGAACTATTCAGTTGCCCATCACCATTGAACAGAAGCCAATAGAGGCCTCACAGATGTTGAACTTTTTGGTTATCAAAGCGTCTTCCACCTACAATGCCATCCTTGGGAGGACTGGATTTCATGCTATTAAGGTTGTGGCCTCAACCTATCACATGAAGATCAAGTTTCCAACGAGGAATGGTGTATGAGAACAAAATGGTGACCAGAAAATGGCTAGGAGCTGTTCCGTAATGATGAAGAACACCGAGGAAGGCTAGCAGAGGATCTGGTTTCTATTCCTCTAGAACTAGGAGGCCTCAATAATGTTGCTTACATCGGAGCATCATTGAAGGAGCCCTTGAAGAGCAAGTTGATCATGTTCCGACAAGAGAACAACGACATCACATATAATCCTCTGACAGCCATGAAGGCTCGGGCATTAGCTGACTTCGTGGTTGAATGTACCATTGGCAACCAAGAAGTCGGGGGGCAAGAGATAGTACCCCAAGAAGGAATTGAGTTTCAGAACAAGAATGAGGAGCCTATATCTGACCAGAAGGAGTATTGTGTGCTCTATTTTGATGGAGCATAAAAAAATCAAGTGGTGCAGGCCTAGCCTTGCAAAGCCCCGATGGGTTCACAGTTGAGTATGCTTTGAAGTTGGATTTTCTAAAAACCAACAACGAAGCTGAATATGAAGCCTTGATAGCCGGGTAAGGCTTGGCCAGTATCCTGAGGGTCAAAAACCTCAAAGTCTGTGGAGATTCAAGACTAGCAGTCTTGCAAGTAAATGGTAAGTTCGAAGCCAAGGAGGAAACCACGATGAAGTACTTACGGATTGTGAAAGTTGCGATGACTCATTACGATGACTGCTTTGTGGAGCACATTCCAAGGGAGGAGAACATTAAGGTCGATGCCCTATCTAAGTTTGCCTCTTCTAAGATACAGAGTTATGCAGGAAGTGTGTACTTCCAGGTCCTGAAGACCCCCTATCTAAGTATTAAGAAGACACTGGGACGAGGATCCTACAAGTTGGAAACCTTGGATGGAAACGAGGTGCTTCGCACTTGGCATGCCTCGAATCTCAAAATTTATTATGTTTGAGCTATCCTAGCAGGACTTAGCTTCATATTTACTAGAAGAAGCAAAATTAAGGTTCGGTGAAACCATTTCAGGGCTTATTGCCCTGAGTAGGACAACAGTACTCTATGTAAGGGTTGAACTCATTTCAAGTTATTAATGCAAGTTTGTTTTCCATTCTATCATTCTGTGATTTTATTTATGTGCCAAGCACTTGATGAGTGTAAGTTTAAGATGACCAAGTATCGAAAATAAAAGAATACATGAATAGAAACAAACAAATGCATAAATAAAGACCCTGCAGAGTCGAGAGTTAGGTTACAACACAACCAAATAAGAGTTTAAGTCCTTGAAAGATCCTGGATAAAAGACAAGCTGATTAAAAGCCACATGTGGTAATCAAAGCCATGCAAGGCTATGGAGTCTTGGGACTAGCTACTCTTCAATATTTTTTAAGTACTTGGATTGAGAATCCAAGGATGAAGACCAACAGAGAACCTTAAATTCTAATCCTAAGATCAAAATATTTAAGAATATCTTTTAACAAGGATCAAGAAGTTCAAGAAAGCTCTCGTCTCAAGAGTTTAAAAGGCAAGAGCCCAAGGGATTGTATTTCTTGAAATTTAATTCAAGGAATCAACCTTGAATTCTTGACCTGTATCAAGAAAAACAAGAAGTAAAGATGGAATTGAAATCTCGAATTCAAAGCGAGGAACCAAGACAAAACAATGAAGCCGTGATGGCTAACTAAGCCAAGTAAGGTTTTCTACGAACTCTAGGTTGATGTCAACCCAAGATGAGAAACTTGGAACTATGGCCAAGGAAACAATCAAATAATTCAAGAAAAACAAAATCACCTCAGCCGAGCAGTTACAGCCAAGGATCCCCCTAGAAGGCCTCAGCCGAGTAGCTCAATCAGAGGTACCTCCAAGAAGTTCCTAGCTAAGAAGAGTAGGCCGAAGAGGCTCCAAGGAGACCCTCAGCTCAAGGCCGAAGTGCTTCAGCCTAGGACACCTCACGAAGGGCCTCTACCGAGCAGCTATAGCCGAGAAGCTCAAGAAGAGGTACCTCCATAAAGGTTCCAGCTGAAGAGGCCTAACCGAAGTGATTTTGAAAGGGGCTAGGCCGAGGAGTGCTTGACCTCCTTGTCTCCGTTTAAGGTTACCTTTTGGTTGCTAGATGAGACCAAGGCACGATCTCCTCGTTGCCCATCGACTAACAGCCGAGGAGCTCCATGAAGGACCTCAGCCGAGGTGAAGCAGCCGAGGTGCCTCCATGAAGGCCCTGGCCGAAGTCATAAGTTCAAGGAGCACTCCAAGAGGTCCTAGCCGAGCAGCTCAGGCCGAAGACACTCCAAGAGGCCCTCAGCCGAGGTGTCCTGGCCGAGGAGGCCCTCTCCTTGAGTGCCTTGTCTCTCTTGATTCCCTTGTTTGGCTTTGCTGTCAACCAAAGAGTCGGAGCCGGAGCCGGAGCTGGAGCTGAAGCTAGAGCCGAAGTCGGAGCCGGAGTTGTTTAGTGCCGTTTAACACCGTTTAGTGTCGTTCAACGCCGTTTAACATCGTTTAAGGTTGTTAGTGTCGTTTAGCACCATTTAGTGTCATTTAAATGTCGTTTAACATTGTTCAAATGTTGTTTAAGGCTATTTAGTGCCTTTTAGCACCGTTTAGCATCGTTTAGCACCATTTAGCACCGTTATCCGTCGATTAACACCGTTTAAGCATCGTTTATCTCGAAAAAGACAAATTGTAAATTCTACGAACACCTGATCAGTTTTTCTAGAAGTTGGGGGACAGATGATAAGGGCAAAAAATAAGCCCTAAAGACATAATTAATGATGTCTTAATTAGACCTAGCTTGGTCCAAACAAGAATCCCATGAATGAGGTCCGAAACCCTAATTTAATATTAATTTCGTAATTAATATTGGGGCTAATTAACAACTCAGCAATAAGAGTTAAATAAGCAATACAACTCCTACAAGAAGTAGCCTCCAAGGAACCCAATTCAACATGGAAACAGACTCCTACAAGATATAGGATCTAGAATCTTCTCCAAAGAGGTGGCTTCCCCACCAAGTCTCCTAATTCTACTCTAAATCTTAGGCTTCCAACGCCTATTAAAGGGCCTGACCCCTCATTCTCAGAATTACGTCTTGGCTTGATTCTCTAGCAATACAGAGATACGTAGGCATCTTGCAAGGATCGTTCAGTCTCAAACGCAAGAACAATCATTGAAACTCGAATCTCACCAACCCTAGCATTAAATACTCAAGAACCCTATCCGCAATCTAAAATCCTCGTTTTTATTCCACAATAATTATTATAAGTTCACATAAATTTTTTGTTTTTGCAAGATAAATTTACAAATATTTTAATATATATATATATATATATATAAAGAGAATTAAAAAAAACTAAACAAAAAACAATGATAAAAGCAACCCATCCATGACACGGGTTTAAAGTTAGTTCATCGGGTATTATATCAAAGTGCGCCCACCATCCTCATCAAAAATTATCAAGTGACCATCCGATCTCCACGGGAACTCATTTAAGCCACTATAATCATTATATATATATCACTATGTTAAATCTTGAAAAAATATTAATGGAAAATTTAACAAACAGATGATGTGTTTGCTACCATCTTTTTATATTTCTTTTTAATATTCGGCTCTAGTTCCTTTTTGTAAGCTATGTGGCACGTACATCATCTGCTGATTAGGATTCCATTAACATTTTTGTTAATTATTTTTCAAGATTTAACAGAGTGATATATATAATGATTAAAATGACTAAAACGAGTTTGCGTGGAGATCGGATAGTCACTTTATAGTTTTTGGCGAGAACGGTGGACACTTTGATATAAAACCCCCAGTTCATCTATGATACGTAAAACCAAGATTTATTTTACTGCCAATCCTGGTTAAAAAATAGAGAAACATAATAGTAACTGCTAAGAAATGAATAAACTTTAACCAAAGCTCAAGTCGGCTAATTAGACACAAGTGTGCAGAGTAAGATAGGAATGTAAGTTTGTCAAGACCCTTGTTCTGAAAAGAGCAGAGGAGAATTACCAACATTGCCGATCATCCTCCACTGATGTCGATAGTTGCAACAAGTAGTCAAGATTGTATGAACTTACAGTAGCTCCTTGGAATCAAGATTTCTGATGGAATCAACTGCACAGAAACTCAAACATACTCTAATAAAAAATTATCAACTGGCAAATGTTTGAACTTCAGTACAAACAACTTTTTGCATTTTTTCATCAATGAGTTCAAACTCAAATTCAATGTTTTAAGATTGAAAATTTCTGTTCCTCAAAAAAAAAAGATTGAAAATTTCTGGATCGATTAAAATCAATTAAAAGAATACGAAAATTGATACTGATCATTTTCTAAAATGCAATTAATTAAGCTAATTTACAGCCAACTTAAAAATATGAATAGAAATGTGTGTTTGTAGAAATGTGATGATGAGGTTGGTTCATAACTGGAGCCAGAATTTACTGGTGCATTAAAGCTCCCTTAATTTCATCATCACTGTTATGTTCAAAAATGTCAGAAGAGGGTTCAGCTCCAGTCTCCTGATCAATCCTATAGTTGTAACGATTTTCATTTTAACATCCAATGTTTATGGCCTCTGATTTATATATACTCTGTGACTTTCACGTAATTCAAGCATTTAATCTATAACCTTTACTAGCTAAAAACCCGTGCAAGGCACGGGCCTGTTAATAAATTGTTAAATTAAATTTTCTATTAGTTATATTATTTATTTTAATTTATTTTATTATTTGTTTTTAAAAAATTTAGTTTTAAACTCATTAAGAGTATCCTGGGCCTGAGGACATCCTCAGGGTAACAACCCTGAGGTTAAGAGATAATACACTATAAGTCAGGGATATTATTGTAAATACAGAAGGATAATTTCTATTATTACAAAAATGCCATTAACCATTTATACTAAAAATCAATTTAACCTTGGGTAAGTGCCCTGAGGACAACCTCAGGACCATTTTTCTCAACTCATTAATACATTTTGATAAAAATATTTATTGACCAATATAAATTCCTTATTGAGTATATAAAAATAAATATCATATTTAAAAGATAATTAATAAATTACATGTATATTATGAATTAATATATATGATTATTATATATTTTAATTTTAATTTATGACTAAATTATATTTGTTATAATTTAATGTATTTATTGTAAAAAGTTCTATTTTACAATTTTTTTAATTTTTTACACAAATTTACTACTCCAATCTAATTTCTTATTCTTAAATATATTTTTTTCAAACCCATCTATTTAATTGTATATATTGCAATTGATTGATTATTATATTTTGTATAATTATATATTATGACCTCACGTTAATATTTTCTTTTTCTCACAAACACAAATTTTTGCGGATACCCACGAACTCTCGTGAGTAGCCACTTTTACTCATACTCGCAATCTATAAATGTGATTATATATCATGAGATTACTGGTTCGATATTCAACAATGAAATAAATTCGTTATTATCTTATATAATATTAATATCGCAATTAATCATAACTCAATTGCATATTTTATTTAAATATTTAACATATTTCAAGTCTAAATTTGTTATATATTATTTTGTTTTTTTTTTGTTTTTTTAAAAAAATTTGTACTAACAAAAATTTTGAATTCAACTTTATGAACTTCATTTCTCATATTTAAAAAAATATTAATAAATAACTCACATATGATGGTGTGACAAAAAAACACATATATAATGCATTTATTACATGAAAAGTAAATATATGATAAAATGGGTGATGGTTTGTGCATTAAGATTTTTAAAAGGAAGATTAAAATCTAAGTAGATCAAGTGGTCATAATAACAAAATATGTATCATGATGTTGCTGGTTCGATACTCAATGAAGACAAAAATATAAACTTTTTTTAGCAAAACTTTCTAAATAATGACACATACGTAATTATACAAAATAAAAGGGCATAATAGTCATTTCACAGCCATTAAAATGGCAAACTTTGCCCTTGTGTTGTCCTATTATATATAGTAATAATAATAGATTAATAAGCGAAACCCTCTTTTAAAGGTACCTAAAGTTTGGTTCGCACTATATTTTGGTTTCACCCGTTTTTGGTTCACACTATATTTTGGTTTCACCCCTGAAATCCTATTTTCCCTAGAATAATATGTTGTTTTTTTAAAAAAAAATAGAACAAAAATAGAAATCATATTATAATTATAATTCTTTTTGTAATTTTTATCTTATTATAATTATAATTCTTTTATTTATAATTTTTTTAAAAAATTCATATTTCCCCTAGAATACTATGTTCCTTTAAAAAGAGTTAAAAATAGAGTTCTTATGATGATTATAATTCTTTTGTTTATAATTTTTTTAACTTAAAAAAACCAACGATAAAAAATCACCAACAAATAGAGGGTAAAACATCAACGAATACGTAGCTAGATCGTATAACATTTGATAAAACACTAACGAATCTATAACTTTTATTAATAAATTTCTGTTTAATGATATTTTCGTAATAAATTTGGTTTCACCCTTATTTCATCACAGATTCCTACTCCCCTAAAATTCATATTATTTTCTAAAATAATTGTTTGAAATTTTATTATAATTATAATTCTTTTACTATAATATTACTGAATTGTACAAATAACGTATAGATTAGAACCAGAACCATGTATGTTATGTTTTCTTGATTGTTTAAAATATAATCTTAAATAAATAATGAATAAATCTAAATCTATAACGTGTATTAATAACACAACCCCTTTTTAATGTACTATTTTATACCAAATTTGGTTCGTACCATATTTTGGTTTCACCCCAAGACTCCTATTTTCTCTAGAATTCTATGTTATTTTATAAAATAAATAAATAAATTATATTACAATTATAATTTTTTTTATTACAACTTAATAAAAAAAAGAACACAGATACAAATGTTAATCTAAGGTAACATGCTTATCTATAACAAACGAAATATATTTTTAATGGTACTTCGGTACCAAAAATTGGTTCCACCCATAAGATTCCTATTTCTCCAAGGATTCTATATTATTTTTTATTAAAATAATAAATTGTTAATACTATTATAATTGTAATTTTTATTATAACTCTATTCAGTTCACAAATAACGTATTTATCATAATCATGTACATTTTAACGTATATATCGGAATCATTTAGTTTTTTTTCTCGATTTTCTTAAATAAACTTAAATAAATAATATATAAAATGACCTTTATTAAAAAGCAAATTCTTTGTAAATAACGTAATTTTTTTATAATAAATTAATGATCAATTTAATTAAATTTTCTCGGGCCCTTATCATCTAATATCTTATTTGTAAGTGAAATCACGTTTTAATGATACTTACTTCTAAATTTGTGTCTCATAGAAATATTGGAATTTTGATGTAATTACAATTCTTTTTTTTATAAACTACTGAGTTCCATAAATATCGTAATTTTCTTTTGTACTTTTATCATTTTTATAGTATTTTTTAATGATAAATAAAATATTTCCTATAAAATTTAATAAAAAATGATCAATTTTAATAAATTATTTCGACCACTAGCTATCATCTAGTATTAAAACAAATGATAAAATGATTATAACATCAAATATGAAATATAAGCTTCCTAATCCATGTAGACACATCTATACATTATTACCGTTTCATATATACTAGTGCAGGATATTGTTCAATGAACCAATTATATACGTGGTCGACTGGTCGGAATAATAGCAGCCGGTGAAAGTTAGTTGGAAGATTTATGAATCAACAACCGCGCGCCTTGTACCACATGCCCTGTCAAATTCTAACCTCCTTAGCCCACCAGATCATCTCAAATTTGTAGTAGATGAGTAATTTATCATGAGTTCTTACATCGTTTGTTATATTTTTGTACAAAAATCATATTTAATTAAAACTTGCAAAAGTTATTCAGAACCACTTCCTTATGTAGAGTTATGATATTATAATTATCTGATAACTAATCAACTAATTAACTATTAAGTGACCGGTCGCTCTAAGCATTAGTAATATATTGCATTTATACACGTTGCGGAAGTTTGCATGAGAAACTCTCTCATATACATATCCAACCTATTATAAATGCAATCAACGCACATACATCTCCCTAAACAAAAATACCATAATAGCATCTGATCATGGCCACTGCGTCTCTCCTGGTTTTCCTATCTCTCTCCTCCATATTCCTCGGCTCTGCCGTCGCGACAATGCCTCTTTCGAACGCGGCCTCTCATGATCTAGTCCATTCTTTATGCCTCAACTCAAGTTATCCACAAATATGTGTCCGAACTCTCTCATGCTACACACCGCCAGCAACCACCCCATTCAACCTTGCTCAAACAGCTGTGAAAGTGAGCCTATCCCGTGCACAAAAGACCTCCAACTTTCTAGCCAACCTTAAGTGCCGCAACAACAAGAGAGAGCAAAACGCATTGGGTGACTGCGTGAGTCAGATATCTGATTCCATCAGCGAATTAAGCAAGACAATGTCGGAGCTGAAACATCTTCGGCAAGGGACTGAGTTCAAGTGGCAGATGAGCAATGCAGAGACGTGGGTAAGTGCTGCCTTAACGGATGAGGACACGTGCATCGATGGTTTTAAAGAAAGTGATGTCAAAATGAGAGGTGATTTGAAGAGGAAGATCAGGAATGTGGCTAGAGTAACTAGTAATGCTCTTTACCTTATTAATCTTCTTGACCATCAGGGTCACCGGAGACCTGCATCACGAAATCGATGATATTTCTTTGTTGGCTACTTCCTCCGTTCCATATTAATGTTCGTTAAACTTTATACAGGCAGAAAATAATATGCACAAAAAGTCACTTCAGCTGTTTCTTTCTCTGTTACTTCTTGTTTGATTGGTTTATTCACCTAGATATACAAATAAATCCTATTTATGTGTGCCATCAATCTCTCGACTAAAGCTTTTTACTGTGAAACTCCATTTATTTAGGAGGTAGCTAGACATCAACATTAGTCTGTCATCTTTCATTCCATCAATAAGATGATCAGTAACTAAACAACCAAATGGAGCGTAGTTGTCTAAATTCAAATCTAAAAAAGATGAATAAGAGGCAAAGCTAGAAGACATGATTAAAACTACATAATAAGAAAATTTAATATTCTTTTCAGTTTTGTGAAATGCATTTTCCAAATATGTGCCAATAATGCTGAGCCAATATCAAACATTACAAATTCAAATCAAACTTGCTGAATCAAAATTCAAAATTCTTAAACATTACAAGTCTATGACTCAATTACGTAATTAGAAGCGAATATAAACTTCTTCATGACTAAGTTTATAAAGCTTCCTAGCTGTTGAGATATTTGTGTTTTCTTTACCAACTCGGTAAATATTTATCACTTGTCAAATTCAATCACCGGAGGATAAGCTATAGCCTCTGGCATTGCTTCTTACAGTCTACCACAGTGCACAAAAATGATAAAAAAAGATCGAATATATGTTAGAAAGCTCAATAAGCAGCAAAGAATGGCTCTTTGATCTCTGATGGTTTTCATTCCATTGCTCTCTCTCTCTCTCTCTCTCTCTCTCTCTCTCTTTTCTTTTGTAAACAGATCTCGTCAAAAGCAATAGAAGCTGCAAAAGGTCTAACAATGGTATCTCTATTAAAACATAGCTCAATATGATGCTGTTGGCTCTTCCAACTTTCAGATAGAACACCTAACAAGGCCCAAAGATAAAGCCAATACAAACTGAAACTTAGTAACAAACACTTTCTTTGCTCCAGATAGGTACCTTCACATTCAGCATCTCCTCTTTGTATCTTAAATTGAAAGCTAGGGCTTTTTTTCATTGACCGCATACTGTTCCACCTGAATGGTAATCGATCACTATGAACATACCAATCAGGCATCATGTATTGACAAGTCGATGCCATTGTGTAGGATAGTTACTGGAAGGGAGCAAATAGTATTGATGAGTTGTGTCCACCAAATCCAAATGAATTAGACAGTGCCACCTTAACCTTCAGCCTTTCTTTCTTGGGTCCAACCAGCACATTCATGTCCTGATTTAATGGAGTTATAAAAATTACTGATAAATGCATGCTATAAAAATTTAGCAGTACAGAAGAACAAAGCATTGCATTGTCAATTAATACGCTAATAAAAGAAATGTCTGTGATATCTTATAGTCACTTCCTTGATCAAATAAATGAATAGGGTAGAGTTATAAGAAATCTGATTTTAATGAAAGTTATAAGCCGCTTGTAAATTACTGAAAGTAAATCTGATTTACTGAAAGTTATAAGCCACTTGTAAATTAAATAAAAAGAAACAATTCTTTGTGGGGGTCTAAGCACAAAATGAAAATATAACATGCCCCGCTGATTCAGATCAACGTTTGTTTGTATATGATAACAAGAAATGAGCCTACAATTAAAGGTAGAGACCATTCTGAGGATGACCCATATTACTGGCAAGCAAAATGATACTTAAATTTATTTAAAATTTATCTGCATTAGCAAATAGCAGCAAAAAACAATCTAGAAGAAACATACCACTCTCTCATCAGGGGTGTCAAGATTAATATTTGGATGAATCCACCCTGTCCGTATTGCCTACAAGGAGATGAGTATCTATGTCAACAATCAAGTTAATCGCTACAAGAATAGCATCAAAGAACAATAGAGAAGAAACTGGTGACTGTAACTTTATTATTAATCACATTTATGTTATCTAGAGCTGCACCATAGGCGGGAAACAAAAAGCCATACATGAGAAATTTACAAATAATCGCTGCAAGAATGATTCCATGATGTAAGTGAAACACAGGAACAAGTAAAACATGGAAGAAATTAAGAATTAGAAAGAAATTAAAACCCAAAACGATAATATCTAATTTGGAAAAAGTTTTATATAAGAAATAATACTTTCTACTACAGACTAAACTTATTCTTTTAGTATCTTAAATCTTTAGAAGGAAAGGACCAAAACATTTCCTAAAAAGAATCAATATATATTTTTCGATAATGGGAATCCTAGTAGGCGAGTACTGCCGACATTTAAATTGCAATCCCAAATCCAGTTACTTATATTTGTTTTACATGTGTGTTTGTGTATCAAGTATCAGCAGGTGTGTATATATAAAAAATAAGGTTTAAACGGCAAGTACATCAGAGAGATGTTTTAAAATAGTTATAGGCCCAGCCGCCCAGGTAAAAGAGAACAGCTATATTGGCAAGCCTTTTTAATTGAACAAAATAAAATAAGGAGATCTGGGGATATTATGAATGTGGAGGAGTAGGGGAACTACGCTGCTGCCCTAATAGTCAGATAAATGAATGGTTCTGGAGCGAGATTTAACACTGTAGAGCTTGGAGCACGGAAGCCCTATAAGTAAGTTCAAGTCAGAAAATTAAGCTCAGGAGAGGAGAGTCTTTCAGTCAATGGAATGCTTGGCAACGTGTGTCAACTGTCAGCAGAGAGGGGGAGATGGAAGGCTGGGTTCTGAAGCTATGTTAATATTAGCCAGTGCATAAATATTAAAAAGGATACTGCAACTCAGAAGTAAATTGCACTTCTTTTCTTCTAGTTTCCAGTATATATAAGAAGTGTTGCAAGCATACAAGGAAGTTTCATAAAACTAAGTGAAAGACGTCCGACTTAAAATGGGAAGTACAAGGAATTTGGGACAACATTTATGAGGGACTGTAAAAACTGTTATTACTCAGTCTACTTCAATGAAATGAATATATTGATGCAGATCATTTGGTGTGCACTTCTAGCAGTAAAGTGTGTCTCCTTTTAGGGAAAATTGTAGTCGAAAAAGCTTACTGCAAAAGTGCAGATTACCTAAGATAACGAGCACACGTGATACTCATATAATTACCATTTATAAAACAGTAATTAAAGGTTATGATATTTAAATAGTTTTACATGTAAGTGACACAATAATAGATTGTACACAATTTCATTACCAACTTCCAGTACTTAGCCGCAGATATCAGATACACACTTACCTGCACAGTTGCAACAGCTTCAACAGCGCCAGCTGCTCCTAGCAGATGACCGATCATGGATTTTGTAGAGTTCACTCGTAACTGCATATAAAAGAAGACCTCAGTAAAACTTAAGATATTTCTTTGATTCCTAACAAAACAAACCTTCTTTTAATCAGACCTCTTTATTCTGGCCGAAACAATGGAGGAGGGCCTGATACTCTTTCAGGTCTCCGGCTGGTGTGGATGTAGCATGTGCATTTATGTAGTTCACATCTTCCCTAGATACTCCAGATTGAGCTAAAGCTTTCTCTATGCATAAAATAACACCAGCCCCTGCTCATACATAGGAACTAAGATTAAATACTTCTTACAAAAATGTGACTGACATCAAGGTGCTGTACCATTGTTACCATTACCTATCTAAGCATTACCAAAGACTGCTTGGGAAAATATGATGCTACACACTTCAACATGATTGTATTTCTATAATGTTCTGCAGAAGAAGCATATAACTAGACTACACTAATATGCAAGTAAAAGGCATGGTGAACACTCCTCCATAGTAGGTAATTGAAAACATAATAGCACATGCACACTTAAAAGCACTACGAAAAAGTAAAACAAGAAATATAGCACATGCGCACTTAAAAGCACTACAAGAAGTAAACATCATAGGTTTCATATATATATATATATATATATATATATATATATAGAGAGAGAGAGAGAGAGAGAGTAAAATGTATCTACAGTTAACTGTAGATTAATCTCCTAAAGCCCTATGTTACTCCGACTCTTCTGTTTAGGTCGCCGTACCCGTGTCGGACACTTGGACACTCGGACACGACACTTATTTCGTGTCGGATCCTTTGACTAAATATGGATACTTTGACCAATTTAAAGATCAAATATTAGTCACACTTACGATTCAAAATAAATATGTGAGAAGAAAGAATGAAGCAAGAATGAGATAAAAGTAGTAAAGATGCCTAATTCGCAAAATCCTTTAGAATATCAAGTTTAATTTAAGTTCTACTGTTACTTTCTTCTAAGATGTCTAACTTACCATACTTTTTTATTAATAGATTATGCCGAGTCCCTGTACCCGTGTCCAAAAATAGGACAGTGTCCCCGTGTCCCCAATTTTTATACTTTTTAAGTCCGGCACCTGGATATGTGTCGTGTCCGACACTCCGTACCCGAGTCAGAGTAACATAGTAAAGCCAACTATTAAAATAAGTAGTTTTATGGTTATAAGATTATTTTATTAAAAAATTAACAATTATGCATTTCTCAATATTTAATTTCCAAAATAATATCCCAATGATTAGGTGATTAATTGATAGCACAAATACATTTGTTCATTCACAAATTTCATAACCTTTATTTCTAACACCATAAATGTAAATATTTTATAAAATTTTCCTACTTTAATAGTTAATTTTAGGAAAATAATCTACAGTTAACTGTAGATACACAGTGTAGCATGACAATACGTATGAACTAAAAGAGCATTTTATACTTGGGGAAAAATTGATGAGACTATACTCCCAATCAGTGCAATTTAAGGCGAAAAGAGAGGCAAGGCAAGAAGGATCTTCAATTGATAAATAAAAGGTGGGAGGCAAGGCATCAACTTACTATATATATATGCACAGGAAACGTTCCACCGCAATCTATCTATTACTATATATTAAACTTCAACATAAGGGTAAAAAGATCCAAAAAAATGGTCATGAAATTACTATTTTGCCCTTATTTTTAAAAAATAACAATAGTGCCACTCCTCTATAATTTGTGAAAAAAATGGAAGAACTTTTGTTAGCATCGAGTATCGAACCAGCAACCTTCTTTTTATATGTTAATATCACAACCACTATGCTACATTGTTTTTTTGAGTTTGCTTTCAAAATCTTATTAGATAAACTACGTTCTTACCACTTAACTTATTTTCTTATTAATTTTAACTTTTGAACAAATAAAATGTTAGTTTATATTATTTATATAACTCCGTTTTTAAATTTTTTGTAATTTTATATATCTATATTTTCAATCATTTTTATTACGCCTATTTATTTTGGGTTAAATATATATTAATTATATTATTTATTTATGTGTTGTAAATTTACAAAAATGCAAGTTGTTTATAATCTACGTAAAAATGAAAGAATTTATGTTAGGATTAGAAATCAAACCATTGATCTACTTCCATAAAATTCATATCGTAACCACTATACTACATTAAATCTTGTATTCTTTCAAAAATCTTATTAAATAAGTCACTCTTTTCCTTTATTTTCTTTTTTAATTTTAACTTTTGTATAAATATTGGTTAACATTATTTTTACAACTTTTCAATTTTCATAATTTTACATATAACTATGTAATCAATCACCTTAATAAAATTTTGTTACACTTTTAGTTTTTGATTAAGTAGATATCATTTATGTTATTAACTGTTATGATTTATAATTTTATATATTTTATACCTTTCAGTATACTTGGTTTGATTAGTCAAGTATTAACACATAAAATTTAACGTAAAATTGGAAAAAAAAATAAGTAAAAATTATATGTAGTATATCTTATTATTCGTTAGACACATATTTTCAAATTAAGAATATTGTTGTTGAAACTACTATTAAATTACACAATAATTGTTTTAATATCTTCTATTCGATCTATTATTTTTTAAGAATTTCATTTCTGGAAAGAACATTTCATTTATTATTATCTTCTGAAATGACATGTCGTTTTTTATTAACTTTGGTATGTCTCACACTCTCACTAATTTACCTACTTCCATTAAATTCACTGTACTCATCTTTTTAAGTCATATTATTGATCTCAAGCGTTAACAATTAAATTGAGACGGTGTGGGTAACTCACTTACCCTTTTTTATTTTATTTTTCACTCTATTCATTTTTTTTAGTTTTCTTACCGAACCAAACATAAGTGCTAACAATTCGGTGGGACGGGATGAGTAATATATATTGGTAATCTTTTATTTGATTTTATAACTACTATCTAACTAATCAGTATATAACATTTATAATACAGTAATGGCTTGATATATATTATATTAACGAATCTGTTTTTAGTTAATATTACTTGAAAAAGGTATACGTACATATGAGTACATAAGTGTACAAATATAGATATACATGTATGTATAAAAAAAGGAGTAAGACAATTTTAAGGAACAAAACTAAAAGATTTTTAATATGGCTCAAGTCTTATTGTTTTACAAATATACTATTAGTATGTTAAAATCACTATTATACTTTTAAAAATTAAAGATAATTTATTTTTTATCGGAAAAAATATTTTTTCTAATTTTATGAAACTAAATCAAATTTAAATATATATGATTAATGAAAACAATATGCAATATTACAAGATTACTACAAATATAAGATAAAATTTAAATATTATTTTTTATTATATTTTTAATTAAAAAAATTATTTCAATATATGTATAGATTAGTGCGAAAAATTATTTTAATATATTAACAAGCCCGTGCCTCGTACGGGCTTCTACGCTAGTTAACATTAATATGGCAACACTATGAAAATAATAGTAAAGTATTAGGAACAACATCAACAAATAGTAACATAGATCTTTTAAGTTATAAGAGTATTATATATTTTATAATATGGACTATAAATAGTACTTCCTCCGTCCCAGTTTTATTGTCCACAATTTCGCTTATTACTTGTCCCATAAAAATTGTCCACATATGATATTTATGGTAAATTTGTAACCTTAATTCCTTTTCTACCCCAACTATTTAAATTAAACCATATAAACAGAGGACAATTTTGGAAATTAAATAATATTTTAGGGAATTTTCAGTTTATTTAATTTAATTGAATAAAATGTTGATTTTTGGTCCATGGACAATAAAACTGGGACGGAGGGAGTACTAATATATACATAAAGAATAATTCTTTAATAATCTAAATTACATAAGATTATGTTTCCAAATTTGACCTGTATTTAATTAATATTTTGTTTTTTTAGTTTGATTGCTATTAATTTTGACCTGTTGACGTGGCTAGGCAATTTATTGGTCTAATTTTCTGACTTTTTACATATTTCTTAAATTTATTTTGTAAGTACTTGACAGGAAAAGGTTTTTTCACAAAGGTATGATGATGCCTCACCATCTCACCTAATCGAGGGTAAAGGAAGGTGATTGCCTCTTAAAAATCACCTCACCTGGTTCAAGCAAGGCGACAAAGCCTAGCCTGTCAAATAATCGATCGATTAATCGTGCCTTCAAAAGCACTGTTCCGATTATATTCAAAGTCATTCATGTACATTGCAACTGAATTCATGTCCTTTATATTCTGTTTCAAGTACTAATGCATGTTGCTCACTGTGGCCTGTTTTGGACAGCAATGTCATTACTATTTATTCTTTATAAACCAGTGAATTTGTTAAAAATACAGATAATAATATTAATAAAGTCAATTTGCTATTTAAGCCCATATCATGAGCTCTCCAAATATCACAGGGGTATGCACATTGCACAAATATTGGGGACATAAACTAGACATTTACCATCAGGATGAGGCTCTGTCATGTGATGTGCATCAGAAGTAAAGCTTCCACCAAGAAATTCTGCATATATTTTAGCACCTCTTGCCTGTTTATAAAATCATTAAAGATATAATTAGCATATGGGTCAACTAAAATCTTCCAGGAAAGATACATCAAACAAAGTCTTATTCTTGTGTTTCAGATATAGTTATTCAGATTCCAATGTACCTTAGCATGCTCAAGTTCTTCCAGAAGCAAAACCCCAGCTCCTTCTCCCATTACAAATCCATCACGATTCTAATCAATACCGAAATATAAAAGTTTAGTACTATATCATACTGAAATATTAAAGACAATAATCATGCATAATGTACAGATCAATAATAAAGAAAATATACCAGATCTCATGATCTAACATTTTAAGCAGTATTATTCATCAACAGTCATACAGATTAAAGATAACTTTCTCGATAAGTGATTGATTTCTGCATTTTGCAATTTTAGAACCAGAACTTCACATTTGTACATTATTTTTGTGATATTTTATTAGCTAGAAACCGGTCTAACAAGATGTGTACAAAACATAGACTCAAGTTCTTTAGGAAAATATTATTATACAGGAACAATGATGCATTGTCTATGGAAACTGGCTAGGTAGAAAATCAGTGTCCGAATCAGGATCCTGGAAAAGTCAGCTATTTTCAATTTAATAAGCGACCACTAAATAAAACAAACAGAATAAAAGAAGAGTCACAGTGTTCCAAACATTACATTATCCCAAGGACGAGAAGCTTTGGTTGGATCGTTGTTTCTCTGAGAAAGTGCTCTACATGCCACAAAACCACCCAATCCTGTACCAAGTTATCTGGTAAGCTTATCATTTGATAGTGTCTAATATCAAGTTAAATGCACATAAAGAGGACTTTTACTACCAATAGGTATGATAACTGCATCTGAGCCTCCAGAAAGCATCATGTCCTGCATTTTTTAGTATCAGGTACACATTACTGTGGCTTGTAATATAATACAACTTTCAAATGGTTAAATAATTACAATTATTCGTTTCAAAGAGAAAAGAATATTCATTGCATTCAAAACAGAAAATTAAGACATACAGCTTCCCCTCTTATAATGTGATTTGCGGCATTCAATATGCAGAAGTTGCTTGTGGCACAAGCAGTAGAGATAGAATAGTTTGGACCCATCCACCCCTGCAATGTAATTTCAATAGGTATTTATCATAATTGTTCAAGAACTTTAACAGCTGTCATACAGAGCAAGTTGCAGCACCAAATTAGCTTACCAGATCCATAGCCAGCATGGCAGAGCCCATATTTGTAGTTGCAAATGGTACACAAAAAGGATTCATCTTTTTGTATGATATCCTTAAAGCTTCTATTGCATCATTAAAGACCTGCTTAGATAAAAAAAGTTTAACAATAAGATGAAATAACTATACATACTACATCTGTAAGAATGATGCAACAGGGCCAAGTTTTGCCCCGAGTAACCTCTTTGGAAGATTTGAGGGCTAGGAGAACCTTGTCTGAGTAAAGTTTAAACATAAAGTCTAAGGAATTGGGCTAATGAGAGACATCAATCGATACAATTTTTTTGTAATTTAGGTTTTTTCTGCCTTTCTTGCTCACCAAATTAAGGAAATCAACCCCCAAGAAAATATGACAAGTAGCTAAAATACGTGCTGAAAGAATGATATGTTTTATTAATGTGAAATTATTCAGCACAGAAGAAACAAACTATACCTTCATTCCACCCATAGCTGAGCCAATCAAAACTCCACATTTACTTTTATCCATTTGATCCAAAATTTCTTCTGTGATGCCACTATCTGCCAATGCCTTTTTTCCTGCTGTTAACATGTACAACATGAATTTGTCCATCCTCTTAGACAATTTTGGTGCAACCCATCCATCTGTCGAGAATGACTTGATCTCTCCAGCAATTTTCTGTATTTAATATACTAGTGTCAGAATCTAAATCATTAAGATCTTAACAAAAAAAGTGTGAGTTTTAAATATACATACAGTAGGATAGTTGGAACAATCAAAGCCCTCTATCTCACTGATGCCACTGACACCCTCAAGCAGATTGTTGTAGAACACATCTGGATCATGACCGATCGAAGTCTCCACACCCATCCCAGTTACAACAACTCGTCTGTGCTTTACAGGCGGTTTCTTCTTCACAGCATCTTCCATCAAAGGTTGCACAGCTACGGCCATTGCTTCACCTACATTTGTCAGTACTTAAGGTATCGCTAAATATTCTGGCATAATTCATAAATACAATGAAATGGTATTGCTAAACATCTTCTTTGCTTTCTTAACCAGATACAAAAATAAATAATTTTTCAGACATCACATGGATAACGACAAATGAGCACAATGGTAACCAATATGACATTGCCATATACTTCCCTATGCACCATAAAGGTATCCAATTGTAATTATATCCGCGGAAATCTAATTTACCTACAGGATGCGGCCAAAAATATTGGATACGAGGGGCCAAAACAGTTTGACACGTCAATATATATAATGTTTACATTAATTACAATTTCTTTTTTGGTGCGATTTTAAAGAATCAGCCTACTGATCAACACTTTCAGAAGAGAACAATAAATGAGTGAGATACGCATTACTAATTTCCCATAAACACAAGACTCATTGTCCGTTTTAGCTCTTAACGGTCATGTCACCAATCTCTTTACAGGAAAGGCAGCGGTTCTGAAAGAAATTAATAGTCATATATCACACAAACTAAACACAATCCACCTTCATCTTACTCCCAGACACGTGGTCAATTATTCATTAAATTAACTAAGATACATTATGTAAAATCAGACAGTAGATCGTAAGAAATGGAAAAATAATTATCAGGGCAGAAAACACTGGTTCGCAAAACAATCAACCCAAGCAACAAATTCACAGAGTTTGATCAATACAAAACAGCACCAGATTATAAGAAACGCAACAAAACACAATTAACAGTATGTAAAATTGACAGAGTTGAAAGCTTTTATTCAGAAATAGTTAGTTAAAAGAAATTAAATTATAAACACGTGGGTAGTTGAATCATACAGTATAAATCATAAAAGCATTGGAGAAATTAAGAAATACACAATAAAACAAAAAAAAAAAAAACAAAGTCAAGTAGTGTATGTAAGTGAAGAGATATACCAGAACGGGGAGCAGGATGAATCCGTTTACGCCTCGAAACATCTCGAAAAATCGAACCAAAAGCCTTATCACCGAAGAAAAAATCCTTGGAGCAGAGGCTTTGGGAGCTATAATAGTCATCACAAGGCTCGAATGAGCTGATGAGGCCTTGAATGCGAGAAGATCCAGAAACAAGGGAAGTAGCTAATTGAGCCCTACATTTGGAGAAAAGGCGGAGGCGGCGATTGGTGGAGGTTTTAGAAGAGAGCATTTTGGGGTCATTTTGACAACCAACTGACATGCATGCCGCTACCAACCATGTGCACAACGACGTCGTTGCCGTAGCAGCCATAGAGAAGATTGGAATTAGTGTGTGTGACAGTGTGTGTGTGTGTGAATGTGTGTGTGTAGCAGGGGCAGGGCGATAGAAACAATGAAGGGGGAAGGGGGATGTTTGTATATATACTGTAGGAAGGTGAATAAAGGTGAGGGTAGTGAGATATTTGATGATGTTAAAGTACAAAGAGAGGGAAATTTCACTCTCTCTTTCTTTTTTTCTTATTATTATAATTAGAACCGGTGCGAAGCACGGGTTTGGGAATTTATATTAATTAATTATTAATTTTTTATTTAAATAAATATTATAAAATTATATTATTTAATAGAAGTGTATTTAAACACGTTTCAGTTGTTTTAGTTAAAAAATATTTAAGATAATTGATCGTAATCTTTTTTTTTCTAAGTTATAATAAAAAAATTGCAAATACAATATAAGAATTATAATAATAATAATAAGATTTCAATTTTATAATATTTTTTGAAAAATAACATATAATCGCAGAAAATATTGTTTTAAGTAGTGTATAGTGTATAGAAACATGTTCTAATTGTTCTCCTTGAAAAATCTTTCGGAGAATTGATCCTATTATTTTTTGATTCTAAATTATGATAAAACAAATTGTATTATAATTATAATAGGATTTCAATTTTATAATTTTCTTTAAAAATAAGGGAATTTATCAAAAATACTAGGTTTAAAGTTTCTATTTGCAAAAATACTATCTTCTTTAATTAATTGCAATTTTACTAACATAAGTTTCAAAATTGCAAAAATACTAGGTCAACCCTCCCCCTCCCCCTTTTCCTTTTGACCAACGTGTAACAGATGCAACACTTTCTTTTCTTTTTTCTTTTTTTTTAAGGCGGTGTTATATTTTGGTTGGCAACAACATTCAACCACATTCAACCACTTTCAACCACATTCAACCAAATGCAACCACATTCAACTTTTATTTAAGATGGGTGATTTTGGTGGATTTAGGTTGCATGGCCCCGCCAGGGGCAATATTCAACCACATTCAACTTTTTTTAAGGTGGGTGATTTTGGTGGATTTGGGTTATAAGGCCCTGGCAGGGGCAATATTCAACCAAATGCAACCACATTCAACTGGTTGCATTCAGTTGCTGATTTCAAGTTCCATTTTTCATTTGTCATTTTCGACCTCATTTTTGAACTCTAATATTAGAGTTCAAAAATGAGGTCGAAAATGACAAATGAAAAATGGAACATGAAATCAGAAATTTAGTTGCATGTGGTTGCATTTGGTTGAATATGCCCCTGCGGGGCCATGGAACCCAAATAGCACCCTTCTTTAAAAAAAAAAGAGTTGCATGTGGTTGCATTCGGTTGAATGTGGTTGAAAATGTGGTTGCATTCAACTAGTTGAATTAAGTTGCTGATTTCATGTTCCATTTTTCATTTGTCATTTTCGACCTCATTTTTGAACTCTAATTAGAGTTTAAAAATGAGGTCGAAAATGACAAATGAAAAATGGAACATGAAATATATATATATATATATATATATATATATATATATATATATATATATATATATATATATATATATATATATATATAGGAGGAGGTTCAAAAGAGAACCCTCCTTAGGAAGAGAACCAGAAGACCCTCCAATCAACCATTGATCTTAGAAATAATCCGATGGTCAGAATATTTTTCATGTAAATCAATTTTATTTTCTTTTTAAATCAAAAGGGCAAATTTGACAACTAAATTTACAAGATGTGTGTATCAATTAATACGGTTTACCAATCAAAAAAATTTCCTTAACTAGTGTATCAATCAGATCATTCTAATTTATTGGCTACCATTTATAGATAAACTCAAATTAACCAAGTACAATCAATTATAAATTTATGTAAATATGCTTAGATTTTCGAAGATCCCTATATTCAAATTCTCAATCAAATTCTCAACTACGTTCAAAAATCATATCATATTTGTGTTGACTTTCATAAAATATAATTTGATATTAGGCAATAATTTACATTGTATATCATCCAATTTTTTATATGGAAACAATCAAGCATATTTTAAGAAAATCTCGTGAAACACTTAAGAGAATCTGATTTAGTCATAATAACCACACATGAATGCTATTTTAAGTAATTAATATATTTTTCAAAAGATACTTAATTGAATCTTGCGCCATCATAAAAATAATATACAAGTATGTTAAAAGGAAAGAAATCAAAGCATATTTAATACATCTCTTTTAAAAGAAAACAAGTCAAGAAAATAATTCATATAACATAGGGAATCTTGGTGTATTATCTAAGGTTTCTATATAAAAAAATTGACATATTGATGTGAAACACGTAAAAGAATCTTGGTGTATTAGCTAAGGTTTCTATATATAACTTAATTTTAAAAGAAATGTATTATGGGTGATCAAATGGGTATTTTTTTAGGATGTTACAAATCGAGCCATAGAGTATTATGGGTGATCTCAGTGTTCTTGCTAGCCTAATAATTGTGTTAGCGAAGATTCTGTTCAGTGTTTCAATTGATTATCTGATGATGAATATGAGCAATTAAACACACTTATATTGGTTGAAAAATGGCATAATCTATAAAAATATTTTTAACTTTTTATTTTTTTTCCCAAAGAACATGTTATAGAACATGTAAGGAAAAAATTGTGTTTCCTTCAAAATTTCAAAATTTCCGATCATGTTAAATGGTCTAGGTATGTACAATCTCATTTATATTGACTTTCCAAAAAATACATTGAAAACCTATTTATTAGGAATTTATCAATGATTTATATTACACCCTTTTCTAATTTGCAAAAGGAAACAAATCAAAGCATATCATCAAAAATCTTTACAATACATTTTTGTATGAAAGGAACCAAATATAATCATATATCATATTAAATTGTAAAGATATATATTCACTCATATAATCAAGTAGAATCTCGAAAAACCTAGTAGAATCTCGAAAATATAACAAAAAATTGACATATTAATTTGAAACACGTAAAAGAATCTTGGTGTTATACCTAAGATTTCTATATATAATTTAATTTCAAAAGAAATGTATACTTTTTCTTTTAAAAAATTAAATATATAGAAAAATTATGTAATATACCAAGATTCTCTTAGAAATTTTGTTAACTACGCTGAAAGAATTTCTAAAATATAATAAAAAAAATTGACATATTGATTTGAAACACGTAAAAGAATCTTGGTGTATTACCTAACGTTTCTACATATAACTTGATAGAATTTTAACATTACTTAATAGAATTTTAAAAATATACTTAACAAAATCGTAAAATATAAAGACACCTAGTAGAATTTGGAGTGTAAGATTTTGTAATTATTTTTATAATTTAATAACTTCTTTTTATAATTTTTTTTACATGATACGTATTCAAAATATTTTTCAAAAAATAATCGAAGATAAGTAAATATATAAACAAATTGTCAAAAATTACAAAATGAAATTGTTTCAAAATAAATACCAAAAGAGTAGAATCTAAGGTGTTATACTAATTGTTTTTATTGAAAAATGATATTACATGATAATTTATCCAACACTATAAATAATTCATATACAAGATAATTTATCCAATACTATAAATAAATATTTCTTAAAATATAATTTTTTTATAAAAATATTTTATTGATCTATAATAAGTTTCGAATATAGTTATGTACAAGTACAACACTATAAATAATTTATCAAACATTTAAGAAATCTATAGAATATTTTTTTCGAATTAAAATTCAATTTTTTATAGAAAGTTTTCTAAAATAATTCTCAAAAGAATCTCGAAAATATAATAAAAATTGACATATTTATGTGAAACACGTAAAAGAATCTTGGTGTATTACCTAAGATTTCTATATATAACTTAATTTTAAAAGAAATGCATAATTTTTCTTTTAAAAAAATAAATATATAGAAAAATGATGTAATATACCAAGATTCTCTTAGGAATTTTGTTAATTACTCAAAAAGAATTTCTAAAAGATAATAAAAAAATTGACATATTTATTTGAAACACGTAAAAGAATCTTGGTGCATTACCTAACGTTTCTACATATAACTTGATAGAATTTCAACATTACTTAATAGAATTTTAAAAAATACTTAACAAAATCGTAAAATATTAAGATACCTAGTAGAATCTGGAGTGTAAGATTTTGTAATTATTTTTATAATTTAATAATTTCTTTTTATAATATTTTAACATGATACATATTCAAAATATTTTTAAAAAAATAATCGAAGATAAGTAAATATATAAACAAATTGTCAAAAATTACAAAATGAAATTGTTTCCAAATAAATGCCAAAAGAGTAGAATCTAAGGTGTTATACTAATTGTTTTTATTGAAAAATGATATTACATGATAATTTATCCAACATTATAAATAATTCATGTATATGATAATTTATCCAATACTATAAATAAATATTTCTTAAAATATAAATTTTTTATAAAAATATTTTATTGATCTATAATAAGTTTCAAATATAGTTATGTATAAGTACAACACTATAAATAATTTATCAAACATTTAAACATTTAAGAAAATCTATAAAATATTTTTTCGAATTAAAATTCAATTTTTTATAGAAAGTTTTCTAAAATAATTCTCAAAAGAATCTCGAAAATATAATAAAAAAATTGACATATTGATTTGAAACACGTAAAAGAATCTCTCCGTATATTACCTAAGATTTCCATATATAACTTAATTTTAAAAGAAATGCATAATTTTTCTTTTAAAAAAATAAATATATAGAAAAATTATGTAATATACCAAGATTCTCTTAGGAATTTTGTTAATTAGAATCTTGGTGCATTACCTAACGTTTCTACATATAATTTGATAGAATTTCAACATTACTTAATATAATTTTAAAAAGGGTTTGATGTTCCTGAGGTTACCTCAGGAAAATTACCTGAGGTAACTAAATTTTCCATATTAATGCATGAGGGTATAATTGTAATTACAGGATTTTTTTAGATTGTTTTCAGTATTTACAAAAATGCCACCATGTATATACACTATAATCTCAGGTAACTCTCCTGAGATAACCTCAGGGGCTTTTTTCTCTTTTAAAAAATACTTAACAAATATATATTGATTTGAAACACGTAAAAGAATCTTGGTGTATTACCTGAGATTTCTATATATAACTTAATTTTTATAGAAATGTATAATTTTTATTTGAAAAAAAGAAAGATATAGAATTATTATGTAATATACTGATATTCAATTAGGTATTTTGTTAATTACTCTGAATAAATTTCAAAAAGATAAAAAAAATTGACAAATTGATTTGAAACATGTAAAATAATCTTGATTTATTACCTAACATTTCTATATATAACTTAATAGAATTTTAACATTAGTTAATAGAATTTTCAAACACTTAATAGAATCGTAAAGAATCAAGACACCTAGTACAATCTATAGTATAATATTTTGTAATTATTTTTAAATTTTAATAATTTTTTATAATTTTTTTACATGACATGTAGTCTAAAAATTAAAAAAATAATAATTAGAAATGAGTAAATAAATTATGAAAAATTTGTAAAAAATTACAAATTAAAATTGTTTCCTAATAAGTATCAAAAGACCTAGTAGAATCTAAAGTGTTATATTAATTATTTTTATAAACAATGATATTAAATTATATATTAAATTATAATTTATTCAACACTATAAATAATTCATGTACATGATAATTTATCAAATAAAATAAATAAATTTTTCTTAAAATTTATTTTTTATTAAAAATATCTAACTGATCTACAATAAGTTCCAAATATAGTTATGTACAAGTACATCACTATAAATAATTTATCCAACATTTAAGAAAATCTATAGAATATTTTTTGAATTAAAATTGAATTTTTTTATAGCATTCTAAAATAATTATCCAAAGAATCTCGAAAATATAATAAATAATTGACATATCAATTTGAAACACATAAAATAATATTGGTGTATTACCTAAATTTCTATATACTATATAACTTAATTCTAAAAAAAATGTTTAATTTTTCTTTTAAAAAACGAAATATATAAAAGTATTGTGTAATATATCAAGATTCTCTTAGGTATTTTATTAATAACAATGAAATTGTAATATTATTTTAATTAATATTTATGTTAAGTTTCTACTAAATATTTTATTGAACTAAAATATGTTTTGAAATTTTGTGCATTTATTCTGCATAGATTCTCTTAAGTGTTTCATTAATTTTTTTAAAAGTTTTTTCAAGATTTGTAAGGTGTTTATGAAATTAAATTATGCTTATTTAATTTTTTACATAATATGAACTTTACATAAAATTTTGAATATATATCAACACAATTAAATTGTTGTGAAAAATTTAATTTTATAATTAGTTATATATATTCTCTATTAAATTGGTTTGGCACAACACTTTAGCATATGTAATTAATTATTTAAAATCATTATATTACTTTATCAAATATTTACATTAAGATTCTTTTAAATATTTTTACTCATCTAAAATAAATTTTGAATATAGTTATGTACAAGTACAATGTTATAAATAATTCATGGAACATTTAAGAATATTTTTTGAATTATAATTCAAAAAATTTATATCTTGCCATTTATAACAATTCTTGAAAGAATCTCAAATTGATAATAAAAGGAAATACATTTATACATTTAGATGATAATTTTATATGTAACTTAATTTTACACGAAATGTTTGGTTTTTGTTTAAAAGAAATACATAAAATTATGCAATACACTTAGATGTTTTCTTCATTATTTTAAAATCGTAATATAATTTTATTAAATATTTACATTTAAAGTCTACTATAGATTGTCTTGTCATCTGACATGGTTTGATTTGTCATAAGTCTTTGTCGTTATAATCTTGGTTACTCTTTACGTGTTCGTTCATCAATCATTATCATGGATCTAGTGCATAATATGAATGCTATTTCATTGGAAGACGAGGAGGAAGGAGGGCTCGAAGCACTACCATCAACAGGGGACGGAAATGATGTGCAGGTTCAAGGTTTTGATCCAAAATTATGTGTGGTTGGTAGATTCATAACGGAGGGTAAGGTAGATTTTGCAGCAATGCAGCATACTATGGCCGCATTATGGAAACCTGGAAGGGGAGTTTATATGAGGGAGCTGGATTTAAATTTATATTTGTTCCAGTTTTATCATGAGATAGACGTAAGAAGGGTAATGGAGGGCTGCCCATGGTCGTTTAACAGGCGTGCATTGGTCATGGCTCGAATGCAGAATGGTGAAAATCCAAGAAATGTTGATTTGAATAGGATGGAGTTATGGATACAGGTGCATGATCTGAAAGTTGGCTTCATGTCAGAGAGAATAATGCAAGGAATTGGAAATTATGTTGGTAAGTTTATTAATGGATGTCCAAATAACTTTACTGAGGTATGGCGTGATTATATGAGAATTCGAGTCTCTATTGATCTTCGAATGCCATTGAAGCGAAGAATGAAGATTAAAATGGCAGGAGACGAGTTTTTCTGGGCGAATTTTAAGTATGAGCATGTTCCAACGTTCTGCTTCATTTGCGGTATCGTTGGTCATTCTGAGAAATTCTGCAGTAAACTTTTTGAGATGCAAGAGAAAGATATTGTTAAACCTTATGGTCCTTGGATGCGAGCTCCATTCAGAAATCAAGTCAAACCAATAGGTGCCAAGTGGTTGCGGAATGGCATGGATACTGGGGGTTCAAGCTCAGGGATGGAGATGAACGGTGCTACTGTTGTGCAGGACCAAGCCAATCAAGATCCACAAAAATCTCCATTGACTTTGGAAACGGGTAGACAAGGAGAGAATCAAGGGATATCAAAATTTCAAAAACTTATCTCAAAAGCGGGAAACGAGATTAGTAACAACAGTGTAACAAATCCCCCAATAATTGTGGAACAGATTAATGAAAGGGATATGTCTGTTATAGAAACGAAAAAAAGAAGGACGGATGATGGGCTTGGTAATGACAGTTGTTTGGGCCGGGATAAAGATATTATTATGGAATCTGAGGACAGTATTTTGACCCAAATAAACGAGGAAACATCAGACAACAACACTAATTCAAAAAACGGGCTTCTGGCGAGTACTCATGGTGGGAGTGCTCGCCTATCATTATGAGCATCCTAGGATGGAATTGCCATGGGCTTGGGACCCCATGGGCTTTTCAATTCCTTAAGGAGATAGTTCTCCAAAAGAAACCCGATTTTGTGTTCCTAAGTGAAATTTTATGTAGACAGACAACAGTTGAGAAGTTCACACAGACAGTTGGTTTTGAAGGAAATATGGTAGTTGAAACTCAGGGTCATAGTGGAGGAATTGCTATGCTTTGGAGGTATAGTAATGAGGTAGTGTTGAAGTCATATAGCAAAAACCACATAGACGTCATAGTTAGTAATAAGGATGGTATTGATTTTAGAGTGACCGGATTATACGGAGAACCTGATAGAAGCAAGAGGGAAGAAACTTGGAGGTTAATTCGTTCGTTATCAAGTCACAGTACATTGCCTTGGTGCTTGATAGGAGATATGAATAACGTTATGTCTCAGGCTGATAAACAGGGCGGAAGACCATATCCTCATCAGTTGATTCAGGGGTTCAGAGATGTCGTTGAAGATTGTAACCTGGCAGATATGGAGTTGATTGGCTATCCTTTTACTTGGGAAAGAGGATCTGGAACAGCGGATTTAATTGAAGTAAGATTGGATCGTGCTTTGGTTTCTGCTGATTTCATGAGTAAGTTTCCGGAGGCAAAGCTATTTAATTTGGAAGTATCTACTTCGGATCATTGTCCTATTTTCCTATAGCTTCAAAATATAAAAGTTGATTTTCAAGTTAAACGGTTTAGGTTCGAAAATGCCTGGTTGCGAGAGCCTATGTGCCAGCAAATAGTAGAAGAAGTTTGGAATAGTGGCACGAGTCGATCTTTTTACGAAAAGCTGAAGGAATGTTCTGAAATTCTTTCTAGCTGGGGCAAGGATATAACAGGGAGTTTTAAGAACAGAATTCATCAATGTAAGAGGGCAATCAAAGTCTTGAAGGGCAGGCGTGATGATCACTCTTTGGCAATTCTTAAAGAGGAACAGGAAAAATTATCAGAGATTTACACTCAGCAAGAAGTCTTTTGGCGCCAGAGATCAAAGCAATTATGGCTCAGGGAGGGCGATCGCAATAGCAAGTTTTTTCATGCTTCTATGAAGAACAGGAGAGCACTTAATCATATCAGAAGCTTGAAGAATGGTGAGGGTCAGGAAGTTCAGTGGAATAGTGGTCTAGAGGAGGTAGTAACTGAATACTTCTCTAAGTTATTTCAAGCTTCAAACACAGAATTTTCTGGAGTAATTCAGTGCATCGAAAGGAAAATAACTGTTGCTCAGAATGACATGTTGTTAAGCCATGTTTCAGAGATTGAAGTTAAAGAAGCCTTGTTTCATATGCATCCAGATAAAAGTCCAGGCCCAGATGGGATGACACCAGGTTTTTATCAAAAATTCTGGAAAACTCTTAATGCAGACGTGGTCAATGTAGTTAAGCAGTTCTTTGACACTGGTGTTATTGATAGAAATCTTATAGCGACTAACATTGCTTTGATTCCTAAGAAGAAGAATCCTCAGTTTATGACGGAACTACGTCCAATTTCTCTCTGTAATGTACTTTACAAAGTCATCTCAAAAGTTCTGGCAAACCGTCTTAAGGGAATCATCGATGCAATTATTTCGGACACTCAAAGTGCGTTCATTCCAGGTCGCTTAATTTCTGATAATGTCATGATTGCACATGAATTAATGCACTTTATGAGACGAAAGACAACAGGGAGACAAGGGTGGATGGCATTGAAGATAGATATGAGCAAAGCATATGATCGCGTGGAATGGGATTTTTTGGCAGCTGTTTTAGTAAGATTGGGCTTCGATCAAAAAGTGGTGAGCATGTACATGGCCTGCATCTCTTCAGTAACTTATCAAATTGCTCATGCTGGTAAAGTTTTTGGTTCAATTACGCCTTCTCGAGGTATCAGGCAGGGGGATCCTCTCTCCTCGTACTTATTTTTGATTTGTATCGAAGGTCTTACATCTCTTATTCGCAGCTATGAAAGAAGAGGTTTGTTGCAAGGTATCAAAGTTGCTCGTTCAGCCCCTTCCATCTCACATATGTTCTTCGCAGACGATTGTTATATTTTTTGTAAGGCAGATGTAGATTGTGCAAGTCGAGTGCAGGAAATGCTCCATATTTTTGAGCAGGCTTCGGGGAAACAAATTAATATTGATAAGTCCTCCGTCTTCTTCAGTAGGAACGTTGGTAATGCTCTTAAAGAAAAATTGTGTCAACAGTTGGGCTTTAAAGAAGCGGATGCGAATAGTCTATACTTGGGTTTGCCAAGTTTTTTGCATAAGAAAAAATCGATAGCTTTTGGCTATATTAAGGAGAGAATGCAGGAGAAGTTGCAAGGGTGGGACAAAAAGAAGCTATCTCGGGGTGGCAAAGAGATTCTAATTAAGTCTACTGCTCAATCTCTTCCTAACTACACTATGAGTGTTTTTTTGCTTCCTATGGACACTTGCAAGGAGCTAGAACGATCCATGTGTAAATACTGGTGGAATACGAATCCACATAAAGAAAAATCCATTCACTGGATGTCTTGGGAAAGGATGAGTGTTCGAAAGAGTGAAGGAGGAATGGGTTTTCGGAATGTTCGAGATTTTAATGTGGCACTGTTAGGAAAGCAAATTTGGAGATTGTTGGTTCATCCAGGAAAGTTAGTCTCAAGAATCTTTAAAGCCAGGTACTATCCTTCAGAATCAGTTTTAACAGCCAAGCTTGGAAATAATCCAAGTTACATTTGGAGGAGCGTGTTAGCAGCTCAAGACTTGGTCAAGCAGGGAGTCTCTTGTCGAGTAGGTGGTGGTCAGTCTGTTTTTATTCAGGATATTCCATGGTTACCAGATATTAATGACCCTTATATTCATACTGTTTCTGAGTCTTTGGTCAATCAGAATGTCTCCTCTCTTATGGTAACAGGTGTTAGACAATGGGACGTAGACCTCATCTATGACATTTTTGAAGACAGAGATATTAATCTCATCCTTTCTATTCCTCTCAATGAAGATGACGAGGATAACTGGTATTGGAGGCACGACAAGTTGGGAGTTTATTCAGTCAAAAGTGCCTATGCTACGTTGCAATCTGCTAAGAGACGAAACTCGGATGATAACTCAGGTTTCTGGAGGAAACTGTGGAATCTTAAAATTCCACCGAAAGTAAAGAATTTTCTGTGGAGATCAGTGAATAATTGTTTACCTACTAAGGACCTCCTTCGTATCAAGCAAGTTCGAGTAAACAGTACGTGTCCAGTTTGTAACGAAGATGAAGAATCTATCATGCACTCATTAGTAGTCTGTTCATTCGCAGAAAGATGCAGATCTACAGCATCACTTCCTGTGATAACAGGTGAAGCTCAATCTTTTGGAAACTGGTTACAGTTGGTATTTGATCAGTGTAACAATTCTACAACTACAGTTTTGGTTATGCTTTGTTGGATGATATAGAAGAACCGTAACGACTTAGTCTGGTCTCAGAGATGTTTAACAGCTTCAGAGGTAGTTCAGTCAGCCTTGTCCGTCCTTAACCAATGGCAATTCGTCCAAGATAAAACATTTGATATTTCTTTGGGGTACATGTTCCCCGAGGATGGTAGAGTTTCTTGGCAAGCTCCAGCGTGTAATAGAGTTAAGATCAACACTGACGCGGCACTCTTTAGCAATGTAAACAGATATAGTCATGCACAAGTCGTTAGAGATCATAAGGGTGAGCTGATCGAAGCAATGTCTAGGTGTTACCAGGGCATGATCAGTCCAGAAGCAGCCGAAGCAATGGGGATTCGTGAAGCCTTGAGTTGGGTCAAACAGAGGCAGCAACATGATGTGATAGTAGAGACAGATTGTTTGGCGGTGGTTCAATGGATCCGGAGCTCGTACGCTACACTTTCTTATGTGGGAAGATTGGTAGATGAATGTAGGAAGCTTCTTGTGGAGTTACAGGATAAAAACGTGATGTTAAGATTTGTAAAACGATCCGCGAATAGCGTAGCTCACTATTTAGCGAGTTATAGCTCTTCTTTAGCTGATCGTAAGTGGGAAAAGGAAAATGTCCATCCGGAATTCCTTTCCATTTTATGTAATGATTTGAAGTAATAAAATTTCCTTCTTTTCTGGCAAAAAAAAAAGTCTACTATAGATTTTATTGGTATAAAATAAGTTTTCGTATAATTATGTACAAGTAGAGCATTATAAATAATTTATCAAACATTTAGGAAAATTTAATTAATGTTTTTCCAAATTAAAATTCAATTTTCATAGCATGTCTTTTAAAACAATTATTGAAGAAATCTCAAAAAGATAATAAAAGTAAATAAATTGAAATATTGATTTGAAACACGTAAGAGAATTTTGATGAATTTTTATAATATTTCTACATGTAGCTTAATTTTAAAAGAAATGTATAAATTTTCTTTTGAAAAAATAAGTATATAAAAATATTATTTAATACACCAAGATTCTCTTAGGTGTTTTTCAGTTTTATTTAGATTTTATTGATTGGGAACACGTAAAAGAATCTTGGTGTATTACATAATATTTTTATATGCAACTTAAATTTAAAAAAATTGTGCAATTATTTTTAAAAAAAAAAATATATATATATATATAACTATTATTTAATACCGAGATTCTACTTTTTCGAATTATAATTTAATTTTTTTATAGTTTGCATTTTAAAACAATTCTCGAAGGAATCTCGAAAAGATAATAAAAGGAAATAAATTAATACATTGAAACACGCAATAGAATCTTGGTAAGTTAGATTATTTTTTTATATGTAACTTAATTTTAAAAGAAATGTTTTTTTTTTAGGAAAAGAAAATATATTAAAATATTATATAATATACCAAGATTCCCTTAGGTATTTTGTTAATTATTTTAAAATTGTAATATAATTTTATTAGATATTTACCTTTAGATTCTACTAAATATATAAAATAAGTTTCGTTATAGTTATGTACAAGTAGAGCACTATAAATAATTTATCCAATATTTAAGAAAATTTAAAAAATAAGTTTCCAAATTAAAATTCAATTTTTATAATATGCATTTTAAAACAATTCTCGAAAGAATGTCAAAAAGATAATAAAAGTAAATCAACTGATATATTGATTTGAAACACTTAATAAAATCTTGGTGGCTTTTATAATATTTCTACCTGTAACTTAATTTTAAAAAATATGGACAATTTTTCTTTTGAAAAAATAAATATATAGAAATATTATGTAATAGACCAAGATTCTCTTAGATGTTTTTTAGTTTTATTTAGATTTTTTTCGATTTTCTACTATCTCTTAGATTTTGTAAAGATATTTCATAATAATTTTTCAATGATCAATTCAAAATTATTATAATTCAAACTTTTTAATATGTGTTATATTAATTTATCAAAAATTATGTTAAGTGTTTTTTTCAATTCACTAAAGATTTCATCAAGTGTTTTCAGTAATTTATTAAATATTTTGTTAAGTGTTTTCATTAATTTATTAAAGATTTCGTTAAATTAATTGTTTTACTAATTTATTAAAGTTACCGTTGAGTGTTTTAATTAATTTGTTAAAGATTCTGTTAAGTGTTATTATTACTTTATTCACGATTCTGTTAAGTGTTTTATAAAACTAAACCAAATAATATGCAAAATATTCGACTAAATCTCATTTGGTCAACCCATGGTTTTAAGGATACCTAAAAAAAGGTCAATGAAGTGACAAAAAAAATAAAATTAAGGTTACACAAAAAAAAAAGATTTGTTGCAACATACTTAAAAGATTTTTAAAATTTTTACAAGAACACTTTAAAAAATCTTAGCACACCTTATAGAATCTTTTTTTTGGTAAACAGGAAATATCATTGCAACTACATGCTGCAACTTACACAGCTCAGTACATGCTGCAGGGTATTATATCAACTAACAAACACCTCAAAACAAAACGACAATTGCAAACATTTCAAAGCGCTCCTTATTGCTTGTTCCAAAGTTCTAGTCGGGGCAGTTTGAGCTTGGAGATAATTCAGTTAGCTTAATTTTGTCAATACTGACCTTTTCTGGAAACACCGACCTAGGACCATCAATAACCTCGCCTAAACCAAAATTAGGTTCAACCAACAGAGGATCATACAAAATATCCCTCCTCAAGTCAATGCTAAGACTTTTAAGTTTATACTTTCAGCAATACTAAGACCTATTTTATTTCTTAAATCATTCTCTGAAACTTTTAGAGCAGCTTCCTCAACCTTAAACCCAATCTTCATACCTTCATTACAATGATCTTAAACCTTATCCATACATCTCATCTCCACCAAGGGTCTGCGTTCCGTCGCATACTTTCCACTGCTCAAAACCTCACATCGGGAAGAGGAAATGTGATCTAGTTTTCCAGGAGTTTACTTGCAAAATATATTCTCCATTTGAATATGTGAAGGTCGAGAATCTTTACAAGGTTCAAATGATGAAACCTGCTTATTCAGAATAGCATTTCCTGAGGAGAACTATCTGGCCCCATTCTTATGAATACAACATCTCTAATCAGTTTTGGTGGTCGCATTTCAATCTTTCTTCTAGGTCTCTTCTCTGTACAGTTAACAACCTCTTTACCATGAAAAACCAATCGCGCTGTAGACCTGCATCAGGTGATCATGATCAACTGTTAGGCGCTTGGAATTGGACAGCATATCTAAGCCTTCACAACAGCCACGCTCAAGTGAGCGTTTTGGGCGCACTCTTGAGCAATTTTGCCTTCACAACAGCCACGCTCAAGTGAGCATTTTGGGCGCACTCTTGAGCAATTTTCAGACAAAAATATTCTCATCAACCTTAGCTGCAATCAGCCTTTTGTAAATTCAGTCCTGGAATGTAGTGACGCTTTAAAAGATACTACCTGCCTGAGAAAAAAGGATGAATCATCATATGCAAGATCGAAGACTGCATTTGGAAAGACACGACACCATGATACAAGATAACACATTATTTAAACCCTAAGAGAAGGAAATAATAAAGCGCATAGCTCAAACTGATTACATACACATTCAGAATACTGATAATTCCACAAGTCATATCACTTTCTTAATTGTGTCAAAACATGGACAGAACAGTAAAGTAACATGAACAAATATAAATACAAATAGAGTGGAACACATGGTGTTTAGCTGTCTCATGGAAGTCATAGGTAAATGAAGAGGACATTGATCTCTTAACTACTTTCATCTCTTATTCACCAAGAATCATCGGGTCAACTAAAATCTTTATTACAAAGAATCCCTATCATCAATAAAACACTTTGTAGAATCCTTATCATCGAGAACACTCACCATATATTTACAAGAACTGAACAATAAACCTTAAAATCACAAAAAAACCCTAGATCAGTTAATCATAATCATATATACAAGAATACACAAAGAACACTAAATAATCACAAGATTTCAATGGTTAAGAATCGTACAAATTAATATAAAAAAATGTCACCTACTCATAGTGTTGATTTTCTCCGGTGTTCTTGATCTGCTTTTCTTTTCAACGGATGTAATGATATGTAATAACAAATCGCAATCATGTTATTAAAAGGAAAGATTATCGGTTAATTATTTCCATTTTCACAATGATTATGATTGGTATCCGTCAAGATCAACTAATTGTGATTGTTTCCAAAATTAACAGAATCGGAGATATAGAAAAGATTTAAAATGTTGTATTTATGCCCATGTATCTTCAAAATAACCACAAAACTGCCACTATATTTTTCATAATCTTCTAATTAATATTTTATAATAATCAATGGTCAGGATTGAGTCTTCTGGTTCTCTTGCTAAGGAGGTTCTCCCTAGAACCTTACCCATATATATATATATATATATATATATATATATATATATAGGGTTGGACTCCATAGCAAACACCTTATATAACAAACAACAAAGAACACCTCATATCTAATAGATCCATTGCCCCTGGCGGGGCCACCCAATACAAAAAGTTCTTATTTTTTTAGGATCTATCCATCCAGCAAAAAAAAAAATGGAAATTTTACTGTTCATCGATGACGTCATCAGTGACGTCATCATGAACAGTAAAATTTTCAATTTTTTTTTTTTTGCTGGATGGATAGAGCCTAAAAAAACAAGAACTTTTTGTATTGGGTGCCCCTGGCGGGGCCAATGGATCTATTGGAATAAATGATTTTATAGTGTTCTTTATTGTTTGTTATATAATAGTGTTCTTTATGGAGCAAAGACCTATATATATATATATATATATATATATAATATATTAGAGTTCAAAAATGAGGTCGAAAATGACAAATGAAAAATGGAACATGAAATCAGAAATTTAGTTGCATGTGGTTGCATTCAGTTGAATGTGGCTGCATTTGGTTGAATATGCCCTGCGGGGCCATGGAACCCAAATAACACCCTTCTTTAAAAAAAAGAGAAAAGTTGCATGTGGTTGCATTCGGTTGAATGTGGTTGAAAATGTGGTTGCATTCAACTAGTTGCATTAAGTTGCTGATTTCATGTTCCATTTTTCATCTATCATTTTCGACCTCATTTTTGAACTCTAATAGAAAATGACAAATGAAAAATAGAACATGGAATCAGAAATTTAGTTGCATGTGGTTGCATTCAGTTGAATGTGGTTGCGTTTGGTTGAATATGCCTCTGCGGGGCCATGGAACCCAAATAGCACACTTCTTTAAAAAAAAAAATAAAAAAAAAATGAATGTGGTTGAATGTGGTTGCACGGCTGGGCAGACTGGGCAACTGGGCAGGGTTGCCCTAAAAGATAGTATTTTTTCAATTTTTAAACTTTGGTTATTAAAATTGCAAATAGTTTTTCTTAACAAAAGTAAAATTGCAAAAATTTACTTTTTTTATATATATTTATGAGAAAAGCCCTAAAAATAATATAGAATTATAACGGAAATATGATTGTAAGGGTGAAACAACTTTTTTTATTTAAAGTTGTAATAAAAGAATTATAATTATAATAGGATTTCTATTTTATTAAAAAAACATAGAAATAGAATTATAGTAGAAATAGGATTGTAGGGGTGAAACCAAAATATAGTGGAACCAAAAAGTGGTACCGTTAAAACGGTGTTTCGCTTATTAATAAAGGTTATAGATTACTAACTTATAACCCGTGCGTGGCTCTTTTTTTAATATCTTTAATTACAATCATTTTTTTTAATATTAATTTGTTATTAGTTTACAGATCAAATTGTTGTTAAAAAATTGATATATATAAGATTTTGCACGATCAATTTACCATGTGTTTTATCTTGAATTCTTAAAACTTGATTTGGACGCTTTTACAATCCACGTGAAATTAACAAAATAATCTTTAATTTAGTGATGGTTTAATAATATTTATTTTCTAACTAAACTACCAAGAAACAAAAGAGAGAAGAAATTGACGATTTTTACGTTGAAAATTCTATTCGATTTAGAAAATTTACTTATATTTCATTTTGGTTATCAAAATAACCTTATTATTATTATTATTTGAAGATAGTTGTACTAACAACCAAATGGTGAATGCCCTAAATGCTCATTTTTTATTATTTCTTGTCCAAAATACCCAGATTCGCGAACAGCTGCCCAAAATAACCACCAGATACGCCTATGTCAGAGGAGTATCCTCGGATACGCCTACGACTGAGGAGTGAATAGGGGGTTACGCCTATTACATAAGAGTAAGCAATAGTTTACGCCTATACAATCGTCGTATATAACCGTGATACGGATCTTTGTCCGGCGTATCATCTGTTGCACATTCACTGATGAAAAACGTTGGATCTAGCATAAAAGCGTATTATCTGTTGCACATTCACTGATGAAAAATGTTGGATCTAGCATAAAAATGTTTTATATTTCAACATGCAACTAAAAAGTGTATTTATAATGAAATACGAAAAAGTGAATGTCAATTATTTAAATCATATATAATTAAAATTTTTACATTAAATAGGATTATCAATGTAGTTCTTCTACACTGAATAGGATTAATGTAAAATTCGTAATTATATTTTTATCATGAAATTCTGAGTGTTTTCATTTGGATAATAATTTTTAAATCACCACCAAATTAAAGATAATTTTATGAACTTCGTGTGAGCTGTAAAATCATCCAATTCTGATCCTAGATCTCGAGATAGAGCCCAAATAGTAAATATGTCCTTTTTTAATAATAATAATAAATAAATAAAATTCAATTTTAATACAACCTTTTTAATTATATCCTTTTCAGGTTATAATTTTCTTTTTAAAATTAAATTATAATACAATTTTTTTAATTATATCCTTTTTAGATTATAATTTTCTTTTTAATATGATATATTTTGATCGTCTATTTTTTAAATTATTATTAGATTCGACCTTTGAGATTATTTTAACGGTATAGTGACCAAAATTAAGAGACCAAAATTATGAATAAGATCCTATTACGCTTATTATCGTCTATTATTAAAAATATTATTTTCGACGGCAAAATTTTTTTGATGATAATGGAAAATTATGGATAAGATCACTTTTACGTTTATTATATATGTATTCAAATTTGATTATTTTTATTAAAATTAACCAAATTTTAGTATTCATAAATTTTAAAAATATTATTTAATAGACTTGACACAGTCAATTTACTAATTTAGCTCTTTCTTGAGTTTAAGAATCACATTTAGACGATTTTACAACCCACTTAAAAATCAAGAAATTTTGTTTAATTTAGTGATGGTTGGACCATTATTATGCAACTGAAATTACGCGAAAATTGGACAGAAAAAATTTACATTAGGAATTATATTCAATTTAGAAATCTATTTATATTTAGTTTAGATTATTAAAAAATATATTTTTGTATTTTATTGTAATTCTACTATAAATTAAATAAAACTTTTAATATTGGATCTAATGGTTCTCATCAATCTATTTTAAGATACAATGATCCATATTATTTTGGTCGTTGACCGTACTACCAAAAAAGTGGATAAGATACCCCTATAATTATATAATAGAATATTATTGGCTAACATGTATTTTTATATTATAAATTATTTTGTAAAAAATTATATATGTAACTACTAATAAGTTAATTTTTGACTTTTTTGTTACATCTTATTATTACATGATTTTTTTCATAAACGTAAATTATATGTACATATGAAGTACAGAAGACAAACATGAATTTTTGTTTTGAACTGTAATTATCAATATATATATATATATAAGAGGATACGCGGGAGCTTAGGTAGTGCTTTAAGATCGTATCAATCTATTTTTCTAATTTTCTAAAATTTTAGAATTATAAACACCAATAAATGTAAACATATCATTTAACATATTAGAGATAGAATAGGTACGTGTTCGAATTTATAGAGGAGGAGAGTTCGAATTTATATGTAAGACATATGATTAGAAGTTCTGTTGTAAGTAGAATAAGTATTTATAATGCATATGATTAAAAGTTGTATTGGAAGTAGAATAGGAATTCAAATTTATAGAGAATAAGAGTTCGAATTTATAGAAAAACATATAAATAAAAGTTCAATTAGATGTAGAAAAATATCATTTAACATATTAGAAGTAGAATAGGTGTTCGAATTTACAGAGGAGAGGAGTTCGAATTTATAGGGAAGACATATGATTTGAAGTTCTATTGGAAGTAGATAAGTATTTATAACACATATACATGATTAAAAGTTCTATTGGAAGTAGAACAGGAGTTCGAATTTATAGAGAATAAGAGTTCGAATTTATATAAAAAAACATATAAATAAAAGTTTTAATAGAAGTAGAATAAGTGTTTTTAACATATTAGAAGTAGAATAGGAGTTCGAATTTATAGGGAAGACATATGATTAGAAGTTCTATTGGAAGTAGAATAAGTATTTATAACGCATATGATTAAAAGTTCTATTGAAAGTAGAATAGGAGTTCGAATTTATAGAGAATAAGAGTTCGAATTTATAGAAAAAACATATAAATAAAAGTTCTATTAGAAGTAGAATAGGTGTTTGAATATATAGAGCATACATATAATTAAATATTTTATAGAAAGTACGATCTTCTTAAATTATACTTTTTTATATAAGTTAATTATACTTTTATTAGGAAAATTTATTCATAAATCCATTACTAATGTCATAAAAAAGTCATGGTTTTTTAAAAAGAAAATAATTGATGTATTAACATAATAAAAGAACATTGTCATGTAGGAATCCTAAATAAATACATGAGTATCTATAAGCTAAAGAGAAAAGAAGATGTGTTTTCATTTTCTAAAACTCCATAATTTTTAGAAAATCTAGAATAAGTATAAATTGGAATTCGCTCTATTTTTTAGGTTTTGATTTTAAGGAGTAAGTTGTTATGTAACGTAAGTATCATCAATAATATGTAATGAATAATATGTAATGAAGTTCGAATTTCGATCTCAAATGAGAGCGGCTCGAAACGTGTTTAACGGGAAAATTACTCAATATAAAAAGATTGTATTCGCTATTAAAATATCATATTGGTGTTATAAATTTTATTTTGTTTTTATGATTTGATTTTTATGGATAAACATTATCATACAAGTGATATATGTACTTAGGTTTTTGATTTTAACGAGAGAGCGGATCAATAGTAACAACCGTGTTTAACGAGAAAGCGGTTCATTAGAGAAGACCGTAAAAAATGTTTGAATATATAAGGAATACATATAATAAAATGTTTTATTTGAAATAGAATACGAGTACGGTGGAGACATCTTATACAATTTTTTAAAACTATATATATATTTTCTTAGAAATCCTTTATTTTAATTTTTTTATACAACTTAGTTATACTTGCATTAGAAAAATATATCCATAAATTTAATATTATTTTCATAACGAAAAGTCTTCGTGTTTAATTTTTTTTTATATGTTAACATAACAGAAAGACATTCCCATGCGGAAGCTGGAAGTATATTAAATTGGGATTTAGGGGTCATTTGGCAAATCTGAATAAAATTATCTTAATGATTAAAAAATCTGAATGATTAAAATTTCTAAATTCTGAATGAATCATATTGTTTGGTACATAAATTTAACAATGTGTCTGAATGAATAATATTTATAATGTAAAAATAAAAAGTGTATAATCATATAGATAGAGAATGAAATCTCACGGTTAACAAGGAAAAGTATATGAAATGAGAGAGGACATTAGCCATGCATTGTATCTTAACGCTTTAGCTAACATTTTTTATTTGAATTATTAAGAAGATTTTTAATCGTTGAGTAAAAAAAAGAATAAAACCAAATGATCTTAACGAGCTGAACAGTTGAGATAAGACCATTAAGAAGGAATAAGAAGTAAACAAATGCCCCCTTACTCTCTTTATATAATGAAGTTAAAATTTCGATTCGAAATAAGAGCAGCTCAAAACGTATTTAACGGGATGTGGCCTTAGTAGAAAAGATTATGTTAGCTATTAAAATTTGATACTGATGACATGATATTTTTTTATTTTTACGGTTCGATATTATGGATAAAAATTAATATATAAGTCTTTATAATATATGTTAAAGTTGGGATTTCGATTTTAGTGAGAGAGCGGCACAATCGAAAGAATCATGTTTAACAAGAAATCGATTCATTAGAGAAGATTATTTAATTATTAAAATTTAATATTAATATTATAATATAACGTAAATATATTAAAGTTTTTTTAAAATGTTGTAACGCCGCCGCGAAGCGCGGCTTTATCGACTAGTTTAGTAGTTAAAGTCAGGTTTGATTTGGATTGTTTATGGAAAGCCAGGGTGTATTAGTTTTCTATGCATGGAAGAGATGAGGACTGCTTCGTGCTTATGTACTTGCATTTTTCAATGCTATCTTGTAAACTAAATTTTTGGCATGTACTAATATTAAATTTAATAGATGATTAATGAGTTTCTAATATTAAATTTAATAGATGATTAATGAGTTTTGAAAAGTGAATTTTATCATATGTTTTATTAGTATATTTAAAGTTATTAATATTAAATTTAATTATGTTGTTAGTGAGAATCAAACCCTAGACCTATGGTAGTACTCGCTTATTATCCCTCTTACTCTTATTATATATAGGATATAATTATTATTTTTATTTAGCTTTCTTTTTCCCCATTGAGCTATATTTAATTTTGTTTGGTGGTAGATTAAAATACGAGGATATCTGTTAAATATATATGAGTATAAGATCTTTGGAAGAGCCTTCCCCAAATGGTATCAGAGCTCTGGTGTTTGTGGAGGTCTCGAGTTCAAACCCCATCGCTCCCAATATTCTTAATTTAATTTGGCACTAAGGAATTGCTCCAAAAATAGGCTGCTAGTGACCACTCTTACCCCGTAGTGGGCTTGCGAGTGAGGGGCCACTCTTATCCCGTAGTGGGCTTGCGAGTGAGGGGGAGTGTTAAATATATATGAGTATAAGATCCTTTGAAGGGCCTTACCCAATACCTTAAGGTTTTGGGACCGGTGAAACGGTTTCTAACAATATCACTCGTAAATCAACAAAAAAAATATAATTTTAAAAATTCAAAAATGAAAAGATAACATTGAAAATACTTTTATTGTACCGTAATAAATTATTCAATTTATTAATTGAAAATAATAGTGTACAGCTAACATTTTTGCCACAATTACGAATTAAAACTTAAAAGCTTGATTTATGTTTTTCGATCGGACGAATGAAAAGGAAGACAGTAAAATGAAATTTGAAGTATAATAAATTTAAATATTGAAAATCTTCATTTCATCATTCATTATAGTTTAACAACTTTAGCTGTACAGTAGTTCAAATTTCAGAAAAGCTAATTTATTCTCTTTGATTGATACTTATGTTATAGATATACGGAGTATTTCATTATAAAAAGCCACTAGTGGCTGAGAGAAAGCGAAGAATTTAAAGAATCATTTCAACCTGTTATCATATTTTTTTAATTTAATTTTATTCCATTTCACCTAATCCAACCGAATATAATATTTGGAAAATAATTAATAAAGTAGGGAAAAAAAAATCAAACTAATCAACATCACCCCCACACTCGCTCGCACCAAACAAAAAAGAACAGCCAAGTACATCGTTTTAAAGTTGGAGACAAACAATAATCTATACTCCGTACTATCTATCTATCTATACTATTATATTAAAGCCGAAACATTGAAAGTTTTGGTTTTCTCCTAAGTTTTGGTTTTCACTCTAATTATTTAATTTTAAATTATTTATAATATAAAACAAATCAAATGAATTCCGTTAAATCCATCAACAACAAATTTACATTAAGATTTTATATTATTAATTCTAATCAATACATATCATTTATTAAACTATTATTATTACTAATAAATTCGTAATAATTTTTTCTATTTTATTTAATTATATAATTTTAAAAGTATTTAAAAGTAACCCGTGCTTCGCACGGGCTATAAGCTAGTACTATTATATTAAAGCCAAAACATTGAAAGTTTTGGTTTTCTCCTAATTTTGGTTTTCACTCTAATTATTTAATTTTAAATAATTTATAATATAAAACAAATCAAATGAATTCCGTTAAACCAATACAGAGTAGTATTTTATATTTACACCATTACTAAACCTCATCTTTGCAATTTTCATCAATTCAATACACAATCTTCTTCGGCTTTTCTCTTCTTTTTCAACACCATATATCAAACATAAATACTTTTCACATAGGCGTTAGTTAGATCTAATAATAAGGAATATTCTTTATTTAAATCCCTCTTCCAAAGATCAAGGTTCAAATCCCATCAACAACAAATTTACATTAAGATTTTATATTATTAATTCTAATCAATACATATCATTTATTAAACTATTATTATTACTAATAAATTCATAATAAATTATTCTCTATTTTATTTAATTATATAATTTTAAAAGTATTTAAAAGTAACCCGTGCTTCGCACGGGCTATAAGCTAGTACTATATTATAATAAGCAAAAAGGGTTATATTTTGTAATTGGTTACCCCTCTTTTTGGTTATCCCTTTTTGATTATCCTTTTCAATTTACTAATTTTAATTTTAATAAAGAAATATTATATAAAATTCATAAAAACAATACATACAGAACTGTTTATGGTTTTCTATACAACTTCAATGACTCTGAGTCATCATCACTCCCAAACTTCTCTCTTTCGAAATGATACAGGTTCACGAAGAGACAAATATTACGTAAAGCTTATACTTGATGCACCAAGTGGTTTGTTAAAGTAAACATGACAAATATATTGCGAATGTCAGACACTGTGGTCTGTGGAATACCATTAAGATTTTCTTCTCATTATATGAGTTTGAGTTTAAGGCGCAACGCAGTCTCCTTTTGTGTTGCTTTGTATGTTTTTTTTTGAATAAAAGTGTTGCTTTGTATGTTAATTGCTATAGTATATGTTTAATCTGATTGCTATCCTTTTAGTATTTTGCCCGATGGTCTGTAATTGGAATTGTTCTCCCCACCTACATAATAGTGAATGACTAAAAATGATAATAGTGAATGATATATGTAAAGGGATTTTTTATATTAGTTTTAAATCACTCTTATTTTACAGGAAGGAGGTTCTTTGATGAATTAGAGAGGGATGACGATGGTCAATTTGGAAGATCTTGAAATTGCAATGAGAAAGAGAAAATTGCCTCGAATTACTAATTTAAATTTTAATAAAGAAATATTATATAAAATTCTAAAAAACAATACATACGGAACTGTTAATGATTTTCTATACAACTTCAATAATTCTGAGTCATCATCACTCCCAAACTTCTCTTTCAAAACAACTAATATGTGTTTTGTGTGCGACAATCTTACAATATTTTCATGGGCATATCCTTCATTAAACTACGAGTTAATTAATTTAGTTTCTGAATGATCAATCATAATTAGTAAGTCAAGTAACTTAAATATATCAAAAAAACAACACAAGCTATAGCTACTTAATTATATTTTTAAATAGTTAATAAACCAATTAATCTTTTCGACAATGAATTTGATAACATATTTATATACTATACTATAATAAGCGTAAAGGGGTATATAATAATATCTATACTATTATATTAAAGCCGAAACATTGAAAGTTTTGGTTTTCGGTTTGGTTATCCTAATTATTAAAATAAATAATTAAATTATAAAAACAACTAAAAAAAGCTAATTATTAATGTCAATGTAATTATATTCCGATTAAAATTCCTTCATCCACATTCAGCTTCTACTTGGAATCTTTTTTCTGCTCCAACAACTCAATTATCCATTTTTTCTAAAGATTTTACTTCTAATTAAAACACTTTACCATTTAATTTAAAACTAATACTACAATAATCAATATATATCCAAAATATCACATCATATCTTTTCGTAATTATTTTTAGTAGTAATTTCATAATTAAAACACGTTACTGTTTAATTTAAAATTAATCTTGCGATCACTAATATGCACCCAAAAATATCTCACCATATATTCAAATCATTATTTTTAGTAATAAATAAGAATCGTTAGATCTAATAATAAGATATATTATATGATTAAATTAATTTACTAAAAATTCAAAGTTCGAACCCGTCAACGACATTTTTGATTTAGAATTTTACAAAATAAATTTTAAACCATTCATATCATTATATAAATTTATATTAAATTAAAATTAAAAAATTATTAAAAATAAGGATTATATAAAAACATAATTATAATGTTAAATAAATTTGATAACCTATCAAAAGAAATCCGTTATAATTGGGAATGTTTGTAAACTAAATGTTCTTATTCATAGATTAATTTTTTTTTTAAGAAATTCATAGATTAACTTTTTTTTTTTTGAGTAATGGGATAATTCATTAATAGAAAGTCATACGGCATCTACATAAACAGTCGAGTCGAACAAACAAAATACAGAAACAATCACTGATTTTAAGCCATACGGCATCACGTGATTTGTTGAAAATGGTATTTACACAAATTTCGCCACTTCCGCTTCCGTCGAAACCAGTTTGAGCTATCAACCGAGAATGCAATCCCCTAAAAGCTTTTATCACTAAATCAATCACCATACTCACACAACTGGTGAGAAACAACCAAAACTCACACAAAACGGTGAGGAAATACCAAAACTCACACAAACGGTGAGGCATAGAAAACCAAACTTACAAATGCACAAATAAAATTAACTAAAATCAAAACAATCCTTAGATCTGGGAAACAAAACCACAAGAACACGAAAACTCGGACCACTTTCGAGACCAAAATCTTTGGGAAGAATGAGAAATTCGGAGTTCCGAGGAATTGAGATCTAAGAAATAGAGCCAAATCGGAAAAGGTTTTAAAACCTTAGATCCGAAAAACAAACACACCAATCTTACCTAATAAAGGAAGATTTTTAGGGAAATCAAAACAAAGAAAGTAAGAAAATATAAGGAAAAACTTTAAACACAAGGATTTTGTATGTGTTGGAATCAGCATAATACAAATATATAAATTTCAAGTAATACTCCAAACACAACACTCCTTTCGTGTATATTAAACAAATATCATTTGTCCTACAAGCTGGGGGAGGGATTTTTTTTCTGTACAAGAACGTATATTTGGCCGTTTGAGAAATTTTATTTTTCAGAAATAAGTTACTTATTCTGGAAAAAAGTTAGTAAATATGTATTTTTTTTCTGAAATAAGTAACTTATTGTTAGTTACAGAGGCATGCCTGTACTCATCTAATAACAAGCCTAATTGTTTGTAATGCTTTTCATTACTTACATGACCTCTTAACTGAGGGAACCTCTAGTTGTAGAGTTTCTGTTTGTATTGTACTTGTAATAGGCATCAAATCCTAGTTGTGTAACTGTACAAATAGAGTCTAGAATAATGCTTGAAAGAAGTTCCATGGTTCATGCCTCAAGCAAGGAGTTAAAGACTGCCAAATAATCACAGTTGGGATTTGAAGAAATGAAGAATTTGCCTAAGTACCAATTCGAGAAGTATATCTGTCTATTCGAGAAGTCCAGCATTCGAGAAGTCAGAGATTCGATATCTCAAGACACTATTCGATATCTCTGAATACACTGTTCGATATCTCATTCGATATCTCAGGGATTCGATATGTCTACTACTCTATTCGAGAACTCAAGAAGTCAACAAGTCAAGATGGTATTCGAGTTCTCAAAGAGTCAACAAGTCAAAGTTCCATTCGATATCTCAAGGACTCAGAAGGCTATTCGACAACTCGAGGATTCGATAAGTCAAATGTTCTATTCGACAACTCAAGGAATCCTGATGGAAAAGAGCTATTCGAGAAGTGGTTCGATATGTCTTTATAACAGTATTCGAGAACTCAGAGTTATCGATCAAGTCAATTCTAGTTCTCGAATCACTTACTTAGTCACTTCTCGAATACATTCTTGGAGACAAAATACTGAAGAAATTGTACAAGTCAGAAACCTGCAACAAGCCAATGCACTTTATGGACCACAATCTGTAACGTGCTCTGGAAAGCCTACAAGGAAGCTTGGAGAGATATAGAAGAGACAAGGAGCTAAAGAAGTGGATCTAAACAGGCTTTGCAAAGTCAAATCTGTAACCGTTTGGATGCTTACTCAAAAAGGATAGACAGACTAGAAAGTAATTTGTTTAGCTACCTTATTTGTAGTAAGCAGGCTGTATCCATGTTCTATAAGGACACAGCCTCACTTCATAACTTAGCAACTTTGTGAGTCAAGTTTTTCATACACTGTAAGCTATATCTCTCTGAGAAAAACGAAGCTGAGAATACTACCATTTGTATTCACAGATTGTAGCAACCTTTATCTAATATACATTAGATTAAAGTGATATTGTGTCTTGTGTTGTTTACTTATCCGCACCTTAATTTCTGCACACATACACACTTATCAGCTACACAGACTCAATCAAGAAAAGTTCAAGAATCCATTCACCCCCCCCCCTCTGTATTCTTTTATCGTGTTCAATACTCAACAAGTGGTATCAGAGAGGGCTGTTTATTCAAAAACAGAGAAACGATCATGAGTTCGAATACACCAAAGACTACAGGAACGGTGAAGGTCCCTAAGTTTGATAAAGAAAACTTCAACCTCTGGAAGATAAAGATGATGTTGTTCATCAAAGCCTCTCATCCCTTGTATCCTGAGATTCTCAAGAATGGTCCTTTTGTTCCACAACAAGAGATACCAGAGAAGACTGTTGGAACCATAACAATCCCTAGAGCTTATGAGGCCAAAGATCCATCAAAGTGGACAGAGTCAGAAAGGGAGAAGGTTGCTCTTGACAGCCACCTCATGTTGCTCATCATTGATTCCATGGATATGTCAATGTTTGCAAACATTGCATCATGCACGTCTGCTAAAGAGATGTGGGATCACATTGAGGTGTTGTGTGAAGGGACTGATGAGGTTAAAGAAAACAGGAAACAGATACTGGTCACACAGTATGAAGCTTTCATGGCACAGCCCAAGGAAAGCATTACTGAGATGTTTGAAAGGTTTCACAAGCTAGTTACTGAGTTGCAGATGAATGGAAAGGTTTACAGCACCAAGGAGTTAAATATGAAATTTCTGTTGTCTTCACCAAATCATCTGGAGCAAAGAGTCATTTCTCTAAGAGAGAGAGATTTGAACAAAGTCACCTATGATGTACTCTATGGAGTCCTAAAGACTCATGAACTTGAGTTGCTTCAGAAGAGGGCTATCCAAGCCAACCAAGGTAGGATGATAAACACATCATGTGCCTTGATTGTCAACAAATCCATTCTGGACCTAGAAGCATCTACAAGCCAACTAAGGATAGAGGAGGTGGCAGATGATGAAGAAACTGAAGCTGGGGTGAGTGAACCTGTTGAGGAAAAGGAGGAAGAAGAAGAGGAGTTTTACACTCTGGAAGAACTTGATGGGATGGAAAATACTTCATATGCTTTCATGGCCAGAAAATTTCCAAACATCAGATTTAAAAGAAATCAACCCTTCAAACCCAAAACCCAAAACCATTCAGCTTACAAGAACAAGGCACCTGTGAAACCAAACAGAAATAAATTCAAAACCGGTTATGTGGATAGGTCATCTGTAAGGTGTTATAGATGCAATGACCTAGGGCATTTTGCCAGTGAATGCAAGAAGCCTAAAAAGAAGGATAGAGATTTTCTTGAGCTAGAAGCTAAGTATGAGGCCCTTCTGAAAAAGCAGACACATGGTAAGGCCTACATAGCTGAAGGAAAGTGTTGGGATGATTCTGAGAGTGATGAAGAAGAACAAGAATTCTGCAATTATGCCTTGATGGCCAACTCCAAGGATGACTCATCTTCATCTGATTCTCAGGTACCATCTCTCACTACAATAGACATGTCTGTTTCTGAATACAAATCCATGATTGAACAATTATCTGTTGAAATGTTTAATATTCATACTAGTATGACTGCTGCTAATGAGGAGATTGCTAAACTGTCTACTAGAAATGAAGTATTAACCAAAAAGAATGAGGAACTTGAGCTAACTGCTATGCAAGTAGAAAACCTTAAGAAAGAAGTTGAATATTTGGAGAATAAGGTTCTATGTGCTAGTCAAGTAGAGAAGGCTCTTAGGGATGAATTAGCTGAGAATGAATTCAAACTTAAAACTTTCAAGAAATCATCTGGTTTAGTGCAATCCTACTGTGAGAAAATTGAAGCTAAACCTAAAGCAGCTATTGGACTTGACTATGACTCTCTCAAACAAAGGAAAGGCTATGCTGTCATTGAAGAGGACACAGCTGTTCATGAGAAAGTGCCTCACATTTTGAGAAAAACTGAAAATCCAATTTTTAAGGAATCAACATTTGAAATTGATGAGGATGCCTTACTCATCAAGCAAATGTTGAATGATGAGGATGAGGCACAATCTAGTGAACAGCAAGCATCCTCTAAGGGTGAGAGTGTCAAGTCAAAGACCAAGAAGCCAGTAGTTGATATGCCAAGACCTAAGAAGTTTGTTAAGTTTGTATCAGCTGGGAAGAGTGAATCAGAAAAGGAAGTGACTAAAAAGAAACAGAACAGAAATGGCAAGTTAGGGATTAACAAGGATAACAACTATGCTTATATGCCTAATGCCCCTAGAAAAACTTGTCAGAACTGTCTCAGTACCAATCATCTAACTCATGCATGCAAGAAACCTGTTGGTAGTGTGTCTAAGCCTTTCTATGATTGTTTTGTGCCTCTAAGACATAGAGATGCACCTTTCTGTGATAAATTTGACTGTATGCCATGCAATATGAATGTCATGACTAGTTGTTTTAATTTGAGAAGGCAGTTCATTGATGGTTGTATCAGTCACAATTCTCACACACACTACACAAGGTCAAAGTCTTCAAGTCCTCCTAAAGCTAGGAAGGTACCTCTGTCACCTAAGTCTGAAACCTCAGGTTCTAAGACTTCCAACAGTGACAAGAAGACTGACACTAAGAAAGTTAACAAGCATGTTGTTTATGATAAAACTGTCTCTAAGTCACATGGACCCAAACTTGTTTGGGTACCAAAGGAAAAGTAATACCTTTGTGTTTGCAGGGCAAAGAAAGTGAGAAGAAGGTCATGTGGATTTTGGACAGTGGATGCTCAAATCATATGACTGGTGATATGGCCCTGCTATCACAGTATGAGGAAAAGGCTGGCCCAATGGTTGCTTTTGGAGATGACAGCATGGGTAACACATTGGGATATGGCAAGCTGAAAGTTGGAAATGTCATCATTGAAGATGTAGCACTAGTCAAGGGGCTCAAGCATAATCTGTTAAGTGTTGGTCAGTTTACTGATAGAGGATTCAAGGTGAATTTTGACAAAGATGAATGTTTGATCACCCACAAGAAGACTGGTGATTTTGCTCTATCTGGAGTAAGGAAGGGAAGCCTGTTTGTAGCCAATATGGACTCTGCAAACAAGGACAAAATTTGTTGCTTTTACTCAAAAGCATCAAATGAAGATTGTTGGCTGTGGCACAAGAAACTATCACACCTGAACTTTAAGGCCATTAATTCTCTAGTCAAAAGAGAGTTAGTGAGAGGCATGCCCACACTTGAATTCTGCCAAGAAGGAGTGTGTGAGGCTTGTCAAAAAGGAAAAATGAAGAGATCAAGCCACAAGTCAAAGACAGTGACATCTGTAACCAAGCCACTACAACTCATCCATATGGATTTGTTTGGGCCTGTCAACATAATGTCACTTGGAAGAAAGAAGTATGCCCTGGTAATGGTTGATGATTTTTCAAGGTATACATGGGTAGAATTTCTGGCATCAAAAGATGAGGCTCCACAAGTAATCATTGAGCATATAAAGAAAGTTGACAAGGAAGCAAAGGCAAACAATGCAAGTGTGATTGCATTGAGGAGTGATAATGGAACAGAGTTCAGAAATGCCACACTTGAAGCATTCTGCAAAGAGAATGGCATTTCTCAGCAATTCTCAGCTCCAAGGACTCCACAACAAAATGGAGTTGTTGAGAGAAAGAATAGAACTCTAATTGAGGCTGCTAGAACAATGTTACTTGATGCAAGGATGCCCACATGTTTTTGGGCTGAGGCTGTGAGCACTGCATGCTATATTCAGAATAGAACCCTCATCAACAAAAACACTGGAAAGACTCCTTACAACTTGATGACTGGAAAGAAGCCTACACTGAAGTATATTCATACTTTTGGAAGCAAATGCTTTGTACTTAAGGATAATTCTGAATATGTTGGAAAGTTTGATGCAAAAGCATTTGAAGGAATTTTTCTTGGCTATTCTATGGAAAGAATTGCATACAAGGTTTATGTCATCAGTCAAAAGAAAGTTATGGAAAGCACAGATGTAACATTTGATGACAGCAAGCTACCTGGACTAGAAGAAGCCAATGATGAAGACAAAGATCCATTGAAGTTTGATAATCTAGATGATTCTGATGAAGAGACTGAAACTGGAGTTGAAACTCAAGTGAATGATGATACAAGAGAAGAATTTGTCCCAATCAATAGTGGAGAAACAAGCATCCAAGACACACCTGTGAGTAATGGCAACTTCACAGGGGGAGGAAATGAGGATGATCATGATGAGGATGATGAAGCAACATCAAGAATGAGAAGTCAGGCTGAACATTCAAGGAAATGGGATAGATCACACACTGCAGAGCAAATCATTGGAGATCCTAATGCAGGAGTAAGGACTAGGAGAGCAACTCAAAATGAGTGCCTCTATGGATGTTTTCTATCACAAGTTGAGCCTAAGAAACTTGATGATGCATTGTTGGATCCAGATTGGATTATTGCTATGCAAGAGGAGCTGAACCAATTTGAAAGGAACAAAGTATGGGAACTAGTGCCTGCACCAAAGAATAGAACCATTGTTGGAACAAAATGGGTTCTGAAGAATAAGATGGATGAAGATGGTGTAATAATAAGGAACAAAGCAAGGTTGGTTGCAAAAGGATACTCTCAACAGGAAGGCATTGATTATGATGAGACATTTGCCCCTGTTGCTAGATTGGAAGCCATTAGAATATTCTTGGCATTTGCTGCTCATTCAAACTTTAAAGTTTATCAAATGGATGTCAAGAGTGCATTTCTAAATGGAGAGTTGGAAGAAGAGGTTTATGTGCAACAACCACCTGGCTTTGAGGATCCACATTTCCCAGAATTTGTCTACAGATTGCTTAAGGCACTGTATGGACTTAAGCAAGCTCCAAGAGCATGGTATGATACTCTATCACAATTTCTTCTTGAAAATCAATTCACTCGAGGCACATTGGACAAGACACTGTTTTACAAGAAGCATGGTGATGATATGATCCTAGTTCAAATCTATGTGGATGATATCATTTTTGGTTCTACAAATGAGAAACTGTGTGAGAAATTCTCTAAACTCATGCAGAGCAGATATGAGATGAGTATGATGGGAGAGTTGACATTCTTTCTAGGGTTGCAAGTCAGTCAAAGGAAGGATGGTATCTTTATCAGTCAAACCAAGTACATCAAGGATTTATTGAAAAAGTTTGACTTGGAAGATTGTTCACCTGCCAAGACACCCATGGCCACTGCCACTAAGTTGGATGAAGATGCTAAAGGCAAGAGAGTAGATATCTCAGTCTACAGAGGCATGGTTGGTTCTCTACTCTACCTCACTGCAAGTAGGCCAGACATCATGTTTGCTACATGCTTGTGTGCAAGGTTTCAATCAAATCCAAAGGAATCACATTTGATTGCAATAAAAAGGATCTTTAGATATCTGAAGGGCACTCCTAACTTGGGATTATGGTACCCTAAGGACACAGGGTTCAATCTGGTTGGCTACTCTGATGCTGATTATGCTGGATGCAGAGTGGATAGGAAAAGCACCTCAGGAAGCTGCCAGTTTCTTGGACAAAGGTTAGTTTCTTGGTATAGCAAGAAGCAACAATCTGTGTCAACTTCTACAGCTGAGGCTGAATATATAGCTGCTGGAAGTTGCTGTGCTCAAGTGCTTTGGATTAGAAATCAACTTAGAGATTATGGACTTGTGTTGGAAAGAATTCCAATCATGTGTGACAACACAAGTGCAATCTCTATAGTTGCCAATCCTGTAAATCATTCTAGAACAAAGCACATTGACATCAGATATCATTTCATAAGAGAACATGCAACTAATGGAACCATTGAGTTGCATTATGTCTCTACAGATAAACAACTAGCTGATATATTCACTAAGCCATTAGATGAAGCCACCTTCACAAGGTTGGTAAGTGAAATTGGAATGCTGAATTCTTCAGATTCTGGCTAAGTGAATACATCAATCTAGATTGTTGCAGCAGTAAACACTTACTTTATCTAAATCCTCAATATTTTTGAAGTAAGTGTTGGCTGAAATATGATTTATAAATATTTCAAATCTGTTGCATATGTTGAAAATCATATTTTTATTAACTTAAAATTTCTATGAAATTTTGAGAAAATCACTATTTAATTTGCTAGGATATTTTTCAATGAATATGTCTGGTAAATTTTTAAAAGATAGTGAAAATCAAATTTTTATGAGTGATGGGTATAGTTCGATAAGTCAGACTTCTCGAATGATTCACTATTCGACATCTCTAATAAGTCTCATTAGAGTACTCTTGAGTTCTCGAATAGAGTCTTTCTGAGATATCGAATAGAGGAATGATTGACTTCTCGAATATAGTAACCGAGTTCTCGAATGACTGAGTTCTCGAACACTATATTTGAGTTCTCGAATCATTTGAAAAGGCTGAATTCTCGCTGAATTTTAACCGATTTTGGATTTTTATCTAAAAATTTAATTCACTCATAAAAACACATTTTATTTAATTTAGAATTATTTCTAAGTTAGATAACTGCCAGCTGTGAGTTTCTATCTGCTTGAGTTATCGATTAAGCCATTCTTGACTTCTCGAATAGTTGTTTTCTACTTCTCGAATGCTTGACTTGTCGATACAAAACAGTTTGCTAATCGACAATTCAAGTACTTCATACTTATACAATCTCACATCTATTCGATTCATTTCATTCGATTTCTCAAGCATCTACACTCTCTAAACCCCTGGAACCCTAACTGCGAAAAGCCAAATTTCTTCTTCAACTTTCAATTTCTTTTCTCTCTTTTATACAAATGGCAACAGTAAAGTTCAACACCAACTTCATCGCTCTAACTAGTGATGTTGAAGCACCCAATGCAAACTTTAAGTGCTTTGTGAAATGGATGGCTGAATCATACATCAAAGAAGCACTCTCTGCCAATCCAACTCTATATCTCGATATTCTGGAACAATTCTGGAATACTGCTATTGTGGAGGTTGTAGCCCTGGAAAATGCAATCACATCCTATGTCATCTACTGCAAGGTTCAAGATAAGGATATCACTATCACTACTGCAGACATGAACCAAGCACTAGGACTACAACAGGAATCATTTGATAGAATGGCCACTACTGCAGAGTTGGAGGAATTCTTCGAATTCATAAACTACTCAGATGGGATTAACCTTGGAAAGCTAAACAGAAAGAATCTGAGAAAGGAGTGGAGCTATGTGTTTGCAACTCTTCTTCAAGTCTTCACTGCCAGGAAATCAAGCTTTGATCAAATCAGTGCACCTGTGCAGCAAATTGGATATGCTTTGGCCTATGGAAAGAAGATAGATGTTGGCCAAATCATACTTCAAGAATTATATGGGAGACTTGGTAAGAACACAACCAAGAGAGGTACTGATATTTTCTTCCCTCGCTTTATTCAATCTGTACTTAATTATAAAAATGCTTCGTTGATTGAATTGCCTGGGATTGATAAAAATAAAATAGGCTATCCTAAGTCCATGACCAAACTCATTTTTGGTAACTTGGAAACTAGGAATGATGTGGATGTAAGACTGAACATAACTCCCCATATGGAGAGTTTGTTTAAGACTTACCCCCACAACATGCCAACATTTGATGCTAAATCTAAGTTAGCACAGCCCAAGCAAGTAGAACAAACTGCTAACCCAGGGCCTGCTAACCAACCCTCTCAACCAAACACTCTCCCACATACTGAGCCAACTGCATCATCCTCTCAAAAGGGTGATGTTAGTAAAAAGAAGAGAAAGGAAGTAATGTCTGCACCATTAAATATCTTATCTGAAGCAGCATTAGCTGTTGAATTAGGGCTAGAAAGTGAGGAACCTGAGTCACCCTTACAAAGGCCAAAGAAGAGGAAAACTAAGACCACCTCTTCAGTCACACAAATGGCTGAAGTTGTAAAATCAGGGGCACACAGCTCACTAGGTGTATCCTCTCAACAGGGTGCACCTATAGAATCAAGCATTCTCCCCAATGCACCTTCTTGTATAGAGTCTGCACATGGGAGTGATAAGGCTGGCACAACACTGAGTGGAGAGCACATCACTTTTGAAACTCCCTCTATCTCTCAGGGGGAGTTGCCAAAATCTACTCTAGAACACACTTCTCTTCCAGAATCTAACTCTGAAATTTCTTTGGAACCTGCAACTCAGGCAACTGAGATGCAAGGTGTTGATCATCAAGAATTCTTTTCTCTTGATGAGCCAATAATTTCAAGTGACTCAGTGCATGACACTTTGTTCACCACTCAGAACCCACATTTAGATGGTGAGGGAATGCATGCTGAGGCATATCCTAATGACACCATCACAAACACAGAGGTTCCCCTAGTTTTTACTAGAGACTCTGTGCCTGTGTCAACTGCTGGTGTAATTCATCCCACTTCTGTGGAGACACCAGTAGTAGAGTCCATCCATCCGGCTACAGAAGTTGCATCTGTAACTGAGGAGACTAGCTTGCCTAGCTCTAGCTCTGACTTTATGTCAAAATGGCTGAAGCCTGTGCAACATGACAGTGCTTCAGGATCAGGGTCTGTTCCACAACAATTGACGGTTGAAGCACTTCAAAGCTTAATTGTGGATCAGATTCCTGAGTTCACAAAGATTGCTCAGCACCTTCTCACTGCAGACATGCCCAATCCAGACTATGAGGCTATTCTGTTATGCCATAGGGATGATGTGGAGGTGCAGAAATCAAAGATCATTGATGATGCTGAGAGAGATGGCAACATAGATGCCTGGTTGCAAGGAAAATATGATATTACTCTCGATGAAGCACTTCAGTATCTCAGGGAGGAATACATCACTTCACTGGGCTCCAATGCTAAATCCCTGTCACCTGGTGAAGTGTATGAAGCTGTCAATGACTCCTACAAGGGTTTCCTCAAGGCTGCACACTACCTTGGCAAAGGAGTAAAAACTGAAGTCAACAGGGTATGTGATAAGACAGCCACTTCAGTAGCAGAAGTCAAGAGGGCCTTTGATGCTAAATTTCCCCACTTGGACAGTGTGCTCAAGGACATCAAACACTGCAACTCTACATGCATTAAGGTGGACAATGGGTTGGCTGTGCTAAAAGATGCTGTCTCAGGTCTGGGTCATCAATTTCAGAATCTATCTGGCCAGACTACAGATGCCAATGCCATGCTGAAAATAATGTTCAAGAATCTCTATGGAGATAGGCTGGTGACTGATGTTCCTGTGCATGAAATGTCTAAATATGAAGTGAAGAGACTGCAGGAACAATCTCTATCTGGTTTCAAGGCCAATGAACTCTTCACTAAGGTCAACACTCTTGAGCAAGAGGTAGCTACTCTCACCAAGACCAATGCTCATCTCACAGAAAAGGTTGCATTGCTAAATGATCAGTTGGACACTCAAGCATCCACCACAGCTGATGTCCTTCTGCATCAACAATCCATGTTAGCTGCAATGATGAAGCATATGGGGCTCCCTCTACCTGATGAATCTTCAATCCCAAAGGACATCTCTACAGCCTCTGTGCCTGACAACAAGCCTAAGGGGGAGAAGAAGGCTAGGAACTCAAATTCAAAGGGGGGGCCAAAGAGGGAGAAAGGCATAGTATTCAAAGAAGGTGGACAACAAAGGGCTACTAAGTCTCTAGAAAATGTGCCTGGCAAGGGAAAAGCCAAAGTAGATGAGCCTCCATCTATCTTGCCAGTTGTCACCTTACCAACTGTGCACATCACTACTCCTGGAGGACAAAAGCAATCAATAACTACCACAGTGGTTGCAGGGAGTATGCCATCTGACAAACCTCAAATTTCTATAGCTGAGAGTGCCAAGCCTGTAGAAGTCAAAGTTGTTACTGAGGCCAAGCTACAAGAAGTTGCTAACTCCAATGTCTATCATGATAAAGCCTTCTTGGAGTTTCTGAAAGCCATAAGGGAACAGGTTGGTGACACTCAGTTTTATCTGAGGGAGGTGAAGAAGCAGATAGACTACATCACTGTCATCCCCAAGCAAGTCAACAATTTATGGGTCAAGGAGATAGTGATGGTGTCCAAACTAAAGATATGGCATCTAACATACCAGATTCTACAAGACTTAAAGCACTCAGAGATAGATGCCATACTAGAGCTCATTGAGAAGAAAAATGACAACAGCAAGAGTCTGTTTGATGACTTGAGGAATGGTCAACCTACAAGGCTACCAGAAGTGATCAAGAAGCCATGGACAATTATCTATCAGTCTGGTACCAGAATTGAAGATATCAAGCAACTGGTCATTCCTCATGATCTCACCCCCAGAAATCACAGACTGATCATTGCTATTATTGATCAACTTCAGAAGAAGGTTGGAGCCAGAAATGCTGAAGAAATTGAGGCACTGCATATCCTCAGAACTTATATTGCAACTGGTGGAATTCCAGAGATGGCTCAACCTAGGAGAAATAAGGATGATGATTCTGAAGACAAAGGTGATGGGAGGAGAAGACATCAAAGGAGAGATAAGGGTGATGAAGATAAGAAGAAAAAGGGGGACAAGGATGAAAAAGATGATGACCAGGGTAAGACATATGTGAGAAAGAGTGGAAGACAGCAAGCCTTAGGCATTGCTAGCAGTAACCTCACCACAACACAAGACTCTAAGTCTAGGGTGAATACTGTTAGTAGTGACCTAACAAAATCTACATCTATGGCTTCTGCAACTGTCTTACCATCTCAAGAAAAGAAGAAGATTCAAGTCAAGAAACCATGTGTATGTTTCAGAAAGCAATCTGCTAATGGAATACTACTATGGTCTACCAACCAAGGTCAAAGATTTCTGCCAAGCAACCATGTCAAAAGGATAAAGTTCAAACATGCTGCAAGGAGAGTGAAGCTATCCAAATCTAGAGCCCTAACAATCATTCCAGGATTAAAGCTCCAGCCACTTGATGAAGACTTTGATGAAGAGCAACTGCTATTTCTAAGAGCTCAAAAGATATGCTATGCTGCAATTGTGGATGATCACCTTGTAATCAAGTACACTGATGGGAAAGAAATGAAATTCAAACAAGGGGGTTGTCAACATTGGGGTAAATTGTATGAGATAGAAAGAATCATTGCATTGCTGGATTCTAAGGACAAGGTGGAGAAAGTATGGAAGCTGGAACTGATTGACTTTGTGAAAATGAAGAAAGACTATGCTGAGAAGATAAGGAAGGGCTGCTATGAGAAATGGTTAGAAAGGGAAAAAGAAATTGATAGACTGGAGATTGAAGCAGAAAAGCTAAGGGCAAAGGGATTGTGTAGAGTTCAGTTTGATCCCTATGTGGTGAAGTATAGGAGGAGAAATGGAGATAATGTCAATATAAGAATGAACCTACTCAGTCACTATCCTGCCAACATTCTGAAGCCAGTGCTTGAAGATTTCAAAAACTCTATTATGATTGAAGAATTGGATGCTATGACAGAAATCATGAGAGCAGTAGATGAGATTGCAAGAAAGGAGAAAGAAAGGAAACAGAAAGCATATGATGATCTACAAGCCAAAGCAATGGAGATGCAATCAAAAGAAAATGGCTAGTACCTCATCATACTGTAAGAGTATTTATCTTGTAATTTCATTTATGTGTTCAATCAAAATACATACCTGTACTTTTAAAGTTTTATCTTTATGTATGTTAGGCTTGTTATCAGACATGAAATTGTGACTAAGGGTCTCACTCACAATTTGGGGGAGATTGTTAGTTACAGAGGCATGCCTGTACTCATCTAATAACAAGCCTAATTGTTTGTAATGCTTTTCATTACTTACATGACCTCTTAACTGAGGGAACCTCTAGTTGTAGAGTTTCTGTTTGTATTGTACTTGTAATAGGCATCAAATCCTAGTTGTGTAACTGTACAAATAGAGTCTAGAATAATGCTTGAAAGAAGTTCCATGGTTCATGCCTCAAGCAAGGAGTTAAAGACTGCCAAATAATCACAGTTGGGATTTGAAGAAATGAAGAATTTGCCTAAGTACCAATTCGAGAAGTATATCTGTCTATTCGAGAAGTCCAGCATTCGAGAAGTCAGAGATTCGATATCTCAAGACACTATTCGATATCTCTGAATACACTGTTCGATATCTCATTCGATATCTCAGGGATTCGATATGTCTACTACTCTATTCGAGAACTCAAGAAGTCAACAAGTCAAGATGGTATTCGAGTTCTCAAAGAGTCAACAAGTCAAAGTTCCATTCGATATCTCAAGGACTCAGAAGGCTATTCGACAACTCGAGGATTCGATAAGTCAAATGTTCTATTCGACAACTCAAGGAATCCTGATGGAAAAGAGCTATTCGAGAAGTGGTTCGATATGTCTTTATAACAGTATTCGAGAACTCAGAGTTATCGATCAAGTCAATTCTAGTTCTCGAATCACTTACTTAGTCACTTCTCGAATACATTCTTGGAGACAAAATACTGAAGAAATTGTACAAGTCAGAAACCTGCAACAAGCCAATGCACTTTATGGACCACAATCTGTAACGTGCTCTGGAAAGCCTACAAGGAAGCTTGGAGAGATATAGAAGAGACAAGGAGCTAAAGAAGTGGATCTAAACAGGCTTTGCAAAGTCAAATCTGTAACCGTTTGGATGCTTACTCAAAAAGGATAGACAGACTAGAAAGTAATTTGTTTAGCTACCTTATTTGTAGTAAGCAGGCTGTATCCATGTTCTATAAGGACACAGCCTCACTTCATAACTTAGCAACTTTGTGAGTCAAGTTTTTCATACACTGTAAGCTATATCTCTCTGAGAAAAACGAAGCTGAGAATACTACCATTTGTATTCACAGATTGTAGCAACCTTTATCTAATATACATTAGATTAAAGTGATATTGTGTCTTGTGTTGTTTACTTATCCGCACCTTAATTTCTGCACACATACACACTTATCAGCTACACAGACTCAATCAAGAAAAGTTCAAGAATCCATTCACCCCCCCCCCTCTGTATTCTTTTATCGTGTTCAATACTCAACACTTATTTTTGCAAGATAATGAATATTAAACTCCCTATACATATTTTTCTCTAAAACAAATATGTAAATATAATTTTTTTTCCGAAATAAGTTACTTATAAATTCGGCGGCGGATTTGACAAACGGGCCCATTATATGGAGATGAGGTCTACTTATTACAAACACATAATGAGATCTACTTAGGATTGGTTTGAATTGTGGACCGAGAAAGATTGAGTAGGGTAGGGTTCAAATTTAAAATTTGGTTTTTTTAAAAAAAAAATTAAAAGTAAAGTGTTGGGTTTTATTAGTTTAGGAAAGAATTAAAATAATATTACACATTAAATTCAAAATCCAACACTTTATTTTTAAAATTTTCTTAAAAACGAATTTTTAAATTTGACCCCAACCCGACCTTTCTCAATATCCAATCCAAAGAACCCTTAGCATCGAGACTCAAATAGACACTACAGTTAACTTGCATTTTTCAACAGATGCTCGATCGTATGTTCTAAATTGATTGAATTGCTCAATGGGAAAATGAAAAACCAAATTTATCCAAGAGACAATCCTGAATAACTCCGCTAAAGAGACAAGAGCTGCCCCCATAAACACAGATGTACTGTTGTATTTGATTTATTTTGTTAAATAAAATATTGTTTAAATATATGAATGTTATATTGAATATGTGTTTTGGTAACTGACATGTTAAATGTCATAATGATGTTAATTATCATTAATGTATAATTAATTGGATCAAAGGCAGTTACAAGTTTTGGGGTGGAAATAGTGTAAGAATGGCCTATATATAGTGGATTTTTCCATAAGAATAAGGTACTCAAGATAGAGAATTTTGGAGCAGCCTGTTCGATACACTCTTGGAATCCCAAAAATATTCTTACAATTTTTATACAAATTAACTAAATCATATTCCATAAATATTTACAGTTCCAATACATCATTGGTATCAGAGCCTGGGTGATTTTTGATATATCCATGGCGTTCTCTGTTTTTTGTTGCGATTTTCAGAGTAGCATCAATCATCGTATTATCGTTGTCGGAAATTTGTCTACTGTTTCAGCATATTTTTCGTGCTTCCCCTCTAAATTTGTTGTCTTTATTTAATTGCTTATCACTTGCCTATCTTTTCAATTTCATGATTACCTACTATTAATTATCTTTTGTGCTCATCTTATTAGTGCAGGTTTGGTGTCGCTATATTGTTACAGTGGTATCAGGTCAACCCATTTTCTTTGATTTGTTTTTATTGTTTAATGTTTAGTGTTCATACACTTATATGGTCGTGTCACTGGTGTAGGTTTTTATTTGATAATGTATCTATACCTTTTTGTAAATGTTTGTTTATAGTGGTGTTATTGACTTGGTTGTTTCACATAATAGGGAGGGTGTTTTAAATTGTATTTTCTTTAAGTATTACTAGCATGTATGGACTATATAGCTCTTGATTGATGTTCCTGCCCTCTAAATTTTTTTTCGTTATTTTTCTGTTAAATATGATCTAGATGCTTGTTCTTGCATATATAATTTAATTTGTTATTAGTTTTAATATTATGTGTTTTATGCTTTGTCGTAATGATTTCATTGAGTGTAATTTTTATTAATCCTTACATTTTTGTTCTGATTTACAATTTTGTTTTAGTATAGTAGAGCAAGTTTTTCGATTGAATGAAAGTTTTGGGTATTTGCTTATTTGCATATATTTTTAATGTTTCGAAATTAGTTGACGGCATTATATTTTTGGGAAAATATATATTATGGCATCTATTGTTATATGTGGTGTCGAAAAAGAATATGTTGTGTTAGAAAAAAAAAAATTTGTTTCAACACAATTTAGAAAATGTGGCACGATATTGATAATTTTTGGTGATGCACAGGAAAGAGTGTATCACGGAAAAAAAAAGAAAAAAAAGGGTATTTAATGACTATGGAAATAATGAAAAATATGATCCGTTAATGAGGGACTATTTGGTTGTGTAATTGAGATCTAATTTGGCGTCCAATATTATTTTTAAAAAATGAGAAGGCTCGGATTAGATTGAGTAGGAGCCGTAAGAATATAAGAAATAAATTTTGTATGTATAATTTGAAATTTATCGTTGGCATAAACGATATTGTGTTTGAGAAATTTTGGCGCACTCACAATAGAGAGCAGGAATGATAAGAAAATTTGGACAAGTGTCCGGAATTAAATACACAAGTTGTTTGGGTTGAATACGTTATTATACGTGGTATCATGATAATGTAGAAATTATCATCGAGATTATTATTTTTTTTTTATTTGAACAGAAATGCTCAGAATATAGAGCACGTGAAAGAATATATTTTTTTTTCGCTCGGAAAGAAGAGCACGGAAATTAAAACTTACTTGATTTATATAAAAGAAACGAGTATTATTTAAGACGTGTTGAGCAAGATCGATCAAGAATAATGAATCGGATCTGAATATTGGATAAATTATTTTTGAGAATCGAGAAATCGAAAAAAATTGTTAGGTGATTGAAAATAAGAAAGCTATTTTCAGAAATATTTCGAGGAATAAGAAACTGTATTTAAGGATATAAATACCTGTAGTTGTCATTTATGTGATTATGACGATGAATTTTTTTATTGAGGCACATGATGAAGTAGACCGAAATGAAAGGCCGTGGTCTGAATATTGGTATTGAACCATTAGATATGGTTGTAATTAAAAAATTAATAGTTCCACAAGAGTGGGGAATTACTATTATGAATATAATAGTGAATTATATTGTTTTTCGGTATATATGGATGTAAGGGATCCTAATGATCCAACTACTTGTATAGAAGCAACCAGATCCCAAGAATCTGAATTATCTGAGGCAAATTATGAAAGACGATTTTGAGTTAATATGAAAGAATTAATTGTGGGAGTTGTGTGATCAACCCCAATATAGAAAATTCATAGATTGTATATGGATTTTTGAAAGGGAAATATAAGAAAAAATGTGTCTGGTTTTAAAATGGAAGTATGTTCAATTGCGAAAGGTTTTATATAGAAATTGAGAATATTTTATTTGAGAATAAATTAGACAATTGTGTTTATATTTTGAAAAGTGGGAGTTTGTTTACAATATTATCAGTATATGTTAATGATATATTGTTGTCAGTAATTAATAAATGAATGCTCAACAAAACTAAGTTGGAACTTAGTGGGAAGGTTGAGAATATAAGTGAAATCTGATGTGTTCAGGGAATTAAATATTTTGAATATTTAGTGTGAATCGGAGGTATCCGAATGAAATGCTTAATCGTTTTGGGATGCAAAATTTCAGTCCGGCGCCAACCCATTGGTAATGGGGAAATGGTTAATGCGGAGAAGGCACTTGATGTATCATGTGCGCAAGTAGTCGGAAGTTCGATGTTGTGTAATCGATTGACTTGACTTGGCGTACTTAATTGGTCTAGTGAATGGATAAGAAAGAAATCTTAATCAAGCCTAGTGAGAGGTTGTGGATAGGATAATGAAGTACTTGAAGTGTACGTACATTGCACCACTAATTGGTTATGAGGCAGACGTGTCTGAATTTATTGATTGTTCTGGTGCAGATTTCGAAGGTGATAAGATAATGAGAATTTAACTTCAGAAGATCTATTAATTTCTAGTGGATCCGAAGTTGGGAAAGTAAGAAACATGTTAATTTTGATTGGACTTAGAAATATTTAAGTCATTAAATACGAAATGTTATTCTAATGAATAGTGAAAATTCATATTTGAATTGTAGAAGCTAGAAGAGGTGGGAATCGAGAAAAATATTTGATAAAATAAATCAAGTGGGAGATGTTGTATTTGATTTATTTTGTTAAATAAAATATTGTTTAAATATATGAATGTTATATTGAATATGTGTTTTGGTAACTGACATGTTAAATGTCATAATGATGTTAATTATCATTAATGTATAATTAATTGGATCAAAGGCAGTTACAAGTTTTGGGGTGGAAATAGTGTAAGAATGGCCTATATATAGTGGATTTTTCCATAAGAATAAGGTACTCAAGATAGAGAATTTTGGAGCAGCCTGTTCGATACACTCTTGGAATCCCAAAAATATTCTTACAATTTTTATACAAATTAACTAAATCATATTCCATAAATATTTACAGTTCCAATACATCATGTACAACCACCCAATTTATCCTCAACCACCTTGACATTCCCATTAATTTCAATGTCTTAACAGGTGAAAGTCAAGAAACATCTGAACAACATACACACTAAATTAAGATCTTCAATAAATGAGGCAGTCCCCTTCACTTCTAAGTTACAGTACCTTGTCAAAAAAAAAAAAAGTAGTATACAGTACAGGTGCCCTGAGTCTAACCAGCAGAAAATTGGAAAATTGCCATTTTTGTACTAGTCCATTATCATCACACTATTACCATTCACCTGATGTGAAGGATAATAAACAGTTTCATGGGCTAAATCATATTTGTAATTTGTGACAAGCGAAAAAGTGATTCGAGCTAGGGTAAAGTGCATAGCGAAGCAAGTGCACTTGCTTCATCACTTGCTTCAACAAAGACAAGTCCCATTAGACAAATAGATCAAAATATATTGAAACAAAAAGGAAGAGAGTGAACTTTTTTTAATCAAGAACAGACAAGTAGACAACAAAGGCGACAACTCTAATTGATGATAGTAGTGCAAGTGTTCGTGTGTTGGAGAATATGGATATGATAGTTTAAGAGACAACATTATAATTATCAGAACTGAAGCTGCAAACCTGGAGATTATCCAAAGCTCCACTTAACCTTCAAATGAAAGTTAATCAATTTAATTTGTCATCTTGAGGTCAAGCGATAGCTTCACGCTCTTTTCACAACCATGGATCCAACTACTCAATGGCAAAAGATTATACATGGTTGGAAGACTTACAGTGATTCTCTGGAAGCCTTGGGGTAATACACAAAACTTGAATAAAGGATCCAAATGAATGTCCATTGCGTATTGTACTATTAAAGCAAGAAATTTGTAGTAACAAATTATTTGAACATAATACTATTTTTCTGGTACATAAATCTCTACAATAGCAAATCAACGGCATAACAAACAATATATACATTACCAAGTGATAGGAATTCCCGTTTCCTGTCTTTGCGTAAATTAAATACGGAGATTATAACAGTCAATAATAATAACAGATATTGACAGATGAACACCAATATTTATACGTGGAAAACCCCCTTAAGCCAAAGAGGTAAAAATCACGGGACCTGCTCCGAATGTTTCCACTATAATGATAATAATGGTTACAATATTCTCTCTCAAGTTTACGAAGTAACACTTGAGGCACAACTGAATAGAAATACAGCAATTCACTACTCCTTCGGTACTGGACCGGATAACCTGGACAGAACTATCCCTTCGGTACTTGACCGGATAACCTGGAGGACTCCCCTTGTTGCGGCTGCAATAGCTGGACGAACTCCTAATGCTGTAAACCTAGATGGCTACAGCCCGACCAAACTCTCACACTAACTCACCCGAAACGAAAGAATAGAGTAGCACGAGGGCCCCCTATCCTGACTTGCCTGAAACTACCGCAAGGTAAGTTTCCTACTAGACGGACTATCTAGCAGCTATAAACTAAGAAATGAGGGAGAGAAGAGAGTAAGATGTTTTGGTGTATTTAACTAATGAAGGGGAGGGGGTATTTATAGGAAGGGGTTGTAGTAGGTGGGGGGGAGGTTGGTGAAGAGTAGTGGTGGGTTTGAAAATAAAAGTCGGCTGCCTAACAATTAATAAAGGCAGGCTGCCTAACAATCTCCCCCTCTTTCCAAACTCACAGTTCTTCACTTGTAATCCATACCTGCGCCATGTTTGCACAGCTCCAACTTTTCTCGCGGAACCACTTTTGTCATCATATAAGACGGATTCTTATCCGTGTGTATCTTCTCTATCTGTATCACCCCATCTTCAACCTGTTCCCGTAGCCAATGGTAACGTACATTAATATGCTTAGTACGACTGTGACAAGTAGCATTCTTGCTCAAGTCAATAGCACTCTGGCTATCACAATACAACTCAAAGTTGTCTTGCTTCTGACCCAATTCTTGGAGAAACCGCTTTAACCAAACCAGCTCCTTGCCTGCTTCACAAGCAGCAATATACTCTGATTCGGTTGTTGACAACGCAACACACTTTTGCAACTTGGACTGCCATGCTACATCTCCCCCCGCAAAAGTGAAAAGCATCCCTGACGTGGACTTCATCCCATCTGGATGTCCTGCCATGTCAGCATCTGTAAAACCTTCCAAGACTGGTTCACCGTGTCCATACTTCAAGCATAATCCGGAAGTGCCCTTGAGATATCTGAGAATCCACTTGACTGCTTCCCAATGCTTTCTTCCTGGATTTGACAGATATCTACTCACAACTCCAACAGCATGAGCAATATCTGGTCTTGTACAAACCAATGCATACATAAGACTCCCCACTACGGATGAATAGGGAACTTCCTCCATATCCTCCTTCTCCTTGTCTGTTGAAGGACACATTTTCTTATCCAGTTTAAAATGTCCCGCCAGTGGTATACTAACTGGTTTAGCATCATCCATATTGAACCTTTTCAATATATCCCTGTTGTGAAAGCCACAACCTCCGAGTTGTTCTGTCACGAACAATCTTCATCCCTAGGATTTGTTTTGCTGGACCCAAATATTTCATATCAAAGAACTTGGACAAATCTTCTTTCAGCTTGCGGATCATGTTAGCATCTTGACCGACCACTAACATATCATCAACATAAAGCAACAGGATAATGAAGTTACCGTTAGGAAACCTTCGCACATAAGCACAGTGATCGGATGCATTTCTCTTAAACTTAGGATTCCTCATGAATGAATCAAACTTTTTATACCACTGTCTTGGCGCTTGCTTAAGCCCGTATAAACTCTTCTTGAGTTTACAAACCATGTGCTCCTTCCCTTTCACTTCAAATCCTTCTAGCTGGTGCATGTAGATCTCTTCCTTCAAATCTCCATGAAGGAATGCAGTTTTCACATCTAACTGCTCAAGCTCAAGATCCATGCTAGCCGCTAATCCGAGAACTGTCCGGATTAATGTCATCTTTACAACCGGAGAAAAGATTTCATCAAAATCAATGCCTTCCTTCTGTGCAAAGCCTTTAACCACCAAGCGTGCTTTATACTTTACAAGCTTTTCATCATCCCTTTTTACTTTGAAGACCCATTTGTTCCTCAAAACCTTCCGTCCTCTCGGAAGTGTAGTCAACTCATAAGTTTCATTCTTGTTTAAAGAATCCATCTCCTCTTGCATTGCTTTCAACCAGCAATTGCTTTCTTTATGAGTCTTGACTTCCTCAAAGGTCTCGGGCTCCCCCTCATCAGCAATTAAGATATACTCGGATGAAAGATATCTTCCTGATGGTCTCCGTTCTCTCGTAGAACGTCGTGGCTGAGTTTCTTCAGCTTCAAGCTGAGGCGGTAGCTCCCCCTGCTCAGCAGCCTCATCATCTACCATATCATCTCCATCATCTTTTAATGTATCTGGATTTCTAGCTTGCCTTGGTTGTTGAGTGCTCCCAAAATTCTCATAATTTTGAGACTCATGGAAAACCACATCTCTGCTCCTGAATATCTTCTTTGATTCAGGATTCCATAACCGATACCCGAACTCTTGATCCCCGTAGCCAACGAGAATACACGGAGTTGCTTTATCTTCAAGCTTTGTTCTATGCTCCTTTGGGATGTGTGCAAAAGCCTTGCATCCAAACACCCGCAAGTAGGAATAGGAAACATCCTTTTCTAACCAGATCTTCTCTGGAATCTCAAAATTCAGAGGTGCCGATGGAGATCGATCGATCAAGTAGCAAGCTGTTCTTACAGCTTCTCCCCAAAATGACTTTGGCAATTTAGACATTTTCAACATGCATCTGACTCGTTCAGCAATGGTGCGGTTCATTCTTTCCGCAATGCCATTCTGTTGTGGGGTGCCAGGAACTTTCTTTTATGCCGGATACCATGCTTTGTAAGGTACTCTTGAAACTCTTTTGAAGCGTACTCCCCCCCGTTGTCACTACAAAGACACTTCAGTTGTTTCCCTGTTGATCTTTCAACCATGGCATGAAACTTCTGGAAGTACTCAAACACTTGATCTTTGGATTTAAGTATCTCAACCCACACCTTTTGAGATGCTTCATCAATGAAGGTAACAAAGTACCTATTTCCGCCTAAGGACTCCACCTCAAACGGACCACATACATCAGAATAAACTCTTTCTAACAGCTCCGACTTTTTCTTCAATGGACTGCTAAAAGATACTCTATGTTGTTTCCCGAATAAACAATATTCGCACGGTTGCAATGCAGTTCCTTTAGCAAATGGAATGAGGGATTTCTTTGCTAGAATCTGCAGCCCTTTCTCGCTCATGTGACCAAGCCTCTTGTGCCACAAACTTGCTGAAGCTTCATCTTCAACTGTATTCAACTCATTTGAACACATCGTCACTTGTGTCTTGTACAAAGAACCACAAGTGGATCCTCTTGCAACCACCAACGAACCCGTAGTAAGCTTCCACCTTCCACCACTGAAGGTATTTACGTACCCCTGCTTGTCTAGCGCCATGCCGGAAATCAAGTTGAGCCGTAAGTCCGGAACATGCCTGACATCTTTCAAAGTCATTGAACAACCCGTGTTTGTCTCAATACAGATGTCACCAATGCCTGCGATCTTTTACTGATCTGAGTTACCCATTCTTACAGTACCAAAGTCCACTGACTTGTACGTCGTAAAGAATTCCTGAGTGGGTGTTGCATGATACGTTGCTCCAGTATCTATCACCCATTCGACCTTCTGATCATCAACATGTAAGCATTCTTCTTCCCCAAAAGAAAGGATCACAACATCTTCTGTCGTAGCAGTTGTTGTACTTTTCTCGGCATGCTTCCCTTGCTGACCATTGTTTTGTTGCTTGAGCCAGGCCCTACAATCCTTTTTGTAATGACCCTTCTTCTTACAATAGTAGCATTCAACATTGGCATTTGATTTGCCACCGGAATTCCTAAAATTTCTACTTTTACTATGCCCTCGGTTTGTCTCCCTGTAGTTGCTTCTACCCCTGTTCTCAGTAACAAGAGCCTGGGAATCTTGGCTGACTCCTTGTACCTTTCTTCTCATGGATTCACTAAGGATACTCTGCTTAAATTGATCGCAAAGTTAGTTGCTCAGTTGGTACAACATTAGTTATTGTCACCACTAGCGTATCCCAACCGGATGGTAAAGTATTGAGAAGAAATATTGTTTGGAATTTCTATTCAAACTCCATCTTCATATTTGATAGTTGATTTAACAACCCTTGGAATTCGCTCATATGCTCTGACATGTTGTTCCCATCCTGGTACCTCATGTTCACCAGCTGACGAACTAGAAAAGTTATATTTTGTGAACTTTTCTCTTGGAACGTAGACTCTAATGTCGTCCAAAGTGTATAAGCGTCTTCTTCTTCAGAGACATGATGATACTCCGAATTATCAATCCATCGACGAATGAGACTGATAGTTTTCATGTTCATCTTCTTCCAGTCAGCATCAGACTTTGCTGCAGGTTTGACTCCTTTCAGCTCCACCGGATCAAACAAGTCCTTACTATAAAGCAAATCCTTTATTCTGCTTTTCCACATCGGATAATTTGAAGCTGTTAAGCTTACCATTACACTGGAAGAATCATCCATTTTAATTTACCAAAGACTATGGGAATCTCACTTAGAACCACACAAGTTGGCCAGGAAAGTGGATGTGTTTGGGGAGCCTTCCGTATTAGTACGGCACGTTATCAAGTAACCACTGCGCACAAAGCACTTTCCTAGACACCAACAACGTGGGCCCCAGCTCTGATACCAACTGTTAGGAATTCCCGTTTCCTGTCTTTGCGTAAATTAAATACGGAGATTATAACAGTCAATAATAATAACAGATATTGACAGATGAACACCAAGATTTATACATGGAAAACCCCCTTAAGCCAAAGAGGTAAAAACCACGGGACCTGCTCCGAATGTTTCCACTATAATGATAATAATTGTTACAATATTCTCTCTCAAGTTTACGAAGTAACACTTGAGGCACAACTGAATAGAAATACAGCGATTCACTACTCCTTCGGTACTGGATCGGATAACCTGGACAGAACTATCCCTTCGGTACTTGACCGGATAACCTGGAGGACTCCCCTTGTTGCGGCTGCAATAGCTGGACGAACTCCTAATGCTGTAAACCCAGATGGCTACAGCCCGACCAAACTCTCACACTAACTCACCCGAAATGAAAGAATAGAGTAGCACGAGGGCCCCCTATCCTGACTTGCCTGAAACTACCGCAAGGTAAGTTTCCTACTAGACGGACTATCTAGTAGCTATAAACTAAGAAATGCGGGAGAGAAGAGAGTAAGATGTTTTGGTGTATTTAATTAATGAAGGAGAGAGGGGTATTTATAGGAAGGGATTGTAGTAGGTGGGGGGAGGTTGGTGAAGAGTAGTGGTGGGTTTGAAAATAAAAGCCGACTGCCTAACAATTAATAAAGGCAGGCTGCCTAACACCAAGTACTATTTTCATGCAACAGCAATTCAATCACCTCAATCTATATGTTTCAATGCCCCAGGTTGCTCTAATGTTCGTCAAATTGAATTTCTCAACATCAGGCATAAAACTTGATCAAGCAAATAAGAAGTCAAAACAAAAAAGCCCTACCTTTCTACTGCAGACAAGTATCTTTATAGATACAAGTAGATAATCAGGGATAAATCACATATTAAAAAGCTTTCAACCCCAGCATAAAACACTACAATTTCTCTTTGTAGTAATACACAATACCTTAGTAGCACCCTGTACAACCGCATAAGCTATAATCAATTTTTGGCCTAGTTGAGAAAATTCCGTCTGAAACTGATTAGCCCCATTGGCTATACCCTCGATGTGAGAAGCACACCTGAAATGCGAAAAATCATCAAGCTCAGTGGATGCAGCAAACTAAATACAAGTATTGTTATATGTTCATTTATCATTTATAATAAATAGTACTCCCTCCGTCCCAATAGATTGTTAACACTTTCTATTTTGGGATGTACCAATACAGTTAAACCTCGATTAAGTAATATTCGATAAAGTAATAACCTCGCTTAAGTAATAAATTTCGTCGGTCCCAACTTGGGCCAATGTTGTAAAGTAATATTCTCGCTAAAAGCATAAGATAATAAAAAATTAGAAAGTCATTAAGGGCCCAAGTAATATGTAATGTAATAATTTCAGAATTATATATATAATGTATATAATGTATATGAGTTACAAAATTTAATTCTTTTTAAAATATGAATCTATAATAGCTTGTTTCTTCTTTCTACCAAAGCCAAAATTAACCTCATCCTTGACTTTATGTAAAGCATAAAAAATTCCTGGTATGTTTTGCTCGTGTTGTAACAAGTAATTGTTCAAAATGCTGATGAAATTCTATCATGTTAATATTATCATTTAATATTATGTTGTATGTTCATGAATTTATATTTTAGAATTACAATAAACTTTAGATGATTGAGTTTCTATACGATGTACGCAACATATGTTACATGTATGTATTTGGTGCAATTTTTTATATGCATGAATCTAGTTTTTAGATATAATTAATCATATATAACAAAAGTAATTTTAGATCAAATACATTGCATGTGATTGATGCTTGTTTTTAAACATAAAGTATTGTAATGCATAAACATAAAAATTCGGTAAAGTAATAAAATATTACTTTATCGATAAAGTAATAAAATATTATTATATCGATAAAGTAATAAATTCGGTAAAGTAATATTTTTTTCTAGTCCCAACAGTATTACTTTAAAGAGGTTCAACTGTAGATTGTTAACATTTCCTAAAATAATAAGTTTTAACACTATTACACCCACTACTTCACTTATTTTAACAATACTTTATACTATTACACCCACTACTTAACTTATTTTAATTATAAAATCACTATTACACCCACTACTTAACTTATTTTAACAATAAAATCACTATTACACCCACTACTTCATTTATTTTAATAATATTACACACACTATCTTGGTTTCCGTGCAAAAAGCAAATGTTAACATCCCATTGGGACGGAGGGAGTATCAACTATCCTTCGATATTATAAATAGTATAGATACAAAAATAGAAGTCTCAAAATATGAAGCAAGACCTACTCTCTCCCATCCCAGGAATAATTGAAGAGAGTTATCTACAGTCAGCAACATCGGCATAAAAAAAGTAAGAATGGATAAATAACACATAAATCGACGGCTATGCGGATCCTCAGACATATGTGAAATGGAATAAAGATGGACACAACACAATCCAACGGTTCTGATTTTAAAAAAATTATAACGTATCGTAAAAACTTTTCGCGGTACGAAGAAATTACCAAAATGCCTTACTATTCACGCACAGCAAAAACTTTCTGCGATACGGTGAATAGTATATTTTTTATGTGAAAACATGGGGCATTTTGATAATTTTTCCGTACGGCAGAAACTTTCCGCAGTACGGTACGAAATTTTTTTAAAATCAGAGCCGTTGGATGGCTGATCCAATGGTTCTGGAACTTTGTGTTGTATAAGTGCAACCGGTTGCAGAGGACGGGAGCCATCTCTAATTACTTATCTTCCATTAAATCGTTCTGCACCCACAAAGACATTGAAACTCTTCACTAACTCCGATCTTCACACCAAAAATAGCGAGATTCGGGATTTCTTCCAGTCACAAATATGCAAATTTAGAACAAGTTTTAAAAAAATTTGAAAACTCCGGTGCAATAATTTTCAATGGTCTTTCTTGATTTTTTCAAATATTTTTTTATCACCAATTTCTGTTCAGACTTCAGATACCAAATCCCTAGTAAAATTTATATATTTTTTAAACGTTAATATATTTCTATGACTACGAAAACTAATTAGAAAAATAATAATTTATATCTTTCTTGTACGTTTTGCCTTTCCGGTTCCTTTATCAATTTAAATCTTTTACGACATAATAATTATAATAACTTTATTTTTGTTGTATTTTCTAAAATTAAATAATATAAAAGTAAATTAAAAGTAAAATAGAAGTAACACAAAAGTAAAACAAAAGTATTATATTAAGTCATGATACATTATATGAACTAGCATTTTACCCGTGCTACGCACCGAAAGCACAATTTTAAAATGGTTACAAAAATATATAGTGTATCAAAAAATAAAATATTTTCTTATATTTTGTTTTGAGAATAACGAACTCGATATGAATCTCAAATAACATTCCTCAAATTATGTGTAATTGTATGAACGCATGTTAAAAGATTTTAAAAAATTGTGTATATAAAAGAAAAGATTAATATCAAAACACATTCGTTTGATATATGATAAAATTTACATGTGATACATATCAATTTTCTTATTCCCTTTTGTTTTTTTCCCAAATAATTTGACGACATTTTATGCTATTTTTACAGAAAGTTCGATTCAATATAAACGTGTTTTGAGGATCAGGTATAGAGAACAATAAAAACATAATTATTAATAAAAATAGATCAAATACATATTTTTCATTCTATAAATGCAAATAAAAAGAAAATGAGCAATTTCAGGGAGTAATTCTAAAGGTCCTAAAAAAATCCCAAAAATTAGTTGGCATATTTTGATTGGTTAGCGTTCTACCCGTGCTACGCACCGAATGATAAAATTTATTAATTAATAAATATAAACATATTATTTTTTATCATTATTTATTTAAAAAAAAAGATAATTTCATTAAAATTTAAGTGTATGATTATCGTCAATTTATACCAACTGCATTAATATCAATATTATCAAATAAACATCATAACATTCACATCCCCGCTCAAACATTCTAAGCCCCCCTTTATTATTTTTTCTTAATTTTATTTTTCATTTGAATTCTTTTTTCAACTAAGTTCATAAGTTTTTTACCCATATTTTAAGTTTTATTGTTTTGAAAATTTGGTATATTTAAAAGTGTTATACAATGTGTTTCTATAATTTTTATCATATTAATATTCAAAATATTTGCATGGGTTGTGATCAATTTTTCGAATAGATATTAAATATTCATAAACACTTATTTCTAACGACCGTTATAAATCATTAGATTGTCTCTCAAAAAAATGTTGCATGTTTCAGCGATATGAGAAAGGATCACTATTGTGCATGATCCATTAAACGAACGTAATTATGATAAAGGAAAACTTTCATCTAATCTAGTTTCCTATGTGTTTATTCCATATCATTTTTACAAATTTTATGTTCTTTTATTAGTGAATTGATTTACTATAGAAAAATAAACATTATCAGTTAACCAAAAAAATCCAATATATTCCGTTTTTTGAGTAAAATATGACTGTTAGAGTTTATGGTGATTGCCATCAGCTTGTTTTCAATGACAACTTAAAATTTGTATATTCAGTTTGGGAGTTTGTATGTTGAATTTTTTATTCTTTTCTATCAGAATATGGTACATTAAATATTAATTTTCTTTTACCCATAAATAAGAAAGGAAAATTAATTCGATTTGATGGTACCCGATCCGAACCCCAAAATTTTTTGAATTTAGGTTTGGATATAAATTTTAAACTTGAAATAGTTTCGATTTGTATTTGAATTTAAGTTGTACATAACCGATATCCTATCTGTTGTGGAATAAAAAGTAGGGTGTAATTAATTCGTGTATTGATTGCTAGGGATTGAGAGCTTCGAGCTTTAATGGTGGCTGCTCTTGTCGTCGGGGACTAACTCGGTCCTAACAAGATGCCTACGTATCTTGATGAATATCAAGAATCAAGCCAAAACGTAGTTCTGTTATTGCCTACGTGGCTTGATGCGCCCTCGCGGCGTAGTAACGTAGTGGCTTGCATGTCCTTATTCGAGGATTAAGCCTAAAACGTGGTGGATGTGTATGGAGCTGTGTTAAAAAACGCTCTATTTGAGAATGAGGGGTCAGACCCTTTATATAGGCTTGAGAAGCCATAGAGTTAGGGTAGGGTTTGGTAACTTAGTGGGCAAGTTACCCACTTTAGGCCCAATTCTATATCCTTCCATGAGGGATGTGGATAACTATAGGAGTTGTATGCCTTGGAGGCTACTCCATAGATGATTTGGTTTCTTTTGGACTCAATAACGGAGTCTTTTATTTGGCTGATTTATTAGCCACGAATTTATTATTTAATTAGGGTTTTGGGCCTCATTAATGGGCTTCGTATCTGGATCAAGCTAGGTCTAATTAATGCAACATTAATTGTGTCTTTAGGGCCTACTTTCAGCCCATATCATTTGCCCCCCAACTTCTAGGAAAACTGATCAGGTTTTCGTAGAAGTTATATTTGCCTTAATCGAGACTTTGGGTCATTTTTATCCCTTACCTGGGACTTCTTAATTTTCCTACCCTTATATGGGGATTTTGGTTTACGCTAGTGTTTCACATATATCGCCTTATTGTAAAGTGTGGAGCGACCTACACATTTACGACGATTGGCCGTATTCGAGGCTTTAACTTATGCTTGCTTTTAGCAATTTCGGCACTTTCATAGAGTTTTTATGCATTACTAGCATAAATTATTGCTCAATTTTCAAGGAAATATTTTTGTAATTTTCCTCTTATTGTTCTGTACTTTTCCTAATTGTTTAGGATTTTTCGTGTACTCACAAGTATTTTTCTTATTTATTCCTAATATTTTAGGAATTTTCTAGTACCCACGGGTATTTTTCTTATTTTTTCCTATTATTTTAGAAATTTCCTTGTACCCACAGGTATTTTTCTTATTTATTCCTAATATTTTAGGAATTTCCTTGTACCCACAGGTAGGGGTGTGCACGGATCGGTTCGGCTCGGTTTTTACCGGAAACCGTTACCAAACCGTACATGTCGGTTCGGTTCGGTTTTTACCTATTAACCGTAACCGAACCGTTCGGAACGGTTTTTTTCGGTTCGGTTAACCGTTTGTCGGTTTCGGTTTTTTTTCCAACCTAATTAAAAATTATTGTATAAATTAACTAGTAATATGTAATTTAATGGCACAAAGCTCCTGGGGTCTTGGAAGGTCTCGGTGCATGCAACTTACAAGTAGAATTCTTATTCTGATATGCAAATATTAGTTTCAATGACCCTGCACAAGATAATCAAGGCCTTGTGAAACTCTTGGCAGTATGTTCATTACTATTCATCCTAATACATGATTGGTTTCTTCATTTTAGGACTAACATTATAATCTTAGTTTTCCATTATAAAGCATTTATAAATTGTGCAAACAGTACTGCAGTCTGCAGTGTATATTTTTTTCATGCATGATTAACAAAAAGAATAAGTAATAGGTTTTGTTTATTTTTTATTATATATAACTAAACTAGATTATGTATAGTAACTAATGTATTATGGGTCCTGGTCCCTGACAATCATTTGTCAGGGACCGGTTATTTAACAATCGGTTCCACAGCCGTTGGATCGTTGATCCAACGGCTGAGATTAAAAAAAAAAAATTTTACTGTCCGCTATAATTTTCCGCGGATAGGCAGATTGCCTATCCGCGGAAAATTTCCGCGGACAGGCAATCTGCCTATCCGCGGAAAATTATAGCGGACAGTAAAAAAATTTTGTAATCCAGGGGGGCCGTTGGATCAACGATCCAACGGTTTAGGAACCGATTGTTAAATAACCGGTCCCTGACAAATGATTGTCAGGGACCAAAACCCATGTATTATTATGCAATTACATTATATTAGTATAAATATGTATATATATAATATTATATAAACGGTTCGGTTTTTCGGTTCGGTTATTCGGATAAAACCGTAACCGTTACCAAACCGTTCCATCGGTTCGGTTCGGTTACGGTTTTTTTCGGTTTTTGTCGATTTCGGTTTTTTCGGTGCGGTTTTTCGGTTTTTCGGTCCGGTTTCGGTTTTCCGGTTTTTTTTGCTCACCCCTACCCACAGGTATTTTTCTTATTTATTCCTAGTATTTTAGGAATTTTCTGGTACCCACAGGTATTTTTCGTAATTATTCCTAATAATTTAGGAATTTTTATAGTACCCACATATATTTTTCGTAATTATTCCCAATAATTTAGGAATTTTTAATGTACCAACTTGTATTTTTATTATTTATTCCTAATATTTTAGGAATTTTCTAGTACCCACAGGTATTTTTCGTAATTATTACTAATAATTTAGGAATTTTTATAGTAACCACATGTATTTTTCGTAATTATTCCCAATAATTTAAGAATTTTTAATGACACCACGGGTATTTTTCTTATTATAAACTTGAGTGATCAATATGTTAACTCTACAAAGTTTTGGGTACTAAACCGTACTTTTCCAGCTGACCTCATTTGAGGTCGTTATTTTGCTTCATTTGTGGAGAAGGTTGTGGCTTTTTAGAGGACAACTGCGACCTCACGTGAGGTCGTCCAAGCTCCATTTTTGGCGGAGGTCGTACATTTGTCGAGGTCACTATGCGATCTCATTCGAGATCATGATCCGTGTTTTTTTTCCTTTTTTTAATAATATTATTGAATAATATTATTTATTTTATTCAAATTTTGAATAACGTTTTTACCCAAATCAGGGGTGTCCTACCCGGATAAAATTTCGCTTGAATAAAATTTGAAAATTTTAATGGAAAATATTGAATTTGTGTACACATGCATTTTAGGGGGATTATTTCATAATTTTTCATGGACTCTTTTTTAGCAAAAGTAGGGGTACTAAATTGCACTTTTTCACAAGACCTCAATTGAGGTCGTCCAAGCCCTCAATTTGTCCCTGATCGTGACTTTGTTCGAGGTCACATACGACCTCATCTCAGGTCGTCCAAGGCCTTGATTGGGTGGTGGTCGTAGACTTCACGAGGTGAAATTTGGACCTCATATCAGGTCGTGTAAGGCTCCATTTGGAGGCTGGTCGTGACTTTTCCGAGGTCGATCTCCGACCTCATTTGAGGTCGTGAAGCTTTTTTTCTTTAATATTATTGAATAATATTATTTATGTTATTCAAATAACTTTTATACCCGAATCAGGGTTGTCCTACCCGGATAAAATTTTGCTTGAACAAGGTCCGATCGGATTTTATTATTAAATAATAATAATTTTTTATAAATTATTATTAAATAATAATATTTTCTTGTAATTTGTGTGGGGGTCCTAACTTTGATAGACCTGAATTGAGGTCTAACTAAACCCTCAAATTGTCCAGGTCTGGGGTCTTCAGGACCTCAGCTCTAAGGCTTGGTCGTGAGGCTTATGAGCTCAATCCACGACCTGGATTGAGGTCGTGTAAGGCCTTCAATTTAGGCTGATCGTAAGGCTTACGAGCTCAACCCATGACCTGGATTGAGGTCGTGTAAGGCCTTCAATTTAGGCTGATCGTGAGGCTTACGAGCTCAACCAATGACCTGGATTGAGGTCGTGTAAGGCCTTCAATTTAGGCTGATCGTGAGGCTTAGGAGCTCAACCCATGACCTGGATTGAGGTCGTGTAAGGCCTTCAATTTACATTGGTCGCGGGGTGTGTGACCTGCTTCTATGACCTCGATTGAAGTCTTTTTAAAGCCTCGTTCGTCCTAGGTCTTGGGTCATCACAACCTTACCTCTGAGACCTAGAGGAGGTCAATCGTGAACTGAAATTCCAGCCCCTGAAGACATGGATTGAGGTCACACTTTTGTCCTCTAACTCGATTATTAGGCCAGCTCATTCCACGAGTATTGAAAAATCCATATCTTTTTGCTCTTTGCTCAGATTTGAGCTTACAATATATCGAATCGAAACTTGTTTCGAGCTCTAACTCCTTACAAGTATTGTTTCAACTTATTTCTCGCATTTTTGGAGCCTTCAAATATATGGTACGTGGCATTTTCGAGCATTTGGTTGGACGAAATGGGGCCTTCACGAGCCTTCAGTCGGGTGGAACGTGGCTTCTTCGAGCCTTCTGTTCCTTACAGCTAGCTTCCCTGCCTCCGTGGAATCATTTGGAAACCAGCCATTCTAAAGGTGTGCTTTGATACGATCTATCCAGCATCCTCCTATCCCGATAGGAGCAATAAGCTTAGAATCAATTGTAGGGGTTCTCAGAACTTGGAGGTAGACGCTCCCAGAATGGGTCTCGACCTCTGAAGAAGTATACTGAAATAAGGCATCGGCCTTTGTATTCTCCTCCCTTGGGATATACTCAACTTAACACTCGTCGAACTGGGCTATCGTAGCTTTCACAATCCTCAAGTATTTGGCCATATTCTTTTCTCAAGCCTCAAACTCTCCATCGACTTGTGAGATTACTAGCTTTGAGTCTCCAAAGACTTTCAGGTTCTTCACCCTCAGGGCTATTGTCAATCCAAGGCCGCTATCAGAGCTTCATACTCTGTCTCGTTGTAGGTTGTTTGGAAGTCCAACTTCAAGGCATACGCGACTGCGAACCCATCGGGGATTTGCAGAACTAAACCTGTACCACTGGTTTTTTTTTTGATGCCCCATCAAAATAGAGCATCCAATACTCCTTCTTCTCTTCCAGGGGCTTCTCACCTTGCTAACCTTCCTGGTCTATTACCTCCTGCCCCCCGTCTTCTTGGTTGTCAATGGTATATTCAACCACGAAGTTAGCTAGAGCATGGGCTTGATGGTCGTCCTAGGCTTGTACTTAACATCATATTCTCCTAGTTCGACTGCTCACTTGATGAGTCTTCAATTACATTGAACGCGGCCTATTCGAGCCTTCAATTACATTGAACGTGGCCTTTTTGAGCCTTCAATTACATTGAACGCGGCCTATTCGAGCCTTCAATTGTATGGAACATGGCCTATTTGAGCCTTCATTTACATTAAACGTGGCCTTTTCGAGCCTTCAATTCCTTAAAGCTAGAAGCTTGTGGTTTCATCAAACTTTATTTCTACTTAGTCTGATCAGGTGGAGTGTCTTAACCGGATGCGCAGATACGATAAACCTTGAGGTTTGGGGTGTGCCAAGTCTAGGCACCACATTTCTTTCAAACAATTCCATCTTGTAAGAGCCTCGTTTTTTAATTGTCATCCATTTCTGGCTACAAGGATTGGTGGAAGTCCATATCCACGTATCACACTTTCCCACATGAATTGTATCATTTACTTGGTGGTTATCCACGCTTGGATTTTGGCCTCAGTCTACTTCATGAAGGTATCGATTGCAACTATCATGAACTTCCTCTGGGCAAATGCCGTTGGGAATGGTGGAACTGATGGTTTTCAACATTTTAGGGGATTCATCAATAGCTGCGTGTTTTTGGATATCGATCGCACATAACTTCTGACATCAGCCATCATGCCTGGCTAGTAGAATCCAAATTGGGTCATCTTTTGGGCAAGCGTCCTCCCCCCCGAGTGTTGCCCACAGATTTTCATATGAGTTTCTTTCAAGGCTATATTCGCGTTTTGAGGTCTTAGTGTTCTTATTGACAACTTTCGTGCCTCCAAGGCATTGTCGGGTAACCAACCAGATTCCTGGTGAGCCTTTGTAGGATCTATCCAACGGCTTTTCATGCCTACAGGTGTTATCATCTTTTCTATCAACGTTTCGGGTCTCCAAGACTTGGAAGTGAGAACTTCCAACATAATTCTCTATCTCTGAGGAGGCAAACATAGATAGGACATCAGCCTTTACCTTTCCTCCCCCATAACACTCATTGAATTGGGTCAAGTCTTAAGTATTTTGTCATGGTTCCAGCCCTGGACTCGAACTCACCATTCACTTTTGGTACTACTGATCTTGAGTCTCCACAGACTTTAAGGGTTTGATCCTCAGGGCTCCAGCTAAACCAAGTATGGCTATCATGGCTTTGCTTTCAACCTTATTGTTTGTCGTTGGGGAATCATGAACCCATCGGGGTATGTTCCCACTTAATTTAGTGTTTGATTCTCCATCAAAATTCAAAATTGATCCAATACTTCTTGAGTACCGCTTCTGGATTCTCCTTCTCTAATCTTTTGCCCTCCTCGGGTACTACCTCTTGCCCCCCGACTTCTTGGTTGTCAATGGTGTATTCAACCACGAAGTCATCGAGTGCTTGGTGATTTATTGTGGTTACTCTGTCTCATACAAGACCTTCCTCACGTAACAGATGGGTTTCTGAACCTTGTTTTACTCTTTCACGAGGACGACACTCAAAGCTGTGTCAAATACAGCCAAGTATAGATGCAGTAACTTTCCGTGATTTGGTTATGTCAACACCTGGAGGTTCCGTGTCAAGGATTGCTCTGCTCTTATCTGGGTTGTCCTTAATTTCCATGTTTGGAGACCGTAAAACCCAAAAAATTCCCTGATCCTATACTGAAGGCTTATTAAGTCAGATTCAATATCATCTTGTGGTACCTTAAAACCTCAAACGCCTCATGAGAATGCTCGATGTGATGTACCTTATCGAGGCTCTTGATTAACATATCATTTTCATGGACTTCTATAGTCTTCCCACTAAGATGCTCAATGATCTTATTTATCAATCTTTAGGATGTCGCCTCTTTGGGACGTCACCTTTGTTGCATTGGTCAATGTATCATTCCTTGGTAGGGGAAAGTAGTCACTAAGACATGCATCTTTCATATCAATGAAGTCAATACACATCCTTCATTCTCCATTGGCCTTCCTGCCTCTTGGAATTAAAATTTCTTTAATTTTTGACTCAACTCTGTAGAATCCATAGACGGGCATAGTGGAGGGGGTCAATTGAGAATCGTTGTATCCCATCTTCGAGAATGCATCATGAAACGAGATATCCACTGAAGTGCCACTGTCTACCGAGACTCCTTTCACTTGCGAGTTGCCTGTCACAGGTGTTATGACCAACGGGCCATCATGGAGGCACTTCACCCTTTCCAAGTTAGGATCAACAAAGGCAAATTCTATTTCAGTTCTTGCTCATTATAGAGCTTCTCATACAATGTGCATAGCTTCTCGAGCATAAGCTTTATGAGAGCTCCTTGTATTCTCGACCGTCGTCGGGTCTTCACAAATCATGTTTATCATCAGCCCTCTGGGGTTATAGATTGCGATATTTCCTTTCATGATCTCTACTTCATAATCCTGCCTTAGGTTACCCTATTGGCCATCCTTGGTGAACTTATTCAATCTTGCTCTTTGGATGAGAAACTTGACCTTGTGTTTCAACTGTTTATAATCGTGAGTGTTATCCCCAAATGGCTAATGGAACTGATCATATTGGTTCTTTTTTCTCTTCCCGGAATCAGTCCTTAGTGGTTTCACCCATCATAGATCCTTGTGTTTCTTAATGTCTGTCGGGATTTGGCTCTTCGGAGTATACAAATGTGCATAGTTGGTGAACCTTGATCCTTGATTGTTCATCTTCCAGGTAAAGTCAGAGTCTTTACTTGTTCGAGGATACCTATCCTTAACATTCTACTTGTGACCACCTTCGCTTCTTGTTATTTCTTGCATTGCCTCCATCAGGGGTTGAGGCTTCCCTTACTCTTTCATCTACGTACCTTAATAGCTACTCTATCATCCAAGTTCAGGACCTTCAAGGCTTCCTTGGTGATTCGGTTCATGTAATCCCACAAGGATTCATTCATTTTCCACATTCATGGGGATGTAAAACGTTCCTCATGAACTTTCCATCAATAAACGGGGCAACGAATGCCCTTCTTAGTCCTTTACAGGAGTTGATTGAGTTCGGGGCCAACCGACTTTACCATCGTTGTGTCATGCCCCCTAGGGTTTGAGGGAACGCCCTATTCTTGATTACGTCAATCACGGGCTAAAGTTTGTAGTGCATTGGAGGATGTCTTCACATGATTAGTGGGGTCTCATGCCCTAACACACACCTCGATGGTGGGCGCCTTGAATTTTCTTGAGATATGAGCATTCATTATCTTGTTGGCGAATGATAGGATAGGATCATCATGATCTCCTAGAGGCATAGAATCATCGGGATCATCCCTTTGTGCATCAACCCTTCTCCTCATATGGGTATTACTCAAATTAATAACATGGGGGATCCTAGTCCTTTAGGGCTGCCTAGCCTATTTTACTTCCAGATCATTCTTTAATTTTTGAATATGTGCTTCATGAGCGATTATATATCCTCCCTCCTGAAGTCTTGGGTGTCAATCCTTTGGATCCTCGGGGCTGAGAAGGCCCTAACCTTCATTCGAGCTCCTTGCCTGGTTCTGCTTCTGAGATAGTTATCTTCTTCAGTGGATGACAAATCGTAAATAATATAGGGTCCGGGAAAATCATGACTCCTTCATTGGTGTTCTAGGCCTTGAATGCATTGAGGTACGTATGCCTCGTGTTTCAGTCTACTCCTACCATCGATGAAGGACATCCCATTGGTGGGAACCTAAGTTCATTATTTAACGATGAAGATGGACATCTATAGTCCCAACGGTGCACTAGTGGGGCGACACCACTATCCGAAGGGGATTCATCCCAGAATTCATTAAACCCACAATCGACTGCTACGGATGAGTAATTTGAGCCCCCGAATCCTTTCGTTTATGGCCTAAAGAGCCTTTATTTGAGTCCCTCAGGGTTAAGAACGTCCTAATCTTTCGATGGGCTCCTTGCCTTGACGTCTTTTTCTAGAACGGACGTCATCTTCCTTATCTTCTTCAGACGAGGAGTCGTCTTTGGCATATGTCCCGGAGAAACTTTGGTGTTATCCAACAAGGGGATCAAGCCTTCAATGTATTGAGGCACATAATTCTCATGAGTAGATCGATGGTTTCATCAGCAGTTGGGAACGGTGAAAACCCACAAACAGTGTTCCGATTTGTTGGAATTAACATGATGGTGGTGGTGATCCATGCTTCATGTGCTCCATTAGACAGAGGTAAAACCACCATATGCAATTGGGAATTTTCTCCTTGAGTTAGTGGATTTTGGATCACCCCTTGGGGATCACCCCTTGGAGACACGCCTCCGGGGGAGTCGTTCCTTGATTGGTAGTCGAGGGTAGTGGATCATCGTCATTAGTGCACAATTGAGACTTCTTTTTCCTGCTATATATGGAGGTCTCAAGCCTTAGATATGGGGTGAATCATCCTCTCGTTGGGGTTGAAGCCCATAACTTGGGTCCTGATCTGTTAGTGGTGGAAGTACCATGGTAGAGATTTGTAATCATGCTTGCCTATTATGGGCATAATCATGCCTAGGATTGGGGATCCGCCCTGGAGAGTTATACTCGTTCACTAGGGCAGTGAAGTAGACATCCTCCGAAGGGAGAGACAACCATCTGAAGGGGATTCGTCCATTGGTTGAAGGGGTTCGTCACTAGGGGTAACGACCTTTGAGTTTGTCAGACCTCGGGGAATCCGTCCCTTGAGGCTGAGTAATCTGAGGTTGGGAGCCCGCTCCTGGTGGTACTTGTTCCATCACTGAGGGTGCGAAAGTGCCGATGGGCGTTTCAGTAGTTTCTGCGATTGATGTTCTTCGTGTGGTAACCATGGTTGATGTCTTCTTCCCACAGGCGGCGCCAAATGTCGTGGAATAAAAAGTAGGGTGTAATTAATTCGTGTATTGATTGCTAGGGATTGAGAGCTTCGAGCTTTAATGGTGGCTGCTCTTGTCGTCGGGGACTAACTCGGTCCTAACAAGATGCCTACGTACCTTGATGAATATCAAGAATCAAGCCAAAACGTAGTTCTGTTATTGCCTACGTGGCTTGATGCGCCCTCGCGGCGTAGTAACGTAGTGGCTTGCATGTCCTTATTCGAGGATTAAGCCTAAAATGTGGTGGATGTGTATGGAGCTGTGTTAAAAAACGCTCTCTTTGAGAATGAGGGGTAAGACCCTTTATATAGGCTTGAGAAGCCATAGAGTTAGGGTAGGGTTTGGTAACTTAGTGGGCAAGTTACCCACTTTAGGCCCAATTCTAGATCCTTCCATGAGGGATGTGGATAATTATAGGAGTTGTATGCCTTGGAGGCTACTCCATGGATGATTTGGTTTCCTTTTGGACTCAATAACGGAGTCTTTTATTTGGCTGATTTATTAGCCACGAATTTATTATTTAATTAGGGTTTTGGGCTTCATTAATGGGCTTCGTATCTGGATCAAGCTAGGTCTAATTAATGCAACATTAATTGTGTCTTTAGGGCTTACTTTCAGCCCATATCACTATCTAAAATCCGAAAACCGATACATAAATAATATAATATTATAATTTGAAACTATTTAATATAATATTTTAGATATAAGACATATTATTTTATTTATTTTTATTCAAGTATTTCATTAGAAATAGTCAATAGTAAACTTATATTTCTCAAACTCAAATTTTATTGATATATTTAAGATGTAATTTTCTTTACTTTACATTAATTTTTCATTTATGTGTATAAAAAAAATTATTTTTTTAACATATTTAAAATTTTACTTAGTATGTTAATTCGTATAATATGTTATATATATATATATATATATATACACATATATTTGCTAAATATAAAATGTTATATTTGACTACTTAGTTGATCGTTTTAATTTTGATTTTTTTATAAATATAATTAATATTGTTTGAGTGTAGCAATTATTTTAATTTTGGCTACATCATTACTAATTTTGGATACACAAAAAAATTAAATCTAATCCGAAATTCGACGAATTTGGTTTTAGATGTTGAGTTTTGGATTTGGATTTATTTTTAAAATCCAAAAATATTTTGATTTGGATTTGGATTTGGATCAAACCCAACCCGTTGTTATCCAAACGCGTAAAATAAGAAACTTGAAAATGAGTATCATCTATCTTTTTTTTTTCTATTTGATTAACATGTTAAAATAGAAAACTTTACATGAAACTAAAATCAAATGTGTAATATTTAAAGACATATTCACATTACTATATATGTGTCCTTGTAATTTAATTATCGGGTTAAAAAAACATGAAATTAATTTGTATTTAACAGTGAGTATTTTTTTCCAACATATATTAAAAAAAAGCGCTTACGCAGATCTGAAAAATCGTATTTGTTGTGTACATTCATGCCATGTGTCTTTTGGGTCTTGATATGAAATTATTTTGTATACCCAAAATTCGAACACAAAATGCTAGTAATCTACGCAATTTTTTTGTACACGAAACGAAAATAATATGCGAAAAGAAAAAATATGACAAATACATGTTATGTTACTCTCTGTCCAAGTTATCTAAGTATGTTACTATATAATTGAAAACAATATTGAAATGTTACAAAATAAAAAATTAGAGTAGAGTACATAAAAATGAAGCCCTCCCTTTTTTTAAAATTTTGTTTATTGTTAATAAATATCTTTGTTTGATTATAATCTATTTACCAAGTTATTAAATTTTTTTACCTATATTTAAGGTTTGTTGATATTAAAAATAAATATTATTAACCAACCAAGCAAATTCGATATGTCTGCTCTTAGATTAGGATATGAGATTTGAATACTATTACTTGAATTCAATAATACAAAATTAAAATGGACACCTTTTATTAGAAACAATATATAATTATATATGTATAGACCTATCTAATTTTCAATAATATTGATTTTTAAACGATTGCTATAGCCGTTTCTCTCTCTCTCTCTCTTCCTCTCCTAAAAAAATACTAAACTAAAGTTTAGGGGTTGACATATGCGTTTTGGTTGATGATAAGCCCATTTTTATTGTTTTTCTAGATTTTGCTTTGTTTTTTAATAAATAACTCTCTTTATTAAGAGTCTAGTACCACGTTGGTGGGTTTTATCTACTGATATATTGAATTTTGTACTTATTTTTTAATAAATTTGTTTGATTGTAGATCGAATGTTTGAGATATTAAAATATTATATTTTATGACATAGATAAAATAGACTCATGCATTAAAATAATATATTTGTATTAAAAACAATTAATAAATACGCAATTTTCGAAATGGCTCTATACATAGAGAGTGGCGCAAAGAACAGATGTGCTAGTATATAATAATATAATTGTGATTGATTTATATAATTAATTTAATTTTAGTGGTTAATTCTAATTGGCTCTTATATATTTTTATGAAAATTAATTCGTAATATATAATAATGCAACTATGAATAATCACTTAATATTATATATTTTTATAATTCTAATTGATTTTATTTTAAAATAGAGTATGCTGGGCCTGAGGATGTCCTCAGGTAACACCCCTGAGGTTAAAACAATTATAAGAATAAATTAGGGACATTTTTGTAAATGTAAGGGATGGATCTTATATTTACAAAAATGCCCCTGCGGGGCCCACTTGATTATAAGTACAAATTTCTTTTAACCTCAGGGTGTTACCTGAGGACATCCTCAGGCTCATTATTCTCTTTAAAATATTAATTTATTATAAATATTTTTTGATATTAAAAAATTATGTAATATATGGTATGTTAAATCAAGTCATTACTATATTTAAATTAGAATTGTTTAGTATAAAAGGATGAGAATGGTAAATAAGGAAATTTTTTAATATAATATGATTGTTTGATTGGTCATGAAATAATTCAAAATTTTCTGATTGGCTAACTGCATCTAACTGTATTGATTTTAATTTAAAAATATTAATGTATTATAAAAAAATTTTGATATTAAAAAAATATGTAATATATGGTATGTTATATCAAGTCATTACTATATTTAAATTAGAATTGTTAACTAACCATGTTTAGTATAATAGGATGATAATGTTAAATAAGGAAAACTTCTGATATAATATGATTGGTCCAAAATTTAGGAATGATCTCTGATTTATTCTAAAATAATTCAAAGTTTGGCTAACCGCATCTAACCATATACCTGGTAGACTCAAGGTATTATAATAAAGGATTACATCTTCAAGATTTGGTTTCTCGAAGCCCACAAAGATTGGCCTCTTTCTTCTTATAGTTATACAAAGATTGGGGTGTTTGGGTGAACTTTTTTTCAGAATAAGTCAACTTATTTTAAGACAAAGTTGGAGATTCCTAACTTTCCAACTTATTTTTCAACTTATTTTTACAACTTATTGAATCTCAGACATACATTAAATACTTGTATAAAAAATATCATTAAAATATAATTTTTTTATCGGAAAATAATTCCATAAGTCCAAAATAAAAGGTTTGCCAAACGGGCACTATAAAAAATGGTCTCTAATTACTTATCTTCCATTAAATCGTTCTGCACCCACAGAGACATTGAAACTCTTCACTAACTCCGATCTTCACACCAAAAATAGCGAGATTCGAGATTTCTTCCAGTCACAAATATGCAAATTTAGAACAAGTTTTAAAAAAATTTGAAAATTCCGGTGCAATAATTTTCAATGGTCTTTCTTGATTTTCACAAATATTTTTTTTATCACCAATTTCTGTTCAGATACCAAATCCCTAGTAAAATTTAGGGCTTTTTTCATAAATAAATAGGAAAAAGTAAATTTTTGCAAATTTACTATCTTTAAGAATAGCTATTTGCAATATTACCAACCTTAAGTTTTAAAATTGCAAAAATACCATCTTTCCAATTCCCCTCCCTCCTTCCTCCCAATCAGCCGCCTGTTACTTTTTTTTTTTTTTTTTTTTATGGTGGGGTGCTAATTTGGTTGCAACCACATTCAACTCTTGCAACCACATTCAACTCTTGCAACCACATTCAACCACATTCAACTTTTTTTTTTGTTTTTTTTTAAGGTGGGATGATTTTGGGTTGCATGGCCCCGCAGGGGCATATACAATTGAATTCAACCACATTCAACTAAATGCAACCATATATATATATCAGAGTCCAAAAAAGAGGTCGAAAATGACAACTGAAAAATGGATCTTGAAATCAGTGACTGAATTCAGTTGAATATGCTCCTGATGGGCTTGCAACCCAAAACCACCAAAATTAAGGTGGACTGCTTTTGGGTTCCAAGGCCCCGCAGGGGCATATTGAACTAAATTTCTGATTTCAAGTTCCATTTTTCAGTTGTCATTTTCGACCTCTTTTTTGGACTCTAATATATATATATATATATATATATATATATATATATATATATATATATATATATATATATATATATATATATACTGAAAAATGGAACTTGAAATCAGTAACTGAATTAAGTTGAATATGCTCCTGCTGGGCCTTGCAACCCAAAACCACCAAAATTAAGGTGGACTGCTTTTGGGTTCCAAGGCCCCGCAGGGGCATATTCAACTAAATTTTAATGTGGTTGCATTTGGTTGAATATTGCCCCTGGCGGGGCATTGCAACCCAAATCCACCAAAATCACCCACCTTTAAAAAAAGTTGAATGTGGTTGCATTTGGTTGAATATTGCCCCTGGCGGGGCCTTGCAACCCAAATCCACCAAAATCACCCACCTTTAAAAAAAAGTTGAATGTGGTTGCATTTGGTTGAATATTGCCCCTGGCGGGGCCTTGCAACCCAAATCCACCAAAATCTTAAAAAGTTGAATGTGGTTGCATTCAGTTGAATGTGGTTGAATGTAGTTGAATGTGGTTGAATGTAGTTGCATTCAGTTGCATATTGCCCCTGGCGGGGCCATGAAACCCAAATAGCATCCCGCCTTAAAAAAAAAATGTGGTTGCATGCAGTTGAATGTGGTTGAATGTAGTTGCATTCAGTTGCATATTACCCCTGGCGGGGCCATGAAACCCAAATAGCATCCCGCCTTAAAAAAAAAAAAAAAAAAGTAACAAGCGGCTGAAAGCAGGAGGGAGGAAGGAGGGAGGAAGGGTGGAGGGGAATTGGAAAGATGGTATTTTTGCAATAAATCTTTTTTTTTTTTTGAAAAGATGGTATAATTGCAATTTAATTAGAAAGATGGTATTTTTGCAAAAATCATTTAAAAAGTTGGTATTTTTGTCAAATTCCCTAAAATTTATATATTTTATAAACGTTAATATATTTCTATGACTACGAAAACTAATTAGAAAAATAATAATTTATATCTTTCTTGTACGTTTTGCCTTTCCGGTTCCTTTATCAATTTAAATCTTTTACGATATAATAATTATAATAACTTTATTTTTGTTGTATTTTCTAAAATTAAATAATATGAAAGTAAATTAAAAGTAAAATAGAAGTAACACAAAAGTAAAACAAAAGTATTTTATTAAGTCATGATACATTATATGAATTACATCTCCAAGCCTTTAACAAAATAACAAATCCTATCCCTACAAAAACTACTACTCCTGAATACTAGCATTTAACAAAATTAAAATATAACTACTTTTATTTTAATTTAAATCTAACATATCAAAAACAATTCAAATAATTTTGAATTATTTCCAACAATTTTTATAGTTTGTTCATACTATGCGTTTTTTTTTTTGCTACTAAAGAGGGTGAGGATCCTCTGTCTCCTTCATTGTGTCCCCTATACAAAATGAGTGCCCCTGGCGGGGCCCATTGTAAGGAAAATGGAAATAAAATATTTTATTTCCATTTATCTTACAATGGGCCCGTCAGGGGCATCCATTTTGTATAAAGGACACAGAAGGAGACAAAGATCTTGTGTTTGCTACTAAAGACATCAATATTTATCAGGTAGTTGTCTATCTCTTGATATCTATTGCCATTGATACTATTAAATATTGCCCGTGCTGCCTCTATCGTTACATCAGACTCGTACATATCATTTTCAAGCAGGCTGCGAAGAGGCTCTATCAATTTGGCTAAATGCATATTTTATATCCATGTTTCACTTCAAGAAGCTATGTTTGAAATTATCCGGCAAGCCTCCTTGGTGAACTTAGATTCAAAACATAACATCCTCTGAAGGCATCGCAGAAGCCTAGAATCATTAGCCAAAGCCTAAATCTGGCAAGGAGGTCCCCATCTCGCAATATTTTCATCAACTCCAAGTGCAGAACCAACAATTACAATACTTTCAAATACTGTAGGTACAGGGGAAGCATGCGTGAAATACAAAGGTCCAATAGAAATCACATATGTGCCGAACAGCCATTTTAATGAGCTAGCTTGTTCCACGTTTCTCCTTCAATTTTTATTTCAATTTTGGCAGGCCTTCTGTCAGTAAGATACTGTAGTGCTTAGCAGATTGACACTACATGGTGATTACGAACCTTGTATTAGAAGTAAGTTTCCCGAAGTGGCAAGATTTACCTTGACCCTATCCGGAGGAAGACCATTGTAACAAATGACTGCCTAAAACTTGGCTAACCATTGTATAAGGTCAGATCTGACACGCTTCTCAAGAACATTTACCTACACTATTTCCAAAGCACAATTTTCAAGGATAACTTTCTGACGTCGGTATTACACGAAATCTAGACTTGTCAACGCCCGGCACCCTCGACATTGATGGCAGTAGAGGGATTAGACAAAAGTCTCACAAGGGCTGCAGCTGCACATAAAGAGTATTCAGAGAGAATCCGAACTGCTAGACTCTGGATCTTCACGTTGATGTCATCCATGTCTTTGCTGTTGTCAAATTCCTCAAGGATCTGAAAAAGGCGCTTTACATCATCAGAGCTTAGATAATAAAACAGTCCCGAGTCTTGATCGATCAAATCTTATAACCGTGTGGTTGCCTCTAACTGCTTCTCATGGTCATTGTTCTGGGAGTCCATAGACTCCAATAAGTTGCTAATACACCGACCAAAAACTTGATTCTCATTCTTGAACAAGGAGAGATGTTCTTTGGCCAAAGATGAAATCGGCACACCCACCATAAACATTTGTAAATATAATCATCTTACCAATGAAACATTTTAGCAAAAAATGCTAAAATCATGGAAAAAATGGTGCTAAAATTGCCGCCCATTTCTAGCAATGACATGCCAATGAACTGCTAACGGAAAGAGTACTAACAGAATAACAATAATTTACCAAAGAATTTACAATACTTTACCAACGATATTTTTCGTTGGGAATTTTAGATCTGTCATATTCTTCCCGTGACTACGCTGTTGGTAGTATTAGAACGGTCATAGATAATCCGTTACTAATCTGTTACAATTTAAAATATTTCTGTTACTATTCCGTTATAATTTAACTTTTGCATTTAATGTCACACCTACCATCCAAATTAATTTACTATTTTTTAAAATCTTGGCAATATCACTAAATTAGGTATATATTGCCATACGTGCGGTTGGATCGTCAATAAATATTTTTCTAAAAATAGAAACAACAATCCGGGACAATGGACTAGTTAGTAGTACGGGTCAAATCAATGGTTGACTACTAATTTTACCGTCCAAATTAATTTATTATTTTTTAAAATCTTGGCAATATCACTAAAATAGGTATATATTGTCATACGTGCGTTTGGATCGTCGATAAATATTTTAAAAAAAATTGAAACAACAATTCCGGACAACAGACTAGTTAGTAGTACAGATCAATTTGGGGCTATGATAGAGAGAATGGAGTTACGAGATGTGCCCTCAAGTTGGACCTTCACAAAGCTTTCGATTCCTTACAATGGGACTTTATTATTGCAGTGCTTCATAAAATGAATTTTCCCTCTCGTTTTATCAGATGGGTCCAACTTTGTTTATGTGGTGCACGGTACTCAGTCAAAATTAATGGATCTGTTCATGGATACTTTAAAGGGGCAAAAGGTATTCGCCAGGGGACCCTATGTCACCTTATATCTTTGCCTTGTGTATGAATATCCTTTCCCAGATGTTGAAGTCGAAGCCTGTGGGATTTAAACATCATTGGAGATGCAAGGATTTGGATCTAACACATCTGTTCTTTGCTGATGATGTGCTTCTGTTCAGTGATGGGGATCAGCATTCCATTACCCACATCATGGATTCGGTGTATAATTTCTCTCAAATTAGTGGTCTTACTCCGAGTATGCAAAAGAGCACTAGTTTCTTCTGCAACTGCACCCACGAGCTGATTTCTTGGTTTCACGACACCTATAATATTCCTCAAGGCATCCTGCCAGTTCGGTTCTTAGGTGTTCCCCTTATTTCTTCCCAGCTATATGTCAATGACTGCATGCCTCTTATTGAGAAGCTTACCCACAGAATTACAATCTGGACAACTAAACTTCTGTCTCTGGCCGGTAGGGTGCAACTTGTTAAGTCTGTTCTGTTTGCTATGCAGGCTTTTTGGTCGAATCACTTTATCCTACCTTCCACGGTCACGACATTATTCAGTCTATGCTAACAAGATTCATTTGGAATGGAAATATTCAAGATAACGGGGGAACTAAGGTTAGTTGGGAAACATTGTGCTTGCCAAGAAATGAAGGTGGCTTGGGATTAAAGGACCCATCTGATTGGAATAGGGCGTAGATTATTTGTCATATCTTAAAGGTTATTAACAACTCCCCAACTCTGTGGGCTTCTTGGGTGAACAATACGGTTCTTAAGAATAAACACTTCTGGACTATTCCTATTCCCACTGATTGTTCGTGGATTTGGAAAAAGGTTCTTAGACTCCGTACTACTGCTCTTCGTTTCATCTCCTACTCCATTGGTGATGGCTCTTCTATCTCTCTTTGGTTTGATCCTTGGTGGCATAATTCTTGTCTTGCAAACCAGATTTCTGCTCCTATTATCTACCAAAGTGGTTTGCATCGAAGCTCTTCAGTAAATGACATTATCGCCACAGGTTGTTGGCTGCTTCCTCACCCAAACGAGAGACATCATCACTTAGAACCTGCCTTGCTGCAATGGATCAACTCGTTTGATTATCCAACTTTCAATCTGGATTCTCGCGACGTTATCCTATGGGATGGTTTGAACATTAAAAAGGTCAGAACATGGCACGTCTGGGAAAGTCTCAGACACCGAAGTCAACAGGTCCAATGGTATCTTGCAGTTTGGCATCAACTTAAAGTGGATAGATATGCTCATCACCACTGGTTACTAAGTCACAGACGCCTCTACACCTTAGCCAGGCTTGCTAGGTTCGGTATTGAACTGGACCAACAATGCTTCCTGTGCGTCATGGGCCGCGAGACTGATACACATCTTTTCCTTCATTGTCCGTACAGTAGTTTTGTGCTTTCTCAAATGCTATCTATGCTTAACTTACGCATTGTTGGGCACACTTGGGCAGATTTTTAGGAAAACGTTCTTAGTATTCAGGATGGTTCGAAGAAGAGGGTGGCTTTGCTTATGGTTCAAATCTATACTTACTTTATATGGCGGGAAAGAAATGCTAGGAAGCATGACAAAGGGATCTTTGGCCCGAAACGGCTCTTGGATGGTATCATTGTTGACACTCGAGCAAGACTTGCAAGCTCCACATGGTTCTCTAAAGTTTTTATTATTAGACCTGATTTGATTGTCTAGCTTTAGCCTAGTTTTAATTCATTGTTTCTCTTACTTTTGGCAATATGCGTTTTTCAGATTGTTTTAAACAGATCCATCTATGCCTTGTCATAGACCAAGGGTCAACCCCTTTTTAGCTTCTTTCTTTCTAATATATATTAATTTAGCAAAAAAAAAAAAAAGTAGTACAGATCAAATCAATAGTTGACTACTAATTTTACCATCCAAATCAATTTATTATTTTTTAAAATCTTGGAAATATCACTAAATTAGGTATATATTGTCATATGTGCGGTTGAAACGTCGATAAATATTTTTAAGAAAATAGAAACAAAAATTCGGGACAACGGACTAGTTAGTAGTGCGGGTCAAATCAGTAGTTGATTACTAATTTTACCATCCAAGTTAATTTTATATTTTTTAAAATCTTGGTAATATAACTAAATTAGGTATATATTGCCATACGTGCGGTTGGATCTTCGATAAATATTTTTTTAAAAATAGAAATGACAATCCGGGACAGCGGACTAGTTAGTAGTACGGGTCAAATCAATAGTTGACTACTAATTTTACCATCTAAATAAATTTATTGTTTTTTAAAATATTGGCAATATCACTAAATTAAGTATATATTGCCATACGTGCGGTTGAATCGTCCATAATTATTTTGAAGAAATTAGAAACAACAATCCGGGAAAACGGACTACTTACAGGTCAAATCAATAGTTCACTACTAATTTTACCATCCAAATTAATTATTATTTTAGCGACTTCGGGCGATTTTCAACGCCTTTGCCGATCTATCTCAGACAGCACTTACAACCCACATAAACACACCTCCGTGATCGCATACTCGTCCTCTTCCTCTTCCTTGTGACCGTTTATGTGCTACGGCCCTGCAAGGGCATGAACAAGCTCCCCGGATTATCGAATCGGAAAAAAAAGTGGAATTAGGGGTTTGGAATCCTGCAAATTAAACGTAATTAAATTGTTGTAGGTGTGTAGAGAATCGAATTGCGATTCTATTGGTATATAGAACGTTGATGGAAAGTTTGTGGTATGGATGGATGAATCGATACAAAATTTACGCCGAAATCGTCTTTGTCGGATGGTCTGGAGACGACGAACAGACATGCGATACGCCGTTTGCACATGCGTATATGCTGATACGCATGTTTCAAATGAGTATGCTGATGCTAGTGATGACGTCAGCCACGTCGTTTACAAATGCGTATCTAATGATACGCTGCTTACAGATGCGTATTCATTAGAATTTTTGTTACCTTTACATCCGTATCCTCTTAATACGCCTGTGTGGTGGGCGTGACAGCATATACGCCTTTGCACGAGGCGTATCTGGTGGGCATTTTGGTCAGCCCTTCCATTCCGTGGGTATTTTGGTTAGCCTACATTAAAAAGTGGGTAGAAAGGGCAATCACCCGATAACGGACTAGTAAGTAGTACTGGTCAAATCAATAGTTGACTAATAATTTTACGATCCAAATTAATTTTTTATTTTTTAAAATCTTGGCAATATCACTAATTGGGTATATATTGCCATACATGCGGTTCGATCTTCGATAAATATTTTTAAAAAAATAGAAACAACAATCCAAGATAACGGACTAGGTAGTAGTACTGGTCAAATCAATAGTTGACTACTAATTTTACCATCCAAATTAAATTATTATTTTTAAAAATCTTGGTAATATCACTAAATTAGGTATATATTGCCATACGTGTGGTTCGATCTTCGATTAATATTTTTTTAAAAATAGAAATAACAATCTGGGACAACGGACTAGTTAGTAGTACGGGTCAAATCAATAGTTGACTACTAATTTTACCATCCAAATTAATTTATTATTTTTAAAATCTTGAAAATATCACTAAATTAGGTCTATATTGCCATACGTGCGGTTGGATCGTCGATAAATATTTTTTAAAAAACTAGAAACAACAATCCGGGACAGCGGACTAATAAGCAGTACTGAAGACCTCAACTCCAAGGTTGAAGCCATTAAGAAAAAAAAACAACACCCTGCTCTTGGTCGTTGTATGTAATTATCTGCTCCGTCCAATATATATATTCACTACCTTGACTATGAAGATCAACAGGAGGTTTGGTTAGCCTAATTCGCTTCTTATGTCACTCCCCACAACCCAAAATCTACGATGCACCGTATTTAACATTAAGAAATACTCCAAATATAAAATAATAATATGTTTCACTATAAAGAATGTTGAACTTATTATTTTACATAATCATTTCAGATTTAGGATCTTTAGGTTTTATATTAATATATAATAACGCTGTCATTGACTGAAATATATATTGTATAAATTGAAATTTTTGTTGCTTTGTAAAGATGGGAGAATATATTTTTGAAGAGACCACTTTTTCTTCAATTAATAATACCCGTTGATCTTTTTGATAGGCCCTATTATATTCACAAACAGTACAACCCGTTGTCCAGTGAAAAAATAAAAATAAACTACACACTCAATGACTCAAATTTTGTTGCATTTGATTTTCGCAGCTTCGTTTCAACGATTACCATAATATTTAGGGTACGGAGGCATCGGCGACAAGCTACGATAGCACAGTCATTACCTCAGAATCCCTTAAAGTTAAGTATTCTGACCCATCAGTGCCTTTGAAGTCATTTCCTGCGTATTTGGAGTACATTAATTACAGCGTTCCCTTTGGAAATTGAGAGCGGTTTAGAGGACCTAGACTAGCTTGCTTTTGGAAACCTTGATGCAGTCATGTTTCATTCTTGTAATTTACAGTAGTATAGATTGTAATTTAGGAAATACTATGGTTTTAATAGTATCACATGTTTTTGTTGAGATGACGAACAAACCTTAATGAGGACTCTGTCACTTAAGGGCTCCAAATCCTTGACATCATCAGTATCAAGAATACCAATAATGTCATCCTCATTCACACTGAGATGATTGAATCCGTTAAACTGTACCTCGGTCCCAACATATACATGGAATACAAAACTTGGCTACCAGTCCACATAAAAAATACATCAAGTTAGAGATTGAAATAAAAAATGCATAATATTTTGAAATGTTAAGCCAAACAATTACCTCCATAGACACACTGACTTTTTTATTTCCAACAGTCCGACCCTATCCAATAGCAACGATCTCACCTCCTTGAGGTTTTGATTCCGCTGTTGATGGAAATAAGATGCCACGAGTAGTTTTCTCCTCGACAGTCGTAATCTTAATAAGAACTCTATCACCCAATGACTTCAGTACTGTAACATTAAGTACGAATGAGTACAAACTTGACATGATTAAAAAAATATGTTATAGCCAAAATTCGGTTTGGGTATTTTCATAATGGATTCGGGTCAATAACTGGTTCAATTTGGGATTTTAGAGAACAAATTAGGGATTTCTAGAAGTTAGGGCGCACCCCGGGGGGTTAGGCCGCGCCCTGGGATATGGTGGAATTCCAGAATGTTAATAATGTTGATTCCGTATTTGATTATTGAAGAATTCCTTCCTGTCGTATCTCAGGAGGGAGATGTCCGTCGCAGAAGGCCTCCAGGGGTTTGCCTGGATATAAGGACCCTTCTTAAACACTAAGGGCGCGCCCTAAGGTGGAAAGATGGGGACTTTCTGGTGTGTGCTTTGGGAGCTCTGTTCCTGTAGCCAATGGGCGCGCCCTCATTGGGGAACTTTGGAGTAATCCTACACTTTGCACCCAAAAGCTCTGGATCACCTGTCCTGTTATCTGGTGGGTGCTTCTCATTCGGGGGACAGGGATGCGTTCTGCACTTGGGGTAAATCACGGCTATACCTGCATCCTTGAAATCAAGAAATAGCTGGTAGCGGATAAGACTAGTCCTCGACGGGGGAAGTTTCCTTATCCGTGAAGTCTTGAGATCCTGGATGAGCCTTGGGCCTTTTGTGGTTAGGCCTCATAGTAGAACATTCCGGAAACTGGTCCGTTATCCAAGCCCATTTGGGTTTCTTGTTCTCCAAGAACTACGTATGGCTTGATCCCCTATAAATACCGGGGTACGTAGGCTGATTGAGGGGTTGGAAGTCGAGAGCTCTGAATAGCCGCCACTAACCCTATCAATCTCAGCCACCAATCACAAACAGCCACCACACGCCACCACTCTTTTCGGCAAAGAACCACCGCTGTAGATCTTGATTCCGGCGAAGTACCTCGAATTTTGTTGTTACCAAATTCCTCCGTCAACAAATTGGCGCTAGAAGGAGGGGAGCCAATCAAGATTTTCATCTTAGGAGGAAAAGATGTCTCACAATCAACGCAGGGGTTCTCACGAAGAAGAGGATTACGATTCTGAAGATAGCACGGGGGGAAATCCAACCCACCATGAGGCTTATGTTCCGGAGGAAATCTCTGCTCCTTCGCACCGTCATGGGACTCCGGTCGCCGCTGGCGGACCGCCACCTGTTCTTATCAGTAACGCGGCGTTAATGGAACAGTTGTATCGCATGGGGGATGTCCTAAATAACTTCGGAGCAAGATTGAGATCTGTGGAGGAAGTGCAAGAATCTAGGAGGAAATCTCGGAGTATCCCACGAAATCATCGTCGAACAGGGAAAGCCCTCCAAGTCGAGGAAAGCTCTCGTAGAGACGGCGAAGTGCAGGAGAAGAGATTTCAGCTAATTACTCCTCGAAGGTTAGACTATTCTGATCCTATTATTGAACATCCTAGTGAAGATAATTCTGAGCGAAGGTTGTTGAATCCCGAAGCTAGGGCGCACCCTCACCCTCACCGTTCAGGGCGCACCCCCAGTGAGATTCAGCGGGATGAAGAACAGATTGCTAAGGAGAGGAGATATTTTGCAAGTTTGAAAGAACGCCTTGGAATAAGGCTTAATGACGATGACCTTAGGATATATCTCCTCGAACTTCAGAAGAAAGACAAAAATTTGGAATCGCGGCCCCATGATCCACAGCGCGCGCCCCCTGTCGATGACAGGCCGAGGCCCCTTGGACATGAGCGAGCCCTTCCTCAGAATGGAAATCCACAGCGCGCGCCCCCTGTTAATGACAGGACGCGGCCCCTTGGACTTGAACAAGCTCCTTACAGAGGCAATGCTGGAAGGCGAAATAACCGCGCTGACGGTGATAGAAGAATGGAGCTATACAGAGGAGACGTGCGACCTCGTAATAGAGAGGGCGCGCCCTCAGGTTTTAGACCCCCTCGCATTCATCAAGTTCCTTCGAGCACTTCAAGTGAGTCCAGGTCAAGGACGCGCCCTAACTCAGGGGAACAATATCAAAGAGGATCGCGAGAAAATCCACAACCTCGAGGGAATCAACGGTCTCAGGGAAATCCAGAGAGTGAGGGAAATCCTCAAGGTCAGCAAACTCAAACTCAGGGGGATGTTGAGGTTCAACCTCAAGCAGGAACACAAGGAGGTGTTTTAACAGCGGCTCCACCTCCACCCCCGGAAGGTGTACAAACTGCAACACAACCAAATATTCAGAATGTTCCCGGGGTTGGAACTTTCAATGTGGATGACTTGAAGAAGCTCCTTGCTCACTTGGACGGAGGAAGAATATCTGCTACTGCGCAAACATCCTCTCCATTTTCAACCGAAGTAAGAGAGGCGCAGCTTCCTACTGGGTATAGATCCATGACAAATGATTTGCGCTTTCACGGAAATGCAGACCCTGTTGAATTCCTTGGACGCTTTGATATCGAGATGGATGTTTATCAAGTGACAGAGCTGGCTAGGTGTCGATTGTTGGCAGCAACTTTCAGGGAAAGTGCTCAGCAATGGTTTCAGAAACTTGGCCCGGGAGTTATTACATCTTGGCAGGTGATGAGGAATTTGTTTTTGGCTAAATTCCAGGCGGCGATGAAATATGCCCCTCCCGTCACAACTTTGGCCAATATCAAGCAGAGGGAAGGTGAAAGTCTGCAGTCCTACTTCAAGAGATTCAACTCGGAATCAACTCTGGTGAGAGGAGCAACTGATGAAACGCTCAAGAGTTTTCTAATAGCTGGATTATCAGTGGGAACTGATTTCTGGAAACATCTTCAAGGACGAGATCCACCGACATTGGCTGATGTGTTTGCACAAGCTGAATCTTTCAAGATTGTGGAACAGTCTTTGGCAGATAATCGAAAGACCGATAATCAAAATAGTTCTAAGGTAAAGGTCGGAAAGAGGAAGGATAGGTCTCCTAGTCCAACTCACCGTATAGCAACTGGTGCCAATCGGGTGAACTTAACCGAATCAGGCAGAAATTGGGGTCCCCCAAATACTTACACCTACGATCAAAGGCCGGGTAGTTATACACCTCTGGCAGCCTCCATTGAACATATTTTCGAAGTAAACAAAAATAAAGGATTCTTCAGAAAGCCAGAGCCTCTCTCTTCTTGGCAAAGTAAAGACAAGAGAAAGTACTGTGAATTCCGTGAGTCTTCTGGGCACAATACTCATGAGTGCCGTCAATTGAAGGATGAAATCGAGGATCTAATCAAGGAAGGATATTTAACAGAATGGATTGTCAGAGAGGTAAAGAAACATAGGGAGAATCCTGATAAGAGAGATGGAGGGCACGCCCTCCATGTTGACGGCAAGCCTGAAGAGAAGAAGTTTGTCAAGGAAGGAAGTATTCACATCATCTTTGGTGGACATCACCTGGGAGGTAACAGCAATCATGCTATGGAGAGGTATACTAAGGAAGCAAGATACCGACCTCTTACAAATGTGAATAGTTTGGAACTGAGGCCGCCTAAATTGTTCAAAGGGGAATGTGCTGATATCACTTTCACCGAAGAAGAAGCAAGGTGGGTACACCATCCTCACAATGATGCTTTGGTGGTGGCAATTCAGATTGGCTCCAAGAATGTGCATCGAGTTTTTGTTGATAATGGAAGTTCAGTGAATATTCTGTATTACAGCACTTACCAAAAGCTGGGACTTCTAGATAAGGATATGATTCAAGATAACAGATGGATCTATGGTTTTTCGGGCGAATCTGTAAAGGTCATGGGGGCTATCAAGTTACCAGTAACTCTCGGGGAAGGAACTCTTTCTGCGACTCAAATGATGGATTTCATGATTTTGAATGTGGAATCGTCACATAATGCTTTGGTAGGACGTCCCTTGTTGAAAGAAATGAAGGTTGTGACCTCCATCTATCATCTTGCAATGAAGTTTCCTATGCCAAACGGTGTGGGAACGATCCGAGGATCCCAGCATGACTCGAGAGATTGTTATCACAAGGCAATCAAGGGATTCAGGAGGCAGCAGGATGGAGGGCGCGCCCTCAATGAAAGTAGTTTAGGGGTTATGAGTATTGTCCCGGGAGAAGTAAAAGTCCACTATCTTGTCCAAGAACCAGTAGAAGAAACACCCCCATTTAGGGCGCGCCCTGAGGAGAGTATTCCAGTACTTGATGATCTTCAGGATGGAATTCTGGAGGAAATTGAAGAAGATTCAGAGGAGGTGATTTCAGTTAATATCAGAGGTGAGCTGGTTGAAGGGAGGCGAATGTTACTTGAAGGCTTGGTGAATACCCTTGTTGAGGAAGACTTCCCTCTTAAAGAGGACGCGCCCTCCAGGGATGTAACACCAATCGAGGATCCACGAAGCTTTGATTTTGATCTAGATCTAAGAACACCACAACCTGTGGAAAAGACTGGTCCTGTAGAGGATACCATCCCAATCATGGTGAATGAGAAAGATGCAGGTAAAGTTTTGAGAATTGGATCTCAACTGAATTCCAGGTTGAGAGGAATGCTCACCAATTTTCTCTTGAATAATTTGGATGTCTTTGCTTGGAGTCATGCTGATATGGTGGGAATCGATCCAAAGGTTATGTGTCACCATCTGAACATAGATTCCACCAAGAAAGGAATTCGCCAGAAACGTCGACCTGTGAGTGGAGAAAGAGCTATAGCATTAAAAGAGGAAGTTGATAGACTTCTAGATGTTGGTTTGATCAAGGATTCATATTATCCAGATTGGTTGGCTAATCCAGTTCTTGTCAAGAAGCCTAATGGAAAGTGGAGGACTTGCGTGGATTTCACGGATTTGAACAAGGCTTGTCCTAAAGATAGTTTTCCTCTCCCTCGAATTGATCAGTTGGTGGATGCTACAGCTGGCCATGCTCTTTTGAGTTTCATGGATGCTTACTCGGGCTACAATCAGATTCCTATGTATGAGCCGGATCAAGAGCATACTTCTTTTATCACAGATAGGGGTTTGTATTGTTACATTGGAATGCCATTCGGTTTGATCAATGCCGGAGCCACTTATCAGAGGTTGGTAAACATGATGTTCAAAGACCTGATTGGGAAAACTATGGAAGTGTATGTGGATGATATGCTTGTAAAGTCTTTAAGGGCGGAAGACCATGTGAAGCACTTAGAGCAGATGTTCGGAGTATTGAGGAAGTTCAGGATGAAGTTGAATCCTCAAAAATGTGTCTTTGGAGTGGAATCCGGAAAGTTCTTGGGATTCATTGTTAACCATCGTGGGATCGAAGCGAATCCAGTCAAGATTAAAGCCTTACTTGACATGAAATCTCCATCTAGTGTGAAGCAAGTTCAGAGTTTGGCTGGGAGAATTGCCGCACTAAATCGCTTTGTGTCAAAATCTTTGGATAGATGCAGAGAATTCTTCAAGGCAATCAAGGGAGCATCCAAAGATTTCGTGTGGACTCCTGAGTGCGAAGAAGCTTTTCAGAAAATCAAAGAGCAGTTGGGGAATCCTCCGCTCTTAGCCAAGCCCGTGGAAGGAGAGACTTTGATATTGTACTTGGCAGTTTCGGAGTACTCCATTAGTGCAGTATTGGTGAGAGAAGAGATTGATCATCAGTCCCCGGTTTACTATGTGAGCAAGCATTTGCATGATGCAGAAACTCGATATACCAGTATGGAAAAGTTGGTTTATGCTTTAATCATGGCGGCAAGAAAACTTCGTCCTTACTTTCAAGCTCATAAGATCGAGGTTCGTACTGCTTATCCATTGAGGAGTATTCTTCACAAACCGGAAGCTTCAGGAAGAATGTTGAAATGGGCCATCGAATTAGGACAGTTTGATTTGGAATATACACCAAGAACAGCAATTAAAGGTCAGGCTTTAGCAGATTTCATCCTGGAGTTTGATTTAGAGACAGAGGAAAAGTCGCTTGTATTAGTGGAACCTGGAATTCCTCCTAAGAGGGCGCGCCCTCTTGAGGAAGTTCCCCAACCTTGGTGGAAGTTGCATGTAGATGGAGCAGTCAACAATGGGGGAGCTGGTGCAGGAGTAATTTTAGTGACGCCTGAAGGAAATCAATTCATGAGTGCCATTCACTTCAAATTCGAGGTAACTAATAATGATGCAGAGTATGAAGCTTTGATTAACGGATTGAAGATGGCCTTGGAAATGAAGGTAGCAAATTTGATCGTATCAAGTGATTCGGAGTTAGTAGTCAGGCAGATTAAAGGAGGTTTTCAGTGTAGAGGTCCGAGAACAGAGCTTTATATGAAGTGTGCACAGCGATTAATTCAGAAGTTTCGAGAAGTAAGGTTGGACTGTATTCCTCGGGATGAAAATTGCAGTGCGGATGTTTTAGCTAAGTTAGGATCTCAGAAAGATGCTATGTTGTTGGGAACGGTTCCTTTACAAGTTCAAGAAGTGCCCAGTATTCCGGAAGTAAAAATCATGGAAGTGGAAGTTATCCCGCAAGTTACTTGGATGACTCCAATTTTAGAGTATCTCCGTAAGGGGATTCATCCGAGCAATAAGATTGAAGCAAGGCGTCTTCGATATCGTGCTGCTAGGTTTGTAGAGTATGATGGAATTCTATACAAGAGAGGTTTCAATCAACCGCTTCTAAAATGCATAGATGGAGATGAATGTAATTATATCCTAATGGAGGTGCATGAAGGAATCTGTGGAAATCACTCGGGGGGTGGTTCGTTGGCAATGAAGGTGTTAAGGCAAGGTTATTATTGGCCTACTATGAAGAAGGATGCCTATGGGTTTGTCAAAGCATGTGATAAATGTCAGAGGTTTGCCAATTTTTCAACACTTTCGGTGACTACTTTGACTTCTATGATAAGTCCATGGCCATTTGCTATGTGGGGAATTGATCTTATCGGAGAACTCCCCAAGTCTAAGGGAGGAGTCAAGTATGCTGTTGTTGCTGTGGATTACTTCACCAAATGGGCGGAAGCAATGCCCTTGGCCACAATCACAGCAAAGAAAATCAGGGATTTTGTGTTTAACTCCATTGTGTGCAGGTTCGGGATTCCCTACAAGCTTATTTCAGATAATGGAAAACAATTTGACAGTAAGGAATTGCGAAAGTTATGCGAAGACTTGGGAATCAAGAAGGAATTCGCAGCTGTGTATCATCCTTAGAGCAATGGGCAGACTGAAGCTATCAACAAGATAATCAAGCATACTTTGAAAACCAAGCTAGAAGAAAGTAAAGGGAATTGGCCTGAGGAACTTCCTATGGTCTTACAACACAACACCAAGGACCACAACTGGGGAATCTCCTTTCATGTTGTCTTATGGATGTGAGGCAATGGTGCCGGTGGAAATTGGGGCAGGATCGTTCCGAAGGGATTTCTATGATGAAGAATCGAATATGATAAATCAAAGGCTAAATCTTGATTTCCTAGAAGAGATAAGGGCAAATTCGCAGTTGAGATTGGCAACTTGTCAGCAGAGAGCAGCAAGGTATTATAACAAGAAGGTGAAGACTCAGCCTTTCAAGGTGGGTGATCTAGTTCTGCGGAAAGTCATGCCCAATACAAGAGTAGCAGCACATGGAGTTTTTGGTCCCAACTAGGAAGGACCTTACAAGATCAAGTCTATCATCTGGGAAGGAACTTATCATCTAGAAGACTTGGATGGCAACACAATCCCAAGAGCATGGAATGAAGAGCATTTGAGAAAGTATTATCAGTAGGGTGCGGCTTTGACCCCCTATTTTATGAAGGATATATAAGTTAGACTAGTATCAATAATTGTTCTCCTAGTCTAGGGGGGTAGTACATATACGCCTTCCTTAGTTCTAGTCGAGACTTGCTATTTTTATTCCACGTTTTTTATAAACTTATTCTCCTTAGCACGGGGGGTAGCACATGTATATCTTCCCTTGTTCTATCGAGGTTTGAATTCAATAAAGACGTTATTTGAAGATTAATGAAGTATACCAAGACGTTTTTTGACATTTTTTGAAGATTTTTTGATTGAATTACAAGAGGTTGTACTCCATGTTTTAAGGCGCGCCCTGTGAAGAAGTGCATCCTTATAAGTAAATTTTGACAAGTCAAGTGAATTTTTGCAAAGGGCAATGCATTAGGGCGCGCCCTCAACTTATATTTGAAGATTTTCGAAGATGTCTTTATGTCAAGTTAAAGGTTTTTTAACAAATAAAAACATGGAGATAAATAATATGCATAGCAAAGTTCAAAAGGCATTAAAAGTTACGAATTACAATTTGCAGGGTTTTACAAAGGACCCGCGCCTTAAGAGTGAATATAGTTACGGACAAGTTTGAAGATAAAAACCCTAAGGCGCGCCCTTAGGGGGTGAAGAAGGAACAACTTTAGAAGGAGAAGGCGCGCCTTGAGTGTCATCAGGACAAACAATGGTAATAGGGGATACGTCTGTAGGAGGAGAGTTCTGAGTAGGTATAGCTGTCGGAGGGGAGGTTTGAACATTCTCAGTAGAGGGCGCGCCCTCAGGGGGATCCTCTAATCCCAGTTCAACTCTTTTTGCTTTGATGGCAGCAGCTTCATCGACTTTAAACTTTGCCACATCCTCAGCAGCAGCTGGACCAAACTTCTCCCAGTTGTAGTCAGGATCATTGGCTAGAAAACCAGTGAGGTAGAAGTTGAATCCCTTCTCAAAGTTCTCATCCTCAATGGCTTCCTTCTGCTCTTTCAACTTGGCCTTTTCAATCTCTAGATCACTTTGTTGAGCTATGAATTCCTCCCTTTCTTTCTTCACTCTTTCGACTTGGTCACAAAGATATTGGCCGTAATCGACAGATTTTTGAAGATCCAACTGCAGAGTAGCAATGGTGGCATCCTTAGCATCACACTCTTTTTTCCACTTATTATCGGTTTCAACAATCATCTTCGAGTACTTCCTGTTCTCAGCTTCAAGTCTGTTAATGTGGAGTTTTTCCTTATGAACTCTCTGGGCGTGCCCTAGAGATTGAATAAGAAGTTGAGCAGATGCCCGAATCATGGATTGAGATTCTTCATCCGCATTCATATTTTGCCAAATGTCAACTTCCTTTTCTTCAACAAGGGGAGCAGCAGCAGGGCCAATTAAGGTTTCCACATATGAGGGCGCGCTCTCGGTTCTTGGCTTCTTGCCCCTGTCAGTGGTAGGGTTTTGAGTATCATCATTTCTTTTCAGGGATTCTGTGGACGGAGTGACTATGTCACTAGAATCTTTTCCCTGCACAGGGCGCGCCCTGGAGTCAGATGTACCCGCTTGGTCATTTTTCTTTTCTTTGTTATTTTTCTTGGTAGCTCCAAACCCACGAGGAATCTTAGGAGCCATACCTGTACAAGACAAAAGAGAAGAAAGGTCAGGCCGCGCCCTGGGTAAAGAAGGCAAATTATAAAATGAAACATAAGAAATGAAGAAAAACGGGTATTCCCTACATTATAACTATTACCTTCATCAGAATCAGAATTCTCACTATTACTAGATGAGATTGTGAGAATGAGTATTCCTTTTTTAAACCTTTTAAATTTACAAATGTGTCCAACTCTATCAGATAAAATTCCTACTCTCTTTAAGTTCTCTTCTGTGATTAAAGATTGAAGGTTGAATTTCTCTGATGCAACTTTCAGAACGGCTTTTGCCCGAATTAAGGCTGCGCCCTCAAGTGTTTTCTGTGTTCTTTTATCTGTTGGGATTCAAAGGAGTCAATAAACGATTGAAAATTAAAAAGTTAAGAAAGGTAAAGGGCGCGTCCTCACTTACAAGGATTCGTGTTGAATTGTATTCGAACTCGGGAAACATCCCAGACATAAAAGAAAGGTTCTTTCCAATACTTAAGATGGCTGATTCTTCCTTCGGAAAAACCTTTGTTGTTGTGAGGTTTGTTGATTACAAGGTAGTAGTAACTAATGCTGGATTGTCGAATGCTGAAGAAATAGCTGACCTCATGCATAGAAGGAGTTCCTAACTCAAGATCATGGTAAAGAATGAATAAAGCAAGTACAAGTTTGTAACTGTTGAGGGAAAGTTGAATGGGTGCTAGGTCATACCACCTCAGAATCTGTTGAAGGTAAGGGTGTAAGGGCGCGCCCACGCCTAGAGCTACAAGTTTTGGTGTTAGAACCATCCTTGGAATTTTGAAATTTTTCCCGTAATTGAAGATGTGGGGGCGGTGATGAGCATGTGGGATGGCCCAGATGCCTTCTTGACCATAATACTGCATAGCCCATCCCACTTCGTCACTTGTGGCAATGGAAGACATGTTTACACAGGCAAGTTTGCCCTGTTTCTTTCTTAGTTGATTTTTCTCTTTCTCAGACATGCCATCATATCTTCCCCAGTCAATGTCAATTTCTTCATCAAGAACTTCCCAGTGTTCAAACGGGATAGGAGAAGGTAGTGGAGATGTTGGTTCGGAATCAGCCATAGGTGAGATAGAGGAAGCTGAGGGCGCGCCCTCCGAGGAATAAGTATCAGAAGAGTGTGTATCACTAGAAGAATTGGAGTCTGGGGTGAAATCGTTGTCAGAAGGATCTGTGTATAGGGGATTTGGAGTTTTTTCAGGTAGTGGTGTTGGAGTTTTTTCAGGTATTTGAGTGCTGAGGGGGATACCATCAAAGGAGTCTTCACTGGAAAAACTCATCCTGCCTTCGTTAAAATCTTCAATAAGGCGCGCCTTATCTTCTGAAGAAATAAAAGAGAAAGGAGGCCTATAATGCTCAGGAGACAAAGGGGCTGGTAGAGGAGAATGGATCCCTAAACGATCGTTGAATTCCTTAAATGGGTGAAAAGGCGGAGACGCGCCCTCCAGCTGCAAAATTAAAAATAAGAGCACTAAGGGCGCGCCCAAGGGAAGAAAAATGAAGGAAAGTTTGTACTACTAATTAAACTAATTATGTGACAACATTATTAATTGGGCGTTCAAAATTGTTCAGAAGACCTTAGGGTGCGCCCTAAGTGTAAGACACGCCCAAGGATTTAGCCTAATATTCAGAATCATGTTGTTAAAGGATGGTGATAATGAAACCAGATCAAACGATAATGCATACAGATATACATACATCAAAACCGAAGAACATGGTGGAGTCGGACAGTCAAAGCATAAAATCATACAAATTACACGGTGAAACAACAGGTGAAAGATATAAGAACGTACCTTGGAAGTTCTGTTTCAAGATTTGTGGAAAGGAATTGGAAGAAACTGTTGAGATTGACCGGATTTTCGTTCGGAAAATGTAAAGTCGTCGGAGTCGGGTTTGCTTGAAGAGAGAAGTGAAAAAAGAGTAAAGTAGGGGAGAGAAGTGGTATTTATAGGAGAAATATAGGATAGTGGAAAACAGCTGTCAACCACTTGGGTCGATTGGAATTCTAGGGACGCGTCCTTTACCAGGGCGCGCCCTAGTGAAATATTTTGAGGAGAAATTGGGAATTTTGGGTTTTATGAGAGAAATTCCATATATCATCTTTGATTTCATACGGAATTGGGGGGTAGTTGTTATAGCCAAAATTCGGTTCGGGTATTTTCATAATGGATTCGGGTCAATAACTGGTTCAATTTGGGATTTTAGAGAACAAATTAAGGATTTCTAGAAGTTAGGGCGCGCCCTGGGGGGTTTAGGCCGCGCCCTGGGATATGGTGGAATTCCAGAATGTTAATAATGTTGATTCCGTATTTGATTATTGAAGAATTCCCTCATGTCGTATCTCAGGAGGGGGATGTCCGTCGCAGAAGGCCTCCAGGGGTTTGCCTGGATATAAGGACCCTTCTTAAACACTAAGGGCGCGCCCTAAGGTGGAAAGATGGGGACTTTCTGGTGTGTGCTTTGGGAGCTCTGTTCCTGTAGCCAATGGGCGCGCCCTCATTGGGGAACTTTGGAGTAATCCTGCACTTTGCACCCAAAAGCTCTGGATCACCTGTCCTGTTATCTGGTGGGTGCTTCTCATTCGGGGGATAGGGATGCGTTCTGCACTTGGGGTAAATCACGGCTATACCTGCATCCTTGAAATCAAGAAATAGCTGGTAGCGGATAGGACTAGTCCTCGACGGGGGAAGTTTCCTTATCCGTGAAGTCTTGAGATCCTGGATGAGCCTTGGGCCTTTTGTGGTTAGGCCTCATAGTAGAACATTCCGGAAGCTGGTCCGTAATCCAAGCCCATTTGGGTTTCTTGTTCTCCAAGAACTACGTATGGCTTGATCCCCTATAAATACCGGGGTACGTAGGCCGATTGAGGGGTTGGAAGTCGAGAGCTCTGAATAGCCGCCACTAACCCTATCAATCTCAGCCACCAATCACAAACAGCCACCACACGCCACCACTCTTTTCGGCAAAGAACCACCACTGTAGATCTTGATTCCGGCGAAGTACCTCGAATTTTGTTGTTACCAAATTCCTCCGTCAACAAAATACAATATATAGATCATAGAATTTACTAAACAACGTTCCGCCATCCAGGAAATCTCAGTAAACTACTACAGTTTAGAAGCTCAAGGCCTGTTCACCCAAAAAAAAGGAAAAGAAAACCTGATTAAATACACACATGTGAACAAGTAGAGAAGATTTTATATAAATAGAGAAAAGTCTTACGGAGTCCCAGTTTTATTGCAGTCCCATATACGTTGTGCAAACAAAACATGTTTGCTAAACAATATGTTTTGCATTATTCTGCATGCTGAACATTGATAACTTTTATATGTTGAGATTAGCGGAAGATAAATAAGAACAATAAAGAAGAAGAAGAAGAAGAAGACTGCCATAAGTACAAGATGAAATATATTAATGAACAACATTGTAATGATTTCAATAATGAAAGTAAAAGAGGCTTTATATAGGGCCAAGTAGACAATTACTAAACTACCCTTACTAAACTTAAACTACCTTCAATAGGGGTGTAATTTAAATCGAGCAGGCTCGAACTCGACTTGAAAAAGTGGGATCGACTCGACTTGAACTCGTTATCGAGCTCGAGTTCAAACATGTTTTCGGACTTGATTAAAAACTCGAGTCGAGCCGAGTTTTTTTGAGCTCGACTCGAGCTCGGTTTTTTTTTTTTGATAGTCATGTGTTTACTTTTCTATGTATCATCACTCAACTATTTATGAAAATTACTATTAAAACTTAACTTGATATTTTCTTTCGTATATTATGTGCAATATTACATTGTTAGTATAGTTAGTGAAATTTTTAAATTAAATTTGTTCTAATATGAGAATATGAAATATTTAATTATACATTTTTATAAATAGTTTATAAAAATTTTATTCTAAAATTTAAATTAATAATTATTGTTTTAGTTATTAGCTCTTTTTCTTTCCAAAAATTTTAAAAAAAACAAGAAGAAATAATATAGCATAGTACATAGACTTGTAAAAAATTGGCTTCAAAAATTTGAAAACTTATATTTTCAAGATAAATTTACACTGAGTGACCATCTAAATACTATCATACTAACATACCATCTAAATTTAAAATTAATTTAATTAAAGAGATAACTTTTTTATAGTTACCAAAATTAACTTTAAAGAAAATCTTTTGTTTTAAAATTTTATTGAATACTTTGTTTTTAAAAATCAAGATATCATGTCAACACTTTGGATTAAAATTACATTATTCACAAATTTTATAATTAAATATGATACACGCATATAATTTATCTAAAAATTAATAATTATTGAGTTACGATTTATATAGTGTTGTATGTTCTAATCAGTTTATAATATTAAATTAATTATTTACATTTTTACACGCAGACGTAGTGATGAGATGAGTAACTAGAATCAAAGATTTTTTTACATGCACACTTTTTAAAATTCAATTAATATTATTCATTCTTATTAAATTATCAAAATATATTTGATATCATGATTATTCTATACTACTTCGACTGATCTTTTGATCTATCCTTAGTTGTCAGCAATAAAATTTGATTTTTGAATTTTACTTCCATATATTTTGTCTTTGTACAGTTATAAACTATAACAGCAAGATAGTAACATCATAAACTTGTTGTATGCATTATTTTTATTAAATTATAAATAAAATTACTAATGACTCTCGGTGTAAGGTGCCTATTTGCCTATTTTGAAAAAAAGTAACACAAATGAGCTCATAATCAAAAAATGTTTCACAATTTATTATTCTTATTGTTATCGTTTACTAGTTAGATGCATAATCTTTAATAAAAAGATAAAATTTATCCGTAAATATATATGAATAAAATAAACTAAAAGTTTACTTAATTGATTGGAAAAGTTGATTATCGAAATCATAAAATAAAAAAATTTGAAACTTTATTGGCATTTAAAATGGGGGGGAATTTAGGTTAAACTTGAAAAGAAAATAATGTAAACAAATAGTTTTCATAGAACTTAAGTCAAAACTCGAAAATTCGACAAGAACCCGATAAACTCAAAAACTCGATAAGAACCTAATAAACTCGAAAACTCTGTAAGAACTCGAAAACTCGGTAAAACTCGAAAAACTCGAAAACTAGGGAAGTTAGAAAACTCGAAAACTCGATAAAAGCTCGAAAACTCGTTTGAAAACTCGATAAGCTCGAAAGCTCGGTTAAAAACTCGATAAGCTCGATAACAGCTCGAACTCGAATCGTATAGTAAACGAGTCGAGTTCGGACATAAATTTCAGGCTCGATAAATTTTAGGCTCGACTCGACTCAAAAATGCTCGAACAAAAAAAAACTCAAACTCGACTCGACTCGAATTACACCCCTACCCTTCAATACTCCCCCTCAAGCCAATGAGTGAGAGCAAAGTGAAACTCTTGGCTCTGGTGCGTGGCTCTGGCTCACGGCTCGCGGCTCTGGTGCGTGTCTCTGGCTCGCGGCTCTGGGCTGATGGTCCTAGCTCTGGCTTCTTCTTCTTTCCCCAGTAACTTCAGAATTTGGTGGAATCTTCTCCCCAGTAATTTCTAAATTTGGTGGAATCTTCTTTGTCCCCAGTAATTTCAGAATTTGGTGGAATTTTCTCCCCAGTAATTTCTGAATTTGGTGGAATCTTCCATATAAATTATGGCAATGACTTCCATCTTCACAAACAATGGCAATTACTTCCATTTAAATGATGGCAATGACTTCCATATAAATGATGGCAATGACTTCCATCATAAAATTCGGTGGTTCAAAATAAACAGATGTTCTGATACATGTCTCTTAGGAGTCATGAACCCATGAGACAAGTGTCCTCCATGGGGCAAGTCCAATCCGATTAGGCAATCATGTGGCTTAAGGATGGCAGTGTAAACTTCAAAGTTTGCTGGTGAACCGGATAACGGCTGAACATTCACGCCCCACTTTTCTCCTTCTAAATGAAATGCATCTAAAGCCCTTTGTTGACAAACACTTTCTAGTTCATCTATGTACTCATTTACACCATAGTACCTTTTACCTGGTAGTCCTTCAGAATACTTGTTCGTGAGACATGAACCAACCGCTTCCATCACTGCTCGGTAAGTAAAGTTCTTTGATGCAATCTGCTCTAAGCTTCGGAACTGGCGTTGCTTTTCGTGGTCAATAAGTGAACGAACTTCAGGATCAAATTCACCCAAATGGTAGTTTAAGTTAAGTAAGGGTAGTTAAGTAATTGTCTACAATTTTAGGATGTCAAAAAAGATAGCATCATGTTTTTCTCTCTAGCATATCAGCTCACCGGAGAATACCACATTTCACTTCGTTGACCGCCCCTTTCACTATTTCTTCTCCCCTCACGCTTCTCACGATCTACTTTTTCTTATTGCCCTTGATCTCTTCTGTCATAATATTCTACTATCTACTTCGATCTGTTACTTGATGGGTTCCAGAAATTCGGAACACTCAGGTTCAATGAACTCAGATGAATTTGTTGCTTTTATTGGACATGGTTATGTTGCTCCAGCTGATAACCACCAACAACAGATGCATTTTGAAGTTGACAATGAATCATTCCACACAAATGATGTTATGGGGGAGCCTTTATCCCCAGGAGGCCAAGCTCGAATGATAGAGCAGTTCAATCTGATATTGAATGAAGGATCTGTTCAACCTGTAACTGGCCCGGTAGACGTAGCATCGTCTTGAGCCTCTCTTGGTGGGTCGGTGGCCAAAGTGGCCTCACCACCTGAAGTTAATTCATTGGCTAGCAACAAACCTGGTAATACTCCCTTACATGTTCAAAATGAAATTCCTAGTCTGTTAAAGAATGTTCATGGTAGTGGAATATTGAACCCTCACAAGAAAAACACTTGGAGCTCTATTGTTTCCAAAAATGTAATAAATCCGACCCCCTGTACTAGTGATGGTGAAGCGGTCATTACCTACAACGAGGATGGGTCTGCTACAGTTAATTTCTCCAAGGAATATCTGGTTCGTGCGCAAAAAAGGTAGGAAACTAGCATAATTGGTCATTTTATTGGGGGAGGCATTTCCTTCAAATTTGTGAGGGAACAGGCTCAAAAAATTTGGAATAATAAGGGGCTAACTGGTGTGTATTATAGCTCTAAGGGGTATTACACATTTCATTTTGGTACGATGGAGGAACGGAATATGGCTCTGAATTTGTATACGGTCCAGTTGGGTGGAAAAATGATGTATTTGATGCCATGGATGGAGGGATCGAAGTTCAAAAGAAATGTCATTGATAAGGTTCCATGTTGGATTCGTCTTGTAGATGTGCCATCTTCTCTTTGGTCGAATGATAGTCTATCCTCGATAGCTAAAGCTGTTGGCAAGCCTCTTAAATTTGATGCTGCCACATCTAATTTTGAGCCCTTGAAATATGCTAATGTACAAGTAGAGTTGGCATACTCAGCCCCTAGGCCTGATTATATATGGGTCAATATATTGAACAAGGATGATGTAGTGGAAAAAGAAAAAATTGAAATTCAATATCCGCTGTTACCATATTCATGTAGTCTATGCAAGGCTTTTGGCCATTCACTTGCTAGATGTATTAACAATCCAGAAAGGGTGACAAAAAAGCCTAGAATGGCTCAGCCTGAAAATGGAGAGAATGGAGGGGGCCTCGGCTACTACTTCAAACACTGCAATAAAGGCTTCCAAGGCAGAGTATTTGAACAATATGGAGTTGGTACCATATGTAATTGGGGAATTCTGTGGGTGCAAGGTCGTTATGGATGAAGATGAAATCATGAACGAGCTTGGAAAAGAAAATGACAATCTCAAAGAATTTAACAGAATTCCAACAAACACAGACACACAAAAGGAAACACAAGGTGTGCTTCACGCGACTATGACACATGTCGTCGACACTGAGCCACTTGCTACGGATAATGGGTTTGCAGCTCTATCAGAGTATACAGAGGAACAAACTGATTTATCCCCGGGTAAGAAAAGAAATCAACATGTTATAACCCAACATGAAACAGACCTTGTCATACATCCTTCAATCAGTAGAGGTCCTGACATCCCCAAACCACAAAGGTCGAAGGGTGTTGATGGAAAGTCTGTAGATGGTGACGGTTTCACTACAGTTTCGCACAGGAGAAGCCCCAGGTTGGCAGGTAAGCCAACAAGTCTTAAACGTTTTTAATGAATTTTGCAGTTTGGAATGTGCGAGGAATTAATAAAGGTTCTCATCAAGACGAAGTAATTAATTTTATTGCTGTTAATAAGATATCTCCTATGGGTTTAGTCGAAACAAAAGCTAGAGCTCCTAATGCTGTAGCTATCTCTAATCGTATCAATAAAAGGTGGAAGTGGATTTTTAATTACGATGAGCATGATTACGGTCGTGTTTGGGTTGGTTGGGATCCATCAAAATGGACAGTTACTGCTTATTGCAAATCCTCTCAGCAAATCACTTGTTTTGTGTCCTTCCTGGAAACACAAATCACTTTTTGTATTACTTTCGTATATGCCATGAACAAGCCTCACCAAAGAGAGCCACTTTGGGAAGAGCTTGTGGGTCTAAGTCGGAATATTACAATGCCCTGGTGCGTTACTGGGGATTTCAACAGCATGTTGGCTTTGAATGAAGTTAGAGGCGGGAGAGAGCGTTGGACCCCTGACATGCAGTAATTCCTTGATTGTATTAGTAACTCTGCTCTAGGACACTTAAAAATGGTGGGCTCTCTGTACACTTGGACGAATAAAAGGCAAGACAACTCTCTCATTCAGAAATGTTTGGATCGAATGCTAGGAAATAAAGATTGGTTTAACCTCTTCACTGAAGCGATTGTTTTGGTTAAAAACAGGGGAATTATGGACCATTGCCCGCTTCTCTGTTCGATTCCAATGCAGATCAAAAAGACTAACAAGTCTTTCCAATTTCACAATTACATGATACAGATTGATGGTTTTTTGGATATTTTCTCCAAAGCTTGGGACACCACTTGGTATGGGGACCCTATGGCGATTTTGGTTCGTAAAATAAAAGAGGTGAAGTCTGCTTTAATTTAGTACAACAAAGATCATGGAAATGTGCATAGTAATGTTGTCCTAGCTCGAACGACTCTATCAGATATTCAGGATAATCTGACGGTTGACTGTGATAATCCAGATCTGCTTAATCAAGAAATGCAGGCTTCTTTACAGCTTGAAAGTGTTTTACTAGAGGAAGAACGGTTTTTACTTCAAAAATCAAGGGTTAAATGGCTCACGGTGGGTGATGGCAATACAAGTTACTTTTTCAATCGGTTAAAATCCAACTGGAATGCTAACAAACTTCTGGCTATTGAAGACAAGGATGGCTTACTGGTTACAGGTCATGACAATGTTGCCAAAGTGGCTGTGGAATTCTTCTCGAACACCCTTGGTAATTCCTTGCACCTCGAGCCGTGTGACATTGAGTCCCTTGACAGTGCCTCAATTAATACCTCTCAAGCATCAATGTTAGAATCCTCTGTTTCTGATGATCTTATTTTGGCTACTTTGAAAAAGATGAAGAAAAATAAAGCGCCTGGCCCGGACGGTTTCACAGTGGAGTTTTTCCTAGCTGCTTGGGGTATTGTGGGCAATACTTTCTGTGAGGCAATTAAAAGTTTCTTCGCAACAGCCATTATGCACAAAGCTGTTAATGCCACAAGTATTGCGTTAATCCCAAAGGTAGCCACGCCAGTAAGTATGTCTGACTTTCATCCTATCTCACTGTGCTCTATCTTCTACAAGTGCATCGCTAAAATATTGGCAGCTCGTCTGAAATTGGTCATGCCAAGCATAATCAATCTATCTCAATCAGCTTTCATTCCTCGCCGCACCATTTCTGACAACATCTTGATGGCCCAGGAACTTTTTCGTGGCTATAATAGAGACACTGGTTCACCTAAGTGTGCCTTAAAACTTGAACTTCACAAGGCGTTTGATTCTCTCGGTTGGGATTTCATAATGGGGGCTTTGCAAAAACTCAATTTGCCTAGAAGATTCTTGGACTGGATTTATATGTGCATCTCTACCACCACTTTTTCTGTCAAAGTAAATGGCTCGTTATGCGGGTTTTTTGAAGGAAAACGAGGGCTTAGGCAAGGGGACCCAATTTCCCCATATCTTTTCTGCATTGCTATGAATGTCTTATCTTTGATGCTAGACAAGGCTCCAACTAATTTTAGATTTCATTGGAAGTGCAAAGACCTTAAGCTCAATCACTTATTTTATGCAGATGATGTTCTACTTTTTTCGAATGGAGATGGTGATTCAGTTAGCCACATTATGGCCTGTGTTTCTAAGTTTGCTAAGGTAAGTGGGTTGCTACCTAGTATTGCAAAGAGCTCCGTCTTCTTCGGCAACTGTACTGAAGCTTTTAAACATTGGTTTGACCACAAGTATGGCATTGCTCATGGAGAACTTCCAGTCCGTTTTTTGGGTGTTCCTCTCATCTCCTCGAAATTGAGTTACAACGATTGTATTCCTTTACTGGATAAAATCACGGCAAGGGTTGCTTCCTGGACCTCTATGTTCCTATCTCTAGCTGGTAGAGTCCAATTAATCCGGTCTGTTTTGTTTGCAATACAAGCTTTTTGGACTAATCATTTTGTTTTACCAAGCTCCGTTCATAACAGGATTCAGACCTTGTTCACTCGGTTCCTGTGGAAAGGAGATGTTAATGCTAAAGGTGGAGCTAAAATCAGTTGGGAGTCTATCTGTTCCCCTTTGCTCGAGGGCGGCCTGGGTTTCAAGAACTCAAAAGAATGGAACAAAGCACAGATGTTGTCTCATCTCTGCAAGGTGGTTAACAAAAGTAATGCTTTATGGCCTCTATGGGTGAACACCACTGCTCTGAAAAGACATCATTTCTGGACTCTTCCTATGCCTACAGACTGCTCTTGGATATTTCGTAATGTTCTTAAGCTTCGGTCTCTGGCAAAACAATTCCTTACCTTTACCATTGGGGATGGTCTTCGAACTTCTCTTTGGTTTGATCTGTGGTGGAACTGTACTTGCTTGGCTAACAAAAACTCGGACAACATCATTTCTCAATCGACTCTCCCCTGCAATGCAACGGTTAATAATCTTATCTATACAGGACTTTGGATTTTACCTAGGCCTTCGAACAGATTACATCACCCGGATCCTGGTTTGCTTTCTTGGCTCCAAAATTTTAATTATCCAACGTTTGACCTTGGTTCCCCAGATTCTGTTAGGTGGAATGGTTTGCAACTCCACAAAGTGCGAACATGGCACATCTGGGATTCTCTTCGAACGCCTCGTCCACAGGTTGTCTGGTCAGATCTCATATGGCACAAGTTCAAAATCCTTCGTTATGCACACCACGAATGGGTTCTATGCCATGGAAGGTTGCCGACCATGCACAGACTCGCTTCTTTCGGCCTTGACACCTCCATTTTCTGTCACTTCTGTGTGGGAGGTGCTGAGACAGACTCGCACCTGTTTGTCTCATGCCCATACAGTAGCTTCATTTTGTCAAGGCTGGGTGGCCTCTTGCAGATCAGCTTTATTGGATCATATTGGATTGACGTCCTGTCTAATCTTGGCTATATCACAGATCGCAGTCTTAAGGATGTGGCTCTCCTAGCGGCTCAGATTTTCGCTTACCACATGTGGAGGGAAAGGAATGCTAGGCATCATGACAAAGAGTTGCTTAGCCCTACCACACTGATTAAATGCATTATGATTGATCTCAAGGCTAAATTGAGAAGTACTAATTGGTTTCAGCGGCTTGTTAATTTGGATATGTATAGTTGGATTGCGATTTGAGTTGGGTTGTTTCTGCCCTTCTATGTTCTTTCTATCTCTAATCTAGTTTTGGTTAGATTAGGCATACGTAGCTTTATCTAGTGTTTGCACTAAATCACGCAAGCGTACGTGGTCACAAGTAATATAGATATAAGTTGAGTTCGTTCTCACAGAGATCTGGTTATGGTTTCAATTCAGTAGATGCACCTATGCAACAATGTATGGTTTTTATTCACTGCTAAGACAATTAACAAATTGGGTTTTAATTAACTAAATCTAACTAAAAAGCAAATTAACAAACTAAGAATTAACTAACTAACAAGAATTGAAATTGAATTACTTCTGCAAGATAAACCATGGAATCCTAACTTCATTAAATACTTTGCTTAGATCTGACGCCTTTAATCCCTATATGCAATGGTTATGATATCTGATCGGATAACACAAAATGAGTATACGCTACTTCTCAGTATACGAATACCAAACTAAACATACATCCACAAAAGAGATAGAAGATGAATAGACACCAATTATGCTTAGACCCTATATCTCTATAAGATTTGAAAACATAACGGTTGAAGAACAAGTTATCCATATTGATCACATAGGGCAGCATAATATCTCTATTTACGCCACAAATCATGATGTTAAAACATCAACCTATCCTATGCTAGCATGGCAAGTTCTAAATCTCAAGATCCACTCTCGTTTAGCAAGAGATTAACAAATTAGATGTTCATGACGCATCTAAACACATGAATCACAACCATACGAGGATATCAAGATATACATCACACACAGATCTTTAAAGCATCAAGATACTAAACTCCATAAATAAATTCGTTAGAATCCCATGACAACGATTAGTTCATAATTGGACCTCTCGTCATCATGGGATCTGATGAAACCATGAAAAAAACAAAGTATGAAAAGATACAAATAAAACTAAGTAATTGATATGTAATAGTTCTACTCCTAATGATGATGATCCTAATACAATTTACAAGGGTTGGATGTGTTTATATAGGCTCTAGACATCTTGCCCAACAAGAAAATACCAAATCAGAATTATAATAGAAGTACGTTTCCTAAACTGATTCTGATTTAAAGGGAAATTCGTAGCTGACTTTTCTTCAGATATTCTGGAACGTTCCAAACGTAATTGGACCTCTGGACCACCTTAGAATGATAGATAATCTCGTTATCTTCGCGTGGACAGCTTACGGGCCTCAAACGGAGTTGTAGAACTCAAGATATGGCCAAAATAATAAAAACTGTAATTTTTCAGGGGTAACTTGCGCCCAACAGTCTGTTCTTGGCGCAAATTGCTCCTACCCGGCACAATTTGCTCCTGGGAATCCTATCCCAAGTTGTAGAAAATCTCCCAGGCTTCGCGTGGGCAGTAAGATCGCTGAAAACAGACTTCTAGAACTCCAGATATGTCCAAAACAGTGTAGACTGCGCAACCGTCTCAGAAATCCGAATTTTAACTAATTTATTCTCCAAAAACGATAGAAGCATCAACCTTAATCAACATTCTTGTAAATATGCACAACTAAGCAAAACACAACAAAACTACAAGAAACTTGAGTCCAAGACAATCAATTTAAGCCGATATGGAACGCTCTAAGTGGATATAAATCCACTTATCACACCCCCAAACTTAAACCGATGCTTGTCCTCAAGCATAAACAATTACAACTAACTAACTAACTAGTACCACTTCCGTAGGTGATCACGGTTGCATTTGGCATATGCAACAAGCCCTTTAAACCCCTAGGCAGCCCTAGTGGACGAGTAAGGTCTCGTGAGGGCCTATAGTGAATGTACCCACAAAATCCAATGCAATGCAATGCATGAATGCAACTAATATGAAAATGCAAATGATCTAGTACTAATATCCTACCATACCTTCAAATCCTCTCATGCCATATCAACTTAAGAATCAAAGTAAATACGCAATGTCTTGGTATCGAAAGTACAAGTATTCACATAGTCTACTCAATGAACATGCATAAGTTCTCAAAAGCCCATGTCAAATGTAAGAATAAGTTAGTAAACATGCTAAGCCTACAAGAGTACATCTTTGAGACAAAACTCGGGATCTCATACGCAAAAACAAGCAAACACTCACAATCCACTCACAAAAGAATTTTCACTCAAGAACAAGGGTAAGTGTATCACTCAATTCCAACAAAATCATAAGCATGCTTGACATTTGGTATCAATCTAACTCTTAACACAACATACATCAATGATGATAATCAAAAGGTCTTTATTTGGGTTGTAACGGGGCTAGGGGCAAGGTATGTCAAATAAGCCAAACAGGTGAAGTGTCAAAAGCTAGTAAGTACCATAATAAATCATACACAACACCCTATTTTCCCCCACATAATTTTTCTATTTTTCTTCCAACAAAACAATCGACTAAAGTAGGATCACAACAAACACAAACATGCTCTAATAATATATATTTTTTTCTTTTTTTTTTTCTTTTTTTCTCTTTTTTTTTTCTTTTCGAGAGCTAAATATATCACAAACAATAATATACACAATAACAATGATCCCATGAATTTATTACACATGCCAACTATCAAATAAACAAACCCAATTTTCAATATTTCCCCCAAAAGTAAGACCAACATTAAACCCCCCTTACACACCTTATTACTCCCTTAAGCACTCTACTAGCCTTGGACAATGTAGGTTCAAATTAATGTAAGGCCAATACAAGAAAAGGTCTAGGCAAGTAATGTGGTATGTCACCGAAAAAATAGGATTAAGCTCAACGGGTTAACTAATTGATCATGTAAATATGGTGTGATAATATGGGAAAATATGCGGTTAATCCTAAATGCCTTTATCATTTTAATCGTCAAATAATGTCATGCGTTTCAAGAAAGACCTCAAACAACTGCTAGCAATGCAAACAATCTGTGGACACTCAAGCAAATGAATAAAATTGCAAAAAATATGCAATATGGCTCAAAATCTCACTTGGTGGAAAAACATACTCAATCCCAAGCAAAAAAAATCTCTCTAATGCACCTACTTGTATTCAAAGCATGCGAACTAAATCATCTTGCACATATTCATGTCCTTCTAATCACTTACAACATTCAATAAGTCTACTGGCTTCAACTTACTAGTGTATGTGTGTGTACAAGAACAAAGCATATCACTTCTCAATCAAAAGCGTCAATAACACAAAATTCCTATCAAGCATGGGTGCAAATGCAACTATTATGAACTCACATAATATACGAACATAAAAACAGAATGTCCTATATGAAACAAACGTAGATAACACGAACATAAATGCATAATTTACTACTACTAATATGCAAAGCATGAAATCCTACATAAACACAATGACTAACAATCACATATATATACACTACTTATCCCTCAAACCACCCCCAAACTTAGAATATTCAATGTCTTCATTGAAGGGAAGTAAATACAAGGGAAAGTAGAAAACATACCTTGGGTTGCCTCCCAAGAAGCGCTTCTTTAACGTCAATAGCTTGACGTTACTTCCAAGCCTCCATTAAGGATGATAATAGTTTGCCTGGTCATCTCTTCGCAATACTTCATCATCATCTCGGCGGCACACTTTTTGCTCCTTCTCCTTGCTTGACCTATTCGTGTAGCAACTATATCCTCTTCCAATGCCTTCATCTGTTGACCCAAAATCTGTCAATTTGTAGAACAACACATACTCGCGGGCTTCGCTTGAATATAATGGAGGAGGGTAAATGTAAGTTGCTGAAGCCTTTGGTTCCTCAACGAGAACTTCCTCCATTGGCTCTAATGCGCTACCTCCATCTTTATACTCTGAGACAAGTAGAAGACCTGCATCTTTCCCATGTTCATCAACCTCTTGGTACGCACATACCAATTCTTGAAATTTGTGTAGCTCAACAGTGTCTGTCCCAAATAGTGCCCTTTCCAAATCATCCACCATCCTAGCATGATCAAATTCCTCACATGGCTTGTGAACACTCTCCTCCTCTTGGAATTTGTCTTCTTCAATTATGCATACAGTACCTTGCTCCAAGTCATCGTTATTCTCTGGAATTGCTTCTGGTATGAATTGCTGATTCTCTTGATCCAAGGCATTCCTAACTTGAGCAGCTATTGTTTCCAAAGATTTGATAGACGCCTCATTACTATTTATACGCATCCTAATCTCCTCCAGAGTCTCTTGTTCCAATGATCTCACAGCTTGAGCAACTAGAATCTCCAAAGATTTGAGAGACTCCTCATTACTCTTCACAAGCATCCTAATCTCCTCCCTAGTAGGAACCTCATCTGACTGAAAAGTAGGAGTAGGTTGCTGATGTTGAAAATCTTCACTTCCATAGAAATATGACATATCTGGAACATCTTGCTGGTACTGTTGAGGATGGTATTGAAAATATGGTTGTTCCTCATAACTCAGAGGTTGAGATTGCCACGGGTCATGTTGCTGCAGAAAATTCTGGTTCTGCTGTTGCAGAATATTCTGAGGATAGTAAGGCTGTGCTCCATATTGTTGACCTTGATACTGCTGATAAGGCTGCTGAGGTTGTTGAATACCACCTTGGTTGCTCCAGCACTGATACGTCTCATGTGCGCCCGCACATAGCTCGCAAACACTAACCACCTGCTGAACTCCATAGTAATTTAGAAAATTCATCTTTAACGACAATGCTCTCTGACAAGTACCTGAAACACTACGAACAAACTAACTAAGTAAGAAATCCGAGTCAGTGAACGCTAACGACCACTATTGACAAGCACATAAACCAAAAATAAAACATCGATGATCCCCGGCAGCGGCGCCAAAAACTTGTTTGCACTAAATCACGCAAGCGTACGTGGTCACAAGTAATATAGATATAAGTTGAGTTCGTTCCCACAGAGATCTGGTTATGGTTTCAATTCAGTAGATGCACCTATGCAACAATGTATGGTTTTTATTCACTGCTAAGACAATTAACAAATTGGGTTTTAATTAACTAAATCTAACTAAAAAGCAAATTAACAAACTAAGAATTAACTAACTGACAAGAATTGAAATTGAATTACTTCTGCAAGATAAACCATGGAATCCTAACTTCATTAAATACTTTGCTTAGATCTGACGCCTTTAATCCCTATATGCAATGGTTATGATATCTGATCGGATAACACAAAACGAGTATACGCTACTTCTCAGTATACGAATACCAAACTAAACATACATCCACAAAAGAGATAGAAGATGAATAGACACCAATTATGCTTAGACCCTATATCTCTATAAGATTTGAAAACATAACGGTTGAAGAACAAGTTATCCATATTGATCACATAGGGCAGCATAATATCTCTATTTACGCCACAAATCATGATGTTAAAACATCAACCTATCCTATGCTAGCATGGCAAGTTCTAAATCTCAAGATCCACTCTCGTTTATCAAGAGATTAACAAATTAGATGTTCATGACGCATCTAAACACATGAATCACAACCATACGAGGATATCAAGATATACATCACACACAGATCTTTAAAGCATCAAGATACTAAACTCCATAAATAAATTCGTTAGAATCCCATGACAACGATTAGTTCATAATTGGACCTCTCGTCATCATGGAATCTGATGAAACCATGAAAAAAACAAAGTATGAAAAGATACAAATAAAACTAAGTAATTGATATGTAATAGTTCTACTCCTAATGATGATGATCCTAATACAATTTACAAGGGTTGGATGTGTTTATATAGGCTCTAGACATCTTGCCCAACAAGAAAATACCAAATCAGAATTATAATAGAAGTACGTTTCCTAAACTGATTCTGATTTAAAGGGAAATTCGTAGCTGACTTTTCTTCAGATATTCTGGAACGTTCCAAACGTAATTGGACCTCTGGACCACCTTAGAATGATATATAATCTCGTTATCTTCGCGTGGACAGCTTACGGGCCTCAAACGGAGTTGTAGAACTCAAGATATGGCCAAAATAATAAAAACTGTAATTTTTCAGGGGCAACTTGCGCCCAACAGTCAGTTCTTCGCGCAAATTGCTCCTACCCGGCGCAATTTGCTCCTGGGAATCCTATCCCAAGTTGTAGAAAATCTCCCAGGCTTCGCGTGGGCAGTAAGATCGCTGAAAACAGACTTCTAGAACTCCAGATATGTCCAAAACAGTGTAGACTGCGCAACCGTCTCAGAAATCCGAATTTTAACTAATTTATTCTCCAAAAACGATAGAAGCATCAACCTTAATCAACATTCTTGTAAATCTGCACAACTAAGCAAAACACATCAAAACTATAAGAAACTTGAGTCCAAGACAATCAATTTAAGCCGATATGGAACGCTCTAAGTGGATATAAATCCACTTATCATCTAGCTTGTACTAGAGCATGGGTCAATCCCGGTTTTTTGATATATAATACATAACTTAGCAAAAAAAAAGTAATTGTCTACTTGGCCCTATATAAATCTTCCAATCACAGGAGCAGTAACCGATATCGAAGAATGTGATTTCCCAACAACCACACTAGCTTCGAGTTGCGATGAGCAACTATAACTCTTCAAAGTTCAAACCATTTAATCTAGCCTGACGTGGGAATCCAAAAACCATTAACATTAACAGAGCCTTAAGGGGCAAAAGCTAATGACCCTTTTACCCAAACAGGCTGCTGAATACAACCCATCACTGCACTTCTCTGCATATTCTTCAGTCTTATTTATTTCGATTGTAAGAAATAATGGAGGGAGAAAGCTTGTTTTTTTTGATATAGCAATCCCAAAACATAACCCTCCACAACAAAATGCACACCATAAGTCCACCAACACTCACAAACAATAAACTATTCCTCTTCCAAAATGCCTCAATCTACAACCAAGCAGCTTCCTTATACCTCGAAACCACATTATTCGTAATACTCACTGATTTCTCAACAACCCCTTTCACATATTTCCCATAAGCATTCCCTTCCAAATTAAACCCTTTTTTCGAAAACTGCCTAAACTGTAAGAACCCAGATTTTTGGGTAGAATTAAAACCTTTGACTTGTGTTATTGTAAGAACGAATAGTGGTTGCAACTGCGATGTAACAAATGTTCTAAGGAATGAATGGAATGGATTTAGATTCAAATAATTTTATGTCATGAAGAATGCTATTGGTTGACAGCATAGATAAGAATAATATATCTCTTAGGGAAGTAAGATATAGTAATTCCTAAAAGGAAGATTATTCTGTGTCATCCAAATCGATATCTGTTATTAGTCCAGTGGTTTCGTGTAAGGGTTAAGGAATGCCCGAAAGAGAGCAAGGACATTTTTAATAAATATAAGGAATAAAAAGAGATTGGAATATGAATAGTACTTTTGAGAATATTGTTAGACGGTGCTATGCAGAAGTATTCAGAACGGATTTCTGAGTTCGTATTAGTGATCCAAGGGAAAAAAAAGTGTATGTAAAAGCTGTCGGATTCTGAAAAGCAGCACTTTTATTTTCTCCGAGAATTCCCTGGACATTGATAGACTTAAGGATTTAACAAAGGGATTTAAGGAATTTAAATTCGAGAGTTACCAAGAAAGATGGAGAATGATATTATAAATGTTAAGAAGGTTGTCGGTAAAACCCTAACTAGAAATTATTGAGATATTCCTCCAAACGATCAATGAACTGAGCAATAAACGGACAAAGAAACAAGCAGGGAAAGCAAGATTCATGCATGTGGTATTTTAAAATATCTAGCAAACCAAGTGATGACTCATGCAACTAGCATACTTAAGAATCAAACTAGTACTTAGAAATCAAACCAATGCTTAGCTTATAACCATCGAAAACTCAACACATGTCTTGCAAAATTCATCATCCTATACATCATCACTTTAATAAAGCCACTTTACACAAGATATTATCACAATAATTCATTTCTATCACAAATCAAGCAAGAGAAGCAAGCCAACCACATTTTCTTTCTTTTCTCCCCATTTCCATCAGTTTAGATTTCCAGGGAAGGGGCCTTTTGGCGATTTTTTTCACCCTGTTAAACTCATCTAAAAATCATGAAAACATTCACGGAGCTTCTACACTCCAAGAGAAAGTTTTGGATTTAATTTCATAATTTTTGAAGATCGTTTGAATAGGTAAATAAATTCGAGAAACTCACTCTGTTTTTCCCCATGAAGAAACCACTTCGAATTTTTGAGATTTTGAGATTTCAAAACCCAACTTCCACTCCTTTTTTTATCTCCAAATTTTTATGGTGAGTATTAAATTTCATAAAAATAATATCCTAGAAATATTAGCTTCAAACTCCACTTTTTCCATTTTCAAATAAATCATTCAAGTGGAGGATGAATAGTAACCTTCATGAACTAATGTTGTTTTCTTGATTTGTTTGGATGATCTAAGGTCTGTTAAGGCTAGACAAGGACCATTCAAGGCTCAGTAAGGCTATAACACCCTCTCAAGAAGGTATAACTCATCACAAACCCTAGCTCTTGCTTTAAGTTTATGCTTGTTCTTGATGGATCTAGGTAGTTATGGTGATTAGCATGATTATAAGCATGATTAGTTAAGTGGCTTAGTTGATCTAAATAGCTTGATGATTATGATGGTGAAGCATGTTATTCTTGGACTTATTATGATGAATAACATGTGTATAAGTTGTATAGATGCCTGGTGTGGCTTGGTTGGAGTGTTATGATTTTTAGAACGTTCGATTTATAGCCATCGTAATGTCAAAATTTCGTTAGACTTAAGAAACCGTGCATCACAGTAACATGAACTCACTGTCAAGTTTCGTATTCTGCCATGATAAGATAGATAATGTTATAAGATTCGTTTTGATATAAAGATCGTATGAAATGGACTTACGGTTTAGAAGTTATGATAAAAATCGTAAAAGTGGTTCGAAACCGTAAATTCGAGTTCGTAATTAAAATTGGGCCTTCGTAAAATATGTTATGCAGTGACGAATCATGGTAATTAAATACTAGAGGTAAAAAAGAAGGTGTGAGAGAAAACCACATGAGAAACGGATCGTTTTACGATTTTATAAAAATGTTCGAATCAAGGTTAAACGCGATCGAACCCCTAAAAAGCATACTTGGTTATAACTTTGATTATAACTTAGAAAATGAGCGATAAAACTCGAGGTACCATCTTGATTCACGAGCAACCAACCTTAGAACTTATACGATTTAAGTATATACCAAGTGTGAGTATGATGACATGTCTTAATAATGAACGAATGTGGGATCGTATCGGTGATAATAAGAGTTATACTAAAAGGTGTATAGCGAGACAACTCGAAACGTGTTTTATCCTAAGTTAAGTTATACTTAGCCTTTTTAAAAGCGTTAAGTGATTAATCTCGAATGCTCTAATTGTTTATATGTAACACCCCCTAATCCCTTATCAGGAATCTGGGTCGTCACAACCTTAACCATACACATACATACCTTTGCGGAATATTATTCACCTGCTCAAAATGTTATCTACAGCAATATACAAAATAACTCCATACTTTACTCCACAGGTTATAGTCTTAGAACATAACATAAATCCTCAAAGGTTATTACAGAACAGAGTATCCTCCAGAATCTTATTACAACTTATACTTAGAGTTTTTACAATACTCAAACCTTCATTTTAAAGCAACGTCATACAACCTTACGACTCTAAACAGTGAGTCTACTAAACACATAACAAAAGTCCGTCCAACTTATTCCCAGCCTTCCAGCATTTTATCTAACACTTTGGATCATCTCCAGGACCTTTCCCCTTAGCAAAATAAGATGCCGAAGCCTCACTTCTTTTGTTTCGTGCTGTATCATTAGTATACAATAGCAAGAATGAGCCAAAATTGCCCAGCAAGTTTTATACACCAGAATCATATATATATATACTCCAACAAAACTTCTTCAAGAATTGACTTACAAAACTGAGTAAAGACATACCATTCATACTGCAATTAATACTCATCTGTAGTATCAATTACAATTATCAAATACTGTTGATTGACTATATTCAGGAGATTCTTATCCGCGGGGCTGTAATGGATGATCAGTCCTTACGTCTAATATTTTTACTACCGGTAGAGGGGGGAGCCGACTTGCTCGGCCTTGATCACCCCAGGATGAGCCGACTTGCTCGGACCTCACCCTAAGCCGCATCCGGGCTTTCATACATACTTGTTATCTCCAGTCCAGAACATAAGGTGCCAGAGTACCCCTGATCACCTTCAACACTTATCATCTTAGATGTCACGTATAATTTCACGTGCACCTCAATACACTCCTTATCTTAGATGACACGTATAATTTCACGTGCACCTCAATTCATAATAATTATTATCGTTCGGAAACAACGAACGATTACTACTTCCAATAAATCGCTCTCCTCTTGAAATATAAGAGGAAAAATATGAACGACTGCTTTGATCATGGATTCGAATAAAATGATCCAGATCAAATCTCTCATCACCTCCGATAATTAACAAGATAGTTTTTCAAAACATTTATCTCCCTTCGAGTACGAACAATGTACCTCGATACTTGTCCCAATCATATGGACCAATAACTCTTACACATACTACTATACTTATATACTATCCGGATAACATTCACAACAATAATATATATACATGCATTCAAATGCATCAATATCCGGTATTTGAGTAACGAGATAAAATACTTGCAACTTGTAGATAAAATCTTTGAACTGACATATACCATACGTTGAAACATATATACTCTGAACAATAGAGTAGGGTTAAGTATACTTGCCTGGTGCTCCGGATGTAGTAGGTGCTCGTAGCGGGGTCCGACAATCTAAACAAAGTCAAGAAAACACGCGATTAATCACCTATACGATCCACTTATAACCCAACGCTTAGACACTTAAGCCAATTACAAACAAGGCACTAAGGGTTCCCTTTAGACTCGTACTAAGTTCATTCTAATCGACAAACACCTAAGTCATAAGTTTAGTCCAGAATCGTTCCTCAAATCAAGTTATACTTAATCATTTATGACCTTGTTCTCTACACCAATATGTTGCCCTGATAATTCCTAACAAGTTTCGTGTTTTAGTCGACTCAAAATTCCTCTTTTAACTTGGCCAAAATGGATGGTCAAAGTAGCACCCCTAGAGTTGACTTTCCTGAGAATTACTATTCCGCGACTCGCACTCCAACACTTTTAATAAATTACTGGAGACATATTTAATTACGAAACCACTTTTAAAATCATCTTTGGTATTTGTAATATTTATCGTAAAAGTTTCGTTTTGAAAACACGGGTCTAGATAGGTGAAATGTATTTTCGAAGTTCAGTCCACTGCGGATTTTTACTATTTGCACCTCTTTCACTAAAACATTCATAACTCGATAACCGTTAACTCAAATGATGCACCGTTTTCGCGTACACGATCTAGATAATGACTAGAAGGTAGCTAACTTAAAATTTGACTTTGGTAAGAAGACTCATTTTCCAGATTTTACCAAAACAGGGCAGGTCCTTGAAATGAATAGTGTTATCTCCTAAAAGGGCTTTTCCACTTGCGCAACCTCGGCTTACGCATTTTTATAAAATCGAAAAATAATCCTTTTGACTCGAAACCTTCGCACGCACCTTGAAAACTGTCCTTATCATTTTATCACCAAATTTCACATTTTAATTCGACATTTAAGGGTCTCAAACTTAGCATCAAAGTGGTCATCTTTCTGCGATAAAAGCTTTCGAACCGCTTTCACTAAAACTAGCATAACTCTTAAACCGTAAACTCTTTTAATGCGATTCTTGCGGCCAGGTAAACTAGACAACCATATCTTTCCAATAATATGCAGTGGTGATGCTAGAAATTATTTTAATGATTCGGGTGTTAACTGTTTTTATTGCTAACGAAATTTCGCCATTACGACTGCTATAAATCGAACGTTTCCATTTTGTTACAACACAACCGAGCCACACCGGGCATACCATACATCCTCAACATCAACCAACATCTATTATAACCCTATAAGTCCAGTGGTGAGGTCCAAAACCACCAATCAATATGTTACATATCAAATCAAAGCCAGACCATCACTAAGTACACTAACATGAGCATAACTTGAAATCATCTTAAAACTAAGCATATAACTCATAATATTACAAGGTAAGCTTGAGGTTTATACCTTCCTTGATGCCTTAACAATACTAAAAAAGCTTGATGAACCTTCAATAGGCCTTAGATAGTCTTTAGGAAGCCAAAACTTGATCATCAAAACAAGAACACAACTTGAAGTTACTATTCATCATCTTCACCTAACTCTTCCATCCATCTTTTGAACAAGCTATACTCCATGAATGGGGCTGAGCTTTTGAACGTCTCTTAGTCTATCCAAGAGCTTTCCAAAGAGCCATAGATCACAATTTTTGAAGGTGTCTAGCTAGGGTTTTGATTTTGAATTAAATGGAAAGGTCGAATGTTTCTTGCTTGGTGGTGGTGGTGTTTTTCTCTCTTTTCTCTCTTGACTACTTGTTAGATAATGTTTGTATGATATTTTGTGAGGTATAATCAGTAGTTAAACAAGCTAGCAAGCTCTTTATCCAAGTGTCAAAGACTTGTGGTGTGTAGGAAAAGTGATGACTATGAGCCTTGGTGGCTTGTTCTTGAGCATACACCTCATTAATCCCTTTTTCTTTTTTTTTTTTCTTTTCTTGTTTTCTTTTCCACCAATCCTAATATGAATAAACCCTAGATGATCATGTAGGGTTTATTCATCTCGTTATGTATTTAATCCGTAATTCGTTTCGCGTTCGCTTAATCTCGTTATATATAGTTCTAGCGATTCCTAGAATGTTCATTATACTAACTCAGAGGTTTTCATTCTAAATCCTTAAATCATCTTAAATAAAATAATAAAATATAAAATCCTTGAATCCTCAATTTAAACATCTCATTTCTTGATAATACTGATATACACTTCACTGCTCGGTCAAATATTCCATAAAAATAAACTTTGGATTTTCTGAATTCCGATTACGTTTACATACACTTATTTACCTCGTAGATTACTAATATAACTTCGAAATATCCATTTCCTATCCCGTACATAGGGTGACATGAAAAAATTTTCTTAGTCCTCAAAATCACTATTCATCCATAATTTCACTATTCATCCATGTAAATCACTATTCATACCAAAAATGGAAATTTTTCTCAAGTACAGAAATTAGGGTTATTACAGTCTCCCCTCCTTAAAAGGATTTCGTCCTCGGAATCAACGTAAGCAATAACTAAGGTTGCTTATCTCGTACTCTACTTTCCAATATCTCCTAATCGCTTTTACCAGTTTTATGCTCTCATATCTCGATCATAAACCTTTATGCTATATCGTCTATTCTATTTCCGATACTCCTCTCCCTTTCTTTATCATACCTCTATGTTCATATCGGCCCATCATTTATATACGTATTTACAATATTAAGTAAATGTGTACCTGCCATCTCATCCATCTCCTTTATGCCATCGGCCAACTTCATATTAAAAACTCGTGCGGTTGATTGGATGCTATTAGCGCCACCGCTTTGTCGTGATACCGTTGGTCCCGTCACTGATGCTTTACAATCTCTAGCGATGTGACCCTCCTTTCCACATTTGAAGCAAATTACTCTCTTTCTAGGACAGTCCATCTGTTGATGCCCTTCCCGGCCACATTTATAACACTTTCCTTCTCCCTTTAAACATATTCCTGTATGCTTTTTCCCACAATTCTCACAATCTGGTATTGGAGAAGATTGAGTCACACTTCCCTGTCTGCCGCTCGGCCAATTATTTCCACTTATTGTCGAGTTAAACCCCTGCTGACTTCCTGATCTCTTATAAACTTGGTTTTGGTAGGTTCCCACAGTTGAATTTCCCCCTCCCCAGCTTTCTGCTTTCCTTTTCTTCGAATTCTTGTCCCTCAGATTGAAGTCATCATCCTCCTCGATGATAGCAGCCTTTTGTACCACCTTACTATATTCCGTTAACTCAAATGGCTTCACTTTCTTCTGGATCCACGGTTTCAGGCCATATTGAAACCTCCTGGCTCTTTTCAATTCCGTATCTACGAAATGCGGAACAAACCTAGACAATTCGGAAAATTTTGCCTCGTACTCAGCTACAGTCATATTGTCTTGCTTCAGCTCTAAAAACTTTATCTCCATTTGCCCTTGCATATAGTCTGGAAAATACTTCTCTAAAAATAATTCTTTAAATCTCTCCCAAGTCACTATTCCTGCCCCCTCAAAGACTCTCTTAGCTTCCCACCAGTAATTAGCCTCTCCTTTTAACAGGTACCCGGCAAAGATAGTCTTCTTACCATCTTCCACATCTACTATTTCAAATGATTTCTCCATTTCCTTTATCCATGCCCTTGCCTCCACGGGGTCAGCTGTTCCTTTAAACTCTGGCGGATTTAAAGATTTAAATGCCTTAAATGCTGCAGCAGTCTGCTTCGCTTGATTGGGTGGTGGCATATTCTGGTCACGATTAGCATTTTGACGATAAAACTCATACATCTCTTCCATCCGTGCATTTGGCTGGTTACCTTCTTGGTTATTACCTCCCCCTTCATTATTTCCACCTCCAGTGGATCCTTCATCAAGATTACTTCTCGGGTTTCTCCTAGGCGGCATTCTTCTGCAATATAATATAAATCTTTTAGCATCTTACTCAACTAAACTTTAGAAAATGTATAAAATCACATTATTCTAATTCTTACTCTCCTCATATACCCCTCCTACTCCTGTTCTAAGGTTTATAACCTACGTCTCTGATACCATTTCTGTAACACCCCCTAATCCCTTATCAGGAATCTGGGTCGTCACAACCTTAACCATACACATACATACCTTTGCGGAATATTATTCACCTGCTCAAAATGTTATCTACAGCAATATACAAAATAACTCCATACTTTACTCCACAGGTTATAGTCTTAGAACATAACATAAATCCTCAAAGGTTATTACAGAACAGAGTATCCTCCAGAATCTTATTACAACTTATACTTAGAGTTTTTACAATACTCAAACCTTCATTTTAAAGCAACGTCATACAACCTTACGACTCTAAACAGTGAGTCTACTAAACACATAACAAAAGTCCGTCCAACTTATTCCCAGCCTTCCAGCATTTTATCTAACACTTTGGATCATCTCCAGGACCTTTCCCCTTAGCAAAATAAGATGCCGAAGCCTCACTTCTTTTGTTTCGTGCTGTATCATTAGTATACAATAGCAAGAATGAGCCAAAATTGCCCAGCAAGTTTTATACACCAGAATCATATATATATACTCCAACAAAACTTCTTCAAGAATTGACTTACAAAACTGAGTAAAGACATACCATTCATACTGCAATTAATACTCATCTGTAGTATCAATTACAATTATCAAATACTGTTGATTGACTATATTCAGGAGATTCTTATCCGCGGGGCTGTAATGGATGATCAGTCCTTACGTCTAATATTTTTACTACCGGTAGAGGGGGGAGCCGACTTGCTCGGCCTTGATCACCCCAGGATGAGCCGACTTGCTCGGACCTCACCCTAAGCCGCATCCGGGCTTTCATACATACTTGTTATCTCCAGTCCAGAACATAAGGTGCCAGAGTACCCCTGATCACCTTCAACACTTATCATCTTAGATGTCACGTATAATTTCACGTGCACCTCAATACACTCCTTATCTTAGATGACACGTATAATTTCACGTGCACCTCAATTCATAATAATTATTATCGTTCGGAAACAACGAACGATTACTACTTCCAATAAATCGCTCTCCTCTTGAAATATAAGAGGAAAAATATGAACGACTGCTTTGATCATGGATTCGAATAAAATGATCCAGATCAAATCTCTCATCACCTCCGATAATTAACAAGATAGTTTTTCAAAACATTTATCTCCCTTCGAGTACGAACAATGTACCTCGATACTTGTCCCAATCATATGGACCAATAACTCTTACACATACTACTATACTTATATACTATCCGGATAACATTCACAACAATAATATATATACATGCATTCAAATGCATCAATATCCGGTATTTGAGTAACGAGATAAAATACTTGCAACTTGTAGATAAAATCTTTGAACTGACATATACCATACGTTGAAACATATATACTCTGAACAATAGAGTAGGGTTAAGTATACTTGCCTGGTGCTCCGGATGTAGTAGGTGCTCGTAGCGGGGTCCGACAATCTAAACAAAGTCAAGAAAACACGCGATTAATCACCTATACGATCCACTTATAACCCAACGCTTAGACACTTAAGCCAATTACAAACAAGGCACTAAGGGTTCCCTTTAGACTCGTACTAAGTTCATTCTAATCGACAAACACCTAAGTCATAAGTTTAGTCCAGAATCGTTCCTCAAATCAAGTTATACTTAATCATTTATGACCTTGTTCTCTACACCAATATGTTGCCCTGATAATTCCTAACAAGTTTCGTGTTTTAGTCGACTCAAAATTCCTCTTTTAACTTGGCCAAAATGGATGGTCAAAGTAGCACCCCTAGAGTTGACTTTCCTGAGAATTACTATTCCGCGACTCGCACTCAAACACTTTTAATAAATTACTGGAGACATATTTAATTACGAAACCACTTTTAAAATCATCTTTGGTATTTGTAATATTTATCGTAAAAGTTTCGTTTTGAAAACACGGGTCTAGATAGGTGAAATGTATTTTCGAAGTTCAGTCCACTGCGGATTTTTACTATTTGCACCTCTTTCACTAAAACATTCATAACTCGATAACCGTTAACTCAAATGACGCACCGTTTTCGCGTACACGATCTAGATAATGACTAGAAGGTAGCTAACTTAAAATTTGACTTTGGTAAGAAGACTCATTTTCCAGATTTTACCAAAACAGGGCAGGTCCTTGAAATGAATAGTGTTATCTCCTAAAAGGGCTTTTCCACTTGCGCAACCTCGGCTTACGCATTTTTATAAAATCGAAAAATAATCCTTTTGACTCGAAACCTTCGCACACACCTTGAAAACTGTCCTTATCATTTTATCACCAAATTTCACATTTTAATTCGACATTTAAGGGTCTCAAACTTAGCATCAAAGTGGTCATCTTTCTGCGATAAAAGCTTTCGAACCGCTTTCACTAAAACTAGCATAACTCTTAAACCGTAAACTCTTTTAATGCGATTCTTGCGGCCAGGTAAACTAGACAACCATATCTTTCCAATAATATGCAGTGGTGATGCTAGAAATTATTTTAATGATTCGGGTGTTAACTGTTTTTATTGCTAACGAAATTTCGCCATTACGACTGCTATAAATCGAACGTTTCCATTTTGTTACAACACAACCGAGCCACACCGGGCATACCATACATCCTCAACATCAACCAACATCTATTATAACCCTATAAGTCCAGTGGTGAGGTCCAAAACCACCAATCAATATGTTACATATCAAATCAAAGCCAAACCATCACTAAGTACACTAACATGAGCATAACTTGAAATCATCTTAAAACTAAGCATATAACTCATAATATTACAAGGTAAGCTTGAGGTTTATACCTTCCTTGATGCCTTAACAATACTAAAAAAGCTTGATGAACCTTCAATAGGCCTTAGATAGTCTTTAGGAAGCCAAAACTTGATCATCAAAACAAGAACACAACTTGAAGTTACTATTCATCATCTTCACCTAACTCTTCCATCCATCTTTTGAACAAGCTATACTCCATGAATGGGGCTGAGCTTTTGAACGTCTCTTAGTCTATCCAAGAGCTTTCCAAAGAGCCATAGATCACAATTTTTGAAGGTGTCTAGCTAGGGTTTTGATTTTGAATTAAATGGAAAGGTCGAATGTTTCTTGCTTGGTGGTGGTGGTGTTTTTCTCTCTTTTCTCTCTTGACTACTTGTTAGATAATGTTTGTATGATATTTTGTGAGGTATAATCAGTAGTTAAACAAGCTAGCAAGCTCTTTATCCAAGTGTCAAAGACTTGTGGTGTGTAGGAAAAGTGATGACTATGAGCCTTGGTGGCTTGTTCTTGAGCATACACCTCATTAATCCCTTTTTCTTTTTTTTTCTTTTCTTGTTTTCTTTTCCACCAATCCTAATATGAATAAACCCTAGATGATCATGTAGGGTTTATTCATCTCGTTATGTATTTAATCCGTAATTCGTTTCGCGTTCGCTTAATCTCGTTATATATAGTTCTAGCGATTCCTAGAATGTTCATTATACTAACTCAGAGGTTTTCATTCTAAATCCTTAAATCATCTTAAATAAAATAATAAAATATAAAATCCTTGAATCCTCAATTTAAACATCTCATTTCTTGATAATACTGATATACACTTCACTGCTCGGTCAAATATTCCATAAAAATAAACTTTGGATTTTCTGAATTCCGATTACGTTTACATACACTTATTTACCTCGTAGATTACTAATATAACTTCGAAATATCCATTTCCTATCCCGTACATAGGGTGACATGAAAAAATTTTCTTAGTCCTCAAAATCACTATTCATCCATAATTTCACTATTCATCCATGTAAATCACTATTCATACCAAAAATGGAAATTTTTCTCAAGTACAGAAATTAGGGTTATTACATTATAGATCACCGAGCAGACCCAGGACACATTACCTCTACCCCTAGCAGGATTACCAGGCAAGTTCAAATCCTTCTTTAAGGCTGTTGTTGTGAATATATATATGTTTTCTGTTACAGTACATATGTCATAGCATGCATGCCTACTCGTAATGATATACTTGTTCCCTTATTTAAAGGTTGGCTTATAAGCTAGGTAGATAATATATCAGTTATAAGCCGGATATGGTAAAGACCCTTAAGCGAAGGGCAATTGAATCTCATTCTTTGATTATAGATCGGGAGTCGTTATTTCTTGATATATTGATATTATTTTCAGAGGAAAATAATTAAGTAAATATTTCTCATATACTATCTGGCGAATATTATTGGAATATTCCCTTGAGATTATTTGATAAATATTATTCGGATTATTCATCAGATATTTATTTATTCGATGAACATTATCTTTAATATTCATCTAAAGTCGATTTAATATTCGAATATTATTTGGAACCCTCAGTTAAGTTATTTACTTAAAGAATATTATTTCGAACCCTCAGTTAAGTTATTTACTTAAAGAATATTATTTCGAACCCTCAGTTAAGTTATTTACTTAAAGAATATTCATTCTTATTTACTCCATAGATATTATTTTGAATATTCATTCGAGTTTATTTATTTAATGAATATTATTTTAATATTCATTCGAGCCTTATTTATTTAAATGAATATTATTTCGAATATTCATTCAATCTCTATTTTTTTTATTAGTTGAACATTGATTCGAACTCCAGTTATTCGATAAATATTATATTGAATATTCCCTTGAGACGATGAATATTACCTTCGACATTCATTTAAAGTCGATTCAATTATTGAACATAATTTCAAATACTCATTCGATAATCATTTCTTCGATAAATATTGTCTCAAATATTCAGTCGATAATTATTTCATCAATAAGTATCATCTTTAAGTTGAATATTCGTTATTGATTCAATGAATATTATCCCAAATATCCATTTGATAATTATTTCATCAATAAACATTATTATTAATTTGAATATTCATTATTCGTTCAATGAATATTATTCTGAATATTTATTCAAAGATTATTCCGAGCAACACTTTTCCAATATCTGTGACTTAATAGATATTCTTGGAATATTTATTTAATTCCTCTAACTCGTTTCAAAGAGGATTTACTTCATTCACATAGTATCATCGACCTTCGAACATTATATAAATTATTACAGAGTCTTCCATTCTTCCTTCGATTCTATTATAAGGGAACCTTACTTGAGGAATGTTATTTATCTTGTGACTGCCCGGTCATAAATTATTCGTTTCACTCGCAACTTGGTTGCTATTATTCATGGAATCTTGGGTACCCTATCATCATGCGAGGGGTAAAATTGTTGGAACAAGTTGGTATCCATTAACAAGCAGCAGCTTGGGAAATATTGGTGAATTTTCCTTTCCAACTAGATACGACTACTCTGTGGAGTCTTATCAACAAGTATTATACTTGGGAAAAGGGGGACGAACTTTACGTTTCAAAGTTATGGATGTTAAATGAACTAGGAGAAGCGTAAGTGGCCGAGTGGCGCCGGCCCAGCAACAGCCCAACCGTTGGCTTATGAGTTCCAGAGGGCGGTAGTCAAGTAAATCCGTCGGAGCTACCTTCTACATGTAGAGAACGACTGATGAGATGCATGACATACGACTGATCATCGTAAACGTTAGGGCATCTGGCGCGGCAATTCTCCCGTATTAGTTCACTATTCAAAGTTGGAAATCTTCTGCAACACTATTTGTGTTGGCAGAGTGGAAGAGTGTTTAAAACTGGAATTTCAGTACTCCTCCTGCAAGTTCCTCTATCCTGAAAAAAATTGATAAGTTTGCTTATCCTTCACATAGCAGATATTTCCACAAAAAATATATATGTTTTGAGTTACCCTATAACTTCATCCTTTATACTAATCTGGAACTATTTTCATTAATGCATGGCATATGGTTTCAAGATATACTTTTGAACTGTTATATATTATCACTGTTCAGTTATATTATTATTGGTGGGTTATTGCTCACCCTTACTTTATTTATCTATATCACAACAACAGTTAGGTCAGATGGGCTGCACAAGGTGCACTTGGTGCGAGCAGGTGACAGCCGTCAGAGGAATAACCGCTAAGGTCTTAGCTGCCATTGCTGAAGAGAAGCTATTGGTAGGCTAGTGGTTAGATTTTGAGTATCAAGGTATTTATTTTATGATGTATATAAATGGATGGCAAAGAGTATGTAATGGTTAATTGAAATTCTTATGGTTGTAAGAACCCAACCTTTTGATTAATAAAATTTGGTTACTCTGATTGCATCTCTGGGACTATAACGGGTGTGTTTTATATTGTTGTTCGGGTCATAAGGTTGTAATTCAATTTATGTTGGTTTTGTGGATGGATATTGAGACCATAACGACCAGATCCCTGACCCCGGATCTGGGGGTGTTACATAAACCCTAACAAACTCAAATTAGATTTTGAGCTCAATTGAGGACTTGGGTTTTTCAAGATTCTAGGAAATAAAGGTAACCCATAATTTCTTTGAGCAGAAAACATCCATGGTGTGAAATTGAGTGTTTGTACTTTGGGTTGGTGAGCAAGAAACTGAGAAATGCCATCCAAATTAGCAATTGGGTGGAATTTAATGAGGGTTTTGAAGAGATTAGATGGCGATGAAGACATCAAATGATCAATTTTGATGTGGGTTTTGACATTTTTTCAAGTTAGATTCACGAAAAGCACAAACTCAGTAGCCAAATAGAATGCACACCAGGTGTTTGACGAATTGACTACAAGAAAGAAATGGATAGTTTATAGATCGTGTATATATAGAAGTGTGTATATATCGAAGTGCGGGAGTGAGAGTTCCGTTGCTAAAAAGTTCGTCGGGGGTTTGGTGCTAGGGTTTGAAAAAGGAATAGCAGCTCTATTTGTTAGCTTGTTGAGTAATAGATTGTTCGATGATGAAGATGAGTAGGAATAGAAGGGATGAGAGATTGAAAGACACTAACAAAGAGTGAATCTTGGAGATAATACTTCTTAGTGACAAATTATCAAACACTTGGAGAGCAGAAATTTGTTTGAGTAATTTTCGAACACTACAACGAGAGAGATTCAAACTATAACAATAACAAAGATGATGCGGAAGAAATTAGGAGCCTCGAAAATTGGTGGCTCTGATACCATGATAACTTTTATATGTTGAGATTAGCGGAAAATAAATAAGAACAATAAAGAAGAAGAAGAAGAAGAAGAAGAAGACAGTCATATGTACAAGCTGAAATATATTAATGAAATACATTGTAATGATCTTTTCAATAATGAAAGTAAAATAGACGTTATATAGGACCAAGTAGACAATTATTAAATTACCCTTACTAACTTAAACTACCCTTCAATAAACATATTTTGGGACTCCGAAAATATTATAAACAATATAATAGGGTATTTATAAGACCCACATCAAAAATTTAAGTAATGACAAAAGGCTACACATAGATGTATAGAGTAATGTAAACTAGGGTAGAGCATGGGCCGGTTCGGTCCGGTTTTAGGGTAAAACCGGAACCGGAACCATAAATTCCCGGTTTCTAAAATCGAAAATCGCAACCACCGGTTCGGGTTCGATTTCGGTTGCGGTTTCAAAACCCTGGTTCGGTTTGTAACGGTTCGGTTTCGGTTTTAAAACCGGATGAAAATAAAAATGAAAACAATATATTAGTTTATACAATACAACTTCAAAAATGCACTGTTTTGGATATTGCATATGAACTGAAGGTCTGAAATTCTAGTCATACCTATGAGTATATTTATTTTTTTACTTGACAATGTCTACTTGGAGTTATAACAGGGGGGAATAAAAAGGCGAAGCTTGAGAAAAATGGCATGACAGTAGCTAATAAAAGGATAGATACAATTTTTAGTTCATAGTTGATACTGTTCCAATATAATATATATAAGTGTTGTGGGAGGATTTTAGCACAACAGATTACGAGGCCTCGTGCTGGAATAGCGCCAATAAACAAGGAATCGTCCAACCACCCAGAAAGGCTCGTGGTTGAAGATCAATGGCTAGCCGCCCGGGAAGGCTCACGACTAGGGTTACCGAAGAACACGGGATGTGGTTCCTCGGAAGGATCGGACTGAATCTACGGGATGAGAGCTCAAGGACCAAATGTTGGCCAGCCAAGAACCCTAATTTGACTGTGTCACACAAGAGTGCATGTGCTCTAGCTACTCAAGGAGTGTAAGGTGTCGAAGAAGATCCCGTAAACTGCCTACATACCACTATTTATAGTGGATCAAGCCCGAATGTAGTTCTTGAATGATATGATCGTTTGTTTATCATGAGTTATCCTCTCTCCAGTGGGATAATGACTGTTATTTCTGATAATAATCGAGTATGATGTGTATAATCAGGTTACCAAGCAGTTTAGATAACATAGAATGATTATCTCTAGCATTTATCATGATTTTGTATCATTTATCAAATATATATGACATATATCCTCAAGTAACTGAATGTTTATCTGTTTGAGAGTGTTTTTAGATGATATAGACGTGTTCCTAAAAAATAGGAGGCGTGCCTTATCTGTATTGGCAGCCTAATCAGGCTTCCGGTGGAAGCTGGGGGTACCGCCCGGTAGCCCAGCTCCGGTACCCCCTCCGGTAACCCCTATCACGGAAGCTACTCTGGAAGTTCTACTGGATGACTGATAATAGTTATAGGTTATCCTCAAGGGGATACCTTGAGACCCTTAGTCATGCGTTCCCGTGCTGCAGTGTACATGGTAACCCCTAGGACTACCGTAGGCCTCCGGAAACCTGACAGATTACTCATTCTCTTCATGGATCTGGACCCTAATCCTCTAGTGGGCCTAAATCTAACCCATGCGAGATTTTGGTCACAACAATAAAGTTAAGATATGAAGCCCTTGCTTATTACTTATTAGTACTAAACATCTCCGCAGCATGCAACACAAGTTGCCTCTCACACTATGTACATGGATTGGTATATGTTTACTATGTAAGATTGTTCAAATTATGAGCCAGAGAATATTCATCTTTATATGTTATTAAAAATTTATATAAATTATATAATATATATATATATAGGCCTATGCTCAAGGGAGAACCATGCTTAGAGGGAGAACTAGGAGACCTTCAAATCTATCATTGATTTTAAAATGGTTTAATGGTCAGATCTATACGTACAAAAAAGGTTAATATTTCTATTTCTACACTTCAAGGACAATCTTGGCAAAGTAAAATATTACTTACCATTTAAATCATGTAATTAATACAGGTCAATCAGTTAACTCAATTTCGTAATTCGTGGAAGTAACTGAGAATCAATCTCTATATTTTTCTTTTGTTAGTCAATCTCTATATTTTTCTTTTGTCAGTCAATCAATCTCTACATTCAATTGTTTTAACTTATATTCGATCGGCTCAAGTTTGAAACCAATCTATTGTACTCACAAGTCATAATCTTACTATAGAATATTTTATAGAACATTTAAAAGAATCTTGTAAAAATAGTTTGTTTTTTGCAAGTACGTTACTTCAATAATTAATATATTTTATTTTAGAGAATCTCGTAAAAATGATTTGTTCATAAAAGTATATGTTAAATAATTATTATATTTCAAATAAAACAATTGAAAGAATCTATTAATTTTTTAAAATATTTTTTATTTCATCATTTAGAGAGTTTTTAAAGTGTTTTAAAGAATGTAAAGTATCCATTTATTACACACCATTTTGAAATACTCTAAAGTGTTTTGAGATTCTTTAAGATGTTTTGAATATTTTTTAAAATGCTTCAAATAAATTTTATAACATTAATAAGATTCCTTAAAGTATTTTAATATTTCTTAGGGTACATGTATTAATAAATTTGTACAAATTCTTGAATATTCCAAAATCTTTCGCTTATATAAATTTTTTTAGATTATTTATATTCAACCTTTTAGAGATTCTTTAAGGTGTTTTGAATAGTATTAAATATACTAGTTTTTGAAATTCTTTAATGTGTTTTGAGAATTTTTTAAGATTATTTTTTTATTCTATTTTTTAGAGAATCATTAAGGTGTTTTGAATTATATGAAATATACAAATTTTGAGATTTTCCAATGTATTTTAAGATTTTTTAGTGTTTTTTTATCTTGTTGGGTTACATAATATTTTTATACATTTAAAAAAAACTATACATTTCTATAAAAATTAAGTTACATATAAAAATATCATCTAATATACCAAGATTCTCTTACGAGTTGCAAATTATTATAATGATTTCTTCGAGAATTATTTTAAAAAACATGCTATCAAACAATAGAATTCCAATTCAAAAAAAAAGTATATAGATTTTCTTAAATTTTAGTGTTGTACTTGTGCCTAACTATATTCAAAACTTATTTTAGATCAATAATATTTAGTAGAATTTTAATATAAATATTTTAAAAAATAATATTACGATTTCAAAGTAATTAACAAAACACCTAACAGAATATTGGTGTTTTACATAATATTTCTATATATTTTTTAAGTACAAAAATTATACATTTCTTTTAAAATTACGTTATATTTTAGAAAATATTATGTTACACACCAAGATTCTCTTACGTGTTTCAAAAAAAATTAAATTAATTCGAAAAAATCTCAAAAATTAAAAATATTATTTTAAATAAAAATATTATAATACTTTGAAGAATCTCAAAAGTTTTTACAAAAAGTTAACATAAATATCTAATAAAATAATACTACAATTTAAAAATAATTAACAAAACACCAAAGAGAATCTTGGTGATTTACATAATTTTTATACATTAAAAAAAAGCTATACATTTCTTTGGAAATTAAGTTACATAAAAAAAATCGTCTAATACACCAAGATTCTCTTACGTGTTCAAATAATTATATCAATTTATTTCCTTTTATTATCTTTTTGAGATTCCTTCGAGAATTGAATTCTAATTCAAAAAAAAATCTATGGATTTTCTTAAATTTTCGATTAATCATTTATAGTGTTGTACTCATGTCTAACTACATTCAAAACATATATTAGATCAATAAAATATTTAGTAGAATTTTAATATAAATATCAACTAAAGTAGTATTACGATTTCAAAGTAATTAACAAAACACCTAAGAAAATCTTGGTGTACTATATAATATTTCTATATTTTTTTTAAGTACAAAATTTACACATTTCTTCTAAAATTACGTTATATTTTAGAAATATTATGTTACACACCAAGATTCTCTTACGTGTTTAAAAAAAAATTAATTCAAAAAAATCTCAAAAATTAAAAATATTATAATACTTTGAAGAATCCCAAAAGTTTTAAAAAAAGTTAATATAAATATTTAATAAAATAATACTACAATTTAAAAATAATTAACAAAACACCAAAGAGAATCTTATAATATTACACATTTTTTTTATATTTCTTTTTTCTTAAAAAATAAAATGTATACATTTCTTTTAAAAATAAGTTAGATATAAAAATATCATCTAATACCAAGATTCGCTTACGTGTTTGTTACATTTACAAAATTAGGTAATACACCAAGATTTTCTTACGTGTTACAAATTAATATGTCATTTTATATCTTTTTATTATCTTTTCGAGATTCTTTAAGAATTGTTTTAAAAAACATGCTATAAAAAATTGAATTTCAATTCGAAAGAATATTCTATATTTTTTTTTTAATGTTGGATAAATTATTTATAGTGTTGTACTTGTACATAACTATATCCGAAACTTATTTTAAATCAATAAAATATTTAGTAAACTATTAATCTAAATATCTAATTAAATGATATTACGTTTCCAAAGTAATTAACAAACACCTAAGAAAATCTTGTTATATTACATAATATTTCTTTTATATTTCTTTTTTCTTAAGAAAAGAAAAGGTATACATTTCTTTTAAAATTAAGATACATATAAAAATATCATCCAATACACCAAGATTCGCTTATGTGTTTCAAATCAATATATCAATTTATTCTTTTTTATTTATTTTAATCAAATTCCTTCAAGGATTGTTTTAAAAGACACGCTATAAAAAAAATTGAATTTTACTTTTAAAATTTTTTCCATAAATGTTCGACGAATTATTTACATGTATACTTGTATTATTAGAAACTTATTTTTGATTAATAAAATATTAGTAAAAACTTAATATAAATATATGTTACAATAATATTACGATTTCAAGTAATTAACACAAAACGTAAGAGAATATTGGTGTACTACATAATATTTCTATATAATCTAAGAGAATATTGGTGTACTACATAATATTTCTATATAATTATTTTAGATCAATGAAATATTTAGATTATTAATCTAAAATATCTAATAAAATGATATTATGTTTCCAAAGTAATTAACAAAACACCTAGAAGAATCTTGTTATATTACACAATTTTTTTTATTTCTTTTTTCTTAAAAAAGAAAATGTTTACATTTATTTTAAAAATAAGTTAGATATAAAAATATCATCTAATACACCACATTTACAAAATTAGGTAATAGATTCTCTTACGTGTTTCAAATTAATATGTCATTTTATTTCTTTTTATTATCTTTTCGAGATTCCTTTGAGAATTGTTTAAAAAGACGTGCTATAAAAAATTGAATTTTAATTCGAAAGAATATTCTATAATTTTTTTAATGTTGAATAAATTACTTATAGTGTTGTACTTGTACATAACTATATTCGAAACTTATTTTAAATCAATAAAATATTTATTAGACTATTAATCTAAATATCTAATTAAATGATATTACGTTTCCAAAGTAATTAACAAACACCTAAGAGAATCTTGTTATATTAAATAATTTCTTTTGTATTTCTTTTTTCTTAAGAAAAGAAAACTTATACATTTCTTTTAAAATTAAGATACATATGAAAATATCATCCAATACAACAAGATTCGCTTATGTGTTTCAAATCAATATATCAATTTATTCGTTTTATTTATTTTAATCAAATTTCTTCAAGGATTGTTTTTAAAAGACACACTATAAAAAATTGAATTTTACTTTTAAAATTTTTTCCATAAATGTTCGACGAATTATTTACATGTATACTTGTACTATTCGAAACTTATTTTTAATTAATAAAATATTAGTAAAAACTTAATATAAATATATGTTACAATAATATTACGATTTCAAATAATTAACAGAACACGTAAGAGAATATTGGTGTAGTACATAATATTTCTATATAATTTCTTTTCTTTAAAGAAACATTATACAATTTTTTTAAAATTAAGTTACATTTAGATATATTATGTAATACACCAAAATTCTCTAATGTGTTTCAAATCAATATCAATTAAAAAATGAAAGTATAAAATATCTAAATTAAAAAATATTTTATTATACAATACTTAGTATAACACAGTATTGTAGAATCTTACGTATAGTATTATTACTATGTTAGGTGATCTTCAAAAAAATTAAGATTTCCAGGCTAACAGATTCGTTTCTCACCAGGTGATCTTTAATAAAATTAAGATTTTCTTAACACGTGTTCATTCTATTAATTACGTCACAAGGAGAAATGAATTCATCCCATAAATAAAACTTAACGTAGTAAATTTAATATACAATGTTTCCTTATAAGTACTAATCTTGATTTTTTGATTTTACACAATTGTCCTTGATATATAAAATCTTAGATTTATAAATGAAGGGTCTTAGATGGGGTCTTTGAGTTCTCTATCTAAGCAGATTCTCCCTAGATCATGACTCTATATATATATATATATAAGTATTTATTTATTTATTTTAATAATCGGTTCGGTTCGGTTTTAATCTTTAACCGGAACCGGAACCGAAAGTCTCGGTTTTTAAAAATCAAAAACCGCAACCGTCGGTTCGATTTCGATTTCGGCTTTTTTGATTAAGTTTACGCCGGTTTCGGTTCGATTTCGGTTCAGTTCGGTTTTTTGCTCACCCCTAATGTAAACCAAGGAATAAATTCACTTTCCACGACTGGTGTTAAAAACTTTGAAATTAAATTTTAATTTTCAAATGCAGCAAATGCAGATATTGTGTTTTTTAATAAAGGAAATGAAACACAATGGGTGATTCTTATTTCGTATCTATAACATAAGCAATGCAGACAATGTGTACATTAATAAAGAAAATGAAATATAATGAGTGTTTCTTATTTCGTATCTATAACATAAGCCAATGGTTACAGTTAAAATATCTCCAACAACCTCCCTATTAAACAAATTCTTGAAAAAAAAAATCAAAGACACGCTTCAACAAATTCTTAACTCTTACTCAAATTATTAAAGGGTCCTCCATTCTTCTCAATATTTAGAATCTCGATCTCTTCTCTCTTTATTCCATTCTTTAATAATATACATCATTCATTTCCAACTTTTACAAATATTAATTTTCTCTATCCAACTAGTGAGCACTTTTACTAATAAAAAAAAATGATAAAACAGGAATAAATAGAGAAATTGTTGGTGATGGCAATTGTTTGAATGTGTTATATAAATACCTAGGAGTTGATATTTTATTTTACTTTTGAAGAGCATGTTTAAGAATTTGTTGGAATTGCTTTACAACAGAAAAAAAAACAATAGACCACGACTAAAATGACGAATCATCACATTAAACACATAAGTTATACTCCTTCGGTCCCACTCAAACAGGCTTGTTTGACTTTTTTTTGGTCAAATTGACCAATTTTGTAACTTAATTTACGTATATTATATGTTAAATATGATAAGAAAATATAGATCATTTATTATAACCTACATTTTTTAGATTTATAAAAAGTTGGTCAAAGTTTAATCAATTTGACAAAAAAAAATCAAAAAAACCGGTTTGAGTGTATTCTTGTATCTAGATTAGGGATATTTCAATGTACTAGTAGGTAACCCGTGCGAAGCACGGGCCGGGTAGGCACGTGTAAATTATCGATAATAAATATAATTAATGAATATTATTTTAAAATGTATTCGTAAAAAATTGAATGATAAAAACATATAATAAATAAATACTATTAAATTATGTAATTATAGGGAATTGAATACCGATGAAATTAAAAAAAATAAAATAGATAAATAAATAAATATAATTAATAAGTTTTATTTAAATACAAACTTGTAAAAAATTGAATGATAAAAGTATATAACAAATAAACACTATTTAATTATGTGGTAATAGGGAATCGAACAAGGGTGAAATTAAAGAAACTAAATTAAATAAATAAATCTTGTATAATTATGTAGTTGGAAGGAATTAAACCCGAGTTAAGTGATAAATAAATCTTGTATAATTATGTCGTTGGAAGGAATCGAACCCGAGTTAAGTGATAACCAAATTTGGTACTTCGGTACTTTGATACTATTGTGTACCATTAAAACATATGATTTTGTACATTAATATAGAGTATAGATTCTCGTATCTAGATTAGTTCAATTCCATGATTCAATTGAAAAATCACGCTATTTAACCATTCCCAAAATTCAATTGAAAAATCACGCTATTCAACCATTCCAATCTATGCTGTTATATTACCCCAAAAATACAAATCTATCAACACAACAAATTTGCATCATCGATCCGCATGTCCCAACATCATATGATTTATGAATGAGTAATGCTACAGCCACCAAATTGGGTACCAAATTTTGACACCAAATGATGCGGCACTAATTAGTTGGCATTTTGTGATATTTTAATTGGATTGTCCTGGCGGGCCCATTATTATTATAACCAATCAAATTAATGCCACATCATTTGGTGTCAAAATTTGGGAACTAATTTAATGACTGTAGCATTTTTCTTTATGAATAACATATATAGCTAGTCTCCGGATAACCCATATATAATTATCAACAAATTAATTATTGTTTTTTAGGTAGTTGCCTTTAGATATATGTATGAATATTTCACAAATATTCAGAAAAGTCTAACTTATTACAGTATCTGTTTATAGTATTTTGGGGTTGCTGTACAGTATGTGTACTTGGGAAACTGAAAATGGAATAATTAGAAAACACATGTTTCATGTTTGTGAGACCTATTTATGTGTAGGGTGATTTTTTTGACAAATGAAAACTTAGTTGAATCACACTGTACGGTATGTACTGTGACTTGTGAGCATGCATGCATTTGTGCGCCTAATTTTTACACGGAAATATATTTGACAGAACATTGATAACAGGATTCTAAATTCGATTCAGTCTACTCGATCTTGGTTTTCAAACTTGTGATTCTTTTCTCCAAACTAATTATATTCCTTGGTCGTGTAACGCGTTACTACAAGATAATAGTTGCTTTCGATCTCCAAACTGTATATGCCGCATGATATATGAAGGTGATGTACTGATCGATGATAATAACTCAATAAGTTTCAAAAATTGTCGTATAATATATATGATTATATGAATGAAAACTCATATGGAACTCGAGCTAGCTTTTAGATTTGTATTTCTCATCGCCTTTTAGTCGTGTTATTTGTGTTTTAAATAAAGAGATACATGAATCTCATGCATGTGGGAAACTGCATGATTCCATCACATGTAGTTAATCAAGTAACTCCCGGGATGTCAGTTGTCATGGAAATAATGAAAGCTTTTCTTTATCATCGATATCCATCAATTAAATCATACAAATCGGTGTTGGAGTTGGTTCAGTACGTCAGACTCACAACGAATTATATAATTGGTCATGGTTATCGATCCTGATTCGACTATCCCATCTCACATGTGCTACCGTCCTCACACATACATGCTCTCAGACCGGGGATTCAGTACGTCCAAAACCGTAAAATCATATCAAGCTGTCATTAATTAATAATGAAGTTCTACATATGAAAAAAAATACTTACGAAATTGGAAACTTTTAAGTTTTTATACATGAATCTAAAAAAGTTGAGAATTCACATAAAAGTCGTGAGTCGTCCACTTAGGAATCGTTTGAACGCAAACCCATATTAGTATCTTTTCTTGATTTGTTTTCCAGTTCACTTTCATAAGAATTATACGTATACACGTACAGTAAAACCTCGACAAATTAATACTCGATAAATTAATAACCCACTATAAATTAATATTTTCAAAATAATTTTTTGGTCCCTACATAGTAGCGATAGTGTAAATTTAACCTCGATTAATTAATAATCTCGCTAAATTAATAAAATTTGTCGGTCCCGATACTATTAATTTATAGAGGTTTTACTATATAAGTGTGATGGGAGCATAAGATAGGATTTTATGAAACCTTAAATCTGAATCGAATTCGAATGATCTCGGACGAACTTTTAACGAACACGAACAAAATCTAAACGAACCGAATAGTGTTCGATAACCTTATCGGACAGATTTTCTTGTCCATGTCCGTGTTCGTTAAGCAGTCGAACGAACACCAAACTATTCGCAAACATATCGAATAGAACCGAAAACGAACCGAACACGAACAATTCGTTAACATTTTATATTTTCAAAAATTTTAAACCTATTTTTAACTTAATGTAATATAAAAAAAATTAGCTCAACTATTATTTAAAAAATTTTAACCCATACAATATCTATTTTAGATAATTTTATAATTATTAAATTAAAAATACATATATTATGGATACTATATATTATATATACATATAATTTTGTAAATATTATTGTTTTTTATCGAACGAACGCGAGCTCACCGAACTCGGACGAACCCGAACGAATTCAGACGAACTTTTAACGGACACGGACTTTTAACGAACCGAACTATCGAACTTATCGGACAGATTTTCTTGTCCGTGTCCGTGTTCGTTAAGCAGTCGAACCGAGCTTAACGAACTCGAACACGAACGAACTTACAGAACTGTTCGGTTCGCTTACAGCTCTACTTAAATCAATGAGTTAATACTTGATTGCATTTTACATTTATTCTCGTTATTCCAATTTTAATTATATATGAAATTTTAAATTATCTATATTATTATATATATTAAAGTCGAAATATTGAAAATATATCAGTTTGGTTATCCTAATTATAATAATAATAATAATAATATATTACAAAAACATCAACTCAAAAAGTTAATTAATAATGTTAACTTAATTATATTCAGACTAAAATTTCTCGGACTCTTTCTTCTGTTATGCTCCAAAAATTCAATTACTCATCTTCTCCAATGATTTCACTATCACCGCCGTAAAAAACCTGATCACCCAACTAAGCCAATAATCAATTAGTTGTCGAATCAAGTACTATCCTAATTAATAAATAAATAAAATATAATTAACGGTAAATAGTTGATTGTCTTTTCAACTTAAAATACGTTACTTTTAAATTAAGAGACATTATCTTCTATAAACACCTAAATTTATCAATTGTACCATATCTCTCAATCATTACTATTTCTATTCTAATTAAAATAAGTTACCTTTTAATTTAAAAAATAATCTTACAATCATTAATATATACCTAAAAATATTATATCATATCTTCCAGTCATTAATTAAATATATTAAAAACCTACATACATTTATAATTGAAAAACATGATTATAATTGTTTGTATTTTTGTGCAACCATGAAACAAACAATGATCATTAGATTTTTAGGAAAATAAATAAGAATCGTTGGATGTTATGATTAGATATATTATGTATTTTATTTACTCTACGAAAGATCAAAGGTTCGAATCCCATTATTTCATATTTAATATAAAAATTTCGCACACAATTCTTTCTATGACTCTTTCTTCTACGATTTTAGGCGTACAAAAATTAAATAAGTAGAAAACTAAATAACTCAACAAATAACTTAATTTAGAAAAAAATTTATAATATGACAATATAATAAATTAAAAATACCTGTAAAAACATTGATATCACCGACATATTCTACGGATTAAAAAAAGGAAAACTTTTTAAATAGGATATTGTAAAATTTAAGTAGTAATTACACACTTACAAAAATAACTTTATTTAAATATTTGTTGAATTCTTAAGATGCTTAACAATAAATTTAAAAATAATATTAAATTAACAGTATTTATTTTTATCTTGAAATTAAGTTCGGAACATAAGTAAATTTAAAGTTAATAACAAAAAATTATTTAAAATAGTTAAAATTTACATCAAATCAAATATTTAGTATATATATTAATAAATAATAATAATATATGACCGTCCGTGCTTTGCACGAGTTTTATGCTAGTAATTTATTATTATTTTTTTACCATTATAGCCGATTATAATATTTTTATGAAAAATTGAACTAATATATTTCCATTAAATAAATTTGTGATTATTAAGATATATGATATGTATAAAATCATTAAAATATATTTGTAACATCTTAAAATATAAATTATATAATATCACTACATAATTTTATATCGCATTTATCAATACATTTGTTAAAACCAATACGATTTTTGATAGAAAATGTACAAGGTTATAGTTCGACCTATATATAATTTAAAGTTTAAAAATGCAAAATACAATTACTAAAATTATATATACATAATTGAAATTAAAATAAAATTAGGGATATAAATTGCAATTAACTCTAGATAAAGTGAAATGAGAATGTTTTGCTCGTCTACAAAATTTCTTCTTTTCAACTTTCAATTTTATGTACTCCCCTCTCTAAAAAAATTTCCTATTTGCTTTGTACATGTTTGTCAACGCACTTTTTTAATCGTTAATTTTGTATTAGTATTAAATATAAAAATTTTACTATATTAAAGTATTGAAAAATACGAATCAAACAAAATAACCCATGACTATATTTTGTCTTATGAATTATACATAAATTAATAATTAATCATTTATAATGAAAAATGTAAAAAATTAAAATGAGAAAGATTTTTGGGGAAATTTCATGCATGTATGTAGCTAAAAATACTTTTCAATGGATTCGTGAAATGTGAGCTAGTCACAATGTTAAACTTCTTGAACGGAGGTCCAAACTAGTCAATCGTTTGTTTTTTTTTTTTAAAAACGCAAAAAATAGCATTAAAAGGAAAATTGCTAGCCATTACATAGAATGCACTAGACTTAATACAATAGATCCATCTGATAACATTCAACCCAAAAAAAACTGATATAAAAGCCCACCCCACTAAATATCTTAACCCAATAAACATAACAGCAGCTAAATAGGTAATAAAACAAATGGTTCATCTTCCCTACAGACAACAGACAGCTCCATTACATCATTGCTTGACCCAACGCCTCATCATCCACTTGAAACAAGTGATCAGACTCATCTATTTCAACAATACCAGCATTCTCCTCCTCCTCCTCATCGAACACATTCGGCACCAGATCAAGTTCATGGATAGCCATAAATTGATCGCCTATCGGACCTAACCCCATGTCATTACACCATAATTCAAAGACTCTTCCCACAGGCCCTGCTAATATTACCATGTGATCCCAGTGTTCAGCCCCATAACGAGCTAGATAAGCAGCTAATGCGTTGGCATTTGCCTCAATCGGCCTCACATCAATCCTGAAATTCCTGTCTGCACACCTCTGCTGGAGTTGCTGAACCACATACCTACGATGAGGCACCACACCAAGCACATCGGCATCTCTCCATTCCCAGAAAGCCACTTCATGGTCTGACTCAAGTTCAATATCAAACCGATCCTCCAAATAAGCTCTTTTCAATCCTTCAAGCATTGCATAGAGTTCATTGGATCGCTGCTCGTCAATATGGAGTGTCCCCGCAACCATCCTAATAATACGACCACTATGATTCCTTAGAACAACTCCAATACCAGACACATTTCCGTTTGGAAGAGGAGCTTCCGGAAAATAGCTATGAACATTTATTTTAACACGATCATGGGCTGGCAAGCGCCATAGAACCTCCACTGGCTCCATGTCACACTGCCTTATAGAAAAGAATATTAAGGATGAGAAAATGCTAATAAGATGGCATGAATATATAGCTCTCCCTGGACAGTTCTAGAGCTATATTTGTGATCCCACAACAAATTTCACACTTTTCTAAGCCACTATAGAACCCGTTTGTATTCTCTCCAGCTACCAAGACAAATTAATTACTCTCAACTAATAATACAACTGTACAAACCCTGTTACTACTCCAACTTTTAAACCTAGTAACTTAAGCCCAACCCAAGTTAACACCACTCACCCACTAAAAATCGTCTTTCAATCCCTTGTTTGGATAAATCATCAGCCCCATCATTTAAATTCCTACTAATTTTCCCAAACGAAATTTTTAGAGCAGGCACAACTTTACTCAGGTGATCAACAATTAAAGAAGTACTACTATTCAAACCTTGTTTTAAGTTTTCCAATGCCTCCACCAAAACTTGACAGTCAGAATAGATTATAATCTTATTGTTCCTCTTATCACTCTTATCCACTTCAGCTATCAGATGCTCCATAGCTTCTAACTCCACCATCAAAGGACACTCACCTTTAGCTGGACCTGAGAATATGTATACTATCTCTCCCTGCTTTTTTTTGAAGAAGCCCCCTATTCCTGCTTTCTTAGTCTCAAATGAATCTCTGAAAAAAGCTCCATCAACGAAACCCACGAGATCAAAATCAATATTCAGCAATGTTGTCATTTTTGCTTTAAGATCATTCAGCAAGATAGACTCAGGATCTATTAACCAACAAGAATTAATAGTGCCTCTACACATCCCTACAGCTTCACACCAATGAAAAACTCGATATTTAATCAAGTATACCAAATCCTCATATTTGATCACACAATTCTCAAAAATTGCTTGATTTCTTGCCAACCAAATAGACCATAAAGTGGCATCCAGTGATATGTTCCATCCCATTCTGCTTATCGATTTTTTGAATAATCTTTGCCAAGACCATAAGTTTGACAGTGAGAACTGCTGAGAATTATTTGTAATGCCCCACCAGCCCCTGATTTCCCTCCAAATCTTTTTTACCATTGGACAGTGTCAAAATAGATGCTCTTGGGATTCATCCATAAGCTTACACCAAACACATTTGGTGTCAAAATTTGGGAGATTCATTCTCTTTGCTAGAAGCACCTTGGTAGGAATAATGTTATTCTGAAATAACATTAAACAGAGATGTGGGTGAATAAATAAAGATGTGGAAGAACATACTCGAACTCAACATTCATCGATGTTAACTAATTTATCTAAAATTCTAAAAAATTAAAAAAATTATAATATTATTTAACAAATTAAAACCAAATTTGATTATAACAAATAATTATATTAAACAGAGATGTGGATGAATAAATAAAGATGTGGAAGAACATACTCGAACTCAACATTCATCGATGTTAACTAATTTATCTAAAATTCTAAAAAATTAAAAAAATTTATAATATTATTTAACAAATTAAAACCAAATTTGATTATATTCAAATAGTTTTACGCACATATGTTATTGTAATTATGAACCGGCTCCTTTATCAAGGATGCTATTGAAAGTCAATGCAAAATATATTGATCTATATATTAGAAATTAAGCTATATAATGCACAATTTTATGATTCTGTATGGTTGCATAATTAATTAATATGTTTTAAAAAAATTCATATTAATATTTTTTACAAAAGGAATTTATAAAAATTTATGATAAATTTCAATATTAATTTTAAATTTATATCAATAAAATAATAATTAGTCCTCAATTTGGGGATGAACTCATTCTTTTAAGTTTTATCAATACGGAGGAAAATGAAATCTTTCTAGAAAGGTTGTGTGGGGGCAGGCAACATATTTTATGCACGTTAAAAATGAAAATAACTTAAAGTTCCCATCTATGCATACATCCAAATGGGAGAGTTATACTCCCTCCGTCCCTAAATGTTTTTCCTGTTTGCTTTATCACGTTTACCAACGCACACTTTTGATCATTAATATTTTCAATTTCGTGTTAATATCAAATATAAAAACTTCACTGTATTAAAGTACTCACAAATACGAATCAAACAAGATCACTCATGAATATATTTTATCTTATAAATTATTCGTAAATTAGTAGTCAAGCGCTTACAATGAACAGGAACAAAAATCAAAACAGGAAATGTCAATTGAAACAGGAGTAAACCTTAGCATACATCCTTATTCACTACTAACACACTACTAGTATTAAAATAGAGCCCCTGGCGGGGCCCATTTTAATAAAACAAAAAATAAAAAAATTATTTACAGTATAATATACTAGTCCTATAATTTAGGTAGTGAGTTAGTAGTGAATAAGGATGTATGCCAATATTTATTCTTGAAACAGAGGGAGTAACTAATAAGTATGAGACCCTACTAATAACAGCAACTACACATCGAAAGCTAGGGGGGAGCAAACCCCGGTTCGGTTCGGTTTTCGGGTAAAACCGGAACCGGAACCACATGTCCTCGGTTTTAAAAATCGAAAACCGGAACCGCAACCAAACCATCGGTTTCGGTTTCGGTTTTAAAATCCCGGTTTCGGTTTTTATCGGTTCGGTTTCGGTTTTAAAACCGATTAAAATAAAAATAAAAAAGTATTACAAATTAATTAAAAAAGTAGTTCTACCATAAAAACATAAATCGTCCAAATGTATTAATACAACAATTTTTAAAACTTAAAACAATAAAAAAAAATGGCAAATATCCAGTGAGGCATTGACCAGTTAACATACAGTAATAACCAAACAACTCAGGGAGTAAATACATATTAGACCATACAAAAGTATCAAAACAATCTACTCCACAGTAATCTGAGTATAAATCTATGTATACAGAGTATTAATTTGAGCTATGTTTGTTTGCAAAGCATAAAGTCTCCGTAACCAAACATAAATAATCTATATATATATATGATTAATTTTAAAAATATTTATAAAAAATATAAATATTTATTTAAATAAATAATCGGTTCGGTTTCAGGTTTTTTCGGTTCGGTTTGAACCTAAAACCGGAACCGAAACATTAGAGCGGTTCGGTTTTTAAATTTTCGGTTTCGGTTTCGGTTTTTTACGGTTTCGGTTTTTTTCGTTTCGGTTTTCACCGGTTTCGATTCGGTTTCGATTTTGATTCGGTTTTTTGCTCAGCCCTATCGAAAGCAACAGACTAGTGAGTGAAAATTCTCAATTGTTACTCTTATCACAACTTTATGCATATGCATCTCAGCATCTGCTCTTTTAACATCTGATCGACTTAATTTATATCTGAAGCAATATGTTTTAGGACATGTGCGATATTGCTTACTTTATACGGAGTAATAATAATGAGAGTAATATAGTGGGGTTTAGATTAAGGACACATTCTTAATAAATTTGTTTAAGATAAGTATTCTTAATACATTATTTTTTTTATTTTTTTTGTCAAAGAATATACATTCTCGTATATGAATTGTACCGAAATACAATATCGGCGAAATCGGAGAAAGGGGTTTAGTTTTTTTCATTCAAAAAAATTTATTATCTAACCGAAAGGCACGCATATTGCTCTCGGACGCTTAAACAATAGAACCTTTAAGTCCGAAAAAACTACCCAAAAGGTAAAAATACAGAAAAGCAACAACAATAATAACCAACTAAAAATATAATCAACACTCCAAAAGAAGTGTTAATCCAGTCTTCAGTTATCTCAAAATCCGCCTGTCTACCAGCTCTCCTTAAATCCAATATGTCTTCGGCATTTACTTCAAAAAAACTTGCACTCCAAAAAAATATATCATGGCCGATTTTCAAAATTCTAAATCCAATCAATAGGAACACAAAAAGGGAACGTCTCGTTAAAAACCCACAAAAACAAAATTATTTGGGAAAAAAGCTCAAAGTGGGAAAAAAATACCCTCCATAAAACCTCATTGCTCATTATTAATATAACGAGCAACGAGGGATTCCATATTTTTGGATTCCATATTTATAGAAAAAAATACTCTACTAAACTAGACTGTACCTAGCCCCTGGGCTTGCTGTAAGTAAAAACATACTGCCAATTTCACTTCACTATAGTACCAGGACAGACTGTAGTAGTAATCTCAACTGTAGTGTAACCCCCACGAGTTATATGAAAAAACACACGTGGTTTCAAACCCAAATATACACACACCGCGTACATCTAACCAATCTGCCTTCTCTTCACTGGCCACGCCTGCTTTCTTCTTCAACCATCTCATCTGATCAACACGTCCTGTTGACCCCTCAATATATCTTCTTCCTCTCTCTTTCCCCTCCCTCACTCTCCCTTTACTACTCAAATGCACATATATAAATTCATCCTCCAAGCCGCCATTCTCATCATCAAACAAACAAAACATCAAACATTAAATAAGAAATACTTCACCATCCCCCACTTTATCCTTAAATACTTCACCATCACATTCTCTTACTATGGTAAAAACCGTGAATACTGAGTCGAGCAGCAACGAAGCTACTGCTCGACTTAGTCACCACCGTATTACTAAATCGGCTGACTCCTCCTCCTCTTCCAGTTCCTCGTGTAAATACACGGGAGTACGGAAGAGGAAGTGGGGAAAGTTTGTTTCCGAAATTAGGCTACCGAATAGCCGGGAGAGAATTTGGTTAGGTTCTTATGACTCTGCTTTTAAGGCGGCAAGGGCATTCGATGCTGCCCTTTACTGCCTTCGTGGCCCTAGTGCTAAATTTAATTTCCCCGATAATCCTCCGGAGATTGCTAACGGGAGGTCACTCACTCCAGCTCAAATACAAGTTGAGGCTGCCAGGTTTGCTCATTCGGGTCCTCGGGTCGTGTCTGATCAAGACAGTTCGAGCTCGTCAGGGTCGGACGAGCTACAAAGGGTGGATTCCCCGTCGGTTTCGGACGGGGCAACACAAGTGAACATGGAGACAGGAGTGGATAACATGTTAGTGGATCAGTTCAAGACCATGGGGTGGGACAGTAATTATAGCGTTCCGGACATGAGTTATTTTCCGAGTTTCGATGATTTTCAGGATGATTTGTTTATGAGACCAATGACGGGTCCGATTGATATTAATGAAGTTGAAGAACCTTGTGATGAATTTGGCTCGTTTCTTTGGAGTTTCTAAACTGGAAACTGCAAAAACAAAAAGCATTTCTGAGTCATGATTAATTCCAGATTTTTTTGTTGCTGGGATTACTCACATATTTAGAGATATAGATATCGGTACGAGATTAATTTTTTGTTCAGTAGTACTTGTAAATGTTGCTGAATGGACAACTTTTTGTGCTGCCATTCTCATATATAAATGTTGCCAAATCATCAAATATTCTATTCTTTATTTTATCAATGAAGATATAACATTTTAAAATCCTTTGTTGCTTAATACTACATGATACATGTGTTGGTGAAAATGATGGTTTATTAATATGATATTAATCCTCATGGATCATGCCTCATTTAAAATTGACCATATGCCAATTACAAGTAAAAACAACAAACAGACAAAAGAGTCAAAAACGAGCTCCGACTCCACTTCTTAAATCTGAGATTAGAAATATGCACACAATTTCTTTAAATCATGAATTTACTATCCTTTGGAATTATAGAAATTTCACTTATATGAACCATTTTTAAACTTTAATTATGACAAACTGAAATGACTTATATGCTCTTGCATCATTCAAATTTACATATATAGTGAGGTATATTTGGATTATTGACCTTTTCTTTATACAAACTAGTTTAGAACCAGGTGCGATGCACGGTTTGTGATAAAAATTTTATGTTATAAACATATTTTTATAAAATTATTATTTTTAATAATTAGTTTAATTTAAATAAATGATACAAAATATTTAATCATTAAATCTAACGGTTCTTATTTATTGCTAAATATCTAACGATCATTATTTGTTATATAATTTTTATTATAGAAAAATGGGCCTGAGGTCAGGGATTTCTCGTGAGAAAGAGCCTATAAAGTAAGTGGCCCCGCAGTGGCATTTTTGTAAATATTAATTTTTTCTTAATAATTTAACTAAATACCCTTAAATTTGTATTGAAAAAGTTTTAACCTCAGGATTCTACCTAAGGTCATCCTGAAGCACATGAATCCCTTTTTATTATATATTTTATTAGTGATTCGAAGATATGGTGCGATTTTTTTTAGTATAGATTAATGATTGGCAGATTTTGTTTTTGAAAAGAAATATTAATGACTGGAAAATATAATATTTTAGGGGTTTACGAATGATATAATTAAAAAGATTTTATTACAATTGAAATTTATTTATTTATTAATATTAAAGAAAATTCATATGTACTATTTTGGCTCAAGAGATGTAGTTTGGATGATTTTATAGCTCATCATAAAATTATCTTTAATTTAGTGATGCTTTAATAATTAATATCCAAATGACAACGCCAAAATTTAAAGAGAAAATACAATAATGAATTTTTGCAATAATCCTATTTTGATAATCCTATTAAATTTAGAATACATATTGTTATGCCCGAATTTGGCATAAGTCCTAAACAGGCCTAATGGGCTGGAATATCAGCACATCTCACATAATGGGCCAAAGAATGAGGAATGGGTCATTAAAGTTCGCCATCATGAGAGGATTCATCATATTATTTTTGTACATCAGGATCGCCAGCGAGCCCTAGTGGCGGGGTCGCAGATCGCGAGGTCCAGCGTGGCCTAGTATGTTACTATGAAAGCTTATGGACAGACCCAGCGAGGTCGCATAAGTAGGTTATCTCCATACAGCGAGGATCGCCTCGCATGGCCAGACCCAGCGAGGTCGCATGCGAGGCCATCTAGTCAGTACCGCCATTAAAGATGATTATGTCAGCTACGGGTTCCCCTTTATGGGTCATGAACAGAATAAATGGGTAGAAAAATAACCCAAGGAGATGACTAGTGGATTTGGGCCTAGTCGAGCCCATAGAAACCCTAGCCCATCTAGATAACTTCTTCTCCAAGAGAACTACGTATGGCTTGATCCCTATAAATAGGGTACGTAGGCATCTTGTAAAGGATGAGAAACAGTTCACCACTGATTATCAATACACAAGAGCAGCCATATCAAAACACACAAACCCTAATCCCAATTCTTCTTATAGCAAAATATCCGTATTTTGCTCCGTAAATCCAGCAACCTCCATAAATATTGTTATACAATATTCTCCCTATAACATTTGGCGCTAGAAGGAGGGGCTTTTCTAGTCATTGATTGGGAGAACGATGACTAAATCTCACAAGAAGAGGAACGGAGAGGGGGAGACCCCGGGGTCACATAGGAGGAATAAGGATGACCCCCGTAAGAAGAACCCATCAGAGAGCGAAGTGCACAGAGAAGGAATCGAGGGAGAGTTCGAGGACGAATTTGAAAAGGAGCAGACCCCCCCTGTTGTCCAACAGACAGCCTTGCCTGGCGACGTCATGTCTTTCTTGAAAGGCCTTGGCGATCAAATGATTGAGGTAAGGGCTTCGGTGGCCAAGATGGAGAAGCGACATAATTCCAGAGGCTTCAAGAGGAATATAAGGACAGGGGATCGAACTCATCAACCAGAAAGTAGCAAGGGTCCCACCAAGAATCTAGTTGGGGACTTTGATGACGTAGTAACAGATCGAACGAACCCTGATTGGGAGGAGGAAGTAGCTACGATTGATAAAGAGGGATCGAAAGCGAAGCCCGCCTCGTCAGAAGGACGGTCCGTTAGTGTCTTTGACCGAGTTGGAAAGAAACTCAACGAGCACGATCTTCGTCTCAAGTTGGAAAAGCTAAAATCTAACAAAGATGGAGGTCCCAAGGATAAGAGTAAGGGCTCTCAGCCCGCATCACCTCGAAAAGATCGTGAGCGGTCATATCGTCGCAATGACAGACCCCCCTCTCCTCGCAGAGAGCGTGAGCGGTCCTATCATCGCGAGGACAGACCCCCTTTCAATCGAGAGCGTGAGCGATCCCAGCATCGCGATGAAGACCCTAAGAACAAGGATCGCAGGAATGACCAGGAAGAGTCTAGTGCCCCAAAAAAGACTCGATCTCATCATGCAAGCACTGGAGGAAAAAAGGATGATGACAAAGAGGCGAGAATTGGGGATTACAAGTTAGAAGATTTGAAAAAGGCACTGGATGCGATGAATAACGAGAAGGGGATTTTCAACAATATGGGTTCCTCCTCGCCCTTCACTCATGAAATTCGCACTGCCCCATTGCCTGCAGTGTATCGAGGTCATCATTCTGATATGACATATAACGGGGAGACTGATCCAGCTGAGTTCGTTATTCGATTCAACAATGAGATGGACGTATATCAAGTATCATTGTTAGCGAGATGTAGGCTGTTTGCGGCCTCGCTAAGGGGGAGTGCTCAACAATGGTTCTCAAAGCTAGGGTCCCTAGTTGTCATAGATTCTTGGGAACAGCTCGTGGATATCTTCATTAAACAGTTCCAATCTTCAATGCTTTATGCACCTCCTGTGTCCACGCTGGCAAATATAAAACAGAAAGAAGGAGAGACTCTGCATGATTATTTCAAAAGGTTCAATGCTGAAGTGCCTCGGGTTCGAGGTGCAAATGACGAGGCCGTGAAAAATTTCCTTATCGCAGGAGTAAGGGAAGGAACCAAATTTTGGGAGAAATTACAGGAGCAAACCCCTGTTACACTTTCGGAGTTGCATCGGGTCGCTGAGCCCTTTAAGCGTGTTGAGAAATCATTGGCAGATCTCAAGAAGAATGTTGGGACTAGTAGCAATGGAAGTAAAGGAAAAGGGGTAAAAAGAAAGGATTCTAGAAGCCCCAGGCGAAGACAGGATCGTAGCCCGAGCCCGAAAAGAAGGGATCGCGATTCCTCAAGACGATCCCCACCTCGCGCTCGTCCTGCTAGAGATGAGGACAAATTTGTTCCCTTAGTGGCTTCAGTTGATCATATTTATGCTGTCAATGCTAATAAAGGAATGTTCACAAAACCTCGTGCTATGGGTCCACAAGGAACATGGAACATTGCAAAGTATTGTGATTTTCATGAGCAAAGAGGACATGATACAGCGGACTGTTGGCAACTTAAAGAACAAATTGATCGTTTGATTCGAGAAGGGAAGTTAACAGAATGGGCAGTCCGCGAAGTTAAAAAGCATCAAGAGAGCTCAGGAAAATCAGGCATAGGGTATCATGCTGTGCCTCATGAGGGTCAAAATACAGAGCCTCGCAAGGAGAGAGAAGAACGAGGCAATAGCATCCATGTAATCATTGGTGGGCCACATATTGGAGGAGATAGCAACAAGGCAAGGGAAAGATATGCTCGTGAGGCCAGGGAGCGACCCCTCACTAATGTGCATCATTTACAGGAACGACCCCCAAAGCTTTTCAAGGGGGAAGATACGAATATAATGTTCACTGAAGAGGATGCGAAGTGGGTACATCATCCTCACTCTGATGCTCTAGTGGTTCGAGTTCGCATTGGTTCCCAGAATATCTACAGAGTGTTGGTGGACAATGGAAGTGCTGTGAATGTCTTGATGTACGATGTCTACAAGAAAATGGGATACGTAGACAAAGATCTAATTCCTACAGTAGGCCACCTCTATGGATTTACTGGAGCATCTGTTAGTGTCAAGGGACTTGTCAGGCTTCCCATCACCTTGGGGGACGAGCCCTGCATCACTACGCAGGTCGCTGATTTCATGGTCGTGGATCAACCATCTGCTTACAATGCTATTGTGGGACGTCCCATCTTGAAAGAAATGAGGGTGGTGACTTCTATCTACCACCTCTCAATGAAATTTCCCACCCCGCATGGTGTGGGTTGTGTTAGAGGAATTCAGCACGAGTCACGAGAGTGCTATAATCAGGCCCTGAAGTCAGCAGAAAGGGGAAGGAGTTCTATGAATGTCGAAGCCTTTGAAGGTCCTTCAAATGGTTGCAACATAATTTCTATTGAGGAGTTGCCTGATGATTATTTTGACAGCTTGGGCATACAAGTAGAACCAGTACCAGGGGCCATTATGATGGAGGCCTCGCAACCTATGTTGGTTCTACAAGAAGGAATTGTTGAAGAAGCTAGCGATGAAGAGGAAAGTCCAGAGCAGGCCGCTGTGCGAGCCCGAAAGGGGAAATGGGTTCGCAAGGAAACATCAACATTGGTAGACCTCCCTAATGGTATCACGAGAGAAACAACAATTGTGAATGAGTATGGACATGTTGGAGCGACCCCTGACTCGGGGGCAGGAGGTATGAGGCAAGAGGAAGCAGAATCTAGTCGAGCTCGAGACGTTGAAATTGACCTGGACCCTCGCATCCCTGAGCATGTGGAGCGAGCCGGGGCCGCAGAGGATACCATATCTGTTCTTGTTGATGCCAAGGATTCTACGAAGGTTTTAAAAATCGGATCGCAGTTGAATCCCGATCTTAGGGGAAGGCTCGTGGAGTTTCTTAAAGCTAATTTGGACATATTTGCATGGTCTCATGAAGATATGGTGGGAATCGATCCTAATGTGATGTGTCATAGACTTAATCTTGATCCAAGCAAGAAGGGAGTGCGGCAGAAAAGAAGACCAATAAGTGGAGAGCGAGCCGAGGCTCTAAAAGAAGAAGTTGACAGGTTACTCGAGGTCGGGCTCGTTAGGGAATCATTTTACCCTGACTGGCTCGCAAACCCTGTCCTAGTCAAGAAGCCAAATGGGAAGTGGCGAACATGTGTGGATTTTACTGATCTAAACAAGCATTGCCCAAAGGATAGTTTCCCTCTTCCAAGAATTGATCAATTGGTAGATGCAACAGCGGGCCACGCACTCTTAAGTTTCATGGATGCCTATTCTGGGTACAATCAGATACCCATGTATGGCCCCGACCAGGAACACACTTCGTTTATCACAGACAGGGGTCTCTATTGCTATATTGGGATGCCCTTTGGTCTCCTCAATGCAGGTGCTACTTATCAGCGGCTCGTTAACATGATGTTTGAGAAGCAAATTGGAAAGACAATGGAGGTCTATGTAGATGACATGCTTGTGAAGTCCAAGGAGGCTGGGGATCATATAGCCCACCTCGCAGAAATGTTCGATATATTGAGGAAATTCAGAATGAAGCTCAACCCCCAGAAGTGTGTTTTTGGGGTCGAATCTGGAAAATTTTTGGGGTTCATTGTTAACCACAGAGGCATTGAGGCTAATCCAGCTAAAATAAAGGCATTGATGGAAATGAGGTCGCCAAGAAGTGTCAAGGAAGTACAAAGTTTAACTAGGAGGATCGCAGCCTTGAATCGATTTGTTTCTAAATCATCAGATAAGTGCCATGAATTCTTTAAAGCGATCAAGAAGGTAGGAAGGAGTTTTGAATGGACCCCTGAGTGCGAGGAAGCTTTTCAGAGGATAAAAGAACATCTGGGCTCGCCTCCATTACTTTCTAAGCCTAATGAAGGTGAAGTTCTTATTGTTTACTTGGCAGTTTCAGAATATGCCATCAGTGCTGTCCTCGTTCGCGAGGAGGGAAAGCTTCAGCTCCCCGTGTACTATGTCAGTAAGAGACTGCAAGATGCCGAGACTCGCTACACCAACATGGAGAAGCTCGCCTATGCTTTATTTTTAGCTTCGCGAAAACTGAGGCCATATTTTCAGGCTCATAGTATCCAAGTTCGCACTGCGTATCCACTCAGGCAAGTAATGCATAAACCCGAGGCCTCGGGTAGACTTTTAAAGTGGACCATAGAGCTGAGTCAATTTGACATTGAGTACAAGCCTCGAGGTGCAATAAAGGGGCAAGCTTTAGCAGATTTCATATTGGAGTTTCCTTCCCAATCTAAGGAAGATGCCTGGGCTCTCATAAAGATCCCAGAAGTGGTTGACCCCAAGCTAAAAAATGAAAATTCAGCCTCGTGGTGGGAATTGTATGTTGATGGGGCATCTAACAAAGAAGGGGCCGGAGCTGGGATCGAGCTTGTTACACCTGAAGGTCGCAAGTTGAGTAGTGCTGTTCACTTCGCCTTCGAGGCCTCCAATAATGCAGCTGAATACGAGGCTCTCATAATTGGCCTCAAGCTCGCAATAGAAATGAAGGTAGAGAATCTCAATGCATATAGTGATTCTATGTTGGTTACTGGTCATGTTGGATGTGGATGGCAGGCCAGGGGACCCCAGATCGAGCTATATTTAAGGTGTGTACAAAGGCTTATGAAGTCATTCAAGCAAGTAAAGGTGGAGTTTATCAGGAGGGCAAAAAATCAGGGAGCAGATGCCCTCGCAAAAATGGGTTCGCGGCGCGAGGCTACTTTACTTGGGATTATCCCCTTGGAAATTCAAAGTAAACCTAGTGTTCCAGAAGAATTTGTTATGGAACTAGCGAGCCAGGAGTCAACGTGGATGGCCCCTATATGGGAGTATGTAAAGAATGGGATGCTGCCTCAGGATAAAAAAGAAGCGAGGAGGGTCAAATATCAGGCGGCTCGCTATGTTATTTATGACGAGGTCTTGTATCGAAGAGGGTTCAATACTCCACTTTTGAGGTGTGTGGATGGTGAAGAATGCAACTATATTTTGAGAGAGGTCCATGAAGGAATATGTGGTAATCACTCGGGGGGTAGTTCCCTAGCCCAGAAGATTTTACGACAAGGTTATTTTTGGCCCACATTGAAAAGGGATGCTTTTGAGTTCGCTAGGCGATGTGACAAGTGTCAAAGATACGCAAATTTCAGTAATGCCCCAGTAGCTCATCTCACCTCGTTGATGAGCCCTTTGCTATGTGGGGAATAGATCTCATTGGAGAACTCCCTAAGGCTAAGGGAGGAGTAAAGTATGCAGTCGTGGCTGTGGATTATTTCACTAAGTGGGCCGAGGCCGAGCCTCTTGCTACCATCACAGCTAAAAAATTGAAGGACTTCGTTTACAGAGCAATTGTTTGTCGCTATGGGATTCCATATCAGCTCATTTCAGATAATGGGAAGCAATTTGATAGCAAGGAGATGAAAGAATTTTGTGAGAGTTTGGGAATCAAGAAAAGTTTTTCTGTTGTGAGTCACCCTCAGACAAATGGACAAACCGAGGCCATCAACAAGATCATCAAGCATACCCTAAAAGCAAAGTTGGAGGAAAGTAAGGGTAATTGGCCCGAGGAGCTACCAAAGGTCTTGTGGTCATACAACACGACCCCAAGGTCTACCACAGGTGAAACTCCATTTTCTTTGACATATGGGTGCGAGGCCATGGTGCCCGTGGAAGTAGGGTCAGGCTCGTTCAGAAGGGAACATTACGACCCCAAGTCAAACGAGGTCAATCACAGGCTCTACTTAGACATGATTCAAGAGTCAAGAGAAGAGGCTCAGTTAAGGCTCGCGGCTTATCAAAGGCGGGCCGCAAGGTATTATAATGGAAAGGTTCGCGTGCCTCATCTTCGCGTAGGGGACTTGGTACTTAGGAGAGTAATGCCTAACACTAAGGTCTCGTCCCATGGGGTCTTTGGAGCTAATTGGGAAGGGCCCTATAAGGTTTATGGTGTCATCAATGAAGGGACTTATTATCTAACTGATATGGATGATAAGGTCATGCCACGAGCCTGGAATGCAGAACATTTGAGAAAATACTACCAGTAGAAGCTTCGCTCCTGGTGGTCTCCATCTACTACTACTTAGCATGAATAAATTCATACAAAGTACTCGGGGGGTAGTGATCATATAGACACCTCCTCGTTATGATGTAATGAAAATTGGGCTTTGTCCCTAGTTGGGCTTTGTCCCTAGTATTTATATTTATGAAATTTGTTCTCAAAAAAAGTTGTGCAATTTTATTCTTTTATCAGTGTTAAAAATTTTCAGGACTAGGCCAGCACAGCGCATGCGAGGCCGAACACCCTTCAGGTCAACGAGGTCACGAGTGTGCACTTACTGCGACCTGAGGGAATGTCTTCAAAGTTTAGTTAAAAAGTATCTCCTCAAAGAAGTTCAAAGTTTAAAAGAAAAGTCAAGGTGCGACCTCAATCTCCGGATCGTGTCTGCGACCTCACAAGGAAGGCATCGCAAGTTTTGATTTTAAAGAGACAAGGTCCACCTTGAAGATTAAAGTAAAATTAAGAGAAAGAGCTACAAATTCTACAAGGGAAGCTTCGCAGATGCGAGGCCAATCTACATGATAATATTTCAGAAATATAAAGAAGGCAAGCTAGAAAGCAAATACACGACATGAAGAAATGAAGACAGTTATATAAACACAACAGTTACTGGGTCGCTACGCGAGCCCAACAAAGTTATAAAGAAGTTATCACAAAATATTACAACTCGCGAGACATTCAAGGGGTGTCCGCATCCCCAGTTTAAAGTATCAGAGCAAAAAGATGAGAAAATTATGTAACAGCCTCGCTGGGTTTCTCCTGGTTAGCAGCATTAACCTTGGCAGCTTCAGTAGCAAGTCTAGCCGCTTCCTTGGCATCTTCTTCTTCGATTTCCTTGCAAAGGTCAGCTGCGTACTCAGCGTTACCAGGGCCGAGCTGCGACCAATCGAAGTTAGGGATTTTTCTGATGAAGCTCTTCATAAAATCAGCTTGGGCTGCCACCTCGATGTCTTCCCGATTTGCTTGGGCTGTAGCGATCTCCTCCTTCAGCTTCACTAGCTCCTCCATATGAGTCTTCTTCAGCTCCTCCTCATGTTGCTCCGCCTCGTTTAAACCCTTATGGAGGGCTGCTTTTTCATCATTGATTTTCTTGAGTTCGGAGCGAAGGGATGCTGTTTCAGTTTGTAGCACTCGTTGATAATTTTCAGCCATTAGCTTCTTCTCCTGCTCAGCTTTGGCCTTCAAGGACTTCAACTCCTTTTCCAATCTATCATTGGCGAAGACAACCTGCTTTAGCTCTCGAAGATGCGAGGCTTGGCGGATGAAGCCCTCAGCCAGGCATTTGGAGACTGCCTCAGAATTCTCAATTAACTCGGCTCCCACCCACTCAGTGCACTCCGCTTCAGTAGCATGAGTATACCCATGCTTTGCATATAAATGATGCACTGGCGTCGTATCCGCAGGCTTTGAGACTTGGGGCAGGGGACCGATTTTGTGTCTTTTGGAGACATGGTCTTCGGGGTTAGCTTTGGTCTGTGAAGGTTGAGGAGCGACCTTAGCAGTTGCTGATGGAGGAGGGAGATCGTTTGTCTTTTTTGGTGGAGAGGCCGTTGAAGGCTTGGTAGGGATCTCCTTATTCCTTGTGCAAAAGGGAGGTCTGCGATTGCCTTTGCCTGACATATCTACAAAAAGGAGAGAAAAAGCAGTTAAAAATAATTATCAAGAAAAGTGAAAATGCGAGGACAATAAAAGACAATTAACATGAAGGAATTATTGAACTACAGTATAAAGTATTCTTACTCTCTTCCACTGCCATTTTAGAGGACGAGGCTTCCTCTCGCACTTTCCTCTTTTGCGAGGCCTTCCTCGCACTTGAAGGCCCCGCCTCAGAAGGAAGCAGAATCCCGTCTTTCAAAAATCCGCATTCAATCAGATTTTCTAAGGAAAGGAGGGTTCGCACATTCCTGTCCTCGCGAGGCATCTTCAATACATCGTCAGCTCGGGTTTTCTCTTTACCCTTCAAGACGGTTCGCACTTGACCGATTGGAAGATAGTTAAAGGATGTTTTTATTCTGGGCACCTCGTGGATATAAAAGTAAGGTCCCTTCCATGAGCCCGCGTTGCTTGGGGCACTATGGTATAAGTCTTTCTTATTAAATTCTGGCCAGACTGAGAAATATACATAGCCAAAGTCAGATGGCCCGCATCTCTTCAATTGCAAGAAGTATCCCATAGTCCTCGCATCGAGTGGGGGATATCCCAACTTGTGATAAATAATGTAGAGGGCTATCATGGCTCTATACCCATTGGGATTGATTTGGATAGGAGCAAGGTGGTAAGTCTCGCACACGTCTCTAATGAACGGATGAAGAGGTGAAGAAACGCCTATTTTCATCATGGCAGACGATAACACCATGCGAGGCACTCTTCCTCCGTTTTCGGTGTGGTTGAAGCGGTAGCATCGCATTGAGGCTGTGGGTAGAATGACCTTGCCTTCCGGTCTATACGTGTCGATTGCCTTTCTTAAAGATTCAGCATCGAGAGAGGTGGATAAGTCTCTGCAGCCTAGAGTGCGAGGCTGACCTGGTTTCACCTTCGAGCCCTCCTCAATATTTTCAGGGCGAGGTCCTCCCACATAAACAGTGCCCTCCAGTTCAGGTTGAGGGGTCGGAATGTAAGGTTGAGGAGAAGCTTCAGGAATATAGCTGTAATCTTCAAAGTTAACCACTCTGGCCACTTCGTCTAGACCGCCATCATCCGAGCTAGGCTCTTCATAATCCGAGTCATCAGAGTTCGCCTCGTTGTCACCTCCACCCTCGATCTCGTAGTAAGCGTGGCCGAGGGAGTCTATTGACGAGGTGCTGGTCAATACTATGGGACTTATGTTGAGGAGATTCTTGTTGAGAGGAGAAAGGGGTTTGGGGAAGTTGGAAAAGAATTTCTGTCCTCTCCTTAGTAGTTTGTCGACCTCGCCTTGGACAGTGGAGGGAGGAACGGTTAGAGATGCTGGGTTTATTGAGCTTGAGGGAAGATCAATAGAGCGGCTCTGCGAGGTGGAAGGTCGTCGTGATCTCCATGTTGTTAAAGGGGTCTCTCGGGTAAACTCCTCTTGGGACCATTGAGGATCCATGTATAGTTTGAATGACTGGGTGCTTGCACTTGTGGCCTTAGCAATGTTTGCGGCCGCTCGCTCGCTGATGGAAATATGAGGGAGAGGTGAAGGAGTCCTTGAGCTATCGCTAGACATCTGAAAAGATGGTGGAATATTAGTGTGTGCACTTACAGAATATCAAGGAAGATCAAAGAAGAAAGAATGTTTAAAGAAAAGGCTCTAAGTGTTCCTACTCCGTACATAAAGAATAAGGGGTCGCGTAACTACTTTATTTGGAGATCGTATGTCTACTTATTAAAGGGGTCGTGCTCTTCGGTCTAGCGGGGTAGGGCTCGCAGTGTGAAATTGAGTATGTGGGGTCGCAATCAGTAAGGCTCGCATCGCATATAATTTTCAGTAAATATTTACAAAATTATGAGCTACACATGCATTCAAATGAAGAACAAGAGAGAGAAACTTACTTTTTGATGAAGAATGGTTGAAGATCTTGAGAAAGGTTGGCCTCGTTCTTGATTGATAGCGAGCTGGGTCTCTGTTTGATCCGGGAGCAAATTGGCAGCACTTCAGTATGTTGTTAATAAGGAAAGTGACAAATGACTTGAAATTTGAGGTTTATATAGTAGGGAGGAGAGAGATGAACAAACTACACGTGTCATCATCTCAGCAGGTGTGACCAAATCTAGAGACGCGCCAGCTGTTAGCATTTATTCAAAATCATTGGGCCTACGATGAGAGCCCATAAAGGAGTAATTGGTAATGGGCCTTGGCCTCGCATTCAATTTTCTGGGAGACATTCTCTGAGTCCACATCGCATTTCTAATGGCAATATGGACTCGGGGGGTAGTTGTTATGCCCGAATTTGGCATAAGTCCTAAACAGGCCTAATGGGCTGGAATATCAGCACATCTCACATAATGGGCCAAAGAATGAGGAATGGGTCATTAAAGTTCGCCATCATGAGAGGATTCATCATATTATTTTTGTACATCAGGATCGCCAGCGAGCCCTAGTGGCGGGGTCGCAGATCGCGAGGTCCAGCGTGGCCTAGTATGTTACTATGAAAGCTTATGGACAGACCCAGCGAGGTCGCATAAGTAGGTTATCTCCATACAGCGAGGATCGCCTCGCATGGCCAGACCCAGCGAGGCCATCTAGTCAGTACCGCCATTAAAGATGATTATGTCAGCTACGGGTTCCCCTTTATGGGTCATGAACAGAATAAATGGGTAGAAAAATAACCCAAGGAGATGACTAGTGGATTTGGGCCTAGTCGAGCCCATAGAAACCCTAGCCCATCTAGATAACTTCTTCTCCAAGAGAACTACGTATGGCTTGATCCCTATAAATAGGGTACGTAGGCATCTTGTAAAGGATGAGAAATAGTTCACCACTGATTATCAATACACAAGAGCAGCCATATCAAAACACACAAACCCTAATCCCAATTCTTCTTATAGCAAAATATCCGTATTTTGCTCCGTAAATCCAGCAACCTCCATAAATATTGTTATACAATATTCTCCCTATAACACATATTTCAACGTATATACACTTGTTCAGATATTAAAACTTAAAACAAACCTTTTATTTCACTGGTTGTAAGTTTATAATTATTATTATTTTAGTTCATTTTTCAATTATCTTTAAAAAAATTATCAAATTATATTCTTATTTATAATAAACGTAAGTGAATCTTATCCAATTTTTCTGATGTGATACGTTAGATCAAATATGAAGAAGTTTATTCCATTGATAATAGGATTATATTTAAATATCAAAAAGTAAATTTAATATTTCAAGCCAAATATAAGTAGGTCTTCTAAATTGGATAAAATCATATCTAATATTAGAAACAAAATTTATTTGATGGATAATATGATTATGTTCAATACGAAAATGTAAATTTTAATAATTTAAACCAAAGATAGGTAAGTTTTCTAAATTTAATAGAATTCTTAATTTTAAAATTTGTAACTTCCTTTTTTATACATTTTTCGTTTTCAAGTAATTTCAGTTAAATAATAATTGTTAAACAATCCTAAACTTAAGATGATTTCATGAGTTTTGGGGTCCGTAAAATTTATTTAGAACCACAAAAATAGTAAATTGATTTTATGAAATCTAATAAATAATAATTTTTTGGGATAGTTTCAAAACTACCCATGTGAACTATTAGAATTTTAAATATATACTACCCATCTTTCTAAAATTCTAAAAATACCGACCTTGTTTTCAAAATTCCAAAAATACTACCTTCCTCAATTGCAACTTTTGCAACCTCATTTGCAACTTCCAGTTTTCAAATTTCTGATTTCATGTTCTGGGGTTCAGATGTCATTTTCGACCTCTTTTTTGGACTCTTATATATATATATATATATATATATATATATATATATATATATATATATATATAAGAGTCCAAAAAAGAGGTCGAAAATGACATCTGACAAATGGAACTTGAAATCAGAAATTTAAAAACTGGAAGTTGCAAATGAGGTTGCAAGGCCCCGCCAAGGGCACTCATAATTGGTGAATTTGGGTTGCAAGGCCCCGCCAGGGACACTCATAATTGGTGAATTTGGGTTGCAAGGCCCCGCCAGGGGCACTCATAATTGGTGGATTTCTGATTTGCAACTTTCAGTTTTCAGTTGCAACTTTTGCAACCTCAGTTGCAACTTTTGCAAACTCAGTTGCAACTTTTGCAACCTCAATTGTAACTTTTGCAACCTCAGTTGCAACTCCTCAGTTGCAACAACTCCTCAGTTGCAACTTTTGCAACCTCAGTTGCAACTGCGGTTTACAACCTCAGTTGCAACTTTTGCAACCTCAGTTGCAACTTTTGTCAAATGAAAACTGAAAGTTGCAAATCAGAAATCCACCAATTATGAGTGCCCCTAGCGGGGCCTTGCAACCCAAATTCACCAATTATGAGTGCCCTTGGCGGGGCCTTGCAACCCAAATTCACCAATTATGAGTGCCCTTGGCGGGGCCTTGCAACCTCATTTGCAACTTCCAGTTTTCAAATTTCTGATTTCAAGTTCCATTTGTCAGATGTCATTTTCGACCTCTTTTTTGGACTCTGATATATATATATATATATATATATATATATATATATATATATATATATATCAGAGTCCAAAAAAGAGGTCGAAAATGACATCTGAACCCCAGAACATGAAATCAGAAATTTGAAAACTGGAAGTTGCAAATGAGGTTGCAATTGAGGAAGGTAGTATTTTTGGAATTTTGAAAACATAAAAGTATAATGAGGTAGTATTTTTGAAAAAATGATTTTATAGAAGTGAAAAGATAGTTGGGTGGTAGTAAAATTGGAAATAATTATTAAAATCTTATTTATTTATGTAAATATCTCTAATTTTTTTTACATATTTATACTGAAATTTTGTTATTTTTTTCTAAATCTGTCAAATTTAAGAATTCTTTATAACAAAAGATTAAATTTATCTGATAAAGATGAAATTTTAAATCAATAAATTTTAATAACGTAATTATTAAAAATATCATATGCACGTAATTATATATTATATCAGACGGATTATAGTTTGTTTTTTTTTTTCTCAGTCGATAGGACTCTTCTACTCCGTATTAAACTTAGGACTGGTCTGATCATACACATACGTGGGGGTTGGCCACTGCTATTAATTTGATAGAATCTGGACCCTTAATTAAGTCTAATCGGATGGTTGATATATGTTTTGCGGTAGTAGTGACAACCAAATATCCACCTTATGCTTATTATATATAGGATATAAATTTATGTGCGCGAACAACTTAGCTATGAAAGTTAATTTTTGGTCAGTTCAATCGAAATTGGTAAAATTTGAACTGTTCTAAACAGTTTGGTTCCGGTTATAGGTTCAATCGAAATGAAAGAAACCCACCCATAGCGATTAATAAAATAAATGAAAAAATAATTTTATATGAAGTTTTAAAATTAATATAACTAGAACTATAAAGCTTCTGATTAGGGCCATTAGGCCTCAATTGTTCAGGCATGTAGTTGTCATTGCAAATAACCAAATCTGGCTTGGCTTGCTGCAGCTGTAATGCAAATATTTTACATCATCCTGAAGGCTATGTTTAGGTTCTTTTACTCATATTAGATGCAGAGCTAACAACAAATGGAAATTCTGTGAATTTTCTCAAAAGTCTAAATGAAAAAAAGTGCTATAATGTATTAGTTTCCCACATCTTATCAAAGACTTTGTTGGGGTTAAATGGCGTTTTGGTCACTCAACTGACTACAAACTTTCAATTGGGTCACTCAACTGAAAAAGCTTTCAATCAGGTCACTAAACACATTAAAACTTTCAACTGAAGAACCCTAATTTTGCAAAATTGAAAGAAAATTCATATAAATTCGAAATTTTACCATCCATAAAAACTGATTGCAGATTATGAAAGATGATGTTGAGAGCTTCGATTCGACTACTAGAACTCCAAATTCCGACATCGAAATCACCTCCAAATATGCGTTCGATCTCAAGAACGATATTTAAAAACATATAATTTGATGAAAATTTTAATGTGTTTAGTGATTCGATTGAAAGTTTTAATGTGTTTAGTGATTCGATTGAAAGTTTTAATGTGTTTAGTGATTCGATTGAAAGTTTTTATGTGTTTAGTGACCTGATTGAAAGCTTTTTCAGTTGAGTGACCCAATTGAAAGTTTAGGGTCAGTTGAGTGACCAAAACGCCATTTAACTCGACTTTGTTGTGATGAGTCTCTCATTGCTCTTCGTCAACTCTGTTACAAAGAACTTCCTAGTTCCTTCAGGCTGCTTTGATTTATATTAATAATATAATGTTGCTGCATTATTGTCCGAGACTGTGCTGATTTCGGGCTGTTTATACTTTATACCAATGAATGGGACACCAACTTTTCAAGGGGCACAATTTTATTTTTCTAAGTTAAGCAAGCAAAAACATTATTATCAAGAGTTACAAAAAATTAGAAAAATTAGGGACACAATTTTTTTTTCAAAAGGAGCACAAAATATAATTGAAGAAATAAGGAGAACCAAAAAATAAATAATATGTATTTTGATTTAAAATGGGGCACAAAAATTTTATTCGCATTAGACTTTCAATTTTTCATGGCTGGCCCTGCTTACTGCTAAAGAATCACTTGCTCAATTAAATTTTATCCTTGATAATGCATTCAGAACTACATTAAACCTCGATAAATGAATACGTTCGGGACTGTAAAATTTTATTCATTAATCGAGATTATTCATTTATCGAGGTCAAAAATACACTGTTTTTATTATGTTGGGACCAGAAAAAATTATTTATTTGATTAGATTATTCATTTATTTAATATTTATTTATCGAGGTTTAACTGTACTACTAATAATCTTGAAGAAATAAAATGCAATACTTATCATGCATTTTTGATCATTTATAGTGATACCTCTAAACTATGATCTCTATTAATTTTTTTTTTTTTTGGTTTTGTAACCAAAAGTAAATAGAGGTTTTTGAAACTTAAACTGAACTAAACTGAAGGGTTAGTTGTGGTTGTGATTTTCGATTTTGAAAATCAAAAAACCATGGTTCCAAAAATTCCCGATTTAGTGGATTAATCCCCAATTAATTTTATGTAAGTTGATTAACCGATTCGATTTTTGAAATTCGATTAATCCTATGAATTTATTTAAAATGATATGTTTAATTGTAAATTATACTAATATATTAAATATTATTATAATATCCAATTAATCCATGATTAATCTTAAATCCGTAACTCAACCGATTTATACTCATTTTTACAACCATGAAAAAACATATGGCTGTGGTTGCAGTTTTGTCCAAAAACGAACCAGAGCAATCCATGCTCAGATGCTCTCCCCTAGGTTCAACCATTGTGGTATGACCCGTTGTTCGACCATTACTAACCGGAATATGCGTGCGTGTGTGCGCGCGCGCCACTCTTCTCCGGGTGAGTGAGTCAGTGAGTGGGAAAGTAAAGTCGCTGTCAATTATGCATGTATATTGCCCATTTTCATTTCACATTCTTTCTTACATTTCACAACTCTCTCCAGTATATCTCCTTCAGTTCTGGTGATTTTAAAAGACTATCTGAACTACTTCTGCCTCCTCTTTCCGTTTCTTGCATTAATACGTATTTTAGATGCTGGTATTGTTAAATTTCAGATTTCAGTTAGCGTGTCCAATTTATTTGTGTTAAATTTTATATTTCAATGTTTCCAAAAATGATGGTTCCTACAAGAAGTCTACCTGACTGTTTCAAGAAAAGACTTGAGATTGGTGATGCAAGTGCAACAGTTGGTACAGAATTTGTTTCAGCAAAAATTGTTGATTGGGGGAAGAAGATATTGCTCAGAAGCTCAAGTAATTCGAGCTTTGAATATGGTGGAGATGTAGAGCCATGTATATCTACAATTTTATTTGAAAAAGCTATCCATTTCTTGGAATCTTCCTCAGACACTCTCCTGCGTTCCAAGTGTTAATTCAGGGGGTCGCGTTAGAACAATATTAAACCAGGCGAGATATAAGAAATTTATGCGTTCCAAAGTTAAGAGTCTTCATACCATTGCTATACATCTCTTTAGCAAGAACAATGCATTTCTCCTCCCTGCTTTTGGCCAGATCAAAGTTAAGAATTTTGTAAACAGATCTTTATATCTGGGATGGGCGATACTGTATTTCTAAAAACTAAGAGTTTTGAGGTTTAACTTGAAGGAATTACCTTTAAGAAGCCAAAAGATTTCAAACAATTATGCAAAAGATTGTGAAAGAGAGATCTGTCTCCATTTCAAGAACTAAGATTGACTAAAAGCAAAACTGACAAATCCAAATGTCCCCAAATATGCACAATGTGAATTGGCAGAGCTTGCGCTAAAAGGGTCAAATCAAATGTGCGATTTTCCAAATATTCAAGAGACATGAAGCAAATCAAATGTGCGTTTTTCCAAATATTCATGTCAAGTGTGATTGCTATGTCTATTTTCCACGTCCTATAAATAGCCAGAGAAGTTCAAGTGATGTTCCTAGGAAAACGAAATTTTGCAAGACCCTGAATTTATTGTCTCTGTTGAGTGAAGGATGGTATTTAGCTAAAGGCAGGCAAGATTGCATGGAATCATCAGAAGTTCTAGAAAGTTTCTATGATCTACGTATTGAAGCCAATCATGAATTTGCTGATGTTTCTGATCAAGCTATAAGCTCAGGACATTATCAATGGGAAGTTTGATGTTGAGGAATATCACTACGTCGGAAGCTAGTTTTCCTCATATGCATGGTCAATTTCAGTGGTCCAAATTCCAATGTAATTAAATCTGCTAAGTAATAGTCTTCATGCCATTGCTATGTCATAATTGAATGCCAGATTACACGATTAACGAAAAGAAACTGCAGAGAAATACTATTATCAATGATTATTTTTTTTGTTTCAGATTTTTAGAATCTGCTTATGTAAAGATACTGTAGATGGTTTATGTGCATGTTGGCCTTCACATTTTCCATGTTTCAATTATTTCATTGTGTCTCATGATGTCCAAATCAAATCCAGGTATTTGCAGATTCGATGCGGATTCAATCCACTTATAGACAAAACATCCTGGAGGGATATCTACTCTGATTAAATCAAACTAGAGATCTGAAAACTTACACTAGAAAACAGATGCTGAACTAGATAATTGAATATCAAGTTTTTCAAATTTTTTGTGCTTAGTTCCGTTTGTCCTCCCAAAAGTTAGAGCTTCTACATCGACCGTGGAAACCGCGGAATATCGTTCTCCAAAATGCAAAGCTAAATGATGTACAACAGTCTGACAGAAGCTTGAGCTGGTTCAAATCAAGTTCACGATGAATTTATGGTAATACGCCCTGTTCTTAAATGTAGTTTTTACTATCAGTCCAGCTACACATTACAGGCACCAAGCACCAAAGTGAAAAATTGAAAATAAGGTTTAAATTAGCAGCGTAACCATAATTGTCAGATTGAGCAGCTTTGGGAAGCTTCACGTAAACACAGTGATAGACTTGGAACTTAAATTGCAGAATGTTGCCCCACCAATGGTTCTTTCTGGTGATACTGGAACAACATAAATCTGTTATACTTTGGGTCGCAGCAGAAAATATTATAATGACATTATGAAACGTGAACTAAAATTTAATATCTTTAGGACTTCACTTATGGTGTCATGGTAAGAGGTTATGGACAACAGAGACAAAAAACTTCTTCATATTTGCAAGACAGAAGCATGACCGCCACAAGCTGCAGTTCATTTCTTGTCAAAGTGCGGAAAGATAAGAAGTTATTATTAAGATTACCATACAGTCATACCAAGGTCTCCTACATCAATCCAAAGTTGTACTGCACCTGCTCATTTAGTTAAGATGTTTTCTGCACTAAATAATATTGTAAGGTTCACTGAAGCTTTAATGATGACCTCAGTTAGCTGGTCGATGGGAATTTCTTATATTAAACATCAAATCTTGTAACCTTGCACCTCAAGTGTATCCTTCCAGTTTTTGCAGAAATCAAGTGTATTTGCAGAAAACAAATCCAACTCTATTTAGAAATATTTAGAACAACACACTTAAAAAAGAAGTGAACAATAATTAGCCTGTCATGGGATTTGCACTATTAGCTCTCCAGAATCATGAACGGGCAAGTGATACACCAACCGCCACAAGTTTGCTTGAAAAATAAAGTCATTTACACATATCCAGCAAAAAAATCAAGCTACTTCTCATATCAAATTGAAGATATATCATATCGCAATTCTACTAAACAAAATAAGTGTAAATTACCCACAACTGAATGTTATTAACATACATATCTTAAGGTCTTGCAACAGTAACTTGAAACCCAAAGCAAAATGCAAACTAATATCTCACTAAACAGATAGTTGAATGAACCTATGCTATCTCTACGATATGCAATTCATAATCAAACATTCTGAACAAATCATATTGCACAAGCAGCTTCAACTAGAAGCTTCTTTGTAGAATCAACACAAGAAGTTGGTCCGAATATATTTTCATTGGCGATGAGTGAACATGTTTCTTTTCCAACACAAGCCTACAAATAATGAACACTCAAAATAAGTATTTACTCCCTCTGTCCCGTCCATTTGTTATCGTTTCAAAATAGGGTGTCGACACGCATTTCATTGTGGATTTTAAGGATAATTCCATAGCTTATTTTTGAAAGTTTCTTTTTTTGTATAAAAATAGAACAATCCTATTTTTATACAAAAAAAGAAAATTTGAAAAATAAGTTATGGAACTATCCTTAAAATTCACCTTAAAATGCCTGTCAGAAAATGACAAAAAAGTGTAAACAAATGGATGGGACAGAGGGAGTAACATATAATCTTAAAACAAAGTTAATTAAGGTAGGATCAGAAATAACAATGACAATACCTTTTGGAGGATTGATATTGCATCTTTTGATCCTTCACAAGTGCCCTTGGTAAATGAACCACAAGTACCCGTAGGATTACCAAAACTAGCAAACTTGATTTGAGAGATGGAACGACCTTGACATGATAGTTCCATTGTTTTATGCTCGTAAGCACTACCGCAAGCAGATCCCACTACAACTGTTTTGAAGTTTACTTGCGATGGATTTCCTCCAAATTCTTCAAACAAGACCAATTCATTTACCCCTGTAGCCGACAAAAATCCATGTGGCACATGATACCTGTAACATTCAAGCAATACGCGAAAGTTAATTCGAGAGAAGTTAGTACAATAACCAGCCTAGTTGTGAGAAAATAACAAAATTAAAATTAATACCATCTCTGTGTAGGCTCTCCACAACCGTAGTTACATTGACTAGCATCATAAGTAGCACGATAATCACACTCATCATCACAACCATCTTCAGGTGCTATAAAACTTGGCCAATATCTCCCTAGATTATTGCCATTCACCCATGCATAACCTTTACCCAAACCCAACAAATCCAAAACAACAGGATCCTTTCCTAGTGGAGCTTTGAAAGTAGTCTATCATGAAAGTAAGTATAAACATTAATTCATCTAAAAATAATGACAAGCAATTAACTAAGACTTGGTCTATATATATGGAACAAACGTATATAGTACCTTATACCAAGTCATTGATCTATTTATTGGAAGATTTCCTAATTTCCATTGAGAAGCAAATTCAGATTTTTGACTGTAAAGTTGGTTATCAAGTCCATGCAGATTGTCTTTGTAAATCCACTGATTGGTTGACAAATCCTTGATTATTGTTTCGTCATCTTTCCTTCCAACTATATCAACAAAACCACATACTCCGGCTTTATAATCATCAAAAAATGCTCCATAGTTCTGTATCAAAAAAAAAAAGTTATCGTACAATGAGCAAAATATGAATTATAGGCATTTAATTCATTTAAAATAGTAAAAAAAAAAAAAAGTACCTTGAGCCCCACAAGAGCACTAAGTAAACTAATTTGATTCTTTCCAGGATTAAGCTTTATCGGAGTCTCAAAGGCATAATTATGAACATCATATTTACCCCATTTTGAACCTATATCAAATTAAACTTTTATTGATAAAAATGATAACATAAACAACCATCAAATTGATTTTTTGACAAAAAAAGTATTACTAACCAACATATTCTCCATTCACATATGCATGTAGTACATGTCCAGTACCGTTGATTCTAATGCTCATATTAGTACTCCAAACAGGATCTTTCTCATCAATGTCCACACTTTAAGAAAAAATATTAAGATTATTTACAACAAAATAAAAAAATCATACACATGTATTAGAGTAAGAACATACTCAATATTTACCTTGTCATATACCACAAGTAATCACTCACGTCATTAAGGACCTTCTGATCAAGAATTTCACTTGCATGTATTGACCCTTTTCCTTGAACAACTGCAACATCAAGATTCTCTGGTCTCCAAGCCCATTTTAGGGCACTTGGTTCATCCTCGGCTCCATTTTCTCTTTTCGCCATTATTGATGTTTGAGTATTTATCTAAAAAAGAAATATATCACACATTTGAGAAATTGCATATATTAAATATTATCGAACTAATAAAACAAAAACACCCATACATTCATGCTAAAAGTTTTGTTTATAATCTTTAAAAAGGAGGAATTTACAAGTATTTAAGCCGATGGATGAGTACATGCTCATATATGTAAATATATTTCGTTTACCTTTGCAGTGTTATAAGCTTCTGTTTGACAATCAGGGAAAATACTAACAGACCAAGCTGGAACCATGATTTTCATATCTTCGTACTTAATGATAGCATCAGATGAAGTATTTTTGTTACTAAAGAAGCAACTTGTGGTCTGGCCATTAACAAAAACGGTTCCCTGAATAAAAATAAATTTAAATGTGGTTATTGTAAAATACAAGATTGTATAAAAAAATATATATAACTTCTTAAAATCAAAAAGTACCTCTGCACCATTACCAAAATCTATCTCAGTGACATTGCCCTCTGTTAATGTCTTCTCCATTGACATTAATAAGTTGTGCAATTGTGTTGAATGTCCATATTTGGGTTGATTGAGATTGCCTGAAAGTAACAAATATGAGATAATTATATATATATGCGTAGATGGTAATATAGTATGCATATGCACAAATAATACCATATTCATCAAGAGGAGCATCATAGTCATATGATGTGGTGATATAAGGTCCGCCAGCAGTTCTTCCAAAGTTAGTTCCCCCATGGTACTATCATCATATTAATTACAATAATAAGTTTACTTATTGTACTACAAGTAATAATAATAAATACGCAAGATACTAAATTGAAATAAAATAAATAATACCATGTAATAGTTTTGCAATGAGCCACCCCTTTGATAAAAGCGTGCAACTGCAAATGCAACATCCTCAGCGGCTCGTTTTGGACGTACACTTCCCCAACTCATAAACCTATAAATTTATTGCAAATCAATCATAAATTGACTTATAAATAACAATAAAGTTTCTAGAAAAACAGTAGAAACTAACCATCCAGCCCAATTTTCGGTCCATATCTTCGGATTACTAGAATTATTTGGGGTGAAATCGTCACAATACCATCCATTGCATGTATTAATCTATTCAAAATATATATAATTAATTTGTAAGATATTTAATATTTATGAACAAATGTTTCTTACAATAACATAATAATATAGTTATTGATAGTGATGATAAAACTTTCTATTTTCTTTTTTCAAAGTGTGATGATAAAACTTACAACTATTGATGGAGCATCTTTTTGTTGACACATAATCCATGGACTTCCAGTATCCAAAGATACAGCCATATTTGCAGCCCAATTCATGTAAACTTTTCCAGCATCTCCGTAGGGTTTCTCAACATTGCCAAATTCATTTTCTATCTAAAAAATTTCAGGCAAATAATTAGTAATCAATTAGAAAAAGATCAAGTTAGGCTATATATTTAAAAGTATGACTTAAATTTGGTTTGATGATTGAAAATAGATACGTACATGCAGGTGCTTAAAAGTGAAAAACAACCAAACCACAATATATATCATCAAATCTTATATTAATCATTAATTTACACTCTGAAAATAGTTAACGGTTAATTTATTTTTGGTTAAAAAAAAAGAGCCAGTTAATTTATTTTAAATTATTACTGCAATATAATGCACTGAACCAATTAGTAGTATCATACATCAAATTATAACTATGTTAACATCATCAATGAAACTAAACGAGAAAAATACAAGGTGAGTTTGGAAAGAAGTAGAACCTGTGAGATGATGATTGGGCCACCTTGCCGAGCAAAAAGATTTTCTTTTTTGGCCATGTCGACAATCAAAGTTGTAAAATTCTGCATCTCATTCTGAAAATCAAAAAAGTATATAACAAATTTTTTTAAAAAAAATACTAAAGAGAAGGACGGTATAAAATAAAACATAAATGTACAAAATAAAGTAGAGTCCAGAAAAGAACACAACTGTACCATAAATATAGCGTTGGCAGTCCTAAACTTAACCCCTTCCATATTATGCAGCCACACAGGAAATCCACTAAATGAACAAATTGAAAAACAATTTAATTCTTACATTAAGCTATATATTATTATTAAGAGAAGCAAACATAACAGAAGTAAATTAATACCCAAAGTTCCATTCGGCACAAACATATGGTCCAATCCTTAGAATAATGTACATTCCCTCGTCTCGTATAGTTTTGAGAAATCTCATGAGATCCAAATTTCCAGTAAAATCATATTGACGTCGTTGAGGTTCATGAGCATTCCAAAAAACGTAAGTTTCTATTGTATTGAGACCTCCTGCTTTAGCTTTCTTAATTAAATCTGGCCACATCTACAATCATACAATTATAAAAACAAAAAAATCTTGTTAATTTCTAGAATCGATGATAAGTGAATATTATTAAAATTAAACTAAAATACTTATTGCGACACATCTTATTGCCCTACTTCCTCTCCGTATAGACTTATTGCTTGTTAATATTTTTATAAAATAAAATTGTAGTGCATGCAGCAAGTAAGAACAAACTTAATTACCTCAGGTGTACTCCTCGGATAGTGAATTGAACCTGAGATGAGCAATTTTCTTTCACCATCGATGATAAAGGATCGAGAATCATATGTCACCTCAATGCAATTACAAATAGTAATCACAGATAGTAAAACAAGAATTAAAGTTTTTGCACTCATTTTTACTCTGAAGAATAATTTACACGTATGCTTTGTAATCTCTTAAAACGATTATACCAATTTATGTGTATATATATTGCTTGAGGTTTAGTTATTTGTGGATAATGATAAGGATAAACATTTAAGAATAGTGATTATCTGAATGTTTGTTGTTAAAGTTTTTGATGATAAGTCTGTTTGCAGATATTTCGCAGCTTATATTCAGTGGAGTATCACAGAAAACTAGAAGACTTGTTACACGTTAAGAATACCTCAAATAGCCCCTACGTTGTTAGATTTGTTTATCCTGTAGTAAAACAACCTCGTTAGACTTCATAAATTTATAAATTAACATGTTTAAACTTTAGATAGAAAGTTATTTTTACGTTACGAAAAAATTAATGGTTTTATTTTGATTTTGTAATATTAGTTGACCAAATTTTGACTAAAATTTATATACAGTTGATTAAAAATTTATACATTAATATATTTGTGTAATATATATATATATATATGTATGTATGTATATTATATTTAAATGTATATTTAAGTATTTTATGAAATATAAATAGATAATTTGTAATATGTTGTTAAATTTTGGTCAATTTTTGAAGTAAAATTGGACAAATATTTTGAAGGCAGGATGATTTATTTTTTGAACTAAAAATAGAAATGTGATATGTAGAAAAAAGAATATTTATTTGAACAGAAACTTAAATATTAAAATAGGTATGCTGCTGAAAAACGGAAAATCGCAAATCTAAATGAAAAGAAAAAATTGGCAAAGGACCATAGAATATGAGTAGAGTATAAAAAAGAAATAAAAAGGTCGCAGTCAAGCTGAAGGACTCGACCCGGCAGTGTAGTAGACTCTAAAACCCATCACGTGGGTGGGTCCATAGCTAAAGGCTTATACTATCTGGACCCAGTGGGCTTTTGATACATACAGGTCTTGGATGCTCGGCCGCGTGTGGTGGGTCCTCCTATTTGTATTATGCTTCCTATCCTAGTTCCTTTCCTTCTAGGCTTCTAGCTGATTTGCGCTAATGGTTTTCAAAATATTTACAGAATTGCAGATGAATGAACAATGACTAAGAGGGTGTTTGGCATTGCTTAAAATAAGTTACTTTTGACTTAATGGATGTGTTTTTAACTTAAAGGAAAATGTAAAGTTGTTTACTTTAAGTTGAATGAATGTGTTTGGGTAATTTTACTTAAAGTTAAATGTGAGTTTAATAATTTTGACTTAAAGTGAAATTTGACTTAAAAAAATTTTAAATTCATGATATTGAAGCCTTACAAGAATTGTGAAAAAAAAAAAAAAAAACTCCATAAGTCATAAGTCATAAGTCAAAAGTACCTAAATGGAACTTATGACTTAAAGCAGTTTTTTAACTTAAAGCGGGCTTAAAGCCCCATTTGCCAAACGGTACAAAATCAGCTTAAAGCCGGCTTCTACTTAAAGCCATGTTGGCCAAACGGGCTGTAAATGACTATGCTATCCCCGTCTATTGTACAACTAGTCGCGATGGTATTGTAACTTATTTTTAAAAAATTATATATATACTAGCTTATAGCCCGTGCAAAGTACGGGTTACTTTTAATATTTTATAATTTATTTATAATATAATATAATATTATAAATATTGATTTTAATATGTTATTGAAAAAATTCAAACCTTACATATTTGTATATAATAATTTTTAGTATTAAAAATAAATTAATATGTTATTGGCGGGAAGCGAACCTTGGATCTCTGCATATAACAACTTTTAGTATTTTAGTATTGTTAAATCTAACGGTCATGATCTATTTGAGTTGCTGATCTAACGGTGATAAGTGAGGGATAACCAAAAATGAGGATAACCAAAAATAGGGGGTAACCAACTACAAATTATACCCCCTTTTGCTTATTATAATATAGTACAGATATCCAGAGGCGGATCCTAATAGGGGCAAGAGGGGTCAGTCGATCCCCCTTAAATTTTTATTTCCTTGGTTTTATATGTACTCGGAGAATGTATATATATATATATATATATATATATATATATATATATATATATATATATATATATATATATATATATATATTAAAATTGATCCTAATTAGGGGCAAAAATATGATAATTAGGGGCAAAAATAATTAGTGTTCCACTAATTTTTTACATGGAAGTTACTTACTTACTAATGTTTACTAATCAAGCCGATTTTTGATCGACTAATCCATTTTTTGACTAAATACAACGATTTTGACCGATTCTTGACTTATTTTTACAAAAAATGATTTTAAATTCAACATAATCGTCAATGAGTTACCATCTAGCAATTAATCTTCGATTTTAGAATAATATGTATGACCCCCCTTAACTTCAGAGCTGGATCCGCCACTGTATATATCAATATATATATATATAGGGGTTGATTCAAATAAGAACCATTATCTAAAAGAGAACCGGAGAACCATTGGATCCTACTGTAGAACCTATTTTGTTTCGTAATAAAAATATAGTGTCCTGCTATTGAATTTCAAATTTATGCACATGAAATTAAAAATTTTACAATTGAACTTGCTTCTTTTTCAAAATTTTCCACAAGACATTAAAAGTTCTACAACCGAACTTATATTTCTACAAAGTTCTATGACTGAACTTACTTTTTTCAACAAATATTCTGTTGTTGAACTTAAAGTTCCGCTGCTGAACTTATTAGAGTTCTCCGGTTCTCAGTTTAGTGTGGTTCTCCATAGAGCGTGACCCATATATATATATATATATATATATATATATATATATATATATATATATATATATAAAGGAGGATACACGGGAGTTTAGGTGGCGCTCTAAAAACGTCTCAATCTATTTTTCTAATTTTCTAGAATTTTAGAATTTTAAACACTAATAAATGTAAAAATATCATTTAACATATGATAAATAGAATAGGTGTTCGAATTTATAGAGGAGAAGAGTTCGAATTTATAGGGAAGACATATGATTAGAACTTTTATTGGAATTAGAATAAGTATTTATAATGCATATAATTAAAGTTCTATTGGAAGTAGATAGGAGTTCGAATTTATAGAGAATAAGAGTTCGAATTTATAGAAAAAACATATAAATAAAAGTTCTATTAGAAGTAGAAAATTATCAATTAACATATTAGAAATAGAATAGGTTATAAATAAAAGTTCTATTAGAAGTAGAAAATTATCAATTAACATATTAGAAACAGAATAGGTGTTCGAATTTATAAAGGAGAAGAGTTCGAATTAATTTTCTAGAATTTTAGAATTTTAAACACTAATAAATGTAAAAATATCATTTAACATATTAGAAATAGAATAGGTGTTCGATTTATAGAGGAGAAGAGTTCAAATTTATAGGAAAGACATATGATTAGAAGTTCTATTGGAAGTAGAATAAGTATTTATAATGCATATGATTAAAAGTTCTATTGGAAGTAGAATAGAAGTTCGAATTTATAGAGAATAAGAGTTCGATATAGAGAAAAAACATATAAATAAAAGTTCTATTAGAAGTAGAAAATTATCATTTAACATATTAGAAATAGAATAGGTGTTCGAATTTATAGAGGAGAAGAGTTCGAATTTATAGGGAAGACATATGATTAGAAGTTCTATTGTAAGTAGAATAAGTATTTATAATGCATATGATTAAAAGTTCTATTGGAAGTAGAATACATTTCGAATTTAGAGAAAAAATATATAAATAAAAGTTCTATTAGAAGTAGAAAAATGTCATTTAACATATTAGAAATAGAATAGGTGTTCGAATTTATAGAGGAGAAGAGTTCGAATTTATAGGGAAGACATATGATTAGAAGTTCTATTGGAAGTAGAATAAGTATTAATAACGCATATGATTAAAAGTTCTATTGGAAGTAGAATAGGAGTTCGAATTTATAAAGAATAAGAGTTCGAATTTATAGAAAAAACATATAAATAAAAGTTCTATTAAAAGTAGAATAGGTTCGTAAATCCAATACTATTGTCATAAAAAAAGTCATCGTATTTAAAAAGAAAAGAATTGACGTGTTTTTTTTTTTGGACAACAAAGACAATATATTAAGATAATACTAGCCATTAGAAGGAATGCACCAGAAGAACAGAATAAGTCTTAAAGCCCAAAGAACCCAGCCACTACAAAGCAGAACCACAATATTAGATATAGATCCATTTTGTCCCCAAAAAAGACTAAACGCACGCTTACTTAATTACTAAACATAAACAATACATTGAGACACCCTGGAAAAAAACTCATATGACTGATCAGCTTGCCAACTCAACTATGCAGACCATTTCATCTTCTTCAAGGATACCCATAGCTTCATTATTAAATGTAAATGTTTGCTCAGGAAGAGGCTAACCAATACCAGATTAATATCAACACCATGCAGCTAACATGCAATTTCTTTTTGCCCCCTTACTAACTAGGCAATCTGCTGCTTCATTGAGGATTCGACTAACTTTTACTAACTCAAAATCAAGTGACATTCTTAGACTTGTAATCTTTTCATCCATAAACCATGCAATCTTCTGAACAAACTCGATTTTTTGCACATTATCTACTAACTCTTGACAGTCTGTATTGATCAAAATTTTACTATCTCTCCATTGGCTTGACTGAATTTTTTCTAGCAAGAACACCAAAGCTTCATATTCACTTACTATCGATGAATAGGTCTTCACTGGTCCTGAAAAAATTAAAAGAAGATTACCTGCCTTGTCATGCAGATATCCACCAATGCCTGCCAAAATTTCATTATTTTTCTTTTCTTTCCATGATCCATCAATATATCCAATCAAAAAACTGGATTTTTCAGCACATGGCTCAATTGCAAGGTTACTACTTCTAAGCACTGATCCCATAGGACTTCTGAGCCATATGTTTAGTGAATTTTCTTCTACTAACCTCGATGCTTCACACCAGCTTAAAGATCTCAATATAATCAACTGCTCCACATTCTTTCGATTTAATCTTCTCCCCTAAAAAACTAGCTGATTTCTAGCAACCCAAATTGTCCATAGAGACGCTGATATCGTGATTCCCCAGGCTTCCTTCACCCTTGGACTTTTAATGGATTTTATTGATTTCCACATAGTATCCTTTGTGATGGTTATGTCCCACCATTTCATCACAAAAGGCCAAATCCATCTTGAAACTTCACAGTTCCAGAATATATGCTCCTGGTCTTCAACTTCTGTATTACACCATTTACATACCGGTGAACCTACCCTTGCTCCAATTCTCTTAAATAGCAACTGATTTGTGGGGAGAGCATTGGGGCATAATGACCACAAAAAAACTTGGACTCTTGGTGGAATTCTGATCTTCCAAATATAACTGCTCCACTCCATTGACGTGTTAACATAATAAAAGAACACTCTCATGCAGGATAATATAAAGAGAAAATAAGATGTGTTTTCATTTCTAGAGCTCCATAAATTTTAGAAAGTATAAATTGGAATTTATTCTATTTTTTAGGTTTTGATTTTAAGGAAAAATGTAGTTGTGTAAGATAAGTATCATTAATAATATGTAATGAAGTTGAAATTTCAATCACAAGTGAGAGCGGCTCGAAACGTGTTTAACGGTAAGAGACGGCTCATTAAAAAAGATTATATTAGCTATTAAAATATCATATTGATGTTATAAATTTTATTTTATTTTTAGGATTTGACTTTATGAATAAACATTATCATACAAGTGATATATGTAAAAATTAGGTTTTTGGTATTAACGAAAGAGCGGATCAATAGTAATAATCGTGTTTGATAATTTTATATCCACTTGGAATGCTTCATATTGGCTTAAATTGATTACTTGGCCTCAAGTATGTGGTTTGTTTAATATGTTTTCATTGAGTTTTGCAGAACTAAGAGTTTGAGGTTAAATTGATTAAAATTTGGAATTTCCGGGGAGGTTGCGCAGTCTACACTGTTTTGCCCATATCTGGAGTTCTAGAATTCCGAATTCAGCGATCTTAAAGCTCACGCGAAGACAACGAAATTTTCTACAACCTTGGGCAGGAAGCTGGGCGCTGGTTGTGACGGCCCCAAATCCCTTAATTAAATTTAACTAGATAATGATAAAGCATGCATATTAATTAATTAGACATTACCAATCCCACGCCTAGATCGCCAACAGGTAAGAGTTTGAAACAATATAAACTACCAATTCAAAACCATTTATTTATTACAGACCACAAATTATTCTAAGTCAAAAGATTACAGACTAAGTCAAAAGTCTAGCCAAAATAAGATCCATCAGATCGCCACTCCCTTCTACCTGGAACTGCCTCCTATAGGCTACACCTGAACCACCACAATTCTTACGCGCAGTCTCAAGAGTCCTTACCATCTTCGAGTTTCACTGAAAGGTTAAGGAAAATAATATCATTGAGCCAATTGCTCAGCAAGTGCATAAACAACAATATAAGACTGGCAAAATAATTCAACTGTAAAGCAAGATATAAAAATCTGCAAATGAACTGTATCAACTGAATCAATATCAAAATAAAATGAGAAGGAATTGGAATATCTGATAAGACGCTACGAGCAACGCTGGGTGATCAGCCCACGACAGAGCTCCGAACCCGCATATCCAATATGGTGTTCATCAAATATAAGGGGATCCCGGGCACACATTGGCCTATAATAGTAACATGATTTGGACCGGCGCCTCGGTCAAAGTAACATTCCATCCAATTCCATTTAGGTTAAACAATGTCTATCAAATTCAATTCATCTCAAAGAAACAAGATTGTCAATGTTATATCAAGTTGTTAATCAACAAGAATAGGAATCTCAAATTTTGAATAAATGACAAGGTCAAATGAAGAAAGTTAATCATTTCGGATTCTTAGAAGTTGGGATTCTGTTTAAAGTACTTTGGTTAGGTCAAGAAAATAAGTCAAGAAGTAATCAGTGTTTTAAGGTAGAAAAAGAATTCATCAATCAAGACAACATTTATATAGTTGATTCAAGGGTTCAAGAATTCAAGAAAATACGAAAGGGTTTCCAAGCAATGTGGTCATCGATTAACAATCAAGTTCAAGTTCAAGTTCAAGTTGAAGTTTAAGTTTGAGATCAAGTTCGAGTTCAAGTTCAAGTTCAAGGAATACGATTCAATCACAAGGTATACGACAATATTAAGGTCGGAAAGAATAAAGGATTAATTTGTGACAACCTAGCAATTCGATATCTCATGGCATTCAATATATGGTATCAACAAGGTAAGATAGTACACTTGCCTTAAATCACGAGATCAAACTAGATAGCGTCCTCCTCAATCGGCTCCTTGCCAGGCCTCCTACTCGGACCTATAATAATAATAAACAATATCTTATTTTCCCCTCTTTTGTTTACATATCACAAAGCAATCCTAATAATGCTAACGCCCCATCGATATAACCATGTTATACACATACATATATACATGTAAACACATAAGTCATGTAAGTCACTTAGCACGTAATTCACTTAACATACAATGTAGTATGGTATAGTACTATAATGATTCTACGACTTAACATTGGAGATGTGCCTTTAGGGTTTTGGAAATCATTCATTATATTTTTAGAAATTTCGGCGGCATCTCCTTTGTATAGTCGTCAAACCATACCGAATATAATCGGTCTCAAACAATCACAATACATCACCAAACACCACCAATGACTACAACTCCATCAACAATCGACTACTACAAATCACCAAGCAACTCTAAGTCGATCTACTATCTCCATGACGACTCGTTAATCAATCCATAACTCAAATTCACATAGCAATTCAATCATGCAACCAATTAATTCATGTAACAATTTAATCAATTAGCACTTAAACAATTCAAGCAAGCAACTCACAATAATTCACACAACTCCCACAATCTCTCCTCTCCTCCTCTCTCTCGGCCTCTCTCTCTCCCTCTCTATCTCTCTCGGCTTCTCCCTCTCTATCTCTCTCTTCCTCCCTCTCGGTCTCTCTCCCTCTCTCTCAATCTCTCTCTCGGCCTCTCCCTTTCTTCACCAACAATCACACACAAACCCTCACAACAACACTTACACAATGACTTACATGCATATCAATTCACAAAACCATAATCTCACATACCCAACAATTTTATAATCAAAATCAAATTATACACTTAGCCCATCAAAGTTCATAACATTTAATCATCAAAATCACTAACCCTCTTAATTTTACACCTACTAACAATCATCAACTAACACAACAAGCATACCCACAACTTGAAATCTTATAAAAACTCAAACCCATCATCAAAATCAACTTAAAAACTTGTAAAAACTCACATGCATCCATATTACACTTAGCAATTATACAAAATCATCAAATAAACACATGCATGTAATCCTTGGCCCTCTCTATGATCATGGCCGAAGGTTAGGGTTCTCCGGAGAGCCCAAAATTTGTGGGTCTCTACCATGGAGTAACACCCAATCGAAAATACCCACAAAACTTACCTTGATTCTTTAATTTTCGAAAAACCCTAAATTGGAAAAGTGAAGAAATTGAAATTTAAAACCATGGGTTTGTAGAGGATGACTGTTTACACTAAAACACGCAAGCGTACGTGGTCACAAGTAATATATAAGGTTAAGTCCAAATTCGTTCCCACAGGGATCAAGTTATGGTTCTATTCAGTAAATATGCCTATGCAACAATGTATGGTTATTATGCACTGCTAAGACAATAACAATTTTGGGTTTATTAAACTAAATTAACTAAGACACAAATTAACAAAACTAAGAATTAACTAACTAACAAGAATTAAAATCTAATTACGTCTGCAAGAGTAAACATGGAATCCTAACTTCATGTTAGGTCCAAATGTGTTGTAGAGGGGGGGTGAATACAACTTTTCGATTATGAGAAGCAATAAATACGATGCAATAAATGAACACACAGATTCAAGGAATATATTTCTTTATATATAACTTGAAAAGGTTGCTACAACATTCATTACAAAGTATAACAGAAGTTCAGAGAGAAGTGAATGATTCTAAGCTCTGTGAATATACTCTCTCTCTTTTTCTTGTGTTTTTCTCAATATTGCTCACTAACTAAAACATTACACAAGTGCTTCTATTTATACTACATGTAATCTATGTCCTGTAGTCTTCAAAGACTAAGATGTACGTGGCCCAATGATGTCCACATAAATCTTGCCTTATCTTGAAAGCTTGGAAATCTGCCAATCAGAAGATGCCATGTGTCATGTTGAAGCTGCACTCTAAGTAGAACTTCTACTTGAGAATTTCTACTTAGCCATCTCGAAATTTCTAAGTCGAACTTCTACTTAGAAATATTCTACTTGGCCATCCAGAACATTTAGTACTTAGAAAATATTCTGATCTTCAACTTGAAACTTCAATGCACATCTTGAGCTTGTGATATCTTCATGTCTTCTTTATTCTTCGGCAAGCTCTTGAACATGGATCTTTATTACTGACATAAACTTGCTATCAATGTCCTGACACTTGATGCACTGGTCTGGTTCATAAGTGACTAGTCTTGATAGTGTTTCTGCTTCTTGAATAAATTACCATATTCACTTAGTAACTTGGCTTTCCAATATTTGCTTTCCTTCTTGTTCACTTGAAATCAATTGGTCTTGTTGATACTGATAGTTATGATCTTGATTCTCGAATTCTCAAATCACTGAGGCATGAACAACTTTGACTTGAACTTCTCTCAATGATTTCTTCTTGGCTTGATCATAGTTAACATGTTCAATTGTATCAATTACCTTGTCTTCATATAGTGTTGATTTCTTGTGACTTCTTGTTCTTGATTGTCTTCTGGTTAAGTATCTTTTCTTTTAATTGAGTTACATTAGTTATAGTGTTACAAGTTAATACACTCTGCCTTTCAATCTCCCCCAATTTGATTGTCTAACAATGACATTCAAATTAATGAAGGATAACTCAACTAAACAATGAGACGAGAAAAGATAATTAACATTACAGTCTTGAAAAATATACAATTGAAAAATACTTGAAAACAATACAAAGAACTTAAACTAGAAACAGAATTCGAACCTCGAATTAAAGATCATTTGAATGATTCCTATCACCTGGATTATTTCATATCTTTTAGTCAAACTTGTATCACCTTATTGGATTCACTCTAAGGTGAATTTTCCTCAAGTGAGTTAAAGCAACCGAAAGACATGAAGTTTTTCCAACTTCAAGTTCACACCACTCTGACCTTTAACCCTAATTCCGTTTCCTCTTCCTAGCTTCAGCAGCTTGGTCTTTTTCTTCTTTCTGCCTTCTGCGCTTTTCCTCCTGCTGCTTTTGTTTCTTATATACTGGATCATGAAGTTGCGTCCACCTAGCATTCAACAAACTTACTGCTTCCATTTCTAGAGGGTTCCTGGGTTCTGGGTAAGGATGTTTGAAAAGCCTTCTGAGTTTGTCCACCTCCTGAGTAGTCCTGATCTCTGGAATGTCCTCAAATTTCTTCATTATAAGCCGAGGTTTCCTATGAGTTTTATCAGCTTTAAACTGACAATAGATCATTTTGGGATAGCCTTTAACACGGTTAGTATTGTGGACACTAGCCGCATCTTGCTCCAATCGCTTCTTTTCCACTACTACATCAGACAGGTAACTCACGAGTCTCTGCTTTTCTGTCACATACTTAACTTCCACATCTTCCCATTTGAACACATATAACACTTTCTCCAGAAATGCAGCATCTTGAGTTTGCAGCAGCCATTGTCTACTCATATGCAAGAATGTTTGATTCTGGTCTGCATCTATGAATACTAAGGCATCAGCTGTATTATCAACAAAAGAGTGTATCCAGTATACACTGTCTCTTCCTGGAACACCAACTGCCTCCCTTATCTCTCCTTGTTCCAGTTCTCCAGTAGGAAGATTCAGAGCTTCATCTACATTCTTCATTGCTTGAAGAATATTCCAATTCCTCTCTATCAGCTCTGGTTCAATCTTCACATTATCAAGAGGGTTTGGAGCAATGACATCACACTTCCACACCTCATTGCTCTTCTTGAATATGGCACTTTCAATGATCTTCACTGATTTATCTTTAAGCTCAGAAGCGAATCCCTTACCCATCATTTGTCTACAGACGGCTTTAAGAGATTCCACTGAAAGTTCCATTAAATCCTTTTCCTCCAAGCTCACCCTCTTCAATTTACTGTCAACCACCATCCGGACAACATTTGGATATGCTGAGAATTCTGGACCCTTGTCCTCTGCTAGCTGCATTAACTGATCCCTATACAGAATGCTTAGATTCTCAGAATGAGAGTATTGAATTTTTGTTGCTAGCAAGAACAACTCTGATGCAGATCTTCTCGTCATGAATTGGTCATCCACATACATGAAAGACATTGGGACTCCTTCTGTGAAAGACAAAATAACCTGCCACTCCTTTTGCGTTGAATTGTATCCAACCCTGACTTTAGAAATTAATCTCTTTAAAGCACTTATGTAGTCAGCAGCCATTGGATTCTGCAAATTTAGGTTGTAGAACAGATCATCTGCCTCCTTGTTATGAGCTCCTTTCGTACATGGTCCCATCAATATCTTCCTTGCGTCATCCCACTTCTGCCCTAACCTTCTATTGTCCAGATCAATCTGAGGATCAGCTAGCCTTGCAAGCTCATAATCGTACTGCTTCCCTTGTAGCTCCACTTTCTTTTCCTGAAACGCAGCACGATCTTGCATTGCCTTCATTTTAAAGAACTCAGCTTGATCTAAGGCTAACTTTTGAGACTTCAAGGTTTCCTCATCAACAGTAATTTCTTCAGGCCTTCCGACAGACATCCCAGCACCTCCACCTTGATCTTTCAATGATCTCTTTATAGCATGTTTCAAAGGTGCGTCTTCCATATCGGAATCTGAGTCAAGTACCACCTGTACTTTTTCTTGATAACTCAGGTCAACGAATGGCTCATCTTGCTCAATCGCTATGGCCTTACCCTTTTTCCTTCTCAGAGCCTCTTCATCAATAGACGGCTCAATTTCTATTTCTTTTACAAGATCAGCTTGTTCTGGAATTTCTTCGATTTGAACTCCCTGCTGTCTCGTCTCCTTTATACTCTCCCCCTTAGGTGAGTTATCCTGAACTCCACCCTGGTCTCCAGATCCACCAGCTACGTAAGAATCTTCAAAACCAGAACCATAGGGTCCTGCTCCACTAGCACCACCTGTACCAGCATCGGGGGGAGGTTGTTGCGGCGCGAAACACTCTGGGGGCACAAAACTTCTGATTGCGAACATAACTCTACTGATCTCCACAGCCAGAGTATCCATTGTAAGCTCCATTGCTCCCATCCTGTCATTCAGAGTGTTTCCCAAGACACCAGCAGCATGGCCCAAGTCATTTACCTTGTTTGTCAAATCATTAAAAGCTGTAGCTTGACTTGCCATTCGTGCTGCGTAGTCGTCAAGAGCCCTTTGATTGTTTCCAACGTTCATCCCTAACTGCCCCATCGTCTGCCCAAACTGCTTCATTTGATTTTCCATAGAAGTCATACGTGAATCAATATTTTCAATGTTAAGGGACGGTGTTTGGTTTAGGTGACCTCGCTCTAATACTCGTTCTGTTGGTATTTGGCGCTCGGTTTCGGGCCTTAAAAATGAAGGTCCCTCTCTCCCTAACCTCTCACACACACTCCCTGTCTCACGCTCGTGTATATCTTCAATAATTGATCCAAAATATGAAGCAGTACCTGCAGAAACTGGATAAGCAATATAATTTGCAGTTATGGGATCAAATGCTGTTTGTTCCTGAGTTGGAATCTCAGGCTGAGAGGCTACAAAGTGTTCTTGTACGACATCAGAACCGATCCTCTTTGTAGCATCAGTACGTACCGGTGAAGGTACGACTGAAGCTTTTAAAGCTTCATGTCCTCTTGAAGCAACAGTATCTTCAAGAGGTACATAATCATCATCAAAATCCCTATGTGCAGATTGTTCAAGGGGTGAACCACTCTCGTGAGGTGGAGTGGTTGCGTGTGACACGCTAGGGTTTGTTTGAAGTTTAGAAGTAGCAGCATGAGAAAATTTGGCTTTCTTTCGAGTAAGTTGCTGCTCTTCGGGTTCACTCTCCTCATCAAATCCTACATTTACATGTGCTGGCTGTTTGGATTCCGGTGACTGGGGTGACAGAGAATTAGAAATATAGCTCTCACCCTGGGATAGATCCTGCGGGCTAGCAGTCTCTTGGGTCTGGGAATCAGAAACATAGGAAGAGGAATGAGTAGAATGTAGAGAAAGATTACCTGATTCATTACCTTGTTCGTCACCGCTTTGCTCATCAGGAATCTCTTCAAATGCCTCAGCATGAGCAGACCGATTATGAGCATGTGATGAAACTTGCGATAATTCCATCAAAGTGGTAACTCCCTCATCATATGTAAGCCACTGTTGTAAGGTATCAGGAATAGACATCGGTTTTCCATTATGTTTATTCTGATTATCAATTGTTGAAAGTGACTTAGTGCCCATCCCTAGTGGTGCAGATGTTTGACTTCTGGCAAAACTCTGTCTAATTGCAAGAGCATCCTTCGGTATTAAATGATTAATCAGCATCTGTAAGAACCGAGGAAACCAGCAGACAACATCTGTTGTGTTGAGGTCTCTGCTTGCAGGAGATCCCATCACAGCCACTATCTCAGAGAGAACTATTCGTCCATAATTTATATTCAGCTCTCTTGCTAGGGCAATTCCAAGGTTTTGCATGGGAATGGAAATTTGATGGAAATCGCTTTCTCGTGCCCGAAAACATCTTGTGATGGCCTCGAAAAAGTAATTCCATTCCACATGAAAGAATTGTTTTTGGATGTTTCCGGTGATCCGGCCAGTCGGAGGATAACAACCTATTTCTTCAAAGAATCTGAGGCGTTCTGCAGCTGTAGGTTCTGGATCATAAGCATCTTTAATGGGGAATCCCAGAACCTTGTTGATAATTTGTTCAGTCACCTCATATTCCTGACCCGCTAAGGTAAACCTGAAACCAAAGGGGGTTGATTTGCTCCCAAAAGAAACCGCACTAGTCCATAATTGATGTAAAGCATCATGTACTAGTGTAGGTTTAGCAGTAAAAGCATCGCTAGCTTTGGAATACAAATTGAGAAATCGTATCCAAGACTTAAAGCGCGGGAGTTGATCACCAATTTCCGTAGAAATATTATAAAAATTGTTTTTAGCAAGTGAAAATTGGTGAGCCATTTTAATTAAAAGTTTTTCTTTTAAAAGATGTGAAAATTAATTTTAATTTATGAAAAACAATTAATTTTAGAATTAACCGTTATATCCCTTTTAATTTATCAAGAACAACAAAAGTCCCTTTTTTTTTTTTGAAAAATTAAACTACGGGATCCAATTAACAATTAATGGAAGGCAAATTTCGAACCAATATCTAAATCTGCTTTAACAGTGAAGTGCTTGTGTGTGAAATCGTTTTTGTACAGATCTGTGAACTTTTGTGTGTATATACGTGTGTATATATCTCAAGAAAGATGAACCGTTACACAAACACACAAGAACAGAGATTAATGATAACACACAGATGATAGCAGTCTAAAATTGGGCATTAATTCGTGGTCTGTATGAGATTAGTCACAAAATCACGAATCAGTGGTTGTAACTATGAAATCGCCTGTATGTATATGGGGCGGCTGTAAAACTCAATTAGGTAAAAGTGAAAAAATAGATCGAGTTAGATATGTATATATAGACATTAATGTGAAATGACTAAAGTGTCCCTGTTAAAAAGTATGAAAACTCTAAGTACATACAGGGAGAACCCAAGTCGAAATCTATCTCGAAGTCTAAGTCGAAGTCTATCTCGAAGTCTATCTCGAAGTCTATCTCGAACATTTAAGCCGAACTTCGAGATAGAGTTCGAGATAGCTGTTAACTCGAAAAACTTGAACCATTTATCTATTAAAGATCATGTAAACAGCACAAACCACCAACAGTACTAGGGAAACCTATCTCGAAATTTAAGTAGAAATTCGAGATAGACTTCGAGTTAGGAGTTAACTCGAAAAATCCCCTTAGACCAACTGAGAGTTCTATCTCGAACATCAAGTCGAAATTCGAGTTGAGTTTCGAGATAGAGTCTAACTCGAAATTATTGAATAATTCGAAGTTATTCTCTCAGATTATTTCAAAAAATATCCCCTGTAAAATAGACATTATATGGAATATTTTGAATAAGGAAATAGGCACACTGGTAACTCAAATTCGAACCCTAAGTCGAATTTCGAGATAAATTTCGAGATAGAGGCTAACTCGAAATTCTTCCCAGACTTAGAATTTTCAAAACTTCACTCTGGAAGCTCAAATCGAAATTCAACTAGAATTTCAAGATGAGTTTCGAGATAGTGATTAACTCGAAATTTTGAAGATACTTAGAATAATTTGACAATTTTTTTCTTTGAAAAACTCAACAATTAATTTTGTCAAATTAATATAAATATCAATTCAAGGATTTTAATATATGACATAATTAAAACATTCCTTGATAATTCTAAGGCCTCTAATTACATGAAAAACACAGGTAAATTCATCTAAAAATCATGCAAAATTTAGAATATTATGAATTTAACTCCCCCTATGATCATGCAATCTAACAAGCATAAATTCAAAGATTTGTGCTATAAAAGACACTTAAAACACACTGAATTCATGCAAAATCACACTATATGCACCCTATAATAATCATTAATTAGGCATTTTAAAGTCTAAACACATAATGATTAAATAGCTTGCATATATAAACATAACCATGGATTTTACAGATAGAAGGCTTTACTAACTTGTGTTAAGCATTCCCAATTCACCAACCAACCTATTGAATGTTACTTCATCAAGAGGTTTGGTGAATATATCTGCAATTTGTTGCATTGTGGGCACAAAATGTAGCTCCACAGTCCCCTCCTCGACATGTTCTCTTATGAAGTGATACCTGATGTCGATGTGCTTGGTTCTTGAGTGATCTACAGGATTGTTGGTTATGGCAATGGCACTTGTGTTGTCACACATAATTGGAATTTTCTTGTGCTCCATGCCATAATCCTTCAATTGGTTCCTCATCCACAGTATTTGAGCTACACAGCTTCCAGCAGCAATGTACTCAGCTTCAGCAGTAGAAGTAGATACTGTATGTTGCTTTTTACTTTGCCAGGACACCAATCTTCTGCCAAGAAATTGACAAGCACCAGATGTGCTTTTCCTATCAATCCTGCAACCTGCATAGTCTGAATCCGTATAGCCAATTAGATTAAAACCTGTATCTCTTGGGTACCAAATTCCTAGATTTGGTGTGCCCTTGAGATACCTAAAAATTCTTTTGACGGCTATGAGATGTGATTCTCTAGGATCCGCTTGGAATCTTGCACATAAACAAGTTGCGAACATTATATCAGGTCTACTTGCAGTTAAATAGAGAAGTGAGCCAATCATACCTCGATAGCTTGTGATGTCAACTGATTTACCTGATTTGTCTTCATCAAGCTTCGTGGCTGTTGCCATGGGAGTCTTAGCTGCTGATGCATCTTCTAGATTATACTTCTTGAGTAAATCTCTGACATACTTGGATTGACAGATAAAGATACCATCTTTTCTCTGACTGATCTGTAATCCAAGGAAGAAAGACAGCTCTCCCATCATGCTCATCTCGTATTTCTCTTGCATTAGCTTAGCAAATTTCTCGCACAAGCGCTCATTAGATGACCCGAAGATAATATCGTCCACATAGACTTGAACAAGTATTAAATCATTCTTCACATTCTTATAGAACAATGTTTTGTCAATTACTCCCCTAGTAAAACCACTTTCAATTAAGAATACGGATAGGGTTTCATACCAACATCTTGGGGATTGCCTGAGGCCATAGACAGATTTGAAGAGAAGATACACAAAATCTACAAGTTCTGGATTAATGAAGCCAGGCGGCTGTTCCAGATACACTTCTTCTTCTAACTCTCCGTTCAGGAAGGCACTTTTCACATCCATCTGGAAAACCTTGAAGTTCTTATGTGCTGCAAATGCCAAAAACATCCTGACTGCCTCAAGTCTTGCAACTGGTGCATAGGTCTCATCATAATCAATTCCTTCTCGTTGAGAATAACCTTTTGCAACCAAACGAGCCTTGTTTCGTGTTACAAGTCCGTTTTCATCCATTTTATTTCTAAATACCCACCTTGCTCCAATTACTGATTTGTTCTTTGGTCGGGGTACCAGCTTCCAAACTTTCTGCCTTTCAAACTGATTGAGTTCCTCTTGCATTGCAATCACCCAATCAGCATCACCAAGAGCTTCTTCTATTTCTTTAGGTTCAAGCTTGGATAAGAACCCAGAATATAAGCAAATATTAGCCAGGTCAGCTCTTGCATTTCTTCTAGTAGACACACCAGCATCTGGATCACCAATAATTAATTCAAACGGATGGTCTCTATTCCATACCCGTTCTCTTGGAAATTGTCTTGATGATTCAGCGTGACTTTCTGAGTTGTGGTGCTGACTACTTTGATTACTTTCACTAACTCCCCCTGAGTTAGTGCCAGCTCCTACAGAACTAGAGTCAACTCGACTTGAGCCTTGAACAGTAGTCCTTGAGCTGCTATTTACTCCCCCTGAGTTGTTGCCGGTTCGTACTGAAGAAGTCTCTCCTGATCTTGTAGAATTAGCTTGTTCACTAGACTCAGGTTCTTCACGTACACTTGGAACATTTAATGGGACAACCAACTCAGGTTCATCTTCAAGTTCTTCTAAGTCCAGATTCTGAAATTTTAGGGACTCAGGTTCATTAGAATCTCTTGAAATTGATGAGAGTTTGGTATCGTCGAATCTGACGTTGTAGCTTTCAGTCACTTTTCGATCATTTACTAAGAACACCCTATAAGCTGCTACCACATCTGTGGAGTAACCAACAAAGATTCCTTCACGAGCTTTTGCTGCAAACTTGCCTAGATTTTCATCATCTATAAGTACATAGCATTTTGCTCCGAAGACATGAAAGTATTTGATTGTTGGTCTTCTTCCATTCATTAGCTCACATGGTGTCTTTTCTTTATCTTTTATGATCAAGGATCGATTTTGAGTGTAACACACGGTACTCACTGCTTCTGCCCAGAAATACAGAGGAAGTTTCGAATCATACAACAAAGTTCTTGCTGCTTCAACCAATGTTCTATTCTTCCTTTCAACTACTCCATTTTGTTGTGGAGTTCTCGGGGCTGAATACTGACGACGTATTCCCTTGGATACACAGAAGTCATTTAGCACTGCGTTTTTGAATTCAGTGCCATTGTCTGATCTAATCGTCTTCACAGTAAGTGTTGAAACATTCTCAATTTGAGTGATGTGATCAATGATTAGGAAAGGTACTTCGTCTTTCGTCATTGCGAACAATACCCATGTATACTTGGAGAAGTCATCCACGATTACCAATGCATATCTTTTCCTAGATAAAGATAGGACATTCACTGGGCCAAACAAATCCATATGAAGAAGTTGCAGAGGCTCAGTGATACTAGAAATTTCTTTGCTTTTATGCGATGCTCGTTTCGACTTTCCCATTTCACAGGCTTCACAGAGTCCTTTCGGAGCGAACTCCATTTGAGGTAGATCTCTCACCAATTCTCGCCTCGCGAGAGCATTCATCGTTTTGAAGTTTAAGTGAGATAACTTTTTGTGCCATAACCAGCTTTCATCATCCGAAGCTTTGCTGTAGAAACAGGTGACTTCATTCTGATTTGCTGAATCCATGTCTGCAACAAAAAGATCTGCCTTTCGAACTCCTCTCAAAGCCAGTGAACCTTCCTTGATGTGAGTGATTGATACACCTTTCTTGTTGAAGACAATTTCGTAACCTTTGTCACAGAATTGACTAATACTCAACAAATTATGTTTTAATCCCTCAACATAGGAAATATCTTCAATGATGACATTGCCAGTTTTCAGTTTGCCATATCCCTTTGTCACACCTATGTTGTCATCTCCAAAGGTAACATAAGGGCCAGCTTTCATAACCAACTCTGTAAGCAGGGACTTGTTTCCAGTCATATGCCTCGATGCTCCACTGTCTAGCACCCATATAACTTTATTTCTCTTTTGCTTAATGCCCTGCAATGACAGATTGGTTAGACATTCTTCGGAACCCAACTTTGATTGGGCCCGGCTTTTCGATAAGATCGATAATCAACAGATTTAACAACAGGAGATGCACTTTTCTTAACATTACTAGAGCTTTCGACTTCCTCCTTTCCTTTCTCAGACTTGACATGTTTATCAGTCCTAGGAGAAGGTTTGTCACTCCTAACTTTAGGAGGACTGACAGTCTTGGCTCTCACATGCTTTTTCTTGATGTTTGAACTAGCAGCAGTACTTAAGCATGACTGGCTAGATGCATTCATTAAATTCACAAAAGTTTGCATGACATTAAAAGTGCATGGCATACAATTAGGTTGACCACACTGTGCATGATTCTGATGCAGATTATTCATTGTATGTGTGATAGGCATGGCATGTGTAGCAGTGCATGCATAAGAAAGATGTTCAGTAGATTTACAGTGATAACATGCTTTCTTTATTCGTTCAGCCTTAACCTCTTTTATGCCTTTCTTCCCTTGTTGTTTAACAGCCTTAGCTCCTAATCCTGGTCTAGATTCATCTCCAGGAAAATTGATTTTAACTTGTTTTATAGGAGTTATAGGTTGTACTTCCTGTCGATCTTCTACCTCAATCTCATATCTAGCTATAAATTCAGTCTCTTTTTCTTCTATTCTAGGAACAAGATGTTTGTAGATAGGTTTGACGGCTGATTTAAGAATACTAGGTGTTTCCTTTTTAAGGTCACTGGAGCTAGGATCGATATGTCTCTTCCCTTCTTTCTTAGATAGGTCAGAATAGTCAAGTCCTATACCTACTCCAGTTATCTTCTTAAATACGTCATTATCTACATACACTTTACTAGCAGCTAGTTTGTAAGCTTCACATTTAGTTTCTAACTCAGCTAGTTTGTTCCTTAAACATGATTCTATTTCTGCCTTAAGGACGAGCTTGTGTTCCAAAGATTTAATAAAATCTCTTAGGGAAGTATCTACAGTGCAAGCAGCCTCTAACTCTTCCACTTTTGCCTCAAGCATTCTGCTTTTGGCGACAAGTGTTTTCTGTTCCTTTTGAGAAGTGTCTAGGCTTTTGCACAACATGTAGATCTCTTCGCTAAGAGCCCCGTTCTGTTCCTTATAATCATCAATAGACATTTCTACTTTAAGGGTTAGAACTGGTACCTCTGGTTCCTCTGATGTCTCAGCCATGAGCGCAAAGTTTGCTACATGAGTAACATCTTCCTCATCTGAATCATCCCAAGCTCTTCCTTCTGTTACTACTAAAGCTCTTTTACCATGTTTTTCTTTCACCAGCGATTCATACTTGCTTTTGAGGGCTTCAAATGTCTCTTTTGGATAAGTCTGTTTAGGCTTTTTGCAGTCCGAGGCAAAATGTCCAGGTTCACCACAATTATAGCAATTGAACTTCATTTTGAAATCCAACGGAGATTTGTAGCTGGTACTCTTGCCTTTGCTTTTGTAGCCTGACGAACTACCACCACCCTTAGCAGCCCGATAATAAGATGAAGAATTTCTCTGTGGTCGGTTGCTCTTTCTGAATCTCATGTTGCTGAACTTCCTTGCCATGTATGCCACGACACTATCGTCCATGTTGTCCAGCTCTTCTTGGGTGAAGTAGTCATCATCACTGTTAGATGCGCACTCGTCATCATTATCAACTTGATGTGGTGCAAGTGATGATTTAGGCTTTGCTGCAACCATTGCCTTCTTAGACTCTTCCTCGTCAGCAACTAATCCTGATGCAGTTTCTTTTCCTTTTGAATCATTGTCCCATGCTTGATCTTGAAGTGTCTCCAGCTCATAGGTCTTCAGAATTCCATAATATTCTTCCAGAGAAGTTGTATGCAAATCTCTGGTTTCTCTGATTGCGTAGACTCTATGTTCAATGCTCTTTGGCTGGTTCCTCAGATATCTCGTATTGGTCTCAACCATGGGGAGAGTAACACCTCTCAGATTCAAATCCAATACCAACTGACTGAATCGTAGATAGACATCTGTTATGCTTTCTCCTTTTCGTATTCTAAAGGTGTCATACTCCATCTTGAGTATAAGTGTCTTGTTGCTTCTAACCTCTGCAGATCCTTCCATGACAACTTCTATCTTGTCCCAAATCTTCTTTGCTGTATTCAAACCTTTGACTATGTTGAACATTTCATGATCGAGAGATTCCATCAAGGTTTGTCTTACAGAAGTATCATAAGCTATTTGCTCCTTGTCAGCATCCGTAAAGTCCGCTGCCTTTTTAGGCTCAGACCGAGCAGGTATAACCTCCTCTCCTTCCGTACGCTCAGGAATAGCTTTCATTGGAATGAATTTACCCTTTTCAAGGACTTCCAGATACTCAGGGTTAATTGTCTCTAAGTAGAGTCTCATTCTGAAAACCCATTCTTCATAGTGATCTCGGTTGAACATTGGGATCTTGAAAGAATTTTTAGGAGCCATTTCAAATCTTGTCACTAAAAAATTCTAAGTACCCAAGACTAGGCTATGTAGAATATCTATGTAGAACTTCTGCCAAGTCGAAATTTTTCTAAGTAGAAATTTTGCTCAAGTCGAAATTTCTCTAAGTAGAAATTGTCCAAGTCGAAATTCACCAAGTAGAAATTGTCCAAGTCGAAATTCTATGTAGAAAATCTCAAGTAGAAATTCTATGTAGAACTTTTGTCCTTATAATAAATTTTTCTGCAGATTACTTTAATATTGAATAAACAATATCACCTTTTTGACTTTTGATACTTTACACACCGAAAGCAACTAACCCACTTGCTAGGCACTGAGTATGTCTTGTACACTTTCGGCCAAGGAATAATTATCAAATCAAAAGTACAAAAACACCTTTTTGACTATCTTATTTGTTTGAAAAAAAGGAGATCAAAAAGTTGTTGGGTTATCTTCTTTGATAAGAACAGATGATGAACACTCAAGAACACCAAATATCAATGAACCCAGATTAATTCACAAAAATTAATTAAAATACACCCAAGCCAAATAATCACACCTGGAGTATTTAAATAATTTTTCCCTGATGAGTTTTCACTGGAAACGAATTAAAGCACACTTTTCGAAAAAATGAAAAGTAGATCTAGAAAATGAAAACTCACGATTCTTCTACCAAACACAAGGATCTATGTTTTGTATGTTAAACATCCGCTCTGATACCAATTGTTAGGTCCAAATGTGTTGTAGAGGGGGGGTGAATACAACTTTTCGATTATGAGAAGCAATAAATACGATGCAATAAATGAACACACAGATTCAAGGAATATATTTCTTTATATATAACTTGAAAAGGTTGCTACAACATTCATTACAAAGTATAACAGAAGTTCAGAGAGAAGTGAATGATTCTAAGCTCTGTGAATATACTCTCTCTCTTTTTCTTGTGTTTTTCTCAATATTGCTCACTAACTAAAACATTACACAAGTGCTTCTATTTATACTACATGTAATCTATGTCCTGTAGTCTTCAAAGACTAAGATGTACGTGGCCCAATGATGTCCACATAAATCTTGCCTTATCTTGAAAGCTTGGAAATCTGCCAATCAGAAGATGCCATGTGTCATGTTGAAGCTGCACTCTAAGTAGAACTTCTACTTGAGAATTTCTACTTAGCCATCTCGAAATTTCTAAGTCGAACTTCTACTTAGAAATATTCTACTTGGCCATCCAGAACATTTAGTACTTAGAAAATATTCTGATCTTCAACTTGAAACTTCAATGCACATCTTGAGCTTGTGATATCTTCATGTCTTCTTTATTCTTCGGCAAGCTCTTGAACATGGATCTTTATTACTGACATAAACTTGCTATCAATGTCCTGACACTTGATGCACTGGTCTGGTTCATAAGTGACTAGTCTTGATAGTGTTTCTGCTTCTTGAATAAATTACCATATTCACTTAGTAACTTGGCTTTCCAATATTTGCTTTCCTTCTTGTTCACTTGAAATCAATTGGTCTTGTTGATACTGATAGTTATGATCTTGATTCTCGAATTCTCAAATCACTGAGGCATGAACAACTTTGACTTGAACTTCTCTCAATGATTTCTTCTTGGCTTGATCATAGTTAACATGTTCAATTGTATCAATTACCTTGTCTTCATATAGTGTTGATTTCTTGTGACTTCTTGTTCTTGATTGTCTTCTGGTTAAGTATCTTTTCTTTTAATTGAGTTACATTAGTTATAGTGTTACAAGTTAATACACTCTGCCTTTCACTTCATTAAATACTTTGCTTAGATCTGACGCCTTTAATCACTATATGCAATGGTTATGATATCTGATCGAATAACACGAAATAAGTATACGCTACTTCTCAGTATACGAATACCAAACTAAACATACATCCACAAAGAGATAGAAGATGAATAGACACCAATTATGCTTAGACCCTATATCTCTATAGAATTTGAAAACATAACGGTTGAAGAACAAGTTATCCACATTGATCACATAGGGTAGCATATTATCTCTAATCATGCCACAAATCATGATGTTAAAACATCAACCTATCCTATGCTAGCATGGCAAGTTCTAAATCTCAAGATCCACTCTCGCTTCACAAGAGATTAACAAATTAGATGTTAGCTACGCATCTAAATACATGAAACACAACCATACGAGGATATCAGATATACATCACACACAGATCTGTAAAGCATCAAGATACTAAAGCTCCATAAATAAATCCGTTAGAATCCCATGACAACGATTAGTTCATAATCGAACCTCTCGTCATCATGGGATCTGATGAAACCATGAAAAAAAACAAAGTATGAAAAAAATACAAATAAACCTAAGTAATTGATATGTAATAGTTCTACTCCTAATGATAATAATAATGATCTTAATACAATTTACAAGGGTTGGATGTGTTTATATAGGCTCTAGACATCTTGTCCAGCAAGAAAATACCAGATCAGAATTATAATAGAATTTCTGCAAAATACGTTTCCTAAACTGATTCTGATTTAAAGGGAAATTCGTAGCTGACTTTTCTTCAGATATTCTGGAACGTTCCAAACGTAATTGGACCTCTGGACCACCTTAGAATGATAGATAATCTCGTTATCTTCGCGTGGACAGCTTACGGGCCTCAAACGGAGTTGTAGAACTCAAGATATGGCCAAAATAGTAAAAACTGTAATTTTTCAGGGGCAACTTCCGCCCAGCAGTCTGTTCTTCGCGCAAATTGCTCCTACCCGGCGCAATTTGCTTGTGATAATCCTATCCCAAGTTGTAGAAAATCTCTCAGGCTTCGCGTGGGCAGTAAGATCGCTGAAAACGGACTTCTAGAACTCCAGATATGTCCAAAACAGTGTAGACTGCGCAACGGTCTCAGAAATCCGAATTTTAATTAATTTATTCTCCAGAAACGATAGAAGCATCAACCATAATCAACATTCTTGTAAATCTGCACAACTAAACAAAACACATCAAAACTACCACAAACTTGAGTCCAAGACAATCAATTTAAGCCGATATGGAACGCTCCAAGTGGATATAAAATCCACTTATCAATGACAAGAGGAGTGTTTTTATGTATAATAGTGTGAGGTTTTAATGGAGGAATTACCTTGATTAAAGCTTGAGAATCAATGGAGGTTGTGAGAGTTCTTGAGAGAAAAAGATGAAGACAGTGGGGGGGGGTGTGCTCGGCCGTGTAAAAAGAAATGGGGAGGGGAGGGTTTTTGTCTAGCCTACACACACATGTAATTAAATCACATTTTAATGATACATCTTTTAATTAATAAAAGACTTAACAATTAAATCCTAATTGAAACATATTTTGGATCCAAAAATAATTTGTTGACACATAAAATTAAAATATGAAATTCTCTTCCTCAATATATTTTTAAAACATTTTTAAAACCATTTTGTGAAAAGATTTGGATTTTACAAGTTTTAATATTTTAAAAAGGAAAATAATTGGAAAAATCCTTGTAATATATTTTAATGCGAAAATAAATTAAACTTTTATTTTTAAAAAGTCTTTAAATGCATAAAGATAATAAAACAAGAAATTTCATGATTTTTACTAACTCCAAGAATTTTATAAAAATGTTTAAGCGCAAATAAAATCATATTTTAACATTTAAAAGCTATACAGAATTTTAATAAAATTTCACGTCGACACATCTAGCGATTAGACACGTAACACATATTCACATTCACACAAACATGTAATGACTCATCAATTAAGGCACATAATAATATTTTTAATGCCAAATAATACTATTTATAGAGTACGAAATTCCCAGATATTACATCCTTCCCCCCTTAAAAGGATTCTGTCCCCAGAATCAGCTATGTAAACAAATGAGGGTACTGTTCTAACATATCACTTTCTAACTCCCAGGTTGACTCTTCAACCTTAGGGTTCCTCCACAAAACTTTAACTAACGCAACTGATTTATTTCTAAGCACTTTCTCTCGGCGATCTTCTATTCTGATCGGCCGCTCTACATAATACAAATCTGGCTGAATTTCTACTGGCTCATACTCTATTACACACTTAGTGTCAGGATGAAACTTCTTAAGCATTGATACATGAAAAACACTATGAATATGCTGCATCTGAGGCGGTAAAGCTAATTCATAAGCTACTCTGCCCACGCGTCGCAAAATCTCAAAAGGTCCTACAAATCTTGGACTTAGCTTTCCTTTCTTCCCAAATCTGGTTAATCCTTTCCATGGCGAAACTTTTAACAACACTGGATCACCTACTTCGAAATCTACTTTCTTTCTTGCTGGATCCGCATACTTTCTCTGTCTGTCTTGAGCAGCTCGCAATCTTTTCTGAATTAGTTCCACTGTCTCTTTCGTCTGCTGAATCAATTCTGGTCCTACTATCTTTCGTTCACCAACTTCTTCCCAACACACAGGAGATCTACACTTCCTTCCATAGAGAGCTTCATATGGAGGCATTCCAATACTAGCATGATAGCTGTTGTTATAAGAGAATTCCACCAAAGGTAGATGCTCGTCCCAATTGCCTTTAAAATCTATTGCACAAACTCGAAACATGTCTTCAATTGTCTGAATCGTTCTTTCACTCTGACCATCTGTCTGAGGATGATAAGCAGTACTCATTCTGAGTTGCGTTCCGAGATGTTCTTGAAACTGTCTCCAAAATCTTGAGTTAAAACGTGGATCTCTGTCAGATACTATGGATACTGGAACTCCATGACGAGTCACAATCTCCTTCAAATACAAATGCACCAACTTGTCTAGCGAAAATCTTTCGTTAATCGGCAAGAAATGAGCTGATTTCGTCAGTCGGTCAACTATAACCCAAATTGCATCATGATTAGCCTTCGATCTTGGTAGACCTACTACAAAATCCATTGCAATGTGCTCCCACTTCCACTCAGGTATCTCCAATGGTTGAATTAATCCACTTGGTCTTTGATGTTCTGCTTTCACTCTTTGGAATGTATAACAACGACTTACCCACTCTGCAATTTCTCTTTTCATGTCTGGCCACCAAAAGTTCTTCTTCAAATCTTGATACATTTCCGTGCTTCCAGGATGTAATGAAAACTTAGAACTATGGGCATCACACAACAACTCTTCTTTCAACTCTTTCACATCAGGAATCCATATCCTTGAGGAAAATCTTAAAATACCTTGGTTATCTTTCTGCGTGCAAATTTCTTCTCCGGTCAATTCATTCAATCTCTGATTCATCACTTCTTCTTGGCATTTCCGAATTTTGTCCAATAATACTGGTTGAAATGTCATGGTATAAACTTGCTCTGCTGGTATCTCTGTTGTACAAACTTCAATCTCTAACTTCTCGAATTCTCTAAACAATTCTTGAGTCATTGTCAACGTATTCAATCTTTCCTTCCTGCTTAGCGCATCAGCTACGACATTCGCCTTCCCCGGGTGATAACTAATGGTACAATCATAATCCTTTATCAGTTCTAACCATCTTCTTTGTCTCATGTTGAGTTCCTTCTGAGTAAAAATATACTTAAGGCTCTTATGATCCGTGAATATCTCACACTTCTCACCATAAAGATAATGTCTCCACAATTTCAATGCAAATACAATCGCTGCTAGCTCGAGGTCATGGGTAGGGTATCTCTGTTCATGAGGTTTCAGTTGCCTTGAAGCATACGCAATCACCTTTCCATGCTGCATCAACACACACCCTAAACCCTTATGCGAAGCATCGCTGTAGATTACAAACTCTCCTTTATCATCCGGTAATGCTAACACTGGAGCAGTTACCAATCTTTGCTTAAGCTCTTGAAAATTCCTTTCACACTTATCAGTCCATTCAAACTTTTCATTCTTCCGTGTCAACTTAGTCAATGGTACCGCAATCTTAGAAAAATCCTTAACAAATCTGCGATAATATCCTGCTAGTCCCATAAAACTTCTTACTTCTGTCGGTGTCCTTGGTCTTTCCCAATTCACAACTGCTTCAATCTTTGCTGGGTCAACTCGAATTCCTTCTTTACTCACAATATGTCCCAAAAATTGGACTTCCTTCAACCAAAACTCACACTTGGAAAACTTGGCATACAACTTCTCCTTTCTCAATATCTCCAATGCTATTCTCAAATGCTCTGCATGATCATCTTCCGTCTTAGAGTATATCAAAATATCGTCGATGAAGACTATCACAAACTTATCCAAAAATTTCTTAAACACTCGGTTCATCAAATCCATAAATGTTGCTGGTGCGTTCGTCAATCCAAAAGCCAAAACCAAAAATTCATAGTGACCATACCTTGTTCGAAAAGCAGTCTTTGGTATATCCTCTGGTTTGATTTTCAGCTGGTGATATCCTGATCTTAGATCTATCTTCGAAAAACATGTCGCTCCTTTCAATTGGTCAAACAAATCATCGATCCTTGGTAACGGGTATCTATTCTTGATAGTCAACTTATTCCACTCCCGATAGTCGATACATAGTCTCATACTTCCATCTTTCTTCTTCACGAACAATACTTGCGCTCCCCAGGGTGATACACTTGGTCTTATAACTCCTTTGTTCAATAAATCCTGAAGTTGACTGGCGAGTTCCTTCATTTCAGACGGTGCCATTCTATATGGAGCCTTGGAAATAGGTTCTGTTCCTGGTGCTAAGTCAATCGCGAACTCGATCTGACGATCTGGAGGTAAACCGGGTAGTTCTTCGGGAAACACATCTGGAAACTCATTGACTACGGGAATATCCTCTAATTCCACTCCTTCTCGACTCTTGTCTATCACATAAGCAAGATAAGCCTCACATCCTTTCCTTAACAATCTCTTGGTTTGCATCATGGTAAGAAACGTATTAGCCTGCTTACGCCCCTTAAAGATAACTCTAACACCTTCTGGAGATCTCAATGTAACCTTCTTACTCTTACAATCGATATGCGCATCATACTCGGCAAGCCAATCCATTCCTAAAATTATATCAAAATCTCCTAGTTGAAAAGGTATCAAGGTGACGGGAAAAAGATAACCTGAAATCTCTACGGCACAAGGTGAACATACCCTATCTACTGGTATCTGATCCTGATTAGCTAACACAATATTCAAAGCTTCTCTTAACACACCAATATCACACTTCAACTTATGCACAAAATCTTTAGAAACAAACGATCTAGTAGCACCCGAATCAATTAACACTTTTGCACTAATGGAGATCACGAAAAGCATACCTGCCACTACATCCGAGCTTCTTACTGCATCGTTCATGTTCATGTTGAAGGTCCTGGCACGAATTGGATAGGCTGAAGTTTGATAACTTGGAGCTTGAAGGGCTGGAACTTGCTGAAGTACAGGTGGATTTAGAATCTGAATTGGAATCTGAGATGTTGCCACTTGGTTCATTGGGGTAGAGGTAGTCAATCTCATCAAGTTATTGTTTGGAACAGGCGATCTGCACTCCCTAGCCATATGTCCTACTTTACCACACTTGTAACAAGTCACACTCGATTTCGAATTCCTGCACTCGTTAGCATAATGACCTCTCTGATTACACTTGAAACAAACAATATCTGCCTTCACACACGCTCCGGTATGCCTCTTAGAACATGCCTTGCACTCTGGTATTGAGGGTCGGGGAAATCTTGGTTGATTGGGGTTCTGAGGAAGGGTTTCTGAGTTCTTGTTTTTGGGCACATTTCTTATAAAATTTCTTCCCTGGTTCTGAAATCCGGGTTTCCTCTCCATCTGATTCTGCATATATCTAGGAAAATACTTCTCCAGAAAAATCCTTTTAAACCTATCCCACTGAATCACTTCTGCTGCTTCCAATGCCTTAGCCGACTCCCACCAATAATTAGATTCACCCTTAAGAAAATAACTAGCAAATTCTACCTTCTGCTCATCACTAACCTTCACCAATGCAAAGGCCTTCTCCATTTCCTTAAGCCATATCTGGGCTTCAACTGGATCTTTTGTTCCTTGAAAATCTGGGGGTTTCACAGCCTGAAAAGATTTAAAAGTTACCACAAGTTGGGCTGGTTGTTGCTGTCCTTGTTGCTGTTGCAATTGCTGATGTTGTTGCTGAAGTAGCTGCTGCTGCTGAGCCAAAGTAGTCGTCTGCTGTTGCAAAAGTCCCAAAAGCTGGGCCATATCCATATTGCCTTGATTATCATCCCTATTCTGATCATCTTGATCCCTATTTTGATTAGCTCTAGTATTGCTCCTTCTTGGAGGCATCTTTCTGAATATTAAACAAGCATCTATTTATCCACAAGCACACATCTAACCGCACATGGCACAATATGGTCTAACAGTTCTAATATGACATGGTACAACCTAAAATTTAAACAATCTCACGCGGCCAAATAATACGATAAAAAGGAAACGATAATAATAAACGATACGGCACCGATGACATCCACCGATAACCCAAATCCAAAGGTTCAAAGTACCAACCAACATAAAGTTCGAAAACCGAAACTGAAAATACGATAAAGTCTAACAACATAAGTTTGATAATCATATGGCTATACTATAAGCCATCTCATAAAACCCATAATATAAAACTAGTTATCCAGCAACCGGCTGATCACACGCTGAAGCTCGTCCACCATCATCTGAACCATAGCATAACTCTCCCAATCTCGATGAGGTACCATAGCGCGAAGCCTCTCGTTAGCCATCTCGGTGAGTGACTGAAGCCTGGATGCAAGAGTCGGGACATGATCCTCGGGTATATCCTCATCATCATTATACAATGCATCAACTCTCCTCTGAAGCTGAGCGTTCTCATCATAAAGACGATCACACTCCGTAAGTAACTCCTGATAGACGGGTAAAGGTACAGTATCTGCTATCTCGGCAGGAGGTGGAGCTGAAGGTCCTGGTGCCCTCTGTCGCTGCCAATAATAGTATAATATATATATATATAGCGTCAGATAAAACTTATAAACACTCTCGATAATAGGAGTCAATCAATCCTATTCTTTTATAAATATCATACTATTTACATTCTAAGTGAGTTTCTATTTTAATCCTAAGTGATTATTGAAAATGTGATATATCTTGTTACCTAAACCTATATTGTTCAGTGACTCAAACCTGTGGCTCTGATACCAAACCTGTGACGGCCCCAAATCCCTTAATTAAATTTAACTAGATAATGGTAAAGCATGCATATTAATTAATTAGACATTACCAATCCCACGCCTAGATCGCCAACAGGTAAGAGTTTGAAACAATATAAACTACCAATTCAAAACCATTTATTTATTACAGACCACAAATTATTCTAAGTCAAAAGATTACAGACTAAGTCAAAAGTCTAGCCAAAATAAGATCCATCGGATCGCCACTCCCTTCTACCTGGAACTGCCTCCTATAGGCTACACCTGAACCACCACAATTCTTACGCGCAGTCTCAAGAGTCCTTACCATCTTCGAGTTTCACTGAAAGGTTAAGGAAAATAATATCATTGAGCCAATTGCTCAGCAAGTGCATAAACAACAATATAAGACTGGCAAAATAATTCAACTGTAAAGCAAGATATAAAAATCTGCAAATGAACTGTATCAACTGAATCAATATCAAAATAAAATGAGAAGGAATTGGAATATCTGATAAGACGCTACGAGCAACGCTGGGTGATCAGCCCACGACAGAGCTCCGAACCCGCATATCCAATATGGTGTTCATCAAATATAAGGGGATCCCGGGCACACATTGGCCTATAATAGTAACATGATTTGGACCGGCGCCTCGGTCAAAGTAACATTCCATCCAATTCCATTTAGGTTAAACAATGTCTATCAAATTCAATTCATCTCAAAGAAACAAGATTGTCAATGTTATATCAAGTTGTTAATCAACAAGAATAGGAATCTCAAATTTTGAATAAATGACAAGGTCAAATGAAGAAAGTTAATCATTTCGGATTCTTAGAAGTTGGGATTCTGTTTAAAGTACTTTGGTTAGGTCAAGAAAATAAGTCAAGAAGTAATCAGTGTTTTAAGGTAGAAAAAGAATTCATCAATCAAGACAACATTTATATAGTTGATTCAAGGGTTCAAGAATTCAAGAAAATACGAAAGGGTTTCCAAGCAATGTGGTCATCGATTAACAATCAAGTTCAAGTTCAAGTTCAAGTTGAAGTTTAAGTTTGAGATCAAGTTCGAGTTCAAGTTCAAGTTCAAGGAATACGATTCAATCACAAGGTATACGACAATATTAAGGTCGGAAAGAATAAAGGATTAATTTGTGACAACCTAGCAATTCGATATCTCATGGCATTCAATATATGGTATCAACAAGGTAAGATAGTACACTTGCCTTAAATCACGAGATCAAACTAGATAGCGTCCTCCTCAATCGGCTCCTTGCCAGGCCTCCTACTCGGACCTATAATAATAATAAACAATATCTTATTTTCCCCTCTTTTGTTTACATATCACAAAGCAATCCTAATAATGCTAACGCCCCATCGATATAACCATGTTATACACATACATATATACATGTAAACACATAAGTCATGTAAGTCACTTAGCACGTAATTCACTTAACATACAATGTAGTATGGTATAGTACTATAATGATTCTACGACTTAACATTGGAGATGTGCCTTTAGGGTTTTGGAAATCATTCATTATATTTTTAGAAATTTCGGCGGCATCTCCTTTGTATAGTCGTCAAACCATACCGAATATAATCGGTCTCAAACAATCACAATACATCACCAAACACCACCAATGACTACAACTCCATCAACAATCGACTACTACAAATCACCAAGCAACTCTAAGTCGATCTACTATCTCCATGACGACTCGTTAATCAATCCATAACTCAAATTCACATAGCAATTCAATCATGCAACCAATTAATTCATGTAACAATTTAATCAATTAGCACTTAAACAATTCAAGCAAGCAACTCACAATAATTCACACAACTCCCACAATCTCTCCTCTCCTCCTCTCTCTCGGCCTCTCGGCCTCTCTCTCTCCCTCTCTATCTCTCTCGGCTTCTCCCTCTCTATCTCTCTCTTCCTCCCTCTCGGTCTCTCTCCCTCTCTCTCAATCTCTCTCTCGGCCTCTCCCTTTCTTCACCAACAATCACACACAAACCCTCACAACAACACTTACACAATGACTTACATGCATATCAATTCACAAAACCATAATCTCACATACCCAACAATTTTATAATCAAAATCAAATTATACACTTAGCCCATCAAAGTTCATAACATTTAATCATCAAAATCACTAACCCTCTTAATTTTACACCTACTAACAATCATCAACTAACAAAACAAGCATACCCACAACTTGAAATCTTATAAAAACTCAAACCCATCATCAAAATCAACTTAAAAACTTGTAAAAACTCACATGCATCCATATTACACTTAGCAATTATACAAAATCATCAAATAAACACATGCATGTAATCCTTGGCCCTCTCTATGATCATGGCCGAAGGTTAGGGTTCTCCGGAGAGCCCAAAATTTGTGGGTCTCTACCATGGAGTAACACCCAATCGAAAATACCCACAAAACTTACCTTGATTCTTTAATTTTCGAAAAACCCTAAATTGGAAAAGTGAAGAAATTGAAATTTAAAACCATGGGTTTGTAGAGGATGACAAGAGGAGTGTTTTTATGTATAATAGTGTGAGGTTTTAATGGAGGAATTACCTTGATTAAAGCTTGAGAATCAATGGAGGTTGTGAGAGTTCTTGAGAGAAAAAGATGAAGACAGTGGGGGGGGTGTGCTCGGCCGTGTAAAAAGAAATGGGGAGGGGAGGGTTTTTGTCTAGCCTACACACACACACATGTAATTAAATCACATTTTAATGATACATCTTTTAATTAATAAAAGACTTAACAATTAAATCCTAATTGAAACATATTTTGGATCCAAAAATAATTTGTTGACACATAAAATTAAAATATGAAATTCTCTTCCTCAATATATTTTTAAAACATTTTTAAAACCATTTTGTGAAAAGATTTGGATTTTACAAGTTTTAATATTTTAAAAAGGAAAATAATTGGAAAAATCCTTGTAATATATTTTAATGCGAAAATAAATTAAACTTTTATTTTTAAAAAGTCTTTAAATGCATAAAGATAATAAAACAAGAAATTTCATGATTTTTACTAACTCCAAGAGTTTTATAAAAATGTTTAAGCGCAAATAAAATCATATTTTAACATTTAAAAGCTATACAGAATTTTAATAAAATTTCACGTCGACACATCTAGCGATTAGACACGTAACACATATTCACATTCACACAAACATGTAATGACTCATCAATTAAGGCACATAATAATATTTTTAATGCCAAATAATACTATTTATAGAGTACGAAATTCCCAGATATTACACTGGTAGTACGTGCTGGGCGCTGGCGGAATGCTGACAGAATTTTTTGATTCGCTGTTTGGGCCATATCTTGAGTTCTACAAGTCCGTTTTGGACGATCTTACAGTCCACGCGAAGCTAACGAGATTCTCTTTCATTCTAAAGTGGTTCAGATGTCCAATTACAACTGGAAAATGAGAAAGTGGTTCATTAGAGAAGATCGTAAAAAAGATGTTTGAATATATAAGGAGTACATAAAATAAAATGTTTAATTGGAAGTAAAATACGAGAACGGTGCATGATTATGTATTATACGATTTTTTAAAACTATATATCTTTTTTATTAGAAATCCCTCTTTATTTTAATTTTTTTATTCAAATTAATTATATTGGCATTAGAAAATATATCCATAAAATATTATTCCCATAACGAAAATTCTTCATATTTTTTTTATATATTTTAACATAACAGAAAGACATTCACATGCGAAAACTGTAAATAAATACAAGAATATCTGTAATATACAGAAAATATAAGATGCATTTTTATCTTTTAAAACTCCATAAATATTACTCCCTCCGTCCCACCCAATAGTTAACATTGGGGGACGGGGGTTCGGTACGCATTTTAAGGTGGATTTTAAGGATATTTTCATAACTTATTTTTTTAATTTCTTTTTTTTGTATAAAAATAGAACAATCCTACTTTTATACAAAAAAAGAAAATTTTAAAAATAAGTTATGGAAATATACTTTATAAGAGCCTTAAAATGCGTGCCACGCAAGTGAAAAAATTATGTTAAGAAATGGATGGTACGGAGGGAGTAGAAAGTTTAAAGAATTTAAAAATTGGAATTGACTCTCTTTATATAATGAAGTTAGAATTTCAGTTCCAAATGAGAGCGGCTCGAAACGTATTTAACGGGAAGACGGCTCAATAGAAAAGATTGTATTAACTATTAGAATTTGATACTACCGTCATAATATTTTCCTTTTTATTTTTACGATTCGATTTTATGGATAAAAATTATTATACAAGTCTTTATAATATATGTTAAAGTTGAAATTTCGGTTTTAACGAGAGAGCGGCTCAATCAAAAAAATCGTATGATTCATTAGAGAAGATTATTTAATTATTAAAATTTAATATTAATATTATAATATAACGTAAATGTATTGAATTTTTAAAAAAATCTTGTAATGCCGCCGCGAAGCGCGGTTTTATCGACTAGTTTATTAAAATTACTTGATCTGCACATATTAAAATTATCCCCATAATTTTTTTATAGATTCTGAGATATTTGTATGTATTGAATTTAAAAATATAGAACTAATAAAGATAGGGAATTGAATTTTATGTTATATCATCAATATATATAAACATGAAAGTATGAAACTCCATTTTTTACTTCTATATTTTGAAGGATATTTTAGTTTGCTTTTGTTATAAATTTGAACTCTTATTATTCATAGATTAAAATTCGTCTTCTCTATAAATTCGAACATCTATTCTATTTATAATATATTAAAGTATTTATTAGTATTCAAAATTCTAAAATTCAAAAAAATTAGAAAAATAGAATGAAGCGATCCTGGAGGCGCCATCTAAGTTCCCGTGTATCCTACTTTATATATACTAGCTTATAATCCGTGCAGTGCACGAGTTTCTTTTCTTATGGTAAAATTTTTCTTTAATATTATAATTTTTTTTATAGAATATTATAATTATGTTTTTATAAACACCTAAAAAGATCAATCCTATCATATCTTTCAATCATTAATATTTCCTTTCTAACTAAAACACGTTACCTTTTTAATTTATAACAAATCTTACAATCATTAATATATACCCGAAAATATCACATCATATTTTTCAATTATTAACAAAATATATTAAAAATTATATACGTTGATAAGGAAACATTAGTATAATCCGTAAACATGAATATATTAATTTATATCAAATTAAAATTAAAAATTATTTAAAATCATGATTATATAAAAACATAATTATAATATTAAATAAAATTTATAACATAATACAAGAAACTCGTGCATTGCACGGGTTATAAGCTAGTATTGATAATTGATACTAGTGTTTTACCCGTGCTATGCACCGACCGATAAATTGTATTAATTAATAAATGTAAATATGTTATATTAATTTTTATTTAGAGAAAAATATAATTTTATTGGAATGTTAATTGACTTAAGTATAAAATTACTTATCCGTGAATTCATACCAATTATATTAATATTATGAACCAATCATCAAAACAAATACAACCCCCGTTGAAAAGTTAAAAATCCCTCTTTATTGTTTTTTTTTTAAATTTAGCTTTCATTTTATTTCTCAGAATATTTCTACGTACCATGTCAACAAATTTTTCGCCCATATTCTGGGAATTCGGTATATTTATTCAATATTAAATCTTTAAAATATTTATTATATTAATTCATTGAAAATATTTGTATGGTCGTGATTAATTTTTCGATTATATATTAAAAATGTTTAGAAACTTAATCCTAACGACTCCAATAAATCATTAGACTGTCTATCAAAAAAAGGTTACATATTTCAACGATATGAGAAAGAATATCTATTGTGCAAGATACATGAAATGAACGTAGTTATAACAATAGAAACTTTCATCTAATCTAATTTGTTATGTGATTGTTCAATATCATTTTTATAAATTATATATCTTTTTATTAATGAATTGATTTACTAATGAAAAATAAATATTAACAGCTTTTGTTTAAGTGTCTGGTAAGGCGGTCAAGCTACCTTCAACTAACTAAACAAATTCAATATATCGCGTTCTTGGAGTAATGTATGATTGTTAGATTTTATGGTTATTACCCTTAGCTCATTTGTAAAGACAACTTAAAACAGCTTATTTGTAAAGACAACTTAAAATGTGCATTTTCAATTTGGAAGTTTGTATTTTGGTTTTTTTATTCTTTTCTAGCAAAACATGGAATAATGAATTTTAGTTTTCTTTTATTCTTAAAATAAGACATGAAAATGAGTATCACCTACCTTTTTTTAATTTGACTAACTTGTGAAAATAAGCTACTGTCCATAAAACTGTAATTAAGTGTATATAAACACATAATCACATTGTTATATATGTGTCCTTATAATTTAGATATTGGGGTAAATAACATGAAATTTATTTTCCTTTAACAGCGAGTATATTTTTCCGACATATATAAGAAGAAATAGCTTATGTGAACCTGACAAATCGTTTTGTACATTCATGTCATGTACTTTAGGATCTCGAATGAAAATGACATGATATTAAATCGTGTACCCGAAATTAGAATACAAAATGACACTAACTAACACGAATTTTTTCGTGTACACGAATTGAAATGAAATACGCGAATAGAAAAAAATATGACAATTACATGAAATATTACTATGTATCCAAGTTATGTAAATATATAATTATATATCTTAGAACATCAATGAGATGTTATAAAACAAAATTAAAAGTAGCATGTATGGTGTAAAGTCTTCCAAACAAAATGAAACTCTCATTTTTATTTTTTCTTATTTCTTGTTAACAAATAACCCTCTTTGTGTAGAATCTTTCTACCAAGTTATTGAGTTTTCTTAGCCATATTTTACGCTTTGTTGATATTAAAAAAATATATATAATCAACCAATCAAGCAAATTCAATATATGCTTTTAGGTTGAAATATGGGAATTGATACTACTACTTTAATTCAAGAATACAAAATTCAAAAAGGCACCCTTTTATTAAAAACAAAATATAATTTTTAAGTGTATCAACCTTTTTATTTATCATTATTAAACCAAAATTGATATGATTTAGCCATGAGGAGAATTGATGCATACACTTAGTTTATCAAAGTTGGTTAGGTCTGATGGGGAATATGGAATAAGCGGCTTAGATTTTCTGTAATGTTTAAATTGATATAATAATTATATATTTTAGTTTGTAAGAATTTTATTTTATATAAATTGTCTATTAGTTAATCGTTAAAATAAAAATTAGTAGTTATTATGTTTAGTTAATTGATATGAAAAAATAAAAATTAACTGTTATTGAGTATAACTTGATTTGAGTTTAGTCTTGGATGAAACGTAGAATCTAGATCCAATAGAAAAACATGTTACATTAAGTTTAATTGATCTAAAATTTAATAGATTTTAATTGATGTTAAAATAATTCACAATCTTGTGATTAATTAGTTAACTAAGGCATGTTAGATTCGGGTATCCTTTATTATAATAAAGGATGTTAAAAAACAATTCATAACTAAAAAATATATATAACAATATGTAATATACTGTGAAGTGAATTTATAGAAAATAAAATTTACGGTTAGTAGAAATTTTTAAAATTAAAAAGCATGTGATATGCGAAATTATTGAATCAATATACTTTATATTTAAATTTAATTTAACCGCGATTAGTAAATTAGAATAAGCATGATAAATAATAAAAAAAATTTGTATATGATTGATTGATTTAAAGTTTAGAAGTAAATTCTGATTGCCTCTAAAATGATTTTAATTTTTTGATTGGTAATTTATTCACCAATTAATAATAATACTCTTATAGAGTTATAGCGTATATTTAATAATTAAAGTAATTAAAGTATATGTAGTGTTCATTTATATGAATTTATTAATTATTTAATTAAAAAATTGTGATAAATATTTTTTGAAGATATGGATTTTATCCTAGTTATTTAAAATTAGATACCAATACGATTTTGTAGTGTTGGCTTATATGCAGTTATTAATTAATTTTATTAACAAATTATGAATAAATATATTTTTGAGCTTATAAAAAAAATCAATTTGAGGGGATGTATTTTATCCAAGTTATTTAACATCTGATTTTAAATCCGATTTTTTCAGATTCTTAGTTAAGTTAGATTATAATTATTTAATATAGATTATAATTGTACAATATATATTATATGAATCAATTTATAATGTAAGATAATATGATTGTGACTGACTTTATATTAAAAGAGTGGTTGATTAAGGAATGATTAATTATGAAATTTAATTTAAAAAATATAATAGTATATCGTGATTGATTTTTAAATTAAAATTGTGATTTTCTAGTAAATATTTTTTTATTTAAAAAATATGTATTCATGGATATGTTTAATAAAATAATTATTGTATATATATATTAGAAGTGTCAAATAAGAGGTATGGTGAGATTGTAAATATGGAAAATTCTTAATATAAGATGATTGGTCTAAAATTTAGGAATTAGATAAATGATATCGTGATTGATTTCAAATTAAAACAGTAATTTTTCAATGATTTTTTTATTTAAAAAATATGTATTTAAGGCAGATGTAGTAAGGGTTGCAATATATTTTAAAATATGGATCATATCATATAACTGGATGGGTAATTTAAACGGATCCCGAACTTAATCCTAAGCATATAATTTAATACTATAATGGGTCATGGATATCTATCAAACCTGAATATGTATACGAACCTGAGGAAAGGGTTATCCAGCAATTTATAATACTAGCTTAAAACCCGTGCGATGCACAGATTTTTTTTTATTTTAATATTATATGAATTTTTCATTTATTTAAATTAATTTTTTAAAACATGAATTTTGGAGGCTTACATTTTTATATGAGATGATTTGATAATAATTGTATAAATGTTATCCCTGATATTTCTAGAAATGGAGCGATTTTAGTTAGAAAATATAGAAAAGATGATAGGTTTTAGTTGAAAAAGTAATCGGTTAAATATAGGTTATTATAAAACTATTATTTTATTTTATTAATAGAATGTCCATGATATGATTAGGAAAAAATAGGATTTAGTTAGAGAAAATTAAAAAGATAACATGTTCTAGGTGAAAAAGATAATTGATTAGTTTATAGTAATTATTATTTAATTAAGTTATTTTATTAAATACAATTGCACGTAATATTTTTATAAAAGGAAAAAATTAATGTTGCCCGTGATATTTCTAATAAAAGAAGGATTTTAGTTAGAAAAGATGATATGTTTTAGCTGACAAAGGTAATCGGTAACTATTAATATTAAATATTATTATTTTATTTTATTAAATAGAACCATCCTTAATATAATTGGAAAAAGTGAGATTTTAGTTAGAGAAAATAGAAAGGTAACGTAAAAATTAAAAAGATGGCATGATTTATGTGAAAAAAGTTAATTGATTAGCTTATATTAATTATAATTTAATTATGTCATTTTACTAAATAAAATTGATCATAGTTTTTAGAAAATGAGAAATTAATGTTGCCCGTCGAAAATTGGGTTTGGGATCCACCAGACATAGCAGAAGCTGTCGAAGCTAGCTAGATGTGAGTTTTCGAAAGTTTCGTAAATTTTCGTATTTTTTGTGATTTTGAGTTTATGATGGTTTGTGATATTTGTTGTTTTTTGATGTTGATGGTTTGATTTTGGATGATTTTGTGGTGAATTGTGATGAATTGAAGGATTATTGAGGTGATTGTTTGTTTCGGAAATGGTTTGATTGTGTTTTTGTGGAATTTGAGTTTGCGGATTTGTGTTTTTTAATTATTATTTAATTAAGTTATTTTATTAAATACAATTGCACGTAATATTTTTATAAAAGGAAAAAATTAATGTTGCTCGTGATATTTCTAATAAAAGAAGGATTTTAGTTAGAAAAGATGATATGTTTTAGCTGAAAAAGGTAATCGGTAACTATTAATATTAAATATTAAATATTATTATTTTATTTTATTAAATAGAACCATCCTTAATATAATTGGAAAAAATGAGATTTTAGTTAGAGAAAATAGAAAGATAACGTAAAAATTAAAAAGATGGCATGATTTATGTGAAAAAAGTTAATTGATTAGCTTATATTAATTATAATTTAATTATGTCATTTTACTAAATAAAATTGATCATAGTTTTTAGAAAATGAGAAATTAATGTTGCCCGTGATATTTCTAGAAAAAAGGGGATTTAATTAGAAAAAATAGAAAGAAGATCCGTTTTAGCAGAAAAGGTAATCGTTTAATTATTAGTATTATAATATTATTATTATTATTTTTTTTAATAGAAACGTCTGTGATATAATTGGAAAAAGAAAGGTTTTAGTAAGAAAAAAGAAAAAAGGTAACCGTGCATGATATAATTGGAAAAAGAGATATGTTAGTTAGAGAAAAGAGAAAAGAGAACTTGTTTTGGGTGAAAAGTGTATTTGATTAGTTAATAGTAATTATAATATAATTATGTTATTTTATTAAACAAAACTGCTCAAACTATTTTATTAAATGGAGAAATTTTAGTTAAATAAAATGTAAAAGATGTTCTATTTTACCTGAAAAAGGAAATTATTTAGTTGTTGAAAAATAGAAAAGGTAATATGTTTAACTTGAAAAGGGAAATTGATTAATAAAGGAAAAATTTTAGTTAGATAAAATATAAAAGAATATTGTATTTTACCTGAAAAAGGAAATTATTGAAATTTTAGTTAAATAAAATGTAAAAGATATTCTATTTTATTTGAAAAAGAAAATTATTTAGTTATTCAGAAAAGGGAATATGTTTAACTTGAAAAGGGAAATTGATTAATAAAGGAAAAATTTTAGTTAGATAAAACATAAAAGAATAGTGTATTTTACCTGAAAAAGAAAATTATTTAATTCTTGAAAAATAGAAAAGATAATATGTTTAACCTCAAGAAGGAAATTGATTAGTTAATAGATCTGTAATTGAGCAAGGATAAATAAGTAAAATCAATAGGTAGAGAAATTTTAGTTTAATAAAATGTAAAAGATATTCTATTTTACTTGAAAAAAGGAAATTATTTAGTTGTTGAAAAATAGAAAATGTAATATGTTTAACTTGAAAAGGGAAATTGATTAATAAAGGAAAAATTTTAGTTTGATAAAATATAAAAGAATATTGTATTTTACATGAAAAAGGAAATTATTGAAATTTTAGTTAAATAAAATGTAAAAGATATTCTATTTTACCTGAAAAAGCAAATTATTTAGTTATTGAAAAATAGAAAAGATAATATGTTTAACTTGTAAAGGGAAATTGATTAATAAAGGAAAAATTGTAGTTAGATAAAATATAAAAGAAGATAATATGTTTAACCTCAAGAAGGAAAGTAATTGAGTAAGGGTAAATAAGTAAAATCAATAGGTTAGTAATTGGATGCAAGGGTAATTAGGTAAATTCAATGGGTACCAACCAACTGACCAACCAAACTTTTAATGTTTCGGAATTTATATAATAGTATAGACTAGCTTAAAACCCGTGCGATGCACGGAATTTTTTTAATATTATATGAATATTTTTTTATTAATTTGAATTGATTTTTTTAAAACATGAATGATTTAAATTTTTCAATGAGATGATTTCATAATAATTATATAAAGGTTATCCGTAATATTTCTAAAAAAAAGGGGATTGTAGTTAGAAAATATAGAAAAGATGATTGGTTTTAGTTGAAAAAGGTAATCGGTTAATTATTAGTATTAAAATACTATTATTTTATTTTATTTTATTAAATAGAACCGCCCGTGATATAATTGGAAAAGGAGAGATTTTAGTTACAGAAAATAGAAAAGGTAACGTGAAAATTAAAAAGGTGACATGTTTTAGGTGAAAAATGTAATTGATTAGTTTGTAGTAATTAATTATAATTTAATAATGTTACTTTACTAAATAAAATTGCTCATAGTTCTTTTAGAAAATGAGAAATTAATGTTACCCGTGATATTTTTAGAAAAAGAGGGATTTTAGTTAGAAAATATAGAAAAGATGATACGTTTTAGCTGAAAAGAGAGATTTTAGTTAGAGAAAAAAAAAAGGTAACATATTTTGGTTGAAAAGGGTAAGATCGATTAATTAGTAGTAATTATATTAAACAAAATTGCTTGTAGTATTTTTAAAAAATGAGAAATTTTAGTTAGATAAAATATCATGTGCATGTTTTAGGTGAAAAATGTAATTAATTAGTTTATAGTAATTATAATTTAATTATGTTATTTTACTAAATAAAATTGTTCGTAGTTTTTTTATAAAAGGAGAAATTAATTTTGCCCGTGATATTTCTAGAAAAAAAGGATTTTAATTAGAAAATATAAAAAAAATGATACGTTTTAGCTGAAAAGAGAGATTTTAGTTTAAAAAAAGAAAAAAAATGTAACATATTTTGGTTGAAAAATGTAATTGATCGATTAATTAATAATAATTATATTAAACAAAATTGCTCGTAGTATTTTTTAAAAAGGAGAAATTTTAGTTAGATGAAATATCATGGGTCGTCTGATTTAATGAAATAAATTAATAATATCATAACTACTAATAATTAACTGATTATTTTTTCATCTAAAAGGTAATATCTTTTCTATATTTATAACTAAAAAATCTCATTTTCAAACTTGCTTTTTTAGTTCTTTTTCAGCTACCCTTACTTAGTTATTCTTTACTTATTTTATATTTCTTAATAAGTAACCAAATACCTTTTTCAGTTATTACCTTTTGTACATTTTCCAACTAAAATATCTTATTTCCAAAAATAACATGGGTCGTTCTATTTAATGAAATAAACTAATAATATTATAATTAGTTATTACCTTTTGTACATTTTCCAACTAAAATCTCTTCTTTCCAAAAATAACATGGGTCGTTCTATTTAATGAAATAAACTAATAATATTATAGTTATTAATAGCTAATTAAGTACCTTTTTCAGCTAAAAGGTAATATCTTTTCTATAATTTTAAACAAAAATATCTCATTTTCAAACTTATCTTTTTTTACTTCTTTTTCCACTATTATCTTTTCTAACTAAAATCTATTCTTTCCAAAACTTGGCTTTTGTACTTCTTTTTCAAGCTATTACTTTTTCAAATATGGATTTTATCTATAATTAAGTAAGGGTAAATAAGTAAAATCAACAGGTACCGTACCAACCGACCGACCGACCGACCAAACTTTTAATGTTTCGGCTTTTATATAATAGTATAGATATAGATTTAGTAATTTACGTGATATTAGCTGGGACGAAATCAGAAAAAATAATTAGATGAGTAAAAACTCTGTACTGCTTTGATATTAAATTTTACTAGAAAACATGATTACGAAGCTTTATGTATGATATTTGTATTATGTACCGAATTTGTGAAAGAGTTTATGAGGTGCTAATAATTCATTGAAAATTCACACACTCTCGTTAAATTAATATAATTTTGGTATTTGTTGTCAAAAAAAAAGACCCAAAATAAATAAAAATAAAAGAATGGGTATATCCGTAATTCAGCCTTTTCTACGTTCACAAAAGTTAGTGAACCGAAACTCCAATGATTAAATTGCGTCAGCTCCCAGACCTGCAGTCGCTCTCAGCTCCAAAACATAGGGCCTCTGGGCCCACCTAGTTTCCTGTGGGCTCAGCCCACCATAATAAATCATCACTCAGTGTTCCAATCAGTCACTCTTTGCTTTAGACACGTCTCTCCAACCAAGGACTCGCCGGAATCTTATAAACGGCCGGAAACGGCTTTCTGAGACAGGTGTGGGGTTATGGGGCCCAATGATTAGACATGGACATCGACCTTTCTTCATAAAAACAAATCAGGACAATGATCGATTTCATTTTAATAATTTATAAAGTTGTCGTTAATTAAAATTAAAGTTGTTACAACATAGAAGCAAGAATTATTTTAATGAGCACGTATTTGTTTATTGTATGCTGTCATGTCGATACATCGAATGTATATATTGTAAATTGATGGATAACCCTTTACTCAGGTTCGGGATCCATATTCAGGTTTAATAGATATCCATGACCCATTATAGTATTAAATTATATGCTTAGGATTAGGTTCGGATCCGTTTAAATTACCCATCCAGTTATATGATATGATCCATATTTTAAAATATATTGACCCGATATTATATAAAATACACATCATGACAAACGACTCTTGCCAAAAATTATTTCCTTGATAATACCAAAAATTTGGCAGTTGTTATTATTAATGCCAAATAATTGGTTATAATTATAATGGGTCCGCCAGGGCCATCCAATTAAAACAATCTTGCCAAAAAAAAATTCCTTGACAAAAACAATCTTGCCAAAAAAAATTTCCTTGACAAAACACGAATTATTTTGTTTCACGAATTATTTTGTTTCCAAAAATTATTTCCTTTCTAACAATTGTCAATTATAATTATAATGGGCCCGCCAGGGCCATCCAATTAAAACATTCTTGCCAAATCCGTTTATATTACCCATCCATTTATATGATATTATCCATATTTTAAAATATATTGACTCGATATTATATAAAATACACATCATGACAAACCACTCTTGCCAAAATTATTTTCTTGATAATACCAAAAAAATATTAACAAATGATTTTGATTGGTTATAATTATAATGTGCCCGCCAGGACCATCCAATTAAAATATTTCAAAATGCCAAAATATTATTTCCTTCACAAAACACAAATTATTTTCTTAACATTCTTGCCAAAAATTATTTCCTTCCACAAATTTTAAATTATTTTAATTTTTTAATCCATATTCAGGTTTGATAGATATCCATGACCTATTATAGTAGTAAATTATATGCTTAGGATTAGGTTATAGTGCGGTATAACTTTAATTTTTTTGATATTATGATTTAATTATTTTAATTTATTCTTTATATCTACTACTATTACATTCATGATATAGTTGACATCACTAAAATAATGTTATAGTGTTCAATTTTTTGTAAAATTATATACTATAATTTATTAAAATTTAAAATAAATTTTATTTAAAATATGAACTCCCGTGTGCGAAGCACGGGCATTAAACTAGTCTTTATTTTAGTACTCCCTCCCTCTCTAAATATCATTCCTGTTTTAACTGGACACGTTTGCTAACGCACACTTTTGATCGTTATATCGATAGCTTTTTATTTCTCTCCAAACAATTTGTTTAACATTGACGAGCAATCGGAAAAGAGAAATGTTAAAGTTTTCAAAATTATTTTCAAAATTGTTTCCGAAAATTGAGTTATCATCATGTAAATTTTCTTTTTTAGAACAAATGTGTTAATTCAATAAAAAAAAGTCATACTGCATCTACACCATTGATCGAGTCGAATAAACAGTAAATTACAATCGTCTGTTGTCATGAAAAAATAGTTAAACAATATTTTAAAGATAGGACTTGCTTTTCCTGAGATTACCTAAGATAAGTTTAATTGGGTTATTTTTGTCAATACAGGAACCATGTTCAATTATTACAAAACTGCCATTAAAAAATTATACTAAAATCTTAGGTAAGTTTCCTGAGGTCACCTCAGGAACATTATTCTTTTAAAGATAATGTATATACAAATACAAATATCCACTTCATGCATCTTCTTCATCATACTCCAATGGAACTATTGTTTGAGCTATCGACCAGAACTGCAATCTCATACAAAATTTCATCACTAAATAAGACCTCCGCTAACAATCAAGAAGCGAATATCAAACCTCTCACAGAGGAGAGAAACCAAACTGAAAATACAAGCCGAAAACCGAAATAAAAACAAACTGAAAATACAAATGTAAATCCAAAAAACACTTAGATCTCACAAACGAAACCACAAGATAGGCGGTTAACTCTCGAATCCAACAAGCTCCGCTTGAATCGAAGAAGAAAGAAAAACGGAAGTTCCGATAATGTAATCTAGAAAAACAAACCAAAGACGCCAAACTCTCACAAAGAGAGACTAAGCAAAACCAAAATTTTTTTTTTTGGGAAAACTCTCACCAAGAAGGGAGATTATTGAAGGAAATAAGAATAAACAAAGGAAATTAAAAGATTTGGGGCTTTCCACCGGTAAAAACCGATTGGAAGCCCCCGACTAATTTCTGAGAAGAGGAAAGGTGGGGCGGCTTTGGAGGAAAAAAAGAACCTCCCAAGTTGAGACTAGTTATTATCATGTAATTGGTTATCATTTTTCGAAAATTGAGTTATCATCATGTAATTGGTTATCATTTCATAGATGAAAATTTTTTCGTGCATTAATATGAATCTTACATATAAAACGATGACACATGATATTCGATAACATTTTTACGATTTTTTTTAGATATATAGCATTACTCAATGGAAAAATAGTGGGTAAGAATTAGTATGCTATTCGTTCTCGATTAATTGGTATTGGAATTTAAAATTTTAGTGAAGCTAATATCTTGTTAAATAAGTTCAATATTTAACGGGATTAGGAATAAACTTTTTGTTTCTTTAACGGATTAATGACCTTTTGGCACTTCAACTTTGCACAGTTATACCCATAAAGCCTTAAAGTTTAAAAGCGTTCCTTTTTGCCCCTCCAACTTCAAGATTGTGCCTTTTTCCCACTTTATCGCGTCAGACTCTGTATCGGCTTAAAAACGGTACAGATCAGAGGGGTATAATAGACATTTCATAATCCCACAAATTAGATCTTTATGGTTGACTTTGTACGTTTAAAAAAAACCCTTGTTTCCCAATTTCTTTCCCCTCATCTCTTCTCTCGTTTTTCTCACCCAATCTCTCTCCCCCTTTCCCCTCTTTTTCTCCCAATCTTTCACCCAAAATGAATTGAATTTCATTTTTTTGAATGAATGTTTAGTGATTGAATATTAGAACTGTGTTGTTGGAGTTGAGGTGGGCGGCGGTTAATTGGGCAGAGAAGACGGAGGGGAGGTTGTTGTTCGCGAGAGGAGGAAGAAGGGGTGGGGCGGTGAAGAAGAACATAGGAGGGGCTGGTTGTTGGTTGTTGGAGGAGAAGGAGGTGAAGTCGCGAGTTGGGTTAGTGGTGAAGGAGAAGAAAATAAGCGGTGGAGTTGAGGGAGAGGGAACAGTGGTGGAAGGGGTGGCTGCGATGGAGTAAGGTGGGTGGCGGTTGTAGTTGAAGGAAATGGATTGGCGGTTGTGACGCGAGGTGTGGAAGCAGGGGGAGAAGAAGAGGTGGATGGGTTGTGGGTGAGGCGCGAGTTGAAGGAGGTGAGAGGGGGAAGAGAAAACAGAGGTGAATGGCGGTGAATGGTGAGGAGAAGAGTTGTACGGCGCCGGAAAAATGATGGAGAAAGCGGAGGCGAAGAATGGAAGCTGCATTGAGGGGGGCTGTGGTGGTGATGATGGAGATTGGTGGAGGAGGGTCGACAATGAAGGAGGAGGGTGGAGAAGATGGGGAGGTGGTTCAGCGGTGGTTGGTTTGAATTAAAATCGAGGTCTGGAATGGAGTGGTTGTGGGTTGTTGAGAAGCGGGAAGGAGAGGCAGCAGACGGTTGTGTTGTAGAAGGTGAGGAGCAGCCGTGAAGCGCAGGTGCGGAGTGGGATGATGGAAATGAGATGATATGGCTGAAGATCGATTTTAATTGCTAATTTTAACTGTTTAATTAAATTATTAGTGAAATGTCTTAACTTAATTCACTGATCTATTTTTTTGGTTGATTAATGATAAATTTATTTATCAAATTTTTTTTTGGATGAACTGATTGTTATACCCCTGCCGATATAAGCCGATACAGAGTCTGACGCGGTAAAGTGGCAAAAAGGTACAATTTTGAAGTTGGAGGGGCGAAAAAAACGCTTTTAAACTTTAGAGTTTTATGGGTATAATTATGCAAACTTGAAGGGTCAAAAGGTCATTAAACCTTCTTTTTCTAACTTTAAGTAAAACATGGTTTGTCTCTTCTTGGTTACCTTTTTTTTTAAATTATTTATATGTATTTTGATATTCTTTATAAATTCTTTTTTTTTTGCCACAATGATTCTATTATTTTAGTATCTGTTCTGATACATGCGGTAGGGGAGAATCGAACCCTGATGGTTCGACAAGGCATAATCCTCATTTACCACAAATCAACTACTTTTTTCATCTCACTTAATTCTTTACATTTATACATTTGGTATAAGGGAAGAGTTTAAAAAAATGAAAAAAAAAGGACATAAAATGTGAAATCTATTAAAATTAGTAAAAAAAGAAATACCATCTTAAAAATATTAATAAATGAATGTGATGTTAAAAGAAAAATATTAAGAAATGAACCATGAAACCTCATGCACATTATATCCTATTATATAATAAGAGTAAAAGGGATAATTAAGGAGTACTATCATAGATCAAGAGTTCGACTCTTCCTGACAACACAAAAAATTGAATATAAACACTTTCAACAAAAAGAGCAAGAAAAGAAAAACACATGCAGCGTTTTCAAATCATCTGTATATTGTTAAGCAATATGTGTTCAAATTCATCTCGAAGTCTGATTTATTTCATATGTTGTATAAATATTTTATTTTATAAATTGCATGAGAGAATCGAATTTTGGACATTAGTACTTTATTAATATTTTTCCTATTCGTATTATATAATAGTTAATACTTAAATATTTTTTGATATCGCATCGAACTATTATATCCTTATTATATTATATTCTATTATTATATTTTATTATATAATAAGAACAAGAATGATATTGAGATAGTACTACCACTGGTCAAAGATCGATTCTCAATAGTAACATATTATTTACTCGAGTAATGCTACAGACCCCAAATTGGGTACCAAATTTTGATACCAAATGATGTGGCATTAATTAAATGGCATTTTAGAATATTTTAATTGGATGGCCCTGGCGGGCCCATTACAATTATAACTAATAATTACTTGCCATGTCATTTGGGAAAGGAATTTGGGGTACCAATTTGGGGTACCTAGCATTTTCCTTATTTACTCCGTAATATATTTTTAGTGTTGTAACATAATGTTAGACTAGCGTAAAAGCCCGTGCAAGGCACGGGCCTGTTAATAAATTGTTAAATTAAATTTTCTATTAATTAAATTATTTATTTTAATTAATTTTATTATTTGTTTTAAAAATTTTAGTTTTAAACTCATTTATACATTTTGATAAAAATATTTATTGACCAATATAAATTCCTTATTGAGTATATAAAAATAAATATCATATTTAAAAGATAATTAATAAATTACATGTATATTATGAACTTATATCTATGATTATTATATATATTAATTTTAATTTTAATTTTAATTTATGACTAAATTATATTTGTTATAATTTAGTGTAATTATTGTACAAAGTTCTATTTTACAAATTTTTTAATTTTTTACACAAATTTACTACTCCCTCTGTTCCGAAAAACAATTCCTATTCGGAATGTCGGGACTGTTCATAACATGAGACAAATTATTAATTTACGCATAATCTATAAGACCAAATATAGTCATGAGTGATCTTGTTGGATTCGTATTTATGAGTACTTTAATACAGTGAAGTTTTTATATCAAAAACTAATACGAAATTAAAGATATTAACGATCAAAAGTGTGTATTGGCAAACGTATCCAAAGTAAACAGGAAAAGTTTTTAGGAACGGTACTACAATCTAATTTCTTATTCTTAAATATTTTTTTTTCAAACCCATCTATTTAATTGTATATATTGCAATTGATTGATTATTATATTCTGTATAATTACATATTATGACCTCACGTTAATATTTTCTTTTTCTCGCAACCACAAATTTTTGCGGATACCCACGACCTCTCGTGAATAGCCACTTTTACTCATACTCGCAATCTATAAATGTGATTATATATCATGAGATTACTTGTTCGATATCCAACAATGACATAAATTCGTTATTATCTTATATAATATTAATATCGCAATTAATCATAACTCAATTGCATATTTTATTTAAATATTTAACATATTTCAAGTCTAAATTTGTTATATATTATTTTATTTTTTTATTTTTTTTAAAAATTTGTACTAACAAAAATTTTGAATTCAACTTTATGAACTTCATTTCTCATATTAAAAAAATTATTAATAAATAACTCATATATGATGGTGTGACAAAAAAACACATATATAATGCATTTATTACATGAAAAGTAAATATATGATAAAATGGGTGATGGTTTGTGCATTAAGATTTTTAAAAGGAAGATCAAAATCTAAGTAGATCAAGTGGTCATAACAACAAACTATGTATCATGAGGTTGCTGGTTCGATACCCAATGAAGACAAAAATATAAACTTTTTTTAGCAAAACTTTCTAAATAGTGGTACATACGTAATTATACAAAATAAAAGGGCATAACAGTCATTTCACAGCCATTAAAATGGCAAATTTTACCCTTGTGTTGCCTTATTATATATAGTAATAGATTTGTATAGTAAACCATCCCGCATGCTTGTGTTGTATTAGTACTAGATTAAAATCCGTGCCATGCATGAAATTTTTTTAATATTATATTAGATTTTTTATTAATTTTTTTAAATACGAATTTTGCAGACTTAATTATTTAAATGAGATGATGATCATAATTATATAAATGTTATCCGTGATATTTCTAGAAAAGAAATGATTTTAGTTAAAAAAAAATATAGAAAATGTGATATGTTTTAGTTAAAAAGGTAATAAGTTATTTATTAGTAATTATAAAATTATTATTTTGTTTTATTAAATAGAATGTTCGTGATATAATTGGAAAAAGCAAGGATTTAGTTTGTGAAAATTAAAAAGGTAATATATTTTAGGTGAAAAGGGTAATTGATTAGTTTATAGTAATTATAATTTAATTATGTTATTTTACAAAATAAAATTGCTCGTAATGTTTTTAGAAAATGAGAAATTAATGTTGCCCGTGATATTTCTAAAGAGGAATTTTAGTTAGATAAATAGGAAAAGATGATACGTTTTAGCTAAAAAGGATAATCGGTTAATGTTAGTATTATAATATTATTATTTAATTTTATTAAATAGAACCGTCCGTGATATAATTGGAAAAGGAGAGATTTTAGTTTGAAAAAATAGAAAAAGATAACGTGAAAATAGAAAGGTGAAATACTTTAGTTGAAAAAGGTGATTGATTAGTTTATAGTAATTATAATTTAATTATTATTTTACTAAATAAAACTGTTGGTAATATTTTTAAAAAATGAGAAATTAATGTTACCCATGATATTTCTAAAAAAAATAATTTAATTAGAAAAAAATAAAAAAATGATACGTTTTAGCTGAAAAGGTAATCGGTTAATTAATAGCATTATAATTTTATAATTTTATTTTTATTAAATAGAATTGCCCGTGATATAATTTGAAAAAGAGAGGTTCTAGTTAGAGAAAATAAAAAAGGTAACTTATTTTGGCTGAAAAAGGTAACCCGTGACATAATTGGGAAAAAAAATTTAGTTAGAGAAAAGAGAAAAGATAAAAAATTAATTTATTAGTTAACAGTAATTATAATTTGTTTTTTAATTAGATAAAATATAAAATATATTATATTTTACCTGAAAAAGGAAACTGCTTAGTTAGGGTTTATTATTTTCTTGAACAGTATGTTTGGTTGGTGAAATCAAGCCTAATTGATGGTAAAAATTTGATCTTTTTGCAAAAGATTAGTGTTTGGTGTGAGTTTCTTGGGTATTTTGGGAGTGTTGGGTTGAAAATTAAGGAGTTGAGGAGGATTAGAGAGGATGAGAGGTGTTTGGTTTCGAGTATTCGGGTTGTGGAATTGAGGGTGATTGGGTGTGGTTAAAAAAAAGATAACATGTTTGACATGAAAAAGTAGCTAGATTGATTAGTAAAGTAAAATTTTTAATTAAATAAAATATAAAAGAATATTTTTAAAAGGTAACCGGTGATATAATTGGAAAAAGAGATATTTTAGTTACAGAAAAGAGAAAAGATGATTTGAATGAAAAAATTAATTAATTAGTTAATAGTAATTATAATATGCTTTTTAGTTAGATAAAATATAAAATATATTACATTTTTTTGAAAAAGGAAACTACTTATTTTTTTTTTGAATAAACGTACTTGCTTCTCATTAAATTGAATCAATCACGAATACATCAGAAATAAATTCCGGAACAATATAAAACCACTCCCGGATGCCTGACATAGAATAAGTCACCCTGGCTAGCCTATTAGCTACTTCATTCGCAAACCTATAAACAAATTTAACTTGCACGTTTTCATAGTGCTTAAATAACTCAACACAATCTGAAAAGTAAAAAGAAAAGAAAGGTAACATGTTTAACCTGAAAAAGAAAATTGATTAGAAAAGAAAAAATTTAGTTATATAAAATATAAAAAAAGATTTTATCTGTAATTAAGTAAGGATAAATAAGTAAAATCAATAGGTACCAACCAACCAAACTTTTAATGTTTCGGCTTTTATATAAGGGTAAGGGGAATCTAAAGGCACCTTTAGGAAAATAATCTAAAGTTAACCTATGAATTGAAGACACATAAGCAAAATTATTAATGTCCCTGCGGGACCCTTTTAAATAACATATACAAATTAATCAAAATTACTTGATTTTAGTTTAGTAACTTTAGGAAATTATCTAAAGTTGACTTTAGATTCTTTTTTCCCTTTATATAATAGCTTTTATATAATAGTAGATATTAGAGTAGTACTTGGATTTTTACTTTATGAAAGAAGCGCTTCTACTCTCTTTCAAAGTAGAAAACATTAGTCCACTAATCACAAATCAAATAACCAGCCCCAATCAAATTGCAACATATATTTGAGAAAGATTAAGATCAAATTAAAATATGAAAAGGCGCGCATTGTATTTTTCTCGAGTTATAGGAATAAATTAGCTTCGCTTTTATGTAATTAATATATAATATAAATGTTGAATCTAAAATTGTACTAATAATATGATTAAATTTTAAAATATACATAATAAAAGTAAAAGAATTCTTGAACAAATATTTATTAAAGCGATGATTTCATTCTATGAAATATTGAAAAATTAAAAGATATTCATATTTAAAATTAATCTATACTCTTAACTTTAATTATATATACATCCTTATCTATCTATACTATACTAAAGCCGAAAGATTGAAAGTTTGTCGATTTGGTTTTCGGTTTGATTATCCTAATTATTAAAATAAATAATAATAACATAATATAATTAATGTTAATTAGCCGATTGCTTTTTTCACATTTTGTTATAGTTCAAAATATAACATTTTATAAACACCTAAAAACATCAATCGTACCATATCTTCCAACATTAATATTTCCTTTCAAATCAAACACGTTACCTTTTTAATTTAAAACTTAATCTTATAATCATTAATATATATACCCGAAAAAATCACACCATATTTTCTAATAATTAATGAATTATATTAAAAATCCGTATTTGTTGTTTATAATAAGGAAACATTAGTATAATACGTAAACATGAATATATTAAATTAAAATTTAAAATTTTATTAAAAATAACTTAATAAAAGAAATATGTGCATCGCATGGGCATTGAAAATTTGTCGGTTCAGTTTTCAGCACGGTCATCCTAATTATTAAAATAAATAATAAAATAACATAATTAATGATACTTAGACGATTACCGTTTTAAATCACAAGGCATTTACTTTTAATTGATGATATTACCTTTATAAATACATAAAATATCGTATAGAGGTCTAAGGTTCGATTACCATCAACAACATAGTAATTTATATTTAATACTAAAATTATTATATACAAAGATGTAAGATTCGAAGTTTTCCAATAACATATTAAAATTAGTATTTATAATATTATTATACTAAATTATAAAAAATTAAAATTAATCCGTGTTTTGCACGGGCTATAAGCGAAACAACGACATAAATACCCCATTTTTTAATAAAACTGACGATAATAACACAAATCACTGATGGTGGCCATAAATACCCCTCTATTACGCATTTGGGAGAGGGGTAATAGATTTTATACATATTACGCATGAGTCCAAATCTTCTACACCACTTTAGGTGTGCCATTCCATGTGCCCTTGTTTTTGATTGAGTGGTTGGTGTGAATGCAGGGATTCCATTTATATATATTTTTTTTCCCAGAAAGATAAAGGTTTTCATTAATCAATAACAAATACACCATCGGGACAAACCCCCAACTGGTGCTACAACCAGGTTGAAAAACAGAGACAAGCTAAAACATTTAGCTGGTTTGTTTCCTGATTGTTTGACAATACAGAACTGAAAAATTCCGGCCCAATAAATCTAAATTGCACACACATCTCTGAATACAGTAATATCACAATTGACCTTAACACGTAAAAACTATTGGTAGTCCATTGTTCGGATGGAGCACCCCAGCTATCTACTTGCCGGTATCCAGCTATAGACTTGCCGTAAGTGAAGACTCCCCAAGGTTGAACATTCTCCTGTTGCGAAAGGTGAGCTTTTGCAATAACCATTACTGCCACAGCTTCGATGCGGGCTTTCCAGATCTCTCGAGACATCAAATTAAACATCCTCGGAGGACGGGCATAACAAAACCAAAACAATAATAACTGAAAACGATAACAAGCGCACATAAGGCGATACACACGCCAAGAGGCGAGACGAAAACCCAACAAAGATGAGTTTTCAAAGCACAAACTAGCTCAAGATCGGACCAGATCTGAGAAAATTCTTTTTCTCAGAATTTTCGGAGCTTTATTGAATGAAAAACTGAGTAATTGAAAAGGAGAGGGGAAGGGGACAAAAAGGAAAGAAAGAAGAGCAGGGGCGGCGGCGGCGAGGGCGACGGAGAGCGGGGAGGGGGTGGGAGGGGCGGGGGTGGGAGGGGGTAGGGGGGCGGCGGGGGTCGACTCTCAAAATAGGTTGGATTCCATTTATATTAATGAATGGGAATCCTGCATTCACACCAACCACCAAATCAAAAACAATGGCACATAGAGTGGCACACCTAAAATGGTGTAGAAGATTTGGACACATTACGCATTTGGAAGAGGGGTAATAGATCTGTCAGGGAGCATATTACACATTTGGAAAATGGGTAACTCATATTACCCATTTAATCATCAGTATTTTGAGTATTTTTGTTATGTGATATAGGTTTTTGATATTGTTGGTCAAAGCTCGCTATAAGCTACTGTAGTAAATAAAATACTCCCTCCGTCTCTTAAAACTTTTCCTGTTTACTAAATCGGGACTATCAAAATACTCTTCTCCTTTCTATTTTAAGCCATAAAAAATAATATCCAATACCCACTACTCCACCCACTACTCCTTAAAAATAATATTCAATACCCACTACTCCACCCACTAATCATTACAAATAATATTCAACACCCACTATTCCACCCACTACTCCAAAAAAACAATATTCAATACCTACTATTCCACCCACTACTCCTTAAAAATAATATTCAATATCCACTACTTCACCCACTACCCAAAAAAAAACAATATTCAATACCCACTACTCCTTAAAAACAATATTCAATATCCACTACTTCTTACAAATAATATTCAATACCCACTTTTTATTAAAACCCGTGTTTTTAGTCAAACGGGAAATGTTTATTGAGACGGAGGGAGTAAGAAAAAGGTCGGCATCAAAATAATTGAATATGGTCATTCTCATGGCAACATCATCATCAACCCATAATTTCAAACCAAACCCATGGGCGTAGTAGTCCAACCACTCTTCCATCCTCCTCCATATATTTGCATTCCCCTTCTCCTTCCCATACTCCTTACATACACACTTGACCCTCTCCATCAAAATAACATACTTATTTCTCTCAACAATATTCCTAAACATGTTTGGTAGAAAAGCCCGTCCAGTGATCAACAACCTGATCACCGGTGCTTCAGGCTCTGGTTACAAGCCCGGGGTTTACGATGTCGTAACAAGTCCAAAAAGTCCTTTGGAGTTCATCAAGATTCAGTCTCCCAGAGTTTTGAAGAACTATGGTGGTGCAGTTGGAGTTGGACTTGGAATCGTGGCTGCACTTGAAATAAATATTGAGACTAGTAGTTGTTTACAGACTCAGGCTTTGTATAATAAGTCTGTTCCGATACCTGTGTCTTGTGTTAGAAACAGGGGAAATGCAGAGGAAAATGATGGGGAGAGTTTGGAGGATTATACTTATGTTACTTGTTATGGACCTAATAAAAAGTCACATACTCGAGTTTATTATGATGGTTGTGAAAATTCGACAAGTAGGTCTGATCGGATAACTAGTAAGAACCACAGGGCGTGTGTTTTTCATATCTGTCCGGAAACTAGTTCGTCCACAGTTGAATCTTCGGCTCCTTCTGATTTTCTGAGTTCATGTCATATGTGCCACAAAAAACTTCATGGAGAAGACATTTACATGTACAGGTACTGATTATTTAATCTTTCATGTAACAAAATATATACGGGATTCGATGACAAATTAATTTTCATGACCCTGATCTAATAATGATTTTTATGTGTTTAACAGGGGAGAGAAAGCATATTGTAGCACAGAGTGTAGAGAGAAGCAAATTGTGATGGATGAAAAGAAAGAAAAGAAACGAAGTTCTCAAGTTTCCTCACGATCTACTTTTGCTGATGTTTCGACTTCACCTTGCAGTACTCATGATCGCCAAATGTTTACAACTGGGATTTTTGCAATTTAGCAGATCTTGACATGACATGATCCAACACCCGGGAGAATAATTACATATACTGAGAATTTTACAAAATGATGATAGTAAATTAAAAGCACAAACTATTTTTGTCCTCTCCATCTTAGAATACTGTGTTAGTTGGTTTTGTTTCCTTCTCTTTTGAGTTGTGCCTGCGAATTGGGATGTAATGGGAAACTTAAGGCTATCTTTGTTTCCAGGAGAGAAATTTTGTAAAGAACATATATTTATGAGTGGTCAAGGCCATATTTGATATGATTATAAGTGTTTTTGTTATTTGATCCGAGGCAATCAAATTTTAACTTTAAAAAGAGGCCGGTTGCTGAGTTGAATTAATTCCAGCAGGCTTAAGAGTCTAGACTAAGGTGTTCATTATAGCAGCACTCATTTACTGGAGTCTGGACATGCTGATGCATATGTGCTTGTGCACCACCGGCTTTGGTCAAAACTACTTGCATTTCTTATGTAGCAAGATGAGTTGAAATTTCCCAGGATATATACAGCAGTTGGAAGGATAGAGGAGTAGGGCTGATCTAAGACCCGGCCCTGACACGATGCGGCCAGGGCAACCTCCGCAGCATCACCCTCACTTCGTTTATGGAGGACCAATTTTCACACTACGTTTCAAGTTTATGCCAAGTCCATAGATATACCAATAATCTATGACCCAATACGATGATGGAGATACAATGTTTTATAAGATGATCTTCTGGTTGTCTACTGAGGTTCAGAAAGAGCGCTACTACATACACCTCACTCTTTAACCCGAGTTGTTTGTATAATTCAACCTCGAGCACTTTTCCTGCGGCGGAACATTTGAGTTTAGATACAGTACTTTGAACATATTTAGCCTAAATGGTAGCTGGTTGAAGTTATTGATCGTAAAGACTGTTGCTCTTGCTCGGTGATGATAGATTGCACTTCTAAAAATTTAGTAAAAAATCACGGAACCGAATGATTGTTCACATAAACAATTCAAAATCCCCCCACCCACCTTCTCAAAAACAGCTGAGAAGTAGGGCTGAGCAGAAAAACCGAAATGAAACCGAAACCGAACTGAAACCGATAAAAACCGATAAAAACCGAACCGATTAAAACCGAACCGAATTAAAACCGAAAAACCGAACCGATACTAATGGGCCGGTTTCGTTTTTGGAGTGAAACCGAACCGAAAAAACCGAAACCGAACCGATTATTATGATATATTTATATAATTATATATATTATATACTATATAAAATTTTATTATAAAAATTATACAAATATTTTAAGAATTACAAAATGTTTGAAATTTAATTACATGGTCCAAAATCTTCAGCCCAATTCATACCTAGTCCACTGCCCAGCCCAGACTAGTTAGTTACTTCCAGTTCCTAATACCCTAAATCTCTAAAAACTAAATCACCGCAGACACTATATTGCAGCGCCACAACGAGTCACTACTACACAAAACTGAAGTGAAGACTGAAGCTTATAATCAATCAATCATGTCCGAACAACCTCCTAATCTTGTTCCTAATCAACAGGAAGCATCACCTCAAGTGGTATATATTCTAATCCAATGTAATTGTTCTTCTTTATCTTATATGATATTCACCTCAAGTGTTTGATAAAATTCCTGAAAGAGACAATTGTGTTTTATTGGTGATATGTTGTTCTTGGTATCTATCTGTTATTATTTGTGTCGAAACTTGATAATCTATAATCAGTTGTTGTACAAGTAAGAAGTGTTTGATATGAGTTTTGATATGTGCAGCCTTATATCTTGTTTTGAATAGTTTCGCGTGATTGTTAAAACACTTTCTATTTATATGATTGTCAACTGATGCTCTGATTCATGGAATCTATTTGTGCCATGTTTACTCTATATTGCAGTTACTTCAATGTAATTTTCTGGTGCGTCCATTTTCCTTGCTTCTTTACTCTCCAATACAGTATAGTTTCACTTCAGAAGTGTATGTTTTGATATGTAAATGTTATAAAAATAGAAAGTGGTATTGATTTTTTAGATATTCATTTGTAGGTACATGTTAACCTAGAAATCTGATGGAAAAGTTGTTGGAAATCTGATGGAAAAGTTGGACATCGATGACTAAGTCAGGTCTGTAATTTTTCTGACTTTCTGCACTACTTTATTGATTTAATTAGTAAAGTCAGACATGCAATTTTTTTATGTTTCACTGCATATCTTGTTTTTGGAAGACTGAACTGTCTGGTCATTGTTTAGAATAGCTTCTACATAGCATGTTTAATTGCCATTGTTTTGAGTGGATCAAGGAGAGTGATTAAGTCTGTTCAGGTTTGAGGAGATGATTTCCATACACTGAAGAGGATTTTAGCTTTGAGCCTTTGATTATTATCAGGTGCATATGTAGATTGTTATATCTCATGTTGACAATAACAAAATTAAGATGAACAAATACTTTATAACTGATACTTTGCCAGAAAAGAAAAACAACTACGTGACATTCTGATTCATGCAAGAGTTCATTTGCTTATTAACAAAATCACAACCTAATTACATTAATGCTAAGTTCGAGTCGTTTATGTTTTACAGGAAGGTGAGAAATTAAACTCCAGATGTTTCAGATTATTACTAAGTCCAATTATCTGATCACTGTGCTGCATTGATCTTGAAGCATTTGTATTCTGCATTTGTATAATTTGTCATCTGCATATTAAATGCTCTGTATAACAGGTCTTTAACCTAGGAGTTCTAGAGTATATTCTGATGGTATATTTGTATAGAGAGAATTGTATTTATGATCATGTTGCCTGGAAAGATTCTTTGTTTTTTAAATATATATAATGATAATAAACAACCTGATTTCTCTTCTAAATTATTATTGTTGGCATTATTCTGGTAAGGCATTTTAAGATCTGTTTTGGTAAAGCATTTCTACTGCAGAGACTTGGCATTTTGATGTTTCTGGACAATACATGCATTTTAGTTTTATAATTGTTTGTGTGCACTTCATTTGCACAAAATTCTGTTATTGCAGGTTAGAAACAGACTGCTTCAGCCTTCAGGTGTCCCATTTTGCTTTCCAATAGTGGTACTTGCAGCTCCATGATGGATGATTGGATGCATGGCAGCTGATATTAAACAAGCTTTGTAGTGACCTTTTTTTAGTGCTCAATGAACTAATACTACTGCAGTACTGTTCTATGAACTAGTACTAGTGTACTACGAATTGTAATATTAATTTCTATAAACTCGAATGATATCGTCGACTTTTTTAAATAAGCTAGCTTTATTTATCGAAGTTGTAATATTTTTCATTTTCGGTTTTAAAACCGAAACCGATCCGATTACAACCGAACCGAGGCTTTTGAAACCGAAACCGAAACCGATGGTTTGGTTGCGGTTGCGGTTTTCATTTTCTAAAACCGAAGAGTTTCGGTTTCGGTTTCGGTTTTATCCAAAAACCGAACCGAACCGAACCGTGCTCTCCCCTACTGAGAAGGACCTCTTTGGCAATTTAAATGTCTTCTAGGGATCATAAATTGTTTTTTTGATGGATAAGAAAGCAAAAAGCAAAGCATCTGAATGGAAAAGCTTGTGATGAGCTCCAGCAAAAGAAAGCATGTTATCTTTTCCTTCAGTCAGGTTAATAAGGACCAAATTTCTGAACTTTGTATGAAGTAAAAGTTTTAAATTTCTGGTTTTCCCACTGTGGACTACTAAGTACTAGCTGACTCTTGTTTGTTACTATTTACCACTGCATGATAATATAAGCAATCAGCAATCTTAAGCCAACAAGCCAAATCAAAAATTTAATATTCTGTAATCGAACTCGACTCATAGAACTTCATCATGCCCAAGACAGCTAACAGGGTGTCCCAGTTTGGCTTTGTAAACAAATATGCTCCAGTGGGATCTCTCCTAAGACCTGAGAAGGCTTTATTTTCTGTCTAGATCAACTTTGGAATTCTAGACTTGGGTCAAGAAAATCTATGCTACCATGTTGAGTTATCAACTCTTCTAAAACTGCTTATGTTCATAACAAAATATATACCATGTTGTACGCAAATTTTATTACTAAACAAAAAAAACATGTCCATTAATACAAGCAATATTACAACTCCAATTATTCTCAAACTTTTCCAGGTAATCGATATCATGCCAGTAACATTTATTTCATCCATTTAATAAAATTGCTCAAATTCTTATTCGAGCAACCATCTGCTTGGACACTATTGAGGACCTTTGATTTAAGTTCCATCGCTCTTTCTTTGTAATTGCCACTAAACAGCTGTTCCACCTTTCTCGCAATTTCATCTTGCCTGATGATGCCCCCTGCATCTTTTTCAAACCCCAACCCTATGTTCCAAACATCGCAAATGTAGGTCTCATTAGATAACTGGTCTGCAAAGTAAGGCCAACACAGGAAAGGCACCCCATTACTAACACCTTCTGTGGTAGAGTTCCAACCACAGTGACTCAGGAAGCAAGCAACAGAAGGATGACGAAGAACTTTTTCTTGGGGTGCCCAACCCACCATCTTGCCACGAATGCCTATTCGGTCTTGAAATCCTTCAGGGTAACTTACTTGTGTGTCAGTTGTAATATCCGGACGCACAACCCAAAGGAATGGCCTGTTGGTTAGTTCAAGACCTAGAGCCAGTTCTTGGAACTGTGTCTGATCAAAAATTGTGAAGCTCCCAAATGCAACATATATGACTGAGCAGACTGGTTGTTGATCAAGCCAGGACAAGCAGGACGAGTCCTCTGACCAAAAATTGCCTGCTTTGTTTCTAGGCATGCTACTTGCTGATAGGGGACCAACTGGCAACACTTCCGGAATGGCTGAAAATGCATCTGGCTCAAGCTCAAAAGCTGAATTGCATATTGTCAAATCTGCTAGTTTCATAGCTTGGTTACATTCCGAAAGAATGTGAAAACAATTTTTGATAATGGCTTCGTCATTGAAGCTGGCCCACATGAACGTTTCACTACTTATTGCAGGCACTGTGGGTAATGGATGAAACATTTTATTCTTTGTGACGCTTCCTGCAATGGACAATAAACTCAAACTTAGAACTTACACAACTTTGATATATGTTTTTTTTAAATGGACTAGTGTCAACTCCTGCATGACACAGTCAATTTCTAGGCTCACTAGTTTCTCAAAAAATTAAATACATGGACGAGTATAAAATGTGTACATTATCAACACTTAGTGTACTTTAAAAATTATTTATTATTAACCTATATAACCTGGGAAGCGGATTGTGATAAATTATCTTAAAATTCTAATTTTTAATTTTTTTAAATAAATAAAATCTTCAAGCACCAAGTTGTATATAATACTATATTCTCGATTTTTAATTCAATTGCTAGTTAATAGACTCCTAGTATATAACTTCACTATTAAATTAAATTAATATTTATTATTATTATTTTAATTAATTAAATTTACATAACTTCATTATGGTAATATAAGAGTAGTTATATTATTAATTGTATTAATCAACAATTATCTACACAAGTTATCCTGCTAACTTTTGTGCTGCATGGACTTTATTATTTTGAGTTAATAAACCTTTTACACAAACCCGACCTCTCCATTATCTTATTTTTACTATTATTTTAATTTTTTAGTAAAAATAATGGTGACTCATATTATTTTAAAAATATTATATTTTAGGTTTCACAATATGGTACACAATCTATCTATTACTATACTCCGTATATTAAACCACAACACAAGTGCAAAATGTGTCATTTTAATGGTTGTGAACTTACGATAATATCTCTATATGTTTAAAAATTACAAAAGCACCATCCCTTTAATATTTATGCAAACAATATATGAAATTATGTTTGTGTTGGGAATCAACCCTCTCGTAATTTCGGATTATAATTCTATGCGACTTATATATCTTGATGAGATATTTAAAGAAATAAATATTAAGGAGCGTACTAATTTTATTTGGAAATTATTGTATGATGAGTATTATTCACATCGATGATATGTCTTTTTATCATTGTTCTAAAAAAAATTGTGTTATAACCTATACAATATATTTATATGTTACAAAACATCATTTTCTTAGTGCTCATATGATCTATACATAAATAAAATAATACATAAATTAAAATACTGATATTATAATATATATGAACATAAAAGGTACAATTATATTAAAAAATATCCTTAAATCGTAAAACTATACAGAATTTATAGCAATTGCTAGAGAATGACCCGTGCCCCTCGCACGGGTTATTATGCTAGTTATACTACTGGGTGCCAAGGAGGATAAGTCCAAACCAAGGACATGCAAAATGTAAATTAGTCTGTTAAAAACAGAATATCTTTCAAAAAAAAATACCCTGATTAGAAATTAGTACTAACGTTGGCTCCCTCAGTGGTTAAGTGACATAATAATAGATAGAAAAGTTGGAAACATTGGGTCTTACCATTGTCTTTGTTCACTATTCCGTCGTCAATCAGCTTTGGCATAATGTGTATCGAGGCCAGTGTGGCAGCTGATGCAAACCAGACAACTGCTACCTTAATTCCAGCATTTTTCGCAACATCCACAGCCCATCCCATGGTCCCGTCAGCAACAACACAGCTGATTTTATCGCCATCATCACTAGCTCCATTTATGTTTTGTATGAACTTGTCTAGCTCTTTTGGCATGAAACGTTGAATAGACTGGGATACCTTGAGGATGTCGTTCCTGTCCTCCCATGGTTCCATACCATCCGGGATGGAAACCAGGCTTAGATTGTCTCCTAAGTCTTGAATGGTGGACAAAGCGTTGATAACTTTGGTGTGAATAAAGTCTGCGTTTACTATGGTGACTTTGAGGCCATGCTGTGCAGCTCTCTGCATGAGCTCTATCATTGGAATTACATGGCCTTGTGCTGGATATGGTATAGCCAACACATGTGGAATTCCCATCGTTTATTTCTTTACTTGTTCAGCATCCGCATCTACTTATATTCGGTTATCACGGGCTCTTAAAATTATTAGTGCACCACATTTTGTCTTATAATGATGGCCCATGTGTGGCTCTCATCACTAACGTGACAATTTTGTTTTCCCAACAGGGACACTTTAGGTGGTTTATTTAGAATTTCATGGTAATTATTCAGAATTTCATAGAAACGGATGTTCTTTCGAACCAATCAATTTAAAATGAAAATTTAGTTTGACAAAAAAAGAGAGGTTACATACTAGTATCATGGTTCTAAAAATTCCCGATTTATCCGATTAATCACCGATTAATCTTCTGTAAGGTAACCAATCGATTCGATTTTTGAAATCCGATTAATCCTGTGAATTTATTTAAAATAATATGTTTAATTGTAAATTAGACTAATATATTAAATATTATTATAATATCCGATTAGTACTCCGATTAATCCCCGATTATCCGATTAATCTTAAATCAGTACCTCAACCGATTTATACCGATTACCGATTTTTACAACCATGACTAGTATATGTTCAATTAATCAGTTATGACCTCGCGTACCTTAGTTATTATTTTTCAATCGGCGACTAATTACAGTTCAAATCATTATTCACTAAATTATATGCAAAAATGCAATCTACAATCAACTACCCCCGACCCAAGTTTTATTTTTTACTTTCATCGCTTTTAAAAAAGAATTAAAACTAGAACCCGATGAAATAATTCAAATGTTATTTCTTATCGTTCCAATTTTTATATTCGATTCTGGTTTACCTTCCAAAATTTGTTAAAACCAATACTCCTACTTATTTGTATGGAATATGAACCTAATTCAAAAAAAAAAATACAATTATAATTCTAGTCATTTATGTTGTTTTTAGCTAATTTTAAATTATTACAATTGTAAGAGTTTTATGATTAGAAGTATTGGTTGGAAAGTCGTACTTTTCGCATATAAGTTTGAATGGATCATATTATTGTTGCAAAAAGAAGGTTATATAATTTTCTCAAAGTCTTTTAAAATATGAACTTACCGAAAAATGTCCAATATATTAAATTCTAAAATGGTTCAGTAGTATTAGTAATATTTAATTTTGAGAGCAAATAACTCAAATGATAAGAACTTACCTCTTATGATTCCAAATCTTGGATTCGATTCTCGTTCATATCAAAATTTATTAAGAACAAATACTCATATATACCACATATAAATCTATTTATTCAAAAAAAAAAAAAAATCATCAGTAGAGGTTTCATTTTTAACCACTAATAAATTCTAGATTGGTGTTGTGGTGTACAATACTCTGGCAGTCTGGTGGCTAAATTATTCGTTGATTTTTCATTTTAACCACATAATTACAAGGACCATAGTTACCCGGCCTTACATTTCTATACATTTGAAAACGCCACATTAACTGACGACTTCTAACAGACTCAATAGCAAGTCACTTAACAGTTCATCCCGGCTTATAATACTTGTACTAAAATTTATTCCGATGGTCGCGTAACGAAGCACAACTGGTCAAATCAAATAAGTGCTCAATGCACCCAAACTTTTAATTTTCTCATTCCGCTGTAGAACCTCGGGCAAAATAACGAAAAATGGGACGCCTAACAAGGAACAAACAGAAAGGCCAGTTGAACTAAGCCAGCAACTAGGGAAGAGAATACGAGCATATAGTACATGCTGCAAAGTAATACCTTAGACCATGAAGGTAGTTGCCAATCACACTGTAGACATGGTTGATTTAGGCTTTAACTAAATCCATCATCCCCGATGGAAAATACAAATCTATAATTTATGCAAAGCGTGCAAAGGATGGGGATGGGACATTCAAATTTTACAGTAAAGGAGGATAAGATAAAATCAAGATTAAAAAAGAAAAAGAAAACTCATCCTACATAATTTCATAATTTAAAACTCTGCCAAATAAGAGGCCTCCTTCATTACCATTACTGGAAGTACATAGGTGGCTGAGTTGAAGCAATGCCCGGGTATCCACCATCGTAAATGGCCGGATTAGCAGCACCCATTCTCTGGACCTGCTGGTGCATCAGCGCTTGTGCACCACCCATTTTAGCCAAAGCAAGCTGCCTTTCGTATGCAACAAGATCAGCTGCTGAAAATCCCGGGAAGACAGCAGCACTTGGAGGTGGCAGAGGAGTAGAGCTAGTCCCAGGGGGTGTCGGCTTACTACCCCATGAGCACTGCAACACAATAGGTCACAAGAGGTTTTTGTTGTAATCAGAAAAGATCAAATGCACAAGTCTATCAAGGAACAGTTGCAAGAATTTGATAAAGGTAAGGGAAAAAGCTCAAAACACAATATATGGAAGAAAGTCTTGAAAATCTTTGAAATGAAGAAACCATGGAAGCTTTTATTCCACTCCAAATGATTGTATGCTTTAGATACATTACACACCATTGCAACATAATCGGTAAGAGTCAGTAGTAAGTAGACTACCTTTATTGGTTTGCCAAAGAGTATCCTGGCATTACCCATCTGAATAGCTCGAGCTGCTTCAGTGTGGTTACTGTATCTCACAAAACCAAAACCTTTATCTCGCTGAACACGAACATCTTCAATCACTCCAGCATTAAATGCATGGAAATGCCTGTGAAGATCAACTGAAGAAACCTGCAATATGTTGATTGTCAGAAACACTTATTGATGAAATCCCATTGTAGCAAGAAACCAGCAAACCTGACAGAACATTCTCAAAATAAATTAAGCCAACAAACTTCATACCGACAGAAATTAAGAGCAATAAGTACCAGTTATCGATCTGAAAGACTCTAACATTATCTTCAATTATTGACAAATCCTACGACTAGACTCAGATCTTCACTTGACATGTGCCAGAACTAGACTTCATCTAACATTCCTATATTAACTCACCTCAGGACCAAGATTGCCAACATATACAGTCGTATACTGAGGATTACTCTCAGGAGCATCATCGTTAATCCTCTCTTGACCATCTTCTGCACAAGAACGAAACGATACTCAAATCAAAGCTAATACACAATAATCAAGACCAAGTAGGATACCATGCTAATAGATAACAGAATAAAATTGTTCAATTCTAAACATGGAGAAAAAATGTAAAAGACGAATGTAGATTAACAAGTCTGATGGAAATATGCAGAATTTAAAATTGGTCTACACAGGTAGAGACAAGTAGTAGTCAGGAAAATGCAATAGAGGAAGAAGTAAATCCACAAATAAAGTTAAAGAAGTTGCATTTCTTTTGTTCTCAACTTTTATATGAGCCATCTCCACAACCTTACATCATCCTTGCAGACTTTTAACAAGAAGTTTGTTAGATTTTTCAAGTAAAATGTCACAGACTGACAGAATCCTTTCCATATGGAGAGCTCATATACAAAACCATTGATTTTAGTTTGATTTATACACACTTTCCATCATCAATTTCAGAAAGAAAAGGCTTTAAACTACATGCTTGTATGGATAGATACAAGGGGTTTGTTTGGATTGGAGGTTGTAGAGGGTAGGGATGGAAAGGGTACAGGTACAACCTTTTCTTGTTTGGATGGAAAGGTTGAGTGAGGAAGGATAATCCTTTGTTTGGCTGGGAGGTTGAATTAAAGGTTCAGTAAGGGTCAATATTTGAAGTTAAAAGACATTATAAAAAAATAATCTATTTCTATAATTAGTTAAATTTTAATATATCATAATATTACTTCATATTTCATTATTTTTTAATAAAATATACATACAAAAACATGAAAGCATTACTTATTTAAGACAATATATGCGACATTATATTACAAAATTACTAATATATTACTAAGTTCTTTTTCGTCCTCTTCTAAAACAAAACCTGATTTGAATATACTAGAATTTTTATCCATTTTCTCATTTTTTTGGTAATTCTTGGACAGACGCAGCAGGAAATAGGACTACATAACTGCATATATACATGCAGCTAACATCATCATCCTCAATCTAACAACAATTCCAATCGCAATTGATTTGCTGAGACGGAAATAAAGATATCAAGTACTCCGTAATACATTTTTTAAAAAAATACTAAAACAAAGATTGAAAGAAAAAGTAGATACGGAGTGCAGCATACACAAATGTATAATTCTTTAAGGAAATTGTAATTTTGCTGTTGGAAATGTATACTAGGCCTATACATTTAATAATTATATTTCTGTACACCTTTTTCTTAGTTAGTATCATTCACAAGTTAATTCTGCTGCATAGTTAAATAAGTCAGTCCCAAATTGAACATGAGCATCATTAATCCCAGTTGGCCATGATGGTGACGATGGCGAAGGTGTGATAATTTTACGATAGAGACTAAGGCTGACTCTGAGTAAGTCCTAACCCTTCCGACCCCAATTAGGGGTTTGAAAAATTCAGAGCTTGTAGTTAAAATCTAATCCTTGCCTAAGCCCTCATCCAACCCTCAAAATCTGACCTTTCTCCTTCAAAATATTCCCAAATAAGGTTTTTCAATTTTGAACCCTTCCATACCCAACCCCTATCCAAACGCACCCTAGATGGTAAAATGTATGCTGAGCATTGAAGCACCAAATGACTATTTTGCAAAAAGCAGCACCCAATGACTCAGGCATCTCAAGTTTTCATCCAGTAACATATTTTCTGTAAAATGGGTTTGACTGCCTCCTTTCCACAGCCCCATTAAATCTCACTCCTAATCTCCATCAAGCTATCGGAAAACATAACCAGGCCAAGCTATAAGAACATTTTTAGTTATAAACCAAAAGAACACATATTAAAAATTACAAACTGTATCCGCAAGGCTAAGAATATCCCTCGTCCTTGGTTACAAAAGGTTGAGGGTTCGAGCGACAATGGAGACAAATGTTGTCCTTGGTAACCACTAATCAGAGGACGAGGCTTTGGGCCACAATAAAGGCAAATGTGTGTGAAAATATTTCAATTTTTTTTATTGACCCACCCAAAAAAAATAACTAATCATTTTCGAGTAGTTTTTAGAGTTTTCCAGCCCTTCAATAACTCAGTATGGTAGAAATCAATTGTACTCGGTAAGAAAGCTACAAAAATAGCCAGGACAACTGTCACATAAATTCACAGCCTGGGGCATGGGGAGCCGGGAGAGAAGGGGGGGGGGGGGGGGGGGTTTAAAACACTAACCTGTAAATTAAGTCATTAGCTAATGTAAGCCAGGGAAATAGAGCGGAACAGAAAATATAATTCCTTAAGTAGTGTCACTTAAGCTGTATCTGAAATTTTGAAGCACTGGAGTAAATGAGCTTACCTGATGTTCCACTTGTTAGTTCTACAACACTCTTGACATCTGAGTTCTGTTTGTCATCAGCTCCCGCACCCTTTGCTGCCCAGTTGCACCGAATTTGCCTGCTTCCAAGCCACTTGCCTACAGTATTATACATTGTGTGACAATTAAAAAAATTTCAATATACATAATAAGTGCTATATCTAATATTTGCTCTTTTCCCATTCCTAAAGAGTATTGTGGAAGGAAGATATTATTCTACAAAAAAAACAGAAGTAAAATACTCAAGGTTAGACATATATGTTCCTCACCATTCAATTCATTAATTGCATTTTGAGCATCCTGAACACATGAAAATACCAATCAGTTATATCATTAGGAATTAGCATGGATAGAGCAAGTGAGACGGAGTGGGGTTCAGAGGAAACATATACCTTATTCTAAAACCAAGCAGAATTTTAAAAATGAACAAAAAGACTTGATACCTGTTGATTCTGGAAGGAAACGAACCCAAATCCTCTTGAACGCCCAGTTTTCTGATCCCACATGACTCTAGCGTCTCTGCAACCATATTTCGCAAGATGTATCAAGAGAATGTCTTATTTCCATCAACTTCACTTTACATGCCAGGAGTTTGTATTTTATTAAAAAAAAGAATAAGCATTTATATATATCAAGTGGAAACGCAAACTTACGAGCAACTACTATAAACAGAGAAGCAAGCAAATAGAGTGGCATCTGTAATCTCAGGGCTAAGATCACCCACAAAAATGTTAAAGTGACCTATAAAACCAAAGAAAAAGGGCATAACTTACAACCATTTTATTATTCTAAGTTTGAAGAAAATATCTAGAGGAGGAGGAGAGAAAAGAAACCTGATGTGTCTGCTCTCTGAGTACTGGCATATGCCCAGTTAACTTTAATAGGTTGTCCAAATCTGCAAGGTTAAAGTTCAGCAAGCCAATAGAGCATAATCAAGGTGATTACAATTAACGTGAATACTACTCACAAGTGCCTTCCATTAAGAGAAACAATAGCAAGAGCAGCTGATCTGCGATCAAAGTAGTCCACAAAGCCATAGGATGACTGCAAACAAAGATAAATGACAATGAATGTGCAAGGCCTAGCACCAGAACCTTAAACCATTTCAAAATAAGTGCTTAAACTAGATCTATGCCTTGTATCTGTAAAACACCAAAGTATGTTGTTGAATCACAATGTTTCTGATTAAATCCGACTGATCAGTCTTATTATTCAGTTCCCACCAAGTAGAAGAATATCGACCCTCGGTACTTTTTTCATTTAAATGCTAAAAAATACAAAATCTTCACTAATATATTGTAACTGTATTGTTGGTTTACACATGAAACCTTCTCATCTAATACAATTATTTGTGCAAAAGTGTGTATAGATATTATGCTTTACAAATCTGAAAATATGGACTTACACTTGATGTTGAATAAGAGGGTACAATACAACGAACGTATCGGTTCAAACAAATATCAAATATATAATAATTAATCTCATATCCCCATGTTCCGCATCAACACTAAATGTGACTTCACAGATGTTGAATCTTGAAACTCGAAAAGCCAAGATAAATTAATTAGGAGCAAGGTATAAGTATACACATTATTCAACATTACCAATATCCAAGGACGGGCCGAGGAAGCAACTTGATTATTTTAATAGTAAACTAATAGTTTCAATGGAAGTTTAACAATTCGGATTTGGATAGAAAGAAGACAAATTTACTTATCAAAAGAAGGGGCAGGGATGAGTTCACCTTCTCCTTTCGAATGAGCTTGCAGCTTTCAAGGGGACCAGTGCTCGAAAAAACCTCTTGCAGAAGAGGTTCTGTAACTTGAGAGTGGATGTTCCCCACATAACTGCATCATCTCACAGTAGATAACATAAAATAATTAACATCACTTGCTAACCCAAAATTAATTAGCACTTAATGACACCTAGCTCATGAAAAGTGCTACATGACCAACTGTGCAGTGGCACTTGATGACTTGCACACTTAACTTTTCTATTTAATTTTAAAAACTTGCACAGTGCTATAGAAGAGACTAGAAAGCACTAATGCAAATTGAGGTGAAAGATAAAAGACATTAACTGTGCTTGCTGTCATGGTTAGCTACTTTGCTTGACGTTGATGGAAAAAAATTATTCAAAGACTGAGCGAATTAACATCAGTTCAAACATCTACGCGAAAAAGAACAAACAAGACAAAAGAAAATATTTCTAAAAACTAAAAAAAGAGAAAAGAAAGAAAAAAATGACAAACACTCACACACTGCGGCATGTACTTGGATCAAACCCGGGAGGCAGGTTACCACTCAAGATAGGCTCTATCTGCAAATTAAAAGAGGGGGGAAAGAGTAAAATGAATCCTAAATATGGGCCGGTTATGGAAGTATCAACAAGAGCATTTAAAAGTACTGATTTCAAACCTAGAAGCCACAAGCCATAACAAGAGAAAGCACACCAAATAAACCACTAGACGGAAAGAAAACTGAAAATTGAGTTCATACCGATGACACATCAAACTATAATGCCACATAGCAGAACTCCTAGGATCCCATTAATAAATCCTGAACAATACTCATCCCCAAAAATTTCTCAATCTAACAGCCAACACTAACATCGTATTAAACCGACAACAAACTTGAAGTAGCTTCCTTAAAAACATTATGATAATGACAATAGGATACTATATATTTTAGCTCACATTCATGTAGACACATATACGTATATAAACAATAAGTGAGAACCGCTTATAATTGTTTTTATTTCTAAAATAGCGCAACACAAAACCCCCGAATATAGGATAACAATAAATGAACTAATCAAAAAGAAGAGATTACAAAAATAGCGCGCTACGGCTTACGCAGTTGATCGGATCAGATAGCCCTTTAAATTGTTCGTATTCAGTTCGATAGAATTAGGCAAGGATGAATAAGGCAAGAGTGTAAAACCTAGATAGTTGCAAAATTTCTATAATGATCTTTATTAAGGATATAAGTATGTGCATTACTATCATGCATATATGTTCAGAAATGTCTCTCGTCTTTTTATTAATTGCTCTGTCTCTCGTTTCTTTATAAACTGCTCTCTATGCTGTCTTCCTATGTACTATTCAAGCTCGAGTCTTTGTGGAAAGAGCCTCTCCACACATAAGAGTAGAGGTAAGATTTGTATCCCAGCAGGATACACAGGTATGGGGTATGTTTGGTTTGGCTTGCATCGTAAATGCACTTTACATTTCATTCCATTCTTACTCATGTACCTTCCATCCAACGGAAATGTGAACTGGAGTTGTTTAAACGGAAACAATATAACCCGCACTAAGTCACAAACAAGGTAAAAATGAGCTAAAATTGAGGTGCACATTCACCCTTCTTAAGTAACCTAAAAAGTCATCCAAATATCATAATTGGGATAAAATTTCAATAATTTCCTTAAACACACTAGTCATCCAATCAAGAAACTAACAAAAACTACAGGACCCAAACAAGAATTCAAACAAAAAATTCAATCTTTACATCAAAATCAAACCTAGAACAATAAAAATTGAATCTTTACAAGAAACCCAAAAACAATTCCCCCCCAAAATAATCATTTCAAGGGGAAAAAAGGGGGTGAGCAAAAAAGATCAATTAAAAAAGAAAAAAGCTGAAATCTTTAAAAAGAAATGAGAAAAAAAAATCACCTGGGGAGGAGCTAAAAGACCAGGATGATATAAAGATTGCTGCATCAATGCTTGTTGTTGTTGCTTCAACCTCTGCTGATACTGCATCTTCCACTTATAAATTATAGATACAGATAAAAAAAAAAAAAACTAAAATCTAGGGTTTTGTTTGGTAGAAGAAGAAGATGATTAGAGGGGGAAAAAAGAGAGAAAAAAAAAAAGAAAAAAAAAAGCTGGGAGAGAGGGAAGATGATTTGTTTATGTTATAAAAGGCCGTCAATTTTTTATTATTTTAATTTTGGATGCTCAGGTTGATTGTAGTCTTACAATTGGTTTGATTTGGACCGTTGATTTTTTTATATTTAGGGCACTGTTTGGTTGTTGCCTTCTTGGTGTGTTGTCAGTCCATGTGCCCGTCTGGTACAACTTTTATTTTGGACTTATGAACTTATTTTTGGATAAAAATTTTATATTTTGATAAATATTTTTATACAAGTATTTAATATATGTTTGAGATTCAATAAGTTGTAAAAATAAGTCGGAAAATAAGTTGGAAAGTTAGGAATCTCCAACTTTATCTTAAAATAAGTTGACTTATTCTGAAAAAAAGTTTTCCCAAACACCCCCTATGTGAAATTTCATTTTTCAATTCGTGGCTTTTTTCAATTTTTCTCTACTTCTGTTTAGTTTTAGAGGATATTTTCTAAGGGTCCAGGTCCCTGACAATCGTTTGTCGATTGTCAGGGACCGGTTATTTAACAGTCGGTTTCACAGCCGTTGGAACGATCCAACGACTGAGATTAAAAAAAAAATTATTGTTCGCTATAATTTTTGCCTATCCGCGGAAAATTATAGCAGATAGTAAACTTTTTTTATAATCCAGGGGGCCGTTGGATCAACGATCCAACAGTTTAGAAACCGATTGTTATATAACCGGTCCCTGACAAATGATTGTCAGGGACCAAAACCCATTTTCTAAATGTTGCAAACATGTTTTCTTTTTATTTCATTTCAATTATAGATCTCTCTGTTTCATCAAATCTAAATTTGTTCTATCATTTGTATTGAGAAAAATGTTAAATCCTTAGCAATATTTTTGTTTGGAGAATAACTACACAAAGCAAAATAGTACAAAATCAAGATTTACTTGATCCGAAAACTAGGGGTGTTCATGGGTTCACTAAACCGATCAAACCGACCCAACCCGACCCTTTTTTCGACCGTTCAAACCGATAAAAAAAAATCGATACTTGATTGAGTTAGAAAATTTTCAAATCGATTTAAATGGGTTGGGTATGAGTTTTATATTTTTTCGGCCAACCCAACCCAACCCGATCTAATATATAATTTCTATTTTATAATTTAATATAATTTTATTTATAGATGTATGATTACATATGGCATGTATGCATATGATTTACGATGTAATTTACATTACTAAAATTATAACAATAATTAAATTAAATATTAACAATAAAATCCTAGGTTACACATAATTTAATTTTACTTAAGTTCTCAAAATAAGCTTTACTTTGTGTACTTTAATTTTTTTTATAAAATTATTTAACCCATTCAAACCGAACCAACCCAACCCAAACCGATATATAATGGGTAGGGTTGGGTTATAAAATTATTTTTTACGGGTTGGGTTAAAAATTTTGAAACCGATTTAATTGGGTCGGATTGCAAAAACGTCATCAACCCGGCCAACCCGACCCGCGAACACCCCTACTGAAAACAAAGAAATTGATACTATCAATTTAACATTTCCCTTTTATATCATATTATTATATCGTTAGAATTATGTGATAAAATATCTTTTATAACAGTATTAAGAAACAAATGCACGATTTCAACTCCTCCTATGATAGTCGACTCTCTCTAAACACCCCCTCCCCCTTCCTTTCTTCGGCCCCCCTCCTTCCTCATCCCCGCCGCCCCCTTCCTCATATTCTCCCCTTTTTTTTCATCCTTCTCCTCCTTCCCTCAATCCATCTCCCTAATTTCCATTTTCTTTTTTCAATAAACATCGAAATCTAACCAATAATCGAGCCTTGCTCCTCACTTAATCCTCAAATCTGCTCCGATTTGGTTCTCGATTTCGCAAATAAAACCCAATTTAGTTGGGTGTTTGTGTGTCTCTCCGTTTGGAGTGGTTTGCTTGTCTCTCCTTTTGGAGTGTTTTTATGTTTTTGATTAATTATGTTTGTGTCTGTTTGAAGTTGGATTTGCTGAGAATGGGTGTGCTGATGACTTGGGGGATCTGGAAAGTCTACATCAAAGCTGGAACAGTGACGATTATTGCAAGAGCTCACCACTCACAACCAAAGATTGTTCGTTATTTGTTGGGGATTTTCACTTTCGGCATGTCTATAGCTGGTATCCGGCATGTAGATAGCTGGGGTGTTAATCATTCTATGGGGGTTCCCATGTTCGGCATGTCTATAGCTGGTATCCGGCATGTAGATAGCTGGAGTGTTGTTCCTCTAACCTCAGTTTATACACTTGAGGCTTCTGAACACTAGGGTATCAATGGTTCTTATGTGATGTGGTCAATTGTGATATCGCTACCTTCAGAGATGTTGGCGCAATATGGATCGCCTAGGAAGTCTTCAGATTCGTTTTTAATTTCAAGAACTTTTAAGTTCATCTTGTTAAACGATCAGAAAACAATTTATTTGTTTTTCACCCTGATCGTAGTGACAGTTGGGGATTTGTCCCGCTGTATTTTAAGTTGGTTTGATCCATTAATATAATTCTATGCATTTCGTCAAAAAAAAAAACAAATGCACGAGAACAGCATATAAGAAAAAAAAATGGAGAAAGAATATTCGAAACATGTAAAAACTACTCATTCACTTCAAATGTTACTACGATTCCGTTTGGGATTGCTTAAAATAAGTTACTTTTGACTTAATGGAGGTGTTTTTAACTTAAAGGAGAAAGTAAAGTTGTTTATTTAAGTTTAATTAATGTGTTTGGGTAATTTTACTTAAAGTTAAATGAGAGTTTAATAATTTTGACTTAAAGTGAAATTTGACTTAAAAAAAAATTTAAATTCATAATATTTAAAGTTTACAAGAATCGTAAAAAAAAAAAAAAAAACTCAATAAGTCATAAGTCAAAAGTACCTAAATGAAACTTATGACTTAAAGTAGTTTTTTAACTTAAGCCGGCTTAAAGCCCCAATTGCCAAACACCCTATACATCTATCTATCCTATATTATTATAAATAAAATACGATAATACTAAAAAAAACATTCTTTTTATAATATTTAAAATACTTCCATAGATTCAAGGTTCGAATACCGTCAACATATTATTATTAAATGTTTATATTATTTTATAAATAACTACTCCCATAAGTTCAAGATTCGATTCTCGTCAACAACATATTTTAGTTAAAAATTTATTTTATCTATTTTCACAAACATTTATATTATCTTATAAATCATTCCAAGAAATTCAAGTTTCAATTACCGTCAACAACATATTAAATTTAAAAAAGTTATATTTCATTATCAATATAGAACAAAAACTGTCGTTTAGAATACTATAAATATTTATTATTATACTTTAGTATCTTTTGTAATTTATTTTCCTACTACTTGAAAAACATATTGTTGATGAGTGGATTTCGTAACAACTTTTGTGAGGTTTTCGGTGAGTTGTAAAGGTTAACGATCAACTGTTCTATGAAGATTTGGGTTGTGTTTGTGGGGATGAGCTGAGCTTGAGGGTGCCTCCAATAATCTCAGGTTCCTTTAGAGAGAATTAGAGAGCTAAAATTCGTCTTACCCTCAAGGTGCCTACGTATCCTTTACATAGGAATCAAGCTCAAGTAATTCTAATGTTAAGCTGATTCTGCTTGATCAGCTGTTACGAGGAAGTCTAATTCGTGTTGGGCTCAAGTTCCTTTAGAGCTTACCACGAATTGGTTGGCTAAGTAGAGTAGAACTCGAGTTCGTACTCTACTATAATTTCGGCATCTATTACAGGCAATCTAGGATCAAATGCGTCCTAGAAGTACATTCCAATAATAAATCTGTATCTGTCTAGATAGCTTCTAGATCTTTTGTTAGGATAGGGGACTATACACAATCCGAGATTCACAATCGCCAATACATAGCACATACACAACAATCGATCAGTTGACAAGATCCAACAAAGCACGGTCACACGTTATTCAAGTATCACTTCTACTTCTATCAACAATAAGTAAAAGCAAAATAAGAACACAAACAATATTTGACGTGGAAACACCCACGTCCCAAACTTGTATTACTAATCTTAACAATATTAATAATACATCAAAACAATAACACCTTTACGGTGTCCCAACCCTGATACTTGAGCCAACAATGCTCAAGCATCTCCCAAACAATACTTAAGACTACATCTCTTAAGCTTTCACCTTATCAAACATATACAATATGACTATGTATATATAGCCATCACAAACTTAGCCACCAAGACTTACCATACTTGTTCTACAAGTCTTACCATATTTGTTATACAAGTCTTCCAATTCTTGGCACCTAGTTACCAAACTTAGTGATCAAGACATACCATATATAATAATTGTCTACACATACAATTATTATCTTACTCATATATATCTTGGACCACCCAAGCCCATAACATCATATTGGGTTGAAACCCAACAATCCTCCCCTTCAACCTAATACCCATATCGGATTGAACGGTAGCCAATCAAGCCATCGACGTCCATTCGCCAATGCCTCCCCTCGAACAAGAACCTCTTTCTCTTGCTCTTCCAATCTTTGAGTGTCGCTAAACCCGTATAGTGACCCTCCAAACCATTGTTCTTTACCATAACGATGTATACATCTACAAAATCACGTGCATCAACCACCACGAGTGCTCTTTCACATGTTGAGTCACCCGATCCTTGCTTTCACAATCCTTCGGTCTCCTGAAGAAAATCCGTAGTATCATCCAAACAGTTCACCTGGTTGATCAAGCCATTGAAACAATTGCGATGACCTCTTCCATCTTCTTCCATCTGGAGTCCGAACACAAGATTAATCCACGGTGCAAGCCAACCTTCAAACCGCACGTAACTTTGTCTCTTCCCGCTTTAGTAGTAATCTCCTTGTCAGCAAATCCTTCATTGTACTCTGCCATACCAATTGAACCTCGAACTTTCCCTCAACCTCATCCATCACGAACCCGAACACCTTGGCTCTGATACCACTTATTAGGATAGGGGACTATACACAATCCAAGATTCACAATCACCAATACAGAGCACATACACACCAATCGATCAGTTGACAAGATCCACCAAAGCGCGGTCACACGTTATTCAAGTATCACTTCTACGTCTATCAACAATAAGTAAAAGCAAAATAAGAACACAAACAATATTTGACGTGGAAACACCCACGTCCAACTTGTATTATTAATCTTAACAATATCAATAATACATCAAAACAATAACACCTTTATGGTGTCCCAACCCTGATACTTGAGCCAACAATGCTCAAGCATCTCCAAACAAAACTTAAGACTACATCTCTTAAGCTTTCACCTTATCAAACAAATACAATATGACTATGTATATATGTATATATAGCCATCACAAACTTAGCCACCAAGACTTACCATACTTGTTCTACAAGTCTTACCATACTTGTTATAAGTCTTCCAATTCTTGGCACCTAGTTACCAAACTTAGTGATCAAGACATACCATATATAATAATTGCATACACATACAATTATTATCTTACTCATATATATCTTGGACCACCCAAGCCCATAACATCATATTGGGGTTAATTGGCTATTTCATAACTGAACTCGTGCTCAACTTGCAGTTGGTAATCGAACTCAAAAAACTTGCATTAACGTCATTAAACTAATTAAACCTTGCAATCTCATAATTAAACTATTAAAAACTTGCACGACCGTTAACTTTCGTTGACTTTTAACGGAGGTCCGTTAATTTTGTACAGGTAAGGGATAAAATGGCTAATTCATAACTGAACTGACCCTCAACTTGCAAATAGGTAATTGAACTCAAAAGGTTTGCAACTAGATAACTGAAATTACACATTAAAACACGCACATATCTCATTATTTAATAGTATTTCAATATTTTTATATTACAATTTGTACTTGAACAAACATGTTCATATGACTTATATGTCTACTTGTGTCTTAGACAAAAAAAGTTTAATTTGCGATTAACCGAATTAATTACAAGCACAAAAGGTGATTACAAAATTAGATTTTAGGTGGTATAAAATTGTGAGAAATTCATCCCTCTCTCTCTCAGACACACAGATATATATAACATGTACATCTCTTGCACGCCATATTATCTAAACTCAAATATTGGAAATTTTTTTATACATTATATTTAATAAGTAAAAAATATATAAAATTTATATATGACCAATGATTAGCTTTCACAAGTTGAATATTACAAATATTAACTATCTCGTACAACATACTAATATATTAGATATATTTTTTGAAAATCAATAAATAATTAAAATTTGGAGGGTGCACGTTTACGTTCTTTGCACAGGCTAAAGAGCTAGTTTAATAAGTTAGTTGTTTAGAATATTTTTATAACACTAAATATAAGTAAAAAATATCGTTCCATCATATATTTTTATATATTATTGTTTAGAATATTTTTATAACACTAATTGATGAGTTGATTGCAACCTTTTTGAGTTCAATTACCAATCTGCAAGTTGATGATCAGTTCAGTTATGAATTAGCCATTTTACCCATTAAAATTCTTGCCACGCCAGCTTGCCACGTCATTTTTCCGTCAGTCCCGTTAAATGAGTTAACGATAGTTATGAGATTACAAGTTTTAATTAGTATGATGAGTTGACTGCAAACTTTTTGAGTTCAATTACCAACTTGCAAGTTGAGGTTCAGTTCAATGATGAATAAGCCAATTAACCCCATCATATTGAGTTGAAACCCAACAATCCTCCCCTTCAACCCAATACCCATATCGAATTGAACGGTAACCAATCAAGCCATCGACGTCCATTCGCCAATGCCTCCCCTCGAACAAGAACCTCTTTCTCTTGCTCTTGCAATCTTTGAGTGTCACTAAACCCGTATAGTGACCCTCCAAACCATCGTTCTTTACCATAACGATGTATACATCTACAAAATCACGTGCATCAACCACCACGAGTGCTCTTCCACATGTTGAGTCACCCGATCCTTGCTTTCACAATCCTTCGGTCTCCTGAAGAAAATCCGTAGTATCATCCAAACAGTTCACCTAGTTGATCAAGCCATTGAAACAATTGCGATGACCTCTTTCATCTTCTTCCATCTCGAGTCCGAACACAAGATTGATCCACGGTGCAAGCCAACCTTCAAACCGCACGTAACTTTGTCTCTTCCCACTTTAGTAGCAATCTCCTTGTCAGCAAATCCTTCATTGTACTCTGCCATACCAATTGAACCTCGAACTTTCCCTCAATCTCATCCATCACGAACCCGAACACCTTGGCTCTGATACCACTTGTTAGGATAGGGGACTATACACAATCCGAGATTCACAATCACCAATACAGAGCACATACACGCCAATCGATTAGTTGACAAGATCCACCAAAGCGCGGTCACACGTTATTCAAGTATCACTTCTACTTCTATCAACAATAAGTAAAAGTAAAATAAGAACACAAACAATATTTGACGTGGAAACACCCACGTCCAACTTGTATTATTAATCTTAACAATATCAATAATACATCAAAACAATAACACCTTTATGGTGTCCCAACCCTGATACTTGAGCCAACAATGCTCAAGCATCTCCAAACAATACTTAAGACTACATCTCTTAAGCTTTCACCTTATCAAACAAATACAATATGACTATGTATATATGTATATATAGCCATCACAAACTTAGCCACCAAGACTTACCATACTTGTTCTACAAGTCTTACCATACTTGTTATAAGTCTTCCAATTCTTGGCACCTAGTTACCAAACTTAGTGATCAAGACATACCATATATAATAATTGTCTACATATACAATTATTATCTTACCCATATATATCTTGGACCACCCAAGCCCATAATATCATATTGGGTTGAAACCCAACATCTTTCTGTCGGCTAATCTTAGGTACCTGGTGCTCAGGAACCTATATCTCAGGAGCCTGTTTCTCAGGAACCTCCATATTTCGGGACCTGTTGCTCAGGAACCTCTCTATATGCATTAGTACCAGCACAAATAACAAACTTATTATGCTGGAAAGCTTCTTTGATGTATTCACATGTTTTTGGTTGTCTCTACGATTGCTGCTAGGCTGACTTGAACTCTTCTACGAGGAGAAACCTGGTCCATTTATAATCTGCTCAGCTTCTAGTTCTTCGGGAACCTCCTGACACTCGTGGTTTCTTGATCATCTCTCTGTCTGATGCTCATTTCTTGATCACGGCTTGTACTGGACCTTGACTTCTAACTTGTATGGATTGGACCTTATGGCTTAATGGGCCTAAATTTAACCCATGGTAATTTTGGGCACAACACATATATTTAAATTATTAATAATAAGATAAAAATATTAAAAAATAAAATAAAAATATTACAAATCATCCGTGCATTACACGGGTTATAGGCTACTATAGTATCTATAAAGATCACATGAATATCACCACATCATTCTCCACTCCTCATTATACAACTACTACTAGTCTATTTCTCATTCATATCACCATTTTACTATCCTACGTTCATACTCACATCAATCACAACACTCTAAACCAGGAATTTACGGATTAAGCCAAACTCTTGAGCCACAATCTTATGAAATTCCTCCAAGATGCAAAACAATTTTTCAGATATGGAGGGACAGCTGAACTGCGAATCATATTTGCAGAGTTGTGAACTGCATTATGTCGTTAACTGTCTCCACGTACTTGGTAAACCAGGATGGCGTTTATAAGAAAGATGAACACCAGAAATTCCTCTTATGACTCAACTAGTAAGTTTTCATGAAACATCTACAAGGCCAATATTCCTACAAACCAAATATCATTTACCAAAAACCAAGGGATCAATAACTTCTGCTTATCATTCTCTCATGTGTTTGATGTCTTCAGACCATTCAGATATCGTGTTCACAGCTATTTGATTCATGGTAAGAAGAGCCAATTGTCAAATAAATCACTGGACCAAATTGTTGGTATTAGCTTTACTGCAAACAGAAATGTATATATATTTGGAGAAGATGATTGTAAAATGTATTGTAGTGAAAAGTTACAGCATGATTGTTCCAAACAGGTATTTATAGACACACAAGTCTAACAGCTTGATTCTCTCAGTAACAAACTTTACCGCTCATGACAAAGATATAAAATAAACCAATCAGTAAAATCAAGCGGCCACACTATTACTAATCTCAAATACAACCAATCAGATCAATAATTATCTGTGAAAATAAGGCATGCTCAACCGTAGCTTTATACTTAGGCTTGACATGTATGGATACAACAATAGCAGCTACTGAATCATCACTATTCGTATTAGTTGCACATATAATACACATCATGCACACAATTGTTTGTGAGAAATGCAAAGTCATATAGCTCGATCATTTAGCAAGTTGGGTTGATTTGGGGTTCAAAGATCTTTTTAGGAAGTTTACTAAATTATACGGAGAAATACCCTCCCAACTAGCTCTGTATTCTTCGTTTAATGGCGGTTAATAATTAATCAGGACAGTTTGGTAGAAAGGAAATTTAGGTCGGTATTTCTCTTCTTGATATTTCTTTAATTCTAGCTTGGAAAGCAACCCCAGTTTCATTTGGAAAAGTCTATTTAAGGCTAAATAACTAATTAGGACATGGGACATAAAACTATTGGATCAGGCCTTACTCTTAGTATTCTGGATGACCATGATTTCTAGATACAAACAATGCTTTTGTTATTTCAGATCATCAAGCTTTGGTTGGCCAAGTAGTTTGCTCTCTATTTAAGGAGATGGATAGAGCTTGGGATGATGACATTTTCCGAGATCAGTTCTATGATAGAGACATTAAATTGATCAAAAGCATATGAGTTCTTCTGCAAATGAAGATTCTTGGTTGTGGAGCAAGGATGATACAGGATTTTACATGGTTAATCTTTTTATCAACTGCTACAAGAAATTTCTGGGAATTATGTTAATGATAAGAACAAAAGAGGTTTTTGGAGAAGTCTTTCAAATCAAAAATTCCACCCGAGGTGAAACATTTCATTTGGAGGTTTGCTACCGGATGTTTACCTTTGTGTGTGTTGCTGTAGAGTAAACATGTCCATGTTGCCATTGCGTGTCCTTTTTGTCAAAGTACTGCCAAAACTGCTTGGCACTTGTTATTAGAATGTAAGTTTTGAAGGTCCTGCTGTAATTGTCAAGCTGAGGTGGGAAAATGGTTGTAGTACATCTTTTCTAATTTATCTAAAGATTTAATTGAGGAAGCCCTAAGCAGTGATGGTGTGTTGGTGTATTTGGAGAGCTCGTAATGGCGTGGTCTGGAACAAGAAGTGTACGATTGCAATTGAAGTAGTTCGTTCAACAAGAATGGTCCTTAGTCAATGGAAGGAAGCTCAGGCTCTAAAATATAACTCTCTTCTAGGTTCTTCTACCTTGTGGATGCTACGGAGCGATGGACAAAACCAGAAGTGAATAAGAGACTAAGGTGAATGTTGATGTAACTATTTGTTAGATGGAAGGACACTTTGGCCTTGGGTGTGTTGCTAGGACCACAAAGGGATGATTCTAGACATGTATGCATAATTAGCATCAAAGAGGCTTTCATTTGGACTAAAAGGAAGGGATGGCGTGCAGTTAAAAGAATGGATGGCATGGAGTTGTGTGATAAAGTCTGATTGTTAAGTTATGGTGTAAGCAATTAAAAGATCAATTGACATGGTGTCTTCCTTTGCCAATAATTGCAAGGGCATCCTATTGTTACTCAAGAACTTATTTGGGTGTGCATGAGCTTTCACCTAGTTTTCTTGATATTGTTCAACATACTGGAAGTTAATATGAGTTTTATTTCTTTTAAAAAAAATGGCATTCTCGGGCCTCGATAATTGCTACTATTCAACATCTAATTCAATTTGTTCACAGGCAACACACTTCTATGACTTGGAGTGTATGGGAAATACATGTACCTGTTCTTGGAAGAGTCTTTATCACCAAATCTAATACGTTTGTAATCTCCTGTGCTTGGGTTATAACATACGACTTTGAAAGGAATGCGTAGCATTACAATTCTTTGCTTTCCAGATATTTAAGAGGGTGTAAACTCTTCTTGGACCAAATCCAATCATAATCAAAAACAAACTTCGTAGTCCATGATTTTCTATTATCATTCTTACTCATCACCAAAATTTCAATGGATGCAAACTCCATATAAATGCAAATACAATCATTTAGTACCCCAAGGTCTGAACTGTCAGAATTCTTAATACAAAGAGGAGTTTCAATATGCTGGAATACTTCTTCAGCATCGAAAGAATATAATGTTTGTTTTTTAAATGGATAGAAGGAATTCTTGCAATGCGCCTTCACAAATTTGTGCCAATTGTTTGTATATCAACACACACTTCTTCAAAATCACCCGGGGAAAAGAGCAACATCTTCAGTTTATTGGTTTTTTGAGCAAAGACTAATGCGCACATCTCCCACCGACAATAATGATAGCCATTGGTACTTTCAATTTTTTCAACCATAATGTGTTGACCCGTTAATGGAATACATATGTGGAAGTTTGAGAAAATCTATCATCCTCCTTCCATGTATATGCAGCTATACAACCTGTAACCCTGCAAGTACTAAAAACACTGAGCATATATGACGAACGGTCCGGGAAAAAAATATCCAAGAATTTCAAAGATAATTGTACTTAGCTAAGAATTAGAAAATTCATAGGAGAATTGGTTGTGCATGAAGCTTCATCAAATCGAGCCAAGAAAAAATTGTTGTGTTTCAATGTATCCACAATCAAGAATTGAATAGGGGATCTTCCACAACAAATCGTAAAATTCTATTCCAGGTTTTACAGATACATTTGCATCTGATCACATTTTGTATGGGAACAAATGTGAGAATATTGATGAATATATAGATTCATGAAGATCATTAATGCTGTTCTTTTTCATGCCCGGCTTAACAGGGACGAGCAACGCAAAAAAGTTAAGGATTCATGATGAACTTTTTGTATAAGGATTCATGATGAACTTTTTGTATAAGGATTCATGATGAACTTTTTGTACTACTTGAAATTATAATTACCGTACTAAGCAAAAGGTCATATTCTCTCCGTCCCATTGGATTTTATACATTGGGTTTGGATACGTAGGTCAAGAAAATGCATAAAAAATGAGTAAAATTAGATGAAAAGTGGGTAAAGTGGTAAGACCTATCAATATTTGGTCTTTTTAGTGTGTGCTTACTTACCTTCATGTCACTTTTACGAGGTGCCTTTTTTTTTTTATTGGTGAATTTAACAACTCATCTTTAATTGTATGCTCTTGGACAATGGGCACACACTAGAAAAATCCATCAATATTTAATAATATATTTGAGATAATAGAATAAATTAGTGGGTGTAATACTATTTTATATAATATATTTGAGATAGTAGAGGAAAGTTAGTGGGTGTAATAGGGTTTTTTATTATTAATATTTTATTATTTTTGAAATGTATAGAAATGAAGAAACATTCCAAAATAGTAATTATATAGAAGAGTAAATCTTGGGCTACACCCTTATGCACTACTAAAACACTACTAGCAGTCTAGCATTAAAAAAGTGCCCCTGGCGGGGCCCATTTCAAGAAAATAAAAAATAAAAAAAATACAATTATAGAGTAATATACAAGTCCTATAATCTAGGTAGTGTTTAAGTAGTATATAAGGGTGTAGTTCAAGATTTATTCTTATATAGAAATGAATGGAATAAAGGAAGTAAATGATTTGGAGTCTATGAAAAATAGGAATCCTGTTAATAATAATTTATTTAATGAAATGCAATATTTATGCACAACTGTAATTTTATCCTTTACACCTCTTAAAAAATGTGTGATCGCAACTAGATAATTGACTTGTAAAATGGGTTAAATGGCATTTTGGTCATTCAATTGACCACAAACTTGCAACTAGATCATCCAGCTGAAAAAAATTTCAATTAGATCACTCAACTGAAAATAGCTTGTAATCATGTAACTAAACTATAAAAATAGCTTGCAATTAAGTCATTAAAAATCACCTTTTTTGTGACTTAATTGTAAGCTATTTTTGTAGTTGAATGATCTAATTAAAAACTTTTTCAATTGGATGACCTAGTTGTAAATTTGTGGTTAATTGAATGACCAAAATACCATTTAACCCCTTATAAAATACTCGACCTTCGGTCCTTCACCTCAACTCATAAATAACCAAACCAACTCATCCTAATAACAAGTGTTCATTTTTATCATCTACAGAGCCATATATCATATTTAAGCTTCAAAAATCCGTATCTAACCTTGGATTCGTTTAACTTATCTTAAAATAAGTAATTTATAGCTTAAAGTGATAAGTGTCATATAAGTAAGAGTTATTAGTAAAAAAATTCAACCAACTTTCGATTTTTTTGCAATTTAACCAATGAACTTATTTTTCCTCATAAAAAGCCAATAAACTTTATTAAACTGTGAAAATAAATTAACTATAGTTAGTCATTGTTGATGTGTATTAACTATTGTTCAACCACATCTTTATTAAATAAGTAATAAATTATTAATCAAAAAATTCATTAAAATTATTAATTCATTGTAGTTTATTATCTTTTTTTTATAAACCAAAATATATTTATAATTATGACATATTAAACTAGATTAAAATAAAATATATTAATAATAATTTTAATAACAAATCTTTCAATTGCATTGTTAGTTTATGTATTTTCATATTTTTAAAATTTATATTTTAAGTATTTGTCCCCTTCCCTATTTTTATGACAAAAAAAAAGTGATCTGATTTATCATAATTAAAATTATTTTCTGAATTCAATAAATTTGAAAAATAGGTATGTAATATGAACAAAAATCACATAAAGTACAAAGGCATGCATGACTTTTGCTAAGTTTGTCTGGTAATTTTTTTAAAATTAATAGTTGCGTGGAATTTCATGATTTTATTATAATATTGTTAATAACTAATATAAAATGAAATTTGTCCGGATTCATTGCGTTGATCAATTTTAGGAGGAAAAAAAATAAATATAATCAATTTTGGGAAAAAAGGCAAATAGAAGTTTTATAATGAAATTAATTGTCTGACTATACACCAAAATGGTTTGCAAGTATTTAAAAAAAATTAATTTTATATTAAAAAATTAAACGTTAGATAAAAATAATTAACCATGGTTAAATTTAGGACAAATTTTTGCAATTTAGCAAAGTTTGTTGGGGTTCTTTGTGAAAAAAATAGTTGATTGGTTAAGTGGCAAAAAAATGTAAAGTTGATTAGTTTTTGGCTAATTGCTCTATAAGTAATAACTAAATCAGAACTTATAAGTAGATCAAAATTTATAAATTAGTAGAGTGTTTGGTAAATCAGAAATTATAAATTAACTTTTTTATTATTTTCAAAATATTTGTTCAAAATATGAATATATATATATATATATATATATATATCAATGGATAGATTTCGATGAGTAGAGAAATTTGATATATAGATATCAATTTTCTAATAAACGGATCAAAAAAATATATAATTTTGAAAATTTGAAGGACGTGTATCGAAAAAATAGAATAAAGTTAAATGTTGGTAGAATTTCCAACTTTCATCTTATCAACTTATTTATATAAAATAGGGAAAATTAATTCTAAGGTCCCTGAACTATTAATCATTTTTTATCCAAGTTCCTGAACTAAAAATGTAATTTGATATGTAACGGAACTTTTAAATTTTTTTCATCAAAGTCCTTCCGTTAAAATTCATTAAACGTCCGTTAACTTTTGCTGACGTGGCATCCTACTAGTAGGCAGTTCTTATGTAAGTCCCTAAACTATTAGGCATTTCTTATGTAAGTCCCTGAACTGAAATTTTAAATTTAAATCTCAAATTTAAAATAAAATCACATTTATTACTCTTTTATTTTTTATTTACTTTCATCCTTTTTAGTTTAGAATTTTACTTATTTTCTTTTTTAACTTTACATATATTTGTGTTCTGAATTTATTTTTACATATTTAGTAATTTTTATAAAGTCAGTGTATACAACATAATTTTTTTTAAGTCCATGTATTTTTGTAGTTCAGTTAACATTACTCAAGTGATTAAAAATGAGTATTTATATAAATGAGTAATGTTAACTGAACTACAAAAATACATGGACTTATATATAAAAAAAATCAAGTAAATAAAAATTTTAATGTTTTATTTATTTTTTAGAAAACAAAAAATTATAATATTATATATTCTAATATATTGAAATTATATAAAAAAAATCATTCGCCAAAGTGTGATATACATCTAAAATTTACATGTCAGGAATAAATATAAAAAAATATGCTGTATACACTGACTTTATAAGATGTAAAAAAAAATAGAACACAAATATATGTAAAGTTTAAAAAGAAAATAAATAAAATACTAAACTAAAAAGAATGAAAGTAAATAGAAAATAAAAGGGTAATAAATGTGATTTTTAATATAAAATTAAGATTTAAATTTAAATTTTCAGTTCAGGGACTTACATAAGAAATGCCTAATAGTTTAGGGACTTACATAAGAACTGCCTAATAGTAGGATGCCATGTCAACAAAAGTTAACGCACGTTTAATGAATTTTAACGGAAGGACTTTGATTAGAAAATTTTAAAAATTCAATTACCTATCAATTTACATTTTTAGTTCAGGCTTGGATAAAAAATGACTAATAGTTCAAGGACCTTAGAATTAATTTTCCCATATAAAATAAGCCCGTTTCATAAATTTACCAAACAGTCCAATATTTTTCCAAACGGGCATTTTGCTCATGTACCCAAACATGCACATTAATTTCCGTCAAAAGGCCAAGATCTATGCGGATAGTCATACATTTGTACCAGAATTTTTCTTAACCCGTGCCTTACCAGCATCACTGTAATGGTCGGCTGGAATATGGATATGAGTGTGATAAGCACAAGGAGTTCGAGCTCAACAATTCTTCCTATTCTCTCTTTAATCGCTCTCTCTAATGGTCACTTTATCTCTCCCCGGATTGAGCTCTCTTGACCGGCGGATCGCCGGAAACTTTAATTTTCATTCCAGTTTAACTTAATCTTACAGTAGTACACATACACACACTCCAAATTTTTGTACACATAGACACACTTCAACTTCCATTTTCGTTCAGACTTTATATTTTGTTGTTTTTTCCTTTTTTCCCTTTCTCACTCGTGCTTGCGCCCCAGCTGCTGGACGGTTGTCTTCCGATTGGTACTGTTTTGCTTTTACTGGATCTCACTATCATCTCTCTCCTTCTCCCTCTCCTGTCATCTCCTTTCTTTACAACTTGTTTTTCTATTTCTTACCGTTATTAATTATAATAATAATAATTATTATTATTATTATTATATTTATTATTATAATTATTATTAGTATTATTATTATTAATAATATTATTATTATTATTATTCTTGTCTTTCGTATAAATTGGGATCTTTATTTTACCTACATTTAGGTGGGTATTGTGTGTGTTTTCGTTCGTTTATTTTGTCGATGTCTCGTAATTGGCGTATTGGCAGTTTGAATTTAGGTACCTTAATGGGAAAATTTTTGGAGTTAGTGGACGTGCTGAAGAAGCGAAGGGTGGATGTAGCATGTATTCAAGAGACTAGGTGGAAGGGGGCTCAGTCAAGAGAAGCGAACGGATATAAATTGTGGTACTCAGGTCTTGCCAACTCGAGGAACGGAGTGGGTATTCTTCTGGCGAAGGATTTAAAAGACAACGTCGTGGAAGTGAAGAGGTGTAACGACGGGATCATGTCCGTCAGAGTTGTGGTTGGGGAGAAGGTGGTGAACGTGGTATGTGCGTATGCCCCTTAAGTCGGTTTGGGCGACTCGGAGAAGGAGGCTTTTTGGGTTTGTTTAGATGAGTTGGTTGGAAGTATTCCTAAAAACCAACTTATAGTGGTGGGTGGCGATTTTAATGGGCACATTGGCGAGAGGGCAGATGGCTATATCAGCGCTCATGGGGGTTTCGGCTTCGGGGTCAGGAATGTCGGTGGGTCCGCGTTGTTGGAATTTGCTACAGCTCAGGAGTTGGTAATTGTGAATTCTGTTTTTCAGAAGAGGGCTGAGCACCTTATCACCTTTAGTAGTGGGGGGCACAACACTCAAATCGATTACCTTCTTATGCGCAAGCGTGATGTTAGGGACTGCGTGGATTGCAAGGTGTTCCGGAGTGAGGCATGCGCGTCCCAACATCGTCTGTTGGCCATGGATCTATCCATGGGGGGTCGAATTATTCGTAGAAAGAGCATGGCTAGACCAAGAATCCTTTGGAAAAATTTGAAGGGCGAGAAGGCGGCCGAATTCAGGGAGTCTCTGATCAACGAAGGTTGTTTCGCGCGTGGTGGTGATGCCAATTCTAGGTGGACCAACATGGCAGAGGCTATCCGGTGTGTAGGCGAGAAGGTGGTGGGGGTTTCCTCAGGTAAGTTCAGTGGTCTTAAGGAGTCGTGGTGGTGGAACGAGGAGGTTCAAAAGAAAGTGAAGGCTAAACTTGTGCTTTTTAAAGAGCTTGTGTCGTTTGGTGCAGGGGCGGAGAGGAATCAGAAGATGGAAGCGTACAAGGTGGCGAGACGAGAGGCAAAGAAGGCTGTGGCGAAAGCCAAACACGGAGCCTATGAGGGACTGTACAAGCGCCTAGATACCAATGAAGGAGCGAACGTTATCTTTAAACTAGTTAAAGCTAGGGAGAGAGGGCGGCGCGACCTGGGTTCTGTTAAATTTGTTAAGGATGAGGCAGGCCAAGTGTTAGTGAATGAAGATGCCATTAAGGAGAGGTGGAGTTCATATTTTCATAATCTTTTCAATGAGGCGAGGAGAAGTGGTGCCGATGTGGCGCAAGAGGTCCCCTGTTCGCCGGTGCTTTCTATCGGAGCTTGTGAGCGTGTCAGCAAGGAGGAAGTCAAGGGTGCCCTTCAAAAGATGGCTAGAGGGAAGACGGTTGGTCCGGATCAGATCCCAATAGAGGTGTGGCTTTGTCTTGGTGAGATTGGCGTTCATTGGCTTACAGATCTGTTCAATGCTCTCCTTTTGGGTGCTAAGATGCCAGCTGAATGGAGACGTAGTTTTGTGGTTCCTTTTTTCAAGAACAAAGGCGATGCCCAGAGTTACAGTAACTATCGGGGTATTAAATTACTCAGTCATACTATGAAACTTTGGGAGAGAGTGGTTGAATGTCGGATTAGAAGAGAAGCCGAAATCTCAGAGAATCAATTTGGTTTTATGCCTAGGAGATCGACGACTGAGGCTATTCATCTCGTTAGACGCCTTATGGAGAAGTTCAGGGATCGTCGTAAAGACCTTCATATGGTGTTCATTGATCTTGAGAAGGCGTATGATAGCATCCCCCGTGAAGCTATCTGGAAGAGCCTTGCAGAAAGGAGAGTGTCTTCGTCGTACGTTAGGGCGATTCAAGACATGTACTCCCAAGCTAGCTCTTGCGTCAGAACCCCTGTGGGTGACTCGCGTTTTTTCCCTGTTGAGATTGGGCTCCACCAGGGGTCGGCCCTTAGTCCCCTCCTTTTCGCCCTTATCATTGATGTCATGTCACGAGGGATTCAGGATGGCGTCCCTTGGTGCATGCTCTTCGCTGATGATATCGTGTTAGTGGCGGAGTCGAGGGGGGAGGTGAACAAGAAGTTGGAGTTATGGAGATCTACTTTAGAGTCCCAAGGCTTGCATTTGAGCTGGTCTAAAACCGAATACCTCTGGTGCAACTTCAGTGGTGAGGACAAAGAGGAAGGGGTGGAGGTTAGGATTGAAGATGAGATCGTCCCTCGTACGGATAAGTTCAAGTATTTGGGTTCGATCATCCAGAAGGAAGGTGAGATTGAAGACGATGTCACACATCGTATTAAGGCTGGGTGGTTAAGGTGGAGGGCAGCGTCAGGGGTGATGTGCGACAAGAAAGTACCTTTAAAGTTGAAAGGGAAATTCTATAGAGCGGCAATTCGTCCTGCGATGTTGTATGGTTCTGAGTGTTGGGCGGCAAAGAAGGCCCTCGAGAACAAGTTGGAAGCAGCTGAGATGAGGATGTTGCGGTGGTCTTGTGGACGCACGATATTGGACAGAATTCCGAATGTAGTTTTTAGGAGCGAGCTGGAGGTGGCGCCTTTTTCTGCGAAAATTAGGGAAGGGAGGTTGAGATGGTTCGGTCATATCCGTAGGAGGCTGGCTGAAGCCCTAGTGAGGAGGGTCGAGAGTCTTTCGATTGCAGGGGTGAGGAGGAGAGGTAGACCGAGGAGGTCGTGGGAAGAGCAGCTTGGGTTGGATTTGAAGGCCTTAAACTTAAATGAGACCATGACCGCGGATAGAGGTGCTTGGAGGCGCCAGTTCAGAGTGGTGGATTCTCTTTTAGGGAGCGGCTCTGTTGTTGAGAACCTAAGAGTTGGGTTATCTCGGTTAGCGTTATCTTAGTTTTTTCGGCTCTTTCGTGCTCATTTTTCATTTTTCATTGGCTTCTATTTTCTGGTGTACAATTGCAGGGAGATTACCGCGGTGGCATCGTGGATCTAAGTGTCTTGCACAGTGGAGTAGTCAATCCCTGGGGATCTGTGCGAGGAGTCATCCTAGATCAGAGTGTGTCGAGAATGGAGTGGATAACCCCGCGTAGGTAAGTCCCATGTGATCAAAATCATGGGCTCAGGTATGACTCCGACCTTTTCCAAAAATTTATGTAGTTGTTGTAAATATCACACACCATTTTTCTGTTGGACACTAAGCTGGGGGTCTTCACAGAAACAGCCTCCTCACCGTAAAAGGTAGGGGCATGGTCTGCGTACATCTCACCCTCCCCAGACCCTGCTTTGTGCGGGATATACTGGGTATGTTTGGTTTGGTTTGGTTTTAGTGTGATAAGCAAACTTAAACTACCAAGGCTTTAGACAAGTAGGCAATTTACATACTATATAACCTAGAGTAAAGTGCACTTTGTGTACCTCCACTTTGGCCGTGACACCACTTGCAATACCCAACTTCAAAAGTGAGCATCTGAAATACTGAAGTTGTTATTTCGTTACATTTTGTGTACTTCCGTCAGTCTGGCGTTAACTCCGTTAAAAAACCAGGGGTATCTCTGTCTTTTCACTGTCATATCTCTGTCTTTTTCCCAGCACTACCTCCCATCTCTTTCAACCTTCAACCTTCAAAGTTCAACGTTTATTTATACCTCCCCGCCGTACAACACCCATTCCTCCGTTCAGCTTCATCTCCCTCCTCCGACCTGCAATCCGGCTACAAACACCCATTCCTCCGTTCAACATACTATATCATTGTACCAAAAGGTGGCCTGTAAATTTCCCAGACAGCACTTTTGACAATCATGTCTCATTGGTTCTCCTTTAATAGGACAATCCTTCAGAGAAAGATAGCAATCAAGGTACTCTGGCAGTTTCTAAGCTTGATTTTGTTGTGACTAAAGATGAACTACGACAACTATTTGGTGTGTATGGAGACATCAAGGAGGTAAGATATTTCACACTCTATAATAGACTTGAAGAAAATGTATTTAGCATTTTAGGAAGTTGACTCATTGCTTCTGGAGTGCAGATTCGTGATGTTCCACATAGGTGTCATCACAAATTGATAGAATTTTATGATGTTAGATCCGCTGAGGCCGCTCTTCGTGCATTAAACAGGAGTCAATTGGCAGGGAATCTTGATCTAAGATATCCTGATGGTACGTAATTCACGGTAAGATTGTACAGTAAAAATTGTTCTTCAATATTTCTTTGTCCTGAACTTGAAAGAAATTCGACTAGAATATCTAAAACGAAGGCTCAGTTCTCTATGTCCGGACTAATTTAAAATACATGGTTACAAAACTTGGACCTCAACCTCTTGTTATCAAGAAGAGAGGGGTGTGCGCTAGGCTAAGCCTTGCAGATAAATCCAAGTTTCTTTCTCTCTCCCATATGGACTTTTTCTGGTTCTTCTTTATTCTTCTGAATTCATTCTATGATGAGTCCATTTGATTCTTCTCGTGACCGATTGAAGGGCCGTCGAAATGAAGGACTTTCCAGTCAGGTCGACAACAAGAAACAGTACGAGCTTGACATTAACCGCATAATCCATGGTGAAGACAAGCGGACAACACTTATGATAAAGAACATTCCCAACAAGTAGAAGAGAGACACACTTGAAGTCGAGCTTGCACCTCCACGACAGCAGAACACCCACCTTCGACACACACTTGAAACTCTTGAGAGTGAAATCGAGTGAGTAGAAGAGAGATGGAGAGAACTCTTGAGAGTTCTTGGAGAAAACCCGCTGAAATGAACTAGTTTGGGGAAAGATCGGCTAATTTAGGGATTGAAAAGAAATGGATGTGAAAAGACAGAGATACCCTTGTATTTTTAACGCCGTTAAGGCCAGGTAGACGGAAATACACAACTTGTAACAAATTAACAACTGCAATATTGCATATGCTCGGTTTTAAAGTTGGATATTGCAAGTGGTGTCAAGGCCTAAGTACAGGTACACAAAGTGCACTTTACTCTATAACCTATAGTCTTGAGTCTTGACCAGATTATCCGGTTGGATACCGTACACAAAAGCTAGGAGTATCAAATCTTCTATAATGTTTACCAGGAACATCCTTCTATACTAGTAGTCCGGGGCTCGACTTATTACCAAATACAAGACATTGATACTCAGTGGCCGCCCACAATGGACTTTCTATTCCTGATTACTGATATTCCTATCGACAACCACCAGTTTATATTCCTATCCCCGAAATTGAGGATGGCTAACCTTCCATTTAAAAAACCTGATTTAGATCCCTATTACCAAATCATACATACACATTTGTAGATGGAGGATGATGGCCTTCAGCCCATCACTACAACCAAGGAACATTTCAAATATTTTACTTCATCTTATTTTTCCCATAACAACTTTGGTTCTAATTTGCATAAATCAACTCTAGTTTCATCGATCCAATAGTTAAAAGTGCAACAACAATAGGAAGTAACTAATTAACAAACACAAATCATAAGCTTGTGATTCCAAAAACAATTGATCCAAAAGAGAGATGAATTAATACAACATAGATAGATTCATCGATTTGATTGAAGTGGAACTGGAAAGAAGTACATATTTCTTCTTGATCAACTTACTTACATAAACACTAGCAGCATAGCATATAATTAGATACTACTACTTATGGGGCTTTTCTTAGCAAATTGTTGAATCAAAATGATACACCCCTAAACATAACACAATACAACCAGTTAATTCTTATAATTAAAAGCAAATATATGTTTTTTGCCTACATCAGTGCTGTTCGAACTTCACGGGGGAATCCGTAGCTGCCAGTCCCAACCACGATTTCGTCTCAGCTGGCTTAGTCGCCACTGGTGAACCATACGGAGCTCGGGCCGTGATCCTGTCCTTCCTCTTCTCAAGAAAACGAGTAAGCGAAGCCTTTCTTGCAATTGGAAGATCTATAAATTAAAAATCATGAAACACAAATAAGTACTTCCCTCTATTACCATAACAAGACTCATATTCTAAATACCGACACAACTTGTTGCTTGCTTGCCTTGTCTCAGTATAATCATTCAAACATACATAAACAAATAGTACACAAACTCGAAAAAGCATTACACAACAATCACTCAAGCATATCAAAAATCCAACAATTGTTTAGCTATTTACCGGAAACAATTGGCTGCGGAGGACGTTGAGTTTTCGCAAGACTAGTAACATTAGGCGAGGCCGGAACCTCAGCTTGTTTATGTGCTGAACATGCCTTGCTTGCTAACATCATAATCTCCTTAGCTTTCTCAGACGGAAAGTCATTAAAAACCATCACCTGTCCACCGTAAAATATAGTCATTTGTGCATTCTCCGGCTGCTGTTTCACCGGAAACAGATTCATAGTCATTCCCGCCGCCGGTGGAGTCGCCGGAGCTGTTCCTGAACATAAATTTCAAACATACAGATCCTTCACACACGTATATTGGTTTGTACTTGTGCATATAAATAGATCCAATTCGAAATGGTAATAAAACTAATTTATTTCCTTTTTGACAAGACTCGAACTCTCGACATCACGTAAATGATAGAATGAGTATAAGTTATGACTTATGAGTGAATAAGATGCGAACCGTTGGATTCGAAGGCCATACCGAGACTGAGATCACCGAGAGTGCGCTTCTCTTTCAAGTACTGGCTCAATAAGTTACAAGTCTGGGAGAAACTTGATTTTTCCGGCGACTTGGCCGTCTTCTGGCCGGAAAACTTGCCGGAATCGATGATTTCCGATGAGCTCGACATGAAGTCAGATTAGGAAGGCGAATGAACTGAAAATGGAAGGGGAGGATGTTTGAACTCTGACACAGAAATTTAAGAATGGAGAAAAAGTAAAGTAGGGCGTATGTAGAAATATATTTTTTTTTTTGAGGGGAATATGTAGAAATATATAGATACAAGTTACATATAGAAAAGAGTATATAGAAGGCTGAGACGGTGGGTGTTGCCTTTTTTTTATTGTTGAGGATGGTTTTAATTTAACACGTGCTGGATATTTTATTATTAAAATATTATTTTGCTATTATTGTTAGTATTTGAATTTATATTTTAATTTGAGACAAGTGCCGGATTAGTGCAATTATTGATTTATGACAAAATAGCAAAGAAATTGATTTATGACAAATGCCAAATATTGTGATTCTGGAATTTAATCATGCCTGATGGTTCCATGAAAAGAAAAAAATGCCTGCCTGATGATACGATTAATATAGTTTGGATGGAAATGAAGTTCTAGAAACTTGTTTTGCAATATTTGTGTGAATGTGTGAAATTAAATTTTTTTAAGCATTGTTGTAAAACCAATGAGAAAATACATTCTTTTATGTGAAAATTTTATATGATGATATTTAATCGATCTTGTCAACTGTTATTGATCTTCTATTAAACAATTTGTGCGACTTACTTCTTCCTAATCGATTGGATACGTCCACTTCACTATTGTGCTTTTCAAATATCATAAAATTTGGACTATATATTTAAATATTAAATAAATATTTTATATAACTACATATTTAAATACTTTCACATCACATAAATGATATCTAAATCCGGATAAATTGGCAAATATTATCATCTTAGGAGCAATACAAGCTTTGATCGACATCCATTAATAAATGAAAAATAAACTTGCAAGTTTGAATCATTATTGTAAAAACTAGCTTCAATATCCGTGCAAGGCACGGGATTGCTCTAATTTACGATATGAATTTTTTTTCTTCATTGTGCGTTATGTTAATGCCCGATGTTTCTATTGTGACGATAAAAATCATTTTAGATAGAGTAAACTTCAAAGTGGTGGCTAGATTTTTCGCTCATTTTCAAAAAAGTGGTCAGATTTTTAATTTTGCAAAATGGTGGCCAGACTTACCTTTTTCCTTTCAAAAAGGTGGTTGCAGGCGATTTTCAATTTTTTGACAGGGGTAAAATGGGAAAAAAATGCTAGAAATTCCAAAAATTGTCCACAAAAATTCCCAAATTAATATGTATCACCATATGATTGGTTATATTCGTAATAATAATAATAATAATAATACCCCCCATGTATGCACATCAATTCACCAAAAAATTCACAAATATGAGTTGTCAAGATTTAATTATTCAATTTATGTGCATGCATGGGGTATTATTATTATTATTACGAATATAACCAATCATATGGTGACACATATTAATTTAGGGAATTTTTGGATAATTTTCGTGATTTTTAGCATTTTTTTTAGTAAAATAACATATTTTCCCATTTTATCCTTGCTAAATAAGCTGAAAATCGTCTTCAGCCACTGTTTTGAAAGGAAAAAGACAAGTCTGACCACTATTTTACAAATTTGAAAGTCCGTCCATTTTTTTGAAAATGAGTATAAAATCTGGCCACTTTTTTGCAATTAACTCTTTTAGATATGCATATTTTTTTTTGAAATATGTATCTAAAGAGACCGATATTTTGTGTCTCTATCTTTTTATTGTTGTTTTTAGAGTGTTGATGCCTTTCTTGCGATTAGAGTTAAAAAAATAATTGACGAATGTACTTTCAACGTTTTTCATAAGTTTATTTGGATGATCATCTCTTAATCTATATTAAACTGTTATATTTGCATACAATTATATATTATGGGATTATATGAATGTGACTTTTGATTTAATACTATTACTAAGTATTATTGAAGCTTCAATAATTCGTTTATGGATTTATAAAATATGAATTCATAAAAATAAGGTTATTGTTATAGATGTTAAAGGTTCAGTTCTCACTTATGTGAAACAATTTTAATATATTGTACATCTTAATTTCAGATGACGCTATGGTAAATCATAACAAATTGAGAAACATAATGGTAAAATTTGATAGATTAAAATGTGACATATTTCCCTATCATAATTTATCATTTCATATCCACTAGTTACCTAGAGCCTCATATACTGTAATTATGTTAGTTACAGAGGCATGCCTGTACACATCTAATAACAAGCCTAATTGTTTGTAATGCTTTGCATTACTTACATGACCTCTTAACTGAGGGAACCTCTAGTTGTAGAGTTTCTGTTTGTATTGTACTTGTAGTAGGCATCAAATCCTAGTTGTGTAACTGTACTTATAGAGTCTAGAATAATGCTTGAAAGAAGTTCCAAGGTTCATGCCTCAAGCAAGGAGTTAAAGACTGTCAAATAATCACAGTTGGGATTTGAAGAAATGAAGAATTTGCCTAAGTACCAATTCGAGAAGTATATTTGTCTATTCGAGAAGTCCAGCATTCGAGAAGTCAGGGATTCGATATCTCAAGACACTATTCGATATCTCTGAATACACTGTTCGATATCTCATTCGATATCTCAGGGATTCGATATGTCTATTACTCTATTCGAGAACTCAAGAAGTCAACAAGTCAAGATGGTATTCGAGTTCTCAAAGAGTCAACAAGTCAAAGTTCCATTCGATATCTCAAGGACTCAGAAAGCTATTCGATATCTCGAGGATTCGATAAGTCAAATGTTCTATTCGACAACTCAAGGAATCCTGATGGAAAAGAGCTATTCGAGAAGTGGTTCGATATGTCAATATAACAGTGTTCGAGAACTCAGAGTTATCGATCAAGTCAATTCTAGTTCTCGAATCACTTACTTAGTCACTTCTCGAATACATTCTTGGAGACAAAATACTGAAGAAATTGTACAAGTCAGAAACCTGCAACAAGCCAATGCACTTTATGGACCATAATCTGTAACGTGCTCTGGAAAGCCTACAAGGAAACTTGGAGAGATATAGAAGAGACAAGGAGCTAAAGAAGTGGATCTAAACAGGCTTTGCAAAGTCAAATCTGTAACCGTTTGGACACTTACTCAAAAAGGATAGACAGACTAGAAAGTAATTTGTTTAGCTACCTTATTTGCAGTAAGTAGGCTGTATCCATGTTCTATAAGGACACAGCCTCACTTCATAACTTAGTAACTTTTGTGAGTCTAGTTTTTCATACACTGTAAGCTATATCTCTCTGAGAAAAACGAAGCTGAGAATACTATCATTTGTATTCACAGATTGTAGCAACCTTTATCTAATAATATATTAGATTAAAGTGATATTGTGTTGTGTGTTGTTCTTTATCCGCATCTACATCACTGCACACACAATACTTGTTTGCTACACAGACTCAAGGCACGAAAAGTTCAAGAATCCATTCACCCCCCCTTTGTATTCTTTCTTTGTGTTAAATACTCAACAAGTGGTATCAGAGCGGGCTGTTTATTCAAAAACAGAAAAACGATCATGAGTTCGAATACACCAAAGACTACAGGAACGGTGAAGGTCCCTAAGTTTGACAAAGAAAACTTCAACCTCTGGAAGATAAAGATGATGTTGTTCATTAAAGCCTCTCATCCCTTGTATCCTGAGATTCTCAAGAATGGTCCTTTTGTTCCACAACAAGAGATACCAGAAAAGACTGTTGGAACCACAACTATCCCAAGATCTTATGAGGCCAAGGATCCATCAAAATGGACAGAATCAGAAAGGGAGAAGGTTGCTCTTGATAGCCACCTCATGCTGCTTATCATTGATTCCATGGACATGTCAATGTTTGCAAACATTGCATCATGTACGTCTGCTAAAGAGATGTGGGATCACATTGAGGTGTTGTGTGAAGGGACTGACGAGGTTAAGGAAAACAAGAAACAGATACTGGTCACACAGTATGAAGCTTTCATGGCACAGCCCAAGGAAAGCATCACTGAAATGTTTGAAAGGTTTCACAAGCTAGTTACTGAGTTGCAGATGAATGGCAAGGTTTACAGCACCAAGGAGTTAAATATGAAATTTCTGTTGTCTTCACCAAATCATCTAGAGCAAAGAGTCTTTTCTCTAAGGGAGAGAGATTTGAACAAAGTCACCTATGATGTGCTCTATGGAGTCCTAAAGACTCATGAACTTGAGTTGCTTCAGAAAAGGGCTATCCAAGCCAACCAGGGCAGAATGATAAACACATCATGTGCCTTGATTGTAAACAAATCTATTCTGGACCTAGAAGCATCTACAAGCCAGCTAAGGATAGAGGAGGTAGCAGATGATGAAGAAACTGAAGCTGGGGTGAGTGAACCTGTTGAGGAAAAGGAGGAAGAAGAAGAAGAGTTTTACACTCTGGAAGAACTTGATGGGATGGAAAATACTTCATATGCTTTCATGGCCAGAAAATTTCCAAACATCAGATTTAAAAGAAATCAACCCTTCAAACCCAAACCTCAAAACCATTCAGTCAACAAGAACAAGGCACCTGTGAAACCAAACAGAAATAAATTCAAAACCAGTTATGTGGATAGGTCATCTGTAAGGTGCTATAGATGCAATGACCTAGGGCATTTTGCTAGTGAATGCAAGAAGCCTAAAAAGAAGGATAGAGATTATCTTGAGCTCGAAGCTAAGTATGAGGCCCTTCTGAAAAAGCAGACACAAGGTAAGGCCTACATAGCTGAAGGGAAGTGCTGGGATGATTCTGAGAGTGATGGAGAGGAACAAGAATTCTGCAATTATGCCTTGATGGCCAACTCCAAGGATGACTCATCTCCATCTGATTCTCAGGTACCATCTCTCACTACTATAGACATGTCTGTTTCTGAGTATAAATGCATGATCGAACAACTATCTGTTGAAATGTTTAATATTCATACTAGTATGACTGCTGCTAATGAGGAGATTGCTAAACTGTCTACTAGAAATGAAATATTAACCAAAAAGAATGAGGAACTTGAGCTAACTGCTATGCAAGTAGAAAACCTTAAGAAAGAAGTTGAATATTTGCAGAACAAGGTTTTATGTGCTAGTCAAGTAGAGAAGGCTCTTAGGGATGAATTAGCTGAAAATGAATTCAAACTGAAAACTTTCAAGAAATCATCTGGTCTAGTGCAATCCTACTGTGAGAAAATTGAAGCTAAACCCAAAGCAGCCATTGGACTTGACTATGACTCTCTCAAACAGAGGAAAGGCTATGCTGTTATTGAAGAGGACACAGCTGTTCATGAGAAAGTGCCTCACATATTGAGAAAGACTGAAAATCCAATTTTTAAGGAATCAACATTTGAAATTGATGAGGATGCCTTACTCATCAAACAAATGTTGAATGATGAGGATGAGGCACAATCTAGTGAACAACAAGCATCCTCTAAGAGTGAGAGTGTCAAGTCAAAGACCAAGGAACCAGTAGTTGATAGGCCAAGATCTAAGAAGTTTGTTAAGTTTGTCTCAGCTGGGAAGAGTGAATCAGAAAAGAAAGTGACTAAGAAGAAACAGAACAGAAACGGCAAGTTAGGGATTAACAAGGATAACAACTATGCTTATATGCCTAATGCCCCTAGGAAAACTTGTCAGAACTGTTTCAGTACCAATTATTTAACTCATGCATGCAAGAAACCTGTTGGTAGTGTGTCTAAACCTTTCTATGATTGTTCTGTGTCTCTAAGTCATAGAGATGCACCTTTTTGTGATAAATTTGATTGTATGACATGCAATATGAATGTTATGACTAGTTGTTTTAATTTAAGAAGGCAATTCATTGATGGTTGTATCAGTCACAATTCTCACACACACTACACAAGGTCAAAGTCTTCAAGTCCTCCTAAAGCTAGGAAGGTACCTCTGTCACCTAAGTCTGAAACTTCAGGTTCTAAGACTTCCAACAGTGACAAGAAGACTAACACTAAGAAAGTTGACAAGCATGTTGTTTATGATAAAACTGTTTCTAAGTCACATGGACCCAAACTTGTTTGGGTACCAAAGGAAAAGTAATACCTTTGTGGTTGCAGGGCAAAGAAAGTGAAAAGAAGGTCATGTGGATTTTGGACAGTGGATGCTCAAATCATATGACTGGTGATATGGCCCTGCTATCACAGTATGAGGAAAAGGCTGGCCTAATGGTTGCTTTTGGAGATGACAGCATGGGTAACACATTGGGATATGGCAAGCTGAAAGTTGGAAATGTCATCATTGAAGATGTAGCACTAGTCAAGGGGCTCAAGCATAATCTGCTAAGTGTTGGTCAGTTTACTGATAGAGGATTCAAAGTGAATTTTGACAAAGATGAATGTTTGATCACCCACAAGAAGACTGGTGATTTTGCTCTATCTGGAGTGAGGAAGGGAAGCCTGTTTGTAGCCAATATGGACTCTGCAAACAAGGACAAAATTTGTTGCTTTTACTCAAAAGCATCAAATGAAGATTGTTGGCTGTGGCACAAGAAACTATCATACCTGAACTTCAAGGCCATTAATTCTCTAGTCAAAAGAGAGTTAGTGAGAGGCATGCCCATACTTGAATTCTGCCAAGAAGGAGTATGTAAGGCTTGTCAAAAAGGAAAAATGAAAAGATCAAGCCACAAGTCAAAGACAGTGACATCAATAACCAAGCCATTACAACTCATTCATATGGATTTGTTTGGGCCTGTCAACATTATGTCACTTGGAAGAAAGAAGTATGCCCTGGTAATGGTTGATGATTTTTCAAGGTATACATGGGTGGAATTTTTGGCATCAAAAGATGAGGCTCCACAAGTAATTATTGAGCATATAAAGAAAGTTGACAAGGAAGCAAAGGCAAACAATGCAAGTGTGATTGCACTGAGAAGTGATAATGGAACAGAGTTCAGAAATGCCATACTCGAAGCATTCTGTAAAGAGAATGGTATTTCTCAGCAATTCTCAGCTCCAAGGACTCCACAACAAAATGGAGTTGTTGAGAGAAAGAATAGAACTCTAATTGAGGCTGCTAGAACAATGTTACTTGATGCAAAAATGCCTACATGTTTTTGGGCTGAGGTTGTGAGTACTGCATGCTACATTCAGAACAGAACCCTCATCAACAAAAACACTGAAAAGACACCTTACAACTTGATGACTGGAAAGAAGCCTACTCTAAAGTATGTTCATACTTTTGGAAGCAAATGCTTTGTGCTAAAGGATAACTCTGAATATGTTGGAAAGTTTGATGCAAAAGCATTTGAAGGAATTTTTCTTGGCTATTCTATGGAAAGAATTGCATACAAGGTTTATGTCATCAGTCAAAAGAAAGTTATGGAAAGCACAGATGTAACATTTGATGACAGCAAACTACCTGGTCTAGAATAAGCCAATGATGAAGACAAAGATCCATTGAGGTTTGATAATCTAGATGATTCTGATGAAGAGATTGAAACTGGAGTTGAAACTCAAGTTCAACAAACTCAAGTGAATAATGATACAAGAGAAGAATTTGTGCCAATCGATAGTGGAGAAACAAGCATCCAAGACACACCTGTGAGTAATGGCAACTTCACAGGGGGAGGAAATGAGGATGACCATGATGTGGATGATGAAGCAACATCAAGAATGAGAAGTCAGGCTAAACACTCGAGGAAATGGGATAGATCACACATTGTAGAGCAAATCATTGGAGATCCTAATGCAGGAGTAAGGACTAGGAGAGCAACTCAAAATGAGTGCCTCTATGGATGTTTTCTATCACAAGTTGAGCCTAAGAAACTTGATGATGCACTGTTGGATCCAGATTGGATTATTGCCATGTAAGAAGAGTTGAATCAATTTGAAAGGAACAAAGTATGGGAACTTGTGCCTGCACCAAAGAATAGAACCATTGTTGGAACAAAATGGGTTCTGAAGAATAAGATGGATGAAGATGGTGTAATAATAAGAAACAAAGCAAGGCTGGTTGCAAAAGGATACTCTCAACAGGAAGGCATTGATTATGATGAGGCATTTGCCCCTGTTGCTAGATTGGAAGCCATCAGAATATTCTTGGCATTTGCTGCTCATTCAAACTTTAAAGTTTATCAAATGGATGTCAAGAGTGCATTTCTAAATGGAGAGTTGGAAGAAGAGGTTTATGTGCAACAACCACCTGGCTTTGAGGATCCACATTTCCCAGAATTTGTCTACAGATTGCTTAAGGCACTGTATGGACTTAAGCAAGCTCCAAGAGCATGGTATGATACTTTATCACAATTTCTTCTTGAAAATCAATTCACTAGAGGCACATTGGACAAGACACTGTTTTACAAGAAGCATGGTGATGATATTATCCTAGTCCAAATTTATGTGGATGATATCATTTTTGGGTCTACAAATGAGAAGCTATGTGAGAAATTTTCCAAACTCATGCAGAGCAGATATGAGATGAGTATGATGGGAGAGTTGACATTCTTTCTTGGGTTGCAAGTCAGTCAAAGGAAGGATGGTATCTTTATCAGTCAGACCAAATACATCAAGGATCTATTGAAGACGTTTGACTTGGAAGACTGCTCACCTGCAAAGACACCCATGGCCACTGCAACTAAGTTGGATGAAGATGCTAAAGGCAAGAAAGTAGATATCTCAGTCTACAGAGGCATGGTTGGTTCTCTACTCTACCTCACTGCAAGTAGGCCAGACATCATGTTTGCTACATGTCTATGTGCTAGATTTCAATCAAATCCAAAGGAATCACATTTGATTGCAATAAAAAGGATCTTTAGATATCTGAAGGGCACTCCAAACTTGGGCTTATGGTATCCTAAGGACACAGGGTTCAATCTGGTTGGTTATTCTGATGCTGATTATGCTGGATGCAGAGTGGATAGGAAAAGCACCTCAGGAAGCTGCCAGTTTCTTGGACAAAGGTTAGTTTCTTGGTATAGCAAGAAGCAACAATCTGTGTCAACTTCTACAGCTGAGGCTGAATACATAGCTGCTGGAAGTTGCTGTACTCAAGTGCTTTGGATTAGAAATCAACTTAGAGATTATGGACTTGTGTTGGAAAGAATTCCAATCATGTGTGACAGCACAAGTGCAATCTCTATAGTTGCCAATCCTGTCAATCATTCTAGAACAAAGCACATTGACATCAGATATCATTTCATAAGAGAACATACAACTAATGGAACCATTGAGTTGCATTATGTCTCTCCAGATAAACAACTAGCTGATATATTCACTAAGCCATTAGATGAAGCCACCTTCACAAGGTTGGTTAGTGAGATTGGAATGCTGAATTCTTCAGATTCTGGCTAAGTGAATACAGCATCTAGATTGTTGCAGCAGTAAACACTTACTTTATCTAAATTCTCAATATTTTTGGAGTAAGTGTTGGCTGAAATATGATTTATAAATATTTCAAATCTGTTGCATATGTTGAAAATCATATTTCTATTAACTTAAAATTTCTATGAAATTTTGAGAAAATCACTATTTAATTTGCTAGGATATTCTTCAATGAATATGTCTGGTAAATTTTGAAAGATAGTGAAAATCAAATTTTTATGAGTGATGGGTATAGTTCGATAAGTCAGACTTCTCGAATGATTCACTATTCGACATCTCTAACAAGTCTCATTAGAGTACTCTTGAGTTCTCGAATAGAGTCTTTCTGAGATATCGAATAGAGGTATTCTTGACTTCTCGAATATAGTAACTGAGTTCTCGAATGATTGAGTTCTCGAACACTCTATTTGAGTTCTCGAATCATTTGAAAAGGCTGAATTCTCGCTGAATATTAACCGATTTTGGACTTTTGTCTAAAAGTTTAATTCACTCATAAAAACACATTTTATTTAATTTAGAATTATTTCTGAGTTAGATAACCGCCAGCTGTGAGTTTCTATCTGCTTGAGTTATCGATTAAGCCTTTCTTGACTTCTCGAATAGTTGTTTTCTACTTCTCGAATGCCTGACTTATCGATACAAAACTTTCATCTAATCGACAATTCAAGTACTTCATACTTATACAATTCCACATCTATTCGATTCATTTCATTCGATTTCTCAAGCATCTACACTCTCTAAACCCCTGAAACCCTAGCTACGAAAAGCCAAATTTCTTCTTCAACCTTCGATTTCTTTCCTCTCTTCTACACACATGGCAACAGTAAAGTTCAACACCAACTTCATCGCTCTCACTAGTGATGTTGAAGCACCCAATGCCAATTTCAAGTGCTTTGTGAAATGGATGGCTGAGTCATACATCAAGGATGCACTCTCTGTCAACCCAACTCTGTACCTAGATATCCTGGAACAGTTTTAGGGTACTGCTATTGTGGAGGTTGTAGCCCTGGAAAACGCAATCACTTCATATATCATCTACTGCAAGATTCAAGATAAGGAAATCACTATCACTACTGCAGACATGAATCAAGCACTGGGCCTACAACAAGAGTCATTTGACAGACTGGCCACTAATGCAGAGTTAGAGGAATTCTTTGAGTTCATCAACTACTCAGATGGGATCAATCTTGGAAAGCTAAACAGAAAGAATCTGAGAAAGGAGTGGAGCTATGTGTTTGCAACTCTTCTTCAAGTCTTCACTGCCAGGAAATCAAGTTTTGATCAAATCAGTGCACCTGTGCAGCAAATTGGCTATGCATTGGCCTATGGAAAGAAGATAGATGTTGGCCAAATCATCCTCCAAGAACTATATGGAAGACTTGGTAAGAACACAACCAAGAGAGGTACTGATATTTTCTTCCCTCGCTTTATTCAATCTGTACTTAATTTTAAGAATGCTTCATTGATTGAATTGTCTGGGATTGATAAAAATAGAATAGGCTATCCTAAGTCCATGACCAAACTCATTTTTGGTAATTTGGAGACTAGGAATGATGTGGATGTAAGACTAAACATAACTCCCCATATGGAGAGTTTGTTTAGAATTTATCCCCACAACATGCCAACATTTGATGCAAAATCTAAGTTAGCACAGCCCAAACAAGTAGAACAAAATGCTAACCCAGGGCCTGCTAACCAACCCTCTCAACCAAACACTCTACCACACACTGAGCCAACTGCATCATCCTCTCAAAAGGGTGATGTTAGTAAAAAGAAGAGAAAGGAAGTAATGTCTGCACCATTAAATATCCTATCTGAAGCAGCATTAGCTGTTGAATTAGGGCTAGAAAGTGAGGAACCTGAGTCACCCTTACAAAAGCCAAAGAAGAAGAAAACTAAGACCACCTCTTCAGTCACACAAATGGCTGAAGTTGTAAAATCAGGGGCACACAGCTCACTAGGTGTATCCTCTCAACAGGGTGTACCTATAGAATCAAGCATCCTCCCCAATGCACCTTCTTGTATTGAGTCAGCACATGGGAGTGATAAGGCTGGCACTACACTGAGTGGAGAGCACATCACACTTGAAACTCCCTCTATCTCTCAGGGGGAGTTGCCAAAATCTACTCTACAACACACTTCTCTTCCAGAATCTATCACTGAAATTTCTTTGGAACCTGCAACTCAGGCAACTGAGATGCAAGGCATTGATCATCAAGAATTCTTTTCTCTTGGTGAGCCAATGGACTCAAGTGACTTAGTGCATGACACTTTGCTCACCACCCAGGACCCACATTTAGATGGTGAGGGAATGCATGCTGGGGCATCTCCTGATGACACCATCACAAACACAGAGGTTCCACTAGTTTTTACTAGAGACTCTGTGCCTGTGTCAACTGCTGGTGTAACACATCCAACTCCTATGGAGACACCAGTAGTAGAGTCAATCCATCCGGTTGCAGAAGTTGCATCTGTAACTGAGAAGTCTAGCTTGCCTAGCTCTAGCTCTGACTTTATGTCACAATGGCTGAAGCCTGTGCAACATGACAGTGCTTCAGGATCAGGGTCTGTTCCACAAACATTGACGGTTGAAGCACTTCAAAGCTTAATTGTGGATCAGATTCCTGAGTTTGTAAAGATAGCTCAGAACCTTGTCACCTCCAATATCCCTAATCCAGACTATGAGGCCATCTTACTATGCCATAGGGATGATGTGGAGATGCAGAAGGCCAAGATTATTGATGATGCTGAGAGAGATGGCAATGTAGATGCCTGGCTGCAAGGAAAGAATGATATAACTCTCAGTGAAGCACTTCAATATCTTAGAGAGGAATACATCACTTCACTGGGCTCCAATGCAAAATCCCTGTCTCCTGGTGAAGTGTATGAAGCTGTCAATGATTCCTACAAGGGTTTCCTCAAGGCTGCACACTATCTTGGCAAGGGAGTCAAAATTGAAGTCAACAGGGTGTGTGACAAGACAGCCACTTCAGTAGCAGAAGTCAAGAGGGCCTTTGATGATAAATTTCCTCAACTGGACAGTGTGGTCAAAGATCTCAAACACTGCAACACCACCTGCACAAAGATGGACAATGGCCTAGCCCTCCTCAAAGATACAGTCACAGGCCTAGGAAGCAGATTTCAAAATCTATCTGACCAGACTACAGAGGCCAATGTCATGCTGAGGACAATGTTCAAGAATCTTTATGGAGATAGGCTAGTGACTGAAGTCCCTGTGCATGAACTGTCTAAGTATGAAGTGAAGAGGCTGCAGGATCAATCTTTGTCTGGTTTCAAGGCCAATGAGCTATTCACTAAGGTGAACACTCTTGAAAAGGAGGTGGCTACTCTCACTAAATCAAATGCTCACCTTACAGACAAGGTTGCACTTCTCCATGATCAGTTGGACACTCAAGCAACCACCACAGCTAATGTCCTTCTGCATCAGCAATCCATGTTGGCTGCAATGATGAAGCACATGGGTCTCCCTCTACCTGAAGAATCTTTCAACCCACAGGTGACTTCTACAGCCTCTGTGCCTGACAACAAGCCTAAGGGGGAGAAAAGGTCCAGGAACTCAAATCCAAAGGGGGAGAAACCGAAGGAGAAAGGCATAGAGATAAATGAGGGAGGTCATCACAGAGCACAATCTACAACCAATGTGCCAGGCAAAGGCAAATCCAAAGTTGATGAGCCTCCTACCTTACTGCCAGTTGTTACTCTACCAACTGTGCACATTACTACTCCTGGTGGTCAATGAAACCCTATTGGTTTTGATGATGACACAATGCAGAAAGTTTGATTTTGATGATCATACATAGGAAGCAAGCTGGGTATTTGTTCTGGACTAATATTGTTTTGCAGGTTCATTATTCATATCAATTCATAGCAAAACACAGGGCAACTCAGCTAGCTGGCAGGGAAACTCAGCTAGCTGATAGGGCAACACAGCAAGCTGGCAGACTGTCCAGAATATGTTCAGAAAGGTTTTTTCTGCATGAGAATCTTTACTTATCAACCTGCAAGTGAACGTTAGTAGGGCAATTAATTTGAACAAAGCCACACGTGAGAAGTTATCTTCAAGACCGTTGCAAGATTGTTCAAGATTTCAACTCCTACACTTCACTATAAAGGGCTGCGTGGTTCTTCTCTGCAAGATACACCAGAGAGCTATATTAAAGAATACAAGATACAACTCTGCACCTTCATTTCAGATTCAACAAACAAGCTCTAGCACTATATTGTATATCAATATTTTAGAGTTCATAGTTTTGAGTTGAAATCTCTTTTTATCCATTGTATTGTTCAACTTGTAAAGTTGGTAGCTACTGGATTGTCAAGTTAGTGGAACTAGGGTTTGAGGAACAGTAGGCTAGAGAAGTTAATACTTGGTGTAGTATTGAACTTAGAGAGCTGTGTTCAGGAAACAGGTGTTCCAGCTAGCTGCAGTCAGTAACTGGGAGTTTAAGGAAGATATATTATTGTATCGTGTAGTTGGGTTCATTGTGATCAATAATATATTCTCTTACCAAGTTGGTAAGGGACTAGGACGTAGACCATAGAAGATTAGGGGTCGAACCTAGCTAAAATTCTTGGTGTTCTTTACTTACTGCAATTTTATCTTTCTGCATTGCATATCCTAGCTAGCTGCGTATTCATTAATCTGTTACATTTGGTTAACTCAGTTAGCTGCCTATCGTACCCAGCTAACTGCCAGACTAACTTTTCAGGCAGAATTTTTATTTGATCATTGTTAGTCATAACACCTATTCACCCCTCCCCTCTAGGTGTTGATTATCATTTGGTATCAGAGCTTGGTGTACTAACATTTCTGTAATAGGAAAGTATAGATCCTATGGCACACATTTATGTAGAGGGAGAATCATCAAACATGCCACCACTTCTCTTTGGTAAAGAAAATTATGATTTATGGAGAATAAAGATGAAGTTGATTCTGAGCAGAAATCCGCTTGAATGGTTGGTTGTTAAAGATGGTCCATTTACCTTTATGGATGAAAACGGAAAGCCAAAAGATGTTGATGATTTTACCGAGGAAGAATTGATAAAAGCAAGCTATAATGGAAATGCCAAGTACACATTAATTTGTGGTCTTTCAAATTCTGATGTTGGCAAGGTCTCTTCGTACACAACAGCAAAGGAGATATGGGATACCTTAAAAATGCATTATCAAGCTTCAACAAAATTAGACAAAGTATGTGTCAATCCAAGACAGCAAGCTGATGGTCACAAGCAGCTAGCTGCCTCAACGGATAAAAAGGAATGTAAAGCTCAAATGACATTGAGTGATGAAGAATCTAATTCCAGTGAATACTCAAGTGAAGAGATGATCAATTATGCATTGGTTGGCATTGACAATGACATGGTTCAAGGAAACACAAAAGACATTCTTGTAAAAAGCAAAGATTCGGACTCGGATGTGAAATCTAGTGCGGTAAACTCTTTTCAATTTAATACATATTCTGAAAATAATAGTTTGGAATCACTAACCATGCAGGAACATAGCAATATATCTTTTGTGGAGTTCATGGAGTTAAAGAATAAGAACAATGAACTAGAAAAGAAGAATACTCAACTTAGAAAGATCATTTCTGATCTTATGGTCGAGAAGACTCCAACAAAAAAATCATGCTCAAAATCTTACTGATCTTAAGGCAGAGATATCCCAGCTTGAAGGAATAAACAAAGTGCTTATCAACAGAAATAATGCCCTCATGAAGGAACTCAGCGAGCTGAGATCAGAAATAGATGCCCAAAATGCATGTTTAGAGGCATTTAGTCCAAGGGAATCATGCTCAATGGAAGTATCTCAACAAGCTGAAAGAATCAAAGATTTGGAAAAAGAAATCAAGAATCTCCAGAAAGGAATGGGAAAGTTTGTTCAAGGAGAAGATTCACTCAAGACAATGATGAAATATGCAAAGGTTCCGATCGAAAGAGAAGGAGTTGGATTGGCTTCTACATCACGTCTAGAGTATGATGGCAAGCATGGAATTCCTTATGACTATGCCATGCCATGGAGAATCTGCCATAAATGTAGAAATAAAGGTCATTTGGCAAATCATTGCAAAGTTCAGAATGCTAACCCAGCTAGTTGGAACAGACAGTCATCTCACAGGCAGCTAGCTGACAGAACAGCTGGAACAAGAAATACAGCCTCTAAAGTGATCCAAATGTGGATCAAGAAATCTGATTTAAATGTTTTATATGTTCTATCAACTAACCATTATGGACCCAAGCAAGTATGGGTACCAAAACGATGAGTTTGTTCTTTATTTGTTTTGTAGGTATGTCTTGTTGTCAAAGTAAGATCAAATCAATGGATTTTGGATAGTGGATGCACAAGGCATATGAGTGGTGATAAATCTCAATTCCTTATTCTCAGTAAGAAAAAGGGTGGAAATGTCACCATTGGTGATAGCAAAACACTCCAGATTCTTGGGAAAGGGAAAATTGGTAATAGTATCATCACTATTGATAAAGTACAATATGTTCAAGGTCTTAAATACAATTTGCTTAGTGTAAGTCAGTTGTATGATGATGGACATTCTGTTCTTTTTGGTAAAGAAAAATGTATTATTATTGTTAGCACTAACAAAGTCCCCCTAGTTGCTAGAAGGGAAGGAAATATATATATATTTTGGACTTTGAAATGCAGGAATCATCATGTTGTCTAGCTGCAGTTGATACAAATCCAGAAATTTGGCATAGAAGGCTTGGACATGCTCATATAGACTTACCCAGCAAGCTGTCTTCAAAGAAGCTAGTTAGAGGGCTGCCAAATTGAAGTATGTCAAGAAGGAAACATGATTCGGCTTGTCAATTAGGCAAACAAATCAGGACTCCACATAAGTCAAAGAATGTGCAAAATGGAGTTGTGGAAAGAAAGAACAGGTCTTTTCAAGAAACAACTAGGACTTTGTTGCAAGAGAGCAAGCTGTCAAGGAGTTTCTGGGCAGAAACAGTTAAACACAGCTAGCTACGTTCTTAACAGAGTACTAATCAGGCCTATTCTCAATAAGACTCCTTATGAACTGCTAAAGAATAAGAAGCCAAACATAGGCTACTTCAAGGTCTTTGGATCCGGGTTAAGAAGATGCCAGCGAGCTGCCAAGGTCAGATACAGCAACTCAGCGAGCTGACAAAGAAGCAGGCTCAGAAAATAGAGTAACTCAGCGAGCTGCCAATGAAGCAGATTCAGAAAATGCAGCAACCCAGCGAGCTGAAATAGAAACTGAATCAAGTTCAGCTAATGATAATCAAGCTAAAATCTGTCCTCCAGTAGATGAAACATGTGATAAGATGTCAAAGCTCACCTTGGAAGATTCTAGAGGTCAGAGGTACAAGAAAAGATGCCAATTTATAATGGGGATGAATCCTCTCCACCATCTAAGGGAATTAGAGCCAATGAAGAAGTTATGGCTCATCATCATTTTCCAAAGTCAACAAGGACAGTAAAAGACCATCATCTAGAGTTGATTATTGGTGATAAATCAGAAGGCATTGTATGGATTACGACAAGCTCCTAGATCTTGGTATGAAAGGTTAAATAAGTTTTTGATAAATAATGGCTTCATTCTAGGTAAAATCGATCCTACTTTGTTTACTAAACTTACTGGTAATGATATTCTAGTTGTGCAAATATATGTGGATGATATTATATTTGGATCAACTAATGATAATATGTGCAAGTGGTTTTCTAAGTGTATGCATAGTGAGTTTGACATGAGTATGATGGGTGAGCTCAACTACTTCTTGGGGCTCCAAATCAAGCAAACTCAAGATGGACTATATGTACATCAGTCCAAGTACATCAAGAACTTGTTAAAGAAGTTTGGATATGAGAATATCAAGGCAAAATCTACACCTATGAATTCTGCCAGCTAGCTGGCTGCAGATGAACGAGGAAAAGATGTAGATGTTCGAAAGTATAGAGTGATGCAGATTATGCAGCTGAGAGTACCAGCTAGCTGACATCTTCACAAAGCCACTAGCCGAGGAGCGTTTTACTGTGTTGCGTCGCGAATTAGGCATGTGTAATGTCTAGCCAGCTAGCTGCGATGGAAGTTTGGTAACTTTCATATAATATTAATTTTGCTATGCAACTGAATTTTACATATCAAGTTTTATTTTTTATATATGCATAGAAAATGTTTATATGTGAACTTGATAATCCTTGCTTACTTGAATTTTTATATTAAATGATTGCATGTGGATATCCTTTTTGATGAATAAGGGGGAGAAAATTCAGGATTAAAAGTTGTGTGATTTAGGGGGAGTTGATATTTATTCTTATAACTCTTTACTTCAGGTACTTTGCTAGGATCATATGGTTTAATGTGATGCCATGCGATCATGCTTATTATGCTTAACTACTTGTATAGATTGCTAATCTTTTTGCAGGGGAAGCATAAATTCAGGGGGAGTATTTAACTCCTGAATATTGGTGTGTAATCATCAAAAAGGGGGAGATTGAAACCCTATTGGTTTTGATGATGACACAATGCAGAAAGTTTGATTTTGATGATCATACATAGGAAGCAAGCTGGGTATTTGTTCTGGACTAATATTGTTTTGCAGGTTCATTATTCATATCAATTCATAGCAAAACACAGGGCAACTCAGCTAGCTGGCAGGGAAACTCAGCTAGCTGACAGGGCAACACAGCAAGCTGGCAGACTGTCCAGAATATGTTCAAAAAGGTTTTTTCTGCATGAGAATCTTTACTTATCAACCTGCAAGTGAACGTTAGTAGGGCAATTAATTTGAACAAATCCACACGTGAGAAGTTATCTTCAAGACCGTTGCAAGATTGTTCAAGATTTCAACTCCTACACTTCACTATAAAGGGCTGCGTGGTTCTTCTCTGCAAGATACACCAGAGAGCTATATTAAAGAATACAAGATACAACTCTGCACCTTCATTTCAGATTCAACAAACAAGCTCTAGCACTATATTGTATATCGATATTTTAGAGTTCATAGTTTTGAGTTGTAATCTCTTTTTATCCACTGTATTGTTCAACTTGTAAAGTTGGTAGCTACTGGATTGTCAAGTTAGTGGAACTAGGGTTTGAGGAATAGTAGGCTAGAGAAGTTAATACTTGGTGTAGTATTGAACTTAGAGAGCTGTGTTCAGGAAACAGGTGTTCCAGCTAGCTGCAGTCAGTAACTGGGAGTTTAAGGGAGATATATTATTGTATCGTGTGGTTGGGTTATTTGAGATCAATAATATATTCTCTTACCAAGTTGGTAAGGGACTAGGACGTAGACCATAGAAGATTAGGGGTCGAACCTAGCTAAAATTCTTGGTGTTCTTTACTTACTGCATTTTTATCTTTCTGCATTGCATATCACAGCTAGCTGTCTATTCATTAATCTGTTAAATTTGGTTAACTCAGTTAGCTGCCTATCGTACCCAGCTAACTGCCAGTTTAATTTTTTCAGGCAGAATTTTTATTTGATCATTGTTAGTCATAACACCTATTCACCCCTCCCCTCTAGGTGTGTATTTTCAGTCAAAAGCAATCCATAACTACCACAGTGGTTGCAGGGAGTATGCCTTCTGACAAACCTCCATCCTCCATGCCTGAGAGTGCCAAGCCTGTAGAAGTTAAAGTTGTCACTGAGGCCAAACTACAAGAAGTTGCTAACTCAAATGTCTATCATGATAAAGCCTTCTTGGAGTTTCTGAAAGCCACAAGGGAACAGGTTGGTGACACTCAGTTCTATCTGAGGGAGTTGAAGAAGCAGATTGACTACATCACTGTCATCCCTAAGAAAGTCAATAATCTATGGATCAAGGAGATAGTGATGATATTCAAATTAAAGATATGGCATCTAACATACAAGATCTAAAACACTCAGAGATAGATGCCATACTTGAGCTTATTGAGAAGAAGAATGAGAACAACAAAAGTCTGTTTGATGACTTGAGGAATGACCAACGTTCAAGGCTACCAGAAGTGATCAAGAAACCATGGACAATCATCTATCAGTCTGGTACCAGAATTGAAGACATCAAGCAATTGGTCATTCCCCATGATCTCACTTCTCGAAATCACAGACTGATCATTGCTATCATTGATCAACTACAGAAGAAGGTTGGAGCCAGAAATGCTGAAGAAATTGAAGCTCTGCACATTCTCAGATCTTTTATAGCAACTGGTGAACCTCCAGAGAGTGCTCAACCTAGGAGGAATAAGGATGATGATTCTGAAGACAAAAGTGATGGGAGGAGAAGACATCACAGGAGAGATAAGGGTGATGAAGACAAGAAGAAGAAGAAGAGTGACAAGGATAAGAAGAATGATGATGACCAAGGCAAAATCTATGAGAGGAAGATTGGAAAACAGCAAGCCATGAACATTACTAATGACACTCCTACCACAACACAAGGCTCAATGTCTAGGGTGGATGTCACTGGTAATGATTCATCAAAATCTACATCTCTGGCCTCTGCAAATGTTTTACTACCTCAAGAAGAGAAGGAGATTCAAATCAAGAAACCAGGTGTATGTATCCATAAGCAAACTGCTAGTGGAGTACTACAATGGTCTTCTAGCAAGGGTCACAAGTTACTGCCTGGCAATCATGTAAAGAAGATTAAAGTCAAACATGCTGCAAGAAGAGTGAAGCTATCCAAATCAAGAGCCCTAACAATCATTCCAGGATTGAAACTCCAGCCACTTGATGAAGACTTTGATGAAGAACAACCGCAATTTCTAAGAGCTCAAAAGATATGCTATGCTGCAATTGTGGATGACCACCTTGAGATCAAGTACACTGATGGGAGAGAAATGAAATTCAAACAAGGGGGTTGTCAACATTGGGGTAAATTGTATGAGATAGAAAGAATCATTGCATTGCTGGACTTTAAAGACAAGGTGGAGAAAGTATGGAAGCTGGAATTGATTGACTTTGTGAAAATGAAGAGAGATTATGCTGAAAAGATGAGAAAGGGCTGCTATGAGAAGTGGTTAGAAAGGGAGAAAGAAATTGACAGACTGGAGATTGAAGCAGAAAAGCTAAGGGCAAAGGGATTGTGTAGAGTTCAGTTTGATCCCTATGTGGTGAAGTATAGGAGAAAAAATGGAGACAATGTTAATATAAGAATGAACCTACTCAGTCACTATCCTGCCAACATTCTGAAGCCAGTGCTTGAAGATTTCAAAAACTCTATCATGATTGAAGAATTGGATGCTACGGCAGAAATCATAAGAGCAATAGATGAGAATGCAAGAAAGGAGAAAGAAAGGAAACAGAAAGCATATGATGATCTACAAGCCAAAGCAATGGAGATGCAATCAAATGAAAATGGCTAGTACCTCATCATACTGTAAGAGCATTTATCTTGTAATTCCATTTATGTGTTCAATCAGTATACATACCTGTACTCTTAAAGTCTTATCCTTATGTATGTTAGGCTTGTTATCAGACATGAAATTGTGACTAAGGGTCTCACTCACAATTTGGGGGAGATTGTTAGTTACAGAGGCATGCCTGTACACATCTAATAACAAGCCTAATTGTTTGTAATGCTTTGCATTACTTACATGACCTCTTAACTGAGGGAACCTCTAGTTGTAGAGTTTCTGTTTGTATTGTACTTGTAGTAGGCATCAAATCCTAGTTGTGTAACTGTACTTATAGAGTCTAGAATAATGCTTGAAAGAAGTTCCAAGGTTCATGCCTCAAGCAAGGAGTTAAAGACTGTCAAATAATCACAGTTGGGATTTGAAGAAATGAAGAATTTGCCTAAGTACCAATTCGAGAAGTATATTTGTCTATTCGAGAAGTCCAGCATTCGAGAAGTCAGGGATTCGATATCTCAAGACACTATTCGATATCTCTGAATACACTGTTCGATATCTCATTCGATATCTCAGGGATTCGATATGTCTATTACTCTATTCGAGAACTCAAGAAGTCAACAAGTCAAGATGGTATTCGAGTTCTCAAAGAGTCAACAAGTCAAAGTTCCATTCGATATCTCAAGGACTCAGAAAGCTATTCGATATCTCGAGGATTCGATAAGTCAAATGTTCTATTCGACAACTCAAGGAATCCTGATGGAAAAGAGCTATTCGAGAAGTGGTTCGATATGTCAATATAACAGTGTTCGAGAACTCAGAGTTATCGATCAAGTCAATTCTAGTTCTCGAATCACTTACTTAGTCACTTCTCGAATACATTCTTGGAGACAAAATACTGAAGAAATTGTACAAGTCAGAAACCTGCAACAAGCCAATGCACTTTATGGACCACAATCTGTAACGTGCTCTGGAAAGCCTACAAGGAAGCTTGGAGAGATATAGAAGAGACAAGGAGCTAAAGAAGTGGATCTAAACAGGCTTTGCAAAATCAAATCTGTAACCGTTTGGACACTTACTCAAAAAGGATAGACAGACTAGAAAGTAATTTGTTTAGCTACCTTATTTGCAGTAAGTAGGCTGTATCCATGTTCTATAAGGACACAGCCTCACTTCATAACTTAGTAACTTTTGTGAGTCTAGTTTTTCATACACTGTAAGCTATATCTCTCTGAGAAAAACGAAGCTGAGAATACTATCATTTGTATTCACAGATTGTAGCAACCTTTATCTAATAATATATTAGATTAAAGTGATATTGTGTTGTGTGTTGTTCTTTATCCGCATCTACATCACTGCACACACAATACTTGTTTGCTACACAGACTCAAGGCACGAAAAGTTCAAGAATCCATTCACCCCCCCCCCCTCTGTATTCTTTCTTTGTGTTCAATACTCAACAAATTACTACATGTCCGATTAATTATCTAGGATACATGCCTAGAATTTGATATAAAAAGTTTGACCATACACGAGTTATAAACGTGTTAGGTCATAATTAATATGCGTCGATCTAGTAGCCAACCCTCCCAAATTGCAATTCAAATCACATGTATCGATTAAGTATTCGAATCTCCTAAAATATTTGGGAGAAAGCGATGTGCCGGTCAGTTAGGACGGTAGTTTGAAAATATTGTAAAAAATGTATTTTCTAAAAAGACAAGCAATAACAAAAAATAAGATCGTTCAGAATTTAAATGAGTACTAAGATTTTATTATCACTTTTCTAATCTGAATATTATAATTGTATAATTATACAATATCTTTAATATTTTTTACATTTCTATTGGTGCTTTTATAAACAATTAGAATAATGGTGATTTGTTTCCGCAAAATACCCTTCAAATATTTTATTTAAGATCCTGTCACTTTTTTCAAATTTCGCATGAAATGAAATAATACAAATTTTATTAAAATGAAGTAGACACAGAGATTTTTGTATATATACAAATAATAATATGTAAAATTATAAAACAAATATTGATAAAAAAACACATGATTGATAGGTAAATAAGGTAAATAATATAGGACATAATATAGGACACCCTAACACTTGTGAATGTGTCTAATGAATCATAAAATTTAATCAAATATACATGTAGCTGAATGGTCATAACGGTGAATTTGAATTCATGATTAGTAGATTCATTATGTCAAAGGTTCGATCGTCATCTATATCGTAATATTTTTTTTACTTGACTTGACATTTAGGGGCATTTTTGTAAAATTAAATAAATTAAAATGTGACATGTTGTGGTATGCATTTAAATATTTAGATTATTACGTGTTCATTAACCATTTTTTAGAAAACATGTATTCAAATTTAATAAATTTATTATAATTATCTATGTATTGCAAATAATAATTATTAATATTATTTTATTAAATTGAATAATTTCAAAATATCTAAGTTCACTAAATACCATATATCACTCATTTATACTAAACTACAACATAATAAAATATAAATATGTAAATGTAAAACGAAGAAAAATGATTAAAATATCTTAGAAATCAAAATACCAAAGATTCTTCATTCATCACCCAACATACATAGCATATTTTATGACTTATAACACATGTGATGTGTTAGCCTAGTGGTGAGGTGATGTGCAAATGAACCTAAAGACCTAGGTTCGATTCTCATGAGCAACAATTTTTTGAAAAAAATTTAATCCAAGTGGATTAAAATGTGACATGTTGTGGTATTATATATATAATAGATTAGCATAATAATCCGTGCGAGACACGGGTCATCCTTTAACAATTGCTATAAATTCTGTATAGTTTTACGATTTAAGTATATTTTTTAATATAATTGCATTTTTATATTCATACATATTATAATATTAGTATTTTATTTTATGTATTATTTTATTTATGCATAGATCATATAAGCACTAAAAAGAGGATGTTTTGTAGCACATATATATATATGTATAGGTTATAAAACAATTTCTTTTAGAACTATGATAAAAAGACATATCATCGATGTGAATAATACTCATCATACAATACTTTTCACATAAAATTAGTACGCTCCTTAATATTTATTTCTTTAAATATCTCATCAAAATATAAGTCGCAGAGAATTATACTCCGAAATTACGAGAGGGTTGATTCCCAACACTAACATAATTTAATATATTGTTTGCATAAATATTAAAGGGATGATGCTTTTGTAATTTTTAAACATATAGGAATATTATCGTAAGTTCATAACCATTAAAATGATACTTTTTACACTTGTGTTGTGGTTTAATATATAGTAATAGATAGATTGTGTACTATATTGTGAATCCTAAAATATAATATTTTTAAAGTAATTTTTACTCAAAAATTAAAATAATAGTAAAAATAAGATAATGGAGAGGTCAGGTTTGTGTAAAAGGTTTATTAACTCAAAATTATAAAGTCCATGCAGCATAATGGTTAGTACGATAAATTGTGTAGAGAAGGTTCTAGGTTCGATTCACCATAAAAATAAAATTTACACATTTTTCCATTTAAATAAGATAGTGACATTTTATGTAATTTTATAACTTGTAAGGGTATAACTGTAATTTCACAGAGAATTTATTGGCTCAAAATGTCCCTAAAAATCCCCTTATTCTCTTATTATATAGAGAAAGAATGGATGGATGTGTACCTTTTCTTATTGATAAACACGATGAATCCTCATCCTCATCTTCGTCCCCACAAGCGTGTCATCCTATATCTCGTATGCCTAATCCTCCTCTGGGTTCTGATTCAGGTTCTTATTTTTAAAATATTGCAAATGACCATTATTTTTACTCAAAAATTAAAATAATAGTAAAAATAAGATAATGGAGAGGTCGGGTTTATGTAAAAGGTTTTTTTAACTTAAAAAAAAGAGTCAGTGTAACACAGTGGTTGGTAGGATAACTTGTGTAGTGGAGGTTCTAGGTTCGATTCACCACAGGGGGTTTATTAGCTCAAATTATCTCCATGTTGCTCTATTATATATAGAAAGAGATTTATTTCTTATCGTCTTAGTATCGGAGTTCGATTCTCGCTAATCACGAAATCTCTTGAGAACAAATTCTCAATAATGAAATATACAAGTCTACTTATTCAAAAAAAATAAAAATCATGATTATAAAAATTTAAGATCAGAACTCGAAATTCATTGATCAAAATTTTGATTATAGATTCATCGATGAGATTACGAGGAATAATAATATAATATATTTGTTGTGGAATAAAAATTAGGGTTTGTGTGTAATTAATGCTAGGGTTGTTGAGCTTCGAGCTTTAATGGTTGTTTCCGTGTTTCGTTACTAATCGGTCCTCACAGAGTGCCTACGTATCTCGTTATTGAGAATCAAGCCAAGACGTAGTTCTGAGAATGAGGGGTCAGGCCCTTTATATAGGCCGAGAAGCCTTAGATTTATGGTAGGATTTGGAGACTTGGTGGGCAAGCCATCGCCTTGAGGAAGGTTCTAGACTCCTTCCTTGTAGGAGTCTGTTTCCATATCGAATTGGATGCCTTGGAGGCTAAGTCTGGCAGAAGTAATATCCTTATTTGACTCTTATTGCTGAGTTGTTTATTACCCTTAATATTAATTACGAAATTAATATCATAAATAGGGTTTGGACCCATCTGGTGGGCCCCACGTTTGGACCATACTGGGTCTAATTAATGCCACAGTAAATGTGTCTTTAGGGCTTACTTTTAGCCCATATCATTTGCCCCCCAACTTCTAGGAAAGCTGATCAGGCTTTCCTTGAAGTTATAACAGCCTTTTTCGAGACTCGGGGTCCATCTTTGTACACTAGTGTTTCACGAATACCGTCTTGATGTAAAGCATGGAGCGACCGACGCATTTACGACAATTTTAAATGATGCTAAACGGCACTAACTAGCCTTAAACAACACTGAACCGTGCTAGAAGACACTAAACGGTGCTAACGACATTATCGATGCTATCAGCACTAGCGGTGCTATCGGCACTAAATGGCGCTAACGACAATAAACGGCGCTAACGGCACTAAACGGCGCTAAAGGCGCTAAACGGTGCTAAACGACACTAAACAACGTTTAATCGATGTTAAACGGCGTTGAACGGCACTAATCAGCACTGATGGTGCTACCGGCATTAACGGTGCTAACGACACTATCGGTGCTAACGACATTATCGGTGCTATCGGCACTAACGGTGCTATCGGCACTAAATGGCGCTAACGACAATAAATGGCGCTAACGGCACTAAACGGTGCTTAAACGGCACTAAACGGTGCTTGACTTTGGATGCCATTTTTTGGTCAACCAAACATATTTCGAACATATGACTTGACGTTCGTTGAAGATGTTCGAAGGTTGAAGATCATGCTGGAAGGTTGATGATCGCCCTAGAAGGTCGAAGATCGCCCTGAAATCATCAACCGACCAACCAACTGACAAGAGGTCGGCCGAAGCCTTCCCCTGACAGCTGGTCGACTGCCAGGAGATCGGCCAGGCCTTCCCCTGGCTCCTACTTGGCTGCCAGGAGGTCGGCTGGACCTTCCTCCGGTCGCCTGGTCGGCTGCCAGGAGGTTGGCTGGCCTTCCTCCGGCGCCTTGTCGTGCCTCTCGGAGCTTCTTCGCGAAGTTCGAATCCTCTTTATCAACATTGAATCATGATGATGTTCATATCTTGTTTATCAACATTCAATCATGATGATGTTCGTATCTTGTTTATCAACATTCAATCATGATGATATTCGTGTCTTGTTTATCAACATTCAATCAACATCTGAACGTTGATCAACAAACATCCTTAGTTGATTGCTAAGGGTTTCAGACCTTCAATGAGGAAGCTTCAAACTCCTTTCAAGGGTTTCACGCTTGTCTGATCTTAAATAGAATTACTTCGAACCTTTCAACCACCATGTTGGAATGTTGATTCAGTGGCTCATTCAGCTGTTCTTGAATTTCTTGATCCAAGGTTGGCCCTAGTAGCTTCGTTGGCCTTCAATGGCTTCAACTTAGTTCTTTAGGCCTTCTAGACCGCCAACACGAGGTTTCAGGTCGATTATCAAGGTGAGGCCTCGAACATCAACTTCAAGACTCGATCATAATCCTTAGTTGGCTAGAGCGAAAGCTCGGTCGGCCGGAGCTTTCCTTGGGAGCTTGGTCGGCCGGTCCTCGGTCTATCATATTGAACATCACGTTTAGAACATCAACTTCAAGCTTTGAACACCAAATTCAGTCGGCTGGAGCCTCCCTCGGAGCTCGATCGACCGTTGCTTGGTCCTTGAACCTCAACGTCAGTATTCAAATGTCGATATTTGGACCTTAATGTCAGTAACCGATCGTCGAATGTCATTATTTAAAGTCGATGACCAAACATACATCCTTCACTTCAAATTGGCTTTCATAACTTTCGTGGCCTTTTGGGCTTTAACTCGCTTGTTGAATCCTTGGTTTTAAACCTTGAATTCATTCATGGTTGTTGGTTATCATCAACCCTTAACTCTCATTCTAAGATGTAAAGATGATGAAGTCCCTTAGTTCTTGCCCCCTTTGCCATAGTTTCATCCTTGGCTTCAAATTCACCATTCACTTGCGATACTACTAGTCTTGAATCCCCACAAACTTTGAGATTCTTGACCCTCATGATTCTGGCCAAGCCCAACCCGACTATCAAGGCTTCATACTCAGCTTCGTTGTTGGTTGTCGGAAAGTCCAACTTCAAAGCATACTCAACTGTGAACCCATCGGGGCTTTGCAAGACTAAACCTGCACCATTAGATTTTATTTTTGATGCTCCATTAAAATAGAGCACCCAATACTCCTTCAGATCAGGTGCAAGTTCTTCATCTTTATTCTCACCTTGTTGGTTGGGTACTACCTCCTGCCCCCCGACTTCTTGGTTGCCAATGGTACATTCAACCACGAAGTCAGCCAATGCATAAGCCTTTACGGCTGTTCGAGGCTTATATGCGATGTCAAATTCTCCAAGTTCGATCGTCCACTTAATTAACCTTCCACTGGCCTTTGGGCTATGCAATATGTTCCTCAACTGCTGGTCTGTCAGGACCTCAATCTTGTGTGCCCGAAAGTACGGTCATAGCTTCCTCGAGACTATTATCAATGCCAAAACAAACTTCTCAATGGGAGAGTAATTCAACTCAGCCCCATGTAACACCTTGTTCACGTAGTAAATGGGTTTCTGAACCTATTTCTCTTCTCGAATGAGGACGACACTCAATGCTTGTTCAGATACCGCCAAGTATAGATAAAGACTCTCCCTAGGACTAGGTTTGGCCAACAACGGGGCTTTAGCCATGTACTTCTTCAGCTATTCAAAGGCTTCTTGGCTCTCAGGAGTCCACTCAAGATTTTTAACCTTCTTCAATGCTTGAAAGAAAGGCAAGCATTTGTCACCAGACTTGGAGATAAATCTCCCTAGGGCTGCAACTCGGCCCGTTAACTTCTGTACATCTCGTATAGAGCGGGGTGGTTCCATGTCCAAAATCGCTTTGATCTTATCAGGGTTGGCCTCTATGCCTCTTTTCGAAACCATCAATCCCAAAAATTTTCCTGATCCAACGCCAAAAGCACACTTGGTTGGATTCAACATCATCTTGTGGTGCCTCATCACTTCAAATGCCTTTCTGAGGTGCTTAATGTGGTCTGCCTTGAATAGGCTCTTTACTAACATGTCATCAACATAGACCTCCATGGTTTTTCCAATCAGATGGGCGAATATCTTTGGGATGTCATCCTTGTGCATCTTAATCTGATTGTAGCTGCTGAACCCGTCCATGAAGCTCCAGCCGTGGCATCTATCAATATGTCTATCCTTGGCAGGGGAAAACAGTCCTTCGGACATGCATCATTCAAATCAGTGAAGTCTATACACATCCTCCACTTCCCATTTGCTTCTTGACCATCACAGGGTTAGCCAACCATTCGGGAAATTGAATCTCTTCAATAAACCCAGCTTCTAAGAGCGTGTCAACTTCTTGCTTAATGGCCTCTTGCCTTTCAGGAGAAAAATTCCTCTTCTTCTATTTTATTGTTTTCCGTTCAGGATCAACATTCAACTTGTGAATTATGAGTTGGGGATCAATCCCTGGCATATCAGCTGCAGTCCAAGCAAACACATCACTGTTCTCTTGTAGGAATGCTGTCAACATGCCCTTCAAGGGTTCCTTCAGAGAAGCTCCTATATAAGTAACTTTCTCAGGGTCGCCCAGCTCTAGAGGTATGGGGACCAAATCCTCTGCTGGCTTCCCTCGGTGTTCATCATCATCGTGGACATCCATGTCTTCAATCGGGAGTACCTGCCCCTGACTCCATCAGCCCTTAGTGCAGATACATAGCAACTTCTGGCCATCTTTTGATCACTTTTTTATTCTCCAACACCATTCCTGGTTGGAAACTTAATCTTCATGTGATATGTAGAGGCAACAACCTTAAATGCATGAAGTCCAGTCCTGCCTAGGATTGCGTTATAAGTCGAGGATGCCTTAATTACCAAAAAATTCAGCATCTGAGTCCCTTCAACCTTGGACTCAACTACATTAAATCCATAGATCGGCATGTTGGTCGGGGTTAACTGAGAGTCGGTGTATCCCATCTTCACGAATGCATCATGAAACAAAATATCAACAGAAGCTCCAATGTCTATCAAGACTCGCTTCACCTCTGAGTTTCCAATTACAGGGGTTATGACCAACGGGTCGTCATGGTGGAACTTCACCCCTTCCAAGTTTGAGTCATCAAAACCGACCACTACTTCAGTTTTTGCACGCTCCGGGGCCTCTCCCACGATGCGCAACACTTCTCTGGCATAAGCCTTCCGAGAATTCCTTGTTGGGCCAGCCGCAGTTAGGCCTCCTTAGATCGTCATCCCTTTTATAATCTCTAATTTGATTACCACGATCTTCACCCTTAGTGAAGTAGCTCAGTTTCCCTCTACGGATCAAAAACTCGATCTCATCTTTGAGTTGCTTGCAATCATCAGTGTCATGCCCCATATCTTTGTGGAATCTGCAATACTGATTCTTGTTTCTCTTTACGGGATCACCCCTGAGTGGCTTCGGCCATCGGAAATCCTTATCATTCTCAATGTCCAACAAGATTCGACTCCTAGGAGTATTCAACCTTGCATACTCCGTGAACCTTGGTTCTTCTTAGGGGTAGATTCAGAGTCCTCGCTAGTTCGGGGATACTTGTCCCTAACGTCATGCTCTTGCTCTTGTTTTTGCTTCCTCAAGTTGTTGTTATGTCCTCCATTACCTACTGAGGCATCTTTCTTCATGCTATCCTCCGCTTTAATATATTTATCAGCCCTTCGTTGGAGCGCGACCATGTTTTCTGGGGGATGCTTCGCTAATGACCTTTTAAAGAAGAGGTCAGTTGTTCCGTGCTCTAGGGCTACCATGGCCACCTTATTTTCCAAGTCAGTGATGTTCAGTGTCTCTTTAATGAATCTCTTGAGATAATCCCTCAGATTCTCATTCTTTCCCTGCACCACATACATAAGGGATGCAGAGCTTTTCTCATGAACTTTCCCGCTAATGAATTGGCTAACAACAGCAGCGCTTAACTCCTTGAAAGAGCCAATCGAATTCGCAGGCAATTGGCTATACCATCTTTGAGCTTTGCCCAACAGAGTTTGAGGGAACGCCCTACACTTTAGGGCATCACTTGCAGGCTGTAGCAGCAGTGCATTTGAAAATGTCCTAACGTGGTTTGCGGGATCACCCGTTCCATCATAAGCCTTGATTGTCGACATCTTGACCTTCTTTGAGATGCGAGCATTCATCACCTCTTCCATAAACGGAGGTGTGGGATCATCAGATCTTTGGGGTTACCCCTGGGGGTTTCCACCCTTGTTGTTCTTCCAATTGGGGCGTCAGCCCTTCTTTGTCTTCTCGAGGACCTCTCCAAGTCTATAATGGGAATCCTTCCTACGGTTGGAGGAGGTTGAGTTTGATTCAACCTAGCTTGTTCTCTTGCCATATCGTTCTTCAACTTTAAGATCTCGGCCTCATGAGCCTTGATCCTTTCAGCAGTTATTGAGGGAGTTCCATAATGGACAGTTTGAGTCCTTCTTCGAGGTTCTCTGCTAGCACGTCGCCTCCTCGGCGCTTCATCACGATCGTCATCTTCGGACGATGAATCATCAGTATAGGGGCCAGAATAGTCGTCATATCTTTGATCTCAGATCTGTAAGGCACGGCCACTTGGTCCAATATCTCGGATGACTAGAGGGTAGTTAGGTAGACCATACATCGGGTTGGTGCTTACGGGGAGATCCGTAGTGTGGATCTGTACCCCTGGTGGTAACGGGTGATTAGAATTAACAAGAGGAGAGACCACCATCTGAAGAGGGTTGGTTTCTTGATTTGGGTGGACGACCATAGGTAATGTTCTCTCAACATGGGGATTCGTCCCTGGAGGTTGAGAAACTTGAGGTTGAGTGATCGCCCCTGTTGTTGAGGGTACTTGTTCAGTGACGGGCGGAGCAGAGCTTAGAGGCAGGGCCTCAGTAGAGGTTGGTACCGTTCTTCGTGTGGTTACCATGGTTGATGTTTTTTTCCTACAGACGGCGTCAAATGTTGTGGAATAAAAATTAGGGTTTGTGTGGGTAATTAATGCTAGGGTTGTTGAGCTTCGAGCTTTAATGGCTGTTTCCGTGTTTTGGTACTAATCGGTCCTCACAGAGTGCCTACGTATCTCGTTATTGAGAATCAAGCCAAGACGTAGTTCTGAGAATGAGGGGTCAGACCCTTTATATAGGCTGAGAAGCCTTAGATTTATGGTAGGATTTGGAGACTTGGTGGGCAAGCCACCGCCTTGAGGAAGGTTCTAGACTCCTTCCTTGTAGGAGTCTGTTTCCATATCAAATTGGATGTCTTGGAGGCTAAATAGGATTTGGACCCATCTGGTGGGCCCCACGTTTGGACCATACTGGGTCTAATTAATGTCACAGTAAATGTGTCTTTAGGGCTTACTTTTAGCCCATATCAATATTAATTTTATTTGTAATTAAATATGGCATTCGAAAATAACTTATAATGATCATCTGCTTTTCAAAAATCGAATTGATTAAAAAATTTAGAGATAATCAGAAATTAATCTAATTTTAATCCTAGATCATAATACATCCCCCGCGTAGGTAAGTCCCATGTGATCAAAATCATGGGCTCAGGTATGGCTGCGATCTTCTCCAAAAATTTGTGAAGTCGTTGTAAATATCACACACCATTTTTCTGTTGCGCACTAAGCTGGGGATCTTCACGGAAACAGCCTCCTTACCGTAAAAGATAGGGGCATGGTCTGCGTACACCTCACCCTCCCCAGACCCTGCTCTGTGCGGGATATACTGGGTATGTTTGGTTTGGTTTGATTTGGTTTACTAAGAGAACACTTTAGTATCAAGAGAACACTTTAGGTGGGAGGAGATAGGCTGTGTGGCAGTGGCTGATTGGCTGGGTGCTATTACTGTTATTCGGTGGGAGAAATAATAAATGTCCAAATTCTAAAGGAAAGTAGAGAATCGTAGTCCAATAGTTGAAGCACGTGTTATTTACCTACGTTTTAGACAGTTGTGGACTTTTGGGTGGACCATGGGTGTTTATTGCTTTAACGTATTTTTGCCGTTTCTCCATATACCTTTTATTGCTTGTCCATATTTCATTATCATTCACGTCATGCTCTTGAATTAAAAAAAAAATAGTAAAAGAAAAATAAATTATTTTTATTTTTATTCATATTACTATTCTCAAATTTTAATAAAAATGAAGATGATTAAAATTTAACAAATTTTTATTTCAAAATTTTCATTCTAAAATTAGAATGAAAGTAATTTATATTTTTTTTCATAAAAGAAATCAATTCATTAATTATAAGTCATACGTCATCTATAAATACAATCAAAATTGAACATATACTTAAGAATATCGTTATCGCTGTTGAATCTTTCCTTCCTGGAGAGACAACCAAGCAATTTGAAGATAATTTGGATGTATGTACTTGTTTTCACCCGATTATTCTGTGCAATTGACTATATATGCAATCCCCTCTGTTATAAAAATCGGCCGATTTCTGAAAAATTGCCGATAAATCGTTCAAAAATTGGTCAAAATTCTGGAACTAATTCGGCCGATTTTGCAAAATCACCGATAAATTGTCGATTTTTCAACCGAATCATCCGATAAATCGTAAATCGGTACCTCAACCTAATAATTCCGATTTCCGAAATTTGCAACACTGGCAATCCCATAATAATCATCTCTAAATCAAACTCATTCCATGAAAATCTAGCCGATTTATAATCTCGACCATGGAGAACACCAAAACAAAATCGTAAAAAGTGCGATACATGTACGATAGACTTTTGATGTAAAAATAGGAGAAATATTTTGATAATTTACCCGTTTCATGAAAAATTTCTACAGTATAGTACGGATTTTTTTAAATTATAATCATTGAATGGTTGATACAATGGTAGAGAAATCATTTGTTGCTAAAAAGTTCAACAACAAACATTTGCAGTTGAACATTCACCATTACAAATATTGTAAAGTGTAAAAAAAACTGAATACTTATTTACCCATTTGGTAGCCCTACAGATAAAATTGGCTCTCCAATATGAAATTTGTAGTTATAGAGAAAAATATAGGCAAATAACTAATAAATTTGTCATCTTTTATATTTTTTTACAAAACTTACATAATATAATTTTTAGCATGAGGCATGAGTCAGAAAATGTTTATAATAAGTGATGCATCTAGAGTATAATGCGAGGACGGTCCAATAATTCTTAAAATATTCGAATTGTACGAGGTGTAGATTTTTTCCCCACTAAATCATGCAAAAAATGGAAATTTTCACTAAATCATGCAAAAAATGGATATTTTCCATTAAATCATACAAAAATGAATATAAAAGAAGACAAGTAAACCATTTAGAAGGGGTCAGGAATAAATAAATAATAGGATATACATAAATTTTTTCAAATTTTTTCAAATTTTTTTCTTTTTTACATTTAGAAGTGGTGGGAGGTGTTACCTTCCCGGAAAGGCGGAAACTCTCCAACTTGAAAAAAATGCCAGTTACTCCCTCCGTCTCTAAATATCATTTCTGTTTTGATTGGACACGTTTGCCAACGTACATTTTTTATTGTTAATATCTTCAATTTTGTATTAGTTTTAAATATAAAAACTTCATTGTATTAAAGTACTTATAAATACGAATCCAACAAGATCACTCATGACTATATTTTGTCTTATAGATTAAATGTAAAATAGTAATTTATCTAATGTTATAAATAATCCCGATATTTTAAATAAAAAAAGTAAAAAGAGAATGAGAGAGTACTATATTACTTCCAATTTATTTGTCTTATCCTGTAACTGGATAACACGTTTTACTTTAAATTGTTTATTCTCGAGTAGATAATAGGAGTAGATAATTAGGTATAATTACAAATTTACAATTACTGTAGTATTGCTTGTTGTTTAAAGTCAAAGTTGGTGCACCATAAAAAATAAGACGTAAAAAACGTGCTTAAGCATCTTGATTTGACTTAACTAAATTGTTGGGTTTGAATGGAGGATACAAAATAAATACGATTGGGTAATAAGCGTATGGATAAATTATAGGAAAATTTTAGTTCCAGACCACTTTTTTAATTTTCAAAGTTATGTGTCGCCAATTGTGTTAGAATATGCTGAATGCAGGGGAATATACAACACATATTGCTTTGGAAATAAAAAAAAATGTTTTGGAAATAACATTTCCCTAAATTATATATTTTGATCATTAATTTGGATAATTAGATGTTAAGAATTAGAAGATTTTTATAATAAGTATAAAAATATTTTTAGAACAAATATGATAAATTTTGATGGTTAAGTTTTAAATATTTCTATATAAATAATTATATTATATTTATTTGATATGTAAATTCTTAAGAGATGTAATTTTAGATATTATTTGGAAGATAATTAAGTATTATTTAACTCAAGTATTGGTTTGAGATATCATTGAAATGTTATTTTTTAATACATTATTGATAATTATTTTAATTAATAATACAAATTAAAATGTGAGCATTTTTAATATTTGTGTGTTCTCATTTTACTTTTATTTATTAATTTGATAAAGACATACTCCGTAGATGATATTGAGCGTGTGATCACATTTTAATACTCCCTCCGTCCCATTTTTATTGTCCATCTATCAAAATCCACCTTTTATTCAATCATGTCAATTAAACTCATAGTTACCAAATAATTGTATTGTTTTTTATAAAAGTTAACATAATTAACACATAATATACCTTATTAATTAAATGTGGACAATTATTTTGGGACAAAGAAAATAGGAAACAGTAGACAATAAAAGTGGGACGGAGGGAGTAGATTTTATCGACTAATCAATTAATTACATGTACTTTATATCCGTGATTTGTGAATTTCGGATTTTGTCCCTAACATTAGTTTCGCTTTAATATCTTTTTCCCCTTAAGTAACGGCCAATTATTCGTTTATCATTAGGTGCCCTAGCTACATGACGAGTTCCTCGTTTTATATTACACAAAGAAAACTATTTTTTTTCAAAAAAATTTCAAATAGAATGACAATGCGCAGAAAGTCAATGAAATATGAATTATTTTTTTAAACCCAAGAAGGACACAGTTTAACTAATACTGTGTTTCACAAACTACTGTAGAATCTCGATAAATGAATATTCGATAAACGAATAACCTCATCAAATAAATAATTTTTCCGGTTTCAATATAATAGAGATAATATATTTTTGATCTCGATAAATGAATAATCTCGATTAATGAATAAAACTTTCTAGTCCCGAGCGTATTAATATATTGAGATTTAACTATACTAGCTTAAACCCCGTGCGATGCACGGATTTTTTTAATATTTCATCAATTTAAATTAATTTGATAATAATTATATAAATATTATTCGTGATATTTCTAGAAAATGAGGGATTTTAGTTTAAAAATGTAGAAAATATGATAGGTTTTAGTTGAAAAGGGTAATCGATTAATTATTAGTAATTATAAAATTACTACTTCATTTTATTAAATAGAATGTCCGTGATATGATTAGAAAAAGAGAGAGAGAATTTAGTTAGAGAAAATAAAAAGATAATATGTTCTAGGTGAAAAAGGTAATTGATTAGTTTATAGTAATTATAATTTAATTATGTTATTTTACTAAATAAAATTGCTCATAGTTTTTTAGAAAATGAGAAATTAATGTTGACCGTTATATTTCTACAAAAAAGGGAACTTAATTAGAAAAAATAAAAAAGATGATAAATTTTAGTTGAAAAGGTAATCGGTCATTATTAGTATTATAATATTATTATTTATTTTTATTGAATAGAAATGCTCGTGATATAATTGGAAAAAAAGAGGTTTAGGTAACGAGTTTTGGGTGAAAAAGATAACCGTCCATGATATAATTGGAAAAAGAAAGATTTTAGTTAGAGGAAAAGGTAACGTGTTTTGACTGATATAAATATATAAGATATTGATTTTTTCCTGAAAAAGGAAATTATTTAGTTCTTGTAAAAATAGAAAAGATAATATGTTTAACCTGAAAAAGGAAATTGATTAGTTAGTAGATATGTAATTGAGTTAGGGTAAATAAGTAAAATCAACATTTAACCTGAAAAAGGAAATTGATTCATAAAGGAGAAATTTTAGTCAGATAAAATACTAAAGATATTTGATATGGGCTAAAAATAAGCCCTAAAGACACAATTAATGTTGCATTAATTAGACCTAGCCTGGTCCAAAGATGAAGCTCATTAATGGGCCCAAAACCCTAATTTAATATTAATTTCGTAATTAATATTAGGGGTGATAAATAGCTCAGCAATAAGTGTCAGATAAGGACATTATCTCTACAAGGAGTAGCCTCCAAGCCACACAGTCATACAAGGAAACAGACTCCTACAAGGTAGGAGTCTAGAACTTTCCTCAAGGCTGACTTACCCACCAAGTCACCTAACCCTACCATAACTCTAAGGCTTCTCAGCCTATATAAAGGGTCAGACCCCTCATCTCAGAACTACGTTTTTGGGCAGAGCTCAATACGTCACTTACGTTTTAGGCTTAATCCTCGAATAAGGACATATAAGCCACTGCGTCCTAGGTGAGCCCTCGCCGCCGTAGCCCCGAGGGCACCATCACCTAGAACTACGTTTTCTTGGCTTGATTCTCTAATACAGAGATACGTAGGCATTCTGTGAGGACCGTTTAGTCTCGAACGCAGAAGCAGCCATTAAAGCACGAAGCTCACGAACCCTAGCATTAAATATACACAAACCCTAGCCGCAAATCATAACCTAGTTTTTATTCCACAACAATATTGTATTTTACTTGAAAAATGAAATTATTTAGTTCTTGAAAAAATAGAAAAGATAATATGTTTAACCTGAAAAAAGAAATTGATTAGTAAGTAGATGTATAATTGAAAAAAAGAAAAGGTAATTATGTTTAACCTGAAAAAGGAAATTGATTCATAAAGGAGAAATTTTAGTTAGATAAAATATAAAAGATACTGTATTTTACCTGAAAAAGGAAATTATTTATTTCTTGGAAAAATAATATGTTTAACCTAAAAAAATTTAGTAAATTGATTAGTTAGTAGATATGTAATTGAGTAAGGGAAAAATTTTAGATAGATAAAATATAAAAGATATTGTATTTTACCTGAAAAATGAAATTATTTAATTCTTGAAAAAATAGAAAAGATAATATGTTTAACTTGAAAAAGGAAATTGGTTAGTTAGTAGATGTATAATTGAAAAATAGAAAAGGTAATTATGTTTAACCTGAAAAAGGAAATTGATTCATAAAGGAGAAATTTTAGTTAGATAAAATATAAAAGATACTGTATTTTACCTGAAAAAGGAAATTATTTATTTCTTGGAAAAATAGAAAAAATAATTTGTTTAACCTAAAAAATTTTAGTAAATTGATTAGTTAGTAGATATGTAATTGAGTAAGGGTAAATAAGTAAAATCAATAAGCACCGTACCGACCAACCGACCGACCAACCAAACTTTTAATGTTTCAGCTTTTATATAATAGTATAGATTTTTGAAAGAAAAAAAAAGTTAAAAATTTGATTTCTTCAATTTGTTCTTAAAAAGATATTTGTTAGAAAAAAAAAAGATTTCTAAAGATTTGGAAAGAAAATTATTATATCTTTGTTTTTAAAATCTTCTCCCATTTTTGGAAAGATTAAAAAAAACAACTTATTTTTTATTTTTTTCTTTTCTTTCATTGATTCGGGAACAGTATAAGGGTTGTTTTGACTTAATTTGAATTGTATTTAACTTATTTACAAACGAATTGAATTAGATTGAATTAAAATAAAATCTAAATTAAGTGTTAGCTTTTGTCAAAGTACTGCTTTTGCATGTTTGTCATGTTCTTTGCTCTCAATTATATAAGATTAGTGCGCAATTAAGTTGCTTTTAGCAAATTAAGTACAGTATATGTTTTTTTTTTTTGAATCAAGTACAGTATATGTTAATCTTGTCTATTTACGCTAGATTTTGTGGAAAAAGACAACACTGAAAAACTATAGATATGGGATTATGTACAGGTGTTGTTACAGAACAATATTTGTGTTTAGATAAAGATACAAAAGTAGTGCAGTAGTAATAAAAATCACATGTTTAAGGCAAATCCCATGCATTCAACTCAAACAACATGGGTTGCTTGCTTTCTAGCACTACTTTCATGGTACATCTCCCCCTGTCTTTTCCAGAAGGCTAGAAATGTTTCGACCGACAATCTATTTCTTCCCACTTACCTATGTAAACTTCTTAAATTTACCAATTTATCTTACATTCTAACATTCCTCAGCACCCATTTTTAGATCAAAGAGTGAATTAGGAGCGAGAAAAATATTTATTTTCACATTCATGATATATTATGAAGAGGATGGCCCAATTAAATTTATATTTTTACACTTACATTCCAAGAGTGTTAGAAGAAACGATTTTATTGATCATTTGCTATCAACAATCAACGCCCAAGATATATAATGATTATAAATTGAAAGAAAGGTTTAACGACAAGACAAACCTTTCTTTTTCGATTTACAAATTTGGAGTCCGGCCGCGAGGTCGGAATATTAAGTATGAATCATTGTTTAAAAATTTCTTAATCTATTTCATATATTTTGTATTCCGGATACTTAGACTAAATATCTGATGAAGTAGAACCACCTTCAAAAGATGACATACCCATTCTCTGTACTATCAATAGGATCAATTATAACAAGTCACGCACTCAAATTCCAGAAATACAGAAAAAATAAATTTTGCGATCGAACTACCAAAATAGAATGTGCTAAAAATAAAAATACACGTTATAAATGATTCTTTTTTTTTTAATTGAAAAAACAGGACTTTGAGGTTCTTATAGATCTAATTCATTGAAATTCCATCCAATAAAACAGAAGAATTATAAATCTTCAAAATAATAGATAGAAATATTGCAAATAGGGCCATTGCGACACCCATCAAAGTAGCTATTCCCCATCCAGGAGCTACTTTACCATATTCCGAATTCCATGGTTTCAATAAATTCCCTACAGTAGTTGGTTTTGGATGAGATCTAGAACCGTTCTCAACAATTTGTGTAGCCATAAATCTTATTGTATTCATTGAGAGCTGTCGACTTTGTACACCATTCCGTTGTAAATAAACGATCTTATCATAGATTCGTTGTAATCTTGAAATTGTATAATAATGAAAACAGCAACCCTAGTGACCATCTTTATATCTGGTTTACTTGTAAGTTTTACCGGGTACGTCTTATATACCGCTTTTGGGCAACCTTCTCAACAACTACGAGATCCTTGGAGGAACATGGGGACTAGTAGCAACTAGCAGCAGAAAAGGTTTGTTGACAGTAAGTTTTTTTTTGCTAAGTTTGTTGACAGTAAGTTGATAATACACCCATGTTGAAAAACAGAGGCCCGACAAGCACCAACAAATATTCAAGAACCCTGAATTCACTTTTATAAAGTGCGACTCACGGAGACACCGTGAAAATCTGGGGTGACCACAATTTCAGTTATTTCAAATTTATTACTACGCAGAAAATATGCATTTCATGAATTGGATAAGACGTATTTCTGAAGGTCACGTGTTTTTCAAGATTATCTTTCACACGCGTATTCGTGTTTCAGATACATGCATCTCCTCTGATCTAATATCAGATATACATTTTTAATAGGGTATTCACTAATAAAACTGTATCTTGATACTTCATACTTATATACTGTATTGTGTAAGATGTAAATTTGCAGAGTAAATGAATGAAATTCGACTAACTAATAACTAATAATACAAACAACAGCAGCATCACTGAAGGAACTTCCAAAGACCTCTCTCCAAGGCAATGTCACCCAAACCATAAAATATATATCAAAAACTGTAATCTATATCTGATATGTTTTGGGACGTGGACTTCTTCACAAGCTGTTCATGCTCGTTATACAAATCAAGGTTTTCACAAGGAGCAGGGTAAATGGATCCTATTACTCGACCTTCAACATATGCACACTGGAAAATATGCTGCTTCTTGTCTGTGATTCCCACTGACATATTCCGGAACGTGACATTTCTTACAGGAATATCATCACTTCCTTGTATCCGAACAGGGACGCGGATTCCCTTCCCATGGATTGACGTGTAACTTATATCCTCAAGCACTGGGACAGCCTTGGGGTCAAATTCTCCGTTTGGGTGTTCATTGTAATCTGTCTTGATAACAATTCCTACCCGGACATCTTCAAATGTTAGGTTATGATAGGAAATATCTCGAACATATCCTCCTCTCCCAGCAGCAGTCTTGATACGAACAGCACGTCTTGAATTCCAAAAAAGGACATTCTCTACCGTGACATTTGACACTCCACCAGACATCTCACTGCCTATTGATATGCCAGCACTGTTATATGTCAGCCAACATAGGCTTGTGTTATATTGGAAGAATGATGTAACACTAGGGACTGGATGACAGTTGAGAACATGACAAAGTTGTTTAGGCAGATTTTGTGTTATTTCAAGACCTATGACTAAGTCGCAGGATGTTCAATAATGCTTAAAACTTTAACCATCTTTTGAAATATTTTAAGACATCATGTATAGTCTTGGAGAGGATAAGTTACTTGAGATAGCATTCTTTTAAGAGTTAGGAATTTTATGATTGATGTTGCTGTCAGTTTTATTTTAATATCTGGGCAAATAAACAATCTGATTCTAGCTGTTGTCATGCTAATGCACACATGTTAAAGACACATGCCGCTAAGTTATGTAAACTTAGTGCCTGGAACTAATGCAATACCAAAAGATGCATCCACAAAATTTAGTTTAAATGACATTAATTTACCTGACCATAGAGCGAACGACAAGGTTCCGGATATGTATGTTCTTTGACGGGCGTCCATATGAGATCCCATATTGATCCCAACCACTCTTTATAGCAATGGCATCATCCCCCACACTTATGTAAGAGTCCTCAATCAACATATCTTCACATGAATCTGTTCTGACATCACAAAACAGAGAAAAAGCATTCAGCAACATAAAATAAAAAATAACTTCTTTTACAGTGCAACACTTCTTTTACTCACAAAATAATTTCTGCACACCTATTTTACTCTAGGATGATATGGAGAGCTTCTACAACAAGTTTAACAAAGGTAAGCAATTTGTGATACTGTATTTGCACTTTGCACACATCAGTAACAGTATCAACTAAAGCCTAACCCTTTGTTAGCCTTAAAAATTAGTTAATTGACTTCAAACAGCTATTTTAGCACTTGCAAAATAATAAATTATATGAACTCCATTAAATATAATTCAAGACATAAGGAGTGCATACACAATTTGGAGGAAGTTGACATTCTGAACATAGTACAAACTGATCTTTCAGAAATAAACTTTATAAACAAATGCCACTACTAAACAAGTGAATAGTAATCTTCTCCGCAAAATGAGTTAATTAGCTAAAGAGATCAATGTAGCTAATTAACATAATCAAACATTAAAACAGACCAACATAAAACACTTACCAGGATCTATACCATCAGTATTTGGTGCTTCAAAGATGGGAGCCAGGATTGTCATATTTCTGACTGTTATATTTTTGCAGTCATATGGATGGAGCGTCCAAAAGGGAGAATCACGCAAAGTTATATTAGAAATTAGAACGTCAGCTGACCACATTATTTGCACAAGTGGGCCTCTTGTGTAATTTAAAAGTTTTTGTCGATATTTTTTCCACCATGATTGACCCTGACCATTAATAGTACCATTATGCCCTGTTATCAGGAGTAAGAAAACAACATAATTAGAGGTTCAGAACTATTATTCCATGTCCATGATCATTTGATCACTTATATGCATGATTATCTGACATTTTCCAACAGATTATCTCATTCCACAAGGCATACATAGTCGCATGGTTTGAACTTAACAAAAAAATTAGATGTGTCTCTAAATAATTTTCCTTTATCAGGTTCGGAGTACGGAGTGACACAGAGGAATCCCATTGCAAGTTGTATAAAGTTAATTTTAATTATCCAAATGACTGAAAAACATTCCAAACAAATAAGATAGCTACAAAATGTGTGCATGTGCAGGCAGAATGAAATTAAATTTCTTTTTCTAACTGGTCTGCAAATCTGATTTCGTGATCAAATGTCATTAAAATTTACTGCAAATTTTTAATAAAGGAGCACAACAGACACAAATGCTTGCTCACTAGGAACCTCCTATTATAGGATTAGAACATCAACAAACGCAGTTTGAATGATTGATGAATTTAAGGGCAAGTACATTCCTAAAGTTATATACAATGCTTTATTTGGTCGGAGGGAGTGGATTGGGATTTAAAATATTAAGTAGACTTCTATGTATAATGGTAATACCTTCATCAGTGCCACAAATCCAAAACAGTTCATTCCTTCCGATAAAAGAATAAACATACAATCCTTCCATCCACTAATATCCTCAAAAATCACAAATCGTATTATAATTAAATGTCCATATCGAACCATTTAGTCACGTACACTATTCCTTTAATTTCCTTCATAAATTCGTTCCGCTGCAACCTCTACTCTGTTCCTTCCAAATTGGAGCCTATTATGTTTATAAATGACATGTCAATCTTCTTGATTATCTTTTAGGCTAAGGTGCTTGCTGCAACTCATAGTATAATTGGTAACCCTTTTTCAAGAGATACGGTTACGATGCTAACCTGTAATTACAATATCTCTGAGATTCTGCCCATGTATCAGACTGCCATATCGGGGACCAGGATGTTCACGCCCATATCCATACGAGGGCAATGGAGGCATTAGAGGCCAGTACTTCTCATCCTATTGAAAATGGAGATAAGAAAGCTATATTTTAAAAACACTATATTACAAGCTTTAAATGCAGTTCATCCATAATATGTAATGGACATATACATATTCTAACACAAAAAATGCATGTACCAAAACAGATATTCAGAGAATGGTGTATCATTTAATCAAAGCGAGGGTTACATATAAGATATTCCATCCTCAATTAAAGACGACTTGAAATTTTAGCCGACTTGAAGGTAGACACATTACTAAAGAAACATGGTTGGACTTCATTTTTTTACTTACTATTATATTATTCTACGGCACAACTGGATCTTAAACAGGTGAAATGACAACTTGTAGATAACATCACGAACAGTCCCAGTCAACTTGTAGATATTTGATAATGCAATTGATATAAAGATGGAGAAAAGTACTTTTTCATTCTCTATTAGTTTTAAGTTATACGATAGAAAACCCATTTCCTAGCTTGAGAATCATTGATCTGTCGTACAATAAGTTTTCAGGTCTCCCTGCCAGAAGTTTATTATAAAAACTTCAAGGCTATATGTATTTTCATGTAGGTATCAGTTCTGGGTAAAGGCTTGACTAGATTTACTTTTTTTGTCCCTCCTTCCCTATCAGGCTTACTGCCTATGTCGGTTGAATTAGCTTTTATTCTCATTTGGTATCTACCCATGAACCAAAATTTGGAGCTAGTTAATGGTCAATGTGAGAATATAATCTGTGTTTAATAATATGTTCAGTCACGACTGCATTGTGCATCTGTAAGATTTTCTATTTTCTATTAACTTGTTTAATAATACTGTCTTTTCTTTCAAATATAGGGTAAATTCTATACTCTTGTATGAAGGGAACTGGATTATATAACTAGGGCTGGAAAGAATAGGTGATCTACTTAGCCATTGATCGCATTATATATATATATATATATATATATATATATATGTATATATATATAGGGTTGGATTCCATAACAAACAATAAAACAAAGGCCTATATATATATATCCATTTGCTCCTAAAGACAGGCTTTTATGAATACGAATTTGAGGTAACATGTCTTTAATTTCAGGAGAAAAGTTCTAAACCAGTCACAATCTTCAAGATCCTACAAAAACCAGTCACAATCTTCAAGATCCTACAATGCAACCCTATTCTAGTACCTAAATCCTGAGCTTTAGCAACACTCAAAACATTCCTTTGCATACATCGGAACATACTTCAAATGGCACCATAACAAGTCTGCATTAGAATCCTCCCCCATATATACTGGAGTAACATATAATGAAACAGTGTAAAAAAGAAGCTTCTTTTACGCGATTCTCAAACTCTATTCCGAAACATTCCTAAGCAATATAATTGCATAATCAACAAATTAAAAGCACAACAGTAGTAATCCAGTAAGCACAAACAAAGGGGACTCACATCAATGCCAAGTATAACAGCATCTTGATCAAGAAACAAAGTCATATGACTAGTAAGATTAAACGGCGCCGTTAACCATTTTCCGGCAGGCACATTTAGCTGACCTCCACCTTTCTTGGAAAGCTTCGAAATCGCAAACACACCCTTCTCAAACGCCTCCGTATTCAAACCAACCCCATCACCAATCCCACCAAACTCCGTCAAACTAAACACCACCGGCCGGAATTTCAGAATCTCCGGCAACTTTTCCGGTCGTCGGAACTCTAAAAACCGATCAACAACATTTTGTCGCCAGAAAAACACGGAGAAGAATGCCAGAATCCACAGGAGTGTGAAGAGAGTTCTGTGAGGCGAAAAAAAGGAAGTGACCCGTTTGAAAAAGCCGGGTCGGGTCGGGTTTTCGATTCCGACCATTGTATGAAAATTGGGGATATGGGTTGTGCAAGAAATGGGATGGAGTGTGTGGGAGTGAGATTGAATTGGATTTGATTTGAGTGCATGATGATGATATGGAGGGGTTTGTTAAATTAGGGTTTGGTGAAAAAGGGGAAGTTGGAGTGGCAATGTCAGTTGATGGTGGGTTTTTGGAGTACAGTCGAAGGGAAGAAGAAGAAGAAGAACGAAAAATACTTTCGGGCAGGAAAGGTATTGAATTTGAATTTTTAATATTTCATTAAAATTTGAGGTTTTTAGTAAAGAATTTAAATTATTATTTGGGTTTGATGCAGGAAAATTCGTGAGGTAACTAAAATTCTCAATATTAATGTATGAGGGTATAATTGTAATTACAGAATTTTTTTAGAAAGTTACCAATATTTATAAAAATGCCATAGGTATTTACACTATAACCTCAGGTAAGTCTTCTGAGTTAACCTCAGGAACTTTTTTCTCTTATTATTTTTTATATTTATTAAGATTTTACAAAATTCTTGTCATATTGTTCTACATTTTAAAATGTAATGCACTCTCTTACACATAGATCTGTGAATATGGTAACTCATTTATTAGCTAGGGCATATAAATGAGTATCTGTTCGTGAGAATCGAACTAGGACGACAAGAAATAAGTCCTTAGAGCATCTCCAATGGTGTGAAGCCTTTAGGTAAAATTCAAAATAAATTACCTTAAATAAGATATATAGAGAATTTGTAAAATTTTGTCTACTCCAATGTGACAAAACTCTTAGCTAAAAATATAGATAACCAGAATAGGTTGACTATATTTGTCGAACCTTTAGCAATCTGGAGTTTAACACCACGTCATCAATTACCATATAAAAATAATACATTCTATTTTTAAAAACTTGAAATAATAATAACATTCCATTTTTAAAATATAGCCAATCAATATAGTCAATCCTATTGGAGTAAACACACACGGTTCAACAAATTTTACATAATCCATATTTAGTCAATCATTTGTAGATGCTCTTACCACTTGAGCTATGTCTTGTATTATTATTTTTCAGGAAGTTTGATTTATGCAAAGTACGTTTATTTAAAAAAAAAAAAAGAATTATTTTATAGGTGACCATAGAACTCGAGGTGATAGGCTTATATATCACAAAAAAAAAAAATGAGTATATCCTAAAGCGTGTGACATTTAAATGCCATTGGTTCACCAGATACATCCAATAACGTTACCTCTCAAGTCCCACCACAAAATACTACTGCTACCGTTGCTATTACTTCTAGTGGAATATTTGTGGATATCAGCCTTCATAATCTGCAAAAAAATGGCTTTAGCCATTGTTTCCAATACTGCATTTTCGGGTCTTCCAATCAGGTTAAGACCACCAGTTCTTCATTGTGGATTTATACTATGTGACTTGGCTATGAACTTGAGTAATGTAATGTGTAACATATATAAACGCACACTGCTAATTCTTTTTTTACTTTTGTGTTCTATGTTTGGTGAACAAACAGGGGAGTACCAAGAAAATGTTTTACAGGAAAAGTTGTAAGATTTTCAGTAGAAGCAAGACGAGGGAGAAGTCGCATGAATGCCACCAAAGGAGTTTCAAGTGTTTGTGAGCCACTTCCTCCGGATAGGCCTGTTTGGTTCCCTGGCACCTCCCCTCCTGAGTGGCTTGATGGAAGGTAAAGAAGGTCTTTGTAACTATACAGGTTACTCAAATTCCTTTCATGTTGATGGAATTCGATTAGTTTGCATTAAGAATAATAAGCATCTTTTGTGATTTTAAAGATGGTCCAGTAATATCATCTTCTTGGCTCGTTTATCCTTGAAGTTGATTGTTATGCAGAACATAGAATTTATGCCAGCCTACATTTTCTCGACTCTCTTATTTACATGCTAGTTGCTAAAATGATATATCACAACCTCTGACAAGTCTATACTAGAGTTGTTAAAAAGGTGTATTACCCTTCAGACATTTTTATGTTATGTACCATGAACTCTGATTCTAATATATAGGTAATTTTATGTATTACACTAACCCGATTCTGTCATGATATGTTTTACACTGACACGATTCTCTTATAACTTTACTTTTGTAGTCTTCCTGGAGATTTTGGCTTCGACCCTCTAGGATTAGGTAAGCAATTTCCTGCAGTTGGTTAATTCATGTAAGCTATAGACTTGTGTAATTCAAAAGCATCTTCAAAATATAACCTTTGCCTTATGGAGCCTAAATTAAAAATATTTGAAACTTGAACTTTAATGCTGAAATTTGTGTCAAGGGTATTGGAAAATTTCTTGACTGTGAAAAAACCCTTTTCTTCAGTCCTTGTTCTTGGTTGCTGGCACAGCTTTAGCGATTTCAGATTATGCAATGTCTTTACATCATTCTTTACCTGACAAATATGATAATTTCTTCAAGGTTCGGATCCTGACCTGCTAAAATGGTTTGCGCAAGCTGAGCTTATTCATGGCAGATGGGCAATGCTAGCAGTTGCTGGCATTCTCATACCAGATTGGCTTCAAAGCCTAGGCTTCATTGACAAATTCTCTTGGTATGAAGCTGGTTCTGTTAAGTACTTTGCAGACCCAACTACCTTATTTGTGGTTCAATTAGCACTGATGGGCTGGGTCGAAGGGAGAAGATGGGCAGATATAATTAATCCAGGGTGTGTTGACATTGAGCCTAAATTACCACACAAGAAAAACCCAAAGGCTGATGTTGGTTACCCAGGTGGCTTATTCTTTGATCCTTGGATGTGGGGAAGAGGCTCTCCAGAGCCCGTGATGGTTTTGAGGACAAAAGAGATAAAAAATGGGAGACTTGCTATGCTTGCTTTTCTTGGTTTTTGTTTTCAAGCCATTTACACAGGACAGAGTCCCCTAGAAAACCTGGCAGCACATATTGCAGACCCCGGCCATGTCAATATCTTCTCGGTAAGCCAGTTTCAGTTCCTTATACCTTTTAATTGAAGTTGTACTCCAATTTACAAACAAATTAGAGAAGAACTTTCTTGGCAAAAAAAAAAAAAAATTAGAGAAGAACTCCACCAGGTGCAAACTATAGGAAGGAAGGGGTTCAAACTGACATTGTTTTTGTGCAGGCTTTTACATCGCAATACTGATTATGTACCCTACAAATAGACCTGAAGGCAAGGGAATATGAGTTTTATTGGTAATGGCAAAAGACTGAAGTATCTGCTCAGCTAGGATTGTACATATACGACATAACATTGATTTTGCTATAAAATTCATTTCCTCAAATTTGCGTAGCTACACAAACTATGAAACTGAATCACGAGACCTGTTGTACACCCACTGAAAATCGTGTTCTTGATTTAGCAAAAAAAAATAAAAATCGTGTTCTTGCATGACTCCAAAGAGTTCTGCAAAAACGATATTTGATAGCTTATAAATTCTATTTCTGTGGATCTGCATTATATTTTATTGAAGCAATTATTGTCAGCAGAACTAGCAGAAGTGCCTGTGAAACGTAACTAGAACCAATCTTCTTTTGAAACTGATTGTTAAACACACTGTAACTAAACTGGAAAAGCCTATAAATGCTAAGGAAAATTGTTTTTATAGGTTGTGTAAATGGGAAATGAAAAATTTCTAAACATAGTAATGCAAATGTATTTTTTATAATGGGAAAATGCCTATCCGAGAAGATCTCTTGTGAAGTTGACATAGTCAATCGAAAATTCTCCTCTTTCACTATTATCCTCTAAAAAAACTAAAGCTATTCTTAGATTCTTCTGAATTGGATTATGCCAGGTAGCTCAATCACCAATCCTTCCGTCAACTAAATTTCATTACAATGTCACATCAACCTAAGAATAAACAAATAGAGGAAGACAACTCTCTGCAGAGGGAGGAAATTCAGACAAGTCCATTCAGTTTCTTCACGAAGGAACAGCGGCACGCATGTTTTAAAACATGGCCGCTGTTCATTGCAACTTTATTTGCCTCTTTCTCATGCTCTTATCATTATGTCCTTTCTCTCATTCAATAACCGAATCAGAAGCGCTTTTACAATTCAAGGCATCAATCACCAATGCAAGGGCTCTTGATTCTTGGAGACCAGATACACCGCCTTGCCCTCCTAAAGGAACCACCAGTTGGGTTGGTCTCAATTGTGCAAATGAACGAGTCAGAACTATTTCTCTTTTTAACATGGGGCTTGCAGGAAAAATTGACACTAAGCCGTTGGAACAGCTACAAGAACTCAGATTTATTATTATGGCCAACAATTCATTCACTGGTCCAATTCCCGAATTTAATCGCCTTGCTGCTCTAAAGGCTTTCTACATATCTAGTAATAAATTTTCTGGGGAGATTCCTTCTGATTACTTTGCAAATATGAAATCTTTGAAGAAACTTTGGTTGGCAAAAAATGAATTTTCCGGGAAAATTCCCGAGTCAATTACACAGCTTCCAAATCTCAGGGAACTCCGCCTTGAAAACAACCAATTTTCGGGACCAATCCCACAATTAAAACAACCATTAGTTGATCTTGACTTATCCAACAACAAGCTTGAAGGTGAAATCCCTGAACCTCTGCTGAAATTCAACGCCACTGCTTTCAAGAACAATACTGGTGTATGCAGTAAAAAACTAGGAATCAAATGTACCGCACCTACTCCTGGAAACTCAGATGACGCAAATGACCCTAGCAATGTAATGAATCCACCAGGTACACCAAATAGTCAATCTCCACCACCTGAAGATGACAGCTCATCTTCACAAGCAAAATGGGTGGTTGTTGGAATTATAATCATCCTTCTGACACTAACCATCCTTTTTAAGGCGAAGCCAACGGATGATAAATTCACTCGGTCGACAATGGAGAATCCTGATGAGGTTGTGCAAGTACATATTCCAAGTACCAACAGGAAAAACCTGAGCTCACCATCAAGAAACAGAAATGGGGGTTCAGCAAACCATTCTAGGCGAGGCGGATCAAGCCACGGAGGCAAATCAGTGAATGATCTTGTGGTGGTGAATGATGAAAAGGGAGTGTTTGGATTGTCTGACTTGATGAAGGCTGCGGCTGAGGTGCTGGGGAATGGAGGGTTGGGATCAGCTTACAAGGCAATGATGGCAAATGGAGTCTCTGTCGTCGTAAAGAGGCTGAGGGAAATGAATCAGATTACTAAAGATACATTTGATGCAGAAATGAGGAGGCTTGGTGCACTAAACCACAAGAATATATTGACACCATTGGCATATCATTTCAGGAAAGATGAGAAGCTGTTTGTGTCTGAATTTGTTTCTAGAGGCAGCTTGTTGTATCTTTTGCATGGTAATATATATTATTCCATTCATTTTCCTATAAATCCATACCAAATTATAAGTATTCTGTTGCCTTATCTTCATTCTGCCCATTTTAAAAGAAAAAGATACGAAAGGTGCAAATTTATTCTTATATGGTTTATGAAAAAGACATCAGTTTCTGAAATTTTATGCTATGTATGATCCTAATGGAAGAATAATGATTTTTTTTTTTTTCAGGTGACCGCGGGGCTGCTCATTCAGAACTAAACTGGCAAACACGGTTAAAGATCATCCAAGGAATAGCCAGAGGCATGGGCTACCTTCATTCCGAATTCCCATCATATGAACTTCCTCACGGAAATCTCAAGTCCAGCAATGTTCTGCTCAACTCAAACTATGAACCACTTCTATCTGACTACGCGATGTATCCATTACTCAATAATACTCCAACTGCACATAACATGTTTGCTTTCAAATCTCCTGACCAACAAGTATCTCCAAAAACTGATGTCTACTGTGTCGGAATCCTCATTCTTGAAATTCTTACTGGCAAATTCCCCTCTCAGTATCTTAACAGCCAAAAAGGTGGCACTGATGTGGTCCAGTGGGTACAAACAGCAGTGTCCGAAAAAAGAGTGTCCGAATTGATAGACCCTGAAATAGCTGGAGCCTCAGCTGCTTCACTTAAACAAATGGAGAAATTGTTGCACATTGGAGATGCTTGTACCGAAAGCGATCAAGGTAAAAGGCTAGACATGAAAGAAGCAATCAGGAGGATAGAAGAGATACAAGTGTAAGAGGTTTGCTTTCGAACTGGCTGCAAGCTGAAGGATTCATAGAAAGGTAGAGAGACACACACATTTTTCACAACAATCGTTTGGAATTAGAACTTCCATTGATTAAAATTTTGAGAGGACAGGGCTTTCGAGAGAACTCCGTACAGCTTATAACAAATATTCTTTGTTTGTTTAGACATTGATGATAAATACATCAATCTCTACCAAAATGAATGGCATTCAATCACCAAGAACATTCTTCTTGAAACTTTTGTTAGTAAAATTCCACAAGAATATTAACAAATTCAAGAGTATACAATATTCAGTTTAGTGACTTGTTTAGTTAAAATTAAACATTTGGTTTGATCAGTGATCACAAAGCTGAAAGAACTTTTTAAAACCAAACATTTGATAATGTTTTTTTTTTACGAAACATTTTTTTTTGTCAAATTTTTTTGACGAAACATTTAATTATGCTAGTTAAACTAAAAGCCAACATTTTTTGTGTAAGGAAACTAAACTTAAGTACACGAGTCTTGCAATAATTCATTCGAGAAGTTAATTGAAAAGTACAATTATTTTGCAAAAAATATGTTTTTTCACAGAAAAACAAAATTTCAATTTTTTTTTTGGAAACATACAACTTTACATATGCAAACTTAAATACAAAAAAACAATTTTATTTTTTTTATAAAATGTAAAAACAAATTGCATCTGATTGCTTCTTATTGCAAATCATAAAAGATAATAATTATATTTGGTTGCTACTGATTTTAAATCGTATTTTCGTAAATATTTTAGCAAAAATAGTAGAATCGCAAATAAATTTAGAAAAAGTGGTATTCAGTAACTTCTCTTCATTGCCATTGTCAATGTTAAATCTTAGACGGTACACGACGATCGGGGTACTGTTTGGATAGATTGATCGAAATATTAATCAGTTATATTTAAATATTATTTTTAATAATGTTATTTTTTTTTTTTTTGAAAATTTTTTAATAATGTTATTTATTAAATATTTTTTTAATATTTAAATATTAAATATTATTTTTAATAATGTTATTTATTAAATATTTTTGAAAAATATTTTTACCAATTTTTAAATTTTTCAACATTTTTTGACAATTTTTGACTGTTCTTTAGTCAATTTTTGATCGCCTAAATTATTTTTTAACCATTTCGATCAATTTCAACCATTTTTTAATCGATTTTTCTATCTAGCCCCACCTCGAAACATTTTAATGGCACCTAGCACCAAGACGAGCACTTAGACGACAGCCAAAACCAATTTTTAGAACACTGTTCATTGTATTACTTATCATTTCAATCGACTTATTTTAACCTTTCAAAATTTAAATAAACCGGTTTTGTCCAACAATTGATAATTATTCTAATATTAAAAAATAAAATAAGAAAGATATTTGATATATTATTAAACTTTCAATTTTTGTTTGGCAAAAAAAAAAAACTTTCAATTTTTGATTATGTCAAATTACAAAAATTAGAAAGGAAGATGAATAAAAATATTAATTTCATAATGGTAACAAATTAAATGAAAAATGCACATGTTCGCCCAAGAATGAACCACGTTCAAACGAACTGAAAATTAAAAGGCTTGGAAGCTTTACAACCAGACAAAAATTACATACACAATACATACATAAAATCTTAATTGATCGGAAGCTGAAAAAATAGATTAAAAATTACATATGTATCGATTGGTAGCGAAGCGATTGCTCCGATTGCCGGCGGTTCAGAGAACCGTCGGTAGCGAATGTTTCCGATCAACTCGAACCCTAAGTGCGGCTATACCTAAATGGTCTTCTCGCTTTTGCACAACCGTTGAGTCGCCTCAGCCGACTCAAAACCCTAACATTCCGTTGGCCGGCGCCGGAGCAAATTCAACAACTACCGCCGGTACTAGTAGTGGGAGCAGATCGCAGCAGCCTAGGGCGCAGTATCAGGACGAACAACTTCGCGTTCTTAACGCCTCTCTTCGACATGTGGTTCGTTTACATTCTCAGCCTTTCCTTTATTTCAATTGGTTTGTAATTACTCGATTTTTTCGGTTTATGCTTTTTGTAATGTGTTTGAATTTGTTATTTTGGTAGGATTATTTATGTCAATTTTATATACTACTTTTTAATTTAGTGAATGTAATGCATTTTGTATCGCCAAGTGTATTGTTACGTTTAGGTTGTTTGTGGTTTCGACATTTGAGGTAGATCAATGTCCATTAAGTGTAAGGTTTGGTAGCTGCAATTGAGCTTGATTAGGGAACGAGTAGTTGCGTTAACCTAAAGAGACGGGATTGTACTTTAACTGACTGTAGGCATCAGTGATACAACAACTTTATATATTGTACTTTAGTTAATATATCGGTGCTTGTTTTCTTGTCACAGCCGAGGTTGGGATGGACAGAAGCTGCAATGGTTGCAGGTGCAAGGGATGTTGGCGTCTCCCCTTCTATTGTTGGTGCTTTTCCTCGGAAAGAAGCTGCACTTGTTGAGGTACCATGCAGTTAATCTTTGTAATTACTTGGTCCTTTATTTTGGTTAGATCTCTACTTGTGTGACATGCTAATTTTATTTTATTGATAGTTATGATATGCATATCAATAAACAAGGTACATAATATATCAAATCCCAAATAAGTGATCCCAAATAAGTGATAACAAGCCTACATGTTAACTTTGACACTCGAGAGTAACAGTGTGTACCATGTCTTTATCGAGATCATATTTCAATGAACGAGTTGCTTTAGATATTGGGTTCAGTAGCCAAGGACATCGATACTTAAAACTTTTTATTACTACGCAAGTGAAGGATTTCTGCTAACTCAAGGAGATACATGCTGTAAGGGAGATGTTGCAATATAAGTGGGATAAAAGGAACAATTTTGAGTATTAGGAATGTCTTTTTGTCTATTGCAGCGAGCCAAAGAATGACTATTACATGGTGTTTGTTGTCCTTGTTTATTTTAAGATGAAAAATTGAAATTTTGTCTTGTTCTTTAACTCTAATTGGGGTGCAGCATTTTATGGACGAGTGTTTGCAAAAGCTTATGGACATAATAGATTCAGATGAAGATTTAAACAACTTGATACCTAGTGACCGCATTGCAAAGCTTGTGAGAACTCGCTTGGAGTTGCAGGCTCCTTATATATCAAAGTGGCCTCAAGCGCTTAGCATCCAGGTAGATATTTGTCCATACTTTCCCCCTCTTTGTTGCTTACACAAAGTTTGGTCGAATATTTCTTAAAAAAATTTAAAATCATTTTTTTCCTAGGCACAACCAATGAACGTCCCTAATAGTTTTAAGCAGCGAGCAATGCTGGTTGATGAGATCTGGCATGCTGCTGGTGATGAAGCCAATGATATTGATTGGTATGTGAAGCGTACCATTCTAGGTGGGATATACTCGACAACTGAGATATACATGCTGACTGATAGCTCTCCAGGTTTGTTTAACACTGTTTTTGAACTGTAGTTTTTGCTCTATGAGCTCATAATCTCACTTAGATCTTACTCCCTAATGCAGTAATTGAATCACTACAAGAACTTTGTAATTGAGTTGGCTCCCAACAATTTTTAACATGTATTGTTTCCTGTTGCCTCCTAAAACTTAAGTTGTACCAAACAGTTAGTGGTTTCCTTCTTCTGTTAATGGAGCAATATGTTGCAATGAGATTATCACTCTGTATTGATTTTTACTTGAGATTCAGTATTGTAGTCAAAGTCTTGAATGAAATGTTGTGCAAGTTACAATCTAGGGATAACTGAAAATTGTAATAATAAGCCAGTCTTGAAAACTTTGACAGATTTCCGTGATACGTGGGCATTCTTGAATGGGAGAGTTAGAGATGCTTTTGATTTTAAAAAGTCTGTCCAAGAGGTAATGTGCACATTCAAAGTAACTAGAGAATCGTGGTGGACCATTGTAGATAGGGTCTCAGAATTTTCGTTGATTTTGCAGGCACAATACTTGGCAGAAGCAATTGGTGCAGGTATGGGAAACTCCTTACAAGGTTTCATGAACTCTGTTTTCAAGAAGTGAAACTGCAAGGTTGACTTGATATTTCTCCACTTGTAGCCTTTCTTTACCTTTCTTTGAAAATAATCTTAGTGGTCTTAATTCTTAACTACTTAATAAGAACTGAAATTGTTGTGTAATGAGCTGAGAATTAGATGTTTCTTGTTATTTGTTAGCGCCGTAATTGATGGTTGATATTTGTTAGCGCCGTAATTGATGGTCCCGCAAGCTTGGTTACAGATAATGTGTGTAAATATTTTATGGTGTTTTTTTTTGCCCGAGTACAAGGTGGTTGGTGCAAAATAGCATATAATGGCAATTGACCCCCTGGGTACTGGTCTAAAACTTGAAATGTGTTATGATTTATTAAATCTGTAAATCTTGCAGTTATCTGCACCTGTTTGATATCCTATTTATTCTTTTAACTAAATATTACTATCATTTATCCCAATCCTGAAGGGATTGTGTATTTGTTAATTCAGTCAGAGTTCACAATATCAATGTGGGATATGTTCAAACTTACATTACATCAACCTTTTGTTACATTTAGTAATTTAATTACACCATGCCAAATTTTTAGAGAAGAAGCTCTATTCTAAACTTCTTAACAATGAATTGTGTTATAGGTGAAGAAACCTATTTCATGTTTGAATTCATCCTTTATTCTAAACTTCTTAACAATGAATTGTGTTATAGGTGAAGAAACGTATTTCATGTTTGAATTCATCCTTGTTTATAAATGAGTTCGAATGCAAAAATATTTGGAATTCAGATTTGAATTTTTAAAATTATAGAAGGTAGACACTAAATTAAACAAATCTCTTTTTGACGATGGTATTTTATATTTGTTTGGAAATCCTTAGCTCTGTGCTCACTGCTCCCTCGTCTGGAAATGGAGAGAAAATGAGACATATATAAAAAGATGGGTTTTGGTCTCTGACAATCGTTTGTCGTTGTCAGAGACCGGTTATTTAACAATCGGTTCCACAGACGATCCAACGGCCCTCCTGGATTACAAAAAAAATTTAGTGTTCGCTATAATTTTTTCCGCGGACATGCATTCTGTCTATTCGCGGAAAATTATAGCGGACAATAATTTTTTTTTTAATCTCAGTCGTTGGATCATGATCCAACGACTGTGGAACCGATTGTTAAATAACCGGTTCCTGACAAACGATTGTCAGGGACCAAGACCCTAAAAAGATATCTCCAAATTGTGCATGAGACAAGAATACGGTAGTTTTTTTTTTTTTTTTTTTTGGTTTGAAACTATATAGTAGTTTATCTAGAAGTTTCTTTCTTTAAAATTGGGATGACGGGAAGAAGCGCTAATAAATCATTTTAAAAATTGCTCATGCATCTTTTTAATAAATACGAAGTATAGATAAATAAATATTAGGGAGCATACCAAGAGAGTTTTTCTAAACAGAGTTCTACTTTTTTTCCCTATTGCCTTCTTTCTCTTAAGACTGATAAATTTGAAGTGAAAGTGTACATGTATGATAATTTAAAAAGAGATTTAATGTTTTAAAGTAGTTCTTTACCGATAAAATTCAGAAATCAGTTTGATTCATGCATCACTCAGATTTTGATTAAGGAAAATGCTAGAGAACCCAAATTTTTCCCCAAAATTTGTCCCAAATGATTATGTGTCATATATTTAATTAGTAATTTCCCTAATAAAAATATGAGACCCCGCGTACATACATATGCGTATCAAATCAAAACGTGCCATATGACATACCACATCATTTGGGACAATTTTTGGGAAAAAAATTTGGGATCCCACTCTTTGATTTAATTAAAATCAGACAAGATTCATGTGTAGACATCCCCCGGATAGCATTGAATTAATAATCTTATCTCAAAATCATAATTATCCACCTCAGTTAAACTTGATATTAATTTCATTACTGGCGTTTAGTAGTTCTCTTTTCTACCCCGTCATTCCTAAAAACGGCCCTTGCTAAATCCCGAGCTATGAAGTCCCAACTAGTTATTCCCTCCGTCCCAAAATATCTGTCTTGTTTGAAGATAAATTGGGACAAAGGGAGTAGTACCTAATATCTGTTCTTGGTTGTGTTTTCTAGTATATCAAAAACTCTTATCTTGCACCTCGCCCCTAGTTCCTTTTTTTTTTTTATAAAGAAATCCTTGCACCTAGTTTCAATGAAATTACTTGCATGAATCAGATGCAAAATGCAGTACCTCATAAATTTGAGCCAAAATGCAACTTCAAAGTGATTGAATCAGTTACAAAACCCAGTTGCTTTTTGTATGATACATTACATGTACAACATCAACACACTAAATACACAACATATAATTAGTGACCCATAATGTTGCCTGTAAATCTATCATTCTGAGCCACAGCATGCTTCACAACAGTAATAACAGCCTAAACAAGACAGAGCACCGCAAAGCTGTGTGAACACAATGGCACAATGGTCATTTACCCGAGAACACATCTGAATGCAGCACAAGCAGCAGCAATGGCCACACATCTTGCCGCAACAATTTGAGGCTGCCATTACAAACTTTTCTCCAGGATCTGGTAATCTAACATCATTAGATCCTAGAGGGGTGTTTTCTTTTGTTGCAGTAAGGTTTCCGAAACCAGATTTGAAGTTACCAAGTACTGTTCTCTTTTGACAATCAGGCTCAGTTGAAACCTGCTTATTCTGCCATATTTACCAAATCAAATCAGATTTAAAAGCATAACAATGAACACACATACCCACCGTCATAAGGTAAGCATGCATGCTTGCATTCGTAGTCATCTTCTTTATACACATACAGAGAGTTAAAACTGGTTGATAATACATACATAATTATCTGTCTCATACACGTACACATGATTTAAATCCGCAGAAGGTAAATATTACATTTATTTACAGGAATTTGAACTGTGCATGCTACTTACTGCCTACTCATTTGCATAGTAGGTACGAATTAATAAAGACTTATCAAAAATGATGTTTATACAAAAAAATAAAATGAAAAGAAAAAGAAACTAGGTCCAGGACGAGAGTTGAATGCAGTGAAGACCCCTGGCTTAATAAAAATTAATTAAAAAACACACGACATCAAAACTTTATATATCTTCTGAAAAGTATTTTATTTTCTCTCGATTAAAGAGTGCAAATTGAATTATTATCGTGTCTGAAATAAAAAATAACTGACGAGTAAACAATTTCCTAGACATAAACATAAAGGCCAACCCGTATGCTGTACAATCATGGGATTTTTTATGTAGCTTCATGCATATTCGAACTACTGTATTTGCTAATCTCACTGAAAATTCCAATTCAAGACAGATGCCCATGCTACAATGCTGAACGCACACTTATAACTATGTGCATATTATGAAGTACATACCTCTTTCTTGTCAGATGAGTGTGACGCGCCTTTTCCCTTGCCTTTTTCTGCCGAGACTGTCTTGCCTTTCTTTCCCTTGTCTGTCTCAAGCAAGATCATACAGGTGAACTCAGAAATCACCGAGCTCTGCATGCTAACTTTGGCTATCTAGCAGTGGAACATAAAAAATATGTAATAAGAAAAAAACAGCTGCCTATATAGAAACTACAGACTATTAAGCTGATTATTAAGGCACTGTAAATTTTCTCTTATGAATCATCTACATAAAAAGTTAGATGCCATGAAAAAGCTAATGAATTTAAGGAAAAAATTGAAAAGATAGTATTTCTTTTGTTGTTGAATAATTGATAGTCTGAAAAGATAGTAAGATATAGTATATTGGGCCATTTTCCAATATTTTGTGCTATAAACTGCTTTATTTCAGTTAATAGTCAAGCAAACAACCTTATAACAAGATACTCTCTTGAAACTTAAGAGGGTTAAATATTGTGCCAGATAAACTAAGCTTATGATCCAACTCAATGATAGAGTTATCAATAACAAATTTCCAGTAACTTTTCACTGTGAATCTGAATTATATAAATGTAAAAAGACTACATACCCAAAGCACAATGATCCCGCATCAGCAGGGTGTGCAGAAGGCCCTTAGAGCATGTCCAATGGTGGTGCTAAAATAGATGAAGCTATTGCTATAATTTAGTACCAAAAAGTGGTTTTTGGTGCTAAAATAGCACCATGTCTCCAATGCATTGTTCTTAATCTTGTTCTAAGATGATGTACACAGCCTCACCCTTAATTTTTTCATAGAGAGGCTTTTTTCAGGGTCAAATCCTGGATTCTTATATTTATATAGGCCGCGTTCTATGGAGAACATTTGTTGGCATGAGAACACGTGAGAACAATGTCCTGCACGTGCCTTGCACTTTTTATATACATTTTTCTGCAAATTTTTGAATTTTTAAATGCAGAATAATTCTTCTCATGTGAGAACTGTTCTTATCAAAGTGCGAGCTTATATAATTATCTTACAGTTACAAAAATCAAATGTTGTAAACTAATACCTCTTCCTCTAGGCCTTTATCTTCTGAAAACCATGCTTGAGCTGTGCATAATTCAATTTGTTGCTTTGCAAGTATCTAAGTAATACATAGAGAGGGAGAGAGATCAGATCTTAACAAAGTGAAGTTGAGTAAATCTAGCATAAAAGAAAACTTGTCCAAAGCACTTATTGAAACAGTATTACACATGCTGCCACTGACATAGATTACTTGTTGCAAAGTTGGACATAGATGATAATAGCAACAAGGAAAAGCATAAATAACAATATATAAGAAGATCAGACTTGTTTTTAAGTCGTACAGAAATTATGAAGCCAAACATGACTTGGCCGTTTAAATGGGAGAGGGCATAATCAGAAAAGCTTAGTGAAGCTGGCAAGTTAATAAGAAAAGACTATTGACCAAGTGAATAAGTGATTGATGTAAGAAAAATAATTTCTCCATTCAGAAAGCCAATGAATTAATAGCATATATATACGATGGAGCAAATTTATTAACGAAGAATGGTTGCATGAGAAGGATACAATAACAGCAAACTTAAGGAAGTTGTCAAATTCAGTAGTACCATCACTTTAAATTTCTTGAAAACAACAATAAATTCTTTTTCAATTTTTTGCAATAAAATATGAGATAACCCGGCCAGAAATGTATACAGGCAGCAAAATAGCCCTGTGCAATATCTATAAATTGTACTATAAGCTTAAATGACCTCAAGTTAGCAAATCAACTTTTCAATTTACCTTGTCAAGAGGTATCTCCTTCACCTCTTCAACCTTCAAGTCTACTGAGAAATTGCTCATATCTGCAAGGATGCCTTTAACTTGAATTGTACTAGGGAAATCTCCACTATATCTTCCGGTTATTATCACTGGGCGTTCTGATAGAAGGTCAGGTATACATGAAGGATACATCTACAATTTTGATTAAAATTTGAGTTAAAACTTGAAATATGATCATCCAGAACCAGTCTTAAATGAATGCAAACACATAATACCAAGAACTTCAAACACAGAAAGTAAAGTAGTAAACATCTACTGCTTAGTATACCAAATTCAAGTTACTCAACCTTCAGAATAGGAAAATGGGAAGAATGTGTGACATGCTCCTGACATCTAGCATATTTACATGCACGATAGAAAATATAGACTAGATAAAGTGCAAATGATCAAAATCAATCCCTTAAAAATGTCATTTTACTATGTGTAAGAATGCAGACCTATATCACTGCATACATGCACTGATCATTTCAGCTAACCTATGAGGATTCTAGATGCACAAAATGCAACCGTATATTAAAACCAATAACCTTAATAAAAAAGTATACACAGATGAAACATACCTCAAGATCTTCAAGATTTTCTAAACCGTCAATGGTAATATTTTCAACAATGGTGGAGAAAGCCCTGCTAAAAAATCCTCTCAATCGAACTTCAATTGAATCTGAACAAACACCAAAGAGATTATCGGAAAGAAGCTGCGCCTCATGGCACCAACTTATAATAATAGAAGGTTATTCTAATTGAGTTGGGTATGTTCTATCTAGTATTGAGAAGTATGTCTTAGCAGGCTTTTACAGACATGTTACAATGGTGAGCCGTGGGAAAAAAGAAAGATATTGAGATCAGGATGTAAAGGACATTGAGACCATTACAAGACCTGGCAATTCCAATTTAAAGTGGCTTAGGTACTAGTACTTAGATACAGGTGCATGTAGTATAACACAACACTGTCCTATATACTACTGAGAGTTATTAGCAAAATAGGCAAAAATTCCAAAAGAAAACAAAAACAACAGAAAATGTTATTTTGATGTTTTTTTATGAACTGGGTTTTATGGCACTTAGCAAACATAGTACGGTAAAATCAAATTTATTATTTTTGAACACTTTGGCCACAAAATTAAATATCAAATCTCGGAAGCAACCTTCATCATAAGCAGCGTCATAATTTCCCTTGCCCATTGTTGCAAGCATTCGCAGAAAATAGTGGTTGCAGAAGGAACCTGCAAAGGTTTGTTTGAAAAATTCGATTAAAGGTCCAGAAAGAAACAAAATCTGACACATATCCAATATAACTATTTCTTGGATACAACCAATATTCATCCGAAGGAATGCGATTTATTCATCCCTACCATTGTAGTCTAGTTGATATCCCTCTTCTCTTGGTCAAGGGCTCAAGCCTTAATAGAGGCATGGGTGTGTGTATTTGAATTTTCGTAATTTCCCATTACAGAAAAAACACAGTTTCAATTTTATTTTTTTTTAAAAAGAGCATAATTTCAAGATGCTGGGGATATCCAAGATTGGAACAAGAAAGAGTCTTTAAACAAAATAGTGTGGAAATGATAATTTTTTACGTGGAAGTAAAGGGCAAGAGGAAAATGTCTTGTAATGCCCTAAACAATTGTTAAGACTTAAGCAAGAAGTGAAATTTAATAAATTATTACAAGTCAGCTGAAGGGTTTTAGTTAAGTTTAATATTAAGGACTGCAGAAATATGCTTTTCATATATTTGCTTGCTATGTAAGTTATAAGCAATATAAATGTAACTCAAAAAAAAAAAAAAAATTACCTACGCCAAAAGTGTGAAGACGAGGGCTTGTTAATTTTTCATTAGATAAATGACTCATCATAACATCACAAATTTGCCTCTCATTTTCGACAGCCCCATCAGTAATGAGGAAGATGATGGGAGTGGCATTATTGGAGATCATCTGTAAAGCCTAGAGACGCAGAAAAAACTTCAGTTAGAGTAAAACTTGAAATGATATATGTGTAACATGGTAAGAGAATGTTACCATTGTATTCATCAATCACTTCATATTTGCACAACAGGAATTTATGTAGGCAGGACACAAAAAAAAGGTAACTGATAAGCATATAACTCTCTGATAAACTGAATATAGAACAAAACCTGATTCAAGGGAAGCAACATATTTGTACCACCCTGGGCAACTAAATTCGCACTCATCCACTCAGTTACTCTATCAAGAGTTTTCTCAGTAGCCAATTCCAGAGATGATGAGAATAGGTGAATCTCATCATTAAATGCTATGACATTAAAAGAGTCTCCTTGATCAAGCTTTAAGAGTGCTGCAACAAGAGCATTTTTGGTATCCTCGAGAGGCTTCCCCTGCATGCTTTCACTTATGTCAACAACAAATAGCACTTCCTTTCTGAAAACCTATCAAGTATCAAACAAATTGACATAGTTTAATTTGTGAGTCAAAACACATGTTTTGAACTGTAAACATGTCAAGTATGGTCATGATTTTTTCGATCAATATGTCTATTCAGCAAATAAATGGGACAAAAATTGTGACTAGCCGAATTTATATGTAAGATACATGACTGAAAAGGAATGTGCGAATTTCACTGACAAAAACTGCTGTATATCATATTTATATATATACATATTTGTGACAACAAAAAACTTTCTCAGTTCTGTCAAATCACACTAGCAGATCTCAAACACCTGCATATCTATTCCAGTACAAATCTCACAGACAAAAAGTGTTAACTCAGACATAGCTAGATTCGAATAATTTTTTTGTTCTAATAACAGTGAACAACTTCTGTTTCCTCCAAAGAGAATAAATAGGGGAAGTGTGTGTAATCAGCTATTAACTGATATGTGCAGATGCTTGACCATTGTCTAGAATTAATGTACTTGAAACAATGCATAACCATCACCCTAGTAGTAGAATTTTTATTGATCGGTATCCTAAGCATTTGTCTATTAATTTCCTACATAACAGACTTGTTGCCTTCATTATGAACCATCTGAGACTCTTAGGACTTGGCTGCCTAGGCGAAGGGATAACAAAGCTTCTACACTTGTTTCAAACCAACAACGCGACTCTATATGAGCTTACTACAATAAAAATATTGTACCAAAAGAAAAAACAAAAGAAACAGGTTGTGGTTGAAGTACACAATCCAATAAGCATTTCAAGAAAATATATTCCAACCATATATACCAATCCTCTATGACATAACAACTCTCAATTGTAGTCCTAGTCCTGGACTATTTAACCATGTTCTGAGTGGGTTCAACAGACATCCTTGTAATACAGTGTCCATTTTACCTTACTTTCCGTTTACTTCTTTCCTGTAAAATGTTTCCTAAAACATTTACACACAAGTTTGTGTCAATGTACTCCTAAAAGATCATCATGATGCCAACTGCGAGTCTGCGACCACCCAATACTTAGTACTATAGTTTCTAAAGACGAACTTCGTGCCGTCAAATTCATCACCATTACCAATCTATCATTAAGAAATCATATTCAACAAGGTAAAAGGAGTGCAGGATCTGACCTTTCTATTATGTTTGTTTCCTGGGAAAAGAGAAAGGCAAAACATCTCCCTCTGATCTATGTCGACCATTGATGGTGATTGCAGGATTACACCACCAGAGGGACTAACTGATACCTGAAAAGAGATGGATGCATCAAAGAATTAACTAAATGGAAACACTATTCAGTTTGAGATTGCACAACTAGGACTATGAAAGCTTCGGCGCTCACGGGCCCATGTAATATTGGATGCCTCAAATCAGATTCAACATGCAGATAGTTTTATTAGCTTAATAGGGAGAAGTACAGAAATAAACTTACACTATAAGTAATGATAAAATCACAACTTGACCATGTGAGGACATCTGTATCGTATAAAAAACCCAACTGTCCCCCGAGGCGTCTTAGTTCCTGAAACCAAAATTCAAAAAACTAACTTTTTGTCTACTCAAAACCTAGGAAAAGAAATCGAATTAATCTTTACACACTTGCACCTTCAATGGATGGCTAATTGTCTTGCACAAAATTTCAGTACCAGGACCAGCGTTCACATTGACTTTTATTCTTTCTTTTTTGGCCATCTTTTTCCCAGCAGGTGTGACAAATTCCGGGAAACTATATGGTATAGTCAAAGTGTATTGGCCATCTTGATACAATAGTTTCTGGGACCATCTAACTTTAATAGAGATATTGGAACCCCCGTCTATCTGTGAGAAGATATACAACAATGGAATTATGGAGTAGAAGGTACATATCTAAAACATAAGCCAAAAACAAAAACTAGATATGAAAGACATGACCTCCGGTATTGTAAAAGTAAAAATGTGGGGCTTAATGAAGCCTCCGTCTTCAAGTTTCATTTCTCTTTCCATGTCCTTGTCCTTGTCATCCAAAGTAACCACCTTAGTAGAATATGATTTTCTTGGTGCCTCCACTTCAACACCTAGAATTGAACCCTGTTAGCCAAATAATGTATTACTTGAGAACCCAAAAAAGCAATAACAGATTGTTCAATATCTTTACTAGAAAGTACTAGAATTCCTAAAATATGCTATCAAGCCATAACTATGTCATATATTCACAACCTACATATTTAACTGAAAACCTTGACAGTTATTAGTCAATTCTGATACTTGTTAGGAATGATATTGCAATTGATAAAGCCGCACTCCTCCTAGCAATGACATGCATACATCTCATGCACGCAATGTTTAACATTGTAATTCTCTTGATTTTAGGCATCATATGTTTCCATGTTTTATAAAACGTTATTGCAAGTACGAATGCATCCGAAAATTGTAAACTATTTATCAAAAGTTAACAAACTATTTATATTTACTCATAGAACCAAATTATAAAACTTAGTACCCGTGGTAGGAATATCAAATACAGAATTGATGCACACACACACATATGAAAATGATGATAATTAACCACCAAATTTTAGTATTTAAGCTCCATCCGCGCATATCATGCGCGCATATAATGTTGTACAACATAAATTGAACACACAAGCTTAATTGATATTGATAGAACACCAAGCTTCCCCGTGTACATAAATGCTAAGGAATCCAAACGAGAATCGAAAAAGCATGGAAAGAAAACAAAGGAATTAGAAGGCAACCTGTTCACCCATGGGAATAGCAACACGACAATGACAAAAGCGGGTTCCCATAACACAATGAACTCTCCATGATCCAGACACAGTAACAAAAGCGGTGTCCAAAACACAATCAGCTTGGAGACTAATGGAATTCATTTGTAAGGGAATGAAGGCGGGAGGATCACAGCGTCCATGCACGTGAGGCTGATAACTGGGAATATCAGGATTATCGACCACAGCAGGATCAGGAATGACAGCGTAAACCATAGGCGCCGAAGGCAAATAGGATTGCGGGGAAGATTTCTCCATGGCAGGCATTGGCCTGGGAGGCGCAACGGACCTGTCTTTGCCGAAATAAATGCGTTTGGAGAGCCTCACTCCATCTTCCACCGCCTTTACAAACTCCTCCGCCATATACAGAGGTGATTTTCGATCGTGGGATGAAAATTTGGGGTTTGTAAATTCGATGGGGAGGGAGAGATTTGGGAGTTGTTTGTTGTGATGACAAGGGAGTCATTGATGCCTGGGGATTTGAGATTACTATACATAGAGATTTGCCTTTTCATTCTCTTTCTCTCTCTTTTTTGGAAGCTTTGGGTTCATGGACGGACCATTTTTTACGAGGGCAATTTTTAAATTTTTTGAACTGGACCAGTTATGTTTTCACACGTCACCTGCCGGCTAGCTTTACAAGGTATTGCGATGGCCCACACGGCTTTTTTTAATGAAGGTTAACTACGTATTCTGTTTTGTAGTGTCTGACTGTCTGGTTTTGTCAGTTCGATGTGTACAATTTTGTTGGACTATGCAATCATCTATAGTTTATTTTCAATATGTAAATTATAAGAGCATCTCCAAGATATTCCTAAATTTATTTTTCAAAGTAATATAAATAAATGGTTCTTAATAAGTTATTACATTGGTTTATATGTCAAACTCCAACAATTATCTTTATATTAGCTCTTTATTTATAATTTATTCATAAATTAATCCCACTATAACCAAAGTTGTGCAAGAATTGGTGGGCATGTATATTTTATTATTAAAATACAAGTTAAGAGCTACTAGTGGCTCTTAGAAATGAGGAGAGAGAAGAGACTCTTAGTGTCTTAAAAACACTAAGAGCATCTCCAAGAGACTCTCTACTATAGCTCTTAACTCAAAAAATGAGGAGAGAGAATAAAAATGTTGCTCCAAGAGACTCTTAGTGGCTCTTAAAAACACTAAGAGCCTCTTCTCTCTCCTCATTTCTAAGAGCTACTAGTAGCTCTTAACTTACATTTTAATAATAAAATATTCATGCCCACCAATCCTTGCACAACTTTTGATTATAGTGGGGTTGATTTATGAATATTTTATAAATAAGGAGCTAATATAAAGAGCATTGTTGGAGTTTGACACATAAATCAATGTAATAACTTGCTAAGAGCCATGTTATGCCCAAAATTCGGTTCGGGTATTCTAAAATGGATCCGGGTCAGATACGGGTTCAATTTGGGGATTTTCATGATAAATTAGGGTTTTGGCACAGATTGAAGAAACTAGGCCGCGTCCTCACTTTCTTTATAGGGAGGGCGCGCCCTAATTGATACTTCCATATCAGAGATTTCTACTCAAGATGGAATTCTACTCAAGTTTTTATAGTTTTTAATGAAGGATTCTACTTAAGCTTGGATTCCACTCAAGCTTGGATTCCACTCAGGCTTGGATTCCAGGAGATATTGAAGAATTCCCTCCTGTCGTATCTCAGGAGGGGGATGTCCGTCGCAGAAGGCCTCCAGGGGTTTGCCTGGATATAAGGACCCTTCTTAGACACTAAGGGCGCGCCCTAAGGTGGAAAGATGGAGACTTTCTGGTGTGTGCTTTGGGAGCTCTGTTCCTGTAGCCAATGGGCGCGCTCTCATTGGGGAACTTTGGAGTAATCCTGCACTTTGCACCCAAAAGCTCTGGATCACCTGTCCTGTTATCTGGTGGGTGCTTCTCATTCGGGGGACAGGGATGCGTTCTGCACTTGGGGTAAACCACGGCTATACCTGCATCCTTGAAATCAAGAAATAGCTGGTAGCGGATAGGACTAGTCCTCGACGGGGGAAGTTTCCTTATCCGTGAAGTCTTGAGATCCTGGATGAGCCTTGGGCCTTTGTGGTTAGGCCTCATAGTAGAACATTCCGGAAGCTAGTTCGTCAATCCAAGCCCATTTGGGTTTCTTGCTCTCCAAGAACTACGTGGGCTTGATCCTCTATAAATATAGAGGTACGTAGGCAAATTGAGGGGGATGGAAGCGAAGAGCTACGAGCCACCACCAAGAACCCTCTCAATCTCAGTCCCCAATTCATCACAGCCACCACACTCCGGTGACTTATCCGGCGTAGAACCACCGTCATAGATCTTGATTCCGGCGATAGACCTCAAACTTTGTTGTTACCAAATTCCTCCGTCAACAAATTGGCGCTAGAAGGAGGGGAGCCAATCAAGATCTTCATCTTAGGAGGAAAAATGTCTCATAATCAGCGTGGGGGTTTTCATGAAAAGGAGGATTACGTTCTGAAGATAGCTTGGGGGCAACCAAGCTCGTCATGAAGCTTCTGTTCCGGAGGAAATTTCTGTTCCTCCGCACCACCATGGAACTCCAGCCATTACCGGCGGACAGCCGCCCGTTCCTATCAGTAAGGCGGCATCACTGGAGCAATTCTATCGTATGGGAGATGCCATAAATAACTTCGGGTCAAGATTGAGTTCTGCGGAGAAAGTGCAAGAAAGTAGGAGAAAATCTCGGAGGATCCCACGAAATCATCGCCGAACAAGGAAAGCCCTCCAAGTTAGGAAAGTTCTCGAAGTGGTTCTTGGATCCTCAAGAGAGGGCGCGCCCTCATCCCCACCGCTCTGGGCGCACCCTTAGTGAGATTCGATGTGATGAAGAAAAGATGATTCTAAAGATGATTTTCACGCTGTTGTTGCAAAAAGACAGTTCCGGGTATTTTCAAGAATGGTGATTTTCGGTCAATGACGTCGAACTAGGTTTTCCATGGGGCGATTTCAAATATGATTCGAAGAAGGATGTTCCAGAGAAGAGACGCAATTATCGGGAACTCGTCCACCATTAGGGCGCGCCCTCACCATCAGGATGTGCCCACAAGGTAACCCTTGACTTGTTTTGTTGAGATTTTTGTTGTTTGTTTTTTGGACTTTTGTAAGAGAATCCTCGAGTTAAAGATGGAATTAAAGATGGTGAGAGAGAATACCCAATAACCCTCAGGGCGCGCCCTGAGGGTGGTAGCCAAGGCTCGGATGATTTCCAACTTTTAGGAAAATTCGATGGTTGAACACGTCCTCATCTCCAGGATGCATCCTCTAGAGAGGGTGGCTCCTCACCCATCTGGTGAAATCCAACGAATTAAGGAAAACCTCGCTACTATGAGGAGGAGCTTTGCTAGCTTGAAGGAACGTCTCGGAATAAGGCTCGGGAGCGAGGCCCCATGATCCACAGCGCGTGCCCCCTGATTACAGGTCGAGGCCCCTTGGACATGAGCGAGCCTTCCACGGAGTGATAGTCTACAGCGCGCGCTCGCTGTTAATAACTGGTCTGGGCCCCTTGGATGCAAACGGGTTCTAGCACGGAGTGGTAATCCACAGCGCGCGCCCCCTGTTGATAACAGGTTGCGGCCCCTTGGATTCAAACAAACTCTCCCTCGCGATAATACTAGAAGAAGAAGTAGCCGTGATAACAGTGATAGAAGAATGGAGATATATTGAGGGGATAGATATACCTCATAATAAAGTGGGCTCGCTGTCAGGTGGTAGATTCCCTCGTATTTTTCAAGTTCCTTTAGATACCCCCAGTGAAGTGAGGTCGAGGTCGTGCCCTCCTTCGAAAGAAAAGCCTCAAAGATTCTCTAAAAGGTGCATCATCTCTTATCAAGAGCGCACTGCCAGGACGTGCTACAGGGAACACCCATGGAAGATGATATAGAAGAGAGCTGCAAATGGTGAGTTTTGCTAATTCAAGCAGAACAGGCCTCAGAAGATTATTACGAAGCGCGTCTTCCCCTGACTGGGCGCGCCCTCAGGTAGTATACAACCTTTATATTATTTTACTCCATATTTTGCATGTATAAAGTTACAGGGGTTTGCCTGCTGAGAAGGCCAACAGGGGTTTGCCTGGTGAGAAGGCCTGTAGGGGTTTTCCTGACCAAGGAAACGGAGAACACTTGGAATCAAGGCCCCGTGATCCACAGCGTGTGCCCCCTGATTACAGGTCGAGGCCCCTTGGACATGAGTGAGCCCTTCCTCGAGGCCGTGATCCACAGCGCGTGCCCCCTGATTACAGGTGGAGGCCCCTTGGACACGAGAGAGCCCTTCCTTGAGCTCTCATTGAAAGATAGTGAAGCCAAGGACGTAGGAGTGATATTGCTTGGCCTGATCACCACGTGAAAGATAGGGTGAAAATCCCCAACCCCGGGAAGATGCTCAACATCAGGATTCAACTTCAAGGAAATGCACTTCTTCAGGAAAATCCTCCAACATAGGACGCGCCCTCAGGAAACTCTCCCTTAGAGGACCTTTCTAGTTAGGGCGTGCCCTCAAGGAAAGATGAAAATGCTCAAGCGGACTCCAATATCTACGAGGATAATTTACTGCTTGGATTCTAAAAGGAAAGAAGCTGTTGAGTTGTGGCCCCACGAACCATAATGTGTGCCCCCTAATCATTAGGTTGCGGCCCCAAGGTCGTGAGCGAGCCCCTCTATGAAGAAACTATACTTTGCTACAGAGGACGCGCCCTCGTATCTACAATGACCTGAATGATAGGCATCAGGGCGCGCCCTAACTTATCAACCTCATGTTGTGGCTTCGTCTGCAAGTATGATCGCAACGATCCATGGCATATCTTTTGCTTGAAGAGAATTGCATTGATGTGCGGCCCCATGAATCTTAGAGTGTGCCCCCTGATAGGCAGGTTGAGGCCCCAAGGTCATGAGTGAGCCCCTTTACACAAGAATGACATTCATCCGGACTAGAAGAGACTTTGCCATTGCCCTCGTCCATATAAGGCGCGCCCTAAGCAACAGGGCGCGTCCTCAGCAACTCCAACGGCTCTCTCCTAAAATTCCCCTCCTGGGATGCCTCTTTAAGAGACGCTTCTTTAAGGAATGATATTCTGATGCTGAGGGGTAGTATTGATGCACCTCCCTAGCCCTACATATAAACGTATTTCAGGTTTGTGTGAACAGCGGAATACCCCTACGGGGATGCCTCTTTGTGAGATGCCCTTTATTGGATGCCTCCTAGTGAGATGCCTCTTCGAGAGATGTTATTCATAGGATGCCTCATTTTGAGATGCCCCTTCATGGGATGAGATTTGAAGTAGCCCGTGATAGAGAATGCACTCTTTCTACCAGAAGTTGATTGAAGTAGAGCAATGCCTGAATAGTAGACTACAAGCTAAATTAATTACCTCCTAGTCTAGGGGGGTAGTCCATGTACACTTTGTGTACACTTTCCCTAGTGAAATTTTCAACGTTTTCGAGAATGCAAGATTATGCCTGTAGGGCGCGCCCTGAAGGATGAGTTTGAATAATTCTCATACAATGGAGGACGCGCCTTCGGGTAGAAGATGCGATGCGGAACATTTTCTTGTAAGTATGCAAGCCTTCCCTCTTTTGAGGATGCGCTCTCCATCACCACATTCTTTTGAAGCTCTAGTACAATCCTCTTAGATTTGATGGTTGCAGCTTCCCGAACTATGAAGTCATCAATCCACTTGATAGTATCTTGGTCAAAGGAAGCTCTTGAGGAGGGGAGGATGTGCAAGATAGGAAGTTTCAACTGGTGACTCCTTGAAGGATGGATTATTTTGAAGAGGGAGCCCCTATTGTTGAACATCCTATGGAGAAGTTCGTGATTGTAGGATGCCGGCTGTTCAGGAGAAAGTGACCCCTCACCCACATTGGTCAGGGCGCGCCCTCAGTGAAATCTAACATGACAGAGAGGCTTCCTAGAGAAAATAGAGATTTTGCTAGCTTGAAGAAATGCTTGGTGACGACAATCTAAGGATGGTACTCCTTGAGCATCAGAAGAAAGAGAAGCACTTGGAATTGAGGACCTGTGATCCACAGCGCGTGCCCCCTGATCACAGGTCGAGGCCCCTTGGATATGAACGAGCTCCTCCTCAAGGTGATGCTGGAAGAAGTAGTTGAGACCATGAAGATTATAGGATGAAGAAGTATCAATGAGAGAGGCGACTTCACAGCAAAGAGGATGCGCCCTCAGGAGAAAGAGCTCCTTGTATCACTCAAATTCCTTCAAGTACTTCTAGTGAAGTGAGGGCGCAACCTCCCTCTAAAGTAAAGCATCGAGGAGGTTCTCAGATAAATCCACGACCTCAAGGGAATCCACAAATTGAAGGAAATCCACAAGCTCAGGGAATCCACGGATTGGAGGAAATCTACAAGCTTAAAGTCAAAAGGAACAAATTCAGATTCAAGAGGTAATTCTCACACTTCATGCCGGAGCTCCAGGAAATGCTCAGACGACAGCTAAACCTCCACCATTGAGGGGTACTCAAACAATTGTGCCACCAAATGTTCAAAATATTCCACATGTGAGAATTTTTAATGTCGACGACTTGAAGTGGCTTCTTTCTCACTTGGATGGAGGAATGATACCTTCTACGGCATAAACTCCATCTCCATTTTCAACAGAGGTTAGAAAGGCACAGCTCCCTACATGATATAGATATATGACCAATGATCTACGTTTTCTTGAAAATGCAAACCCTGTGGAATTCTTAGGATGTTTTGACATTGAGATGGATGTTTACCAAGTAACTGACTTGGCTGGATGTCATCTACTGGCAACAACTTTCAGTGAGAATGCTTAGCAATGGTTTCAAAAGCTTGGATCTGGAGTGATTACCTATTGAGGGATGATGAGGACTTTGTTCTTAGCCAAGTTCTGAGCAGCAGTGAAGTATGCTCCTCCCATTACAACTCTGGCCAACATCAAGCAGAAAGAAGGCAAAAGTCTTCAATCTTACTTTAAAAGATTCAATGCAGAATTCACTTTGGTTAGAGGAACGACTGATGAGACACTTAAGAGTTTCTTGATAATTGGTTTGCAAGTAGAGACGGATTTCTGGAAGTGTCTTCAAGAAAGGGATTCAACTATGTTTGATGTTTTTGCACAAGCTGAATCTTTTAAGATAGTGGAGTAATCCTTGGCGGAAAATCGGAAGACAGAAGCTCAGGGAACGCTACACTACAAGAAAAAGTTCAATAGACATCACACATTAGACATCGGTTACTAATGCCACTGATGTTAAAAGTTGTAATAACATCACCCCGTATTTTTGTGATGTCTTTGTTGTTTTAAGACATCGCTTATTTTAAAACCGATGTCTAAAGTTCGACTAAAATTTTTTAATAGGCGCCCAGTTTATTTGTTTTTCCCCCTTAGTCAAAATTTCCCCCCTTTACACCAAATATTTCCCCCCTTTACACCAAATATTTCCCCCCTTATCAATTATTTACCCCCTTCAGACAAAACAAAATAAACTAAAACAAAAAACTGAAAAACTCTCTCAGACTTTCACTCTCATCTCTCTCTCGCCTCTCTCTCTCTCCTCTCTCTCATCTCTCACAACCACAACCCACCTCTACCATCACTCACCTCTGCTCTATCTCTTTCACATTCGAAACCCGAAGAGCTCTCCCTCTCTCTCTCATAGTCGAATTCCCGAAACTCTCTCTCACACACACTAAAATCGAAATTGATTTGTTCGAAGGTCAAAGTTCGAAGGTTCAAAGCTCGAATTAGTTTGATTTGTCAGTGGGTAAGCCTAATATAAGTTTGATATGTTCAAACTTAAAAGTTCGATTAATTTGATTTTATTACAAATTAGGGGTTTAAAATTGAAACCCTAAGTTTTAATTTGGGTTCAATTTAATTTATGTATATATGTATGTGTATTGATTATTCTATCTGTAATTTATGTACATATGTATGTGTATGCACATGGGTATCAAGGATAATGAAGATGATCCGTATGGTGTTCCTTTTCAAACTCTACTTCTTATGAATTGGACATTGGTGTGTAACATGTATATTAATTTGTTTTTTTGTTACTTCTGTTTCAGTGGTTGAAGAAGACTAGGAGGAAAGCTTTATTTGCTTCTGTGGAAAAGATCAAGGAAGGTTAGTAATTTTTAACTTGTCAAATTCTATATTCTAATTGGGTAGTTGAGTAAACATCACATTTTGTTAAGGTATCCATGTTTTTTTTATGTAAGCTTTTTGTTGTTGGTGAAGTGTTTTTTGTATCTGCTTCTTAATAAGTTAAATTGTCTTTACTGATTAAAAATAAATTAGTTATTTTTTTTATTATTCTTTCGATACTTTCTATTTTCTTATTATTTTTCTTACTTATTCTTTCGATACATTCTATTTATTTATTATTCTTACCCTCCTCATACTCTGCTCTTTGCTTGTTTAGATTTTACTATGTAAGGTTTCATAATGTTTTGTGATATTTTAGTTAAGTGGTAACTTGTGATCAGAGATGATGCTGCTTGGACTTATATCTTTGTTGCTGGGGCAATGGGCAGGGGCAATTTCCTAAATTTGTGTAGACTCCTCTGTCTTTAATAGTAAATTCTTCACTTGTTCTAAAGACGATTATGGGATCAAAGAGCATATTAAGCTAAGAAATTCATTGTCTTTGAATGAGACTGTTATTCCTTCTAAAGACATTAATCATCGCTCATCGCAACATTATGGTGAGGTAAATAGATGCATTTTGTTAACCTTTGGCTTTGTTTAGTGATGTCATAATGTAAGTGAATCAGTTTATAATTTCTTGTTATTGTGTTGCAGGGCCGTGAACCTTTTGTCTCTCATGAAGGCCTTGAACAGCTCCACCGTTTTTTGTTTGTTCTCGGTATCACTCACGTTCTGTATAGTTGTATTGCAGTTGGTTTGGCTATGACCAAGGTACAATTTTGAAAGGCATATGACTCAGCCTATTTGTAGTTCGAGGATCCAACTCAACTTAAAGTAGATTGTAATAAGTAAATAACATTAACTGTCACAGGAATCTCAGAAGATGCTATCTATCAGAAGGAACAAATCTACAAGTCAATCTATAGTTTTGATATTTTACACTGGAAGAAGTTCAGTCTACTGATCAAGCCTCAGTGTGGTATTCAAAGTCATGGATTTAATTCAGAAGGACAGAGATTTCTAAAAGTGACAAGAGACAGTATCAGTACAGAATATTTGAAGAAAGGTGTCAGAAGAAATTGACCACAACTTAAAGTCAAAATGAAGAACAGAAGTTGAAGTTAGTCGTTCATGAACCAGACCGTGCATTGAGCGTCAACAAATATTCAGTGGAGGTTCTTTATTTATTTCAGTGGTTTAAAAGTGAAGATTAGACTATCAAATGAATTATGTTAATTCTCTATTAATTAATTTAAAGTATTTAGTTAACTTAATTAATAAATTAATTCTTCAAGAATTAATTTATTTATTAAGTTAATTATTGAATTAATTAATTTAGAATTAATATAGATTGCTGAAAGACTATCAGAAGTGTTTTAAGACTATGGTTTTATTGTTAAAAGACTATTTGAGATAGTCTAAGTGATAGTCTGCTAAAGAATTCGGTAGTCTGCCAAGAATTGATAGTCACACCGGTTGTCTGTAGTTGTCTGTAGAGTGTTGATAGTCACACCGGTAGTCTGATGAAGAAGGAAAGTCACACCGGTAGTCTGAAGCAAGACAGATAGTCACACCGGTAGTCTGTGTGTCTCCTGGATAGTCTGCAAGCCTTTTAAAAACAGTCTATGGATAGTCTGTTGAAGTAAAAAAGAGACAGGAGATATTTTGAAGATGTTAACTACAAAAGAGACAGTAGCCCACATTCACAGATACACGAGACAAGCTGAAAAAAAGACAGGAGCAAAAATATAACATCTCTCTCATCTTTAAGAGCTACTGACCATCTCATTTAATTCACAGAAAATTAAGTTCAACTCATTTGTAATATTTGATCCAATAGAACTTAATTATTTGTGACTCTTGTATTACTAGCGAATTAAGTTTCCTAGTTCTTATCTCGATTTTTATTAACTAAATTAGAAAAGTTCATGTCGAATTTTCTAATTAGTTTTTATTAACGTGATAATACTCTGTACTGATTTTGTAACAACCATCAAGTTTAATATATCGTTATATTTAACTTGAATTTTGTTTCAATTAATTCCGCTCAAATTTGTCTAAACTAAATTTTATTTAACGGACAAATTTCGATAAAAAGATATAGATTGTATTCAACCCCCCCTTCTACAATCTTAACGGACCTAACAATTGGTATCCGAGCCGTTTGATTGATATACAAATCAAGATCCTATTCTTATTCAATTAAAAATCAAGCTCGAATTTTTAACTCTCTTAAAAATTCATCATGACTTCTAAAGCCATTGTTAAGATACCTATATTTGACAAAGATAATTATGACATGTGGAAGAATAAGATGGAGTTGTTTCTGGAATGTACAAATGTTAAATATTTGGTTGTTTTGAAAACCGGACCTAAAACTCCTATGGTCTATGAAGATGAAGTTGAAGCAGAGGGAAAAATTGTGATTCCTGCTAAGTCTTATGAAAAAGACCCTGCTACCTATACACCTGAGGAAAAGGAGGATGCAGGGCTTGATAAAAACCTCAGACTCATTCTAATAGATTCCCTGGATGCTGTGATGTACAGCCATGTGATGAATTGTAAAACTGCAAAACACATGTGGGAAACTATTGAAACCATTAATGAAGGAACTGATGAAGTCAGGGAGAACAGACTTCAAATCTTAACCTCTGAGTATGAACACTTCAGAGCTGGCCCTAATGAAGGCATTCAAGAAGTGTTTGAAAGGTATAATAAAATAATCAACAACTTGCAAATCCATGGCAAGAACTATACACAGAAGGAGATTAATCTGAAGTTCTTACTGACTATGCCAACTCACCTGGAACACAGGATAACAGCCATAAGAGAATCTCGTGACTTGAATAAAGTTAGTCTTGAAAAACTCTTCGGTGTTTTAAAAACCTATGAGTTGGAACAAGTCCAACAGAAAGAGATTCATGGTAAAGGTAGAGTTGCAAGTTCATCTACAGCATTAGTGGTTGAGGCTCCTAAGGAAGTGGAAGCTAAGGTTGTTCGACCTTACAGCTCAGACAAGGAGCAGACTGAAGTGGAACATGGTCAGACACCAGCTACTCAGGATGGAAGTGAGTTTTACTCATTAGAAGAATTGGATCAGTTGGAGGATGAATCCATGGCACTCATGGTTAGACAGTTTGGCAACTTTAGATTCAGGAGAAATCCTAAGTTCAAGTTCAAGTCTAACAACAGATTCCAGAGAGGAGGTTCCTCATCCTCCAGTAGCAGAGGTGGCTACAAAACTGGAACTGTTGATAGAAGCAAAATTCGTTGTTATAATTGCAATGAACTTGGACACTTTGCCACTGAGTGTCAGAAACCTAAACAAGCCCAGAAGAGAGATTATGTTCCTGAAAAGAAGAAACCTGGAAAAGCCTATGTGGCTGCTGGTAAAAGCTGGGATGACACAGATAGTGAAGATGAAGAATTTGGAAATCTTGCACTAATGGCAAATGGTGACATGCTCACTGATCCTAAACCACAGGTAAAACTTACTGACTCTGAGTTGGTTCGTCAGTTAGGTGGTTCCTTGGCTAATGCACAAAAACACATTGCTAGATTAAATCTGTTAAACACTGAACTTGAAAATGAAGTGTTAGAACTAAAAAAGGTGCATGTTAATCAAGATCAACAAAAAGAGGAAATAGCACGACTTAATAGAAGAGAGAAATCCATTCTAGAAGTAGTGACTAAACAACTTTCTAAAATTGCTGAACTTGAAACCAAGGTTAGTGCTTGCTTTAATTCTGTTAAACTTTCTAAAGAGCATTTCAATAAACAAGCTATAGAACGAACTGTAGGAATAGGGTTTGGTTATAACGAAGCTGTTGGTTTGTTAGGCATAAATACCCCTAACCTTGTTAGTGCTAAAGAGAGGGGTATACCACATGTGCTTAAGAAAGTTGAAGATCCGCTCTTTAAGAAGTCGATTGCAGAACCTCCAAACTTCACTTCTATCATTATTCAAGAAGAGATGCGTAATGAGGACAGTGCAAATGGCATAGTCCTTGATAATGTTAAATCTGTTAAGAAACCAGTTAAGGTTGTTTATCCAACGAGTTCATCTAAAACTGGGTTAAGTGGTGATAAGCTGAAAAAGAACAATAACATGTCTAACATGCATACCATGCCTATCATTGATGTTTATCATAAAGCATGTGGTGTTGTCAATTGTATGTCTTGTGCTTTCAATGTAATGTCTGCTTACTTTAATGGTAATCAAGCATGTGCTAGTAAGACTGCTCCTCGACAACACATGAATAAGAATAAAAATGTTAGATCAAAGACTGCTAGTCCTCCTCAAGATAGGAGAGAGACATTTGTATCAAAGCCTAAACAGACTTTTGGTAAGGCTGTTTACAAGGTCAAATGTCCAGTCAGTGAAACAAATGTCATTGCTGCTAAAGAAACATGGATACCCAAGATAAAACAGAAGATTGTCAAATCTGTTTATAGAGTTAAATGTTTGTTGGTTAGTGGTGTAAATGGTATCAATGTTAAAAATGTTGTTTTGCCTGACAAAGGCCAATTCTTTAAGTATTCTGGACCCAATCAGGTTTGGGTTCCGAAGAAGGTTTAATCTATTTGTCATTGCAGGGTGTGAAACAGGTTGATCGAGTGACCTGGATCTTGGACAGTGGATGTTCAAGGCATATGACTGGAGACAGAACCCTGCTGACAAATGTGGTTGAGAAAGCCGGCCCAGTGGTTACCTTTGGAGATAACAGCATAGGTACAACTGATGGATATGGCAGATTGGAAGCTGGAAATGTTATCATTGATGAAGTGTCTTTTGTGAAAGGACTTGAGCACAATTTGTTAAGTGTCAGTCAATTTTGTGACAAGGGATTCGAGGCTTACTTCAACAAGAAGAATTGTCTAATCTCACACAAGAGACATGAACAACCATCTCTTACAGGAGTCAGAAAAGGCAATCTGTACGTGGCCAATATGAACACTGGAAGCACTGAAGAAATCAACTGCTTTTATTCTAAAGCATCTACAGATGAAAGTTGGCTATGGCACAAGAAACTCTCCCACCTTAATTTCAAGACAATGAATTCTCTAGTTAAAAGAGAACTGGTGAGAGGTTTACCTTCAATGGAATTCACTCAAGAAGGACTCTATGATGCCTGTCAAAAAGGCAAATTGAAAACAGCAACTCACAGGAGCACTGACATATCATCAATAACTGAACCTCTACAACTGTTGCACATGGATCTGTTCGGTCCAGTTAATGTGATGTCTATGTCAAAGAAAAGATATGCTCTCGTGATTGTTGATGACTACTCAAAGTACACATGGGTTTTATTTCTGAATTCCAAAGATGAAACTCCACAGCTAGTGATTGATCACATCAAGTTGATTGAAATGGAGTACAAGAAACCAGTTAGAGCAATAAGGTCAGACAATGGAACCGAATTTAAGAATGCAGTTCTAAATGATTTTTGTACTGAAAAGGGAATAACAAGGCAGTACTCAGCCCCAAGAACTCCTCAGCAAAATGGGGTAGTAGAAAGAAAGAATAGAACCTTGATTGAAGCTGCACGTACTATGTTAAGTGAAGCAAAGCTTCCTTTGTACTTTTGGGCTGAAGCTGTTAACACTGCATGTTACACCCAGAATCGAACTTTAATCAACAAAGACTTGATGAAGACACCCTATGAAATTATGTATGAAAAGAGACCAACACTCAAGTACTTTCATGTATTTGGAGCAAAATGCTTTGTGCTTAAAGATGGAGATGATCGTGGTGGTAAATTTGAGGCCAAAGCACATGAAGCAATTTTCATTGGTTATTCAAGAAGAGCTTACAAGGTGTATGTGATTGATCATCAGACAATGCTTGAAAGTGTCAATGTATCATTTGATGACACTAAACTTCCTAGTATCCAAACGGAGGATTCATCTGAAAAGTTATCTTTCGATGATATGACAGACTCCGATTCAGATGGTGACAACCTACCTGATGTTGCTGCTAATGATAACAGTAATAATGATGATAATGATCAGGGTGGTGGTGGTGGAAACAATGATCAGACTGGAGATACCACTGACACTCCTGAACATTCATCTAGTCAAACTGGCAACAACTCAGGGGGAGGTGATGAAGGATCAACTGGTCATACTCAACATCATAATGAAGATCAAGGCGAATCATCAAGGTCAAATCTTCCCAGACAGACTGTGTGGAATAGAGCTCATCCTTTTGAGTTGATCGTTGGTGATCCAGATGTTGGTGTAAAAACTAGAAGGAGCTATCAAAATCAATGCAATTATTCTGGGTTTCTGTCTGCAATAGAACCTAAGAAAACAGAAGAAGCTCTCTCTGATCCTGATTGGGTGATTGCTATGCAAGATGAACTCAATCAATTCAAACAACAAGAAGTATGGAAGCTGGTACCCAGACCTAAAGACAGGAAAGTAGTTGATACCAGGTGGGTATTCAGAAACAAACTTGATGAAGATGGCATTGTAACTAGAAACAAAGCAAGACTGGTTGCTAAAGGTTATTCCCAAGCTGAAGGAATAGATTATGATGAAACCTATGCACCAGTGGCTAGACTTGAGGCTATAAGGATATTCTTGGCATTCGCAGCACATTCAAACTTCAAAGTTTATCAAATGGATGTCAAGAGTGCCTTCCTGAATGGCAAGCTGGATGAAGAGGTATATGTAGAACAACCCCCTGGTTTTGAAGATCCAGAATTCTTGGATTTTGTCTACTTTCTCTTCAAGGCAATTTATGGTCTTAAGCAAGCTCCAAGGAAATGGTATGACACTCTTTCTGAATTTTTACTTGAAAATGGATTTGTTAGAGGTGTCATAGACAAAACTCTCTTTACTAAGAAACATAAGAATGATACTATATTAGTCCAAGTCTATGTGGACGATATAATATTTGGGTCTACTAATGATCTTCTGTGCAAGAAATTTGCTAAGTTAATGCAGGGTAAATTTGAGATGAGCCTGATGGGTGAGCTGAAGTTCTTTCTTGGATTACAAGTAAGTCAAAGGACAGATGGAATTTTTATTTGTCAATCCAAGTATGTCAGAGAGCTCCTCAAAAAATATCAAATGGAGGACTCATCTTCAGCAAGAACACCATCATCAACAGCTGTGAAATTTGGAGCTTGTGAAAATTCTGCTAAGGTAGATATCACAAGCTACAGAGGTATGATAGGTTCATTACTTTACCTTACTGCAAGTAGACCTGATATTATGTATGCTACATGCTTGTGTGCAAGGTTCCAAGCGGATCCTAGAGATGTGCATCTCATTGCTGTTAAACGAATCTTGAGATATCTTAAGGGTACACCTAACTTAGGTATTTGGTACCCTAAAGAATCTGGTTTTAACCTTGTTGGATATACAGATTCAGATTATGCAGGAAGTGTTGTAGATAGAAAAAGCACCTCTGGGAGTTGTCAATTCCTCGGTGGTAGGTTGGTCTCCTGGTACAGCAAGAAACAACAAACAGTTTCCAACTCAACAGCTGAAGCAGAATATATAGCTGCTGGAAGCTGTTGTGCTCAAATCTTGTGGATTAGGAATCAGCTACGTGACTATGGCTTTGTACTTGACAATATTCCAATTCTGTGTGACAATACAAGTGCCATAGCAATCTCCAACAATCCTGTGCAGCATACGAGGACCAAGCACATTGACATTAGGTATCATTTTATCCGAGAGCATGTCATGAATGGTACCGTGGAGTTACATTTTGTACCCACGGAAGAACAAACAGCAGATATTTTTACTAAGTCTCTTGACGAATCCACATTCACCAGAATTGTTGGTGAATTGGGTATGTTAAATAGTCCTAGTAATTAAACTAGTTAATATCTGAGGTTTGATCTTGAATAATTTGCAAGTGATTATCTTGTTAATATTTGTTGATTAAAATCACTTGTATAATTATTTTATCAACTTACCTTGTTACTTGTGAATGTTCAAATCATTGCTATTATCATTTTAATATATCCCTACTTACTTCTTTTCAATGTTAAAATAATTCTTTTTCCTTAAAAATATTTTTCTCAAATTTTACAAGTTGTAATTTATGAGAAACTTATTTTTCTTGAAAAATTATATTTATGATGGTTAAATAAATCATATTTTCTTTTTAAATAATTTTCTATTAGAAAGTTATTTTATTAGAAAATATATAGATTTATTAATTTACCATGAATATTTATGTAAACTATTAATACTTAATATTTTGTAGTGTTTGTCTTTCTATTATTAATGTTTTGTTTTCATGTAAATAATCTGGTACATATTCTGTTAATATTGATTGTTAGAATAGTTATATTGGTCCTCATCTCGAACTTCGAGATAAAATTCGAGATAGATGTTATCTCGAAAATTTTGAAGATCACTGGTAACTCGAATCCTAAGTCGAACTTCGAGATAGTCAGTTTCGAGATGCAGTTCAAGATGGTGATTTTCGAGTTGAAGTTCGAGTTAGTCACCAACTCGAAAAATTAAGTCGAATTTCGAGTTGAAGTTCGAGTTAGTCACTAACTCGAAAAACTAAGTCGAATTTCGAGTTGAAGTTCGAGTTAGTCACTAACTCGAAAATCTTCTCTGACTTAGAGTTTTCAACTTCACTCTGGTAGATCGAATCGATATAGGACCTAATATTTGTGTGGTGTTGTTATTATTATTGTAAATTAATAGTCTATACTTATAGTCTATAGTCTACATAGTTAGTCTCTAATTGTCTCTTAGTCTATTTTGTCTTTAATTAATAGTCTGTATTGTAAATTAATAGTCTATACTTATAGTCTATAGTCTACATAGTTAGTCTCTAATTGTCTCTTAGTCTATTTTGTCTTTAATTAATAGTCTGTATTGTAAATTAATAGTCTGTAGTTGTTTAATTAGCTCTAATAGACTATCTTTCAGACTATACAACAATAGTCTGTTGTAGTTAATTTTCTTTTATTTATTTTAGACTATCGGTATTGTTAGTCTAAATAGTTTAATTAGTTTAGTCTAGACAGTCTATTTTAGTCTAATTAGACTATCAGATAGACTATCAGGTATAGTCTATTAGTCTATAGTCTAATTCTCTTTTTAATTCTATTTTTAGACTACCGTTTAGACTACCGTTAATATGTATACAGATTTGTCTGTAGACTATCGTTAGTCTATTGTTTGTCTGAAACTCACGAGTTAAGTCTCTGAGTCTTTTTCTCTGTTTGTTTATATACATACAATACACACAACGAACCGCCGCCCGATTTTCTTCAAAAATCGACCGTGTTTCTCAACCAAATCACAATCTGAAAACACCTGTGTTCTAATCTCTTCAAGCTCTTTGATTTGACTGGTTAATTATTCGATTTGGTTCAGTTTTTAGTGATTGCGTTTTTCGAAAATCAAGAAATACGATTTAAAATTCAAGAAATTTGGGTTCGATTCTGCAAAAACTAAAAATAGTGGTGTGTTTGTGTGAATTCAGAGATCAACATACATTAATTTCAGAATTTTCTGTGAAGTGTCGATTTTATTGATTTTTCTGGTTAATTGAATTAATTGTTAAAATCCCTAAAATTCGAATTTGGGTAAATTAATTCAGTGTGTTGAAATTAAAATGGCTGGTAATATGGAGATAATAAATCATAATTTTGTTGGTCATTTTAATCCCGATAATTGTACTCTCGAGAGGGTTAAACCGTGGATTCGATTTTTAAATGAGCATTCTCTTATTCGTCATGCCTTGATTCTCGATGCTCCCTTAAAAGTTGATTCACTGTTGGCAATATGTTCTACATTTGTTCTCTCCACGGACTCAACATCTTTTACTTTTACTGTGGGAGACACACCTTATGTTGTGAATGACTCAACTGTTAACACCGTTCTACGACTTCCAACAAATGACTTTGTTGATCTTCCATCTGAAGCAGTACTGACAAAATTTTTCAATGACATCCATTATCAAGGAGAAGTTGATCTTTCTAAGTTATCTAAAAGTAACTTCATGGCTGAGTGGGATTATTTCTTTGACACAATTGCTAAGGTGTTTGCTAACACTAAAAAGAATAATTTTCACAATATTTCTACTTTGCTTCAGAGAATTGGTTATGCAGTTGCTAATAATCAAAGGGTTAATTTTGGTAAATTAATTTTTGATGCCATAGTAAATCGTCTCACAACTGCCAAGAACGATCATGATTTGGGTAGTAAAGTTGATTGTTACTATCCAAGGTTTTTAACTCTCATATTTAATCATGTTGTTTCTGATGTTCATCAAAGATTGTTTGCTAACTCTCGTACTGAAGCTTCAGGAAAAACACATAAAAAATTTTTCACAAGGTTAGCAACAATGAAGAAGTATACAAATGTTCCAGTGGTCATTACTCAGTATATGTCCAACTTCATAGAACTGCCAATCATACAAGAACAACCACCACAACAGCAACCTGAGTATGTTCCTGAGCAACCAGAACAAGAAGCAGCAATTGCTCCTGTACCTGAACATCAACTTCAAGTGGCTCAACTCACTATTGCTGGGATTTCTGCATCTGCTACTAAACAGGTATTATCTTTCCCTGAAACTACTTCTGGAGCCCAAGTGGCTGATAGGTTAGACCAAGAGGTTGTAGAACCACAACTTCTATCCCAGGTCTTAGAGCCAAACACAGTGTCATCTAAAATCTCTAAACCCAAAGCCAGAAGTAAATTAACAGTGCAAAGACGTAAAGTAAGAAGTAGTGATATGAGTGATCCCACAGCTCTGCCTCCACTAAAGAAGCGAAGAAACTTTCTAATTGAGGCAACTGTCAGCCCATCCATATCCTCCCAAAAGGATACGGACATTGAAATGGCACATGAACAGTTACTGGAACCATTCTCTCAACAGGATGAGTCCATTGAAATTCGCCAGTCGGCCATGGCACCTTGTACAGAGTCAAGCACACCCCTATTACTCACAATGGGGGAAAACATAACTGTAGAATCTGATGTGGCTAGGGACAATGAGCAAGGAGAGCACAATAGGGTTGTTACTGAAACAGTGCCTACCATAGTCACGGTAGAAGAGCCTTCACAGGTTAATGAGGGAAATCTTGACTCTCAGCCACAAATAATAGAGTCATCATCTCCCCTCCCAGGAGGAACATTCCTGGCTCCCTCAAGGGATTTTCCACTCGCAGTATCAACTGGAGAAAGTGGAAGGCAACTCGATCTTTCTGTCACTGAAGAAATTCAGACTTCAATTTCAAATGAGATGACAGAAATGACTGAGGAAAGGGATTTGCGAACTCCCATTGCACCACCACTGACCTTCCAAGAGGAGGCTAGGGTGATTTTATCTGCAGGTACACTTTCTGGAGCAGCTAAGGAATTAGTGAGGAGTGATGTGAGGAACACCACTAAACTGAGTGAAACACATGCACGTCAGATGAGTGAAACTCAGAGTGATATTCAGGTGAGTGCACACACTGACACATACACTCGTTCATTGGAAGAAAAGATTAAAGCTCTAGAAAAGGAACTTGAGGCCAGTAAAGCTGAAGCAAAATTACTTCGAGCACATGTGGATGAACGGTCTTCTTCATCTACCTCTGTCAAAAATCAGCTTGCTGTGATAAAGAATGACATCACCAAGATGAAGACAACTTACACAAACAAGTTCAACACTCTCGAATTATCTTTTGAACGGGCACTTGATGATGCTGGAGAGGTTACTGTGACTCAAGATAAACTTATTTCTGTAATCTCCGACAAAGTTGAAAATCTTCAAACAGCATTAATCAAGAGTCAGTTGTCTACTGAACGCCGTCTTGATGTGATTGAAAGGCAGAATGCACAACAAGGTAAGGGGATCAAATATTTGTTCAACATGATCAGCAGAACTCACACACCCACAGCAGAAGAAAGGGAATTCTTTGTAGAAACAGGTGGAGATGGTGATGAGCGTGACCCTGGAGATGGTGCATTTCACACTTCGGTAGAGGATTCCTCAACTAAGGGGGAGAAGCCAAGAGAGGGAGCTACTGAACAAGGAAGAGATAAGGGGAAGAAGATAGCAGATTCTCAGAAGAGTGCAGAAGACACTGAAGGGTATTACTACTTAGGTGAACCAGACAACTTTGATGTTTTTGCTGATCTAAAGTTCTCTGATGAGGGTGAAAAAATACCAGAACCAGACTTTAGCAGCTGGGAAGATGAAGTGCCAGTTGACCATGAATATGAAGCTGAGCAAGCAAAACTGGATTTTGAAGCTGAATTAGAAGTTGAAAGGCAAGAAGCAAATCTTAAATTGCGAGATGAAAAGCTTCAGAGAACACTAGATATGCTTGCACACAAAGAAGGACTTCAAAAAGAGGAAGCAGAAGCAAGGCAACGAGAACATGTACTTAAAACTCAAGAGAGAAAGTTATACGTCAAGTTTAAGAGTGATGAGAAATGGGATCGTGCTCAACGAATGATAGACTCACATCAATCTCTTGATAATGATGATAGACGACTTCTTTCTATCTTTGAAAGACTCAAAGAGCTTAACCCAACTCACGATATGTATATGAGAGCTCTAAGAACAGAAGTTGTGAGAATAACAACTGCAGGTGAAACAAAAACAGATGAGCTTTTAATATTTGTTGATTGTCATGAGTTTGGAACACAAAGAGTTTCAATTCAGTTCTTCTATGACAAATCATTGACAGAAATCTGGGTTCTTAGGCCAAAGGTAAGAACTTCTTCTGAGTTGGGTGTACTACTTCATGAGAAATTCAAAGAGTTTGCTGAAAGAGCTGGTCCTGAAATAGTTGAATTGCCTAGACAATTGAAATTCCTTAAAGGTGAGGTGCTTCATACAATCAATCTTGAGAATGAGGAATTGTTCACACACTCTGCCAAGCAGCTGGTCTATATTGAACATGTTCTGAGAAATCAAGGATTTTCTACTAAAGAGAAGTTAGAAATTGCTGATCGTATTAAATCCTATGCAGAAGTCAAATTTTTTAAGGATTATGAGAAGTTCAAAGGTCAGCTGAGAAAGGCACTTGGAATTCCTCTTGTTCGCCCTACAGGATTCTCATCAAGAAGAGAGTTGCTAGTTGATGCAGAACTGCACAAAAATCTGTCAGAAATTGATGATCCAGAAGATGGAGAAATAAGGAAGGAAGACAGTCAGAAATGAAGAACAACTCTACATGTAATATCTTTAGAGTTAGATAGATCAAGATAGGATAATGTTTAATATGATCAGGCTAGAGGATCATCTATCTTGTATTTATCATTATGTTTGAATCTGGAAATTGTTATAAATACCAGAACTTTTTCATTATTTACTTTGCAATTACAGTTTTATCATTTACTAGTTTAAGTTGAGTTAGTTGAGTTATCCTCTAGGAATTTGCTTGTTAGTTTATAACAAACAAATAGGGGGAGATTGAAAGGCATATGACTCAGCCTATTTGTAGTTCGAGGATCCAACTCAACTTAAAGTAGATTGTAATAAGTAAATAACATTAACTGTCACAGGAATCTCAGAAGATGCTATCTATCAGAAGGAACAAATCTACAAGTCAATCTATAGTTTTGATATTTTACACTGGAAGAAGTTCAGTCTACTGATCAAGCCTCAGTGTGGTATTCAAAGTCATGGATTTAATTCAGAAGGACAGAGATTTCTAAAAGTGACAAGAGACAGTATCAGTACAGAATATTTGAAGAAAGGTGTCAGAAGAAATTGACCACAACTTAAAGTCAAAATGAAGAACAGAAGTTGAAGTTAGTCGTTCATGAACCAGACCGTGCATTGAGCGTCAACAAATATTCAGTGGAGGTTCTTTATTTATTTCAGTGGTTTAAAAGTGAAGATTAGACTATCAAATGAATTATGTTAATTCTCTATTAATTAATTTAAAGTATTTAGTTAACTTAATTAATAAATTAATTCTTCAAGAATTAATTTATTTATTAAGTTAATTATTGAATTAATTAATTTAGAATTAATATAGATTGCTGAAAGACTATCAGAAGTGTTTTAAGACTATGGTTTTATTGTTAAAAGACTATTTGAGATAGTCTAAGTGATAGTCTGCTAAAGAATTCGGTAGTCTGCCAAGAATTGATAGTCACACCGGTTGTCTGTAGTTGTCTGTAGAGTGTTGATAGTCACACCGGTAGTCTGATGAAGAAGGAAAGTCACACCGGTAGTCTGAAGCAAGACAGATAGTCACACCGGTAGTCTGTGTGTCTCCTGGATAGTCTGCAAGCCTTTTAAAAACAGTCTATGGATAGTCTGTTGAAGTAAAAAAGAGACAGGAGATATTTTGAAGATGTTAACTACAAAAGAGACAGTAGCCCACATTCACAGATACACGAGACAAGCTGAAAAAAAGACAGGAGCAAAAATATAACATCTCTCTCATCTTTAAGAGCTACTGACCATCTCATTTAATTCACAGAAAATTAAGTTCAACTCATTTGTAATATTTGATCCAATAGAACTTAATTATTTGTGACTCTTGTATTACTAGCGAATTAAGTTTCCTAGTTCTTATCTCGATTTTTATTAACTAAATTAGAAAAGTTCATGTCGAATTTTCTAATTAGTTTTTATTAACGTGATAATACTCTGTACTGATTTTGTAACAACCATCAAGTTTAATATATCGTTATATTTAACTTGAATTTTGTTTCAATTAATTCCGCTCAAATTTGTCTAAACTAAATTTTATTTAACGGACAAATTTCGATAAAAAGATATAGATTGTATTCAACCCCCCCTTCTACAATCTTAACGGACCTAACAAATTTTCACCCCAATTTCCAGATGTACAAATAGAGTCATTCATAATAAATGAGAGTGATTCAACATTTGTCGAATATCAGATATATAAATACAAATGCACCTATATTGATCTAAGTAAGAATTGATGGAAATTAGTACGGCTCCGGGTTACAATAGTAAATTATGTATTTGCTGATCTATAGCTGGAGGAAATGGGTCCTGGCAAGCCTAACGCCTAATGGCAGTATGCAAGGTAGTGTACTAATGAATGCAATTGTCTATCAATTATCACCAACGATAATTCTATCAATGTCTGAAGCTGAACTACCACCTTTAAGTCATTACATGTGACGATCAATATTAGCATAGTTTTCTCTTGTGCGTACATAAGCATTACTGTTCTAGTACCATATTATGACATTAATTAGGTTGCTGTGAACTGCTTATTACTTTTCACATTGTGCCACAAAACTTCTTGATCTTTACACCATAATTGCCGTTTTGCTATGACGAATTTGATGCGTAGATTCTCGTTTTAGGCTACTTGGCTTTCTCCTACAAATTTCCATATATTTTTCATTTCCCATTATCTAGATGCTAATGTTCACATTACATTCAACACATGTGTAAAGACGATTGTTCCATTTTATAAGTTGCTTGTATTTACTTTGATTCTTTATTAATATAGCAAAGAAAAACAAGGTGATGAGGTGTCAGATGACCTTTATCTTACATCATGCAACTCATCCTTGGAGCAGGAATCGAATCCTGATTTGGAAGGTGATATTTCTTTCTCCAGACTTCTTAATTTGCATGAACTAGTACTCAACTCCAATTTCAATGTTTGAAATTATATATTTTAAAGTTTATCATTTGATTACGCATCTAAGTTATATCTGATAATCCTGTAGACAGATGCTACATATTCTTATATCTTAATAATCATTACATGGTTTTCTTTAAAATGCTGATACGACTTGTTTGTGGTTACAACTTTGTTTTTTCAAACAGTTCAAAAGTTCGATGCGGAAGTCAGATTACTTTGCACTGCGATTAGGTTTCATCACCGTGGGTATTCCATTTTCTCCTATTCTTTGTTTTTAGCGAATGCTCATCATACATTAATTTTGCAGGCTGAAAATACTGATGCAATGATTTCTTTTAATATGTCTTTGCCACTTCTCAGGAAATGTCAATCGAACTTAGTTTGGAGGACGTGAAAAAAGTTGCTTTTCATTATGGATTTTAGTTAGAAGTTGGTTTGCTTCCCTTTATTTAATGGTACAATGTGTTGAAACAAATTAATATTGGCACTTCCTTGGGTTGTTAAGTCCAGTAGTGACAAGGCCCATCTATAATATTCCATACGGGATTCTCATTGACAGGTACTTGCTTGAACATCCCGACGAGGCCGAAGGAGTTGACTTATCTCAATTTTCATTCCAAACCCCAAAGCCTTTACGGGAAAACTTTGTGACAAAAGTTGCTGACCATGTAGCTTCTCCTAATGGAAGTGTTAATGGGATGCTCAAATCTTCACAATGTGCGTGAGAAACATGTGTCGACAATTTGTTTGTTATCCTCAGTATCATTGTAAAACGTCTAAATGGTAGACCTTAGATTGTATAAATACGGTTTTAATGGAAAAAGAATAGGTTTTAATGGAAAAAGAAAAGGTATTTATTAGTAGAAATGCACGTACTCCATTTTGTTAAAATTGTATTCCTTGTGTTGGTTTACTGAAAACATAATTCAAGAAATATTGTCCATCAGCTTTGTCAACTTTTATTATCTCTAGGATTTTTGCTATATTAACGATTTACTAACACTTGTCAAATTGGTTTCATTATTGTCTTTTTTCAGGACTTGTTTCTTCCTTCTGTTGTTTCTTTGGCTGTTCCCTTGACTCGCTTGTCTTTCACCAGGTAATCTTAGTGCACAAATATAGCAAATTTAGAGACCTGAAAAATATCAACTTGTAGTTATGCTACTGGTTTATATATATTTTAAATCACAAATCTAAGTTAATTAAATTAATTAGTTTTGGTACATCAACTAATTTCAGAAACCCGATGAGGCTTATCTTCCTGAATTAGAAGAGAGAAGTGGGATTTCTATTGACATGGCTGAAATTGATGGATCCCACATTTGGACATTCAGCTACAGGTTTGTGTTCAGATGGCTAAGAAATTATACTCTAAAGTTGTCTAACTCTATTTCTGTAACTGTAAATTCTAATATACAGCTATGCCAGTCTAAATAGCATTTCTCATTTTTCTTCTTAAAAAAGTTAATCTGTGAATTCCCAGTTAGTTAAGTTTTTTCGGTTGAACAAAAACTATTGCAGGTAAATAGCATTTCTCATTTTTCTTCTTTGACTTGCAGAGGTTCTGGCCGAACAACAAAAGCAGGATGTACATCTTAGAAAATACTGGTGTGATAAATTAGTCTCTTTTCTTATCTTTTCTATCATATTTCATTTTTTTAAAATTTTTTTTGCTTAAATCAGTAACAATGTTTAAGGAGATTGTTAATGTTTTCCAGGGGAGTTTGTAAGAAAACATCAGCTTAGCAGTGGTGACTTTATCAGAGTGTTTCAAAATACCGAAAGCAAGGAATATGTACGTATTATACAATAAGTGATGAAGTTTACGAAGAAACAGATAGAAGTTTAATACTGTAAGAAGATTAGGATAACTTCTTACATATGTTGTTTAATCTGATTCACTATTGAGAACATATATCCTGAAGATGAATTTTCCAGAGATTGTAACATACAAAAATCGATAGTTGAAGACTCAACTAATTTAACAAAGTTTTGCACCAATTAATTGAGTTTGTTGTGGTCTGTCAGTAATACATTAGTACATTTGCTTGACGACGAACAACTCAACATGATTTTCATTCTATAAATAGACAACCTAGCTAGGTAGGGACTTAAAACGAGTTCATACGGTTCCCTTCATAGAACACTTAGTTTATATGTGTTTCATTGTTATATACAGAATTACAGATCATACATATGTTCCTAGTACTCTTTACCATCAACTACCTAGCTAACCAATTTCTCTTTGTTGACAAAACCCCAGCATGCTCAAGACACTTGAAAGTTACCAAAACTGCAGTCATGGGACACTGGAAGTTAATCGATCAGCCAAAGATTTAGAGGTAGCTTATAATGATGTAGCTTTATCCATAAGATTTGTTATCAACATATATATACGGTATTTGTAAATATGCACTTGTTGAAATATACGAGGGACAGAAGGGCAACTGGCAAGCAATTGGGCTTCTTTCTAGAGAGTATCTTTATTGCAGCCAGTTGCACTTCGTTTTGTAATTTTCTCAGAGTGTTTAAGTCAGTTTGTTCCTAATCTTTTACATGAATCACTACTTGTTATGTTCTTACCAAAGCAGCTACAGGGAATACCTAAAACTGAAAGGCAAATACGAGTCCCTACAACAATATCAAAGGTAATCATCAATTAGCCATCACACACACACATATATATTTTTGCTAAATCATCACACATTTATACATGTGTATGTGAAGTACAAAGTTAGTTTAGCTTTACTCTTTCTCTAGTTGGTTTAATTTCTAATCTTGTACAAATATGGTTTTTAATTATGATCATTAATTATGTCTGTCTACAATACAGATGAATGAATACCTAAGGCAAAGAAAATTGCAACAGCAGCATCAGTAGTTAGCAGCATCAGTAGTTACTGGGGCAACATAGGAGGAAAGAGATTGAAATGGACCAAAGAGCTCGTGATCTCTGTCCAAGGCAACCAGATATTATGAGCCTAGATACGAATCAAGCCATAGTTATTTGACTATGACTAGTTTAGCAGGTTATGTACTTTTTTTTGTGGATGGGTACTTTGCTCAGTTTAATTGATTTTGCGGATATGTAGTCATGTTTACTTGTTTTGGATTTGGTACATCGGATATGCAGTTTATGTAATTTGGATGTTGATGACATTGATTTTTATTTTGTCAATGACAATTGAGGAATTCTTGTCTATTTTTTGAATGAGTTTATTTTGGATGGTTATATTTATTCAATGCAACGGTTTATTTAATTACACTCAGAAACAGATGTCTAATTGTAACAAATACATCGAAAGTTTTACCAAATAATGATGTCTAAAACAAAGATAAACATCACATTTTTTCCATAATGTCCGATGTCTAAAAACCAAATAGAAATCACTTTTTATTTAAAAATTTGATGTCTAAGAGATACATGTAAATGAGTTCTTTCAGAAACAACTGATGTTTATACCTACTATAGACATCGGTCTAGGATGATGTCTAATATACCTATAGACATCATTTTTTTCTGATAACAAATTGATGTTTATAATTACATTAGACATCGGTCTAGGATGATGTCTAAGATATCTATAGACATCACTTTATTTGCTAGAATTATGATGTCTAACATCCAAAAAGACATCTTTTTCAAAAAAAGAAAGTGATGTGTATGTGAAAAATAACCTAGTTTATTATATGTTTTCTTGAATATAAGGCATGCAAGTTGTTTATAAAATTAATTATATGTAACCTATTCTGTAGAACAACTGATGTGTATTGAAGTAAATACCGATGTCTATGTTAGCACAGACATCAGTTTTTGACCGATGTCTAGAATAGACATCTCCGACCTAGACATCACATGCAAAATAACATAGACATCGGCCATAAACTGATGTCTATTGACCCTTTTCTTGTAGTGCTAAGGGGAAGATTACAAGTCCTGTATATCGTATTGGAATCGGCGCTAATGGAGTGAATGCAACTAATATTGGAAGAGAGTGGGGAATTCCAGATACGTATTCTTATGATCGAAGGACAAATAATTACACTCCATTATCGGCTTTGATTGAGCACATCTTTGAGGTGAACAAGAATAAAGGGCTTGTTAAGAAGCCGTCTCCTCTGTCTGCTTGGAAAAGCAAGGATAAGAAGAAGCACTGTGAGTACTATGAGTTGACAAGTCACAATACTCATGAATGTCGTCAGCTGAAGGATAAAATTGAAGATCTGATCAAGGAAGGATATTTGACCGATTGGATTGTTAGAGAGGTCAAGAAGCATAAGAAGAATCCTGAGAAGAAAAACGGAGGGCGCGCCCTCCGTGATGAGGACAAAATTGAGGAGAAGAAATTTATCAAAGAAGGGAGTATTCACACTATCTTTGGAGGACAACACTTGGGGGGTGATAATAACAATGCTTTGGAGAGGGAAGTTTGCGGGAAGATAAAGCTAGATGGGTGCACCACCCACATAATAATGCCTTGGTTATGGATTGGCTCTAAGAACGTGCATCGGGTTTTTGTATACAATGGAAGTTCAGTGAATATTCTGTATTACGACACTTACAAGAAGTTGGGATTTCCAGAAAATGCATGGATTTATGGTTTTTCAGGAGAAGTTGTGTAGTGATCGATGCAATCAGGCTACCAGTAACTCTTGGAGAAGGTTCTCTCTCAGTAACTCGGATGATGGAATTCATGGTTTTGGATCAGGAGATAGCTCACAATGCCGTAGTAGGGCGCCCCCTTATTGGAAGAAATAAAGGTTTCAGGAGATAAAAGGATGGAGGGCGCGCCCTTATTAAAGGAAGCTCTGAAGGAATCATCAACATCAAGGGAGAAATTCAGGCTCATTATTTTGTTCAAAAAACAGAAGATGAGGGGGTGTCCACCTGGAGGGCGCGCCCTCAGATACTCGTCTCTGATGACTTTCAAGAAGGGATTCTAGAAAAGCTTGAAGAAGAAAGTCCTGATGAGATAAAAAGATCAAGGGAAGAAGAATGTTATTAGAAGGCATGGTGAATGCCCTTGTCGAGGAAGACTTCCCTCTTAAAGAGGATGTGCCCTCCAAGGATAGTGCCATGATTGAAGACCCTCAAAGTCTTGATTTTGATATTGATTGAAGAATGCCTCAACCGGTGGAAAAGATAGATTCGACAGAAGATACAATCTCAATTTTGGTCGATGCTAGAGATTCAAGTAAAATTTTGAAGATCGGTTCTTAGTTGAATTCTGAGTAGAGAGATATGCTCACAAGCTTTCTTTTGCCAAATTGAGATGTTTTTGCTTGGAGTCATGCTAGTATGGTGGACATTGACCCAAAGGTCATGTGTCATCACTTGAGTATAAATCCTAACAGGAAGGGTATTAGGCAGAAGCGATGTCCGGTAATTGAAGAAAGAGCTATTGCATTGAAGGAAGAAGTTGATAGATTGTTAAACGTTGGCTTGATTAAAGAGTTTTACTACCCGGAGTGGCTACCTAACCCGGTTCTCGTTATGAAGCCTAATGGGAAATGGAGGACTTGTGTAGATTTCAGTGATATGAACAAGGGCTTGCCCAAATGATAGTTTTCCTCTTCCTCGGATTGATCAGTTGGAAGATGCAACAGCATGATAGAGGATTATACCGCTACATTGGAATACCCTTTGGCTTGATTAATGCAGAAGGAAGTTGAAAAGACCATGGTAGTGTATGTGGATAACAGCTGAAGGGGTCCGTACGCCTTAATATCATAAGGCTCGTCCTCTGTAAATATATGTAAATATTTAGCTTTAGTACGAGCCCTGTGAGAGGTTTATACTTGTGCAAAATATCTCTTGTTTCTTACGCCGAGTTAGCTCATGTAAGCTTAGAGATGCGGTGCATTTGTGTTATTCCTCTACGGAAAAATTGAAACTAGAGTTGTCAGGGAGATAAGATTGAAGAATTGAAGGACGCGCCCTCCGCATAGAATCTTGAAGATAAGGAACGAGGACGCGCCCTGAAGAGGAAAAGTTACAAAAATTTTGGTGTTGTTTAAGATTGAAATTCCATGCTTCATCTTTGATTTTACATGGAATTGGGGGGTAGTTGTTATGCCCAAAATTCGGTTCGGGTATTCTAAAATGGATCCGGGTCAGATACGGATTCAATTTGGGGATTTTCATGATAAATTAGGGTTTTGGCACAGATTGAAGAAACTAGGTCGCGCCCTCACTTTCCTTATAGGGAGGGCGCGCCCTAATTGATACTTCCATATCAGAGATTTCTACTCAAGCTGGAATTCTACTCAAGATGGAATTCTACTCAAGTTTTTATAGTTTTTAATGAAGGATTCTACTTAAGCTTGGATTCCACTCAAGCTTGGATTCCACTCAGGCTTGGATTCCAGGAGATATTGAAGAATTCCCTCCTGTCGTATCTCAGGAGGGGGATGTCCGTCGCAGAAGGCCTCCAGGGGTTTGCCTGGATATAAGGACCCTTCTTAGACACTAAGGGCGCGCCCTAAGGTGGAAAGATGGGGACTTTCTGGTGTGTGATTTGGGAGCTCTGTTCCTGTAGCCAATGGGCACGCTCTCATTGGGGAACTTTGGAGTAATCCTGCACTTTGCACCCAAAAGCTCTGGATCACCTATCCTGTTATCTGGTGGGTGCTTCTCATTCGGGGGACAGGGATGCGTTCTGCACTTGGGGTAAACCACGGCTATACCTGCATCCTTGAAATCAAGAAATAGCTGGTAGCGGATAGGACTAGTCCTCGACGGGGGAAGTTTCCTTATCCGTGAAGTCTTGAGATCCTGGATGAGCCTTGGGCCTTTGTGGTTAGGCCTCATAGTAGAACATTCCGGAAGCTAGTTCGTCAATCCAAGCCCATTTGGGTTTCTTGCTCTCCAAGAACTACGTGGGCTTGATCCTCTATAAATATAGAGGTACGTAGGCAAATTGAGGGGGATGGAAGCGAAGAGCTACGAGCCACCACCAAGAACCCTCTCAATCTCAGCCCCCAATTCATCACAGCCACCACACTCCGGTGACTTATCCGGCGTAGAACCACCGTCATAGATCTTGATTCCGGCGATAGACCTCAAACTTTGTTGTTACCAAATTCCTCCGTTAGTTGTTATGCCCAAAATTCGGTTCGGGTATTCTAAAATGGATCCGGGTCAGATACGGGTTCAATTTGAGGATTTTCATGATAAATTAGGGTTTTGGCACAGATTGAAGAAACTAGGCCGCGCCCTCACTTTCCTTATAGGGAGGGCGCGCCCTAATTGATACTTCCATATCAGAGATTTCTACTCAAGCTGGAATTCTACTCAAGATGGAATTCTACTCAAGTTTTTATAGTTTTTAATGAAGGATTCTACTTAAGCTTGGATTCCACTCAAGCTTGGATTCCACTCAGGCTTGGATTCCAGGAGATATTGAAGAATTCCCTCCTGTCGTATCTCAGGAGGGGGATGTCCGTCGCAGAAGGCCTCCAGGGGTTTGCCTGGATATAAGGACCCTTCTTAGACACTAAGGGCGCGCCCTAAGGTGGAAAGATGGGGACTTTCTGGTGTGTGCTTTGGGAGCTCTGTTCCTGTAGCCAATGGGCGCGCTCTCATTGGGGAACTTTGGAGTAATCCTGCACTTTGCACCCAAAAGCTCTGGATCACCTGTCCTGTTATCTGGTGGGTGCTTCTCATTCGGGGGACAGGGATGCGTTCTGCACTTGGGGTAAACCACGGCTATACCTGCATCCTTGAAATCAAGAAATAGCTGGTAGCGGATAGGACTAGTCCTCGACGGGGGAAGTTTCCTTATCCGTGAAGTCTTGAGATCCTGGATGAGCCTTGGGCCTTTGTGGTTAGGCCTCATAGTAGAACATTCCGGAAGCTAGTTCGTCAATCCAAGCCCATTTGGGTTTCTTGCTCTCCAAGAACTACGTGGGCTTGATCCTCTATAAATATAGAGGTACGTAGGCAAATTGAGGGGGATAGAAGCGAAGAGCTACGAGCCACCACCAAGAACCCTCTCAATCTCAGCCCCCAATTCATCACAGCCACCACACTCCGGTGACTTATCCGGCGTAGAACCACCGTCATAGATCTTGATTCCGGCGATAGACCTCAAACTTTGTTGTTACCAAATTCCTCCGTCAACAAGCCATATTTTAATATTATTTTTAAGAGTGAATGTAGAAGTCTCTTGGAGATGCTCTAAGAGTCTCTTGGAGCAACATTTTTATTCTCTCTCCTCATTTTTTGAATTAAGAGCGTAAGTAGAGAGCCTCTTGGATAGAGCCGGCAATTTCGTACACAACACGAAAACACGACATGAAAACGACACGAAAATTACGGGTTTGGGTTGACCTTTACGATACACGAACACGAAAGTACACGAACACGAAATTACACGGATGAATTTAGTGTCGGTTTTGGGTTTACCCTTGGGTACACGACACGAAACAAAAATACACGAAATAAATAAATATTTAAATAATTTTATTAAAATTATATGAATACATATTTTAAAATGATATTTTATGTATAATTTTTACATAAGATAAATACAAAATAGTTTCAAATCTTAGTTTCACAAGATTTAAGCACACTTCATTCCTTATGACATATTGACTTAAGACTCGATTAGTAAAAAATTAATATTAAATATTTTTATTTTTATTCAAAAATTACACGAAACACGACACGAAACGTACACGAAATGAAGGTACACGAACACGAAACGAATTCTTAACGGGTCGGTTTTGGATTTAGCATTACGTACACAAAATACGAAAATACACGATACGAAAGTATACTAAACGAACGAATTGCCATTGGAGATGCTCTAAGGACCGCCTTCGACTCTTATGTCATTGAAAGGCTAAATTTTTTATAACAATTCGTAAGAAAGGATGTATGAATTTCTATAAATAAAATGTTGTGATGAATATGATTAGAATTTCAATTGATGTTTTCAAGGTGTAAGAAAAGCAAAAATCGACTTTAAAAAAAAAAACAAAAATCAGATTCATATGTATACAATGAAAAAATATGGTATTGACGTGGTCTTCATAGAACTTAATTCTTGACTAAAATGTTATAATAATTGATTTTGAAATGATTATTTGTTCTCGAGAAATCTCCGCATAAGCAAGAATCAAACTCAAAACTTAGGACAAATAATAAATAAGTTCTAACCACTTAACTATCTCATGCTAAAAAAATAAAAGAAATTTTAAAATGAAGGTGGAAAGATATTTCTAAATCTATCCATTTGTAAACCTACACCCATTTGAACTTCCACTTTCTTTCATAAAGATTCAAACTCTTTTAATGAAAAATCCATACAATAATTGATCTAGCTCCTTTTCAAAAACCACAGAAAAAATACAATTCGAATTTTGAAAATCGATTTGAAGGTGTGAAATGTATTTATAATTTTCCATCTCCTTTTTAAGAGGCATGCACAAAAAAAATAACTAGAATTTTGGATTTCGAATTTCGAATGAAGAACACATACAAGAGTAAAAAGAGGAAAAAGAAAACTTACGTTGATTCTTCGGCACTTTCCATTATGTTCTTGGCTTTTGAACCATTTTTTATTTTCGTTTCGTCGTCATCATTCTCCGATCCATAAATCGTTCCTAATCCATCGTATTAGAAATACTAGCTTATAATCCGTGCGAAGCACGGGTTTATTTTGATAGGTTATAAAATTTATTTTACATTATAATTATGTTTTTATATAATCCCTATTTTTAATAATTTTTTAATTTTAATTTAATATAAATTTATATAATGATATGAATGGTTTAAAATTTATTTTGTAAAATTCAAAATAAAAAATGTCGTTGACGGGTTCGAACTTTGAATTTTTAGTAAATTAATTTAATCATATAATATATCTTATTATTAGATCTAACGATTATTATTTATTACTAAAAATAATGATTTGAATATATGGTGAGATATTTTTAGGTGCATATTAGTGATCACAAGATTAATTTTAAATTAAAAAGTAACATGTTTTAATTACAAAAATTACTACTAAAAATAATTACGGAAAGATATGGTGTGATATGTTGGATATATATTGATTATTGTAATATTAGTTTTAAATTAAATGGAAAAGTGTTTTAATTAGAAGTAAAATCTTTAGAAAAAATGGGTAATTGAGTTGTTGGAGCAGAAAAAAGATTCCAAATAGAAGCTCAATGTGGATGAAGGAATTTTAATCGGAATATAATTACGTTGACATTAATAATTAGCTTTTTTAGTTGTTTTTGTAATTTAGTTATTTATTTTAATAATTAGGATAACCAAACCGAAAACCAAAACTTTCAAAACTTTCAATGTTTCGGCTTTAATATAATATTATAGATATTATTATATACCCCTTTACGCTTATTATAGTATAGTATATAAATATGTTATCAAATTCATTGTCGAAAAGATTAATTGGTTTATTAACTATTTAAAAATATAATTGAGTAGCTATAGCTTATGTTGTTTTCTTGATATATTTAAGTTATTTGACTTACTAATAATGATTGATCGTTCAGAAACTAAATAAATTAACTCGTAGTTCAATGAAGGATATGCCCATGAAAATATTGCAAGATTGTCGGAAGTTTGGGAGTGATGATGACTCAGAGTTATTGAAGTTGTATAGAAAACCATTAACAGTTCCGTATGTATTATTTTTTAAATTTTATATAATATTTTTTTATTAAAATTTAAATTAATAAATTTAAAAGGATAACCAAAAAAATGGATAACCAAAAAGAGGGGGTAACCAACTACAAAATATACCCCCTTTTGCTTATTATAATATAGTATAGATTATCAATTAGATTAAGAAAATTTACCAAAAATACTATGTTTTCAAGTTTATTTTGCAAATATACTATCTTTTCAAATTTATTACAAATACATTATTTTATACTATCTTAATTACAAATATACCACATCTTCTCCAACCCCCATTTTTCATCTTCGCAGTTTCTCTCGTAATGAAAACTCGTAATCGATGATGCACTCGCTGGTTCTGTTTAACTTTTCCGGCGCTGGAAGAACATCTACAACACCGGGAAACTTCAACAAATGAGTCACAAATTTCATCAACAGCCTGCGATGTCTGAGCTTTTCAATCTCATACGAGATCGAATTACAACCATCTAAAATTTTCACTCTGTTATAGCCAAAATTCGGTTCAGGTATTTTCAAGATGGATTCGGGTCAACAGCGGGTTCAATTTGGAGATTTCTTAGATAAATTAGGGTTTTGGTGAGAATTTGTTGAAAGAGGACGCGCCCTCACCTCCCGCATGTGGAGGGCGCGCCCTAGGTGATTTGGAAGTAATTAAAAAGGATGTTTGTTGGTTTTTGAAGAAACTAAGGACTAGCCCTCTCTCAGGACTAGCCCTCTCTTAGGACTAGCCATCTCTAAGGACTAGCCATCTCTCAAGACTAGTCCTCTTCTAAGGACGCGTCCTATGTGATTAAAGGAATTTGTCAAATGTTCCTTGTTAGCTGATTCTTACAGGTCGATTGAAGAATTTCCTCATGTCGTATCTCAGGAGGGGGATGTCCGTCGTAGAAGGCCTCCAGGGGTATGCCTGGATATAAGGACCCATCTTAGACACAAAGGGCGCGCCCTAAGGTGGAAAGATGGGAATTTCTGGTGTGTGCTTTGGGAGCACTGTTCCTGTAGCCAATGGGCGCGCTCTCATTGGGGAACTTTGGAGTAATCCTGCACTTTGCACCCAAAAGCTCTGGATCACCTGTCCTGTTATCTGGTGGGTGCTTCTCATTCGGGGGACAGGGATGCGTTCTGCACTTGGGGTAAACCACGGCTATACCTGCATCCTTGAAATCAAGAAATAGCTGGTAGCGGATAGGACTAGTCCTCGACGGGGGAAGTTTCCTTATCCGTGAAGTCTTGAGATCCTGGATGAGCCTTGGGCCTTTGTGGTTAGGCCTCATAGTAGAACATTCCGGAAGCTAGTTCGTCAATCCAAGCCCATTTGGGTTTCTTGCTCTCCAAGAACTACGTGGGCTTGATCCTCTATAAATATAGAGGTACGTAGGCAAATTGAGGGGGATAGAAGCGAAGAGCTACGAGCCACCACCAAGAACCCTCTCAATCTCAGCCCCCAATTCATCACAGCCACCACACTCCGGTGACTTATCCGGCGTAGAACCACCGTCATAGATCTTGATTCCGGCGATAGACCTCAAACTTTGTTGTTACCAAATTCCTCCGTCAACAAAATGGCGCTAGAAGGAGGGGACTGATCAAGATCAAAATCCAAGGAGGATGGATTTCACATCACGATGAAGGTTCTTATGAAACATCAAGTGAGATCTAAAGGATATCCCTCGATGAGGGTGCATGCTGGCAGCTACGATGAAGATCCAAGAATGGCGATCTCTACCTGGGGGGTCGAACAAGATCTTAAGAGGGATTCATCAAACACTTTGAAGGATGGTTTTATTGATGATTTTTGGACTGTTGCTATAAAAAGATGGTTCTGAGTATGTTCGATGGCGGCGATTTTTGACCAGCCACATTGAACTAGGTTTCCGGTGAGGAGATTTCCAACATGATTCGAAGAAGGATCTTCTAGGAAAGAGGCGCAATTATCGGGATCTCGTCATTAGGACACGCCCTCACCATTAGGACTAGCCCTCTCTCAGGACTATCCCTCTCTAAGGACTAGCCCTCTCTAAGGACTAGCCTTTTCTCAGGGCGCGCCCTCAAGGTTGTAGCAAAGGCTCAGATGATTTCCATCAAGTTTTGGGAGAATTCGATGACTAAACGTGCCTTCAGGATGCTTCTTCCAGGTAACATCTAAGATTTTCTGTTAGATTATTGTTGCAGGTGGAAAATCTTGTTCATAGAAGATCTCAAGAACTGCCAATCACAAGATTCCAATCTATCATGATTTTCATCATGGTTTGAAAGATATGGTCTCAAGTATGGATTAATTGGTGATGGGTCATCGATCTTGGAGTTAAAATATGTGAAAATTCGTATGGATTGTGCTGCACGCACTACCTACACTGTTTGATTCATATCTTGAGTTCTAGAAGTCGGATTTGGACAGTTTTACAGCCCACATGAAGCTTATTAAATTCTCGTTAACCCAAAGGTGCTACAATCTAAAGAATTTGGCTGGAATCAGTCCGAAACTAGAGAGAAAAGATAACTACGAATTTTTAATGAAGAATTCTACTTGGTTTAGGAAACCAATTGGTAATTGGTTTAGGTTGAAATCCACATCCTATTCTGAGAAGGAGGTTATGGTGAGAGTTAGCACAGGAGAAAGTTTGGATGCAAACACATGAAGATGGTGTCTTACGTATATGAGACACAATCATCGGGAGTTACATCTTTATCTCAAGGGGCGCCTACCAGTATTCTACTTTCAAGTGGAGAAACACATGAAGCTGCATATTCATCTCTCATCATCTCTTAGGGCGCCACAGGGTGCACCCATGGAAGATGATATAGAAAAGAAAGCTGCAAATGGTGAGTTTTGCTAATTCAAGCAGAGCATACCTCAAAAGATTATTAAGAAGCGCGCCTTCCCCTAACTGGGCGCGCCTCCAGGTAATATCCAACCTCTATATTATTTTTCTCTATATATTTATTGCGTGTATAAGGTTACAGGTGTTCACCTGATGAGAAGGCCTCCAGGGGTTTGCCTGGTGAGAAGGCCTACAAGGGTTTGCCTGGTGAGAAGGCCTACATGGGTTTGCCTGGTTAGAAGAAAGGGGAACACTTGGAATCGAGGCCCCGTGATCCACAGCGCGTGCCCCCTGATTATAGGTCGAGGCCCCTTGGACATGAGCGAGCCCTTCCTCGGGATGATGATCCACAGCGCGTGCCCCTGATTACAGGTCGAGGCCCCTTGGACATAAGTGAACCCTTTCTTGAGATTTTGTTGGAAGATAATGAAGCTAAGGATGTAGGAATGACATTGTTTGGCCTAAACACCAAGTGAGGAATAGTCCTCGACATGTCGCTAAGGTTGCGCCCTCTAGAGAGAGGCCCTACAATTGTTCCCTTGATTTCTCATAGTGCAACTAGTGGAAGATAGGGTGAGAATTCTCAACCCCGGGGTGATGCTCTACATCCAGACTCAGTTTCAAGGAAACGCACAACTTAGGAAAATCCTTCAACATAGGACGCGCCCTCAAGGAACTCTCCCTCAGAGGAACTTTCTGGTTAGGGCACGCCCTCAAGGAAAGATGCAAATGCTCAAGCGGACTCCAATATCTACAAGGATAATTTATTGCTTGGACTTTAGAAGGAAAGAATCTGTTGAGTTGCGGCCCCATGAATCTTTGAGCGTGCCCCTGATAGGCAGGTTGAGGCCCCAAGGTCATGAGCGAGCCCCTCTACACAAGAATGACATTCATCCGGACTAGAAGAAACTTTGTCATTGCCCTCGTCTTCATAGGGCGCGCCCTAAGCGACAGGGCGCGTCCTCAGCAACTCCAACGACTCTCTCTTAAAATTCCCCTCTTGGGATGCCTCGTTAAGAGATGATCTTCAAGGAATAATATACTGACGCTGGGGGGTAGTACTGATGCACCTCCCCTTTAATGGATGCCTCCTAGTGAGATGCCTCTTCGTGAGATGCCCTTTAATGGATGCCTTCTAGTGAGATGCCTTTCATAGGATGCCTCCTAGTGAGATGCCTCACATTGAGATGCCCCTTCATGGGATGAGATTTGGAATAGCTCGTGACCGGAGAGTGCTCACTACCGTTTTGTAAAACGTTTTAGGGTGAGACCCCACTATTAATAGGATGATGCTCTGGTTCCTCGTTATACCAATAATTGATCGAAGTAGGGTGATGCTTGAATAGTAGACTACAAGGTAAATTAATTACCTCCTAGTCTAGGGGGGTAGTCCATGTACACTTTCCCTAGTCTTAGTTGAGTGAAATTTTCAACTTTTTCGAGAATGCAAGATTGTGCCGGTAGGACGCGCCAGGCACGGGGTCTATTGGAGGATTGAAAGCATTTGCCTTGGTAGAAGTCTCCTCCATGTTTGAGTAAGAATTGCTCTCACCATTGTCTTTAGTAGGTGGAGTTGGGATTTCGGCCGATCGCAAAAGTCTTCCCACTTTTGAGGATGCGCCGTTCATCTCAACAGCCTTTTGAAGCCCCAGTGCAATCCTCCTAGATTTGATGGTTGCAGCTTCCTGAACTCTAAAGTCATCAATCCACTTGATAGTATCTTGGTTAAAGGAAGCTCTTGAGGAGGGGAGGATGTGCAAGATAGGAGGTTTCAACTGGTGACTCCTCGAAGGATGGATTATTTTGAAGGAGCCCCTGTTGTTGAACATCCTAATGGAGAAATTCGTCATTGTAGGATGTCGGCTGTTCAGGAGAAGGCGCCCCCTCACCCACATTGGTCAGGGTGCGCCCTCAGCGAAATCTAACGTGACAAAGAGAGGCTTGATAGGGAAAATAGAGATTTTGCTAGCTTAAAGGAACGCCTAGGTGTAAGGCTTAATGACGACAATTTAAGAATGGTACTCCTTGAGCATCAGAAGAAGGAAAAGCACTTGGAATCGAGGCCCCGTGATCCACAGCGCGCGCCCCTGATTGCAGGTCGAGGCCCCTTGGACATGAGCGAGCCCTTCTTCGGGATGATGTTCCACAACACGCGCCCCCTGATCACAGGTCGTGGCCCCTTGGATATGAACAAGCCCCTCCTCAAGGTGATGCTGGAAGAAGAAGTAGCTAAGACCATGAAGATTAGAGGATGAAGAAGTATCAAGGAGAGAGGTGACTTCACAATAAAGAGGACGCGCCCTCATGGGGTAGAGCTCCTCGCATCACTCAAATTTCTTCAAGTACTTCTAGTGAAGTGAGGTCGAGGGCGTGCCCTCCTTCTAAAGTAAAGCATCAAGGAGTTTCTCAGGGAAATCCATGACCTCAAGGGAATCCACAGATTGAAGGAAATCCATAAGCTCAAGGTCAAAAGGAACAAACTTATACTCAAGAGGTAATTCTCACACAACTTCATGCCGGAGTTCCAAGAAATGCTCAGACGACGGCTCAACCTCTACCCCTGGGGGGTACTCAACTTATACTCAAGTGCGGGCATCTTTAATGTCATCGACTTGAAGAGGCTTCTTTCTCACTTGGATGGATGAAGGATATGCTACGACACAAACTCCTTCTCCATTTTCAACAGAGGTTAGAGAGACACAGCTCCCTACAAGATATAGATCTATGACCAATGATCTACGTTTTCATGAAAATGCAGACCCTGTGGAGTTCTAAGGATGTATTGACATTGAGATGGATGTTTACCAAGTAAATGACTTGGCTAGATGTCGTCTGCTGGCAACAACTTTCAGTGAGAATGCTTAGCAATGGTTTCAAAAGCTTGGATTTGGAGTGATTACCTATTGGGAGACAATGAGGACTTTGTTCTTAGCCAAGTTCCAAGCAGCAGTGAAGTATGCTCCTCCCGTTACAACTCTGTCCAACATCAAGCAGAAAGAAGGAGAAAGTTTTCAATCTTACTTCAAAAGAGTCAATGCAGAATCCGCTTTGGTTAGAGGAACAACCGGTGGGACACTTAAGAGTTTCTTGATAGCTGGTTTGCAAGTAGAGATGGATTTCTGGAAGCGTCTCCAAGAAAGGGATTCAGCTATTTTGCTTGATGTTTTTGCACAGGCTGAATCTTTTAAGATGGTGAAGCAATCCTTGGTAAAAAATCATAAGACATAAGCTCCGGGAATGCTAAGGGGAAGATTACAAGTCATGTATATCGTACCGGAATCGACGCTAACAGCGTAAATGCAACTAGTATTCTTATGATCAAAGGACAAATAATTACACTCCGTTGGCGGCTTCGATTGAACACATCTTTGAGATGAACAAGAATAAAGGGATTTTTAAGAAGACGGCTCCTCTGTCTGCCTGGAAAAGCAAGGATAAGAAGAAGCACTGTGAGTACTATGAGTCGACAAGTCACAATACTCATGAATTTCGTCAATTGAAGGATGAAATTGAAAATCTGATCAAGGAAGGATACTTGATCGATTGGATTGTTAGAGAAGTCAAGAAGCATAAGAAGAATCCTGAGAGGAAGAACGGAGGGCGCGCCCTCCGTGATGAGGACAAAATTGAGGAGAAGAAATTTGCCAAGGAAGGAAGTATACACACTATCTTTGGAGGACATCACTTGGGGGGTGATAGCAACAATGCTTTGAAAAGATATGTTTGAGAGGCAAGATATACCTCTCACCGATGTGAATAACATGGAATTAAGGCCACCTAAATTGTTCAAGGGGGAGTGTGCAGATATCACTTGTACTGAAGATGAGGCATGTGTTCTTCAGATTCTGGCAATGGAAGTTCGGGGAATATTATATATTACAATACCTACAAGAAGGTGTGGCTTCCGGACAAAGACATGGTAGCAGAGAATGCATAAATTTATGGTTTTTAGTAGAAGTTATCAAAATGATGGGTGCAATCAGGTTACCGTAACTCTTGGAGAATGTTCTTTCCCAATAACTCAGATGATGGAATTCATGGTTTTGGGTCAGGAGTCAGTTCAGAATGCCCTAGTAGGGCGCCCCTTGTTGAAGGAAATGAAGGTTTTAGGAGACAAAGAGATGGAGGGCGCGCCCTCATTGAAAGAAGCTCTGAAGGAATCATGAACATTAAGGGAGAAATTCAGGCTCATCATTTTATTCAAGAACCAGAAGATGAGGAAGCGTCCACCCAAAGGGCGCGCCCTCAGATAACTCGACTTTGATGACTTTCAAAAAGGGATTATAGAAGAGCTTGAAGAAGAAAATTCTGATGATATCAAATCAATTAGTAATAGAGGTAAGCAGATCGTGGGAAGAAGAACGTTTTTGGAAGGCCTGGTGAATGCCCTTGTTGAGAAAGATTTCCCTCTTAAAGAGGACGCGCCCTCCAAGGATGGAGCATCGATTGAAGACCCCTCAAAGTTTTGATTTTGATCTTGATTCAAGAATGCCTCAATCGGTGGAAGAGACTGGTTCAACAGAAGATGCAATCTTAGTTTTGGTAGATGCTTGGGATTCAGATGTTTTTGCTTGGAATCATGATGATATGGTGGGCAGTGATCCAAAGGTCATGCGTCATCACTTGAATGTAGATTCTGACAAGAAGGGTATAAGGGAGAAGCGACGTCTAATAAGTGAGGAAGAGCTACTGCATGAAGGAAAAAGTTGATAGATTGTTAAATGTTGGCTTGATTAAAGAGTCTTACTACCCAGAGTGGTTAGCTAACCCGGTTCTCGTTAAGAAGCCTAATAGGAAATAGAGGACTTGTGTAGATTTCACTGATCTGAACAAGGCTTGCCCTAAGGATAATTTTCCTCTTCCTCGAATTAATCAGTTGGTAGATACAACAGCAAGATAGAGGATTTTACTGCCCCATTGGAATGCCCTTTGGCTTGATTAATACGGAGAGAACTTGTCAAAGATTGGTGGACATGATGTTCAAAGATTTGATTGGAAAGACCATGGAAGTTTATGTGGATGACAGCTGAAGAGATCCATACGCCTTAATATCATAAGGTGTGCCCTATGTAAATATATATGTATATATTTAGTTTTAGTGCGAGCCCTGTGAGAGGTTTACACTTGTGCATACTATTTCTTGTTTCTTATGCCGAGTTAGCTCATGTAAGCTTAGAGATATGGTGCACTTGTGTTATTCCTCTGCGAAGAAGTTAAAACTAGAGTTGTCGAGGAGATAAAATTTTGGATTAAAGAAATTAAGGACGCGCCCTCCGCATAGAATCTTGAAGATAAGAGGAATGAGGACGCGCCCTAGAGAAGTAAAGCTACAAAAATTTTGGTGTTATTTAAGATTTAAATTCCATGCTTCATCTTTAATTTTACATGGAATTGGGGGGTAGTTGTTATAGCCAAAATTCGGTTCGGGTATTTTCAAGATGGATTCGGGTCAACAGCGGGTTCAATTTGGAGATTTCTTAGATAAATTAGGGTTTTGGTGAGAATTTGTTGAAAGAGGACGCGCCCTCACCTCCCGCATGTGGAGGGCGCGCCCTAAGTGATTTGGAAGTAATTAAAAAGGATGTTTGTTGGTTTTTGAAGAAACTATGGACTAGCCCTCTCTCAGGACTAGCCCTCTCTCAGGACTAGCCCTCTTTCAGGACTAGCCCTCTCTCAGGATTAGCCCTCTCTCAGGACTAGCCCTCTCTCAGGACTAGCCCTCTCTCAGGACTAGCCATCTCTCAGGACTAGCCATCTCTCAGGACTAGTCCTCATCTAAGGACGCGTCCTATGTGATTAAAGGAATTTGTCAAATGTTCCTTGTTAGCTGATTCTTACAGGTCGATTGAAGAATTCCCTCCTGTCGTATCTCAGGAGGGGGATGTCCGTCATAGAAGGCCTCCAAGGGTATGCCTGGATATAAGGACCCATCTTAGACACAAAGGGCGCGCCCTAAGGTGGAAAGATGGGAACTTTCTGGTGTGTGCTTTGGGAGCTCTGTTCCTGTAGCCAATGGGCGCGCTCTCATTGGGGAACTTTGGAGTAATCCTGCACTTTGCACCCAAAAGCTCTGGATCACCTGTCCTGCTATCTGGTGGGTGCTTCTCATTCGGGGGACAGGGATGCGTTCTGCACTTGGGGTAAACCATGGCTATACCTGCATCCTTGAAATCAAGAAATAGCGGTAGCGGATAGGACTAGTCCTCGACGGAGGAAGTTTCCTTATTCGTGAAGTCTTGAGATCTTGGATGAGCCTCGGGCCTTTGTGGTTAGGTCTTATAGTAGAACATTCCGGAAGCTAGACCGACAATCCAAGCCCAATTGGGTTTCTTGCTCTCCAAGAACTACGTGGGCTTGATCCTCTATAAATACAGAGGTACGTAGGCAAATTGAGGGGGATGGAAGCGAAGAGCTACGAGCCACCACCAAAGCCCTCTCAATCTCAGCCCCCAATTCATCACAGCAACCACACTCCGGTGACTTTTTCGGCGAAGAACCACCATCATAGTCTTGATTCCGGCGACGTACCTCGAATTTTGTTGTTACCAAATTCCTCCGTCAACAAATTGGCGCTAGAAGGAGGGGACTAATCAAGATCAAAATCCAAGGAGGATGGATTTCACATCACGATGAAGGTTCTTATGAAACATCAAGCGAGATCTAAGGGATATCCCTCGATGAGGGTGCATGCTGGAAGCTACGAGGAAGATCTAAGAATGGCGATCTCTACCTGGGGGGTCGAACAAGATCTTAAGAGGGATTCATCAAACACTTTGAAGGATGGTTTTATTGATGATTTTTGGACTGTTGCTATAAAAAGATGGTTCTGGGTATGTTCGATGGCGGCGATTTCCGACCAGCCACATTGAACTAGGTTTCCGGTGAGGAGATTTCAAACATGATTCGAAGAAGGATCTTCTAGGAAAGAGGCGCAATTATCGGGATCTCGTCATTAGGACGTGCCCTCACCATTAGGACTAGCCCTCTCTCAGGACTAGCCCTCTCTAAGGACTAGCCCTTTCTCAGGGTGCGCCCTCAAGGTGGTAGCAAAGGCTCAGATGATTTCCATCAAGTTTTGGGAGAATTCGATGACTAAACGCGCCTTCAGGATGCCTCTTCCAGGTAACATCTAAGATTTTCTGTTAGATTATTATTGCAGGTGGAAAATCTTGTTCATAGAAGATCTCAAGAACTGCCAATCACAAGATTCCAATCTATCATGATTTTCATCATGGTTTGAAAGATATGGTCTCAAGTATGGCTTAATTGGTGATGGGTCATCGATCTTGGAGTTAAAATATGTGAAAATTCGTATGGATTGTGCTGCACGCACTACCTACACTGTTTGATTCATATATTGAGTTCTAGGCAAATTGAGGGGAATGGAAGCGAAGAGCTACGAGCCACCACCAAAGCCCTCTCAATCTCAGCCCCCAATTCATCACAGCCACCACACTCCGGTGACTTTTCCAGCGAAGAACCACCATCATAGATCTTGATTCCGGCGACGTACCTCGAATTTTGTTGTTACCAAATTCCTCCGTCAGCACACGCTATGATCCAGATAAAATGACTGCGAATTACCAGATGATCCGAACGTTGACGTCATCGCTAATAATATCCCCAATAATAAGCCAGCGTAAGCATTTGATTCACTTAAACTTAATTACAATTTACAACCAACTAATTAATTTCAATTATTTTGAATTCATAAAACTATAAAAGGAAATGGAAAAAGAAAGAGAATATAGTTCTGAACATATAATATAATACTACTTAATAGTGAGTCGTGCTCTTAAAATTGTGGAAAAAGAAGTGGCTTTTAGTATTTTTAAGCACCATTAAGAATTTTTTGAAACAATTTTTTTTCTCTTTTCTCAATTTTTGAATTAAAAACTATAGAGAGTATTTTAGAGATACTGTTAACCCAAGAAAGTAGGGATGGACATGGGGCGGGTTGAGCAAAAAACAACCCAATCCAATTAGTACGGGTTTTTATTAATCCGTTCAACCCACGGTTTTGGACGGGGTGGATTGATCGGGTTTTGAACGGTCCGGGTTGGGTAGGGCAGGTTGGTCGGGTTGTAAATCGAAGGAACTTTGCAGAAAATACAGAAAATTCTGCCCAGAAATTGCAGAAATTCTGCCCAAAAAATGCAGAAATGTGTTGCAGAATGTAGAAAATGTGTTGCAGAATGTAGAAAATGCAGAAAATGAATGCAAAAAGTTGCATAAAATATTTAATCAATATGCATTGTATGTAAACGTGTTGGGACGAGTTGGGTTAGAGTTAAAATTTGTTAAACCATAACCGAACCTAATTGTACGGATTTTTTAAAAATCAGCCCGTTCAACCCACGGGTTTGGACGGTATGGGTTGGCCGGGTGAAATAAGGAGCCGACTCCCATCTATACTATTGTTTTTACTTGTACTAGCTTATAGCATGTGCAAAACACGGATAATTTTTAATTTTTTATAATTTGTTTATAATTTAGTATAATAATATTATAAATATTAATTTTAATACGTTACAAGAAGAATTCGAACCTTACATGTTTGTATATAATAATTTTTAGTATTTAATACAAATTACAATGTTGTTGATGGGAATCGAACCTTAGATATGTGTATATAACAACTTTTAGTATTGTTGTATCCAATGATTATGATCTATTTGAATTGAAGATCTAACAATTGTGAATGTGAGATAACAAAAAATGAGGGGATAACAAACTACTCCCTCTGTCCCTTCATTTCTTTACAGTTACTATTTTGGGGTGTCCCTCTCATTTCTTTACATTCCAAAAATAGTAAGTTTCTCCCACTATTACACCCACTATCTCATATATTTAACAATAAAAAACACTATTACACCCACTACTTTCCTCCACTATCTTAAATCTATAATTAAATATTAATAGGTCCCACCACTTTACCCACTTTTCATCTGCTCCCTCCGTTTCAAAATGTTAGTCCTATTTGTCATTTTCACACATATTAAGGTATCTTAAATGTGTTTATTTTTCTTTATATTTTCATGTGATTGTAAACCTTGAAAACCAGTTGCATTTAATAAGATTAACTACAGTGATATTGAAAAGTGTATGTATATATACATACAGTGATGTGGTTTTATATAGAACAGTGATGTGCCATTAAATATTTACTACAGCTGGTCAATTTTGGAAAGACAATTTCAAAGTTAAGTTTTGAAAAGTTGTATTGAAAAAAGAGTAGGACACATATTATGGGATATTTTTTTTGGCAAATAGGACTAACATTTTGAAACGAGGGAGTAACTTTACTCATTTTTTACACATTTTCTTGGTCTCCGTGTCCAACCCCCATGTAAACAACCATGAGGGACGGAGGGAGTATAAATTATACTCCCTCCATCCCGTATTGTTTCTCTTATTTCATATGTCGGGACTGTTCATAACATGCGACAAATTACTAATTTACGTCTAATCTATAAGACCAAATATAGTCATGAGTGATCTTGTTGGATTCGTATTTATGAGTACTTTAATACAGTGAAGTTTTTATATTTAATACTAATACGAAATTCAAGATATAAACGTTCAAAAGTGTGCGTTGGCAAACATGTCCAGTCAAAACAGGAAAAATATTAAGGAACGGAGGGAGTACCTTCTTTTGCTTATACTCCCTCTGTCCCATCCATTTCTTTACATAAAAAACTGCGTATCTGACACGCATTTTAAGGTGCATTTTAAGGATAGTTATATAACTTATTTTTGATATTTTCTTTTTTTGTATAAAAATAGGATTGTTCTATTCTTATATAAAAAAAGAAAATATTAAAAATAAGTTATAGAACTATCCTTAAAATACACCTTAAAATTCGTGCCGGAAACTGGTCCGCAAACGTAAACTATTCCATGGGACGGAGGGAGTAGTATTGATAGTATTGATTGATTGATGGATTTAGGATTATGACTTGGATTATGAAGAATATAATAAGATTTTTTTTTTTTTTGAACGTAGAATATAATAAGAATTAGAATAAAGAAAAAGGCACCAAAAATGTAACTGAAGTAGGGAATAACTCCTGACAAAAAGAAAAAGAAAAAAAAAAGTAGGGACTAGGGAGGGGGGAAATGACTAGGCGGCGCGTAACAATTACACCGTCTTGTCGCCAATAATATCCCCCAATAATTAAGTCGGCCTTGTTCACTTGATTTTAGTTACAACCAACTAAAAATTAATCTCAAATATATACTTCCGTACTATCTAAATTTCAGTTGTTACAAAAATTTAAGGAAATGGCAGCAGAAACCAACTCTCTCCAGTCTATTCGTTACAAACGTGGTTCACTTCAGTTACTTGATCAGGTATCCCTTTCTTTTATTAGCCTTAAACATGTTTGTTTCTTTGTTTTTGTGTTTGTATGTATGTATGTATGTATGTATCTATCCTGCTCTTGTTCAATCTAACTTGAAGTGTTTATATGTTTGTTTACCAGAGAAGACTTCCACTTGAAACTGTGTATTTGGATATTCATGGTGCCACTGATGGATGGTATTCTTTCTCCTCCTCTCCTTTTTTCGCAACTATTTCGCTATATAACATGTTTTGTTGCGTTTCCCCTTGCACATTTATATGTAGAATGGAATAAGTTACTTATTATTCATTTGCATTATGTTCTCTTCGTGTTTTTGACAACTGATGGTTTTGATCTTTGTACTGCATTTGGGATTTGGACAAGCCGATTGTTGTTTACATTGAGTTTATTATATACTTTCTAACTATGAAGGTTGGGGGGGGGGGGGATTATTTTGATCCAAATTAATGTGTCCAATGGCCAATGGGTTGGATGGTTCAAGAATCTGATTTTTATTTCACTTTATTTTATTTTTGAGTTATGCTTAATTTTTATTTTTTTTTGCTTTGTTATATTTTTTCTTGCATTCAAAATAACCATAGGTGCTTTTGTTCTTGGAGTCTTATTACGAATTATATTGCATACACTTAATCACTGAGATGCTTCAGAATGATAATAACACCGGGGTGAAAGTGTTTTTCTGTTTTATGAATTAGGTTTTACTGTCTACTTGCTGTGTAGTATGAGTGAGGGGAACACTAAAGGAAAATAAGATGCTTTTTTGGAGATACTATTAACTAAAAAGCAACAAATTTCATGTTGTTGATCTAGCTTATGCCCAGCCAGTCACTGTTAAGATTAATTTATGTACTTGTATATTGTTGGAATCCTGGCTGGCAAGTGATTTCCTTGAGAAGTGTGTACCAATTTTTGATATTATGTTAGTAATTTGGTGAATTATTTCTTACAATTTTTTTCCCGTTCTGTATGTGTTTTTGTCATGTCATATCCACTTAAGAACCCATATTGAATCAGGGAAGCAATCAGAGATATGGTGGTTCGTGGGGCACCTGCAATTGCTATAGCTGCTGCCCTATCATTAGCAGTAGAAGTATCTAATTTGGATGCTTTCAATGGATCTTCTGCTGATGCAGCATCTTTTCTGTCAAAGAAGTTGGAGTATTTAGTCTCAAGGTACTGAACATGTACGCTAATTGTCACCGAGCACAGTTGGTAGCAAGGTGTAGCTGTAATGAAGTATTGTAGAAAATGGCATTGTAGAGATAGAGTTTCCTAAACTAGAGCTGATATCTAGTATGTCTTTTTTTAGCCGACCAACAGCAGTGAATCTTTCAGATGCAGCGACTAAACTTAAAGAAATCATAATGAAGGCTGCTTCCTCTGCTTCAGAAACCAGTGCTGTCTTTCAGGTAGTTCTTATTTTTGTGTTAATGTTTATGAAACACTGATATTTTACTTTATCTGTTATAATTATAGTTTGAAGGCCTATTGAGAGAAAGTATAAGATTACCTTTTAATAGTCCTAGTCCAACTTCACCTGATGGTTAGATTCATTGACATGTGTAGTGTTTCAATCATTTATCATTTCTGTTCCTCTCATTTACCAAATTTTATCCGCGTAGGCATACATTGAAGCTGCTGAAATTATGCTGGAGGATGATGTTGCTTCCAATAAAGCAATTGGGTCATATGGAGCTAGTTTTCTTGTTCAAAACCTCAAAGAGTCTAAGAAGGTTTCTATTCTGACTCATTGCAACACCGGAAGGTAGCCTCCCTCTATCTCTCTTCATCATGTCTATCTCAATCGGTCAATCCTCTGTATCATGATTATGTATTTGTTAGATAGCCAATGCGTAGGGGAATTTTCAGGGATTAAGCAACTAGTATACATCTATTCTAATTTCTAATCACGCTTGCAGTCTTGCAACAGCTGGCTACGGGACTGCCCTAGGCGTGATTCGATCACTTCATGCAGATGGATCATTAGAAAGTGCATATTGTACCGAAACACGCCCCTTCAATCAGGTGAGTCTGTAACACGTATAAACTTGAGCTTCTACATTGTGGAGGAAGAATGTTGAAATACTCTCCTCTATTGAACGATTAAAATAGTAATCTATGAATAATTTTGTTGTTTGAGTGTTACTATTCAAGAACTTATCCCTTAAATGAAGTTGGTATACTTGCATGTTCAACTTCTTTTTTCCTGTGTAGCTGCATTATTTAGGTAAGGACATAATTTATCTCCGGCCTGCTAGTTATCTGATTGAGTGATGGTAGCAATAATCTACCAGTGATCACTTGTTTTTCAGATTGTTAGTGCAACTGAAATTGTAAGACTTTCTATAAGACACTTGTTTGTTTAACATGTATATTTTTATAATTCCCTTCCACATTAAGTTCAAGATCTCTATAAGCTGTTGTCCCATTATCACATCCTTAGCAGCTGTATTAATTTAGTAAATATATGTTAAGTGCCTCCCCTGCACAATTGACAACTATTACCAAGAGGACCAATTCATGTACTGATGTACTGGTTGTTATTGATGATAACATTCTGATAGCTTCTAGTTATATTATAATATGATATAAAGAAAGGTATAGACCTTTAGTGCTCACAGATACAGAACATATGCAACAACGTACTTTTGTAGAAGATATGGAAATTAATTTGTATACACTTGCATACTTATATTGCATTCTAATGATTTTTTTTTACATTTATGTGCATGCATGTAAATGATTTATACACCGTACAGTGTATATGACCTTCCACATTAACCCTTCCCTTCCATGGAATATTTATCATATGGGATATGATAAGAAAATCTGCTAATACCTGGAAGTTCTGATGGAAAGTATAATATTATAATATCTCATCTATTTGTTGGATCTTCTGGTTTATAAAGTGTTTTACATTCAAAGATCATCCATCATGCACATTATAGGAGTAATGAAGACTTACAAATTTTAACTATTGTTCCTCTATATGGTGTCTATAAGCTGCGTAATTGCACGACAATACTTGGTTAGTATTATAGTCAGCATCTCTGTGATGAAAATTCAAGAACAAAATTGCTATGACCATATTACCAACACAATCTTATTAATATATTTTTGAATATGCATTCAGACTTGATTTTTTTTCTTAATTTTGCAGGGATCCAGATTGACAGCGTTCGAATTGGTGCACGATAATATTCCTGCTACTCTTATAGCAGATTCTGCTGCAGCTGCTTTAATGAATGCTGGACGAGTAAATGCTGTCATAGTGGGAGCTGATCGCGTGGCTGCCAATGGTACATCAAGTTGCAGATATTGATAGTTAATTTTCTATTATTAATTTTTTGGATGATTGATGCTTAATTTAATAAAGTTAGCTATCCATTGTGACCTAAAAGTTAACTTGATTTTCAGGTGACACTGCTAATAAGATTGGGACATATAGCCTTGCCCTAGGTGCGAAGCACCACAATATTCCATTTTATGTCGCAGCACCCTTGACTTCTATTGATCTTTCACTTGCTTCTGGACAAGATATTGTTATAGAAGAAAGATCTTCCAAAGAATTACTTAACTCGCGTGGTGGACTTGGTGAGCAAGTTGCTGCATCTGGAATCTCCGTGTGGAACCCTGCTTTTGATGTCACCCCGGCCAACCTGATAAGTGGTGTCATTACAGAAAAGGTCCTCTCTCCAATTCTCTGCATCTTTTTTCCAAATACAGTTAGGTCGGTGAACATGCAATATCAGTGTGTCAAAGAAGACTGTTCATTATATTAATATGTTATAAGCATAGAAGAGATTTTTCCAAAGTACTACTAGACATCCAGGGTTTAAGTCCTAACAGCAACATAATAAATTATAATACTTATTTATGCACTCTAATTGTTTAGGTTGTGAACCATGGCAACTACAATTAACATAACATTTAAATCTTAGTGAAAGGTCAACTGTTTAATACTTGACGGCTACATAATTTTTACCATGTAAGTTTGATAGATTGATAATGACGCATGTTTTAATAAAAACATCCAAAGAAATTAAATTTTAGTGCATTTATGTTTAAATAAATTTCAAGTTAATATATTTATAAAATTTCATGCATTAAGAAATCGAGTTGGCTCAGTAGTTAGGTTCTCAACTCGCCGCCAAATGGTCATGGGTTCAACTCTAACAGTCTCTCTACTCATTCGAGTAGGGGTAAGGCTGCGTACATCCTGCCCTCCTCATTCCTGCTGTTCAAGCGGGAGAAAGTGAGTATGTTTACTTACCTTAGAAAGTCCATGTATTGTAAGGATTATAAGCTTGTTAGCTCTTTTTTCCACAGGGTGTCATGACAAAGACAAAGCCAGATGCTTTTGATATCAAGGGTTTCGTAGAGAAGATATCTGGTGTCCCCTGAAAATGAAAGCGTGCTTTTCAAAGACGGGTTTTAGCAATTTTGTATTGATTTTCAGTCCTGTTTAAAATCCAGTGATTTCAGAAGAAATTTTATTTTTGATTCACAAAGTTGATGTGATTGGCAAACTAACTCATGCATCCTTATACTGCTGGCTTAAACAAATTGTTGCAGTAATGGTAATAAGATCATCTGCAAGCATTAGCAGGTAGCAAAAATAAAATGCCTAGTCTGCTTGTTCTTTATCAGCATCCTACACAATGATTTACTTTATATCAAAGTTTACAGCATCATATTCGAAATGCTTATGCATTGATGTCGTAGTCAGACTGTGCAGTGTGATTCTGAATTGATTTTTTTTTTACCACCACCAAAATTTAATCTTTTTAACTTATAGCGGATAGTAGGCCTTTTTATAGAAGAATTATTGTTCTAGCGGTACTAAATCTTTTTTCACTCTATCCACGGTTTTGATTCTTTTCAGGTGTCTGACTGTAGCAATTAAGTTTTGTTACATAGACATATGCCAGTAACCCTGTAATGTTTTTCTCTTTTTTGGGGTTCTGAGATTACTTTTTGTAGATGAACAGGGGAGCCACTTCTAAATTGTTTTGTAGGTTTGGCCTAGCCTTTCATGATGCATTTAGCCAATTCACATATGGGTCCTAGTCCCTGACAAATCAGGGACCGATTATTTAACAATCGGTTTCACAGCCGTTGGACTGAGATCTGCCTATCCGCGACGGAAAATTATAGCGGACAATAATTTTTTTTTTTTGTAATCCAGGAGGGTCGTTGGATCGTTAATCCAACAGTTTAAAAACTGATTGTTATATAACCGACAAACGATTGTCAGGGACCAAATATACTGGAAAGGGTTAGACATATTGTGGCCATCCCAATGCCCATATATCACCAAAGTAGACTCAATCATAACAAAATAATGGTCCCAAAACAAAGGACAAGGATTTTTGTTACCATATATCATGTGACACGAGTCCTCCATTTTCTGGGAATGGAGGTCGCTGCTGCATTTCCCTGTCTGGTCATGCCCTATATATTCTTCTATACATATCCATGTTATATTTCACGTCTTGCACATGGTTCTCACACTCTCCTTGGCTTTATTGATGATCACAGAGTCTCGCATGCATGACATCTCTAATACAATGCATCTAAGAAAGGAAAATAAACTACGTGGCTTACCCCGATTTGCTTAAAAAAAATAATTAGGATACCAACTTCACTAATTGTTGCTGTTTTGTAATCAAGCTACAAGAAATCAACATTAGTGTAAGGTCCACCTATGTAGACACATTTAGAGACGACAATTCCATACCATTGATAGTTACATTACTCTTATGTAAGTCATGTTTATTTTTTTACTATATACAAGAATGAAACATTTGGAAGGGCTTTAATGCTTAAAATAGTTTATTTTGATATAAAAAATATAAAAAAGGTTGATTGAGCTCTTATTAGGGATGCAGAAAATAATTTTCACATGCAACAACTCCCAACTACTATACTCATAGTCATAGACCCCTCAGTCCCCTCTTGGCACTAATTATTGGACCTCTAGCCTCCCGTAGTTTAAAAAAGAATAATTATCAAATTTCAAAGTAATCACACCAAAAAAGTTGACATGCACAAGAATTTTAAGTCATAGAATATCTATCTTGTTTGAGTATTAATCTGCGACCTGGATAATAATGATAATCAACACCAGAAGCATTTGCACACATTATCCTCGTTCTCTATTCTCTATTCTAACACAGCCAAAACAGCCGTTTTCTCGAAAACTACACAGATAATGAAAAACAGTAGCTAAGGTCTCTTCATTTTCATTCACACACTCAGATAACTGTTTGTCTTGAATCAAGGGTGCCAAAAATGAAGAGTATATCTTCTGTGGTCGAGAAATCAAGCGAGGCAGTAGATTTTTACGCGGTTAGTACACTCTAGCCTAAGCTTTCATGTGTTTTCTTGGTAAGTCAGTGTTTACACAATAAACTCTAGTTCTTGATAAACCTGTTTCGAGAAAATACCCATGTCAGATTTGGAAACACAAATACCTTTACTAGCAGCAGTCAAAACAGGCAATTCTGCTCAAGTTGAAGTGAAGATGGTGAAATGTGATTCTTGTGGATTTACAGAGGACTGCACTCCGGAGTACATAATGCAAATCCGCGAGAAGTACAATGGAAGATGGATTTGTGGCTTGTGTGTGGAGGCTGTGAAAGACGAAGTCTTGAGATCAGATGGAAATATAAGCACTGAAGAAGCTTTGGAAAGACACAACACTTTCTGCCTGAACTTCCAATCTTCAAGCCCCCCTTCAGGTACCTTGGAGCACCCAATATTCGCCATGGGAAGAATTCTCAGAAGAAGTTTAGATTCTCCAAACGGTCTTCAATCAACTCCAACGAGCCCAGTTCAAAGGGTTCGTCCTCCTTCGTTGCTCCGTTCTGAAAGTTGTTTCTCTTCTCTGTCTTCATGACTTACATATTGGTATCACTCTAGCACTAGACCAAACACTTTCTGATCAATCCTGCAAAGTACCAGTGAACTTGCAATAGTTATTAATCTCTTTGGCTTTGAACTAAAGAAATAATTTTAAATCAAATTTACATGTATCTTAGTGGCCTTTTAACTCTACAAATATTAGACTACAGTATCAAGTTTAATTTTCATACTTTGATTTCGTGAGTGTGCAAAAACTCCAAAAAGCCAAAGCCTTGGCAATTCTTTGGAAAGACGCACAGGCAGTCCTTGGCCTCTATTTTGGTCAAGTATTTTCTGTCCTACTAACATTCGGACATATTTTATACAGGATCAGGGAGATACGAAAGAGAGGCAAAATCTAGAAGTTATGAAGTTATTAATTTCTTGACTCACACAATGGACTCGCTAATACTAACACTACTTGGAATTTACGGATATTAAGGTATATTTACACTACAAATCACGACATTCGTATTGAAACTGGAAAGTTTCAAATTTTGGTTTATAGCCATATTCTAATAGTTAAACCAGTGTTCTGCTGAACTGATACTTGTACTCATCTTTAGCTCGAATTTCCAGCTCAAGTGTAATGTTAAGGTGATAATTTTAATCCTTTGACATGATTTCCTCCTTAAAAAACAGATTTGTCCACATGGTTGTTGAACTCTGGTTCTTGTTGCTGAATTTGGACATTCCTTCTGCCATCATATTAAACTTCATTGAGACATTGTTGCTAAGACTGACAAGGAAAGCCTAGTTTCCTTCTCAAGATTTATACAAGGGAGGAGTTAGTTTGAGATGTCTTTCCCCTACATTGAAGTCCGCACATGAATAAACCTGCTCATGGTCATATACTCCTATACAATACTAACCTTCAATCCATTTTACGCTGATGAAATCTCTGTTCTTGAAAACATATAACCTCTTCGCTTCAAGCAATCCAGCTCTGTTATTACAATTCTGATCCCCCCTTCTCACTCCTTGCAAGAGCGGTATTTCCTTTACAGAGACTAAATTTTGGAAGACGATTAGTATCTGCTAGTCTGCTACCATGTTTTAATGACCTGCTTGAACCTATCATCCGATGTTCTGGCAAAACATATATAGCTCTTGCCACCTTGACCTTCCCGCTTCTTATATTTTAGGTAATCACTTAAAAATGCTCGAAGCTTTTTTGCATAATAGCAAGTCACTGTATATTTAACCATTGGACTAGAGTCACACGAGGATAGAAGGTTTCGAGGCCATTGTATGGACAGTGTGATCGAAGCTTTTTTGCATAATAGCAAGTCACTGTATATTTAACCATTGGACTAGAGTCACATGAGGATAGAAGGTTTCGAGGCCATTGTATGGACAGTGTGATCGAACGCCTTGATAAATCCATAGATAATCTGCATAAGCATTCCTGTAAATCTTCCTTGCAACAAATTTGTTGCTTTTTTTTTTTCTTAAAACTTTCGCACCTACCATGTAATCCGCTAAAGAGTCATAATGTAGCCTTCATTCTATACCGTTCTCCATTAAATCTTTTAGTGGTTTATATCATTGTGGTTTCAAAGCGAAACGAATTTTACAGTGCATTAAAATTTTTTAACTACTACGTTTGTAGTCTGAATTTGTTTTGACTTTTCACTAGAAGTCACCATATTATTTTTTTTAATTATAAATTAAAACATAAAATAAGGGAAACATAAAATGGTTTTTTTTTCAATTTTTTTCTTTTACGAATTACTAATACCATGAATTTCTTTAACAAAATAGTTTTGAACAAAAATTGTACTCCCTCTGATACACATGCCGTAAGGCATTCACATATCCCTAATTTTTAAATAAAAAGAGTGATTCTTTTTTTAAATAAAAATATTTAAATGTCCTTATATTATGGATCGGAGGGAGTAACAGTGAACCATAGATGTCCAGGATAAAACGAAGCATACAGTACGTGGTATCTTTTAAAGAGAAGATCACTGAAAAATCTTAGTTTTAGAATTTTTTGGAAACCGCTACAGCATATCGGAAGTTATATATAGTACGAAAAATAATAATAGCATGATAAATATTAGTTAGTGACACTGAAATTATAAATTTAAAGTTAATAATAAAATGAACAAGAGATTTAATTAGTGGACTGATACTTGTTCTACAATTATCTTTAGCTCCATTCGCAGCTATTCCAGCTGAAATGTAATACTAAGGTGACAGTTTTAATCCCTTAACATGATTTCCTCCTTAACAAGAGATTTGTCCACATGACTTCTGTTGAACTCTCTGGCTCTTGTTGCCGACGTCGGGCACTGCTTCTGCCATCATACTAAACTTCACGGAGAAATAGTTGTTAAGACTGACAAGGAAATCCTAGTTTCCTTCTCTAGATGTAGATACTAAACGTAAGCCTGTCCATCTTTCTTCTTATGCAGTTTTCACTTCAAAGTAGAACGTGGAAACTCGAGGCGATTTGAGTCTATTTACTATGACAATGTAATGCCTTACCTAATGTGGCAAAAAGATGCTTCTCAGCGAAAGAATGCCCAAAATACCCATTTTTTGCATACCCACTGACCAAAATACCCGTTTTTGAAAATTCCGCCCAAAATACCCACGGGTCACGCCGTTTGGAACGGCGCAACCCTTCGTCACTGTAGCTGCCAGAAAATAACGAATCTCGCCTGAAACTGGAGAGGTGATTAGCCGGCGACTTTGCCGTTTTTCTTCGTCTTCACCGATCTATCTCACCACATCACTTCCAACCCACCACAACATACGTCCGTGATCGCAAAGTCGTCCTCTTTCTCTTCCACGTGTCCGTTTATGTGCTACGGCCCCGCAGGGGCATGAACGAGGTCGCCGGAGTTTCGAATCGGAAACAAATGGTTGAATTGGGGATTTGAAATCCGGCCAATTAAACGTAATAAAATTGATATAGGTTTGTAGATAATCGACTCACGATTCTATTGGTATATATTATGTAATCGGAAAGCTTGTGGTATAGACGAACGAAGAGAAAAGAAAAACATGCCGGAATCGCCATTTCTGGGGAGCTCTGGACACGACGAGATGACGTCAGACACGCCATCTGAAAATGCGTATCTCCCTGATACGCCTTTGCACAATGCGTATCTGAAGCCATTTTCACTGATGTCAGCGGCGCAAGCTTGTGATACGCCGTTTGTGTTAGCGTGTTACGGGATGCGTCAGTTCCAATAGCGTATCAGATGGGTATTCTGGGCGGTACATTCGCGCGCTGGGTATTTTGGACAGGAGATGATTAAAAGTGGGTAGAAAGGGCAATCACTATTTTTGTCAACTCCTCTTTTCCAACTTGGCCTTGCGAAATGTGTCCTCACCACATATAAAATGCTTGTGTTAATCACATCATAGCATTAAAAATTGCCTTGTACCAAGATTCTTTGCATAATTTGTAAATAGAAAAGGGTGTTGAGTGATTTGAATGGGTAAGATAACAATAAGTGTAATATTACAAAGAGAAATTGATACTTTGCCTCCATTATGTTTGTTACTTTTGTCAAAATGGTATTATATTTTAAATTGTGGCACTTTGCATCCCTGATCTTATAATTTCGCTTCGATTTAAATTTTTTCCGTTAATTATTATTAATTGCGTTAAGTTTGATTTTTTTTTTTCAAAAATTGATAGGGGTATTTTCGGTATTTAGAAAATTGTTTTTAAAAAAAAATGAAAAAAAATCAGAAAATTATATTTGTTTTAAAAAAAAATTTCAGTTTTTAAAAAATATTTGGTTTTAAAAAATATTTTTGGGGAAAAAATATATAATTCTTTCAGAAAAAATTATATTTGATTTTTTAAAATTCAAAAACAGAATTTTTTTTCGATATTTAGAAATTATATATGGTTTTTAAATACCGAAAATATTTCTAAATACAATAAATTTTTTTAATTTTTTTTTAAAAATTGAAAATAATTCAGAAAATTATACATGTTTTCTATTTAATAATACAGAAAAATGTATGTATCTTCTGTCTTTAAAAAAAAATTAAATATTTTTTTAAACAAATAAATTTTCTAAATATTTAAAACAGAAAATTTAAATATTCGGAAAATATATATAATTTTTCTATATAATTGTATAAATTATATTTTGAATTTTAAAAACAGAAAACATATGACTTCAACAACAAATATTTTCTATTTTTGAAATTAAATAAAACATATATGTATTTTTAGAAACAAAAAATAATTTTTATAAAACAAATATAATTGTCTGAATTTTTTCATTTTTTCTGAAAAATAATTTTATTAATATCGAAAATACCCCTGTTGAATTTTGTAAAAAAATTCAAAATTAACGGAGTTAATAATTATTAACGAAAAAAGTGCAAATCGAAGCGAAATTATAAGATCGGGGATGCAAAGTGCCACAATTTAAAGTATAGTACCATTTTGACAAAAATGACAAACATAATGGTTGCAAAGTGTAAAATTCTCTATTAGAAACTTACCAACAGAGACTCAGTTTAACATCCCAACAAATACACTTAATTTTAAAATTCACTAAAAATAGAATAAAACGATACAACTTTTCAAAATCAAATATCTTACAATTCATAAATAAAAAATACACCTAAAATCTCCAAATATTCCAACTCGCCCTCTTCCCAAAGGTAGCCACCTAAATAAGATAACCTGCCGGTAGGATTAAGAAAAACAAAGAACCGGCAGTGAGCGAAAAGCTCATATACGAATATCAAAATAATAAACAAAAGCTGGACGAAAACTACATATGAAGACAAGATAACTGAACAAAGATAAAGACAATGAGGTTACGGACAAAGTTGAATATCGGAATAAAGAACAATGAGATATAGCAACTGAGACAATAGAAAGTAGATACTCAACTCACAATATAAAAACAAACAACTCCAAATCAAAAATAATCCTACTCTTACAACTAATCATATCACTTATGCATAATTATCTTAACATAAACAAAGACATAACCGATAAAATATAATCTGACTCTTACACATACACTTACAAATAATATTCAAAACAATTAATCTTACCACTTACACATAATAATCAGCAAAATTATCATCTAAAAGAAAACTTTACTTACTGACATGGGAGATAATCTTACAGGATGTCCTACATTTTCGGTCATCCAGAATATGTAGTCATCAAAACTTACATGGACTTGCATAGCACAAAACAAATGCTACCCAAAATCTTACGGGGGCTTGCACGGCAAAAAGCACAATGCTACCCAAATGGTCAAACATACATAATAGTCATGACTATACGTGTCCCATAACATTGGCGACACACCCATACTATTTAAATACACCGCATAGGAGGTGCCAAGCACGAGATTCTCTCAACTCATGACGGAGTCTTACAATATCTCCCAAATCATAATAAAATCATAAATAACTTACTCAAAAAAAAAATGATCTCACAATATCTCCGAAATCATACGTACATCACAAATAACAGATAACACATACTCAAATATCACACACCCAAATATTGTACAAAGTAGACGATTGAATATAAATTTCCAAAACCTGACCAATCTCAAAGAATAGCAATTTACTCTATAAAGATGAACTCAAATGAAAAAGTTTAAAACACTAAAGTCGTAGAGGATTCCGAGACCTTTCCAGAATTGTAAGTCTCGTTAAAAATGGAGAAGTAACGAATTCAGAAACAATGAAAATGCGGACTGTCATAACAGAATCAGGCACTGATCATAGTAATATTTCAGACATAAAAAAAACCGAATTTGATTACAGAATGTGAACAAATAATGCAGAGATCAAAAAGAGCTTTCCAGAATGGTATCGCTCATAATATTTGGATTAATTTCCGATTTACTATGAATTTCCGAAGTTAGAATGTACAAACAGAAATTAACATACCAGATTTACAAATAGCAGATTTTCACATGTTTACAAGCTGAATTTCAGAAAACACAAAGAACAAAAAAGAAAGACGATCGAAATATCTTTCCAACGAGTCAAAAATCATAATATTCCGACAAACAATGAATTGGATATGAATTTAACAAGAAATCAGATTTGCAATACATATGAATTTGGAGTACGGTATGAAGAACAAAGAGAATAACATAGAAATCCGTACCTTAAAATCCAAAGATTATGAATGCTATTCAAGAAATTCAGCCCATCTACTCCAAAAACCCTAATTCATGTAACGAAAATTATGAATCTCATAAGTTCTAACACCTAATTCAAATATAATCGCATATATACATATATATAACAAAGGATTTAATCTATTACCTTGAACTCCACAAGCCCTCCTCCTAAGTCTTGCTACAATTCTTCTCTTCTTCCTCCTTCTCCTCTCATCTTTTATCTCTTCTCTATTCTCCTCATCTCTCTTGTCTCTCTCAATAAAATTAACGTATGTTCTTTTTGTACAAAACCCTAACTCCTCTTTTTGTTTTTTTTTCTATTATTCTCTTAATTAACTAATAACACACTAAAACTATATCGTAATTATAAAATAAATAAATCCTCACACATAAAATAATAATAATAATAACAAACTAATATTTTCTAATCCTTAATATTAAATAATATAACTAAAAAAATAATCATTAAAAAATACGGGATGTTACACTCAGAGAGGATATTGATAAGTCTTTTTTATTAGTATATTATTAGTGTATATTAATATGGAGTTGGGTTCAGTGATCAACATTTTGCATTGCATTTAACAATTTTCTACGATTATCACTAAGATTAGTTAGTGTTAGTCACAGAGGCATGCCTGTATACATCTAATAACAAGCCTAATTATTTGTAATGCTTTGCATTACTTACATGACCTCTTAACTGAGGGAACCTCTAGTTGTAGAGTTTCTGTTTGTTCTGTACATGAAGTAGGCATCAAATCCTAGTTGTGTAACTGTACTTATATAGTCTAGAATAACGCTTGAAAGAAGTTCCAAGGTTCATGCCTCAAGCAAGGAGATAAAGACTGTCAAATAATCACAGTTGGGATTTGAAGAAATGAAGAATTTGCCTAAGTACCAATTCGAGAAGTATATTTGTCTATTCGAGAAGTCTAGCATTCGAGAAGTCAGGGATTCGATATCTCAAGACACTATTCGATATTTCTGGATACACTGTTCGATATCTCATTCGATATCTCAGGGATTAGATATGTCTATTACTCTATTCGAGAACTCAAGGAGTCAACAAGTCAAAGTGGTATTCGAGTTCTCAAGGAGTCAACAAGTCAAAGTACCATTCGATATCTCAAGGACTCAGAAAGCTATTCGACATCTCAAGGATTCGACAAGTCAAATGCTCTATTCGACATCTCAAGAGATCCTGAAGAAAAGAGCTATTCGAGAAGTGATTCAATATGTCAATATAACAGTATTCGAGAACTCAGAGTTATCGATCAAGTCAATTCTAGTTCTCGAATTACTTACTTAGTCACTTCTCGAATACATTTCCGGGAGACAAAATACTGAAGAATTTGTACAAGTCAGAAACCTGCAACAAGCCAATGCACTTTATGGATCACAATCTGTAACGTGCTCTGAAAAGCCTACAAGGAAGCTTGGAGAGATATAGAAGAGACAAGGGGCTAAAGAAGTGGATCTGAACAGGCTTTGCAAAGTCAAATCTGTAACCGTTTGGACACTTACTCAAAAAGGATAGACATACTAGAAAGTAATTTGTTTTAGCTATCTTGTTTTGTAGTAAGTAGGTTGTATCCATGTTCTATAAGGATACAACCTCACTTCCTTAGTCATTAACTTTGTGAATCAAGTTTTTCATACATTAGAAGCTATATCTCTCTGAGAAAAACGAAGCTGAGAATACAACCATTTGTATTCACAGATTGTAGCAACCTTTATCTAATAATACATTAGATTAAAGTGATATTGTGTCTTGTGTTGTTTCTTTATCCGCACCTTCACTTCTACACACACAGGCACTTATCTGCTACATAGACTCAATCCAAGAAAAGTTCAAGAATCCATTCACCCCCCCTCTGTATTCTTTTACCGTATTCAATACTCAACAAGTGGTATCAGAGCGGGCTGTTTATTCAAAAACAGAAAAACGATCATGAGTTCGAATACACCAAAGACTACAGGAATGGTGAAAGTCCCTAAGTTTGACAAAGAAAATTTCAACCTCTGGAAGATAAAGATGATGTTGTTCATTAAAGCCTCTCATCCTTTGTATCCTGAAATTCTCAAGAATGGTCCTTTTGTTCCACAACAAGAGATACCAGAGAAGACTGTTGGAACCACAACTATCCCAAGATCGTATGAGGCCAAGGATCCATCTAAATGGATAGAATCAGAAAAAGAGATGGTTGCTCTTGACAGTCACCTCATGCTGCTAATCATTGATTCCATGGATATGTCAATGTTCGCAAACATTGCATCATGCACATCTGCTAAAGAAATGTGGGATCACATTGAGGTGTTATGTGAAGGGACTGATGAGGTCAAGGAAAACAAGAAACAGATATTGGTCACACAGTATGAAGCCTTCATGGCACAGCCCAAGGAGAGAATTACTGAAATGTTTGAAAGATTTCACAAGCTAGTCACTGAGTTGCAGATGAATGGCAAGGTTTACAGCACCAAGGAGTTAAACATGAAGTTTCTGCTATCTTCACCAAATCATCTAGAGCAAAGGGTCATTTCTCTAAGAGAAAGAGATTTGAACAAAATCACCTATGATGTGCTCTATGGAGTTTTAAAAACTCATGAGCTTGAGTTGCTTCAGAAAAGGGCTATCCAGGCCAACCAAGGCAGAATGATAAACACATCATGTGCCTTGATTGTCAACAAGTCTATTCAAGACCTAGAAGCATCTACAAGCCAGCTAAGGATAAAGGAGATAGTAGATGATGATGAAGAAACTGAAGCTGAAGTAAGTGAACCTGTTGAGGAGAAGGAGGAAGAAGAGTTTTACACTCTTGAAGAACTAGATGGGATGGAAAACACTTCATATGCCTTCATGGCCAGGAAATTTCCAAACATCAGATTCAAAAGGAATCAACCCTTCAAACCCAAAACCCAAAACCATTCATTCAACAAGAGCAAGGCACCTGTGAAACCAAACAAGAACAAGTTCAAAACCAGCCATGTGGATAGGTCATCTGTAAGATGTTATAGATGCAATGACCTAGGGCATTTTGCCAGTGAATGCAAGAAGCCTAAAAAGAAGGATAGAGAGTTTCTTGAGCTCGAAGCTAAGTATGAGGCCTTTCTGAAAAAGCAAACATAAGGTAAGGCCTACATTGCTGAAGGGAAGTGTTGGGATGATTCTGATAGTGATGGAGAGGAACAAGAATTTTGTAACTATGCCTTGATGGCCAATTCCAAGGATGGCACATCTCCATCAGACTCTCAGGTACCATCTCTCACTACTATAGACATGTCTATTTCTGAGTATAAATCCATGATTGAACAACTATCTGTTGAGATGTTTAATATTCATACTAGTATGACTGCTGCTAATGAAGAAATTGCTAAACTGTCTACTAGAAATGAAATGTTAACCAAAAGAAATGAGGAACTTGAGCTAACTGCTATGCAAGTAGAAAACCTTAAGAAAGAAGTTGAATATCTGCAGAATAAGGTTCTATGTGCTAGTCAAGTAGAAAAGGCTCTTAGGGATGAATTAGCTGAAAATGAATTCAAACTGAAAACATTTAAGAAATCATCTGGTCTAGTGCAATCCTACTGTGAGAAAATTCAAGCTAAACCCAAGGCTGCTATTGGACTTGACTATGGCACTCTTAAACAGAGAAAAGGCTATGCTGTCATTGAAGATGATACTGCTGTTCATGAGGAAGTGCCTCACATTTTGAAAAGGGCTGAAAACCCAATTTTTAAAGAACCAACATTTGAATTTGATGAGGATGCCTTACTCATCAAACAAATGTTGAATGATGAGGATGAGGCACAATCCAGTGAACAACAGGCATCCTCTAAGAGTGAGAGTGTCAAGTCAAAAGTCAAGGAGCCAGTAGTTGATAAGCTAAGACCTAAGAAATCTGTTAAGTTTGTTTTAGCTGGGAAGAGTGAATCAGAAAAGAAAGTGATTAAGAAGAAACAGAACAGAAATGGCAAGTTAGGGATTAACAAGGATAACAACTATGCTTACATGCCTAATGCCCCTAGGAAAACTTGTCAGAACTGTTTCAGTACCAATCATTTAACTTATGCATGCAAGAAACCTGTTGGTAGTGTGTCCAAACCTTTCTATGATTGTTTTGTGCCTTTAAGACATAGAGATGCTCCATTTTGTGATAAATTTGACTGTATGCCATGCAACATGAATGTGATGACTAGTTGTTTCAATTTGAGAAGACAATTCATTGATGGTTGTATTAGTCACAATTCTCACACACACTACACAAGGTCAAAGTCTTCGAGTCCTCCTAAAGCTAGGAAGGTACCTCTGTCACCTAAGTCAGAAACTTCAAGTTCTAAGACTTCTAACAGTGACAAGAAGACTAACACCAAGAAAGTTGATAAGCATGTGTTTTATGATAAAACTGTTTCTAAGTCACATGGACCCAAACTTGTTTGTGTACCAAAGGAAAAGTAATACCTTTGTGTTTGCAGGGCAAAGAAAGTGAAAAGAAAGTCATGTGGATTTTGGACAGTGGATGCTCAAATCATATGACTGGTGATATGGCCCTGCTATCACAGTATGAAGAAAAGGATGGCCCAATGGTTGCTTTTGGAGATGACAGCATGGGTAACACATTGGGATATGGCAAGTTGAAAGTTGGTAATGTCATCATTGAAGATGTAGCACTAGTCAAGGGACTCAAGCATAACCTACTAAGTGTTGGTCAGTTTACTGATAGAGGATTCAAGGTGGATTTTGACAAAGATGAATGTTTGATCACTTACAAAAAGACTGGTGATTTTGCTCTATCTGGAGTAAGAAAAGGAAGCCTGTTTGTAGCCAATATGGACTCTGCAAACAAGGACAAAATCTGTTGCTTTTATTCAAAAGCATCAAATGCAGATTGTTGGCTGTGGCACAAGAAGTTATCACACCTGAATTTCAAAGCCATTAATTCTCTAGTTAAAAGAGAGTTAGTGAGAGGCATGCCCACACTTGAATTCTGTCAAGAAGGAGTGTGTGAGGCCTGTCAAAAAGGAAAAATGAAAAGATCAAGCCATAAGTCAAAGACAGTGACATCAATAACCAAGCCCCTGCAACTCATTCATATGGATTTGTTTGGCCCTGTAAACATTATGTCACTAGGAAGAAAGAAGTATGCCTTGGTAATGGTTGATGACTTTACAAGGTATACATGGGTGGAATTTCTGGCATCAAAAGATGAGGCTCCTCAAGTAATCATTGAACACATAAAGAAAGTTGACAAGGAAGCAAAGGTCAACAATGCAAGTGTGATTGCACTGAGAAGTGATAATGGAACAGAGTTAAAAAATGCCACACTTGAAGCATTCTGCAAAGAGAATGGCATTTCTCAGCAATTCTCAGCTCCAAGGACTCCACAACAAAATGGAGTTGTTGAGAGAAAGAATAGAACTCTAATTGAGGCTGCTAGAACAATGTTACTTGATGCTAAGATGCCTACATGTTTTTGGGCTGAGGCTGTGAGCACTGCATGCTATATCCAGAACAGGACTCTCATCAACAAAAACACTGGAAAGAAGCCTACTCTAAAGTATATCCATACTTTTGGAAGCAAATTCTTTGTATTGAAAGATAATTCTAAATATGTTGGAGAGTTTGATGCAAAGGCATTTGAAGGAATTTTTCTTGGCTACTCTATGGAAAGAATTGCATACAAGGTCTATGTCATCAGTCAAAAGAAAATTATGGAAAGCACAGATGTGACATTTGATGACAACAAACTACCTGGACTAGAAGAAGCCAATGATGAAGATAAAGATCCATTAAAGTTTGATAATCTAGATGATTCTGATGAAGAGATTGAAACTGAAGTTGAAAATCAAGTTCAACAAACTCAAGTGAATGATGATACAAGAGAAGAATTTGTATCAATCAACAGTGCAGAAACAAGCATCCAAGACACACCTGTGAGTAGCGACAACCTCACAGGGGGAGGAAATGAGAATGATCATAATTTGGATGATGAAGCAACATCAAGAATGAGAAATCAGGCTGAACATTCAAGGAAATGGGATAGATCGCACACTGCAGAGCAAATCATTGGAGATCCCAATGCAGGAGTAAAGACTAGAAGAGCAACTCAGAATGAGTGCCTCTATGGATGTTTTCTATCTCAAGTTGAGCCTAAGAAACTTGATGATGCACTGTTGGATCCAGATTGGATTATTGCCATGCAAGAGGAGCTGAATCAATTTGAAAGGAACAAAGTATGGGAACTTGTGCCTGCACCAAAGAATAGAACCATTGTTGGAACAAAATGGGTTCTGAAGAATAAAATGGATGAAGATGGTGTAATAGTAAGAAACAAAGCAAGGCTGGTTGCAAAAGGATACTCTCAACAAGAAGGCATTGATTATGATGAGACATTTGCCCCTGTTGCTAGATTGGAAGCCATCAGAATATTCTTGGCATTTGCTGCTCATTCAAACTTTAAAGTCTATCAAATGGATGTCAAGAGTGCATTTCTGAATAGAGAGTTGGAAGAAGAAGTTTATGTGCAACAACCACCTGGCTTTGAGGATCCACAATTCCCAGAATTTGTCTACAAATTGCTTAAGGCATTGTATGGACTTAAGCAGGCTCCAAGAGCATGGTATGATACTTTATCACAATTTCTGCTTGAAAATCAATTCACTAGAGGCACACTGGACAAGACACTGTTTTACAAGAAGCATGGTGATGATATTATCCTAGTTCAGATTTATGTGGATGACATCATTTTTGGTTCTACAAATGAGAAGCTGTGTGAGAAATTCTCTAAACTCATGCAGAGCAGATATGAGATGAGTATGATGGGAGAGTTGACATTCTTTCTAGGGTTGCAATTCAGTCAAAGGAAGGATGGTATCTTTATCAGTCAAACCAAGTACATCAAGGATTTATTGAAGAAGTTTGACTTGGAAGATTGTTCACCTGCCAAGACACCCATGGCCACTGCCACTAAACTGGATGAAGATGCTAAAGGCAAGAAAGTAGATATCTCAGTCTACAGAGGCATGGTTGGTTCTCTACTCTACCTTACTGCAAGTAGGCCAGACATCATGTTTGCTACATGCTTGTGTGCAAGGTTTCAATCAAATCCAAAAGAATCACATTTGGTTGCTATAAAAAGGATCTTTAGATATCTGAAGGGCACTCCAAACTTGGGTCTATGGTATCCTAAGGACACAGGGTTCAATCTGGTTGGCTATTCTGATGCTGATTATGCTGGATGCAGAGTGGATAGGAAAAGCACCTCAGGTAGTTGCCAGTTTCTTGGACAAAGGTTAGTCTCTTGGTATAGCAAGAAACAACAATCTGTGTCAACTTCTACAGCTGAGGCTGAATACATAGCTGCTGGAAGTTGCTGTGCTCAAGTGCTTTGGATTAGAAACCAACTTAGAGATTATGGACTTGTGTTGGAAAGAATTCCAATCATGTGTGACAACACAAGTGCAATCTCTATAGTTGCCAATCCTGTCAATCATTCTAGGACAAAGCACATTGACATCAGATATCATTTCATTAGAGAACATGCAACTAATGGAACCATTGAGCTACATTATGAATCTACAGATAAACAGCTAGCTGATATATTCACTAAGCCTTTAGATGAAGCCACTTTCACAAGGCTGGTCAGTGAGATTGGAATGCTGAATTCTTCAGACTCTGGCTAATTGAATATAGCATCTAGTTTGTTGCAGCAGTAAACACTTACTTTATCTAAATTCTCAATATTTTTGAGGTAAGTGTTGGCTGAAATATGATTTATAAATATTTCAAATCTGTTGCATATGTTGAAAATCATATTTTTGCTAACTTGAAATTTCTATGAAATTTTGAGAAAATCACTATTTAATTTGTCAGAATATTCTTCAATGAAAATGGCTGGTAAATTTTAAAAGATAGTGAAAATCAATTTTTATGAGTGATAGGTATTGTTCAATAAGTCAAACTTTTCGAATGATTCACTATTCGACATCTCTGCCAAGTCTCATTCGAGTACTCTTGAGTTCTCGAATAGAGTATTTCGGAGATATCGAATAGAGATATTCTTGACTTCTCGAATATGGTAAATGAGTTCTCGATTGACTGAGTTCTCGAATACTATATTTGAGTTCTCGAATCATTTGCAAAGGCTGAATTCTCGCTGAATCTTAACCGATTTTGGACTTTTGTCTAAAAAGTTAATTCACTCATAAAAACACATTTTATTTATTTTAGAATTATTTCTAAGTTAGATAACTGCCAGCTGTGAGTTATAATCTGCTTGAGTTATCGATTAAGCCTTTCTTGACTTCTCGAATAGTTGTTTTCTACTTCTCGAATGCCTGACTTGTCGATACAAAACATACTTCTAATCGACAATTCAAGTACTTCATACTTATACAATTCCACATCTATTCGATTCATTTCATTCGATTTCTCAAGCATCTACACTCTCTAAACCCCTGAAACCCTAACTACGAAAAGCCAAATTTCTTCTTCAACCTTCAATTTCTTTCTTCTCTTCTACACAAATGGCAATAGTAAAGTTCAACACCAACTTCATTGCTCTCACTAGTGATGTTGAAGCACCCAATGCCAATTTCAAGTGCTTTGTGAAATGGATGGCTGGGTCATACATCAAAGATGCACTCTCTGCCAACCCAACTCTATATCTAGATATCCTGGAACAGTTTTGGGGCACTGCTATTGTGGAGGTTGTAGCCCTGGAAAACGCAATCACCTCATACATCATCTACTGCAAGATTCAGGGTCAGGAAATCACTATCACTCCTGCAGACATGAATCGAGTACTGGGCCTACAACAAGAGTCATTTGACAGACTGGCCACAAACGCAGAGTTAGAGGAATTCTTTGAGTTCATCAACTACTCAGATGGGATCAATCTTGGAAAGCTAAACAGAAAGAATCTGAGAAAGGAGTGGAGCTATGTGTTTGCATCTCTTCTTCAAGTCTTCACTGCCAGGAAATCAAGCTTTGATCAAATCAGTGCACCTGTGCAGCAAATTGGCTATGCATTGGCCTATGGAAAGAAGGTAGATGTTGGCCAAATCATCCTCCAAGAACTATATGGGAGACTTGGTAAGAACACAACCAAGAGAGGTACTGATATTTTTTCCCTCGCTTTATTCAATCTGTACTTAATTTTAAAAATGCTTCATTGATTGAATTGCCTGGGATTGATAAAAATAGAATAGGCTATCCTAAGTCCATGACCAAACTCATTTTTGGTAATTTGGAGACTAGGAATGATGTGGATGTAAGACTGAACATAACTCCCCATATGGAGAGTTTGTTTAGAACTTATCCCCACAACATGCCAACATTTGATGCAAAATCTCAGTTAGCACAGCCCAAGCAAGTAGAACAAAATGCTAACCCAGGGCTTGCTAACCAACCCTCTCAACTAGGGATGGGAAAAAAATCCGATCCGACGGATACCCGATTCGAAATCCGATTTTTTATCCGATCCGAACCCGAAATTTTGGATTTGGATATGGATATGGATTTAAATTTTAAACCCGAAAGATTTTGGATATGGATATGGATTTCATGAAATCCGATCCGAAACCCGATCCGAAACCCGAAACCCGATCAAAACCTGAGCCGAACCCGAAAAATACCCGACTTTTATTTATTATATTTTATATTTTATATATTATATATTATATATAAATGTATATTATAAATACATATTACACATACACTATTATATATATATATATATATAAATGTATATTATAAATACATATTATACATACACATATCTTTGAGACATAAGATATGGAAAGATCGAGAAAATAAATTGTCATGGATGTAGCGGTATTTTTTAACTTACTTACACAATTTTTTTTTATTTTTTTGTTAAGCAACTTATTTACACTATTTTTAATTTTGAATACCCGAAAAAAACCCGATCCGATCCGAAATCCGACGGATTTGGATTTGGATATTGAATTTTGGATCCGAAACCCGATACGATCCGAAACCCGAAACCCAAAAATATTTGGATTTGGATTTGAATTTTGCAAAACCCGAGCCGAACCCGACCCGTTCCCATCCCTACTCTCAACCAAACACTCTACCAAATACTGAGCCAACTGCATCATCCTCTCAAAAGGGTGATGTTAGTAAAAGGAAGAGAAAGGAAGTAATGTCTGCACCATTAAATATCCTATCTGAAGCAGCATTAGCTGTTGAATTAGGTCTAGGAAGTGAGGAACCTGAGTCACCCTTACAGAGACAAAAGAGGAAGAAAACTAAGACCACCTCTTCAGTCACACAAATGGCTGAAGTTGTAAAATCAGGGGCAAACAACTCACTAGGTGTATCCTCTCAACAGGGTGCACCTATAGAATCAAGCATCCTCCCCAATGCACCTTCTTGTACAGAGTCAGCACATGGGAGTGATAAGGCAGGCACAACACTGAGTGGAGAGCACATCACACTTGAAACTCCCTCCATTTCTCAGGGGGAGTTGCCAAAATCTACTCTACAACACACTTCTCTTCCAGAATCTTCATCTCAAATTTCTTTGGAGCCTGTAATTCAAGAAATTGAAGTGCAAGGCATTGATCACCAAGAATTCTTTTCTCTTGGTGAGCCAATGGACTCAAGTGACTTAGTGCATGACACTTTGCTCACCACTCAGAACCCACATTTAGATGGTGAAGGAATGCATGCTGGGGCATCTCCTGATGATACCATCACAAACACAGAGGTTCCACTAGTTTTTACTAGAGACTCTGTGCCTGTGTCAACTGCTGGTGTAATTCATCCCACTTCTGTGGTGACACCAGTAGTAGAGTCAATCCATCCGGTTACAGAAGTTGCATCTGTAACTGAGGAGTCTAGCTTGCCTAGCTCTAGCTCTGACTTTATGTCACAATGGCTGAAGCCTGTGCAACATGACAGTGCTTCAGGATCAGGGTCTGTTCCACAACAATTGACGGTTGAAGCACTTCAAAGCTTAATTGTGGATTAGATCCCTGAGTTCACAAAGATTGCTCAGAACCTTCTTACTGCCCACATGCCTAATCTAGATTATGAAGCTATTCTCTTATGCCACAGAGATGATGTGGAGATGCAAAAGGCTAAGATAGTAGAGGATACTGAGAGAGATGGTAATGTAGATGCCTGGCTTCAAGGAAAATTTGACATTCATCTCTCAGAAGGCCTTCAGTACATCAGAGAAGAGTACATCACTTCACTAGGGTCAAATGCCAAATCTCTCTCCCCTAGTGATGTGTATGAAGCAGTGAATAATAGCTACAAGGGCATTCTCAAGGCTGCACACTACCTTGGCAAGGGGCTAAAAACAGAAATCAATGAAGTGTGTGCTTCTACAGTCAAAGAGGTACCGAAAATTCAAAGGTCTTTTGATATCAAATTTCCTCAACTGGATAATGTCATCAAGGAGGTTCAACACTGCAAATCTGAGTGCATCAAGATGGACAACTCTATGTTGTTGGTCCAAGGATCTGTCAAAACTATGGCTGCTCAGATGGCAAAATTATCAGATCAGTCAACAGATGCCAATGCCATGCTGAGAACCATGTTTAAAAATCAATATGGAGATAAAATGGTGGATGAGGTCCCTGTGCATGAGATGACAAAATTTGAAGTAGAAAGACTAAAAGATCAATCCTTATCTGGTTTTAAAGCCACTAAGCTTCTCACCAAGGTGGAATCTCTTGAAAAGGAAGTAGCTTCTCTCTCAAAGTCTAATGCTCATATGACCGACAAAGTTGACACTCTTACTGATCAGTTGAACACTCAAGCCACCACCACAGCTGATGTTCTTCTGCATCAACAATCCATGTTGGCTGCCATGATGAAGCACATGGGTCTCCATCTACTTGATGATGCTTCAAACCCAAAGGTGATTTCTACAGCCTCAGTGCCTGACAACAAGCCTAAGGGGGAGAAGAGGACAAGGGTCTCAAATCCTAAGGGGGAGAAGCCTAAAGAAAGAGGCATAAAGATCAATGAGGGTGGTCAACAAAGAACTTCAAAATCAACACCACCCCATGTTCCAGGAAAAGGAAAGACAAAGGTTGATGAACCTCCATCTTCTTTACCAGTGGTCACTCTACCACCTGTGCACATCACTACATCTACTGGCCAAAAGCAAATTGTTACTACTACAGTGGTGGCAGGATCCATGCCAAGTGATCTAGTTCAACCTTCTAGACATGAAGCTGATCCAGTGGAAGTGAATGTGGTTACAGAGGCCAAACTAATAGAAGTAGCAAACTCAGAGGTTTATCATGATGTTGCCTTCTTGAAGTTTCTGTAAGTCTCAAAAGCAAAGGTTGGAGGAGATACCCTGCTATACAGAAGAAGCTTGAAAGATCAAATTCAATATCTGACAGTTATTCCAAGAAAGCTCAGTCAGATCTATCTCAAGGAAATCATGATGGTGACAAAAGGCAAGATACGGCACATATCAATTGATACCTTGACAGCACTAAAATTCACTGAGATTGATGCCATCCTGGAACTAATTGAGCAAAAAGGGGAGAACAACCAGAGTCTGTATACTGAGCTGAGAAATGGTCAACAAGCCAGACTTCCTGAAGTGTGCACCAAACCAAGAACCATTCTCTATCAGTCTGGTACCAAAATTCAAGATGTGGATCAATTGGTCATTCCCAATGATCTCACCCCTAAGAACCACAGACTGATCATTGCCATAGTTGATCAAATGCAAAAGAAGAAAGGAGTAAGGTCAGCTGAGGAGATTGAGATGTTGCACATTCTTAGAGAATTCATTTCAACTGGTTCAATTCCAGAATTGGCCAGGCCCAGGAGAAATAAGGATGAAGATAAAGATGATGACAAGAGTGATGGAAGGAGGAGACATCACAGGAGAGATAAGGGTGATGAAGATGAGAAGAAGAAGAAGGATGAGAAGAACAAGAAAAATGATGATGACCAAGGAAAAGTCTATGAGAGGAAGATTGGAAAACAGCAAGCCTTAGGCATTGCTAGTAGTAACCTCACCACAACACAAGACTCTGAGTCTAGGGTGAATACTGTTAGCAATGACCTACCAAAATCTGATTCAATGGCTTCTACAACTGTTTTGCCACCTCAAGAAGAGAAGAAGATTCAAGTCAAGAAACCATGTGTATGTTTCAGAAAGCAAACTGCTAATGGAATACTACTATGGTCTACCAACAAAGGTCAAAGATTTCTGCCAAGCAACCATGTCAAGAGGATGAAATTTAAACATGTTGCAAGAAAGGTGAAGCTATCCAAATCTAAGGCACTAACAATTATCCCAGGATTAAACCTACCACCTCTGGATGAAAGCTATGATGAAGACCAACTGCAGTTTCTATGGGCTCAAAGAATCTATCATGTTGCCATTGTTGATGATTTTCTTGAGGTTAAGTATTCTGATGGAAGACAGAAGAAATTCAGACAAGGAACATGCCAGCACTGGGGCAGGCTATATGACATAGAAAGAATAATTGCAATGTTGGATTCTGAAGACAGAGTGGAAAGGGTGTGGAAGCTGGAGTTAATTGACTTTGTCAAAATGAAAAGAGATCACCAGGTAGAAATGGGAAAGAACAGTGAAAAGCTACTAAAGAAAAGGGAGGAGGAGTTTGCTGCAATGGAAGCTAAGGCTGATGAGTTGAGAGCTATGGGTCTGTGTAGAGTCAAGGTTAATCCTTACATCATTGAGTACAAGAAATATGGTAGAAATGTGAAGATTAGAATGGAATACATCAGTTCCTACTCTGAGAAACAGCTAAATGAAGTGCTCAAGGATTTATCAGGCTCTCCTCTAATTGAAGAACTCACTGCAATGGAAGATATCATTCTTGCCATGGAAGAAATTGCAAAGAAGAAATCCAAAGAAGCTGAAGATAGGATGAAAAATGAGAATCTGCAAGCCAAAGCTCAAGAGATGAATCCAAAAGGATATGGCTGAGTAGTTCCTCATAACTTGTAAGAATACTTCTATGTAATTTCTTCAATCAAATTCATACCTGTACTTTTTAAAAGTTTTATCTTTATGTATGTTAGGCTTGTTATCAGACATGAAAATGTGACTAAGGATCTTACTCACATTTAGGGGGAGATTGTTAGTCACAGAGGCATGCCGGTATACATCTAATAACAAGCCTAATTGTTTGTAATGCTTTGCATTACTTACATGACCTCTTAACTGAGGGAACCTCTAGTTGTAGAGTTTCTGTTTGTTCTGTACATGAAGTAGGCATCAAATCCTAGTTGTGTAACTGTACTTATATAGTCTAGAATAACGCTTGAAAGAAGTTCCAAGGTTCATGCCTCAAGCAAGGAGATAAAGACTGTCAAATAATCACAGTTGGGATTTGAAGAAATGAAGAATTTGCCTAAGTACCAATTCGAGAAGTATATTTGTCTATTCGAGAAGTCTAGCATTCGAGAAGTCAGGGATTCGATATCTCAAGACACTATTCGATATCTCTGGATACACTGTTCGATATCTCATTCGATATCTCAGGGATTAGATATGTCTATTACTCTATTCGAGAACTCAAGGAGTCAACAAGTCAAAGTGGTATTCGAGTTCTCAAGGAGTCAACAAGTCAAAGTACCATTCGATATCTCAAGGACTCAGAAAGCTATTCGACATCTCAAGGATTCGACAAGTCAAATGCTCTATTCGACATCTCAAGAGATCTTGAAGAAAAGAGCTATTCGAGAAGTGATTCGATATGTCAATATAACAGTATTCGAGAACTCAGAGTTATCGATCAAGTCAATTCTAGTTCTCGAATCACTTACTTAGTCACTTCTCGAATACATTCTGGGAGACAAAATACTGAAGAATTTGTACAAGTCAGAAACCTGCAACAAGCCAATGCACTTTATGGACCACAATCTGTAACGTGCTCTGGAAAGCCTAAAAGGAAGCTTGGAGAGATATAGAAGAGACAAGGGGCTAAAGAAGTGGATCTGAACAGGCTTTGCAAAGTCAAATCTGTAACCGTTTGGACACTTACTCAAAAAGGATAGACAGACTAGAAAGTAATTTGTTTTAGCTATCTTGTTTTGTAGTAAGTAGGTTGTATCCATGTTCTATAAGGATACAACCTCACTTCCTTAGTCATTAACTTTGTGAGTCAAGTTTTTAATACATTAGAAGCTATATCTCTCTGAGAAAAACGAAGCTGAGAATACTACCATTTGTATTCACAGATTGTAGCAACCTTTATCTAATAATACATTAGATTAAAGTGATATTGTGTCTTGTGTTGTTTCTTTATCCGCACCTTCACTTCTACACACACAGGCACTTATCTGCTACATAGACTCAATCCAAGAAAAGTTCAAGAATCCATTCACACCTCCCTCTGTATTCTTTTACCGTATTCAATACTCAACAGTTAGGGATTTTTCAACAATATCGTCGAAATCCATTACAAATATACATTATATTGCCCGCAACGACAAAATATTGAATTTGTAGAACAAATTTTATTTTGTAGAACCAAGTGTTCAAGAATAAAGTGATTTAAATATTTTACATCAATTCAAGAGATATTTAGGCGTGTTTCGGAGCAGTTTACGATCATGTTCAGGAGGAAATCGTTTTTGCATTGGTAAAACATTGTTAAATGCGGATGAATGCATGTAGAACAAAGGTGGACTTCAGGACTCCACAAAAAAAATGGTCTTCACAGAACTTTGTTCTATTAATATATATATATATTATGTTTATTTTCCTTTTTTATTCTTGGTTATGCTTTTTATTGGATTTTGCAGTTATTATCAAAATATTCGAGATTTGCTTAAAGATTATTGCATCCAAATCATAATATTACGACATCTCGCGACTAGTCAGCAGGATCGTGAGAAATCAAGTAAGAATCATCCAAAAAGGAAAAGCTGAGCAAGCAATTTGTCACAAGAATTTGTAAATCAATAAAAAATCTTTGTAATTATTGCTCCTTTGTAAATATTTTAGTATAAATAGACGTGTTAGTTTCATTGTATATGACACATCTAGCTTTTGCTATATCTCTTTTCTCTAGCAAAAACTTCCCTCCTTGTATTCAAGTGATCGTTCAATGAAAACAAATTTATATGTGAGGTTCATTCGTTTATATGTTTACTATTTTGATGATAATAACATGTTTACAATCTGCCTTGACTGTTATGTAAGCAATTTTGTATGTTATGCATGCTGTTTAGTTTATATATGTATAAACTGTTGGACAGATGGTGTATGGACACAATCTGAAGGTTGGGATATGATCTGTATGTATTAGATACATGATACAGAGATGGTGAATCGATAAGAAGAGTGGTACTAAACCTATGACCAATGAGATGTAGTCAACCGTCAACAAACATACTAATCTTTATGCATTATAATTTTCCCAAATTAATGATGCACGATTAAGGATATTTAGGAATATAAACACTATTCTTATAATCTCATTTTTAAGTCACATACTTAAGAGCAAGTCCGCCAATGTCCCAACTCATTCCTTAAATATAATATAAAAAATTAGGTCCTAGTAACTTAGGACATGAGTAGCTAAATTCATCTCCAACAATATGCCTTAAATTTAATATTTTACTATTAAAATCATCTTCATCATTAAAATACAATATATAATAGAGAGAGAAAGAGTATGTTTGTAATAATTTATTACAAAAAATGAGTTAGGACAACCTTAGGGAAGACTTAAAAATAAGGATTGAAGAGAGTGTCTTAGTGATTTAAGGCATCACTAGGACATTGTTGGAACATTTTTTTTTGTCAATTGCCTTAAATTTGAACTTAAGACATGTTTTAGGGCATCTCTTGGACTTGCTCTAAAGATATAGAGTACGTGTTATATATACCAAGGACATTTATTACTCTAACATTTATATCGCAGTAAATAAACACATAATAAATTAATGTATAATAATCGATTGAACATAATCATTTAAAAAAGTATTTTCCTAGAACATAATAATATTGTCTCTAGGACACTAGCACTAACATAGAGTTCATGCTAAGCTAAGTATGATCATTGGCAATATCTTCCACACATACATTATCTCATAAATCAAAAAAATCCTATCCAACATCAAGTCTAATCGAAGCATGAATGAACTAAGTATGGTCATTGGCTATATCTTCCACACATACATTATCTCATAAATCAAACAAAATCCTATCCAACATCAAGTCTAATCGGAGCCCAATGCAACGGTAAAACAAAAATGAACATAAATCACACAAGAGATCTACTCTAATCGATTTAACAACAAATTGAAGAAAGCATCACAATATAACCAAATCTGATCAAAAACAAATAATATATAATATAGAAAAGACTTGAAACAAATGATTTAAGAAATTTATTATCAATTTCAATCAAATTTAGCCTAAATTTAAGATTAAGCTGCTACGTTATTTAATTGCTGTAGTAAACTTACAATTCCTGCGGAAGTAAGTTCAAAAACCGAGTATGCCTTACATAAAAAATCAAGTATAATTATATTATCATGAAATTACTAAATTGCCCTCCTATATTATATTAATGATAAAAAATTGTTTCTAATGAAAAGTAAACCCCTTACCTCTAACTTAGAAGTGAGATTTTTTTACCACTATGCTACATATCAGTTTTGAGAATTTTTTTTTGTTATATATACATCATGAATCGATAATTTTTTAGATATATTTGCGTACTAGTATGTTCTAGCACCATTTAATTATAAAGTAACATAAATACATTGTAAGTGAGAATCCTTACCACTATGTTATATATGAGTTTTGAATATATTCTAAAACTCATTATTAATATATCCTGAGACAACCCTCATATATTATATTAATGATAAAAAATTGTTCATAAAGAGAATTGAACAATTGACCTCTAACTTAGAAAAAAAATTATTTATCACTATACTAGATATTAGTTTTGGATAAATTGTAAAACTCATTATTAATATATCGAAAGACAATTTAATTATCATGAAATTACTAAATTACATCTCCTATATTATATTAATAATAACATTTCACTAATATATCACTAATGTAATAAAGAGAATTGAACCCTTGACCTCTAACTTAGGAAAAGATTACTTACTATTATACTAGATATTAGTTTTTTTTTTTTGTCAAAATACTAGATATTAGTTTTGAATATATTGGAAAACTCATTATTAATATATCTAGAGACAATTTAATTATCATGAAATTACTAAATTATTCCTCCTATATTATATTAATAATAATATTTTACTAATGTATCGCTAATGTAATATTTCACAAGAATAAGCATACATATATATAATTGCACAACATATGATGTCTACAAAGCCTGAACATGATGGAATGGATTGAATGAGACTAGTTTGAATGGTTAAGACCGTTTGTTTGGCACTTATAATTTCTGGACGACCCAAATTTCATCTGGGTAGAAAATTTTAGCTGAACCGTTCTTGAAAACAAGTTGCAATCAAATCTCTTCCAATTGTCTTTTTTCCACTAATATAAATTTTTTTAGATTATCCTCTTTATTAAATTTACTCAATACATAGAGATTTTAAATGTTTATAGTCACCTTTTATAGTTTCTTGCATACATTATTATTAAAATTTAAAATTCTTAAAGTTATAATTATGTTTATTAATTTACTTTTCATATATTTTAGAGTAAAATTTAACTTCTTTCATATAAATTATAAATAAAATTTTCAACAAATACATCTTTTTACTTTTATTACACAATATTTCGATTGCATAAACTATATAATTCATTTTTCATGTACATATTAGTTTTGTGATCATATTTTAATCATTCAGATTTATCAAACAGTTTATGGAAGATTTATTCTAATGGTTCAGATTTTAACTTATCCGAAATTTTAATCATTCAGAAAATATTGTTCAGATTTAACAAATGATTCTTAATTTTAACTTATCCGAAATTTTAATCATTCAGAAAATATTGTTCAGATTTAACAAATGATCCTAAGAAATAGCCTTTGACATGCAGAGTCTGTCAATTTCCATGAGTTGGATGTTCAAGTAGTACAACATGTTTAAAAATATCGGAATTTGATATGGCTGTATTGTTAAGACCACATAGCTTTTGTATTGCGGTTAAAATATATTTGATAAAAGAGAAAAATGTTCCTATGGTTAACTATAGGTAATTACCTATAGTTATATGCATTTTTAGTATTAAAGGTTGATGTCATTTTTATAATAATGAAATTCACCCCATTTATTTACAAAAATAGCCTTCTAGTTGTATTATAATATGTGTTAATTATAGGTAATTACCTATAGTTAACTATAGGATCATTAAGCCCTAACTATTTCACATGTTTCGAGTTTTATGATTTAAGTGTTAAAATCTAATATCTTTATTCCTTTCAATTTGAATTAATTGTAAATTGCTTCAGATTTTATTCGTAAATTTTGTCTTCGTATTGTATCAAAGTTAAACGTGAGGTGTTTTACTTCAAATTTAATAAACACAATGAAGAGTAATATATACTCTTTATTAATATGAAAAATCATGTTTTAATAATACACAATAGTACCAAAATACAAAATTTGGTTATACAAAATTTATTTACTTTAATTTTTTTAGCTTAATCTCGGGTTCAATTCCTTAAACTACATAATTATAAAGATTTATTTATTTTAATTAATTTTTTTTAGCTTCATCTCGGATTCGATTCCTTACAATTACATAATTTTAAAGATTTATTTTTTTTGCTTTATCTCGGATTCGATCCTCTATTACTCTTTATTAATGTGAAAAAACATGTTTTAATGGTATACAATAGTACCAAAATACCAAATTTGGTTATACAAGATTTATTTACCTTAATTATTTTTTTAGCTTTACCTCGGGTTCGATTCCTTACAACTACATAATTAAAAAGATTTATTTATTTTAATTTTTTTAGCTTTATCTCGGATTCGATTCTCTATAACTACATAATTAAATAGTGTATTAATATTAATATTTTAATTTTTTTTAACTTTATTTCGGATTCGATTCTCTATAACTACATAATTAAATAGTGTATTAATATTAATATTTTAATTTGGGCCCGTCCGTGCTTATTCTAGTACTACAAAAGTATAACGTTGAATTAAAAACAGGTGGACTACATTAGAACTTCTCCCAACTCGTAGCTAAACTGCTTCGAGCTTGGAAAAAGGAAAAAAGAAAGAATCAGACGGATCGAGACACGAAACTTATCACGTCTAATACTTTAACTACTTGAATTTTTTTTTTTTTTTGCTAAAACTACTTGAAATTTAAGGATATTAAGCTAAATTAACACTACAAATCACGACATGCGTATTGAAACTGAAAATTAAAATTTTCCAAATTTTTGGTTTTTTCGCCAATGTAATAACCCTAACTTCAGTAATGCTATCACATGAATAGTAAATTTTGAGGATTTAGAGAAATGGTATATAGGTACTCTATAATGGAAACATAAAATGAATAAACAGAAACCATATTAGTGTTGTACAATGGAAATAAGTGACTCGAAATGACGTTAGATTTCAGAAATTCCTGAAACATGGATTCTGAGGATTTTGATTTCGAATAAGCTTCTATTAGATATTAAGGAGCATGGAAACATTATAAGAATTATATATTGAGGAATTAGTGAATTTAGATTTGAGCCAGGAGATTATTAAGTTAAGAGAATACCAAAGGAAATTGGATTGTTAGATGATTTCAAAACCACTGAGATAATGAGGTACATTCGAAACGAACCACAATTAGACGAATATGGAGATTAAGCAACCAAGATTAGTAATATAACATGGATACATACCACATTATTTACCAATGTGATTGGCATTTTACTTAGAAAATTAAGGAATTAGTAGATTAACTCATCCAAGTGACATAAGCCATGAAATCACTTTCCACTAACACTTGTTTAAGGGGTAAATTAGTCATTAACCATAGCACTTATCTACATGACACTACAAAACTCTAGAATTATCAAGATTATAGGAAGATAAGAGCAAGAATCAAGAAAAAAAATCTCTCCCCCATCTAGTTTATCCCATTCGGCAAAAAGAGAAAAAAAGGAGAAAAGAAAAATCAAAACCCTAGCTCTCTTCAAGATAAAATCAAGAGAAAAATCATGGAGCATCTTGGAGGATAGATCAAGACTAGCACAAAGTTTCAAGGCCAACCATCATCATTTGCCTAGGTAATAAAATCATTCAAGTGCAAGATGAATAGTAGTGAATAGTGTTTTTTCAAGTTTTAATCTTTGTTTTTATGGTCTCTTTAGTTGATTTAAGCTAATACAAGGTGACTTAAGGTGTATCCAAGGCTTGTTAAGTGACTTTAAAGCTTCAAGAAGGTATAATCACTCTTGTCCTTGTTTATTTATGATGGATATTGATGTAAGTAGTGAATAAGTGGTATAAATGTTAAGATTATGGTGATTTATGTGTTTGTAAGTGATTAAAGTTGATTTTGGAAGGAGTTTGGGATTGTAACCATGGCTGGTAATGAAGACCACATGGTGTAGGTGATGATTATTGTGTTTGGTGATTGATTTGGAAGGGTTGGATTTTTGGAAAGTATGAAAATATAGCCGTTATAATGTCCGATTTTCGTTAGGAGGTAAATTTCCCTGTTTTGTGACCCCTGCATTCGTACGGTACCTCACTGCCTAGGTTACCAATTGACCATGAAATGATAGAGCTTGGTTCATAGATCGTTTCGATATAAGGTGCGTTAAAATCTGATGAACGGTTTAGGAGAAAAGTCAGTTTTAGTGAAAGGTGTTCGAAAACCGAGAAACCGTAATTGTATCAACTTTGAGGCTATGATCAACCTACTTAGACATTTTTAAAAATTATGAAACTTTGGGATAATATGGTAGGGTAGTCAAAGAGACATTACCAGTTGACCTTGTAGTAAAAGTCGAAATCTATAATTTATGGGGATTTTTACAGTTAAGTGTGGTCGTTAGGGGAAATGGTGAAAAAAACCACTGAAACTTCGATTGAGCTTGTAAATGGTTAAGTCCTTGAACCTTTGGGGTAATAATAATACGTTAAACATATGTTGAAGTGTAAAGGGTTTTGTTATACAAGAGGGTAGTGAGTAAGAGATGTGGTATTCTAATGACGGTCCTTTTGTGTTTATAGAAATTCCGGAGGAGGGACCAGCCATACTGTCAGGATACAGAAACCGAGGCAAGATCCTTCTATCCCTACTTTAAAAATTATTTATCTTCGGAATAATAATGATATCATGGAATATTTATGTATATGTGATGCTTTTGTTGCTATATTGCAAAGAATATATTATCTTGATTGTGGGAAGTTAAAGAGAGATGGATATGTTTTCTGAAATATGAATATAGAGATGATACGAATGGAGCGAATATGCTCTAGGGTAAAAGAGATATGAAAGAGAATGGTATCAGTTGTTATCTAGGATTATATGGTTTATAATGCTATATTATAAACATTCTTTTTAGTGTATGTTATATATATATATATTTTATAGAAATAATGTGCGAGAATGGAAGTGATATACGGGAATGGAAATGTGAAATGGTGTTGATAAATTGAATAATGATCTTATAAAAAGGGGGATTAGCAACAAACTTGCATAAGAGACTGTGTCAGGGATGTGTGCGACATAGTCTAGCATTCATGATTCGGCACGAAGATGCCAAGGGGGGATGTTAGCAGGTGGCCTTCCTCCGGGAGGATGTTAGCAGGTGGCCTTCCTCCAGGGATGATGTTAGCAGGTGGCCTTCATTCCTTCTACCGGTAGTAAAAAAAATGGATGGGTACGGAGGACGACTGATCATCGTACCTCACGTATTCGGCAACAGTGGAAACCCCCACAATTATTGAATAAAGAATAAACGATATAGTCAGATTGGTATACTAAAAAGGTAAAATGATATGAGACGATGGAATTATTGTTATAGACTAAGAGAAACTGATTTTATATTAATTTATAAAAATTGTTACATAAGAAGGAAATGAGAAGATGATAGTGAGAGATTTAAGTAAGTATTCATATTATCTTGAAATATATCACTGAAAGGGTATATTGATTGTTATATTATTTAAGAAGAGAAACTGATACTGTATTATCCTAAATTTCTTTCTTCTAGTAGTAAGTGGATGATGTATTATTAAATAAGAATTACATTCTTCCTTAAAGTTTATAATTGGTTACCGCTTACATATGTATATACATGTATACTTGGTTACATTTTAAATTCTAGTTTACAATATTATCTTGCTGAGCTATTATAGCTCACTCTTGCTACTTATCTATATACAGCTAGGTATGCCAATACTACGCAGAACGCCCCGCAAGAGGGTAAGGGAAAGGCGACCTTCTGAGAGCTCGTTAGCATCGATTCCGGAGGTAGAGATGAGACAGATGGGTTCCAAGGGCTTATGTATAATTAAGTATGAAGGCATGTAATAAACTTTTGGTTGTTGAAACGCTTCATGTCGAAGTGTTATTCAACAATGTACTTAAGTATGATCCTGGTTTGTAATAACTCTCTTAACTATCAACTCTAAACTTTTGTTATGGTAAATATTGTTCTCTGAGCATGTGACTGGTGTGTGTGTGTATTAGTATGGGGTCAACTGTTTAAGCATTAAAAATTATAAAAAAAAAAACCCAAGTGATATTGATATTGGATGGAAATTGGTCCGTGATGGCCCAGATTTATGACCCCGGATTTGGGGCTGTCACAGCCAAAATTTGGTACACTCAAAAATCATGTTAAAACACTTATCAAAAAAAAAAAATCATGTTAAACAGTTATCTGCTGGACTGATACTTCTTCTACTATTATCTTTAGCTCCATTTGCAGCTATTCCAGCTGAAATGTAATACTAAGGTGACAGTTTTAATCCCTTAACATGATTTCCTCCTTAAGAAGAGATTTGTCCACATGACTAGAACTCTCTGGCTCTTGTTGCCGACGTCGGGCACTGCTTCTGCCATCATACTAAACTTAAATCCTAGTTTCCTTCTCTAGATGTAGATACTAAACGTAAGCCTGTCCATCTTTCTTCTTATGCAGTTTTCACTTCAAAGTAGAACGTGGAAACTCGAGGCGATTGAGTTTATTAAATATGTCAATGTAATGCCTTACCTACTGTAACAACCAGGTATTTCCTTTACAGAGACTAAATTTTGGAAGACGATTAGTATCTGCTAGTCTGCTACCATGTTTTAATGACATGCTTGAACCTATCATCCGATGTTCTGGCAAAACATATATAGCTCTTGCCTCCTTGACCTTCCCGCTTCTTATATTTTAGGTAATCGCTTTAAAATGCTCGAAGCTTTTTTGCATAATAGCAAGTCACTGTATATTTAACCATTGGACTAGAGTCACACGAGGATAGAAGGTTTCGAGGCCATTGTATGGACAGTGTGATCGAAGCTTTTTTGCATAATAGCAAGTCACTGTATATTTAACCATTGGACTAGAGTCACATGAGGATAGAAGGTTTCGAGGCCATTGTATGGACAGTGTGATTGAACGCCTTGATAAATCCATAGATAATCTGCATAAGCATTCCTGTAAATCTTCCTTGCAACAAATTTGTTGCTTTTTTTTTTCTTAAAACTTTCGCACCTACCATGTAATCCGCTAAAGAGTCATAATGTAGCCTTCATTCTATACCGTTCTCCATTAAATCTTTTAGTGGTTTATATCATTGTGGTTTCAAAGCGAAACGAATTTTACAGTGCATTAAAATTTTTTAACTACTACGTTTGTAGTCTGAATTTGTTTTGACTTTTCACTAGAAGTCACCATATTATTTTTTTTAATTATAAATTAAAACATAAAATAAGGGAAACATAAAATGGTTTTTTTTTCAATTTTTTTCTTTTACGAATTACTAATACCATGGATTTCTTTAACAAAATAGTTTTGAACAAAAATTGTACTCCCTCTGATACACATGCCGTAAGGCATTCACATATCCCTAATTTTTAAATAAAAAGAGTGATTCTTTTTTTAAATAAAAATATTTAAATGTCCTTATATTATGGATAGGAGGGAGTAACAGTGAACCATAGATGTTGTCACAGGGGTGGGTTTTTAAACCTGAATTTTCACCCTTATGCGGCCTGCCCTTTTCACCCGGTGTCAAGAATAGCAGCCTTCCCTTGTCGCCTTGCGTTTTCAGCAAAGCGCACCACCACACAGCGGATGGAACCAACTCAATAACTCTGGGCAGCCAACATGGAGTGCATGTTCATCATCAAGCAAATCAAACAAAATACACCAGCAATTACGGACAAACGTCCAACCTTTTATTGCTCAACTCAATACAAAGGGATACAAGAGACTTTCGGCCGAGGTTAACATCAAAATACCTCACCAAGCACACTCTAAAGCCTACCCAGAATTCTCTATGTGTTTACAACGTTTTTGCCTAACACAAACTAGAGAATACAAGTGTTTCCTCCTCTCTACAAACTAGAATCAGGCCCATATATATAAGCCACGAATTTCCAGCCTATGGGCAGTTTCCAAACTGCCTGGCAGTTTTATAACCGCCACCCCATGTCACAAAACAGTCCTTGAGCCTTGCAACTGCCTTCTCTGCCTTTGTGCCCACATATAGATATACATAAACATATATCTATTAGACCCAGCAATGCCATGTTGTAGAACCCATGATCTAGGAGCAGTTTCCACATTCTAGTAACCGCCACCAACCACCCATCACAAGCCATGCACATGCCTTGCATTTCTGGACCCCCACTTTCTTTTGGATCACATCTGACCCATCTTTAGACAAGCCCAATAAACCTTTCTGAATGCCCAAGTACTTTAGCCACGTTCATTTATAAGGCACCAAAACCCGCTAAGGCTGCCACCACCAAAACAGCCCAGCACCAAGCCCAATGACCTTGGCGCGCATCCAACTAATTAGACCAGCGTCCCACCGTTCTGTGCCAATGTCCAGCCCACGTTTCCTTTGAGTATTCACCAAGTAATCAGGTCCTTGCCTTCACCAATTTCCCACAAATGAGACCAAGTCGCCAATGACTAGTCCCAGCGGCTCCGGTTGTCCCGGCTGCCAATCAGTCAAGCCGCCCAGCTCGGTTCCCACAATGTTTTCCAACCAAGGGTCCTTACAAACCCTCCCACACTCTGAGTTTGATGTCCTCATCAAAATGTCAACAATACTGACAAACCAATTCTCCAAGTAGCAAACCAATGCCTGAAAACCAAGGCTGCAAGTCCCCGCCTGCGGTATGCCACTGCCCCAAAAACCAACTATCAAAGCTGATTACTAAACCTCCAGCCTGAGAGTTATATTCTCCAAAACTTAATGTAGTAAGCCCAATGCCATGAAAAAGGCTGCAAACCACTTGCTTGAACTCACCAACCTCCATTGCCAACTGTACAAAAGCTGACTTTCCCCCAAACGTATGCCATACAAAGACACACTTATGATCATACTAAAGACGATCAATTACCACCTCTATAAGTGTAGAACCAGGCTCCATATTTCCCCAAGACAGAATACCAACAATGCAAACCAACTTCCTTTGTGCAGAAATTATGCAACAATGACTATGCCCAATGCAAAGTATTTATAGAACACATACTAAGCATGACATCTTTCAACGGAAGTCAGAAACATATACAATCTATGTGTGCAGAACCATGAACACAATATTGCCATATTTACATCACTAGGCATTACAACTTGCAAAGTAAATTACAATGGAATCAAACGCCACTTAACACTTATATACACCACTCAACTAGAATTTATAAACATAATTCTAAGCCACAAACTATGAACTCAGCATTTCAAATTCTGGAGTCTTGGGACAACAATGATACCTTATGCACGCTGCCTTTTGTACCTTGCTGCTACATTCCCACTTCATCAGCTCTCCATCTGAAATTCTGCATGAGATCAGTCCCACATTTAGGTATCAACTTCACCAAGGTTGTCACATCCCAACCCATGTGCATCAACAACACCTTATTCGAACATAAACAAGTTCTAGACTGTCACATCCCAGCCTATCCATCCAGCCATGTCGCTGAATGTTGGTGCGCCCTATTCGAGCCTGCACCTAATCTTCTTCACAAAGATCAGCCCACGAAGAAACCTGCTTTCCAATCTTTGGACACTTCTTCATAAAGTGTGGTCCTTTACAGATGTAGCACTCAATCACCTTTCCCCTAGGCTGTGCAACGCCGTCAATAGCACCATCATGACCAACAGCAGTTTTAGATCCTTCTTCGAAATCATCACCAGCAACATCTTTACCCACATCCACCGTAGCACGTACCATCTCCTTATGGGGACAGACCTTTGCCAAATGAGGCCCCTCACAAATAAAACACAACTTTGTTTTATGTTGTCCAGCGCTCTTGGTTTCAGTTCGGGCAGATTGTGCACCACACACCACCTTCTTTCCATGATTCCCCACAAACTTCATAGGGACAGACACATTAGCATCAAGTTTAGGATAACCACCACCCAACGAGACTTTAGCAACATCCCGTCTAAGGAACATCATTTCATATCTGATTTCCTGCAAACTCTCCAACCATCGATCGGCAAGAGAAGCAACCTGCAAAGACAAGTCATTAAATATGTCTTCCACAGCATCCATCTGATTTCCCATGGTTTTCTTCATCTCATCAAGGTCCTCCTTCATGACTTGGCATTTCTGAACCAACGGCCACAAGTTAGCGTCTAGTGATTCACACATAACTCTTTCCAACCGAGCAACATCACCATAGGCGTCACTGTCTTGCGGATTCTCCATGACTTCTGACGAAACTCAACCAACGAAATCAACAAACAATGAGCAACGAAGCTCTGATACCACTTGTCACAGGGGTGGGTTTTTAAACCTGAATTTTCACCCTTGTGCGGCCTGCCCTTTTCACCCGGTGTCAAGAACAGCAGCCTTCCCTTGTCGCCCTGCGTTTTCAGCAAAGCGCACCACCACACAGCGGATGGAACCAACTCAATAACTCTGGGCAGTCAACATGGAGTGCATGTTCATCATCAAGCAAATCAAACAAAACACACCAGCAATTACGGATAAACGTCCAACCTTTTATTGCTTAACTCAATACAAAGGGATACAAGAGACTTTCGGCCGAGGTTAACATCAAAATACCTCACCAAACACACTCTAAAGCCTACCCAGAATTCTCTATGTGTTTACAACGTTTTTGCCTAACACAAACTAGAGAATACAAGTGTTTCCTCCTCTCTACAAACTAGAATCAGGCCCATATATATAAGCCACGAATTTCCAGCCTATGGGCAGTTTCCAAACTGCCTGGCAGTTTTATAACCGCCACCCCATGTCACAAAACAGTCCTTGAGCCTTGCAACTGCCTTCTCTGCCTTTGTGCCCACATATAGATATATATAAACATATATCTATTAGACCCAGCAATGCCATGTTGTAGAACCCATGATCTAGGAGCAGTTTCCACATTCTAGTAACCGCCACCAACCACCCATCACAAGCCATGCACATGCCTTGCATTTCTGGACCCCCACTTTCTTTTGGATCACATCTGACCCATCTTTAGACAAGCCCAATAAACCTTTCTGAATGCCCAAGTACTTTAGCCACGTTCATTTATAAGGCACCAAAACCCGCTAAGGCTGCCACCACCAAAACAGCCCAGCACCAAGCCCAATGACCTTGGCGCGCATCCAACTAATTAGACCAGCGTCCCACCGTTCTGTGCCAATGTCCAGCCCACGTTTCCTTTGAGTATTCACCAAGTAATCAGGTCCTTGCCTTCACCAATTTCCCACAAATGAGACCAAGTCGCCAATGACTAGTCCCAGCGGCTCCGGTTGTCCCGGCTGCCAATCAGTCAAGCCGCCTAGCTCGGTTCCCACAATGTTTTCCAACCAAGGGTCCTTACAGATGTCCAGGATAAAACGAAGCATACAGTACGTGGTATCTTTTAAAGAGAAGATCACTGAAAAATCTTAGTTTTAGAATTTTTTGGAAACCGCTACAGCATATCGGAAGTTATATATAGTACGAAAAATAATAATAGCATGATAAATATTAGTTAATGACATTGAAATTATAAATTTAAAGTTAATAATAAAATGAACAAGAGATTTAATTAGTGGACTGATACTTCTTCTACAATTATCTTTAGCTCCATTCGCAGCTATTCCAGCTGAAATGTAATACTAAGGTGACAGTTTTAATCCCTTAACATGATTTCCTCCTTAACAAGAGATTTGTCCACATGACTTCTGTTGAACTCTGGCTCTTTTATTGCCGACGTCGGGCACTGCTTCTGCCATCATACTAAACTTCACGGAGAAATAGTTGTTAAGACTGACAAGGAAATCCTAGTTTCCTTCTCTAGATGTAGATACTAAACGTAAGCCTGTCCATCTTTCTTCTTATGCAGTTTTCACTTCAAAGTAGAACGTGGAAACTCGAGGCGATTTGAGTCTATTTACTATGACAATGTAATGCCTTACCTAATGTGGCAAAAAGATGCTTCTCAGCTATTTTTGTGAACTCCTCTTTTCCAACTTGGCCTTGCAAAATGTGTCCTCACCACATATAAAATGCTTGTGTTAATCACATCATAGTGACAATCTGCATAATGTGCAGAGAGAGATAGAGAACGAGAGAGAGAGAGAGATAGAGAGAGAGATGAATAAACTTGGAAATTACATTTCTTGAATAGGAAGTTGTTACAAGTTTGTTTATATAGTGGAGTTGACATCCTAACTAACTAACTCTATGATGTCATTAACAACTATGTGATGTCACTACTATATACTACTAACATCCCCCCTCAAGTTGAATGTATGAACAACCATTTAACTTGAAAGAAAAAGATTACAGACATTCAACTTGGAAGACAAATATTGAATTGCTGCAGAGCAAAGAGCCTTGGTGAACATATCTGCTGGTTGCTCTGATGAAGGAAGATGAGCTGTTTTAATGATACCTTTCTGCAACTTTTCACGAACCAAGTGGCAGTCAATTTCAATGTGCTTGGTTCGCTCATGAAAGATAGGATTGGATGCAATATATATTGCAGATTTGTTATCACAGTACAATGTAACAGGCTTCTTATGATCAATCTTGAAATCTCTGAGTAAGGCCAAAATCCAAGTAATTTCACAGCAGGAATCAGCCATGGCACGGTATTCTGCTTCAGCAGATGATCGAGATACAGTATGATGTTTTTTAATGCGCCAGGAGACAAGAGAAGAACCAAATAGGATGCAGAAACCAGTTAGAGATTGTCTGGATTCTGGACATCCAGCCCAGTCAGAATCTGTAAAAACTGTTAGTTGTAGAGAACCCTGAGCTAAAATCAATATGCCTTGCCCTGGGGCTTGCTTGATATACCTCAACACTTTATAGACAGCTTGCAAATGATCAGAACGAGGTGATGACAAGAACTGAGATAGAACATGAACAGCATATGACAAGTCAGGTCTTGTAATAGTCAGATATATCAAACGACCAACCATACGTCTATACATTGAAGCTTCTGTAGCTGATAGAAGTGCAGAATTATTGTCAATGAGTTTGTGATTTTGTTCAATAGGAGTGACTGAAGGTTTGGCAGCTAGCAAACCTGTTTCTTGTAAAAGATCTAAAGCATACTTTCTTTGATTCAAATAAAAACCTGTAGTAGAACGTGCCACTTCAATCCCTAAAAAATATTTGAGTGCACCCAAGTCTTTGATCTTAAACTTGCTTTTCAAATATTCTTTCATATCATCTATGTGAGAAACAGATGAACCAGTAACCAAAATGTCGTCAACATAAACCAGGACAGCAATGAAAACAGAACCTTTTGAGTAAGTGAATAAACTATTATCACTATGAGACTGACTGAATCCATAGCTTTGCAAAGCAGTAGAGAGTTTCACATACCAGCATCTGGGCGCTTGCTTTAAACCATATAATGATTTAACCAATTTGCACACATATTCAATGTCAGGTTGAACAGATAAATTGGTCAAAACTCTGTATCCAGGGGGAAGTTTCATAAAGACAGTCTCATGAAGATCACCATGCAGAAATGCATTGGTGACATCCATTTGTGTTACAAGCCAAGCATTATGTGCTGCAACAGATAATAGAACCCTAACAGTGACCATTTTTGCAACTGGTGCAAAAGTATCAAAATAGTCAACCCCAAACTCTTGAGTAAAACCCTTAGCTACTAAACGAGCCTTGTACCTTTCTACAGATCCATCAGGATTATACTTAACCTTAAACAGCCATTTGCAGTCAATAATGTGCTGATTAGGTGGTAATGGAACTAAGTCCCAAGTATGATTAGCTTCTAAAGCCTCTATTTCTGCTTTCATAGCAGCACACCAATTAGGATTCTTGATAGCTTGAGCAAAATTGTAAGGAACTGATATTTTTGATGTAGCTGCTACATAAGATCTATATGTAGGAGTAAGATTATTATATGAAAGATGATCTTGTATAGGATAAGCACATGTAGCAGAGGTTGTAGTAGAGTTAGATGGTAAACCAACATAGTCTTTGAACTTGTTAGGAATAGATTTGTGTCTTGTAGGTCTGGTAACAATAGCTGGTATATTAACTGTTGGATTAGAAGGTGGTTGAGTGGAAGAAATTGAAGATGTTGTTGTGATTATATCTGGAGAAGAGGTTGGTAAGACTATAGATGAAGATGAATCTTCAGGAAACACCTCAGATATAGGAAAGAGAGGAGTATCAGTACATCCCTAGATATTAAAGTTTTCCTTGATTCTAAGTCAAGAATTCTGTATCCTTTTTTAGCATATGGATATCCAAGAAAAATACCTTTGACAGCTCTAGAGCTCAATTTATCAGATGTAGAAGATACATTGGTTGCATAACATAAGCAACCAAATGCTTTAAGATGCTCATAGTTAGGTATCTTTTTATAAAGAACCTCAAAAGGAGACTTGTAAGATAATGTTTTTGTTGGAAGTAAATTGATTAAATGAGTTGCAGTTAGCACAAAATCACCCCAAAAAGAGTTTGGCAAATGTGACTGGAATTTTAATGCTCTAGCAGTAGCAAGTAAATGTTTATGTTTTCTCTCAACTCGGCCATTTTGCTGAGGAGAATATGCACAACTAGTCTGATGGACAATACCAGCTAGATCAAGAGTATTTTTAACTTCATGATTTAAGAACTCAGTGCCATTATCTGACCTAAGTATCTTAATATTTGTTTTGAATTGAGTTGAAACATATGCAATAAAATGTTTCAGAAGATTAGACACTCGAGTCTTATTTTGAAATAAAAGACCCAAGTTGCTCTAGAATAGTCATCAAGAATTGTAAGAAAATAACTGCATTTGTTATGAGTGACTTGTTTATAGGGGCCCCAAACATCAACATGAATTATATCAAACAAGTCTACACTAACAGAATCACTTATAGGAAACACAAGTCTGTGTTGCTTTGAAAAATGACAAATGTCACAAGCAGAGAAATTACAATCTTTGTTCTCAACAGTAGGTAACCTATGTAAGATATCTGCAGAAGGATGACCCATTCTGATGTGCCATAGATGAGTTTTATCAGTACAACTATTTGAATGACTATTACAATTTGAAGACAGATTACAGCTGTGAGATGAAGCAGAACTGAATGAATGATTGTGAGCAGGCAATGTTGAGAGAGCAGAGATTTGTAATTTGTAAAGTCCATCTCTCAATTTACCAATCTCTTTCTCCCTCTTCAATGTAGGGTCCTGCATCACACAGGATTGCTCAGTAAAAACAACATGACAAGAAAGTTGTTTAGTAAGCTGTGCTATAGAAAGCAGATTACAATGAAATGATGGGACACAGAGAACCTCTAGCAAGGTGATGTCATTAGAAAGAATAACACTACCAATATGAGTAATAGGTACTGTAGTGTTATTAGGAAGGTGAAGAACAGAATTCACAGGTTTAAAGTCACTAAGTAGAGTGAAATTGAAGGTAATATGATTTGTAGCTCCCGAATCAATTATCCAATCATACACAGCTAATTGATTGCTTGTATTTATTGTATGAGCACTTATTGCAGTAGCAGATACAACATTAGAAGTATAATAAGGCATACCAGAGAGCTGTACAGCTGGAGAGGTGATATGAGCATGTTTGATACCCTCCTGTATCATCTTTGCCAATTGTTGACATTGAGAGTCTGAGAAAGTACTAGGCTGCATTTCTTTCTGAGAACTTTCAGGCATATTAACATCATTCTGAGAAGAAGAAGTAACAATGTTAGATGACACATTAGCAGCTGCAGCATGTTTAAAACCAGTAGATTGAAGTTTTCTTGGTTTTGGCTTAGGTTTCCCATGAAATTTGTGCCACTCTGGATAACCATGGAGACAGAAACATTTGTCTCGAGTATGACCAGTGTTTTGACAGTAGTTGCAGAACAAAGAGGAGGTATCTGTAGATTTCTTTGAGTCAGAAAAACCACCATTCTTGGATTTTAAAGCATTGTTATACTTAACATGCATTGCCATATTGTCTGCAACAGGAGTATATGAACTTGTAGAAAACTCTCGTTGAGATTCTTCTTGAAGCAACATAGAAAACACTTGGTTTAGGGTAGGTGTAGGTGTCATTAACAAAATTTGACCCCTAACTGCAGTAAATTGATCACCAAGCCCCATTAGAAACTGACTGAGTTTAATTCCTTCCTCATATGTCTCCAATTTCTGAGTGTTTTGACAGGTACAGGTATTAGTTGAGCAGATACATTTGGGAATAGGTGCAAGATTGTCTAATTCAGCTATGAGAGTCTTAAACTTTGTAAAGTATGATGTGATTGAAAGATTGCCTTGATGAATAGATGCCAAATCCTTACGCAATTGAAATGTGCGTGGCATGTTAGTTTGTGCAAAATGTGTAGCTAGATCATCCCAAATTTGTTTAGCAGTAACAAGATAGGCTACACTGTTTCTGATATCAGTAGAGATTGCATTTAATAACCAGGATACTACCATATCATTGCATCGATTCCACATTGCAAGGTGCACAGTATTACCAGTAGGTTTAATCATTGATCCATCAACAAAACCTAGTTTTAACTTTGCAGAAAGAGCAACAGACACTGATCTACTCCATTGATGATAGTTGTTCTCAGTAAGAAGTTGAGATACTAAAGGAGTACCTGGATTATCAGAATTGTTCAGAAAGTATGGATGATTACAATCAATGACACCTGTCGTAGATGATGAAGATGACGATGTTGTCACTCCAGCAGTTGCAGCAGCATATGAGTAAGCCATTAGAACACAATTAAGTTCTCAGAACAATATACACAGATCGATAACAGAAATGTAATCGGAACACACCGAGTCAACTATGAACACAGCAAATGTCAAGTAAAGATTCAACGATGAACAAGAACACTTAATCTTGATCAAGAACACATGAAATAAGAAAGAATCAAACAGATTCAATCAATATGAACAATCAACAATCGATATGTACAATAAGAATGAGATCTGTGAAAGAAATGTAGAGATATGAGTACACAGTAATGCGAAAGACGAAGGTCAGAGCAAGATCATCGCTCTGATACCATGACAATCTGCATAATGTGCAGAGAGAGATAGAGAACGAGAGAGAGATGAATAAACTTGGAAATTACATTTCTTGAATAGGAAGTTGTTACAAGTTTGTTTATATAGTGGAGTTGACATCCTAACTAACTAACTCTATGATGTCATTAACAACTATGTGATGTCACTACTATATACTACTAACACATAGCATTAAAAATTGCCTTGTACCAAGATTCTTTGCATAATTTGTAAATAGAAAAGGGTGTTGAGTGATTTGAATGGGTAAGATAACAATAAGTGTAATATTACAAAGAGAAATTGATACTTTGCATCCATTATGTTTGTTACTTTTGTCAAAATGGTATTATACTTTAAATTGTGGCACTTTGCATCCCTGATCTTATAATTTCGCTTCGATTTAAATTTTTTCCGTTAATTATTATTAAAAAAAAATATTTGATTTTAAAAAAAAAAATCAGTTTTTAAAAAATATTTGGTTTTAAAAAATATTTTTGGGGAAAAAATATATAATTCTTTCAGAAAAAATTATATTTGATTTTTTAAAATTCAAAAACAGAATTTTTTTTCCATCCACGAACAATCTGGGTAAACTGCAGTATGGTATATGTTAGATTAGATTTTCCAGTATATGATTAATGTCTTTCCAGTTATAAGTGCGGACGTATCTGACTCAAAATAAAACAGTAATCAGTTGACTAGCAGAATCCTGTCAAACATACTGCAATTGGTGAGATGGAGAACGTTATGATTGATCATTGGCAATTGGTTAATTGCAAGATTTAAACAATTTAATAAATATAATGTATTCATCCTGTTTGATCCACACGATGTTGTCCAAACACTGCCGGGCCAATTTGAATACTGAGGTAGTCATCTTATGGTGCTGAAGTAATAGAAAATGGATAACTGAATGGTTGTTTAGAAAGATATTTCACTTTTCAAACAAGTGCTAGTTACAAAATGGAAATTGCTTATCAGCTGGAAAAAACAAACTTATCATTCAATTATGTAGTGCCCACTATTATGCCTAAATCCTTGGTTTTGACATGATAATGTTGAAGTCTCCTGGTAGAATTGAAACCTGAAAAAAATGTGAAATGATCTAGTAAACAGCACACTATAGCTGTAATTATGTAAAGTCACTAGTGGGGTAACAAAATGGATTACCTTCAAGAGCTTAAAAGAATAATAATATTCTGATCGACATGTTCTTATACATCGTTCTGCCACATAAAGTGCTCAATAGGGGAACAGAGATGTACATTCATGTCTGAGGCACCAGAATAAAAATGGATATATAGTTCTGAAGTCGATTGAGAGAAACTTTTAAAAGGATGGGTATGAAATAGTAATAGAGTGATGTAGAAGTTCTTACTTACAGTATTTCTGGTACCATTTGTGGACGAAGAACGAGAAGTTTCCATGGATTAGTAGCAATATGTAGACTAGAGCAGTTAGGTGATGGGAGAACCAGAATGCATTAAGTCTAGTCAATCGATTGAAAGGCCCTTGCACAGCATAGCATGTAATTAATACAAGATCCTTGAAGGCCTCATCAGTTGGTTACTTAATTCGTCGGTCGTTTTCTTGTTCTACTGGAATGTGCATATGCTTTTGCTAGGAATAATGGCAAAAGGTATCCCACATTCACAAACAGGGAAACAAGAAAAAACAACCTATATGTATCTCAAATAGGTGACTATAAAGCATCACAAACAGGGAAACAAATTAAATGGATGCTGTTGTTATAGATACTTAGGCTTGGAAAAAATCTTCATATGATCTAAAAGGATATTTGGATTTACAAATATATCTGTGGACTGTGGGAGACCAATTCATATCTATTACAATAGCCATTTGAAAATGGAAACGTTTGTTGTAGACAATGACAATTTTGAACTATTAAACAGACAACTGTGCAAGTCAGATTAGTCTTGGATCATTCCTGCTATCTATTTCTTACAATACTTGTTAACCTGCTCACAACCAGTTCCACCAGGAGCTTCCTTGCACTTTATGCAATACTTCCTCTCCTCTTTTGCATACTTCAGAAACTCTGCAGTGTTCATTCCCCTAAGCTTGGCATCAGTTTGCAGCTTAATATCACCTGCAGAGTGCAGTGTTTTTTATATTAATATAAAAAACAAAAATTCAACTATATCACACAGCAAAACACTAGTAAGTAGTAACTACTTACTATAGTTCTTATCCTCTGCCACATTTTTAGCAATTCCTCCACAATCGGACATGAAATCTCGCCTGATTTGATCACAATGTGCAGAGGGAGGGAACTTGTTTTGACACTTCAAAAGTCCAAGTCCATCACTCAAGGTCAATACAACACAGTAATATATGTTAAACAACACCTAAATTTGTTAAAATACAACTGCTATGTTATTTAATCATTGTTATAAAGTACATTTCATGCACAATTATGTCAGTTCGATAACTATAATTTACCGGTCTTGGGAACAGTTTATGTCAGTCAGGCATTCAGACTAAATACACACAATCCATCACTAAAACAAAACATAACCAATACACAAATCACAAACCGATTCGACAACAAATAAAACACGACAAATAAATTACTATTTGTTAATTCAAAACAGAGAGATCAACACAGATAGATTAACGCAAGGAGATCGAGAAATAAATGATTGCGGAAAACAGAAAAACAGAGCAAACACACAAATCATCTCGAAGAGTAACTAGAAATGTGTAGAAATACACAATTTCAACTATTTTAACGAAGATCAACAATCAAATTGAAGAAAAAACGAAGAAAAATGAACGAAAACACCTACCTTAGTAAATTGCTGTTTCAAGTCCGTGCACCAGCTACTACTAGTAATCGACATTGAACTTTTGTAGTGTTCGAGATAAGATTTGAAGCCTTTTTGAGCAGCTATCTTCTTCACAAGCTCCTCGTCACCTGAGTTTAATTAAGGAACACCAAATACAAGTTATGTATTGAAAAACAAATACAAAATGAAAAATTATGAAATAAAAAAAATATACCTGGACTCATTATCTCCACTCGATCATCAGAATCATTTCCGCCAGTCCTCAACGGAAGTGTGGGATGATGATAGGGCTTTGACATGTTTGTGTGTGTGTGAGAGAGAGAGAGGTGTGTGAGAGAGAGAGAGAGGGAATTTGTAATTTGGTTATGAAGAGGCGGTGTTCATTTCCCCCTCCTTTTAACAAACTCTATTTCCCCCTCTGTACCATTTCAATTACTATATTGCCCTTCGACTCACACGTATTGCAACTTTTTTTTTTTGCAACTTGATTGAAACCTCATTTTAGAACTACAATAAAATTTATATTCCTTTTTTTTTATACATAAATATTTCAATTTTTTTAATATATTATGAACTTTGTAATAAACATATTTTAAGGTTTTATGTTATACTAGTTTATAACCTGTGTAATGCACGGTTCATTTTTAATATTTATAATTTTATAAATTATATTATCAAATAATTTTTTTAATATTTATATTTATTAATATTTATTTATTTATTTTAAATTTGATTTAATCAGATAAATTTTAATCCTATATAGAAGGAAATAAAGAACTCTTAAATTGAAAGATTCAGAAAAAAATTATCAAATTAATATTTATTTATTTTAAATTTGATTTAATCAGATAAATTTTAATCCTATACAGAAAGAAATAAAGAACTCTTAAATTAAAAGATTCATAAAAAAATAATCAAATTTGAGTATAAACTAGCATTTTACCCGTGTGAAAAGTGGATTTTATATCCACTTGGAGCATTCCATTTCGGATTAAATTGATTCACTTAGCCTCAAGTTTGTTGTAGTTTTGATGTGTTTTTGTTTAGTTGTGCAGGTTTGCAAGAATGTCGATTATGGTTTATGTTTCCGTCGTTTTTGGAGTTGATTTGAGCATGGGAATGAAGAAAGGAGACTTGCTTGGAGCTACCATAATGATTTGGAGACTAGAGAATTGACGACGGGAGCAAATTCAAAAGAAACGGGAGAAAAAGGAGCGACAACGAAGAAGTAAGAGCAAAAAATGCAAACTGGGCAGAATTGGCCGGGGCTGACATCGCCCGAGCTAGGCTGACAGCGCCCAGAACAGAAGCACTCCGCGCTGAGAGCGCCTTGTAGCGCTCGTTTTAATTGACCAGCAGAGGAGAAATGAGTTTAATATTATTAATGGTGTAATCAGATCGTTAATTTCCAAAGAAGACAACAATTATTTTCATAAAACACGGAGCAAAACACGGAGCAAAGTTTCAGGCCACTTCCGATTGTTCCCACGTTTTGTAGTCACGTTTTGTTCATTTTACATCACAAAAACATATACCGGGTCTTATATTTATATAATCAAGAGCCAACTCGAGCTATATGTATATATACTAAAACTAGTACTACTCTCCCTTATATCAATAAACACGACTAAGCCTATATTCATAAAAAAAAAACAGAGCACTAAACCAGGTAGTTTATTTTCTTCTCTGTTAATTCCTTGTTCAAATTCGGTTGATTTTGTTGAACTGGTAGGCTCGAATTCGTGCGTGTTCTACGATTAATGGCTTCTGTGTTGTTGTGAGTGTATGATTTGTGTTGTGTTGGTAAGTTGGGTGTGTTGCGGGTGTAGAGACGGGGAGAGAGTTGAGGGACGGTGAGAGAAATAACGGAGAGGAGAGCGAGTTGAGTGTTATTGTGCGATGGGGTATTGTAGGGAGGAGCCGAATCGAGAGGGGCGGCGGAGTCCGGTGGTGGAGACGGAGATGACAGAGAGTGAGAGAGTTTGAGGCGAGAGGGAGATTGAAGTGGAGAGAAGGAGAACGAGGGAGATTGAGAGTGATTCGAGAGGGAAGAAGAGAGTAGAGAAGAGGTTGTGGTGTTGGTTTGTGCTGTTGTTGTAGTAGAAACGAGGGGGAGACGGAGAGATAGAGATAGAGGGAGATGAGGGAGGCGGAGAGAGATTGAGGGCGGAGAGATTGAGAAGAGAGGCGGAAGAGAGATGGAGTCGGGGAGAGGAAGAGAGTCGAGAGGGAGATGAGAGATTACAGGGAGGTTGGGTCGAGAGAGAAAGAGATCGAGAGAGAAAGAGATTGAGAGAGAGAGGGATGAGCGGAGAGAGAGATGGGGGGAGAGAGAGATGAAGGAGGGAGAGAGATGCAGGATTGGATGCAGGGGAGTGGTGGGGCCCACAGTGGAGGTGCTGGTGGGGCCCACGTCGTTGTTGTCGTCGAATAAAATAATATTATAATATTGCAGTTTCAAACAGTTTAATCGGTAGTTAGCTAATAATTGGTTTCGTTAAAATTGGTTAATTATTTAATAAATAAAAAGGGATTTAATAGGTCTAGTTAAAATGGAATAGTATTTAAATGGTGAGAAATAAATAATTAAAATGGTAATTGATTTAAATAGAAATAATTAGTGATTATTGGACATAATTTAGAGATTTAATAATTCGTGATTAAAAGAGAGATTAATTGTGAATAAATAGAGATTATAATTAATTAAATTAGAAAATTTTAGAGGCTTATAGATGATTCATAAGAGCTATTTTATTTTCTTATAGTGCGACTTAAAATAGCTAATTAATTATTATCGAATACTTGAAAATGATTAGAGCCCTTTTAAATGAGAATTTTCTTACAATTAAATAAAGTGTTTACGAACATTAAAATATTATATATTTTCTAGATTTGATTCCCGATTCCGGTGAAAGAGTTATTTATCCGTGGATTATTTTTCGTTATTTATTGAAGAGATTTTCGAGAGATATTATTATTTAATATTTAATTATTATATTAGCGATTAAGGAATACTTTATTTTGACGAATCGCTCACATTTCTGTGGTTGCCATTTTTAGAGAGTAATTCCTGAGCCGTAGAGCGAAGCCAAGTTCACGGGTAGAGTATAAATTTTATCTGCATTTATTGCACTTCGAGATTAAGGCAAGTTCATTCCTACCCTAAATCTTGGAATTTTCATATTTCTAGCCTGGTTAATTCATTCGTATTTATTTTCGAGCTATCAAATTATGAGATTTATTTTGCTGCTTCTTATACTACAATAATTCTTTCGAACATTATTTTCTCGTTGCAATATGATTTTACTGTTAAGAGTACTTTACTTGCGAATTATATTCCCTATAAGCGTAGAAGACTTTCAATTGTTATCTGGTCGATCTCATTAATTCGAGACGACTACTTGATTTGATTCAGTGGAACTAGTCTCATTTGTTCGAGCTAGTTAAATTCATTCTTTTCAGTCGAATTTATTGTACAAATTCGGCAATATTTATTGATTATCTTTTAGTTGGTTCATCTCCCGAATCAACGAATAAGAGTTATAAAAATTAGGATCGTTAGAGTCTTACTCATTGATCAAGTGAAAAATATTCTATTTAACGTTCATCAGTCGTGAGTATTATAAATATTCGAGAAGTACTATTTGTTCAGTACGACTCCCAATTACTTCATTTTCAGACTATTCTCATTATTTCGAGATAGTTGCTTTTATTGTCAAGGTTAGGCATTTTGTTCGTGTCAACCAATAAAATATTATTATTGAGAGTTTACATCAGTCCATTGTTCGGATTGATGGCACAACTGAGTCAGACTGGCAGTCCGCCAGATTAACAAATATTTTCCTGAAAGAGTTATCTTAAGTTATCTGTTCATCAAATATTCGGGAATTCTGTACTCTACTGGTCAACATGGGAGATGGCCCATGGGAGTTCTTTCAGATCAACATGAGGAATAAACTCGTGGTATCGAAAGAGAAATATTAGTATTTTGGCATTTGTTGCCTGCTCAATTTTGGGAAAGAGGCCCATTATAGAGAAAGAGAGACTTGTGTACCGTTATAAGGACACGAGAATATTTTGGCATTTGTTGCCAGGGTTGAATTAATAACCCATTATGATGCTAGCATTCATACATATATATTATATTGTTGATATCGTATTGTAGCCGTGATCGGGCGAAGTGCGGTGTCATTGGAGGCGGTATTCTCGGTCGGATATTTGATCGCCCCACCGAGATATCGTGAGGTGGAAGACCAGTTTATTCTTAAATCATGAGTCATTAGAGTTATATCAGTAGAGACTTTCGAGTATTTTGTTTTCGAGATGAGTATTGAGTCATCAGAGTTATACCAGTTGAGACTTTCGAGTATTCTGTTTTCGAGATGAGAATTGAGTCAATGTCAAATTGTGATATCCGATGTTTTATAAAATGTTGAGTATTCTATTTCGGTAAATATTATTATATTTATACCCAGAGCAATGAAAGAACTTGCTGAGCACTATAGTTGCTCATTCTTGCTTTAAAATATTTTGTTCAGCTGTCAAGATGGAAAGATGTGAGACGTCTAACCAGGAATCCAGAGGAAAGGGAAAAGCTCCAGACTATGCTGACTAGAATTAGAATATCCAGCTGGAATCTTTATATTTCTAATTTTGTGAACATATGTAAGATACTATCCTACGATGTTCTAATACGTATTGTAATATTGTGTGAGACCGATCTTGGATCTGCGGAGTGGGACACTTATGCTCCATTGTATTAAATATTTTGCTTTATTATTGCGCTGACGTGTGCTACAAGATATTGAGACAATGTGACGACCCGGGTCTCCTTTCAGGGTGGATCTGGGGGCGTTACAGTGCTTCATGTATTTAGATGCGTAGCTAACATCTAATTTGTTAATCTCTTTCGACACGAGAGTGGATCTTGAGATTTAGAACTTGCCATGCTAGCATAGGATTATGCATGTTTTGACATCATAATTTGTAGTATAAGATGAGAATACTTATATTGCCCTATGTGATCAATATGGATGACTTGTGCTTAAACCATTATGTTTTCAAATCTTATAGAGATATAGGGTCTAAACATAATTGGTGTCTACCCATCTTCTATCTCTTTTGTGGATGTATGAGTAGTTTGGTGTTCGTATACCGAGAGGTAACCTATACTTGTTCCGTGTTGTCTGATGAGATATCAAAACCATCGCATGCATTGATTAAAGGCATCATCTCTAAGTGAAGTAGTTAAGGAAGTTAGGATCCCATGTTTATTCTTATATAAGTAAATCAGGTTTTAAATCTCATTAGTTAAATAGTTCTTAGTTTAATAATTTGCATCTTAGTAAAATTAAAAATTAGTATACGCATGGCCTAGGTGCGTGGACGGTGGGTAAAAATGGCATTACATCCCGCCCTCGGGTATTTGGACTAAAATCATTAAAATAAAGGTATTTTGGGCATTTTTTCCAAATGTGGAGCATAGCGACATTGGAGACACTGACACTCATGCAAAATTAATAAATTTTTAATTTTGGTTTGTAAATATGGTGAATTTTCCTTGCATTTTCATGTGCAATGCGTGAATTTCTTCATTCTGGAGTTGTGGAGTTTGTAATGGAATCCCGTACCGTTTATTGACGAAAGAATATTAAAAATAATAAATTTTTAATCAAAATTAACAAAAATTATAATAGTAGGGTGTGTTAGTTATTTTTAATGATTAGGATACGCATTTGTGAATTGGGTATTCCATTTGTATAAGTGCGTATCTAAAAAAAATTATTTTTTGTGATAACCATTTATGAGTTAGGTATCCTATATGTAATAATAAATGCGTATTATGCATATGCATGAATACCCAACTTCCAAACGTGTATCATATATAAAAATATTTAAATATTATTATACCCCATGCATCATATATAAAATATATTAAATATTAAAATATTATTATACCCCAACTAAGAATGCGTAACATGAATACCTAACTGCAATTTTAGTATTACAATGGGTAAAAATCACCAACACTTCTAAAAATGGATATTTGGTTAAGGACAATTAAAAATTGGGTATTATTCAACCTCATCATTTATTATATTTTATATATAAAAGACTAGATGCTAAAAAAAACATGATTGCTAAATGCAGTTCTAGATTACTCAATGTAGTTTGGACAAATTATACTATTGTCCTTTATGCCCTTTTGTGTGAATTCTAGGTGTAGCCATAGTTTTTTGTGTAAAAAATTAATATATTCACGTTTAATAATTGCACCTTCTCATATACATTTAATTTATTTTTAATCATTTATATCCTATCTACATAATACAATGTATTTAATAATATATCTATATTTATATTTTCTTAATACATTAATTTATATTTTCTAGATTAATCTAATTAATTATAATTAAATTTTTCATATTTAATACAATGTACTTAAAAATATATTTTATATTCAAATTTTTTCAATACATTAATTTTTATTTTCTAGATATTGTTTATTCCAGAGATAACAGACAAACAGAGCCTGAAGATGATCAGGCGTTCATACAGCAACAGTAGCAACAACAAAGATGTGAGTGTTGTGTTGTGTGTGAACGGCGATTAATTTAGATTTATTAAGGTTTTATATGTTTAAAACCCTAAAGGGTATAAACATAATATATTAGTGTGCATTTACTAAATGTGAATTGCATTTAGTAACACCCAAAAAATTGAGTTGTGTCCCCTCGGTGTCCCCTGCTCTTTTTAATATAAAAAGTAAAAATATTTTATTTTTATTTAAAACTAGTCGACAAAGCCGCGCTTTGCGACGGCGTCAAAACTTTTTAAAATTTCTTTTAATATATATTTATCTCATATTATATATTAAATTTTAACAATTAACATGGTACTCTCTAACAAACAGACCGCACTCCTCGTTAAACATAATTCTTATATGAAAACTTGTATTATAATTTAATCTACAAAAATCAAAGCCTGAAAATGAAATAAAAATTATAACCTCAATATCAAATTTTAATAGTTAATATGATCTTTTCTAGTTATTCATATGATTATTCCTGTAAAGCCGCATTATATTATAATTTTAATTATAATTTTAATCCATAAAATCGAAACCTAAAAATTAAATAAAATTTGTAGCATAATATAAAATTCTACTCCCTCCGTCCCTCTCAATAGTTTACGTTTGCGGACCAGTTTCCGACACGGATTTTAAGGTGCATTTTACGAATAGTTCTATAACTTATTTTTGATATTTTCTTTTTTTGTATAAAAATAGAACAATCCTATTTTTATACAAAAAAAGAAAATATCAAAAATAAGTTATAGAACTATCCTTAAAATGCACCTTAAAATGCGTGTCAGATACGCAATTTTTTATGTAAAGAAATGAGAGGGACAGAGGGAGTAAAAGTTAATACGGTCTTTTCTAGTGAATCATTTTCTCAGTAAGCACGTTTCGAGTAGCCTAAACATGTTTCGAATGGCTCTCTACAAATTATAAAGATAAATAAGAAAAAAATTATAATTTTAGAATATCATAAAAGATGCCACATCGTCGCCCCCGTATTTTATTCCAATAAAAATTTTAGTTACATGTTTTCGCTATAAATTCGAATTCTTCTCTTATCTATATTTTAACACATACTTTATTTTTAATAAAATTTTCAATTATATGGTCTATAAATTTAAAATCTTTTCTCTATGAATATGAACACCTATTCAACTTTTAATTAAACTTTTAATTATAAATCTTATAAGCACTCGTAACTTCCAATAGAACTTGCCATGTTCTATTTTCAATAAAAATTTTAATTATATGTGTTCTCTACAAATTTGAACTCTTCTTCGCTATGTATACAAACACCTATTCTACTTCTAATATAACTTGTAATTATAGGGTTTTTTTAAATAAACTCGAACTATTCTCCTTTACAAACAGTTACTCTACTTTCAATAAATCTTATTATATGTATCCCATATAAATTCGAACTCTTCTTCTCTGCAAACACTTATTCTACTTATAGTAGAACATTTAATTATGTCTTCCCTATAAATTCGAACTTTTCTCCTCTATATATTCTAACACTTATTATGCATCTAACATAACTTATAATTATAATTTTTTTTATAAAATCAAACTCTTCTCCTTTATAAATTCGAACATTTATTCTACTTCTAATAAAATTTTTAGTTATAAGACTTAAAAATAGTTATTTTACTTTTAAAAGAACTTTTTATTATATGTATTCCTTATAAATTCGAGTTCTTCTTCTCTGCAAACATTTATTCTACTTTTAGTAGAACTTTTAATTATGTGTCTTCTCCATAAATTTGAATTATTGTCCTTCGTTAATTCCAACACCTATAACAATTATTCTACTTCTAATATACTAAAAGATATTATTTTTGATTATTAGTATTTAAAACTAAAACAATTAAAAAATAGATTGAGACAATATTAGAGGCGCCACCTAACCTCTAATTAAAAAAAGAAGCAAACATATGTGAAAAGGGTTTCATGTTCCTGAGGATGATCTCATGGTTCTCCCTTAGGTTAAAAGCTTTTCAATACAATTTTAAGGGTATTTCGGTAAATTTACTGGGAATGAATAAATATTTACAAAAATGCCCCTGCGGGGCCAATTAATTTATAGGGTCTTTGTATTATAACCTCAGGAGAAATCCACGAGGACAACCTCAGGCCCATTTTTCTCTATATGAAAATATATGCAAACCTAGTCATAAATATGCATCCATGCATAAAAAAACATAACAAAACATGTTCCCGCGCACTGTCATTTTGGACACCTCACTTTAAATTTTAGTCATTGAGGGCTTTCACCCTTCTAAATTCGTGCAAATATATACTCCCTCTGTCTCTCTATGTGTTTCTCATTTGTTGATTTTCACGGGTTTTAAGAAAAAGTGGGTATTGAATATTGTTTTTAAGGAGTAGTAGGTATTGAATATTATTTTTTATGAAGTAGTGGGTATTGAATATTGTTTTTAAGGAGTAGTGGGTGGAGTAGTGGGTATTGAATATTGTTTTTAATGAGTAGTGGGTGGAGTAGTGGGTATTGAATATTGTTTTTAAGGAGTAGTGGGTGGAGTAGTGGGTATTGAATATTAATTTTTATGGCTTAAAATAGAAACAGGAAGGATATTTTGATAGTCCCGATTTAGTAAACAGGAAACATATTAAGAGACGGAGGGAGTAATATTCAAAAATGATGATAGTAAGATGCCAGGATGCCACCTTTAATTCTCCGGTAACAAAGAGGGGTAAAAATTTGAATATGGAGTCGCCCATTAAAAATTGTAATCAGTTACCTGTACGATTATACCTAAACTTTTGGTTCTCATAAACGAAATCGCCAAAATTCATAAAAATTAACGTGATTGGAATTATAATGTCTTCTTTTTTTTATTTTTTCTACTTCCAGTATGACTATATATTTTCTAATTCTAATAAATTAAAAGATAATTTTATACCATTGAGTCGTCCTAGTTATATAAACTTGTTCGTAAAGATATACGAAGAAGATTTTATCACGTACATTCTTTGGTTTAGAATTAATTACCTTTGTTCCTTTTGCTCTTTCAGTGTAGTGACATTCGTTCCTTCATCCCATATAACAAAAAGCTTGGCCAAACGTATGTAACAAAACTCGGGTTGTTACATATGTATAGGGGTGAGCACGGTTTTCTGAAAATCGGTTAAACCGACCAAACCAACCCGACCAAACCGAAAGTTTAGGTTTTTTTTTCGATTTGGGTTGGTTATGGTTTTAAATTTTTAAAACCCGAAAATTTTGGGTTGGGTTTGGTTTTACTAATTTTTCCACCCGATTTAACCAACCCAACCATTAAGATCAAATAATATATAAATATTATATATATATATTATATATAGTTTTAATATTAATTTTATTACATTCGATATCCAATGCTTTAGACTTCTTTTTTTTAACTAAGACTTTTGTGAACTTAATGTATGATCCTTTGGAAATATTTAAAGATTTTGTAATTTATTTTAGAGTAATCAGCACTTTGCACCCCTTATCTTTGGGCGCTTTTTCAATTTGGTCTCAAACTATGTTTCTTGGCAGATTGCACCTCAATGGTTTCAAACTCGCTTCAGTTTGCACCCTTTTGACCAAATTTCGTCCACTTTGACCGCTACTATTAGGATGAGCGAGGGTAAAAATACAAAGATTTATTCAAGAAACAGTAAATTTACCCTTGATTAGCCTAATAGTAGCGATCAAAGTGGACAAAATTTGATCAAAAGGGTGCAAATTGAAGCGATTTTGAAACCATAGAGGTGCAATTTGCCAAAGAACATAGTTTGAGACCAAATTGAAAAAATGCCCAAAGATAAGGGGTGCAAAATGCTAATTACTCTTTATTTTATAACTGCTTTGATGAAACTTTATGCTACTATTGGTTTGCTTTGATGAAACTTTATGCTACTATACTATTGGTTCACACATGTTGTTGCCTCTTTTTTATTATTTAATAATGGTTTTAAACCGAAACCGACCAAACCAAACTGTTATAATTTGGTTGGTTTTTTTAAATGTTATGGTTTTTGGTTTGGTTATGGTTTGAAAAATTAAAAACCCAAAATTTATGGTTTGGTTGGTTTGACGGTCCTAAACCGCCCAAACCACCCGATGCTCACCCCTACATATGTACCATGAAAATTTATGATATGATAACACTCCGATTTAGATTTTTTTAGATGTGTCTATATATAAACTCTAACTTTCTATAAATTTTAAACTCTTACGATTCTACTTCCAATAACTTTCAATTATATGTTTTATTTATAGATTATAGATTAACTATTCTCATTTAAAATTCGAACATCTGTTTTAATTATAATAAAACTTTTAGTTATATGTAAAGATATTTGTAGTAATAAGAGAATTAAATGTCCTCCTATCCTATATTTATATATATTGATTTTTACTTTGATTTCTACTAAGAATATAAATGTGAATCCTTCTTATCTATAAATTTGAATAAATTTCTACTTCTAACATGTTTAAAAAAATTAATAATTATTAAATCATAAAAATTAAGAAAATTAGAAAAATAGATTAGAACAATTTTAGAGCAACCACCTAATTTACCGCGTATAACCAAAATAGAACTTTTAATTATACTAGCATTTTGCTCGTACTTCGTACACGACATCTTATTTAATTTAAAATGATATTACCCAAAATTTAACAAATTTGATTGATTTCTTAAAACATCTTATTTAATTTAAATTGACAATACCAAAATTTTAACAAATTTGATTGATTTCTTAAAAAGATATTGTATGCAATTATATAAATAATCAATTCTTAAAAAGATATTATATACAGTTATATAAGTATTTAATAAAATAATGATATGCTAAAATTTATATAAAAAAGTAGCATACAATTCTATTTTGACAATGTTGAAAATTTATTTAATCCATCAAAATATGCAATAAAAGTAATAAATATTTTTACAAATATTGTTCTCTAATTGAAAACAATAATAAATTGTCTTCATTATTCGAATGCAGAAATGATAATTCCCCAATGAGACCTCATAGTTAATATAATATGTAAATGTTGGAGAACAATGAGACAACATTTCAAGCAATTTTTAATTTTTTTTTGTTAATTTTTTTTATGAATGGATAGAGGGTAGAATTATAAGAATTTTGTTTGAAGATGCCCTTAGCGGGGCCCTTTAAAATAGCTTGAAATGTAGCGAATATGTGTGTTCTCACTGTTCTCATTTTAATTTTTTTTTGTTAATTTTTTTTATGAATGGATAGAGGGTAGAATTATAAGACTTTTTTTGTGAAGATGTCCCTAGCGGGACCCTTTAAAATAGCTTGAAATGTAGTGAATATGTGTGTTCTCACTGTTCTCATTCTCACCAGAGCGTGACCATTAAACTGTATTAGTAAATTCATGTATGAAAATACAGTGTATATATATTATTAATATAGATTCTTTTATTAAAAATAAGTAAATTATACAATTAAATAAGAAAGCCAAAATATCATATAAATATTCTAGTAGATTTATAGTTTATGTTCAAATTAAGGTCTTTCACCATGGCTCTCGCTTTCTGAAATTGTTGAATTTTTATTTTATTGACTTTGTTATATTAAAAGTATGTTCTTATTGAAACAAATATAATAATTTGAATTTGAATATATTTTTAAACTACTTATTTTGATGGGTTGTTAATTTTTTTGTGATCAACTTAGAGGGGTGACCAAAAATAAAATTAATTGGAATACATAAACCCATTACCCACGTTATGATAAACAATACCTATAAAATGGAAGTTGCTTATGTGGTTCACGCTTGTTAATTACTTCAATGCTTCATTAGCTTGATCATAATGTGGACCATCTTTCTTTTTATCACTTATGTTGCTGCTATGTAGTCTATCTGTAACTAACATCTTTCTTTTTATCACTTATGTTGTTGCTATGTAGTCTATCTGTAACTAAACATCTCTCTCTGCTTGTAATCTATATTTATAAATGCAAACTTCTTCTTGCATTGTATTTTGTTTTCAATATTTAAAATTATGTAGCTGGAGGAGAAGAAAAAGGCTGGAGGTGCATTCGTAGTACTACAACATTACTGAAAATAAGTACAATATCATAATAGAATTTTTTGTTCCAATCTAAATTGGGTCGCTCCAAATGCTGTGTAATGACAAAAAGGGGCATTAAAGAAATAAAGAAGATTAAAAAAATGAAGGATAATACTGTTTACCAAAAACACAGGTCTCCGCAAGAAGCCCACTTTTTGACTTTTATCTTTAAATAAGGTATGATTACAAATTATAACAATCACATTTTCCACTACCTATTCTCTCTCAAAAAGCCAACTAAACTAAAAAAGGAAAAAGTTAGTGCTTTTATATTTTAATATGGAGCTCAAGTGAAAGTGCTAAATATGAGATCATATATGAAGTGAAATTGAACGGGAGTAAAGAAGATATTTAGAGCATAAATAAGAGCAATGTTGCCTGACCCAGAGGGTGAGGCTTGTGACGTGGGTCTGAACTTCTAAGTATGTTATTCCATAGTCCCTTCGGAGACATCCGATAAAAAGTATGCTATTTCATAAGACCTTCTGGTACGTAGAATGTCTACCCCATGAACCTTAAGTTGAACAAATCCATAAAGAACATAAACTTGCTTGAAAACAAAATAATGTCTATAAGTATCAAATTGAGTCCCAAGATTATTTAAAAATAACATGGTCTATACTGTGTCAATGTTATTAACTGGTAATCCTTCCAACTACCTTTGTTATTATGACATGTAAAATTGAAAATGAAAGGCCAAGCAAATATTTTAAAGGTACCTTTCTGGTGTCCTGTATATTATTATAACATCGGGTAATTCATTAAAACTTTAATTCTTAAATTCCAAACCAAAATCAAAACCAAACAAATATTATCATGTCTAATTTTTAATACTGTGAAATCAATAAAAACTTAACTCTTATGGCCAAACCAAAAATCGAAACCAAGCATATATGACCCGTACGGAGGTCTAGTACACATAGTTTAACCTTACTTCAGGGGGCTGAGATGTTAATTTGGTGAAAAACCCAGCTTTCAAATCTGAAAAGTGCAAACATGCGTCAAAATCCAGCAGTGTGAAGATTTGAGCGTCTTGGACTTGAAGGTGAAAAATGACAGAGATAGATTTGAGTAATGACAAAAAGGAGAATCAAAGAAATAAAGAAGATAAAAAAATAAAGGATAATAGTAGATGTTTAGATTTGGGTCGATCCAATCTAAATTAGGTCGCTCCAAATGCTGTATAATGGTAAAAAGGGGCATCAAAGAAATAAAGAAGATTAAGAAAATGAAGGATAATAGTATCGTTGACGGAATTCGAACCTTGAAATTTTAGTAAATAAATTTAATCATGTAACATAATTAATCATTAGATCTAACAGTTCTAATTTTAAATAAAAATCTAACGGATATTATTCGTTGTATACAAATTTTTATTATATTTTGTTAGTGGTTAAAAGATATGATGTCATATTTTTGGGTATGCAATTAGTAAATAAATTTAATCATGTAATATATTTAATCATTAGATCTAACAGTTCTAATTTTTAACTAAACATATAAAGGATATTATTCGTTGTATACGAATTTTTATTATATTTTGTTAGTGGTTAGAAGATATGATGTCATATTTTTGGGTATGCATTTAATGCGTTTAGTAAATAATTTTAATCATGTAATATATTTAATCATTAGATCTAACAGTTCTAATTTTTAACTAAAAATCTAATGGATATTTTTCGTTGTATACGAATTTTTATTATATTTTGTTAGGGGTTAGAAGATATCATGTCATATTTTTGTGTATGTATTATTTATTGCAATATTATGTTTTAAATTAAAAGTCAACATGTTTTAATTAGAGTGAAAAAAATTATTGATTGGAAGATATGATATTTTAGGTATTTATAAAAATTCGAACCTTGAAATTTTAATAAATAAATTTAATCATGTAATATATTTAATCATTAGATCTAACCGTTCTAATTTTTAGCTAAAAATCAAACGGATATTATTCGTTGTATACGAATTTTTATTATATTTTATTAGTGGTTAGAAGATATGATGTCATATTTATGGGTATGTATTTAGTAAATAAATTTAATCATGTAATATATTTAATCATTAGATCTAACAATTCTAATTTTTAACTAAAAATCTAACGGATATTATTCGTTGTATACAAATTTTTATTATATTTTGTTAGTGGTTAGAAGACATGATGTCATATTTTTGGGTATGTATTAATTATTGCAATATTATGTTTTAAATTAAAAGTTAACGTGTTTTAATTAGAGAGAAAAAAATTATTGATTGGAAGATATGATATTTTAGGTTAAACATCTTTTAATTGAAAAAGGAAAACAGCTAATTATCATTAATTATATTATTAATAAAAAATGAAGAATAATAGTAGAGGTTTAGATTTTGGTTGATCCAATTGGATCGCTCCAAATGCTGATTAGAGAGAAAAAAATTATTAATTGGAAGATATGATATTTTAGGTATTTATAAAAGGTAATATCATATAAATTATAAGTAAACATCTTTTAATTGAAAAAGGCAATCGGCTAATTATCATTAATTATATTATTAATAAAAAAAAATGAAGGATGATAGTAGAGATTTAGATTTGGGTCAATCCAATTGGGTCGATCCAAATGTTTTGTAATGATAAAAAATAGTATAGATTTAGATTTGGGTCGATCCAATCTAAATTGGGTTGCTCCAAATGCTGTGTAATGACAAAAAGGGGCATCAAAGAAATAAAGAAGATTAAAAAAAATAAAGGATAAAAGCAGTAATTTTCAAAATGCAATGCTAGCAGATTTTAGGAATATATTGATATTGATTGATATTGATATTGATATTGATTGATACTTCAAATACGAACTTCTATTCTACTTAGAATATAATTTTTAATCATATGCCTTATAAATACCTATTCTACTTCAAGAGAACTTTTAATTATATTTGTTCAATATAAATTCAGACTCTTCTTCTCTAAAAATTCGAACACCTATTCTACTTATAATATGTTAAATATTTAAATTTAAAATCTTAGTGTTTAAAATCCTAAAATCTAGAAAATTAGAAAAATAGATTGAGACGATTTTGGACGCGCCACATAAGCTCCCGTGTATCCTCTTTATATATATATATATATATATATATATATAGGGTCTTGCTCAGGTGAGAACCCCTAATTAAAATGAGAACTGAGATCTAATCTCAGCCCCACATTCTTTATATCTAATTAAATCCTAACCACACACACCAACACACACCACACACACACTTAGCACACACCACACACACGCAACCCCCCCACACACACGCATACACCCTTCTCCCCATCCCCCAACCACCTGCCTCCACCCCCTTCCCCCGCTGTCACCACCCGTCGGCCGTCGCTGTCATCACCGCCGCCTCTAGTGATGACAAACACCATAAACATAATGGAGAAATCATCGTCATCATCCTCAAAAAATCTAGAAGCTTCGCTACTGCAACTCATTTCTAATCACAATCAATTTTCTCTCCATCTTAAACAACCCGCAGGTACACACACATATATTATTCAAGTTGATAAAGATTTGATTAATACGTAAGATTGATTGTTGAAATTGAAATCAGGCAAGGCAAAAAAAGACGCAATCAATAATACAATTCGAGTATCAGATGTTTTATTAGCAGTAAATGGAGGTGTGGAGGAGTGTTATATTAATCAGAAGCGTAACAAGCTCGAAATTAATTAGTGATTTGGAAGTGTGTACAGACATTTAGGGTGATTTTCAGTCTGTTTATGGTGATTTTCAGGTTCCGGTGGTGATTTGTTTGGTGGTGACGGCGCGATGTGGTGGTTTGTGGTGCTTTGGTGGCGGTGATTTTTGTTTACTGGTGGTGATTTTTGTTGGTGGTGGTGGCGACGTGGTGGTCGGAGGTGGCGGAGTGCGGTGATTTTCTGTTTAAAGGTGGTGATTTTTGTTGGTGGTGGCGGTGGCGTGGTGGTCGGAGGTGGCGGCCGTGTGGTGATTTTCTGTTTATTGGTGGTGATTTTCTGGGTTGGCCGGAATTGGTCGCCGGAGATTGTGATCGAATTGATGGTTAGGGTGGGAAAGAATATGATGGTGGAAGATGATGTTAAATTAAATGGATAATAAAAAAGTAAAATTTTAAATATTAAATGTGGGGCTAGGATTTAATTTATATATAAAAAAATGTAAGGTAATGATTAGATCTCATATCTCACCCTAAGTGAGGGTTCTCATTTGAGTAAGACCCTATATATATATAGGGGGCTACTCCAATACAAACCTCCTTAAAATACAAACCTACAAACCAAGCATAATCTAATATTTCAAGCTAATCTAATGACCAAACTAGGGGTACCCCAATACAAAAAATGCTTAAAATAATTGGCTCTATCCAACAAAAAAAAATAAAAAATAAAAAAAAATAAAAAAAAATTCATTGTTCACGTGATGACGTGGCAGTGGATTTCACTGGTTAACGGTGCTTCGCACCTTCTTGTACGGCGCTTCGCGCCTTTATCATTCTAAAGTTGTAAGGAATGGCAATCAATGGTAAAGGCAATAGACGATTGACGGGTGTGTCGAGAGCCTTCGGCCCTCATGACTACCTAACTCATCCGTTTACTGTCTTAAATGCTTCGCATTTCCACGGCAAGATTTTTTTTTTTTTTTTTGAAATTTTTTTATTTTTTTTTGTTGGATAGAGCCAATTATTTTAAGCATTTTTTGTGAAGGTACCCTTGGCGGAAACCTTAGAATAGATGAAATATAATTAATTTAGTGTTGGTTTGTAGGTTTGTATTTTAAGAATGGTTTGTATTTGAGCACTTGCCTATATATATATATATATTGATTAATGGGCCACGCAGTGCACTCCTTTTGTATTAAAAAGAATAGAGGGGGGACACGGAGGAAGTGGAGAGAGGATCCAAACCCAAAAAAAAATGTGGGTAAAAAGTTTGTGTATAGGTTGGCCCTTGGGGCGGGTCTGATCAAATTAGTATGCAAATTTAAGGATTGGGCCTACTTACCCTAGATAAAGAGAGAAAAGTTACCGAAATATATAGATAGACTTTTACAGCCGCTCAAGTGATAAATTAACTTTTACAGTCGCTCAGAGTTTAGACGTGAGACTGAAGAAAGAGGGATGCTTAATTTGTTGAGAGGAGCTTTTCAAAGATCTGCCAGGGTGCCTCTAACTATAAATTTATGTTTATGTGTTTATATATAAAATAAAATATGTATTTGACCCTTTTAGTATGATTTCATACAGTTACAGGCAGTGAAGGCAGATAGTAGAAGAAAATTATTGGTATATCCGGGTGTGATCATTGGGGTTTCAGCCGCTGCTGGTGTTGCTTTGTGGAAAGCTAACGATTATTTTATAAAATACCAAGCTTTGAAAAAAGAAGAAGAAGAAGAGCTTCAACTTAAAGCCTTTAGGGAAGAAGAGTTGAGAAAATTTAGGAAAGCAGTCTTTGAATTTGAATTCAGTGACGATGGGGATGACTGTCCTCTTGTCTTTCCTCCCATAAATGGCAGAAGTATTTATCAAATGGTCCGCGATTTTGAGGAGGAAGAGATGAAGAAGTTTCCACATAAAGCTGCTGAGGTAGCTAGGTTACATAACATTACATGTGTTTGCTATTCCTATTTATGCTTAGTAATATGACTAGCTGCATGTGTTTTGATCGAGGTTTTTTATTTCTTGTTTTCTTACGAATGTTTTAAAAAGAATTTATAGTTTTGTTGTTTGTACTGAGTCACCTATATTTTTTTGAATTAATCTTAAATTTGCGAAATAGATGTTTTTCCGGATTATATTTGAATCACCTCCTATATTTTGTTCTATTACTTTGTTTGTGGTAATCCCTTTCTTTTCTTCCGTCTACTCTTCATCAACTTCCTCCAACTCGAATCACCTATGTAATTGGTATCTCTTCCTACATATATATAGTTCCTTGCCAGGTGACAGCAAAACGATCCACCAACTTGGGGCTCCCATACATACTATCTATTGGCACAAACTATCCTAGGTAATATAGATCCTTTACACAGACATCATCATTGAAACTGAGAAGGAAAGCATACTTTATAGTACTCTAAATGTTACCCACTTTAGATGTAGGGAGAAGTTGATGTATCCCCCTCCGTTGTACTCTTTGAATATTTTACGTGGGAACCCAAGCCCCACACCTAAAATTCCTGGCCCTGCCACTGGTTTTACTGTGCATCTATATATTGGTGTAATAATGTGCTAGCTGATTTGTTTTATAGAGTTAATATTGTCTTAAATGTAATACTATAAATTTGATTAAATAAATTAATTATTTCTCTCATTAATCAGGTATCTTTATTATGATTGTTCTTTCCCCACATAACTAATGTACAACTGTTTCTTGAATATTGGTGACTTGCAGTATCAGAAGTTTTCCCCCTCTGAAAGATGTGAAATGACTAGGAAAATTTTTATGTCTGATTGTGGAGCAACTGAGGTCAAGCAAACGGCAGAGGGGGATGAGAACTTACCGCAAATGCCAGAGGAGGATGAGAAGTACATAGGTTAGTAGGAATTTGTGCTTTTTTTTTTTTTTTGGTGTGATAAAGGTGGAATGACAGTTGAAGGCATATATAAATCTAATGGGTTTTACACTGCAGATGATCTCAGATGGGAAATTCACGCAAAACTCAGGGGCATGAACGTTGCAGAATTTATTGAGTATGCTAGAGGTGAGAAGGAGTATTGCAAGGAAATGTGTGCAAAGTGCAAGAAAGTTCCTCTTCCACCAGGGTGTGAGCAAGAGATAGTCGACCGATTCTGTAGGAAATAAATGCTACTATGCTATCTGCTGCTTAGTTTCAAAGTTGTCTACAACAATATTAGTTGGTTCTAGTAACATGTCTGAATAACTGATTAATGAACATGGTAACCCTCTTAATTACTGGTCTCTCATTTTTTGGTTTCCAATAACATAACTCTGATGGATTTCACTATTGATCTTGTTAGGAGTTGTTTAGAGTCTTGTTCTAATTGCTCTTGTTATCATTAGTTGCAAGTAAGGTTGCTCATGATTTGGCTAGCAGTCCAAGTCAGGGACGGAACCAGGAATAAATATTGGGGGGGCCAAATTAATGCTCCTGGACTCTGAAAACTGGTTTCGAGATTTCTCATACTCCAAAGTAGAATAGCCTCACCATTGCCCATAAATACTTAATGCTTCTACTAGCCCTCCCTGCACATTAACAGAAAACAATTGCAAGTTTTTGTTCACTTTGACAAATAAATTTAGAGTAATTGCTTAAGTATAGCATGAGTTATGCATGCTCATAAATGACAATACCTTTCTGCGCATGAGAAGCAGAGAATCTCCATCGTCATCCCTCAGGAGCAGCTCATCCTTTTTTCCAAGAACACCACAGCCCTGATCTACTCTAAAAAAACAACATTTTGGCTGCTGCAATCTGTGACAACAAAACCTCCTCCTGTTACTACATGTGGCTTATTTCGGACCACGAAAACCACCTCAGATGACCAACAAAACGCCTTGCTGATTACTGGCATCAAATTTCCTCTTAAACTACCTCAGATGACACTTCAACTTACAGTATTTAATTTAATACACAGATGAGGAATGCAAATAGGAGGTCAGAATTTTTAGTAAATGGAACAATTGTTTTAGGGGGTTCAGTTGCTCCAGCTGCTGCAACAGCATACTCCTCCCTATGGATATATAATAACAATTAATTTGTTAAAAAGAAAGTTTTCGAAGAAGTAGAAGATGAAGAAGATATTAAATACAAAGCGCTGGAGCGTAAAGAGATGATGAGGATATTGTACATGAACTTTTTAAGAGTGAAAGAGATCAATGGGGAGGAGAAGGATAATAGTTAAGGATACGTCATCAGTCATCCTCATTCTTTTCAAACACTAACCTTTACTTTACTATCTAATTCAGCTTATTGATTAACATTGGTTGATATTGTAAGCAATTGTTAGTTTGTGCTTCAGCAAAATGTTTTCAGTGATTTTGTTTTTAGATCAAATCTATTGAATAGAAAATTAAGATTTTTAGGCTGTAGGATCTTCTTCTCCTTTCTAACAACTTATTGATTAGCATTTGTTCATATTGAAAACAACTGTGGGGTGGTGCTTCACTAACTTGTTCTTAATTATTGATATTGTTTTTGGTTCTCTATGCCTACGAAAAAATTTAAACTTTTTTAAGGCTGTATGATCTTATGATGATACTGCAGTCTTATTCTGTTGATTAGCATGTAATTACATATGTTTGTTGTGTTCAAGCTTTTGTCAACATGTTGATTATCTGTTCTGCTGCTGTACAATATTTAGGGTGTATTGTACAGTGAATGATGTGATTATTAGGAACTAGTATCTGAATCGTCTCTCGTGTGTTGTTTGTAGCTTAATCATCCAGTATACTTATAATATGTATGACTACCAGAGTACCAGCACTCCTTAAACCGCTCTCTTATTTTCTCCCTACAGTATATGATATGACTGCCACCACTCCGTGGGCATCTCTATCGCACGTCTCTCTCTCTCTCTCTCTCTCTCTCTCTCTCTCTCTCTCTCTCAAGCCAGTGCAGTGACCACGATTATAGCCTAGAACGGGGTTAAGGTTTGAATCTTATATAGCTTGTTAAAATGCGGAAAATCTGTTTCTGACAATCTTTACAATTATCAACTCTTAACATCATTTCTAGTCTCTAGACCTCAATTTAGCTTCACAGCTTTCTAAAGTGTGTGCAACTTCTAGAATATTGTTAGACCTTCTGTCCAAAGCATTTACTGTTAGAAGAGAATCACTCTCAACTGTAACATGATGCAAGTCAAGAAACTCTATCCATGAGAGAGCTTCTTCTAATAAACGTGATAAGGTTTAACAACCTATTTCAGTGTAGATATGGTTCAGTGTAGATTATAGTCTGTTACTAGCCCCACTTTCCTCTTCTCAATACCTAGCAAAAAAAATAGTTTACCATCACCCTACATTGCCGCTGAAGATTTCGAAATTTCCTTTTCATTTCGTATTTGCCACCATCCGTCACTGATTTTATAATTGCGGTGTTGCTATTTAGGCGACTTGGAGTTGATGAAGAAGATTGTCTCTGGTCACGGATTCAAGGATCATCACGCGTACAAAACAAGTCTCATGTCACAGTTTTATAATTATGCTATAATATTGTTTTCTGAACTCTGTTGTACTGTAAAATATAATGTGTGCGGTAGCTTTAGAAATTGTTCGTCACAGTTTAATGAGAACAATGTAACTTGTGGAATCAGGTGGTTTTAGTCTGATCTGAAAGATAATGCATACTGCTTATTCTGAAATTCGATCAGTCTCTGGATTTTCTAAATGTGGTGATATTGTTCCCGCTGTACAGTGTCTACTTGTTTTTATATTTTATACTCCCTCCGTCCCTTTTGATTGTTAACATTTCACTTTTTCAAAACTTTCTGCCACGCATTTTAAGGTGCATTTTAAGGATAGTTAAATAACTTTTTTTAAAAATTTTCTTTTTCTGTATAAAAATTTAATGTTTAAATTTTTATACAGAAAAAGAAAATTTTAAAAAAAAGTTATTTAACTATCCTTAAAATGCACCTTAAAATGCGTGCCAGAAAGTTTTGAAAAAGTGAAATGTTAACAATCAAAAGGGACGGAGGGAGTATGTGTTATGGTCATTTTCATATGTTTGAATATAGTAGGAAGATGTGCATAGTAGTACTGATCTGGTGAAAAGGTTTCTACAAGATATTCTGTGCTCTAGAGCTCATGTTTTTGCCATATGCTTGGATCTGCCAGATGATTAATACTTTGCTAATGCTATTCATATTGTCTCGTGTTGCAGAAATAGCTACTATGAGAATTTTACAATGTCTTGTACAAAGAAGTCACTTGGTAGTCTAAGGTGAACAATGGGTAGATAGAAGTAGTAGCTTTCTCCGTTGGTTTATAAATAAAAGCTTCATCTTATCCAGATTTGACACAAAACAGAGATATTCAAATACTGTGCTTGACTCTTTGTGTTTGTTTCAAAATTATACTACTGTCTAGTGTAGAAGTGATTCATTCGACACAGGAAAGGGGTCCAACATTAGCTTTAAAGTTTATACACTTTTAGTGTTGCAATAGTTTGGTTTATGGTGATCAGAACAAGCCAAAGCTCTTGATAGAAATTTGAAAATCATTTTGTGGTGTAAACTGTTTCAGAAATAATTTTTTTGCTAAGAAATTTGTAGAGTTTTGAAATTTTTACGTAACCCATGTAAATTTAATTTATTATCACATAAGATTTTAATTAAAAAAAAAATATTTCCCATTATGAATGCTTTAATTATCCAAATTTGTGACTAAAATATACTTATTATGATTTTCTGCAATTTATATTTGTAATTTATTAGGATTGTTCTTTCTCTCATTTTAATGTGTATATAAAGTATAGTTCCATAATTTATTTTTAAAATTTTCTTTTTTTGAATAAAAATTTAAACATTAATTTTTTATTCAGAAGAAAAAAAAATTAAAAATAGATTATGGAACTATATTTTATAAGAACCTTAAAATACGTGTCGAGCCCTCTGCCCCAAATGTAAACTATTCGTTGGGACAGAGGGAGTATCATTTTTTTTTTGAAGAAAACCAGAATATATCATAATCTACATATAGCAATTGTTTTTATCCAAATACTTATAATGGATTATTATTCAAAAATATACTATTATATTATGTTTAAATCAAAATGGTAATCTATTTACATAAAATTTGTATTTTTTAACATAAAATTTGTATTTTTTTTTACATAAAATTAAAGTAACTTTCATACTTTAATTTTTTTTTTTGTGAAATTCTTATATTTACATTATTACAAATGTGTGTATACGGCAATAAAGATTTAATAATGAAAAGAAAGATTTAATAAAGAAAAGGAACAGGGGTAAAAGGGTAATTTACATATGGAGGAGGGAAATGGGAATTAATTAAAAAGGGGGGAAAATGCGAATGCAGTTCAGTTGTACTCTGTTCCTCTCATTTTCTGCTCTCTCTCCCTCCTTCAATTCTCTCTCTCTAACAGATTTGTGAAAATGCCTTATCATCACCCAACTCTTCCACTCAGGACTGATGATGATACTTCGAAAGCTTCGAATAATGATGACAACTATTATACCGGCAGAAGTCCGCGTATGTAACTTCTGTAATTTTTCATTTATGCATCATTTTATCATCCATGACTAATTTATGTTTGTGTTTTCCTTCAGGTGACCTAGCTCTTATGAAGAAAGTAGCTTCCGAGAAAGGTTTTAAGAGTCCGTTTGATCATCGCGAGAGTCTCTATTCAATCACTCGTGCTTGGTGTCCTTACTTGCAACGCACACTTGACCAGGTGTGTACGTGTGCGTGCCTGTGTGTGTTAGATCTCCACAAATTTGGTGGAGTTATCACCGATATTGTTTTTGTATTAGATCGATTCAATTCGTAATTTCTTAAATTTTGCAGTTGTCTAGCTTTTACTTTTAACTTGAAAAGTAAGTTGTTGTCATCAAAGTTGTTGGATATTTTAGTGTAATTGGATTGGCTAGTTGATCAATGTAATCGTAATGTTACATCGAACAAGTCGGGAGAATGCGGAGTGCATGCTCTGTTCGAGTTCGTTATGATTTCAGAATTATTGCTTATGAGACATGTCTATTGGCATCAAACACATCTGTTGGAAATGAGATGTGTCTATTGGAAAAGACACACCTTGAGGTGTGTCTATTGGCATTGGACATGACTGTTGGAAATGAGATGTGTCTATTGGAAAAGACACATCTTGAGGTGTGTCTATTGGCAATAGACACATCTGTTGACATCTATAAATAGGTGTGACATTGATCATTTTACATATAGGTTCATTTTGAAATACACAGCAACATTCATTCTCTCTTCTTGCAGATTTTCTGATTTTATCCGATTGAATTATTTGGGTGAACCACAAATAACTTCAATCTGAAAGTGATCACACGACTTCAGAAAAATCCAAGTTATCACCCAATTCCCCAACAAAAGTCTAACAAAGCTGGTACGATTTTCAATTTTATTAGAACTGATGTGATTTTCTGCAATTTAGTGAGTTTTTTTGTTTCACGACGTATTAATTATGTACTACAAATGTCCTGATGATACTCGGAATCGATGTCTCTAGTCTGGTTAGAAGTGTTTAATGAGGTCAGATATGTATTGAGTAAGTTGATTGTGGATGGCGCGGAGTTGATGGTGGATGGCGCGGAGTATAGGACTGGTTTAGGAGGACAGGTGCGGTGGTCAATAGGAGAGGGATATCTATGCTATTGAGCTAATCAGTTAGGTGATGTAAGTGCTAGAGATTGGGCCTGGTGAGAGATGTAGGTGGAGTCATATGTGTTGTTTTGTTCAGTTTAAGTTGAGGTCCTATGTTATTCTCCATTCTAATGAAGTTGTTCGGTTCTTATAGTCTAGTAAGTAGGCCTGTCAAAGTTGTCATGTCTTGAGTCGAATTTAAGATCTGATGGCATCTCCTATCTCGTTTCGTGTTAATGCATTGGAATTAGTAAAGAGAAAGGAGTCCTCACTCAAGTTTTCAAATGCTTTTCTAGTGTGTACTGCCTTATAAAGTCGATTATCCACTCCGACCACCTAGGGAAAGTTGAATCATTCCAAACTGCTCTTTCCAAATATCGCTTTGCCTTATCTCCAATGGTGGAAATTTCCATTGTTTAAACCAAGTTTTCAACTAGTAAAACCTTAGTACGTCATCTTGTGTTTGAATATGTTGTGTTGGATTTCTATCCTGTATGAAAGACGTCAAAGGGTGCTATATTAGGAACAAACAACATAGCCTTTAACTCTAGCTGTTCTAAAACCAAGACATGCTTGATACTCAAGTGCTCCTCCAGTCATTTGTATGGCTCTTTTAGGATGCAGCATACTCATCTTTGGTGATTTCCGCAACTTCCTCTTCCGAATAGGCAACTGCTTGTACACCGAGGACAATTCATAATACATTCCCTTTGTCATCACCATTTCTGACTGCTTTGTTTCATCAACTTCCTCCACCGTACCTTTTAAATCCTTTTTTCATCTACATATTCATTGTCTGAGGTTTTACTTTCAGTAGTTTTCTCATTTCCCAAAGAGTTTGGATAGGCGATGAACTCAGAATGCTTCTTGAAAAATTGTTTTAAGCCAGACATATATGTGGTGACAGTAAAAGTTTCAACAGCTTGGGACTCCCATACCTAATGTTTGTTGTCAGTGTGCTGTGTTGTGACTATGACCTCAGCTGTAGCCAGAACATAAACCGACACCAACGTGTCTAATTATGCTGACATTGGCTACAAAGAGCTTTTGTGATTTCTCTGAACCAACTTGCAATTGTACCCCAGTTGTTCATTAAATCCAAGTTATATATTTTTACTGTCTCATTAGCACAAACTAAGGTATTCTAGTTTATTAGGTGAATATCAGAACATGCTTCTTAATACCATTAATTACCAGCTTTGGTTTGGCCAGTACCACTATCAGCAATGGTCAGTGTATTGGTTGTCCTGTCAAAAACTATGTCGATGGATTGTTCAGCCTGAGCATCTAGCTTGGCCTTAACAGTTTAAATTTGAAAGTGAGTTTCATACAAAGCCTAAGTTAACATTATAAAGATTCTGCAGGGAAGGTCCATAAATCAGAAGCAGGTAAGAAAGGCCGAAAAATTACTGTGTTCAAAGTTGCCTAATTCTGCATGAATTATGAATTTTTTACCATGATTGAATAACTTAGCAGCTATATTTTAACTAGTTTGAAATTCTGTTGAATTTATTTGAATGTGCATGTGCAGTTATCATGTGTTGTATTGATATGAGCAGTTTAAGTAATCTTAAATGAACTATAAATTTGATTGAATATATTGATTATTGAGCATTTTGACACGTTAGTCAAGTACCTTTAATATGATTTTTTCGTTCTTTCATGTTATAATACTTTCAATGTTTCTTGAATATTGGTGACCTGTTTGTAATGCTGGACTTGCATTTTTAAAGTGTCTAAGGTTTTCCCCATCAGCACAATGTGATCGTACCAGGCAACTATTCACATCTGATTGCGGAGCAACTAAGGTTAAGGAGGATAAGGAATACGGTAAGTAGTTAATAAGTGTTTTTCTAAAGCTTATGCTGAAGGATCCCACTTTTGTTACTTCAATATATTGTTGATGTTCAGTGCCTTCTATATGTTAGTTGCAAGTGAAGTTTTTTCTGCCTTTGCTACTGCTCCAGGTTTTGACAGTCTTCACTTTCTTTTGGTCTGAGTTGCTGATCCAGGAGATAGTTCACTGTGGGTTTCTTATCTTTATGAATATATGTAATTTGGCCATGCTCTACAATCAGGCACATTTTTTTAGTACAATCATATAGGCAGTCTTTGGCTAGCTTATATTGCTCAAGTGGTTTATTTTCCTGCGACTTCGTTTAAAAATTGGATAGAAACATATACAGGATGGAGGGTAAAGAGAGAAGAAATAACGTGGATATTAAAATGTTATCCACTTCATTGGTAAACAATGTGCTAGGTCTATACTACTTGAAATTGACAGAAACTAAGCTAAAGCTACACTACCTACAGATCATGGCATTGATACTTGTTGTGCCCAAAATTTGCCTTGGGCTTGATTTAAGGCCCATTAAGGTCACGAGTTTGAGTAATGTGGATATGGATGGATAGGCTGGACTAGGTATGGATGTTTTGGCCCAATATGCCTTGGAAATATACTGAAATATGAAGATTCTGGCATCTGGTTTGGGGTTCATTCATGCAGAGGTTCAGGTGTCTGAACCCCAGATGGAGGTACTGCTGTGGGAGGCCTGATAGGGGTTCATACAGGTGAAGGGCTTCTAGGCAGGGGTTCACACTCGTACCCCGATAGTCCGCGGGAATTGGCCCAGCAGCCTCCTAAATTGTAGGAGAACGGATATATATCACTCTAATTGACTTTTGGATAACTCCTAAACATCAGGGACGACCCAACAACCTCTGGAATCATGGATAATCATCATATATACATGGATTATGTATATATATGCGGATATATGATGGAAAATCATATAAATATGAAGATAACTATGGTTTTATGGATGGATAACTACTGGATAATCATGTCATCTGGGATAATTAACTAGATCAGTTCAGTTGAGGAAGATAAATATAAAACATATGTGATATATATATTGTGTATATATATAGGCGGCTGTACAACGGAAGTCCAGGGTTCAGGCAGTGTCCTAAGGGAGCTAGGACTCTTCTTCATCAACAAAAATAACAAATGGATCAACATGGTCAGGAGGATAAGGCTTATCAGAACGTGGCTGGGCTATCAACAAGGAGTCCAAAACCCTAGAACTACATGGGACTTGATTCCTATAAATATAGGATATGTAGGCACTTTGCAATGGTTGAATCTCATTTTCTCTCTACATGGATCATGTAGAAAACTTGAGCAATACACATCTCTGGCAGCTGGGATCGACTGAGTAGGAATTACTCTGTCCTTGCTATCCGGTGACCTTGCAAACTCAGTCCCAAAATCATTACAAACAACCGCCCACTCTGGCTGTTGAACGCCGGGCTGTAAACGCTTGAACGCCGATTCTTCAGCTGGAAATCAAGCGATTCATCCGTTATTCCAGCGATATTCTCTCGAAGTGTTGTACCAAATTCCTCTCACAACATTTTTGGCGCTAGAAGGAGGGGTTTGGATGATCTTTTGAGAGGAAAGATTGCGAAAAGCTCCGGCGATGAACATACACCGAAGAACAATGGAGGTGACCACGAAATTGAGATCGAGGAAGGAGGTCACCAATCGAGATGTGGCGGATTATATCATATGGATGGACTGGAAAATCGAGTCTCTAGAAAAAAAGATACAAAAAGATGAAAAAATGGAGGAAAAATCATGGCTTATCGAAAAAAGGATGAAGAAAAAGGAAAGTTACCTGTAACCTTTATTCTGGTCATTTGGTGGTAAAATGGATAAAAGAAGGGATGTGGCTTTGAGGTCTTGGAAAGAATGGCTGGAAAATAACTGTTTTGGATGCTAAATTCCGATAGGAAGGGTCCAGAATAGGGGTTCAGCTATGCGGGGTTCCGCGATCCAGAAACTTTCATATCAAGAGTGTGTTAATGTATAACTGAATGTATGAGGAACTGAATGTCCACATGTTGATGGAGATAATGGCTATCTGGAGATGTACCAGTTGAGGGATTCAAAGGCTAAAGGCAGGAGGAACCTCAATCTGGAGGTCGCACCCATGACAGAAGGCACTCGGATCCATATGAACCCCCAGTTTCTCAACCAGAAGGTTTCTCGCAGATGAACCCCCAAATACATAATTTTGGCATTCGACAAATAGGCTTTTATAGTCGAAAAGTGGAGAATATCAATCTAAGGGTTCAACCACTATGAGCTTAAGGTCTATCAAGGATCCCCCTTCAACAATTCTAGGGTTAAACAAGTCCAGGAGTTTCCATTAAAAATTGTGGAGCACAATCCATGGAGGGAGTAAATGGGTGAACTTGAATGATGATGAGGGTACGAACACCATGATTGATGAGCTATAGGTGAATCCCAGCGCAGATAAAGGTGCGAACCTCCTGATAGATAAGTAACAGGTGAACCCCAGTGCAGATAGGGGTACGACCCTCCTGATTGAAGGGGTACGGGTGAACCTAAATTGAAGCAGGGATGCGAACCCCGTAATTAATGATCAGTAGGTAAACCTGGATGATGGCAAGGATATCAATTCCCTCATTGGTGAGCTATCGGAAATATTTTACATTATCCTCTTAGATACCTCTTGTTTCTTACAACGAGCTAGCTCATGTAAGCTTAGAGGTGTCTTATTGATAATTCACATATTCGGTACGAAGGCTTCCCATCAACATTGATCATGAGAACACGAATGAGAAAGAAGAGAAAGCTTCCATGAAAAGGAGGTTTATTGGTGAGAGGAACCCGGATAAGGGTTCGATGATGATAGGTTCAAGGAAAATAAGCCCTAGAACCCTGAGGCTTCACTTAACAGAAGGCCGAGTATGTTCAATAGAATGGGCAGGAAGCTTATAACGAAGCTTGTCAAACTAAAATGTGGAAAAGATTGGTAAAAAGGACTTCCCCGGAAAAGAGCTTCCCAGAAATGGGGTTCGTATACGATAGGTTCGATGATGGAAGGCCCCTTGCTCATAAGCAAGAAGCTGAATAATGAGAAGGCCCGCAATAAGCAAGAAGAACTCGGGAAGCAACCTGGAAAAGGGTTTAAGCATGGAAAATCCCATTCAAAGGCTTTAAGCCAAAATGGAAAATATTGGAACTCAATGTAGGGGTTCCACCATGGTAATTGTGTCACTTGACATGAGGACCCCAAAAGAATTAATTAGTGCCTAAAGGGGATTCATCAAGAAAAACAATTTTGGCCATGTTTGGCCTCTTATGCAACAAATGGGCATTACACAACTAGTATGGGATACTCAAATGGTTAAATCAAGGAAATGGTTAGAAGTGGACACCTCACTGTACGGTTATGATGGAAGCTCCGTTCAGGATACTTGGGGAATCATGTTACCAGTAGCCCTGCTGATGGAACCCTATAAAGTGGTTCCAATTTTTCGGGGGGTAGCACCACCCATTACGTTAATGTAAATGGCTGCTCTGATGGAGGATTATGAAGGCAGAATGTAACAAGTAAAAGCAGTAGTTGAGAAGCTTTTCAAAAAAAATGAATCAACGAAGCCCAGAGAAATGAGGTTGCCCCACTAAAGGCAAAAGCAGCTTATAAAGGTTCTCGCGGTGAAAACTTCACTAACAGTGGAAGGGGGAAATTTGAAATATATATCCAACTAAGAGCGTTGGGTGCCAAGCAATAACCTAAATGAAGCTCTAGCAAAAAGCTTATCGTGGAAGTTGAAGGTGGACTCGAATCTCTCACGAACTGAAAATATCACTGGTAGTATTGAAGGATGAACCCTCTTATCCACCCCCCTTGGAAGGAGTTATGGTTGAGAGCGTATTCTACAATGCTATGGTAGGATGACCCGTCTTGAAGGAGATGCAAATGGTGGACTTAATTTATATTATGGCTATGAAGGTTCTCATACTGTAAACCCCTCAAGCACCAGAAGCTAGAAGGTTTCCCACATTGGGGTTCCTCTGCTATAAGCCCCACAAACATCAGAAGTTGGAACATGTGGAAGCTTCAAGGAAGGAATTATGGAAGCTAGTGAAGGATTGTAATCTCGATGAAATTAGGGAGAAGATGCTACTAGACAAGGAACAGGATATGAATGACCTCTCGATCAACAAAGAGGTAGGTGTGAGGTTCATATGTGAACCCCTTAAAGGAAAAACCAGAAGGTGCAAAATCTAGGGAAAATAGCAAAGCTAAGGATGGAATCTGGGTTGGAATAGACTTGGATCCTCATACGCTAGGACAATGGAAATGAATCATGGGTAGCTTCCACCAAGACACTATCACTAGCGGCTTCCTCACCTAAAAATGGAAAAGAACCTAAAACACTCGGTAAAAAGCATACTGGGGGGTACTGGTTGAAGCACCTAAGCGGAGGCCAAAGAAAGGAGGTTTTATCATCTAGACAAAGAAAATGGTTACACACTTCACATTTATAAGGAGGAGCATGGCTTCCCACACGGATTAACAAAGAGGTTAAAACTACGGTGAGACGTGTATAGCCAGCTTCACGGATGTCCATTTAGACTTCTCCTCAAAAAGGATGAGAAGTTGAATATGATTCAATATTAGCCATGGACAAACTACGCCGAGGAATCGGGGGGTAGAGGATGCAAGGCTACATGGAAGATTTCTAAATGCACCTTATTTTTTAATGAGAAGATGTACGAAGGAGGTTCAGGTTCGTGAACCCTTGGCGGCCTTCAGCCTCAAAACCCCTTACTGGGTTACGGCAATAAAACTCGACATAAAACACAATTTTTCAGTAATCAACATGGTTGGATTTATAAGTGGTCACAACTATATTCACGGCATACACCTAGAGTAAGATCTTAAAGGTAGGGGTACCTGAACCCTAAGACGGGAGGTTTAGTCAATTGAACTCAGGGAAGCTTGATTTATATGAATTTCTGGTACCAAGGAGGGTTGTGAAATATGGTTTTAAACTTGGAACATGGAGGAGATCATTGGAAAACCATATCGGGTAGCATGGATATAATCATCAGGATGTAGAAGTGTGTAAGGATGGCAAGTATGTGTGGGCATACGTGCATCAAACGTAAGCCGCAAGAAATTTAGTGAAGGCAACCACGACGTAGGGGCACGACAACCGAACCCTGGAATAGAATTTATGGAGTCATTATCAAGAAAAAATAACATGGTCTTTCTTGGAAGAAATTTACGAGCAGTAGTCGCTTCACCTTTGAAACCCCTTGTTTCTTACAATGAGTATGTTCACGTAAGCGTAGAGGTTCAGGGTGAAGGTTGATTGAGCCTGAGTAAGGATTATAATAGGTTCCTCTTGCATTAATGGCTGCAAGGAACTGGGGGGTAGTGGATGGTATACTGCCGTGATGGTATCTTGAAAATGGTAAATTTTTAACAAACAGAACTTTTATACAATGAATGGGTCAGGACTCAGGACCATGAGATTCTTGAGGTTCTGGTATGCGAACCCCTAATGGAATCTAATTCGAGGTACCCCTGGAAGATAGATCAAGGAGCATATGTAGATTGGATTTCATGAATTAATTTGGAAAGGATTTCTCATGTATGGATTATGCATGAGCTGGATTTACCATGTATGGATTATGCATGGAGAGGATTTCTCATGTATGGATTATGCATGAGCTGGATTTATAGCATATGGATTATATGCTAAAGGAATATGTATGGATTATACATGAATTGCATGTGGATTACTTACGCAAGGCAGGATTGGAAGCACATGGATTATGTGCTAATTGATTACACGGACTATATGGAACATGTATGGATTATACATGAATCAAGGTAGGCATATGTATGGATTATACATGAATCAAGGCATGCACATGTATGGATTATACATGAATCAAGGCAGGAACATGTATGGATTATACATGCATCACATGTGGATTGCATGTGAATGGATGGGAACCCCAAGGCAGGCTGGACCTAGGGACGCTAGGGCCATAAGGTTCACTCGTTTGAACCCTGAAAAGGCGTAACGCCAATAAACTTCCGTGTAATCATGTTGGTGGACAACCAACCCCGTTATGGGACTTATGTACAGCTGTGGAAGCTACGTACAATTTGGCAAATGGATTTGCCACGACCCCAGGGAAACTGGGTGAGTGAGGTCTAACTCTTGGAAATTGGAACGCTAAGGATTTTAGCGGTGTGAGAAAATCACATTGGATTGGCATAATAGCTTCGCCACGACCCCAGGGAAACTGGGTGAGTGAAGTTTAACTCTTGGAAATTAACATCGTAAGGAAACTAACATCGTGAGGAAATTAACATCGTGAGGGAATTAACATCGTAAGGAAATTAGCATTGTGAGGAAATCACATGGAACCTCATTGAGGGAATCTTCGAGGATGGAACCTGGTCGAGGGAAACTCCTATGATGGAACCTCATTAATGGGAATTCTTCATGCACTCTAGGTCTGATCCCGAAGACCGGTCTAGGATTAGGGGTTCAGTCGGTAAGAGATTCTATCTTATATTAGTGGAAGCCCGGGGGTAAGGTATGAGCGCTTATCTGTGAAATAATTTTTATGACTTGATTAAAACTATGATCACTTTATCTTTGCCTTTATTTGCTTAACTGCTGTGAATGACTATGTGTACTTATATGCTTTGTGTGCTATGTGTACTTATGTGCTTCATGTCTTATGTTCACATGCCTTCTTTATGTGTTCATGTGTCATTGTTTACGTGAACCTAGTTCTTTACTATAAAGATAGGTTATGCCGACGAACTCTAGGGGGTTGTACGTGTATGGACCTATTAGGTAGGAACCTTTTAGGTATGAACCTCTTAGGTACGGGCTTCCTCTAGGAGTATGGATTGGATTTGGATCTGGATGGGATTTGGATTGGATTTGGATTTGGATTGGATTTGGATTGGATCTGGATTGGATTTGGATTGGATTTGGATCTGGATGGGATTTGGATTTGGATTGGACTTTGATTTGGGTTGGATTTGGATTGGACTTGGATTTGGATTGGATTTGGATTTGGATTGGATTTGGATTTCATGGATTGGATTTCTCATGTATGGATTATGCATGAGTAGGTTTTAACATGTATGGATTATGCATGTCATGGGTTCGCGTCAATCCTAGGGAGGCTAGCGAAACTCCCATCAACTTAAAGCTCACATAAGCCCTCGGCAGGTAGCGTGGCTAGGTCCACGTGAACCCTCAATAGGTAGTGGAACCTTCCGGGTTCGCATTGACCCTGGGTATCCTAGGTGAGCAAAGCTCCTATCAATCTTACGCCCATGTAAACCCTTCATAGGTAGTGTGGCCAGGCCCACATGAACCCTTGACAGGTAGTGGTGTCCCCTTATCATACACAGCATGTGAACAAATATATACAAGTTAAGGCTATTGCATGAAGCCTCGATATTTATAAAACATTTAAGGGTACAACTGGGTGAACCCCTAGGGCTTGAACGTACCCTTAAGCAGCCTACTTCACATATGGAATATGCACAAACCAAGGTTCAAGGATTCAAGCAGAGGAAGGCTTACATATCATACAGGAAGGAACTCTGATACTCGGGGGGTATTCAACATCTCACAATGGAAGGACTTACATAATGGAAAGAGGTCTTCATCTTATGCTCAAAGGGAGCCAGCCCCAACCTGAAGGGTTCTCTGGTTGAACTCTGATTTGGATTGACGTGCTAAAAGAAAAGACTTGCTGGCTGATAGGTACTTGGGCATACTATATGCCTCATAACGTAACCACTTGTAAAGACATAGTTGCAATTGAGGAGGTTTATATAACCTTACCTTGGTCCCTCCTGGGGTACGCATATAAGATCATCTACATCATATGGATAATAGGTTCACTTGGGAAAAGCCCCATAGTTTATGGGCCTGATTTGGCAAAGTCCCATGGTTTATGGGAACAGTTTGGAGAAGTCCCACAACACTGGGCATCATTGGAGAAGTCCTCAAAATACTTAGCAATATCTTGGGAGGTCCATTGTGATGGTTTCATGAAAATCTCTAAATATTGTGGCGTATGTCTTGAGGAGTGCGTTCGCCAAGGTTCTACTTAAGTGTGAAGGCAGTAATGGGTTTATTTATACAAAATCATATGCATTCGCATAATCATATTTGCATCTATGCATTATATATCTATGCGCTATGTGCATTACATATGTGAGCTACTTAGCTCATGTTACTAATCACTTTTCTAGTTGTCCTGGTAGCACAGGGTTCTGGAAGATTGAAGCCTATATGCAACAGTGGAAGCTTCATGGCTTCACCCATAAGGATTGACACATGGAGGCCAACCTCACAAGGAAAAGAAATATATCGAAAAGTCAAGCTATGGTTTTCAAGGAGGAAGGCTGGAAGTTGGTAGGTTCAGGTGATAAGGATAAAAAGCTCATGATTGGAACTAGTACGCTATGCATAGTCTAAGGTATGTGGAAGGAGTTCATTTAAGGATTCAGATGGGGTACATATGTGGAAGTATTATGTTTCCTATTTCTTACGCCGAGTTAGCTCATGTAAGCTTGGAAGCATGATGTGGAAGCTATGTATTTTTCTGAGGAAGATAAGGAAGGATTGGGCCTCGATTTATTTTGGTTCCTTTTGCATTTAATAGCTACAAGGAATCGGGGGGTAGTTGTTGTGCCCAAAATTTGCCTTGGGCTTGATTTAAGGCCCATTAAGGTCACGAGTTTGAGTAATGTGGATATGGATGGATAGGCTGGACTAGGTATGGATGTTTTGGCCCAATATGCCTTGGAAATATACTGAAATATGAAGATTCTGGCATCTGGTTTGGGGTTCATTCATGCAGAGGTTCAGGTGTCTGAACCCCAGATGGAGGTACTGCTGTGTGGGAGGCCTGATAGGGGTTCATACAGGTGAAGGGCTTCTAGGCAGGGGTTCACACTCGTACCCCGATAGTCCGCGGGAATTGGCCCAGCAGCCTCCTAAATTGTAGGAGAACGGATATATATCACTCTAATTGACTTTTGGATAACTCCTAAACATCAGGGACGACCCAACAACCTCTGGAATCGTGGATAATCATCATATATACATGGATTATGTATATATATGCGGATATATGATGGAAAATCATATAAATATGAAGATAACTATGGTTTTATGGATGGATAACTACTGGATAATCATGTCATCTGGGATAATTAACTAGATCAGTTCAGTTGAGGAAGATAAATATAAAACATATGTGATATATATATTGTGTATATATATAGGCGGCTGTACAACGGAAGTCCAGGGTTCAGGCAGTGTCCTAAGGGAGCTAGGACTCTTCTTCATCAACAAAAATAACAAATGGATCAACATGGTCAGGAGGATAAGGCTTATCAGAACGTGGCTGGGCTATCAACAAGGAGTCCAAAACCCTAGAACTACATGGGACTTGATTCCTATAAATATAGGATATGTAGGCACTTTGCAAGGGTTGAATCTCATTTTCTCTCTACATGGATCATGTAGAAAACTTGAGCAATACACATCTCTGGCAGCTGGGATCGACTGAGTAGGAATTACTCTGTCCTTGCTATCCGGTGACCTTGCAAACTCAGTCCCAAAATCATTACAAACAACCGCCCACTCTGGCAGTTGAACGCCGGGCTGTAAACGCTTGAACGCCGATTCTTCAGCTGGAAATCAAGCGATTCATCCGTTATTCCAGCGATATTCTCTCGAAGTGTTGTACCAAATTGCTCTCACAACAATACTCAAACTGAAAAAATGATTTTTTTTTTTTAATTTTTATTAGCACGGAAAAATGTTTAATAATAAATAAATAATTGTTAGTTTTTCCTACTTTATTTTTACCTCGAGTTTGCAGCTATCTAGCGGAAATGCAATCTTTTTTTTTTTTTTTTTTGAAACGACCTGAAATGCAATCTTAATTAGTTTTTCCAAAAATAAAAATAATCTTATAATAAATTCAGAACGGGGTAATGAAGATTTAATAATGAAAATGGACAGGGGCAAGAGGGTAATTTAATACCGTACAAACGGAGGAGGGAAATGGGAATTAATTAAAAAGGGGGGAAATGAAAATGCAGTTCAGTTGATACTCTCTGTTCCTTCATTCTCTGTCTCTCTCTAACAGACTTGTGAAAATGCCGTATCATCACCCCACTCTTCCGCTCAGGCGTGATGATGATACTTCGAAAGCTTCGAATAACGATGACAACTCTTATATCGGCCTAAGTCCGCGTATGTAACTTTTGTAATTTTCATTTACGCATCATTTTATCATTCATTCACGACTGATTTATGTTCATGTTTCCTTCAGGTGACGTTGCTCTTATGAAGAAAGTAGCTTCCGAGAAAGGTTTTAAGAGTCCGTTTGATCATCGCGAGAGTCTCTATTCAATCACTCGTGCTTGGTGTCCTTACTTGCAACGCACACTTGACCAGGTGTGTGTGTGTGTGTGCGTGTGCGTGCCTGTGTGTGTTAGATCTCTACAAATTCAGTGGAGTTATCACCGATATTGCTTTTGTATTTGATCGATTCAATTCGTAATTTCTTAAATTTTGAAGTTAGCTAGCGTTTTACTTTTAACTTAAAAAGTAAGTTATCATCAAAGTGTAACGAAGCTGGTGCGATTTGCAATTTTATTAAATCTGATGTGATTTTCTGCGATTCAGTGAGTTTTTGTGTTTCACTACGTATTAATTATGAACTACAAATGTCCTGATACTCGGAATTGATCAATGTCTCTAGTCTGATTAGAAGTGTTTAATGATCGAGGTCAGATATGTATGAGTCAGTTGATGGTGGATGGTGCAGATTAACGTACTAAAAAAGGCTTACAACATAATAAATTTTTCCAAGCTTGGCGCGAAGTACAGGATTTGTTTAGGAGGACAAGTGCGGTGGTCAATAGGAGAGGGATATCTATGTTATTGAGCTAATCAGTTAGGTGATGTAAGTGCTAGAGATTGGGCCTGGTGAGAGATGTAGGTGGAGTCATATGTGTTGTTTTGTTCAGTTTAAGTTGAGGTCCTATGTTATTCTCCATTCTAATGAAGTTGTTCGGTTCTTATAGTCTAGTAAGTAGGCCTGTCAAAGTTGTCATGTCTTGAGTCGAATTTAAGATCTGATGGCATCTCCTATCTCGTTTCGTGTTAATGCATTGGAATTAGTAAAGAGAAAGGAGTCCTCACTCAAGTTTTCAAATGCTTTTCTAGTGTGTACTGCCTTATAAAGTCGATTATCCACTCCGACCACCTAGGGAAAGTTGAATCATTCCAAACTGCTCTTTCCAAATATGGCTTTGCCTTATCTCCAATGGTGGAAATTTCCATTGTTTAAACCAAGTTTTCAACTAGTAAAACCTTAGTACGTCATCTTGTGTTTGAATATGTTGTGTTGGATTTCTATCCTGTATGAATGAGGTCAAAGGGTGCTGTATTATGAACAAACAACATAGCCTTGAACTCTAGTCGTTCTTAAACCAAGAAATGCTTGATACTCAAGTTATTTAGGAGCACATCAAAACATGCTGCTTAATACCACTAATTACCAGCTTTGGGTACTCAGCAATGGTCAGTGTATTGGTTGTCCTGTCAAAAACTATGTCGATGGATTGTTCAGCCTTAGCATCTAGCTTGGCCTTATCAGTTTAAATTTCAAAGTGAATTTCATACAAAGCCTAAGTTAACATTATAAAGATTCCGCAGGGAAGGTCCACTAATCAGAAGAAAGTAAGAAAGGCCGAAATATTACTATGTTCGAACTGGCCTAATTCTGCATGAATTATGATATTTTACCATTTCAGAACAACTTAGCACCTATATTTTAACTAGTTTGAGTTCTGTTGAATTTATTTGGATGTGCAAGTGCTGTTATAATGTGTTGTATTGATATGAGCAGTTTAAGTAATCTTAAATGAACTATAAATTTGATTGAATATATTGATTATTGAGCATTTTGAGGAGATAGTCAAGTATCTTTAATATGAAATTTTCGTTCTTTCATGTTATAATACTTTTAATGTTTCTTGAATATTGGTGACCTGTTCGTAATGCTGGACTTGCATTTTTAAAGTGTCAAAGGTTTTCCCCATCAGCACAATGTGATCGTACCAGGCAACTATTCACATCTGATTGCGGAGCAACTAAGGTTAAGGAGGATAAGGAATACGGTAAGTAGTTAATAAGTGTTTTTTAATGTCATGAAGGTGGTAATTAAGAATAGTTTGAAGTTTCCATGTATATACAAATTGAAAGGGGTTGTACAATGCAGCTGAAATTGATCTGGAAATTAAGGCAAAACTCAGGGGAATGAGCACCACAGAATTTCTTGACTATGAAAAGCAAGAGATGGACTATTGCAAGGACATGTGTGCGAAGTGCAAAGAAGTTCCAATTCCACCTGGGTGGGAGCAGCAGAATGTCAACCAATACTGTGGAGGGTCTGCAAGGAATCGTGACAGATTCTAGTATGGTATCTAGGCTTTCATTAATTTGACTTCCACTATTCCATTGTTGGTAGATGCAAATATGGGATCTGCTATATAGTTTCAGTATTGTTAAAAACAAAGTCAACCATTTGTATTAACAATTGCTATTGTAAATGAGTCTGGTCAGGTCTGTATAACTGACATGAATGTTGAATGATTTGGATTAACTTCGTATATTCAACCTAATCCATGCTCTCTCTGGGATCGTTGTTTCCAAAGATTATGCTTAAGGATTCCGCTTTTTTTACTTCCATACATTGTTGATGTTCAGTGCCTTCTATATGTTGTTAGTTGCAAGTAAAGTTTTTTCTGCTTTTGCTACTGCTCTAGGTTCTGACTGAAGTAAAATAAAATCTACAATATGTAATATGTATATGTATAAAGATTAAAATTGTTTATGGGGTTCCGGAGAGAGGATTGAACAAGCTCTATTTTTTAGTGCTTTTTCTTGGTAGGAATACACCTCTATATGTAGGCAAAACATCCAATTCCTCCATCCCATAACAAAGTAACTGCCCAATAAATACACAATCAATATAGTAATTACGTAAGTACGTAACTCCCATATTTATTACTTTTGTAACTCCCACATTTTTAATCTTAATTTGTATTTCTTTTATTTGATAAAGTTAGTCAAATATAACATCTCCCACTTGACTTCTTTGTCAAATCTTTTTCAAACTCCCACTTTCCGTAGGATCTATAACTATTAAATCTATCTCAAATACGCATTCTTATTATTGATCATAGTGCACATATAATTGCCACAACTTACATCCAATCAAACCAACATCTTCCATTTGACGTCTTTGCCAAATATTTCTAGTGACCATCACTTTCAAACAATCTATGTTGCCACTTTTACCTTTTCCAACACATTTAATTAAGTTTTTTTTTTTTTAACTTCAACTCCACCAAAATTAAATAAACATCCCGAAGTTGAATTCTTTTTATCAATATCACCATCGATACTTATATCGCAATAAACAATAACTCCAAGCACGTCTGCTTGATTCACCAATTTGTTACACAACGTACTCTTCATGTACATGATCATGATCCTCCTTACAGCCTCTCACTAGGCTCAATCAAAATTGCTTCACAATCCACTTACAAAATTAACTAAAAATGTCAAGTCAAGTCAATCGATTACACAACATAAAATACATCGAACTTCTGACTACTTGCACATAATACATTCAGTGGTTCCTTTTCCGAATTATCATTTTCCCATTACCAATAGGGTTATCGCCGGACTGCAATTCTGCATCCAAAACAATTAAACATTTTACTCAAATTCCTTCTTTTGGCTCATATTCAATATTCAAATTATTTTCCTTAAAATTGAATTCTTTGAACTTCTCAATTTTCACACACATTTCTCGAATTTATAAATATTCACAGTTGCAACCCCAACTTTTCAATTCAAACTCAGTGTTCCTTTTTATCCCTTACAAACCGGATTCTTGGAACATATGAAATTTCTCCAATATCTTTCATCCTAGATTTCTAAATGAGATCCCACAATTTAACATTTCCTTCTCATTTTTCGCTAACAACTTATCATCAAAATATACGATATAATCGTAAACAAACTCCCACTTTAAAAATATACAGACACAATTGTCTAATTCTTTATCGATATAAAATTCCCAATTTTTCATAAAAAAATCACCGATCTTGCCTCAAATTTATAAGCACACCACCAACTTATTTTCCTTTTCAATATTCATTTACAACCAACGAATTTTCTATATTACGGTGGTTCAACTCCCACTTTTATTTCAATTCCATGAAATAAAATTATTTCGGTTTCTCGATTCTCAAAAATAACTTATCAGTGGTAGAGTAATTTCAATGCGTGAGAGCGATTCGTTCCCTCGTTACAAAATAAAATATATTTCACCATTATATGCATAATAGTTGTTCATCCATTCAATTGAATTTTTAAACATTTTATATTCAATTAAATGCTTCATTATCAATATTGAGATTCGATTCATTATTCTTGATCGATCTTGCTAAACACGTCATAAAGTACTCGTTTAAAATAGTTAATTTTCGTGCTCTCCATTACGAGCGACAAAAACAACTATTTTTTTTTACGTACTCTATATTCTGAGCAATTCTCTTCAAGTAAAAAACTCAATATTTTCCGATGACAAATTCAAAATTATCTTGTTTATTTGATTTCGGACACTTGTCCCAATTTTCTTATCTCGTCTGCTCTATATTCTGAGAGCCACTAAAATTTTCTCAAACAACAACGTTTATTTCAACGATAAATTTCAAATTGTACATAAACAATTTATTTCTTATTCTCTTGCTCCACTCAATATAATTCGAGCTTTCTCAATTTTCAAAAATAATATTGGACACAATCTATATTCCAATTTCAATACAATCAACTTGTCCACCACTTAAAATATTTTCACCTTTTCGAAAATAATATTGGACACAATCTATATTCCAATTTCAATACAATCAACTTGTCCACCACTTAAAATATTTTCACCTTTTTTGTGCCCCTTTTATAAGCCAAATAAAAATATCCTCTAGTCCAATTTCATTTATAATATCACCCTTTTTTTTATCGACAAAATTCTAGATTAGCCAAAAAAAAAACCTTATTATTGTCCAACAACACGCTATATCTGATGTTATACAAAAAAATCCATTATCAACAAATACTGATTACAAAGATCGGGATCACAAAAACAAAATATATATATTATATTATAAGCGCAACAGACTGGATGAACTCAAACAAGCAGCAACCACAATAATTATTAACAACAATTATTGACAAGATTAATAATTCGTCAGTCAAAAAATAAATCAGGATAAGTTTAAAGAACATACCAAAAATAATAGTAGAAAAAAAAACACACGGAGAAAATCAGATGGCATAAAAAGAAATGCTCTATAAAACATGTCAATAGAAGTATGAAACATAAAGGACAAAAAAATGGAACCGATGTGCAGGAGACCATGGTTGGAGGACGCTATTCATGAACCGTTTAAAATAACCCACAACTAACACGCGCGACATCGACAACCAAGTGGAAAAGACGCCAGAAACGTGACGGGCTCTGATACCAATGAAGTAAAATAAAATCTACAATATGTAATATGTATATGTATAAAGATTAAAATTGTTTATGGGGTTCCGGAGAGAGGATTGAACAAGCTCTATTTTTTAGTGCTTTTTCTTGGTAGGAATACACCTCTATATGTAGGCAAAACATCCAATTCCTCCACCCCATAACAAAGTAACTGCCCAATAAATACACAATCAATATAGTAATTACGTAAGTATGTAACTCCCATATTTATTACTTTTGTAACTCCCACATTTTTAATCTTAATTTGTATTTCTTTTATTTGATAAAGTTAGTCAAATATAACACTGACTGTCTTCATTTTCTGTTGGTCAAGTTGCTGATCCAGGAGATAGTTCACTGTGGGTTTCTAATCTCTATGAATATGAGCCTGTGGAGCTCAATTCCATAATTGATTTTGAAAGATATAGTTATATACTTGTATATTTTGGCCTTGCTCCACAATTAGGCACATTTTCGAAGTACAATCATATAGGCGGTCTGTAGCTAGCCATTATATTGGTCAATTAGTTTTATTTTCCTGTTAGTACACGTACCATTTCTTGGACTGGAATTCTCTGCGGCTTCGTTTAAAGAATTGGATAGAAACATATACAGGATGGAGGGTAAGAGATAGAAGAAATAACGTGGATTTTAAAATGTTATCCACTTCATTGCAATACAACATGCTAGGTCTATACCACTTGAAATTGACAGAAACGAAGCTAAAGCAACACTGATCGATCATGACATTCATACTGACAATTTTTATTAGCACCGAAAATTGTTTAATAAATTTTGGTTTTTCCTTAACTTGATTTTTAGCTCGAGTTTACAGCTGTTTGTAGCTGAAATGTAATCTTAATTAGGTGAAAAATGTAAAGCCCTAACAGGCTTCCCTCCTTCAAAACAGACTTGTCCACAAGGCTGTTGAAATCTAACTCTTGTCGCTAAAATCAGCATTGCTTCTGGCATCGCTAACATCTCAACTGATGTCATTAAGATTCACTAGGAATTCCCTGTTTCCTTCTTGAGATATACATGGAGATTGGTGTAGGATGCCTTCCCCTGTCCATCATACTCTGAAGTCTGAAAACAAACCGCCAGTCTCATGCAATTTAAATCCCTTGTGACAACTCTTGTTATGATCAGCATTCAGCTGAGCCGCCATGGCTCCTTTCAAAAAGAGTTGATGCCTTCCTGGGGAGTTTACTTGGAAGATAATGTCTGCTATCATGATTTATTGTTCATTATGTGTAAATTTATCGTTGGAGGGGTGACGATTGATCAGATCCATTGATTGATATAATTCATAATTAATATCATGAATAGAAAACAAAAAATACACCTGACAAAAAAAATTAAAACAAAAAATACAATGAACATACATATTCCTCAACAACAGATAACAAAATGATACCACGTGCTTATCAAAACAAGTGATACAAATTGACCAAACAAAAATTCAAAATTTATGATTTGAAACTAATGCAATATTCATCTAATTTAGTTTGAGGATACAAACCAGACATACATTTCAGGTAAATTTCCTAAGATACAATATAAAATAACTTCAATATATGAAAAATTGTATATATTTAAAAAAAAATTGAAAAAATAATGCATACCAAAAATATTATACATACCAAAACACATCCATCCATTATATTTATTATAGGTCAACATGGCCTTTTTCATCTATTTACTAATGGAAGCTGGTCCCTGACAATCGATTGTCAGGGACTGGTTATTCAACAATCAGTTTCTAAACCTTTGGATCAACGATCCAACGGCCCCCCTGGATTATAAAAAAAATTCCTTGTCCGTGGAAATTTTCCGCGGAACGGTCCGCGGATTGATCCGCGGAAAATTTTTACGGAACGTAATTTTTTTTTAATCTCAGCCGTTGGATCGATTGTTAAATAACCGGCCCCTGACAAACGATTGTCAGGGACCGGGACCCTTTACTAATTTACTACAATACCCCTGTAATCATGTTAATGTTTAAAAAAATTGATTAAATGGGATTTGAAACCATAACCTCCATTTACGAATGTTCTTTTGTCCACCTTTACTACCATTGCACTAGAAATACCTTTACTACTATTGCACTAGAGACGGGATTTGAATAGGGTACCTGTCACCACGACAGAGATGCATGTCTATAGGTAGGGATGAAAACGAACCGAGTTACTCGTTAGACTCGACTCGACTCGACTCGATAAGCTCGACTCGACTCGATAAGGTAACGAACTCGAGCTCGAACAAAAAACAATGATCGTTAAGGTTATCGAGTCGAGCCGAGTTTTTTAAGTGTTCGACTCGACTCGACTCGATATGGGCTCGAACTCGACTCGAACTCGACTCGATAACCTATGTACAAATAACAAGCTTTCAAGCATACTACTAGACTAACACTGGTTCAAAGTTCAAACGATTACAAAACACAATAAAATTACATTGTTGGAAGTTTGGAACAATATTACAATAATAATTAACAAACTGACAATGACATGACTACATGAACTAAAATTAAATTTCATCCTTGACTGGTGGTGGCAGTGGTGTTGGTCTGCTGCAGGAACATGAAAATTCCATTCATGAAAATTATAGTGAAAAACAGATCATGTAATGTAATGTAAGTATGTAACAAAAGAATTAAAGAAAAAAAAAATAGCATACTACATATTGAAGCAGCATACTACATCCACAACACAAAATTCAGTTATTAACTATTAAATCATTCAATTTACCAAAATTAACTATGTATGTAACTTGAAGTTACATATTGATCAACCAAGACACGAATAATAATATCTAAATTAATTTTTTATTTTTTGAAAATTTGGGAATATCACTAAATTAGATATATCTTTACATTTGTACGGTTGGATGGTCGAGAAATATTTTAAAAAATATATAAACAACAATCCGTGACAAATCACTAGTTACTAGTACTAGTTAGAATATTAGTGATCTACTAAGATCTCGAACCAAATTAATTTTTTATTTTTTGAAAATTTGGGAATATCACTAAATTAGATATATCTTTACATCTGTACGGTTGGATCGTCGAGAAATATTTTAAAAAATATATAAACAACAATCCGTGACAAAGCACTAGTTACTAGTACTAGTTAGAATATTAGTGATCTACTAAGATCTTGAACCAAATTAATTTTTTATTTTTTTAAAATTTGGGAATATCACTAAATTAGATATATCTTGACATCCGTACGGTTGGATCGTCGAGAAATATTTTAAAAAATATATAAACAACAATTCGTGACAAAGCACTTGTTACTAGTACTAGTTAGAATATTAATGATCTACTAAGATCTCGAACCAAATTAATTTTTTATTTTTTGAAAATTTGGGAATATCAATAAATTAAATTTATTTTGACATCCGTACGGTTGGATCGTCGAGAAATATAAAAATAAGCCCAAAGAATGGGAAAAAAAACTAACAAACTCGAGAGCTACTCGAACTCGAGATCGACTCGACTCGAAATGCTCGTGAACTACTCGACTCGGCTCGATTGTTAACGAACTCGAGTTCGATCAAAGAAATCTGCTTGATAAGCTTATCGAGTTTTGCTCGAACTCGTTAGTAAAAACTCGAACTCGAACTCGTTAAGGAAAAACTCAACTCGACTCGGTTCGTTTGCAGCCCTATCTATAGGCATGCTTTTTGTCAAAAGACATGCCCAAATGGCATGCCATTCTTGATCAAATATAACAAAAATTGAATTGCAAAACTAAAAGTACACTTAACTTAAAAATATAACCAAAATAAGTTGAAATTAAATTAGAACACCGTCATAATACTAACGTGTAACTTATCTAATATATTCACTGAAAAGTGCTTCAACACTCCAATTTTCATCTTCTACAGCAATATTAATATGTCTCGAATTGACTTGCGCATTATATTGCATAGTGAAAGTATCGATTCTTGATTATGAGAAGTGAAAATTGGTCAATTAGTTATTGCCTTATTGGGCTAATGCCTAATTGCCTAATTATCAATTGGGTTTTGATTCTTTTGTTACATATGAATATAACTATAATATCTTGGACCAGTTTCAAAACTCTACACATCTATAGATTATGACATATATATTAAAATTATATTTATTATTTATAAATAATAATAATAATATAAAAATAATAATAATAATAAATTAGTAAAAAAGCATGCCAAATCATGAAAAGCCGTGCCACTGTGACATGCATCCTAGATTTGAACCCATAACCTCCATGGACCATGCACTACACTTAATTAAACACTTCTTAAAATCATTAATTGCATACACAAACAATCCAGTTGGTACATTATATTATATCCTATATATAATTAGCGTAAAGAGGTTTTGATGGTATAATTTGATCGTCATGATTATTATAGTAAATTTAAGACAACTAAGAAAAAAGAGAGTCTATTATAATAAATTCAAGACACCTAAGAAAAAACATACGGTGAAAAGAAAGTTGTAATAGCACAAACCCACTATTAACATATAGCATATCATTTTTAAAAATAAAAAAAGTAAACAAACAAACAAACAAAAATAATTATATACTATATACAATTTCAACCAAATATCCTACATTTAATTTTAAAACAAAATTTAATCTACATCACAATTAACGATGAAATACCTATCAACAAATTCAATAATAATTATTAAAAATAACGTATATTTTTTAAAAATTTAACAATATATTATAACATAATGTATTATTATTATTATATTTAAAAATGAACTTTAAATAAAATACAAAACATATGCAATAAAATTCAAAATAAAACCTAACAAAAAATAAGGGAGACATAGAAAAAAACAATAGAGATAAGTAATACAAATACCATAAACTCCACAAAACAATTAAAAACAAACATGTCATTTTCTCCATACATGAAATGCAAATAGGGAAAAAATATTAGAATTGTTAGGTCCGTTAAGATTGTAGAAGGGGGGGTTGAATACAATCTATATCTTTTTATCGAAATTTGTCCGTTAAATAAAATTTAGTTTAGACAAATTTGAGCGGAATTAATTGAAACAAAATTCAAGTTAAATATAACGATATATTAAACTTGATGGTTGTTACAAAATCAGTACAGAGTATTATCACGTTAATAAAAACTAATTAGAAAATTCGACATGAACTTTTCTAATTTAGTTAATAAAAATCGAGATAAGAACTAGGAAACTTAATTCGCTAGTAATACAAGAGTCACAAATAATTAAGTTCTATCGGATCAAATATTACAAATGAGTTGAACTTGATTTTCTGTGAATTAAATGAGATAGTCAGTGGCTCTTAAAGATGAGAGATGTAATGTTTTGTTCTTCAGTCTTTAATTTTCTTGTCTCGTGTATATGTGTCTGTGAATGAATGCTTCTGTCTCTTTTGTAGTTAATATCTTCTGTCTATTTTGTTCACTTCAACAGACTATCCACAGACTGTCAAAAAGGCTTGCAGACTATCCAGGGGACACATAGACTACCGGTGTGACTATCTGTCTTGCTGCAGACTACCGGTGTGACTTTCCTTCTTTATCAGACTACCGGTGTGACTATCAATACTCTGCAGACAACCGGTGTGACTATCCTTTCTTGGCAGACTACCGGTGTGACTATTCTTCTTGGCAGACTACCGAATTCTTTAGCAGACTATCTCCTAGACTATCTCAAATAGTCTTTTAATAATAAAACATTAGTCTTAAAACACTTCTGATAGTCTTTCAGCAATCTATATTAATTCTAAATTAATTAATTCAATAATTAACTTAATAAATAAATTAATTCTTGAAGAATAAATTTATTAATTAAGTTAACTAAATACTTTAAATTAATTAATAGAGAATTAACATAATTCATTTGATAGTCTAATCTTCACTTTTAAACCACTGAAATAAATAAAGAACCTTCACTGAATATTTGTTGACGCTCAATGCACGGTCTGGTTCATGAACGACTAACTTCAACTTCTGTTCTTCATTTTGACTTTAAGCTGTGGTCAATTTCTTCTGACAACTTTCTTTAAATATTCTGTACTGGTACTGTCTCTTGTCACTTGTAGAAATCTCTGTCCTTCTGAATTAAATCCATGACTTTGAATACCACACTGAGGCTTGATCAGTAGACTGAACTTCTTCCAGTGTAAAATATCAAAACTATAGATTGACTTTTAGATTTGTTCCTTCTGATAGATAGCATCTTCTGAGATTCCTGTGACAGTTAAGGTTATTTACTTATTACAATCTACTTTAAGTTGAGTTGGATCCTCGAACTACAAATAGGCTGAGTCATATGCCTTTCAATCTCCCCCTATTTGTTTGTTATAAATTAACAAGCAAATTCCTAGAGGATAACTCAACTAACTCAACTTAAACTAGTAAATGATAAAACATTAATAGCAAGTAAATAATGATAAAGTTCTGGTTTTTATAACAATTTCCAGATTCAAACATAATGATAAATACAAGATAGATGATCCTCTAGCCTGATCATATTAAACATTATCCTATCTTGATCTATCTAACTCTAAAGATATTACATGTAGAGTTGTTCTTCATTTCTGACTGTCTTCCTTCCTTATTTCTCCATCTTCCGGATCATCCATTTCTGGCAGATTTTTGTGCAATTCTGCATCAACTAGCAACTCTTTTCTTGATGAGAATCCTGTAGGGCGAACAAGAGGAATTCCAAGTGCCTTTCTCAACTGACCTTTGAACTTCTCATAATCCTTAAAAAAATTGACATCTGCATAGGATTTAATACGATCAGCAATTTCTAACTTTTCTTTAGTAGAAAATCCTTGATTTCTCAGAACATGTTCAATATAGACCAGCTGCTTGGCAGAGTGTGTGAACAATTCCTCATTCTCAAGATTAATTGTATGAAGCACTTCACCTTTAAGGAATTTCAATTGTCTAGGCAATTCAACTATTTCAGGACCAGCTCTTTCAGCAAACTCTTTGAATTTCTCATGAAGTAGTACACCCAACTCAGAAGAAGTTCTTACCTTTGGCCTAAGAACCCAGATTTCTGTCAATGATTTGTCATAGAAGAACTGAATTGAAACTCTTTGTGTTCCAAACTCATGACAATCAACAAATATTAATAACTCATCTGTTTTCGTTTCACCTGCAGTTGTTATTCTCACAACTTCTGTTCTTAGGGCTCTCATGTACATATCATGTGTTGGGTTAAGCTCTTTGAGTCTTTCAAAGATAGAAAGAAGTCGACTATCATCATTATCAAGAGATTGATGTGAGTCTATCATTCGTTGAGCACGATCCCATTTCTCACCACTCTTAAACTTGACGTATAACTTCCTCTCTTGAGTTTTAAGTACATGTTCTCGTTGCCTTGCTTCTGCTTCCTCTTTTTGAAGTCTTTCTTTGTGTGCAAGCATATCTAGTGTTCTCTGAAGCTTTTCATCTCGCAATTTGAGATTTGCTTCTTGCCTTTCAACTTCTAATTCAGCTTCAAAATCCAGTTTTGCTTGCTCAGCTTCATATTCATGGTCAACTGGCACTTCATCTTCCCAGCTGCTAAAATCTGGTTCTGGTATTTTTTCACCCTCATCAGAGAACTTTAGATCAGCAAAAACATCAAAGTTGTCTGGTTCACCTGAGTAGTAATACCCTTCAGTGTCTTCTGCACTCTTCTGAGAATCTGCTATCTTTTTCCCTTTATCTCTGCCTTATTCACTAGTTCCCTCTCTTGACTTCTCCCCCTTAGTTGAGGAATCCTCTACCGAAGTGTGAAATGCACCATCTCCAGGGTCTCGCTCATCACCATCTCCACCTTTTTCTACAAAGAATTCCCTTTCTTCTGCTGTGGGTGTGTGAGTTCTGCTGATCATGTTGAACAAATGTTTGATCCCCTTACCTTGTTGTGCATTCTGCCTTTCAATCACATCAAGACGGCGTTCAGTAGACAACTGACTCTTAATCAATGCTGTTTGAAGATTTCCAACTTTGTCGGAGATTACAGAAATAAATTTATCTTGAGTCACAGTAACCTCTCCAGCATCATCAAGTGCCCGTTCAAAAGATAATTCGAGAGTGTTGAACTTGTTTGTGTAAGTTGTCTTCATCTTGGTGATGTCATTCTTTATCACAGCAAGCTGATTTTTGACAGAGGTAGATGAAGAAGACCGTTCATCCACTTGTGCTCGAAGTAATTTTGCTTCAGCTTTACTGGCCTCAAGTTCCTTTTCTAGAGCTTTAATCTTTTCTTCCAATGAACGAGTGTATGTGTCAGTGTGTGCACTCACCTGAATATCACTCTGAGTTTCACTCATCTGACGTGCATGTGTTTCACTCAGTTTAGTGGTGTTCCTCACATCACTCCTCACTAATTCCTTAGCTGCTCCAGAAAGTGTACCTGCAGATAAAATCACCCTAGCCTCCTCTTGGAAGGTCAGTGGTGGTGCAATGGGAGTTCGCAAATCCCTTTCCTCAGTCATTTCTGTCATCTCATTTGGAATTGATGTCTGAATTTCTTCAGTGACAGAAAGATCGAGTTGCCTTCCACTTTCTCCAGTTGAAACTGCGAGTGGAAAATCCCTTGAGGGAGCCAGGAATGTTCCTCCTGGGAGGGGAGATGATGACTCTATTATTTGTGGCTGAGAGTCAAGATTTCCCTCATTAACCTGTGAAGGCTCTTCTACCGTGACTATGGTAGGCACTGTTTCAGTATCAACCCTATTATGCTCTCCTTGCTCATTGTCCCTAGCCACATCAGATTCTACAGTTATGTTTTCCCCCATTGTGAGTAATAGGGGTGTGCTTGACTCTGTACAGGGTGCCATGGCTGACTGGCGAATTTCAATGGACTCATCCTGTTGAGAGAATGGTTCCAGTAACTGTTCATGTGCCATTTCAATGTCCGTATCCTTTTGGGAGGATATGGATGGGCTGACAGTTGCCTCAATTATTAAGTTTCTTCGCTTCTTTAGTGGAGGCAGAGCTGTGGGATCACTCATATCACTACTTCTTACATTACGTCTTTTCACTGTTAATTTACTTCTGGATTTGGGTTTAGAGATTTTAGATGACACTGTGTTTGGCTCTAAGACCTGGGACAGAAGTTGTGGTTCTACAACCTCTTGGTCTAACCTATCAGCCACTTGGGCTCCAGAAGTAGTTTCAGGGAAAGATAATACCTGTTCAGTAGCAGTTGCAGAAATCCCAGCAATAGTGAGTTGAGCCACTTGAAGTTGATGTTCAGGTACAGGAGCAGTTGCTGCTTCTTGTTCTGGTTGCTCAGGAACATGCTCAGGTTGCTGTTGTGGTGGTTGTTCTTGTATGATTGGCAGTTCTATGAAGTTGGACATATACTGAGTAATGACCACTGGAACATTAGTGTACTTCTTCATTGTTGCTAACCTGGTGAAAATTTTTTTATGTGTTTTTCCTGAAGCTTCAGTACGAGAGTTAGCAAACAATCTTTGATGAACATCAGAAACAACATGATTAAATATGAGAGTTAAAAACCTTGGATAGTAACAATCAACTTTACTACCCAAATCATGATCGTTCTTGGCAGTTATGAGACGATTTACCATGGCATCAAAAATTAATTTACCAAAATTAACCCTTTGATTATTAGCAACTGCATAACCAATTCTCTGAAGCAAAGTAGAAATATTGTGAAAATTATTCTTTTTAGTGTTAGCAAACACCTTAGCAATTGTGTCAAAGAAATAATCCCACTCAGCCATGAAGTTACTTTTAGACAACTTAGAAAGATCAACTTCTCCTTGATAATGGATATCATTGAAAAATTGTGTCAGTACTGCTTCAGATGGAAGATCAACAAAGTCATTTGTTGGAAGTCGTAGAACGGTGTTAACAGTTGAGTCATTCACAACATAAGGTGTGTCCCCCACAGTAAAAGTAAAAGATGTTGAGTCCGAGGAGAGAACAAATGTAGAACACATTGCCAACAGTGAATCAACTTTTAAAGGAGCATCGAGAATTAAGGCATGACGAATAAGAGAATGCTCATTTAAAAACCGAATCCAAGGTTTAACCCTCTCGAGAGTACAATTATCGGGATTAAAATGACCAACAAAATTATGATTGATAATCTTCATATTAACAGCCATTTTAATTTCAACACACTGAATTAATTTGCCCAAATTCGAATTTTAGGGATTTTAACAATTAATTCAATTAACCAGAAAAATCAATAAAATCGAAACTTCACAGAAAATTCTGAAATTAATGTATGTTGATCTCTGAATTCACACAAACACACCACTATTTTTAGTTTTTGCAGAATCGAAGCCAAATTTCTTGAACTTTAAATCGAATTTCTTGATTTTCGAAAAACGCAATCACTAAAAACTGGACCAAATCGAAGGATTAACCAGTCAAATCAAAGAGCTTGAAGAGATTAGAACACAGGTGTTTTCAGATCGTGATTTGGTTGAGAAACACGGTCGATTTTTGAAGAAAATCGGGCGGCGGTTCGTTGTGTGTATTGTATGTATATAAACAAACAGAGAAAAAGACTCAGAGACTTAACTCGTGAGTTTCAGACAAACAATAGACTAACGATAGTCTACAGACAATTCTGTATACATATTAACGGTAGTCTAAACGGTAGTCTAAAATAGAATTAATAAAAGAATTAGACTATAGACTAATAGACTATACCTTATAGTCTATCTGATAGTCTAATTAGACTAAAATAGACTGTCTAGACTAAACTATTTAAACTATTTAGACTAACAATACCGATAGTCTAAAATAAAATAAAAAAAAGAAAATTAACTACAACAGACTATTGTTGGATAGTCTGACAGATAGTCTAAAAGAGCTAATTAAAAGACTATAGACTATTAATTTACAATACAGACTATTGAGAATAGACTATTTAATTTACATTAATAATAATACTCAGACTATTGTACATAGACTATTGGCTGGATAGTCTGCCGAATAATCTGAGTAGACAAAAATTGTCTAACAGACTATAACTAACGTTACAGACTATCTGTACATTAGTAATATAGACTATTAATTAAAGACAAAATAGACTAAGAGACAATTAGAGACTAACTATGTAGACTATAGACTATAAGTATAGACTATTAATTTACAATAATATTCACAACAACACACAAATATTAAGTCCTATATCGATTTGATCTACCAGAGTGAAGTTAAAAATTCTAAGTCAGGGAAGATTTTCGAGTTAGTGACTAACTCGAACTTCAACTCGAAATTCGACTTAGATTTTCGAGTTAGTGACTAACTCGAACTTCAACTCGAAATTCGACTTAGATTTTCGAGTTAGTGACTAACTCGAACTTCAACTCGAAACTCACCATCTCGAACTGCATCTCGAAACTGACCATCTCGAACTGCATCTCGAAACTGACCATCTCGAACTGCATCTCGAAATTCGAGATGAGGACCAATATAACTATTCTAACAATCAAATATTAACAGAATATGTACCAGATTATTTACATGAAGCAATTCTAACAATGAAGCAAATTTAATTATTAAAACAAGCTATAAAATAGCAAAATAATTTACACTAAAATTATAAAATCGAATAAAAATTATAAAAACAATCATATGTAGTCCCTTTTATGAAATCAAACATTAATAACAAAAGGACAAACACTACAAACCAATTAATAAACTATTAACTATTTACATAATTATTTATGGTAAATTAATAAATCTATATATTTTCTAATAAAATAACTTTCTAATAGAAAATTATTTAAAAAGAAAATATGATTTATTTAACCATCATAAATATAATTTTTCAAGAAAAATAAGTTTCTCACAAATTACAACTTGTAAAATTTGAGAAAAATATTTTTAAGGAAAAAGAATTATTTTAACATTGAAAAGAAGTAGGTAGGGATATATTAAGATGATAATGGCAATGATTTGAACATTAACAAGTATCAAGGTAAGTTGATAAAATAATTATACAAGTGATTTTAATCAACAAATGTTAACAAGATAATCACTTGTAAATTATTAAAGATCAAACCTCAGATATTAACTAGTTTAATTACTAGGACTATTTAACATACCCAATTCACCAACAATTCTGGTGAATGTGGATTCGTCAAGAGACTTAGTAAAAATATCTGCTGTTTGTTCTTCCGTGGGTACAAAATGTAACTCCACGGTACCATTCATGACATGCTCTCGGATAAAATGATACCTGATGTCAATGTGCTTGGTCCTCGTATGCTGCACAGGATTGTTGGAGATTGCTATGGCACTTGTATTGTCACACAGAATTGGAATATTGTCAAGTACAAAGCCATAGTCACGTAGCTGATTCCTAATCCACAAGATTTGAGCACAACAGCTTCCAGCAGCTATATATTCTGCTTCAGCTGTTGAGTTGGAAACTGTTTGTTGTTTCTTGCTGTACCAGGAGACCAACCTACCACCTAGGAATTGACAACTCCCAGAGGTGCTTTTTCTATCTACAACACTACCTGCATAATCTGAATCTGTATATCCAACAAGGTTAAAACCAGATTCTTTAGGGTACCAAATACCTAAGTTAGGTGTACCCTTAAGATATCTCAAGATTCGTTTAACAGCAATGAGATGCACATCTCTAGGATCCGCTTGGAACCTTGCACACAAGCATGTAGCATACATAATATCAGGTCTACTTGCAGTAAGGTAAAGTAATGAACCTATCATACCTCTGTAGCTTGTGATATCTACCTTTGCAGAATTTTCACAAGCTCCAAATTTCACAGCTGTTGATGATGGTGTTCTTGCTGAAGATGAGTCCTCCATTTGATATTTCTTGAGGAGCTCTCTGACATACTTGGATTGACAAATAAAAATTCCATCTGTCCTTTGACTTACTTGTAATCCAAGAAAGAACTTCAGCTCACCCATCAGGCTCATCTCAAATTTACCCTGCATTAGCTTAGCAAATTTCTTGCACAGAAGATCATTAGTAGACCCAAATATTATATCGTCCACATAGACTTGGACTAATATAGTATCATTCTTATGTTTCTTAGTAAAGAGAGTTTTGTCTATGACACCTCTAACAAATCCATTTTCAAGTAAAAATTCAGAAAGAGTGTCATACCATTTCCTTGGAGCTTGCTTAAGACCATAAATTGCCTTGAAGAGAAAGTAGACAAAATCCAAGAATTCTGGATCTTCAAAGCCAGGGGGTTGTTCTACATATACCTCTTCATCCAGCTTGCCATTCAGGAAGGCACTCTTGACATCCATTTGATAAACTTTGAAGTTTGAATGTGCTGCGAATGCCAAGAATATCCTTATAGCCTCAAGTCTAGCCACTGGTGCATAGGTTTCATCATAATCTATTCCTTCAGCTTGGGAATAACCTTTAGCAACCAGTCTTGCTTTGTTTCTAGTTACAATGCCATCTTCATCAAGTTTGTTTCTGAATACCCACCTGGTATCAACTACTTTCCTGTCTTTAGGTCTGGGTACCAGCTTCCATACTTCTTGTTGTTTGAATTGATTGAGTTCATCTTGCATAGCAATCACCCAATCAGGATCAGAGAGAGCTTCTTCTATTTTCTTAGGTTCTATTGCAGACAGAAACCCAGAATAATTGCATTGATTTTGATAGCTCCTTCTAGTTTTTACACCAACATCTGGATCACCAACGATCAACTCAAAAGGATGAGCTCTATTCCACACAGTCTGTCTGGGAAGATTTGACCTTGATGATTCGCCTTGTTCTTCATTATGATGTTGAGTATGACCAGCTGATCCTTCATCACCTCCCCCTGAGTTGTTGCCAGTTTGACTAGATGAATGTTCAGGAGTGTCAGTGGTATCTCCAATCTGATCATTGTTTCCACCACCACCACCCTGATCATTATCATCATTATTACTGTTATCATTAGCAGCAACATCAGGTTGGTTGTCACCATCTGAATCGGAGTCTGTCATATCATCGAAAGATAACTTTTCAGATGAATCCTCCGTTTGGATACTAGGAAGTTTAGTGTCATCAAATGATACATTGACACTTTCAAGCATTGTCTGATGATCAATCACATACACCTTGTAAGCTCTTCTTGAATAACCAATGAAAATTGCTTCATGTGCTTTGGCCTCAAATTTTCCACCACGATCATCTCCATCTTTAAGCACAAAGCATTTTGCTCCAAATACATGAAAGTACTTGAGTGTTGGTCTCTTTTCATACATAATTTCATAGGGGGTCTTCATCAAGTCTTTGTTGATTAAAGTTCGATTCTGGGTATAACATGCAGTGTTAACAGCTTCAGCCCAAAAGTACAAGGGAAGCTTTGATTCACTTAACATAGTACGTGCAGCTTCAATCAAAGTTCTATTCTTTCTTTCTACTACCCCATTTTGCTGAGGAGTTCTTGGGGCTGAGTACTGCCTTGTTATTCCCTTTTCAGTACAAAAATCATTTAGAACTGCATTCTTAAATTCGGTCCCATTGTCTGACCTTATTGCTCTAACTGGTTTCATGTACTCCATTTCAATCAACTTGATGTGATCAATCACTAACTGTGGAGTTTCATCTTTGGAATTCAGAAATAAAACCCATGTGTACTTTGAGTAGTCATCAACAATCACGAGAGCATATCTTTTCTTTGACATAGACATCACATTCACTGGACCGAACAGATCCATGTGCAACAGTTGTAGAGGTTCAGTTATTGATGATGTGTCAGTGCTCCTGTGAGTTGCTGTTTTCAATTTGCCTTTTTGACAGGCATCACAGAGTCCTTCTTGAGTGAATTCCATTGAAGGCAACCCTCTCACCAGTTCTCTTTTAACTAGAGAATTCATTGTCTTGAAATTAAGGTGGGAGAGTTTCTTGTGCCATAGCCAACTTTCATCTGTAGATGCTTTAGAATAAAAGCAGTTGATTTCTTCAGTGCTTCCAGTGTTCATATTGGCCACGTACAGATTGCCTTTTCTGACTCCTGTAAGAGATGGTTGTTCATGTCTCTTGTGTGAGATTAGACAATTCTTCTTGTTGAAGTAAGCCTCGAATCCCTTGTCACAAAATTGACTGACACTTAACAAATTGTGCTCAAGTCCTTTCACAAAAGACACTTCATCAATGATAACATTTCCAGCTTCCAATCTGCCATATCCATCAGTTGTACCTATGCTGTTATCTCCAAAGGTAACCACTGGGCCGGCTTTCTCAACCACATTTGTCAGCAGGGTTCTGTCTCCAGTCATATGCCTTGAACATCCACTGTCCAAGATCCAGGTCACTCGATCAACCTGTTTCACACCCTGCAATGACAAATAGGTTAAACCTTCTTCGGAACCCAAACCTGATTGGGTCCAGAATACTTAAAGAATTGGCCTTTGTCAGGCAAAACAACATTTTTAACATTGACACCATTTTCACCACAAACCAACATACATTTAACCCTATAAACAGATTTGACAATCTTCTGTTTTATCTTGGGTATCCATGTTTCTTTAGCAGCAATAACATTTATTTCACTGACTGGACATTTGACCTTGTAAGCAGCCTTACCAAAAGTCTGTTTAGGCTTTGATACAAATGTCTCTCTCCTATCCTTAGAAGGACTAGCAGTCTTTGATCTAACATTTTTATTCTTATTCATGTGTTGTCGAGGAGCAGTCTTACTAGCACATGCTTGATTACCATTAAAGTAAGCAGACATTACATTGAAAGCACAAGACATACAATTGACAACACCACATGCTTTATGATAAACATCAATGATAGGCATGGTATGCATGTTAGACATGTTATTGTTCTTTTTCAACTTATCACCACTTAACCCAGTTTTAGATGAACTGGTTGGATAAACAACCTTAACTGGTTTCTTAACAGATTTAACATTATCAAGGACAATGCCATTTGCACTGTCCTCATTACGCATCTCTTCTTGAATAATGATAGAAGTGAAGTTTGGAGGTTCTGCAATCGACTTCTTAAAAAGCGGATCTTCAACTTTCTTAAGCACATGTGGTATACCCCTCTCTTTAGCACTAACAAGGTTAGGGGTATTTATGCCTAACAAACCAACAGCTTCGTTATAACCAAACCCTATTCCTACAGTTCGTTCTATAGCTTGTTTATTGAAATGCTCTTTAGAAAGTTTAACAGAATTAAAGCAAGCACTAACCTTGGTTTCAAGTTCAGCAATTTTAGAAAGTTGTTTAGTCACTACTTCTAGAATGGATTTCTCTCTTCTATTAAGTCGTGCTATTTCCTCTTTTTGTTGATCTTGATTAACATGCACCTTTTTTAGTTCTAACACTTCATTTTCAAGTTCAGTGTTTAACAGATTTAATCTAGCAATGTGTTTTTGTGCATTAGCCAAGGAACCACCTAACTGACGAACCAACTCAGAGTCAGTAAGTTTTACCTGTGGTTTAGGATCAGTGAGCATGTCACCATTTGCCATTAGTGCAAGATTTCCAAATTCTTCATCTTCACTATCTGTGTCATCCCAGCTTTTACCAGCAGCCACATAGGCTTTTCCAGGTTTCTTCTTTTCAGGAACATAATCTCTCTTCTGGGCTTGTTTAGGTTTCTGACACTCAGTGGCAAAGTGTCCAAGTTCATTGCAATTATAACAACGAATTTTGCTTCTATCAACAGTTCCAGTTTTGTAGCCACCTCTGCTACTGGAGGATGAGGAACCTCCTCTCTGGAATCTGTTATTAGACTTGAACTTGAACTTAGGATTTCTCCTGAATCTAAAGTTGCCAAACTGTCTAACCATGAGTGCCATGGATTCATCCTCCAACTGATCCAATTCTTCTAATGAGTAAAACTCACTTCCATCCTGAGTAGCTGGTGTCTGACCATGTTCCACTTCAGTCTGCTCCTTGTCTGAGCTGTAAGGTCGAACAACCTTAGCTTCCACTTCCTTAGGAGCCTCAACCACTAATGCTGTAGATGAACTTGCAACTCTACCTTTACCATGAATCTCTTTCTGTTGGACTTGTTCCAACTCATAGGTTTTTAAAACACCGAAGAGTTTTTCAAGACTAACTTTATTCAAGTCACGAGATTCTCTTATGGCTGTTATCCTATGTTCCAGGTGAGTCGGCATAGTCAGTAAGAACTTCAGATTAATCTCCTTCTGTGTATAGTTCTTGCCATGGATTTGCAAGTTGTTGATTATTTTATTATACCTTTCAAACACTTCTTGAATGCCTTCGTTAGGGCCAGCTCTGAAGTGTTCATACTCAGAGGTTAAGATTTGAAGTCTGTTCTCTCTGACTTCATCGGTTCCTTCATTAATGGTTTCAATAGTTTCCCACATGTGTTTAGCAGTTTTACAATTCATCACATGGCTATACATCACAGCATCCAGGGAATCTATTAGAATGAGTCTGAGGTTTTTATCAAGCCCTGCATCCTCCTTTTCCTCGGGTGTATAGGTAGCAGGGTCTTTTTCATAAGACTTAGCAGGAATCACAATTTTTCCCTCAGCTTCAACTTCATCTTCATAGACCATAGGAGTTTTAGGTCCGGTTTTCAAAACAACCAAATATTTAACATTTGTACATTCCAGAAACAACTCCATCTTATTCTTCCACATATCATAATTATTTTTGTCAAAGATAGGTATCTTAACAATGGCTTTAGAAGTCATGATGAATTTTTAAGAGAGTTAAAAATTCGAGCTTGATTTTTAATTGAATAAGAATAGGATCTTGATTTGTATATCAATCAAACGGCTCTGATACCAATTGTTAGGTCCGTTAAGATTGTAGAAGGGGGGGTTGAATACAATCTATATCTTTTTATCGAAATTTGTCCGTTAAATAAAATTTAGTTTAGACAAATTTGAGCGGAATTAATTGAAACAAAATTCAAGTTAAATATAACGAATATTAAACTTGATGGTTGTTACAAAATCAGTACAGAGTATTATCACGTTAATAAAAACTAATTAGAAAATTCGACATGAACTTTTCTAATTTAGTTAATAAAAATCGAGATAAGAACTAGGAAACTTAATTCGCTAGTAATACAAGAGTCACAAATAATTAAGTTCTATCGGATCAAATATTACAAATGAGTTGAACTTGATTTTCTGTGAATTAAATGAGATAGTCAGTGGCTCTTAAAGATGAGAGATGTAATGTTTTGTTCTTCAGTCTTTAATTTTCTTGTCTCGTGTATATGTGTCTGTGAATGAATGCTTCTGTCTCTTTTGTAGTTAATATCTTCTGTCTATTTTGTTCACTTCAACAGACTATCCACAGACTGTCAAAAAGGCTTGCAGACTATCCAGGGGACACATAGACTACCGGTGTGACTATCTGTCTTGCTGCAGACTACCGGTGTGACTTTCCTTCTTTATCAGACTACCGGTGTGACTATCAATACTCTGCAGACAACCGGTGTGACTATCCTTTCTTGGCAGACTACCGGTGTGACTATTCTTCTTGGCAGACTACCGAATTCTTTAGCAGACTATCTCCTAGACTATCTCAAATAGTCTTTTAATAATAAAACATTAGTCTTAAAACACTTCTGATAGTCTTTCAGCAATCTATATTAATTCTAAATTAATTAATTCAATAATTAACTTAATAAATAAATTAATTCTTGAAGAATTAATTTATTAATTAAGTTAACTAAATACTTTAAATTAATTAATAGAGAATTAACATAATTCATTTGATAGTCTAATCTTCACTTTTAAACCACTGAAATAAATAAAGAACCTTCACTGAATATTTGTTGACGCTCAATGCACGGTCTGGTTCATGAACGACTAACTTCAACTTCTGTTCTTCATTTTGACTTTAAGCTGTGGTCAATTTCTTCTGACAACTTTCTTTAAATATTCTGTACTGGTACTGTCTCCTGTCACTTGTAGAAATCTCTGTCCTTCTGAATTAAATCCATGACTTTGAATACCACACTGAGGCTTGATCAGTAGACTGAACTTCTTCCAGTGTAAAATATCAAAACTATAGATTGACTTGTAGATTTGTTCTTTCTGATAGATAGCATCTTCTGAGATTCCTGTGACAGTTAAGGTTATTTACTTATTACAATCTACTTTAAGTTGAGTTGGATCCTCGAACTACAAATAGGCTGAGTCATATGCCTTTCAATAATGTATCATTATAATTCTTTCATTAAAAAAATATAAAAAAAAATAGAATAGTCAAAACTATAATTAAAAATAAGTCACAAATAACATTCAATAATACAAATAACAAACAATGTAAACAAATATAATGCAAACTTTCCAACTCCAAAATAATATTTTTACAAACAGGAATTGAAATTTAATTAAAAAATAAAAAAAATAATTTTAAAAATGTACCAAGATATAAATTGGTAAACTAAGATTTCAAAAATATTAAAAAATATTTTATAATTAGAAATGACATTAAAGTTCACCAAAATGTATTTTGCAAAACAAATGCTAATTTTATATAAATACTAAATTCAGTAACTAAAATTCACAAAAAAGAAATTAATGTAATACACATACAACAAATATTAATTAAGAAAAAAATATGACACATTTAACAAGTTATTTTTAGAAAACTCTAATTAATATAAACAAAAAAAATAATATTATCAATAGAACATTTCAAAAGAATTCAAAATACTTAGAAAAAACACCTCCCACACATGAAAAAACACCATAAAAAAATTCTAATTTTTAGATATATATTTAATACAAAAAAATAGAAAAATTATGCGAATATAATACGTGACATGTTTCAAATATATCTTATATAATCTAATATTTCAAAATAAAATGCCCTAAAATAATGAATTTTAAATGTTTCAAAAAAAAATAATGAAATTTAAAAAATATATTAGACTAAACTTTATAATATAATTTATAAAAATAATAACTATAAATTAGCCAAAAAAAATAATAATAACTATCACATAAATATCCTTAAAAAAATAGTAACTAATAAATAAATTCAAATATTTACTTTTAAGTTTTATAGCAAACATTTTCTTAAATTTACAGTAAAAAAAAATGCAAGCTTATTGAAAAAAACATAATATCATTTGGTCATATTATTTTTTTCGAAAACTGTAAATGTAGTACTACATCTTCAAATAAATTAAAAGAATTTTCCTAAAAAATTAAAAAAAATATATGTAGAATTAGAATATTATACAAAAAAATATTTAAAATTTAATAAATTAAAAGTTACACAAAATTAAATTTCCTCAACAATAAAATTTGAACTAAATTAATACAAATTCAATCTAATAAAATAGAATCATCAAATTTATTAATCATTATTATAAAATTAACGTATTTTTATTATTATTTTAGTATATATATAATTACGAAATATGTATATGTATAATTTTTATTAAAAGTGAAAAAAAATTAAAACAATATGAGAAATTATTGAAAAAATATTTCTAACAAATCTTTTTACAATATATTGATAATATAACCCGTGCATCAGTATAAAGCTAGTTTCCTTTAATAATTACAATATTCTTATGTCCACATGTATTACCACTACGCTAGATTAATACTTAATGATACATTTCCTAAAATCAATAATTACATACACAAGCAATCCACTTGCTAAATTCCCTTGAATATTTATTTTCAAATTTAATCAAGATAAAATTAATTAAAATGATAAAGACATGTAGGCTATTTCTAACTGAATGAATAACAGACTGAATGTGCGTGTATTTAATATAAAACTTTATATATATATATATATATATATATATATATATATATATATATATATATATATATATATATAGGCTTTTGCTCCATAAAGAACACTCTTATATAACAAACCATAAAGAACACTATAAAATCATTTATTCCAATAGATCCATTGGTCCCGCCAGGGGCACCCAATACAAAAAGTTCTTATTTTTTTAGGCTCTATCCATCCAGCAAAAAAAAAAATTGAAAATTTACTGTTCATCCTGATGACGTCATCATGACGTCATCGATGAACAGTAAATTTTCAATTTTTTTTTTGCTGGATGGATAGAGCCTAAAAAAATAAGAACTTTTTGTATTGGGTGGCCCCGCCAGGGGCAATGGATCTATTAGATATGAGGTGTTCTTTGTTGTTTGTTATATAAGGTGTTTGCAAGCCTATATGGGTAGAGATCTATAGAAAACCTTTTAGATAGAAAACTTAGAGAACCTTAATCTACACCGTCCATTATTAATATTTATCAATAAATAAAATTAGAAATATCTAGTAGCACTCTTGTTATTCTTTTAAATGTTCAGGGTTACTATTACTATATTAAACACTGATTATATATGACATATTAAATTAATAATGGTAACATGTTAACTAGCGTGTAATTGATATAATAAAAAATCTCTACATACATGGAAACAAATCAATGATTACAACTGCATGATATAACAGGTATATTGACGAATACGCTTCTTTTAATTTCATAAAAATACGATTCTTCTAAATAATCTTTATTAACGAATGAGTCGCTTAATTGTTTCATTAAGTACGTGTTCCAAGTGTTCCATTAAGTGTTCTATTATTAATATAATTAAATTCTATTAATATTAGTACTTTTTGCATACTTGTTTTTTTAAAATAAAATGTTCTATCTACCAATAAAATCATTAATTTCATTAAAAGTTTAAAAATAAAATGGGCTCTTTTGAAAAATAAATAAGAAAAAGTAAATTTTTGCACATTTACTTTTGTTAAGAAAGACTATTTGCAATTTTACTAAACTAAGTTTCAAATTGCAAAAATACTAACCCTAATTCTCCCCCTCCCCCTTCCCCCAATTTCTCTCTCCTCCCCCCTGATAACACACGCCGCCGACTTTTGTGTACTTTTTTTTTTTTTTTTTTTTTTTTTTTTTTTTTTTTTTTTTTTTTTTTTTTTTAAGGTGGTGGCTATTTTGGTGGATTTAGGTTTCCTGGCCCCGCAGGGGCATATTCAACTAAATTTGCAACTAATTGCAACTGAATGCAACTAAATTTCTGATTTCAAGTTCCATTTGTCAGTTGTCATTTTCGACCTCATTTTTGAACTCTAATATATATATATATATATATATATATATATATATATATTTAAGAAGGGTGATATTTTGGTGGATTTAGGTTTCCTGGCCCCGCAGGGGCATATTCAACTAAATTTGCAACTAATTGCAACTGAATGCAACTAAATTTCTGATTTCAAGTTCCATTTGTCAGTTGTCATTTTCGACCTCATTTTTGAACTCTAATATATATATATATATATATATATATATAGGCCTTTGCTCCATAAAGAACACTCTTATATAAAGAACAATAAAGAACACTATAAAATCATTTATTCCAATAGATCCATTGGCCCCGCCAGGGGCACCCAATACAAAAAGTTCTTATTTTTTTAGGCTCTATCCATCCAGCAAAAAAAAAAAAAAAATTTTGAAAAATTTACTGTTCATGATGACGTCATCGATGACGTCATCGATGAACAGTAAAATTTTCAATTTTTTTTTTTTTTTTTTTTTTGCTGGATGGATAGAGCCTAAAAAAATAAGAACTTTTTGTATTGGGTGGCCCCGCCAGGGGCAATGGATCTATTAGATATGAGGTGTTCTTTGTTGTTCTTTATTTAAAGTGTTCTTCATGGAGTCCAACCCTATATATATATATATATATATATATATATATATATATATATATATATTTAAGAAGGGTGATATTTTGGTGGATTTAGGTTTCCTGGCCCCGCAGGGGCATATTCAACTAAATTTGTTGAAAGTAGTTGAAAATAGTTGCAACTAGTTGTAACTAGTTGAAAGTATTTGAAAATAGTTGCAACTAGTTGAAAACAGTTGAAAATAGTTGATTTGGTTGAATATTGCCCCTGGCGGGGCCTTGGAACCCAAAATCACTCAAACCAATAATATGTAGTTGTAACTAGTTGAAAGTAGTTGAAAATGGTTGCAACTAGTTGAAAGTAGTTGAAAATATTTGAAAACAGTTGAAAATAGTTGATTTGGTTGAATATTGCCCCTGGCGGGGCCTTGGAACCCAAAATCACTCAAACCAATAATATGTAGTTGCAACTAGTTGTAACTAGTTGAAAGTAGTTGAAAATAGTTGATTTGGTTGAATATTGCCCCTGGCGGGGCCTTGGAACCCAAAATCTTTTAGTTGAATATTGCCCCTGGCGGGGCCTTGCAACCCAAATCCACCAAAATCACCCCACCTTTTTAAAAAAAAGTTGCATTTGGTTGAATTTGATTGAATGTGGTTGCAAACAAAAATCCACCAAAATAGCCCCCATCTTAAAAAAAAAAAAAAAAAAAAAAAAAAAAAAAAAGTACAGCAGTCGGCAGTAGTGGGCTGGGAGAAAGGAGGGAGGGAGGGGGAGTGGGTTGGGCTAGGAAGGAGGGAGGAGGAATGGGCCTAGTATTTTTGCAATTTGAAACTTTGTTTTGGTAAAATTGCAATTTATTAAGGAAGGTGGTATTTTTGCAAAAAGAAACTTTAAATCTAGTATTCTTGGTAAATATCCAAATAAAATTTATAATATATATATATATAAAGAATACATTATAAAATCTTTTACGAAAATTGTTCAAATCAAAACCATTTAAGAAGAGCACTTTAAGAAATCCCGTTGTTTATTAAAAAATCTCAATACAAAAAATATATATCACAATAATATTTAGGAAACACTTTGAATAGTCCTAATTATTAAAAAATGTATATATTCTATAATTAACAAAAAACTCAGGCAAAAATCTAGACTTAACTGGCAGGCACAAGGTGATCGAAACTCAAAATATTTCCATCAAGTTATTCAGAGGAGAAGAAAGAGAAATGCAATTCAGAAAATCTTTTGTGAGAATAAAAATATCACAGACCCAGTTCAGATTAAAAATGCTTTCTTCCAACACTATAAAAAGTTGTTTGCTGATAAGGAAGGTAGTCATGTTTTTAATCTTGGAGACCTGGTGGTTAATAGAATCTCAGATGCTGAAAAAAGTTGGTTGGAAAGAGACTTCTCAATTGAGGAAATTGAATGCTCGCTTAATAACTCTGCAAATGAAAAAGCTCCTGGCCCAGATGGTTTTAACATGGGGTGTCTTAAAGTTATGTGGCTCCACTTAAAGTGTAACATTTTAAAATGCTACAAGGAATTTGCTAGCTCTCTCACATTTCCAGCAGGCTTTAACTCTTCTTTCATCTCTCTCATTCCAAAAAATGAGAATCCTGAGTTTGTATCAGACTATAGACCTATAAGTCTAATAAATAGCACTGCAAAGCTGTTAACAAAGGTTCTGGCTCACAGATTGAGTGAAGTAATTGGTAATATTGTGGGCATGAATCAATTTGCTTTCATCAAAGGAAGGCAGGCTTCAGAAAGCATTTTGATTGCTAGTGAAGCAGTTCATTTAATCAAATGTCGAAAAAAGAGTGATTTAATTCTCAAGCTCGATTTTGAAAAGGCATTTGATTCGGTTAACTGGAATTTTCTTTTGCAATTGCTAAAGTCTTTGGGATTTGGTGATAGATGGATTTCTTGGATCAAGGCCTATCTGCATTCGATGAGATTCTCTGTGCTTGTAAACGGATCACCGTCAAAGGAATTCACACCTAAACAAGGATTACGACAAGGTGACCCGTTGTCGCCTCTACTTTACAATATTGTTGCAGAAGTGTTGAACTTAATGATAAAAAGGGCAATATCAAAAGGAATGTTTAGAGGATTAGACTTGGGTGGAGATTATGAGCAGTTAACCCATCTGCAATTCGCAGACGATACACTGATCTTTATAGCCGGGTCATTAGAATATGTTAAAGTTGTTAAGCGTATTCTTCAATGCTTTCAACTGTTAACTGGTTTGAAGATAAATTTTCACAAAAGTAGTATATTTTCTTGTGATAAAAACTGCGGCTTAGTGTCTGAATGTGCCAAAATATTAGGTTGCAAGGTGGGTTTATGGCCATTAAGTTACTTGGGAGCTCCGTTAGGCCTATCTTCTAGGAGGAAGAGTTTCTGGAATCCCCTCATCAAGAAGTTTGAAAATAAATTGGCTAACTGGAGGTCATCATCTTTGAATAAGGCAGGAAGACTTGTTCTCTTAAAATCATCACTTGATAGCCTACCAGTTTATTGGTTCAACATCTTCAAAGTTCCTAAAGGAGTGTGTGGAGAGATTGAAAAAATAAGGAGAAACTTTTTCTGGGGGCATCAGGGAGGTAAGAGGAAAATGCATTATATTAAATGGAGTAAGATCACCAAACCAAAAATCAAAGGAGGATTAGGTTTATCTTCCATCAGTATGAAAAATGTCTCCTTATTGGGTAAGTGGCACTGGAAATGGTACCTAGACAGAGACAAACTTTGGAACAAATGGGTTCGGTCAAAATATGATTGCTCCCCAGGGGATCAGATGGAGTTAGTAATGCGCAAGAACAAAGTGTCAGAATGTCTCACAAGTTTCTTGCAGGTTGCAAAGAACTCAGAGTTGCAGGGTCATCTAGGTGGAGATAAATTCCTATGGCAAGTCAGAGATGGAACAAGTGTTTTGTTCTGGGAAGATTTTTGGCATCCTGAAGGTATACTAATGTATATTTTTCCAAGGTTGTACATCATCTCTAACCTGAAGAATACTAACGTTCAAATATTCAAGGACCTGGTTGAATGTTATGGATTGTGTAGTGACACTTTTTGGTGCAGACAGCTTAGGAATTGGGAAATTGACTTAGTAGATAAATTAATGGAATTTTGCTCACAAGTCACCTTGAAGGAAGGAAAGGATAAATTAATTTGGCTTCCTGTTAAGAAGGATTATTCGGCTTCTAGCAGCTATGCATTAATGCAAAATGGTTGGATGGAATCAGATGTTACTTGGAAGTATGTTTGGAATTTTAAAGTTCCTCCAAAGATTCATGTCTTCCTTTGGAAATATTATCAGAAAATCCTCCCGACTGGTAGCTTCTTAGTAAGAAGATTAAACTCTGCCTGCTTACTTTCAGGCATGTGTAAGTGGTGCAACATCGAGGAAGAATCTCAAACACACTTATTCTGGAAGTGCGAACCAGCAACATGGGCTTGGAACTTTGTTTCAAACTGGTGGAATATTGGAATTCAAGAATGTTACAGCCCTCATCCTAGGTTAATTTCAAAAAGTCCAAGTATAAGAACTGCTTGGGAAATTACATGGTCTGCAACCCTATGGACCATCTGGTTATGTAGAAACCAGGTTGTCTTTCAAGGGAAAAGATTTAAAAAAGAAGAGTTACTCTTCCTAGTTGTTCACAGGTCACAAATGTGGTGTCAAGCAGTGAATCTAATAGATAAGTCCACTCTTTGGAATTCTAATCCTATAGGTCTGGTCCTTAGCTCAAGCATTTCAAGAAAGGAACATCTACTGCTAAATAATGCAGTACTAACTGGCTTTATAGATGGGGCGTGGAAGCTTAGCAAAAATTCTGAATGTCACGCTGGAATTGGAGGCTATGTCAAGGACTCGGAGGGGAATTTGGTTTTGATTTTCTCTGGCCCTGTCGAAGCAAATACAGCTTTTCGGTGTGAAGTTGAAGCCATGATCTTTGTGATCAGGCAGTTAGCTTCAAGTAAGTGGAGCAAAAGCCATTGTGTTCTTTACACGGACTCATCTGAATTAATTAAGGAAATTCAGAAAATCAAATTCAGCATTGATCATCACCTAGAAAAAGAGATCAAAAACTTCCTACTCTTTTCAAAGATTGAATTTAAAAAGGTTGATAGAGTGTTGAATTGTGAAGCAGATAACCTAGCAAAGCAGGGTATGTTAAGAAATAAGATATTGTTTGCTTGGTGTTAAGGCGGGACACTTAATTACATGTTGTCTGTGGACTTTCTTCTGCGGCCTTCTGGGATTATTCCTTCGTTGACATGGAAGGGGTGGTGTAGAATTGCAGGAGGTTGGTGCAAGAAGAAGAAAGTAGATGCCTTCATGGACCACTAATTATTGATTAAAACAGCACTTGAGTTTGTTTGCTGTCTCTGGGAATTTTTTTATCAAGGTAGGGTAGTCATGTTATAGTGGGTTTTGGGTTTGATTTGTTTAATAGTAGTGGTGTTGTGAGTTGTACTTCTGCTGAGTACTCGGTTTAATAAAATTCTTTCTGCTTTTCAAAAAAAAAAAAAAAAACAAAAAACATAAACAAAAATTTAACAAATGGAAAACTTAAAAGAATCTTAACATTTATTAGAACACTTGGTTGAATCTTATTTTCTTTAATTTTTTATTAAATTATATCTTAAAATAATTAATGAAACACTTAATAGAACACAAGATAAAATCTTATTATTGTTTTATAATAATATGAATTAAAATAAATTTTATTTAAATAATAACTTATATAAGATTTGTAGTAGACTTAATATAATCTTAAAAGTACACTTGAGTAATCTTGAAAGAATACTTAAAAAAATCCTTAAGAGAATCTAATTTAAAATTTAACAAACTAAATACTTAAAAGAATCTTATAAGAACACAGTTAAATAGTTGAATCTTAACAAATTTTTATTAAATTTGAACTTAAAATAATTAATTGAACACTCAATACTATTATTATTGTTTATAATAATATAGATTAAAGTAAATTTTATTTAACTAATAATTTATATAAATATGTTGAACATTTAATATATTCTTAAAAGAATACTTGATTAAATCTAATAAGAACACTTAAAAAATGAGTAAATTATATTTTACATAAGTTATTAGTTAAATAAATTTAATTTAATTTATGTTACTATTAAACAATAATAAGATTCTACAATGTGTTCTATTAAGTGTTTCATTAATTATTTTAAAATAAAATTTAATTTCAATTTATTAAGATTCAACAGATTTCAAAGAGTGTCTACTAAGTGGTGAGATATTAAGATTTCAGTAAGTGTTCTGTATGTGTTCTACTAATGTTTAGATTACTTCAGGCGTTCTTTTAAATTCTATTAAGTGTTTCATTTATTAATTTAAATAAAATTTAATAATTTTTTTAAAGATTAAACTATTCAACATGTTTTCTTCTAAAAAATTCTTTTAAGTGTTTCATTTGTTAAATTTTAAATTAGATTCTCTTAAGTGTTTTTCATGTGTTCTTCTAAGATTCATTCAAGTGTTCTTTTAAGATTTTATTAAGTGTTCCACAATTTTTAATATCTTAATATCTCACAAATCTTAATATCTCACATAGAACACTCATTGAAATCTTAATATCTTAGTTGAACACTTAGTTGAATCTTGATAAATTTAAGTTAAATTTTATTTAAAAATAATTAATGAAACACTCAATAGAACACATTTTAGAATCTTATTATTGTTTAATAATAATATAAATTATTTTAAATTTTATTTAACTAATAACTTATATAAAATTTGTGAAACACTTAATAAGATCTTAAAATAAACACTTGTGTGAATCTTGGAAGATCTAAAAAGAAACCCTTAAGAGAATCTAATTTAATCGCTTTTTAATTACTCTTATTAGATTCACCCAAGTGTTCTTTTAAGATTATATTGTTTCACAATATTATATAAATTTTTAGTTAATTAATTTAATTTATATTAGTATAAAACAATAACAATAATGTTAAATTGAGTGTTTCACTAATTATTTTAAGATAAAATTTAATAAAAATTTATTAAGATTCAATTATTCAATGTAACAAACAACACTATGTGTAGGACACAAAATATAATTCTAATGAAAGGTAAAAGCATACTGTATACCTAATAAGCTTGTGAATTTTCCGTTAAAAGAGTTATGATACTTTCCTAGTATGGCGAATATCAATGACAAATTTGTGGATGATTCATGATGGCTGACTGTGTATAATACGTAACAATATATTATTTCATTGTGATTTCATATCTGAACCATAATTATAATATGGAATGATATCAATGGTTAATGAATGTAAATTTTCTTTAGATGGTAATTCATTCAATTAAATATATACTGAATTACTGATTGATTGGAAAACATATGAATTAATATGTGATTTATTTGAATATCTTCATGTTCCAATTCTACCCTTAGGACATATAAAAGGAATTTTTACTAATTATTTTTAATTAATAGTTGATTTTTCTAAGCCATCAGATCTTAAACAAATCAATGGATAAAAATGTGGTCTCTTGGTTCTCTCAAAAGAAGGTTCTCCCTTGAGCATAAGCCTATATGTATATGTATATATATATATATATATATATATATATATATATATATATATATATATATATATATATATATATATATATATATAATACGAATTCAAATGGTACACGAATGACAATATTTATAGATGAGCATTTCTTATGGTCTGCCTGAACCCGATCTGATACCTTTCCCGTTTGGAAATTCGGGAAATTTTTCGGGTTTGGGACGGAAAACATGGAATGTTATAGAAAAAAATTTTGGGGATGGGAACGAGCTCAAGGATTAAGGTATCTCGGCCCGATCCCCATCCGATTATCATATTTAAGAAAAATAAATTTTTAAATATATATTTAATAGATTATTAAAAATAAATGTAATTCAAAGATTCAAATATTTAATAAATTTAACATTTCATAAATTAAATTTAATTTTAATAATATTTTTCATCTTCTATTATAAAAAATTAATCAAATCTCTTTTTATAATATAATAATAAATTTATCATGATTTATCAAATTAATTTTATTATCCAATATATTAGAAATTATATAAATTTTAATTAAAAAAATAAGAATCTCCAATTTTTCGTTGGGATCATCGTTTCCCGTTCGGGGTAGGAATCAGTGAGGAAAATAATCCCCATTTTGGGATCGATAAGGGTTCAACGATTATGTTCAACATTTTAGTTAAAAATAAGTCCAAAATTTTTAATTAAAAAAATTAAAACCTATTTCCTTTCGGGGCAGGAATCGGGAGCGAAATACACTCAACTAAATACCAACAAAAGAATAGGTACATCAAATTTTTTTTATCAACTTAAGAACAAACAGTAATACAACTAAATAGTTGACAATAATATGTTAATCCAATTTGTAATATGTTAATCCAATTTGTTGACAAATGTTAGATGAGTTTATTTGAAATTCAAAAGATATAGTGTTATCACAATAATATTCGAAAAACGTATACATGTTTAATGTGTGAGAGATATGAGAATTAACTATTTTATTATCATAATACCTATTCATCTCATAACCACAACAATAATAATTTTATATAAATTTGAAAATGGAGGTCGATGAGAGGTTCTAAAGATGAATGAGTGATGATCAAAGAGTGGAAGGATGAACAAACTTGAGGTTGTTAAAGAAGAGAAAGAGGTGGTATAGTTGAAGGAAGGAACGGATCTGAGAGGTATAGCGAGATGGCTGGATAGTGGTCGGAAAGAGGTCGAAGTGAGAATGTACCTGATCAGTAATAAATTGGAGGAAATGTGAGGTAGACTACCTGTTCAGTAATAAATTGGAGTAGATATGAGGTAGGCATATTGGTAGAAGGGAAAATAAATATTTAAAACATGTTGTGGCTAAAATTGAAAGTGTTAGGGGGCCCAATATTATAAGTATCCGAGGCCCAACCCAATAAAGCCTTTGGGCTCACTACTTTGGATCTATTAAAGCCCATCCGATCAGCTCGGCCGAAGACTGATAATGAAACCGTCGACCGTTGTCCGCGTAACACATTAAACATTTATTGCCCTCCATAACTGAGAATCAAGAGAATCACCAACGGTATACTCTTGGACACAATATAAATAGACACAATTATCAGGTGACAAAGACAATCACACACTCTGAAACACTTGGTTTATATACGCTTTACGTTTACGTTTCCACTACCATTACTCATTCTCACACCGGAGGTGAATCGGGGGATAACTCCCTCGCATTCTTCTCTTTGCAGGAGCTGCTGAAACCCGTTCTTGGCATACCGAAGGTTGGTGTGGCCAAGGCATATTTTGAGTCCTGACATTTGGCGCCGTCTGTGGGAACGTATAAGCTTCTTTTTGTGAACCATGTTATCAGAGGATCCCGAAAATCTCAATACTGAAACTCCTAACTCCGAAGAACTAAGGCAACAGAAAGAGAGAGGGAAAGCCATCGAGGCGGAAGGATCCCAAGGAGGAAAGAAACGAGCCTTGCAAAAGAAGGCCGATGAGTTAAGACTGGAGGCCATAAAACTCCGACGCGAAGAGATTGAGTTAGAAGAAAAGCTAGCACGAGAAGCCCTTCAAGCTGGAGAAGAGGAGTCCGCAAGCGAACCTCAGAGGACCCTTTCCAGAAGTAGAAGAGAAAAGAGGTCCCGACCTCACGGGGAAGAGTCTTCGGAGTCCGACACGCATTCCTCGCACCCATCCCAAGATCCTTCGGATCTAGATGAAGAAGAAATAGGCTCTCAATGGAAAGACAGGCTTCGAAGAATGGAAAAATGTATGTTCGGGGACCAGAAGAGGACGCGTCGTGAGCCCGTCGTGACTGAAGAGATCGAGCAGTATAGACCACCCCCAGGTCGACAGTTCCTAAAAATGACCGAATTTAATGGTAAGGGGGACCCAGAAGATCACTGTGAAAAGTATGAAAGTCTAATGACAGGAATGGGCCATGATGATATCATGCTCTGCAAAATATTTAAAACTTATCTGAAGGGTTCCGCCTCTTTGTGGTATCGATCGATGAGACCTAGATCCATACCATCTTATGATCGACTAAAGAGCAAGTTCTTAAGGCATTATTCTCATCTTTGCCGAAGAGAGAAGGATACCGAATCGCTCATCCATTGTCGCCAAAGATCCGATGAAGAATTGGGTGACAACCTAGCCCATTTTAAAGAAGAGGCTGGCATGGTGACCAACCTGGATAAAGTCAAGGTAACGGGGTTTCTGACGGCTGGCCTCGACTCAGTTAAAGGGAGAAAGCTCCGGTCGTCATTATATGATGTCCCCCCAAGGTCTCTAAACGACATCTATATTCGAGGAGAGAGTATCAGAAGAAAGATGAAGTCCATAGACGGTTATAAAGAATCGCCCAAAGACAGCCGAAGAAAGGGCGGTAAGGGGAAGAACGACCGAAGAAAAGATGACAAGCGGGATGACGATCGAAGGAATGATAGGAGAAGTGATTCGAAAAGAGATAGGGAGCCAATGGTGTTTACTCCACTAAACACCCCCATCTCCAAAATTCTGAACGAAATCAAAGGTAGGCCTGACTTCCGAAGGCCAGCGAAGCTGAGGGTACCCGACCATAAGAAGAATGGGAATAAGTACTGTGATTACCACCAGGACAAATGTGTTTGCACTAAATTACGCAAGCGCACGTAGTCACAAGTAATATAAATTAAGTTCGTTCCACAAAGATCTGGTTATGGTTCTATTCAGTAAATATGCCTATGCAACAATGTATGGTTTTAATTCACTGCTAAGAAAAGTAACAAATTTGGGTTTGATTATCTAAATTATACTAAGATGCAAAATATTAAACTAAGAATTAATTAATTAATGGAATTTGAAATCGAATTACTTATATGAGAATAAACATGGGATCCTAACTTCATTAAATACTTCCCTTAGATCTGACGCCTTTAATCACAATGTGCAGTGGTTTTGATATCTTACCGGATAACACAAAACAAGTATACGCTACCTGTCAGCATACACATACCAAACTAAACATACATCCACAAAAGAGATAGAAGATGAATAGACACCAATTATGCTTAGACCCTATATGTCTATAGAATTTGAAAACATAACGGTTGAAGAACAAGTTATCCATTAAGATCACACAGGGCAGTATAAGTATTTTCATCTCACACCACGAATCATATTGGTAATCAATTATGAACCTATGCTAGCATGACAAGTTCTAAATCTCAAGATCCACTTTCACTTCACAAGAGATTAACAATTCAATTTAGATGTTAGCTACGCATCTAAAAGCATTAAGATTAACCATACGAGGATATCAATTATACACCACACACAGTTCTTTAAAGCATCAAGATACTAAGTTCCATAAATAAATCCGTTAGAATCCCATGACAACGATTAGCTCATAATTGAACCGTTCATCGTCATGGGATTAGATGAAAACATGATAATAAACAAGATATGAAAGAAAGAAGCAATTATATTAATAAAATAAAAAGTTGAGAAAACAAATCTAGAATCCAGAATAACACAAAAGATGAAGTAGATCTAGATCCGTTGCTTGTCACGAGCGTTGAATCCTTCTCTCATTTTCTCCCTTGCAAATCTAAGCTATGTTACAATAATAAAAACTCCCCTGATTTACAAGGCTAAGATGTGTTTAAATAGGCTCTAAATTTCTTGCCCATCAAGAAATTACCTTCTAATACAATTAGAATTCAATTAAGGTACTAAAAACTGCCTGAAATATAATTAGAACTTGAAAAGGGCAAAACAGTAATTTCCCAGCAATGCTTTATAAAGAACATGTGTGCGAATTTATTCCCTACGTTCTTTGCACCTGGTATCTGTCCCAGGTTGTAGAAAATCTCCCAAGCTTCGCGTGAGCTGTAAGATCGCTGAAAACGGACTTCTAGAACTCCAGATATGGCCAAAACAGTGTAAGCTACGCAACCTTCCCGGAAAATCCAAATTTTAATCAATTAAACCTCCAAAAACGATAGAAGCATCAACCTTAATCAACATTCTCGTAAATCTGCACAACTAAGCCAAACACATCAAAACTACAGAAACTTGAGTCCAAGACAATCAATTTAAGCCGATTTAGAATGCTCCAAGTGGATATAAAATCCACTTATCACACCCCCAAACTTAAACCGATGCTTGTCCTCAAGCATTAACAATTAAAACTTAACTAACTAGTACCACTTCCGTAGGTGATCACGGTTGCATTTGGCATATGCAACAAGCCCTTTAAACCCCTAGGCAGCCCTAGTGGACGAGTAAGGTCTCGTGAGGGCCTATAGCGAATGTTCCCACAAAATCCAATGCAATGCAATGCATGAATGCAACTAAATGAAAATGCAATTAATCTAATATTAAAATCCTACCATACCTTCAAATCCTCTCATGCCATATCAACTTAAGAATCAAAGTAAATACGCAATGTCTTGGTGTCGAAAGTGCAAGCATTCACATAGTCTACTCAATGAACATGCATAAGTTCTCACAAGCCCATGTCAAATGTAAGAATAAGTTAGTAATCATGCTAAGCCTACAAGAGTACATCTTCGAGACAACACTCGGGATCTTAACAAGCAAACACTCACAATCCACTCACAAAAGAATATTCACTCAAGAACAAAGGTAAGTGTATCACTCAATTCCAACAAAATCATACGCATGCTTGACAATTGGTATCAATCTAACTCTTAACACAACATACATCAATGACGATAATCAAAAGTTCTTTATTTGGGTTGTAACGGGGCTAGGGACAAGGTATGTCAAATAAGCTAAAACAGTTGAAGTGTCAAAAGCTAGTAAGTACCATAATAAATCATTCACAACACACTATTTTCCCCCCACATAATTTTTACTCAAAACAACCACTCGACTAGTCGACTGAAATAGTATCACAATAAACACAAACATGCTCTCATAATATATATATATATATTTTCCTTTTTTTCCATTTTTTTTCGAGAGCTAGATAAAACAATAACAGTGATCCCATGAATTTATTACATATGCCGACTATCAAGTAAACAACCCAATTTCAATATTTCCCCCAAAAGTAAGACCAACAATAAACCCCTCCTTGCACACCTTATTACTCCCTTAAGCACTCTACTAGCCTTTGACAATGTGGGTTCAAATTAATGTAAGGCCAATACAAGAAAAAGGTCTAGGCAAGTAATGTGGTATGTCACCGAAAAAATAGGATTAAGCTCAACGGGTTAACTAATTGATCATGTAAATATGGTGTGGTAATATGGGAAAATATGTGGTTATTCCTAAATGCCTTTATCATTTTAATCGTCAAATAATGTCATGCATTTCAAGAAAGTCCTCAAACAACTGTTAGCAATGCAAACAATCCGTGGACACTCAAGCAAACGAATAAATTGCAATTATGCAAAAAGGCTCAAAAACTCACTTGGTGGAAAAACATACTCAATCCCAAGCAAAAATCTTTCTAACGCACCTACTTGTATTCAAAGCATGCAAACTAAATCATCTTGCACATATTCATGTCCTTCTAATCACTTACAACATTCAATAAGTCTACTAGCTTCAACTTACTAGTGTATGTGTGTGCACAAGAACAAAGCATATCACTTCTCAATCAAAAGCATCAACAACACAAAATTCCTATCAAGCATGGGTGCAAATGCAAACTTTTATGAACTCACATGAAATACGAAAATAAAAACAGAATGTCCTATATGAAACAAACGTAAATAACACGAACATATATGCATAATTTACTACTACTAATATGCAAAACATGAAATCCTATATGCACAAACAATACAACAACTATTTATCCCTCAGACCACCCCCAAACTTAAAATATTCAATGTCCACATTGAATGGAAGTAAATACAAGGGATAGTAGAAAACATACCTACGCATCAGGATCAGCACCCTCCTCATTCAAAAACCTCTTAACAATAGCTTCCTCATCCGTAGATGGACGAGTACTAGAACTACCTCTCCGACGTTTAGGAGCCAAAAGAATCAATACCCAACTCACAAAATTCACCAAAATCCACAAAAAATTCGAATTCACAAATACCCCCAAATAAGCAAGAACACACAACCCTAATAATGCAAGAACACAATTCGTAATATCAAAATAAAAAGAAGAAATACATCTCAAATACGAACCGGAGAGGTGAAGCTTGCAATTAAAAATCCCCAAACTTGAATCTTGAAGCCTTGAAATTGAATATATGAAATATAATTGGAATGGGGTAGGATTTGTGTGTCTATAGGTGTATATATAGATGTGTATATAGATTTGGAAAAAAAAATAAAAATAAATAAATAAATAAATAAAATAAAAAATAAAAATAAAAATAAAATAAAATAAAAAAATATGAAATAGGAGATGGATTGGGGATTATTTGGAATTAATATAGGACTAGAATTAGGATTTAAGGTGGAGAAAATAATTAGAAAAGGGGTAGGAATTGGTTTGGGAGAAGAATTGATTATTTAATATGTGTATATTAACTACTCACGTACAAAACAAACCTGGTACAAAACAAACCTAGCTGCTCGACAATGCGTGCTGTGTTGTTTTTCCGATTTTTTTTTTTTTTGCAACATCACACGCCAACTCAGTACATGGCCAGTTGATGATTGGCGCCGTGGCCTCAAGACTGGGATGCGGCTTCACACAACTTCTGTCGACAACTTTCATTTTGTGTATTTTTTTTTCGAAACATCACCTGCACAAAAAAATTGCACCTGGACAGTGGCATAGTGGCGCTGCGGCCTCACCACGCGCGCTGCGGCCTGGTGACTTTCTGTCGACTGTTGAAAATTTTGTGCAATTTTCATTTTTTTTTTAATACAACACTCAATTTTTTTTCTTACACTAATGCGTGGGTTGCCTCCCACGAAGCGCTCCTTTAACGTCAATAGCTTGACGTTACTTCCTCAACTCATGGCGGTTTCAAAAGAATAACTGAACCATCCTCAATAGAAAGACCATTCATACGAACGTTGACATCTTGGTTGCTTGTTTTCCACAAATCACTTCCATCAGATTTCAACCTAATTTTACTACCCAACGACCAAATCTTCTTCTTTTTCTTCTTCACACCTCTAAGGTGCTTCTCCGACTCAACCGGCTGAACAAAAATTTCTTCTTCCTTATCATCTGCTTTCCACCTTGGCAACACGCTATCATGCCCCTCTTAAACAATTACTAGCTCATTATTCAAAAGGACATACCTCAAATGTGATGGAAGTTTCCCAAGCTTTACTTTCGAAAGATCTCGAACTGAAGAACCGTCAATGGACTCACTGATAGGATGCTTTAGCACACGCATATCCGATTTTTTGCTCAATAACTGATCAAACTTCTTTCTCTGACCCGTGTCAACTATATCCACACTGCAACACTCTTCATCCTCTGTTGGAAATTTCATGGCCTTGAACACATTAAAGGTGACATTCTGATCTTGTACCCTCATTGTAAGCTCTCCTTTTTGTACATCGATCAAAGTATGACCCGTAGCTAGAAAAGGCCTTCCCAAGATTATGGGAATTTTCTTGTCTTCTTCGAAATCAAGAATCACAAAATCAGCAGGGAAGATGAGCTTATCAACCTTCACCAAAACGTCCTCCACTATACCCCTCGGATAAATAATAGATCGATCAGCCAACTGCAAGGAGATGTTAGTTGGCTTCGGCTCCGGTAGACCAAGTTGCTTGAAAACAGACAAGGGCATAAGATTAATGCTAGCTCCCAAATCACATAAACATTTGTCAAAAGACAACTTCCCAATGGTGCATGGAATTGTAAAGCTTCCTGGATCCTTAAGTTTATGAGGCAATTTCTGTTGCAACACCGCACTGCACTCCTCTGTCAACGCCACTATTCCAAATTCTTCCAACCTTCTCTTCCGTGACAAAATATCCTTCATGAACTTTGCATATCTTGGCATCTGCTCTAATGCTTCAACAAAAGGAATGTTAATGGACAGTTTCTTGAAGACATCCATAAATTTCTGAAACTGTTTCTCTTGACTTTTCTGCAAACGTCCAGGATATGGCGGAGGTGGATAGATCTGATTATTCTTTGAAGATTGCTCCGGAGTAGACTTTTCAACAGGTTTCTTGCTCTTCTCCCCATCATGCTGATCAGCCACTAAATCAGATTTCTCAATTTCGGGCACCGTAGATTTTTCAACTTGCTGATTCTGAACATCCGCATCTTCTTCAGTTGCTGATTTAGGATCACTCGTGACTTTTCCAGATCTCAAAGTAACTGCATTAACATGTTCTTTGATTTCCCTTCTACCTGGATTAGTCTTTGTATCACTAGGAAGAGTTCCTTGTGGCCTGCTAAATAAAGCACTTGAAATCTGTCCTATCTGGCTCTCCAAGATCTTTTGAGAAGCTTCCAGATTCTTCACCATCATCCTCAAATCATCCATCTCTGATTTTTCATTAGAAGTTTGCCCCGCATGAGCCTGGGGTTGTTGTTGCTGAAATCCCGGAGGTTGATATGGTGGCCTTGGAGCATAAGGCTGTTGATAGCCTTGATTGAATGGCTTCGCTTGTTGATAAGGTTGTTGTGCACTTTGATTGTTGCTCCAGCTAAAATTGGGATGATTCCGATTATTAGGATGATAAGTGGTTGGAACTGGTGCAGCAGGTCTCTTGAAATTACTCACGAACTGTGCTGATTCAGGAGAGATAGCACACTGATTCGTCTCATGTGCGCCCGCACATAGCTCACAAACACTAGCCACCTGCTGAACTCCATAATTTGCAAGAGAATCCACCTTCATAGTCAAAGCCTTCAACTGAGCTGTAATTGCTGAAGCTGTATCCACCTCAAACAAACCTGCTACCTTGCCTTGAGAAAGCCTCTAGGTTGGATTTTGATATTCATTAGCAGCCATCGTCTCAATAAGATCATAAGCTTCATCATAGTTCTTAGCCCATAGAGCTCCACCTGATGCTGCATCTAGCATAGGTCTAGACTGTGCTCCCAACCCATTGTAGAAACTATTAATCACCATCCAGTCAGGCATGCCATGATGTGGACACCTACGAAGCATCTCCTTGTAACGTTCCCAAGCCTCACACAAAGATTCTCCAGATTGCTGTTGAAATTGAGCTAGCTAGTTTCTTAGTGTTGCAGTTTTCGCCATAGGGAAGAATTTAATAAGAAACTTTTGAGCAAGATCCTCCCATGTAGCAATGAAACCAGGTGGCAAAGAGTGTAACCAGCCCTTAGCCTTATCCCTCAAAGAGAATGGGAAAAGCCTCAACTTAATAGCATCGTCTGAAACACCATTGAACTTGAAAGTGTCACAGATCTCGATAAAGTCCCGAATATGCATGTTAGGATCCTCCGTAGGAGCACCCCCAAACTGAACTGAATTCTGTAGCATCTGAATAGTGCCCGGCTTGATCTCGAAGTTATTAGCCGTGATGGCTGGCCTGATGATACTTGACTGGATGTCATTGATCTTCGGCTGAGAATACTCCTTCAAAGCCTTAGTTGCTGATACATCTGCCATTTCTACTGGAGTTTCAGATTCCTCTTTTTTATCCTCTATATTCTCTACAAGATCGTCTTCCGCCAGTGCTTCTAAACGAGCTTGTAAGCGTGTTCGCATACAACTTAAGTACCTGAAACACCACGAACAAACAAACTAAGTAAAAAAATCCAAGTCAGTGAACGCTAACGACCACTATTGACAAGCACATAAACTAAAATCAATCACCGATGATCCCCGGCAGCGGTGCCAAAAACTTGTTTGCACTAAATTACGCAAGCGCACGTAGTCACAAGTAATATAAATTAAGTTCGTTCCACAGAGATCTGGTTATGGTTCGATTCAGTAAATATGCCTATGCAACAATGTATGGTTTTAATTCACTGCTAAGAAAAGTAACAAATTTGGGTTTGATTATCTAAATTATACTAAAATGCAAAATATTAAACTAAGAATTAATTAACTAATGGAATTTGAAATTGAATTACTTATATGAGAATAAACATAGGATCCTAACTTCATTAAATACTTCCCTTAGATCTGACGCCTTTAATCACTATGTGCAGTGGTTTTGATATCTGATCGGATAACACGAAACAAGTATACGCTACCTGTCACCATACGCATACCAAACTAAACATACATCCACAAAAGAGATAGAAGATGAATAGACACCAATTATGCTTAGACCCTATATGTCTATAGAATTTGAAAACATAACGGTTGAAGAACAAGTTATCCATTAAGATCACACAGGGCAGTATAAGTATTTTCATCTCACACCACGAATCATATTGGTAATCAATTATGAACCTATGCTAGCATGGCAAGTTCTAAATCTCAAGATCCACTTTCACTTCACAAGAGATTAACAATTCAATTTAGATGTTAGCTACGCATCTAAAAGTATTAAGATTAACCATACGAGGATATCAATTATACACCACACACAGATCTTTAAAGCATCAAGATACTAAGTTTCATAAATAAATCCGTTAGAATCCCATGACAACGATTAGCTCGTAATTGAACCGTTCATCGTCATGGGATTTGATGAAAACATGATAATAAACAAGATATGAAAGAAAGAAGCAATTATATTAATAAAATAAAAAGTTGAGAAAACAAATCTAGAATCCAGAATAACACAAAAGATGAAGTATATCTAGATCCGTTGCTTGTCACGAGCGTTGAATCTTTCTCTCCTTTTCTCCCTTGCAAATCTAAGCTATATTACAATAATAAAAACTCCCCTGATTTACAAGGCTAAGATGTGTTTAAATAGGCTCTAAATTTCTTGCCCATCAAGAAATTACCTTCTAATACAATTAGAATTCAATTAAGGTACTAAAAACTGCCCGAAATATAATTAGGACTTGAAAAGGGCAAAACAGTAATTTCCCAGCAATGCTTTATAAAGAACATGTGCGCGAATTTATTCCCTACGTTCTTTGCACCTGGTATCTATCCCAGGTTGTAGAAAATCTCCCAAGCTTCGCGTGAGCTGTAAGATCGCTGAAAACGGACTTCTAGAACTCCAGATATGGCCAAAACAGTGTAAGCTGCGCAACCTTCCCGGAAAATCCGAATTTTAATCAATTAAACCTCCAAAAACGATAGAAGCATCAACCTTAATCAACATTCTCGTAAATCTGCTCAACTAAGCAAAACACATCAAAACTACAGAAAATTGAGTCCAAGACAATCAATTTAAGCCGATTTAGAATGCTCCAAGTGGATATAAAATCCACTTATCAAAAGGCCACAATACAGACGAATGTTTTCATCTGAAACAATTGATAGAGAGAATGGTAAAAACAGGCGACCTGAATCAGTTTGTTAAAGATTTAAGGGGTCGTCTGGAGCCAAAGAGAAATGACTTAGGCCCGAAAGAGGCCAGAAACCGGAACGGAGAGGAGGACAAACCTAGGCAAAGGGAAAGAGACGAGGCCCCTCGATATAGAGGGGAGGTAAGGACGATAATGGGGGGTACGGTACTGGATCGTTGTAGCACAACGGCCAAAAAGAGGTATGCCAGACAAGTCTACAACCTATATCAACATACTGTACAGGGCAAGCAGCCGCAGCCCATCATGTTTACGGAAGAAGACTACGAAGATGTCATTTGGCCGCATGAAGACCCTTTGGTGGTAAACCCGATCATTGGACAGAAAAAAGTTTGGAAGGTGCTAATAGACGGTGGTAGTTCGGTCAACATTTTGTACCACCGGACTTATGAAAAAATAAATCTGGGGGGAGAACAGCTGGAATCTTGCAACGAACCTCCACTCTACGGCTTTGGTAATTCACCGGTTCCGATCGAGGGGACAATCGTATTGTCCCTAAGTTTGGGCAAACCTCCCTGCACTGTGGAAAAGCAGGTGAAGTTTTATGTCTTCCGAGTGGATAGCCCGTACAATGGCATCCTCGGGCGCTCTACTTTAACAGCTTTCCTAGCTATAGCTTCGATTCCTCACCTGAAGTTAAAGTTCCCTACCGATCACGACATCGGTGAAATGAAAGGGGATCAAAAGGTAGCCAGGATCATTATGCTAGAAGACCTAGACAGGTCCGAAGAAGAAACCGAAGATGAAGGGAAGAAGAAAAGGCGTATGAACGATCAATCTGGAAGCATTCACCACACTACGAACATTGAACTAGAAAAGTTTGAGGACAATCTCTCAAATCCAATATCAGAACCAGCGGTGGAAACCGAAGAGGTTGAATTATATGCAGGCGTCTCGGGTCGAATGATCCGCATCAGGAAAAACATGAGCAAAGACTTGAAATCAAAGGTTATTGCTGTGATTCGAGAATACCACGACATATTTGCTTGGGGTCCCGAAGACATGCCCGGACTTGACCCGAGCATTGCCCAACACAGTTTGAATGTGAAAGAAAGAGCCAAGCCAGTCAAACAGAGAAAGAGAAACTTCGCCATGGAGAGGCAGAAGGTAATTCAGACAGAGGTGGAAAAACTTTTGGAAGCAGAGTTTATTGAAGAGATAAAATACCCCAAATGGTTAGCCAATGTGGTAGTGGTCAAAAATGTAAATGGCAAATGGAGGATGTGCGTCGATTACACGGATCTCAATCTCGCCTGCCCGAAAGACCATTATCCGCTTCCCAACATCGACCAACTCATTGATGCTACATCAGGGGTATGAAATTCAGATCATCGTAGACGCCTTCTCCGGTTACCATCAAATCGCAATGAAATCTGAGGACATCCCCAAAACGGCATTCATCACCCCGAAAGGAACATATGCTTTTATTGTTATTCCTTTCGGCTTGAAGAACGCGGGGGCCACCTTTCAGAAGATGATCAACAAGGTTTTTAAAAATCAGATCGGAAGAAATATGGAGTGCTACGTGGATGACATGATAGTGAAGTCCCTGTTTCGGGATCACGCCGACGACTTGAGAGAGTGCTTCGAGACTCTAAGAAGAAACAACATGCGAATTAACCCGAACAAGTGCACGTTCGAGGTATTCAGCGGCAAGTTTCTGGGTTACATGGTGAGTGCTCGAGGCATTGAAGCCAATCCAGAAAAAATAAGAGCAATAATCGACATGGAAGCTCCGAAAACGATTCGGGATATTCAGAAACTGACAGGAAGATTGGCTGCCCTAAGAAGATTCATCTCCAAATCGGCCGATAAAGCTTTGCCCTTCTTTGAAGTATTGAAAGGCACGAAAACTTTCTCATGGGGTCCAGAATGTGAAAAAGCCTTCGAAGATATCAAAGAGTATTTGACAAAGGATCCATTATTAATGAGACCGGATCCACAAGAGACTTTGCAACTATACCTGGCGGTGAATGATCGGACGTTGGGAGCCGTTCTAGTCAAGATACACAATGGAAATAAATATCCAGTATTCTACGTCAGCTACATGCTAAAAGAAGCAGAAACCAGATACCCGAATGCTGAAAAATTTGCTTATGGGCTGGTCATGGCCTCAAGAAAACTGCGACATTATTTCCAGGGGAGGACGATACAGGTCACGACCGATCAACCTTTGAAAAAGATATTACAGAGACCAGAGGCTTCGAGCAGAGTCGTCGTCTGGGCCATTGAATTGGGAGAATTCGATTTGGAGTATGTGCCGAGTACTGTGATAAAAGCACAAGCCCTGGCAGATTTCATAGTGAAATGTTCGTTCACTGGTTCCGAAGAGCTGCAAGTCGAAGAAAAATTGATACAAACTCCCGGCAAGTGGAAGTTGTTTGTGGATGGTTTGGTCGCCGGAAGTAAGTGTGGAGCAGGTCTAATTCTTACAAGCCCTGAAGGGTTCGAGATATGCCAGGCCATTCGATTCACTTTTTCCCTAACCAACAACGAAGCTGAATACGAAGCACTTCTGGCTGGGATGAACTTGGCAAAAAACCTAGAAGTCAGACATCTTCGGGCATTCATCGATTCGATGCTAGTGGTGAAACATTTCTCAGGAGAATATGAACAGAGGGACGCCCGAACCAAAGCCTACGCGACCAAGGTAAAAGCAAACTCTCTACTGTTTGAGTCTTTTGAATTGACCACTGTAGCTAGAGAAAACAACAGCCGATCAGATGCACTATCTAGGCTAGCCTCGGCCGACACCCAGAATCTCACATGATCAATCTACCTCACTGAAGTCAAAGCGCCCTCTATCAATAAAAAGGTATGTTTCGAGATACACCAAGATGTAGATTGGATGACCCCAATTCAAATATTTCTAGAGAAAGGGACACTACCTTTGGAAAAAACCGAGGCTCAGAAAATCAAAAGTTGGGCCACCAAGTACACGATTATAGCAGGGAAAATGAACCGAAGATCGGCAACTGAACTACTGCTAAGGTGCCTGGCTCCCGAAGAACAAAAAACAGCCTTGGAAGCCGTTCACGAGGGAATCTGTGGGGAACACTTGGTAGGTCGATCCTTGGCCTTTAAAATCCTAAGGCAAGGATTCTTTTGGCCGACCCTACGAGCCGACGCACTAAGTTATGCAAAGAAATGCAGACAATGTAAGCTCTTCAACAACATTCCGAAACAACCGCCCGAAGACATGACTTCTGTCTTAAACCCAATTCCCTTCGCCATGTGAGCCGTGGATATTTTGGGAATGCTACCTTCCAGCACCAGACAAGCAAAATATTGCATCGTTGCAATCGATTACATGACCAAGTGGGTAGAAGCACGCCCTTTGTCATCTATCACCGAAGAAGCTGCCAAGAAATTCATGCTAGAACAAGTAATCCTTAGATTCGGGATTCCCAAAATTTGTGTATCGGACAATGTGACCCAGTTCATCGGAAAGAAGTTCAAGAAGTTTTTAGCCTTCTTCGGAATTCAACAGAAATTCAGTCCGGTCGGTCACCCAAAAGGAAATGGGGCGGTTGAAGCCGCAAACAGAATCATCTTTGATGGGATAAAAAAGAGGCTCGGAGAAGCCAAAGGGTTATGGGCTGAAGAATTACCATATGTACTGTGGGCTTATCGCACCACCCCAAGATCTTCGACTGGAGAAACTCCTTTCAGTCTAGCGTATGGCACTGATGCAATGGTCCCAGTTTAAGACGGTCTGGAATCATATCGAAGCGAAGTGTTCAACCTCGAAGCAAACGAGTTGGGCCTCCGAGGTAATGTGGACTTGTTGGAAGAGGCCAGAGAAATGGCACACTAAGAAATGTCAAGTATCAACAGCAAACTGCTCAATACTATGACTCAGGAGTAAAGAAAAGATCCTTTAAAGTCGGGGATTTGGTTCTTCGGGAATTAGCAACATTTATGCCAAGTAAGCAAGGGAAGCTTCAGCCAAACTGGGAAGGGCCCTATGTGATAATCCAAGTCGTTCGACCAGGGACTTACAAACTAACTGAATTAGATGGAAGTCCGATCAAAAACACATGGCATGCTTCCTGATTAAGCAAATATTATCAGTAAGCTTTTGTAAGAAAATTTCAATTTCGATTATCAATAAAAGCTTAATTTTGCTTGGTCCATTTACATTTTTATTTAACCCAAATGGCTGAAGCATTTCTCGGTTGGGAAAAAAAACCCGGAACATAGGTCCCAGTTCGCCCAAATGGTCTTCGGGAGGCAGGATTCGCCCAAAACCGAAAGATGAATCCTTTGGCTGAACTGCGACTCGGGGGCAACACGAGGCAATGTCTGAAGAGACTTCGCCCAAAAAGCAAAAATTTCGAAAATTACTCCAAGTAAAACTTCGAGTATAGGAACGATCAGCCAGAAAACCTCTAAGGAGGATGGCCAAAATAAAAATTGTTTAAGCAACAGGATATACAAGTTACTTAATCCTAAAATTGCACATGCATGGGAAAAAAAGTAACTTAAATCCGAAGAGTGCCCAATAAACAATACGAAACAAAAAGCGCCCGAAGGCCTTGATTTCATTAATTGAGAAAATTACAAGCTAGCCTAAAAAGGCGAAAAGAATTTTTTTTTTACAATAAATCAAGGAACTGCACTATCCAGTTCCCCCAGTTGGCTTATCTCAACCTTTCGGTTTGCCATCCAGTCGAGCAACTCCTCAGTATCGACCATCATTTTATCATTCTGCTCCCATAAGGAATCGTTCTCCCGGAGCAGTTCAGCATTTTCAGCCCGAACAGAGGAGAGCTTGGACCTCAGCTCTTTGACTGTCTTGATCCTTCACTTTCTCGGACACGGAAGCAGCCCAAGGAGTTGCCTGAAAGGAAAAAGAGTGAATTAAAAACCATGTATAAAACGAAAAGTAATTCGGTGAGAAAAACACTCCTTACCAGAGAAAGATGGCCCAGGAGGTTGGCAGTGGCTTCGGCTGTATCGGCCGCATCATAAAGGGAACGGTCCTTCGGAAGAATAAAGGACTGACACAGATCCCCACCAAATTTCTTTGAAGCCGCTGAAGCCGCAGCTCCAAAAGAATCTGACTCCATCACCGCCCAGGAGGGCCGATGAGAGTTTCTATCCATCTCTTTAACACGGCTCTTCTTCTCCGAGATACTCGGAGGAACATCCTTCGGGGAGAAAGGAGGAATAGAAGAACTAGCGGTTGGCACGTTTTTGGCACGTCTTTCTGCCGCTCTCCTTCTCATCTCTGATCGACTAGACATTGGAACAAGAGGAAGAAAGTGTTAGCCAAAAACAATTACTTATCAATATGGAAGAAACAAACACCAGAATGCACTTACTGATTATTCGAAAAAAGAGTCCGAAGAAAAACGAGTTCAAAGAACCTAGTGTTTGATGGAAATCAGAGAAAGACGGGAAGAAAATTTTTAACAGAGATAAAAGATGGAGTAAACTGCGAGTAAAAGCATATATTTATAGAAGGAATTAACGGCCCTGATGAAGCGCCGCTTGAACAACGTCTGCCTAAGATCAAGGCACGTGTCTTCCCAAGAAAAGAGCGGTCAAACTACCATTAAATGGGGGGAAATACTAAGAGTCTCCGCATTCAAAAAAAAAAGAAAAAAAAGAAAGAGAGATATTTGTTTGAGAAAAAGATATTTGCTATGGCACAAGTATCTAAGTCCCAGTTCGCCCAAATGGTCTTCGGGAGGCAGGATTCGCCCAAAACTGAAAGAAGAATCCTTCGACCGAACTGCGACTCGGGGGCAACATGAGGCTGTGTTCGAAGAGACTTAATGCTTCAAATGTCCGAAGACTTAATGATTAATACTTCGAAAGCTTAATACTTCGAAAAGCTTAAAGCTTCAAATGTCCGAAGTATTAAGCCCAAAAAGCAAAATGTCCGAAGACTTAATGCTTAATACTTCGAAAGCTTAATACTTATAAAGCTTAAAGCTTCAAATGTCCGAAGTATTAAGCCCGAAAAGCAAAATTTACGAGGGAAAAATCCCGAAGAGACTTCGTCCGAAGCACTGAATTTCCGAAAATTACTTAAAGTAAGTGATTTTTCAGCATATTTTGAGTTATCAAGAAATGCATACATATTATTTCAGGTATGATTTATTAGCAAGAGAGAAATGACTTGAAAGAAAAGTTATTTAATTAACAAGTTGATTACGGGAAAAAATAGTACGGAAATTCAACAAATGAAAGCCCGAAGGCATAGGTTCAAAACAAAGCTTAAAATTACATCATTCCGAATCGGGATCAGAAGAAACAATCAGAGGCACATCAGGGGCCTCCGGACGAAGGACCGGATCATCTTCGGGGTTGAAAAGGATCTGCTTATAGTCAAGACCTGCCTTGTGGGCAACCATGACAACATCATCATATCCCACTGAAAAACCCCTGTCCTCGGATCGGGAGATGGTTTTCTTCGCCTTCTTCAACTCCTTCTTCAGGTGGCGTAGCTTCAACCGATCAGTCTCCTTGTTTTCAGTGAGCTTTTGCTTCTCCCCGATCAGGGTGTCATTCCGAAGGATTAGATCGGTCTTCTCTTGTTAAAGGAGGCCTTCCTTTCGCTGAGACTCGGCCAAAAGATCCTCGAGCTTCTTCACCTGACTTTCCAAAGGATCAACCTTATCCTTTAGGGAAGCAATCTCTGTGTGGAAACCCCGAATGATGACGGCTTGATCTTTGACCTTTTCGGTCACAACAGCAGCCCAATGAACGGCCCGAGAACACACCACAAAGGGCATCAGAATATAAACGGATAAACAAGCGGGAAAAATATTTGTAAAGAGAGCTTACCAAACTACGGTGCCCTAGCATGTTTTCGCAAGCCTCTACAGCAGGAGCTGCATCATAAATCGGACGATTGGCTGGAAGAATGAAAGAGCTGCACAAGTCTTGACATAGCTCCTTAGCAGGCTTCGGAGCAGGAGCGCCGAAGGAATCAGTATCCACTACCCCCCAAGAAGGGCGATAAGTCTTCAAAACCGGAATTGAATCATCGGTTATCCTCTTCTTCTCGGATTTGCCTCTATCCAGTAACGGAGAATCCGAAGGGATTAAAGCAGCAGTGTTGATGGCAGAGATATCCACTCCTTCAATCTGCATCGACGTACTCTCTTGCACCGACAGAGCAGTCTCCACCTTCTGAGGACTCGAAGCAACATGCCCTTGAGAAGTGCTTCCAGGGCGACCAGCTAAAGCCAAGGCCTTTCTTTCGGCCGCCCGCCTCCTCATATCAGCCGCCGCAGACACTGAAAGGAAAATAATAAAAGAGGTCAGCTATCAAAAAATATAAAGCAAAGAAGGAAAATAAAACTAAAAGTACCCATCATGTTCTTCAGCCAAGCCCCATCTCTGGAAGAGGACAAAGGGATTTTATTGTCAGGAACTAAAGGTTTATTAAGCTTTCGGTAACAGAGCTTCTCTTCATCAGAAAGGGCTTTGAGCATAATCCTATCAGTCTCGACTTCTTTCCATTCCGAAAAACGATGAAGACCAGGACCAGTGACATAACATCAGTGATCGTGCATCTTCTTATTACTGGAGTTAGTGGCCGCCCAATCGGCACGACCCACTCTTCTGGTGATGTTATAAAACCCGGAGACTTGGCGTTCCTTCGGAAATCATAATGGTGCCAAAAAAGAACCAACAGAGGAGGCACCTCGTGTTGCAGGCATCGGTATTGAAAGACATTCATATTAATGAAACTATTTGGGTCTAGCTGACCGATTGCTATACCCATCTCCTTCAGCAAAACCTTTACAAGGGGCAACAGAGGAAATCGGAGCCCACAAGCGAAAGCAATCTCCGATATCCCAGTGGCTATCTCTTCGGGTTGATCATTGACTGATATGCCCGGAGTATCATAAATACGATCGGTAGAATCAGGAAGAAAACAGCGATAACCTTCGGGAAAATTGAATCTAGCCCTAAAGGTATCTAGGTCCTCTTGTTTCAGAACGGACGATTGATTGGCAACAGCGTATACAGTGCCGTCTTCAAAAAGCAAAGTGGGAACATGCCCCACTGCATGTCCCGAAGGGCCTGTTTCAGGGTTTGCCATCGAATCTGGAAAAAGCAAGATGAGTCGTTAGTCCGATACTCGGGGACAGAAAGACAAAAGTAAAATAAAAACTACAGCCGAAAGGAAATCCCCGAGTATGAATAGACCAACAACGAATTGGAAAAAATCAAGAAAAGAGGGGAGAACCTACAGCGAAAGAGGTTCTAATACTCAGAAATCAGAAGAAATAAGTCGAATACTCAAGGAGACTTAGAACATTGTGAAAACTAAGTACATTATCGGAAAGTAATTGCAAAAATAAAAACGTATGTAAATACGGTGCAAGAAATGGACTTACTTGTTGAAGAGAGTGGTTGACGATGAAGGTTGAAAGCCCGTTGATTGCTCCGGGGTCTCGCACAAAATTAATCCAGAAGGCAAATAGAGTGAAAAGAAGTACAAAGACATGAATATATATACAGAAATGAATGGCTGCGATGCATAGACGGTTCAATATCCCTGTCCTAGATGATGAGACGTGGAGGACCGTTTAAATAAAAGGATATAAATTGAATACAACTGTCGCCTCAAAAGACGCGCCTTTAAGGGAAAAATACCGATCGACTAAGCTCTTCGGTTAAGAAGGACTTCGGTCTCATTTCCAAACTGACCGAAGCCCGGGGACATGTTAGGGGGCCAAATATTATAAGTATCCGAGGCCCAACCCAATAAAGCCTTTGGGCTCACTACTTTGGATCTATTAAAGCCCATCCGATTAGCCCAGCCGAAGACTGATAATGAAACCATCGACCGTTGTCCACGTAACGCATTAAACATTTATTGCCCTCCATAACTGAGAATCAAGAGAATCACCAATGGTATACTCCTGGACACAATATAAATAGACACAATTATCAGGTGACAAAGACAATCACACACTCTGAAACACTTGGTTTACATACGCTTTACGTTAACGTTTCCACTACCATTACTGATTCTTACACCGGAGGTGAATCGGGGGATAACTCCCTCGCATTCTTCTCTTTGCAGGAGCTGCTGAAACCCGTTCTTGGCATACCGAAGGTTGATGTGGCCAAGGCATATTTTGAGTCCTGACAGAAAGTAGTTAAAAAATTGTTATCGTGGTTAATGATAAATGGATTTTATATAGCGTTCCATATCGGCTTAAATTGATTCACTTGGTCTCAAGTTTGTGGTAATTTTGATGCATTTTTGTTAATTGTGCAGGTTTAGTTATTTCGGCTAGGGTTGGTGTTTTTCATCGATTTTGGAATGAATTTTGAGTCAAGGAATTGAAGAACGGGAAGTGGCAAAAGAATCGGAAGAGAAAACGAAGGAGAAAGGAGCAAATTGTGTAAAATTCGGATTTTCCGGTAGGTTGCGCACTCTACATTGTTTTGGCCATATCTGGAGTTCTAGAAGTCCGTTTTCAGCGATCTTATTATCCACGCGAAGCCTGGGAAATTTTCTATAATTCTGAACATGAGCTAGCCGTGCAGAGAGCGCCCTGCCCGCGCTGAGAGCGCCCGAACTTCCTGGAAATTGTTGAATTTTATTCTATTTCGAATTTTAGATGTATTTTGGGACTTTTCTTGTTGGAAAAGTATTCTAGGGCCTATATAAACACCACCTATCATTGTAAATCATATCAATTACTTATAATTAGTTAGAATAACATAGAGGGAGACGAGAGAGACTTGGAGAAGGATTCCCAACGCTCGTTACAAGCAACAGAGATCTAGATCTACTTCATCTTTTCTATTCTTCTATGCTCATTTTGGATTTGTTTTTTAAACTATATTACTCTTATTTAATATTCAGATCTTGTTTTAGTATCATGGTTTAAGTTGATCCATGATGACGAGCGGTTCGATTATGAACTAATCGTTGTCATGGGATTCTAACTAATTTATTTATAGAACTTAGTATCTTGATGCTTTAAAGATCTGTGTGTGGTGTATAATTGATATCCTCGTATGGTTATGCTTAATTGATAGATGCGTCGCGAACATCTAATTTGTTAATCTCTTGTGAAGTGAAAGTGGATCTTGAGATTTAGAACTTGTCATGCTAGCATAGGTTCATGATTGTTTATCAACATGATTCGTAGCGTAAGATGAAAATACTTATACTGCCCTGTGTGATCTTTATGGATAACTTGTTCTTCGACCGTTATGTTTTCAAATTCTATAGACATATAGGGTCTAAGCATAATTGGTGTCTATTCGTCTTCTATCTCTTTTGTGGATGTATGGATAGTTTGGTATACGTATGATGACAGGTAGCGTGTACTTGTTTAAGACATTGGAAATTCAGATTGGGTAGATTACTATTGCCTTGTTGAGTAGGCCACAAGGGACTCTTCCTAGCGACACGGAGGCTAATCCAAGCAAGAGGGAAGTCGAAGAACAGGTGAAAGCAGTTACCTTGAGATCTGGAAAGGCTACAAACGATCAGAAATTAGCAGCTACGGAAAACGAAGAAGTTCATATTCAGCAGGTTGGGAAATCTACAGGGTCAGAAATTGAGAAATCTGATTTGGTAGCTGAGCAGTTGGACGGTGAAGTGGAAAATAGTACGAATCCTGTTGAAAAAGTTTCTCCGGAGCAATTTACAAATAGCAATCAGATCTACCCGCCTCCTCCATATCCAAAGAGATTCTTAGAATTTCCGGCAGAGGAGGAAGAGTGTTTTGGCAAGTCGGATCCAGTAGACGTTGCTTTACAAGGAAAGTCTGATACGGAAGATGAGGAGCTAGGCTTGGCTGATCTCTAGGATTCTAAGGTGCTGATTGATAAGGGTGTTTCATGGTCAAATCTTGAGGATAGTGCAATTGAGTCTTTTCTTGAGAATGATGTTTTGATTGAGGGTAATAAAGATCTTCGTGAGTTGTACAGGAATTTTACTTCTGATGAGATGTTAAAGGAGTTGAATGCTATTTGTTCTAAGCATGAAATTCAACTTGAAGATAGTTCTTTTGATCCTAAGTCTGTTGTTAAGACTTCTGTTGGTGAACCACCCACTTCTGTTCCTAATCCGTCTATTCCTACTCTTGATCAGTCTTTAGTGGTTAATAATGAAAATCATCACGTTGAAGAAGCTTCCAGACTTGAGCTTAAACCACCAGATCAGCTGAGGTATGAATATTTGGGTCAATCATCTACTTTGCCTATTATTATTGTTGCTAACTTGTCAGGTAGTGAAGAGAACATTGTTGCTAACACCTTTGAAGAGCAAAGAAGGCTGAAACTTATCATCAAGGATGTAGCCCCAGAAAAGATAATTAAATGGCCATATAGAGATACGGTGTAGAAGTTTTCAAGAGAAAAAGTCATTGCCATGTCTAGCTAAAGACTCTAAACAGGCGCTTCGTGGGAGGCAACCCACATATTTCGATGATTAGGTATGTCTACTATCCCTCGTATTTACTTCCATTCAATGGGGACATTGAATATTCTAAGTTTGGGGGTGGTTTGGGGGATAAGTAGTGTGTAGTAGTTATTTGTGTGTCATTATGTCATATAGAAATCATATTTTGCATGTTTAGTGTAATTCATTCATGTTTTGTTCGTATTTTTGTTTGTTTATTTCATATAGGACATTCTGTTTTTGTGTTCGTATACCATGTGAGTTCATTTTAGTTGCATTTTCATGGCATGCATTTTTCATGATCCCTTAGGATGAGCTAATTCTGATTGGTAGGTTGATGTCTAATTAAGTGTGGTAGTGATGAATAGAGGGTTGATTTATAGTTCTTATGGAATTGACTTGCATGTTACGGGAACAAAACTTTTACACAGTCTCATCGTTTGCTTTTGAGCTAGGTTGAGGTCATTCTTGGTTGGATGCTTTGAGATTTAATCACCTGATTATATTTAGAATTTTCGTTATTCCCTTGATGGCGTAGGAGCACTAAAGTCTAAGTTTGGGGAAAAACAGGGATTTCATGCTAGTTGTTAATATTTGTTAAATAATGGCTAGGTGTCAAATGGCTAGTAGCCGGCTCATATTTATATGAGTAGTCTAGGGTTGGAATTGAGAATTCTCATTCCAGATTGCATATACATATATAAAAAAGTCAGAAAAAGAAAAAAAAAAGAAAAAAAATGTTGTGTGAATTATTTAATTGTTTAATGCAAAATTAACCAGGGTGAGCTCTTTAATACTCGAGCAATTAAGTTCGCGGGGACTTTGTGCCTAGTGACCTAAGGCTTTTATACTCTGGGATCCACTAACCTAACGCTCGCTACATGAGTATTATTGTATAAGCCTTTTGGGGTCTCATCCATTGCACGGTTAAATAAGCATGCTTGTGTATGATGTGTCGTAGTTGTTTAGTAATAAAGCATGAATTCTTGGCTAACTCAGATGAGGATGGAGGTTTTCCTAGGTTATGAAGTGTCTATAGTCTATTCTATTTATAAACATGTGATTGTCTTGGCTAAGAATGAGTATGATTTTGATCTAGTTTTGGGAGTATTTCTGATGAGCATCGCACACACGCACGTTTCTGTTCATGTATTGTTAGTATACGGGGACTTAGTCGAGCTCTACTTGGATTTAGTTGCATTCTTTGAGATATTTGCTTGCTAGTTGGTTTTGGTTAGTTTGAAGGGGATCGTTGCATTTTCATTTAGTTGTATTCATGCATTGCATTGTTTAGTTAGGTGGATTTTGTGGGTACATTCGCTATAGGCCCTCACGAGACCTCACTCGCCCAATAGGGCTGCCTAGGGGTTTAAAGGGCTTGTTGCATATGCCAAATGCAACCGTGATCACCTACGGAAGTGGTACTAATTAGTTAGTGTCTAGTTGTTTATGCTTGAGGACAAGCATCGGTTTAAGTTTGGGGGTGTGATAAATGGATTTTATATCCATTTGGAGCGTTCCATATCGGCTTAAATTGATTCACTTGGTCTCAAGTTTGTGGTAGTTTTGATGCGTTTTTGTTAGTTGTGCAGGTTTAGTTATTTCGGCTAGGGTTGGTGTTTTTCATCGATTTTGGAGTGAATTTTGAGTCAAGGAATTGAAGAATGGGAAGTGGCAAAAGAATCTGAAGAGAAAACGAAGGAGAAAGGAGCAAATTGTGTAAAATTCGGATTTTCCGGTAGGTTGCGCAGTCTACACTGTTTTGGCCATATCTGGAGTTTTAGAAGTCCGTTTTCAGCGATCTTACTGTCCACGCGAAGCCTGGGAAATTTTCTATAATTCTGAACAGGAGCTAGCCGCGCTGAGAGCGCGCGAACTTCCTGGAAATTGCTGAATTTTATCCTATTTCAAATTTTAAATGTATTTTGGGACTTTTCTTGTTGGAAAAGTATTCTAGGGCCTATATAAACACTACCTATCATTGTACATCATATCAATTACTTAGAATTAGTTAGAATAACATAGAAGGAGATGAGAGAGGCTTGGAGAAGGATTCCCAACGCTCGTGACAAGCAACGGAGATCTAGATCTACTTCATCTTTTCTATTCTTCTATGCTCGTTTCGGATTTGTTTTCTAAACTCTATTACTCTTATTTAATATTCAGATCTTGATTTAGTATCATGGTTTCACTTGATCCCATGATGACGAGCGGTTCGATTATGAACTAATCGTTGTCATGGGATTCTAACGGATTTATTTATGGAACTTAGTATCTTGATGCTTTAAAGATCTGTGTGTGGTGTATAATTGATATCCTCGTATGGTTATGCTTAATTGATAGATGCGTCGCGAACATCTAATTTGTTAATCTCTTGTGAAGTGAAAGTGGATCTTGAGATTTAGAACTTGTCATGCTAGCATAGGTTCATGATTGTTTATCAACATGATTCGTAGCGTAAGATGAAAATACTTATACTGCCCTGTGTGATCTTTATGGATAACTTGTTCTTCGACCGTTATGTTTTCAAATTCTATAGACATATAGGGTCTAAGCATAATTGGTGTCTATTCGTCTTCTATCTCTTTTGTGGATGTATGGATAGTTTGGTATACGTATGCTGACAGGTAGCATGTACTTGTTTCGTGTTGTCTGATCATATATCATAACCATTGCATATAGTGATTAAAGGCGTCAGATCTAAGCAAAGTATTTAATGAAGTTAGGATCCCATGTTTTCTCTTGCATAAGTAATTTGATTTAAATTCTCGTTAGTTAAATAATTCTTAGTTTGTTAATTTGCTTTCTTAGTTAATCTTAGTTAATCAAAACTCAAATTTGTTAATTGTCTTAGCAGTGAATAAAAACCATACATTGTTGCATAGGTGCATTAACTGAATTGAAACCTAAACCAGATCTCTGTAGGAACGAACTTGACTTATATCTATATTACTTGTGACCACGTACGCTTGCATGATTTTGTGTAAACAGTTAATCTTTTAGAATTTCTACTGAAAAACAAACTAAAGTACACTATTATCGTGGTAATATTTGATAGCTGGCGATTAACTCTAATATCCTCTTTTGTTGGTTATTGCATTAAACAAATACCACTATAAATATAATTCTCGAAATTTAGAGTGTGCTAATAATTTGATTGTGCTAATAATTTGAATTTAGAATGATTATTAACTACTGAATTTCGATAGACCGTTGCACATGAAAGATAAAATAGACTGACAAGAGGATAAAATGGATTTTATCACAAGATTTAAAAAATATTATAACTTTTAATTAATTATATATTAGGATATTGGTCGAAATTATGTATTCGAAGACAATATAATACATATACAATTATTTAAATGAAGAGTCACTTTAAAATGAGAATTCAAACATAATTTGAACCTCACATTTTTTTTAACTAATTTGAATCTTAGCCATAATTTTTATAGATCTATCGTCATTTCCACCCGTTTGGCCGTTTTCAAGCTATTTAGTAAATTACACATTTACTCCTCTATTATATTAATGAATAAAAAAAATGTTAGGCATGAGAATTGAACCCATGTCCTTCAAGTTTTAGGAAAGAATTATGTTCCCACCTCCAATTGCTATACCAAAGAAATTTATGATGACATTCTAAAAATCATTAACTACATGCACAAAGAACTCACATGCTCTATTCTATTTGATATTTATTTTAAGATTTAATCAAGTTAAAATTATCAAATATTACTCCCTTGCTAATAATTAAAAAATTTATTCAAAAAAATTATGTTGTCTATCTATTATGTTTAATATAGGCCAACATGATTTTTTGACCAATTATAAAAAAACTAATATATCCTTTATACTAATTTAAAACATGGTTTTGTGATCAATTAAATTATTTACATAGGAGATATAAATATTGTATTGATTCATTGATTGTCAATTAAGTAAAAAAAACGTTTTTGGGTTAGAACTCGATATTATAAATTATATTATTGATGTAATACAAATAATTATAACATTAAGATGTATAGCTATGTTGATGAAATATAGATATTTTAGCAGTTACTCCAAGTCGGACCTATTATGAGAGGACAAAAAATGAGATGAATGAGCATCAAAGGTGTGCTAAGAAATGTGATTGAAATTTGGTGACAAACGTGTTCGCAGGTTATGTTTAGAGTAGTGATTGATTTGGTGACATGAAGGAAGGACTGTGTGACTGATAACGTTGGTGTATTGTTGAAGACGGTGTAAATAGTCACCGAAAATAGCAGAGGTAGGAATGTTAAGGTGGAGATGTAGATTATATTTGAATGTGCTGCATCACTTACACCACCAAAATCAAAATAAAATCACCAAAAATTCAACTTGAATCACCAAAATTTGAATCCAAATTATACAAAAAATTTAAAACAAAAATTAATAAATATTTACATATCTAAAATTTTGATAGTGTTTGACGGTGTCAGTGATGGCGTTGACGGTGGTAGAGTGGGTGAAAACGACATTAGTGGGGATTTATATACTCATTCAATACCCGATCGTGACATGCAAATGATAATTCTGGTTAAATTAAATCTGTTTATATTTTACGCTATGTTTTGTTTTGTTAAAGCAAACTTGAACGATATGTAATAAATTGGTCAATGTTAAGATCAAAACCGTACTTCGAAAATATATAGAGTTAACATGGATGGATACAGAGATACATAAAAGTATTAATTACATAATAATAAATGCATATTAGTTCATATCAGTTATTATTATGTAATAAATATGTTAGTGTTCCAATACCCAAATAGCCCCCGAAAATATAACATAGATATAATTAGTAGGGGTAAATATAACTTTTTATATGAATAAATTTGCTCATGGAACCCCCCCCCCATTTGCTCTATTATATATATATATATATATATATATATATATATATATATATATATATATATATATATATATATATATATATATATATATACTAGCGTTCTACCCGTGCTACGCACCGACCGATAAATTGTATTGATAAATTAATATAAATATATTATTTTAATTTTTATTTAGAAAAATATATAATTTTATTGGAATGTTAATTAACGTAAGTATAAAATTACTTATCCGTGAATTCATACCAATTTAATTAATATTAATATTATGAACCAATTATCAGAACAAATACAATCCCCGTTGAAAAGTTCAAAATCCATCTTTATTGTTTTTTTTAAAGTTTAGCTTTCGTTTTATTTCTCTCTTTGTTAGAGAATATTTTTACGTATCATGTTAACAAATTGTTCACCTATATTCTGAGAATTCGGTATATTTATTAAATATCGAATTCTTAAAATATTTATTATATTAATTTATTGAAAATATTTGTATGGTCGTGGTTAATTTTTCGATTACATATTAAAAATGGGTAGAAACTTAATCCTCACGACTTCAATAAATCATTAGATTATCAATCAAAAAAAGGTTGCATGTTTCAGCGATATGAGAAAGGATATCTACTGTGCAAGATATATGAAATGAACGTAATTATAACAATAGAAACTTTCATCTAATCTAGTTTGCTGTGTAATTGTTCAATATCATTTTTACAAATTATATGTCCTTTTATTAATGAATTGATTTACTATAAAAAAAATTATCAACTAACCAAACAAATTCAATATATCGCGCTCTTGGAGTAATATATTATTGTTAGATTTTATGGTTATTGCCCTTAGTTTATTTGTAAAGACAACTTAAAATGTGCATTTTCAGTTTGGAAGTTTGTATTTTGGTTTTTTTATTCTTTTATAGCAAAACATGGAATAATAAATTTTAGTTTTCTTTAATTCTTAAAATTTTAAGACATATGAAAATGAGTATCACCTATCTTTTTTAAATTTGACTAACTTGTGAAAATAAGCTATTGTCCATAAAATTGAAATCAAGTGTGTAATATATAAACACATAATCACATGTTATATATGTGTCCTTGTAATTCAGATTTTGGGTTAAATAACATGAAATTTATTTTCCTTTAACAGTGAGTATATTTTTCCTACATATATAAGAAAAAATTCATGTCATGTACTTTAGGATCTTGAACGAAAATGACATGATATTAAATCGTGTACCCGAAATTAGAACACAAAATGATAGTAAATTACACAAAATTTTTCTTGTACACGAAATGAAATGAAATACGCGAATAGAAAAAATATAACAATTATATGAAATATTACTATGTATCCAAGTTGTGTAAATATAATTATATGTCTTAGATCAACATTGAGATTTTACAAAACAAAACTAAGAGTAGCTAGCATGCATGGTGTAAAGTCTCCTAAACAAAATGAAACCCTCCTTTTTATTTTTTCTTATTTCTCGTTAACATATATATATATATCTCTTTGTGTAGAATCGTTTTACCAAGTTATTTAGTTTTCTTAGCCATTTTTTATGCTTTGTTGATATAAAAAAAATATAATCAACCAACCAAGCAAATTCAATATATGCTCTTAGGTTAAGATATTGGAATTGATATTATTACTTTAATTCAAGAATATAAAATTCAAAAAGGCACCCTTTTATTAAAAACAATATATAATTTTAAGTGTATCAACCTTTTTATTTATCATTTATTTTATAACAAAAACCGTAGTTGCTGCTCTCTCTCTCTCCACCTTTCCCAAAAGATACTAAACTAAAGTTTAGGAGCTGATATCAGTTTTTTAAGTTTTTTTTAAAAAACTTTATATTGATTTTTTTTTTATTTTTCAATAAAAATATCATTGAGAGTTTAGTACCCTGTTGCCCGTTGGTGGATTTTATCTACCAAATAATTAGATTTTGTACTAACTCCTTGTAAATGATAAGCCTTATTTTCTTTTCATTGATTTTACTTTGGCTTTCACTAAATATCTCTCTTTACTAAGAGCCTAATATCATATTCGTGGATTTTGTCTACCCATATATTAGATTTTGTTATATTAGTTCATTGATTTGGATAGTATGGAATCATAGTTCTGGTCGGTTGTTTGAATACGTTATGACAAATCAGATATACATATTCCTCACGTTTATAACAAATTGTTAGATTATCTCACCGAAAAGACTGTATAATTTACTGACATAAGCTAGAGATGTACCACAAATGAAGATCTGTACAATGATCATTGGATAAAGAAAATTAGTGATATAATTTCCTATGTGTTTGTTCAATTTTAATTGTTTTTGTAGATGTTGTACGCCCTTTTATTGATGATTTTTGCATATTTGATTATTTTTGTGTAGGACATATGTCCTTTTATTGATGAATGAATTATCAATAAATAAATAGTGATTTATAAGAAAATTTGTGCTAAATTTGACCAATTTATTATGAAAATATTCACTAACAATATTTTCATTGACTCTGTAATATTTTTTATTTTTTGATTGATAATTTATACACCAAATAATGTAAAGCACTATCTAAGAGTATATATAATATTTTGAATAATTCAAATATATTGTCATGTCAAAAATTTTTTCCATTAATTATTGCATGGTTAAAAAAAATTGTAATTAAAATTTTAAAGATGATTGGTTTAAAATTCATTCTAACAGTTTAATTGGTTGATTAGCTTTTTTTATGATCAAATTATTTAATACTTTACATGACTTAAATTTTGAATATGTATTTAGAATAGTGTGGTAAATAGTTTTATATTGTTAATAATTTTTAATTCATGATTTTAATTGTACCTTATGATTTTGAATTGAAAGTTTGAGATATCAAAATATCTTTATAAATATAATAGATTCATTGTATAAATTTAGAATAGTGTGGTAAATAGTTTTATAGTTAATGTATAAATTTTTAAATTAAATAAGTATTGTATTTAGAATAAAATTATTAGGTAACCACTGAATAACATTGACAACCTAACATTGTAAAAAACATTTATCTATAGGCACACCTAATAATGTAAACAAATCAGTGTAATGTGATAAGGATTGATACCTACAATATATATATATAGGCAAGTGCTCAAATACAAACCATTCTTAAAATACAAACCTACAAACCAACACTAAATTAATTATATTTCATTTATTCTAAGGTTTCCGCCAAGGGTATCTTCACGAAAGATGCTTAAAATAATTGGCTCTATCCAACAAAAAAAAAAATTCAAAAAAAAAAAAAAATCTTGCCGTGGAAATGCGAAGCATTTAAGACAGTAAACGGATGAGTTAGGTAGTCATGAGGGCCGAAGGCTCTCGACACACCCGTCAATCGTCTATTGCCTTTACCATTGATTGCCATTCCTTACAACTTTAGAATGATAAAGGCGCGAAGCGCCGTACAAGAAGGTGCGAAGCACCGTTAACCAGTGAAATCCACTGCCACGTCATCACGTGAACAGTGATTTTTTTTTTTTTTGTTGGATAGAGCCAATTATTTTAAGCATTTTTTGTATTGGGGTACCCCTAGTTTGGTCATTAGATTAGCTTGAAATATTAGATTATGCTTGGTTTGTAGATTTGTATTTTAAGGAGGTTTGTATTGGAGTAGCCCCTTATATATATATATATATATAGGCTAGCATTCAAATAGAAACCAACCTTACAATAGAAACTAGAAACCTACACTAAATAAATTATATTTCATTTATTTTAATGGCCCCGCTAGGGGCACCTTCACAAAAGACTTATAAAATTCTTGGCTCTATTCAACAAAAATATTAAAAAAAATAAAAAAAAAGTTACTGTTCACGTGCCACGTCATCACGTGAACAGTAATTTTTTTTTATTTTTTTTATTTTTTTAAAATATTTTTGTTGAATAGAGCCAATAATTTTGAACGCTTTTTGTATTGGAGTATCCCTAATTTGGTCAATAGATTAGCTTGAAATATTTAATTTATGTTTAGTTTCTAGTTTCTATTCTAAATTAGTTTCTATTAGAACAAGACCCTATATATATATATATATATATATATATATATATAAATATATATATATATATATATATATATATATATATATAGGGGCCTGCTCAAATGAGACCCCTCTTATAATGAGAATTGAGACCCTCATTAAATTAATATAATCTACTGCTATATACACACATACATACAGTTTTTGAAAACACAGCAGATGATTTTTGTAAACACCCCTACCACCATCAACCCGCCCCCACCCCCACCCCAACCCTACCCTACCCACCCCACCCCACCCATCCCATCATTTTTATTAACCGCCATCATTATCACCTACTCCTTCATGACACCACTGTGCTCCTCCGTGACACCACCCTGCTCCTCCATGACACAATCTATTTCATCCTTACTGCAACATCTGTTTTACCATAACACTACCTAATCCATCCACCACCAATACCAGAATCATAATCATCACATAGTATTTCCATTAATCACCATCATTACCATTTAATACATCAAAAATCACTGTCATATACTAACTATGATCACCATATACATAACTTCTAAAATTTCGCTTAAATCGCCAAAGTTTCACTATAAGTTACCAAATTTTAACGAAAATCACCATGTTTCAACACAAATCATTAATTTTTTATAAAACAAATCACCAAAAATCGCTGACTCCGCCATACCTTCTCCTTTCATCACCACCTGCTGATCTACCACAATCACAACCACCGTCGTTATTGCCATCTAATTCGCGTATAAAATCACCGTCAAACTGGCACTATCATCGAGAATCACTAAATGTAATCAAATCACCAGAAATTCAGAACAAATCACCAAATTTTAACACAAATCACTAAAAAAAATTCAAAATAAATCACTCAAATTGTTGTTGTCTCTACCAAACATACCACTACTACAACCACCATTTCAACCATAACAATCAACCCCATCTCTACCACCACCATAACCGCCATAATCACTTCTTATACAAAAATTGTAAGATCTAAGTAGTTAAGAATCTGAAATTGGTCATTCATAATATATATTCCAAATTAAACTAAAGAATGAGGAGTAAAGTAAGAAGGAAGATAATAATGGCAAATCGAAAATGATGTAGATCGAGATTGGTGTAGTGATAGCGATGACGTTATTTAGATGGCGACGATGCTAGTACGGTGATATTACGGCGACGTTGAAAGAGTGGTGACCGGAGTTCAGATGCAGTGAAAGGGGAGAGAGGTTGAAATGGTTGGATGAGAGAGAAGATGGTGAGAAATACATATATATATAGGCAGACATCGGAAAAGAAAAAGGAGGTGGTGCCGCCGTAGGAGAAGATGACCAGATTCGATGCCGGTGCCGATTGGGGGGGGGGGGGTGGGGTGGGAGGGGGTCGGGGGTAGGAAATTGACACAGTATTATAACTAGATTAGATTGTGGGATAATATAGTATAAAATGGAAAGGTCTCAGTTCTCACCATAAGGGGGTCTCATTTGAGCACCTGCCTATATATATATATATATATATGTGTGTGTGTGTGTGTGTGTGTGTGTGTGTGTGTGTGTGTTTGTTATATTGTTTTGTTCGTTTACGTATTAAAGATGTGATTGATGAGTTTTACGATAGTTAATGTTAATACAAGTTTGTATTATATATACTTATATATACGCACGAAGGTTCTTTTTTTGTACTGTGATATTTTTTTATAATATTTAATTCGTAAATAATTACAGTAGATCTAAAATATTAATAGGATATGGTATATGTTAGTGAATATTATAGTATATTATTACATATCCACAAAAATTTATATATGTATGTATTTATGTTTGTACATGTGTATGTATGTATAAATATGCATATTAATTATACAATAATTAAAAGATTACAAATAATGAAATATTAATAGATTATACAACATAAATGTATGTATGTATGTATGTATGTATGTATGTATGTATGTATATAATATTATAGTATAGATTACAAATAATGAAATATTAATAGATTATACAACATAAATGTATGTATGTATGTATGTATGTATGTCTGCTATATAGTATGTATGTATGTATATAATATTATAGTATATTATTATATATCTACAAAAATTTATATATGTATGTATTTATGTTTGTACATGTGTATGTATGTATAAATATGCATAATAATTATACAACAATTAATAGATTACAAATAATGAAAAATTAATAAATTGTACAACATAAATGTATGTATATATTGTATGTATGTATGTATGTATGTATGTATGTATGTATGTATGTATGTATGTATGTACGTATGTATGCATAAAATTAATAATTATGTATGTATGTATGTGTGTATGTATAATTAATAATTATACATTAATATATAATTATCTACAAATATACATTATAATGAATAATTATACATTATCTGAGGTAAGCCAACTGAAATTTATCTACAAATTAATATATACAAACAAAAATATATAGTATGTATGTATGTATGTATGTATGTATGTATGTATATAATATTATAATATATTATTATATATCCACAGAAATTTAGATATGTATGTATTTATGTTTGTACATGTGTATGTATGTATGTATGTATAAATATGCATATTAATTATACAACAATTAATATATTACAAATAATGAAATATTAATAGATTATACAACATAAATATATGTTTGTATGTATGTATGTATGTATGTATGTATGTATGTATGTATGTTTGTATGTATGTATGTATGTATGTTATATAGTATGTATGTATGTATGTATGTATATAATATTATAGTAAATTATTATATATCCATAGAAATTTATATATGTATGTATTTATGTTTGTACATATGTATGTATGTATGTATAAATATGCATATTAATTATACAACAATTAATAGATTACAAATAATGAAATATTAATAGATTTTTTAACATAAATGTATGTATGTACGTGCATGTATAATTAATAATTATGTAATTATGTATGGATGTATGTATGTATGTATGTAAGTATGTAAGTATGTATGTATGTGTGTATGTACGTATTCATGTATAATTATTTATGTATGTATGTATGTATGTGTGAATGTATGTATGTATGTATGTATATGTGTATGTATGTATGTATATGTGTATGTATAATTATTGGGATTATACATTATACAAATATTTATGTATGTTGCTAATGATTTTTAATATTAACTCAAATGCTTACACAGCTCAACTGGTTATGGTGATGCATTTAGTTATGCAAGGTCATGGGTTCAAACCCTTTGAATAGCATTATTTTTACAAATATTTATAGTTAGGTTTGGAGTGAGGTTCGGAGGGACTGAGCCTATGAATTAATTTGCTCAGGGAAACCCCTTGTTGGTGTATTAGATATACTAGCATAATAGCCCGTGCGAGGCACGGGCCATTTCTAGCATTGTTGAACATCACGAAGATGTGTATTATTTGAACAATTTGGTGATATTTTTATACATTAGAAAAATATGAAACAACACGTATATGAGGAATGCACGATCACCAAAAGTGTGGGAGGATACCGTTGTGGCTTCTGATGCCAAAACAACTTCTTCCTCGACCACCAATAGGTATATGCCTTTGCAAGCATTTAAAAGGAAATGACCATGCAACAAATTATTGAATGCTTTCATGTTTGAAATTTTAGACATTTTACAATACATTTTAAAGATTACAAGACCTTAATTATTGTAACATACAAGATCTTACTTATTAAAGTTAAAGTCTGAGGTACTCCCTTTGTTTTCCTATTATATATAGAAGAAGATACACTATTATAGAGCACTATATACGTAATCTTAATTATAGTATCGTCTCATAACTCAACGATATATTTTATTTAGTTATTTAATCGATAAATGATAATCGACATGGAGTACAAATCTCATATGTTATTTCCCAGTAGCACCCTTCAAGATTGTAGAAGGGGGGTTGAATACAATCTTGTAAAATGCTTTCGAATTTTAAACAGGACAACACTAATAATATCAATGGAAGCAGATGGTTAAGTTGAAGACTTATAATGTAAAGAACAGATAATCAACAGATACACAACACACTTAAAAATTTCAGGTGGGGGTTTTCACGTCTCCACCTGAGGGTTGTATTGAAGAAAACTTCTCTGCGTAAACTGAGTACACAGTTGCGAATACAAGGATAAAACTATTACAAGAGAACCTAATGCTTTAGCTTTTTGCTCAGTGTTTCTCTTCTCTGTTTTAGCTATGCTACTCTTGAAGTATATATCTTACTTCAAGATTATAATCCCTACAAAATAAACGAATCTTTCAAGTCAAAGTATCTTGCAAGATTGCTGCCACTCCTTGTCTCCATGTGATGCAATTTTGTCTGGTTGTCTTGGACAGATATGCAATAGATTTACCAGCTAAATTGCTTGTGAGAATAAGGAATGTTTTTTTTCTTCTTCATTTCCAATACTGGTTCCCATACCTCATTTAAGTTCATCAACCCATGTGATCTGTCAGGCATGTCAAGTCGCCATCAACCTCTAATCCCAAGACATTATTGATTGAAGCTTTTATCCGTTGTTGAAGACATGGATCGATAGGTTGACTCTTGCTTGCTGTAAATATCATATCCGTTGATATAGAACCTTTATCTGTTGATCATCACTTCACTTATACAGAATTACATAGCACAACTTATGTACAATTAGCTACTCTATTCTGCATATCCTTTGATAGTCAACATGACTTTGGATAATTAGCAACTATGATATTCAGTAACAAACTCAAACTTAAATACAAGGTATGCTACTGACTTATCGATTGATAAGCTGCCTCATCAACGGATGTAATTAGCTTGGATATCCGTTGATAAGTTACAAAACTTAATCTTGTGCACATATGTTTTTCAAAGTGTTTTATGGGTGTGTATATCATCAAGGACAACATAATTCCTAACAATCTCCCCCAATTTATGACTGATTGAATTGCAGCCATTAATTAATGGCCTTGATGATAACAAAACACTTTTGAACAGATCAAGATATTAATAAAAACATATGCATTGCACAAGCTACAAAATTTTGAAGAATTGAACTAAGTTAAGTGATAGAATCATACTTCTACAAGGGATGCTCCTCTAGACTGAGCAGATCACTGCCTTCTTCCCCTTGCAGTCGTCGAACCATGGATTTTCTCTCTATTTGTCTCAAGCTGATTTTCCAGAGATCCGTAGATGATCTTCTCTTCTGAGTGATCTAGATCCAGCATAGACATTAAGTATTGCAAGTACTCATTGCTAGCCTTTTCCAGCTGATCTTCTATCCTGAAGAATCTTCTACAGTTTTGATCATCTCTGAATTCCACTATCCAGTAAGGATAAAAGTGAACCTTCTTGCCAGGTTCATATGGAATAGACAGTGTCTTAAGCAAACCCTCCTTAGAAGTCCGGCTGTTTCTCAATTCATTGACCCTTTTGAAGATTATTTCTTTTGCTTCAGGAGTGAAACCTCCAGTTTTCTTCATCAAGGACCAAATCCTCCAGAGTTTGTTGTATCCTTCTTTTAACACTTGATCTAGGGGCCAGGTTACACTATTCCCTCCTTTGTAGAAGAAAATTAACCTTCTTGGGAGCCTGGCTGTCCTCTCTACAGCACTCACATTATCCACCTCATCCAGAAAGAAGTTGATGCTTGAGTATTCTTCAACATCTGCAAGATATAGCTTAGTTTCCTTCTTGGTGGCAACCTTTGCAACTTGAGGAACCTTAGTGAATTGAATTGGTCTAGCTGGTGGTTGTTTCCTCCTTCTGGTTCTCCTCTTTTCAGGCGAGAGCCTGATTTTTGGAAATACCAAGCTGTTGATGTCAAAATCAAATTCCATAGGTTCTTCCTTTACAAGTTCTGACAGGTTGAGTGCCTCAGTGCTCTGAGTTGGAGGTTCTGTAGGTTGAGGTAGTACTTATTCATCTTGAACTTCTGAATCTGGGCTCAAAGATCTCTTAGTAGGCATTTTGACCATACTTTTTCTTTTCTTGCACGCAGACTTTGTGCTCACTTTCTTCTTCTTGAATTTGGCCTCTTCTTCTTCAGCCTCTTGCCTCATTTCTACTTCTAATTCACTCACCAGCTCATCAGCTAGTCTAGCTTCCTTCTCAATTGAATTTACAGGTTTTCTTTCAATTTGACCAGCTTGCAATAATCTTACAGTTTTGTTGTGGAATAAAAACTAGGTTATGATTATGACGGCTAGGGTTTGTGAGCTTCGAGCTTTAATGGCTGCTTCTGTGTTCGAGACTAAACGGTCCTCACAGAATGCCTACGTATCTCTGTATTAGAGAATCAAGCCAATAAAACGTAGTTCTGAGAATGAGGGGTCAGACCCTTTATATAGGCTGAGAAGCCCTAAAATCGTAGTAGGGTTAGGTGACTTGGTGGACAAGTCACCGCCTTGAGGAAGGTTCTAGACTCCTTCCTTGTAGGAGTCAATTTCCATGTTGGAATATGTATCTTGGAGGCTAAGTCAAGCAGGAGTAATATCCTCTTTTGACTCTTATTTGCTGAGCTGTTTCTCTACCCTTAATATTAGTACGAAATTAATATTATAGGTAGGGGTTGGGCCCACCCGGTGGGCCCCACGTTTGGACCATTTCGGGTCTAATTAATGCCACATTAAATGTGTCTTTTAGGGCTTACTTTTAACCCATATCATTTGCCCCCCAACTTCTAGGAAAACTGATCAGGTTTTCCTTGAAGTTATAACGGCCTTATTCGAGACTCGGGTCAGGGTTTATTACTCTTGAGCGAGCATTTTCAACAATATCATCTTGATGTAAAGCGTGGAGCGACCAACGCATTTACGACGATGTTGAACGACACTAAACGGTGTTAAACGGCACTTAACAGCGCTATTCAGCCTTAAACAATGTCTAAACAGTGTTAAACAATGTTAAATGGCATAGAAACGGCACTAAAGGCACTAATCAGCGCTAAACGGTGCTAATAGACACTAAATAGTGCTTAAACGGCACTAATCTGTGCTAAGTTTCCATTTTTCTTAACTTATTAAGTCAGAAAAACAAAAACAAGAAAAAACGAAATTTTGCAAACCCGAATCGATCATCGCTATCGGTCGGCCGGGTAAAACCCGTACCGGTGACCACTTCCGGTCTGCTGAAGGGCTCCCCGGAGGCCGGTCTTCCGGGCTTCCGGTCGGCCGAAAATTTCCCGCACCGGTGACCACTCCCGGTCGGCCGAAGGGCTCCCCGGAGGCCGGTCGGCCGGGCTTCCGGTCGGCTGGAAATTTTTCCTTTTTTTTTTTTTTTTTTTTTTCCGAAACGAAGGTGAAAACCCGTACCGGTGACCACTCCCGGTCTGCTGAAGGGCTCCCCGGAGGCCGGTCTTCCGGGCTTCCGGTCGGCCGAAAATTTCCCGCACCGGTGACCACTCCCGGTCGGCCGAAGGGCTCCCCGGAGGCCGGTCGGCTGGTTTTTCACACATTTTTTTTTTTTTTTTTTTTAAAATGGAACCGGCTTCGTCACTATCAGTGATTTTGTTTTCGCATACCGATATCGATCATCGATATGGAATCATATTGGCCATTCATGGCTCCAGTTACTTATTTTCGCATATCGATATCGATCATCGATATGGAATCAGTGTTGGCCATTCATGGCTAGAGTTACTTATTTTCGCATACCGATATCGATCATCGATATGGAATCAAAGTTGGCCATTCATGGCTAGAGTTACTTACTTTCGCATACCGATATCGATCATCGATATGGAATCAATGTTGGCCATTCATGGCTAGAGTTACTTACTTTCGCATACCGATATCGATCATCGATATGGAATCAATGTTGGCCATTCATGGCTAGAGTTACTTACTTTCGCATACCGATATCGATCATCGATATGGAATCAATGTTGGCCATTCATGGCTAGAGTTACCTATTTTCGCATATCGATATCGATCATCGATATGGAATCAATGTTGGCCATTCATGGCTAGATTTGAGGTTTTATATAGTACCTTAATTCTCGATATTGAACCTTGACACCAATATTCGTACTTGATTTTCAAACTTGAATATCGATCTTGATCATCGAGGTGGAAAAAACAAAAATGTGAAAACCCGACTCGACCACCACTATCAGTCGGCCGAGTCAAAAACCCGTACCGACAGTCGACGTCGGTCGGCCATCACTCGCACGGGAAGCCAGTCGGCCAGGAGGTCAGTCGGCCATGTTGAAAACCCACACCGACGACTGATGTCAGTCGGCCAGAGCTCCCTTGTAGGCCTCAGTCGGCTGCTTTGCGGTCGCCTAGGGCGTCTTGCACTACCAGTGATTTTGATTTTCGCATACCGACATCAATATATCAATATGGAATCTTAACATCAATATCGACTTTCACTACTTGAAAATCAATAACTTGGTCATTCATGACTTTTATTTAAGGTTTCCCCTAATTTCTTGATTAGCTTCAATCTCCTTTTAAGAGTTTCATGCTTGCCTCCATTGCCCAACGTGGCTTCCTTCTTCATGCTATCCTCGGCCTTGATGTACTTATCAGCCCTTCGTTGGAGATCAGCCATATTCTCCGGGGGATGCTTTGCCAATGATCTCTTAAAGTATAGGTCGGTGGTACCATGCTCCAAGGCTACCATTGCAACTTTATTGTCCAGATCAGTGATGTTCAGAGTCTCCTTGGTGAACCTCTTAAGATAGTCTCTCAGACTTTCGTTCTTCCCTTGTACCACATACATAAGAGATGCAGAGCTTTTCTCATGCGTTCTTCCGCTGATAAACTGACTAATGAAAGCAGCACTCAACTCCTTAAAGGAACCAATCGAGTTTGCAGGAAGCCGACTATACCATCTTTGAGCCATGCCTGACAAAGTTTGAGGGAAAGCCCTACACTTCAAAGCGTCGCTTGCAGGCTGCAACAGCAGTGCGTTTGAGAATGTTCTAACGTGGTTTGCAGGATCACCCATTCCATCATAAGCCTTGATAGTTGGCATCTTAAACTTCTTTGAGATACGAGCATTCATCACGTCCTCAGTAAACGGAGGTGTGGGATCATCAGGGTCCCCAAGTGGCATCAGATCCTTGGGGTTGCTCTTAGGGGTTTCCACCCTTGTAGTTCTTCCAGTTGGGACGGTAGCCCTTCTTTGCCTCCTTGGAGGCCTCTCCAGATCTATAAAGGGAATCGGTCCTGACGTGGGAGGTGGCAAAGTCTGATTTGATCTGGCTTGCTCCCTGGCCATATCTTCCTTTAATTTTAGGATCTCGGCTTCATAAGCCTTAATCCTCTCAGCAACTGTTGAAGGGAGTCCATCATGGATAGTTCGAGTTCTCCCCATAGGCTCTTTACTTGCACGTCGCCTCCTCGGAGCTTCATCACGCTCGTAATCATCGCCAGAAGATGATTCATCTGAATAAGGACCAGAAAAATCGCGATAATCTCGATCTCGAATATACAGGGCATGTCCACTCGGTCCAGCTCCGTAATTGGGCATCCCATACATTGGATTGGTGCTTATGGGGAGATCCGTAGTGTGGATCTGAACCCCTCGTGTAGGGTTGTTGGGGTCTACAATCAGGGAAGAAATCCCCACCTGAAGGGGGTTAGTCCCTGGAACTGTGTGGACGATCGGAGGTAGCGTACTCTCAACATGGGTAGTCGTCCCTAAGGGTTGAGAAACTTGATACGGAACGATAGTCCCGGATGCCGGAGGTACTTGCTCAGATGTCGGAAGTACTTGTTCAGTAAGGGGCGGAGCAGAGCTAAGAGGTAGAGCCTCAGTAGCAATTGGCTCTGTAGTGCTTGGTGCAGTTCTTCGTGTTTGAACCATGGTTGATGTCCTCTTCCCACAGACGGCGCCAAATGTTGTGGAATAAAAACTAGGTTATGATTATGACGGCTAGGGTTTGTGAGCTTCGAGCTTTAATGGCTGCTTCTGTGTTCGAGACTAAACGGTCCTCACAGAATGCCTACGTATCTCTGTATTAGAGAATCAAGCCAATAAAACGTAGTTCTGAGAATGAGGGGTCAGACCCTTTATATAGGCTGAGAAGCCCTAAAATCGTAGTAGGGTTAGGTGACTTGGTGGACAAGTCACCGCCTTGAGGAAGGTTCTAGACTCCTTCCTTGTAGGAGTCAATTTCCATGTTGGAATATGTATCTTGGAGGCTAAGTCAAGCAGGAGTAATATCCTCTTTTGACTCTTATTTGCTGAGCTGTTTCTCTACCCTTAATATTAGTACGAAATTAATATTATAGGTAGGGGTTGGGCCCACCCGGTGGGCCCCACGTTTGGACCATTTCGGGTCTAATTAATGCCACATTAAATGTGTCTTTTAGGGCTTACTTTTAACCCATATCAAGTTTCTTCAGCTTTGGCAACTGCAAAGTCAGGGTAACTTGCAGGGACACAAATTTCCACTCTCTCTGTAGATGAATGCTAGATTCTCCTTGAGTCCCACATCAACTTTAGCCTTCTCCTTCATTTCAGCAAGATATTTGCTCATTAGCTTGAATTCATCTGGTTTTGGCATTGGAAATTCTGCTCTCATGGTATTTTTACCATTTCTCTTCACAGGTGACTTCTTTGGCTTGAGCACAGGCTTAAATTCAGACACATAAGATGGCTCCCCTCTGGCTAGAGATCTAGGAAGCACAAAATCTGGAATTAGTACCTGTCTGATGGATGTGGTTATGGGAGGAATTTATACTTGAGAAAACTGAGGATTAGCAGCCAGCCTCATGGCTATAGAATATTCAGGTTGAATGGCTGGTTCTTCCTCTCTAGACTGAATTGCTGGAGCTGTTGGAGTTAAAGTAGAATGAAGTTGCTCCCCCTCACTAGTTGACTTCACTTCTCCAAACTTCTCCCCCTTTTTGTTAGCATCAAGGGCTTGAGTAGTAGGCAGAGCCAACATATTGGCAAGGAAAGCATTTTGTTTATTGTGAGCTTCAAAAATGAGTCTTTGATTTTCAAGAATGGTGCTCATTTGAAGCTCTAACTTGTCAACCTTTGCAGACAGATTGTCAACTTTCTTCTCTGTGTCTGCATCTTTCTTAAGCTTTTGATTAAGCTGCTGTATTGTACGGGGTAGAAGAAGAAGCTCCAAGTCTCTGTGCTGAGATTCTAGAGCATTCTTAATTTCCATCTTGAGCTCATATTTGTCCACCACCCTTTGATTAAGAAGACACTTGTGCAATTTGAGAGTAGCCAGAAAGTTCTCTTGCACAAGCTTCAGAGCAGGTTCAGCATCTTGTAGAGTAGCTACAGTCTGCCTATACTGCACTACTAGCTCTGTGTAAGCATCCTTGGAGATATAATCTTTAGAAATTAGCCATTCTGGCAAGTCTCCAGGTTGTTGTGAAGGCTCTTCATCTTCACCTTCATCTGAGAAATCAGAGTCAGATTAACTCACTTCAGTAGCACTAGGAGGCAACTTGGTAGGAGCATCTGTGGCTCTTTGCATAGATTCTGTGTGATGTACCAAGTTCAGATGGTGCTCATCCTCCTCATTGCCCTGTTCAGCCTGAGAGTTTAGGTCAAGGACAGGGTGAGTAAAGGTTTCAGCTCCAAGAACTGATCTATCAATGACTATTTGAGATGTCTGTTGACAGATAATTGTTCTAGGGGCATCCTCAACCTCCATTAACTCACTAGTAATGGCTTCATCCACCTTTATAGCTCCTGTACCTGCATTTCTCTCATATTCTCTCTCTTTTTGCATCAGGGGCTCCCCCTAGCTCACACCTCTCACACCCTCACCTTCACCTACTAAGGTGGAACTCTCAGTCTCTCCTTTTGCCTGGCAGGAAGAAATTGCCAGCCCCTCACTCTCATTCTATCCTTTTGCCTGCTCACAAGGCAACCTCTCGCTCTCTGTGAAGACACTCCCTTCCCTCAATCCTAGAAGTGTTTGAACTACAAGAGTGAATTCTGCTGTTGATGCAGGAAACACGTTAATCGATGGATTTGGTGTATCCATTGATGCTGTAGTTGGAGCTACCAATGGATAATTGCTGTTAAGCATATCCATCGGTGAACAAACACTTGTCAACGGATGAGAAATATCCATCGATGAAGTAGAAGGGATAACAGTTGATAGGGAAATTATGATAGAATCTGTGCAGAATGATTTTAAAGTAGGCGACACAGATTCAGTCATAGTTTCAGAAAGAAATGGCTGTTGGCCCAACAAATCATCTAAAAGACGATGACCAACAGGTTCTGAGAGGGGCTCCTCCCTCGGAAGTAAAGAGGGAGAATTTGCATGTGATGTGGAAAATATGTCCACATCCAGAGATAGAGATGGTAAATTTTGAGTTATTTGTGTGATTTGAGATTGAGAATTGGGCTGTGACTCCACATTTGCTGGAGCCACATCAAACTGAATTTGAGATGGTTCAATCATTGAAGATTGAACAGTGTGTGACTTTGTGCACCCAAAGTAACTTTAGGTTTCTTTTTCCTGATAAAGGTTTTGGTTAGTGATTTTAGGCTAGTGGTTTCCCTTCCCCTTTTGTTCAATGTTCCTGGTTGGGAACTCTTTTCAATAACAACACCCTGTTGGGAGGATGCTGTTAGGGATGTGTTTAAATCCTTTTCAACATCAACAGTCTTTTGGGAGACTGCAATGTGGCTAGGCTGAGACACACTCACCTCTCCAACCTTATCCTTAGGGCTTCTTTGATGTTCGCCCTGTCCCTCACCACTCACTACCACCTGAACACTCCCCTCAGAGGTTTTGGTAGGTTTTACAACAAGTGCCTGTTGGGAAGCACTTGAGGTTGGGTTCTTTGACTTGGATTTTGATTTATGTTTGGTTGCTTGGGTAGGAGACTGTGGGTTCTCTGTTTCAGTCTCCATAGCAACACTCAATGGCAAAGAACTTTGAGATTGAGTAGAGGGAAGAGGGTTAGAAATAGATACCTCAATCTGATAAGCATTTTCTGATTGAATAGTATTTTCTTGAGTCCATTTAAGTTAAGCAAAAGTAAGCTTGGCATTACGAGATGTTCAGTAAAATGTTAACACTTCTTCTTTGTCACTGCTAAATCATGAACACACTTGGAAGATTCATGTTAAGATAATTTAATTATGAAATTAGCAGTTGTAAACAAGTGAAACACATAACAATATCACATAACATGTAATGAACACAAGAAGTGAGGCACACAGATTTCATTAATGATCAACAAACTTCAGGACAAACATTTTAAAAAAAATACAGAAATCCTAAGAACTAGATTGGTCTTGGATCTTCTGCTTCTTCTGGGCTGCTTCACTCCGGCGATGAAAGATTCTGGACATAGTCAAAGCTAGTCCAATGATACGCTCTTGTTCGGCCAAAGCACGTTGTCTCTCCCTTTCTCGTTCCTCTTCAATGATCTCTTGCTCTATGACGTAACTCATCAGTAAGTAAGACATCTCTATTTCCATTTCGAAGTTGAACTTCTTGAGGATCGCATCGGGAATGTCATTAACTGGATAAGAGGTGCCTTCAACCACGTACAACGACGAAGTCTTGATAGTTGAAGTACACTCCTTCGATGAATTTAGAGTACATGATGAGGGCCATAAGGAAATATATAACTTAAAGTAGAGTTAATAAAAGAGTTTTGCAGAGAAAGAAAGAAACTGGAGATGAAGAGATTGTAACTGGCTGCTGAATATATATAAGAGATTTTTGGAATATGAACCGACGAGGAGACACGACTATTAATACCAGTTACAGATGCATGCTAGGCTAGGCTATATCAACAGTCTCTCTCTTAGATTCCCTAGAAAGTGTCATGATTAAGCCTATATATCATGATAATAGAAATACTCAAGAATCAAGAAATCATTTCTAGGAAATCAATTAGCACAAGTAGCACATAAGCATGCAATCATACATATCAAGACAAATATTCGGTCATGAAATGGTAAAAATGATTTGACAGCTCAGACAAGACCAGAGTAAAAAAAATAAGTAAATTACCCGGTGGATAATAAAACGAATTCTCGAGAAACGAGCTTCCCGTTGATATGTATTATTGCAATAATACATACAAGGCAAACTGAATATCCATCGAATAAGAGTAAAAATAAAATAAAAATCCAGATATTATTTGAATCATCAACGGATATTTGACATATCCGCCGATGGGTAAATTCTGACTAGAACAGAATTTCGTACCTTTTCTTTGCAAAAGAAAAATTCAAACTAATTTCTGGCTGCTTATCCAATCATGCAAATATCTCAAATAAACTAAGAGTAATTCAGCATACCTAGCTCACTTACCAACCTTGAGAATGTTGATTCATCAAGTGGCTTGGTAAAGATATCTGCAAGTTGCTTCTCACTTGGAACAAAATGAAGTTCCACAGTACCTTCCATCACATGTTCTCTGATGAAATTAGGGGTTATCATAAACCGCACCAAACCGCAAAAACCGCCTGCACCGTACCAACCCGCACCACACCGCGCGGTTTTTATTTTCTGTGGTGCGGTTGCGGTTTCAAATTTTGACAAACCGCGCGGTGCGGTGCGGGTTGCGGTTTTAGTTTTCTGAAATGCAGTTTCAGAAAACTGCATTTCAGAAAACTAAAACCGCAACCCGCACCGCACCGATATATATATATATATATATATATATATATATATATATATATATATATATATATATATATATTATGTTAGTATTCTGTTAATGATTTAAGGAATAGTTTGCAAGCTATTTGGTTCGTTAGTACCTACTACCTAGTAATAATTTATTTTAGAGGCTTATGAGATAAATTATAATGCGCTAGCCCATCTTTATCTATTTAGTATCACAATATTTCATACTACAATGTTTGTATTTCGTTAAGTCTATGGACACGGTCCGCATACGAATTAAGAAATGTGGTTGAGTAAGAACTTTAAAAAATTTATTTCACATGCATGAAAATTAATATTTTAGATTGATAATTACTTTTATCGTAGGTGTAAACCGCAATAAACCGCACCGCATTTTTGCGGTGTGGTTTATGCGGTTTTAAAATTTTGCGGTGCGGTTGCGGTTTGGAAATTTGACCAAACCGCATGCGCGGGTTGGTCCGCGGTTTTAGGAAAAAACCGCACGGGCCGCACCGCGATCACCCCTAGATGAAATGATACCTAATGTCTATGTGCTTGGTCCTGGAATGTTGCACTGGATTCTCAGATATGGCAATTGCACTTTTGTTATCATAAAATATTGGGATTTTATCAACTCTTAGTCCATAGTCAAGCAGTTGATTCTTCATCCAAAGCATTTGTGCACAACAACTTCCAGCTGCAATATACTCAGCTTCTGCAGTAGAAGTAGAAACAGAATTCTGCTTCTTGCTAAACCATGAAACCATCTTGTTCCCTAGGAATTGACAAGTGTCTGTAGTACTTTTTCTGTCAATTTTATAACCTGCATAATCTGCATCTGAATAGCCAGTTAGATTAAAACCAGATTCTCTAGGATACCAAATGCCAAGGTTTGGTGTTCCTTTGAGATATCTGAAAATTCCTTTAATAGCTATTAAATCAGACTCTCTGGGATCAGCTTGGAATCTTGCACATAAACAGGTAGAAAACATAATATCAGGTCTGCTGGTTGTTAAGTATAGAAGTGAGTCCACCATGCCCCTATAACTTGAGATGTCCACCTTCTTCTCTTTAGTATTCAACTCAAGTTTAGTGGCAGTGGCCATGGGTGTTTTAGCAGAGGCACAATCCAGCATATTAAATCTTTTCAAGAGATCATTAACATACGTGGATTGGCTGATAAAAATTCCATCACTAACTTGCTTTACTTGTAGACCAATAAAGTAAGTTAGTTCACCCATCATGCTCATTTCATACTTACTTTGCATAAGTTTGGCAAACCTTTTGCAAAGCTTCTCATCAGTAGACCCAAAAATTATATCATCTACATAAATTTGAACAAGTATCATAGAGCCATTAACATTTTTATAAAAGAGAGTTTTGTCAACAGTACCTCGAGTGAAGTGATTCTCTATAAGGAACTGTGAGAGAGTGTCATACCAGGCTCTAGGTGCTTGCTTCAGGCCATAGAGTGCTTTGAGAAGAAAATAGACATAATCTGGGAATTCTGGGTCCTCAAAACCAGGAGGTTGACTTACATATACATCTTCTTCCAAAATGCCATTTAGAAAAGCACTCTTGACATCCATTTGATAGACTTTGAAATTTGCATGGGCTGCATAGGCCAGAAAGATTCTGATTGCTTCCAACCTTGCTACAGGTGCAAAGGTCTCATCAAAATTAATTCCCTCTTCTTGACAATAGCCTTTTGCAACCAATCTTGCTTTGTTCATTGTCACTATGCCATTCTCATCCATCTTGTTCTTGAACACCCATTTTGTGTCAATAACTGACTTGCCTTTAGGCTTGGGTACAAGCTTCCACACTTCATTTCTTTCAAACTGGTTTAGCTCCTCTTGCATTGCTAAAACCCAGTCTGGATCTAGGAGGGCATCCTCAATTCTCTTAGGTTCTTATTTGGACAGAAAACTGCTATACAAGCATTCTTCTTGGGTTGCCCTTCTAGTTTGGACTCTTGCATTTGAATCTCCAATTATGAGTTCAAATGGGTGATCTTTGGTCCATCTTCTTGATGTTGGCAGGTTCAGCCTAGATGACGTAGCTTCATTCTTCCTGTGTTGATCATTCTGATAGGTTGTTGAGTGATGACTTTGAGAAACTCCCCCTGAGTGTGTGGCTCTAGAAGTTGGAGTTCTAACAGAGTTATCAATGGATAATTCTCTATAACTATCAACGGGTAATTTAGAATTGTCTTCAACGGATCGGGTTTCTTCAGCATCAATGGATGGTATCTCACGCTCTACACCTCGAGCATGCTTCATCCTAACACCAGTTGATGCTATTTCTACATCATCTTCACTGCCTTTAACAGTCACATCATTGTCAAATGACAAGTCTTCATGGAAACCTTCATCTATCAACCCTTGGATTTTCTTATCATCAAAGACAACATGTATGGATTCCATAACAATGTTTAGTCTTAGGTTGTAGACTCTATATGATTTCCCTGCTGAGTATCCAACATGTAAGATCCCAGATTATTTTAGGATTTATTATTATTTTTTTATTGTTATTTGATTATGTTAATTAGTATTTAAAGTATGGAATTGGATTTGAGAATATCGTTGTGGAATTCAACGATATTTAGTATTGAGTTTATATGAGTATATATTGAGTTATGTGTGCCAATGTGTGCCCCAGTATTTTTAGTGATTTAAAAGTATTTAAATCAAGTTTTATTGATCTTCAAAAATCTTTATTTAATTATCGGATGGTTTAAAAATCATGAAATCTTTTGTAAAATTATCTTTATTTATTTATTGAGTTTTTAAAATTGTTTGGTGGATTAATTTGGGTGGTTGAGTATTTTAAAATGATTTTTAAGAGTTTTATTGTATTTAAAGGATCAAAACTTTGAAAATTCATATTTAATTCATTTTTGATCCGAAAAATATTTTAAAAATATGTGGGAGTTCGTAATTTTATATTCTTTATTTTAAAAATGAAAAGTTTGATTTTCCAAAATTTTTATTTAATTTCGATTTATAAAAGTGGTTTATTTGTTTTAAAAATCGAATAAGTAGTGTTTTATTTGGGCTTCGAGTTAAGTGTTAGTAGTAATATAAGATTGGGCCTAAGCCCATTTATTTGGGCTTTGAATAAGTAGTGTTTTATTTGGGTGTGCGAAAGTGTGTGTGCAGTGGTGTCGATGGGGAGGAGCTCGGGCGGCAAAGAAGGGGGAGGCGGAGGCGACCACCGCGCGTCGCGGCGGCGCAGCCGGAGTGGTGGTGGCGACTGGGCAGAGCAGCAGAGAGAGGAGAGATCAGTTGTATTGAGAGAGTTGTGGCGATTATCCGGTGGTTCGATCTTTGGTGGGTCGAATTCGAAATGGTATAAATTTTTATACTCCTAAATTACGTATTTAATTGTGGTAATTTAATTGATTAATTGTCGTAATTTAATTGATTTTAAATTGCTAGATTATTTGCTAATTTTCGTAATTAGCTTAGTATTGTTAATTATGAATATTGGTTGTATTTCTCAGATTTAATTCAGAGGGTCGATAATTGCTAATTAAAATTTATGGTATTAAGTGTGAGATGATTGTGTTGATTTTAATGATTTAATTCGGAAGATGATAATTTTTAGTTGCTAGTAATTAGTGTTGTTTAATAATTAGAGTTATAATTTCGGAGAGTTTATAAATGTCGATTATAATTGTTAGAGTTATATTCTCAGATTTTAAATTTAGAAGCTAGTTAAGTAGTAGAGTTGTAATTTATAATTTTTGGGATTAAGTGCGAGTTCGGGTTTAGCGGTTGTCAATAGTATTTGTAATTGCTAATTGTTATAGTCGCATAATGTATGATTATATGAGTTGGTCAGTTTGTAAATGTCTACGTGTAAAGTGCTATAAGTGGAGTTGTAGTAATTATGGAATGTATAATTGTCAATTACTTGGTGGATTATAAGTGATTATTTGGTTGTGATTTGAGTTGGCTAAGTATAGTTACCTTGTGCTAAATGATTGTTAGTACTAATTGTTATATGTCGTATATTGTTGGAGTTTATATGACCTTACTAATTGTAAATAGTTAATATGGGTTAAATGTTGTAGTCGAGTCATAACATTTGTTAAATGTTAGAATCTTATAATAATTAGAATTGTGCTAGGGGTTATGAGAAGATCACAAGTTTTTAATGTCAATATTTAAAGGACTTGTGTAATTCTTTTCGACTAATCCCTAGGGCTTACGAATATCCATGATTAACTATCACGAGTATAATTAATATACTTAAGTGATGTGATCATTGATATAGCGTAAGTAATAGTTAGTGCTAGGGGTTGTTCCCTAGGGCTTACGAACATCAATGATTGGTTGTCACGTGTATCAGTAAAATGCGTGAGAAATACGATCATTGGTGTAGCGTAAGTAGTAGTGTTAATTATTATGTGCTAGGTGCCGCATGTCTGGGCGGGTATTTTCTTATTTGTTTACTTTATGTTGCTGCAATTGAGGCAGCTTTTATTTTATCAAAAACAGGGTTATAAATTGTTTTGTTTGGCATGGAGGGGCTGAGCCCATAGTCCGATAAACGAATACTTCATGCCGAAATTTTCAAAAAATTCCCTGTATTTTAGTTATTTGAATGATTTGATTTAAAGATTTAAAGGCATGTATGTGTATGAGTGTTTAAGTGCATATGTGATGATTAATGAGGGTGGATATATATATATTTTTGTATGTATTGCTTTGTGAGATATAAGTAATTAGTTATCGATTGGATTGTTTATGTACTAAATAGTACTTTACTATTATTTCAAGTATGATTAGGGATTCGATATAGAGCCAGTGCACATGTTGACGGATTATTGAAGAAGATGCATGCGTGATCGAATAAGGACCGAGGTTAAGTAAGTAGCGAATCGACGCATTGGAATCGAGGCAAGTGTACTAACCCTCGCTTATCGTTCAAGCGAGATAAATATGTTTTTATTTAGTATAAATGTTCCCTTCAAATCTTATTGCTAGTATCCTCTCCTTCAAATTATTAGTAAGGATATATTTTATTCACATATCATGTTGAAAGTAGAATTTAAGTTTTATTGCCAGTATTATCCTTTCTTAAGTATTGTAAGTAATATTCTGTTAAAGTTTTTGCATATATTGCATTCTTATTCCTTGTTTTAGTATAATGTTCTTAAAGTATATAGTTTCCCTGAGATTATTTGATAGTAAATTAGTTTAATGGAATTGGAAGAATTTTATAAAATGTGGACCAGCTTCGTGGTCATAGTAGTAAAGGCCAATGTCAATAAGTGCCTAGTGAGGGATCCCAGAGTAGTGTTTTCAGCTGGACTTTATGTGGCTGATCACCCGTAATGTCCAGAGTATGATTAAAACTCCAATTCTATTAAATGTTTTTATGTAAGTATATTCTGAGTATAGAACTGTTTAAGTTTAAAGTATGTTGAATATAAAGTTATGATTTGAGTTAATGGAAAGTTATTTATATTAGTGGTTTTAACGGTGAAAACTAATTCACGGTTATTACGGTCATTGTGGCATGTGTTGCGCAGTGATAGTGAGAACCGAGAATGATTTGAGATCTTCTTATTTATTCAAACTCATGATTGTCATGCCGGTTAGGCAGCTAGGTATGCAAACGCTTAGTGGACATGAATGAGATTTGAGTAACTGAGAATTTCTTGGAGATTTTGTTAAAGTGATAGTTAAAGTATTTTGCAAGTATTAAAAGTATTGAATCTAGTATTACAAACCTTCTCAGTTATTAGAATTTTGATTTCGAGTTATAATTGTTTTACTTGATAAAATTTGGAACTCAGTAAAATATTGGGATTAAGGATGGATAGAGGTTTCCTAGTTATTCTCTTCGCGAGTAACATTGTACGTGAAAGTGGAGTAAGAATGATTGGGGAATTTATTGATATTCTTTTTCTCAAAGTTTTATCTGAGGTAGTGATTGTAACACCCCTAGATCCGGGGTCGGAGATCCAGGCTGTCACTATATCCTTAATTCCCATTTTAATAAACATTACTCTCAATCTTCCTTTTAACATGCTGTGACCCCTCAGTCAAACATAACATTTACAGATTATAGGCTCAGAGACGAAATTAAAATGTTACTAAATTATTACAACCATCTTGAAATAGATATTACAAACCCAAATTGTCATAATCTTAAAAGTTCAACTTAACAGGATTACCATCTAAGGCGGCATCTACAGCCACAATACGGTTTGGTTTTCAGAAGCTTACACAAGTCATGCTTGTAAATAAACCTAACCAACCTAAGCTGTAAACCTATCCAACTTAGTCTGCTCACCTGTGATAATGCTACTGGGTGCGGCCTCGGCACCTGCCTCGTAAATAGTCTCCTATACTGCTGACCGTTTAGCACGCTTTTACGGGGGGTCTGACTTGTTCTTGCCATACTTATCTGTTGTTGTGTGGTGGTATATATAAAAGAAAAGCAAGAGTGAGCAATATAGCTCAGCCATATAATAATAGTTTTCAAAGTACTTTTGTTAACGTAAACCATATGACATATCATATACTGATATTGTATCATCATTAAACATTTTCTTTCTTTATCCAGAAATATAACGAAGAATTTCTGAGCTACTTTGAATAGTTCATCATTCTGTCAACACTATCGGTAATTGAGCACCTAGGCTTTCATTACAGTGTTGCAATACAATTCCAATTGGAAGAATGGGATTATACTGGAGCCTCTTCCACGATATCTGGTGATCAGCCAATATACCGTGCCTCTGCTTCTCTACCAGTAGAAGGACGACGTTCCCTTATCGGGTTGCACCCTGACCGCATATGGGCCTTAATATTTGGACAACGCTCAAAGGCGATGTCCCCTCTTCCTCCAATCCCTTAGAGAATTTTATGCATCATAGGAATAGAATTTTAATTCAGTTTCCCCCAAGCACAAAGCTTGACGACTGGTTTGATAATCCTTACTAACTTTACTTCCATGAGTAATTGAGAAAGTAACTCTGATGTGTGGGTTGACTTTAGTCAACAGATTTCGATTACTAAGAATCGCTTCATCAAACATAACTTGGGAGTTGGTCGGAGTTTTGAGTGTTTAGTCAAACCTGAGCCCCTCCTTACTAGATAGGGTGCATTTCTTGTTGGTAGCGAAGGGAGAAAATAATTAATACTAGCTCCCAAAACCTTGGGTTCCCGAGTTTTGATAAGTTTGAGCGAGGTAGCGATACTTTTCGATGAGTGAAGATATAGTCAGTGAAGAAATGGGAACCCGCTCTATTTTTAAATAATTTTTCGACGATCAGAAAATATTTAAAATAATTTTTAAAGTTTTAAATAACTTTTAAAATAAATAATATGATTTGTAAATCATCCTGGAATATTTAATAAATATTCAAATAATATTTATTAAATAAATAATCAGCTTAGAATATTTAATAAATATTTAAATAATATTTATTAAATAAATAAACCTTCAGACTATTCTAAATATGAAAATAATATTCAAATTATTAATAAATATTCAAATAATATTTATTAATATCATCAAAGGAATTTTAATCCAAAAATATCCAATTTATATTTATTGGAATATTTTAAAAATATACGCCATATAACCCTTCCGGTGACTTCCGGGTTTTATGTCCTTATCCGGACGAAATATCTCCTACTCCCTTATTAAGTAAAGGTATTATCATACTCTACTGGAAACTTGTAACACATCATCGTATACGTATATATACAAGAGTCTATGCATACGTACATACTTAACAGGTTTATAAATCCCTGTAGACAACCATATATCATATGCTGATTCGAAAAAAATACTAACAAGCAGTTCATAGCATTTATACCACAACAACAACATTTTGAAAATACTTGAAACACAAGTTTTGAAAACTTGCCTGATAGTGTCGGAATAGTCTGGGCTCTGTCTCTAGTGTGATGATCTATAACAACCAATAATGTTCGGTTAGTTCATTAAACTATCCCGTCGAACCAATTATTCATATAAAGGCACAACTTCGTAATGATACCTCTTTACTATCCGTTTGGCTTATTATAAGCCCATGATATCCTTTAACCACTTTTGATAATTAATGGTCTCATAACGACTTTCGTTAAATGTCATTTTCAACGAAACTAAAGTTCGTCTTAATTCGTCCCCTAAAAGGGTTTTTCACTTGCGCAACTATGATTCGAAAAATTCTATAAAATTGAAAAATAATCTTTTTCATGAAATTCTTTTTCTCCCTTCTTCTTAACTGTCCAGAGGATTTTTCATCCAAATTTCATAATTAAGAACATCTTTTAATTAGCTCAATTGTTGCTCTAAATATAGCTTCTTTCTGCAGTGGTTTCTCATGCGCATTCTTGACTTAAACATTTCTATAAAATCGAAAATTAAACCTTTTGTCTTCAAATTTTTACAGGGATTTAACAACGGACTAAGTTACCCCCTGTAAAAATTTCATAATCACAGACCATTTTTAAAGGGCTCGTTTGACTTGGTAAAGTCAGTCCATCTTAACGATTCATCCGTTTTAACCGGTTTCACTAAAATGAGCATATCTCATAAATCGTAAATCGTAATCACATGATCTTGGTGTCAAAACAAACTACAAAACAAGTCCTACTGGTTTATGGCCAAAAACTTACCGAGAAAACATTTGTTGAATTCGGTATTAACTGCTCAAATGATCTAATGAAATTTCGACATTATAACGACTATAAACCGAACATTTCCAAATTCCATGAACTCCATCTAACCACTTAATTCAACCATACACCATCAAGATCATATAAACATCATCAAGGATCTATAAGACCAGTGGTAACATCCATTTATCACTATCCAAAACTTTACCCATACTTATAAAGCTTAAAACATCACAATCCCCTTAAACATATACATACTTGCATCAACCTTTCAAATCAACTTATAGCTCATAAAGTTTAAGGTGGATGTGAGTGTTTTACCTTCCTTGGAGTATTAACAACCTTAACCAAGCTTGACTTTTCTTAAAAACACCTTAGATAGCTTTAACAACCTTTAATCTTCAAGACCTAAACAACCAAGTTTAAAATTTTCGTAGTCAACATTACCACTCTTGAAAGAACTGGAAAAACGATGGTCTTACCTTGTTTTTCTGGACGAGGCTTCTAAAGAGGAGTTGTAGAGCATCTCAATACCTTTCCAAAAAGCTATAGAACACAAAATTTCATTGAGAAATGAGGGAGTTATGGCAGGTTGAAGTAGCTGTTCTGTTTTTGGCCGAAAATAGAGAAAATGGAGGGGGAGAGCTTTTGCTATCTTTTCTTATGTAATTGATAAAATGATATGTATAATTGATATATATCAATCATACTTCAGCACTTATCAATTACCCAAGGTAATCTCCAAAGTAATTTTGCAAAAGAAAGGTTGTTAACTCGAATAACTTGTAGAAGGGGGGGGGTTGAATACAAGTTATATAATCGTGTCTGATTTTTGGCTTGATTATATGAACAAGAATAAACGAATGAATCAAACTCTATTTGTATTAATAAGATCAAATACAAACTCTACCAAAGGTGTACAATACCTTTAGCAGCTTCTGACAATACAAATCTCTCTCTCTGTTTGTTTCGAACTCTCGAATACAAACCTTATACAGAGCTACGCACACTTGCTTAACACACTTGTTCGACTCTTTTTACAATGATATAGAGAGAGTATTTATAATGCTACCTATCAACTAATAACAGAAAGATATAATCTATACATGACAATGTTCTGCCTTCTAGTCGATAGTTTCCATCAATAGAAAACTCTTTCCTTCATAATATCTTCTTGCTTGTTCTTCAAACAACGATCCTGTTTTATAGCACTTGCCAGTTTCTGTAGCATCCATAATGACATCATCAGTAACAAAACTGATATCAGGATCTGCACACTGCATCAGTATCTGATCAACCATCAGTATTGGACCATCATCAGGATTTGCTCTATGTTCCTGACATGTAGTCTCCGATACACTGTTCATTCCTGACTAAACTATACAGATAACTGTCTTACACATAAATCCTATATACAGTGCTAAATCCTTTATAAGATCAGGATTACAAGAAATATAATGTGTAAATTCTATTCTTAACATCACAACTTATGAATTATTCCTAACAATCTCCCCCTATTTATGCTTTAAAATCTGAAGCATAAATCTAAGTTGTGGATGTCAAAACATATAACAATACAACCAGAATAGAATTTATGAATGTAGAATTATGAAGTTAAGTACCTCCTTCTCAGATGTAGACATTTATCTAGTACTTAGAAGTAAGAATTTTAACTATTAATGTTGCTCTTCCTTTACCTCTTCCTAGCTGAGATTCACCACTGTCACTCCTGGTTCTTCTTTTTACTACCCTTTGTCTGCTCTTTATCTCCCCCAGCTTTATCTCCTCCAGTCTGGTGGTGTTGTTGTTGTCTTTGAACTGTGTTTATCTCCCCCTTTTTGACATCAGCAACATTAATTCCAAGAGATTCAGAAACAGAACAAATGAGATTCATAAGAACTGCTTGATTTTCCATAATTGTGACTTGGTTATCTTCAAGTGATTGAAGTCTTGTTTGAATAGCAATTTGAGAATTCTGAATATCTTTCAAAACATCAGAATGAACTTCAATGTTGGAAGTGCTTCTAGTATCTTCAGTATCAGAATCAGAAAGAACTGTATCTTCAAGTCTTGTAGAAGAAGTTACTTGAATTGTATGATATTCAAGTAATAAAACCTGATTAGAAGTATCAACATCTTCATCTTTCTGATCTGGAATTGAAACATGATCATCATCTCCTTCACCAGTATTCTGTGTACTAAAATCTTCAAATCCTGACTCCTCCTTAGAGTGATCAGAGACTGTAGATGTCTCAATTCGAGCTGATATTGGAAGTACATACAAAGGAACACTAGGATCATTAGGATCTTCATCTGGTACATATGTATCAAGAGATTGCTTTATCCTGGCACCTCTTCTGTTAATGATTCCTGCAAGCCTCTCCTTTTGCTTCTGAGCTTTAACTTCTGGCTTTGCATTGTGATGTGCTAGGTCATTCTTCTGATACATTTTGATGAATGAATAAGTACCAGCATCCATATCCAAATTTTAAGACCAAGATTCAGGAAAAACCTGATTCCAGAAATCAAATGATTGTTTCCTAATTTTCTCTCCCTCACTATGGAGTTGATCATCCATACCCTCATTCTCACTTTGACTTACTAAAGTCAACACTCTTTCTACCTCACCTTTTGCCTGGTCAGGAGCCAGCCGCTCAAATTGTGGATCTAAGTCCATCTTTTCAAGTGTATCACTCAAATTTAGATAAGTGCTCTCATGACCTACAGAAAAATAGGGTTTAGAAGGAGTTTTTATACCTGAACTCACATGGAGAGAGGGTTCCTCATATGGCATGTGGTTTGAGGTTTTCTCCAAGGAGTGAGCTGCTATAGTCTCTGAACCCTTACAATCATCTTCTTTCCTTTCAGAAACTACAGGCTCCAGTATACCACTTTCAGGTTCTTTACTAGACTCTGATGTCTTCAGTAATACTTCATTAGACACCATAGTTAGTACATCACCATCTTTAAGTGTTGTTTGCTGAGACTCACCCTCAAGGTGGATAGACTTTGACTGAACAAAATTTGTTTGATCTTCAGAAAAATCAACCAAAGTCATTCCTCCCATATCATAGGGTATCTCACTTGCATTCTCAGTCATCACAGAAGACCTTTCAACATCAGCTATCACAGCTCCTGAGTCATCCTTCCTCTGACTAGATGGTTCTTGTGTTGCAGTGACTGTGATCTGATCTTTCCTACTATTCACCACTGGTGCAATAGTATCTTCTGTTGACTGCTTTCCTCTATCTACTTCCTCCAGTTGTTCACCTTGAGCTAAAGCATCTTCAATAATGACATCCTTGTCAAATAAATATGCATGAAGTGATTGAAGTGCAACATGCTTTGAGAGTCCAAATTTCTTGACTAATTGTCTTCTGACAGATACATAGAAATACATCTTCATTAAGTCAAGTCTTTGATGTATAAGTCCATATTCATCTGGAAATAAAAGTTTTGGTACTCTTTCAACAAGAAAATCTAGAACAGGCCTTAACAACTTCACTTTGAGAGAAATTAGTCCCATAGCCAGTCTGTATGATAATGTAGTTTCCCATGAAGAATCAATATCCAGATCTCTCTTGTCAAATACTGACATAGATGTAGCTTGATTTGTAGAAACCTGCATGATATTAGTTGGACTAGACTCTGTGTGTGTAGGTGACAATTGAATCTTTCTCCTTGTTCTCCTGATATAGAGAGCAAAAGATTTATCCTGAGAAGACTCAAGAGGTGTAGACACAGAAGTGATCTTGGGATGAGATCTTTGTTCAATAGACACAGTCTTTTGAGAGACAGTATCCAGCCTTTTGGGAGACTGCAGCCTGGCTGTGACTAGGTTTTTCATCTCTTTGTGCTAACAAAGAAAGTTGAATTGCAGCCTTCAATTCTGCTCTCTCAACAAGAGTTAAATCATCATCTTCACTAGAATTACTACTACTACTTGACACAACAAATCTTCTCTTCCTTACAACTGATGTCTTTTGAGAAACACCAGAGGTTGGTTTCTTTGAAACAATAGGCTATGGATCAAAATTTGGTTCTTGAATTGTTTCAGAGACAATAATGTTTTGGGCTACTTGGGTAGACACAGGTGGGTTCTCCTCCAATTGAGATTCCTGAGCCATTTCACCACAAAAGAAAGAAGAATTGTAGAGAGTAGGAAGATGAGTTTTAAGAATTACCTGAACATGATGTGGATAATGAATTGTAGGTATTTCTTCTAGATTCTTTTCATTGTCCTTCTTTGTAATGTCAGAGAAAATTCTCTTTTGCTGTTCATAAGAAGAAACACAATGTTCTCTACCAAATCTAGCTTCAACATTAGGAATGAAATGGTTAACAAACATTTGCATAAATCTATGATAATAAACCATTTTCCTGTTTTGATCTCTTGACCCAAGTTTGATACTCATCTGACTTAAGATAATATGACCAATGTTAATTACTCTGTCATAAAGCAAACTATAAGCAATATGTGATGTAACAGAAGTAATTTGCTGAAAAGAACTACATTTGCCAGTAAAACATTTAGCAATTTGATCAAAGTAAAAAGACCATTCCTTTCTAAGAAAAGACCTATTCAACTGGCTCATGTTATCTAGAGGTCCACTATAACCTAATTCAGACAACATAGTTCTTATATTATCATCAGATGGTACATTCTCATAACTATCAGTAACAGGTAAGCAAAGTACTGAATTAACAACAGATTCAGTAATGTCAAATGAATCTTGTCCTAAATGTAGAACAATCTTACCTGATTGACTTTGAGTAGAATCAATTACCTCAGCATTCTCCCAAGCTTGTGAAACAGCTACTTGATTAATTTGTGGAGATGCTGTCAATGCATAACTTAATGGTCCATACGCCAGAAAGTCCATGATTGGATGAAAATCAGATGACACTCCTTCCTTGTTGGTGATAGCTGCAACATGATTGTTTGTCATAAAATCAAAGTCACCAAACTTGAAGGCTACTGATTTAGGTAATCTTCTTTGAGCTGCCATTTTTGATCTGAAAAGAACTTGAAAAATTCTTGAAATGGATTAGTGATTTTGAAAACTAAAGAGTGTTTTTTTTTGCTTTAGAGAATGTAAAATTAGAGAAAGCAATTACACGATTAGAGTTTCAAAACAAATATATTTCACAAATCTTTCAGACCACTATCCCACGTTGACACGTAGATTGACAGGTGTCAGTCCCTGAAAAATGCGGTTACCCATGATTTTTGGAAAACAAAATCCAAAATTGATTTTCATGAAATAAATCAGGGTATAAATAATCAATACTGATCAGCTTCCTTTTCCTGTTGACCTCTCATAAAAATAATCACAAAACATGTGATAATAATTCTCAAATCCTGATGGTCACACATGAAATCCTGATCAATATCATCAGAGACTTAATATGGAGTTTCCACGTGGCATTTTTCTTTTATCTGAAAAAGAAATAAACAATTAATCTGAACAAAAATCAATTGGTTAGATATATTCAACATTTCTTGAAAACAAGAAATATAGTCACATGCAATAATTAGCATTTGACTTCATTAAAACTTCCAAGTGACTGTTCAGCTTCTCACGTCTTTCTTTAAAAGAACCAGACGCCTTATGCCATTCTCCATAATCCTTTCAATTTCTTTTCTTCTCAACAATGCTTCTCAAACCAAAATTCCCTTCAAACCCATTTTTCAGATTTTTCTCGATCGATGAACATCCTGTTCTTGATCATCTCTTTGAACAGACAACTCTTCTCATCGAACTAATCATGAATGGATTGGTTTTCGAAAATATCCAGAGGTTTCTCCTAGAACATCCATCTGTTGGATACAATCTTTACCTAACCTCCTCAAAACTTGAGGATGAAGAATTTGGCCGAGAGTCTGAGGTTGATCTTGATGGGGATGCTATACATTTAAGTTAGCTGCTCTCATTCAAGTCGCCCAGACAAGGAATCCAAGAGCAAATGAGGCTGTTCATCCCTTGATGAATTTCTTGAGATGCTCCTTGTCCTGTACCTCAGAGTTCATATCAATAGACAAGTATAGAATTATCAGTAGAAATTTAGACAAGAAGAAGTTGTATTTCATTTCCATGTAATGATTTTTATTAATGAAAATACAGTTTCTTGTTATCTGCTTGTCTTTTGATTATTGAATGATGTATAAATTATCAGTATGCAAATATTAAAACTTGCTAGCATAGACTTAACACATCACAAAATCAGATTACTACACAAAGTAAACGTCAGGATCTGAAACAATTTTCATAATCCTGATACTGACACAATACTGATGACGTCAGCATCCTGATGACAAATCTAATCCTGATGATTATTAACAAGTCTATCATACTGAAATTTATCAAGGCAATGTGTTATAGCTTAAGGATTTAACTATCAATTATAGATCCTGACAGGAATATCAAGTCTATAAGCTAAGAACAACATACCTTGCTACTTTTGCAGATGTTAAAGATCTAAAAATTTAACATTCCTAACTCACTTACTAATCTACTGAATGTAGTCTCATCAAGTGGTTTAGTTAGAATATCTGCAAGCTGTTTGTCAGTAGGAACAAAATGAAGTTCCACAGTACCATTCTCAATATGTTCTCTAATAAAATGATACCTGACATCAATGTGCTTAGTCCTTGAATGTTGAACTGGATTTTCTGCAATTTTAATAGCACTAGTATTATCACAAAACATAGGAATATTACTAAGTGTCATACCATAATCCATCAACTGATTTCTTATCCAAAGGAGCTGTGCACAACAACTGCCTGCTGCTATGTACTCAGCTTCTGCAGTTGAGGTTGAAACAGATTGTTGCTTCTTGCTTGCCCAAGAAATCAATCTATTTCCCAAGAATTGACATGTACCTGTAGTGCTTTTCCTGTCTATCTTACACCCTGCATAATCAGAGTCTGAATAGCCAATTAGAAAGAAATCAGATTCTCTAGGATACCACAAACCAAGATTTGGAGTTCCTTTGAGATATCTAAAAATTCTCTTCACAGCAATTAAATGAGATTCCTTAGGATCACTTTGGAATCTAGCACATAAGCAGGTAGAAAACATTATATCTGGCCTACTTGCAGTTAGATATAACAATGAGCCTATCATGCCTCTATAACTAGTATTATCCACACTCTTTCCTTTAGGATCAGAGTCTAGTTTAGTGGCTGTTGCCATGGGTGTTTTTGCAACTGCACAGTCTTGAAAGTCAAACCTTTTTAAAAGATCTTTGATATACTTTGACTGATTAATGAAAATACCAGTCTCAGTCTGTCTGACCTGCAAGCCTAAGAAATAATTTAATTCACCCATCATGCTCATCTGATACTTAGACTGCATAAGCTTGCTAAACTTAGCACACAACTTTTCATTAGCAGAACCAAAAATAATATCATCAACATAAACTTGAACTAAAAGCAATTCACCTTTTATCTTTCTAAAAAATAGAGTTTTGTCAATTGTACCTCTTGTGAAGCCATTTTCAAGAAGAAATTTAGACAAAGTCTCATACCATGCTCTTGGTGCCTGCTTTAGTCCATAGAGTGCCTTGTCAAGTTTGTAGAAATGATTTGGAAACTTTGGATCAACAAATCCAGGTGGCTGTTCCACATACACTTCCTCATCAAGTTTGCCATTTAGAAAAGCACTCTTTACATCCATCTGGTATACCTTGAATTTTGAATGAACTGCAAATGCAAGAAACATTCTTATTGCTTCCAATCTTGCTACAGGTGCAAAGGTCTCATCATAATCAATGCCTTCTTCTTGAGAATAACCCTTGGCCACCAGTCTTGCTTTGTTTCTTACAATCATACCAGATTCATCTAGCTTGTTTCTGAAAACCCATCTTGCACCAACAATAGATCTATCTTTAGGTCTTGGTACCAGTTTCCAGACTTTGTTTCTCTCAAACTCATTTAACTCCTCTTGCATTGCAATTACCCAATCAGGATCCTGTAAGGCTTCTTCAACCTTCTTAGGTTCATTCTTTGAGAGAAAGCAACTATACAAGCATTCATTTTGAATTGATCTTCTAGCACGAACACCACTATTTGGATCACCAATTATCAAATCTTCAGTATGATCCTTTGTCCATTTTCTAACAGGTGGTAGATTAACTCTGCTAGTCTCTCCCCCTAAGTTAGTGGTATCTCTTGTAGAAGAATTCTCTCTACCTTCAAAAACTCTCCTTTGATCAATAGAATCAGTAGATTCAATATTGCTGCTAGTTACTGATCTTTCCTCAGTAGACTCCGAAAGGTCAGTTCCTGATGGAGTAGACTCCGAAAGGTCAGTTCCTGATGGAAAGACTAGTCTGCTCCTGATGATCACTGTGTTCTCTTTGATTTATTTGCTCCCCCTCAACAGTAGCATTCCTTTGAGAAGCAATAGAAATTCCTTCTGGAGAACCTTCATCATCACTGGAGAGTATCTCAGAAATCTTCAGATTTTCAAATTCCAATTTGTCATGGCTTTCATTAGTTTGCAAAATTCCAAATTTCTTATCATCAAATGCAACATGAATTGATTCCATAACAATGTGAGTTCTGAGATTATAAACTTTGAAGGCCTTAGATGCTGAATATCCTAGAAAAATTGCTTCATCCGATTTGGCTTCAAATTTTCCAAGATGTTCTGGATGAATTTTTAGGACATAGCATTTGCATCCAAAGATGTGAAAGTATTTCACACTTGGTTTCTTTCCTTTAATCATCTCATAGGGAGTTTTTCCATGACTATTTACCAAGGTACAATTTTGAGTGAAACATGCAGTGTTAATAGCTTCTACCCAAAAGTAGGTTGGAAGTTTTGCATCTGCAAGCATGGTTCTTGCTGCCTCTATGAGAGTCCTGTTCTTTCTTTCCACTACACCATTCTGCTGAGGTGTACCAGGTGCAGAAAACTGTTGAGTAATTCCATTGTCTACACAAAACCCCTCCATTGTAGAATTCTTGAATTCTGTACCATTGTCACTTCTAAGTACCTTGACTTTGTACTCAAAGTTATTATGAATATTCTTGATAAGTTCAATGATTTGCTGAGGAGCTTCATCCTTCTTGTGTAGAAAGAACACCCATGTGAACCTTGTGAAATCATCCACCATAACTAGAGCATATCTTTTCTTGCTGATAGACATAATGTTTACTGGACCAAACAGATCAAGATGTAGCATGTGAAATGGTTCAGTAATCGAATTTTCAGTCTTGCTCTTGAAAGTGGTTCTTCTTTGCTTTCCAAGCTGGCATGCATCACAAAGTCCATCTTGCACAAAATTTGCCTGTGGTAGGCCTCTCACCAAATTGTGCTTAACAAGTTGATTAAGCTTCTTGAAATTAAGATGTGAGAGCTTCTTGTGCCAATTCCAGCTTTCATCACTTGTTGCTTTGCTGTAGAGACATCTAACAATTTCTTTAGATGTATCACCTAAGCTAGCTTCATATATGTTACCATGTCTTTGACCAGTTAGAACAATGTCTCCATTCTGCATATTCAAGATTTTGTATCCTTCTCTGTCAAAGATTGATTTGTAACCTTTATCACCCAGTTGACTTATGCTTAAAAGAGTATGTTTCAAGCCTTCAACCAGTGCTACATTTTCTATGATGACATTCCCAAAAACAATTGAGCCATATCCCAGAGTTTCTCCTTTGTTGCCATCTCCAAAAGATATTACTGGGCCAGCTTTCCTCTCAAACTTTGTAAGCAGGGACTTCTTTCCAGTCATATGTCCAGAGCATCCACTGTCCAAGATAATTGAATGCTTCTTTCCTGTGCCCTTAACAGAGGATGGAGAAGTTTTCTTTGGAGATCCAGGTTTGTCTGAACTATTGGCCATCAATGCAATGTTGTCATAATCCAATTCATCTTCAGAGTCACTGGAATCAGCCCAATCCTTCTGTGTGACCATAAGTGCATTACCCTTTCCTGAATTCCTAGGCTTCTTACACTCACTAGCAAAGTGTCCAAGCTCGCTGCAGTTAAAGCACTTGATCTTGGCCTTATCAAGCTTGACAATTGTACTTTTGCTTTTGTCACTCTTCTTCTCCTCCTTCTTTTGAAAAGGTCATTTGCTAAATCTTCTCCTGTTGAATCTTCCTTTCTTGAAAGCTTTAGCAAATATAGCAAAGAGTTCCTGCATCTCAGATTCAGAATCATTGTTGTCAGAGTCTATATCAGTAGTCTCTGACTCAGAACTTTCTTTGCTTTTCTTCTTCCTTGAATTCTTTACAGCAATCTCTTCATGTTGTTCTTCAGGAAGCTTCTTAACTTCAGATTGAGCAGTAAGTGCAATAGTCTTCATCTTTCCTTCACTCCTGCTCTTCTTCTGCTGCTTGTCAAGTTCATAAGCTCTCAATTTTCCATATACTGCCTCTAATGAAATCTCATCTAAATCATTAGCTTCCTCAATCGCAGATATCTTCTCATTGTAGAAATCAGGCAAAGCTTTCATGAACTTTGTATTCATATCCTCCAAGTCATAATATTTACCATGCATGGCCATCTCATTGATGAGTTTTGTAAACCTATCAAAGGTATCAGTAAGTGACTCACCAGACTTGGATTCAAAGTACTCATACTGTTGTATAAGTAATGTTCTCATATTCTTCCTGACAGGCTTAGTTCCTTCACAGTGAACCTTAAGATTGTCCCATATATCCTTAGCAGTTTTATAAGAGAGAACATAGTTAGTGAGAACAGAATCAAGACTATTGAATAATATGTTTCTCACTTTAGCATCTTTAAGAACATTCTCCTTGTCCTTATCTGACCATTCAGATTTTGGCTTCTCTGCTGTATGTTCTGGAACAACCACACCATCAACAGTTGCTTGTCCAACGACCTTTGTTGGAACAAAAGGTCCATCTCTGATTCTGTCAAGATAATCAGGATCTGTTGCTTCCAGATGATGCAACATCTTTACTTCCCATAGAGTATATTCGTTTCTCTTGAGCATAGGAATTTTAGTATTCCCATCCTTGTAACCAGACATGATTGCAGATCTTTATGATTTATTCGAAATCAATCCGCTCTGATACCAATTGTTAACTCGAATAACTTGTAGAAGGGGGGGGGTTGAATACAAGTTATATAATCGTGTCTGATTTTTGGCATGATTATATGAACAAGAATAAACGAATGAATCAAACTCTGTTTGTATTAATAAGATCAAATACAAACTCTACCAAAGGTGTACAATACCTTTAGCAGCTTCTGACAATACAAATCTCTCTCTCTATTTGTTTCGAACTCTCGAATACAAACCTTATACAGAGCTACGCACACTTGCTTAACACACTTGTTCGACTCTTTTTACAATGATATAGAGAGAGTATTTATAATGCTACCTATCAACTAATAACAGAAAGATATAATCTATACATGACAATGTTCTACCTTCTAGTCGATAGTTTCCATCAATAGAAAACTCTTTCCTTCATAATATCTTTTTGCTTGTTCTTCAAACAACGATCCTGTTTTATAGCACTTGCCAGTTTCTGTAGCATCCATAATGACATCATCAGTAACAAAACTGATATCAGGATCTGCACACTGCATCAGTATCTGATCAACCATCAGTATTGGACCATCATCAGGATTTGCTCTATGTTCCTGACATGTAGTCTCCGATACACTGTTCATTCCTGACTAAACTATACAGATAACTGTCTTACACATAAATCCTATATACAGTGCTAAATCCTTTATAAGATCAGGATTACAAGAAATATAATGTGTAAATTCTATTCTTAACATCACAACTTATGAATTATTCCTAACAAAGGTAATTTGCAATTTGTCCCAAAAGTGGTATACAATGTTTGGTTTAAATAATCATAACTTGAATTATTGGATTAGCATCCAATGCTCCTTCCCTTGCATGGCTTGCATGGCTATTACATGGTAAATTTCAGGTATATTACTCACCTATTAATCAACCAATGCTTACCATTTAATTCCATATGCAAGTTTAGAGATTTTCTTGTAAAAGTGTTTCGTCGCGTAGAAATTTCTTTCATCGTTCTTGAACATTTGCCTTTGAAATTCTTCTAATAAATTACATAATTTCTTGCCTTGGTATTTAACTTAGCTTAAAATTTTCTTAACCTCAATATTCCATATTTATACCAATATTTAATAAAAATGAAAATCTACGTAATCTGACAGTTTCTACATTCCCTTTCTTCTTGGTACAACGATACTTTATCCATAAAAGTATAAATACTTCTTCATTCATATAATATGATCTTAAAAACTTTACATAACCTCCACCAATCACCGTTTATGATCATTTTAGAAATATTACAAAAACCTGGGTTCTTACAGTGATGGTTTGTAGTAAATGAAAAAGTTTTACCTTATGATTGAAACTGATTGATCTCTTGAGATAGAATATTCATTGATATTGTTCATCAATGAATTATAGAGATATTATCGTTTTGCTATATTATTAACTTGCTGAGCGTTCTTTGGCTCACACTTGTTGTTTTTAAAATCTAATTTTTCACTAAACTAGTGGCGAGACTTAGCCTGCGCAGTTCAGAAGTGGAAAGCAGAAGCAGAACGCTGTTATCAAGCTGATGTGGATCAAGGTGTTTAGATTTAAAGTTTGATTTGTTGTATGTAAATATAGTTTAGTAGTTATAGTATGTATTTGAGTAGTTAGCCTGGTATACTTCCATTCGAAGTTATACCAGTGATTTAAGTCTGTATAAAGTTTTGTATATAGAGTTGTATTTAAGTTGGTTTTGGGTTTTCTTGTTTCTAGAACTGTAACCTAAGATCCTGAGTTGGAGTTGGGGTCAAAGAGCTTTTGATTGAGTTTTAATTTTTATTTCAGTTTTATTTTTATTTCAGATTTTTTTTAGTTTAGTATTCAGCAGGTTTATGTTGTATTTACGAATACATCATGGCCGATTTTTGTTAGAATTATTGAGTTTGTTAGCGTGACGCCCAAATCTACTGACCCCGGATTTGGGGGCGTTACACAACAAAGATAACTTCATCTACTTTGGTGTCAAACTTTCCAATGTTTTCACCTTGATTTCTTAGGACAAAACATTTGCATCCAAAGACATGTAAGAAGTTAACTGTTGGCTTCTTTCCCTTGAATAGTTGGTATGGAGTCAGTCCTTTTGCTTGATTGATCAAACAGATGTTCTGAGTATAGCAGGCAGTATTGACAGCTTCTGCCCAGAAGTAAGTTGGCAACTTTGATTCTTCAAGCATTGTTCTTGCAACTTCAATGAGAGTCCTGTTTTTCCTTTCTACTACACCATTTTGTTGAGGAGTCCTAGGTGCAGAGAATTCTTGGATAATTCCTAGTTCTTCACAAAACTCTCTCATCATGGAATTCTTGAACTCAGTTCCATTGTCACTCCTCATCCTCCTTACCCTGAAGGATGGATTGTTGTTGACTGTTCTGACATGATTGATGATGATTTCTCCTGCCTCATCTTTGGAGTGCAGAAAGTATGTCCATGTGAATTTGGAAAAGTCATCCACAATCACTAGACAGTATTTCTTCTTGGAAATTGACATAATATTTACTGGTCCAAATAGATCCATGTGAAGTAGTTGTAGAGGATGATCAATGGAGGACATTAACTTGGATTTGAACGAGGCCTTCTTTTGCTTCCCTTTTTGGCATGCATCACACAATCCATCTTTGGAGAAATCCAATTTTGGAATACCTCTAACCAGATCCTTCTTCACCAACTCATTCATTGCTTGGAAATTCAAGTGTGACAGTTTCTTGTGCCATAGCCAACCTTCATCTACACTTGCCTTGCTGAATAGGCATGTAGTTGTATCTGCACTTGTTGAATTGAAGTCAGCTGTGTACACATTCTCTTTACGGTTGCCTGTCATCACTATCTTGTTGTCGTTTTTCCTGAAAACAACACAAGCTTCTGTCGTAAACCACACATTTTGACCTTTATCACATAGTTGACTAATACTCAACAAATTATGCTTGAGCCCATCGACTAGTGCTACATCCTCAATGACAATATTTCCTTTTGAAATCAAGCCATATCCTCTAGTATATCCTTTGCTGTTGTCTCCAAAGGTAATGTTAGGGCCAGCTCTCTCCTCAAACTTAGTGAGCAGGGTAGAATCTCCAGTCATGTGTCTGAAACAGCCACTATCCAAATACCAGAGGTTCTTTCTGTCTCCCTGCACACATCAAAACCAAATCAAGTTGATATTTGTACCCAAGTTTCCTTGGGTCCTGCAGTGTTAGCCTTTTTCTTGCCTCTCAAATCCTTTCTTCCCTTTGGTCCAGATTGAGTTAGATCAATCTTGACTCTGGGAGTGGGCCTTTGAAAGTCAGGATTTGAGTTTTGTTTATATGCATTAAAGAGATTAGAATTAGGCATAGTCTGTGCATGCATGCTATTCATTATCCATGGCATCTGAGGCATATTGAAAGCATTGTAGAATGGATTATGCATGAAGTGCATGTTTGCATATAGACTAGATGCATGAGCAGATTGAGCATTACTGTTAGGCATGGCATACATGGCAGAAGTAGGCAAGTGTAAAGGCATAGGAGCATTTTTCAATTTTCTACAACTAGCAGATAGGTGATTAACACTACCACAATTAATACATTCCTTTCTAGGAGCATATTTATCTGGAGTATAATTGTTGTGTTTATTAATCCCTACTTTGCCATTTCTGTTCTTTCTCCTACCTTCTTGACTCAACTATCTCTAACTTGTCCTTCAATTGCTTTTGGGACAAGTGGCCTATGTTAGCTTCCTCAACTGATTTTGTTTTGCTACATTCTCCTTTCTCAAAGTTCTTGCTGACTGGACCATATTGATTGTTCAATTTAACCAGAGTTGCTTTGCTGACAGTTTTGACCTTCGATGGATGACATTGTTCAGTATCCATCGATGGCTCTTTGATCAACGGATCTCTGCAGGCATCATCCGTTGATTCACTTTCAGAAGCAGTCTCTCCATCAACTCCTAACTTTGCTTCTCCTAATTTGCTAATGGAGTTAACCCCTTGAACACCGAAAATTTCTTCAGTGGTGGTTCTGGATTTTCCCCAAGAGGCAATTATGTCTTGATTTTTCTTCAACTGATCTTTTAAACCGTTTTCATGTTTAAGGGCTTCAAGCAAACCATCTTTAGCTTCCTGGCAATCTCTTCTCATAACCTCAAACTCAATTAACTGAGTTTCTATCAAAGCATTCCTATCACTTAACTTCTCATTTAGCTCTTTTATTCTTTTGTTCTCTTTGTTAAGCAATTTTAGGGAAACATGCATGTTATACAATTCAAGAGACATTTAATCAATTGTACTAACACATTCAGCTTTAGATAAATCAGATAGGTTAGAAGAGAATACCTGGTTGCTTGCTGAACAAGCTTCTTCATCTTTCTCATTTGCCATGAGGGCAAGATTGACAAACTCTTCTTCTGCATCAGAATCTCCACCAGCAGCCCAATCAGTATCTCTTGACACAAAAGCCTTTTCCTTCTGATTGAGAAGATCTAAATATTTCTTCTTGTAGTCAACAGTTCCAAATTGTTTCTTCTCATTCTCAACTTTAGGCTTCCTGCACTCATTGGCAAAATGGCCAGCAATACCACAGTTGAAGCATTTGAACTTAGATCTGTCAACCATATTTCTGGATGATTGGCCATTATTTCTGAATTGCTTGCCTCCTGCTGGATTCCTCTTGAATTTAAGCTTTGAGAACCTTCTTGACAAGAATGCTAGATAGTCATCCAAGTCATCACATTCACTCCCACTTGATGCATCGTGTTCTTCAATCAACTTGCATTTCCCTCTGCTAGAATCAGCTCCACCATCACAAGTTACAGAACTTGATGTGGTCTTTGTGCTCTCCATCTTCTCACTCTCCTGGCTTACTGGAATATTGGCCACCAAGGCAACAGATCCAGCCTTCTTCTGTATCTTCTCCACTTCCTCATCTTGTTGCATTTCAAGCTCATAGGTTTTCAGAATACCATACAGTCTCTCAAGTGTAAATTCTTTGTAGTCTTGAGAGTTTCTCAAAGAGACTGTCATTGGCTTCCATTCCTTTGGAAGAGACCTCAGAAATTTCAGGTTGGAGTCCTTGGTTTCATATTTCCTCCAATACAACTTCAGACCATTTAGTAGTTTTTGAAATCTACTAAATATATCTATCAAATTTTCACCAGAGGAATAGTGAAAATGTTCATATTGTTGTATTAGGAGCTGCATCTTGTTCTCTCGGACTTGTTCAGTTCCTTCACAGATTGTATGAATGGTATCCCACACTTGCTTGGAAGAGGTGCAGTTTATGACACAATCAAACATATCTTGGTCAATACCATTGAATAAGATGTTCATGACCTTCTTATCCTTGTGTATTACTTCCAAGTCTTCATCTGAGAATTCAGCCTGAGATTTTGGAATTGACCTTCCAGCAGCTGCAGAACCAGCAGCTTCACCAACAGCAGAGTTAGGCTTCATGGGAACATGAGGGCCTTTCTCTATACAGTCAACATAATCTTCGTCCAGTGCTGAGAGATGGAGATGCATCTTTACCTTCCAATGAAAGTAGTTGTCTTTGTCAAGAATTGGAATCTTAACCCCTGTATCCTTCTTTCCCATGGTGCTAGATCTTTAAACTTCTTGTATGTTAGAAGCTCGCTCTGATACCAATTTTTATTTCCCAGTAGCACCCTTCAAGATTGTAGAAGGGGGGTTGAATACAATCTTGTAAAATTCTTTCAAATTTTAAACAGGACAACACTAATAATATCAATGGAAGCAGATGGATAAGTTGAAGACTTATAATGTAAAGAACAGATAATCAACAGATACACAACACACTTAAAAATTTCAGGTGGGGGTTTTTCACGTCTCCACCTGAGGGTTGTATTGAAGAAAACTTCTTTGTGTAAACTGAGTACACAGCTGCGAATACAAGGCTAAAACTATTACAAGAGAACCTAATGCTTATAGCTTTTTGCTCAGTGTTTCTCTTCTCTGTTTTAGCTATGCTACTCTTGAAGTATATATCTTACTTCAAGATTACAATCCCTACAAAATAAATGAATCTTTCAAGTCAAAGTATCTTGCAGGATTGCTGCCACTCCTTGTCTCCATGTGATGCAATTTTGTCTGGTTGTCTTGGACAGATATGCAATAGATTTACCAGCTAAATTGCTTGTGAGAATAAGGAATGTTTCTTTTTCTTCTTCGTTTCCAATACTGGTTCCCATACCTCATTTAAGTTCATCAACCCATGTGATCTGTCAGGTATGTCAAGTTGCCATCAACCTCTAATCCCAAGACATTATTGATTGAAGCTTTTATCCGTTGTTGGAGACATGGATCGATAGGTTGACTCTTGCTTGCTGTGAATATCATATCCGTTGATATAGAACCTTTATCCGTTGATCATCACTTCATTTATACAGAATTACATAGCACAACTTATGTACAATTAGCTACCCTATTCTGCATATCCTTTGATAGTCAACATGACTTTGGATAATTAGCAACTATGATATTCAGTAACAAACTCAAACTTAAATACAAGGTATGCTACAGACTTATCGATTGATAAGCTGCCTCATCAACGGATGTACTTAGCTTGGATATCCGTTGATAAGTTACAAAACTTAATCTTGTGCACATATGTTTTTCAAAGTGTTTTATGGGTTTGTATATCATCAAGGACAACATAATTCCTAACATCATATATATTTAAATGTTTCAAATTATCTTTCAAAACTTCATATCTTTCTTATTTCGCTAATTAATTTGCTATATTTTGTATAGTATTTATCATAATGTCTTATAAATAAATTATATATTTATGTAATTATTAACCAATAATCGATATGTAATCCAAATCGCATTTGTATATTTTTTTATAAATATTCTTAAAATTCATATTTTTAGTATGCCTATACTTTAATTGATTCTAATTTGACCAACCAATTTTAATTTAGTGCATTTCTAAAGATAGTTGTTTTTCAAACTTTAGTTTGCGGACATAGAAATTAGTTCAATTCGGTATTGGAGTCTAGAGGAAAAAGTGTCACTAACTTTCTGATTGTGGACATAAAAGGAGGAATACTTTTTTGTTTTTACTTCTTCCATTCATTCATAAAATTATTTTCTACCATGCAACAAATTATTGAATAATACTCGAGTTTATGATTGTAATGTTCTCTCTAGGATATGAGCTCACCGGAAAGCTTTCTCTTTTCCATCGTTGACTGACTCTTTCCACCACCTCTTTTCTCTCACGCCTCTCACGTTCTACTTTTTCTTGCTAATCTCTTTCCCCTCTTTTATTATTCACTTCTACATTTCTCGATCTGTATCCGGTTATGGGCTCCAGGAACTCTGAACACTCAGGCTCAATGAACTCGGAGGAATTTGTTGCTTTTATCGGCCATGGTTATGTCGACCAAGCTAACCAACAACACCATATGCCGTTTGAAGCCGATAACGAATCATTCCACACAATTGATGTTATGGGAGAGCCTTTATCTCCAGGAGGCCAAGCACGAATGAGAGAGCAGATTAACCTGATCTTAAACGATGGTTCTGTTCAGCCTGCAACAGGTCCTTTGGTTGAGGCGTCGTCTAGAGCATCACATGGTGGGTTTGTGGACAAGGTGGCTTCCCCACCTGAGGTTAACTCTTTGGCTGGCATAAAAACTGGTAATACTCCTCTCACAACTCAAAACAAATACTCCCATTGCCTTTGAACAGTTTCAAGCAGTTCATAACGGAAATACACATGGTGGTGAAACTTCGAACCCCCAAAAGAAGGTCACTTGGAGATCTATTGTTTCCAAAAATGTAATAGATTCAACCCCCTGTTCTAACGATGGTGAGGAAGCCGATATTACCTACAATGAGGATGGATCTGCAACAGTTAGCTTTTCTCAAGATTACTTGGTTCGTGCTCAAAAACAGTGGGAAACTAGCATAATCGGGCATTTTATCGGGGGGAATTTTGCCTTCAAGTTTTTTAGAGAACAGGCTCAAAAATTATGGAAAAATAAAGGTTTGACTGGTGTGTATTATAGCTCTAAAGGGTATTACACGTTCCGATTTGACACGATGGAGGGACGTAATATGGCTTTGAATCTGAATACGGTTCAAGTAGGTGGGAAAACAATGTATTTGTTGCCATGGATGGAGGGCTCAAAGTTTAAAAGAAATGTGATAGATAAGGTTCCATGTTGGATTCGCCTTGTTGATGTGCCATATACTTTATGGTCGAAGGATAGCCTATCCAAGATTGCTAAGGCAGTGGGTAAGCCTCTTCAATTTGATGCTGCCACATCTAAGTTTGAGCCTCTTAAGTATGCCAATGTCCAAGTAGAGTTGGCCTACACAGCCCCAAGACCGGACTTTGTTTGGGTTAATATCTTGAACAAGGATGGTGTGCAAGAAAAAGAAAAAATTGAAATTCAATATCCGCAACTACCATACTCATGCAGTTTATGTAAGGCGTTTGGGCATTCGCTTGCAAGATGTATCAATAATCCAGAAAGGGTGAACAAAAAACCTAGAAGGGCACAGGGAAAACAGCCAGACAAAGGAGAGGTCGCCTCAAACTCTACCTTAAACACTGATGTTAAGGTTTCCAACACAGAGTTTCTGAACAATATGGAAATGGTGCCATATGTAATCGGAGAGTTCTGTGGGTGCAAGGTCGTTATGGATGAAGATGAAATTCTGAAAGAACTAGAAAAAGATAGTGACAACCTCGAAGAATTTGACAGGTTTCCAATGAACACAGATGCACACTTTCAGACACAAGTTCTAGTGGAGCAATCAGAACTATCCCCGGGCAAGAAGAGGAAGTCACCTGTTAAACCCCACCGCAATACAGAGATTCATCCTGTCATCACGGGGGGTCCAGGCCCTGGTATTCCCAAAGTCCCTAAGTCAAAGATTGATAGTATCATTGAGAAAACTGCTGACGAAGAAGGATTCACTATAGTTTCACACAGGAGAAGCCCCAGGTTGGCAGGAAAGCCAACAAATCTTAAACGTTATTAATGAATTTTTCAGTTTGGAATGTGCGAGGTTTCAACAAAGTTTCTCATCAAGATGAGGTAGTAAACTTCATTGCTGTTAATAAATTGTCCCTTATGGGTCTTGTCGAAACCAAAGTTCGAGTTCAAAATGCTAGAGATATCTCTAATCGTATCAATAAACGTTGGAAGTGGATTTACAATTATGATGAGCATGATTATGGTCGTGTTTGGATTGGTTGGGATCCTTCAAAATGGGCTGTTACTGCTTACTGCAAATCTCCCCAGCAAATCACGTGTTTTGTGTCTTTTCTGGAAACCCAGGTCACCTTCTGCATCACTTTCGTTTATGCCTTCAACAAGCCCCACCAACGAGAGCCTCTTTGGAGAGAGCTTGAAAGTCTAAGTCGCAATTTAACTATGCCTTGGTGCGTAACTGGCGATTTCAATAGCATGTTGGCTCTGAATGAAGTTAAAGGTGGGAGGGAGCGTTGGACCCCTGACATGCAGTCTTTTCTTGATTGTATTTCAGACTCTGCTCTTGGCCACCTTAAAACTTTTGGCCCTCTTTATACTTGGTCTAATAAGAGACGAGATGACTCTCTCATTCAGAAACGATTGGATCGTATGTTAGGAAATAAAGATTGGTTTAGTCGCTTCACAGAAGCCATTGTTTTGGTCAAAAACAGGGGGCTTATGGACCACTGTCCGCTTCTCTGTTCTATCCCGGTTCAAACTAAGAAGATTAACAAATCCTTCCACTTCCACAACTACATGATTCAAACTGATGGCTTTCTGGATATTGTCTCCAAAACATGGGAATCTACCTGGTATGGTGATCCTATGGGAATTTTGGTTCGCAAACTAAAAGAAGTAAAGCATGCCTTAATCAAGTTCAATAAAGACCATGGAAATGTCCACAGCAATTCTTCCATAGCTCGATCAGTTTTATCAGATATTCAGGATAATTTGAAAGTTGACTCTGAAAATCCTATTTTGCTCAACCAAGAAATGCAGGCTTGTTTGAATCTTGACAGTGCCTTGTTAGAGGAAGAGAGGTTCTTACTCCAAAAGTCAAGGGTCAAATGGCTTACGGAGGGTGATGGTAATTCAAGATACTTTTTCAATCGGTTAAAGGCAAATTGGAATGTCAATAAGATTCTTGCTATTGAAAACAAGGATGGATTGCTGGTTACAGGGCATGACGAAGTTGCAAAAGTGGTTGTGGACTTCTTCTCGAGTACACTTGGTACTTCTTTGCACCTGTAGCCTTGTGATTTTGAGAGTCTAGATAGCAACACCTTATCTTCCTCTCAAGCATTAATGCTTCAATCCCCTGTCTCAGATGAACTCATATTGACTACTTTGAAAAAAATGAAGAAAAATAAAGCGCCGGGCCCGGACGGTTTCACAGTGGAGTTCTTCTTAGCTACTTGGAGTATTGTAGGAAATAATTTCTGTGAAGCAATCAAAAGTTTTTTCTCAACAACCATTATGCACAGAGAGGTCAATGCTACGAGTATTGCTTTAATCCCAAAAATGTCCACTCCAACTAGTATGACTGATTTTCGTCCTATCTCATTATGCTCTATATCCTATAAATGCATTGCAAAAATCTTGGCCTCTCGTCTTAAATTGGTTATGCCAAGCTTAATAAACATCTCTCAATCTGCTTTTATTCCGGGGCGTTGCATTTCTGACAACATTTTGATGGCCCAGGAACTTTTTCGTGGGTATAATAGAGATAGTGGCTCGGCAAAGTGTGCGTTAAAGCTTGACCTTCACAAGGCGTTTGATTCACTCAGTTGGGATTTCATAATGGGGGCTATGCAAAAACTTAATTTCCCTCCTAAATTCTTGGACTGGATTTACTCCTGTATTTCTACAACCACCTTTTCTATCAAAGTTAATGGCTCGTTAAGTGGGTTTTTTGAAGGAAGAAGAGGCATTAGGCAGGGATATCCCATCTCGCCTTATCTTTTCTGCATTGCAATGAATGTCTTGTCTCTGATGCTTGACAAGGCCCCTAATAATTTTAGGTTCCACTGGAAATGCAAGGAACTCCAGCTCACTCACCTGTTTTATGCAGATGATGTTTTGCTTTTCTCGAACGGTGATACTGATTCTGTAAATCACATTATGGCTTGTGTCTCTACATTTGCGGAAGTTAGTGGTTTACGTCCTAATATTGCAAAGAGTTCAGTCTTTTTTGGCAATTGTAATGTGGATTTCATACGCTGGTTTGATCAGACTTTTGCTATAGATCATGGACAACTTCCAGTTCGTTTTCTGGGTGTACCTCTTATATCCTCAAAGTTGAGATACAATGATTGTATCCCTTTACTGGAAAAAATCACTGCAAGGGTTTCATGTTGGACTTCTATGTTCCTCTCCTTGGCTGGCAGGGTTCAATTAATTCGATCTGTTTTGTTTGCAATGCAAACTTTTTGGACTAATCATTTTGTTTTGCCTAGCTCAGTTCATAACAGACTTCAGACAATGTTTACTAGGTTCTTGTGGAAAGGAGATACCTCTACCAAAGGCGGAGCAAAAATTAGCTGGGATTCTATATGTGCCCCTTTGGACGAGGGTGGTCTGGGTTTCAAAGACTCAAGAGACTGGAACCAAGCACAGATGATGTTGCATCTCTGTAAAATCGTTAACAAAAGTAATGCTATATGGCCACTTTGGGTGAATTCGACTGCTCTAAAAAGACAGCATTTTTGGACAATTCCTATGCCAACTGACTGCTCTTGGATATTTCGTAATGTGCTTAAGCTTCGTTCAGTGGCAAGACAATTCATCACTTACACGATTGGTAATGGCTTGAGAGCCTCTCTATGGTTCAACCCTTGGTGGGATTCCATTTGCTTAGCTAATAATGATTCAGACTATATAATCTCTCAAGCAAACCTTCCCTGCAATGCAACTGTGCACGATATTATTTCAACAGGAAATTGGATATTACCTACTCCGTCTACCAGGTTGCATCATTTGCACCCGGGCTTGGTTGCTTGGCTGCAGCATTTCAACTTCCCCACATTTGACCTAAACTCTCAAGATTCTGTAAGGTGGGATGGAGTTCAGCTTCATAAAATGCGAACTTGGCACGCTTGGAACTCTCTTCGAACGCCTCGTCCACAGGCTGTTTGGTCAAGTCTTATATGGCACAAGTTCAAAATCATACGGTATGCTCACCATGCTTGGATTCTTTGTCATGGACGGTTGCCAACTATGCACAGATTAGCTTCTTTTGGTTTGATCTCTACCGTCTTTTGTCACTTCTGTGCTAGTGGTACTGAGACAGACTCGCACTTGTTTGTCTCTTGTCCTTTCAGTAGCTTTATTTTGTCCAAGTTGGCTGGCCTTCTGCAGATTCAGTTTGCTGGAACATCTTGGGTCGAGGTCTTGTCCAATCTCGATAACATTCAAGATAGTAATCTTAAGAATGTGGCTCTTCTAACAGCCCAGATTTTTGCTTATTACATGTGGAGGGAGAGAAATGCTAGGCATCATGACAAGGGACTACTCAACCCTACTACTCTGATTAAATGCATAATGATCGATCTCAAAACTAAATTGAGGACTACTTCGTGGTTTCGTCGGCTTAGTAATATAGATATGTATAGGTGGATTGCTATTTGACTTAGGTTGTTTTGCTTTTGTTCTATCTTTAATCTAACTTTGTTAGATTAGACTTAGATTGTTTTTCTCTACCTGTACTAGAGCAAGGGTTAATCCCGGTTTGTTATATAATATTTAATTTAGCAAAAAAAAAAACAAATTATTGAATGCTTTCATGTTTGAAATTTTAGACATTTTACAATACATTTAAAAAATTACAAGACCTTAATTATTATAACATACAAGATCTTACTTATTAAAGTTAAACTCTGAGGTACTACCTTTGTTCTCCTATTATATATAGAAAAAGATACACTGTTATATAGCACTATATACGTAATCTTAATTATAGTATCGTCTCATAACTCAACGATATATTTTATTTAGTTAATTAATCGATAACTGATAACCGACTATATATATATATATATATATATATATATATATATATATATAAATGTTTCAAATTTCCTTTCAAAACTTCATATCTTTCTTATTTCGCTAATTAATTTGCTATATTTTGTATAGTATTTTATCATACCGTCTTATAAATAAACTATATATTATATGTAATTATTAACCAATAATCGATATGTAATCCAAATCGCATTTAAATATTTTTTTATAAATTTTCTTAAAATTCATATTTTTAGTATGTCTATAGTTTAATTGATTCTAATTTGACCAACCAATTTTAATTTAGTGCATTTTTTTATTAAATTTCGCAACAAAATTAACCACGAGCACTTCATATGTGATATTGTTAACAAAATAGTTGATCTCAAACAATAATTATTTTCTCTATGCATTTCATATATGAGATTATGAACAAAACAATTTATCTCAAAACAATAATTATTTTCTCCATTTCAAAAATATAAGAAAATTTTCTGTAAAATTTATTTAGATGGGTAGGTCTATAAATAATCATAAAAACATAATGCGCACAAGTTATAATATAAGCAATTTTATTTTAAATGAATATTTTAATATGTATTAAACATGATATAATCCAAAAAGTATTTATGTATGTGGTTAATGAATTCCATTATAAGTATAAATGTCCATCTAGCAAAATTGGTTGGTGAGTTTAGTTTCATTATGAGAGGTCATGTGTTCAACTCCTTGGAACAACAACATTTTTTAAATATTATAATTGAGTTAGCTTCGGAGTTAGGTTCGGGAGCTAATTTATTTGCTCAGGATGCAGGTTTGACAAGTAAATGTTCTCCTATTATATATAGAAAGATAATAAATAATAGATAATAGATAGATAGATGTAAGAGACGGGAGGGTAAAGGTGGAGATATAAAAATGTGTGGCTATATATAAATATATGTATAAACGAAAGAGCGTAGATATGTTTGGTTTGGTTTGGTTTTATAAACGAAAGAGCGTGCGGTTAGTTTCCGGTTCTAATTATAATATTAAAAGTTATCATTTGAGTACTTGCCTATATATGTCTACATGTGAGTCTATTAACTTAAGGGTAGATTTTTCAATGTATGTATTGTTTAGTCTTTCTAAGTTATGTTTTTAAAATTATTTATAAAAATTCATGTGAGTTCTTAAATGTGAGTAAATTGTAACGATCATATATGTAATTCAGCTAAGAAATTCAAGCTATTATCAATATTCATAAAAGATATATTTTGAAATGTATCACCTTAATAGCGTATAAAATTTCAAAAATTAGGAGTCATCTACTTCAAAAATTAAAACAATTGAACTATACGAATTTAAATGGTTCTCGTGCTTCGTACGGGCTATTATGCTAGTTGATTTACTTAATATTTGAGGAGAAGTTACTTTGACATACACTCGGGGTTCCTTTTTCTCATTTATTTTATAGTGATATACTCCCTCCGTCCCTCTCATTTCTTTACAGTTACTATTTTGGGATGTTCCTCTTATTTCTTTACGTTACCATAAATAGTAAGTTTACCCCATTATTACACCCACTACTTTCCCCCACTATCTCATATTTAATAATAAAAAATACTATTACACCCACTACTTTCCTCCACTATCTCAAATCTATTATTAAATATTGATAGGTCCTATCACTTTACCCACTTTTCATCTAACTTTACTCATTTTATATGCATTGTCTTGGTCTCCGTGTCCCCCTCCAATGTAAACAAATGAGGGGGATGGAGGGAGTATGATTTAACTTATTTATAGTAAAAAATTTTCCAAGAATATTAAAATTAAATATTATTGTTGATGTGTATTTTTAGAGTTTCGTTCACATAAAAGGACTGATATAAATACGAATTCCAAATCTTTTACTCCCTCCGTCCCAGTGAATAATATACATTGGGTTTAGACACGGAGACCAAGAAAATGTATAAATAATGAGTAAAGTTAGATGAAAAGTGGGTAAAGTAGTGGGACCTATCAATATTTAATAATAAATTTGAGATAGTGGAGGAAAGTAGTGGGTGTAATAGTGTTTTATATTATAGATTTGAGATAATGGAGGAAAGTTAGTGGGTGTAATAGTGTTTTTTATTATTAAAACTTTACTATTTTTGGAATGTATAGAAATGATGGGACACCTCAAAATAGTAAGTGTATAGAAATGAATGGGACGGAGAGAGTATCTCTTATAGTTCAGAAATGTGTAAAGTAGTTTGTGGGTACGTGATTATCTATACTTATTAATCTAATGAACAAATAAAAAATATATAATAATTATGAGAGAAAACAATTCAAAGAATCAGGGTTTTTCAATTGGCTATTATGAATGTCTAATTTGTGTCTCTTGTTTTGCTAAAAACAATCCTTCTAATATTTATAAAATCCTCTCCCAAGGTAAATTATAGTGTCTACAATTATCCCTTTAATGCCACTCCCATGGTCATACAAAGTACAACTATAGACTATTAAGAACCAAGGATATCAGTTTCACAATTCGCATATCAATCTCCCGATCTAATACTTAAATTGTGTCTATCATATCATGTACTAGAATTACAACTCATCTCCCGATTCATTACAATTCCTAGAGATACAATTAAAAGTTCGCGACTCTTCTAATTGTATAAAGCGTTCAATGACAGATTAACAAACCAAGAGAAATCACAATACAATCAAACAAACTCAATCAGCTAACGAATACTACCCGACTTTTGGATAAAGGGATTAGCTACTCATGATAGGATAAGACAAATATGAATTAAAAACTCAAACCCATGAGTTTAAGAATTGAAGTACGAAGAATACAACTTTAAAAACTTCTCGAATCAGGATAAATCCCTTCACTCCTTCTTCCAATCTCCCTCTGAAAGTGTTTCTATCCCTTACTTCTCCAAAGTACGGCTATCTAATTCTATTTTATTCTACAATATGTTATGATATACTAGCTTATAACCCGTGCAACGCACAAATCTTTTTTAATATTTATAAGTACATTAATTTTCTTAAATTTTATATTTTATTAATTTACATATCAAATTGTTGTTAAAAAATTGATATATATAAGATTTCTTACGTTCGATTTAATATTTGTACAATATCAAATTATTACACTATTACTGAGCATGTATGTTATGCGAGTGGTGTCGACTTTTAAAAACGTTATTTAGTTAAATTTAATATTTATAATTTTTTATCTTAAAAATTACATTTATATTGTGATTGCTACATTTTATATTTATGAATTTTTTAAAATTATTAAAATTTCTAACATGTAATGAGAGCATTGTTTCAATTAATAATTCATGTAAATTATTTAAATTAATTTTTTTATGAAAACTCTTAAAAAGGTACCTATAATTTTTGAAAAAGAATTAGTTTTTATTATTAACATTTAAAAATAAAAATTATAAATCACGCGAAACACAAATAAGTTGCATAGTATTTTTTAATCCTTATTAATCATAAAAGTAATTTTCTTATTTTGTTTGACCCACCTCCTTACCTCCTAACTCCTAAGGAGGTGATGCTGCTTGAGAAGCTCAAAGTGTTGAGTATTGAACACAAAGAAAGAATACAGAGGGGGGGGTGAATGGATTCTTGAACTTTTCGTACCTTGAGTCTGTGTAGCAAACAAGTATTGTGTGTGCAGAGATGTAGATGCGGATAAAGAACAACACAGAACACAATATCACTTTAATCTAATGTATTATTAGATAAAGGTTGCTACAATCTGTGAATACAAATGATAGTATTCTCAGCTTCGTTTTTCTCAGAGAGATATAGCTTACAGTGTATGAAAAACTCGACTCTCACAAAAGTTACTAAGTTATGAAGTGAGGCTGTGTCCTTATAGAACATGGATACAGCCTACTTACTGCAAATAAGGTAGCTAAACAAATTACTGTAATAACCCAGATTTTTCAAGAAATGATTTTATTATTATTTCAATAATAATAATGTTTTCCTAAAATGAGGAGGAATTTTTTTTTTTATTATTCAATTATTTAATTATTTTCTGTTAAGTGGAGCCTGGTGCTCCTATTTAAAATTTTATTGACTGAGTGGATACCCCGAGTCAATGGTTTATTTGTGCAAAGATTTAATTTTGGAATGTGAAATTATTCAGTAAAGATTTTATTTTAAATTATTGAATAATTTAGAGATTTTAAAATCCTTAGAAAATGATTGTTTTAATTATTTGAGGATTTGCAGAAATTACTCGATTAATTTATAATATCGAGAATATGAGATTTTACTAAAACAATAGTGTTTGTAGTATTTTTATAAAGCCCTGTAAATTGTGAATTATGAATCACAATTATTATTTTTATGAATTGTTTTTATAAATTATCAATATTTGTAAAATGCATATCAATTTAGAAAATTGAGATTTAATTCTAATTCTTTCTCCAAAAGTCTTTAAAAATATTCTAGTATTTAATTATGCTAAAAATTTTATTTTTACAAATTAGAGTTATTAGTGTAAAATATTAATTAAAGTGTGTAGTAATTAAATGTATCGCTTTTTAAATTGTGTTGGGCTTGAGGCCCATTAGGTTTTCAACACAGCTCATATACATACCAGATACGCACATAAAACACACACAGCCGCACAAACAAGACGGGGAGAGAAAAGAGATTGGGAAGAAGAGAGAGAGAGAGAGAAGGAGATGATGAAGGAGGATCATCCTCCCTCTTTTCTACAATTCAAAGTCAGCCAAGGGAGAGGAGAGGAAGGAGTGAAGGCTTGCTTGTTTCGGCCATGGAAGAAGATGAAGGTGGAGAAGATGATGAATAGTGGTGTTCTTGAGTTTTGGTTGATTAAAGAGGTATAAAATCTTTGTTTCAAACTTTGATTTTGTGTTTAATTAACGAGCATAAGTAGTAGTAGTTAGCAGATTTTCAAGGTTTTTAAGAGTATATTATTGTTTAGTAGTGTTTAATAAATGAATTGATGAAGTGGGTTTGTTTAGAGTAGTATGCAAAACTGTCCAGAATTTTTCAGGGCCTGCCCTGTTTTTGCAAGTGAATTTCGAACCATTTGTGCTCTTTTCTGGGCAGTAGTGTCTTCATAAAAGTTGTTCTATTTAGAGTCTAGTTTGTGTAGGAGAAAACGGTGCGTCGTTTGAGTTAACGAGTAAGGAGAAAACGACGTTTTAGTGAAACCCACGCAGGACACCCGAACCTCTCGGAATTCGCACTTTGGAATTATGTTTCACCTAGTTAAAATCTGTAAATTGGATTGATACTTTTATTCAGGATAAAAGAAGGAATTAGAAAGATTTTAGAAAAAGATTTGGGTAAAAATATTGATTTTTCAATTTATTAAAAATGTTTGAATGTCACTATGTTGGAAGAAACTGCTCTGTTCTTGAGTTGTATTTGGATGGGTAATTGTCCTAGATGAACTATGTTTTTTCAGACTAAAAGTTTTATGGTGTGAAGATATTATCTTCAGTTTTGGAATCCCAGAGGTCTTGGAGGCAAAGATTAATTTTTCAATTTATGAGAATTTTTAGAATGCAAGGTGCGCGGATTTAATGAACAGTTTATGTGTTGAGTTTGGAATAATGATTCACCTAGTTAGAAAATGGTATTGAATTGGAAACTTTTATGAGATCTTTATTTGATATTCAGAAAGAAGCCCATAAAATTTGGTGATTTATGATTAATGTTTGGATTTATTAAAAATATTGGAGTATTAATAATTTGGATTATTTTTTGGTTTAATTATGAGTCCGATTAAAGGTTCGGGTTAGTGATTGTTAATTGTTAAATTGCTAATTGTTAATTGTTAGTGAGTAACTATTAATTGTCGGATAATATATTTGGGTTAGTTGTCAAGTAATTGTTAAGTGCTAATTGCTAATTGTTAGTTTCCAAATTGTAATTTTTAAATTGTTAAGTGCTAAGTGCTAAGTGCTAATTGTTATTGTCATATGAGGTATAGTTATAAGAGTTGGCTTGTCGGTAAATGTCTATGTGCTAAATGGTATAAGTCGGGTCGTAGTAATTGTTAGAAGTCATAAGTGCCAACTACGTGGTGTTGGCTTAAATGTGGATAAACTTAGTTTACTTTTCCTTATGTGCTAGTTGCCGCATGTCTGGGCGGGTACTTTTCCTTATGTGCTAGTTGCCGCATGTCTGGGCGGGTACTTTTCCTTATGTGCTAGTTGCCGCATGTCTGGGCGGGTACTTTTCTTATATGTTTACTTTTATGTTGCTGCAAGTTGAGGCAGCTTTTATTTTATCAAAAACAGGGTTATAAATTGTTTTGTTGGCATGGAGGGGCTGAGCCCATAGTCCGATAAACGAATACTACATGCCGAAATTTTCTAAAAATCCCCTGCATTTTAATTTATTTAACTTATTTGATTTCAAGGGTTTAAAGGTATGATTTGGGTGTTAACTGTTTATGTGTATATGTGTTAAGTGAATTAATTCGAGGGTAATTGTTGTCTCGAGGATTTATGTGCTAAGTGGTATTAGAATAGTCAACTATAGGGAGGACACCTATAGTTTGACTTTATGTTATTTAGTGATGATTCCGAGTTGTGTCTACTCGATATACGAGGTAGGACTGACACGCACTCATAACTATTTCAGTACCCTTAGGGCATAATCGAGTTGGAATGACGTGCATCAAAAAAAGGAAGATCGAGACGTCAGGTAAGGTCCATGGAATTACTTGGACGAGGTGCGAAGGATTTATTCGCGGTTTCTGCTTTCTGCTAAGGACCAGAGGCAAGTTTATTTACACATACTCTATCATTCAGAGTATACCTATTTTGAATTATATAAAATGTGCGGAAAAAGGTTTTCAATCCCTACTTGCGAGTTTTTAATCTTGAGCTCCTTCCAAATCATTTAATTCTTGACTTTGCTAGCGATATTAAATTATTCTCGTGCAATAATCAAAACCCATGACTTATAATACTGTCGATGGGCGGTGACATTCTTTTGGTTCTACATCTCGATTTATACGTTGTATATTTATAAACCTTTGTAATGTGGTAGAGGACCATATGTTATGAGGTATATATAGATACATATACGTATATATGGAACTACGTGGTAAAGGCTTCGAGGGTAGAGCGTGTATTGAGTTATTGAATTTAGCCCGCGTGTCGGGGCTATGTTGTATTGTATGTTTTCGAAAACCCGGGCAAAGCTTTTAAAAAGAATTTCGCAATAATTAACCTAAAGGCAACATCACCAATAAACCAGTGTTTATTTAATTAATAGATGCTCCTGAAAGCATTTACTAATTAAATAAACCTCATTCGCCTAATTAAATTTATTTAATTAGATGAATATCATTTTCAAAACGCTTTCTTAAAATCACTTTGTCCCGGAGAAATAATAAAACAATTTAATGGAGTGATTCTATCTAGTATATTTTTTTATCGGAGATAGTTTATTTTCAATACGGATTAAAGATATTCCAATGGTTATAAATTGGTTACTTTCAGCTTAAACCAGCTAGATTGATATCAATACATGTTACTTGAATGCTTATTAATTATTTCTTATTGACCGAGAGTCAGTAGTAGTTATTTGATAAAGTGGCTAAAGTTGGAGACTGCTGGAGAGATGGTGTCTTGATTTTGATTAGAAATATTCCAAGAGTTGTATTTGGGTGTTTTGAGGTTATTAAATATTCCAGTATTAATAGTATATATTATTTGAATATTACTTAATAAATGAATATTATTTTGAGTATTCTTTTAAAAAGGGATTATTGAATATTTATTAATTGTTACATAGTAGTCAAATATTTATTAAATACTCTAAGTGTTTTGAAGGTTATAAAACACTATTTAAAGGTTGTCTAAGGACTTTCATAGTCATGTAAAATATTATATTTTGAATCTATCTAGGTAAGTTACTTTTCAAGAACTTATATATATATGGAATTACCCTGTTGTGGTTACAATCTTTATGCGTACCATTTTCCATGTGTGATCACAAAACCCTGTGTCGAGATTGATATCGGTACAAGTGTATATCTATACTTGAACTCTTTTGAACTCAAAACATTTTCGAAAACCCCCGGTCAGGTTTTACTCTCTTGCTCGTTTTTCAAGAAATTATCGGTCGACTGAAGTCGAACTTCAACTACTCAAGTTTTCTCTCAAAATGATTTTGACAAGAAAAGAAAAAGGGGACTCTGGCAGGTGTGGGACTCGTTGACGAACGATTCCCGGGATGTGTAAGCGGCCGTGAGCCAGGCGGTCCATCAATTATTATTCCGGCCCATGTGTTGCCGAAGGATGATTACGGATGTAGTTTTCATCGAGGGTGATTACGGATGTAGTTTTCACTCGGGGATAGTTACGGATGTAGTTTCTATCCTTCTACCGGTAGAGAAGACCCGCGAATTATTGGACTTGGATGTGGCGACTGATCATCGTCAATCCTTGTCAGGTTTTTATGTTTTCTTTAAGTCCCATCCTCCACTTTGGAAAAATACTCAAACACTGCTTCTTAGGCCTAAGTGCCAAGTAGCCGATAGTGTTATTTTCAATTTTGAAAGATGATGAATTCATGCAGTATCTAGAACTGCAAGATTATTCTAACAATAATGGCACGTACTTGTGCACTGTTGCAATTATTCAAAAGATGAAAGATGGTTCATCGGTTATTGATGTTAAGTCCCAAATGTTTTGCTTCAAGAGCTTTGACTCTCTTCCTATCAGTTATTTCGGAGTTTAACTTATCAAGTGGTTAAAGAACTTATACCCGGTACATGATGTTGTTCTGTAAGGTGTTTGATGGAAATGACATACTTATAGGTATATGCTTTCAGATTGAGAAATACTAAAAATGAAACCTTTTAACGGATGGTTTGTATATGATGATAAGCAACTGTCTTAGCAGCATATTGAACTGCGTATTTTGAAAAGCTTTCTAAAAGATTAGCAATATGGTAGTGTACACTATTTCGCTAAGATATGAGGATTACTATGGTTATTATAAACTTATCTGTTCATTGGATGTTGCGTTAAACGTCATATTTTCTTTATTGAAGTTTCATTGTTGTAAATATTTCGAATTGATATTAAGTATCGTTATATTTCGAAAACTCCATGTGTATATTGATATATATTGTTGTGCTCTATTAATACTTGCTGGGCAATTCTTTCGCTCATACTTGCTTGTTTTAAATATTAACCTTTCAGAGGGAGGTAGATGATTGAGGCTTATCTGCATGGCTCAGAAGAAGCAGGCAGTGGGCCTATGTGAAGATGTTATGATCCAGAAAAGTTATAGCTGGAATAAGTTTTATGTAAGTACATTGATGTGTAATATATATTACTTTGTACTGAGTAGTACTAGTTGCTGGTGTACTTCCCAACGAAGCTATACTAGTAGTATAAGATTTTTAAGGCATAGTGCGATGTAGTCGAATGGATGTAATAAAGATGTAAAGATTTTAGTTCTTGTTTCTAGCCCTATAACCTAAAAGATGCTTGGTGGTTGGGGTCGCAGAGTTATATTTCAGTTTTAATGATTACAGATGGTTTAATGTTGTTAAACAGGTAATTTGATGTTAAGGATTTCCGCGTGACGACCAAATCCCTGACCCCGGATTTGGGGCGTTACAGAAATGGTATCAGAGATGAGGTTATAGTAAACTAGAAACGAGAGTGAGTAGGAGTGGGTATAGTTATGTGAGAACGTCCGAACTCATGTAGAGTTCATGTTGGACTATTGGATATAGTACCAATGATTAAGATAAGATTTTGAAGAATATGTTGAGGTAGACTTCACTTCTTGTGGTGATGGATGTCTGCTAAAGAACTCTTAGAGACAAGTGTTGGTTGGCAGGGGCATAGAGCGCCCGAGGCCTAAATTTAAGATGATTTTAGGGGTTCATGGATGAAGTTATGTATCCTCCGAACTATAGGGAATTTCAATATGATAATGAAGGATAGAAAGTTGGCATCTGGTATTATGACATTGATGTGCTGAGATTGTACTCATACTGTTAAAATTCCGAAAGGGAAGTGAAACAAGATCTCTATGAAAGATTATTAGTCAAAGTTGCGGGCGTTTAAATCCTCTCGAGCTTAATAGAGTTTGAGGTAATATTTTAAATAGATTGATGGACAGACACCGATTGTTTTGATTAATTATAGAAGTAAAAAGGGTGAAGATGAGATTGATCAATAAAGATGAAATGTTTTAAGAACCAAGACGGACTAAGAAAGTCTGAGAAAGACTAGTACGAAGGTTGTTATGCCGCAAAGGGAAAAGCTTAAGTAGCACATGGAATTGTCATGAGGACAGGAACATGTGGTATAAATACGGTTATAATGGTGACTGGATCTAAGTATGTATTTCCAGCAATGTTCCGGAATATCGCCCATTCGACATGTGGAATTCGTCGTTGCTAGGGGCGACACTGTATCGAAGTCTTCTCAAAGAATAGAACGCTTGCGTGAGATGCTTGCGCCGAGTCGAATAGAACTCCTTAATATCGTGAAATGCCGATGGTTGAATCTCTAGCGACTGTTACGAGTCGACGATGACGTCGGTTATCGAGCACCTTAGGGTGTGCGTGGAAAAGAAGAGCCCTACCATCGAACAATTATCCGTCAGAGGAGCCGACATGAAAGGCATCCGTGGAGACCTTGGCATTACCCTCCCCAATTATGAATCATCTTGATTACTTCCCCAGTCTGAATTATTTGATATCTCCCCAATTGCAAATATTTTAATTACCTCCCCAGTTTATGATCTACCTTGACATCTCTCCAAGAGAGAATTTTGATAAAGAATATACTCCCTCTTCGAAGTTGTTTTATAATACTCATGTTAAACCATATTGGTTTCAATTTTGCTAAAAGCTGTCATTATACCTACTTTCAGATTTATGAGGCCCTATCGATTGATGATATTTAAATTCCCACTTTTCTTCAAATATTGGATATTCCTATGGTGCTATAGCACCACTTGCTTGTTGTATACCAGTATCTTTCTGGTTATCCTTTTCCTTGGAAATTACACCTTGGAATCTGATCAATTTTAATCCAGGGTGTCCACTTGAGAATTATTTGTCGAAAGATGATAATTATTATTTTTACTTCGAATTGCTTTCATACTTCTCAGCTTCCACTGAGACGAACAACCCTATACTTATAGGGGACACAAGGGCTATCTGTCTGTGTGATAGAAGTCTGACGGGACGCCGTCACTTGTGAGTTGTGAAATACAAGAAGGATAACTACCTTTAGTAATGTCTTAACTGAGACACGCAACGTGAGTTCTTATGATCATATTGATCTCTCGGTAAATTTTCTTATCTCAAATAAGGTTTGCTTTAACACTCTTAACCTTATGAGCACCAGTGTGCGGCAATTGCCTTGATATGACAGCTATCTTTTCAAAGATCCCTGATTCTGTTATCTCTAATGAATTTCAAGGGGATGCCAACCAGGTCGGTCAAGTCGAAATTCGCTGATAGAAATTAGATTCGAGTGGGATCGCCAAGAGCAAGAGCGAATCCCCAAGACGAATAGAATATCAGTGGCATATCAATGGTATTAGTTTAGTCTCTCTCTCAAGGATAGTACGATAATGGAAAGTTGGTCAAGACATATGTGTGAAAGGAATAACGAGGTAAGACTCCAGTGATAACTGTGTCAAATAGAGATCCTATAGTTGGATTGAGGTTTCAGAGAAGTTGTTTACGAATGGACACTATCTCTGGTTTGGCAGAACAAGTGTGGATGATCAAAGAGTTAAGGAATCCCAGTAGTGGCCTTAGCTGATTCCGAGGACGGAATCCTTTTAAGGAGGGTAGACTGTAATAACCCGGATTTTTCAAGAAATGATTTTATTATTATTTCAATAATAATAATGTTTTCCTAAAATGAGGAGGAATTTTTTTTTATTATTCAATTATTTAATTATTTTCTGTTAAGTGGAGCCTGGTGCTCCTATTTAAAATTTTATTGACTGAGTGGATACCCCGAGTCAATGGTTTATTTGTGCAAAGATTTAATTTTGGAATGTGAAATTATTCAGTAAAGATTTTATTTTAAATTATTGAATAATTTAGAGATTTTAAAATCCTTAGAAAATGATTGTTTTAATTATTTGAGGATTTGCAGAAATTACTCGATTAATTTATAATATCGAGAATATGAGATTTTACTAAAACAATAGTGTTTGTAGTATTTTTATAAAGCCCTGTAAATTGTGAATTATGAATCACAATTATTATTTTTATGAATTGTTTTTATAAATTATCAATATTTGTAAAATGCATATCAATTTAGAAAATTGAGATTTAATTCTAATTCTTTCTCCAAAAGTCTTTAAAAATATTCTAGTATTTAATTATGCTAAAAATTTTATTTTTACAAATTAGAGTTATTAGTGTAAAATATTAATTAAAGTGTGTAGTAATTAAATGTATCGCTTTTTAAATTGTGTTGGGCTTGAGGCCCATTAGGTTTTCAACACAGCTCATATACATACCAGATACGCACATAAAAACACACACAGCCGCACAAACAAGACGGGGAGAGAAAAGAGATTGGGAAGAAGAGAGAGAGAGAGAGAGAGAGAGAGAGAAGGAGATGATGAAGGAGGATCATCCTCCCTCTTTTCTACAATTCAAAGTCAGCCAAGGGAGAGGAGAGGAAGGAGTGAAGGCTTGCTTGTTTCGGCCATGGAAGAAGATGAAGGTGGAGAAGATGATGAATAGTGGTGTTCTTGAGTTTTGGTTGATTAAAGAGGTATAAAATCTTTGTTTCAAACTTTGATTTTGTGTTTAATTAACGAGCATAAGTAGTAGTAGTTAGCAGATTTTCAAGGTTTTTAAGAGTATATTATTGTTTAGTAGTGTTTAATAAATGAATTGATGAAGTGGGTTTGTTTAGAGTAGTATGCAAAACTGTCCAGAATTTTTCAGGGCCTGCCCTGTTTTTGCAAGTGAATTTCGAACCATTTGTGCTCTTTTCTGGGCAGTAGTGTCTTCATAAAAGTTGTTCTATTTAGAGTCTAGTTTGTGTAGGAGAAAACGGTGCGTCGTTTGAGTTAACGAGTAAGGAGAAAACGACGTTTTAGTGAAACCCACGCAGGACACCCGAACCTCTCGGAATTCGCACTTTGGAATTATGTTTCACCTAGTTAAAATCTGTAAATTGGATTGATACTTTTATTCAGGATAAAAGAAGGAATTAGAAAGATTTTAGAAAAAGATTTGGGTAAAAATATTGATTTTTCAATTTATTAAAAATGTTTGAATGTCACTATGTTGGAAGAAACTGCTCTGTTCTTGAGTTGTATTTGGATGGGTAATTGTCCTAGATGAACTATGTTTTTTCAGACTAAAAGTTTTATGGTGTGAAGATATTATCTTCAGTTTTGGAATCCCAGAGGTCTTGGAGGCAAAGATTAATTTTTCAATTTATGAGAATTTTTAGAATGCAAGGTGCGCGGATTTAATGAACAGTTTATGTGTTGAGTTTGGAATAATGATTCACCTAGTTAGAAAATGGTATTGAATTGGAAACTTTTATGAGATCTTTATTTGATATTCAGAAAGAAGCCCATAAAATTTGGTGATTTATGATTAATGTTTGGATTTATTAAAAATATTGGAGTATTAATAATTTGGATTATTTTTTGGTTTAATTATGAGTCCGATTAAAGGTTCGGGTTAGTGATTGTTAATTGTTAAATTGCTAATTGTTAATTGTTAGTGAGTAACTATTAATTGTCGGATAATATATTTGGGTTAGTTGTCAAGTAATTGTTAAGTGCTAATTGCTAATTGTTAGTTTCCAAATTGTAATTTTTAAATTGTTAAGTGCTAAGTGCTAAGTGCTAATTGTTATTGTCATATGAGGTATAGTTATAAGAGTTGGCTTGTCGGTAAATGTCTATGTGCTAAATGGTATAAGTCGGGTCGTAGTAATTGTTAGAAGTCATAAGTGCCAACTACGTGGTGTTGGCTTAAATGTGGATAAACTTAGTTTACTTTTCCTTATGTGCTAGTTGCCGCATGTCTGGGCGGGTACTTTTCCTTATGTGCTAGTTGCCGCATGTCTGGGCGGGTACTTTTCCTTATGTGCTAGTTGCCGCATGTCTGGGCGGGTACTTTTCTTATATGTTTACTTTTATGTTGCTGCAAGTTGAGGCAGCTTTTATTTTATCAAAAACAGGGTTATAAATTGTTTTGTTGGCATGGAGGGGCTGAGCCCATAGTCCGATAAACGAATACTACATGCCGAAATTTTCTAAAAATCCCCTGCATTTTAATTTATTTAACTTATTTGATTTCAAGGGTTTAAAGGTATGATTTGGGTGTTAACTGTTTATGTGTATATGTGTTAAGTGAATTAATTCGAGGGTAATTGTTGTCTCGAGGATTTATGTGCTAAGTGGTATTAGAATAGTCAACTATAGGGAGGACACCTATAGTTTGACTTTATGTTATTTAGTGATGATTCCGAGTTGTGTCTACTCGATATACGAGGTAGGACTGACACGCACTCATAACTATTTCAGTACCCTTAGGGCATAATCGAGTTGGAATGACGTGCATCAAAAAAAGGAAGATCGAGACGTCAGGTAAGGTCCATGGAATTACTTGGACGAGGTGCGAAGGATTTATTCGCGGTTTCTGCTTTCTGCTAAGGACCAGAGGCAAGTTTATTTACACATACTCTATCATTCAGAGTATACCTATTTTGAATTATATAAAATGTGCGGAAAAAGGTTTTCAATCCCTACTTGCGAGTTTTTAATCTTGAGCTCCTTCCAAATCATTTAATTCTTGACTTTGCTAGCGATATTAAATTATTCTCGTGCAATAATCAAAACCCATGACTTATAATACTGTCGATGGGCGGTGACATTCTTTTGGTTCTACATCTCGATTTATACGTTGTATATTTATAAACCTTTGTAATGTGGTAGAGGACCATATGTTATGAGGTATATATAGATACATATACGTATATATGGAACTACGTGGTAAAGGCTTCGAGGGTAGAGCGTGTATTGAGTTATTGAATTTAGCCCGCGTGTCGGGGCTATGTTGTATTGTATGTTTTCGAAAACCCGGGCAAAGCTTTTAAAAAGAATTTCGCAATAATTAACCTAAAGGCAACATCACCAATAAACCAGTGTTTATTTAATTAATAGATGCTCCTGAAAGCATTTACTAATTAAATAAACCTCATTCGCCTAATTAAATTTATTTAATTAGATGAATATCATTTTCAAAACGCTTTCTTAAAATCACTTTGTCCCGGAGAAATAATAAAACAATTTAATGGAGTGATTCTATCTAGTATATTTTTTTATCGGAGATAGTTTATTTTCAATACGGATTAAAGATATTCCAATGGTTATAAATTGGTTACTTTCAGCTTAAACCAGCTAGATTGATATCAATACATGTTACTTGAATGCTTATTAATTATTTCTTATTGACCGAGAGTCAGTAGTAGTTATTTGATAAAGTGGCTAAAGTTGGAGACTGCTGGAGAGATGGTGTCTTGATTTTGATTAGAAATATTCCAAGAGTTGTATTTGGGTGTTTTGAGGTTATTAAATATTCCAGTATTAATAGTATATATTATTTGAATATTACTTAATAAATGAATATTATTTTGAGTATTCTTTTAAAAAGGGATTATTGAATATTTATTAATTGTTACATAGTAGTCAAATATTTATTAAATACTCTAAGTGTTTTGAAGGTTATAAAACACTATTTAAAGGTTGTCTAAGGACTTTCATAGTCATGTAAAATATTATATTTTGAATCTATCTAGGTAAGTTACTTTTCAAGAACTTATATATATATGGAATTACCCTGTTGTGGTTACAATCTTTATGCGTACCATTTTCCATGTGTGATCACAAAACCCTGTGTCGAGATTGATATCGGTACAAGTGTATATCTATACTTGAACTCTTTTGAACTCAAAACATTTTCGAAAACCCCCGGTCAGGTTTTACTCTCTTGCTCGTTTTTCAAGAAATTATCGGTCGACTGAAGTCGAACTTCAACTACTCAAGTTTTCTCTCAAAATGATTTTGACAAGAAAAGAAAAAGGGGACTCTGGCAGGTGTGGGACTCGTTGACGAACAATTCCCGGGATGTGTAAGCGGCCGTGAGCCAGGCGGTCCATCAATTATTATTCCGGCCCATGTGTTGCCGAAGGATGATTACGGATGTAGTTTTCATCGAGGGTGATTACGGATGTAGTTTTCACTCGGGGATAGTTACGGATGTAGTTTCTATCCTTCTACCGGTAGAGAAGACCCGCGGATTATTGGACTTGGATGTGGCGACTGATCATCGTCAATCCTTGTCAGGTTTTTATGTTTTCTTTAAGTCCCATCCTCCACTTTGGAAAAATACTCAAACACTGCTTCTTAGGCCTAAGTGCCAAGTAGCCGATAGTGTTATTTTCAATTTTGAAAGATGATGAATTCATGCAGTATCTAGAACTGCAAGATTATTCTAACAATAATGGCACGTACTTGTGCACTGTTGCAATTATTCAAAAGATGAAAGATGGTTCATCGGTTATTGATGTTAAGTCCCAAATGTTTTGCTTCAATAGCTTTGACTCTCTTCCTATCAGTTATTTCGGAGTTTAACTTATCAAGTGGTTAAAGAACTTATACCCGGTACATGATGTTGTTCTGTAAGGTGTTTGATGGAAATGACATACTTATAGGTATATGCTTTCAGATTGAGAAATACTAAAAATGAAACCTTTTAACGGATGGTTTGTATATGATGATAAGCAACTGTCTTAGCAGCATATTGAACTGCGTATTTTGAAAAGCTTTCTAAAAGATTAGCAATATGGTAGTGTACACTATTTCGCTAAGATATGAGGATTACTATGGTTATTATAAACTTATCTGTTCATTGGATGTTGCGTTAAACGTCATATTTTCTTTATTGAAGTTTCATTGTTGTAAATATTTCGAATTGATATTAAGTATCGTTATATTTCGAAAACTCCATGTGTATATTGATATATATTGTTGTGCTCTATTAATACTTGCTGGGCAATTCTTTCGCTCATACTTGCTTGTTTTAAATATTAACCTTTCAGAGGGAGGTAGATGATTGAGGCTTATCTACATGGCTCAGAAAAAGCAGGCAGTGGGCCTCTGTGAAGATGTTATGATCCAGAAAAGTTATAGCTGGAATAAGTTTTATGTAAGTACATTGATGTGTAATATATATTACTTTGTACTGAGTAGTACTAGTTGCTGGTGTACTTCCCAACGAAGCTATACTAGTAGTATAAGATTTTTAAGGCATAGTGCGATGTAGTCGAATGGATGTAATAAAGATGTAAAGATTTTAGTTCTTGTTTCTAGCCCTATAACCTAAAAGATGCTTGGTGGTTGGGGTCGCAGAGTTATATTTCAGTTTTAATGATTACAGATGGTTTAATGTTGTTAAACAGGTAATTTAATGTTAAGGATTTCCGCGTGACGACCAAATCCCTGACCCCGGATTTGGGGCGTTACAATTACTTTCTAGTCTGTCTATCCTTTTTGAGTAAGTGTCCAAACGGTTACAGATTTGACTTTGCAAAGCCTGTTTAGATCCATTTCTTTAGCTCCTTGTCTCTTCTATATCTCTCCAAGCTTCCTTGTAGGCTTTCCAAAGCACGTTACAGATTGTGGTCCATAAAGTGCATTGGCTTGTTGCAGGTTTCTGACTTGTACAATTTCTTCAGTATTTTGTCTCCAAGAATGTATTCGAGAAGTGACTAAGTAAGTGATTCGAGAACTAGAATTGACTTGATCGATAACTCTGAGTTCTCGAACACTGTTGTATTGACATATCGAACCACTTCTCGAATAGCTCTTTTCCATCAGGATTCCTTGAGTTGTCGAATAGAACATTTGACTTATCGAATCCTCGAGATATCGAATAGCTTTCTGAGTCCTTGAGATTTCGAATGGAACTTTGACTTGTTGACTCTTTGAGAACTCGAATACCATCTTGACTTGTTGACTTCTTGAGTTCTCGAATAGAGTAGTAGACATATCGAATCTCTGAGATATCGAATGAGATATCGAACAGTGTATTCAGAGATATCGAATAGTGTCTTGAGATATCGAATCCCTGACTTCTCGAATGCTGGACTTCTCGAATAGACAAATATACTTCTCGAATTGGTACTTAGGCAAATTCTTCATTTCTTCAAATCCCAACTGTGATTATTTGACAGTCTTTAACTCCTTGCTTGAGGCATGAACCTTGGAACTTCTTTCAAGCATTATTCTAGACTCTATAATTACAATTACACAACTAGGATTTGATGCCTACTACAAGTACAATACAAACAGAAACTCTACAACTAGAGGTTCCCTCAGTTAAGAGGTCATGTAAGTAATGCAAAGCATTACAAACAATTAGGCTTGTTATTAGATGTGTACAGGCATGCCTCTGTAACTAACAATCTCCCCCAAATTGTGAGTGAGACCCTTAGTCACAATTTCATGTCTGATAACAAGCCTAACATACATAAGGATAAGACTTTAAAAGTACAGGTATGTATATTGATTGAACACATAAATGGAATTACAAGATAAATACTCTTACAGTATGATGAGGTACTAGCCATTTTCATTTGATTGCATCTCCATTGCTTTGGCTTGTAGATCATCATATGCTTTCTGTTTCCTTTCTTTCTCCTTTCTTGCATTCTCATCTATTGCTCTTATGATTTCTGCCATAGCATCCAATTCTTCAATCATGATAGAGTTTTTGAAATCTTCAAGCACTGGCTTCAGAATGTTGGCAGGATAGTGACTGAGTAGGTTCATTCTTATATTGACATTGTCTCCATTTCTTCTCCTATACTTCACCACATAGGGATCAAACTGAACTCTACACAATCCCTTTGCCCTTAGCTTTTCTGCTTCAATCTCCAGTCTATCAATTTCTTTCTCCCTTTCTAACCACTTCTCATAGAAGCCCTTTCTCATCTTTTCAGCATAATCTCTCTTCATTTTCACAAAGTCAATCAGTTCCAGCTTCCATACTTTCTCCACCTTGTCTTTAGAGTCCAGCAATGCAATGATTCTTTCTATCTCATACAATTTACCCCAATTTTGACAACCCCCTTGTTTGAATTTCATTTCTCTCCCATCAGTGTACTTGATTTCAAGGTGGTCATTTACAATTGCAGCATAGCATATCTTTTGAGCTCTTAGAAATTGTAGTTGCTCTTCATCGAAATCTTCATCTAGTGGTTGGATTTTCAATCCTGGAATGATTGTTAGAGCTCTTGATTTGGATAGCTTCACTCTTCTTGCAGCATGTTTGACTTTAATCTTCTTTACATGGTTGCCAGGCAGTAACTTGTGACCCTTGCTAGAAGACCATTGTAGTACTCCACTAGCAGTTTGCTTATGGATACATACACCTGGTTTCTTGATTTGAATCCTCTTCACTTCTTGAGATGCCAAAACAGTTGCAGAAGCCAGAGATGTAGATTTTGATGAATCATTACTAGTGACATCCACCCTAGACATTGAGCCTTGTGTAGTGGTAGGAGTGTCATTAGTAATGTTCATGGCTTGCTGTTTTCCAATCTTCCTCTCATAGATTTTGCCTTGGTCATCATCATTCTTCTTATCCTTGTCACCCTTCTTCTTCTTCTTGTCTTCATCACCCTTATCTCTCCTGTGATGTCTTCTCCTCCCATCACTTTTGTCTTCAGAATCATCATCCTTATTTCTCCTAGGTTGAGCACTCTCTGGAGGTTCACCAGTTGCTATAAAAGATCTGAGAATGTGCAGAGCTTCAATTTCTTCAGCATTTCTGGCTCCAACCTTCTTCTGTAGTTGATCAATGATAGCAATGACCAGTCTGTGATTTCGAGAAGTGAGATCATGGGGAATGACCAATTGCTTGATGTCTTCAATTCTGGTGCTAGACTGATAGATGATTGTCCATGGCTTCTTGATCACTTCTGGTAGCCTTGAAGGTTAGCCATTCCTCAGATCATCAAACAGACTTTTGTTGTTCTCATTCTTCTTCTCAATAAGCTCAAGTATGGCATCTATCTCTGAGTGTTTTAGGTCTTTTAGAGTCTTGTATGTTAGATGCCATATTTTCAATTTGGATATCATCACTATCAACTTGAACCATAGGTTATTGACTTTCTTGGGGATGACAGTGATGTAGTCAATCTGCTTCTTCAACTCCCTCAGATAGAACTGAGTGTCACCAACCTGTTCCCTTGTGGCTTTCAGAAACTCCAAGAAGGCTTTATCATGATAAACATTTGAGTTAGCAACTTCTCGTAGCTTGGCCTCAGTAACAACTTTAACTTCTACAGGCTTGGCACTCTCAGGTATGGAGGATGGAAGTTTGTCAGAAGGCATACTCCCTGCAACCACTGTGGTAGTTATGGATTGCTTTTGACCACCAGGAGTAGTAATGTGCACAGTTGGTAGAGTAACAACTGGCAGTGAGGTAGGAGGCTCATCAACTTTGGATTTGCCTTTGCCTGGCACATTGGTTGTAGATTGTGCTCTGTGATGACCACCCTCATTTATCTGTATGCCCTTCTCCTTAGGTTTCTCCCCCTTTGGATTTGAGTTTCTAGACCTCTTCTCCCCCTTAGGCTTGTTGTCAGGCACAGAGGCTGTAGAAATCACCAGTGGGTTGAAAGATTCTTCAGGTAGAGGGAGACGCATGTGCTTCATCATTGCAGCCAACATGGATTGCTGATGCAGAAGGACATTAGCTGTGGTGGTTGCTTGAGTGTCCAACTGATCATGGAGAAGGGCAACCTTGTCTGTAAGGTGAGCATTTGACTGAGTGAGAGTAGCCACCTCCTTTTCAAGAGTGTTCACCTTAGTGAATAGCTCATTGGCCTTGAAACCAGACAAAGATTAATCCTGCAGCCTCTTCACTTCATACTTAGACAGTTCATGCACAGGGACTTCAGTCACTAGCCTATCTCCATAAAGATTCTTGAACATTGTCCTCAGCATGGCATTGGCCTCTGTAGTCTGGTCAGATAGATTTTGAAATCTGCTTCCTAGGCCTGTGACTGTATCTTTGAGGAGGGCTAGGCCATTGTCCATCTTTGTGCAGGTGGTGTTGCAGTGTTTGAGATCTTTGACCACACTGTCCAGTTGAGGAAATTTAGCATCAAAGGCCCTCTTGACTTCTGCTACTGAAGTGGCTGTCTTGTCACACACCCTGTTGACTTCAGTTTTGACTCCCTTGCCAAGATAGTGTGCAGCCTTGAGGAAACCCTTGTAGGAGTCATTGACAGCTTCATACACTTCACTAGGAGACAAGGATTTTGCATTGGAGCCCAGTGAAGTGATGTATTCCTCTCTAAGATATTGAAGTGCTTCACTGAGAGTTACATCATTCTTTCCTTGCAGCCAGGCATCTACATTGCCATCTCTCTCAGCATCATCAATAATCTTGGCCTTCTGCATCTCCACATCATCCCTATGGCATAGTAGGATGGCCTCATAGTCTGGATTAGGGATATTGGAGGTGACAAGGTTCTGAGCTATCTTTACAAACTCAGGAATCTGATCCACAATTAAGCTTTGAAGTGCTTCAACCGTCAATGTTTGTGGAACAGACCCTGATCCTAAAGCACTGTCATGTTGCACAGGCTTCAGCCATTGTGACATAAAGTCAGAGCTAGAGCTAGGTAAGCTAGACTCTTCAGTTACAGATGCAACTTCTGTAACCGGATGGATTGACTCTACTACTGGTGTCTCCACAGGAGTGGGATGAGTTACACCAGTAGTTGACACAGGCACAGAGTCTCTAGTAAAAACTAGTGAAGCCTCTGTGGTTGTGATGGTGTCATTAGGATATTCCCCAGCATGCATTCCCTCACCATCTAAATGTGGATCCTGGGTGGTAAGCAAAGTGTCATGCACTAAGTCACTTGAAATTATTGGCTTATAAAGAGAAAAGAATTCTTGATGATCAGTGCCTTGCATCTCAGGTGCCTGAGCTGTAGGTTCCAAAGAAATTTCAGTGTTAGATTCTGGAAGAGAAGTGTGTTGTAGAGTAGATTTTGGCAACTCCCTGTGAGAGATAGAGGGAGTTTCAAGTGTGATGTGCTCTCCACTCAGTGTAGTGCCAGCCTTATCACTCCCATGTGCTGACTCAATACAAGAAGGTGCATTGGGGAGGATGCTTGATTCTATAGGTGCACCCTGTTGAGAGGATACACCTAGTGAGCTGTGTGCCCCTAATTTTACAACTTCAGCCATTTGTGTGACTGAAGAGGTGGTCTTAGTTTTCTTCCTCTTTGGCCTTTGTAAGGGTGACTCAGGTTCCTCACTTTCTAGCCCTATTTCCACAGCCAATGCTGCTTCAGATAATATGTTCAATGGTGCAGACATTACTTCCTTTCTCTTCTTTTTACTAACATCACCCTTTTGAGAGGATGATGCAGTTGGCTCAGTGTGTGGTAGAGTGTTTGGTTGAGAGGGTTGGTTAGCAGGCCCTGGGTTAGCATTTTGTTCTACTTGCTTGGGCTGTGCTAACTTAGATTTTGCATCAAATGTTGGCATGTTGTGAGGATAAGTTCTAAACAAACTCTCCATATGGGGAGTTATGTTCAGTCTTACATCCACATCATTCCTAGTTTCCAAATTACCAAAAATGAGTTTGGTCATGGACTTAGGATAGCCTATTCTATTTTTATCAATCCCAGGCAATTCAATCAATGAAGCATTCTTAAAATTAAGTACAGATTGAATAAAGCGAGGGAAGAAAATATCAGTACCTCTCTTGGTTGTGTTCTTACCAAGTCTTCCATATAGTTCTTGGAGGATGATTTGGCCAACATCTATCTTCTTTCCATAGGCCAATGCATAGCCAATTTGCTGCACAGGTGCACTGATTTGATCAAAGCTTGATTTCCTGGCAGTGAAGACTTGAAGAAGAGTTGCAAACACATAGCTCCATTCCTTTCTCAGATTCTTTCTGTTTAGCTTTCCAAGATTGATCCCATCTGAGTAGTTGATGAACTCAAAGAATTCCTCTAACTCTGCATTAGTGGCCAGTCTGTCAAATTACTCTTGTTGTAGGCCCAGTGCTTGATTCATGTCTGCAGGAGTGATAGTGATTTCCTTATCTTGAATCTTGCAGTAGATGATGCATGAGGTGATTGCGTTTTCCAGGGCTACAACCTCCACAATAGCAGTACCCCAAAACTGTTCCAGGATATCTAGATACAGAGTTGGGTTGGCAGAGAGTGCATCCTTGATGTATGACTCAGCCATCCATTTCACAAAGCACTTGAAATTGGCATTGGGTGCTTCAACATCACTAGTGAGAGCGATGAAGTTGGTGTTGAACTTTACTGTTGCCATTTGTGTAGAAGAGAGGAAAGGAATTGAAGGTTGAAGAAGAAATTTGGCTTTTCGTAGATAGGGTTTCAGGGGTTTTGGTAGTTTAGGTGCTTGAGAAATCGAATGAAATGAATCGAATAGATGTGGAATTGTATAAGTATGAAGTACTTGAATTGTCGATTAGATGAAAGTATTGTATCGACAAGTCAGGCATTCGAGAAGTAGAAAACAACTATTCGAGAAGTCAAGAAAGGCTTAATCGATAACTCAAGCAGATAGAAACTCACAGCTGGCGTTTATCTAACTCAGAAATAATTCTAAATTAAATAAAATGTGTTTTTATGAGTGAATTAAACTTTTAGACAAGAATCCAAAATCGGTTAAAATTCAACGAGAATTCAGCCTTTTCAAATGATTCGAGAACTCAAATATAGTGTTCGAGAACTCAATCATTCGAGAACTCAGTTAGTATATTCGAGAAGTCAAGAATACCTCTATTCGATATCTCAGAAAGGCTCTATTCGAGAACTCAAGAGTACTCTAATGAGACTTGTTAGAGATGTCGAATAGTGAATCATTCGAGAAGTCTGACTTATCGAACTATACCCATCACTCATAAAAATTTGATTTTCACTATCTTTTAAAATTTACCAGACATATTCATTGAAGAATATCATAGCAAATTAAATAGTGATTTTCTCAAAATTTCATAGAAATTTTAAGTTAATAGAAATATGATTTTCAACATATGCAACAGATTTGAAATATTTATAAATCATATTTCAGCCAACACTTACTCCAAAAATATTGAGAATTTAGATAAAGTAAGTGTTTACTACTGCAACAATCTAGATGCTGTATTCACTTAGCCAGAATCTGAAGAATTCAGCATTCCAATCTCACTTACCAACCTTGTGAAGGTGGCTTCATCTAATGGCTTAGTGAATATATCAGCTAGTTGTTTATCTGTAGAGACATAATGCAACTCAATGGTTCCATTAGTTGCATGTTCTCTTATGAAATGATATCTGATGTCAATGTGCTTTGTTCTAGAATGATTGACAGGATTGGCAACTATAGAGATTGCACTTGTGTTGTCACACATGATTGGAATTCTTTCCAACACAAGTCCATAATCTCTAAGTTGATTTCTAATCCAAAGCACTTGAGCACAGCAACTTCCAGCAGCTATGTATTCAGCCTCAGCTGTAGAAGTTGACACAGATTGTTGCTTCTTGCTATACCAAGAAACTAACCTTTGTCCAAGAAACTGGCAGCTTCCTGAGGTGCTTTTCCTATCCACTCTGCATCCAGCATAATCAGCATCAGAATAACCAACCAGATTGAACCCTGTGTCCTTAGGATACCATAAGCCCAAGTTTGGAGTGCCCTTCAGATATCTAAAGATCCTTTTTATTGCAATCAAATGTGATTCCTTTGGATTTGATTGAAATCTAGCACATAGACATGTAGCAAACGTGATGTCTAGCCTACTTGCAGTGAGGTAGAGTAGAGAACCAACCATGCCTCTGTAGACAGAGATATCTACTTTCTTGCCTTTAGCATCTTCATCCAACTTAGTTGCAGTGGCCATGGGTGTCTTTGCAGGTGAGCAGTCTTCCAAGTCAAACTTCTTCAATAGATCCTTGATGTATTTGGTCTGACTGATAAAGATACCATCCTTCCTTTGACTGACTTGCAACCCAAGAAAGAATGTCAACTCTCCCATCATACTCATCTCATATCTGCTCTGCATGAGTTTGGAAAATTTCTCACATAGCTTCTCATTTGTAGACCCAAAAATGATATCATCCACATAAATTTGGACTAGGATAATATCATCACCATGCTTCTTGTAAAACAGTGTCTTGTCCAATGTGCCTCTAGTGAATTGATTTTCAAGAAGAAATTGTGATAAAGTATCATACCATGCTCTTGGAGCTTGCTTAAGTCCATACAGTGCCTTAAGCAATCTGTAGACAAATTCTGGGAAATGTGGATCCTCAAAGCCAGGTGGTTGTTGCACATAAACCTCTTCTTCCAACTCTCCATTTAGAAATGCACTCTTGACATCCATTTGATAAACTTTAAAGTTTGAATGAGCAGCAAATGCCAAGAATATTCCGATGGCTTCCAATCTAGCAACAGGGGCAAATGTCTCATCATAATCAATGCCTTCCTGTTGAGAGTATCCTTTTGCAACCAGCCTTGCTTTGTTTCTTATTATTACACCATCTTCATCCATCTTATTCTTCAGAACCCATTTTGTTCCAACAATGGTTCTATTCTTTGGTGCAGGCACAAGTTCCCATACTTTGTTCCTTTCAAATTGATTCAACTCTTCTTGCATAGCAATAATCCAATCTGGATCCAACAGTGCATCATCAAGTTTCTTAGGCTCAACTTGTGATAGAAAACATCCATAGAGGCACTCATTTTGAGTTGCTCTCCTAGTCCTTACTCCTGCATTAGGATCTCCAATGATTTGCTCTGCAGTGTGTGATCTATCCCATTTCCTCGAGTGTTCAGCCTGACTTCTCATTCTTGATGTTGCTTCATCATCCACATCATGGTCGTCCTCATTTCCTCCCCCTGTGAAGTTGCCATTACTCACAGGTGTGTCTTGGATGCTTGTTTCTCCACTATCGATTGGCACAAATTCTTCTCTTGTATCATTATTCACTTGAGTTTGTTGAACTTGAGTTTCAACTCCAGTTTCAATCTCTTCATCAGAATCATCTAGATTATCAAACCTCAATGGATCTTTGTCTTCATCATTGGCTTCTTCTAGTCCAGGTAGTTTGCTGTCATCAAATGTTACATCTGTGCTTTCCATAACTTTCTTTTGACTGATGACATAAACCTTGTATGCAATTCTTTCCATAGAATAGCCAAGAAAAATTCCTTCAAATGCTTTTGCATCAAATTTTCCAACATATTCAGAGTTATCCTTTAGTACAAAGCATTTGCTTCCAAAAGTATGAACATACTTTAGAGTAGGCTTCTTTCCAGTCATCAGGTTGTAAGGTGTCTTTCCAGTGTTTTTGTTGATGAGGGTTCTGTTCTGAATGTAGCATGCAGTACTCACAGCCTCAGCCCAAAAACATGTAGGCATTTTTGAATCAAGTAACATTGTTCTAGCAGCCTCAATTAGAGTTCTATTCTTTCTCTCAACAACTCCATTTTGTTGTGGAGTCCTTGGAGCTGAGAATTGCTGAGAAATACCATTCTCTTTACAGAATGCTTCGAGTATGGCATTTCTGAACTCTGTTCCATTATCACTTCTCAGTGCAATCACACTTGCATTGTTTGCCTTTGCTTCCTTGTCAATTTTCTTTACATGCTCAATAATTACTTGTGGAGCCTCATCTTTTGATGCCAGAAATTCCACCCATGTATACCTTGAAAAATCATCAACCATTACCAGGGCATACTTCTTTCTTCCAAGTGACATAATGTTGACAGGCCCAAACAAATCCATATGAATAAGTTGTAATGGCTTGGTTATTGATGTCACTGTCTTTGACTTGTGGCTTGATCTTTTCATTTTTCCTTTTTGACAAGCCTAACACACTCCTTCTTGGCAGAATTCAAGTGTGGGCATGCCTCTCACTAACTCTCTTTTGACTAGAGAATTAATGGCCTTGAAGTTCAGGTGTGATAGTTTCTTGTGCCACAGCCAACAATCTTCATTTGATGCTTTTGAGTAAAAGCAACAAATTTTGTCCTTGTTTGCAGAGTCCATATTGGCTACAAACAGGCTTCCCTTCCTCACTCCAGAGAGAGCAAAATCACCAGTCTTCTTGTGGGTGATCAAACATTCATCTTTGTCAAAATTCACTTTGAATCCTCTATCAGTAAACTGACCAACACTTAGCAGATTATGCTTGAGCCCCTTGACTAGTGCTACATCTTCAATAATGACATTACCAACTTTCAGCTTGCCATATTCCAATGTGTTACCCATGCTGTCATCTCCAAAAGCAACCATTGGGCCAGCCTTTTCCTCATACTGTGATAGCAGGGCCATATCACCAGTCATATGATTTGAGCATCCACTGTCCAAAATCCACATGACCTTCTTTTCACTTTCTTTGCCCTGTAAACACAAAGGTATTGCTTTTCCTTTGGTACCCAAACAAGTTTGGGTCCATGTGACTTAGAGACAGTTTTATCATAAACAACATGCTTGTCAACTTTCTTAGTGTTAGTCTTCTTGTCACTGTTGGAAGTCTTAGAACCTGAAGTTTCAGACTTAGGTGACAGAGGTACCTTCCTAGCTTTCGGAGGACTTGAAGACTTTGACCTTGTGTAGTGTGTATGAGAATTGTGACTGATACAACCATCAATGAATTGCCTTCTTAAATTAAAACAACTAGTCATAACATTCATATTGCATGGCATACAGTCAAATTTATCACAAAAAGGTGCATCTCTATGACTTAGAGACACAGAACAATCATAGAAAGGTTTAGACACACTACCAACAGGTTTCTTGCATGCATGAGTTAAATGATTGGTACTGAAACAGTTCTGACAAGTTTTCCTAGGGGCATTAGGCATATAAGCATAGTTGTTATCCTTGTTAATCCCTAACTTGCCATTTCTGTTCTGTTTCTTCTTAGTCACTTTCTTTTCTGATTCACTCTTCCCAGCTGAGACAAACTTAACAAACTTCTTAGGTCTTGGCCTATCAACTACTGGTTCCTTGGTTTTTGACTTGACACTCTCACTCTTAGAGGATGCTTGTTGTTCACTAGATTGTGCCTCATCCTCATCATTCAACATTTGTTTGATAAGTAAGGCATCCTTATCAATTTCAAATGTTGATTCCTTAAAAATTGGATTTTCAGTCTTTCTCAATATGTGAGGCACTTTCTCATGAACAGCTGTGTCCTCTTCAATGACAGCATAGCCTTTCCTCTGTTTGAGAGAGTCATAGTCAAGTCCAATAGCTGCTTTGGGTTTAGCTTCAATTTTCTCACAGTAGGATTGCACTAGACCAGATGATTTCTTGAAAGTTTTCAGTTTGAATTCATTTTCAGCTAATTCATCCCTAAGAGCCTTATCTACTTGACTAGCACATAAAACCTTGTTCTGCAAATATTCAACTTCTTTCTTAAGGTTTTCTACTTGCATAGCAGTTAGCTCAAGTTCCTCATTCTTTTTGGTTAATATTTCATTTCTAGTAGACAGTTTAGCAATCTCCTCATTAGCAGCAGTCATACTAGTATGAATATTAAACATTTCAACAGATAGTTGTTCGATCATGCATTTATACTCAGAGACAGACATGTCTATAGTAGTGAGAGATGGTACCTGAGAATCAGATGGAGATGAGTCATCCTTGGAGTTGGCCATCAAGGCATAATTGCAGAATTCTTGTTCCTCTCCATCACTCTCAGAATCATCCCAGCACTTCCCTTCAGCTATGTAAGCCTTACCTTATGTCTGCTTTTTCAGAAGGGCCTCATACTTAGCTTCGAGCTCAAGATAATCTCTATCCTTCTTTTTAGGCTTCTTGTATTCACTGGCAAAATGCCCTAGGTCATTGCATCTATAGCACCTTACAGATGACCTATCCACATAACTGGTTTTGAATTTATTTCTGTTTGGTTTCACAGGTGCCTTGTTCTTGTTGACTGAATGGTTTTGAGGTTTGGGTTTGAAGGGTTGATTTCTTTTAAATCTGATGTTTGGAAATTTTCTGGCCATGAAAGCATATGAAGTATTTTCCAACCCATCAAGTTCTTCCAGAGTGTAAAACTTTTCTTCTTCTTCCTCCTTTTCCTCAACAGGTTCACTCACCCCAGCTTCAGTTTCTTCATCATCTGCTATCTCCTCTATCCTTAGCTGGCTTGTAGATGCTTCTAGGTCTAGAATAGATTTGTTGACAATCAAGGCACATGATGTGTTTATCATTCTACCTTGGTTGGCTTGGATAGCCCTTTTCTGAAGCAACTCAAGTTCAAGAGTCTTTAGGACTCCATAGAGCACATCATAGGTGACTTTGTTCAAATCTCTCTCCCTTAGAGAAATGACTCTTTGCTCTAGATGATTTGGTGAAGACAACAAAAATTTCATATTTAACTCCTTGGTGCTGTAAACCTTGCCATTCATCTGCAACTCAGTAACTAGCTTGTGAAACCTTTCAAACATTTCAGTGATGCTTTCCTTGGGCTGTGCCATGAAAGCTTCATACTGTGTGACCAGTATCTGTTTCTTGTTTTCCTTAACCTCATCAGTCCCTTCACACAACACCTCAATGTGATCCCACATCTCTTTAGCAGACGTACATGATGCAATGTTCGCAAACATTAACATGTCCATGGAATCAATGATAAGCAGCATGAGGTGGCTGTCAAGAGCAACCTTCTCCCTTTCTGATTCTGTCCATTTTGATGGATCCTTGGCCTCATAAGATCTTGGGATAGTTGTGGTTCCAACAGTCTTTTCTGGTATCTCTTGTTGTGGAACAAAAGGACCATTCTTGAGAATCTCAGGATACAAGGGATGAGAGGCTTTAATGAACAACATCATCTTTATCTTCCAGAGGTTGAAGTTTTCTTTGTCAAACTTAGGGACCTTCACCGTTCATGTAGTCTTTGGTGTATTCGAACTCATGATCGTTTTTCTGTTTTTGAATAAACAGCCCGCTCTGATACCACTTGTTGAGTATTGAACACAAAGAAAGAATACAGAGGGGGGGGTGAATGGATTCTTGAACTTTTCGTGCCTTGAGTCTGTGTAGCAAACAAGTATTGTGTGTGCAGAGATGTAGATGCGGATAAAGAACAACACAGAACACAATATCACTTTAATCTAATGTATTATTAGATAAAGGTTGCTACAATCTGTGAATACAAATGATAGTATTCTCAGCTTCGTTTTTCTCAGAGAGATATAGCTTACAGTGTATGAAAAACTCGACTCTCACAAAAGTTACTAAGTTATGAAGTGAGGATGTGTCCTTATAGAACATGAATACAGCCTACTTACTGCAAATAAGGTAGCTAAACAAATTACTTTCTAGTCTGTCTATCCTTTTTGAGTAAGTGTCCAAACGGTTACAGATTTGACTTTGCAAAGCCTGTTTAGATCCACTTCTTTAGCTCCTTGTCTCTTCTATATCTCTCCAAGCTTCCTTGTAGGCTTTCCAAAGCACGTTACAGATTGTGGTCCATAAAGTGCATTGGCTTGTTGCAGGTTTCTGACTTGTACAATTTCTTCAGTATTTTGTCTCCAAGAATGTATTCGAGAAGTGACTAAGTAAGTGATTCGAGAACTAGAATTGACTTGATCGATAACTCTGAGTTCTCGAACACTGTTGTATTGACATATCGAACCACTTCTCGAACAGCTCTTTTCCATCAGGATTCCTTGAGTTGTCGAATAGAACATTTGACTTATCGAATCCTCGAGATATCGAATAGCTTTCTGAGTCCTTGAGATATCGAATGGAACTTTGACTTGTTGACTCTTTGAGAACTCGAATACCATCTTGACTTGTTGACTTCTTGAGTTCTCGAATAGAGTAGTAGACATATCGAATCTCTGAGATATCGAATGAGATATCGAACAGTGTATTCAGAGATATCGAATAGTGTCTTGAGATATCGAATCCCTGACTTCTCGAATGCTGGACTTCTCGAATAGACAAATATACTTCTCGAATTGGTACTTAGGCAAATTCTTCATTTCTTCAAATCCCAACTGTGATTATTTGACAGTCTTTAACTCCTTGCTTGAGGCATGAACCTTGGAACTTCTTTCAAGCATTATTCTAGACTCTATAATTACAATTACACAACTAGGATTTGATGCCTACTACAAGTACAATACAAACAGAAACTCTACAACTAGAGGTTCCCTCAGTTAAGAGGTCATGTAAGTAATGCAAAGCATTACAAACAATTAGGCTTGTTATTAGATGTGTACAGGCATGCCTCTGTAACTAACACAAAGGAGAATTGTCAATTTTTGTGTTTAGGAGGTGAAGTAATTGACACGATTTGCATAATAACTACTAAAAACATTATTAAAATGATTGAAATTAACTTTTTGTTTATCATTTTATTACAAGAAAGTGGTATTTTCTATTTATACCATTAATTAATAATTGGAAAAAATTCTGGAAAAAGTGAGAGTTGTGGATTAATAAATTCATCTCTAAAATACAAAATCAAAAATTTCTGGTTTCTTAAAGGCGTCTAATTGTATTTATACTACTAATTAATAATTGAAAAATATAAAAAAGAAAATTGTGTCTATTCAATGAAAATAGAGTTTATTAATTATTTTGATCATGTATAAATTAATCCAAAAAGTATGAAATAAGAATTAATATCGTACATATATTCATTGAATATTTTTCTATCGTACAATTTTTTTTTTGAAAATAAAGGCATCTTCCATTAACAAATCAAAGCTTCACTTACAATAGTCTCCAACAACGAAATGGGAGGAGACATAAAATCATTGTGGCAATTAAGAGAACAACGTACATGCGCCATTAAGTGGGCTACCTTATTCGCTTGGCTTCTAATAAAATGCATCGAGATATTCTCTCTAGCTACTAACAACGTGCGACATTTCTCAAGGATATGGCCTATCTCCACTTGATACTCTGTTCCTTTGTTAATTGCATCCATAGTGTTCAAGGAATCACACTCAACTGCAACCTTCATATCTGGCCATGCATGGAGCCATGACAAAGCTTCAAGTACTCCCATCGCCTCGGCTTCAAAGACAGAAGCAGCCCCTGCAACCATCCCTGGTCACCATCCCAACCATAAATGACGAAGCCCCCTCTGTGATTGCTGCATCCACATTCAGTTTAAATTCCCCTCTGTTAGGTGCCAACCATCTCTTACCTACAAATAGGTCATTGGTCTTTGTGTTCCCCTGCTTAGCACAGTATTTTTTCCTCGCCTCGCACCATTCTGACACTTGTTTTTTACTCCACTCCATTGCCAAAGTTGGTGTAATACTCTTGTTATCCCACACTCGCATATTCCGAGCATTCCAGATGTCCCAGAGCCTTGTAGATATTTTATTAATCTCCCCATTCCCACCATACTCAACTTCTGCAACAGCCAAGTAGAACCATATTCAACAGAACTCATATCGAAATTGCAACCCAAGTATTTCCAACACTGTGAAGCGAACTCACAATATAAAAAACGTGAATAAGATGTTCCACGTCATTACAGAACGGGCATAAAATAGGAACATTAACGCCATTATGACGTAGACGATTCCTTATTGGAACGTTATTTCGATAGAACCTCCATAGGAAAATTCTAATCTTATGGGGCACCTCCACCCTCCATATCCTACTCCACCCATCAGACGAGATTATGTCTATATTTTCTACAAACTGCTCCTGCCAATACTTATAACCAGATTTGACACTATACTTGCCATCACTTGAAAACGCCCAGGTAATTCGATCATTTACTTGGTTCTGAGGGATAAGGGTATTGAGAATCAACTGCACATCACACTATTGAAAGGAGGTTTGAACCTTCTGTTCATCCCAACACTTCGAACCAGCCAAGAAGAAGTCATTAACCTTCTCATTCCTATGGCTATTTGTTGGAGCATCTTTGACAAAGAAATCCTTTTTCAGTCTTAACCAAGGATCTTTATATGCAGTAATATCTTCTCCATTTCCCAAAACCCATCTAAAACCTTTCTTGAGAGATTCCTTAGCCTGCCAAATACTCGACCAAATAAAACTATCCCCTCCTCCTCTGCTTGCTTGAAAAATATGAGAATTCGGAAAGTACCGTTCTTAATAAACCCTCACAACAAGAGATTGTGGATTACTCATAAAATTCAAGATGTGCTTACCTAATAGAGCCAAGTTGAAACCATGGAGGTCACGAAAACCTAAACCCCCCTTACTTTTCGCCATACTCATATTTTCTCAAGAAACCCATCTAATACCTCTTCTTGTAGAAGAGTTCGTCTGCCACCAATACCCATTCATCATAGTTTCAATTTCTTTGCACAGTTTTTTTGGAATTAAAAAAAAACTCATACAATATGATAGGATCGCTTGAGCAACGATCCTAAGGAGAACAGCCTTCCCTGCCTTCGACAGTAACTTAGCACTCCACCCTTGAATCCTCTTCCATACCCTCTCCTTCAAAAAATTAAAAACTGATTTCTTCGATCTCCCAATGAGTGACAGAAGGCCCAAATAATTACTCATCCTCATGTCGTTTGTAACACCCAGAATACCAGAGAGTTCTTGTTGCTTATCAACTCTAACGTTCGCACTAAACATGATGCCAGATTTCTGGAAATTAATCGACTGCCCAGACAAACGCTCATATAAGTTCAAAAGCGATTTCACCACCTCTGTTTCATCCTTAGTTGCCTTAAAGAATAAAAAGTTGTCATCCGCAAAAAGCGGATGCGTCACAGCTGGGGCATTAGGACTGACTTTACACCCCATTATACTACCACTCTCCACTGCATTTGACAAAGATTTAGACAGCCCTTCTACACATAATAATAACAAGTACGGTGATAGTGGATCACCTTGACGCAATCCACGTTTCGGAGAAATCGGACCAACAGACAGATTATTGAAACAAATAGAATATGAGACAGTAGTCACACATAACATAATCCACCTCACCCATTTCAAGTCAAAACCCATTTGAACCATCCGATTTTGAAGAAATTCCCAATCAACCCTGTCATACGCTTTAGATACATCCAACTTAAGAGACACCTCCCTATCAGATCCACGTTACTTCTTCCTCATGTGGTGAATTACTTCAAAAGCCACAAGGACAGTGTCCGTAATATATCTACCAGGTACAAAAGCTGACTGTTGCTCAGAAATATTCGATGGCAAGATCTGTTTTAATCGATTCGACAAGACCTTAGCAAGTATCTTATAAAGCACATTGCAGAGAGCTATAGGCCTTAAATCCTTCATACTATCAACATTATCTTTTTTAGGAATGAGGACCACATTTGTATCATTAACCTCTGCTGGAAAGAGGTCTCAGTAAGCCATGATTTACAACATCTAAACACTTCTTCACCCAGCATTGACCAAAAGTGTTGGAAAAAGGCGGGATTAAGTTTAACAAGTTAAGCCAATCACCTAGCAGACTCTCATCATACCGCCGACAATCACATTCTTAAATGTTAACTTTTGCCTTTTTGGTATATATAAAGACACAACATTATAATTTTTATATTACAAGATTTTGAATTTATCATATCAATTATCAAATAATTATCTTTACCAGAAAATTGTTATCAATTAATTGATAATATTTTATGAAATATAATTTTTAAAATTATTTTTGTGCCGCGCGTATTTTCTGGTAGTAATAATAATAATAATAATAATAATAATAATAATAATAAGAGCTTTTTTCATAAATAAATATGAAAAAGTAAACTTTTGCACATTTACTTTTGTCAAGAATAGCTATTTGCAATTTTACTATACTATTTGCAATTTTACTATACTAAGTTTCAAAATTCCAAAAATACTAACCCTAACCCTTCCCCCTTTCCCTCCTCTTTCATAATCAGCCATTTGTGTCCTTTTTTTTTTAAGGTGGGATGCTATTTTGGTGGATTTGGGTTGCATGGCCCCGCAGGGGCAACCACTTTCAACTGAACATGCAACTAAATTTCTGATTTCATGTTCCATTTTTCAATTTTCATTTATATATATATATTAGAGTACAAAAATGAGGTCGAAAATGAAAATTGAAAAATGGAACATGAAATCAGAAATTTAGTTGCATGTTCAGTTGAAAGTGGTTGCCCCTGCGGGGCCATGCAACCCAAATCAGCAACTGAATGCAACCCAAATCAGCAACTGAATGCAACTTTTTTTTTTAAAGGTGGGATTCTATTTTGGTGGATTTGGGTTGCATGGCCCCGCAGGGGCAACCACTTTCAACATGTTGAATGTGGTTGCATTTGGTTGAATATTGCCCCTGGCGGGGCCTTGCAACCCAAATCCACCAAAATCACCCACCTTAAAAAAAGTTGGATGTGGTTGCATTTGGTTGAATATTGCCCCTGGCGGGGCCTTGCAACCCAAATCCACCAAAATCATCCCACCTTAAAATAAAGTTGCATGTGGGGTTGCATTTGGTTGAATGTGGTTGCATTCAGTTGAATATGGCCCCGCAGGGGCAACCACTTTCAACTGAATGCAACCACTTTCAACAAGTTGAATGTGGTTGCATTTGGTTGAATATTGCCCCTGGCGGGGCCTTGCGACCCAAATCCACCAAAATCATCCCACCTAAAAAAAAAAAGTTGCATGTGGGGTTGCATTTAGTTGAATGTGGTTGCATTCAGTTGAATATGGCCCCTGGCGGGGCCTTGCAACCCAAATCTACCAAAATCATCCCACCTTAAAAAAAAAATTGCATGTGGTTGCATTCGATTGAATGTGGTTGCATTCAGTTGCTAATTTAGGTTGTATACATATATATGTAGGGTTGGACTCCATAGCAAACACCTTATATAACAAACAACAAAGAACACCTCATATCTAATAGATCCATTGCCCCTGGCGGGGCCACCCAATACAAAAAGTTCTTATTTTTTTAGGCTCTATCCATCCAGAAAAAAAAATTGAAAATTTACTGTTCATCGATGACGTCATCAGTGACGTCATCATGAACAGTAAAATTTTCAAAATTTTTTTTTTTTTTTGCTGGATGGATAGAGCCTAAAAAAATAAGAACTTTTTGTATTTGGTGCCCCTGGCGGGGCCAATGGATCTATTGGAATAAATGATTTTATAGTGTTCTTTATTGTTTGTTATATAAGAGTGTTCTTTATGGAGCAAATGCCTATATATATATATATATATATATATATATATATATATTAGAGTCCAAAAATGAGGTCGAAAATGACAATTGAAAAATGGAACATGAAATCAGAAATTTAGTTGCATGTTCAGTTGAAAGTGGTTGCCCCTGCGGGGCCATGCAACTCAAATCCACCAAAATAGCATCCCACCTTAAAAAAAAAAGTGTCGCAGGAAGGCAGGTGGAAGGCTGGTTGATGGCACATGGAGGGCACATGGGGGGAGGGGGGAAGGGTTGACTTAAATTGTAGTATTTTTGCAATTTTGAAACTTAATGTAGTAAAATTGCAATTAATGAAAGAAGATAGTATTTTTGCAAATAGAAACTTGAAACCTAGTATTTTTGGTAAATACTCTAATAATAATGCATCACATGATTGTTATAAAGCTACGCGCGTAGTACTCCCTCCGTTTCAATTTATGTGTCCTGTTTCCTCTGGACACGTTTGCCTACACACACTTTTAATCGTTAATATCTTCAATTTCATATTAGTATTAAATATAAAAACTTCACTGTATTAAAGTACTCATAAATATGAATCCAACAAGATCACTCATGACTATATTTGGTCTTATAGATTATGGGTAAATTAGTAGTCAATCATTTATAATAAACAGTGTCCAAAGTCAAAACAGGACACACAAATTGAAACGGAGGGAGTATTAATTTATGTCAATGAAATTATAAATTTAATGTAAATAATAAATTTAACACTTTTGAGAAAGGGTTTCAAGTCCCTGAGGATGATCTTAGGAGAGAACCCTGAGATTAAAATATGTATAATACAAATGAGAGGGTATTTATGTAAATGACTAAAAAAACATTATAATTACAAAAATGCCCATGCGGAGTAGAAATATGTTATATCCTTAGGAGAGGACCCTGACGACAACCTCAAGCCCAGCCCATTTTTCTCTTTGAGAAATACACATTTGAGTTTGAGGTTAAGGATTAGGCCTCAAGCCCATTTTTCTCTTTGAGAAATACACATTTGAGTTTGAGGTTAAGGATTAGGCTTAATTAGTAACCCTAAAAAAATAGTTACCAGGCCATCTGTATCATATATTTATCGTGTTTGTGTTTGTGTTGAGTACTAGACTTTTAGTACAGCCGCGCCACTCTCGAGTTACAGCTGAGGATCGAAGAAAGAGGAGAGATGATGCTTCGTTTGAGAGGAGCTTTTCAAACATCTGCCAAGGTGCCTCTCAACTATTAATTCATATTTGATGTATATACATATATATGTGATCGACATGCAGATCGCGTATCTGACCCTTTAAATATTATATTATGTGTACGTACAGGTGCTCAAGGCAAATAGCAGATCAAAATATTTGGTATATCCGGGTGTGATTATTGGGGTTTCAGCGGCTGCTGCTGCTATGTGGAAAGCTAACGATTATCTAATAAAATACCAAGCTTTGAAAAAACTAGAAGAAGAAGAGCTTCAACTTAAGGCCTTTAGGAGAGAAGAGTTGAGAAAATTTAGTAAAGCAATCTTTGAACCTAAATTCAGCGACGATGGGGATGACTGTCCTCTTGTCTTTCCTCCCATAAATGGCAGAACTATGTATCAAATGGTCCGCGATTTTGAGGAGGAGGAGATGAAGGATCCAGATAAAGCTGCTAAGGTACGTAGGTTATACTTAATTAGTAATATGACTAGCTGCATGTGTTTTGATCGATCATCATTTGGTTTTTTATTTCTTGTTTTCTTACGAATTTTTTAAAAAGAATTTATAGTTTTGTTGTTTGTACGTGAATATATATGAAGCAGTATTGTTTGTGAGTCACCCATATTTTTTTTGAATTGATTTTAAATTTGCGAAATAGATGTGTTTCCGGGTTATATTTCAATCACCTCCTATATTTTGTTCTATTACCCACTTTAGTTGTAGGGAGAAGTTGATGTGTGTATCCCCCTCCATTGTAATTTTACGTGGGAACCGAAGCCCCACAACTGAAATTGTTTTGTAGAGTTAATATTGTCTTAAATGTAATATAAATTTGATTGAATCAATTAGGTATTTCTCTCATTAATCAGGTGTCTTTATTATGATTGTTCTTTCCCCACATAACTAATTAATTATAACAAATATTTCTTGAATATTGGTGACACGTTGTGGTGGACTTGCACTTTTGAAGTATCAGAAGTTTTCCCCCTCTGAAAGATGTGAAATGACTAGGAAAATTTTGATGTCTGATTGTGGAGCAACTGAGGTCAAGCAAACGGCAGAGGGGGATGAGAACTTACAGCAAATGCCAGAGGAGGATGAGAAGTACATAGGTTAGTAGGAATTTGTGCTTCTTTTTTTTTTTTTGTGTGATAAAGGTGGAATGACAGTTGAAGGCATATATAAATCTAATGGGTTTTACACTGCAGATGATCTCAGATGGGAAATTGAGGCAAAACTCAGGGGCATGAACGTTGCAGAATTTATTGAGTATGCTAGAGGTGAGAAGGAGTATTGCAAGGAAATGTGTGCAAAGTGCAATAAAGTTCCTCTTCCACCAGGGTGTGAGCAAGAGATAGTCGACCGATACTGTAGGAGATAGATGCTACTATGCTCTCTGAACTACATCATTAATCTGACTTGCACAGTTGCACTATATATGCCATACGGACATAGTTAATAGATAGGGGCTATATGATCTGCCGTTTAGTTTCAAAGTTGTCTACAACAATATCAGTTGGTTCTAGTAACATGTCTGAATAACTGATTAATGAACATGGTAACCCTCTTACTGGTCTCTCATTTTTTGGTTTCCAATAAAATAACTCTAATGGATTCCACTATTGATCTTGTTAGGAGTTGTTTAGAGTCTTGTTCTAATTGCTCTTGTTATCATTAGTTGCAAGTAAGGTTGCTCATGATTTGGCTAGCAGTCCAAGTGTTGAGAGTACCATTTTGTTTGTCGAGCTTCAGATTAAATGCAGGTTAGAAGAGAGGGCATAGCTCTCTCAATGTCAGTGATAGAGGCGCAAACTAACTCTGTGAAGAATAGGGAATATTAACAATTCTAGTGGCTGAGCACTGTTAAGTAACTTTCTTATTGCAGGAATTGTATTTAATGACCTGTCAATCGGTTATAACCAATTTCCATCAGTTCTTGGAATGTAATTAGGAACTTGTACAATATGCTGGGCTACATTTCAAGTGAAGAAGTTCATGTTTGCTGCATATTACCACAGCTGGCCTATAGTGTGAGTTTAATAAGTTTAATACTGAAAAATGCTTGTGGAAAGTAGGTATCATATTTTTTTACTCTTCAAGTTAATATATAGTTTCATTAATTTGTCATATAAGTGCGTTCTAGTGTGAGAAGTCTCCAACTTCACAATGTGATCGTGTGCAACAATCTTTCAATAAGAATTGTGCAGGAGCTAAGTTTGCAAAAGTTTCAGAGGATTTTCAGCATGGTAAGTGCTTTGATCCTGTCTAGTTTGAACGAAATCTAGAGCTGATATGCTATGAATTCCAACTAAAGACAATTTAAAACACAGATAATGCATCATTGGAAATGCTTGCAAAATTTCTGGAGTATGCAAGCAAACTGCTTCTTATTGGAAAGAATTGTGTGCGAAGTGCCAAAAAATTCCAGACTTCCCACCTAGGTGTCCCTTGACGAAGAGCATCAAAGACCAAATAAATATTGTGGCCGATATGTGTCCACATCTGAGCACTGTTAGGTAACTGCCACTATGAAATCACCACTTCCCTGCCTTGCCACCTTGCCAGCAGATCCCAAAGCAACAGCAACTAAAATATGTACTAAGAATCTAGATTTCACCTGATAAGACGCGACATACATGTCTATTTACATGTTGGTTTTAATCTTGAGTTGGTTTATTTGTTTTGTCTTGCATTTGAATAAAAGAGTCGTTAGTAGTATTTTGATTTGTTAAGATAGCAGATAAATAAGCATGATTGTAGGAACAGATTTAGCCGATTTGGTTGAGTCTGTTTAGGATCAGATTAAGTTCTTTATTTCCTTATTTTCTGCATTTCAGTTGTAAGCCCTTGGCTATATATTCCTTTCTCTATCGAATAAACATGTAATGCTTTTGGCAGCCAAGTTTGATAGTCTCTTCCATATACAAATACGTTTATATATTCATATGTATTAACAATATTAGGTATCAGAGCGAAGGTGATCTTTCAGTGAAGGGCGCTGAACATTCCAATGGATATCAACAAGGCCAAAGCAGGGGGATCGATTGGCTTAAGCTATCCTTCGTTGACAAAGAACAACTATACTACTTGGGCTTTGAAGATGAAAGTATACATGCAAGCACAAGGAGTCTGGACGGCGATTGAGCAAACAGATCCAAAGGCGGTTGTTGAAGAGAAGACAGATAAGGTGGCCTTGGCTATGTTGTACCAAGGGCTACCTGAAGATATGATTCTTTCAATTGCAGAGAAAGAAACAGCCAAAGAGGCCTGGAAAGCACTGAAAACGATGTGCCAGGGGGCAGATCGTGCAAAAACAGCAAAAGCTCAAACACTGAAATCTGAGTTTGAGTTGTTGACAATGAAAGACGGTGAACAGTTAGATGATTTCTATCTGAAATTGAATGGTCTTGTGACTAACATACGGGCGTTGGGTGAGACCATGACTGAATCTTATGTGGTCAAGAAATTACTTCGTGCAGTACCAAGCAAATTCCTGCAGATTGCTTCAACTTTGGAGCAATTTGGTGATTTGGAAAAATTAACAGTAGAAGAAGTGGTGGGCTCTTTGAAAGCACATGAAGAAAGATTAAATGGAAATGGCAAGAGGGAATCAAATGAAGGACAATTGATGCTGACTGAAGAAGAGTGGCAAAAACGTGAAGGCAACGACAGCAAACTCCTTCTTACTCGTGAAGAATGGCAAAAACGTTCAAGTAAAAAGGTGTCAGATGGACAGTACTCGGGTTATAAACCTAGGGGTGGACGTGACAAAAGTAATCTGAGATGTTTTAATTGCTCAGGCTTTGGGCATTTTGCTATAGAATGTAAGAAACCTAGACGAAACAGAGATTCAAAGGAAGAAGTACACATGGCAAAACTCGAAGATGACGAGCCAGCATTGTTACTTGCAAAATATGAAGAAAAGGATCCAGAAAACAAGATTTTGAAAGAAGACCAGGTGATTCCATCACAACTGTCGAAGATGCAGAATGAATCGAATGTGTGGTATTTAGACAATGGAGCCAGTAGTCATATGACTGGTTTTAAGTCGAAATTCACACAACTGGATGAACAGATACGTGGACTGGTTAGCTTTGGAGATGGGTCTACCGTTCACATAGAAGGCAAGGGAACTGTGGCTTTTGAATGCAAAAATGGAGAGACTAGAACACTGGAAGATGTGTATTTTATTCCAACACTCAAGAACAACATCATCAGCCTGGGACAAATGACAGAGCAAGGCAACAGAATTACGATTAAAGGAGAGATGCTGTGGGTGTATGATGAAGGAGACAAGCTCCTTATGAAGGTAAAACGTTCTCCAAATCGACTTTACAAGATTGTTATCATTTCTGCAAAACACAGGTGTATGTTGTCTAAACAAGATGAGATGTCGAAACTGTGGCACAAGCGTATGGGACATGTTAATTACCATGCTTTGTCACTTATGCATAAAGAAAGGATGGTGAATGGGTTGTCAAGGATAGAAGCACCAAATGAGGTGTGCAGGGGCTGCCTCATGTCCAAACAAACAAGGAAGCAGTTTCCAGAGAAGTCGAGCTATAGTGCAACAAAGGTCTTGGAATTGATTCATGGCGATCTATGTGGCCCAATACAACCAGAAACTGCTTCGGGGAAAAGGTACTTCTTATTACTTGTGGATGATTTTAGCAGATATATGTGGGTGTTTTTCTTAAAGTCAAAAAACGAAGCGTTAAGTGCTTTCAAAAACTTCTGTATTTTGGTGGAGAGGGAACCAGATAGAAAGGTAAGGATGCTACGAACTGACAGGGGATGGGAATTTATTTCAAATGAGTTTGAAAGTTACTGCAAAGAGAAGGGAATAGACAGGCACTACACAGCGCCCTACACTCCGCAACAAAACGGAGTGGTGGAACGTCGGAACCATACGGTAGTTGAAATGGCCAGAAGTTGTTTGAAAGAAACGAAGTTGCCAAATTTTATGTGGGGGGAGGCTGTGAGACACTCAATATATTTGCTCAACCGTTTGCCAACTCGTGCTCTTAGTGGAGTGACTCCGTATGAAGTTTGGAATGAAAGGAAACCACACATAGGGCACATTAAAGTGTTCGGGTGCATTGTGCATATGAAAATTCCAAGCCAACATACTCGAAAACTGGATGATCGCAGCAAGCAAGTGATCAACTTAGGAAAAGAACCAGGGACCAAAGCTTACCGTCTATATGATCCTCTCACTAAAAGAGTACATGTGAGTAGGGACGTTACTTTCGAAGAAGATAAATGGTGGCCCTGGGATCACAGTGATGAAGAAGAGCAAAATGGGAGTTTTTCAGTAGAAGGTTCGATTGATGCAAGTGAACATCAGCCTGAAGAAGGTGAGGATGTTCCAAACAACATGAGTGACTTCACACCCCAAAGGACTCGCACCAACACTGATCAAAGTGATGACAGTTTTCAGAGAGATGCTCACTCTTCTACTGAAAGAACAGGATCTAGTAGTTCATCATCAATGCAGACACCAAGTGTTCAATCACAGTTTCAAGGTCTGAACTATGAAGACTATGATGACAGCACTGAACCCAGGAAAGTCAGAAGGTTGTCTGAGATCTATGCTGAGACTGAAGAGGTGCTTTTGGACGAAGAGTTGTATCTCATGGGTATAGAAGAGCCAATGAATTATATGCAAGCCATAAAAGATCGAAACTGGAAGCTAGCTATGGAGAAAGAAATGCACTCAATCGAAGAGAACAACACCTGGAAGCTCACCGAGTTACCTACAGGAAAGAAAACGATAGGTTTGAAATGGATTTACAAGTTGAAAAAGGATGCAGAGGGAAATGTGATAAAGTACAAAGCGAGATTAGTCGCTAAGGGATATGTTCAAGAACATGGAGTCAATTTCGATGAGATTTTTGCCCCAGTAACAAGAATTGAAACCGTACGTCTGTTGTTGGCTCTGGCAGCAAAGTGCGAATGGGAAGTTCATCACCTCGATGTAAAGACAACATTTTTGAACGGTGAAATCAGTGAAGACGTTTATGTTGTGCAACCAGAGGGTTTTGTGAAAAAGGGCAGGGAGACTTTGGTTTACAAATTGATAAAAGCCTTGTATGGTCTTCGCCAGGCTCCACGAGCGTGGTACGCGAAGTTAAACTCTTATCTTGAAAGTCTGGGTTTTAAGAAGTGTCCATCAGAGCACGCAGTGTATACCAGGAAGGAAGGTGAAGACAGATTGATTGTTGTTGTCTACGTTGATGACTTACTAATAACCGGGAGCAGTGTGAGTTTGATCAACAAATTTAAGGATGAGATGAATCAGAAGTTTGACATGACAGATATGGGTAAGTTGAGTTACTACTTGGGTATCGAGGTACATCAAGAAAGGGGGTGTATTAAGCTAAAACAATCAGGGTATGCTAAGAAAGTCATTGAGAAGGCTGGAATGAAGGGCTGCAATCCAACTAAATACCCTATGGATCCAAAGGAACAACTTGTCAAGGATGAAGGAGGGAAGGAAGTGAATGCTACAGAATACAAAAGTATGATTGGGGGGCTAAGGTATTTGGTGCACACTAGGCCAGACATAGCCTATTCAGTTGGTATAGCAAGTAGATTCATGGAGCGACCAACTGTGATGCACAAGAACGCAGTTAAAAGAATCATTCGATATGTTCAAGGCACGTTGCAGTTTGGATTGGTGTATACTAAAAACAGTGGGAATAATGTGCTAACAGGATTTGCAGACAGTGACCTAGCAGGCAGCTTGGATGATAGAAGAAGTACTGGAGGTATGTGTTTTTATTTGAATGATAGCCTCATTACATGGGTGTCCCAAAAGCAGCGTTGCGTAGCACTTTCGTCCTGCGAGGCAGAGTTCATGGCTGCAACTGCAGCAGCTTGCCAAGCTATATGGATTCGAAATGTCCTAAACCAGATAACAGAAGAACAGGTTGGGCCAGTGGTACTGTGTGTTGACAACAAGTCTGCAATCAACCTGGCTAAAAATCCAGTCTTTCACGGAAGGAGTAAGCACATTCACGTTCGCTATCATTTTATCAGGGAATGCGTAGAGCGGGGGGAGATTGTTATGAAACATGTGAGTAGTGAAAGCCAGAAGGCTGACATCCTAACTAAAGCCATGACTACGATCAAATTCGAAAGGATGAGGAAACTTCTTGGAAGTGAGAACCTGTCTGGACAACTCTAAGATTAAGGGAGGCAATGTTGGTTTTAATCTTGAGTTGGTTTATTTGTTTTGTCTTGCATTTGAATAAAAGAGTCGTTAGTAGTATTTTGATTTGTTAAGATAGCAGATAAATAAGCATGATTGTAGGAACAGATTTAGTCGATTTGGTTGAGTCTGTTTAGGATCAGATTAAGTTCTTTATTTCCTTACTTTCTGCATTTCAGTTGTAAGCCCTTGGCTATATATTCCTTTCTCTATCGAATAAACCTGTAATGCTTTTGGCAGCCAAGTTTGATAGTCTCTTCCATATACAAATACGTTTATATATTCATATGTATTAACAATATTACATACATAACAAACTGCAGACAAAAATGAAACAAAAAAGAGAGAAAAAGATGTCATGGCTAGTGTTAACATCTAGTAGATCCATTGTATATATAGTCCAGAACTGCGATGACTCCGAATACAAATGCTTGATCAACTCCAGGCTTCACCAAAACATTATACACAACATTTTTTGCCACCAGTCCTTTTACACCCACCTATATACATGCATGTAAAAGCAAATATATATAATGGTTGATTTACATATCCGTTTAAGGAAAAATGAGTTCAGTTCATGACTAAATCTGAAATCTAGATACATATAATTTTCCTAGCAACTTATGAACCAGTACCTTTGCTAAAACAATGTCGTTGGAGTCCATTATGCTGCATGCCCTATCCAGAAAGTAGCCCTTGACCTCGAAATCTTGGTTATGGTCATTATATGCCCTTGCATCTATGGAGATCTTGATCAGATTAGGATTCATCATACATTTATAATTAGGCTCCTGGACTCTGAAAACTGGTTTCGAGATTTCTCATACTCCAAAGTAGAATAGCCTCTCTCCATTGCCCATAAATACTTAATGCTTCTACTAGCCCTCCCTGCACATTAACAGAAAACAATTGCAAGTTTTTGTTCACTTTGACAAATAAATTTAGAGTAATTACTTAAATATAGCATGAGTTATGCATGCTCATAAATGACAATACCTTTCTGCGAATGAGAAGCAGAGAATCTCCATGGCCATCCCTCAGGAGCAGCTCATCCTTTTTTCCAAGAACACCACATCCCTGATGTACTCTAAAAAACAACATTTTGGCTGCTGCAATCTGTGACAACAAAACCTCCTCCTGTTACTACATGTGGCCTATTTCGGACCACAAAAACTACCTCAGATGACCAACAAAACGCCTTGCTGATCACTGGCATCAAATTTCCTCTTAAACTACCTCAGAGGACACTTCAACTTATTTAATTTAATACACAGATGAGGAATGCAAATAGGAGGTCAGAATTTTTAGTAAATGGAACAATTGTTTTAGGGGGTTCAGTTGCTCCAGCTGCTGCAACAGCAACTCCTCCCTACCGATATATAATAACAATTAATTTGTTAAAAAGAAAGTTTCGAAGAAGTAGAAGATGAAGAAGATATTAAATACAAAGCGTTGGAGCGTAAAGAGATGATGAGGATATTGTATATGAAGTTTTTAAGAGTGAAAGAGATGGCCTTGAAGTTTTTATACCCCAATGGGGAGGAGAAGGGTTTCAAGTTTGCTCCATTTTTGAACTGAACTCGTTAGTATGAATTCAATCTCTGGATTTTCTAAATGTGGTGATATTGTTCCCCGCTATACAGTGTCTACTTGTTTTTTTATATTTTATAAGTGTTTTGGTCATTGTCACATGTTTGAATATAGTACGAAGATGTGCATAGTAGTACTGATCTCTTAATCATGAGAACGTCAGTGCTCCTTTAGATCTGGTGAAAAGGTTTCTACAAGATATTTTGTGTTTTTGACACTGCACCTGCATACTTCCTGTGGTGTCTGTAATCAACCCCCATTAATTTATGATGTTTAAATTGCATGGTAAGATGGGAAGCCCCCATCTCAGATGCAGCAGAATCATGGAAACTCTGTGCTCTAGAGCTCATGTTTTTGCCATATGCTTGGATCTGCCAGATGATTAATACTTTGCTAATGCTATTCATATTGTCGCGTGTTACTGAAATAGCTACCATGCGAATTTTACAATGTCTTGTACAAAGAAGTCACTTGGTAGTCTAAGGTGAACAATGGGTACAAGTAGTAGCTTTCTCCGTTTGATTATAAATAAAAGCTTTATCTTATCCAGATTTGACACAAAACAGAGATATTCAAATACTTGGCCATGAATTGTGATATAAACCAGATTTTGGAACCCTTACATCAACGCTTTGTTCTGTGCTTGACTCTTTGTGTTTGTTTCAAAATTATACTACTGTCTAGTGTAGAAGTGATTCATTCGACACAGGAAGGGGGTCGAACATTAGCTTTAAAGTTTATACACTTTTAATGTTGCAATAGTTTGGTTTATGATGATCAGAACAAGCCAAAGCTCTTGATAGACATATGAAAATCATTTTGTAGTGATTTTGGGGTGTAAACTATTTCAGAAATAAGTTTAATCACTAGCTGTAAAAATTATTTTATACACATATATGTTATTAATATTATTATACAATAACTGTATTCCATTGCTTTGAAATTTTTTGAAATATGAAGATATGCATGTAGAAGACAGGAACAATATGAACTGGAAATAATCGAAGTAAACATTTGTATAAGTATTACCATTTTAGGATAAATGAAGCTTAGAAGAGAGGGCATAGCTCTCTCAATGTCAATGAGAGGCAAAAACTAACTCGGAGAAGAATAGGGAATGATAACAAGTCTAATGGAGCTCTGTTGAGTAACTTTCTTATTGCAGGAATTTGTAATGGACTGGCCCCAAGTGAAATGGGCTATTAAATCTTAAAAGAAACAGACCCAAGATAGGCCCAAGGAGGATTAGAAGTGAAGACTAAAAGAGATGGGGGAGGGAGAAGGGATCTTATCTGATTATTGTGTCGTCTTTATTTTACTTTGTTTTGGAGAGAAGGGCCTCTCGAATGTCCCCAGTTGTAGCCGGAGTATCTTTGTTCTTGGAGTCCTGAACTCATCTTTATATCTAATATATAAATCAGTAGTTTCCTTTATAAATCGTGTGTTAACAGTTCAAATTAGACCAGTTCATTACAATTGGTATCAGAGCATACGGTCCTCGCCACAAAAAAAAAATCGAAATGGTTGAGCAAGGTTTGGGGGATTGGAGGTCAACGATGGTGGAACAAATATCGCTAGCAATCAACACGGCCATGGCTGAAACATCGCAGAGATGGGAAGCATGTATAGATCGAATCTGTGAACAGCAGGAGGTATTGATGAACACCCTCAAAGAAGATCAATTAAGGTATCAGCAGGGGGTACGTTCTTCACTTTCGTCGATAATGGTTCAGGACAGTCACTTTGGAGGTCCACTCTTTGGGTTAGATGGTAAGGGCATGAGTAACGGGATTGAGGAGAGGAACGGAGGACGACCCAATAACCCGGGAGTCGAGTCGGGTTGGGATGGTAGTAATATGGGCAATACTTGTGTGAATGGAGATGGTGTTGGTGGAAATTTCCATGAAGGGAGGAATTGGGGAAACCTTGATCAAGAAGAGTCAGTAAAAGAGATGCAGAAGAGGCCCGCACTTCAGGTGTTTGATGGAAAGTCTGAGAAAGTATTTGTTCAAAAAGCTCCACAATCGATCTCCAAAGGTACAAATCCTCCCATCTGCCCTCCCAACCTGTATTGGAATGCCTTGAAAACACAGTATCATAGAGTTATGGTTTATAGACTTCATGAGAATGAGTACGGTAAAATTGATAGTAACTTTTATGATAAGTTTAAGAATATGATTAATGCAACTCAAGTGTTTGATCTTAGTTCTCCAGTGGCTTCCCAAATGAGTAATATGTGTAACTTAAATAAGTTCGTCAAAATGCTTGGTGGCTGGGAACGAGGCCGCAAAAGCAGAACACTGAAGGCCCCTACTGATCAACCAGGATTGGGCAGTCCATGGTCAGTATTCGAAGACCAGGCCCTTCTTGTCCTGGTGCATGATATGGGTCCAAACTGGGAGTTTGTTAGTGATGCTATTGGCAGCACTTCGCAATTCAAGTGCACCGTCCGCAAACCTAAAGATTGCAAGGAGCGTCATAAGATCTTAATGGATAGCCCCGCTGTTGATGGAGCAGATAGTGCTGAAAATTTAGGGTCATCACAACCATACCGGTCAACTTTACCTGGCATACCAAAGGGTAGTGGTAAACAGTTATTTCAACATTTGCAAGGGAAAATGGAAGGGAATACAATCAGCCCTCACTTGGAGAAAATTATTATACTTGGCAGAAAGCAGCATTGTAGGACAAAGGAGTCGATACAACTCCAGCTGCCTCACAATTCTCATACAATTGCTCATGGGTTATTGGTATCTGGTCATTCACTACAAATTGATGAGTCAAGGGCAAGTTTGGGATTCGCTCATGGCAAGTTTGTGGATATTAATCATAAGAATCCATATCTGTCATCGCGTGCAAAAGTAACAAAAGGATACGCACGTTTTGTAGTTACTTCGGTTGGGATGAATACAACATGGGGCGAGATGATGAGTTCAATTAGCAAAGATCCTAGTTATCAAATTTCTCTTCAAGCCAGGTTGGACAAGCTCGGCTCCTCAATTGGTCGAATTAGTTTGGGAGTTGCTTTTCTAGTACAAGTAGTCTTCTTGGTTAGAATTTTTACTGGAAATACAAAGGATGAGGATGGAAAGACTGAGTTCAATGGAAGAAAGATGAAGATTGACGATATGATCAATGGCGTACTGGAAACTTTAATTGCTACAATCAACATTCTAAGTGTCGGGATTTCTGAGGGATTACCATTAGTAGTTAGTCTTGTATTTGCTTACTCAGTGAACAGAATGATGGCTAATCAGGCTATGCTGAGAAAGATATCGGCTTGTGAGACTATTGGCTTTGTCACAACTATTTGTACGGATGAAACTGGTACTCTCACGACTGAGAAGATGAAGGTGACAAAATTTTGGCTTGGGAAGGAACTTGTAGAAGACAAGAGTGCTTTTATTGCTTCTAGCACTCTTAACTATCTTCACCAAGGAGCTGGTTTGAACACAATTACTGGAAGTGTTTACCTGCCTAGTTTAGGATTCGAGTCGGAGTTCTCAGGTAGTCCGACTGAAAAAGCAATTCTTTCTTGGGTAGTCAGGGAGTTACAAATGGATGTTGAGGATTTAAAAAAGAGTTTTGAACTTCTTCACGTTGAAGCATTCAATTCAGAAAAGAAAAGAAGTGGGATATTACTGAAGAATAAAGAAGACAACACACTGCATGTGCATTGGAAAGGAGCTGCAGAGTATATTATGGCAATGTGTTCTAACTAGTACGATTCATCTGGAAACGTGCATGCTTTAGATGATTCTGAACGAGAAAAACTTGACAGACTTGTTGAGGGTATGGCTGCAAGTAGTCTCCGCTACATTTCATTTGCACATAACCAAGTTTCACAATATGAATGTGTTGATGGAAATGTAAAACTCAAAGAAGACAACTTGGTCCTATTAGGTCTAATTGGTATTAAGAATCCATGCCGAGCCAGAATGAGGAAAGTTGTCCAAGATTGTCAGCTTGCTGGGATTAATGTAAAGATGATCACTGGAGACAATATATTTAGAGCAAAAGTAATTGCCACTGCGTGTGGGATACTGAAGATTAATCAAGATATGGATAGCAATGAGGAGTATAGTGGAGCTGTGGTGGAGGGATTGGAATTTCGGAATTACACAGTTGAGGAGCAAATGGACAGAATTGAAAATATTAGTGTGATGGCAAGGTCATCTCCATTCGACAAGCTTTTCATGGTACAGACCCTTAAACAAAAGGAGCACATAGTTGCAGTTACTAGTGATGTGGCCAATGATGCACCAGCTCTAAATGAAGCCAACATTGGCCTTTCTATGGGTATTGCAGGAACCGAAGTTGCCAAGGAAAGCTCAGACATTGTTATCCTGGATGATAGTTTTGCAACTGTAGTTGATTTTGACATTGTTACACTGGTGCTTTTATTGAGAGTTCTAGTTCTACTTGAGGCTTTTCAACTTTGGGTACCATTTCCGGCATTCGATCTTGAGGACAAGGTCGTTCTTTGGGAGCGGGGTAATGTAATGGACTGACCCCAAGTGAAATGGGCTATTAAATCTTAAAAGAAACAGGCCCAAGATAGGCCCAAGGAGGATTAGAAGTGAAGACTAAAAGAGATGGGGAGGGAGAAGGGATCTTATCTGATTATTGTGTCATCTTTATTTTACTTTGTTTTGGAGAGAAGGGCCTCTCGAATGTCCCCAGTTGTAGCCGGAGTATCTTTGTTCTTGGAGTCCTGAACTCATCTTTATATCTAATATATAAATCAGTAGTTTCCTTTATAAATCGTGTGTTAACAGTTCAAATTAGACCAGTTCATTACAGAATTGCATTTAAAGAGGTGTCAATCGGTTATAACCAATTTCCATCAGTTCTTGGAATACATTTCGGTACTTGTTGGATAAGCTGCAGTCTGATTCAAGTGCAGAACTTCATGTTTGCTGCATATTGCTACAGCTGGCCTATCTTTCTGTTATGTCACTGTGATGGTGTGAGTTTAAGCCAATCATTGGTGCAATTTAGCTTTGCCCTTTTATCATAAAGCTGTGTGTCTGAGCTGGGATCAATATTGACATTGAGTCACATTTCCCATATTAGATATAATGTGTATAACAGGTTTTATATATACTTAAAAATGCATGTGGAAAGTGTCATATTTTTTTGCTCTTCGAATTAGTATATTGTTAAACTAATCTGTCATATAATTGCATTCTAGTGTGAGAAGTTTCCAACTTCGCAATGTGAAATATGATACTAGTGTGCAACAATCTTTCAATAAGAATTGTTCAGGAGTTAAGTTTGCAAAAGTTTCAGAGGATTTTCAGCATGGTAAGTACTTTAATCCTTTCTAGTTTGAATGAAATCTACAGCCGTCGTGCTATGAAGCCCAACTAAGTACATTTCAAAGCACAGATATTGCATCATTGGAAATGCAGGCAAAATTAAGAGGGATGGATACTACAAAATTTCTGGAGTATGCAGACCTCCCACCTCGCTGTCCCTTGAAGAAGAGCATCAAAGACGGTGTCAACAGATATTGTGGCAGTTATGTGTCCACATTTGAGCAGTGTTAGGCAACTCCCACCATGAAATCACCACTGCCCGGCCTTGCCAGCAGATCCCAAAGAAACCACAAACCAAATTACAAACATACAGTATGTACTAAGAATCTAGATACTGTATGACCTGATAAGACACGACATACATATATTCTAACATAACAAACTGTGGACAGAAATGAAATAGGAGTAGTAAAAAGTAAAAGATATATCCTGGCTAGTTTTAACATCTAGTAGATCCATTATATATATAGTCCAGAACCGCGATGACTCCGAAGACAAATGCTTGATCAACTCCTGGCTTCACCAAAACATTATAGACATCATTGTTTGCCACCAGTCCATCCTTTCCACCCACCTATATACATGCATGTAAACGCACACATATATTATGGTTATTTACATATTGGTTTTAGGAAAATGAGTTCAGTTCATGACTAAATCTGAACAATCTAGTTACATACAATAATTTTCTAGCAACTTCATGAACCAGTACCTTTGCTATGACAATGCCGTTGGAGTCCATTATGCTGCATGCCCCATCCGGAAAATAGCCCTTAATCTCGAAATCTTGGTTATGGTTATTATATGCCCTTGCATCTATGGAGATCTTGATCAGATTAGGATTCATCATACATGTATAATTAGGTTCCTTGACTCTGAAAACTGGTTTTTGAGATTTGTCATACTCCAAAGTAGAATAGCCTCTCCATTGCCTATAAATACTTAATGCTTCTACTAGCCCTCCCTGCACATTAACAGAAAACAATTAATTGCAACATTTTATTCACTTTCACAACGTAAGACTAGAGTAATTGCTAAATATGGGATGACATTATGTATGCTCATAAATGACAATACCTTTCTGCGAATGAGAAGCAGAGGATCTCCATCGCCATCCCTTAGGAGCAGCTCATCCTTTTTCCCAAGAATACCACAGCCCTCTACTCTAAAAACAACATTTTGGCTACTGCAATCTGTGACAACAAAACCTCCTCCAGTCACAACATGTGGCCTCTTTCGCACTACGAAAACTACCTCAGACGATGAACAGAACTCCTTGCTGATCACCGGCATCATATTTCCCCTTGAACTACCCATTTTTTATTCGACTTCTTCAGAAAACTCTATCACATGCAACTTGGTTTGTACTTTGTCAATGTGAGGACATGTGTATTTATCCTAGAAAACTTACATTTCTAATAATTGTTTTTAAAATTCAAAAGTTGGGTGAAGCTTGACAAACAATGTAACTGGTTAGAGAATCATTTGTGTGGGGGCATGGATTATGTATAAACATGGAAATCAAGAATGCATGATTGAGCTTTATGGTTGGTATAATACGGTATATATATTTATTATATGTGCATGTGTGTTGTACTAGTTTCTTTACGGACTTCTAAAATTTTGAAACATTATCTCGTAAATTTTGGTTGTGTAAAGTTCTTGTTCAAAGGTATCGTGAGCTTTCAAAATTTGGCTGCCTAAAATGGTAAAAGAGAATCATTTCGGAAAAGTCGGCAAAGAGAATAATATAAACTCGAAGCTAGCTGCATATCAAGATGATATTGGTTCAAAATTTGTCAAACTTTCTAAACTTTATTCCAGTTGATGCTTTAAAGTTTTATTGTGGGATCTAGCCTTTTTCATTGATATTATACTTATGTATTAGGGAGTTGAATTGACGTCTAAACCACTTCAGTAAAGTTTATTAATTATCGTACACTATGTCCACGTCCTTGTCATGTCATATTTCCAAGTGCTTTGACTGGATATTTAAAATTATTATTTTTTAAATTTTCTTTTTATGAATTAAAATATTTATTATGTATTTTAATTTAAAAAACGAAAATTTTAAAAATAATAATTTTAAGAGCCCGGTCAAAACACTTGAAAATGTGTGCAAAAAGTCAAGTGTCATATAATAAAAAACAAAAGGAGTATAAATTATCTTATATCGTGTTTATTGTAGTTTCGTATAAATTTATTAATCTTGTTCCTAAATTCGTTTGAGTATTTACCAAAAATACAAGATTTAAAGATTCTATTTGCAAAAATACCATCTCCCTTAATTAATTACAATTTTATTAAACTAAGTTTCAAAATTACAAAAATACTAACCCTCCCCCCTCCCCCTTTGTTTCCCAACCGACTTCAACTTCAACACTTTTTTTTTAAGGTGGGTTGATATTTTGGTTGCAACTGAATGCAACCACATTCAACTTTTTCTTTTTTAAGGTGGGGTGATTTTGGTGGATTTGGGTTGCATGGCCCCGCCAAGGGCAATATTCAACCAAATGCAACTACATTCAGTTGGATGTAGTTGCTGAAGGAATTTACGGACGAGCGGAAGCGCGGTATAACAATTATTCCGTAAAAACCATGTATCGTGCATATAGAAAATCATTTAAAAATGAAATAGCGGAGGAATCGTAACCATACCTTGAAAAATCGAAGCTTATAAAATTGATGATTCCTAGCAGTTGCTTCTCAGAGTGTGAAGCACTCTACCGGTATCCACCAAGATTGATTCTTCGATGAAGCTTTTTATAAAACAAGCTTTTATAAAAATGGTGTCTTGTTCTTTTGAGAGAGAGAGATGAAGAAGAAGAGAGGTGGCAACTAGGTTTTCACAAAACCACTTTTGCATACTAAACACCTCTCATCTCTTTCTATTTATAGGGCACAAGTAGGTTTTAGTATAATTAATATATCAATATATATCAATATATAAATCCCACACTTTATCTTATAAAATAATAATTAAAACTATTTTAATCATTATTTATTTTTCTGAACTCTTTAGAAAATAACTTGCTCTCTCAAAATACCTTCATCAATAAATTAATCTTTTTATGGTGTGACCCTGTAGGTTCAATATTAAGCCGGTAGTAGAAATAAATAATAATAAACTTTTTATTTATTATTTATATGAATTCTAAAATTCATTAAATATAATTAACTGATTAATTATATTTGTTCTACATCGTGAGTGATGCTTCTCAACATATCGCGACTATCCGGATAATATGAATTCACTGCTTAGAATACCAAGAACCTGTCAGTGCTAGTTACCGTACAATCAATTCCTTCTACCCTACAATATCCCGATTAAATACAAGGCATGGATCTCGTGTCAAGCCTATCAAATTTAATCATATGATTTCTTATTCATAATGCAAAGTTCATATTAATGCAAATTAGAAACTTCTTTCTAATTTCATACACTCTGGCCAGAGATTCCGGAACTAGCATCATAAGAATAGCATAGGATATTCTCTTCCTTTACTGGAAGGGGTAGATCCTTTATTGACCGTTAACTATCTCCATACACAAATCCTTATGCCCAGAATAGACCTAATGGATGTCCTTGAGACTAAGGACTAAACCAAAGCATAGTTCATTATATACAAGATTACTCTAACGATCTCAAGTCTAAGGACACTTGTACAACTATCACTCAGTGAACAACTATCGACACGTGAGTAAACTCCATTAGTTGGTCAACTTATCGAGTCATGTTCAGTGAACTTATTCCATAATAAGCACCTACATACTAGCTATAGTGTCACCACACAAATGCCTATGAGAACAGACATCCTCCTAAAAGGAGCAAGCATAGTATGTACCAATCTTTGCGGATTTACTAACTTCCGATTAGTTATCCTTTGATCGGGAACTGTTTAAGTCCAGAGTTATCATCTTCTAGATCTCACTATTACAATCTCATTATAATTCTAGAAGCTTTACTCTAAACTATGGAACATCTTATTTAAGACACTTTAAATAGATAAAGCCCGTAATAAAAACAAATAAGTCTTTTATTAATGTTAATGAAATCAAATAAGAATACAAGAAAGTTCTTCCTAAATCATCATGCATGATTGGATTTTAGGACAAACTCTTTCAATCTCCCACTTGTACTAAAGCCAATCACTCTGGTATCTAATACCCATTCACTCATTATGACGATCGAAGTGAATCTGAGATAGCGGTTTAGTGAGTGGGTCTGCTATGTTGTTATGTGTGTCAACTCTCTCAATGTTGACATCTCTACTTTCAATGATCTCCCTAATCAAAGAAAGTGCCACAAACAGTTTTGCAGCATCACTTGCATCTATAAACTCTGTTTCCGCTGTTGAGTCAGCCGTTGTAGGCTGTTTGGAACTCTTCCAACTAATCGCTCCACCCTTCAGAGTAAACTCGTACCCTAACATGGATTTGCTATCATCACTTTCTGATTGAAAACTAGAGTTGGTATAACCCTTCTATTTTTCAACTCAGATCCACTAAAACCAAGAAAAATATCCTTAGTCCTTCGCAAGTACTTAAGGATGTTCTTCACTTCTTTCCAGTGGTCTTCACCTGGATCCGACTGATATCTGCTTGTCAAATTAATTGAATGAGCAATATCATGCCTAGTACATAACATCGCGTACATGATAGATCCTATTGCCGAAGCATAAGGAATCTTACTCATACGCTCTCTTTCCTCAGGAGTCTTTGGAGACATCTTCTCGGAAAGGGATACTCCATGGCTCATCGGTATGAGACCTCTCTTGGAGTTTTCCATGCTAAACCTTTTAAGCACTTTCTCGATGTATGTAACTTGGGTAAGACCAATCATTCTTCTCGATCTATCTCTATAGATCTTCATACCAAGAATCTAGGATGTCTCTCCCAAGTCCTTCATAGTGAAGTTCTTTGATAGCCACACTTTGACTGATTGCAGCATCGGTATATCATTTCCTATAAGAAGTATGTCATCCACATACAATACAAGAAATGTTACCGCGCTCCCACTAACCTTCTTGTAAACACATGGTTCATCTATGTTTTTGATAAAATCAAACTCTTTGATTGTCTCATCAAAATGGATGTTCCATCTACGAGAAGCTTGCTTCAATCCATATATGGATCGCAAGCAAAATCCGAATTGATTTGAGTAGGGCTACATGCAAAAAGTTTCATCAAAGTCAATCCTTTGCCTTTGTCTGAATCATTTTGCCATGAGCCTAGCCTTGTAGGTCTCCACCTAACCATCTACTCCAATCTTTCTCTTGTATACCTTTTATCACCCAATAAGTCTAACATCCTCAGGTGCTTCAACCAAGGTCCATACTTGGTTGGCATACATAGATTCCATTTCGAATTTCATGGCACTCTGCCATTTCTCAGAGTCAACACTATGTCACATAAGGTTGTTTAGTTTGAACAGGTGTTTCCTCTTGAACCGTGGTAGTTTGTGTTTCATGAACTTCATTAAGTTCAATCTTGCTCCCACTGTTCCCTTCAAGGATAAACTATTTATAAGAAGGTAGCATGTCTGGAGACAAACACCCTATGATCGGTGTAAAAGTGATACCCTAAAATCTCTTTAGGATATCCCACAAAACTACATTTTACGGATCGAGATTCCAGCTTATCAGGGTCAACTTTCTTGACATAAGCCGGACATCCCCAAATCTTAACGTGTTTAAGACTCGGTTTCCTTTCTTTCCATATCTCATATGGAGTTTGAGGAACAGATTTGGAAAGCACCTTATTCAGTAAATATGCCGAGGTTTCCAATTCATAACCCTAAAGTGATACTGGAAGATCTGCATAGCTCATCGTGGATCGAACCATGTCTAACAAAGTTCAATTTCTCCTTTCAGATACTCCACTCAACTATGGAGTGTCCGGATGAGTCCACTGGGAGACTATACTATTTTCTTTGAGATAATCTAGAAACACACCACTCAAGTATTCATCTCCTCGATCTGATCGAAGAGCTCTAATACTATGGTTGGTTTATTTCTCTACTTCATAACTGTATTCTTTGAACTTTTCAAAGGCTTCAGATTTGTATTTCATCAAATACATATATCTAAATCTAGATCAATTATCTATGAAAGTCACGAAGTATTAAAATCCTGCCATGGCTTGCGTAGACATTTGTCCACATACATCTATGTGTACCAATACCAGCAACTCTCTAGCGCTCTCTCCATGTCCACTAAATGGAGATTTGGTCATTTTACCCAATAGACAAGACATGCATGTAGGATATGATTCAAAATCAAAGGGTTCCAGTAACCTTCCCTTATGCAATGTCCGAAGTCTATTTTCACTAATATGACCAAGTCTGTAGTGCCATAAGTAGGTAGGATTTTCATCATCCTTTTTTTTTTCTTTGTTTAATATGAAGTAAGACATATTCTATGTCACATACATACAGACCATTATTTAAAGTTCCACTACCATAAAGAACATTATCTCTGAGGATTGGATGTTTAATATTCTGAATAATAAATGAAAATCCATCCAAGTCTAACATTGGAATAGAAATAATATTCCTCACAATCGAGGGAACCAAAATAATAGTTATTTAAAATAATAGTCTTGCCCGTAGGCATATGTAAATCAAACGATCCTACAGCTATGGCAGCAACTCTTGCTCCATTGCCCATCCGTAGAATCGCCTTCTCTTCCCCAAGAGCCCTACTTCTCATTAGTCCTCACAACGAATTGCAAATGTGAGAACCACAAGTAGTATCTAATACCTAAGTAGAAGTTTGATTTAGTGACATGTTTACTTCAATCATAAACATATCTGAATTAGAAGTGGCAGTCTTACTAGCCTTCTTCACCTTCAGTTCTGCAAGGTAAACCTTACAGTTCCTCTTCCAGTGCCTCACCTTGTTACAGTGAAAACAAACAGCATATCCCAGCTTCTTAGCCCTTGAGAACTTTTCTCAAGCTTCGAAGCCAGTCAGCATAGTTGGGACCAGTCAATATGTGAGCATCTAGTATGCTACGAAGTGATTATGCAGAAGACCTAGTGTATATATCTATATATATTAAGTCTGCAAATGATATACACATAACAACACTTAGCAAATATTCAATTTCATTATTAAAACACTATATGAATCGGGTCTTTATTCATAAGTGGCTCCCACTAGTTTATCTAATTTATACAACCCCCTAAGTGAATAAATAAGCATTCAAAATGCTAGTGGGAATAGGGATCCTACATTCTATCACACAACCCCGGCTGTGGCACGAAACGCCATGTGATGTTCAATAGGCAGACAACTCTTGTCAATTACATCTCATGTTATTCCCTAATAAAACTTTAGCCTCTTGAATAATTGAGTCACGGCTGTGGCACGACAAACTCAATATTCTAAGTCAAGTCTAACCCAACATTCTGTACAATTGAATCAGTCTCCAATAGCCCACGGCTGTGGCACGTAACGACCATTAGATTCTAATTCATTGTACACATCTCTATGTAATAGACAAGTATTTCTTATTTCGAAATCAAAGCCCTCGGCTGTGGCACGAAACGACAGTGATTCAAAAATGAGAACTACTTTCTACCATGCTGGAAGGCTATGACCGACATAAGCCCGTTGTGTCATTGGCCAATTACTACTTGATATTTATAAAAGAGGTTTTTTTTTTTAAGGTCACGAAACATTTTCGTATAAACCTATAAGTCTAACGTGTTTTAAGTTTAATAGATAATCTAAATCTATAACAAAAACACGAAAAATCTCAATATTATTAGTCAAGTCAAATCCAACATTTTGTACAATTAAATTAGATTCCAATAGCCCACGGCTGTAGCACGTAACGACTACTAAAATCTAATTTTGTACACATCTAATGTAACAGACAAGTATTTACATGTTGATCGGTAACAAAGTCCTCGGCTGTAGCACGAAACGACAATGCACCGAAAACAAGAAATACTTTCTGTCATGTTGGAAGACCATAACCGACACAAAACCTTTTGTGCCTATGGCCGATTACAACTTGACATATATAATACATAGATCTCATCTTCTTTGTTATTAACCAATAATTAAAACTCTTTTAATTATTAATTCTATTTCTAAACTCTTTAGAAAATTAATCTCTCCCTTAATTTAATTTCATAAATTAAATAAATAATTAATAATATTAAGATCACATCTTAATTATTTTATAATAAATTAAATCTCATTTAATCAATTAATAAAATTACTAACTAATTATTTATTTCATAAATAAATAATTATCAACCATTATTAATTAACTAATATTATTTAACAATCATAATCATATTATAAAGAGATTCTTTTCTTCAATTAAATATTTCAAATCAATAATAGATAATAAGATGATTCCCAGATCGGGGGGAGCATTGTCAAGAGGCGTCACTTAATACCCCTTTCTTACAGATCAAAATCTGTTTTTGACAGAATCATCCTTTCTCTCAATATTGAAAATTCATATTTAATTACGTGTTTCAAAAACACCAAAATCTCATGATTGTATTCATAATATTATTATTAAGGCAAGAAACGATTCCTATTTCTAGATTTTCTAGCGCACGCCTTATTTTGATTTAAGTTCACCTAAATCTATCATCTCATGGTAAACATAGGCATATATCTCATATATAAACATAAATAAATAAGTAAGCATGCAAGCAATATCATGTCACACATTGATATAATGATGTATGGATTTATTATAGTATTTAAAAGCAATTTAAAACAATTAAAACATGCCTTAAAACACTTCCGGGAATATTAATATTTCAAAAATATTATATAAAAAATATTTGACCACTCCATTAGATCCGTATCGGAAATACGAATCCAACGATATATTGCACGCCCAAAACGAAGTTACGAAACTCCCAGAAAATCAAATTTAATGTGGCCAGAAGGGCTGTAACTAATTCCAAGAAGGCGTTACAAGCATTTAAAACCATTAGACTCTGTAACGCATGCGGACATTGCGCAACAGACTATGTCACGCATTTCGTAAATGCGTGACCCCCCCGCGCGTCAGACAGCAGCAACACAGATCAGTTTTTTTTTTTTTTTTTATTAAATCGTCTGACAATCAGACTGTAACGGTTGCATGTTGTAACTTTCCAAACAAAAAAAACGCTGAATCAGTTACTCCTACTACAGTAAAGCCACTTTAATAATAATAACTATTATTATTATTATCATTTTTATTTTACTATTAATAAATTAATTAACAATTAATTAATAAATTAATAAAAAATCAAAGAAATATGATTTCTGAAATCAAACAGCAGCAACAATTACAAGATAGCTATGGGGTCCTTGTGCAAATTTTAATTTCATATTATTCACATGCATAATTATTTTATGAATTTTAATTAAAACAATTTTAAAAAATTCATAACAAATAATCTATACATCACAAAATTATGAAAAAAATACCTAGATGATCCACAACACTTGTAGAACCCAGATCAGTAGTCAAAACTTCATGCAAATTTTATTTTGAATTAATTCATAATTAAATCCAAATAAACTTGCAAAAATCATAATAAATCCATACATGCATAAAAAAATCTGAAATTTTTATATGAATCTCTATATGCAAGAACCTAGCTCTGATACCATTGAAGGAATTTACGGACGAGCGGAAGCGCGGTATAACAATTATTCCGTAAAAACCATGTATCGTGCATATAGAAAATCATTTAAAAATGAAATAGCGGAGGAATCGTAACCATACCTTGAAAAATCGAAGCTTATAAAATTGATGATTCCTAGCAGTTGCTTCTCAGAGTGTGAAGCACTCTACCGGTATCCACCAAGATTGATTCTTCGATGAAGCTTTTTATAAAACAAGCTTTTATAAAAATGGTGTCTTGTTCTTTTGTGAGAGAGAGATGAAGAAGAAGAGAGGTGGCAACTAGGTTTTCACAAAACCACTTTTGCATACTAAACACCTCTCATCTCTTTCTATTTATAGGGCACAAGTAGGTTTTAGTATAATTAATATATCAATATATATCAATATATAAATCCCACACTTTATCTTATAAAATAATAATTAAAACTATTTTAATCATTATTTATTTTTCTGAACTCTTTAGAAAATAACTTGCTCTCTCAAAATACCTTCATCAATAAATTAATCTTTTTATGGTGTGACCCTGTAGGTTCAATATTAAGCCGGTAGTAGAAATAAATAATAATAAACTTTTTATTTATTATTTATATGAATTCTAAAATTCATTAAATATAATTAACTGATTAATTATATTTGTTCTACATCGTGAGTGATGCTTCTCAACATATCGCGACTATCCGGATAATATGAATTCACTGCTTAGAATACCAAGAACCTGTCAGTGCTAGTTACCGTACAATCAATTCCTTCTACCCTACAATATCCCGATTAAATACAAGGCATGGATCTCGTGTCAAGCCTATCAAATTTAATCATATGATTTCTTATTCATAATGCAAAGTTCATATTAATGCAAATTAGAAACTTCTTTCTAATTTCATACACTCTGGCCAGAGATTCCGGAACTAGCATCATAAGAATAGCATAGGATATTCTCTTCCTTTACTGGAAGGGGTAGATCCTTTATTGACCGTTAACTATCTCCATACACAAATCCTTATGCCCAGAATAGACCTAATGGATGTCCTTGAGACTAAGGACTAAACCAAAGCATAGTTCATTATATACAAGATTACTCTAACGATCTCAAGTCTAAGGACACTTGTACAACTATCACTCAGTGAACAACTATCGACACGTGAGTAAACTCCATTAGTTGGTCAACTTATCGAGTCATGTTCAGTGAACTTATTCCATAATAAGCACCTACATACTAGCTATAGTGTCACCACACAAATGCCTATGAGAACAGACATCCTCCTAAAAGGAGCAAGCATAGTATGTACCAATCTTTGCGGATTTACTAACTTCCGATTAGTTATCCTTTGATCGGGAACTGTTTAAGTCCAGAGTTATCATCTTCTAGATCTCACTATTACAATCTCATTATAATTCTAGAAGCTTTACTCTAAACTATGGAACATCTTATTTAAGACACTTTAAATAGATAAAGCCCGTAATAAAAACAAATAAGTCTTTTATTAATGTTAATGAAATCAAATAAGAATACAAGAAAGTTCTTCCTAAATCATCATGCATGATTGGATTTTAGGACAAACTCTTTCAGTTGCAAATTTAGTTGCATGTGGTTGCATTAAGTTGCTGATTTCAAATTCCATTTTTCAAATGTCATTTTCGACCTCTATTTTGGACTATATATATATATAACAAACAATAAAGAACACCTCATATCTAATAAAGAACACCTCATATCTAATAGATCTATTGCCCCTGGCGGGGCCACCCAATACAAAAAGTTCTTATTTTTTTACCCTCTATCCATCCATCATCTCAAAAAAAAAAAAAATTAAAAAGTTACTGTTCATGATGATGACGTCATCAGTGACGTCATCATGAACAGTAAATTTTTTTTTTTAGTTTTTTTTTCCCTGGCTTGATAGAGGGTAAAAAAATAATAACTTTTTGTATTGGGTGCCCCTGGCGGGGCCAAAGGATCTAATAGATCTAAGGTGTTCTTTGTTGTTTGTTATATAAGAGTGTTCTGTATGGAGCAAAGGCCTATATATATATATATATATATATATATATATATATATATATATATATATATATATAGGCCTTTGCTCCATAAAGAACACTCTTATATAACAAACAATAAAGAACACTATAAAATCATTTATTCCAATAGATCCATTGGCCCCGCCAGGGGCACCCAATACAAAAATTTCTTATTTTTTTAGGCTCTATCCATCCAGCAAAAAAAAAATAAAAAATTGAAAATTTACTGTTCATCGATGACGTCACTGATGACGTCATCATGACGTCATCAGTGAACAGTAAATTTTCAATTTTTTTTTTGCTGGATGGATAGAGCCTAAAAAATAAGAACTTTTTGTATTGGGTGGCCCCGCCAGGGGCAATGGATCTATTAAATATGAGGTGTTCTTTGTTGTTTGTTATATAAGGTGTTTGCTATGGAGTCCAACCCTATATATATATATATAGGAGAAGGTTCAAAAGAGAACCCTCCTTAGCAAGAGAACTAGAGAACCCTTACATCCACCGTTGATTTATTTCTAATCATGTGGCTCATATTAAATACAAATCTTTTTATATTTTGCTATATTTATACTATAAGGGTAATATTGAATTTTTTAAAATACAAAAACATACACAGTAAAGCATACGTATTGTCCAATAGGTTACCATATATTACAAGATTTTCATACGATTTGTTTATCCATCAAAGTAGTTTCCATTTATGAATTATTCTTAAATTTAATGTATTTGATTTGATTACATAGCTAACTACAATCAGTTACATAACTCCTTAGTTCATCTATTTTCATTATCATAGGTTAAAATTTATTCATGCGTAATCTCGTAATCTCGTATCATAACTTAGAGTTCATCTCTAATTAATTTTTTTTTTGTATTATGTACGACTTTGAAAAGTCCTCTCTCATAATGGTATTTTTTCTGGTTTATATTCTTTTTTGATTCATGTAGGTGTTTTTACGATTCATTAATATCGAAACACTTAACAGAATATTTAATATCATTGTAAATATTGACAAGTAGGTTTTTTTTAAAAAGAAAAGTACTCATATCCTTCTAAATATTCTTTTAAAATAAATATTTCAATTTTTTGTAATTTCTAGAAAAGCAAATTTCGAGTTGTAATTTAGTTATGGAATGCGTCATCTTGAATATGGAAAGAAATATTCAAGGGATTAGATATGGAAGAATTTAAATTCCAGTGTAAATTGAATGCAAGAATTATTGCTTTGTATATAGACATATACATGCATACACACCGATGAATCAATTCACAAGAGAGAAATAAATGGGAATAAACCCATATGGCAAGTGTAACTTTAAAAGTGAACATAATTTTTACAAAATCTTTGTTTATTGTGTGGCATGGTGTTCTACACCAAGATTCTCTTAAGTGTTTTTTTTGGAAAAAATAAGAGAATCTTTGTTTATTATAATATATTTTTTATTATTTATTAATGTATTTGAAAATATATTAATATTCTAATATAAACAAATATAAATATAAGTAACAACAGAACCAAGATTCTAATATAAATCAAGATTCTTGAAGACACGCAGTAGTGATCTTCTTAATATTGATACCATACTGAAGAAGAAGACATGAGTTAGATGTTTGATTCTGATGTGTTAGTATCTGTTGTTGGAGGAATTTCGTAACAACACGAAATCGGAGGTTTTTCTGGAATAGTAGAGCGAATTGAATGTTTATGTGGCTGTTTTAGGGGATTAGGGTTTATGAAAAAAGAGGGGGCTGGACTTGGCAGGTTTCTCGATTTGTCTCGTGTATCGGATTCCATATCGTACCAAGATGCCTGCGTACCTATATGTTTATATAGGATCAAGCCCCACGCAGTTCTATGAATTAATTGGGTTTATCCCGAGAGACTTAAGGGATAAGTTACGTTAATGTGGGTAATGATTGATTTTATCTGATTTAATCTTATCGTTGTGATATCTTCCTGATTTGAAGAATATCGTTTGGAGAAATTTTCCGTTATTGATTGATTAGATTGATTATTTCCTCATTTCAGGGAGAGGATAAAACTTAGTGGTTAAGCAATAATTATTAATCTGAATTAATAATTAGTAATTATTAGAAATTTGGGAGATTATTAGACATGCCAAAATATGGCATAACAACTAGCCCCTAGTTCTTCAGTGTAGCTTACTGCAGTGGAGAACTAAGAATTCTTCAAGCTTCCAAATTTCTTGAGTCGCTGAAAAAACTGAAAACAGATGATTAGAAAAATACTAGAGCACCACTGTGCTCGTTAGGCGTATGCGGATGCAAGAGTGATAGAATGTGATGACCAGTATAAGATATATATTTGCCAAGGTTTTCAAATGTGCGAGCATAAATAATTCGTTTGAAATCCTTTGCGATCCTTGTTGTCTAGTTAGGACCTTGGCGCTTGTATATATCCCGAATTGGCATACACGCTTTTCAAGTGACTGATGCAACCACATAAGGATGTGTCTGGCGAAGTCTTCAGTAGGAAATGTAGATGTAATTCTGGAGAACTTTCTGGTGAACTTTGCACGCGCGCTGGCTGTGCATGTCTGAAAGATATTTTGCATAGGGATGCCTTCCCACCCATGCGACCTTGAGCTCAAGATCTGGTCATGGGCCTTCAATAATAATCCAGAGGGTGCTGCACTTTACTAAGCGTATAGCATTGCGGAATTTATAACTTGTCCAGGCTACCCTATTTGACAATTTAGTTTGCAAGTTTGAAAATATTTTTAACATATATGTACTATCACGACGATATATGAAAAATCTTTTGCAAATCCAAACGCAATAATAAATATGCTCTTTTAAAAGTGTCGCGATATTTATTTTCTTCGAAAATAATGCTTCTTTTTGTAGAAAATCTTTTACAAAATTATGCGTCTCGTATATGTATTTTTTCTTGAGAATAATGCAACTCATACGAGATTTTAAAACAAATCCGCATCAATATGTAAATATTCACAATCAATAAACATAAATATCTCGCAATTCATCAACATAAATATCTCGTACGCTATTTTCCAAATCGCAATAATTTTACAAGCATAAAAATAACTAACTCGCACGAATTTTTAAAATAATAAATATTTTTTCTTAAAAAAATATTTAAAAACATAATATATGGATGCATGGCAGAATAATATTGTACACGATTAAAATTGCAAAAAATTAAATTGAGGAATGAAAATAAGAACATATCTTTGTATTTTGAAACCGGCCAGTTGATTTACTGATGTTGCAGGCCTGCTTGTTCTTGTGCTCCTGTTTCAAAATTCATTGCTTTCTGTGGGTCCCGCAGAAATAACCTTGCCTGCCTTTGCCTTTTGATCCTAGTTCAGTACTTCACTTTTTTAGTCACGTGTGCTTCCTTCTTGTTTCTTCAATTTTGCAGGTCCTGTCATCTTCTTGTGTTGTCATTTTCTTGTGTGTGAACCGCCAGTCGTTATTTTTTTCTCATCAATCACTAAATCATCGAAACCTTTTTTTTAACAGCCGCTGCCTTGTTTCACTTTTTTTTAACAGTCGTTATTGTACTGTCGTCTTTCATGCTCCGAGCCGCCATGTTTTATTTAATTTTTTGCCACTGCCTGATCCGATCCCGGTGTGTATAATAAAACCCATAACCCCATTGAAAGTGATAATTATTCGTCCTCCACGAATAATAAAAATTCCCCTCCTTCTAGCGCCAAATGTTATAGGGAGAATATTGTATAACAATATTTATGGAGGTTGCTGGATTTACGGAGCAAAATACGGATATTTTACTATAAGAAGAATGGGGATTAGGGTTTATGTGTTTTGATGTGGCTGCTCTTGTATATTGATAATCAGTGGTGAACTGTTTCTCATCCTTTACAAGATGCCTACGTACCCTATTTATAGGGATCAAGCCATACGTAGTTCTCTTAGAGAAGAAGTTATCTAGATGGGCTAGGGTTTCTATGGGCTCGACTAGGCCCAAATCCACTAGTCATCTCCTTGGGTTATTTTTCTACCCATTTATTCTGTTCATGACCCATAAAGGGGAACCCGCAGCTGACATAATCATCTTTAATGGCGGTACTGACTAGATGGCCTCGCATGCGACCTCGCTGGGTCTGGCCATGCGAGGCGATCCTCGCTGTATGGAGATAACCTACTTATGCGACCTCGCTGGGTCTGTCCATAAGCTTTCATAGTAACATACTAGGCCACGCTGGACCTCGCGATCTGCGACCCCGCCACTAGGGCTCGCTAGCGATCCTGATGTACAAAAATAATATGATGAATCCTCTCATGATGGCGAACTTTAATGACCCATTCCTCATTCTTTGGCCCATTATGTGAGATGTGCTGATATTCCAGCCCATTAGGCCTGTTTAGGACTTATGTCAAATTCGGGCATAACAGTATCCATTGTTGGTTCTTGTTTTTTTCAATATGTGTAATTAAGATCATAAACATGTGATCATGTTCACGGTATTCTTTTAAGTATTCTTTTAAGTGTTCCTGTATGTTCTTTTATATATTCATTCAAATCTACGGTTTAAAGTAATACATATACAAAACATTAAACAAGATTCTGCAAATTTGGTTTCCTCCCAGGCTCTTTAAATCATGAAATCACTTATGATAAAAATCCCAAAAGAAGAAAAACATGTAGATAGATTTTGATGCAACACTTAACGAATTCTTAAATATTTTAATTTATTTATCAGATTTATTTAAATTTCACTTTAAAATATAATTTCGCGTTTATAATACAAATCATATTATGTGTATAATACAATTTTTTTATTTTGAAAATTCTTAAAGTATTTTTTTTTGTAGTTTTGCCATATATAGCCGGATTCATTAAAATTTTAATTTATTCCAAATATTCATTGATCAAATTTTTAAAATTTTGGTAATTTTTTTATCAAACACTTAACGGAATCTTCAAAATATTCAATTGATGGACCCATCCCCATAAAAAAAGATTTATTTAAACATTCAGGAAAATATATTCTTCAGGAAAATATATATTTCATTTTTTTGTAGTTTTTAGATATATAGTGAAACTTTTTAAAGTATTTTCCTTAAAAGTGTTTTTTTTTATAATTTTGGGATATATAGCAAGACTCCTTAAACTTTTAATTTTATCCAAACATTTGTCGATAAATGTTCTAATTTTTTTAAATATTTTAAAAAAACATTTAACAAAATCTTAAAAATATTTATTTAATGCATCCATTCCCATTAAAAAACATTTAACAAAACGTGAACTAAGTTCCATTTAATGTTTTTTGAAAATGAACTTAATTTTATTTTTTATGTAGTTTTTCGATATATAGTGAGATTCTTTAAAGTGAAAAACTTATTAAATAATTTAATATGATGTTTATAGAAAATTCAAAAGGATATATTAAAGGGATGTTTGGTTCATACCGCGAAAACGGAATGGAATTCAGAAAGGGTAATAAGGAGAAAGGAATGATACTGAATTGTTTTACCTATTTGGTTCTGATCCAGAAACGGAATCAAAATTTATATAAAAATTATTTTTAATTTATAATAATTAAATTAAAAATTATTTTTTATTTTATAAAAATGATTTACATGTAAATCTATGTTTTAATGATTTAAGATAAATATTATAATTGAAAATGAAAACAAAATAAGGAAAGGTTTACAAAATACTTAATGGGAGGTAGGAAATGGGATATGAGGAATATTGGGTAATTCCAAAACTAAAAAAGGGAATATATTTACAAAACAAACACCAATAAATAAAGGAAACGAGCCCAATTGATTCCCTTTCCGTTTGTTTACTACCCTTAACCAAATGACCTTAAGTACATGGTTTTCTTTTAGAAAGGACTTTGACAATAATGTAAAAAACACTTTAAGGAATAGTCTTTTTATAAATTGTTCAAAAGAATCTCGTTTACACGTGAAAATAGTTATTTTCTCAAGTAAATTATTTTAATATTTAATATACTCTTTTAGTAAAACACTTATGAGAATTTTTGTAAAACACCTACTAAAAAATAAATGAAAAATAGTAAATTTTGTATATTTAATTATTTTATATATATTTTTTTTAAAAATGTATCATCCCAATATAAAATTTTGAAGACATATCAACGTGGTTAAAACAAATTATTAAATTAAACTTTACAACTAGTATTTTGTAAAATTTAATGGTCCTATATAATGTACATTGTCAATGTGAGATTCCTAAAAATGTTTTGGTAAATAAATATTTACCAAATTAAAAAAAATATAAATATTTTATCAAAGCACTTATTGGAATCTTCAAAATAATTATTTGATAGATTCGTCATAATTAAAAATATATTTATGGACAAATATTTTTTTAAAAAAGTGCTCATATCTTTTTAATACACATTGTCAAATTGAAATTCCTTTAGTGTTTTGATAAATATTTATTGATCAAATTTTAAAAAATAGTTTTGTTATCGAAACACTAAACGGAATCTATCAAAGATAATATAAAAATACTCTTAAGTGTTTAATACACAAAAATTTTATAAAAATTTTATATAATACACAAAGATACTCTTTAGTGTTTAAGATAAAAAATAAGAGAATCTTTGTTTATTATAATATATTTCTTATTATTTATTCATGTATTTCAAAATATATTAATATTCTAATATAAACAAATATAAATATAATTAACAAAACAACTAAGATAATATGTTACAATGTACAAAATCACCAAATATACCAAAATTCTTTTACGTGTTTCAAATTTTCATATAATACCTTAAAAATCACTTATATAATATATTATTAAATATTCACCAAGATTCTATTAAGTGTTTTCGAATAAATAAGAGAATCTTGGTGTATTGTAATATAACATATTTATAAATATAATTAAGAAAACATCTCATATAATATGTTACAATGTCCAAAATCAGCAAAACACACCAAGATTCTTTTAAGTGTTTCTAAAAATTATACGAAAATTTTCCAAATAAAATATTAACTATAATAATAATAAGAGAATTACTACTTATTTTTTTTCTAATTTTTTTACGGAAAAAAACTTTATATTTTTGTAAATTAAATTATAGTTTAAAATTTTATATAATACACAAAGATTCTCTTAAGTGTTTTTTGGAAAAAATAAGAGAATCTTTGTTTATTATAATACATTTTTTTATTATTTATTAATGTATTTCAAAATATATTAATATTCTAATATAAACAAATATAAATATAAGTAACAACAGAACCAAGATTCTAATATAAATCAAGATTCTTTTAAGTGTTTTTAATTATTATAAGAAAATTTACCAAAATAATATATAATAACTATTTTTTATATTTAAATTTAAAATAATAAGATAATCTTGGTGGGTTGACTTATTTTTTTAAAAATTTGGTTACGGAAAAAAACTTTATATTTGTTTGTAAATTAACTTATAGTTAAAAATTTTATATAATACACAAAGATTCTCTGAAGTGTTTATTATAAAAAATAAGAGAATCTTTGTGTATTATAATATATTTCTTATTACTTAATCATGTATTTCAAAATATATTAATATTATAATATAAACAAATATAAATATAATTAACAAAACAACTAAGATAATATGTTACAATGTACAAAATCACCATTCACCAAGATTCTATTAAGTGTTTTAGAATAAATAAGAGAATCTTGGTGTATTGTAATATAAAATAATTATAAATATAATTAACAAAACAACTCATATAATATGTTACAATGTCCAAAATCAACAAAACACACCAAGATTCTTTTAAGTGTTTTTAAATATTATACGAAAATTTTCCAAATAAATATATAATAATTATTTTTTATATTTAAATTTAAAATAATAAGAGAATATTGGTTGGTTGAATTTTTTTTTAAAATTTTTTTATGAAAAAAAAATTTATATTTTTTGTAAATTAACTTATAGTTAAAGATTTTATATAATACACAAAGATACTCTTAAGTGTTTAATGGAAAAAATAAGAGAATCTTTGTTTATTATAATATATTTCTTATTATTTATTCATGTATTTCAAAATATATTAATATTCTAATATAAACAAATATAAATATAATTAACCAAACAACTAAGCTAATATGTTACAACGTACAAAATCACCAAATACACCAAAATTCTTTTACGTGTTTCAAATTTTCATATAATACCTTAAAAATCACTTATATAATATATTATTAAATATTCACCAAGATTCTATTAAGTGTTTTCGAATAAATAAGAGAATCTTGGTGTATTGTAATATAAAATAATTATAAATATAATTAACAAAACATCTCATATAATATGTTACAATGTCCAAAATCAACAAAACACACCAAGATTCTTTTAAGTGTTTCTAAAAATTATACGAAAATTTTCCAAATAAATATATATTTAACTATTTTTTATATTTGAATTTAAAATAATAAGAGAATTATTACTTATTTTTTTTCAAATTTTTTTACGAAAAAAAACTATTTATTTTTTGTAAATTAAATTAAATTTTAAAATTTTATATAATACACAAAGATTCTCTTAAGTGTTTTTTGGAAAAAATAAGAGAATCTTTTTTTATTATAATATATTTCTTATTATTTATTAATGTATTTCAAAAAATATTAATATTCTGATATAAAAAAATATAAATATAAGTAACAACAGAACTAAAATAATATGTTACAATGTACAAAATCACCAAATACACCAAGATTCTTTTATGTGTTTCAAGATATCAAGATATCATATAATACACTAAAATTCACTTATATAATATATTATTAAAGATTCACCAAGATTCTATTAAGTGTTTTAGAATAAATAAGAGAATCTTGGTGAATAAATAAACTCATTCCGAGTAAAGAGTTTTTTAAAATAGAAACAATTTAATTGTTACAAAAACATATCACCAAGTTCTTAGAATGATAAAAAAGTTTTTTTTGGAAATAGATAACAATTTAATGAAATCATGAACTAAAGATTTATTGTATTTTGACCGACATATTTTTATAAAGAAGGTTACATTATGATTCCAAATTGATAGATTTAAAATTCAAATTTTAAAAGATGTATGCTAAATTTTAGAATTAGCTAAGCATACAAGAACACCTTAGAGAACCCGTACATAATAATACTATACATAATAGTATACACATTAAAGAATTGTTCAATTAATGTAGAAATGAATTAATACTGCTTAGAGCAAACCGCTATACAAAAGTATTGTTGTTGTTCAAGAAAAATAAAAGTATTTTTGTTGTTGAAGAAAAATAAAAGTGTTGCTATTTTACAACGTACTTTTACTAAAGGATGCAATCTTCCTTAAAATAAAAATTTTGTGTTCCTCAATTGCAATTAACCACCTTCATATTGGTTGTAGAAATTGAGAGTTTAAAAACCAGCTATGCACAGTACAAGAAGGTTGTCATTGCTTTACACCAGGGTGAAACTTAAACAAGGAAACAAAACTAAACTACATATGACCAGAGACAACTGCCTCTAAACCTATATAAAAAAGCACACAGCTCCATTAGGTAGTAAAAATCTTTGATCATAAATCACAAGAATATAAACTGAAATAAACCAGTCTCATTTTATGAGAGAAAATAGAGATGGGGATTAGCAAGCCCAAAACAAATATAACACCCACGTAAACATAGTTGCAAGAAAACCTCCTGGAATATGAGATTCAAATATAATGGTTGTCATCACGCTCTAGAAATATTTATACAAAATATCCACCCCATTCATTGCAGAGAATAAGGTTAAGCACGATCTCATATACATCTCATAGAAAACATAGTTTAAGAAAATATCCTCCCAATTCATTGCAAAAGTATTACAGAACACCTTAGAGAATCATTTGTTCTAAACATCAGAACTGAACCAAATCATGTTGCTTTAATCCACTCTTTTTGTTCTTCAGTCAGAAACAATAAAACTTCTGATAGTAGTTCTGGTTTGAAACTAAATAACGACTCTGTTTCACCATCTTTTTGTGAAAATTCCATTATAAAACTGCACAAAAACATAAACACATAGAAATTCTTTAGAGTGTTCGTTAAAAGACAAAAAAAATTATAAATCAGAAATCAAAACTACATACCTTTAGATTTCAATGTTCTGTGTGTGTTCTCCAAGGTTTTTCTTCAATCTTGTATGCTTTTCTGTTTATATAGGTTTAGAGGTTTGATAATGTCGTAAAGATCAATCAGTGTATGTCGTAAAGTATTATAGAAAATTACAGTCAATCAAGGATTCATTTCCAAAGTTAAAAAGATCAATATGTTCAATCAAATATTTTTTGATGTACAGATTCCATAAATAAATCAGTATAGGCCGTATGTAAGATTTATACAAAGAAAATAACATTATTTATTGATTGTATTTACATTACTACCATTATACACCACTGTATTTGATTTTGTAAAGATCTTCAATTTGGACGGCCAGGATCGGGGTTCTCTGGTTCTCTTGCTAAGGAGGTTCTCCCTAGAACCTTACCCTATATATATATATATATATATATATATATATATATATATATATATATATATATATATATATATATATATATATATATATATATATATAGTACAAAAAAGAGGTCGAAAATGACATTTGAAAAATGAAATTTGAAATCAGAAATTTAGTTGAATGTGTTTGCATTCAGTTGCAAATTTAGTTGCATGTGTTTGCATTAAGTTGCTGATTTCAAGTTCCATTTTTCAAATGTCATTTTCGACCTCTTTTTTGGACTATATATATATATATATATATATATATATATATATATATATATATATATATATATTGTGCCCAAAATCCGCCTTGGGCTTGATTTAAGGCCCACTAAGGTTATGGACTCGAATCAGGTGGATATGGACGGATAGATTGGGCTAAGGAGTAAGTATGGTAATTTGGTATGCCTTAGGAATAAACTTGAGGACAGGATTCTGGCATCTAGTTCAGGGTTTGCTCATATGGGGGTTCAGGCATGTGAACCCCGGATAGGGATAATGTTGTGTTGAGGCTTGGCAGGGGTTCAACTAGGCATAAGGCTTTCAAGCAGGGGTACGCGCATGAACCTTGGCAATCCCAGAAAATGCACCAGCAGTCCCAGAATCTCATAGATTGTAGGAGATTGGATATGGCACGTTCCAACAACCTTTTGGATAGCTCCTAAACAATAGGAACGACCTAATAGCAGTGTATATCATGGACTAACATCACATATATATATGGAATATGTATATATGCATGTATATTGGTGGATATATCACAAAACATGTGGATTAATCATGGAATAACAACTGGATAAATATGGAAGGATGGATACACGATCAAAGGAGGTCTGTTACGGAAGGATAGGCTTATCAGATGGTGGATAGTAATCAAGAACTACATGGGACTTGATCTCTAATAAATATAAGAGTATGTAGGCAATTTGCAAGGTTAGACACACCGATACACCTCTAACACACACTTTGGGCTGCTCTCTCTCGATTGAATAGGTTTTATTCAATCACCGTAGCTCGGAGTGCTTGCAAACTCAGTCCAAATATCCACCATTCATCCTCTCGGGTTAGGGTTTATGAACTTAGGGTTGTTGGCTTGTAAATTGGTTTATTTAATAAAGATTCTTGGATTATTCTTGTAATTCTCTCATTGAAGTGTTGTACCAATTTTCCCTCACAACATTTGTGGCGCTGGAAGGAGGGCTTGGTTTTATCTCTAGAGGGAAGAGATGTCTCGAAATTCCGGTGATATATATTCATACACCGGAGGATGAACGGAGTGATGGTGATGGAGAACGTAATGATGAGGTCACGAATCAGGAGCTTAGGGAAAAGAGATAAGAAAATATGAAAAAATGGAAAAAAAATCATGGCTCATCGGAAAAAGGATGAAGAAGAATGAAGTTTACCTATAACCACCATTATTTCGGTCATTTGGTGGTAAATGTATAAAAGAAGAGATGTGGCTCTGAGACGCTTGGATTTTTATTGTGATGGGAGAGGTCTTGGAAAGAATGGCCAGGAATCAAGGAAATATAAGAAACCTATCGATGAATTGTTTGCGTGAGATAAAGAACAAGAAAATTGGAATTTTGACGCTGCAGTTTTTTTTTATCAAACTTGACTGAATAAACTGCTTTGATCTAGAAGGTTCTAGGTGCAGTGCGATATACCGTTGGAAAGGTATCGGAATCTAGTTTTCGGCAAAAATTACGGCTCGTAAAAATACCATTTCTACAGGAAGTTATGCCATATTTAGTCGAAGGTGGTCAAGCTGTCCAGGATTGTATGTTTCTGCAGTTTTTGAGCCAACTTGATGGAATAAACTGCTTTGATCTGGAAGGTTCTAGGTGTAGTGTGATATACCGTTGGAAAGGTATCGGAATCTAGTTTCTAGCAAAATTTACGGCTTGTAAAAATACCTTTTCTACAGGAAGTTATGCCACATTTAGTCAAAGATGGTCAAGCTGTCCAGGATGGTACGTTTCTGAGTAAAAAAAAAATCTGCATTAAGATGATAAGGCATTGGTAAGTAAAATCGAGGGAGAAGCACGACGACAGCTGATGTTTGAAGTTTGATAACCAAGAGGATGCAATGGTTTTAAAAAAAAAAATAACCAAGGGGTTCAAGGGGTGAAGGCAGGAGAAACCTCAATCTGGAGGTCGCACCCATGACATAAGGCACTCAGAATTAGATGAACCCCCAGTTTCTCAGCTAGAAGGTTCCCTGCAGATGAACCCCTAAATACTTAATTATGGAAAACGTACTCATGGTAGAAGAAAGTGGAGAATATCAATCTAGGGGTTCAACTGGTTGGAGGTTAAGGCCCATCAGAGCTCCCCATCAACACTTCTGGGGTTAAACAAGTTCAGGGGTTTCCTTTAAAAATTGTGGAGTATGGCTCTAGTTCGTACCATACTTCAATCCATGAAGTAAGTAAATAAGGAAACTTGAATGATAATGGGGGTACAAACACCATGATATATGAGCTGTAGGTGAACCCCAGCGCAGATAAGGGTGCGAACCTCCTGATAGAGAGTAACAGGCGAACCCCAATGCAGACAAGGGTGCGACCCTCCTGACAGGTGAACCCAAATTAAAGCAGGGATGCGAACCCCATGATTAATGATCAGTAGGTAAACCTGGATGATGGCAAATACATGTACTCCCTAATTGGTGAGCTACCAGAAATATTTTACGTTATTCTCTCAGATACCTCTTGTTTATTACAACGAGCTAGCTCATGTAAGCTTAGAGGTGTCTTATTGATAATTCACATATTCGGTACGAAGGTTTCCCGTTAATATTGACCATGAGAACACGAATGAGCTAGAAGACTAAGCTTCCATGGAAAAGAGATTTGTTGGTGAGAGGAACTCGGACAGGGTTCAACGATGACAGGTTTAAGGAAGATAAGCCCTAGAATCCCAAGTGTATTCAATAGACTGGGCAGGAAACTTAATATGAAGCTTATCAAACTAAAATGTGGTTCAGATTGGTAAAAAGGACTCCCCCAGAAAAAACAATCATGGCCATGTTTCGCCTCTTATGCAACAAATAGGTGTTACACAACTGGTGTGGGATACTAAAATGGTTAAACCAAGGAAATGGTCAGAAGTGGATACCTCACTGTATGATTTGATGGAAGCTCCATTCAGAATACTTGGGGAATCATGTTACCAGTAGCCTTGCTGATGGAACCTCATGAAGTGGTTCCAGTTTGTTGGGGGGTAGTACCACCCATAGCATTGATATTAATGGCTACTCTAATTGAGGATTATGAAGGTAGAACACATCATGTTGAAGCAATAGTTGTGAAGCTTTTCAACAAATGAAGCCATGGAATCCAGAGAAATGAGGTCACCCCTCTAAAGGAAAGTGTGAATGAACCTTTATAAATGAAAAATGAGGAATTCTTGGTTGGACACGTGATGACACCTAATGAAAAAGGAAAAAGCAGCTTATAAAGATGCTCACGATGAAAAATTCACTAACAATGGAAAGTGAAAGGTCAGAATATCCAGCTAAGAGCATCGGGCGAAAGGTCTCAAGTAATGACCTAAATGAAGCTCTAGTGAAAAGCTTATTGTGGAAGTTGAAGGTGGACTCAAACCTCTTATGAACTCAAAATGTCACTGGTAGTATTGAAGGATGAACCCATCTTATCCACTCAGTTGGAAGGAGTTATGGTTGAGAGTGTATCCTGCAACACTATGGTAGGATGACATGTCCTGAAGAGGATGCAAGTGGTGGATTCAATTTATAATGTGGCTATGAAGGTTCTCATATGTTAAGATTTTGGAAAATATGTTACCAGACAAAGAACGGGGTACGAGCGACCTTTCGGTCAGTATTGAAGAAGATGGTACGAGGTTCTTCCATGAACGCCCTAAAAGGAGGAACCAAAGGCTTTAAAAGCTAGAGGAACCAGCAAAGCTAACAACAGAATCTCAGTTGGAATGGACTTGGTTCTTCAAAAATGAAGGCAATGGAAAGAAATCAAGGGTGGCTTTCCCCAGGATGATGTTATTAACAATTTCGGCTATGGAGGATGGAGAAAACCTGAAACACTCGGTAAAAGACATACTAGGGGATATTGGTTGAAGCGCCTAAGCGGAGGCCAACGAAAGGAGGTTTTATCATATAGACAAAGAAAATGGTTACATACCTCTCATTCATAAGGAGGAGCATGGCTTCCCACACAGACTAAAAAAAAACTTGTTGAAACTACGACGAGACGTGTATAGCCAGCTTCACGGATGTCAATTTACACTTTTGCTCAAAGAGGATAAGAAGCTGAATATGATTCAATATTGGCCATGGACAAACTACACCAAGGAATCGGAGGGTAGTGGATACCAGGCTACATGGAGGGTTTCTAAGATGCACCCTATTTTTAAATGAGAAGATGTACAAAGGAGGTTCAGGTTCGCAAACCCTTGGCGGCCTTCAGCATCAGAACCCCTTACTGGGTTACAACGACAAAACTCGACATAAAACATGGTCTTCAACAATCAACATGGTCGGTTGTATAGATGGTCACAATTATATCCACGACATACATCTGGAGTAAGATCTTAAAGGAATTATGTTGAATAACTAGAGACCGGGAATGTTATGGAATATTGTTTCGAACTTGGAACAAAGAGGAGATCATTAGAAAACCATATCGGGTGGGAATGATATAATCATCGGGATGTAGAAGTGTGTAAGGATGGCAAGTATATGTGGGCGTACGTGCATCAAACGTAACCTGCCAGAAATTTAATTGAAACATCCACGACGTATGGGTACAACAACCGAATCCCGGAGGTTCAAGAATGGAAATTATTGAATCATCATCGAAGAAAAATAACATGCTCTTTCTTGGAAGGAATATTACAAGCAGTAGCCGATTCACCAATAATACCCCTTGTTTCTTACAGTGAGTATGCTCACGTAAGCTTAGAGGTTCAGGGTGAAGGTTGATTGAACCTGATTGCGGATTACATAAGGTTCCTCTTGCATGTAATGGCTGCAAGGAACCGGGGGGTAGTGGATGGTATACTGCCCATGATGGTGTCTTGAAAGTGGTAAATTTTTAAGCAAACAAAACTTTCACGCAATAGATGGGCCAGGATCATGAGATTCTTGAGGTTCTGCTATGCGAACCCTAACAGAATCTAATTATAAGGTTCTAGTATGTGAACCCCTAATGGAATCTAATTCTGAGGTACCCCTGGAATCTAGATCAAGGAACATATGCGGATTGGATTTCCCAAATTGGTTTGGAAAGGATTTCTCATGTACGGATTATGCATGAGCTGGATTTACCATGTATGGATTATGCATGGAGAGAATTTCTCATGTAAGAATTATGCATGAGCTGGATTTACAGCATATGGATTATATGCTAATGGATTGGAAGCATATGGATTATATGCTTATGGATTGGAAACATATGGAATATATGTTAATGGATTACACGGACTATATGGAACATGTATGGATTATACATGAATGGATTGGAATGCATGTGGTTTATGTGTGCATGGAATAGAACGCATATGGTTAACGCGCGTATGGATTGGAACACATGTGGATTACATGTGAATGGAATTGGGACCTATGGTAGGAAGGACCTAAGGAAACTAGGGCCACAGGGTTCCTTTATAATGGGCGTTCACTCGCTTGAACCCTGAAAAGGCATAATGTGTTCAAACTTCCGTGTAATCAAGTTGGTGGATAACCAAACCCGTTATAGGATTTGTGTGTAGCTGAGGAAGCTATGTATAAATTGGAAAATGGCTTCGCCACGACTCCAGAGAAACTGGGTGAGTGAAGTCCAACTCTTGGAAATTGGAACGCTAAGGATTTTAACGGTGTGAGGAAATCACATGGAATTGGCAAATAGCTTCGCCACGACCCCAGGGAAACTGGGTGAGTGAAGTCCAACTCAAGGATATTGGAATGCTAAGGAAATTAGCATTGTGAGGAAATCACATGGAACCTCGTTGAGGGAATCTCCGAGGATGGAACCTGGTTGAGGGAAACTTCTAGGATGGAACCTCGTTGAGGGAATCTCCGAGGATGGAACCTGGTCGAGGGAAACTCCCAGGATGGAACCTCGTTAATGGGAATTCTTCATGCACTCTAGGTCTGATCAAATAGACCGGTCTAGGATTAGGGGTTCAGTCGATAAGAGGTTCTAACTTATAGCAGTGGAAGCCCGGGGGTATGCATGAGCGCTTATTTATGAAATAATTTTTATGATTGGTTTAATGAATTTGTGATCACTTTATCTTTACCTTTATTTGCTTAACTGCTGTGAATGACTATGTGTACTTATGTTCTTTATATGCTATGTGTACTAATGGGCTTCATGTCTTATGTTTGCATGCCTTCTTTGTGTGCCTATGTGTTATTTTTTATGTGAACCTAGTTCTTTACTATAAGATAGGTTATGCCAAAGAACTCTTGGGGATAGTGGGTGTATGGACCTACTAGATAGGAACCTTTAAGGTATGAACCTCTTAGGTACGATGTAATAACCCTAACTTTAGAGATGCTACAGTGATCACATGAATAGTAAATTTGGAGGATTTAGAGAAATGGTATGTAGGTACCCTATAATGGAAACAGAAAATGAATAAACAGAAACCATATTAATATTATACACTGAAATTAAGTGACTCGAAATGACGATAGATTTCAGAAATTCCTGAATATGGATTTTGAGGATTTTGATTTCGAATAAGCTTTGATTGGATATTAAGGAGCATGGAAATATTATAAGAATTATATATTGAGGAATTAGAAGATTTAGGTTAAACCAAGGGATTATTAAGTTAAGAGAATACCAAAGGAATTTGGATTGTTAAATGATTTCAGAACCACTGAGATAATGAGGTATATTCGAAACGAACCACAATTAGACGAGTATGGAAACCAAGCAACCAAGATTAGTAATATAACAAGGATACATACCACATTAGTTACCAATGTGATTGGCATTTTACTTAGAAAATTAAGAGATTAGAAGATTAGATCATCCAAGTGACATCACCATCCAATAACACATGTTTTAAGGGGCAAATTAGTACTTTTGCAAGGTTTTAACCACAAATATCTTCCAAGGCTTCCATAACACTCTAGATTAACAAGTAAACACCAAGATAAGATCTAACCAACACAAAACAAATCTCATCTTCTTCATTTCATCAAAATTCGTAGGTCACTATTCATCAAGAAAAAAATCAATTTCAAAACCCTAGCTAGAATCAACTAAAAATCAAGGGAAAAATCATGGAGGTTACTTGAGGATATATAGAGACATCCACCAAGTTTCATAGCAATCAAGCATCATTTGGTAAGGTAATAAATTCATCAAAGTGATGAATAGTAGTTTTCAAGAACTAACTTGTGTTTTATGGTTTCTTTAGACTATACAAGCTATTGTAAGGTTGTTTAAGGGCTAGCTAAGGATTATTAAGTGTTGTTAAAGCTTCAAGAAGGTATAAATACTCTTGCCCTTTTTATATTTATGATGGATATTGTTTGGTTTAGTGATTAAGTGTTATAAATGTTAAGATTATGATGTTATATGTGTTTGTAAGTGATTAAAGTTGATTATGGAAGGAGTATGTGCTTGTAATCATGGTTGGTAAGATGACCACATGGTGTAGGTGATGGTGTATAAGGTGGATGATTGATTTGGAGGAGTTTGATTTTGGAAAGTATGAAAATATAGCCGTTATAATGTCCGATTTTCGTTAGACCAAGAAACTGCCCTGTTTTTGGACACTGTACCTGTACGGTAGGTTACTGTCCAGACCCCCAAGTGACCATGAGGAGATAGAGCTTGGTCCATAGATCGTTTTGATATAAAGTGCGTTAAAATCTGATGAACGGTTTAGGAGAAAAGTCAGTTTTAGTGAAAGACGTTCGAAAACCGAGAAACCGTAATTGTGTTAACTTTGAGGCTATAACTACCATACTTAGACATTTTTAAAAATTATAAATTTTAGAATATGGTAGTAGGGTAGTCAAAGAAGCATTACCAGTTGGCCTTATGATAAAATTCGAAATCCATATTTTCTGAGAATTTTTACAGTTAAGTGTGGTCGTTAGGGGAAATGGTGAAAAACCCCTGAAACTTCGATTTAACTTATAAATGGTTAAGTTCTTGAACCTTTGGGGTAATAGTGATACGTTAAACATATATTAAAGTGTCAAGGGTAATGTTATACAAGAGTGTAGTGAGTAAGGGATGTGGTATTCTAACGACGGTCCTTTTGTGTTTATAGAAACTCCGGAAGAGCCACGAGCCATACCGTCAGGATACCGAAACCGAGGCAAGATCTTTTCTATCCCTACTTGGAAATTATTTATCTTCACAGAAAATTGATTTCATGGAATATATATAAATGTGATGCTATTGTTACTATATTGTTAAGAATTTGTTTTCCTTGATTATTGATATTAAAAGGAGAGGTATATGAGTATGATATGAATATGAATATGGATATGAGTATGAGATGGATATGAATATACATAGAGATGATTGTGCATGAAGTGAACATGCCTTATGAATAAGGGAATATGAAGGAATGGTATCAGTTGTTATCTAAAGATATAAAGGAATGGTATCAGTTGTTATCTAGAGTTATGTATAAAGGAATGGTATCAGTTATTATCTAGGGTTATATGATTTATAATATTATGTTAAAAATATTCTTTCCAAATGTTGTGACAGATATTATTGAGTATTATTTAATACTTCTAAAATAAATGGAATACTCTATGTATACAAGAACATATTTGATTTAATCGAATATAGAAGAGATGTCTGAGTCATAATCAAAGTATTATGACATAAATATTTTAAAGGTGATGATAAATGGAAATGGAAATGATATATGTTAAGGGAAATGTGAATGGAAATGGAAAATGTGAAATGGTAATTGTTAATGGAAAAGTGATTTGAAAAGGGGGATTGCAACATTAAGCGTAAGAGGCTATATGGTAGTGGCACAGTCCGGCATCCAATATTTAATTCTGGCCCAAGAGTGCCGAGGAAGGATGTAGTGGTGAACCTTCCTCCTGGGGGATGGTGGAGAACCTACCTCCGTCTACCGGTAGTAAAAGGGACGGGTACGGAGGGCGACTGATCATCGTCCTTACGTATTCGACAACAGTGGAAATCCCCAACGTTTTCTTTAAAGGAAAGAATTGAAAAATGGTTTTCAGATTTCTATAACTGAAAACAGAAAAGTGATATGAAAAGATGGAATTACTATTACAGATGAAGAGAAACTGATTCTATGTTAAATTATATAATCGTTGCATATGAAGGAAATGAGAAAATGATAATGAAAGATTTGTTCAAATTTTCGTATTATCCTAGAAAAGTACACTGAGATGGTATATTGATTGTTATAGCATTCAAGAAGAGGAACTGATATTATATGATATTAAAAGCGAGACTGATGGAATGATACTATATATTTCTTTTGTACAAGGATAATTGGAAAGTTTATATACATATTGAATGGAAATAAAATTCTTCCATAATAACTGAAGTTTGCTTTTGTGTATTATATATATATATAATGGTTTATTTTCCTTTGATGTTAGTAGATAGAAATTATCTTGCTGAGCTACTATAGCTCACTCTTGCTACTGATGTATACACAGCTAGGTATGCCGATAATACGCAGAACGCCCCGCAAGAGGGTAGGGGGAAGGCGACCTTCTGAGAGCGCGCTAGCATCGATTCCTGAGGTAGCGTAGAGGCAGACGGGTTCTGGGAACTTATGTATAATTAAGTGTGTAAGAATGTAATAAACTTTTGATTGTTGAAATGCTTCATGTCGAAGTATAATTCAACAATGTATTTAAGCTTGATCCTGGTTTGTAATAACTCTTTTAACTCTCAACTCTAAACTGTTATTATGGTGAATGTTGTTCTCTGAGCATATGACTGGTGTGTGTGTGTGTGTGCATGTATTATTGCGGGGTCAATTGCATAAGTATTGATTGTTATTAAAAAAAAAAATACCCAAGAGATATTGATATTGAATGGAAATTGGTTCGTGACGGCCTGGATTCATGACCCCGGATTTGGGGCTGTCACATACGAGCTTCACCAGGGAGTATGGATTGGATCTGGATTGAATCGGATTTGGATTTGAATTGGATTGGATCTAAATTGGATTTGTATCTAGATTTTGATCTGGATTTGGATTTGGATTCTGATTCGGATCTGAATTTTGGATTGGATTTGGATTCATATTTGGATTTGGATTTGGATTTGAATTCGGATTCGGATTTGGATTTGGTTTTGGATTCAGATTTGAATTTGGATTTAGAATTGGATTCGGATTCGGATTTGGATTGGATTGGATTTCATGATTTGGATTTTTCATGTATGGATTATGAATGAGCAGATTTTTAACATGTATGGATTATGCATGTCATGGGTTCACGTCGATCCTAGGGACACTAGGCTAGCGAAAATCACATCAGCTTCTAGCCCACCTAAGCCCTCGGCAGGCAGTGTGGCTCGGCCTACGTGAACCCTTAACAGGTGGTGGTATCCTCTTATTATTTACATTATGGGTACGTAACAATGCTCACATCAGCTTCAAGCCCACCTAAGCCCTCGGCAGGCAGTGTGGCTAGGTCCACGTGAACCCTCAACCAGTAGTGGAACCTTCTTTCCTGGTTCACATTGACCCTTGGTACCCTAGGTGAGCAATTAATGCTCGTATCAATCTTATGCCCACGTAAACCCTTCATAGGTAGTGTGGTTAGACCCACGTGAACCCTTGACAGGTAGTGGTGTCCCCTTATCATACACGCCATGTGAACAAATATATACATGTTAAGGCTATTACGTGAAGCCTCGATATTTATAAAGCATTCAAGGGTACAACTGGGTGAACCCCTAGGGCTTGAACGTACCCCCAAGCAGACTACTTTACACATGGCATATGCACTTACAAAGGTTCAAGGATTCAAGTTGAGGAAGGCTTATATGTAGTGTGGGAAGGAAATCTGATCCTCGGGGGGTAACTCAACATCATGGAAGGGCTTACATAATGGAAAGAGAACCTCATCTTAAGCTCAAAGGGAGGCAGCCCCAACCTTATGGGTTCAATGGTTGAACCCTGATTTGGATTGACATGATAAAAGAAAAGATAAGTTATACTTTCATTCTTTTACGTATTCACTATCATGCATGCTTTATATGCATACGAGGAAATTCTTATAGCAGCTAGCCAAAAAACTTCATTGCGAAGTTCATCTTTTCAAATGGATCATTATCTTCTATCACACATTAATTCATGTTCATCTGGATGTGCGTATCACATGATTTCACACTTGCATGGATTTATGCACAAAGGGTCATTATGACATATATTTATTTACATTATGCATGAGTTTCAAAATTATTCTCAAACTTGCTAGCTGATAGGTACTTAGGCATACTATATACCTCATGACGTAAACACTTGGAAAGACATAGTTACAATTGAGGAGGTTTCTATAACCTTACCTTGGTCCCTCCTAGGGTAGGCTCATCTGCATCATATGGATTATAGGTTCACTTGGGAAAAGCCCCATAGTTTATGGGCATGGTTTGGCAAAGTCCCATGGTCTATGGGAACAGTTTGGAGAAGTCCCACAACACTGGGCATCATTGGAAAAGTCCTCAAAATAATTAGAAATATCTTGGGAGGTCCATTGTGATGGTTTCATGAAAATCTCTAAATATTGTGGCATATGTCTTGAAGAGTGCATTCGCCAGGGTTCTACTTGAGTGTGAAGGCAATAATGGGTTTACATATACAAAGTCATATGCACTCGCATAATCATATTTGAATCTATGCATTATATATATGTGCGTTATGTGCATTATATATGTGAGCTACTTAGCTCAGGCTACTAATCACCTTTTTTAGTTGTCTTGGTAGACCAGGGTTCTGGAAGATTGAAGCTTATTTACGATAGCGGAAACTTCATAGCTTCACCCACAAGGATTCACACACGAAGACCAACCTCACAAGGAAAAGAAATATATCGAGAAGTCAGGCTATGGTTCTCAAGGAAGGAGGCTGGAAGGTGGTGGGTTCAGGTGATCAGGATAAAAAGCTCATGATTGGAACTAGTACGCCATGCATGGACTAAGGTATATGAAAGGAGTTTATTTAAGGATTCAGATTGAGGTACATGTGTGGAACCATTGTATTTCTTGTTTCTTACGCCGAGTTAGCTCATGAAATCTTGTAAGCATGATGTGGAAGCTATGTATTTCTCTAAGGAATACAAGGAAATGAATAGGGACGAGTGGCAATCCCGATACATGGGGTTTCACGGTGGAAATGGAGAGTTTTGGTGGGATTCAAACTTTAAATAAATTGAGTTCAAGTAGGATGCTGCATGTTTGGGGCTTATCACTTGGAAAGAATTTTATCTAAAATATTTCTCTAATAATTATCTGGGAAATTGGATGTTTATGCAGAGGTACGTAGCTTGAGGGGTTCACTAATGGTACCCCCAATGTGGAGATGGTGGAACCCTGGGGTTCAAACTCGAAGGTTATGAAGGTATAGTCATTAGCACAGGAGTTTCATGGCCGAGTCACTTGTTTCCTACAACGAGTACGCTCACGTAGGCTTTGGGATTCACATGGGATGAAAGTATGATTGAGGTATGAGTAATATTAGGTTCCTTTTGCATTCAAATGGCTACAAGGAACCGTGGGGTAGTTGTTGTGCCCAAAATCCGCCTTGGGCTTGATTTAAGGCCCACTATGGTTATGGACTCGAATCAGGTGGATATGGACGGATAGATTGGGCTAAGGAGTAAGTATGGTAATTTGGTATGCCTTAGAAATAAACTGGAGGACAGGATTCTGGCATCTAGTTCAGGGTTTGCTCATATGGGGGTTCAGGCATATGAACCCCGGATAGGGATAATGCTGTGCTGAGGCTTGGCAAGGGTTCAACTGGGCATAAGGCTTTCAAGCAGGGGTACGTGCATGAACCCTGACAAGTCCCAGAAAACGCACCAGCAGTCCCAGAATCTCCTAGATTGTAGGAGATTGGATATGGCACGTTCCAACAACCTTTTGGATAGCTCCTAAACAATAGGAACGACCTAATAGCAGTGTATATCATGGACTAACATCACATATATATGGAATATGTATATATGCTTGTATATTGGTGGATATATCACAAAACATGTGGATTAATCATGGAATAACAACTGGATAAATATGGAAGGATGGATACACGATCAAAGGAGGTCTGTTACGGAAGGATAGGCTTATCAGATGGTGGATAGTAATCAAGAACTACATGGGACTTGATCTCTTATAAATATAAGAGTATGTAGGCAATTTGCAAGGTTAGACACACCGATACACCTCTAACACACGCTCTGGGCTACTCTCTCTCGATTGAATATGTTTTATTCAATCACCGTAGCTCGGAGTGCTTGCAAACTCAGTCCAAATATCCACCATTCATCCTCTCGGGTTAGGGTTTATGAACTTAGGGTTGTTGGCTTGTAAATTGGTTTATTTAATAAAGATTCTTGGATTATTCTTGTAATTCTCTCATTGAAGTGTTGTACCAATTTTCCCTCACAACAATATATATATATATATATATATATATATATATATATATAGGGAGTTGCTCAGGAGAAAACTATTTTTTGGAGAAAACCAAGAAACTTTTCTCATCCATTGATTTTATATCAATCTGACAGTTCATGCTAATTTATCAAATATGCTACAATCTAATGAAAAGCATATAAAAGTAAATCAAATCACTCATGAATGCAAATTTGATATATTTCCTAAATTTTACCTGCCAATTTAAACAAGATTGTTCTTATCTATTTTTTTAATAAATGCAAAATCTTTCCATATATAATTGCATGGAATATCTAATCTTTTTTTTTTCAAGGAAATCTAATTTATTTATATTCATGTAATTACTATAAAATATATGTAACTTCACATGAAAACTTCCTTTGTTATCTAATTATATTTTAATTGAATATATATTTTGATAACTATAATCTTAGTAAAAAATTGGATTACTATGAAATTTTAGTTTGATTTATAGAACACCTAGTAGAACATCTAATAACTTTTTTTTCAAAATAATTTTCCTCAAAATGTATTAATAAGTAGAATATGTAGCAAAATTTAATGTACATAAGAGTTAGTAGCACAAGGACTACAATAAATTTGTATATTGAATCTTATTCTAGAAGTTATGATATATTTAATATAATTTTAGTTGAATGTATAAAACATCAGCAGAACACTACTAGAAAATAACCTTATTCTAAAAGTATAAAATTATATTAATAAAATATTTAATACTCGTAGAACACCTAGTACAACACCTAATGACACAGGTTAGAATTGTAAATTTATTATTTATTAGAATTAAACATATTAATTTTATTAAAAAAATTATTTTATTCTAAAAGTATCAGTATAACCTTTAATATAATTTTATTTGAATATATAGAACACCTACTACATTTAAGCTAAAGATACAGAACACCTAGTAGAACACCTAATGTAATTAGTAGAATACTTAATAAAATTATAATTTTATTATTTAATAAAATTAATTATGCTAAATCTTGTTAAAAAATAATTAAAGAATAAATTTTATTATAAAAATAATAGTGACATATTTAAAATTATTCTGATTGGATATATAGAACACCTAGTAGAACACCTACTAGAATATATCTAATTATACATTGAATCTTTTTCTAATTCATGAAATATTTAATGAATTATTTAATTTAATTTAAGATAGAGATAAAGAACACGTAGTAGAACACCTAATGTAATTAATATAACACATGTTAGAATTGTAAATTTATTATTAATTAAAATTAAACATATTGATTTTATTAAAAAATAATTAAAGAAATTAATTTTATTCTAAAAGTATCTGTAAAAATTTTAATATAATTGTAGTTGAATATATAGAACACCTACTAGATTTAAGTTATAGAACACCTAGTAGAACACATGTAATTGGTAGAACATTAGTAGAATTATATTAAATTAAAAAATAGAGTACACCTAGTAGAACACATGTACGTAATTAGTAGAACACCCCTAATGTAATTAGTAGAACAATATAACCTTTAATATAATTTTAGTTGAATATATAGAATACCTAGTAGAACACCTACTAGATTTAAGCTAAAGATACAGAACACCTAGTAGAACACCTAATGTAATTAGTAGAATACTTAATAAAATTATAATTTTATTATTTAATAAAATTAATTATGCTAAATCTTGTTAAAAAATAATTAAAGAATAAATTTTATTATAAAAATAATAGTGACATATTTAAAATTATTATGATTGGATATATAGAACACCTACTAGAATATATCTAATTATACATTGAATCTTTTTCTAATCCATGAAATATTTAATGAATTATTTAATTTAATTTAAGATAGAGATAAAGAACACGTAGTAGAACACCTAATGTAATTAATATAACACATGTTAGAATTGTAAATTTATTATTAATTAAAATTAAATATATTGATTTTATTAAAAAATAATTAAAGAAATTAATTTTATTCTAAAAGTATCGGTAAAAATTTTAATATAATTGTAGTTGAATATATAGAACACTAGTAGAACACCTACTATATGTAAGTTACAGATAGAGAACAGCTAGTATAACACATGTAATTGATAGAACACCTAATTAAATTAGTAGATTTATATTAAATTTAAAAATAGAGTACACCTAGTAGAACACATGTAATTAGTAGAACATCCCTAATGTAATTAGTAGAATTAATATAACACAAGTTAGAATTGTAAATTTATTATTTATTAAAATTAAACATGTTAATTTTATTAAAAAAAACAATTAAAAACCTAAATTTATTCTAAACGTATCGATAAAACTTTTAATATAATTGTAGTTGAATATATAGAACACCTAGTAGAATCCCTACTAGATTTAAGTTAAAGATAGAGAACACCTAGTAGAACATCTAATGTAATTAGTAGAATACTTAATAGAATTGTAATTTTATTATTTAATAAAATTAATTGTATTAAATCTTGTTAAAAATGATTAAAGAATAAATTTTATTCTAAAAGTGCTATAAAAAAAATAGTGACATATTTAATATAATCATTGTAAAAACATTTTATAAATTCAAATCACATTATAAGTATACACAAAATATTCAACAAAATCTCACTTGAAATTAGAGTATATCATGAATTAAATGCCATTATATAGTTGCTATTATTAAATATTGACTCAAATTAATTACATGATTTGAATGAGATAATTACCTTATTTGTATTTGTATTTATCATTATAGTCAAATGTTGTATTATAATAATGAATGGTGTAGATTAAGTTCTCTAAGTTTTCCATCAATTAAGGTTTTCCCTAGAGCCTTACTATATATATATATATATAGATAGATATATATGCAAATGATCAAATACAAACCACTTTTAAAATACAAACCTACAAACCAACACTAAATTAATTATATTTCATCTATTCTAAGGTTCCCGCCAAGGGTACCTTCACAAAAAATGCTTAAAATAATTGGCTCTATCCAACAACAAAAAAATCTTGTGGAAATGCGAAGCATTTAAGACAGTAAACAGATGAGTTAGGTAGTCACGAGGGCCGAAGGCTCTCGACACACCCGTCAATCGTCTATTGCCTTTACCATTGATTGTCATTCCTTACAACTTTAGAATGATAAAGGCGCAAAGCGCCGTACAAGAAGGTGCGAAGCACCGTTAACCAGTGAAATCCAATGCCACGTCATCACGTGAACAGTGATTTTTTTTTTTGGATAGAGCCAAGTATTTTAAACGTTTTTTGTATTGGGGTACCCCTAGTTTGGTCATTAGATTAGCTTGAAATATTAGATTATGCTTGGTTTGTAGGTTTATATTTTAAGGAGGTTTGTATTGGAGTAGCCCCTAAATATATATATATATATATATATATATATATATATATATATATATATATATATATATATATATATATATATAGGCCTTTGCTCCATACAGAACACTCTTATATAACAAACAACAAAGAACACCTTAGATCTATTAGATCCTTTGGCCCCGCCAGGGGCACCCAATACAAAAAGTTGTTATTTTTTTACTCTCTATCAAGCTAGCAAAATAAATAAATAAATAAATAAAAATTTTATTGTTCATGATGACGTCACTGATGACGTCATCATCATGAACAGTAACTTTTTAATTTTTTTAATTTTTTTAATTTGTTTTTTGAGATGATGGATGGATAGAGGGTAAAAAAATAAGAACTTTTGGTATTGGGTGGCCCCGCCAGGGGCAATGGATCTATTAGATATGAGATGTTCTTTATTGTTTGTTATATAAGGTGTTTGCTATGGAGTCCAACCCTATATATATAGGCCTTTGCTCCATACAGAACACTCTTATATAACAAACAATAAAGAACATTATAAAATCATTTATTCCAATAGATCCATTGGCCCCGTCAGGGGCACCCAATACAAAAAGTTCTTATTTTTTTAGGCTCTATCCATCCAGCAAAAAAAATAAATTTTGAAAATTTACTGTTCATCGATGACGTCACTGATGACGTCATCATGACGTCATCGATGAACAGTAAATTTTCAAAAAAAAAAAAAATTTTCTGGATGGATAGAGCCTAAAAAAATAAGAACTTTTTGTATTGGGTGGCCCCGCCAGGGGCAATGGATCTATTAGATATGAGGTGTTCTTTGTTGTTTGTTATATAAGGTGTTTGCTATGGAGTCCAACCCTATATATATATATATATATATAGGCAAGTGCTCAAAAGAGAACTTATTTTTTGAAGAAAACTAAGGTACTAATCCTAGCCATTAGATGTATTAAGATCAATGGCCCCGCCAGGGGCACCCACACACTAATCAAATACACCCTCACACACAGAATCACACCTAATCCCCTCCATTTTTAATTTTATTTTTCCCGTCAATCAGTGATATTTTTTTTAAATCTAATTTCACCATATTTTTCTTCATCTCACAACGATCAGTTTGCATACCATATGTGCTATATTTTAATTTAGTTTTCTAAGTTCTCCTTTTAAAGGGGTTCTCTCTAGATCCCTACTCTATATATATATATATATATATATATATATATATATATATATATATATATATATATATATATATATATATATATATAGACCATAAAAGAGGTCGAAAATGACATTTGAAAAATGGAACTTGAAATCAGAAATTTAGTTGTATGTGGTTGCATTCAGTTGCAAATTTAGTTGCATGTGGTTGCATTAAGTTGCTGATTCCAAGTTTCGTTTTTTAAATGTAATTTTCGACCTCTTTTTTGGACTCTACACTACATATCCTTTATTATAATACCTGAGTCTACCACACGCCAGTTATCCAATAAGAATCGAGGAATTATTTTAGGACCAATCAGAGCTAATTCCTAAAATTTAGACCTTTCCTTATTTACAATCTCACCATACCTCTTTAACCATGGTTAGTTAACACTTCTAATTTAAATACAATATTGATTTTATTAAATATATCCATAAATACCTATTTTTTAAATAAAAAATATTTACTAGAAAATCACAATTCTAATTTGAAATCAATCAAAATATACCACTATATATTTTAAAATAAATTTCATAATTAATCATTCATTAATCAACCACTCTTTTATTATAAAGCAATCACAATCATATTGTCATACATTATAAATTGATTTTTATAATATATATTGTACAAGTATAATAGATATTAAATAATTATAATCTAACTTAACTAAAAATTTGAAAAAATCGAATTTAAAATCAGATTTTAAATAACTTGGATAAAATCCATACCTTCAGAAATTTGATTTTTTTATAAGCTCAAAAATATATTAATTCATAATTTGTTAATCAAATTAATTAATAAATGCATATAAGCCAATACTACAAAATTGGATTTGAACAAATTTTAAATCAAAAAAAATTTACTAGAAAATCACAATTTAATTTGAAATCAATCACGATATACTATTATATATTTTAAATAAAATTTCATAATTCATCATTCATTAATCAACCACTCCTTTAATATAAAGTCAATCACAATCATATTATCATATGAATTTTATAATATATATTGTACAATTATAATCGATATTAAATAATTATTATCTAACTTAAACAAAAATCTGAAAAAATCGGATTTGAAATCAGATTTTAAATGTGTTAGTTAACCAATCACAAGATTGTGAATTATTTTAACATCAATAAGAATTTATTAAATTTAAATCAATTAAACATAATGTAACATGTTTATTTATTGGATCTAGATTCTACGTTTCAGCCAAGACTAAACTCAAATCAAGTTACACTCAATAATAATTAATTTTTATTTTTTCATATCAATTAACTAAACATAACAACTACTAATTTTTATTTTAACGGTTAACTAATAAATAATTTATATAAAATAAAATTATTATAAACTAAAAAATATAATTAGTATATGAATTTAAACATTACAGAAAATCTAAGCCGCTTATTCCCTATTTCCCATCAGACTTAACCAACTTTGATAAACTAAGTGTATGCATCAATTCTTCTCATGGCTAAATCATATCGATTTTGGTTAAGGTACTACTTTATATCTTTTTATTATATGACATTCTATACTTGGACAGATTATCTTTTTATTTCGATTGTATATATGTATTATATGTGTCGTGTTTTAATTGTCCAATAAATTCAATAGAAAAATATTTCTGACATTAAAAAATAGAAAACGATTTAGGTTATCATCTTCCCCAGTCTGGATTCTCTCAGAGTTACTTCCCATTAGAATATTCAATAGAAAACTTCAATAATTCAGCGACTTACTAAATTGTTGGCATCAATCCTTATCCCATTACACTGATTTGTTTACATTATTAGGTGTGCCTATAGATAAATATTTTTTTACAGTGTTGGGTTGTCAATGTTATTCAGTGATTACTTAACAATTTTATTCTAAATACAATATTTATTTTATTTAAAAATTTATATATTAATACATGAATCTGTTATATTTATAATAGATATTTTGATATCTCAAACTTTCAATTCAAAATCATAAGGTACAATTAAAATCATGAATTAAAAATTATTAACAATATAAAACTATTTACCACACTATTCTAAATACACATTCAAAATTTAAGTTATGTAAAGTATTAAATAATTCAGTCATAAAAAAAATAATCAACCAATTAAAAGGTTAGAATGAATTTTAAACCAATCATCTTTTAACATTTTAATTACGAAATTTTTTAACTATGCAATAATTAATGGGAAAAAAATTTGACCTGACAATATATTTGAGTTATTCAAAATATTAAATATACTCTTAAATAGTACATAACATTATTTGTTGTGTAAATTATCAATGAAAAAATAAAAAATATTACAGAGTCAACGAAAATATTGTTAGTGAATATTTCAATAATAAATTGGTCAATTTAGCACAAATTTTCCTATAAAACACTATCTATTTATTGATAATTAATTCATCAATAAAAGGACATATGTCATACATAAAAATAATCAAACCTACAAAAATCATTAATAAAAGGGCATACAATATCTACAAAAACATTTAAAATTTGAACAAACACATAGTAAATTATAGCACTAATTTTCTTTATCCAATCATTGAAAAGATCTTCAATTATGGTGCATTTCTAGCTTATGCCGCTAAATTATACAGTCTTTTTGGCGAGATAATCTAACAATTTGTTATAAACGTGAGGAATATATGTCTATCTGATTTGTCACAACGTATTCAAACAACCGACCAGAACTGTGATTCTATACTATCCAAATCAATGAAGTAATATAACAAAATATAATATATGGGTAGACCAAATCCACAAATAGGATATTTGGCTCTCAATAAAGAGAGATATTTAGCGAAAACCAAAGTAAAATCAAAGAAAAGAAAATAAGGCTTATTATTTACAAGGAGTTAGTACAAAATCTAATATTTTGTTAGATAAAATCCACCAACGGGCAACATGGTACTAGACTCTCATGATATTTTTATTGAAAAATAAAGAAAAATCAATATAAATAGTTTAAAAAAAACTTAAAAAACTGATATTAGCTCCTAAATTTTAGTTTAGTATCTTTTGGGAAAGGTGGAGAGAGAGAGAGAGAGAGAGAGAGAGAGCAGCAACTACGGTTTTTGTTATAAAAATTATTAATAATGATAAATAAAAAGGTTGATACAGTTAAAATTATATATTGTTTTTAATGAAAAGGTGCCTTTTTGAATTTTGTATTCTTGAATTAAAGTATTGGTATCAATTCCCATATCTTAACCTAGGAGCATATATTGAATTTGCTTGGTTGGTTGACTATATTTTTTTAATATCAACCAAGCATAAAAAATGGCTAAGAAAACTAAATAACTTGGTACAAAGATTCTACACAAAGAGAGATATTTGTTAACGAGAAATAAGAAAAAATAAAAAGGAGAGTTTCATTTTGTTTGGGAGACTTTACACCATGCATGCTACTCTTAGTTTTGTTTTGTAACATCTCAATGTTGTTCTAAGACATATAATTATATATTTACATAACTTGGATACATAGTAATATTTCATATAATTATTATATTTTTTCTATTCGCGTATTTCATTTCATTTCGTATACACGAAAAAATTTGTGTAATTTAGTGTCATTTTGTGTTATAATTTCGGGTACACGATTTAATATCATGTCATTTTCGTTCAAGACCCTAAAGTACATGACATTAATGTACAAAACGATTTGTCATGTCTCTACATAAGCTATTTCCTCTTATATATGTAGGAAAAATATACTCACTATCAAAGGAAAATGAATTTCATGTTATTTAACCCAAAATCTGAATTACAAGGACACATATATAACAATATTATGTATTTATATATTACACACTTGATTTCAATTTTATGAACAGTAGCTTATTTTCACAAGTTAGTCAAATTAAAAAAAAGATAGGTGATACTCATTTTCATATGTCTTATTTTAAGAATAAAAGAAAACTAAATTTTATTATTCCATGTTTTACTAGAAAAAAATGAAAAACCAAAATACAAACTTCCAAACTGAAAATGCACATTTTAAGTTATCTTTACAAATAAACTAAGGGCAATAATCATAAAATCTAACAATTATATGTTACTTCAAGATCGCGATATATTGAATTTGTTTGGGTTAGTTGATAATTTTTTTTTTATAGTAAATCAGTTCATTAATAACAGGAAATATAATTTGTAAATATAATATTGAACAATCACGTAGCAATCTAGATTAGATGAAAGTTTCTATTGTTATAACTACGTTCGTTTCATATATCTTGCATAATAGATATCCTTTCTCATATCGCTGAAACATGCAACCTTTTTTTGATAGACAGTCTAATGATTTATTGGAGTCCTAAGGATTAAGTTTCTACACATTTTTAATATGCAATCGAAAAATTAACCACGACCATACAAATATTTTCAATAAATTAATATAATAACTATTTTAAGGATTCGATATTTAATAAATATACCGAATTCTCATAATATGGGTGAAAAATTTGTTAAAATGATACGTAGAAATATTCTCAAACAAAGAGAGAAATAAAATGAAAGCTAAATTTAAAAAAACAATAAAAATGGATTTTGAACTTTTCAACGTGGGTTGTATTTGTTTTGATGATTGGTTCATAATATTAATATTAATTCAATTGGTATGAATTCACGGATAAATAATTTCATACTTACGTTAATTAACATTCCAATAAAATTATATATTTTTCTAAATAAAAATTAAAATAATATATTTATATTAATGTATATATATATATGTAGACACACCTCAAGATTAGTGTGATTCTGTATGTGAGGGTGTATTTGATTAGTGTGTGGGTGCCCCTGGCGGGGCCATTGATCTTAATACATCTAATGGCTAGGATTAGTACCTTAGTTTTCTTCAAAAAATAAGTTCTCTTTTGAGCACTTGCCTATATATATATATATATATATATATATATATATATATATATATATATGTAGTGTAGAGTCCAAAAAAAAGGTCGAAAATGACATTTGAAAAATGGAACTTGAAATCAGAAATTTAGTTGAATGTTCAGTTGAATATGCATCTGTAATGCAACCCAAATCCACTAAAATAGCACCCCACAAAAAAAAATTAAAAAAAAGTGTTGAATGTGGTTGAAAATGCTGGGCAGGCCAGACTGGCTGGGCAGGGGGGAAGGGTTGACATAATTTGTAGTATTTTTGCAATTTTGAAACTTAGTATAGTAAAATTGCAAATAGTTTAGTAAAATTGCAAATAGCTATTCTTAACAAAAATAAATGTGTAAAAATTTACTTTTCCCTATTTATTTATGAAAAAAGCCCAATTCATTTTGTTTATTTCTACTTTTCTAGCTCCATCTTATTTACTTTTATTTCTCATTTAATTTATTCCAAAATCATGTCTATGTCCTTTTCAGGTAATTTATCTTCTTCTGTGCGCCTACTAAAAATAACTGAATGCTACTATAGAAAAGACCATCAAGAAAATAAAAATCAAATACTTGATCTATCTCTTTTTATAATTAATAATTAAAATTAATCTTTGTCAAATGAAATGAAAATTACGATATTCAAAGGAGCATATCTCAAGTAAAATGTGCAAATTATATAACACGTGGAAGAATGCAAACAAATTGGAAGAGTGGAAAATGGTGCATAAAATAGGTTAGGAAAAGCTTGGAACTTGGAAGAAACACATGTCAAGTCTGATCTGATGTGGACCTACATGAGGTTACTTTACTTTGTGTTGGATATTTTAGTGTAATTGGATTGGCTAGTTGATCAATGTAATCGTAATGTTACATCGAACAAGTCGGGAGAATGCGGAGTGCATGCTCTGTTCGAGTTCATTATGATTTCAGAATTATTGCTTATGAGACATGTCTATTGGTATCAAACACATCTGTTAGAATGAGATGTGTCTATTGGAAAAAGACACATCTTGAGGTGTGTCTATTGGCATTGGACATGATTGTTGGAAATGAGATGTGTCTTTTGGCAAAAGACACATCTTGAGGTGTGTCTATTGGCAAAAGACACATCTGTTGACATCTATAAATAGGTGTGGTATTGATCATTTTACACACTGATTTATTTTTGAAATACACAGCAAAATACATTCTCTCTTCTTGCAGAATTTCTGATTTATCCGATTGAATTATTTGGGTGAACCACAAATAACTTCAATCTGAAAGTGTTCACACGACTTCAGAAAAATCCAAGTTATCACCCATATTCCCCAACAAAGATTGAAGTTAGCTATTTTCTGAAGATGGCGAACTCAGAATCTGCAAAAGACATGACAAGCAAGTTTGCAAAGTTGGACAAGTTTGAGGGTCAGGATTTTAGAAGATGGCAAAAGAAGATGCATTTTCTATTGACGACGCTGAAGGTTGTATATGTTTTGAGTACCCCCATTCCAGAAGTGGTTGAGGATGAAACCGCTGAACAAACAAGGAGGCATTGCAAATGGGAAAACGCTGATTACATATGCCGCGGTCACATCTTAAACGGTATGTCTGATTCCCTTTTCGATGTATATCAAAATGTTGAGTCAGCGAAAGAATTGTGGGATTCTCTTGAATCCAAGTACATGGCAGAAGACGCTTCTAGTAAGAAGTTTCTGGTCAGTAATTTTATGAATTATAAAATGGTCGATTCTAGACCGGTGATGGAACAATACAATGAATTGTTAAGGATTCTGGGTCAGTTTGCCCAACACAATCTGAAGATGGATGAATCTATCTCAGTTTCTGGTGTTATAGACAAACTACCACCATCATGGAAGGATTTTAAACACTCCTTGAAACATAACAAGGATGATATGACTCTGGTTCAACTTGGAAGTCACTTCAGAATTGAAGAGGCTTTGAGGACTCAAGAAATTGAGAATAATCCTAAGGGCAAGAACCAAGTCGGTAACTCTTCTGTGAATATGGTTGAAGATGGTGGATCTTCTAAGAATTCTAAGTATGGCAAGGGTGATAAACGAAAGTTTAAAGGAAACAACAACAATTCTTCCAACAAAAGGCCTAAGATGGCATGTTGGAAGTGTGGCAAACCTGGACATTTCAAGAAAGATTGTCGGGTTGGTAAAGGCAAGCAAGAAAAGCAAAATGCTGGTCCAAGTGGATCCAAGGATCCAGAAAAGCAACAAGGTCAGATTTTAATGCAAAATTGTAATTCTGGTCAGAATTATGTATCACTAATATCTGAGGCATTTTATGTGCAGGATGACAATGTTGCTTGGTGGATTGATTCAGGAGCAACGAGTCATGTATGCAAAGATCTTCGTTGGTTCATAGACTTTCAACCAATCGAAGATGGATCTATCTTAAAGATGGGAAATGTTGCAACTGAACCGATCAAAGGACTAGGAAATGTCAAGATAGTTTTTACTTCTGGCAAATGTATATTGTTAAATAAAGTGTTGTATGTTCCTGGGATTCGTAAGAATCTCTTATCTGGTGTTGTATTGAACAATTGTGGATATAAACAAGTTTATGAAAGTGACAAATATATATTGTCAAAACATGGCTCTTTTGTTGGCTTTGGCTATTTGTGTAATGGTATGTTTATGTTGAATGTAAATACTCCATTTATTGATGAATCTGCTTGCATGGCTTCTACTAGTACTATCAATAATTTGAACAAACCAGAATTATGGCATGCTAGACTAGGACATGTACATTACAAAAGAATAAAGGATATGTCAAAAATGAGTCTCATACCTGCTATTGATTTAGACAATGAAAAATGCAAGACATGCATGTTAACAAAGATAACAAGAGAGCCCTTTAAGGAGGTCAATAGGGTGTCTGATGTTTTAGAATTAATACATAGTGATTTATGTGATTTCCATTCTACACCATCATTAGGAAACAAAAAGTATGTAGTTACTTTTATTGATGATGCTACAAGATATTGCTATGTATATTTATTGCATGCTAAGGATGAAGCTCTCGACTTCTTTAAAATTTATAAAGAAGAAGTAGAGCTACATCAGAGTACCATGATTAAAAATCTACGTACTGATAGAGGAGGTGAGTATTATGATCCGGTTTATTTTCAATCTACTGGTATAATACATCAAACCACGGCTCCTTATACACCACAGCAAAATGGTGTGGCAGAGAGAAAGAATAGGACTTTGAAAGAAATGGTTAATTCCTTGTTATCCTACTCGGGTTTGAGTGAGGGATTTTGGGGTGAGGCTATGTTGACAGCCTGTCATTTATTGAATCGAATTCCTAGTAAGAGGAATAAGATTACCCCTTATGAACTTTGGTATAAAGAGTCACCAAAATTGAGTTTTCTGAGAGTTTGGGGATGTAGAGCAGTTGTAAGACTCACTGAACCCAAAAGAAGAAACTTGGGTGAACGAGGTATAGATTGCATATTTGTTGGTTATGCTGAGCATTCTATAGCATATAGATTCTATGTATTAGAATCTAATGACTATGTATCTTTGAACTCGATTATCGAGTCAAGAGATGCTATATTTGATGAAAACAGATTTACATCTATACCTAGACCAAGGGACATGCTTCAGAATTCTTCTAGTAGGAACTCGGTTTCTACTGAAGATGTGAATGGACCGTCCGAACCAAGGAGAAGCACTAGAGCTAGAAAAGTAAAGTCTTTTGGAGATGACTTTCATCTTTATTTAGTAGAAGGCTCTAGAGATGAAATTGAATATCAATACCAATATTGTTTTCTTATTGAGGAGGATCCAAATACTTTTAGCGAAGCTATGAAATCTAGGGATGTTGCATTCTGGAAAGAAGCTATCCAAGATGAAATGGATTCTATCATGAATAATAATACTTGGGAATTGAGTGATCTGCCCCCTGGCTGTAAAGCATTGGGGAACAGATGGATCTTCAAAAGGAAAATGAAGGTGGACGGTACCATAGATAAGTTTAAAGCCAGATTGGTAATCCAATGTTTTAGACAAAAAGAAGGGATTGATTATTTTGATACTTATGCTCCTGTTGCTAGAACCTCCACTATTAGGTTGTTAATAGCACTTGCTGCTATACACAACCTTGTCATTCACCAAATGGATGTGAAAGCTGCATTCTTGAATGGTGAATTAGATGAAGAGATTTATATGAAACAACCCGAAGGGTTTGTTATGGCTGGTTGTGAGAACAAGGTGTGTAAATTGAAGAAATCAATTTATGGTCTGAAACAAGCACCGAAGGATTGGCATGATAAATTTGATACTGTAGTCTTGTCTAACGGTTATTTTCTTAACCAAGCAGACAAGTGTGTATATAGCAAATTTGATGCTTCTGGTAAAGGAGTTATAATTTGTTTATATGTGGATGACATGTTGATTTTTGGTACTGACCAAAATCAAGTGGATAAAACCAAGAAGTTCTTGTCATCTAATTTTGATATGAAAGACATGGGGGAGGCTGAGGTGATTCTTGGTATAAGGATCAAGCGTGAGAACAATGGTATTTTAATTTCTCAATCTCATTATATTGAGAAGATTCTGAAAAGATTTAACTTTAAGGATTGTTCTCCTGTTAGCACTCCTCTTGATCCTAGTATCAAACTCCTACCTAATACTAGCAAGCCAAGTTCACATCATTGGCAAGCCTTAAGCCGAGTGTTCAAATACTTGAAAGGAACCATGGATTATGGTTTGACATATACTGGATTTCCTTCGGTTATTGAAGGTCATTCAGATGCAAGTTGGATTTCCAATAAGGAAGATCATTCTTCCACAAGTGGATGGGTATTCCTTCTTGGGGGAGGTGCTATCTCTTGGGCATCGAAGAAACAAAGTTACATTACTGATTCAACGATGGAATCTGAATTTGTGGCATTATCAGCGGCTGGTAAAGAAGCTGAATGGCTAAGAAATCTGATTTATGAGATTCCATTGTGGCCTAAACCGATATCACCCATATCTATCAGATGTGATAGTGAGTCTGCCTTGGCTAATGTTTATAGACAAGTGTTCAAAGGCAAGTCTAGACACTTAGGTGTTAGACACAGCATGATTCGTGAGCTTATCACGCATGGTGTTATATCAGTGGAGTTTATAAGAACTCAACATAATTTAGCCGATCATCTAACCAAAGGGTTGAGTAGAGATCTTGTGCACAAGTCGGCTGTAGGGATGGGATTAAAGTCCATCGAATAACCTCTCATGTTGAGATACCCAATTCCCATCTAATATGACATTAGGTGCTGAATTCAATGTGGAAAGCTTAACATTTAGAGATTGGAACACATTAAGCATCATCCCAAGGTATGTGTTCAGACCTGCAAGTTAAGGAGGTTGAAGTTTATCTTCTTAATAGTTCTTTTGAAAAATTGCATATGCAGGTGCGAGAATAAAAGAACTACCTATTTGAGCATGAAGTTTAGCCGCTTCAAGAAGCTTGGACTTGGCTTTGATATGCTTATGAAGGATTAGGACACTAGGCTAGTAAAATATAGTGTCAAGTAAGAACATTTGAGAAGGTAAATTTATGTGTATATTATCTTCATGTATTCACTATGAATAACCAAGGTTCAATCCATAGTGATACCTTGATATTCGAATATTTGGAATGTATAATATACTAATGTGAAATTCAATCATCATGATATTTCATTTATACATAAATTTGTCGTTTGTTGTGATTTTGTTTAGTTAATCATGGATTACGCTAAAATGGGGGAGGATTGTTGGATATTTTAGTGTAATTGGATTGGCTAGTTGATCAATGTAATCGTAATGTTACATCGAACAAGTCGGGAGAATGCGGAGTGCATGCTCTGTTCGAGTTCATTATGATTTCAGAATTATTGCTTATGAGACATGTCTATTGGTATCAAACACATCTGTTAGAATGAGATGTGTCTATTGGAAAAAGACACATCTTGAGGTGTGTCTATTGGCATTGGACATGACTGTTGGAAATGAGATGTGTCTTTTGGCAAAAGACACATCTTGAGGTGTGTCTATTGGCAAAAGACACATCTGTTGACATCTATAAATAGGTGTGGTATTGATCATTTTACACACTAGTTCATTTTTGAAATACACAGCAAAATACATTCTCTCTTCTTGCAGAATTTCTGATTTATCCGATTGAATTATTTGGGTGAACCACAAATAACTTCAATCTGAAAGTGTTCACACGACTTCAGAAAAATCCAAGTTATCACCCATATTCCCCAACACTTTGAAGTTTTAAAGTAGTCTTTGGCAGGACGTTGACCAAATACTCCATCAAACATGAATGTTGTGGGAGGATTTTAGCACAACTACGTGGAGGTCGTTGCTGGAATAGCGCCGTAAAATATGGAATCGTATAACTGCCCAGGAAGGCACACAGCTATAAATTTGAGACTAGCCGCCCGGGAAGGCACACGGCTAGGGGTTACCGAAGAACACGGGAAGGTGTTTTGGTGATGATTGGGGCTGAATCTACGGGATAGAGCTCAAGGACCATCTATTGGCCAGCCAAGAACCCTAATTTGACTGTGTCACACAAGAGTGCATGTGCTCTAGCTACTCAAGGAGTGTAAAGTGTCGAAGAAGATCCCGTAAACTGCCTACATACCACTATTTATAGTGGATCAAGCCCCGATGTAGTTCTTGATTGATAAGTTTGATTGTTTGTGATGAGTTATCTCGTATCTCATGAGATAATGGCTGATATTTACGTATATCAACTGATTGTGATATAGTTATCAGGTTTCCAAGTCATATCATGACTGTTGGAAGCCTATCCATTGATGTTTATCTCAAGAATGAAGGATTTATCATGTATATATGATGTATATCCTCGAATAACTGAATAATTATCCGTTTAGAGGTGTATCTCAGCTGTAGAGACGTGCTCCTAAAAAGTAGGAGATCTGCCTTATCCAATCTGGCGGCCTTATCAGGCTTCCGGGGGAAGCTGGGGTACCACCCGGTAGCCTGACTCCGGTAACCTGACTCCGGTAGCCCAATTATGGAAGCCATACTGGAAACCCTACCTGATGGCTGTCCTAGTCTGAATCTGTGTTTCTGTCAGGCTTCCGGGGAAGTTGGGGGTACCACCCGGTAGACCCTCCGGTAACCCAGTTACGGAAGCTATGCTGGAAGCCCTCTCTGATGGTTGTCATTGGCTATGGATGAGACTATCCCCGGGACCATAAGCCTTATATCCTTTCAATGTTCATCGCAAGGTAGCCCCTCTGGGGGTACCGCCCGGTAACCCAAACTATGGCAGCCCCTTTGGTAAGCCGGTTATGAAAGCTATTCTGGTAAGCCATGTCTTGTAGCTGTACTAGAAGCTATGTAATGATGTCTATGGGTTGTGGATCATCCATGGGAGGCCATTCCCAGGACCCATATCGTCATATTTACCTGCTACCCATCTCATGGTAGCCCATATGGGTTGTCATATGCTCTTGGAAGCCTGTTATCCGGGAGCCATGCCATTCGGGAGCCCTTCTACCCGGGAGCCCTATTATCTTGGGAGCCCTGTTATAAGTTTTCATGGGTTACCACGGGTACCTTGGAAGCCCTCTAAAATATCCTCTTTCCTTGTGGATTGGACCCAAAACTCATAATGGGCCTAAATCTGATCCATGCAAGATTTTGGTCACAACAATGAATAAAATCACTTTATTCTTTAATTAATATTTTTTTAATTTATATCATTTTTTAAATATTATTTTGATATGCATAATACGAATTGATTTCATTTAATATCTCAGAATTATTATTCGAGATTTATCTAAGTCCCCTATTTTTATATATAATTGTGAAAGCTAAAAATTATTCAGCTGCGCGTTAATTGTGATTACATTAAGGTGGTTAGGAATGACAATTTGTCCCGACCCGATGGATACTCGACTCGTTTCAATCCGATTGGATCTAATCGAACCCGAAATTTTGGATATGGATTTGGATTTGGGATTTATTTTTAGACCCGAATAAATTTTGGGTCGGGTTTGGGTTTTGTCCAAACCAAACCGGACCCGAAACCCGAAAATTGAACCGAACCCATCTCAAGCCCAGATCCGATCCGAAGTACAAATATATACATATATATTTGTGTATAATATAGTGTATTATGTATATAATAAAATGTTTTTAATTATTAATTTTTTAATAGTCTAATTATTTTAATGCTATTAATTTAAGTCGCATTCAACTTAAGGTTACTATAAATTATAGAATTGTAAATGGAGACGTTGAGAGGAAAGGGGAGAGAGCCAGAGATATTATTCACATTCAAATTTCAAATCTAGATCTGATCGGAATGGCGCACAGGCAATCGGAGAGTCATACAAACAGGAACTTACCAATCAACACAGAATAGTGCATAAGCATGGCAAGAGAACGACGAGCACTACGTACTACAACACCAACAACAAGTTATATAGAGATGCTTTGGCAGGAGGAATAAAGGAACAAGAGGAGACCAACAGCAAGGAATGGACCATGGTCACAAGGAAGAGGAAGCCTGTGAAGAATCTATATGTCTTCGTGGGCAATCTACCTATAAATGCTTCTTGCGAAGAAATTTGGAGGGCGGTGTCTGGTGACATATACTTCTCGGAGCTATATACTCCCAATAAGAGAGACAGGAACAACAATAGGTTCGCATTTCTATAATCCAATAATCGATTCGACGCAGAGGACATCTTAACCAAGCTGAACAACGTCAAGCTTTTTGGGAGAAAGCTAGGCCTTACGATTGTGAAGAAAAAACCACAATATAATTCTAAAGGGTACAACCGGGAATCAAGTCATCTAACATCCATAAACAAAATATCGGAGACAATACCACTTGTAAAGAAGATATTAAAGAAACTGGAAAGCAACAAGTCTTATAGAGATGCTTTGGCAGGAGGAATAAAGGAACAAGAGGAGACCAACAGCAAGGAATGGACCATGGTCACAAGGAAGAGGAAGCCTGTGAAGAATCTATATGTCTTCGTGGGCAATCTACCTACAAATGCTTCTTGCGAAGAAATTTGGAGGGCAGTGTCTGGTGACATATACTTCTCGGAGCTATATACTCCCAATAAGAGAGACAAGAACAACAATAGGTTCGCATTTCTACCATCCAATAATCGATTCGACGCAGAGGACATCTTAACTAAGCTGAACAACGTCAAGCTTTTTGGGAGAAAGCTAGGCTTGTGATTGCGAAGAAAAAACCACAATATAATTCTAAAGGGTACAAGCCGGGAATCAAGTCATCTAACATCCATAAACAAAATATCGGAGACAATACCACTTGTAAAGAAGATATTAAAGAAACTAGAAAGTAGGCTGGAGAGAGGAGAGCACAGATCAAACTTTCTCCTAATTTAAAGTTCAAACAAGACCTGTGTAACAGCCTTATAGGCATGACTCTAGAGGCTAACATATCGGATAATATACATGAAAAGCTATCTACAGTGGGGATTAACTTCATCAAAGTCACTTCAAGCTCCCCTGTTAAATTCCTACTACTCTTCTTGGATAAAGAGGCATTTGATAACTTTGAAGAATCCATGGTGTTCACCATTTTCTACAAAATCAGCTACACCCAGGTTGAAGATCTAGTCACCACTAGGGTGACAGGACTCACCATACTTGGTCTTCCAATACACACCTGGACATACAATAATTTGACTCTACTTACACATAAGTGGGGCAAGATTAGAGACAACTCCATTCTGAAAACTACAGGAGTCAACTTTTCCAACCCCGCAATACTATTTGAAACTAGCATCACGAAGAAAATAGAAGCTACCATTGAGGTGGACATTGAAGGGAGTGACTATACAGTCCACATATCGGAATCAAACCCTGTTTTCCCCACTTATGCCAACTACGACTCCCAGTCATATGCTAGTTTGAGTGAGGAAGGTACAACACCTGGCAGTACACATCAGTGGAAAGGAGAGTTCCAAGGATGTAATATTGGTACGCATACCTGTTCAGATGGTGGCGACACTAAGAGTGTAGAACGTGATTTAGAGGGTGCAACTGGTCTCCGCATGCCTACAGACTTAGGAGGACAATCAGAAGAGAACACAAATTCTCTTGCAGAGGGTAGACCAATCGTTGAACACGACACTCATACAAGTCACGACACTACCACCAAAATATCCAAAATGGAACCACAATTGCATTTTGACAAGATACTAGGCAAAGATATCTCCAACAAATACAGGGACGCACCATCCTGCAGTACATCAGAGACTTCAGTGACTTCTAGCACTTCCTTGCACCTCTCTATGGAGGTATTAAACATAGTGGACTCGAATCAACCTATGCACAAGCACATACACATTGGTCTGTGCAAGGGACTATTTGGTATGCACATTAGAAGGGGTAGAGGCAGGCCTAAAAAATTCAAAACTTCCCCATAAAGGAACAAGGCTACTTATAAGAAACCTCGTAAACATGACTCCATTATTGAGGTAGAGGACTCATTCCTGCAGGATACTAACAATGTGGGTTGCCAACAGCGGTCAGCGAATACGCAATTAATCAAATACGATCCAATGAGAGAAAAAACAAAATTGGCATATTATATTCTCTGTGATGCGATAGACATTGGTCTGGAGACAATTGAGAATTCGGAAAAGACTTACCAAAACATCCTTAGTGCACTCTAAGGGGTACAAGCTTATATACATCAAATCATTCTTAATGGAGTTTTTCTCAGGATTTACTTGGAATGTGAGAGGCTGCAACAACATTCGTAATATGAGGAATATACAATCTCATGTTAAGCACAAAAATGTCAACTTTCTTTGTTTACAAGAAACAAAATGCACACATTGGGACTCTATAAAGAGGAAGACGATTTGGGATGAAGACACACATGGTTGGATTGAAGCCCCTTCACATGGCGCTTCAGGGGGTTGCTCACGTCCTGGGACAAGCAATAATTCAACCACATTAGTCACATTATCACTAAGAATTGGATTTACTTCAAAGGCTGTACCAAACACAACAATAACATATTCATATGTCTCAATGTTTACGCCCCACAAAACATTGCAGAGAAAGCCATGATTTGGGATCAGATTGGCAATCTTATCTCCACAGACAGTGACACGGCAGTATGTATCATGGGGGATTTCAATAGTGTCATATCTGACACTGACCGACTCAATTGTTCCTATAGTTCTTTTGATTCTGCTATTTTTAAAGACTTCATCAGTAACAATGGACTAATCAACATCACTACACAAACTCCCCATTACACATGGTTTGGGTCGGTAGGAAAAATGAGCAAACTGGATTGGATATTTGCTAATGAATCATGGTCGAAATTAGATAATTGGTCTGCCAAGCTACTCAATAGAAAAAACTCCGATCATCGTCTAGTATGGTTAGGCATTTCTAATACAAATTGGGGATTTGAACAACATAGAAGTCACTACTCTCATTAGGAAAGTTAGGTGTATAGGCAAATGGTGGAACACTCATGTTCTAGGCAATGTGGACGCCTCTATCAAAAGGATTGAAGATGAGAGAGAGAACAACTTGATATCTCTAACCCTGGACTTGCTAGCAAATACAGTGAAAAACTTGATTCTCTATACAAGCACAGGGATCATATGATATGGAAAAATCTAGGATTAGATGGCAAGTGAATGGAGATAAAAATACTAGGTATTTCCATCAGGCCGTTGGCAGAAGAAGGAGCAGGAACAATGTGCTTGGCATTTATTCAGGTGGCAACTGGATCACCAACCCTCGTTCTGTTAAACACATCTTTTATGAGCACTTCAAAAACTTCTTAGACAACAAAACACACAAGCCAACATTTAGATTAGGCACTCTTCGGATTGCAAGCATTCCTGAGCTTACGAAACAACAGTTAGAGAAGCCATTCACTAAGGATGAAATACTGATAGCACTTAAAGACATGGATTCCAATAAGTCTCCAGGCCCGGATGGACTCAACGCAGCCTGCATCAAGCATTGCTGGAAAGCCATACAACCCAGCTTCATGAATTACATAAACCAATTTCATCTAAATGGCCATATCCCCAATGGACTTAACTCCTCATTCATCGCACTTATTCCTAAAGTAGATAACCCAACCAGGCCGGGGGATTACAGACCCATCAGTCTTATAAATAGCACTATGAAGCTCCTACTTAAAATACTATATATCCAACAGATTGAAATTAGCTCTGCCACAAATTATATCCAGGGAACAGATAGGGTTCATGAAGGATAGGAACATATCGGAAGGCATCTTACTCACCTCTAAAATCATACATTCCATGAAAGTAAAGAAAGCTAAAGGGGCTATTATTATGCTTGACTTCGAGAAGGCATTTGATACAGTCAACTGGGAATTCCTGTATGAGGTCCTTGCACACATGAATTTTGGCACTAGATGGATTTTATGGATAAAATCTATCTTTGACTCTATTAAAATCTCTATATTTTTAAATGGCTCTCCTACTAATGAATTCAGTCCATCGAGAGGTCTAAGGCAAGGCGATCCCTTATCCCCTCTATTATTCAACATTGTGGGACAGGTACTCCACCATATGATCATTGAAATAAATTCAAAACAGAAATTTGAAGGCATTAGAATTGGTCAAGGAGATTGTAAATTCACACATCTACAATTTGCAGACAACACGCTACTATTATAAACGGGGATAACAACTCCATATCTAGCATCAAAAGGATCCTCATAGCTTTCCAGCTTTTCCAGCTCTTGTCCGGCCTCAAAATCAATTTTCACAAGAGTGAGCTACTAGCAATGAACTACTCTTCGAGAGAAACCTTGGAGTGGGCGAACATTCTTGGTTGCAAAGTTGGGGCTTGGCCACTCAAATATCTGGGTGTTCCTCTGGGAGTACCTCAAAATAGTACAGCTCTTTGGGACCCTCTTATCAACAGATTTCACGAGAATCTTAACAATTGGGCTTCTGCCAATCTACTGGTTCAACTTTTTGCTCATGCCTAAAATGGTCAGGGACAGAATTGATGCAATTTAGGAGAGGAATCCTTTAGGGAAAAGGTAAGCTCAGGCTGGCTAGGTGGGAATCAGTCACCACGAGAAAGGACAAAGGTGGTCTAGGTGTTACTAACCTGGAACATAGGAACCTTGCTATGTTAGGCAAGTGCTAGTGGAAAATCAAAGAAAACAAAGATGCACCTTGGCTTAAACTACTAAAGGCCAAGTATGGGTTGGACTGTGACACTTGGCTATAGAACAATGCAACTAAGAATTGCTCTATATTAATCAGTAATATGAAATCACTCTCGAGGCATAGAGACATGTCTTTTGTCTTCAATAACATAAACTATAAGTGGCAAACTAGGCAGGGGGATAGGGTTCGGTTTTGGGAGGACTATTGGATCAGTAATAGCCCACTCATGGTCACGCATGCAAGGCTATATAGAATATGTAAATACAAGCATATCTACATTAAAATATGCTACTGATTTGGAGGAATTCTGATTTCTCCCCCACAGACCTATGGGATAGGCCACTTCGATCCTTTGAAATGTCAGATGCAGCAGATATCTATACCATTCTCAACACTTTCACAAGTACTACTTGATAAGTGCATAATTTAGCATATTTTTATTACCTATTTATTGCTTGAATTCGTATTTTAATAATTTAATTTGTTGCATTTCAGGAAATTTGAAGAAAAATAAAAGAATAAAGAGCAAGGAAGGGCCAAAAAGAGAAGAAAATGACCAAAATGCAAAAAGGCAAAAGAATTAGGAGTTTGTGAAAATGGGAGAGATTAAGAAGTCCGGTTCCAGACCCTCAGTAGACCGCAGCTCGGAACATAAGAATTTAATTTTTGTTAATAAATATTTTATTTAAATTAGAAAATTATATTTATAAATATCTAATTATGTTAGGTATTTATTTTTATAATTTCTGAATTAAATTAATTATTTATTAATTAAAGATTATAAGTTGTGCGGGTTAAAAAGCATTTCTGCGAAGCCCATCTTACAAGTCAAAGCAGCCGGCATTAAAACTTCAAAAGTTCCAGCTAGCAAATCTTGGAAAATATTCATGTGAAGAAATTTGGAAAAAGCTGCATAGCTGACTATGTAAACAACTTTTATTTCATATGTGATAACTCTGAATCTTGATCGGGTACTTCCTCGCCAACTCCTGCCTCGGAAGTGGTGTAGCTGTAGTGGGGTGTCTGCAAAACAACACCGGAGGGGGGGTTTGGCCCCGAGGTGCCTCCGGCGTGAGAATAAGAGTTGGCTTTGGAAGGTAATAATCAAGTAGAGTATCACAAAGTAATAAATGTGTGTAGGTGTGTAATAATGGCTAACCCCTAAACCCTATTTACTAGGGGTATTTATAGCCCTAGGCCTAGGGTTTAGGGGTAGGTTACCTTCACCCCTAACCGTTGGATCTGGGGGACGAGCCGCTGAACTTCCGGGCTGGGCCATTCTTATTCTCATGAGGTGGTTTACTACTCTGGGCTGGGCCATTCTTATTCTCATGAGGTGGTTTACTACTCTGGGCTGGGCCATTCTTATTCTCATGAGGTGGTTTACTTATTGTTTTGGGCTTCTTATTGGGCCTTGGGTGTTTATGGCATATCATTTGCCCCCCACTCCTTCATGCGGATTCTCCGGATGGGGGAGTAGTAAGAGGTGTTCTTGCCTTGAAAAGTGAACTTTTCTGGATTCTTTAGAGTGCTGGACATATGTCCTCGGGGCCAGAGGTTTTTGGTTGCCCCCAGTTTCGGGGTGTGCACTGAGGTACGTATGCCCGGGGCTAGTGGTTGTTTGAATTTGAAGGCAGTGTTTCTTTGGCTGCCCCCCAGGCCCGGGGTTGGTACTAAAGTGTTTATCCCGGGGCTTCGTCTTCCGTAGTTGTGCGTAAACGTACGCATATGAATATATATAATATTCTCTATATGCATCTTTGGACTTCTTCTCTTTTTTTTTTGTTTTTGAAAAATGACAGCTGTTACCCACTATCTCCGGGTTTTGGAGATAGTGGGCCGATTTTTGGGCCGCCACGCGTCCATGGCGTTTGGAATTCAGGGTTTGCCTATAAATAGTGGCTGCCTCCCCTCATTCTTTCTTTTACGCGTTTCTGATTTGCTGCCGTTACTCTGCCTCTCTGAAGACCAGTGCTCCGGGCTATCGGTTTTTCTTGCTTTCTCCATTCCGGCCTTTCTACTCTTTGTAAGTCCTCTTTATCCGGACTCTTGTCAATTTTACCGTTTTTCTTTTCCGGGGTCCTGGTAGTTCCATAGGTTGCCCTTTGGTAGCTTCTTACGTTTGTTCTATCATTGTGTTGGGTAGCCCGGGGTAGAGTCCTTGTATGGTTAGGAGACGTGTGACTGCAAATCGAGTGTTAACCCCTCTCTTCGAGCCCAGTACCTCCGGCGCTAGCGTTAGCTCTTCAGATAGTAGTGTAGAGTTGATAGATCTAGAGTGGTGTATAATGGGGAAGAAGAAGAGTAGTTTGCCCGTACTTAGTAGTGTTGCGACGAAGGATATGGGCCCGGGGTATAGCCTCAGTGAGCCGGATGGTAGTTGGGGCCATAGTAAGTATTATTTCGTAAGGAGGGACCCGGGGATCCCCCAAGCTTTCTTCTTCAAGGATCTCAGCACGGAGTTCGCTCAGAATCCAGATGTGGCCGAAATGATTAGGTATGATGAGGCTTTTCTGGATTCCAAATTCGGGGATAAACCGGGTTCTGGGATGGATGTCGGTCCATTCCGGAGTAAGTATGTAAAAGAGCCGGTCGACTGGGACCCCATTTTCCGGGCCACATTCCACTTGGATAACGATGTAGAGTGGAGATGGCCAGAGCCCGGTGAGAAGATTTACCATAGGCCGGAGGGCGGCTGGGTCGGAGTGTGGTTGGAGCACCTAAGGTCGGGGTATGGGCCTAGGTGTCACCAGTTTGTTAAATCTCTATGCTTGTTTGAGTATGGGATCCCCGTCACCCAGCTGACCCCGAACGCGGTGAAATGGATCTCGTATTTTCTTGGGTGCTGTGAGAAAGCCGGGGTGCTGCCCACTTTCAAACTTTTTCACCATGTCTTCCAATTGGTGCACTCCAATAATATACCCATGTTCGAGTTTAGGTTCCGGGGTAAAGCGTGTGGGTATCCTTCCTCGGCGTCGAAGCCTCTGGTCATGCTCCCCACTTTGAAGGGTTGGAACGGGGAGTTTGTCTTCCTCCGGGGCGTTGATATCCGGTTCATGCCCACCTTTAAGGAGGAGCCTCTTGCCATGAATTTTGAGGTTTTCGATCTTCAGGATGCGGCAATGGACCGGGTTCATGCTTTTTGCCGGGGTCTCGGAAGGCAGGTGACTCGGGATGACCTTATGAGTCATTAGTATCTGTTTGAGATAGGATGTAAGTCCGGGTTGTATGTTGCTTGTACTTTTGCTCTTAATGTTTCCTTTTACTCCGGACTAATGTTTTGTTTTCATGATTCCAGGCCTTCCCGGATATAGCCCGGAGTTCGAGAAAGTTGTGCAGATGGGCAAGGCAAGCAAAGCTCTCGGTGCTGCTCTCCGGGGTATTGGTCACGTTCGTGACAATACCAAGGCTCCTGGAGATGCTAGCGGCTCCCAGGCCCATCAAGAGGGGGCTTCTGAGAATAGGGACCCGCACCCCGAGCCTGTGGATCCGGAGGCCGGGGTTGAAGATTCTAGCTTGATGGCAAGGAAGAGGCCGAGGGTGACCTCGGCTCGGACCGAGCTGTTCGGGACTATGCTCTCCGACTGTGAGGTAGTGCAGGAAGGTTCGGCTGCTGGGGGTCCGAAGAACTTTCGTCCTCACGAGCCGGCTCCCGTGTCCCCGGAGGAAAGAAATTTCATTGGCTTCCTAGCTGACCTCCCTAGCAAGTCGGAGTGGGAGGAGATGAGTAAATCTACCTCCACCGAGTTGCTGCAGCAGATGATGGGGGTCTTCGGCCAGGTATAATCTTCTCCGGGCTCTTTCTATCTTTGCTTATTGATTCTAAATTTTTCTAACTTGCGTTCCTACCTTCGCAGCTTGGGGTCCGGGTTGCTGGAGCTGCTGCTAAAGCATGCAGGGAAGTGAAGGAGGCCCAAGTTGCCTTAAGCTCGGCCTCGGAGAAAGAGAAGGAGATTGCTGAGCTGAAGCAGCAGCTTGAGGAGCTGAGGGAGCGGACGGATGCCCGGATTGAGAAATTTAAGGGCGGCATCAAGCAAGCCGTTGACGAGAGGGACGCGGCCAAGGCTAAGCTGGTTGATTACAAGGCTGAGGTGAAGAGGCTCTGGGATGAACTGAAGGCCAAGAAGTCCGAGGAGCAGGTTATTTCCGAATTCCGGGAGTCAGAGGCTTACGATGATGATCTGGCAGCCGTGGCGTCCAAAAAGATCCATCGTTGCTGGGTCATCTCTGAAAAGATGATAAAGACTGCTCCTGAGACCGCTACCTGGGACAACTTCATTACGGAGTATCTTGCTACCGAGGATGCCTTGGCCCGGGGTGAAGGCGAGCCTAAAGCTTTCGGTGCTCCTGATTCCTCCCCTCCTCCTGAAGCTTGATTCATCATATTGGCTGTGTCCATATCTCGGGCTATGCCCTTGTAATCTTTTAATGCTCTGTTGTATAACTTTGAATTTTTCTGTTGTATAACTTCCGGGTGTTTCGGGCTGTTGGTCAGCTCGGCCCGTTTCGTTTTATGTTTGTAATATTTTGTGTTTTTCCATGCTCAGTTGCTGTTGTCTGTTTATAATTTGTACTGCCCCCCACTCTTTAATTCGGGTATCCCGGAATGAGGAGTGGTGGTTTGTCCCAGGGCTGTTTCTTACTTGGAAAGGATGAAAACTTTTCCAAGTAGGGGTTGGGTGCCTATGGCTTTCCGGGCCAAAGCATTGCTAAGGTCCCGGGATTTGGCCTACTTGGAAAGGATGAAAACTTTTCCAAGTAGGGATTTTGATGACTATGGCTTCCCGGGCCAAAGCATTGCTAAGGTCCCGGGCTTTGGCCTACTTGGAAAGGATGAAAACTTTTCCAAGTAGGTATTTTGATGCCTATGGCTTCCCGGGCCAAAGCATTGCTAAGGTCCCGGGCTTTGGCCTACTTGGAAAGGATGAAAACTTTTCCAAGTAGGTATTTTGATGCCTATGGCTTCCCGGGCCAAAGCATTGCTAAGGTCCCGGGCTTTGGCCCACTTGGAAAGGATGAAAACTTTTCCAAGTAGGGATTTTGGTGCCTATAGCTTCCCGGGCCAAAGCATTGCTAAGGTCCCGGGCTTTGGCCTACTTGGAAAGGATGAAAACTTTTCCAAATAGGTATTTTGATGCCTATGGCTTCCCGGGCCAAAGCATTGCTAAGGTCCCGGGCTTTGGCCCACTTGGAAAGGATGAAAACTTTTCCAAGTAGGGATTTTGGTGCCTATAGCTTCCCGGGCCAAAGCATTGCTAAGGTCCCGGGCTTTGGCCTACTTGGAAAGGATGAAAACTTTTCCAAATAGGTATTTTGATGCCTATGGCTTCCCGGGCCAAAGCATTGCTAAGGTCCCGGGCTTTGGCCTACTTGGAAAGGATGAAAACTTTTCCAAGTAGGTATTTTGATGCCTATGGCTTCCCGGGCCAAAGCATTGCTAAGGTCCCGGGCTTTGGCCTACTTGGAAAGGATGAAAACTTTTCCAAGTAGGAATTGGATGCCTATGGCTTCCCGGGCCAAAGCATTGCTAAGGTCCCAGGCTTTGGCCTACTTGGAAAGGATGAAAACTTTTCCAAGTAGGTATTGGTAATAATTGTAAGATTGAAGTGCCAGGTAAGAACTAGAACTCTTTTTCATTGATATCAAAGCGGTTACATGATTTCCAAGTACAATTCCCAAACTATGCCCATATATGGGCTAAAGCTATTGTCTTTTACTGGTAGTACTTTCTTAGTCTGAGGCCGTGCCAGGTGTTGGGGACTTCCGTGTTGTCCATGTGGCTGAGCTTGTAGGTTCCGGGGCGAAGTACTTCTTTAACCCTGTAGGGACCTTCCCACTTAGGCATTAGCTTTCCTGTGTTAGTGGGGTCTGAAGCTTCGGCGTCTCGGAGTACCAGATCTCCGATTTGGAAGTTTTTGACCCTTGACTTCTTCCCGAAGTACTCTCTAGTTTTCTCTTTATACTTCTCCATTCTTTGTACTGCATTGTCCCGGACCTCATCAACTAGTTCCAGATTAACTCGTAACCCATCTTCATTTGCATCTTCATCAAAGTTGATTGCTCTGTGGGAGGGAGAACCCACTTCAATTGGCAACATAGCTTCGGTTCCATAAGCTAGTTTAAACGGGGTTTCTCCTGTTCCGGACCTCGGGCTAGTTCTGTATGCCCACAGCACATTTGGTAGTTCTTCGGGCCATTTGTTCTTGCTTTCCTTCAGCCTCTTCTCAATTCCCCTTAGCAGAATTCTGTTTGTCACTTCCACTTGCCCATTTCCCTGGGGATAGGCTACTGAGGATTTCTTGTGTTTGATTCCCCATTCCTTCAAGTAATTTTCAAAATCTGAGCCGACGAACTGGGGACCGTTATCTGAGACCAGGACCCTGGGAAGGCCAAACCGCATTAGTATGTTGTCCATGAACTTGATGCAGTCTTGTTGATTTATGGTCCTCATTGCCTTTGCTTCGGCCCACTTAGTCATGTAGTCAATGGCTACAAGGAGGTACCTCAGATCACCCTTGGCCCGGGGGAAAGGTCCTACTATATCGATGCCCCACACAGCAAAGGGGATTGGTGATAGAACTGAAGATGGCAGGACCGGGCTTTGCCTTGGTATATTGCTGAACAGTTGGCAGTTTCTGCACTTCTTGACGAATTCTACTGCATCTGAGTGGATTGTTGGCCAGTAGTAACCTTGCCTTATGATTTTGTATGCGAGGGCCTTTGCGGACATGTGGTCCCCACAAATCCCTTCGTGCACTTCCTGTAAACAGTAATTAGCTTCTTCCGGGCCTACGCACTTCAGTATTGGGGATGAGAAGGTTCGGCGATAGAGCTGGTTGTCTTCTATGAAGTATTTTGAAGCCTTGTTTTTCAACCTTCTGGCCTCATTCTTATCTTCGGGCAATTCCCCTTTTTCCAAGTAGAGGATGAAAGGGGTCATCCAGTTCGGGGTGCCGTCTATCTCCATTACCACTTCTTGGTTGATGGCCGGAGTTCCCAATTCTTCGAAGTAGACCGAACTGCCTAGTTCGACTGAGTTCTGGACTAGCTTGGATAGCTCATCAGCTTCGGAATTTTCTTCTCTGTTGACCTGGTTGATTTGGTACTCCGGAATGGTGGCTAAGTAGCTCTTGACGAGTGCTTGGTATTGGGCTAGCTTTTGATCTTTGGATATGTATTCGCCTTTGGTTTGCCGTACCACGATTTGTGAGTCACTATAGATGTCCAGGTTTTTGATTTGCAGAGTTCGTGCTAACCTTAGCCCGGCTAGGAGAGCTTCATATTCGGCTTGGTTGTTGGTTGCTAGGAATTTGAATGTTATGGCCTGTTTGATTTGGAAGTCTTCCGGGCTTCTCATGATTATTCCTGCCCCGGACCTGTCAGCTGTTGAGGATCCATCCACATGGAGAGTCCATGATCCCGGGGCTTGGTTCTGGTTTGTCACATTTTCAGCTACTGTGGTAGCTTGCTGCGGTTCTGGGAAGGAGCACTCTACTATGAAATCTGCCAAAGCTTGTGCCTTGATGGCTGTCCGGGGTACGAATGTCAAGTGGAATTGGCTTAGCTCAATTGCCCAATTTATCAATCTGCCTGATGCGTCCGGCTTATGGATTATCCTTCGTAGTGGCTGATCTGTTACGACCTTGATTTCTCTGCCTTGGAAATAGTGTCTGAGTTTCCTTGAGGCCGTGACTAAGGCAAAGGCAAACTTCTCCAGATTGGGGTATCTGGTTTCTGCATCTTTCAAGACTTGGCTGATGTAGTACACCGGCCATTGGTTTCCCTCGACTTCCCGGACTAGGGCCGCGGCCACAGCTAGGGGCCCGGCGGAGAGGTATAGATGTAGGGGTTCCCTGGTTTCAGGCTTCGTTAAGAGGGGTGGTGATGATAGATATTGTTTGATGTTGTCAAGAGCTTGCTGGCACTCAGGGCTCCAAGTGATTTCTTTCTTGTTGTTGGCCCCCTTGAGCAAGTTGAAGAAGGGCAAACACTTTTCTGCCAACTTGGATATGAATCTTCTTAGGGCTGCCAATGATCCGGCTAACTTCTGAATGTCTTTCTGAGTCCGGGGTGGTTGCATTTCCAAGATGGCCCTTATCTTCTCCGGATTAGCCTCAATCCCTCTTTGGCTGATCATGAAGCCTAGAAATTTTCCTGCTGCCACCCCAAAGGTGCACTTCTCCGGATTTAGCTTCATCTCATTTTTTCTAAGGTTTTCAAAACATTCCCGTAGATCGGGGACATGCTCCTTGACGGTTTTAGACTTGGCAATGATGTCGTCGACATAGGACTCCAGATTCCGGCCAATTTGGTCCTTGAAGACTTCCACCATGGCTCTTTGATATGTAGCTCCGGCATTCCGGAGTCCAAAGGGCATGAACTTGTAAGCGTAGACAGCTCTGTGAGTGATGAATGCAGTTTTGGCTATATCTGCGGGATTCATCTTGATTTGGTTGTACCCGGAGAAAGCGTCCATAAAGCTGAGCATCACATGTCCGGCAGTGGCGTCGATGAGCTGGTCTATACTTGGTAATGGATATGGGTCTTTGGGGCAGGCTTCATTCAGGTCCGTGTAATCGACACACATCCTCCATTTTCCACTAGGCTTTTTGACTAGAACCACGTTGGCTAGCCACTCCGGGTATTTGACCTCGCAGATAATATCTGCCTTAAGTAGTTTGTCCACTTCCTCGTCTATAGCTCTCTGCCTCTCCGGGGCGAAGTTCCTTCTTTTCTGTTTCACAGGCTTCCTTCTAGGATCAACATCTAGGCTATGCATGGCAAGGGATTCTCGGAGCCCGGGCATGTCAGATGGACTCCAAGCAAAAACATCAGCATATTCCCGGAGTAGTTGGATTAGTTCTTGCCTGAAGGCAGCTTCTAGACCGGTTCCGATCTTGACTTTTCTTTCTGAGTTTCCTGGGATGAGCTCGATTGTCTCAATTTATACGGCGGGTTCTAGCTTGGCTTGATCTTTCACCAGTGTTATTCCCAGATTACACACTTGTATAATTGTAGAAGGGGGGGGTTGAATACAATTCTTGATTATTATAAATTTCTGATAAAAACCACAGAGATCTATAAGGAAATAATTGCTGAATAAGAAATGGTTCACAAACACATAAAAAATCAGGTGGTTAAATGTACCACCTGAGACTTTTATTCGAAGAAAACCCTGTGATACAAGTGTACACAGCTTCTATGTTTACAACTCTTTGCCTCTAAAGATATTCAAGAAACCCTAAGCAAATGTGTATGTTTTCTTGCTTTCTAAAGAGTTGCTACACTTGGTTATATATTCCAAGTTTACAAGTGCTACAGGAATAAGATAATATTAATCTAATTCAAGTTGACTTGCTACTCCACTCCAAATCCACATGTAGCCGAAAGGTTGTCCTTGTGAACAGATATGTCCCCTGCACCTTTCTTGTATGTACTGTGTAAATGGAATGCTTCTTTCTTCTGTGTTTCCAAAGTATGGCTGCCATATTGCTTTTTATACCTACTATCAACCCATGTGATCTGTCAGTCAAACCTGTCCTTATCAACTGCTAATTCCTAGCATAGGATAAAGTGACAATGATTATCCGTTGATGTTGTGTCTACTTATCCGTTGATGGTAGTTTGAGCTGTATCCGTTGATCGAGTAGATTTGAGTTGTATCCGTTGATAGAGCCCTGTTCTCATCCGTTGATACATTTTCACTTAGACAGAATTACATAGCATAGCTTATTTACAATTGGCTACCCTATTCTGCCTATCCATTGATGGTCAACATGACTCTGAATAAAGACACTATCAACTGATAAATAGAGATATTGCAGTATGCTACAAAACCTCATCCGTTGATGAGCTACCTGTCAACGGATAGAGTTATAAGGTCTTATCCGTTGACAGTTACAAAACTTGACTTATACAATTTTGCTTGAATGTTAAGTTATCATCAACTACAACATATTCCTAACAATCTCCCCCAATTTATACTTGATGGCTATAAAGCATAAATTCATAACCTTGATGATAACAAAACATTCCTAACGATATATATACACTTCAGTATGCAAACATTGTATTAAGCTACAAAAATTAAAAACAGAAAGCTTTAAGAAACTTATCAGAGATGTGCTCCTTTAGATTGAGCAGATTAATGAGGTTTCCTCTCTCTGGTTGGCTGCACCCTTGACTTTCCTTCCTTGGTAGAGTTGGACTCAATTTGCACTTGAAGTTGCCTATAGAAGGTATCTTCTTCAACAACCTTTGGATTTAGCTTTAGTTGTAACCATCTCAGGTAGTCAGAACTAGCCTTTGACAGTTGGTCTTCTAACCTGAAGAATCTCCTAGTGCCCTCATTATCCCTGAACTCCATCATCCAAAAGGGTTGAATGTGGATTTTCTGTCCATTATAAGGGATCTTCATTTTCTTTGGTAGACTTGAGGGTGAGTTCCATTCTCTCCTTATTTCTTCTATTCTGCTAATTATCTCCCTTCTGGCTATCTCAGAGAACCCTGTGTGTCTCTTGAAAGCTGAGAACACTCTGGTCAATGTATGATAATTTTCTCCAAGAACCTTCTTTAGTGGCCATGTCCTCTGACTTCCTCCCTTGTAGACAAACACTAATCTCTCAGGCTGATTCTTGTACTTGTCAATTCCTCTTACTTCTGACAATTCATCCAAAAATAGATTCATGTCAGAGTATTCTTCAATTTCTGCCTGATAGATAAAGTCTTCTTTGTTTTCCAAGATTGGTTGTTTGACAATGGCAGGTACCCTAGCAACTTGAACTGGTCCCTTTGAAAGTTGCTTCTTTGGAGCCCTTTTCTTCTGTTTTGGATTTAGCAAGAATGAAGGAACTTCAATTGAATCAAAATTCACTGGTTCCTCTTTAGGCCTTATGGGGTCACCATGAAAGTTTACAGTTGGGTCGATTTCTAGTGCAGACATAGGTACTGGTGAACCAATTGTTTCTTTTTCTGGAGAGGGTTCTGGAGAAAGAACCCTCTTGGTTTTAGCTTTCCTTCTTCTAGGTTTGATTTTGGGAACTTCCTCAGGTTCCTTCATTTCAACCTCTACCTCATCCATTAACTCTTGAGCTAGCCTGGCTTGCTTCTCTTCTGAGTTTTCATGTTGATTTTCTGTACTTGGATGGGCTTCCCTTTGGATTCTGGAGACTTCTTCTCTTTTAGCTTCCACAAATCTAGGATGACTGTTGGATATATTTAATACTTTTCCATTCCTCATGATTACAGCCATCCAATCTCTTACACTCTTATTTGTCTGAACTTTGAACTCCATAATTGTTTTTCCCATTAGCTTTACTTCATCATTCTTGGGAAATGGGTAGTCCAATTGAAGCTTGTTCTTCCCATTTTCCTTTGGTGGTGAGTAGGCTCTGGTTTTGATAGCTGGTTCAAATTCTTTGACAAATGATGGCTCAGCATCATAGAATGTAGGAGCCACAACCCTTGGAGTGAGCACCTTCATGATTGTGGTTGATATTGTTGGAGCAGAAGATTGAGCATTAAGGAACAAAGTTGATGCAATAGATTCATTGATCATCCTCTCTGTCCTTAGAATTCTGTCATTAGCCTCCTTGTTTATCTTTTCCAAAGCTTCTATCCTGGCTTGCCTTTCACCATCTGAGATGTCTTCTAATCTTTGAATCTCAGGCAAAGCCACTTGTTTCTTCACAGGGGAAGCCTTTATCTCAAACTCTGTTGGATTGACCACTACAATTGGCTGTTGCTCCCCCTCAATATGTGCTATCTCACTACTGGTAGCTTGAAATTGGCCAGTAGATGTTGCAGCCTCTTCTGTGCTTGTTCCCATTTTCTCCCCCTTTTTGTTAGCATCAAGGGTTGGGGTTGAAGCTGCAAGTAGCATTTCCAGTAGTTGAGTTTGTTTTGTTTGATTGGCAATGATGGTGTGCAATTGAGATTCCATACTATCCACCCTTGAGGAAAGAAGCTGAACAGACTTAGCCAGGCTATCTTCTTTGAGAAGTTTGCTAGAAAGCACCTTCTGAGTGGTAGTAGGAGCTAGTGCCTCAATCCTGGCATCTAGTGCTATTTTCATCTCTCTAATTGCAGACTGGACCTCCTCTTGCTGTGTTCTTTGAATAACAGATTGCATCTTTTGTAATTTCAGGGAGGCCATTACTTGCTCAAGAACAGTCTTTCTCTGTGGTTCTGCAGTTTGGTGCTCAGCCTTAGCAGATTGGTATTGCTTCATGATTTCCACATTGAGATGCCCAAGTTCAGTGGCATTGGAAAACATCCATCCTGGAGTTTCATCTTCATTTATGTCTTCACCATCTGAACTGTGACTGTCATAACTGCCAAACTCTTCACTTCCAGCATTTGGAGACAGGGTTTGTAAAGCTTCTTTTGCTCTTTGAAGAGATTCTGAGGTGTGCACTAGGTGCATTGCCTCCTCTGCCTCCACATTGCCCTGCTGTGCCATGACTTGATAGGCAGAAACAGGATGAGTAAAGGTTTCAGGATCCAAAGAGATGGAGTCAATAACTGACTGATATTCCTGTCTAAATTCCATCTCTTTGGAAGCTTCATTAACCTCCATTAACTCACTTGCAATGACTGATTCTTCCTGCCTTATTTCTCCTGTAGTCCCTTCTCTCCTCTCATCTCTCTTTTCTTGCATCAGGGGCTCCCCCTGGCTCACACCTCTCACACCCTCACCTTCACCTACTAAGGTGGAACGCTCTAGCTCTCCTTTTGCCTGACCGGAAGAAATGGTCAGCCTCTCATTGATTTTCTCTCCTTTTGCCTGCTCACAAGGCAGCCTCTCACTCCCTTCCCTCATTCCTAAAAGTGTTTCAATTACTACAAACTCCTCCACAGTTGACATAGGAATGTCACATTTTGCAGTGGTAGAGAGAGTTGTCAACGGATAAGGAATATCCGTTGATGTAGTAGTTATTGCTGTCAACGGATAGTTAGTTGAAGACATATCCGTTGATGAAGAAACACTTGTCAACGGATGAAGGATATCCGTTGATGAAGGTAAACGAGTATCCGTTGAAGTGAAAACCAACACGGAATCTGTGGTGATTGATTTTAAGGAAGAGGCCACAGATAGTGTTGTGAATTCAGGAATGGAAGATTGATGGCCCAACAAATCATCTAAAAGAGGATGACCACCAATTGTTGAGTGGGGCTTCTCCATGAATTTTAAAGATGGAGAATCAGGAATTGATGTAGATATCATATCCACATCCAGAGATGGAGTTGGTGATGGTGGATCAAAATGTGTATCGATTTGAAGGTTAAGATCAAGGGGCTGTGACTCCACATTTATTGAAGTCACATCAAACTGAATTTGAGAAGGTACAGTTTGCTGTACAGTGTGTGCACCCTGTGATTCCCCAATGGTTTTGGATTTTACCCTTCTACCATAGGTTTTTGAGGGAGAGCTATCTGTGTCCCTTGCCCTTTTGTGCTGTGTTCCTGAAATGGAACTCAAATTAGTAGTCACACCCTGTTGAGAGGATGTAGCTAGAAATTGGCTTGTAGGTTCATTAACAGTCTTTTGAGAGACTGAAATGTTGTGTGCACTTGCCTTACCTTCCTTATCCTTAGGGCTTCTTTGATGTTCACCCTGTCCCTCACCACTCACTACCACCTTCACACTCCCCTCAAGAGCTTTGGTAGTTTTTGCAACAGATGCCTTTTGAGAGACACCTGAGGTTTGTCTTTTAGATTGTGGTTTAGGAACTTTGGATTTGGTCACTTTGGTAGGAGCCTGTTTGGTCACAGTCACAGACTCCATTGTGACACTAGAAGGCAAAGAAATTTGGGGGTTGGAGATAGGAAGTTCAGGGTTGGAAACAGTTACCTGAATAATTGGTAGATATACCAATTGTACTTCTGCATTTAGGTTCATTCGAATCAAATCACTTAAGACTCTCTTCTCCTGAACAAAACAATTGAACTTGCTATCCGGGTTAGCAATGGATAGCTCATTCTCAGATACATGCAGTGCTAGGAGCATTAAAAATCTAGCAAAATAAACATTCTTGCCCCTAGTTTCCTTTTTACCTAATTTAGCTGCTATCTCATACATGACTAGTGTGCCAAAATTATAAAATTTATCAGTTAAAAGCATACAAAGCATAATTAGCATGGAGTTGGTAACAACATCAAAGTTACTAATCTTGCCAGAAAAAGTTTTAATGAAGGCATCACAAAGATAACTCCATTCCTTAACCATACCTTTCCTAACAATTTTCCCTAAGTTCTCAGTACTAAGGGTATAATTTATGGAATTAAGCATGGTAACAATTTCAGCATTACTGGGTTCCTTCAGACAGTTATTCTCAGGCAATTTTAAACAAGCAGTTAACACATCAGAATTAACTACATAATTTTTACCCTTTAAAGAAAAAGCAAGTGTACCGTCTGTGCCATTGTACTCAGCAGATGCCCACATCTCTTCGATAACCTCATGGATTAGAGGAGTGGTGGCAGTCATAGCATGTGACAGTTTGCATTTCTTCACGAAATTCATCATGGTGTGATATGCTTCTGGAGCGTTCACAGTATCAACAAAGGCCGCGAAATTGTTCTTCTCATAGGTAAACCCGGTGGAAGATATCATCTTAACAATAGGCGCCATTGGAGTGTTTGAGCTTTTGTTGCAGAGAGAGATTTAGTGAAGAAGATGCAGTTAACTAATGAGACTCTTGAAAATGAATAAAGGTGAAATGTGAGAATACAAAACAGCCTTTTATATATTCCAAGAATTAAAAATGAAATAATTAAGAGTAATTACCCCATTGGTCAAAAGTAACTGTCAGACAATAAATAAAAAGGAAAGAAGTACAGCCGTGACTAATTATACACGTTTATCAACGGCTATATAAAAAGTATATGTATATCAACGGATAAAGATTGGACGGTTGAGAAAACAGTTTATCCATCGATGACGTGGACAACCTGTTATCCGTTGACATACGAAAATCTAGTAATGTGTTTACACTACCAACGGATAAAAGGATATCCGTTGATAAGCAAATTTTGCCTTAGACAAAATTTCTGCTAAGAGTTATTCTGAGAGTTTTTAATTCTCAAGTAAATCAAAACACATTTCTAGCTGCAATACAGTATTATTAGATACCACTAGGAATTATGAAAAATTAAGCATACCTAGTTCACCTACCAATCTTGTGAATGAGGATTCATCAAGAGGCTTGGTGAAGATATCTGCAAGCTGCATTTCACTTGGCACAAAGTGCATTTCTACTGTACCATTCATCACATGCTCTCTGATGAAGTGGTATTTGATGTCAATATGCTTGGTTCTCGAATGTTGCACTGGATTTTCTGTGATGGCAATAGCACTAGTGTTGTCACAGAAAATTGGAATCTTCTCAACTTTTAGACCATAGTCAATAAGTTGATTCCTCATCCAAAGCATCTGTGCACAACAACTTCCAGCTGCAATGTACTCAGCTTCGGCTGTAGAAGTGGAGACTGAGTTCTGTTTCTTACTGAACCATGACACAAGCCTATTCCCTAGAAACTGAAAGGAGCCTGTAGTACTTTTCCTATCAATTCTGCAACCTGCATAGTCTGCATCTGAATAGCCAATTAGATCAAAGCCAGAATCTCTTGGGTACCAAATGCCAAGGTTTGGTGTTCCCTTGAGATACCTGAAAATTCTCTTAATAGCAATCAAGTGAGACTCTCTAGGGTCAGCTTGAAATCTAGCACAAAGACATGTGGAGAACATTATATCAGGTCTACTAGCTGTTAGATATAGAAGTGAGCCTACCATGCCTCTATAGCTTGAGATGTCCACAGATTTTTCCTTAGTGTTCAACTCAAGCTTAGTTGCAGTGGCCATAGGTGTTTTTGCAGAGGCACAATCCATTAAGTCAAATTTCTTTAAGAGATCATAAATATATTTTGTTTGACTTATGAAAATTCCCTCATTAACTTGCTTTACTTGTAAGCCAAGAAAGTAAGTTAATTCACCCATCATGCTCATTTCATACCTACTTTGCATAAGTTTGGCAAACCTTTTACAAAGCTTCTCATCTGTAGACCCAAAAATAATATCATCTACATAGATTTGAACAAGTATTGAAGAACCATTGACATTTCTATGAAATAAAGTTTTATCTACTGTACCTCTAGTGAAGTGATTCTCCAGAAGAAATTGAGATAAAGTGTCATACCAGGCTCTTGGTGCTTGCTTCAAACCATAAAGTGCTTTCAAGAGAAGATATACATAATCTGGAAATTCTGGATCTTCAAAGCCAGGAGGTTGATGGACATATACCTCTTCTTCCAGTTCCCCATTTAGAAAGGCACTTTTAACATCCATCTGATAGACTTTGAAGTTGGCATGTGCTGCATAGGCTAGGAAAATTCTGATGGCCTCAAGTCTTGCCACTGGTGCAAAAGTTTCATCAAAATCTATTCCTTCTTCTTGAGAATAGCCCTTTGCCACTAATCTAGCTTTATTCCTCACAATTATGCCATTTTCATCAGTCTTATTCTTGAGAACCCATTTGGTACCTATGATACCTCTATCATCAGGTTTGGGCACAAGCTTCCATACTTTATTTCTCTCAAATTGGTTTAGCTCTTCTTGCATTGCTAAGACCCAATCTGGATCTAGAAGAGCATCCTCCACTTTCTTAGGTTCCTCTTGAGACAGGAAACTACTGTATAGGCACTCTTCTTGTGTGGCTCTCCTAGTTTGGACTCTTGAGTTTGAGTCACCAATGATTAACTCAAAAGGATGATCTCTGGTCCATTTTCTTGAAGGTGGAAGGTTTGATCTAGATGAGGTTGCTTCATCTATGTGAGTATGATATTGTTGATTGGATATTGAGTTTTGACTTTGAGAAACTCCCCCTGAGTTTGTTGTCCTTGAGGAATTATGAAGTTGACTGTCAACAGAAGCATCATTTTGTCTATCAACGGATGCTCCATTTTGCCTGTCGACGGATACATGAGAATGTCTGTCAACGGATGCATCTGATGATCTAGTATGACTGTCAACGGATGCTTCATTTCCAGTGTTAGCATCACTTCTAGTTGGACCAACAGCTCTAGGTGAATTTCCAAGGTCATGATCTTCATTTTCCTCATCATCATCAATGTACATTCTTCCTTCTACCTCATTTTCAAATCTCAACTTTTCATGGAAGCCTTCATCATTCAGACCTAGAATCTTCTGATCATCAAACACAACATGTACAGATTCCATGACAATGTTGGTTCTTAAATTGTAGACTCTATAGGCTTTCCCTGCTGCATACCCAACAAAGATAGCTTCATCTGCCTTTGCTTCAAATTTGCCCAAGTTATCTCCATGATTCCTTAGCACAAAACACTTACATCCAAAGACATGGAGAAAAGCTAACGTTGGTTTCTTGTTGGTGAATAAGTGGTAGGGAGTCATTCCTCTAGCTTGATTGATCAAGGAAATATTCTGAGTGAAGCAGGCAGTGCTGACAGCTTCAGCCCAGAAATATGTTGGCAATCTTGATTCACTTAACATTGTTCTAGCTGCTTCAATGAGAGTTCTGTTTTTCCTTTCAACAACCCCATTTTGTTGAGGTGTTCTAGCAGCAGAAAACTCATGGACAATTCCATTCTCTTCACAGAAAATATTCATTGTGGAATTTTTGAATTCAGTGCCATTGTCACTCCTGATTCTTTGTACTTTTACTTCAGAACCATTGTTTACTTGTCTGAGATGATTGATGATGATTTCACTTGCACAATCTTTGGAGTGCAGGAAGAAAGTCCATGTAAACTTAGAGAAATCATCCACAATCACCAGACAGTATTTCTTCTTTGAGATGGACATGACATTTACTGGACCAAATAAGTCCATATGCAGCAATTGAAGGGGCTTAACAATAGATGACTCTGTCTTGCTCTTGAAGGATGATTTCTTTTGCTTTCCTAATTGGCAGGCATCACACAATCCATCTTTGATGAACTCCAATTGAGGGATTCCTCTAGCAAGATCCTTTCTTACCAAATCATTCATTACTTTAAAATTCAAATGAGACAGCTTTTTATGCCATAGCCAACTCTCATCCTTGCTTGCTTTGCTGAAGAGACAAGTAATGGATTCTGAGCATACTGAGTTGAAGTCAGCTATGTAAACATTTCCTTTTCTAAAGCCTGTCATAACCACATTGTTGTTTTTCTTGGTAGAAACAACACAGGCTTCTTTAGTGAACTTTACTTCATAGTCTTTGTCACAAATCTGACTGACACTCAGCAAATTGTGCTTCAAACCTTCAACTAAAGCCACTTCTTCAATGATGACATTGTCCTTTGTAATCAAGCCATATCCCTTTGTATAACCTTTGTTGTCATCTCCAAAGGTAATCCTAGGGCCAGCTTCCTCCTTGAACTCTGTGAGCAGGGTTGAATCTCCTGTCATATGCCTAGAACATCCACTGTCTAGGTACCATAGATTCCTCTTATTTCCCTGCACACAATCCAAAATACAAATCAAGTTGATTTTGGTACCCAAGTTTCCTTGGGTCCTTTCTTGTTAGCCTTTGGTTTTACACTCTTGGCAATCTTCACTTTGGGTGTAGATGCTTGAGTGATAGGTTTAGACAGATGCTCATTTGCATAAATATTTGATGCATGCATTTGTGAAAAATTGGCATACATATTATCCATGCTGGGGATGCTCCATGACATTTGTGGCATATTCACAGATTGAAAATAAGGATTAGGCACATATGGCATGTTCACATATGGATTTGAAAAACTAGCATTCTGATACAAACCAGGCATAACAGGCATTGCAGGCATACTTGGCATAGATTGAGATACATGAACAGGAGTCCTTTTAACAGACTTGCAATTAGAAGATAGATGATTGACACTATTGCAATTACCACAAGTTTTCCTAGGAGCAAACTTGTCAGGAGAATAATTGTTTTTCTTGTTAATGCCTATCTTACCATTTCTGTTCTTTTTCTTTTTACCCTCAGTCTCTACCTTTTCATTAACTGACTTACCAACAGCCTTTTTGTTGGGTAAATCACCTGCCTTAGCCTTCTCACTTGATTTGGCTTGGCTACTTTCACCAGAAACAAAGTTCTTGGCTACTGGACCATACTGATTGTTCAGTCTCTTGAGTTCCTTCTTACTAACAGACTTTTTGTTAGTCGACGGATACCTCTCATCCGTTGATGGTTCATCTGTCAACGGATGATCACTATCCGTTGATTCACAAATAGTCTCTAGATCCTCAAGGCAAGGTTCTAGCTCCTTTTTCTTCTGAGTCCAGGTATCCCTTACAAATGATTCTATTCCCTGGACTTCTATTATGTTTTGAGAAATATTCCTACAACTTTGAAATTTAGCAATTATTCCTTGTTCTTTTTCAAGCTGGTTTCTTAAGATTAATTCTCTTTTTAACACAGCTTCAAGTTCATTTTTAGCATCATTGCAATCAACTCTCATTTTCTCAAATTCTAGAAATTGAACTTCCAGAACTGCATTTCTATCACTTAAGAACTGATTAGTTTCTTTAATCCTATTGTTCTCTTTAGTAAGTGATTTAAGAGTAACACTCAAGTGATATAGTTCAGTAGACATATCATCTATAACACTATTGCATTCCTCTTTGGTGAGCTCAGAGAGATTAGTAGAAAATACCTGATTGCTAGCTGAACTTGCTTCCTGCTCAGAATCAGCCATTAATGCAAGGTTGACAAACTCAGCATCATCATCAGAATGATTTCCATCAGTAGCCCAGTCATACTCTTGGGTCATGAATGCCTTTCCTTTCTGTCTGAGAAGATCAAAGTATTTCTTCATGTAGTCAATAGTTTCAGTTGACTTTCCCTTGTTCTCAGATCTAGGCTTCCTGCATTCACTTATCATGTGACCAGCAATACCACAATTATAGCATTTAATTTTGGATTTATCCACATAATTGCTTGTAGAAAAATCCTTGTTAAATGGCTTGGCCACCCCAGAGTTTCTTCTGAATTTTAGCTTAGAGAATCTCCTAGATAGAAAGGCTAAATGCTCATCTATCTCATCCAATTCATCCTGCTGTAGGATACTCATTTCTTCAGACACCTTTTCCTTGCTTTTGCTTGATTCTGTTCTACCTTCACAAACCTCCCTGTTTGGTGTAGATTTAGCAGCTTCAGTCCTCTTTTCCTCCTTCTGCTCCAAGTTGGCAACAAGTGCAACTGACCCACTTTTCTTTTGGACCTTCTCAATTTCTTCATCCTGCTCCATTTCTAGTTCATATGTCTTTAAAGTTCCATAGAGTCTTTCAAGAGTAAATGACTTGTACTCTTGAGTGTTTCTTAGAGAAACAGTCATAGGCTTCCACTCTTTGGGCAGTGATCTCAGAAATTTGAGATTAGAATCTTTCACTTGGTAGATTCTTCCATACAGTTTCAAGCCATTCAGTAGCTTTTGAAATCTACTAAATGTATCATTCAATGTCTCTCCATTCTTGAAATGGAAGTGCTCATACTGTTGGATCAGTAGTTGCATCTTGTTTTCCCTTACCTGTTCTGTACCTTCACAAAGGGTCTGAACAATGTCCCATACTTCCTTGGCGGTAGTACATTTGATAACATTGTCAACCATGTCTGTTTCTAAGCCATTAAACAGAATATTCATGGTCTTTTTGTCCTTGTGAACTTCTGCAATATCCTCAGCGCTCCATTCAGAAACAGGTTTTGGGATGTACGTGTCTGGTGCATCTGCAGCAAGACCAACTCTTGAAGCAGCCTTCATTGGAACATGAGGACCCTTCTCAATGCAATCTACAAAACCTACATCAATAGACATGAGATGTAGACGCATTTTTACTTTCCAGTGAAAGTAATTTTCCCTATCAAGAACCGGTATCTTCACTCCATAATCCTTCTTAGACATGTTGAAAGTGTGTTGATCTTTAAACTTCAAATATATTAGAAGCTTGCTCTGATACCAATTGTTATTCCCAGATTACACACTTGTATAATTGTAGAAGGGGGGGGTTGAATACAATTCTTGATTATTATAAATTTCTGATAAAAACCACAGAGATCTATAAGGAAATAATTGCTGAATAAGAAATGGTTCACAAACACATAAAAAATCAGGTGGTTAAATGTACCACCTGAGACTTTTATTCGAAGAAAACCCTGTGATACAAGTGTACACAGCTTCTATGTTTACAACTCTTTGCCTCTAAAGATATTCAAGAAACCCTAAGCAAATGTGTATGTTTTCTTGCTTTCTAAAGAGTTGCTACACTTGGTTATATATTCCAAGTTTACAAGTGCTACAGGAATAAGATAATATTAATCTAATTCAAGTTGACTTGCTACTCCACTCCAAATCCACATGTAGCCGAAAGGTTGTCCTTGTGAACAGATATGTCCCCTGCACCTTTCTTGTATGTACTGTGTAAATGGAATGCTTCTTTCTTCTGTGTTTCCAAAGTATGGCTGCCATATTGCTTTTTATACCTACTATCAACCCATGTGATCTGTCAGTCAAACCTGTCCTTATCAACTGCTAATTCCTAGCATAGGATAAAGTGACAATGATTATCCGTTGATGTTGTGTCTACTTATCCGTTGATGGTAGTTTGAGCTGTATCCGTTGATCGAGTAGATTTGAGTTGTATCCGTTGATAGAGCCCTGTTCTCATCCGTTGATACATTTTCACTTAGACAGAATTACATAGCATAGCTTATTTACAATTGGCTACCCTATTCTGCCTATCCATTGATGGTCAACATGACTCTGAATAAAGACACTATCAACTGATAAATAGAGATATTGCAGTATGCTACAAAACCTCATCCGTTGATGAGCTACCTGTCAACGGATAGAGTTATAAGGTCTTATCCGTTGACAGTTACAAAACTTGACTTATACAATTTTGCTTGAATGTTAAGTTATCATCAACTACAACATATTCCTAACAACCAGGGATGACTTCTGGACCCGGGCCTGAGAGTTTGAGGCTAGATATTCCCGGGCCTCGGATGTACCTGGTTCCTGGTTCGGGGCACTTGTTGTTTCAATGTTTTGTACCTCCTTTCCGGGGTTCTTGAAGGTTGTGGCTCTGTGTTTCTTTCTGCTTAAATTCTTCTGATAGGAGGAGGCTTTCCTCTTATTCTCCGGGTCTGTTTCTGCCATGACTAGGGCTTGGCCATAACATCGGCTAGCTGTTTCGGTATCACCCTTTACCTCTCCAATCCCAGAGGTCGTGGGAAATTTGAATTTAAGGTGCGGGGTTGAGGTTATGGCTCGGAGTTTGGTCAAGGCTGGGCGCCCCAGGATCACATTGTAGGAGGAAGGAATATTGATCACGTAGAATTTGATCATATGGGTTATCTGCTTCGGGGCGGTGCCGAATTGGACAGGCAAGTAAATGGTTCCTTGGATGGGGACCAAGTTGTGGCCGAAGCCGTATAGCGGGTCTTCCCTACACTCGTTCATTCCGACATTTCCGAGCTGCATTCTGTCCATGGTGTGTTTGAACAATACGTTGACAGAGGAGCCATTGTCAACAAGGATTCTTTTTACCTCATTTTCAGCGATGTCTAGGGTCACCACCAGGGCTTCATTGTGGTTAGGATCCACTCCTTCATAATCAGCATTACTGAAAGATATGATTTGTTCTAGGGCCGAGTCTATCATCATTACCTCGTCTCCGGAGCCCGGACTTGCCGGAGGGGAATTGGATCCTCCCAATACCACGTGCACCACATGCTTGGTCTTCTGGGCCTCGGGTCCTTCTCCCCTTTCCGTGGTTCTCCGAGCTAGGTATTGGCCCATGTTTCCTTTCTTGACCTGATCTTCGATAAAGAATTTAAGGGAGACACAACTTTCTGTCTCGTGGCCATGAGTTGCATGATAGTCGCAGTGCTTGTTCCGGGGCCTGTTCTCCGGGGCTGATACCAGAGGTTTGGGAGGATAAAAGAAGGGTTTGTTCCGAACTTCTTTTAATATTTCGGCTCTGGGCCGGTTCAGGGGTGTCCAGTCTGGTTCCGGCCTCGGCTCGGCTCTCCCCGGTCTCGGGGGCTTGGCTTCGGATTTGGCTCGGGAGGAGTGATCTTTGTCCGGGGTCGTTAGTTGATGACTTGGGATGTAGTTGTATTGCTTGTTGGGTTTAAACTTCTTGTCTGGGTTGTGATCATTTCTAGAGCGATCATCTTTACTTCTTCCCGAGGAGGTGCCCTGCCGGGTCATCCTCATTGCTTGTAGGATATCAGTTTCTTTGATGAATTTGGCGGCCATAGAATAGGCTGCAGCCAGGCTCTGGGGCTCTTTGTTTACCAATTCAATCACATAGCGTTCGCTACGCTCCGGGTCTAGGTTCTTTCGGAAAATGCTCAAGGCTTCTCTTTCATCCAGATTCGTGACTTGATTTATGGCTTCTTGGAACCGTTTCATGAAAGCTGAAAGTGTTTCATTGTCATGTTGCCTAATTGTTTCAAGGTGGCACATGTGATATTCTGGGGTTTTATTGGCTCGGAACCTGCGGAGGAAAGCCTCCCTGAACTCCTTCCAGCTGTGTATGCTCCGGGAAGGGATCCGGCTGAACCATCTCTGAGCCGCTCCTTTTAGTGTGGAGGCAAAGAACCTGCACTTGGTTAGGTCGTTATAGAAGTATATCAGGGCTATTTGCTCAAAGTAGTTGAGGTGTTCTTCCGGGTCCTCCAACCCATTAAAGGAGTCAAAGTTGTAGTGCTTGAGGTTCTTTTGCCGGGGCATGGCTTCAAGAGAGCGGCTAAAAGGGGTGAGTGTGTCTTGGATCTCAAACCCGGAGTCATTGTTTACTTTCCTCTGTAGCTCCTGGATCATCTGAACCAGGTTGATGGGACGTTCTTCATCATCTGAGATAATCTCCGGGTTCTTTTGGATTTGGATTTCCTCATTCTTTCCTCCTCTTCCTGGAGCCTTCTTTGGATTCTGTGCTCCAACTTAGCTTGTTCCTCTTGTCTTATTTTTTCCCGGAGTCTTTCCATCCGTTTGAGCTCGTCAGCCTCATCATCTCTGACCTTACTCCGGGTTGGATGGTCCCTTTCTTTTCTTTGGTCTTGATTCCCGAGGCGAGCAAAGACCGAGGCTCGTGAGTTGTGGGAGTTGGCTGATCCCTCGGAGTTTCCCCCCTGGTCGGGTTCAGGTTCCGGATGGGGGCGATTTCGGTAAGCCCGGATTGCTTCGGCTAGTTCCGCCGGGGTTAAATTCTCCATCTGGGCAGAGTCAAGGGGTACGTCGGTATACTTGTACCGGTTCACTTCGACTGTGACCCGAGCATCATTCGGACCGATCCCGAGCCTCTCCTGGACCGGGACTTGGTTTTGCGGGATGGGCTCCGGGATCGGATCCAGGGGTTCTTCTCTCGGGGCGCTGTTTGCTGGGCGATGGGTGGATTTGCTTGGTCGAGGCATGGCTTTCGGTTTTAGGTAGTTCGGGTTGTTTCAGTTCGGCTGTTGGTTCGGGGTTCTGGAGTTCGGAGGTTCGAGCCCTCCTTCTAGCGCCAATGATAACTCTGAATCTTGATCGGGTACTTCCTCGCCAACTCCTGCCTCGGAAGTGGTGTAGCTGTAGTGGGGTGTCTGCAAAACAACACCGGAGGGGGGGTTTGGCCCCGAGGTGCCTCCGGCGTGAGAATAAGAGTTGGCTTTGGAAGGTAATAATCAAGTAGAGTATCACAAAGTAATAAATGTGTGTAGGTGTGTAATAATGGCTAACCCCTAAACCCTATTTACTAGAGGTATTTATAGCCCTAGGCCTAGGGTTTAGGGGTAGGTTACCTTCACCCCTGACCGTTGGATCTGGGGGACGAGCCGCTGAACTTCCGGGATGTAGGGCACGTGGCTTTGTCTGGTGTGACCATTGACTGGAGTGTGGCCATGTTGTGGTGGGCACGATCTGGCACGTGTCTTCCCTTGTCTTCTAGTGTTGGTCAACGTCACAAATAGGAGTGTGAGCTGAGGTGGGATGCCACGTATACCGAGTGCTACAAATCAGGGGGTCCCCTAGTCCGGGGCGGGGACCACGCCACGTGGTGGTGGCCCCGGGCCCGGGATCCACTACTCTGGGCTGGGCCATTCTTATTCTCATGAGGTGGTTTACTTATTGTTTTGGGCTTCTTATTGGGCCTTGGCTGTTTATGGCATATCAATATGTAAACTAGTTTATATGCTAGTCCTATAAATAGACATATACACCATACACATTAGGATTAGATTAGATTAGATTAGAACCCTTAGAGCATCTTCAATGGGGTTGGCTATAATGGTTGGCTATAATAATATAAAGTAATGATTGGCTAAAATTTGCTGAATCTGTAAGGTGTTGTGTTCCAATGGGGATTGGCTATAATGATTGGCTATATTTTAAAAACAATATTTATATATTATTTTCACAACACTTTTACTATTTACACTAAAAAATAAGACTCCAACAATATTATTTCAATATTTTATTCTTACATGTCTTTTAGCCATCTTCTATATATAGCCACCCATCAAGTCGTTTTGTATAATTTTGCTAACAGGTTAACCGCGTTGGAGGAGAAGAATGGAACCTGTTAGCTAAATGTAATTGCCAGCTCATCCATTATTGCTAACAGATTGCACGGTTGGGGTTGCTCTTAGGTTTAATTGTTCAGTTCTTGTAAGCATATATTTTTTTTCAGTTCGTTTTAATTGTTAAAATTCGAAGCTTTAGTTCAAGTACTCTGCTTTCATTTACATCTCAGAAATAAAAAGTCCCCTGTTTCTTTCTATACGAACCAAACCCAGCTTGTATTCTATTTAATTTCTTAACTCCTTCACCCTTCTTCTTTTCGCACTGCAAATACCCAACCCCCCTCCTTCTTGTTTTTCGATTAAACCCAGTCCCCTGTTCTCCTCGTTTCTCCCCGTTTCAAACCCATCTCCTCTTCCTCGTTTCTTCTTCCAAAATTCCAAGCCCAAACCTATCTCTATCTCCCTCTCTTCTCTTCACCGCTGCAAACCCCACGCCAAGTCCCTTGTTTTGTGTTTGTTTTTAGTTTCGAATTGTCAGCTGTTGCTTTAAATTTTGGTGTTCGTTGTTTGATTTATGTAGTGTTGCGAGATGTCTGAGTTTTGTTTTAGTTTTGTAAATCGATTAGAGTTGCTAAGATTGTACGATTTTGTTTCGCGAGTTTGATGGGTCGTGCTGTGTTCTTTTGATTTTAGTTCGTAAGTTTGTAGTCCGAATAGTGCTGAGTAGCCTGAATTTCTATGTACTGGTATGCGAGTTGTGTCCTGGTTCGAAGTATGTCTGCTGTTAAGCCTTTTGTCGATTAGCTGGTTGTTGTCTTGGTTCACCGTTCAATGTAGTGAATGAGTTCCTGTTTGTTTTGTTCAAGATCGCTGAGTTCTTATTCCTGTTGCTTTTAGCCGCTGTTAAGTAGTGTTCGGTTTGTGTCTTCGGTTTCTGAGTATTGAATATCCGAGTCCCAGTTTCGAATTGCGCGTGTCTTGTGATGTCGAGAGTTTGTCTAAGTTTGAATCTGTTGCTGCGAGTTGTTTTCAGTCACTGTTAGTGGTTTACGAGTTGCCTTTGCTGTGATCGTTTTGTTACCATTTGTTTCGTGGTTTTCTGATTGGGTTTGTCTAGTGTGTGCCCAAGGGCATATGCTAAGAATCCGTGCTTGATGAGTTGTCAAATTTTGATTGATGGATATTTATGTGAATGCAGGGGGGCAATCATTATTAATGAAATCTCTACCAATCAAAATTTGACAACTAAGCTAGCACGGATTCTTAGCATGTGCCCTTGGGCACACACTAGAAAATTCGTTTCTGATTTTATGTCTGAGTTAAATCGTAGGGTTGTTTCGAATTTTTGTGATTGGTTGTGTTTTGGCTAGTCATATTTATAAATACATCATGTCCAAATTTTCTGTAAAATTTCTGTAAATAAACCTTTAGAATAAATTTTAATTCGATTTTAGAGTAATTTAGTTTTTGTTCCTTTCACTTTTAAATTATTAATTAGTTTAGAAATAAAATAATTAATTTTGCATTTAAAATTAGTTTAAATTTTCTTTTAGGAAATAAATAGTAAAATCCAAATGTTTTAAAACTCAAAGTTGTCCTAGTCCGATTAAATTAAAAATATAGGATTTGCGAAAATATTAGTCCCTGTGGATCGAATCTTAAATATTAAAACGATGATCGTGCACTTGCGATAATTAAATGTCACATTTTCACCACATCACTACTCAACAGGACAGGATAAATTATGCTGGATGGATACTAATAGGAGTTACTCTACGGTAGATATCTACAACAAACTCGACAACAATTCACAATCCAACTATCGTTGGTCTTTCTTATGGACTCTCAAAGTCCCCCCGAAAATTAGAGTGTTCATATGGAAACTAGGTAACAATATCCTTTCCACCAAATCCTTTCTAGCGAGGAGGATACCAAATTTCTCTGGTAGCACTCGATGTGTCTCTTGCGACACACATGACGAAACCATCTCACGCCTCTTCAGGGACTGCACTACAGCATCAGAATGCTGGACATTCGTAGACAGACGGTGGGTGGCAGTCAATGTCAAACCTAAAGGGGATGATTAGCTATTTAATTTATACAACGCAGCAAAAGACTGGCAAACAATGGAAGGAACACTAGCAGACCACAGTTTCGACAGTACTATGGACACTTTGGTTACATCGTAATGCAATCATTTTCCAGCAATCGAAGAACACTACTAAATAGTTACAATATTTACTCATATACAGGTCTTTTACATGGTGCCACTGCAGTGGTATACTCAAAGAAAAAAATAGAGGAGATTGGACAGACAACCCTATTAGAACAACAAAAAATGGATTCTACTACTTCATTAGATCACTACAAACTACTAGAGACTACTATGGCTTCATAGATGGTTCATGGAGGAATATTAATGGTGACATCAAAGCCGGCATGGGAGGACATTTATCAAACAAGGACGGTGAGATTATTTTTATATTTAGTGGTAGCACTGAGTCCACAAGCCCACTACAAGCAGAAACTGACTCTATGCTTCATATGCTTACCAATATCACAAACAAACTCCTTGTAGACAATAACATTGTCATTTATACGGACTCCCAAGAGCTATGCCTCAGCATAAAGAAGTTTAGAGCTGGACTTGTGCATACGATTAGTTATTTGGGGCATACCAACCTAGAAGATTTCAATCACATTGATATTGAATATGTGGGTCGTGAATACAACTCTGGTAGTGATCTGCTAGCTAAACAAGGCTCACAGAGGTCCAACTTACTTATGGGCTGGCTTTAGCCCTTTACTAGTCGGGACCTAGCCCATCCCACCTTGGTACAAGCATCGAGATGGAAGTACCTGGTTACCTTTCTCGACTTTTCACATATAATCTTGTCATGCTTTTAGGCATACCTCTGCACATTAGCCTCTCCGCCTACTACTTTACACCACTCCGCTATTCTTCGATATATGCAATATGGGCTATTATCTGGGTGTTATTACTCTCTTCTGGGTATTATACAGCTAGGGCTCTATTTAAAATGACTCTCATTCACATTTCCTTCACACACTATTCGCATTACTTCACATACTTATCTCCCCTTCACAATGCCTTACTACACTTGGAAAGCACCACTACGTGGACAGTTTAAGGTCAATGTCCACGTTCTTCACACTTCTCGACACTACAACGGGAACAATAACGGAGTGGGAATCGTCATTCGGGACCACCGAGGTCATCTTGTGAGGGGACTCACTGGCTCTATCAGAGAACTTTCTCCACTGGCCACACAGCTCTAGGCTCTCCATATGGGACTCAACCATGCTCGTCTTAGCAGTTGCGAACTGGTATTGTTGGAAACATACATGTTCAACCCCTACTTTGAAGTCAAGTGTCTTGATGGTAGGGGGGATAGGACATGTTTGTGGATCGTTGAGCAAATAAAGAAATTGCTAGGCTACAACCCCGAGTGGGAAAACAGCTTCCACTACATTCCAGACTCAGCAAACCGATCTGCACACTACCTAGAAGCAGTTGGGCTCAACAACTAGACTACAATGCATCACTTTTTTTAGCCTTTTGGCCGTATTCAGGAGAAATTGGACCTGGATATGGGATTTGGCCCTCCCATTCCGCAACTGCAAGTCTCTCCCATCCCATGGACTCTAATGGCCACGTTGTTGGCTTCGCTCCAGCTTCAATAGTTTATAATGTTCGCATAGAACTAGTCCCAGATCAGGTCTCAGACAACGGTGGTGACATCTAGTATCTGATGTCCTAGCAGTTTCATTTCTTTTGTTTTGTTTTCTTGTATTAGTCACTCCGCTGTTTAGCTCCTTTGCAGGCTTCCTCCGACTCGTTCGGTTATTTTGTTTGTATCTTATCTATGAGCCCATTATGTTGGGTTGTACTTGGTCGGTTGGGCTTCGAGACTCCGTCTTGAAGTGTTACCAACCTTGAATGAAAATCTTAATTATCAAAAAACTTAAGGTTACTATATACTTTCTCGTAATCTCGTTAACAATATTTTTTTCGTTCATAAACTATTAAAAGACTCATCTTATAAAGCATTCAAGTCAATTTTTGACATATAAATGTTACAAATTGAGAGACATATTTTACTATTCATCTTTTAATTATATATACTTGAATGATGCATGCCCTTAATTAGAATTTACATTTTCTTTGACATTTGATTAAATATAGTGTTTTAGTTGATAAATTATTCAGCTATATATTTGATTAAATATAGTGTTTTAAATCCCCTATTTTTATATATAATTTTGAAAGCTAAAAATTATTTAGTTGCGCATTAATTGTGATTACCTTTAAGTGGTGTTTGATTTAGAATAATTAAAATCTACTAGCTCGGTTCATTTTTAATATCTATAACTATATTATTTTTTATAACTTTATATATTATTAATCTACATATCAAATTGTTGCTAAAAAATTGTTAGATATAAAATTTTATACGTTCGATTTAACATTTGTACTCTCTCTTTTTTATTGGGATAATTTTACAGACCACTTTTAATTTAGTTATGGTTTAACAATTATTTTTCAATTAAATCTAGGTAAAAACAAAAGAGAGAAGAAATTGACAATTTCTTATGTTGAAAATTCTATTTGATTTATGAATTATAATTATAATTCGTTTTGATTATCAAAATACCCATACTATTATTTGAAGATAGTTTTACTAACAACCAAATACAATTTTAGTAATAAGTGTAAGATGGATTTTGTCCAAAATTTTGGGATAATCGGTAATCTGTTCCTCCTTACGACAAAATAAATAAGAACCGTTAGATCTTAAAATAAATAGATGAAAATCGTTGGATCTAGCATAAAAAATATTTTATATTTTAATATTTTATAAACTAAAAAGTGTATTTATATTGAAATATGAAAAGGTGTACGTCAATGATTTAAATCATATAATAATTAGGTTTTATACATTGAATAGCATTATCAATGTAGAACTTCTACATTTAATCATTTAATAGGATTAATGTTAGAATTCATAATTATATTTTCTCTTGAGATTCTAAGTGTTTCCATTTGAATAATAACTATTAAATCATCACTAAGTTAAAGATTATTTTATAAGATTCGCGTGTATTGTAAAATCATCCAAATCTGATTTCTAAATCTAAATATAGAGTCCAAATAATAAATATGAATTTTATTTAATATTAATAAAAAAATAAAATTCAATTCTAATACAACTTTTTTAATTATATCCTTTTCAGATTATAATTTTCTTTTTAATATGATATAATCTTGATCATTTATTTTCAAAAATATTATATTCAATGATTGAGATTATTTTTAACCAAAATTATGGATATGATCCATCTTACATTTATTATATTTAAGAATATAATTTAAATATTTATACTCCAAAATCTAGTTAGAAACTCGTACATCGATTTTAATTTATTCCAATCTAATTAAATTTTCTTAATTACTCCCTCTCTCCCATCCATTTCTTTACAATTTCCTTTTTGGGACGTCCCATCAATTCTTTACATTACTAAAAATAGTAACTTTTAACAATAAAATACATTATTACATCCACTACTTCACTCCACTTTTTCAACACTTTACACTATTACACCCACTACTTCACTTATTTTAACAATAAAATCACTATTTCACCCACTACTTCATTTATTTTAACAATATTACATCCACTATTCTTGGTCTCCGTGCCCAGCCCTCATGTTAAGAACCTGCTGGGACGGAGGGAGTATTAAGTAATCAGGGTGGATCAAAATAGGGCGGATCAAAGTAGAACTCGGGTTTCGGCCAGAAATTTTAAGGTAATTTATGAGTTGAGATAAAGAAGGTGTTTGGGATTGCTTAAAATAAGTTATTTTTAATTTAATGGAGGTATTTTTAACTTAAAGGAGAAAGTGGAGTTGTTTACTTTAAGTTGAATGAAAGTGTATGGGTAATTTTACTTAAAGTTAAATGGGGGTTTAATAATTTTGACTTAAAGTGAAATTTGACTTTAAAAAAAAAATTAAATTCATAATATTTAAACTTTACAAGAATTGTGAAAAAAGAAAAAAAAAACTCCATAAATCATAAGTCTTAAGTCAAAAGTACCTAAATAGAACTTATGACTTAAAACAGTTTTTTAACTTAAAGCTGGATTAAAGCCCGCTTAGCCAAACAGCTTTTTTTCTACTTAAAGCCCAAAACTCCTTTAACGAGATACAACCTCTGTTATAGAAATCGACCGATTTTTGAAAAATCGCCGATAAATCGGCCAAAAATCGGTCAAAATTTTAGAACCGATTCGACCGATTTTGCAAAAATCGCCGATAAATCGCCGATTTTTCAATCAAATCACCCGATAAATCGTAAATCGGTACCTCAACCGAATAGTCCCGATTTCCGAAATCTGCAACACTGGATACAACCAAACAGGCTTAAAGCATCTAGCTTGTGGAAGTTACGGTTTTAATTTTATCCTAAAAATCAAAGGCACGGGGTCGTATACATATGAATCAAAGGCACGGGGTCGTATACATATGGAGTAGGGGTGTACACGGATCGGGTTGGGCGGGTTAGGAGAATTTTTCAACCCAACTCAATTAAATCGTGTTGGTAAATTTTCAACCCAAACCATAAAAATTAAACTCGTAAACCAATCCAATTTATTGTAATCGGTTTGGATGGGATTGGGTTGGGTTAATCGGTCTAATAAATATTTAAAATATATTTTTCCTTTTTTATCAAACGTAGTAAGTATAACGCATTAGCACTAAATTTCAAATTTAGAGAAAAATGAACTAATCCATGATCATTAGATCCATTACATAGATTACATTTCAAGTTCACTAGCTATAATATATTTATATTATACAGAAACCCTCGAAACAAATATTAAAAAGATTCAATGGTTATATTGTATATTAAAGGGCTTTTTTCATAAATAAATAGGGAAAAGTAAATTTTTACACATTTACTTTTGTTAAGAATAGCTATTTGCAATTTTTACTAAACTATTTGCAATTTTACTATACTAAGTTTCAAAATTGCAAAAATACTACAAATTAGGTCAACCCTTCCCCCTGCCCAGCCTGCCGGCCTGCCCAGCATTTTCAACCACATTCAACACTTTTTTTTTTGCAGGGGCATATTCAACTTAATGCAATGCAACCACATTCAACTAAATTTCGGATTTCAAGTTCCATTTTCCAAATGTCATTTTCGATCTCTTTTTTGTACTCTACATATATATATATATATATATATATATATATATATATATATATATATATATAGGCAAAGTATCAAATAGAAACCAACTCTTAAATAGAAACTAGAAACTAACATTAAATAAATTCTATTTCATTCATTCGAATGGCCCCGCCGGGGGCACCTTCACAAAAAGTGTTTAAAATTATTGGCTTCATCCAGCAAAAAAAAAAAAAAAATTACTGTTCACGCTGACGTCACTGACTAGAATATTATGAACTTTTTGTATTGGGGTCCCCTAGTTTAGTCATTAGATTAGCTTTAAATATTAGATTAGGGTTTAGTTTCTAGTTTCTATTTTAATTTGGTTTCTATTTGAGTAAGACCCTATATATATATATATATATATATATATATATATATATATATATAGTCCAAAAAAGAGGTCGAAAATGACATTTGAAAAATGGAATTTGAAATCAGCAACTTAATGCAACCACATGCAACTAAATTTGCAACTGAATGCAACCACATTCAACTAAATTTGCAACTACATCCAACTGAATGTAGTTGCATTTGTTGAATATTGCCCCTGGCGGGACCTTGCAACCCAAATCCACCAAAATCACCCCACCTTACAAAAAAAGTTTATTGTGGTTGCATTTGGTTGAATGTGGTTGCATTCAGTTGCAACCAAAATATAATCCCAAAAAAAAAAAGTGTTGAAGTCGTGGTTGCATTAAGTTGCAACCCAAAATCCACCAAAATAGCCCCATCTTAAAAAAAAGAAAAAGTGTTGAAGTTGAAGTCGGTTGGGAAAGAAAGGGGGGAGGGGGGAGGGGGGGAGGGTTAGTATTTTGCAATTTTGAAACTTTGTTTAGTAAAATTGCAATTAATTAAGGGAGATGGTATTTTTGCAAATAGAAACTTTAAATCTAGTATTTTTGGTAAATACTCTATATTATACTCATATTTGTAAAAAGATTATTTTGCTTTATTAGAAGCTTATTAAATTATCGAGTCACATGTATTGGGACAACAACAATGGACACGAGACGTATTTATTAATTTTTTGTAACTTCCTTTATTTTTAATCGGATCGGGTTGGATTGGGTCGGTTTGAAAAAATTGAAACCCATACCCAACCCATTAATATCGGGTTGGCGGTTTTTAAACCCAAACATAAATCGGGGTGAAAAAATTCGATTTGGATCGGCCAAAATAGTGTCGGGTTGGATTGGTTTGGTCGGGTTAGCCAACCCGTGTACACCCCTAATAGGGAGCACCTAATTAAAGGACATGATACATGTTACGAGATTGAAGGCTCCTTACAACAATTCCAATCGTGGATTAAAATTTTAAATTTAAGATAATTTTGTTTTAAATTATTTTAATTATGAATTAGAAAATGATTCAAATTTTCGATCACTACTATTCACTGATCTAAGTCTTCGTATCATTATAATATTATTATCTTTTCTATTTTATTGATTTTGTTAATGTTATTAAAAATAAATTAATTAATTTTGAGATATAATAAAATTCACTATAAATTCTAAAATGAAATTATAAAATTATAAAATACATAAAATTCAAAATACATTATATTTCAAAATACATTATGTTTTAAAAATATATGAAAATTAAAAAAATATAATAAAACAATACATCATAGAAAATCTCACGATAATACAACTTTAAATAAAGCGAAATAAAAATTAAATTCTCGATTTAGTCGACGGGCAAATCAATTCTTCTTCCTCCGAGATAATCAAAGTACATGAAAAAATTGTTATTTTGAGACCCTTGACCTTCATCTTCATATGTTCGACTTTAAGATGTGGATCTTTATTTTCATGTAACGTTTTATTCATTTCGAATGTACTTTGTTACGTTATATTTTTATTCGAATGTATTTTAGTTATAATCTACTTGTTGATGTTATTATTACGAATTATAATGAAATTAATTAATATTTTTTAAAAATAATTAAAATTAAAATATATGAATAAAATAATGATGATTGAATTTTGAATTTTTATTTAGATCATATGGTTGGAATATCCAAATTTGGATCACATGGTTGGAATTTGCCTTAGTGAATAACAACTATTTTGATATTTTTAACGGTTACAAATGCGAATAAAATATTATAAACTATATTTGTTCATTTGAATAATTTGAATTAATATTATAAAATTTAGCTCAAATTTAATTTTAAATTCGAATATAAATGTTTTGTTTTTTTTTTTTTGACAAAATGCAATTTTATTACTCCAACAAATCATCCAGCATACAAGATTTTATTTTTGGAACAAACTTCCAGTCAAACATACGATCAGGATACATATGAGACACATGCGATAATTCATGCGCTGCCATATTCGCAGACTGTTTAATAAAATACAACCTTATGTTGTTCAATTCTCAGACTAAATCTCTACACTCCATTATCACCTTACCGAGTCTGGACCTCATAGGAGTAGTACTTCTGATCATTTGAATGATCACCAAGCAATCCGATTCAATAATGTTACTACTTCCCGATATTTCTTTAGCCCAACTCAACGCTTCCTTGACTGCAATTGCTTCAACTAGAGTCAGATTCATTACCTCGGAGAAATATCTAGTTTTTGCCAAGTGCAGATGTCCTTCATGATTCCGAGCAATTAAGTCTATACCTGCTACTCTCCGGTCCTCAAAGATTGGTGCGTCCACTGTAATCTTTAATTTAAATGTTTGTTTTAATTTAATTCGACTCGATTGAGTACCGAACTACTCATTTTCATATATTCGAATTCAAATTTATCCAAAATTATCTTGAAGAATTAAGAATAACATAATAAAAATTTAGAAAAAAACAAAAGTTTACTCATTTGTAGAACCTTACTTCAGCATATGTTTTATATATAATATGTATGGGGGCGTTCCATGGCACCAAGAATTGTACACAAGTTGATACACAATTCTTTGACCATGAGATCAAATAGGATTTAACGGTCACGATCTAACCCATTATCTAAACACTTTCTCTCTCCTCCTCGTTATCTAAACTTTGTTTTTCCTTCATTTCATTTACTGTTTACTCATTTTTAATTTACTTTTTACTCATTTTTTAAGAGTTCTAGACTTCTAGTTCGTTTTTGTCAACTTTATCAATTATAAGCACGTCATAAATTTTTTGATTCTTTCTATTGTGACTACTTAATTTATTTTCCTCTTTTTTCATAAACACCTTTTTAAATCTAATAGGCAGTGTTTTATTTTTCGGTGACGGACTTAGCTCTTTCCTCAAAATTATCAATTAAGAATAATGAACATGTATCTTATCATTGATAAATTGTTTGGTATTTAGTACATGTTGTATTTCAATTTTATACTCCCTCCGTCCCACCGAATTTTTTACATGGTGGGACGGGGGCTCGGCATGCATTTTAACGCTTCTAAAAAGTATAATTCCATCATTTATTTTTAATTTTTTTTCTTTTGAATAAAAAATTAATGTTTAAATTTTTATTCAAAAAAAGAAAATTTTAAAAATAAGTTATGGAACTATACTTTATATACGCCTTAAAATACGTGCCAAACAAGGTTGAAAACATGTAAAAAAATGGATGGGATGGAGGGAGTAATACTTTATTGTACATGATATATTTTTTAAAAAATATATAATAATTAGTTGAGAAAAATAATCATGCTATTAAGTTAGTCTTAGCTTGCTAAATTTAATTAATTTAGCATAAGAAGTTGTGGATATACAGTATATAAGTTCACAATTTTACATTAATAAAAAGAATGAGATGAAAATTTAATTAGAGTTCATTTCATTATTAATGGCTAAAAGCCTAAAAGTAAGAGCATAAGTAGGGGTGTAAATGAGCCGAGCCGAGCCGAACTCTAAAATTTTCATGTATCGTTTGTTAAGAAATTATCGAACTCGAATTCGAGCTCGAACTTGAATCGAGCCAAAATTTATGTTTGAGCTCGGTTCGTTAAGATAAAATGTTGTTCGCGAACAGTTCACGAACAGCTCACGAATCTGTCTCATGAGCTTACTCACGAACTTTTAGTTTCGAACAACTCATTAAGCTTCTTCACGAGCTTGTTCATGTAATTATGCTCACGAATAAATCTTAAACGTTGCTCGCGAACTTATGCTCACGAGCTCACTTACGAACAACTCATAAACTTGTTTCCTCATTTTTGTATACAAAAATCTAATATTAAAAAAATCAAAAAGCCAAAATTAAATAATAAAATTTTTGTCTCAGCACTAGAAATAATAATAAATCATCAACCACTAAAATTCTCACATTTCCAATTTCAAAAAACAAAAAAAGTTTGATTTAAAAATAAAGGACGAATAAACGTAATTGTTACACAATCATAAACATTTATTAATTCTTTTTATATATTTAAATAGTATAAATAAATTTAGACTAAATTGCAATTTGCAACCCTTTGGTTCGGACCAAAATCAGTTTGGTACTCATAGTTTGAATAATTGCAGTTTGCATCCCTAAGAATGTTTGGGCGCTGCAAATTGCACCCCTTTCGTGTATTTTTACCAAAAACCCAGGGATAATTTGGTAAATTCAGAATATTTAATTAAATTTTGATCCCTAAAATATGAAATTTTGCATACATGAACACTTGAACAAAAAGTTTCGAATTTTTTTCGATTTTTTCCTAATTTTTTTCGAATTTTTCCTAATTTTTTTTCGAATTTTTCAAACGATTCACAGAAAAATTCAAAAAAATTTATGAAAAATTAGAAAAAATTTAGGAAAAATTCGAAAAAAATTATGAAAATTCGAAAGTTTTTGTTCAAGGGTTCATGTATGTAACATTTCATACTTTAGGGATCAAAATGTAGTTAAGTATTCTGAATTTACCAAATTATCAGGGGCAATTTGGTAAAAATACACGAAAGGGGTGCAATTTACAGCGCCCAAACATTCTTAGGGATACAAACTACAATTATGCAAACTATGAGTACCAAACTGATTTTGGTCCGAACCAAAGGGTTGCAAATTGCAATTTAGTCATAAATTTATACATCAATAACATTTACTACTAAAATTTAGCACTTAAAATGATGTAATATTTAATTTATACAAATTTTGACAAATATATACTATATATACTAATTGTAAGACTGAGTTGTTGTTGTTATTATTATTATTATTATTATTATTATTATTATTATTATTATTATTATTATAAAAAAATTGTATTCCCTCCGTCCCATAAATATTGTCTTAAGTTGAATTTTCAAAGTCAAATTTATCAATTTTGACCAACAAATTAAACATATTGTATAATAATATCTATTTTTCTTAAAAATATTATAATAAAATTTGAGTACTCTATTTTATGAAGCAATTTAAAATTTTGTAAAATCACAAACGAATATTTTTAAATTGTTAGTCAAAGTTAGAAAATTTTGACTTTGAAAAGTCAACTTAAGACAATATTTATGGGACAGAGTGAGTAATAACTAACATAACATATAAGATATTCTAATTAATGATATACAATTAATAAGAGTTTCGATAGTATATTCTAATAATCAAACATATATTATATATAGGAGATTATTTATCGAATTTGTTTATGAACCGCTAATGAACTCGTATACCAAACATGTTAACGAGCTTAACTATCGAACTTATTCATGAACATGTTCATGAGCTATGTTCACGAGCATGTTCATGAACTATGTTCACGAACACGTTAATCGAACTTGTTCGCGAGCTATCGAGTCGAACTTTACTGTGATCAAGTTCAGCTCGTTTATAAATCGATCCCTAAAATCATGTTCAAGATCGACTCGTTTATGAATCGAATCGAATCCAAACCGAACTTTTTTCGAACCGAACGCCGAGCCGTTCGCGAGTGTATCGGTTCATTTACAGCCCTAAGCATAAGAGGCGTTCATTACAAAAAATAAAAAAGAAATGGAGGGAGGAAAAAAGTTAAGGAAGAAAGAGAAACAGGTTTTTTAGTTTTGCACGTGGTTGTCTGGGTTAGATTGTGACCGTTAAATCCTATTTGATCTGGTGGTCAAAGAATTGTGTATCAACTTGTGTACAATTCTTGGTGCCATGGAACGGTCCCCAATATGTATTGTATAAATAACTTACATGTTCAAACTGAATACTTACAATAAATACGTATTTGAGTATTGTGAAAATATTTGAACTATTTTATGTAAATGTGATTGAACATTAAATTTATGAGATTTGACTCGATATTCGTTTAAATGATAAAATAAAAATTCGCTCATTTTTTGTTCAAATTATATTTGTCATTAAAGAATCAAATTTGAATCCAGATTCTGATTCATTTTTAGCCCTATGTATAAATTATGCACGGATAACTTCTTACAAGCTTTGACTGAGGATTTATTTAATGTGGGAAAATTAGCTCTTGGATTGTTTGGTTGGGGGTTAGGGGGTTTAGGTTACGATGGGTTATAAAAAATCACGTTTGATAAATAACTTTTTAACAATAAATGGATTGAGGAATGTTTTTGAGGGTTGGAGGGGGTTCATCTTTTATAATAACTTGGAGCATTTTTAAGTCCCCAAATCGGGGTGTCAGCTTCCCTATTCTTTTCTCAATTTCAATCACACATGAAAGTATCAAAGGTAAATTCTACTCCCTCTGTCCCATCCATTTCTTTACAATTTCCTTTTTGGGCCGTCCCACCATTTCTTTACATTACCCAAAATAGTAAGTTTTAACACTATTACACCCACTACTTCACTTATTTTAACAATACTTTACACTATTTCATCCACTACTTAACTTATTTTAACATTAAAATTACTATTACACCCACTACTTCACTTATTTTAACAATAAAATCACTATTACACCCACTACTTCATTTATTTTAACAATATTACACCCACTATCCTTGGTCTCCGTGCCCAGCCCCCAGGTAAAGAACCTGGCGGGACAGAGGGAGTATTAATTTACGCACTCTCTCTCTCTCTCTTCCAATCTCTCTCATCCACTCTCTCTCTCTCTTCCTCCCGCCTTCTCTCTCTCTTTCTCTCCCTCCTCTCTTTTTATTAAAATTCTCACATACAATTAGCTGTGCGATTCATTATACATATTTATAGCTGCAGGGTCGTTCAATTACTGATTATATATATATATATATATGTGTGTGTGTGTGTGTATGTATGTATCTAACTATGCTTATGTTGTAAGTTGTAATTTTTATTACTGTTTTACTCATTATTAATATGTCGATTCTGAATTATCATTAATTCAGTGTAAATTTGTGTATTAGATAAGATATTTAAACACAATTAATTAATAGAAACAAACTTATTTGCGCTAGGAGCTTATTCATTTATATTGTACAATATGCTAAGCGTATGCTATTTGCCGGTTGATTTAACATTTATAAGCGTATTCCTTATTTTTATTAATGTAGATGGACAAAGAAGTCATAAGAAAAAAATGTAAGAAAATGAGAATTCATGCATCAATTCTATCGGCGTGCGCAATTGCTAATAGGCGAAGACATGACATTATTAGTCGTTCTTTAAGGTTCGAAAGTTAAAAAGTTAAAGATGAGATGTTGACTCATTTATTTTCCAATGCTAATTATTATCATAATATCATAAGAATGAGTTTCATTGCATTCTTGAATTTGTGTAAGATGTTAATAACAGAAGGAGATCTTCGCTCAACTACAAAAACAACTGTCTGGGAACAAGTAGTCAAGTCCCTGTATTTATTAGGACTTTCAGTATGTTTTTCTTATTTGTTAGTTGAGTTATTTTCTAGGAATTTGTGTGTTAAATGTTTAACAACAAATTGGGGGAAACTGAAAGGCATATAACTAGACCTATTTGTAATGAATAGATGAAAACTCATCTCAGAGAAGAAAGTGAATTAAGTAGTAAATATTGAATCAGGAATCAAGATGAAGAAAGTCAACTAGACACGAAGAATCAAATTATCATAATAATTCTGATAGGACTGCTACTCAACAAAAGTTAATTTAATTATTTAATTTATTTATTAAATTAATTTAGTTTGAATTAATTTAATCCTTAAATTACTTATTTACATTAATTAGGAGAATTAAATAAGCCAAAACAAATGTTTTATTAAGACTTTTAGACAAATTTTAAAAAGTCTTTCCAAAAAATATTCTAAGACTTTCTATAAAAGTCTTGCCGAATATTTGTAGAGAAAAAGTCTTACCGAATGAAGAAGAATGTCTTATTTGAAGTGAAACTTAAGAATGGCAGAAAAATCCGACCCGACGGATACTCGATCCGTTTGGATCTACCCGAAATCCGATCTGAATCCGATAAAAACCCGATATATATATATATATATATATATATATATATATATAAAGAATAACTTATATAAAGAACAATAAAGAACACCATCATAAAACATTATTTTTCATAAAAATTGATTTGTTTTGATAATAATCACAAATTTTAATAATAGCCTATCACAATGAGTACGTTTAGTTGGAATTGCCGTGGGCTTGGGACCCCATGGGCTATTCAATTCCTAACGGAGTAAATTCTCCAAAAGAAACCCAATTTGGTATTTTTGTGTGAAACGTTATGTAAGCAAGATACTGTGGAGAAAGAAATTTGTTACGGTTTGAAGGAGCTTTTTCAGTTGATTCCCAAGGGCACAGTGGATGAATTGCAATGCTTTGGCGTAAGGAGAGGGAAGTTAAGCTATTATCTTATAGCAAAAATCATATTAACGTGATGGTAGAGATAAATGGCTGGAGCAAGTTCAGACTTACAGGCTTGTATGAAGAACCAGATAGAGCAAAACGCCAAGAAAATTGGGATCTTATTCGAAGTCTATATATTTCTACCAGTATTCCATGGTGTCTCATTGGAGACATGAACAATGTTTTGTGTCAAGAAGATAAAAAAGGTGGGAGAAACTATCCATCGTGGCTTCTTCAGGGGTTTCGAAAAGTGTTAGAAGATTGTGATCTTCATGACGTTGCTTTAGAAGGTCACAGATATACATGGGAAAGAGGGAGAGGAACCGAAAACTGGATAGAAATTCAGCTTGATAGAGGTTTGGTGTCAAGGAATTTTCAGCGTACTTTTACAGAAGTGAGAGTGGTAAACTTAGAGATTTCAACCAGTGATCACAGCCCATTATTCATGGAACTAGTTAGGGATAATAAAGAGTTTTCTGGTAAGCGGTTCAAATTCGAAAATGCTTGGCTTAGAGAACCCATGTGCTTACAAATTGTAAAGGATATCTGGTTGCAGAATCATGAGAAATCATTACATAGTAAGTTGGAAATATGTTCTGAGGTGCTTTCAAAGTGGGGCCAGGAAATTACTGGAAATTTCAGAGAGCGTATAAGCAGTAGCAAGAAAATCATGAAGTTGCTTCGGAACATGAGGGATGATAGTTCAGTCCAGTTGTATCAAAAAGAGTCGAAGAACCTTGTTGAAGTTTATTGTCAGCAGGAAGTGTTTTGGAGACAACGTTCTAAGCAACTATGGCTAAGGGGGGGGATCAAAATAGTAGATTTTTTCACGCATCTGCTAAATCACGAAGAAAAGTAAATCAAATTGAAGTTTTGAAGGATAGAAATGGTAATTCAGTTGGTTGAGGTTCAGGTTTACAGGAGACAATGGTGGAGTATTTTACAGATTTGTTCAAAGCATCTAATACAGATTGGAATGAGTTAGTGGATTGTGTCGAGACAAAAGTAACTAGTGCCCAGAATATGCAGTTGCTGGCTCCAGTAGAAGATGTGAAGGTCAAAAATGCCCTTTTTAGCATGCACCCGGACAAATCTCCGGGCCCCGATGATATGAGCCCTGGTTTTTACCAAAAATTTTGGAATATTGTTAGTAGTGATATCATAAATTTAGTTAAGAGCTTTTTCACTACTAACAAATTTGATGATGTGTCACTGCGACTAATATAGTGCTCATTCCTAAAAAACAAAATCCAACCAACATGACGGAGCTGCGTCCTATATCTTTGTGTAATGTAGTTTATAAAATTGTGTCTAAAGTGCTTGCAAATAGACTGAAGACGGTTCATAATAATGTTATCTCAGACACTCAAAGCGCTTTTATTCAAGGGAGGTTAATTACGGATAACATTATGATCTCTTATGAGGTCATGCATTACATGAAAAGAAAGAAGGACGGTAAAACAGGTTGGATGGCCTTAAAGATGGACATGAGTAAGGCTTATGACCGGGTAGAATGGGGATTCTTGGAAGCTATGTTGATTAAAATGGGCTTCAATATAAAGCTGGTTAATATGTTCATGGAATGTATCACTTCAGCTAAGTATCAAATAGCTCATGCTGGCAAAGAATTTGGAAAGATCAGTTCGGAGAGAGGTATCAGGCAAGGTGACCCGCTCTCATCATATCTTTTCCTTATTTTTATGGAAGGTTTCACTGCTTTAATTAAGAACTATGAGCATCGTTGCCTTCTAAGTGGGATTCAGGTTGCAAGAGGTGCTCATATTCTTTCTCATATGTTTTTTGTAGACGACAGCTACATTTACAGTAAGGCTAAAAGTGAGGATGCTACACAAATTATTAATCTGCTCAATGTTTTCGAGAAAGCTTCTGGATAGAAAATCAATGTAGAAAAATCATCCGTATTCTTTAGCTGTAACACAGGCCAGGAGGTAAGAAATGCCATTTGCAACACACTCAGATTTCATGAAGCTAACGAGCACACTACTTATTTAAGCTGGCCAAACATCATCAGCAGAAACAAGTCTGAAGTCCTTGGGTATTTGAAGGAGCGTGTCAGAGATAGAATCAAAGGGTGGGATAAAGGAATTTTATCGAAGGGGGGAAAGGAGATATTGCTAAAAACAGTGGCTCAGGCGTTGCCAAATTATGCTATGAGTATGTTTTTATTTCCAAAGCAGTTGTGTACGGATTGAAAATATGATGTCTAGGTTTTGGTGGCAGTCTTCATCGAATAAAGATTCCGGTATAAGGTGGATGAGTTGGGAAAGAATGAGTAAGAAAAAATCTCAAGGCGGTATGGGTTTCAGGAGGCTATATGATTTCAATGTCGCATTACTCGGGAAGCAAGGTTGGAGGCTGATTACTAATGAAGATAGTCTGGTAAGCAGAATTATAAGGCCCGATATTATTCCAACGGATCTTTTCTAATAGCAAATGTGGGACATAACCCGAGCTACATATGGAGGAGCATAATGGAGGCCCAGGTGTTACTGAAGCAGGGTGTTGTATGGAGAGTGGGGAGGGGTACTTCAATCAGTATTTTAAAGGACCCCTGGCTTCCATGTAAAGAAAATCCGTACGTGCAATCTTCATTCAGTGAGCTGGAGGGTAAATCAGTCTCAAGTTTAATGGTGGAGGGGCGAAATGAATGGGATGTGGGGTGTATCAGGAGCAAGTTCAACGATAGAGACTTAAATCTGATTCGAGCAGTGCCTATTAACATTACAGAAGAAGACTCGTGGTATTGGAAATATGAGAAATTGGGAAAGTATAAGGTAAAGGGTGCTTATAAGACTAATGATCATCATGGCATGAGTAACAATTTAGGTTTTTGGAGAATCATATGGAATCTCAAAATCCCTCCGAAAACTAAGATTTTTATGTGGAGGTCTTTACATGATGTTCTACCAACTAAGGAACGGCTCCAAAGGAGGAAGGTTAATGTTAATCCTTATTGCCCAGTATGCAATACTGAGTATGTGACAATCAATCATTGTTTGATAAGCTGTCCGTTTGCTGCGAAATGTTGGGAACATTCTGATTATGCATTTGATTGGAAACCAGGTGCAGACATTACAGAGTGGATGGAAGAAGTGGTTCATTAGTATAGAAAGGAGGACGTGACAAAAATTATTATGATCTATTGGAACCTCTGGAAAAACAGAAATGATGTGGTATGGAAGAAGTGCAGAGCCTGTCGAAGTGGTAAAATCAGCTGAACTCTTTCTTAATCAGTGGAGAAATACGCAAGACAAGACGTTTGATAATTACCTTGGGTTTATGACTCAAGTAGATGGTAAAGCGCAATGGGAGCGACCACCGGATGGTAAGATTAAGATCAACACTGATGTTGCCTTATTCGAAGACTCTAATTCATTTAGCTATTCCATGATTGCCAGAAATCATTCAGGGGAGCTTATAGAAGCAAAATCATGGTGCAGACAAGGTAGTGTAACTCCTGAAATGGCGAAAATAATTGGTGTAAGAGAGGCACTCAGTTGGCTAAAGAATAACGAATGTACAGGTGCAATAGTAGAAACAGATTGTCTCTCGATGGTTCAAGCAGTTCGGAGCTCTTCAGTAACTCTTTCTTACTTAGGTAGAGTAGTTGAGGAGTGTAAGTCAATTCTAGTTTCTTTGAAAAAACGTAATGTTACGTTGAATTTTGTAAAGCGTTCTGCGAACATAGTTGTTCACTACATAGCGAGAACTCTTGTTCTTTAGCTGAACGTAGTTGGAACAGAGGGGATGCCCAACCGTTTTTCATCATGTTATGTTGGATTATTTGAAGTGTTAATGAAAATTTCTTCCTTCTTGGCAAAAAAAAAACTTAACATTTCGAATCTAACGTATAATCTCAACTAAATTAAAAAATCAAATGTTACATAGAATCCACTATAGAATCTTATATGTGTTTTTGTAACAATAAAATTATGGGTAATCATGTTATATTTGATCCTAATTTTTTATTAGATTCTATTTTTATTCATAAAAAATCATTTTTGATATGAAAATTAGAATCTAAAAGCGATTTTATTAAAGATTCTATGGTGTTTATAAGGGTGTTGTTCATGGAGCAATGACCTATATATATATATATAGGCCTTTACTCCATACAGAACACTCTTATATAACAAACAATAAAGAACACCTTAGATCTATTAGATCCTTTGGCCCTGCCAGGTGCACCCAATACAAAAAGTTATTATTATTTTACCCTCTATCAAGCCAGCAAAAAAAAAAATTAAAAATTTTACTGTTCATGATGACGTCACTGATGATGTCATCATCATGAACAATAACTTCTTCTTTTTTTGAGATGATGGATGGATAGAGGGTAAACAAAATAAAAAATTTTTGTATTGGGTGGCCCCGCCAGGGGCATTGGATCTTTTAGATCTAAGGTGTTCTTTATTGTTTATTATATAAGGTGTTTGTTATGGAGTGCAACTCATATATATAAAGGCCTAGTCTCATTTAGGAACTCTTTTTATTGAGTAACTGAGGAACTCAACTTTCTGCCAAACGTGTGGAACCGTAGAAGAAACCCCCACGTCTTGTTTATTTTATTTTTACAGAAACCCACGTTTTTGCTAATTCCATCGTTCTGTATAAACTTTCTTTTATTACTTTTTATTACTTTTATATATTCTGTAATTTTGAGATTGAGAGTGTTATGTATTGTAGAACATAATGGTTCTTTTACATAATTAATGTTATGGAAAAACATATGTTCTATAAATTAATAATGTTCTGTAAAAATATTTATTTTATTAAAAATATAATGTCCTATGAAATATTGTTCTGTAAAATTTATTAAATGAATTAATTAATATTCTATAAAAAAACGTATGTTTTGTAAAATAATATTGTTCTGTAAAAGATTTTTTTTATTAATTATGTTATTTTACATAATTAAATGATATGTTCTGTTAAAACATATGTTATGTAAAAAAATTTATACATTAAAAATTGTTGAATATGAAAAAAAATTACAAGACATGAAAAAAATATAAGCTACAAAAAATATAGTACATAAAAAAAGTACAATGGATAAAAAGTTAAACATGAAAAAAAATTACATTGAATTCTAACACGCGGGGTATGAACGTGCGTGGGGTATGAACGTGTGGTTGGATTGTTCGTGTATTACACGCGGACCAATAATATTGAGTTACTTAGTTACTCAAATGTGTTGGTTCCACTGAGAAGCCCTCACACACACACACATATATATATATATATATATATATATATATATATATATATATATATATATATATATATATTTTAGGGTATTTACTAAAAATTCCAGGTTCAAAGTTTCTATTTTCAAAAATACCATATCCTTTAATTAATTGCAATTTTACTCAACTAAGTTTCAAAATTGCAAAAATACCACAAATTAGGTCAACCCCTCCCCCTCCCCCTTTAACCCACTGACTTCAACAACTTCAACACTTTTTTTTAAAGGTGGGGTGATATTTTGGTTGCAACCACATGCAACTACATTCAACTTTTTTTTTAAGGTGGGGTGTTTTTGGTGGATTTAGGTTGCAAGGCCCCGCCAGGGGCAATATTCAACCAAATTCAACTTTTTTTTAAGGTGGGGTGATTTTGGGTTGCAGGGCCCCGCCAGGGACAATATTCAACCAAATACAACCACATTCAACTCTATATATATAAATAGTTGCATGTGGTTGCATTCAGTTGCTGATTTCAAGTTCCATTGTTCAGTTGTCATTTTCGACCTCTTTTTTGAACTATATATATATATATATATAGAGTTCAAAAAAGAGCTCGAAAATGACAACTGAACAATGGAACTTGAAATCAGAAATTTAGTTGCATGTGGTTGCATTCAGTTGCAATTAGTTGCATGTGGTTGCATTTTGTTGCTGATTTCAAGTTCCATTTTTCAGTTATCATTTTCGACCTCTTTTTTGGACTTTATATATATATATATATATATATATATATATATATATATATATATATAGGGGGCTACTCCAATACAAATCTCCTTAGAATACAAACCTGAAAACCAAATTCCAAACCAACATTTAAGCTAATCTAATGACAAAACTAGGGGTACCCCAATACGAAAAAGTCTTATAATTCTACCCTCTATTCATTTATCGAAAAAAAATGAAAAATAGTAAAAAAAAAATAAAAAAATAAATGATGATGTGGCGGCAGTTTTTTTCACTGGTTAACGGTGTTTCGCACCTTCTTGTACGGCGCTTCGCGCCTTTATCATTCTAAAGTTGTAAGGAATGGCAATCAATGGTAAAGGCAATAGACGATTGACGGGTGTGTCGAGAGCCTTCGGCCCTTATGACTACCTAACTCATCCGTTTACTGTCTTAAATGCTTCGCATTTCCACGGCAAGATTTTTTATTTTTTTTGTTGGATAGAGCCAATTATTTTAAGCATTTTTTGTGAAGGTACCCTTGGCGGGAATCTTAGAATAGATGAAATATATTTAATTTAGTGTTGGTTTGTAGGTTTGTATTTTAAAATTGGTTTGTATTTGAGCACTTGTCTATATATATATATATAGGCAAGTGCTCAAATACAAACCACTCTTAAAATACAAACCTACAAACCAACATTAAATTAATTATATTTCATCTATTCTAAGGTTTCCGCCAAGGGTACCTTCACAAAAAATGCTTAAAATAATTGGCTCTATCCAACAAAAAAAAAATTTTCAAAAAAAAAAAAAAAATCTTGCCGTTGAAATGCGAAGCATTTAAGACAGTAAACGGATGAGTTAGGTAGTCATGAGGGCCGAAGGCTCTCGACACACCCGTCAATCGTCTATTGCCTTTACCATTGATTGTCATTCCTTACAACTTTAGAATGATAAAGGCGCGAAGCGCCGTACAAGAAGGTGCGAAGCACCGTTAACCAGTGAAATCCACTGCCACGTCATCACGTGAACAGTGATTTTTTTTTTTTTTGTTGGATAGAGCCAATTATTTTAAACATTTTTTGTATTGGGGTACCCCTAGTTTGGTCATTAGATTAGCTTGAAATATTATATTATGCTTGGTTTGTAGGTTTGTATTTTAAGGAGGTTTGTATTGGAGTAGCCCCCTATATATATATATATAGGCAAAGTATCAAATAGAAACCAACTCTTAAATAGAAACTAGAAACTAACATTAAATAAATTCTATTTCATTCATTCTAATGGCCCCGCCAGGGGCACCTTCACAAAAAGTGTTTAAAATTATTGGCTCCATCCAGCAAAAAAAAAAAATTACTGTTCACGCTGACGTCACTGCCACGTCAGCAGTGAACAGTAATTTTTTTTTTTTTTTGCTGGATGGAGCCTAGAATATTATGAACTTTTTGTATTGGGGTCCCCCTAGTTTAGTCATTAGATTAGCTTTAAATATTAGATTAGGGTTTAGTTTCTAGTTTCTATTTTTATTTGGTTTCTATTTGAGTAAGACCCTATATATATATATATATATATAATTCAAAAAAGAGGTCGAAAATGACAACTGATCAATGGAACTTGAAATCAGAAATTTAGTTGCATGTGGTTGCATTCAGTTGAATGTGGTTGAATTTAGTTGAATATGCCCCTGCGGGGCCTTACAACCCAAATCCACCAAAATAGCACCACATCTTAAAAAAAATAAAAAATTGAATGTGGTTGCATTTAGTTGAATGTGGTTGCTCATGCGGGGCCTTGCAACCCAAATCCACCAAAATATCACCCCACCTTAAAAACAAATCGATGAACAATACTGTTCATCCGAAATTACGGGCAGGAAATTGGGTTGAAAAAGGAAAGATGGTATTTTTGCAAATAAGATGGTATTTTTGCAAAACTTTACTTTTGACAATATATTTATGAAAATAGCCCTATCTTTTATTATAATACCCGAGTCTACCACACGTCAGTTAACCAATCAGAATCGATGAATTATTTTATACCAATCAGAGCTAATTCCTAAAATTTAGACATTTTCTTATTTACAATCTCACCCTACCTCTTTAACCATGATTGGTTAACACTTCTAATTTAAATACAATAATTATTTTATTAAACATATCCATAAATACCTATTTTTAAATCAAAAAATATTTACTAGAAAATCACAATTTTAATTTGAAATCAAACACGATATACCACTATATATTTTAAATTAAATTTCATAATTGATCATTCATTAATCAACCACTCTTTTAATATAAAGCCAGTCACAATCATATTATCATATATTATAAATTTGTTTTTATAATATATATTGTACAATTATAAGATATCAAAATCTGATTTTTTTTTATAAGCTCAAAAATATATTTATTCATAATTTGTTAATAAAAATAATTAATAAATGCATAAGCCAACACTACAAAATCGGATTTGAACAAATTTTAAATATCTTGGATAAAATCCATATATTCAAAAACTCGGTTTTTTGAAAGGTTCAAAAATATATTTATTCACAATTTGTAATAAAATATTAATAATTTCATATAAACGAAATTAAATACAATATTGATTTTATTAAACATATCCATAAATACATATATTTAAAATTATTTACTAGAAAATCAAAATTTTAATTTGAAATCAATCACGATATACTATTATATATTTTAAATTAAATTTCATAATTAATCATTCCTTAATCAACCACTCTATTAATATAAAGTCAATCACAATCATATTATCATGTGATTTTTATAATATATGTTGTACAATTATAATCGTTATTAAATAATTATAATCTAACTTAACTAAAAATCTGAAAAAATTGGATTTGAAATCAGATTTTAAATAACTTGGATAAAATCCATACCTTCAAAATTTTGATTTTTTTATAAGCTCAAAAATATATTTATTCATAATTTGTTAATAAAATTAATTAATAAATGTATATAAGCCAACACTACAAAATCGGATTTGAACAAATTTTAAATAACTTGGATAAAATCCATATCTACAAAAACTCGATTTCTTAAAAGGTTCAAAAATATATTTATTCAAAATTTGTTAATAAAATAATTAATAAATTTATATAAACGAACACTACATATATTTTAATTATTAAATATACGTTATAAGAGTATTATTATTGTTTGGTGAATAAATTACCTATCAAAAAATTAAAATTATATTAGAGGCAATCAGAATTTACTTTTAAACTTTAAATCAATCAATCATATACAAAAATTTTATTATTTACCATGATTATTCTAATTTACTAATCTCAATTAAATTAAATTTAAATATAAAATATCTTGATTTAGTAACTTCGCATATCAGTTTTTTAATTTCAAAAAATTTCGACAACCGTAAATATTATTTTCTATAAATCCACATAACAATATATTACATATGGTTATATATCTTTTAGTTATGAATTGTTTTTGAACATTTTTTATTATAATAAAAGATACCCGAATATAACATGTATTAGTTAACCAATAACAAGATTGTGAATTATTTTAACATCAATCAGAATCTATTAAATTTAAATCAATTAAATTTAATGTTACATGTTTCTCTATTGGATCTAGATTCTACGTTTCAGCTAAGACTAAACTTAAATCAAGTTACACTCAATAAAAATTAATTTTTATTTTTTCATATCAATTAACTAAACATAATAACTGCTAATTTTTATTTTAACGGTTAACTAATAAACAATTTATAGAAAATAAATTTTTACAAACCAAAAAATGTAATTATTATATCAATTTAAACATTACATGAAATCTAAGCTGCTTATTCCCTATTCCCCATCAGACTTAGCCAACTTTGATAAACTAAGTGTATGCATCAATTCTTCTCATGACTAAATCATATCAATTTTGGTTAAGGTACTACTTTAATTATTTTTTTATTATATGTCATTCTATACTTGGACAGATTATCTTTTTATTTTGATTGTATATATGTATTATATGTGTCGTGTTTTAATTGTCCAATAAATTCAACAGGAAAACGTTTCAGACAAAAAAAAATAAAAAACGATTTAGGTTATCATCGTTCCCAGTCCGGATTCTCTCAAAGTTACTTCCTATTAGAATATTCAATAGCAAACTTCAATAATTCAGCGATTTACTAAATTGTAGGCATCAATCCTTATCACATTACACTGATTTGTTTACATTATTAGGTGTACCTATAGATAAATGTTTTTTTACAGTGTTGGGTTGTCAATGTTATTCAGTGATTACTTAACAATTTTTTTCTAAAAAAAACCAAACCAAACATATCCAGTATATCCCCCTCAGAGCAGGGTCTGGGGAGGGTGAGATGTACGCAGACCATGCCCCTACTTTTGACGGTAGGGAGGCTGTTTCCGTGAAGACCCCCGGCTAAGTGCACGTTAAGCTAATAGTGTGTGATATTCACAAGGGTTGTCTAAGATTCGAAAAATGCTTATCGTCATACCTGAGCCCATGGCTTTGAACACATGGGGCTTACCTACCAGGGGATTGACTACTCCGCTCTGCAAAACGGTCAGCTCTAAGATGACAACTGGCCAAGCTCCCTGAAACTGCATAATTAGAAAACAGAAGACAATAAAAAAACACGAGAAAAGAGAACGAAACAGCCGAACTTCTAAGATAAAGCTAACCGAGACAACCCAACTCTGAGGTTCTCAACAACCGAGCCGCTCCCTAAAAGAGAATCCACCACCCTGATCTGGCGCCTCCAAGAACACCTATCAGCGATCATGGTCTCATCTAAGTTTAAGGCCTTTAAATCCAACCTAAGCTGCTCTTCCTACGACCTCCTCGGTCTGCCTCTCCTCCTCACTCCAACAACCGAAAGACTCTCGACCCTCCTCACTGGGGCTTCAGCAAGCCTCCTACGGACGTGGCCGAACCATCTCAACCTACCTTCCCTAACTTTCGCAGAAAAAGGCGCCACCTCAAGCTCGCTCCTGAAAACCACATTCGGGATTCTATCCAACATCGTGCGCCCACAAGACCACCGCAACATCCTCATTTCAGCCGCTTCCAACTTGCTCTCGAGGGTCTTCTTCGCCGCCCAACACTCTGAACCATATAACATCGCAGGACGGAACAATAATTATTTAATTTAAAAATTCATACATTAATACATGAATCTATTATATTTATAATATATATTTTGATATCTCAAACTTTCAATTCAAAATCATAAGGTACAATTAAAATCATGAATTAAAAATTATTGACAATATAAAACTATTTACCACACTATTCTAAATACACATCCAAAATTTAAGTTATGTAAAGTATTAAATAATTCAGTCATAAAAAAAGCTAATCAACCAATTAAAATGTTAAAATGAATTTTAACCAATCATCTTTTAACATTTTAATTACGAAAATTTTTAACTATGCAATAATTAATGGAAAAAATAATTGACCTGTCAATATATTTGAATTATTCAAAATATTAAATATACTCTTAAATAGTACTTTACATTATTTTGTGTGTAAATTATCAAATTAAAAAATAGTAAATGTTACAGAGTCAATGAAAATATTGTTAGTGAATATTTTCATAATAAATTGGTCAATTTAGGACAAATTTTTTATAAATCACTATTTATTTATTGATAATTAATTCATCAATAAAAGAATATATGTCATACACAAAAATAATCAAACCTGCAAAAATCATCAATAAAAGGGCATACAACATCTACAAAAATAATTAAAACTGAACAAACACATAGTAAATTATATCACTAATTTCCTTTATCCAATCATTGAACAGATCTTCAATTATGGTACATCTCTAGCTTATGTCACTAAATTATACAGTCTTTTCGACGAGATAATCTAACAATTTGTTATAAACGTGAGAAATATGTATATCTGATTTGTCATAACGTATTCAAACAACGACTTGAACTGCAATTCTATACTGTTGTAGGGAGAATATTGTATAACAATATTTATGGAGGTTGCTGGATTTACGGAGCAAAATACGGATATTTTGCTATAAGAAGAATTGGGATTAGGGTTTGTGTGTTTTGATGTGGCTGCTCTTGTCTATTGAAATTCAGTGGTGAACTGTTTCTCATCCTTTACAAGATGCCTACGTACCCTATTTATAGGGATCAAGCCATACGTAGTTCTCTTAGAGAAGAAGTTATCTAGACGGGCTAGGGTTTCTATGGGCTCGACTAGGCCCAAATCCACTAGTCGTCTCCTTGGGTTGATATTTTTTACTCATTTGACCTCGCTGGGCCTAGATATGAGCCTTCATAAGAATATTCTAGGCCTCGTTGGACCCCTAGGCCTCGCTGACCTCTAGGCCTCGTTGATCTCTAGGCCACCTCTAGGCCTCGCTGATCTCTAGGCCACCTCTAGGCCTCGCTGAGCTCTAGGCCACCTCTAGGCCTCGCTGACCTCTAGGCCACCTCTAGGCCTCGCTGATCTCTAGGCCGCCTCTAGGCCTCGCTGATCTCTAGGCCGCCTCTAGGCCTCGCTGATCTCTAGGCCACCTCTAGGCCTCGCTGACCTCTAGGCCACCTCTAGGCCTCGCTGATCTCTAGGCCACCTCTAGGCCTCGCTGACCTCTAGGCCACCTCTAGGCCTCGCTGGACCTCTAGGCCGGGCTAGCGTGAGACCCCTTGTAGGCCTAGCGTGAGACCCCTTGGGTGATAGTGTCTTCAAGAGATTTACGAGATAGAAGTGAGGCGATCCTTAATTGGCCTCATGCCTTGTTTATCCTTCTTCAATACTTGGGCCCATTGATAGATATTTGAGCCCATTATGAGAGGTGGGCCCCTCGTATAGCCTTTTGAGCCTGTTTAGGATCTATGCCGAGATTCGGGCATAACAACTACCCCCCAATTCCATATTGCCATTATGAATGCAATGTGGAATCAAGTAAAATGGGGTCTTCCAATTATGTCTTCAAATCTTTTTTGAAATATGATGAGAGTACTCTTCTCCGAGCTTACTCCTTGTATTTTTTTCCTTTTTTCTTTGTAATATTTTCGGAAAATATTTTAAAGATTTGGGGAACCTCCTCGCTTCGCATAATAATAATTTTTATTATGCAGTTCTAAATCTCCACGACCCCACAAATTGAGCTTGCATAGCAATATAATCCACGAACTGTATTTCACGTAGAAGCTATACTTTTCAATTTATTTTAAAAATCACGCGGGTGCCACCTCTACTACTCTTTTTGTCTTTGCCTTCAAAGTTAATGCCACTTTCTAACATGTAAAAACTCCACCGAAGACAACATGGTGCTTGATAATTTTCTATATTTTTTTTTAAATAATCCTTGCACGAGTTCCTTGACACTTCCATCTTGACTCCGTAGCTTGTAGCTTGTGCACAATAATTTGATCTCCTCGCGTAGCTGATTCTTTTTATCTCCTTGCAGGCCCCTTTTTTTTTAACCGCTAGTATTTGTCATTGTACTGAAGTAAGAAAATAAATATGCTCCCTTTCCTTTCTTTAAATGTCTTGCCTGGCTCCTTGCTGTTTCTTCGTTTTTTTTTTACAGCTCTAACTTCAGTTCGCATCATTTCTGTGTCTTTTCTTTTTACACCACATGGACTCCAAATTAAGACCACAAAAGCGAAGTGAATTTTGATTAACAATCACGCGCAGGTCCCGCGGAAAATTATTAGACATCGCAGCAGACTTTCTCCTCTTAACATAAACTGCAAAGCCATGCCAATGGGCCCAACCCACTTCGCACAGTGCTATTTTTTTATCCTTTATTTGACTATACAGCTTCATGGTTCAACCTAGTAATTTGCGATATCTTCTTTTATATGGTATAACGACCAACTCTTGTTAACTTTGTATGGCTATTTTCTTTTCTTTTCACGAGCCGCATCTATCGAACAAGCAAGCTCAGCTTCTGTTTCATGAAAGTTCCACCTGCACTAGTATATTTGTCGTCGTATTGCCCTTGCAACTTTTATAGAATCACTTCCTCCTTTCATTGATGCTTTTATTACTATTCTTTTTCCTTAACGCCTCGCATGAGTATAACAGATCTATAAACAATTTTCCACCTCGCTAGTCTCGCCTTTACTGCTCGGGATCACTGGCCCCTTTTCCTTTACTTTGCACCAGTACCTATTATTTCTGTCACACAAATTGATTAGAATTGGTCCCTCACTATTTTTTTTTGTTGTCCTTGCTGCTTCTCCTTTGTTTTGTATTTAGACCCATTGCAGTGAAGATAATAGAATATGGGCCATCAATAATTGTATCCCAGCTTGATTTCTTGGCTTCGTACTAGTGTTTTTCTTTATTCTTCAAAAAATCCGTAGCACCAGTATCATTTCACCTCATTCCTCCTCGTTTTTCTTGAGTGCGAGCTCCAATATTATTTCTCCATTTTTCTTTAGTTTAAAGACATCCACGAGTCAATCTTTAACATTTGCTTGATTAGTAGCCTTCATATTTGACGTACAGGAATTTGAATATTTTAATAACTCCATTACTCCTCCTCGCATTGCTTTATATATTACTCCATCAGGATACATCACAGGCCTTATAACATTTGCTTTCGTGGTATTGCAAGTTTGCAACCAAATGAATGCTACCTCTCCTGTCACTTTGATTCGCTTCTTCTGTCAGGCTTTAATGTTTTTCTCGCATTGATGATTGAACACAACCCTGCAGCAATTTCCTAACCGCGTAGAACAAATTCCTATACCTCAATTTTATGTAGGCCCCATTGATTTAATCAATTTTACTCCATCCATTCACTTCTTGTGAATTCAAAAGACGAAAATTGGTTTGCCTCAAGTCCACACGCGATCCTGCAGGAAAGTCGATGTCTTCGCAGGTTCTCTCCTTGCGCTGCCATTCTTTTATAAGAATTGATCAGAACTGGCTTCATAGCTCCACCGCACTCACCTCGCTGACTAGTTTTTTTTTTTTTACATGCGAACCCCACAACACCAAACAACTTCATCCTAATTGATCAGCTCATCTCTTCCTGTTTTTTCTTAATTCGAACTGCCAAAGCCATGCATACTGGTGCACTCTACTTCATAGCAAATCACTTCGTGGTCCTGCTAGAAGCTTTAGCCATGCCACCATGCTTCCATGTACTGGTGTACATACACGATCTTGATCTCCTGTAAATTGACATCCGATTTTGTTTCAGCTCGCATGATTTGTGTGTCTGCATTAAACCCCACTTCACTTCCAATTTCACGAGCCAGAACAATGTGAGGTGGCACAGCATGCAATTTTCTTTTATACTTCGCTTCCCGTGAGAAGTCATTCTGCTTGACTTTTGCTTTCTAATTCTTTTTCTTTTCTGATGTTGGTCCCACGAACAATCCATTCCACATCTTCTTTTTATTTGTTGCTCCAGTTATTTTTGTTACTGGCCTCGCTGTGACTAGCCATGTGTCTTCATTGTTTTTCGTATTAATGTCATTTTTTTTTACACCACGCAGGGCCGTAGGCTCCATTCCATGTGCTACACAAAAGCAAAGTAGATTTTGATTTGCTTTAATACATACGGGTCCCACAGAAAATTTGTTTTGTCTTTGTAGGCTTGCAGCTGACTTCCTCCTCGCTTCAGTAGTGTAAAACCCATATTACTTCGATCCATATATTTGTATTATAAACTCGCTTGGGCTCGTGCTGGTCTTGGTATTTAATAAAATTCCAAATTTTTTCAAGTATTTTAGGATAGCTGATTGAGTCCGTCATCACAAATGAGACCGAGTGGCCATGTCTCCCAATATATCGGGCTTGCGGTCACGCAACGTTAGGTGCGGCCTTGTCTTGCAATTTTTCAAATGTCCCACTAGAAGAGGTGTTTATTTAATGCCACTACCCCCCAAGTCCTCATTATCATTGTAGATGTGATAAGGAATAAAAGTTTTTCAGCAACATTCTTGTATAATTTGGAGATGACACCCTTTGTAATGAAGAGAATTTGAGGTGATCCCGTTATATGCACTTGACTTCTTGAACGCTATCACATGGCACTTGTACTCTTCACTATTGTCTCAAGGCACTTGGCCTCATCAACGCTATCCCGTGGCACTTAACTTCTTCAATGTCGTAGCTTCCTTATGTTGACCAAGAACATAGATATTGAGGTTTTGAGCTCATTTTGATTTTCAAGTACTTTGGCTTCTCTTCCTTCATCTTTAGTGCGGGCTCGAGGCCAATGATGAGAGCCTCGTACTCAGCCTCGTTATTTGTTGCTTGCTATTCCCAGTGTCTTGAGATAGTCGTGGACCTCCTCATTGTCGACAAGGGTCGGGGGCGTCCCCCCTCTCCTTAAGGATCGGGGGCGTCCCCCCTCTCCTCGACGTAGAGGTATTCCACCAAGAAGAAGCATCTCATGTAGATGTATCTCAAGATCTCAATAGTTACTCCATATAGGGGCCTCATTAGCTACATCATATAGGGGCCTTACGGTCTCGACGAGGAGATGGGGGTCTGTCGTCGCGACGATGGGACCGCTCACGATCTCGATGAGGAGATGGGGGTCTGTCGTCGCGACGATGGGACCGCTCACGATCTCGACGAGGAGATTGGGGTCACTTAGAACCTTGACATTGACTTGGCCTCGCACCTGATGACGTCGCTTATCCTTCTCGAACCCGGCCTCGCTACGCTAGGTGTGGCCTCGCAGCGCTAGGGGTGGCCTCGCTACGCTGGGTGTGGCCTCGCAGCGCTAGGTGAGGCCTCGCTCCTAGGGGTCTTCCTCCTCTCGGGTCGCAGCTCGGGGTCGCATTTGGGTGTCATGAGCTACCCCGGGGTCTTGGCCTCATTCCTTGGGGGTCGCAGCCCGGGGTCATATGCTATCCCGGGGTCTCGCTCCTCGGCCTCTCCATTCTTCTTGTTCGAGTTAGTCATTGTTCTCCCAAATCAACGACTAGAGCCCTCCTTCTAGCGCCAAATGTTGTAGAGAGAATATTGTATAACAATATTTATGGAGGTTGCTGGATTTACGGAGCAAAATACGGATATTTTGCTATAAGAAGAATTGGGATTAGGGTTTGTGTGTTTTGATGTGGCTGCTCTTGTCTATTGAAATTCAGTGGTGAACTGTTTCTCATCCTTTACAAGATGCCTACGTACCCTATTTATAGGGATCAAGCCATACGTAGTTCTCTTAGAGAAGAAGTTATCTAGACGGGCTAGGGTTTCTATGGGCTCGACTAGGCCCAAATCCACTAGTCGTCTCCTTGGGTTGATATTTTTTACTCATTTGACCTCGCTGGGCCTAGATATGAGCCTTCATAAGAATATTCTAGGCCTCGTTGGACCCCTAGGCCTCGCTGACCTCTAGGCCTCGTTGATCTCTAGGCCACCTCTAGGCCTCGCTGATCTCTAGGCCACCTCTAGGCCTCGCTGAGCTCTAGGCCACCTCTAGGCCTCGCTGACCTCTAGGCCACCTCTAGGCCTCGCTGATCTCTAGGCCGCCTCTAGGCCTCGCTGATCTCTAGGCCACCTCTAGGCCTCGCTGACCTCTAGGCCACCTCTAGGCCTCGCTGATCTCTAGGCCACCTCTAGGCCTCGCTGACCTCTAGGCCACCTCTAGGCCTCGCTGGACCTCTAGGCCGGGCTAGCGTGAGACCCCTTGTAGGCCTAGCGTGAGACCCCTTGGGTGATAGTGTCTTCAAGAGATTTACGAGATAGAAGTGAGGCGATCCTTAATTGGCCTCATGCCTTGTCTATCCTTCTTCAATACTTGGGCCCATTGATAGATATTTGAGCCCATTATGAGAGGTGGGCCCCTCGTATAGCCTTTTGAGCCTGTTTAGGATCTATGCCGAGATTCGGGTATAACATATACTATCCAAATCAATGAACTAATATAAAAAAATCTAATACATGGGTAGATAAAATCCACGAACAGGATATTAGGCTCTCAATAAAGAGAGATATTTAGTGAAAGCCAAAGTAAAATCAAGAAAAAAAATAAGGCTTATCATTTACAAGGAGTTAGTACAAAATCTAATATTTTGGTACATAAAATCCACCACAGGCAACGGGATACTAGACTCTCAATGATATTTTTATTGAAAATTAAAGAAAAATCAATATATTTTTTTTAAAAAAAACTTAAAAAACTGATATCAGCTCCTAAATTTTAGATTAACATCTTTTGGTAAAGGTGGAGAGAGAGAGAGCAGCAGCTACGCTTTTTATTATAAAAATTATTAATAATGATAAATAAAAAGGTTGATACACTTAATATTATATATTGTTTTTAGGGCTTGCTTTTCTTGAGATTACCTCAGGTAAGTTTCCCGAGTTAATTAAAAAAACAACACAAGAATAAGGTTATTTTTGTAAATACATGGGGCTACATTCAATTATTACAAAAATGTCATTAAAAATTTATACTGAAATCTCAGTTAAGGTTCTTGAGGTAACCTCAGGAATATTATTCTCTTGTTTTTAATAAAAGGGTGCCTTTTTGAATTTTTTATTCTTGAATTAAAGTAATAGTATCAATTCACATATCTTAACCTAAGAGCATATATTGAATTTGCTTGGTTAATTGACTACATTTTTTTATATCAACAAAGCATAAAAAATGGCTAAAAAAACTAAATAACTTGGTAGAAAGATTGTACACAAAGAGAGATGTTTGTTAACGAGAAATAAGAAAAAATAAAAAGGAAGGTTTCATTTTGTTTGGGAGACTTTACACCCCACTCTTAGTTTTGTTTTGTAACATCTTAATGTTGTTCTAAGACATATAATTATATATTTACATAACTTGGATACATAGTAATATTTCATATAATTGTTATATTTTTTCAATTTGCGTATTTCATTTCATTTTGTGTACATGAAAAAATTTGTGTAATTTAGTGTCATTTTGTGTTCTAATTTCGGGTACACGATTTAATATCATGTCATTTTCGTTCAAGACCCAAAAGTACATGACATGAATGTACAAAACGATTTTTCAGGTCTACATAAGCTATTTCTTCTTATATATGTAGGAAAAATATACGCACTTCTAAAGGAAAATGAATTCCATGTTATTTAACCCAAAATCTGAATTACAAGGACATATATATAACAATGTGATTATGTGTTTATATATTACATACTTGATTTCAATTTTATGGATAGTAGCTTATTTTCACAAGTTAGTCAAATTAAAAAAAGATAGGTGATACTCATTTTCATATGTCTTATTTTAAGAATAAAAGAAAACTAAAATTTATTATTCCATGTTTTACTAAAAAGAATAAAAAAAACCAAAATACAAACTTCCAAACTGAAAATGCACATTTTAAATTGTCTTTACAAATAAGCTAAAGGCAGTAACCATAAAATCTAACAATTATATGTTACTCCAAGAGCGTGATATATTGAATTTGTTTTGGTTAGTTGATAATTTTTTTTGATAATTTTTTTTATAGTAAATCAATTCATTAAGAAAATGACATATAATTTGTAAAAATGATATTGAACAATCACACAGCAAACAAGATTAAATGAAAGTTTCTATTATTATAACTACGTTCGTTACATATATTTTGCACAGTAGATATCCTTTCTCATATAGCTTAAACATGCAACTTTTTTTTGATAAACACTCTAATGATTTATTGGAGTCGTGAGGTTTAAGTTTCTACACAATTTTAATATGATATCGAAAAATTAACCACGACCATACAAATATTTTCAATAAATTAATATAATAAATACTTTAAGGATTCGATATTTAGTAAATATACCGAATTCGTTGAATATGGGTGAAAAATTTGTTAACATGATACGTACAAATATTCTCTAACAAAGAAAGAAATAAAATGAAAGCTAAATTTTAAAAAAAACAATAAAGAGGGATGTTGAACTTTTCAACGGGGGTTGTAATTTTTTTGATGTTTGGTTCATAATATTAATATTAATTCAATTGGTATGAATTCACGGATAAGTAATTTTATACTTACGTTAATTAATATTCTAATAAAATTATATATTTTTCTAAATAAAAATTAAAATGATATATTTATATTAATTTATTAATATAATTTATCAGTCGGTGCGTAGCACGGGTAGAACGCTAGTATATATAGGATCTTGCTCAGGTGAGAACCCATCTTTATTATGAGAACTGAGATCTAATCTCAGCCTTACAATTTTAAATCAATTTTAAATCTCAACCACACATTAAACACACACCCAACATACATAGACACACGCACACACACTTCTCTCACACATACACACTCCCCCTTCCCCCCACCTGCACTAGCCTCCACACCCCCAAACTTCCACCCCCGTCTCCGTCCAATTCAACTTCTCAGGCGCCATCTATGGCTAATTCAACCTTTCCGGTGCCTTCTCCTGATCTGAACACTACTTCAATTATACACGCACATTGATTTGTGTGTATATATACATATAGATTGGTGAACATCGATAGAGTAAATCACAGCAGCTATTGATTCCATCCACCTCCTCTTTCATCCATAGATTTCGGCCACTTCTCCACCAACCTCCGATCATTTTCTTTTTTCGTTCATTTAATTTTGGTTATTTTTATTTTATTTTTAGTGCATTTTAGTTCGTTTATGATGATTTTTTGATAAATTTCTGGTGATTTAGTGTTAATAGTGGTGGTTGTATGGTGGTGATTGGTGGTGTTGTGGTGGATCTGCTCATAATCAATTCAACCCCGATTGGTGATTTTTTCTTGAGTTTATGGTGATTTTTTTTTATTTATACTGATTTGTAATGGATTTTCTGGTGATTTTGGCACGTCGGTGGTGATTAGTTGACGGTGGATAGAGTTGATGGCCGGAAGCAGCGATGGTTTGGTGGTTTTTAATGGTTTTGGTTGTGGTGATTTTTGATTTTTTGTGGTAATTTTTGTTGGTGGTGGCGGTGTGGTGGTCGGAGGTGGTGGAGTGCGGTGATTTTCTGTTTAAAGGTGGTGATTTTTTGGGTTGGCCGGAATTGGTCGACGAAAATGGTGATCGGAGTTGGTGAACGGAATGGGAAAGAAGATGATGTTGAATTAAATGAATAATAAAAAATCAAAATTTTAAATATTAATTGTGAGGATATGATTTAATTTAGATATAAAAAAAGTGGCTAGGATTGGATCTCATATCTCACCATAAATGAGGGTTCTCATTTGATTAGTGTGTGTGTGAGGGTGTATCTGATTAGTGTGTGGGTGCCCCTGGCGGGGCCATTGATTATAATACATCCAATGGTTAGGATTAGTACCTTAGTTTTCTTCAAAAAAAGAGTTCTCTTTTGAGTCACACCCTATATATATATATACGAGTTGCGCTCCATATATAACAAACAATAAAGAACACCTCATATTTAATCTAATCTAACAGTTCCGTCATGACACCCAATACAAAAAGTTGTTATTTTTTTACCCTCTATCCATCCAGCAAAAAAAATACTGTTCATGATGACGTCACTGATGACGTCATCTTGAACAATATTTTTTTAAAAAATTTTTTGTTGGATGGATAGAGGATAAAAAAATAACAAGTTTTTGTATTGGATGCCCCTGGCGGGGCTATTGGATCTATTAGATATAAGGTATTCTTTATTGTTTGTTATATAAGGGTGTTCTGTATGAAGTAATGACCTATATACATATATATATATATATATATATATATATATATATTTGTACTTATTAAACCTAGTTTTCAATTATATTTAAACTAACACTTTTAATTAATTAATTATCATCCACCTTTATAAAAGATTTACATAAAAGAATATATATTAAATGTATTAATATTAGTTCAATCCCACAAAGTTCAATATAAAAAATTTGATATTAAATACCTTTACATATTAGGTATTCAATTATACATTTTTACATGCCTTGCAATGATTAGAGTTGTTCACGAACCGAGCTGTTCGCGAACAAGCTCGGCTCGGCTCGTTAAGGGCTCGGTTCGGCTCGAGCTCGTTAAGGGCTCGAGTCGAGCTCGAACAATATTTTTGTTCGTTAAGCTTAACGAGCTCGAGCCGAGCTTTAGGGTGTTCAGCTCGAGCTCGACTCGTTAAGGGCTCGGATCGAGCTCGGCTCGTTAAAGCTCGAAAAAAATCAAAATTTTTATTTTTTATTTTTTTATCTCCAACCAAATTAATTTTTTATTTTTTGAAAATTTGGGAATATCACTAAATTAGATATATCTTGACATCCATACGGTTGGATCGTCGAGAAATATTTTTAAAAAAAATAGAAACAACAATTCGTGACAAAGCAACAGTTACTAGTACTAGTTAAATTAGTAGTGATCTACTAAGATCTCCAACCAAATTAATTTTTTATTTTTTGAAAATTTGGGAATATCACTAAATTAGATATATCTTGACATCCGTACGATTGGATCGTCGAAAAATATTTTTTAAAAAATAGAAACAACAATTTGTGACAAAGACTAGTTACTAGTACAAGTTAAACTAGCTTCGTAGCCCGTGCAAGGCACGAGCATGCTCTAGATTACAAATATTTATGTATTATGCATAATCACGTAGGATTGAATTGTTGATATCTTCGCAGCAATTGTTATGAGTAAATAGAATTTATGCAATACCCGATCGTGACATGCAAATTATAATTCTGGTTAAATTAAATCTATTTTATATTTTACGCTATGTTTTGTTTTGTTCAAAAAAACTTGAACGATATGTAATAAATTGGTCAATGATATAATCAAAACCGTACTTCGAAATATAAATATATAGAGTTAACATGGATGGATACAGAGATACATACAAATATTAATTACATAATAATAAATACATATTAGTCCATATTAGTTATTATTATGTAATAAATATGTTGGTGTTGAATAACCCCGGAAATATAACATAGATATAATTAGTAGGGGTAAATATGACTTTTTATATGAATATATTTGCTCATGGAACCACCCATTTATATGTGTGTGTGTGTGTGTGTGTTATATTGTTTTGTGTGTTTACGTATAAAAGATGTGATTGAAGAGTTTTATGATAGTTAATGTTAATACAAGTTTCTATTATACTTATATACAGATGAAGGTTCTTTTTTTTGTATTTGGATATTTTTTATAATATTTAATTCGTAAATAATTACAATAGATCTAAAATGATTAATAAGATATGGTATATGTTAGTGATTAGTGAATATTATAGTAATTATAACATATCCACATAAATTTATATATATTTATGTTTGTACAAGTGTATGTATGTATAAATATGAATATTAATTATACAGTAATTAATATATTACAAATAATGAAATATTAATAGATTATACAACAAAAATGTATGTATGTATGTATGTATGTATGTATGTATGTATGTATGCTATATAGTATGTATATAATATTATAGTATATGTATGTATGTATGTATGTATGTTTAAATATGCATATTAAATATACAATAATTAATAGATTACAAATAATGAAATATTAATAGATGGGTCCTGGTCCCTGACAATCGTTTGTCAGGGACCGGTTATTTAACAATCGGTTCCACAACCGTTGGATCGTTGATCCAACGGCTGAGATTAAAAAAAAAAATTATACTGGCAATATACCTATCCGCGGAAAATTATAGCAGACAGTAAATTTTTTTTGTAATCCAGGGGGGGCGTTGGATCAACGATCCAACGGTTTAGAAACTGATTGTTAGATAAGTCGTCCCTGACAAATGATTGTCAGGGACCAAAACCCTTAATAGATTATACAACATAAATGTATGTATATATTATATGTATGTATGTATGTATGCATGCATGCATGTATGTATGTATGTACGTAAGCATGTATAATTAATAGTTATGTTGTATGTATATATGTATGTATGTATGTATATATGTATGTATGTTTGTATGTATGTATGTATGTATGCATGTATGCATGCATGTATGTATGTTATATAGTATGTATATATGTATGTATATAATATTATAGTATATTATTATGTATCCACATAAATTTAAATATGTATGTATTTATGTTTGTACATTTGTATGTATATATAAATATGCATATTAATTATACAACAATTAATATATTACAAATAATGAAATATTAATAGATTGTACAACATAAATGTATGTATGTATGTATGTATGTATATAGTAGGTATGCACGTATAATTAATAATTATGTATGTATGTATGTATGTATGCATGTATGTATGTGTGTATGTATATATGCATGTATAATTATTTATGTATGTGTATGTATAATTAATAATTATATATGTAATGTATGTATGTATGTATGTATGTATATATGTATGTATGTATGTATGTATGTATGTATGTATGTATGTATGTATGTATGTATTTATGTGTGTATGCATGTATAATTATTTATGTATCTGTATGTATAATTAATAATTATGTACGTATGTATGTATGTATGTGTTTATGTATGTATAATTATTGGGATTATACATTATACAAATATTTATGTATGTAGTTAATGATTTTTAATATAGACTCAAATGTTAAGATAGATCAATTGGTTATGTTAGTGAAATTAGTTCCCAAGGTCATGGGTTCGAATCCTCTATATAACAATATTTTTACAAATATTTGGAATTAGGTTCGGAGTGAGGTTCGGAGGAACCGAGCCTAGGAATTAATTTGCTCAGGGAAACACCCTGTTGGTGTATTAGATATAATAATATATTAGATATAATAATAGAATAATAGATAATAGATAGATTAGTTGTGACCTACTAAGATCTCCAATCAAATTAATTTTTTATTTTTTGAAAATTTGGGAATATCACTAAATTAGATATATCTTGACATCCGAACGGTTGGATCGTCGAAAAATATTTTTTAAAAAATAGAAAGAACAATTCGTGACAAAGCACTAGTTACAAGTACTAGTTAAATTAGTTGTGATCTACTAAGATCTCCAATCAAATTAATTTTTTATTTTTTGAAAATTTGGGAATATCACTAAATTAGATATATCTTGACATCCGTACGTTTGGATCGTCAAGAAATATTTTTTAAAAAATAGAAACAAATATTCATGACAAAGCACTAGTTACTAGTACTAGTTAAATTAGTAGTGATCTACTAAGATCTCCAACCAAATTAATTTTTTATTTTTTGAAAATTTGGTAATATCACTAAATTAGATATATTTTGACATCCGTACGGTTGGATTGTCGAGAAATATTTTTTAAAAAATAGAAACAACAATCCGTAACAAAGCACTATCTACTAAGATCTCCAACCAAATTAATTGTTCGTGAACAGTTCGAGCTCGGATCGAGCTCGGCTCGGCTAGAGGATGTTCGTGAACAACTCGAGTACTAGTTAAATTACTAATGATCTACTCTCTCCGTCCCTTAATGTTTTTCCTGTTTTGACTGGACACGTTTGCCAACGCACACTTTTGATCGTTAATATCTTGAATTTCGTATTAATATTAAATATAAAAACTTCATTGTATTAAAGTACTCATAAATACGAATCCAACAAGATCACTCATGACTATATTTGGTCTTATAGATTAGACGTAAATTAGTAATTTGTCTTATGTTATGAATAGTCCCGACAGATGAAACGAGAATGATAATATGAGACTGAGGGAGTATCTCTTTTGTAATCCAGTCCAACTAGTTTTATTAACTGTTTCTGAATGGTGGATTTTTTGGACTAAAGCAAGGATCATTTCGACCCAGTAACATGATAACTAAACCTTCTAGATTAGTGACAAGTAAAGAGAACTTTCAGAAGCTAGGCCTAAGATTTCCCTCGATTATAGGGTATTGTACAGATACACGGATGCATCATGATGACCTTTTCGTGATATTTGTTCTTTTTTGAGGTTGTTTAGATCACATTTGAACCCGGTTAATTAGAATGATAATAAGATTTCAATACGAAAATGTAATAGAATTTTGCTTGAATTCTTGTTAACTAAATTGAAATTCCACGATCCAAATAAAACAATATAATACTACTGGTCAGTGGTCAGTGGTTACTTATAACTAACCTTGTGAAAAATTAAAGTAACAATGCTCAAGTCTCCACCAGATAATGGTCCCTCCTCACCTTTTATTTTTGGTGTAAAGAAACAGGACAGGTGCTTGTTAGAATACGCACGACGACTTGGAGTCGTCTCCAGTTTTGTCATAGAATTTCTAGAACCACACGTACAGTACAGCATAGACTGATAAACATATGTCACAATTCACATGCATATCTTCAAAAAGATGTCCTTTGGTGGTTGTCACAGAAATACTGAATGCCATAAATATACATTTAGGGCCCAAATTAGGTAACACCGATTTAATCATTGAAAAATAAGAGATGTATCTCCAACCGTGTACAGTCTTAGGTAAAAATTAAGATAAATTACCTTAAATAATAATTATAGAGATTTTGTAAAATTTTGTCCACTCCAATGGGACAAAAATTTGTCGAACCTTTAGCAACCTGTAGTAAAACTCCACATCATCAATTATCATATTTAAATAATATATTTTATTTTTAACAACTTAAAATAATAATAACATAATTTTTTTAAAATATAGCCAACCAATATAGTCAATTCCATTAGAGTAAAATACGTTACAGGTTCAGCAAATTTTACATAATCAGCCAATCACTTTAACAAAACACCGTTGGAGATGTTCTGACCTCATGAGTCTTGACTTTTATGCAACATTATTAGTGTTAACAATATTAATGCGAATATGTCTAAATCGATTGTGCCTCAAAGCTACCAGTATATAAAGATATATGGTAAAATTGGTGAAGAACAAGCAAGGTAACAAATTAGATATGTTGCTCAGGCTTGTTATGGTGATGGTAGTGATACACCTATTTTGTGGAACATTTTCTTCTCAAGAATTTGTATTCATTTTCAATGGCTTGAAATCGAAAAACCTGACCCTCGAAGGTGATGCCATGTTTTCGCCAAATGGCCTCTTAATGCTCAGCAATAGCACCAAACAACGTTCCCATGCGAAGTATCCAAACCCAATTAACTTCAAAAAACATGCTAATACTTCAGTTTCTTCTTTTTCCACCACTTTCGTATTTGCCATGGTGTCTGAGTATGAAAAAGTGAGTAGAGAAGGAATGACCTTCTTCATTGCACCAACAAAAGCTTTTGTGTCATCTCCTTCAGAGTATCTCGGTCTTTCTAATCAGACAAATAATGTTTTTGCGGTGGAGCTGGATACAGCTCAGACCGAAGAATTTGATGACATCGATTCCAATCATGTTGGTATAGATATCAATGGATTAAAGTCTAAAATTTCGCGTTCAGGGGGCTATTACACTGATAATAGTACTGGTGATCTTCAGAATTTGACGCTATATAGTGGACTTCCAATGCAAGTTTGGGTAGAATATAGTAGCTCCAGTAAGCAAACTAATGTGACACTAGCTCCGCTACATGTAAGTAAACCCAAGAAGCCGCTGTTATCTTTGGTTTATAATCTTGATCCGGTTATAAATGAGGAAATGTATGTGGGCTTTTCCTGCTCTACTGGACCACGACTGATTACATCACATTATGTGCTAGGATGGAGTTTTATGGTGAATGGAACAGCTAGAGAACTCGATCTATCAAAACTCCCGAAGCTTCCTCGAATCGGACCCAAGAAGAAATCAAAATTTTTGACTATTGGGTTGCCATTAATTTTGGTGACTATGTTGTTAATGGTGATATCAGGTATGGTTTATTATGTAAGGAGAAAGAAAAAATTTTCTGAAGTTCTTGAAGAGTGGGAACTTGTATATGGTCCTCACAGATTCAAGTACAAGGATTTGTATGTTGCTACTCAAGGTTTTAAGGATAAGGACTTACTTGGCAAGGGGGGTTTTGGTAAGGTCTATAGAGGCGTATTACCCACCACCAAAGTTGAGATTGCAGTGAAGAGGGTCTCGCATGATTCAAGACAAGGAATCAGAGAATTCGTTGCAGAAATTGTCAGTCTTGGAAGGCTTAGGCATCGCAATATAGTTCCACTCTTGGGTTATTGTCGAAGGCGAAATGAATTGCTTTTGGTATATGATTACATGCCTAATGGAAGTCTGGATAAGGCCCTGTATGACCAACAACAATTAAGACTCAACTGGAGCCAAAGATTTCGAATAATTAAAGGAGTGGCAGCAGGGCTGAACTACCTACATCAAGAATGGGAACAAGTGGTAATTCATAGGGATGTGAAGGCTAGTAATGTATTGTTAGACAATGAATTTAATGGAAGATTAGGAGACTTCGGGCTAGCAAGATTATATGATCATGGAACAGATCCTCAAACTACTCATGTAGTTGGAACTATTGGTTATTTGGCTCCTGAACATACTAGAACTGGCAAGGCCACAACTAGTACTGATGTCTATTCTTTCGGTGCATTTTTGCTTGAGGTAACTTGTGGTAAACGGCCAATATATAATCAACACGACGCTGAAGATGTAATTTTGGCTGATTGGGTGTGTTCATGTTGGAACCGAGGCGAGATTGTTGCTTCAGTTGATCCAAATTTAGGCACTAATTATGTAAAGGAGGAAGTGGAGCTGGTTTTGAAGCTTGGCTTGATGTGTTGCAACTCTGAGCCTTCAGCTAGGCCGAAAATGCAACAAGTTGTGCAATACTTGGAAGCTCACACACCTCTACCTGAATTATCATCAATTGTCATATCTTCAGTTGGCTTAGCATTCGAACCATTTTCGAGTGTTTCCATGTTCAAATATTCATCATCTTCTGTGGAAAGGCCTTACTCTCAACCATCTTCGGTAAATACTGCTGAGTCATTTCTTTCTGGTGGTCGGTAAATTATGAGTTGTATAGTGGCAATTGGTTTATTCTATTCTACATGTAAAGCATATATAAATCTATGACTATTTTTCTTACCTATGGATCCATATTGCAGTATGTTAGAGCACAATCGAACACAATTGTACCTAACTTGTATATTCTCTCAAACTCTATAACTCATTTAAAATTAGGGTTATTAACATTTTGACCCTTAAAGTTTTCACAAAAATACACATTAACTCTTAAAGTACAAAAACATACCTTCATGCCCTTAAAATTTGTCATTTGTATATCCTAACCCTCAATATTAGTTTTCAATACATTTCTTCCTATTTTACCCCTAGTTCAGTTGTATAGTAATCAATGCCTTAATTCACTACTGTTTTATCCCTTACTAATATCAAACGGGCCACTGATCTCATTAAAAAGTATTCCTTAATAATTTATGGTATACATTAATCAGACAATGTTCTCATTACACACACAATATGATATATTTAAACAACAATACTCAGATCACACATAAATTGTATTATTTTTGTGAATGCAGGGGGGCAAATGATATATTTCTTAGTTTAGTTCAATGTCGGAAGAATTACATAAACTCCTCAATATATGGGTCGAAATGTACAAGTGACAAATTTTGAGGTCTGATGTGTATTTATGTGTAAACTTTGAGGGTCAAAACTAAAAGTACAAGGCTAAAATTGGAAGAAAAATATGAAAATATATGAAACATGGTCAAGGTGTACAAGTGCCAAATTTTAAGGGTGCAGATGTACGTTTTTATATATTAAGGGTTGATGTGTATTTTTGTGAAAACTTTAAGGATCAAAATGTCAATAACCCTTAAAATTATAACACGCTATTAATTATAATTATAACTCACTAATTAATCTTTCATCACTGGATAACCTATTGAACATTTCCCAGGGTGCGATTTGCCTCGCAACGAGATTAACTTTACAAACTAAACATTAAAAGTGATATTTTCTTCGTCCCTCTCATTTTTTTACATTTTTTATTTTGGGACGTCCTTCTCATTCATTTCTTTACATATCATAAATAGTAACTTTTAACAATAAAATAAAGAAAAATGCTAGAGGTACCAAATTAGGTACAAAAAATTGTTACCAAATGACTTGTCATTATTGTGATTGGTTATCATTATAATGGGCCCGCCAGAGCCAACCAATTAAAACATCCCAATATGCCAAATATTTAATGGTCATTTGGTGGCAAATTTTGGTACCAAATTTGGTACCTCTAGCACTACTCTAAAATAAAGTATTACATCCACCACTTCACTTCACTTTTTCAACATTTTACACTATTACACCCACTACTTCACTTATTTTAACAATAAAATTACTATTACACCCACTACTTCATTTATTTTAACAATAAAATCATTATTACACCCACTACTTCATTTATTTTGATCATAATCTTTGGTCTCCGTGTAAAAACTCAACATAAACATCCACGAGGGAGCTAAGCACCCACGACTTTGCATTCTATGTCCACCTAGCATTTGTTAATAGACTACCAGCCTGTTTGGCAATGACTTTTTAGAAGTCCTTATGGATTTAAGTTGTTTTTAGTGTGTTTGGTTACCATGGTTTTAAGCCCGCTTTAAATTAAAAAATTGCTTTAAGTCAGAAGTTTCATTTAGGTACTTTTAAGTTTTAACTTATGACTTATGGTGTTTTTTTTTACAATTCTTGTAAAGTTCAAATATTATGAATTTAAAATTTTTTTAAGTCAAATTTCACTTTAATTCAAAATTATTAAACCTCCATTTAACTTTAAGCAAAATTACCCAAACACTTTCATTCAACTTAAAGCAAACAACTTTACTTTCTCCTTTAAATTAAAAACACCTCCATTAAATCAAAAATAACTTATTTTAAGTAATCCCAAACACCCTCTAAATTGTCTAACTAAAAGTAGATTCCTTAGTCTTACTGTGACTAGCGGCCTATGATGGTGTGATGATGACGACTGTTGTGCCCAAAATTTGTAATGGGTTTAATTTCAGGCCCATGGATATTTGGAGGCCCAATTGGAGTAGTTTGAATAATATTTGAGGTTTAGCTGTAGAGGTTCCGTTGTGGAGGTGGAAAGTTTGAGGGAAGCTCTGAAGGTGGAAAGTTTGAGGGAAGCTCTAGAGGTTCCGTTGTGGAGGTACGAATATGGAGGTAGCTCTGGAGATTCCACTGTGGAGGTATGGGTTTAAAGGAAGCTGTGGAGGTGTACATTTGAGGGGTAGCTCTGGAGGTGGAGGTTCGGTTTAGAGGGAAGCTGTATAGGTGCAGGTGTGCTTACAGGCTCCACCTCTGTCTAACAGAAGTAAAGTTGGACAAGGACTCTTGTTCCTAAACTTTAGGAGCACGGAAATGGACTCAAGAGATGGACTTTGAGATGGATTCTACTACATCAAATGGGATATACACGTTATATACATAATATATGTGGATAATTACATGAAAATACATGGATAAATGGACTTCTAGTGTTATACTTCGAGTAGGACTCTACTAGGCAGCTGGTAGGGCTAAGGATAAGTGGTATTTCTGAGTAAAACTCTATCATTTTCGTGGCTTGATCATCAAGAAAGGAGTCCATGACCTAAAGAACTACATCGGGACTTGATTCCTATAAATAGGATATGTAGGCAGTTGGCAAGGGGGTTCGGAAATTCACTTCTCGATACACAAGGCACGTGTACCCTCGGTGATCATATTCTGGACATATTTGGCCGGAGTTTTGCCATTGTTGTCCGGTGACCTTGCTAATTCAGTCCCAAAAACACCACAAATCTCCACCCACTTCGGTAGTTGGAGCTGGAGCTGAAGCTACCAGCTGAAGCTGCGGACGTGCGAACCTGCTTCAACGTCCGATATCCAAGGACAAATTCGGTTATTCCAATGATATTCTCTCGGGGTGTTGTTGCGGAATTTTCTCACAACATTTTTGGCGCTAGAAGGAGGGGAATCTCTAATCTTTTGAGAAGAACACTGTCTAAAAGCTCCAGCGATGATCGTACCTTGAAGAACGACGGAGGTGATAGGGAAGTTGGCATGAAAAGAAGGTCACTAAGCGAGGATTTCATGGATTGAATTCCACGTATGGGCATGAGAATCATTACTCTGGAAAATAACCGGAAAAGATGGAGAAACGGAGGAAAAATCATGGCTTAATGGAAGAAAGGCGAAGAAGAAGGGAGGTGATTACCTTCATTCTAGTCGTTCGGTGGTGAAAAGGCTTAAAGATGATATATGGATCAGAGATGCACATATTTTTGGCTTGATGAGAGAGGCCCGAAAATGAGGTTATGCGATGAGAGCTTCTCTGACCCGACAGCTTCCCATGTCAGGGGTGCTGATATGTTTAACTAGACAGGTGAAGCTGAACATCTACCTGCTAGTGTAGGTACGACCATCTAGAGAGGTTTGGTCGAGAGTTTCTAATGTCAAAGACAAGAGAGACCTCAATCTCGAGGTTGCACCTATGGAGGAAGGTTCCCGTAAGGTACCCCCAAATACTTCATCTTGGCATATGATAAGGAGATTCTTATGGTCAGAAAATGGTGAATCTCAATTTAGAGGTTCAATCGGTTGGAGGTTCAATCTCAATGTATATGAGATAGCACCCAAAATTATCTAAAAATTCAGGAATTTGTGTACGGTCCCAAGCTAGAGCTGAAGATGGAAGCTCTGAACACAAAGCTTGCCCAGGAAAGGTCTGCTAAGAAGGAAAGAAGGGAGGAAGCCTATGAAGCTGGCTACAACATTGCCATCAACGACTATATCAAATCCACTCACCTCAGGTTCCCTAACCTAGACTGGTCCCAGCTTGGCGAAGATGCTGTTAAAGCGGTGGAGGATATCAAGAAAAAGGAGGCTGCCAAAATCAAGGTGGATGAAGTGAATCCAGCTGTTAAGGAGAATGAGGTGGAGGTTCCCATGAAAGAGATAGCTGAAGCTCAGGCAAATGCCTCCAACATAGCTGCTCCCATTTCTCCTGCTCCAACAATCCAGGAACACGTCTATTGGAGGTGAACCTGTGTGGGAAAGAAGGTATGAACCTCCCGACTGAGGAGGTGCAGATAAATGCGAACCTCTTGACAAAGGTAGTACAAATGAACCAGGTTCGCAGTTGAAGCTGTTTATTCAATCTATTGGATATTTAGTTGTAGCTGGACATGGAGATGGGAAAGGTGTAGCTGAAGAGGTGTAAGTACAGATGTGAAGGTGCAGGTACCTCACGTAAAAGGAAATGAAATAGAAGTTCACCAGGGAGGTGCTCAGAAAAGAGAACCTCCAACACTGCTTTCGAGCTACAGACAACAAAGGCATGAGGAATGAGGATCATGGAAGAAGTTCAACTACTGGAATTAATAAGGAGTCAAATAACAAGAACCTCTACAGGAAGATTGAAGAGCAAGGGAAATAATCTGGGTCAATCATGGCGGTTTTAACACGCAACTTGAGGTTCGACAGTTGAACCCGGAGCTTCCACTACAACAAGCTATTAAAGTTGGTTGAGGTTCTCTAAAGGATCCACCTTATGCCATGACAAAATTCACTACAGGATTCTTAATGTAGAAGAACGAAGAAAACATGTTATCAGGTAGCCTTAATGGAGGAACCTCACGATGAAGGTTCTAGTTTTTTGGGGGGTAGTACCACCCATGGCATTGATGCAAATGGCTGCTCTAATAAAGGATAATGAAGGCAAGGCGCACTATGTGGAAGTTATGACTAAGGATAAAAAAAAGTACAAGGGAACCTTTCGGAATTCTTGGTTGGTCATGTGGCAGCACCTACAGAAGTAGGTGAAAGAAAGTTATAAGGGTGCTCATAACGGAAGCTTCACTAATAGTGGAAGGTTAAAGGCATTGAGCAAAGGTGCCAAAGGTATGATTTAGGTGAAACTGAAGCTCCAAAAAAAAAAAGGGGCATCAGGGAAGCTAAAGGCGAATTGGTACCTCTTATAAACTAAAAGAGGAGAGTGACTTATTCTGAAAAATACAGTAGAAGAAGCATATGAAGCCTCTAAGGTGATCAGCTGATAGAGGAGCCAACAATAAGATTAAAGAGGAAGCTCCAGGAAAGGAACCATCTCAGCTCGTGAAAGCTTCAAGCAATATAATTATGGTAATCATCATGATGAAGAATCTCGAGGAGGTTCTCATACTGTAAGCCCCTTAGGCACGATAAATTGGAAGGTGTCTCACAAAGAGGTTCCCCTGCCATAAGCTTCTCAAATATTGGAAGCTGGAATTTGGGAATACTTTACGGAAGGAATTGCAAAAGGATTAGATGTTAATAATCTCAATAAAATTCTGGAAAAGATGCTATTGGATGAAGAATGAGGTACGAATGACCTCTCGATTATTAAAGGAAGAGGTGTGAGGTTCACATATATAGCTACCTACCAATGGGCGGATGCAGAATGGAAATCTAAGTTAAAGGCATGAAAGCAAGAACCTCTCAAAGGAAAAATCACCAGAAGCTAGGGAAGCTTCAGAAATAATGGAGCTACAACTTTGTACGCTAAGGTAGTGGAAGAAAATCAGGTGTAAATGAAGACACCATCTCAGTATTGGTAGAGGTCAGTAATCCTAATGAAATCTGAAGGATCGAAAGGCAACCTGGGTGGCACATGAGCGAAATATTCATCTCAGTTTCGAAGTTGAACCTTACAAGGAGGCTGTTATCTATCAAGAGGTAGCTCCCCCCAAGGCACTATCATTGGCAGCTTTCTTATTAATAGGATGGGGGAAAGGCTGAAATACCTGGTAACATATATACTAGGAGATAGTGGCAGAAGCTACCAAGTGAAGGTCAAACAAAGAAGAGTAACATGGTCTTTCATGGGTATTACAAGTCGTGGTTGCTTCTTCTATGATACCTCTTGTTTCTTACAATGAGTACGCTCACGTAAGCTTAGAGATTCATGGTGAAGGATGGTCGAACCTGGCTACGGATTATATAATGTTCCTCTTGCATAAAATGGCTACAAGGAACCGGGGGGTAGTGGATACTGCCCAGGATGACATCTTGAAAGTGCTAAATTTTCAAGCAAACGGGATTTTGACGCAAATTAATCAGGTTCATTGATATTCATTTGCGGGTTGAAGGTTCATTCTTTTCACCAGCTGTTGCAGCAGTTACAGCAGCTTCCTTGGTATTAACCTGCTGGTTGCAGGTTGATTGGTTTCAGCTGCAGGAGCAGCTTCCTTGGTATTAACCTGCTGGTGCAGGTTGGTTGGTTTCAGCTACTGGAGCAGCTTCTTCGGATTTTACCTGCTGGTTGCAGGTAGCTTCTTTGGTATTCACCTGCTGGTTGCAGGTAGCTTCCTTGGTATTAACCTGCTGGTTGCAGGTTGATTTGTTTCAGCTGCAGGAGCAGCTTCCTTGGTATTAACCTGCTGGTGCAGGTTGGTTGGTTTCAGCTGCTGGAGCAGCTTCTTCGGATTTTGCCTGCTGGTTGCAGGTAGCTTCTTTGGTATTCACCTGCTGGTTGCAGGTAGCTTCCTTGGTATTAACCTGCTGGTTGCAGGTTGATTGGTTTCAGCTGCAGGAGTAGCTTCCTTGGTATTAACCTGCTGGTTGCAGGTTGATTGGTTTCAGCTGCAGGAGCAGCTTCCTTGGTATTAACCTGCTGGTTGCAGGTTGATTGGTTTCAGCTGCAGGAGCAGCTTCCTTGGTATTAACCTGCTGGTGCAGGTTGGTTGGTTTTAGTTGCAGGAGCAGCTTCCTCGGATTTTACCTGCTGGTTGCAGGTTGATTGGTTTCAGCTGCAGGAGCAGCTTCCTTGGTATTTACCTGCTGGTTGCAGGTTGATTGGTTTCAGCTGCAGGAGCAGCTTCCTTGGTATTAACCTGCTGGTTGCAGGTTGGTTGGTTTCAGCTGCTGGAGCAGCTTCTTCGAATTTCACCTGCCGGTTGCAGGTTCGTTGGTTTCGGCTGCTGGGGTAGCTTCTTCGGATTTTACCTGCTGGTTGCAGGTAGCTTCTTTGGTATTGACCTGCTAGTTGCAGGTAGCTTCTTTGGTATTAACCTGCTGGTTGCAGGTAGCTTCTTTGGTATTCACCTACTGGTTGCAGGTTGATTGGATTTAGCTGCAGGTGCAGCTTCATTGGATTTTAACTACGGATTGCAGTTTCATTAGGAACTTACCTATTGGTTGCAGGTTCATTGGCTTCACCTGCTGGCAGCAGGTTCATTGGTTTCATCTACAATATGCAGGTGCATTGGTTTTATCTATAGATTTTCGAGGATCTAGGTTCACATTCTTGTGAAGCTTCCTTATATTCGCTAGCTCGCGATATTTAAGTGTGGCTTGGACGGATTTGGATATTGGAATTTTGGAGAAATCTCATCAGTATACACCTTTGGATAGGGATTCGGTAGACCTCTTTAGGCTTAGGAGAAGTAAAAAGGCTTATTAGGTACGACTATCACTCTTAGGTTTAGGTTTTGATCTGTCACTAAAATGTGTCATTTTATTTGCATGACTTAGGTGGATTATATGTTTACATGATCTATGTGGATTATATGTTTATGTGTTCGTTTGCTATTTATTTATGTGAAAATGCTTTCTTCTTAATGGTTTATGTGTGAATCTTGAATGTTTGAATGGTTGGATCTAGTTCTTTATTATCGTTAGTCATATGTCAAATAAATAGGAGGGTAGTGAGAATATGGACCTGCTAGGTAGATCCTCTTAAGTATGAACCTTTTAAGTACGGACCTTCGTGGGGAGTATGGACTTGATCTTTAAGATAGTGGGAGTATTTAGGAACCTCTTATGGAGACTGGCTCGCGAAGTACCTATGCTTATAGGATCGCGAGGTGCCTCAATGGAGTCTGGATCGTGAAGTTCCTATGCTTATAGGATCGCGAGGTGCCTTAATGGGGTCTGGCTCGCGAAGTTCCTATGCTTATAGGATCGCGAGGTGCCTTGATGGAGCCAGGCTTGCGGAGTCCCTTGGCATATGGAATGGAAGCTGGAATGGAATGGAAGCTGGACTGGATTGGAAGTTGGATATGGATTGGCACATGGAATGGTAGTGGAATGGTAATGGATTGGAATAGGGATTGAAATTCGCATTGTACTATGAGTTCATCAAACCCTCGGTCGGAAAGGGAAGCTCTTTTGTCATTGAAGATATGTTTTTTTTTTTGGAAAATCCTTACGTCAATGGAATGATGTTTAAAGGCATGTGGAGCTTCGATATGAGTTATGACTACATAAATTTTAAAAGGCCAAGTTTTGGAACTGTGGTTTAGCTACAACTGCTTATGGTTTATTGAGGTTCAGGTTCAGGTACAGCTGCATGTTTTTGACCAATTGCTTCTGAGCTGGCTAATATATTTGGAATTCAAGCTGAAGAAGGTTTTGCATATTGTATGGAAAGGAAGTTCGATGGCTCATAAGGAAAGGTTATAGGAAAGTTGGAACGCATGTCGGGTGAAGGCTGTTATTTGTGCGGATGTACGAATGTTTGGATTTATAAAATCGGATATGAGCTTCGGCTGGATAGAAGGACATAATTAACTTCCCTATGAGGTTCAAATTATGGGGACTTCAAAGTGCTGGGTTTATGGAAATATGGAGCAGAACTAGGTTTGAATGGGAATCATGATCCTAAACGTTGGTGGAAAGGAATAATGTGCAGGAATACTTCAAAATAGAACAAACATGGATTGGTATGTCTTATCTCTTGGATTGAAGATGGGAACCTCTAGTTGAGCTACAAGTTTTATGCCTACATGAGGTAGTTGGAATAAATACAACGGAGGACTCGGTAATAACTAAAACTTATGGAGGACTCAGTATGTCTTTTTCTTTGATGCTCATTCGAGGAGGTGGCCTCTCAGGGGTGTCCTTGCTGGAATCTCTATAAGGGCCAACAACTTCTAAACTTCTCAACAAGTTTAAGATTCATGTTGAAGAAGGTTTTGCATGTCATATCGAAAGGAAATCCAACGGCTCGGGGGTACATTAGATTTTCGTCGAAGAGTTGGCAGATTGGAAAAGAGGTTCTCATTATGAGCTTGCTGAGGGGGAGCTTCTACCAAGTAGGTTCAATGGCCGAACCTGATCTAAACCGGAACCATAAGGGAACAGATGAGTTCTATTATCATGTTTTTACATATTAATTATCATGCATGTTTTATGTACATGGATGGAAATTTTTCATAACCTTAAGCTAAAAACATCATTTGAACCTCATCTTTTCAAATGGATCATTATCTTTGGCATTGCATTAGCTCGTGATTATCAAAATGCGCATTTCATATGATTTCAAGGAAGCAAGTTTGCATGGATTTATAAAGAAAAGGTCATCATTCCATATACATTTATTAAATTATGCATGGTTTTCAAAAGGTGTTTTCAAAGTTGCTAGCTGAAGCTGTCAGGTAGGTACCTAGGCACGCTATATGCCCCATAATGTAACCACTTGGAAAGGCATAGCAGCAATTGAGGAGGTCTCCATAGCTTTCCTTTGGTCCCTCTTATGGTAAATATTTGAAATAACTTACAACGCTCGGAGGATCCCAAGGTTTATGGTAAAGGTCTGGAAAGTCCCACAATTTATGGGCATAATAGGAGAAGTCCTCAAACCTACTTAACAACATCTTTGGAGGTCCATTGTGATATGTTCATGGAAATTTCTAAAAATTGTGGCATTATGTTTTGAAGAGTGTGTTCGCCAAGGTTCTGCTTGATTGTAGAGGCAGCAACGGATTTATATAAAAAATCATTTACATATTCATACTTGCATGAATATTTTCTATGTGTATGAGATGTATGCATTATATAGGTGAGCTGTTTAGCTCCAACCACTAATCACTGTTTCTAGTTATTGTCATAGCTCAGGTTTGGAAGTTTAAGGTATCTTTGCAACAGCAAGAGCTCTATACAGAAGCTCCATGGCATGGCTCACGAGGAATTCTTACACGAAGGTTATCTTAGCAGGAGAAAGGAGCATCTTGAGGAGTCAGGTTATGGTTTTCAAGGAAAAATGCTGGAAGCTAGTAGGTTCAGCTACGAAGCTGAGGATGCTTATAACAGGAGGTGGAGTGTCGTACGTGATCTAAGGTATACGGAAGGGTTTCATTTATGGATTCGGATTGGGGTACCTATGCGGAGGCATTGTGCTTCCTGTTTCTTACGCCGAGTTAGCTCATGTAAGCTTGGAAGTACAGTGTTGAAGCTATGTGTCTATCTAAGAATGTGAGGAAGGATTGGGCCTCTTCTTGTATTGGTTCCTTTCGCATTTCATGACATCAAGGAACCGGGGGGTAGTTGTTGTGCCCAAAATTTGTAATGGGTTTAATTTCAGGCCCATGGATATTTAGAGGCCCAATTGGAGTAGTTTGAATAATATTTGAGGTTTAGCTGTAGAGGTTCCGTTGTGGAGGTGGAAAGTTTGAGGGAAGCTCTGAAGGTGGAAAGTTTGAGGGAAGCTCTAGAGGTTCCGCTGTGGAGGTACGAATATGGAGGTAGCTCTGGAGATTCCACTGTGGAGGTATGGGTTTAAAGGAAGCTGTGGAGGTGTACATTTGAGGGGTAGCTCTGGAGGTGGAGGTTCGGTTTAGAGGGAAGCTGTATAGGTGCAGGTGTGCTTACAGGCTCCACCTCTGTCTAACAGAAGTAAAGTTGGACAAGGACTCTTGTTCCTAAACTTTAGGAGCACGGAAATGGACTCAAGAGATGGACTTTGAGATGGATTCTACTACATCAAATGGGATATACACGTTATATACATAATATATGTGGATAATTACATGAAAATACATGGATAAATGGACTTCTAGTGTTATACTTCGAGTAGGACTCTACTAGGCAGCTGGTAGGGCTAAGGATAAGTGGTATTTCTGAGTAAAACTCTATCATTTTCGTGGCTTGATCATCAAGAAAGGAGTCCATGACCTAAAGAACTACATCGGAACTTGATTCCTATAAATAGGATATGTAGGCAGTTGGCAAGGGGGTTCGGAAATTCACTTCTCGATACACAAGGCACGTGTACCCTCGGTGATCATATTCTGGACATATTTGGCCGGAGTTTTGCCATTGTTGTCCGGTGACCTTGCTAATTCAGTCCCAAAAACACCACAAATCTCCACCCACTTCGGTAGTTGGAGCTGGAGCTGAAGCTACCAGCTGAAGCTGCGGACGTGCGAACATGCTTCAACGTCCGATATCCAAGGACAAATTCGGTTATTCCAGCGATATTCTCTCGGGGTGTTGTTGCGGAATTTTCTCACAACAACGACGATAAAGAAAAATCTTTGTTCACTCAACATACACAAAGTTAAACTTAAGGGGCCTCAATAAATTTATGAATACAATTAGGGTTGGAAAAAAAATCCGGAAAATTCAATATTAGTACGAAATATCTGTATTCGTATCCGGAAAAAAATGAATATTATCCTTATTCGGAGTCAACTGGATATTATCCATATCTGAATCCGGGAGTTTAGGATGCGGATATGGATATAGGCGCATCCTTATCCGAAATGAATTATATATAATATATATTTTAAATTTATTTTTAATATATAATATATATTTTAATATATAAATATAAAATATAAGCATGCTTATCATTCTATCAAGATAATATAATAATATAGTCATCATTTATTATTAAAAATATAAATGTAAGCACGTTTATACTAAGTTATGATTAATTACTGAGCATTGTAAGTAGCATAAGTGGTTTGAGTGTGGCATTAGGAATTTAGGAAAGGAAAAGGAGCAGCACTAGGGTTCAATTCCCTCATCATGCAATAAATTTGGACAATCAAGACTGCAAGTGGCGGATCCGGATACGGATATGGCCATATCCGGCTCCGCATTATCCGTTTCCCACCCCTATATACAATATATAACTTGCAAAAATTCGGATTCGTTCGGATATTATCCGTTTCAACCGGATATTTTCGGATTTGGATACGGATTTAGATATCATTACTGATTGCCGGATCCGGATACGGATATGGCATGGGGTCTAATTAGAGTACTATGTTCGGATATTTTCCGTATCCGTTTCAACCGGATATTTTCGGATCCGGATACAGATTTGGATATCATTACTGATTGCCGGATCCGGATACGGATATGGCATGAGGTCTAATTAGAGTATTATATCCGGATTCGTTCAGATATTATCCGTATCCATTTCAACCGGATATTTTCGAATCCGGATACAGATTTGGATATCATTACTGATTGCCGGATCCGGATACGGATATGGCATGGGGTCTAATTAGAGTACTATATGAAGAACATAATAGGGTCTTGTCCAAAGACTAGAGATGCACAAAAAGCCCGAGCCCGAAAATCTGGCCCGGCCCGATCCGGCAAAGCCCGGTGAAAGCCTGGCCCGGTCAAAGCCCGGCCCGGTCAAGCCCGGCCCGAGGGCCTTGAACGGTCCCTATATTTTTGGCCAAAGCACGGCCCGGCCCGGCCCGGCAAAAGCCCGGTCTTCGGCCCGGCACGATTAAAAGCCCGGTTCGGCCCGAAAAAGCCCGGGTAAAATTCGATTATTCTAGTACACTTACATAAATATTTATGTATTTACACTTCCTACAAATATAAAAATAATTTAAGTACATATATATTTACATATTCATTATTAATAATAAGATTATTTATATGTATATATTACTATACATGAACGAAAATAAGTTAAGTACACGTGTAATCAATTAATATATCATCAAATCAAAAAATAATTCGATAAATGTAATATTTGTATCGGCAATATAGATTGTTTAACACATGACTGCCATTATTACATAAAAAACATTCTTATATAACATAAAATCTCGATCCCATTTGATCCCGGAAAAAGCCCGATCCGGCTCGGACCGCTTCAGGCCCGGAAAAAAGCCCACCGCGGCCCGCTTCGAGGGCCTAAACGGGCTCACATTTTTCACAGAAGCCCGGCCCGGCCCGGTCAAAGTCAAAGCCCGGGCCGGGCTTTGACCAAAAAGCCCGGGCTTTTCAAAGCCCGGTCAAAGCCCGGCCCGATGGGCTTTTTGTGCATCTCTACCCAAGACTATTCACAACCTCTACTCCTCTATTCCCATTAGTCAGAAAGAGATACATTTAGAGGCAAATCAAGTCTGTGGAAGATCAAGTCCCGAATCCGTATACATAATCTACTGTTATGGAATCAGGTACACTTTCGCACTACAGTTATATCGTGTAACCTTGATAATATCGCATAAGATGATTCGTGGTTATTTATTTAGATCTCCGGATCCGGATATCATTACTGATTTCCGGATCCGGATATGGATATGGCCATATCCGGCTCCGTATTATCCGTTTTCCACCCCTATATACAATATATAACTTGCAAAAATCCGGATTCGTTCGGATATTATCCGTATCCGTTTCAACCGGATATTTTTGGATCCGAATACGGATTTGGATATCATTACTGATTGCCGGATCCGGATACAGATATGGTCATATCCAGTTCCGTATTATCCGTTTCCCACCCGTATATACAATATATAACTTGCAAAAAAAATTTGCAATATGTAAAAAATTGAATCTTCCTATTTTCACACCAAAAATTTTACTGTACACATAATATAGAAAGTTTTTATGATATATATTTTCATCATTTGCTATGGCAAACGTTTGTGCTGACCTCACCCGTTTGTCCTGACCAAATCCCTTACGAAATCATGTCTAAGTTATAGCATAACTACTCGAAAAAATGCAACAAGTTTAGAATGATACATTTACATAAAACTTGGCAAAATATTATTAGCTTCACCTGAATAATAACCTCCAGATGTGGCTTGACAACCTCATACTCAATTTTTGCACCGAACAAAGCTTGGAGAATTGAGACACCTAACAAACGTAAAATTTGAACAAGACATAAAAACAGTCCATGTAGACAAGTACATGAGCTTTTTAAGTATTAGTACATAATGCAACAAGTTTAGAATGATACATTTACATAAAACTTGTAAAAAATATTATTTGCTTCACCTGAATAATAACCTCCAGATGTGGCTTGACAACCTCATACTCAATTTTTGCACCAAACAAAGCTTGGAGACACCTAACAAACGTAAAATTTGAACAAGACATAAAAACAGTCCATGTAGACAAGTACATGAGCTTTTTAAGTTACTTAGCCGATAACTCGTGCCAAGCACGGATTATGATAAATTATTTTAAATTCCTAATTTTTTTAAATTTCTATATTCTCGATTTTTATTTCAATTTTTAGTAATAGACTCCTAGTATAAAACTCCATTATTAAATTAAATTAGTATTTAATATTATGATTTTAATTAAATAAATTAATTAATATTTAGTGGCATACCGCTGTATACATGGCATACTGTATTTTAGTTCAGAGAGGACTTGTTTCATTAATAGTTCTTATTCTTATTGGCCTTCTATGCACTTAAAAAACAGTTTTTGAAGTAAGATCAAATAGTAAAATATGTTTAATTAATTAATTAATTAAATGGCATACCGTGTATATCGTGGTATACATGGCATACCATTTAAAGAGGGTTTCTCCTTTTAATAAAGAATATAGATCGAGAGATGTAACAAAATTTATAATATTTACTTGATAGGAAAAAATTTCAATTTAGCACAATAATGCGTATCAACTCGTGAAATCAATAATAATGGGCGAACAAATTTTGTTTGATATGTTTATGTAATAGCCAAAAAATTATGAAATAAATTATACGGAGTATATCCGATTAAGAGTTCTTGGCACTTTATTCATTAAAGTTATCCATTTATACGTCATGTCATTGAAACCGAGACAAAAATCTGATTAACCAACTGTTTTATGCCAAAAATACAACTATAAATGACAAAAGATCGTGAGAAGAAAATTGAAATTTTGTATGGAGAACTAAAAGGTGAAGGGGAACGGTCCGTGCCAAATATTTGCCAAATAGTACTTTGGTAACATATGGTTTTAGGACTGTAACGGTCATGAATTTAAAAAAAAAATACACTATATCGCAGAATTTTTTTGCGGTACGGAGAAATTTCAAAAATATCCTCACTGTTCACGTAGCGCAGAAAGTTTCTGCGATACGGTGAACAGTAGAATTTTTATGTGAAAATTGGGGGACATTTTTATAATTATCCCGTACCACATAAACTTTTCGCAGTACGATATAATTTTTTTTTTAAAACCCCAACCGTTACGACTGGAACATCATTTGTTGTGTAACATGAACACTGGCCAAAGGAGAAATGCTACAGAGTGAAGAACAGGGCACAATTATTCATGTTAGGTACCGAGAATAGTCGGCAAAATGCTACCCCATGCTCAGTTAAGTTTCAAGGAGAAGTTGTGGGATTGTGTGTGCGCATGCGTGTGTACAATAGATAGGAACTGCTAGCACACTGGCACAGTGATGAATGATGAATCACATATGTTGTGTTTCTATACCACCCCGTGCCTGCATAAAATAACATATTTGGGTAGTTGGTTTGCTTGATTTTCCAAATAGTTAAATTCGTTTATCTATTCATAAATCTATAAAGCTGATATTAAATCTCTTCATCATTTATATTAATTCGCTTCTATCCTGCATCAGGACATGAGTAAGCTAGATAGTATCCTCTCTTTTCGCATAATAAGAAAAGGAGAATGGTCCCTCGCAAACATTTGCCAAGGAATTGTTACATAACATATGGTTCCTACACCGTTGATCCAACGGTTGGGATTTTAAAAAAAAATTACACCGTACCGCAAAAACTTTCCGCGATACGGGGTAATTACAAAAATGCCCCCTGTTTTCACATCAAAAATCTACTATTCACCGTACCGCAGAAACTTTCTGCGGTACGTGAACATTAAGGGCATTTTTGTAATTTCTCCGTACCGCGGAAAATTTCTGCGATACAATATGAATTTTTTTTAAAATCAGGATCGTTGGATCAACGATCCAACGGTTACAAAATCATTTTTTCCCAAACAGTTCTTTGGCAAACAATTGCCAAAGAACGGGACCCATAAGAAAAAAGCATATCCATCTTTTGTATCTTAGATTATTGTTCTAAAAAAAGTTTGGCCCCGGCATAGCATGCATATCACACTTCCTCATCAGCCCGTTTGGCTTTCTTCCTCATCAGCCCGTTTGGCTTTTGTCCTTCACACTTCTTGTGAGATAGATCACAATCGTCCTTACCCAATCATCACTGTTGCACGACCACAACCTTACAAAGCACGGATTACTTTTAAATACTTTTAAAATTATGTAATTAAATAAAATAGAATATAATATTTTATTATGGAATTTAACTTTGTAATATTAATTAATAAAATTAATAATAATAATAACAGTTATTTAATAAATGATATGTATTGATTAGAACTAATAATATAAAATCTTAATGTAAATTTGTTGTTAACGGGTAAAGGTGTAAATATAAAATACTATTCTGTATTTAGGATTAAAGACAATAACGAAATTTATTTGATTTGTTTTATATTATAAATAATTTAAAATTAAATAATTAGAGTGATAACCAAAACGTAAGAGAAAACCAAAACTTTCAATGTTTCGGCTTTAATATAATACTAGCTTAGGGCCCGTGCAAAGCACGGGTTACTTTTAAATACTTTTAAAATTATGTGATTAAATAAAATAGAGTATAATATTTTATTATGGAATTTAACTTTGTAATATTAATTAATAAAATTAATAATAATAATAATAATAACTATTTAATAAATGATATGTATTGATTAGAACTAATAATATAAAATCTTAATGTAAATTTGTTGTTAACGGGTAATGGTGTAAATATAAAATACTACTCTGTATTTAGGATTAAAGACAATAACGGAATTTATTTGATTTGTTTTATATTATAAATAATTTAAAATTAAATAATTAGAGTGAAAACCAAAACTTAGGAGAAAACCAAAACTTTCAATGTTTTGACTTTAATATAATAGTATAGATATTATAAATAATTTAAAATTAAATAATTAGAGTGAAAACCAAAACTTAAGAGAAAACCAAAACTTTCAATGTTTCGGCTTTAATATAAAATTAATAATAATAATAATAGTTATTTAATAAATGATATGTATTGATTAGAACTAATAATATAAAATCTTAATGTAAATTTGTTGTTAACGGGTAATGGTGTAAATATAAAATACTACTCTGTATTTAGGATTAAAGACAATAACGGAATTTATTTGATTTGTTTTATATTATAAATAATTTAAAATTAAATAATTAGAGTGATAACCAAAACGTAAGAGAAAACCAAAACTTTCAATATTTCGGCTTTAATATAAGATTATAAATAATTTAAAATTAAATAATTAGAGTGAAAAACAAAACTTAAGAGAAAACCAAAACTTTCAATGTTTCGGCTTTAATATAATAGTACTAGCTTATAGCCCGTGCGAAGCACGGGTTACTTTTAAATACTTTTAAAATTATATAATTAAATAAAATGGAGAATAATTTATTACGAATTTATTAGTAATAATAATAGTTTAATAAATGATATGTATTGATTAGAATTAATAATATAAAATCTTAATGTAAATTTGTTGTTGATGGGATTTGAACCTTGATCTTTGGAAGAGGGATTTAAATAAAGAATATTCCTTATTATTAGATCTAACGACTATGTGAAAAGTATTTATGTTTGATATATGGTGTTGAAAAAGAAAAGAAAAGCCGAAAAGATTGTGTATTGAATTGATGAAGATTGCGCAGATGAGGTTTAGAAGAATAGAGAAAGATGACCCAATTTCTCTTCTTTCTTTTTAACCTCGTTAGCTCAGCGGTAGATTTGTTGAATAATAGCAGCCGGTTGAGATATTTCGTTTTTGAATTTCCTGCTATTGCGTTCCTTTCAGAGTTCCAAAACTGAAAAAATGGAAGCATAGACGTGACGTAGCCAACTTGGGATTTCCTGCGAAATCTTTTAACGGAATTCACTTGATTTGTTTTATATTATAAATAATTTAAAATTAAATAATTAGAGTGAAAACCAAAATTTAGGAGAAAACCAAAACTTTCAATGTTTCGGCTTTAATATAATAGTATAGATAGATAGATCGAGAGATGTAACAAAATTTATAATATTTACTTGATAGGAAAAAATTTCAATTTAGCACAATAATGCGTATCAACTCGTGAAATCAATAATAATGGGTGAACAAATTTTGTTTGATATGTTTATGTAATAGCCAAAAAATTAGCCAAAAAATTATGAAATAAATTATACGGAGTATTTCCGATTAAGAGTTCTTGGCACTTTATTCATTAAAGTTATCCATTTATACGTCATGTCATTGAAACCGAGACAAAAATCTGATTAACCAACTGTTTTATGCCAAAAATACAACTATAAATGACAAAAGATCGTGAGAAGAAAATTGAAATTTTGTATGGAGAACTAAAAGGTGAAGGGGAACGGTCCGTGCCAAATATTTGCCAAATAGTACTTTGGTAACATATGGTTTTAGGACTGTAACGGTCATGAATTTAAAAAAAAAAATACACTATATCGCAGAATTTTTTTGCGGTACGGAGAAATTTCAAAAATATCCTCACTGTTCACGTAGCGCAGAAAGTTTCTGCGATACTGAAAGGCAGAGTGTATAAACTTGTAACACTATAACTAATGTAACTCAATTAAAGGAAAAGATACTTAACCAGAAGACAATCAAGAACAAGAAGTCACAAGAAATCAACACTATATGAAGACAAGGTAATTGATACAATTGAACATGTTAACTATGATCAAGCCAAGAAGAAATCATTGAGAGAAGTTCAAGTCAAAGTTGTTCATGCCTCAGTGATTTGAGAAATCGAGAATCAAGATCATAACCATAAGTATCAACAAGACCAATTGATTTCAAGTGAACAAGAAGGAAAGCGAACATTGGAAAGCCAAGTTACTAAGTGAATATGGTAATTTATTCGAGAAGCAGAAACACTATCAAGACTAGTCACTTATGAACCAGACCAGTGCATCAAGTGTCAGGACATTGATAGCAAGTTTATGTCAGTAATAAAGATCCATGTTCAAGAGCTTGCTGAAGAATAAAGAAGACATGAAGATATCACAAGTTCAAGATGTGCATTGAAGTTTCAAGTTGAAGACCAGAATATTTTCTAAGTACTAAATATTCTAGATGACCAAGTAGAATATTTCTAAGTAGAAGTTCTACTTAGAAATTCGAGATGGCTAAGTAGAAATTCTCAAGTAGAAGTTCTACTTAGAGTGCAGCTTCAACATGACACATGGCATTTTCTGATTGGCAGATTTCCAAGCTTTCAAGATAAGGCAAGATTTATGTGGACATCATTGGGCCACGTATATCTTCGTCTTTGAAGACTACAGGACATAGATTACATGTAGTATAAATAGAAGTACTTGTGTGATGTTTATTTTAAGAGAGCTATAATTGAGAAAACACAAGAAAAAGAGAGTACATTCACAGAGCTTAGAATCATTTACTTCTCTCTGAACTTCTGTTATACTTTGTAATGAATGTTGTAGCAACCATTTCAAGTTATATATAAGAAATATATTCCTTGAATCTGCGTGTTCATTTATTGCATCGTATTTATTGCTTCTCATATTCGAAAAGTTGTATTCACCCCCCCTCTACAACACATTTGGACCTAACAATTGGTATCAGAGCGGATGTTTAACATACAAAACATAGATCCTTGTGTTTGGTAGAAGAATCGTGAGTTTTCATTTTCTAGATCTACTTTTCTAAAATTCTAGAAAAGTGAGCTTTAATTCGTTTCTAGTGAAAACTCATCCGGAAAAATTATTTAAATACTTCAGGTGTGATTATTTGGCTTGGGTGTATTTTAATTAATTTTTGTGAATTAATCTGGGTTCGTTGATATTTGGTGTTCTTGAGTGTTCATCATCTGTTCTTATCAAAGAAGACAACCCAACAACTTTTTGATCTCCTTTTTCAAACAGATAAATAGTAAAAGAATAAAAAGGTGTTTTTGAACTTTTGTGGTGATATATTATTCCTTGGCCGAAAGCAAAACAAAACATACTCAGTACCTAGCAAGTGGGTTAGGTGCTTTCGGTGAGTAAAGTATCAAAAGTCAAAAAGGTGTTAAAGAGATAATATTGTTTATTCAATATTAAAGAAATCTGCAGAAAATTTATTCTAAGGACAAAAGTTCTACATAGAATTTCTACTTGAGATTTTCTACATAGAATTTCGACTTGGACAATTTCTACTTGGTGAAGTTCGACTTGAGCAAAATTTCTACTTAGAGAAATTTCGACTTAGGCAAAAGTTCTACATAGACATTCTACATAGCCTAGTCTTGGGTACTTAGAAACTTTTAGTGACCAGATTTGAAATGGCTCCTAAAAATTCTTTCAAGATCCCAATGTTCAACCGAGATCACTATGAAGAATGGGTTTTCAGAATGAGACTCTACTTAGAGACAATTAACCCTGAATAACTGGAAGTCCTTGAAAAGGGTAAATTTGTTCCAATGAAAGCTATTCCTGAGCGTACGGAAGGAGAGGAGGTTATACCTGCTCGGTCTGAGCCTAAAAAGGCAGCGGACTTTACGGATGCTGACAAGGAGCAAATAGCTTATGATACTTCTGTAAGACAAACCTTGATGGAATCTCTTGATCATGAAATGTTCAACATAGTCAAAGGTTTGAATACAGCAAAGAAGATTTGGGACAAGATAGAAGTTGTCATGGAAGGATCTGCAGAGGTTAGAAGCAACAAGACACTCATACTCAAGATGGAGTATGACACCTTCAGAATAAGAAAAGGAGAAGGCATAACAGACGTCTATCTAAGATTCAGTCAGTTAGTATTGGATTTGAATCTGAGAGGTGTAACTCTCCCCATGGTTGAGACCAATACGAGATATCTGAGAAACCAGCCAAAGAGCATTGAACATAGGGTCTACGCAGTAAGAGAAACCAGAGATTTGCATACAACTTCTCTGGAAGAATATTATGGAATATTAAAGACCTATGAGCTGGAAACACTTCAAGATCAAGCATGGGACAATGATTCAAAAGGAAAAGAAACTGCATCAGGATTAGTTGCTGATGAGGAAGAGTCTAAGAAGGCAATGGTTGCAGAAAAGACTAAATCATCACATGCACCACATCAAGTTGATAATGATGACGAGTGCACATCTAACAGTGATGATGACTACTTCACCCAAGAAGAGCTGGACAACATGGACGATAGTGTCGTGGCATACATGGCAAGGAAGTTCAGCAACTTGAGATTCAGAAAGAGCAACCGACCACAGAGAAATTCTTCATCTTACTATCGGGCTGCTAAGGGTGGTGGTAGTTCGTCAGGCTACAAAAGCAAAGGCAAGAGTACCAGCTACAAATCTCCTTTGGATTTCAAAATGAAGTTCAAATGCTATAATTGTGGTGAAGCTGGACATTTTGCTACTGACTGCAAAAAGCCTAAACAGACTTATCCAAAAGAGACATATGAAGCCCTCAAAAGCAAGTATGAATCGCTGGTGAAGGAAAGACATGGAAAAAGAGCTTTATTAGTAACAGAAGGAAGAGCTTGGGATGATTCAGATGAGGAAGATGTTACTCATGTAGCAAACTTTGCCCTCATGGCTGAGACATCAGAGGAACCAGAGGTACCAGTTCTAACCCTTAAAGTAGAAATGTCCATTGACGATTATAAGGAACAGAACGGGGCTCTTAGCGAAGAGATCTATATGTTGTGCAAAAGCCTAGACACTTCTCAAAAGGAATAGAAAACACTTGTCGCCAAAAGCAGAATGCTTGAGGCAAAAGTGGAAGAGTTAGAGGCTGCTTGCACTGTAGATACTTCCCTAAGAGATTTCATTAAATCTTTGGAACACAAGCTCATCCTTAAGGGAGAAATAGAAGCATGTCTTAGGAACAAACTAGCTGAGTTAGAAACTAAATGCGAAGCTTACAAACTAGCTGCTAGTAAAGTGTATGTAGATAATGACGTATTTAAGAAGATAACTGGAGTAGGTGTAGGACTTGATTATTCTGACCTTTCTAAGAAAGAAGGGAAGAGACCTATCGATACTAGTTCCAGTGACCTTAAAAATGAAATTCCTAGCATTTTTAAATCTTCTGTCAAACCCATCTACAAACACCTTGTTCCTAGAATAGAAGAAGAAGAGACTGAATTAATAGCTAGGTATGAGATTGAGATGGAAGATCGCCAGAACGCACAACTTATAACTCCTATCAAACAAGTTAAAATCAATTTCCCTAGAGATGAATCTAGACCAGGAATAGGAGCTAAGGCTGTTAAACAACAAGGGAAGAAAGGCATAAAAGAGGTTAAGGCTGAACGAATAAAGAAAGCATGTTATCACTACAAATCTACTGAACATCTTTCTTATGCATGTAAAGCTAACATAAATGTTCCTGCTGCATATGCCATGCCTGTCACACATACAATGAATAATCCACATCAGAATCATGCACAGTGTGGTCAACCTAATTGTATGCCATGCACTTTTAACATCATGCAAACTTTTGTGAATTTAATGAATGCATCTAGCCAGTCATGCTCAAATACTGCTGCTAGTTCAAACATCAAGAAAAAGCATGTGAGAGCCAAGACTGTCAGTCCTCCTAAAGTTAGGAGTGACAAACCTTCTCCTAGGACTGACAAACATGTCAAGTCTGAGAAAGGAAAGGAGAAAGTTGAAAGCTCTAGTAATGTTAAGAAAAGTGCATCTCATGTTGTTAAATCTGTTGATTATCGATCTTATCGAAAAGCCGGGCCCAATCAAAGTTGGGTTCCGAAGAATGTCTAACCAATCTGTCATTGCAGGGCATTAAGCAAAATAGAAATAAAGTCATATGGGTGCTAGACAGTGGAGCATCGAGGCATATGACTGGAAACAAGTCCCTGCTTACAGAGTTGGTTATGAAGGCTGGCCCTTATGTTACCTTTGGAGATGACAGCATAGGTGTGACAAAGGGATATGGCAAACTGAAAACTGGCAATGTCATCATTGAAGATATTTCCTATGTTGAGGGATTAAAACACAATTTGTTGAGTATCAGTCAATTCTGTGACAAAGGTTACGAAATTGTCTTCAACAAGAAAGGTGTATCAATCACTCACATCAAGGAAGGTTCACTGGCTTTGAGAGGAGTTCGAAAGGCAGATCTTTTTGTTGCAGACATGGATTCAGCAAATCAGAATGAAGTCACCTGTTTCTACAGCAAAGCTTCGGATGATGAAAGCTGGTTATGGCACAAAAAATTATCTCACTTAAACTTCAAAACGATGAATGCTCTCGCGAGGCGAGAATTGGTGAGAGATCTACCTCAAATGGAGTTCGCTCCGAAAGGACTCTGTGAAGCTTGTGAAATGGGAAAGTCGAAGCGAGCATCGCATAAAAGCAAAGAAATTTCTAGTATTACTGAGCCTCTGCAACTTCTTCATATGGATTTGTTTGGCCCAGTGAATGTCCTATCTTTGTCTAGGAAAAGATATGCATTGGTAATCGTGGATGATTTTTCCAAGTATACATGGGTATTGTTCTCAATGACGAAAGACGAGGTACCTTTCTTAATCATTGATCACATCAATCAAATTGAGAATGTTTCAACACTTACTGTGAAGACGATTAGATCAGATAATGGCACTGAATTCAAAAATGCAGTGCTGAATGACTTCTGTGTATCTAAGGGAATACGTCGTCAGTATTCAGCCCCGAGAACTCCACAGCAAAATGGAGTAGTTGAAAGGAAGAATAGAACATTGGTTGAAGCAGCAAGAACTTTGTTGTATGATTCGAAACTTCCTCTATACTTCTGGGCCGAAGCAGTGAGTACCGTGTGTTACACTCAAAATCGATCCTTGATCATAAAAGATAAAGAAAAGACACCATGTGAGCTAATGAACGGCAGAAGACCAACAATCAAATACTTTCATGTCTTTGGAGCAAAATGCTATGTTCTTATAGATGATGAAAATCTAGGCAAGTTTGCAGCGAAAGCTCGTGAAGGAATCTTTATTGGTTACTCCATAGATGTGGTAGCAGCTTATAGGGTGTTCTTAGTAAATGATCGAAAAGTGACTGAAAGCTACAACGTCAGATTCGACGATACCAAACTCTCATCAATTTCAAGAGATTCTAGTGAACCTGAGTCCCTAAAATTTCAGAATCTGGACTTAGAAGAACTTGAAGATGAACCTGAGTTGGTTGTCCCATTAAATGTTCCAAGTGTACGTGAAGAACCTGAGTCTAGTGGACAATCTAATTCGATAAGATCAGAAGAGACTTCTTCAGTACGAACCGGCAACAACTCAGGGGGAGTAAATAGCAGTTCAAGAACAAGTGTTCAAGGCTCGAGACGAGATGACACTAGTTCTGTAGGAGCTGGCACTAACTCAGGGGGAGTTAGTGAAAATAATCAAAGTAGTCAGCACCACAACTCAGAAAGTCACGCTGAATCATCAAGACAATTTCCAAAAGAACGGGTATGGAATAGAGACCATCCGTTTGAATTAATTATTGGTGATCCAGATGTTGGTGTGACTACTAGAAGAACTACAAGAGCTGACCTGGCTAATATTTGCTTATATTATGGGTTCTTATCCAAGCTTGAACCTAAAGAAATAGAAGAAGCTCTTGGTGATGCTGATTGGGTGATTGCAATGCAAGAGGAACTCAATCAGTTTGAAAGGCAGAAAGTTTGGAAACTGGTACCTCGACCAAAGAACAAATCAGTAATTGGGGCTAGGTGGGTATTCAGAAATAAAATGGATGAAAACGGACTTGTAACACGAAACAAGGCTCGTTTGGTTGCAAAAGGTTATTCTCAGCGAGAAGGAATTGATTATGATGAGACCAATGCACCGGTTGCAAGACTTGAGGCAGTCAGGATGTTCTTGGCATTTGCAGCACATAGGAACTTCAAGGTTTTTCAGATGGATGTGAAAAGTGCCTTCCTGAACGGAGAGTTAGAAGAAGAAGTGTATCTGGAACAGCCGCCTGGTTTCATTGATCCAGAACTTATAGATTTTGTGTATCTTCTCTTCAAATCTGTCTATGGCCTCAGGCAATCCCCAAGGTGTTGGTATGAAACCCTATCCCTATTCTTAATTGAAAGTGGTTTTACTAGGGGAGTAATTGATAAAACATTGTTCTATAAAAATGTAAAGAATGATTTAATACTTGTTCAAGTCTATGTGGACGATATTATTTTTGGGTCATCTAATGAGCGCTTGTGCGAGAAATTTGCTAAGCTAATGCAGGAAAAATATGAGATGAGCATGATGGGAGAGCTGTCCTTCTTCCTTGGATTACAGATCAGTCAGAGAAAAGATGGTATCTTTATCAGTCAATCCAAGTACGTCAGAGATTTATTCAAAAAGTACAATCTAGAAGATGCATCAGCAGCTAAGACTCCCATGGCAACAGCCACGAAGCTTGATGAAGACAAATCAGGTAAACCAGTTGACATCACAATCTATTGAGGTATGATTGGTTCACTCCTCTATTTAACTGCAAGTAGACCCGATATAATGTTCGCGACTTGTTTATGTGCAAGATTCCAAGCGGATCCTAGAGAATCACATCTCATAGCCGTCAAAAGAATTTTTAGGTATCTCAAGGGCACACCAAATCTAGGGATTTGGTACCCAAGAGATACAGGTTTTAATCTAATTGGCTATACGGATTCAGACAATGCAGGTTGCAGGATTGATAGGAAAAGCACATCTGGTGCTTGTCAATTTCTTGGCAGAAGATTGGTGTCCTGGCAAAGTAAAAAGCAACATACAGTATCTACTTCTACTGCTGAAGCTGAGTACATTGCTGCTGGAAGCTGTGTAGCTCAAATACTGTGGATGAGGAACCAATTGAAGGATTATGGCATGGAGCACAAGAAAATTCCAATTATGTGTGACAACACAAGTGCCATTTCCATAACCAACAATCCTGTAGATCACTCAAGAACCAAGCACATTGACATCAGATATCACTTCATAAGAGAACATGTTGAGGAGGGGACTGTGGAACTATATTTTGTGCCCACAATGCAACAAATTGCAGATATATTCACCAAACCTCTTGATGAAGTAACATTCAATAGATTGGTTGGTGAATTGGGAATGCTTAACACAAGTTAGTAAAGCTTTCTATCTGTAAAATCCATGTTTATGTTTGTATATGCAAGCTACTTAATCATTATGTGCTTAGACTTTAAAATGCCTAATTAATGATTGTTATAGGTTGCATATAGTGTCATTTTACATGAATTCATTGTGTTTTAAGTGTCTTTTATAGCACAAATCTTTGAATTTATGCTTGTTAGATTGCATGATCATAGGGGGAGTTAAATTCATAATATTCTAAATTTTGCATGATTTTTAGATGAATTTACCTGTGTTTTTCATGTAATTAGAGACCTTAGAATTATCAAGGAATGTTTTAATTATGTCATATATTAAAATCCTTGAATTGATATTTATATTAATTTGACAATATTAAGTGTTGAGTTTTTCAAAGAGAATTGTCAAATTATTCTAAGTATCTTCAAAATTTCGAGTTAGTCACTATCTCGAAACTCATCTTGAAATTCTACTTGAATTTCGATTTGAGCTTCCAGAGTGAAGTTTTGAAAATTCTAAGCCTGGGAAGAATTTCGAGTTAGTCTCTATCTCGAAATTCGACTTAGAGTTCGAATTCGAGTTACCAGTGTGCCTAGTTCTATCTTCAAAATATTCGAGATAAGGTCTATCTCGAACTTTATCTCGAAGGTTGAGATGAGGTTCCAATTTTGGGGATATTTTGAAAAGAACTGAGAATAACTTCGAGTTAATCTCTATCTCGAAATTCATCTCGAAGTTCGACTTGATGTTCGAGATAGAATTCTCAGTTGGTTACAGGAATTTTTCGAGTTAACTCCTAACTCGAAACTTATCTCGAATTTCGACTTGAAGTTCGAGATAGGTATTCCATGGTGGTTTTTGCTGTTTAAATGGTCTTTACTGATTAAATGGTTCAAGTGTTCGAGTTAACATTATTTGTTGGAAATAACATTGTTTGTTCGAGTTGGTTGTTCGAGTTAACATCTATCTCGAACTTTATCTCGAAGTTCGAGATAATGTTCGAGATAGAGTTCGACTTAGGTTCTCCCTGTATATACTTAGTGTTTTCATTCTTTTTAACAGGGACACTTTTGTCATTTCACAATCATGCCTATAAGTACATCTCTAACTCGATCCATTCATTCACTTTTACCTAATTCAGTTTTACAGCAGCCTCCATATACATACAAGCGATTTCGACTTACAAACCACTGTTCGTGATTTTTGTGATTAAACTCGTACGGATCACGAATTACTGCCCAAATTTAGACAGCTATTATCTGTGTGTGTGGTCATTAATCTGTGTGTTTGTGTGTTTGTTCAACTGTTCACTTTCTCTATTCTCGATAATATACACACGCATATACACACGATTTCACTGGTGTATACACAGTTGATTTCACTGCTATACACACACGAATATACATCTCCTTGGGCTTGTAACATTCGCCTCTAATTGTTTACAGTTAATATCCCGTAGTTTAATTTGTTCGAGTAACTGTTGGTTTTCTCGATTAATTAAAAGGGCTTTAACTTTGTGTGTTCTTTAATTAATTGTTTTTCGAAAATTAAAATTAAATTTCACATTTTTTTAAGGAAAAACATTTAATTAAAATGGTTCACCATTTTTCACTTGCTAAAAACAATTATTATAATATTTCTACGGAAATTGGTGATCAACTCCCGCGCTTTAAGTTTTGGATACGATTTCTCAATTTGTACTCCAAAGCTAGCCATGCTTTTACTGCTAAACCTACACTAGTACATGATGCTTTACAGCAATTATGGACTAGTGCGGTTACTTTTGGGAGCAAAACAACCCCCTATGGTTTCAGGTTTACCCTAGCGGGTCAGGAATATTTCAGGTTTACCCTAGCGGGTCAGGAATATGAGGTGACTAAAGAAATTGTCAACAGGGTTCTGGAATTCCCGATAAAAGATGCTTATGATCCAGAACCTATAGCTGCAGAACGCCTCAGTTTCTTTGAAGAAATAGGATGTTATACTCCGACTGGCCGGATCACTGGAAACATCCAAAAACAATTCTTTCATGTGGAATGGAATTACTTTTTCGAGGCTATCACAAAATGTTTTCGGGCACGTGAAAAAGATTTTCATCAAATTCCAATTCCCATGCAAAACTTTGGAATTGCCCTAGCAAGAGAACTGGATATAAATTATGGACGCATAGTTCTCTCTGAGATAGTGGGTGTAATGGGATCTCCTGCAAGCAGAGACCTCAACACAACAGATGTTGTCTGCTGGTTTCCTCGGTTCTTACAGATGCTGATTAATGAGTTAATACCGAAGGATGCTCTTGCTGTTAGACAGGGATTTGCCAGAAGCCCAACATCTGCACCACTAGGGATGGGCACATGCTGATCTTGTCAAGGAAATAGAAATTGAGCCGTCTATTGATGAAGAGGCTCTGAGGAGGAGAAAGGGTAAGGCAATAGCGATTGAGCAAGATGAGCCATTCGTTGACCTGAGTCATCACGAAACAGTACAGAAGGCACATGACTCAGATTCTGATATGGAAGACGTACCTTTGGAACATGCTATAAAGAGATCTTTGAAGGATCAAGGTGGAGGTTGTTATGCTAAACTCACGCAAGCGCACGTAGTCACAAGTAATACAATTAAAGTTCGTTCCACAGAGATCTTGGTTAAGTTTTACTCAGAAAATATGTCTATGCAATAATGTATGGTTTTAATTCACTGCTAAGAAAATAACAAATAGGGTTTGATTAACTAAATTAAACTAAGATGCAAATTATAAAACTAAGAATTAAACAATAACTAGACTTAAATTCGGATTACTTATATGAGAATAACATGGAATCCTAGTTTCATTATCTACTTCACTTAGAGTTGCAGCCTTCGATTAAAACATGCGATGGTTTTGATATCTGATCGAACAACACGAAAAGAGTAAAAGTTACCTCTCGGTATACTAGTACCAATCTAAGCATACATCCACAAAAGATAGAAGATGAATAGTCACCTATTATGTTTAGACCCTATATCTCTATAGAATTTGAAAACATAAAGGTTGAAGCACAAGTTATTCACTTAGATCACATAGGGTAGCATAATATCTCTATTCATGCCACAAATCATGATGCTTAACATCAACCTATCCTATGCTAGCATGGCAAGTTCTAAATCTCAAGATCCACTCTCGTTTAGCAAGAGATTAACAATTCAATTTAGATGTTAGCTACGCATCCAAAAGCATTAAGATTAACCATACGAGGATATCAAGAATTCACCACACATAAATCTCTAAGGCATACAAACTACTAAGCTACATAGATAAATCCACTAGGATCCCACGATAACGATTAGTTCATAATCGAACCTTTCGTCACCATGGGATTAGACGAAAGCATGATATTAAACAAGATAAAGAAGATGAATAAATAAATAATAGAATAAGGTTTAGTGAACAAATCCGTGAAAGTAACAAGCATCCAAAAGATACGCCTCCACAAAGGAATACAAGAAAAACTATATCTAGATCTTCTTGTCGTCACGATCCTTGCCTTGGCTTCACTCCCTTCTTGCTCTGAACGAATTTTGTGTGTAGGATGTGTAGATGATAGTTTTTCTGTGCCCCAAGGTGTGTATTTATAGCCCCCAAGTGCCTCCTTGACCAAGCAATTACCGTATTTGAAATAGGATAGAATTCCGGTAATTTTCCATCTTTAATTGAAATAGAATTGCAATTCCCATGTTTAAAACTGATTCTAGAACCTTCAAACCGTCCTAAGTGATTGCCATAAGAATTAGGAGAATAAAACGGCAAGTTTCCCAATTAAAATCAAATTCCAGGAAGTTTCTGCCGTTCTCCCGCGCGGCCGCGCGCCTTTCCTCTTCATTCCAGCGCGCCCGCGCGCATGTATTTGCTGGATGAATTCTGACCGCGCCCGCGCGCAACTTCCTTGTATATTGGGCGCGCCCGCGCTCAGCTTTCTCTGCACAGACTGACTTCTGCTCTCTTACTGATTTCTCTCCCATTTCTCCTGTAATTTCCATCCTTTGTTCCTTTAATCTCAAATACACTGATTAATCACTGAAACACCATACTTGCACCTGATATTAATACCTACACAATTCTCACAAAAATAGATTAAAACACACAATTACTCGAGATACAAGACACCAATTTAAGCCGAAATAGAATGATCCAAGTGGATATAAATCCACTTATCACACCCCCAAACTTAAACCGATGCTTGTCCTCAAGCATAAACAAACAAAAATATGTACAACTAGCTAGTACCACTTCCGTAGGTGATCACGGTTGCATTTGGCATATGCAACAAGCCCTTTAAACCCCTAGGCAGCCCTAGTGGACGAGTAAGGTCTCGTGAGGGCCTATAGCGAATGTACCCACAAAATCCATTTAACCTAATGCAATGCAATGCATGAATGCGACTAATATGAAAAATGCAAGATCCCCTTCAAACTCACCAAAACCAACTAACAAGCAAATATCTCAACGAATGCAACAAATCCAAGCAGAGCTCGACTAAATCCCTGTATACTAACAGTACATAACAGAAACGTGCGTGTGTGCAATGCTCATCAGAAATACCCCCAGAAATAGGTCAAAAATCATACATGCTTTCCGTCAAGACAATCACAGGTTTATAACTAGAATAGACTGTAGACACTCCATAACCTAGGAACACCTCCACCCTTATCCAAGGTAGACAGAAACTCATGCTTTATTACTATGCTACGACACTACATATATAATACGCATGCTTATTTAACCGTGCAATGAATGAGACCCCAAAAGGCTTATACAATAATACCCATGTAGCGAGTGTTAGGTCAGCCGGATCCCAGACTATAAAGCCTTAGGTCACTAGGACTAAGTCCCCTCAGACTTAATTACTCGAGTATTAAAGAGCTCACTCTGGTTAATTTTGCATTAACAAACAAAACTTGACTCTTTTTTTCTTTTTTTCTTTTTTTTTTTTTTTTTTTTTCTGATTTTTTTTTTTTTTTTTTTTTTTTTTTTCGCAATCTGGAATGAGCCTTTCTCATTTCCAACCCTAGACTACTCATATAAATATGAGCTGGCTACTAGCCATTTGACGCCTAGCCATTATTAACAACTAGCATGAAATTCCTGTTTTCCCCCAAACTTAGACTTTAATGTTCCTACGCTATAAAGGGAATAACGAAAATTCTAAGAATAAACAAGTGATTAAATCTCAAAACATCCCACAGGCATGACCCTAACCTAGCCCAAAAGCACCCCAATGAGACTGTGTAATAAATTTTGTTCCCGTAACATGCAAGTCAATTCCATAGAAACTATAAATCAGCCCTCTACTCATCATCATCACACCCAAATCAACATCCACCTATCAATCAGAATCAGCTCATTTTAAGGGATCATGAAATATGCATGCCATGAAAATGCAACTAAATGAAAACTCACATGGTATACGAAAATAAAACAAAATGTCCTATATGAAACAAACGTAGATAATACGAACATAAAATGCATGATTACTACTACTAATATGCAAAATATGATATCCTACATGAACACAATGAATACTACACATAAACTACGCATCCCCCAAACTTGAAAGATTCAATGTCCGCATTGAATGGAAGTAAATACAAGGGATCGCAGAAAACATACCTAAAAATACCGAAACACATGGGTTGCCTCCCACGAAGCGCTGTCGTTAACGTCATTTAGCCGGACAAATATGATTCAAATCATGGTGGCTCGAAGATTGCATTCGACTTGTCCTTAGCAGAAGAACCATTCACCCATTGTCTGACAACCTTCTTGCTATCTTCCCACATCTTTTCTAAATCATACTTCACTTTGCCTCTTCCTCCAATCTTTTTCTTTTTCTTCTTCACACCTCTAAGGTGCTTTTGCTTCACAGTTGATTGAGAAGAACACTCCTCTACCTCATCATCCATGATCCACCTTCTTAACACATTATCTGAACACACTTTAAAAATCACCAACTCATCATTCAGAAGGACATATTTCAAATGGGATGGAAGTTTTCCAAGCTTGACATTCGAGAGATCTCGAACTGAAGAACTGTCAATGGGATCAGTGATGTGATGTTTTAGCATGCTCATATTCGAATTTTCGCTCAACAATTGATCCAACTTCTTTCTCTGACCCGTATCAACCGTTTCCACACTGAAACACTCTTCATCCTCTGTTGGAAATTTCATAGCCTTGAACACATTAAAGGTGACACTCTGATCTTGCACCCTCATTGTAAGCTCTCCTTTCTGCACATCAATCAAAGTCTTTCCTGTAGCCAAGAACGGTCTTCCCAAGATTATGGGAATCTTCTTATCTTCTTCAAAATCCAAGATCACAAAATCAGCTGGGAATATGAGTTTATCAACTTTTACCAAAACATCCTTCACTATACCCCTCGGATAAGTGATAGATCGATCAGCCAACTGCAAAGAGATGTTAGTTGGCTTTGGCTCCGGTAGACCAAGTTGCTTGAAAACAGACAAGGGCATGAGATTAATACTAGCTCCCAAATCACATAAACACTTGTTGAAAGAAAGGTTGCCAATAGTACATGGAATAGTGAAACTTCCCGGATCTTTCAATTTCGGAGGCAATTTCTGTTGCAGAACAGCACTACACTCCTCTGTCAATGCCACTGTTTCAAAATCTTCCAACCTTCTCTTCCGTGACAAAATATCCTTCATGAACTTTGCATATCTTGGCATCTGCTCCAATGCTTCAACAAAAGGAATGTTAATGGACAGTTTCTTGAAGACCTCCATAAATTTCTGAAACTGTTTCTCTTGACTCTTCTTCAAACGTCCAGGAAATGGTGGAGGTGGATAGATCTGATTATTCATTGAAGATTGCTCCGGAGTGAACTTTTCAACAGGTTTCTTGCTCTTCTCACCAACTAGCTGATCAGCCACTAAATCAGATTTCTCAATTTCTGGCACTGCAGATTTTTCAACCTGCTGATTCTGAACATCTTCATCTTCTTCAGTTGCTGATTTAGGATCACTCATGACTTTTCCAGATCTCAAAGTAACCGCATTGACCTGTTCTTTGCTTTCCCTCCTACCTGGATTAACCTCCGTATCACTAGGAAGAGTTCCTTGTTGCATATTTACCAAGGCACTTGTAATCTGCCCCAACTGAGTTTCCAAAACTTTCTGGCCAGCTTGCAGGTTCTTTATCATCACTCTCATATCATCTATCTCATTAGAAGATTGCCCCGCATGAGTCTGAGATTGTTGCTGCTGAAATCCCGGGGGTTGATATGGTGTCCTTGGAGCATAAGGCTGCTGATAGCCTTGATTGAATGGCCTTGCTTGCTGATAAGATTGTTGAGTATTTTGATTATTGCTCCAGCTGAAGTTAGGATGATTCCTATTATTAGGATGATAAGTGGCTGGAACTGGTACAGCAGGTCTCTGGAAATTACTCACGAACTGTGCTGATTCAGAAGAGATAGCACATTGACTCGTCTCATGTGCGCCCGCACATAACTCACAAACACTAGCCACCTGCTGAACTCCATAATTAGCAAGAGAGTCCACCTTCATAGCAAGAGCCTTCAACTGAGCCGTAATCATTGAAGCTGTATCTACTTCCAAAACTCCTGCTACTTTGCCTTGAGAAAGTCTCTGGGTTGGATTCTGATATTCATTAGCAGCCATCATCTCAATAAGTTCATAAGCTTCATCATAGCTCTTTGCCCACAGAGCTCCACCTGATGCTGCATCTAGCAAAGGTCTAGATTGTGCTCCCAACCCATTGTAGAATCCATTGATAACCATCCAATCAGGCATGCCATGATGAGGACACTTCCTTAGCATCTCCTTGTAGCGTTCCCAAGCCTCACACAAGGACTCGCCAGATTGTTGTTGGAATTGAGTCAACTGGTTCCTTATTGCTGCAGTTTTCGCCATAGGAAAGAATTTTGTAAGGAACTTCTGAGCAAGATCTTCCCCTGTAGTAATGGAACCAGGTGGTAGAGAGTGTAGCCAGCTCTTAGCCTTATCCCTCAGAGAGAATGGGAAAAGCCTCAACCTGATAGCATCATCCGTCACACCATTACACTTGAAAGTGTCGCAGATTTCAATAAAGTCCCGAACATGCATATTAGGATCCTCCGTAGAAGCTCCCCCAAACTGGACTGAATTCTGCACCATCTGAATTGTGCCCGGCTTGATCTCAAAGTTGTTCGCTGCAATAGCTGGCCTAACAATGCTCGACTGAATGTCATTGAGTTTCGGCTGAGAATAGTCCTTCAAAGCCTTAGCTGCTGCTGCATCTGCCATTGCTACTGTAGTTTCAGTCTCCTCTTCCTTATTCTCTATATTCTCAACAAGATCGTCTTCTGCCAGTTTTAGTAATCGAGCTTGCGAACGTGTTTGCATACAAACTCAAGTACCTGAAACACCACGAAACAAACAAACTAAGTAAGAATCCGAGTCAGTGAACGCTAACGACCACTATTGACAAACACATAAACTGAAATAAAAACACCGATGATCCCCGGCAGCGGCGCCAAAAACTTGTTATGCTAAACTCACGCAAGCGCACGTAGTCACAAGTAATACAATTAAAGTTCGTTCCACAGAGATCTTGGTTAAGTTTTACTCAGAAAATATGTCTATGCAATAATGTATGGTTTTAATTCACTGCTAAGAAAATAACAAATAGGGTTTGATTAACTAAATTAAACTAAGATGCAAATTATAAAACTAAGAATTAAACAATAACTAGACTTAAATTCGGATTACTTATATGAGAATAACATGGAATCCTAGTTTCATTATCTACTTCACTTAGAGTTGCAGCCTTCGATTAAAACATGCGATGGTTTTGATATCTGATCGAACAACACGAAAAGAGTAAAAGTTACCTCTCGGTATACTAGTACCAATCTAAGCATACATCCACAAAAGATAGAAGATGAATAGTCACCTATTATGTTTAGACCCTATATCTCTATAGAATTTGAAAACATAAAGGTTGAAGCACAAGTTATTCACTTAGATCACATAGGGTAGCATAATATCTCTATTCATGCCACAAATCATGATGCTTAACATCAACCTATCCTATGCTAGCATGGCAAGTTCTAAATCTCAAGATCCACTCTCGTTTAGCAAGAGATTAACAATTCAATTTAGATGTTAGCTACGCATCCAAAAGCATTAAGATTAACCATACGAGGATATCAAGAATTCACCACACATAAATCTCTAAGGCATACAAACTACTAAGCTACATAGATAAATCCACTAGGATCCCACGATAACGATTAGTTCATAATCGAACCTTTCGTCACCATGGGATTAGACGAAAGCATGATATTAAACAAGATAAAGAAGATGAATAAATAAATAATAGAATAAGGTTTAGTGAACAAATCCGTGAAAGTAACAAGCATCCAAAAGATACGCCTCCACAAAGGAATACAAGAAAAACTATATCTAGATCTTCTTGTCGTCACGATCCTTGCCTTGGCTTCACTCCCTTCTTGCTCTGAACGAATTTTGTGTGTAGGATGTGTAGATGATAGTTTTTCTGTGCCCCAAGGTGTGTATTTATAGCCCCCAAGTGCCTCCTTGACCAAGCAATTACCGTATTTGAAATAGGATAGAATTCCGGTAATTTTCCATCTTTAATTGAAATAGAATTGCAATTCCCATGTTTAAAACTGATTCTAGAACCTTCAAACCGTCCTAAGTGATTGCCATAAGAATTAGGAGAATAAAACGGCAAGTTTCCCAATTAAAATCAAATTCCAGGAAGTTTCTGCCGTTCTCCCGCGCGGCCGCGCGCCTTTCCTCTTCATTCCAGCGCGCCCGCGCGCATGTATTTGCTGGATGAATTCTGACCGCGCCCGCGCGCAACTTCCTTGTATATTGGGCGCGCCCGCGCTCAGCTTTCTCTGCACAGACTGACTTCTGCTCTCTTACTGATTTCTCTCCCATTTCTCCTGTAATTTCCATCCTTTGTTCCTTTAATCTCAAATACACTGATTAATCACTGAAACACCATACTTGCACCTGATATTAATACCTACACAATTCTCACAAAAATAGATTAAAACACACAATTACTCGAGATACAAGACACCAATTTAAGCCGAAATAGAATGATCCAAGTGGATATAAATCCACTTATCAGAGGTGCTGGGATGTCTTTCGGAATGCCTGAAGAATTTACTGTTGATGAGGAAACCCTTAAGTCTCAACAGTTAGCCTTGGAACAAGCTGAGTTCCTTAAAATGAAGATGATGCAAGAACATGCTGCGTTTCTAGAAAAGAAAGTGGAGCTACAAAGGAAGCAGTACGATCATGAGCTTGCAAGGCTAGCTGATCCTCAAGTTGATCTGGACAAGAGAAGGATAGGGCAGAAGTGGGATGAAGCAAGGAAGATATTTATGGGACCCTGTGCAAAAGGAGTTCATAACAAGGAGGCAGATGATCTGTTCTACAACCTGAATTTGCAGAATCCAATGACTGCGGAATACATAAGTGCATTGAAGAGATTAATTTCTAAAGTCAGGGTTGGATACAATGCAACGCTTAAGGAGTGGCAGGTTATTTTGTCTTTGGTAGAAGGAGTCCCAATGTCTTTCCTATATGTGGATGACCAATTCATAACGAGAAGATCTGCGTCAGAGTTGTTCTTGCTAGCAACAAAAATTTAATACTCTCAATCTGAGAAGCTAAGCATTCTGTATAGGGATCAGTTAATGCAGCTAGCAGAGGACAAGGGTCCAGAATTCTCAGCATATCCTAATGTTGTCCGGATGGTAGTTGACAAGAAAATGAAGAGGGTTAGCATGGAGGAAAAGGATTTAATGGAACTTTCAGTGGAATCTCTTAAAGCCGTCTGTAGACAAATGATGAGTAAGGGATTCGCTTCTGAGCTTAAAGATAAATCAGTGAAGATCATTGAAAGAGTCATATTCATGAAGAGCAATGAGGTGTGGAAGTGTGATATCATTGCTCCAAACCCTCTCGATAACGTGAAGATTGAGCCGGAGCTGATAGAGAAGAAATGGAATATTCTTCAAGCAATGAAGAATGTAGATGAAGCTCTGACTCTTCCTTCTGGAGCACTGGAACAAGGAGAGATAAGGGAGACAGTTGGCGTTCCAGGAAGAGATAGTGTATACTGGATACACTCTTATGTTGATGATACAGCTGATGCCTTAGTATTCATAGATGCAGACCAGAATAAAACAATCTTGCATATGAGTAGAAATTGGCTGCTATAGACTCAAGATGCTGCATTTCTGGAGAGAGTATTATATGTGTTCAAGTGGGACGAAGTGGAAGTTAAGTATGTGAAAGAAAAGCAGAGACTCGTGAGTTACCTGTCTGAAGTAGTAGTGGAAAAGAAGCGAATGGAGAAAGATGCGGCTAGTATCCACAATACTAACCGTGTCAAGGGCTATCCCAAAATGATCTATTGTCAGTTTAAAGCTGATAAAGCTCATTGGAAACCTCAGCTTATAATGAAGAACTTTGAGGACATTCCAAAGATCAGGACTACTCAGGAGGTGAACAAACTCAGAAGGCTTTTCAAACATCCTTACCCAGAGCCCAAGAATCCTCTAGAAATGGAAGCTGTAAGTCTGTTGAATGCTAGGTGGGAGCAGCTTCACGATCCAGTGTACAAGAAAGATCAGCAGCAGAAGGAGAAGCGCAGAAGGCAGAAAGAAGAGAAAGACCAAGCTGCTGAAGCTAGGAAGAGGAAACGGAATTAGGGTTAAAGGTCAGAGTGGTGTGAACGTGAAGTTGGAAAAACTTCATGTCTTTCGGTTGCTTTAACTCACTTGAGGGAAATTCACCTTAGAGTGAATCCAATAAGGTGATATAAGTTTGACTAAAAGGTATGAAATAATCCAGGTGATAGGAATCACTCAAATGATTTTTAATTCAAAGTTCGAATTTTGTTTCTAGTTTAAGTTCTTTGTATTGTTTTCAAGTACTTTTCAATTGTATATTATTCAAGACTGTAATGTTAATTATCTTTTCTCGTCTCATTGTTTAGTTGAGTTATCCTTCATTAATTTGAATGTCATTGTTAGACAATCAAATAGGGGGAGATTGAAAGGCAGAGTGTATAAACTTGTAACACTATAACTAATGTAACTCAATTAAAGGAAAAGATACTTAACCAGAAGACAATCAAGAACAAGAAGTCACAAGAAATCAACACTATATGAAGATAAGGTAATTGATACAATTGAACATGTTAACTATGATCAAGCCAAGAAGAAATCATTGAGAGAAGTTCAAGTCAAAGTTGTTCATGCCTCAGTGATTTGAGAAATCGAGAATCAAGATCATAACCATAAGTATCAACAAGACCAATTGATTTCAAGTGAACAAGAAGGAAAGCGAACATTGGAAAGCCAAGTTACTAAGTGAATATGGTAATTTATTCGAGAAGCAGAAACACTATCAAGACTAGTCACTTATGAACCAGACCAGTGCATCAAGTGTCAGGACATTGATAGCAAGTTTATGTCAGTAATAAAGATCCATGTTCAAGAGCTTGTTGAAGAATAAAGAAGACATGAAGATATCACAAGTTCAAGATGTGCATTGAAGTTTCAAGTTGAAGACCAGAATATTTTCTAAGTACTAAATATTCTAGATGACCAAGTAGAATATTTCTAAGTAGAAGTTCTACTTAGAAATTCGAGATGGCTAAGTAGAAATTCTCAAGTAGAAGTTCTACTTAGAGTGCAGCTTCAACATGACACATGGCATCTTCTGATTGGCAGATTTCCAAGCTTTCAAGATAAGGCAAGATTTATGTGGACATCATTGGGCCACGTATATCTTCGTCTTTGAAGACTACAGGACATAGATTACATGTAGTATAAATAGAAGTACTTGTGTGATGTTTATTTTTAAGAGAGCTATAATTGAGAAAACACAAGAAAAAGAGAGAGAGTACATTCACAGAGCTTAGAATCATTTACTTCTCTCTGAACTTCTGTTATACTTTGTAATGAATGTTGTAGCAACCATTTCAAGTTATATATAAGAAATATATTCCTTGAATCTGCGTGTTCATTTATTGCATCGTATTTATTGCTTCTCATATTCGAAAAGTTGTATTCACCCCCCCTCTACAACACATTTGGACCTAACAGATACGGTGAACAGTAGATTTTTTATGTGAAAATTGGGGGGCATTTTTATAATTATCCCGTACCACAGAAACTTTTCGCAGTACGATATAATTTTTTTTAAAACCCCAACCGTTGCGGCTGGAACATCATTTGTTGTGTAACATGAACACTGGCCAAAGGAGAAATGCTACAGAGTGAAGAACAGGGCACAATTATTCAGGCTCGTTTACCTTTCTGGTATAGAACTGAATTCAACTTTCATTTATGGTACACTTTGTTCAACGTTTTCATTTATGGTATAGCTGAAAAAAGTTAATAGAAAACGCCACTAGAAGTGGCGTTTTCTGTTGAATTTCCTTTCAACAGAAAGGTTTCTATTAAATTTGTTTCTTTTCACTTTTCCCAGCACTTGGCATAATTTTTGAGTACAAAATGTAGTTTGTAGTAGTCATTTTTTATGGCTTAAAAAATGTCTTTGTAAATGAAATTTTTTCTATTTTTTTGCTTCGTATTAAATAATTGACATTTTACTTTGGTATAATACGAAAATCTCGAAAATTTATTATGACGAGTTATATTCTTTTTTGGTCCGAACATGGCAACTCAACATCAAATTCTTAAAAATTCCTACGCGTATGCATCAAATTCTTAAAAAATTTTACATAAAACAAAACTGCCATGTTTTCATAATTGAAAATGAAATTGATAAGGAGCACACAAATACAACTATTATGAGGCAAAGTACAATGGAAAATTCAAATCACACAAAACAGTTAACAGCAAAGCAAATTAGGATAAACAAACTACATGCATGAAGTAAAATGACATGAGACACGTGAAGACTTTATTTCATCAAGTAGATGTCTCCCGGGGACGTTGTGGACAAAGTCTGCTCCGTTTTGTTTGTCCTTCTTGCTTACACCGACTACACTTTATCCCCGATCTTGACTGGTCCATTTTAGTTCGAATTCTTACGGACTGTCCCCTTGTGCCACTCTTTTTCTTGACCTTCTTGTAGGCCGGATTTGGTATCAATTTTCCAAACTGTTGCCACTCGTCAGGTAAAACGTAGTTCCACAAGTCCGTGCTTGGCAATGGAAATATAAGGGGTTCCCATAACTTATGCAATTTCGAGGAGTAGTGGTAAGGTCCAACCCACTGCTTCCAATCAATATTGTCCACTAAACAACCGGCCATGACATGAGAACAAGGCATATGGTGACATTTCCATTTTCCGCATGTGCAAGTTTTCTTACTTATGTCCACATTCTGCTGGTTTCCCCCCTTCGTGCAACCATTCACCCGATAACGTTGAGTGAAGACTGTGAAAATGCCATGTTGACGACTATGTGTTGTCACCGAATGTGCTTTAGCCTTCTCCATATATCGTGTTATCATTTCATTCGTCCTTTGACAAAATTGTTGGCCGTCATGCACAGCTGCAACGGCTTGGTTCCTCTGTGTGTTGACAATTCTAACATTTCTGTAGAATATGTACTCCATCATTGCTGTAACAGGAAGGAAGCGAGCCATTCGTATGTTTCCATTATAGCCTTCCATAATGTTGGTAGTGGTTTGTCCGTAACGAGCACCGCCCCGATCATGACTAATGGTCCACAGTTCAGGAGAAACGTTACAAAGCCACTGCAGAGCAGCAACTGATATCTCCCCTATTCTTTTCATGTAGGCATTGTGTTTTTTGACCTGCGGGGTACTTCCAGCTAACCACATCAAGCGTTTAAGGTCCCCCCCGGGATGCTTGCTAGAGAAGTTACTTCTGAAATGGTGAAGACACCATCTATGAATCCCAAAAGGGGGTGCAAAGCCGTTGCCCGGATTGGATATTGCTGCGAGAATTCCAGCAGCACGGTATGATATTATGCAAACACGGTTCCTGTCCTTGCAAACAGTTTCACGCAATAGTCGTAAAAACCAACCCCAGTTATCCTCAGACTCTTCCTCAACCAAAGCATAACATACAGGGTATTGATGATTGTTGGAATCAACATCCATAGCAATGAGTAACTTGCCATTGTATTTGCCCTTCAGAAATGTACCATCGATTGAAAGTACGGGCCAAGCATGTTGCCAACCGTCCATGACTGCTTTAAGGCAAAAGAAAACCCGCTTGCAAATGGATTGATGTGCAACTTTCTCATCTGGGATCGCTTCAATCACAAACGCGCTCCCAGGGTTGGAATGAGCAATGGCCATGAAGAACTGTGGTAGTATGTCGTATGTTGTGCTCCACTTGCCATACACATCCTCAACCGCCAACTGCTTACCTCTCCACGCTTTTATGTATTTCACGTTGTGATTTAATTCTTTGGTGACCAAGCTCAAAACATTCTTTATTGGGAGATTCGGTGAGCCTACAACCTGTCAAAACATTTTAAGGAACACGTCATAACGAGTTTAGTAATGAAAATGAATTATAATACATTCGAAAATGAAAAACATACGTGTGGTTTGACAATATCTGCAACCAATCTTGCAGTAATCTTTTTGTGGTCCTGCGTAGGATGATCACACAAGCAAACGTGTTCAGTCAATCTTGTGATTTGAAAGAAACCGTGAGTCTTCTTCTTCGCAGCTCTCACTCTCCACGGACAATTCTGCACGGTGCACTCTGCGATGAATTGGTCAGGATTGCTCCTAACCACGATGTACATCCGATTACTCTTAATGTGCATATTTCGCACTGCATGGACAAGCGTAGTTTTGTCACTGAACATCTGTCCGACATAAAGATTTTCATTTTCAGGATCTACCACATTGTAGTTTGCATCCCAGTTGTGTAACACAATTGGTGTATACGCCTCAGTTTCAAACCAAGGTGCTCTGGGGACGTGCCGCCCACCATCAATGACAGCCGTCTTAATCATAGTCATCCTAGGCACCTCCTCTTCGGCCTCGTCTTCCGATACATCTTCCTCAGCATCACTGCCAAGGTTGTCCAAATCCTCACTACTTGAACTACCAAAGTCGGATTCTGCATTCTCATGTACAAGGGCCAACTCTCTACCGGCAACAGGCTGCACTCGTGGAGACGGCTCAATGTAATCAGTAGGAGTGTAGTAATCTTGCACTTGATAATCATCTTGTGGCTGGCTTTGTTGGATTGCATAGCTACTTGAACCGCCGACATGACCTTGATATTCGTCTCCTCCACCAAAATAATAGTCTGACCACCCGGCCGTTCCAAATTCTGGGACTTGGTTGCTAGTCCCAGTATCTTCCTGATAACTTGAATGGGTTGGTTGAGGGTGCATATTATGCCCGTAACTGTACGGGTCATCCTCTTGTACTTTTTCGACCTCCAAAAACACAGAAACATCACCTAAACCCATCATCATCGTACGAGGGATGCTCAACAGCCGATCCACGTCCATATCAGATGTAATTTGCCCTACTAAAAAATGTGATGCAACATTCCCTATGCCAACTTGGGGGTATTTATAGCTCATTTTAACATCCCAATGATTTGGATTTATGCCCATAACTTCATAAACAATACCCCTAAATTCTTCATACTTCGTGCCCAACATAACGTAACGTTGACCACCCGGATCTTTCGAATATCGAATATCATCCCCCCGTCTAATCATTCTTCCACCCCAAAAGAAATTAACATTAACGTAATTTTCCATTCTCCCGGAAACCTAATAAATGAAGTTAAGAATATTAGCTTACTATTTTACTAATTTGTAATTAACAATGCAGATGCATTTATACAAAGAAGAATACCTTTAAGCTAAAATATCTGTCACTTTAAACGAAATTAAGGTTTTATATCGTGTACCTTCAATGAGACGAACAAGGCAAGGTAGCAAGCAAGCAAAGCTTCCAAGGATCGGAATTATGTAGGCTGCATGGAGAAATTATGTAATGGACATACAGAGAGAAAAGAACCAGGAAATGAATGGTGTGAAGAAAACAATTAGCTAGAGTTCTTAATATAGGCAGTTTCGGATAAGATATGAATGAGCTGATTGGTGGAAGCCAGATTTTTTTAAAGCAGCTGTCGGTGGATAAGATAAGATGAAATCTCAGATGCATTATTTCAAGTCTCTTCACGGGTCATACTATTCATGTATCAGTACATTAGACAGTATGCAAGCTATGAATTATTTAAATCTTGAAATTGAAATCTTGAAATATTAATAATTGGTAAATCTTGAAATATTAATAATTGGTAAATCTTGAAATTAATATATGTACTATTATCGTTAAAAATATTTGTTTTAATATGGAGGTCATTCGCAGTCACACCTACATACGCCCCAGGCTCAGGGGTTTGGATGTTTATTTAAAGTAATTGAATGTTTTCTAACATGTTTTTTATGCCCCTCAACGTAACTCCGCCAAGGTTTTTTTTAAGAATTTGATGTGAAGTTGCCATATTCGGATGAACATTTAACGTAATTACACAAATTACTTATGCCTAAATTTTGGTTTACGCAAAAGTACAACGTCAATACTTGAATATGGAACAAAAACAACGTAAGAAAAACATGTACAAGTATATATTTTTTCCCCCCTAAACATGCCTACTCGCAAGAATTTTCAACAATTTGATGTTGAGTTGCCATGTTCGGACCAAAAAATAAGATAATTAGACATAATAATTTTTGGAGATTTTCGTATTATACCAAAGTACAACGTCAATACTTGAGTATGGAACAGAAACAACGTAAAAAAAACATGTACAGGTATATTTTTTATTCCCCTAAACATGCCTACTCGAAAGATTTTTCAACAATTTGATGTTGACCTCCCATGTTCGGACCAAATAATAAGCTAGTTAGACATAATAAATTTTCGATATTTTCGTATTATACCAAAGTAAAATGTCAATTCTTTAATACGAAGCAAAAAATTTGAAAAAATTTCATTTACAAACACATTCTTTAAGCCATGTAAAATGACTACTACAAACTACATTTTGTACTCACAAATTATGCCAAGTGCTGGGAAAAGTGAAAACAAACAAATGTAATAGAAACCGCCAGTAGAAGTGGCGTTTTCGTTGAAAGGAAATTCAACAGAAAACGCCACTTCTAGTGGCGTTTTCTATTAACTTTTTTCAGCTATACCAGAAATGAAAACTCTGAACAAAATGTACCATAAATGTAAACTCAGTTCAGAATTATACCAGAAATGTAATGGAGCCCAATTATTCATGTTAGGTACCGAGAATAGTCGGCAAAATGCTACCCCATGCTCAGTTAAGTTTCAAGGAGAAGTTGTGGGATTGTGTGTGCGCATGCGTGTGTACAATAGATAGGAACTGCTAGCACACTGGCACAGTGAAGAATGATGAATCACATATGTTGTGTTTCTATACCACCCCGTGTGGCGCATGCGTGTGTACAATAGATAGGAACTGCTAGCACACTGGCACAGTGAAGAATGATGAATCACATATGTTGTGTTTCTATACCACCCCGTGCATGCCTGCATAAAATAACATATTTGGGTAGTTGGTTTGCTTGATTTTCCAAATAGTTAAATTCGTTTATCTATTCATAAATCTATAAAGCTGATATTAAATCTCTTCATCATTTATATTAATTCGCTCATATCCTGCATCAGGACATGAGTAAGCTAGATAGTATCCTCTCTTTTCGCATAATAAGAAAAGGAGAATGGTCCCTGGCAAACATTTGCCAAGGAACTGTTACATAACATATGGTTCCTACACCGTTGATCCAACGGCTGGGATTTAAAAAAAAAATTACACCGTATCGCAGAAACTTTCCGCGATACGGGGTAATTACAAAAATGCCCCCTGTTTTCACATCAAAAATCTACTATTCACCGTACCGCAGAAACTTTCTGCGGTACGTGAACATTAAGGGCATTTTTGTAATTTCTCCGTACCGTGGAAAATTTCTGCGATACAATATGAATTTTTTTTAAAATCAGGATCGTTGGATTAACGATCCAACGGTTACAAAATCATTTTTTCCCAAACAGTTCTTTGGCAAACAATTGCCAAAGAACGGGACCCATAAGAAAAAAGCATATATCCATCTTTTGTATCTTAGATTATTGTTCTAAAAAAAGTTTGGCCCCGGCATAGCATGCATATCACACTTCCTCATCAGCCCGTTTGGCTTTCTTCCTCATCAGCCCGTTTGGCTTTTTTCCTTCACACTTCTTGTGAGATAGATCACAATCGTCCTGACCCAATCATCACTGTTGCACGACCACAACCTTACAATTAACATAAATGCAGCACTCGTCTCCCTCTTTTTCTCTGCTATATTCAGTCTAGGCCATACATACACATCATCATGTAATATATATGTTTACTTGCACCATCATTCTCTCTTCCTCCATTTCTTCTTTCTCGACTCATTGCACATGGACATACATCATCATCACAGCACAACAGTTCCTGGATAGCAACCGTATGTTGCTTTCTTACTGCCATTATCTCTCTCGGCAGCCTCTTTGTTGCAACCCACCAGCCCTCTGTTAGTAAAATCATTCTTCTTATCTAGAAATTTTTTTATGATTTAAAATAAAAAGAAAGTTCGGGGATAAATACTGGAAACACTAGAAACATGCTTATAATCTAGATATCAATGATCGAATTAGATTTAGTTGATACAAAACCAAATAATGGTATAATTTATAGGGTAACATAGGTTATAATTTAATTATTCATAATAAAAATAATGCATAGATTCAACAAAAGAAAACAATAACAAATAGACAATAAAAACTTTCAAATTACTTCATAGACATTCAGTGTTCTAAAAATCAATTTAGGCGGCCAGTTAATCCGTGCTAGACGCTAGGTGGTGCAAAAATGTTTAAGTTTTGCGAAAATCGGACAAAAGACGTTTTTTTTTCCAAAAATCAGCGATTAATCGGATTTAGACGGGTCTAGGCGGGACTGATCGGTAAAAATTTTAGGCGGAATTAATTGGATTTAATCGGGAATAATCGGTCAAATTTAAAAAAAAGGTCAAATTAAGATTAAAACTTTAAAAATATAATCTTTTAATAAAAATATAATTTATGCATGTAAGGGTAAATTCACTCATCATATTTGATAATAAAATGAAGATATTTATATTTTTACTTATATAAAATATATTTTTAAATATAAAAAATAATATTTTTATACATCCGATTAATTAATCATTCCGATTAATCGCCACATAACCGATTAGTTGCTAGAAGGTAGGCTCACCGCCTAGATCCGCTAGTAATTTTTAGAACCTTGTATACATTTATGTATACAATTATTTACCAGTTATCATGAATCCAAGAAAACTTGTGAAATATTAATTTGAAGATATCATGAATCATATTTACCACCTTGTTCATAAATATGGTTCACGAACTATATTAACGAACTTGTTCATGAACTATATATAATCAAATTTATTCACGAACTTTCGAGTCAAACTAAGTCATGTCTAAGGTTTAGCTCATTAATGAGACGAGCCTCAAAATCATGTCCATGTTCATGTTTGACTTATTTACAAATCGAACCGTATTCAAATTGAACTTTTTTAGCCAAAAACCAAATTACTATTCGTGAATGTATTGACTCATTTACAACCCTGAAAACATGTAAACATGCTCTTAAATCTTAACTGGTGTGTAGTGCAGAGTGCAGACTGCAGGGTGTGAGGAAGTAGAGGTAGGTAGAGAGAGAAATGGCAGAAAATGACTAGTGAGATAAGGTAAAGAAATGGGCACCAGAAAAGAAGACGGACAGACAGACAGTGTAAAGGGTGGGTAAATAAATTAATACAGAGAAAATTAATTACCATCATCACTGAATCTTTTCTAGGGATAATCAGTACAGACAGTGGGAAAAATCAAAAAAAAAAAAACCATTTTACTGCTACTACTAAACATATGGGTTAAATAATTAAATTACTCAAATTAGATTCTTGAAAGTGATGCAAGAAATTCAATGAGTGAAAGAAAGTGAAAACCCATAAAAAAAGTTGGTAAATAAAGGGGAGTATTTTATTTTTCTGACTCTAAAATAAAAGGGTATGTTTAGAAACTCAGAAAATTAAAGATTATCAAACCCATATTTAAAAATGGTACTCCCTCCGGTCCATTATATAACACGTAACTTTAGGTGTTTTGACTACATAGCTAAAATTATTATTTTTTAAAATTTCTTTTCCTAAATAAAAATTAAAGTATCATATTTTTATTCAAAAAAAGAAAAATTAAAAAATAATAATTTTAGCTATATAATCAAAGCACCTAAAGTTACGTGCTGAAAAGTCACATGCCTTATATAATGGACCGGATGCCTTATATAATGGACCGGAGGGAGTACTATTGTAGTACTGGTATGTAAATAAATAAATGCTCTGAAAAGGGAGTAATAATTGAAGAGCATTGTGGAGACAAGTCTTGAGAAGAAAGAAAAGCCTGGATGAAGATAGTTGATGAAAAATGGAAAAGAAACATTTAGATATGCTTGGGACACTCATTTTTTGTACACTAGATTTTGGGTAATGAGTTGCCTTGTTGCACGGACTTCAGCAGAGTGACTGATGAGTGAGAGTCTGGAAAAGTGTGTGCACTGGACACCGGAGTGGAGATGGCAGTGTTTTGGCTTTACTTTAACTCCTTAAATAATGTTTACTGTTTTTAGCACTATTGATGTTGTTATTCAGTTTAAAATCTTAGCAATTGATGAATAAACAAATATTTAAATTAAATAAATGAATTACTACAATATTGGGAGAAATCAAATTTGAGACTTATATCAACCGTAACTTTGATATCATATTAAATATTTAGTTCATCTAAAATTTTAAAATATTAGAGAAATATTGCATGAAGATTTTATATTATATTCTAACAAGTTGTCTTTATAAATATATTTTTGTTACACATGCATACAAGTATTTAGGTACGTATGATACATGTATGATGTATGTACGTATGACGTGGGAAGTATTGTATTGGATTCTGTGACATTAACTCTGAGTTTGTCAAGAAGTAGAAACAAGATTTTGTGAAAGAATATGGATGGTGCTAAGAGGGGAACTTGCACAGTTCCTTCATTGCCACCACCAAGTCCCAAGTCTCCTCCAGACTATCCAGATTTGTATGGAAAGAGGCGTGAGTTGGCTATTGTTCAGATGCTTGACAGAGAAATTGGTTTTCTTGAGGTTCATTTTTTTTTTTCTTTTAACACTGACTGTTTGATGCTTTGTTTCACTCATTACTTACCAAATCTGGCTATCTCATTCTCTGCTCTAACTTGGACTGAAGTTTGCTAATTGTTTCTAAGTTTGTTTTTTGAGTATGTGTCATTAGACTGCCAAATTTAAACTCTGGTAACTTGACTTGCAAAACTGCTGTTGCAGGGAAGCACCCAGTTTGGAACAAATGTTCATATTTGTATGTAAAAGTACTCATCAGTTTTCCAAGATTGTATATGTGTATTTTTAAGTATGGGAAAGGCAACCTTCTGCTTTGGATTTGAGTTCTATTATGATTTCCTCTGAGCATTATTATTCACTTCATGCATTCACTGCAACTTTGTATTTTCTTGCACTTTTGATGTTAAAATTTGTCTTAGACTTGCTTGAGCTTTTATATTGTACTCACCTGTTACCAAAAATGATCTAATCTTTATGTCCTACAAATATTATGCACATACTTAGGCACAATTTACAGATGATGCAGTTGTGATGCTAAACTTGAGTACTAGAATCTATTAAAGCAGGACTACTTTTGTTGTATGTTTTCTTATTTTACTAACTTTCATAGATAAGTCAAAACATTTTGTTTAAGAGTAAAAAATTGTGTATCTTTTTTCTTTCCTGGAGTTCAAGATCAATCTTTAATTCCAATACCTCTAAAATGGAATTGATATCGTGACCTGTTTACCGTTACAATGCTAAGTAGAATCTGCGATTCCTTAGTGGGTATGCGTGGGACTACTTGGTTATAAATAATAAACGTTGAAATTGCTACCTGCATCAATAAACTACCTAAAATGGGGATTAGAAATGATTTTGTTATTTTGGTCATCCTTACAATTTTTTTTCCTACAAACTTTTGGTAATTCACAATTTTGCATGCCGACTTACTAATTTTGCAACCTATATTTTTTCAGGAAGAATTGAAATATGTTGGACATATTCAAACGGCTTCACGTTCCTGCAAAGAGTATGTATCTTGTATCTACTATCTATGTTGCAACTTGCAACTAAATATACTTCACTAAACTTGGCAAATATACTTTTAACTAAACTTGCCAATTGGACAGGGTTGCTGATTTTGTGATGGCAAATTCCGATCCTTTAATCACTACGTAAGAACATTATGATTGATTGTATAAATTGGGCAATGGTGAATGTATTTAAACTTCACCATTTATTCTTCATTCATGTCTGCAGAAGATGTAAAATTCGTAGGTCTCGTCGGATCTGGAGATGGCTCTGGTATTCATCTATCATTTCCGGTTGTTTTTTAAAATGTCTTTTGAGTTCTTGATTGCCTGGTGCTCTATCAGCATATTATATTCACAAGTAGAATCATCCAAAAACATACTTATTCTCTTCAAGGGGTTAAAGGATTTTTTCAGTGGTAAAAACCAAGCATCATTTTAGAAGATAAGAATCTCACTCGTACCCCATGTTGATATATACAACAAATATCTATACTTTTCACAAGTTCTGGTTACTTAATCTTGTACTTCCATTCCATCTGCTTCTTATTGTTAAGCAGCAGTGTCCATTTTTAGTAGCTTTTCAATAGCTTTCCTTGGTTACCTTGTATATGGTGTATGATCTGAGGACTATTGCAGCCTTTACCATAATCAATTGACCATACTGTTTTGTATAAGCATGTTTATTGGAAATTTATAATAGGGTAATACAAGCGTTTATGCTTAATTGGTACAGAGGGCTGGAAACAAGGTTTTGATGGCTCTTCAGTGTAACATGAGGCTTTTGAGCATTTTGGAATTCAGAGCTCAAAAGCAAGAAAGATAAGCATGTCTATAGATTAAGAAGGGTGTGACAGAAATGCAGTGAAATAATAAATAGTACTTGAATAGAGAAAGTTAAAGGCTTTCTACTGAAAAACCTGAAAGGTATGAACCAGGGAATGAATGCTATTACCTGTTTTGAAAGTAAGATCCTTTAGTATACTTAAATATCAGATAATTCTATGTTATTTCCAATATTTGTTTTAGTGATATTTACCATTTTTATTGGATTTCTAGGAATTACTTTCTATCAACAGGGTTTGTAAACCTAGGTTCAGTAATTAATTCCCAGCCTAAGTTTAGTCACATGTGACCTTTCGTGTAAGTCTCCAGTAAACTTGAAAGCATTACAAGCTAACTGAAAGCCTAGGTCAGTGTAAGTTTAGCATCAGAAGTAATGCAATAGGTAGTATGACACAATAAATAATCAGAAATCTATGTATATCACTATATGTGGATACAGCCTTATCCAATTCAAAACAAACCGGGGCTTCAACTAAAATTTGAAGTACTTCTCATTATTGGAAGTCAAAACCCCTGAACTCCACCAATGAATAAAAAGAGTCCTAATAAAGGACATAACGGAACCATCCAAATTTGGGGTGATGTCTTGTTTTCGTTTAACATTGAGCCAAGATTGGACTTTTGTCAAGTCACGTCTCCGCAGATGCATGTCATTACTCCCCATAACTGATAGTTACCAATGTCACAATTAAACGTTTCGGGTTTGAGGCTCTGTTTTAAATATTGTAATATCTATTTCAAATTGTATTTTTAATGGTATACAAGGCATGATGGATAATCCAGCAGAAAATCCTGAGTTTAGTCTTACAAATAAACTGTTTTTTTTTTTTGGTGAATCATTGGTGTTAGTACCTAGTTGACGTTGTAGTAGCAAGGATAGAATAAAACTTCTAAACGCGTATTGGCCATTAATCAATTTCCTTTATCCTTCTAACAAAGAGAGCCACAAGCTGAGCTAATATGTGAGAGCTATATTTCGATTTGAAAACCAAGAGCATGTGGAAAAAAGCAGGGTACTGAACATGCTTTTTCGTCAAAATCAGTTCATTTTAAAACTTGAAACCTCAATATCAAGTCATATCCCATTTTTTCTTGTAGCTTATTGTATCTTCTTGAAAATGAAACTCATAAGTAACATTTGGTGCAACTGTGTCTATATTATACTCTAAATCTGTAAAATTGCAGCGGAAAGTCCTGCTTTAACCTCTCATGGATATGCTGCTGTTGTGGATGCTGTCCTCATTACATACAATCGGATCGTGCAGAAGCAAAGTGTCCAAGTTGCCCGAGTTCCTGCTTAAAGGGCTCATGCAGCAATTGTTGTGATTGTGAGTGTCCTTCTTGCCCAAATTGCTCGTGCTCTTGCGCTTGTTCTTTCAGAAAGTGCACATGCTGCTGGCGACCTAGATGTCTGAAGGTACCTCAGTGTTCTTGTATAAAAATCTACTGTTGTTCATGTTTCTAGCGTATGAATATGAATAATTTTATAAAGATTATATAGAAACAGAAAATTCTCTACATTTTTCATTTCAGTTCATAATAATTAGTCCCATTAAATTAACTTTATAAACCTATGCTGCTTAGCATGTGTGGCCTTTTGCGATTAAAGCAAATATGTATACCTTGAGGAAATACAAATCACTGATTGAGAAGAACTAAAAATGGTCAAATTTAAATGATTAAAGCATTCGGTACCCCTGGGTCCCGGATGCAACTGCACTACGAAACTGGATATATCAGATTGTACCTAAATTTGAAGTGAAATCAATTAATTCAGTCATGTAGTGTATTCTGGTACTTTGTTGACAATAGAGTACAGATTCTTTTGCTAAAACATTTTGGCATAGGCTTTGCTATGATATTGTTTCTCTCATTTAGTCATTTTACGTCACTGAAAATTGTTCACGTATATACTCCTCAAGAAGAGGAAGGCTTTGACTGTCATCATAAGTGTACATCAATGGCACCATCCTTGCAAGATTTAGAGACCCTTCTATAAAAGTTTCTGAATATGGAGTTGGGGAAAGGCATTCTTTGTTCAGGCCTTTCCATGTCTCAATATCATGTTACTGACATGTTCTCGGGCATTTTCTATCGAAATTTCTTCATGTTCTTTGATGTAGCAAGCTACATAAGATCCGTCCTTGCCATCTTGATTATCATCCTATCAATTTTTGAATTAAATATATAAGCCAATTCAACTAATTCAACAGTTAGCTGCATAAGTGATTTAGTTACCTTGGCACTACCCAAATCGTCCCAAAGATGAAGAATAGCTGCGACATGATGAGATAGTAAGAGCGTATTGTTCTTCACGAACTCAGCTCGTTCTTTGGTTGAACCGTCTTCTATTAGAATGAACATGTGGACTAGCACGACATGCACCCCTGAACTAACAGTCCCATTCTTCAAGTATTCATCTGCTCCTGGCAAATGTCCTGAAACTAACCATTTTGCTTCTTCTAAAAATGCAGTGCACAATCTACCCCCACTACAAAAACAAATGTTCTTTGCCATCAGTTAATTGGGTCTTCACATTCAATATTTTTTACTAAATTATATTTAGGTTGTCAGCATTCTCTCTATATATGCAGAAGCAGAAGCAAGCAAATTTGTTACCGCTTTTGCCAAGTAGTCTATGGGGTTAATTCCATGTTTCCTGTAGACGTTATGTCCATATTCATTAGTGGTTGCGTGCAACGTCCTAAAACACGTCTTCATGTAATCTGGAAGTTGCTCGATAGCTGCAACATTCCACCTGCATAAGTTATTACGAATTACATACTCCAGCTTTTAAGCACATTTTACAGAGTACCCATCAGTGAGTTCTAGCATAAGGTATTTGCTAGGAATCATTTACTGCTTCAGTGAAAAGAGTAAGTTCATCAATCGTCCCATAAACATCGAAGATGTCATCTATTACATGGATAAGAGAAATAGGTTTTGTCAGCTCAATTCTTTCATCTGAAAGACTTTGATCTGTCAGCATAGACATAGACCATGTAAATCATTATAGGGGTTGATCTCTGGCCAATTTCAATTCCTGTGCCTATCCTATAGCATTCCACCACCTAAACTGTTAAGTAACCAGCTCCTCCAAAAACCTCAAGGTGTTAGAGGAAGGTCTTACCAGGATCTTATATTGTATTCTAACAATCTCCCTCACTCAAAAGCCCATTCATTAAGAACATCTTCACCTTTTATTCTTAGTTGTGAGGCTTCATAAAAACTCATCAACACCTCCGTACTTTCTCCTCTAGTTACCCTTTTCTCTAGCTTCCTCTCCTTGTTCATAAACTTGTCAAAAGCATCTGCATTTGTCGCAAAATCAAAAATTATTCATTGAGAACGTCAAGATTTTGTTTTATGACCGTATTTGAAAAAATCACTAAAATAATAGTTAACATTGTAAAACTAAATTTTAAAGAGAAAAGTAATACACCTGCAGGCATATGGTAGTGTTGCCTCAACAGTCGAAAACAAAGTGAAGCAAAACGAAGATCCTTGTTCACTAGAACATGAGGAGAAATCGCCATATACTGCCTCTCGAGAACTTGTTCAATCTCATCTTTAACGTGATAATCAATCCCTAGACTTTGAAGAGCATCTACCACTATCATAGCTTTATACGGATAGTGTCCTACATTGTTATTGACCATGAGTTCACGCCTAACGATAGCCAAATTTTGCTGACTGTTTCAGGCAATGTGCGTTCTGCAAGAAACAGAGAGGTCTTAATGAAAAACAAAACTTACAAATTTTACATTATATTGCTAATGGTACTGCGAAAATGCTAAAAATATTAACCACAATATTAAACATCTTACTGTTAAAATTTTTGGTGCTCTGCTGAAATTCTTGGAAACAAAATTGAGGACTTGGTTGATGCAGCATTTTTGTGCCATGGACTGGAAATTCATATTGATTTGGCTTCTCGATGATATATCTCTGGCGGAAGGACTTTTGCATAACAACGTTAAGTATCAATCCATCTACAACCTTAACCTTTAACCTTAAGGTTGCACTTGTTGGAAATATTGACTACTACAGCAACATAGAGGCAGTTATATATCGTATTTAACAAGTCCAGGCCAAGCATACAATTAGCGAAACAAAACACGAAGGTAAAACACATACAAATCAGTAACTGATAGAACAAAGGAAGATAAGAAATCATACCAGAAGCCATAGCTATGCAGGTATCAAATAAGAAATAATCAGCTGAGTCACCAGGCCTTGCAAAGAAGTCCTGATTGTTCTTGAAGAGATAATTGCCTCCACTTACACTGTGTCAGGATGCTGGCAATATTCTTCCAGGATAAAACAGCTCCGAGTTAGATGGTCACAGCAACCAGAAAACTCAACTTCGACTAGCACCTCAGTCGCCAGAAAAACCTACTGGTGGAGTACAGAATATAAAGGGAGAACAGAGTGTATAGAGAGAACAGAGAATGTATGGTGTGGACAGTATGTTTTTATGTATATAACAATCAGTAGCTTAGGTCTCTATTTATACTAGAGGCTAAACGTAACTGATGCCACCCAATTAATATTGTAACTCCCATTCCAATTAATTAGAATGAAACGGTCGATTTAATATAATCAAAACGGTTGTAACAGCTGATTTTATATTAAATAAATCGTAACAGTTACGGTATATATATTTATCCACATTATGACTTCCAATTAATAGAATAAACGCTCAGACTCTACTGTCAAAATCACGCAGAAGTTACTGTCAACAAGTCCTGACAGTACCTTTAAAGTAACTGTCAACAGTTTGAACTTGACAGTAAGTTTACTTCTTTGACAGCAATCTTGTTTCTGACAGTAAGTTTTACTTCCTTGACAGAAACCTTGTTCCCGACAGTAAGTTTTACTTCCTTGACAGCAACCTTGTTCCTGACAGCAAGTTTTACTTTCCTGACAGCAACTTTGTTTCATGACAGCAAATTTGCTCTCGAGAGTTTACAGGACTTAACAGTCCAACTCTTGACAGCATGTTTATAATATTAAAATAAATCACTAATACATGCAATAAAATTCCTCGCCCAGGTCGCCTCGCGTACGCGAGACGCCGAGACATTCGCCCAAATCGCCCTTCGACCGAGCCGACCCGAGTCGAGTCGAGACGAGACGTGACGTGGCGTGGCGTGTCGTGGCGGGGCGGGGCGGCGGCGCGCGCGTGTGTGTGTGTGTGCGTGGAGCACACAGTAACACCATGCACCATCATACACCTTAGTAGTTGTACACTACCCATGTGTGTGATTCTATATAAAGCCAACAACCCCCCTTATTTATTTCAATGTGGGATAAATACACATTCTCATTTCAAGCTTATTCAAGCTACTAACTTCAACTCCATTTCTCTATGGGTTTCACTAAGAAAATTACTTAGACCCATATATGAAAATTTAAGTTCCCATATCAAGGAACAATTTCCAATCGTTAAAATCCGGAATTAACATCAAGAACATAAAAATACTTATGCTCTAAAACTCCATTTTCTAACAATCCCCCACAAATCCATACAGAAATGCTCCAGGTTTTCCATCATGACTTGTTTTTCAGAGTTGGTACCCTTCCGGGTTTGAACCCTCCTAAGTCCCCTACTTCGATGACTACCAGATTCAGATGGAATGTTTCACCTTGAATCTTAATCCGTTTGATGTAATCATGTTCCATAGACGACGACAAGTCAAAGGCTATGGTGCCAATCTACGGCTTTGAGACATTAATGGTCTTGTCTCGATCCTGTTCGTCGAATGTTTCAAGGAATAACCCTTCCCTCTAATTACGACCACACAATTACATTCGCTTAGCTGGGCATCTCCAGAGATGTACTGCTACCATCTCGTCAAATGACTTGACCCCATTCAGAGTTATAATAACTCTTGCTTACTAGCAGTGTCAGTACCTTCTAGGTTTACAGGGGATAGACTCAGATACAAACAGTATCATCTATGTAGCAAAGGTACTACCAATTCATCCTTACAGCTTGTTATTACCACATTGAATACACTTCAAGGGATCTCCTCTCATGTGTATTGGGTTCCCACTGATGATGAACTATGATGGGTTGACAGCCCCATCCCCAACCTCGACTTAAGGACCACTGCAGGTTCCAGTCCTTTAGTTAAAGGATCAGCTATATTATTCTGAGTTCCTATGAACTCTACAGCAATAATCCTATCAGACACTAAACCCCTTATAGACTTTAGTCTAACTTGGATGTGTCTCTTTGTTTTAGCATTATACTTTTTACTGCTAATCTTGTCGATAGTTGTTTTACTATCACAATGAATAGCAAACGCAGGAAGAGGTCTACTTACTACAGGTATCGCGGACATAAGTCCATGTAACCATTCAGCCTCCGTTCCCGTGGCATCAAGTGCACACAACTCAGCCTCAAAAGTAGACCAAGTAACTATAGTCTGTTTTGTCGACTTCCAGGATATTGCTCCACCTGCTAAAGTGAACACGTATCCAGTCACTCCATTGGAACCAGACTTCTTAGCTATCCAACTTGCATCACTGTACCCCTCAAGTACACCAGGAAATCTCCTATAGTGTAAACTTAGGTACATTGTGCCTTTCAGATATCTTAGTACTCTATCAAGAGCATCCCAATGAGTTCTGTTTGGACAGCTTGTATATCTAGCCAACTTAGACACAGAATATGAAATATCTGGTCTAGTACAGTTAGCAAGATACTGCAAACTCCCTATAATATGAGAATACCTTAACTGAGACACAGGTATTCCTGAAGTATTCTTAACAAGGGCAACTTTAGGAACATAGGGTGTACTAGCGATTCTACACTGTGAATAACCATATTTCTCAAGTATAGATTTCTCTATATAATGAGACTGCGATAAAGTCATTCCCTCAGCTGACTGAGTCAGCTTGAGACTAAGAATCACACTAGCCTCACCCATATCCTTCATTTCAAAATGCCTTTTCAAGAAAGCTTTCGTCTCGTTAATAATCTCAATATTGGTTCCAAACAATAATATGTCATCTACATATAGGCACAAGATGACACACTCACTACCTTTAACTTTGGTGTAGACACACTTATCACTATCATTAATATCATAACTGAACGGCACTATAGTTTCATCAAACTTTTTATGCCAATCCCTAGGAGCTTGTTTCAAGCCATAGATGGATTTGATCAACTTACATACTTTCCTTTCGTTACCAGATGCAACAAATCCCTCAGGCTGATCCATATAAATCTCTTCTTCAAGTTCACCATGAAGAAAAGCTGTCTTTACATCCATTTGATGGATGATAAGACCATGTACGGAAGCCAATGCTACTAGCATTCGAATTGTTGTCATTCTAGCTACTGGAGAGTATGTGTCAAAGTAATCAATGCCCTCCTTTTGCTTAAAACCCTTAGCTACCAGTCTAGCTTTGTACTTATCTATTGATCCGTCAGGGTTAAACTTCCTTTTAAAAATCCATCTGCACCCGATAGTAGAACACCCAGGAGGGAGATCAACTAACTCCCATGTTCCGTTAGAAACAATAGAGTCAATTTCACTCTTTACAGCGCCCTTCCAGTGCCTAGACTCTGAAGAATCCATAGCTTGTCGGAAAGTTAAAGGTTCATCCTCGACATTGTAAGTGATAAAATCACTTCCAAAATCCTTGACTACCTTTGCACGCTTACTCCTTCGTGGTTCCTCTACCTCCTTAGGAGTAGAGCTACTACTAGGTTCCGCCCCCACATTTGTCATCTTTTCCACATGGTCAGGAATAGAACTTGATTTGTGAGTAGGATCTTCATTAGAAGTATCTTGAGGCATACCAGTCTTCATAGGGTAAACATCCTCAAAGAATGTAGCATCACGAAACTCAACTATCGTGTTTGCCACTATACCATCTATGTCAGATTTTAACACTAAAAATCTCATAGATGTAGTGGTCTCAAGATAGCCTAGAAAGATACAATCAACAGTCTTCGGACCTAGTTTCTTTCTCTTGTGTTCAGGGACAAGTACCTTAGCAAGGCACCCCCACACACGAAGATACTTAAGACTAGTCTTCTTGCTCTTCCATAACTCATAGGGTGTCTTATCCATGTGTTTCAGAGGGACTCTATTCAGAATACGGCAAGCCGTATTCAGAGCTTCTCCCCACATGTATTTAGGCAGCCCAGAGTTAATAAGCATACTATTAATCATATCTTTAAATGTTCTGTTCTTTCGCTCAGCAACCCCATTAGACTCAGGTGTGTATGGTGGGGTAACTTCATGAACTATACCATTGTTTGCACAAAATTCATTAAAAGCGTTACTCGTATACTCACCACCTCTATCAGATCTCAATCTTTTAAGCACCTTACTAGTTTGTTTTTCTACTTCAGTTTTATATATAATGAATTTACTAAGTGCTTCATCCTTATGTCTAAGTAAATAAACATAACAGTATCTACTACTATCATCTATAAAGGTAATGAAGTATCTAAACTGGTCCTTAGTCAACACACCACCAAATTCACAAATATCAGTGTGTACTAAATCTAACAAGTCTGAATCCCTAACAATATTATGAAAAGGTTTCCTTATTTGTTTAGCAGACACACATACTTGACATTTAGAATTCTTTTCTATAGTGTGTTTTGGAATCAACTCTAAGTTCATCATATTTTTAAGAGCACCAAAATTTAAGTGACCAAGTCTAGCATGCCATAAATCAGAAGATTCAACATAATTAACAGAAGGAGTAATCTTATTAAAAGCACCCAAAACGGACTCAGCATTTATCACAAATAAACCATTTGACAAGTAACCCTTGCCAAAGAAAGTACCAGTATGAATAAGAACTACTTTATTACATTTGAGAGAGACTTCAAAGCCATTAGCTACTAAACAACTACCACTTATTATATTTCTACGCATGTCGGGAACATGATGAACTCTCGTCAGGGATAGAATACGTCCCGAAGGAAACTTCAGGTCCACGTTTCCTACTCCATGTACTTGAGCAGCACTTGCGTTCCCCATCCACTACACCATAAAAGGCCTACGGCAACACCAAAAAAGTGTTGGCGTAGGACCGAAATATGTTGCTGTAGGGCCAAAAAACCCCTAAGGCAACATTTTGCTGATGTTGCCATTTTTGCCGTTGCCTTTGGGGGTCAATGGCAACATTCTTATTCTCTATGGCAACATCAGTTTTAATGTTGACATAGACATCTTTTAGCAACATTACCAGTAGTCTTTAGTAACATAATATTATGTTGCCTTTGTGTAATAATTTTTAAAAAAAATAGTGGGGCCCACCACTGGACCCCACTTTTGGGACCCACAGTGGGGACCACTTTTGGGACCCACTGTGGGGCTCACTTTTGGGACCCACTGCGGGACCCGCTTTAATGGCAACACAAATTTTAGCCTATGGCAACATTTTCTAGCAACATTTCTTCACATTAATTTTCATTTTTGCCAACACTTATAGCATCAATGACAACATTTTTCTATTTCCAACAAAACATCATAAATAAGAAAATATGCATCCCTAGATAACCAAATACCACAACCATAATTATCCATACCAGATTCAAAACATAATAGCTGGTGCCATAGTACATATCAAATTCATTACATAACATCTGGTGCCATAATTAAGTACATAAACTACAATCCAAATTCAAAGCAAATGCATAAGAGTTAATTGGTGCCTTGAGCAAAAGACATAAGATCTGGTCAGATGAGTGTGACGCGCCTTTCTTTCCCTTGCCTTTTTCTGCCGAGACTGTCTTGCCTTTCTTTCCCTTGTCTGTCTCAAGCAAGATCATACAGGTGAACTCAGATATCACCGAGCTCTGCATGCTAACTTTGGCTATCTAGCAGTGGAACATAAAAAATATGTAATAAGAAAAAAAGAGCTGCCTATATAGAAACTACAGACTATTAAGCTGATTATTAGGGCACTGTAAATTTTCTCTTATGAATCATCTACATAAATAGTTAGATGCCATGAAAAAGCTAATGAATTTAAGGAAAAAAATTGAAAAGATAGTATTTCTTTTGTTGTTGAATAATTGCTAGTCTGAAAAGATAGTAAGATATAGTATATTGGGCCATTTTCCAAATTTTGTGCTATAAACTGCTTTATTTCAGTTAATAGTCAAGCAAACAACCTTTTAACAAGATGCTCTCTTGAAACTTAAGAGGGTTAAATATTGTGCCAGATAAACTAAGCTTATGATCCAACTCAATGATAGAGTTATCAATAACAAATTTCTAGTCCCAAATCCAGTAACTTTTCACTGTGAATCTGAATTATATAAATGTAAAGAGATCAGATCTTAACAAAGTGAAGTTGAGTAAATCTAGCATAAAAGAAAACTTGTCCAAAGCACTTATTGAAACAGTATTACACATGCTGCCACTGACATAGGTTACTTGTTGCAAAGTTGGACATAGATGATAATAGCAACAACGAAAAGATTAAATAACAATATACAAGAAGATCAGACTTGTTTTTAAGTCGCACAGAAATTATGAAGCCAAACATGACTTGGCCGTTTAAATGGGAGAGGGCATAATTAGAAAAGCTTAGTGAAGCTGGCAAGTTAATAAGAAAAGACTATTGACCCAGTGAATAAGTGATTGATGTAAGAAAAATAATTTCTCCATTCAGAAAGCCAATGAATTAATAGCATATATATACGATGGAGCAAGTTTATTAACGAAGAATGGTTGCATGAGAAGGATACAATAACAGCAAACTTAAGGAAGTTGTCAAATTCAGTAGTGCCATCACTTTAAATTTGTTGAAAACAACAAGAAATTCTTTTTCAATTTTTTGCAATAAAATATGAGATAACCCGGCCAGAAATGTATACAGGCAGCAAAATAGCCCTATGCAATATCTATAAATTGTATAAGCTTAAATGACCTCAAGTTAGCAAATCAACTTTTCAATTTACCTTGTCAAGAGATATCTCCTTCACCTCTTCAACCTTCAAGTCTACTGAGAAATTGCTCATATCTGCAAGGATGCCTTTAACTTGAACTGTACTAGGGAAATCTCCACTATATCTTCCGGTTATTATCACTGGGCGTTCTGATAGAAGGTCAGGTATACATGAAGGATACATCTACAATTTTGATTAAAATTTGAGTTAAAATATGATCATCCAGAATCAGTCTTAAATGAATGCAAACACATAATACCAAGAACTTCAAACACAGAAAGTAAACATCTACTGCTTAGTATACTAAATTCAAGTTACTCAACCTTCAGAATAGGAAAATGGGAAGAATGTGTGACATGCTCCTGACATCTAGCATATTTACATGCACGATAGAAAATATAGACTAGATAAAGTGCAAATGATCAAAATCAATCCCTTAAAATGTCATTTTACAATGTGTAAGAATGCAGACCTATATCACTGCATCCATGCACTGATCAGTTCAGCTAACCTATGAGGATTCTAGATGCACAAAATGCAACCGTATATTAAAACCAATAAAAAAGTATACACAGATGAAACATACCTCAAGATCTTCAAGATTTTCTAAACCGTCAATGGTAATATTTTCAACAATGGTGGAGAAAGCCCTGCTTAAAAATCCTTTCAATCGAACTTCAATTGAATCTGAACAAACACCAAATTAGAGATTATCGGAGGGGATGATCATCCTTTTCGCTTATATCCACATGACTAAAACAATTGTTGATAGTGTAAATTTGGAAAAAGGCCAAATGGCATTTACGAATTAAGTGCTAAATATCATAGAGAAAACTCACATAATAACATTTAAAAAGATATAACAATATTTCCACAAGTGATCCTACTAAACTAAGCATTAAAAGCTTGCACCTTATGCATTAAAGATTGAAGGCAGGTGGAGGCTACTATTCACATGACTAGTTCTAAATTGTACATAAGAAACAACATGAAGGAAAGAAGCTGCGCCTCATGGCACCAACTTATAATAATAAAAGGTTATTCTAATTGAGTTGGGTATGTTCTATCTAGTATTGAGAAGTATGTCTTAGCAGGCTTTTACAGACATGTTACAATGGTGAGCCGTGGGAAAAAAAGAAAGACACTTAGATCAGGATGTAAAGGACATTGAGACCATTACAAGACCTGGCAATTCCAATTTAAAGTGGCTTAGGTACTAGTACTTAGATACAGGTGCATGTACCATGTAGTATAACACAACACTGTCCTATATACTACTGAGAGTTATTAGCAAAATAAGCAAAAATTCCAAAAGAAAACAAAAACAACAGAAGATGTTATTTTGATGTTTTTTTATGAACTGGGTTTTATGGCACTTAGCAAACATAGTACGGTAAAATCAAATTTATTATTTTTGAACACTTTGGCCACAAAATTAAATATCAAGACTATAAAGAAAGTGTTCGAGACTTTCAAGTCGAACACAATCTATCGGTCAATTTACCTGAGGTATGCCAAAGTTAGCATATCACAATCTATAAAGAAAGTGTAAATACCTTAAAGTAAAAGCCCCAAATCGAACACAATGAAACCCTAATTTCAAGCCCCAAATCGAACACACTGAAACCCTAATTTCAAAGCCCCGAAATTGACCGACCCGTTTCAAGCCCTAACTCCAAATTAATCCTGAGAAACAGAAATAAAGACAGGAATTAGTGAATTAAATCCCTAAACTAAACCAATTGAATCAATTGAGAGATGCATGTGTGTGTACGAGTGTGAGTAACAGAGAATTAGACTAACAGAGAATGTGAGAGAGGAGAGAAAGAAAGGATAGAGAGAATATGTGTGTGTACGAGTGTGTGTGAGTGTGTATCGACTGTGAGCGGAGAGAGGAGAGAGTGGAGAGAGAGACCGTGGAGAGAGATACAGTGGAGAGACTAGAGAGTGAGGATACAGTGAGGATATAATTTTAGCCGGGATATAATTTTAGCCACGCTCTGAAATTTTGGTTGGGCGGTATTTTTGCCGCTCACCAAACTTTACCCCAAATTTACTCCTTGTTTTTCAATATTTTATTTAATTAATTTATTTCTTTATTAAATATTTAATTCCTTTTTTTTTTGCTAAATGATTTCTTTTACATAATTTGTTAATATATTCAAAAAACATTATATACGAAAATATTTTTTTATTTATTCATATATTAAAATATATTTAGAAAAAAAATATTTTAAAATTTTTGTTTAATAATATTTAATAAATATAAAAATAAAATTACACATCTTAAAAAGTTTTTACATGTTTATTGAAATATTCACTCTCTTATGGAATATTTTAGATTTTTATAAAAATAATTTTATTATTTTTATTAAAAAAGTAATTTCCATGTGAAAAAAGGTTAAAAATTTTATTCATAGTAGAAAATATAAAATTTTGTTCATTGTAAAATCATGGCAACACAATTTCAGACCTACGGCAACACACAAACATTTTTATTCTATGCCAACATATTTTTTCTACCTAAGGCAACATAAAAATGATAATGTTGTATTAGCAAAAAACATGTATGGCAAAGGCAACATATCCAAAGGCAACATAGGCTCTAGATGTGTTCATAGGCCTTTTATGGTGTAGTGATCGTCACTGTCAAGCTATGACTCTGTTGATAAGATACAAATAAACTAATGTCAGCACAAATATGCACATTAGCTCCAGTATCAATCAACCATTCATTTGACAGATAAGTGGAAAATAGTACAGGGTTGTAGGTAACATACCGGTCTTCGTTGGTTTCAGAAGCCAAAGCTTCACCAACAACCATGTTCGCTACAGGCCCACTTGAGGTTCCAAGCACAGCATTCGCTTGAGCTACAGCCTCGGCTTTCTTCGCTTTCTTTGTAGGGCAGTCCTTACTCCAGTGCCCAACCTGCCCACAAGACCAACATGGTTTGTTTGCCTTTGGTTTCTTGGCCTTATCCTTGTCACTCTTAGGTTTATTACTATTACCCTTCTTAGAGACAGCCTTCCTTTTCTGTCCTACAGTAGCTACATTTACCTTCGAACTTCCATGCTCAGTTGGCATCACATGTCCCTGTTTGGACTTGTGTGGTTCTTGTACCGAGATGTCCAGCATAAGGTTGGTCCATGTGATCTCTCCTTTCTGTCTTTTCAGGGAGAGAGAGAACTCTTCCCAAGACTTTGGGAGCTTTTCAATCACACTCATCACCTTAAACTTTTCGGGGAGGTCCATTCCAGACTCCTTCAAAGCATGCACTATCATCTCGAACTCATGCACTTGCTCAGTCATGGACTTATTGTCCACCAGCTTGAAATCAAGGAACCTAGCCACAGAATACTTTTCCAGACCTTGTGAGTCAGTATTATGTGTCTGGTCCAGCTTCTCCCATAAGAGTTTTGCGGTGTAGGCATCAGAGGAGTACACATCAAACAATGTGTTGGTTAGAGCAGCCAGAATTGCTGCCCTAGCAACCCCATCCTTCTCAGCCCACTTCGCATAACTCTTAACTGATTCAGCCTTCTCTTGATCCACAACCGGCTTCTCATATTCCACAACAGGCCATAGACCCTTTACAGTCAACCACAACTTCATCCTTTTCTGCCAACGAGAAAAGCCAACGCCCCCATTGAATTTCTCTGGCAAACCAGTTAATTCAACAGGTTGTGGAAAACTGTAAGTGGTCCAATCAATGACCCCAGCAGATGCAACCGAACTACCACTAGCAGGAATCTCACTCTCGTTAACCATTATGCTAAATACTATATAACGAATTATCTCTTCAAGAATGTTGGAAATATTGACTACTACAGCAACATAGAGGCAGTTATATATCGTATTTAACAAGTCCAGGCCAAGCATACAATTAGCGAAACAAAACACGAAGGTAAAACACATACAAATCAGTAACTGATAGAACAAAGGAAGATAAGAAATCATACCAGAAGCCATAGCTATGCAGGTATCAAATAAGAAATAATCAGCTGAGTCACCAGGCCTTGCAAAGAAGTCCTGATTGTTCTTGAAGAGATAATTGCCTCCACTTACACTGTGTCAGGATGCTGACAATATTCTTCCAGGATAAAACAGCTCCGAGTTAGATGGTCACAGCAACCAGAAAACTCAACTTCGACTAGCACCTCAGTCGCCAGAAAAACCTACTGGTGGAGTACAGAATATAAAGGGAGAACAGAGTGTATAGAGAGAACAGAGAATGTATGGTGTTGACAGTATGTTTTTATGTATATAACAATCAGTAGCTTAGGTCTCTATTTATACTAGAGGCTAAACGTAACTGATGCCACCCAATTAATATTGTAACTCCCATTCTAATTAATTAGAATGAAACGGTCGATTTAATATAATCAAAACGGCTGTAACAGCTGATTTTATATTAAATAAATCGTAACAGTTACGGTATATATATTTATCCACATTATGACTTCCAATTAATAGAATAAACGCTCAGACTCTACTGTCAAAATCACGCAGAAGTTACTGTCAACAAGTCCTGACAGTACCTTTAAAGTAACTGTCAACAGTTTGAACTTGACAGTAAGTTTACTTCTTTGACAGCAACCTTGTTTCTGACAGTAAGTTTTACTTCCTTGACAGCAACCTTGTTCCCGACAGTAAGTTTTACTTCCTTGACAGCAACCTTGTTCCTGACAGCAAGTTTTACTTTCCTGACAGCAACTTTGTTTCATGACAGCAAGTTTGCTCTCGAGAGTTTACAGGACTTAACAGTCCAACTCTTGACAGCATGTTTATAATATTAAAATAAATCACTAATACATGCAATAAAATTCCTCGCCCAGGTCGCCTCGCGTACGCGAGACGGCGAGACATTCGCCCAAATCGCCCTTCGACCGAGCCGACCCGAGTCGAGTCGAGTCGAGACGTGACGTGTCGTGGCGGGGCGGGGCGGCGCGCGCGCGCGTGTGTGTGTGCGTGGAGCACACAGTAACACCATGCACCATCATACACCTTAGTAGTTGTACACTACCCATGTGTGTGATTCTATATAAAGCCAACAACCCCCCTTATTTATTTCAATGTGGGATAAATACACATTCTCATTTCAAGCTTATTCAAGCTACTAACTTCAACTCCATTTCTCTATGGATTTCACTAAGAAAATTACTTAGACCCATATATGAAAATTTAAGTTCCCATATCAAGGAACAATTTCCAATCGTTAAAATCCGAAATTAACATCAAGAACATAAAAATACTTATGCTCTAAAACTTCATTTTCTAACAGCACTAACTGGAGACCACTTCTTAAACGAACTCGTCGCAACAAACAAACATTATTCAACAGTTTTTGTACTCACCGATCATCTAGGTAACGTTTGGATAGGTGATGATAATGAAATCGATAATGAAGATGGAAAATATGATGTGAGGTTAATTAAAATGTTAATGATATCTCACTTTGGTTACTAATGATTCAGGAACCAAATATCACTAAAGCTCTTTCAAATTCTCAAGTAGTAGTAGTAATAGTTCTCAATGATACTCTAGTAGAATTGATTTTTTTAAATGCTACACCAAATAATTTTGACTTCCATTTGGTACTACTTTGTTATTATGTTATTACATGTTATACCTCTCCCATCAAATTCTTTTAGTCAAACGTTAAATGACTTTGTAAACAACATAAAAATACATGAAAATTCTTAATGGTACCATTTTACATTTGACCTTTTCAAATGATACACCAAATAATTTTGGCTTCCATTTGATACCACTCTACTATTATATCATTACATGCACCTTAAAGTACGAAAATGAGAATAGACTTCACAAAAGGGTAGTGCATCACAAGATAATAAGATAAAAAATTCTCAATTTGGTTCATCTCATATTTAATCACAATTTCAAAACAATTTTAGTTTGTTTTTAAACTGTTTCTTTTGGAAGATCAATATTTATACGATACTAGCTTATAGCCCGTGCAAACCATGAGTTACTTTTAAATAATTTTAAAATTATATGATTAAACAAAACAAAATAAAATAATTAATTAGGGATATAATTTAACTTTGTAAATTTAATTAATAAAATTAATAATAATAATAATAATAATAGTTATTTAATAAATGACATGTATCGTTTAAAATTAATAATATAAAATTTTAATGTAAATTTGTTGTTGACGGGATTCGAACCTTGGATCTTTAGAAAAGGTATTTAAATATAGAATATTCCTTATTGTTAGATCTAACGGTTATCATCTATTTACCATAACAGTCACTATTCTTTTAATAGTTGGTTGAACCAAACAACCAAACTACCAATTATCCCTTAGTTTGCTTATTATAGTATAGTATAGATTTCTTTCAGATTATCATAGTTAAATTTATTGGGTGAATATTGTTGAATCTTTTGAATAACAATAGTTGGATTTTTAGGATAATTTTGCTGTCTTTTTGTATTATTTTTTCATTTTATCATATGACTATTAGATTGTATTTAGCTACAATTATTTTTATTTCTATATTAATTACAAGGTTATATAAGATTTGATTAAGAGGTTGACGGTTGGAGTATAACATGAAGTGACATCATAGTAGAGTGGTACCAAATGTAAGTTAAAATAATTTGGTATACCATTTTAAAAAGTCGATTCTACGAGAAATACCATTGACAATTTTTTTTTTGTGTTGTTATACTGTTTAAAAGGTCATGTAACGTTTAATTAATGGGAATTAACGGTAGAGATATATCATGAAATAACATAATAGTAGAATGGTACCAAATAAAAGTCAAAAGTATTTGATCTATCATTTGAAAAAATAAATATCATTGAAAATTTCCCATAGTTTTATTATGTTTGAACCGTTGAAAACATCAACGCGCGTAAAGAACTTAGGCTATGTTCACTTGGATTGAATGAAATGAGTGGAGAATAGAATGAAATTTATACTATTATTTGGGGGAGATTAGGGAAAATATTTATAAATTTCATTGCTTGCTTCATTCCTCTCCAAATAATTTGAACTAGAATTCTAACCCACATGTTTTGGAAGGAATGCTCCATTCGCAATCTTCATCAATTTCCTTGCAATCTTCATCATAAAAAACTTCTTCTCCCTCATATTTGTTCATTATTTCCCCCAACATCCCCCTTTCTTCATAAATTTTGTTTACAATTTCATTCCATTCCTACCCCATTCCATTCTTTCCAAGTGAACACACCCTTAATGAAAAATCATCAACTCATCATTTTAACAATTTCTGGCAAAATATTCAAAATATGGCCTATATCGATCGATGTAAGAGATGGTCCAGTTTAACTATTTGTGTAACACCCCGTCTTAGATTTATATAATATTATTTGTAAGTTAGAAAATGTTTATTTAATATAATTATTGAATAAAAATATGATTATCGCACGAATGAACAATTATGGGGACCAAGTTTTGTTGTTTTAAAACAAACAGGATTATGAGAAAAAAATTCGATATGTTATCTAGAATATTACTATTAAATTATTTATAAAATTCTCATGACCAAATAGTTGAGCCAGTCATTAATGGTTAATGTTAAAGCAATATTCGGCAAACAGATATCAATGAATATTAAGTTATGTGGGTTTTGAGTTAATTTTTTCTACATTTATACATTAAGTTTTTATAGTTAGTCTACGAAGTTTGAAAGAGATAAGTATAGAGTCATTATCAAAAAAAAAAGAAGAAGAAAAGTATAAAGTTTGTATAATTTTTATTGTAAATACATAAATTTAAATTGATTAATTTTGGATGCAAGTATAACCGAAAATGAGGTTATTTGAGGACATCTTAGTTATTTATAAAATGATATAGTTTAATATATACAAATTTACTAAAATTTATAGATGACTTGCTAAATTTGTAGATGATCTACACATGTAGGAAAATGGACTGGAGTGTATTATTATGGGTTTTATATCAAAGTGGTCATCCATTCCACTCGAATCTATCAAGTAGATCACCCATTCCAAAACGATGTTGTTAACGGAGGAATTTGGTGATAACAAATTTCGGAGGTTGCTGGAATAACGAATTATGAAAATAGGGAGATTTGGGATTTTGGATGTTTGGGGCTGGACTTGAGAGGTGTCTCGACTTGTTAGATGTGTCGGATCCTTTCTCAAGATGCCTACGTACCTTATATTTATAAGGATCAAGCCAACGCAGTTCTGTGAAAAGGATTGGTTTTTAATCCCTATGATTGTTAAGGGGTGTATTTTGGGAATTAGTAGATTTTATCTCTTTGAATTATATTCGTGTTGGGATACCTTCCTGATTTGAAGGATATCGTTTAGAGATATTTTCCATTATTGATTGATTGAGATTGATTCTTTCTTCGTTTCAGGGAGAGGAAATAATTAACTTGGGGGTTAAGTTAATTATTACTAGATTCGTATTTGGAAATTTGGGAGATAATAGAGGCAACCGAAATTATGCCGTAACAACTACCCCCAGTTCTTCAGTGTAGCTTGCTGCAGTGGAGAACTAAGAATGCTTCGATCTTCCAAATTTCCTGAGTCACTGAAATAACTAGGAGATAAAGATTAGTAAAAAATATGGAGCACCTAGATGCCCGTAATGCGCATGTAGATGTAAACGAGACAATATGCGAGAATTAAATAATAAGTTTTGTAGGTGTGAGAGAATTTATCTTGGAGGGTCAAGCATTATCCGGAAGAGTCATTCAAAGCATTCCAAGCAATTTCCTGAAAAACAAACTTAGCAAGAAATATCCTCCTTCAAGGAGGTCGTATTCCTAAAAAATTTGAGAAATATATCTCGGAATACCCTCCTCTCGGGAGGTCGTATCCTCATTCTAGAAATACCTTCCTCTCGGGAGGTCATATTCCCAAAGTCGTACCTTGATGAGGCGCCGGAAGTACGGACATCCCCCCCGGAAGTACGGTTTTTGCAAGGATTTAATTATCGGGATACCCTCCTCTCGGGAGGTCATATCCAAATTCCAGAAACACTCTCCTCCCGGGAGATAATGTAGCTGAAAAATCGTACCTTGATGAGGCGCTGGAAGTACGGACATCCCCCCCGGAAGTACGGTTTTTGCAAGGATTTAAATTATCGGGTGATACCCTCCTCTCGGGAGGTCATATCCAAATTCCAAAAACACTCTCCTCCCGGGAGATAATGTTCTAGAAAATCGTTATAGTTTTATTAAAACTCTCCTTAGAGAAGATCGTCTTTTCACATATTACCCTCATCAGAATTGGGTCTTCCAAAATAATTAACTCTTCGAATAAGAGCCTTCCCAAATAATTACCCATGCAAAGGAGGGTCTTCCAAAATAATAAACTCTTTAATTAAGAGCCTTCCAAAATAATTACCCATGCAAAGGAGAGTCTTCCAAAATAATAAACTCTTTAATTAAGAGCCTTCCAAAATCTTAACCCTACAAAGGAGGACCTTCTAAAATATTACCCCACAAAGGAGGGACTTCCAAAATAATAAATTATTCAATAAAGAGTCTTTCAAAATCATGAAACACGAAGATAACACCTAAAATCTTGAAAATCTTCACAATTCTAATTCTGCCCAGATCTGTTTTTGGCGTTTTTGACCTTCTAAATGATTTTTTCTGGAAAAACACAAAACACGAAAGTTGTAGATAACGAAAAGACCTTTCCGACGATATAAGGCTCATCAAAAACGGACTTATAACGAATCGGGAATTAAATAAAACGTCTGCTGATCTGCTCCTCGATGCTGAAAAAACGAGATCTGATTGTATTTTGTGATTTCGAGAATAGATCGAGATATAATCTGAGAAAACTCAAAGAACGAAAGTTATAGGAAATTTAACAAGCTTTCCGAATCATTAAAAATCATCGAAATCCGCCATGTATTGAATTTACTACGAATTTTATAAGATAACAGATTTGTATGAACAAAATCATAAGAAAACTTATCTTAATTCGGAATAGATAGATCCACCGCCTCCACCGCTTAGCTCCTCCATTAAAGCAGATCCAGATCCATGATAACCCCCCATGCGTATGAATTGATTGTCCTCCACAATCAAAAAATATATCCCCTCCTTCTAGCGCCAATTGTTGTTAACCACAAGGACGGAGGTTCGACCCCTCCTTCTAGCGCCAATTGTTAACGGAGGAATTTGGTGATAACAAATTTCGGAGGTTGCTGGAATAACGAATTATGAAAATAGGGGGATTTGGGATTTTGGATGTTTGGGGCTGGACTTGAGAGGTGTCTCGACTTGTTAGATGTGTCGGATCCTTTCTCAAGATGCCTGCGTACCTTATATTTATAAGGATCAAGCCAACGCAGTTCTGTGAAAAGGATTGGTTTTTAATCCCTATGATTGTTAAGGGGTGTATTTTGGGAATTAGTAGATTTTATCTCTTTGAATTATATTCGTGTTGGGATACCTTCCTGATTTGAAGGATATCGTTTAGAGATATTTACCATTATTGATTGATTGAGATTGATTCTTTCCTCGTTTCAGGGAGAGGAAATAATTAACTTGGGGGTTAAGTTAATTATTACTAGATTCGTATTTGGAAATTTGGGAGATAATAGAGGCAACCGAAATTATGCCGTAACAGATGTCATTTGAATCAATCATAATAAATATCAAAGTGGCCACCCATATTTGATATGTTACTGAATCAGGATGAAGAAGAGCTTGAGGAAGAAGGTCTCACCTTAGCGGTGCAGCAGATTAATATCTTGTCTGCAGAATATAATAGGCCTCGTCTGGTACCTTCCCAACAGAAAAGTTGCAGTATATATTCTGTGTTCTCCTCGCGGAACAGAGCCCCTGCCCATATAGCTGAATTCTCACTCAGAAATTGTACTAGCACCACTCCTTTTGGTTCCCTTTCAGAAATCTTGGATTTGGATGTTGGACTAGGTCCTCATTAGCCTATTTATGAGATCCTACCAGACTTTGGTCAAGGTGACACTATGCACTCCCCAGCACCAACTCTCATTGTCTCCAACAACTCTCTCCAGCAGCCTCAAACTCCTACTGTGACGAACTCTTTCATTGAGGATCTTGTGAATGATATGCTACAGTCCAATCCTCATCCTGTCTCGCCACTATTGGCTTCTCCTTAGCTCAATTTGACCAGTCTCACTCCTTCGGTTATTACTTCCCAAGGTGTTATTATTAATGCTCCTTCTCAACAAGTCACCATGCTTCCTACGTCTGGTGGAAAGGCCAAAGAATCTGTTAGTGAAGGCATACCACAGCTAGGTCTTAAGAAACGAAAACTTTCATTTGAGCAGGGTGAATCTTCTAATGCTGGTTCAAGTTTGGACAACGTTATTGTCCTAGGTTAATGCATTTTCTTTCCCTGATCATGCTTTTTATCAGTTCTAGTTATTTCATCATTTAGTCAGTTGCAGTTTGCTTTTAGCAGTGTCCTTGAGTAGTAGCTCCCTGGCTTTCTAGCTAGGTTTTAGTCTCTTATTGTCTTCTGTCCTGTGTCTGTGTCCTTTGTCCTTTCCGATGTAAGTGTCGTTTGACCATCTTCAATGCAATTTGCTTATCTAAAAAAAAAAAAAGTGGCCACCCATTATAGTTATCGGGAAGTAAAAGTAATTTTTCATCGAGTTCTACACATTTTTCTTGAATGCTTCCATAACCAAACGAAAGGTTAATAATTCTAGTATTTCTGATAATATATTTAGATTTTTAAAAATTCATTTACTATTTATTTTTTATTTTATTGTCATTTTCCTTGTTTTAATTAAAAATAAATAGTAAATAAACTTTTTAAATTCTAAATATATTATCAAAAATACTAGAATTCATAACCTTTCATTTAATTATAGTAGTATTCAAGAAAAATGTGTAGAACTCGATGAAAAATTATTTTTACTTCCAGAATACTATAATGGGTGGCTACTTTAATATTTATTATGATTTTAATGATTCAAATGATATCATTTTTGAATGGGTGGTTTACTTGATAGATTCGAGTGGAATGGGTGACCACTTTGATATAAACCCCGTATTATTATGGGTTAGTAAATGGAAGGGATAATAGGCTATTAAATGGACTAGCATTCATGCCCGTGCTACGCACACGGGTCTTTTTCTTTTTCAAATTTTTTATTTTATTAATTAAACAATTAATTATCGACACTCGTCGACTATCATAATTACATGTTCATTACAAAATATTTGATAAATCGAAATAATGTTATTGAATAAAAAAAGATAATATTGCAACCATTACTAATTATTCAATACTAATAAAGATCCGCAAAAATCAGCAAAACAAATAATCGAAATATAATTTCTCATAAAAGTCCAATGATGATAGTTAACGAATTCATTTTATACATAAATATATGCATAAACGGTCTTATTATTTATTATTAATTGAACATTAACTAAAAACAGTGACTAAATACGATTTCAGAAAAGTGAATTAAAATAAAATTAGCAACTTTATTCAAATAATCAAATTCTCTAGGTAGCGCAGAAAATATCCATCATCCAACTATAATAGTGACACACATTTAAGGCTATAGAAAATGTTCAGATACTTCAAATTAAATTTTAAAAATTATATTTTAATATTCTTTTATCGACATAAAACTCTAAACATTGAGTTTTCGACATCAATTGTTAGTCACAGAGGCATGCCTGAACACATCTAATAACAAGCCTAATTGTTTGTAATGCTTTGCATTACTTACATGACCTCTTAACTGAGGGAACCTCTAGATGTAGAGTTTCTACTTGTTTAGTACTTGTAAGAGGCATCAATTTCTATCTGTGTAATTGTACTTAAAAGTCAGAGAATAATGTTTGAGAAAAGTTCCAAGGTTCATGACTCAAGCTTGCAGATAGAGACTATCAAATAATCACAGTTGGGATTTGGAGAAATGGAGAATTTTCCTAAGTACCAATTCGAAAAGTATGTTTGTTATATTCGAGAAGTCTAGCCTTCGAGAAGTCAGGGATTCGATATCTCAAAAGACACTATTCGATATCTCTGAATGCACTGTTCGATATCTCATTCGATATCTCAGAGATTCGATATGTCTACTACTCTATTCGAGAACTCAGAAAGTCAACAAAGTCAAAGCATCATTCGAGTTCTCTAGGAGTCAACAAGTCAAGGTTCATTCGATATCTCAAAGACACAGAAAACTATTCGATATCTCAGGGATTCGATAAGTTAAATGTTCTATTCGACAACTCAAGGATTCCTGAAGAAAAGAGCTATTCGAGGAGTGATTCGATATGTCAACTTTACAGTATTCGAGAACTCAGAGTTATCTAATCATAGTTCTCGAATCAATCACTTAGCCACTTCTCGAATACATTCTTGGAGACAAACTACTGAAGAAATTGTACAATTCAGAAACCTGCAACAAGCCAAAGCACTTTATGGACCACAATCTGTAACGTACTTTGGAAAGCCTACAAAGAAGCTTGGAGAGATGTACAAGAGACAAAGAGCTAAAGAAGTGGATCTGAACAGAACTTCAAGAAGTCAAACCTGTAGCCGTTTGGACACTTACTCAAATAAGATAGACATACTAGAAAGTAATTTATCCTGTAAACTGATCTGTAGTAAGTAGGTTGTATACATGTTCTATAAGAATACAACCTCACTTCTTTTAGTGATTTAGTTTTTCATAAACATTCAAGAGTTAAGAAAAACGAAGCTAAAAATACTACCATTTGTATTCACAGGTTGTAGCAAATCTTTATCTAATAAAACATTAGATTAAAGTGATATTGTGTCTTGTGTTGTTATCCGCACGTTTAGATCATCTCACACACACAACATATATCTTGCTACATGCACCAAACAGATTCAAGAACAAGAAAAGTTCAAGAATCCATTCGCCCCCCTCTGTATTCTTTTCGTGTGTTCAATACTCAACATCCATCTTCGATTATCTTAATTAAATTTATTAAATATTAAAATTTGAATATGTTTGATTTAATTAGGTTTTAAATGAAATTTGATCCAAGAAGGTGTAGTAAAATATAGTTCTTACAATTTAATAATTCATCACTCAATATAAGTCAATGTAGTTATATAGTATAACGTTACTCGACGTCGCCTCGCGGTGCCGTCTCGCATTTTGAAATACGAAAATTAACATTATAGTCGAAGAATTTTAGTTATTGAGCAAAAAATTTATGAGACTTAAAAATTACCCGATAATATTTTTTATCGACATTAAATTCCAAACAATGAGTTTTTGACATCTATCTTCAATCACTTTCATTAAATTTATTAAGTATTATAATTTTGGTATGTTTGATTCTATTAATTAGGTTTTAAATGAAATGTGATCTTGGAAGGTGTAGTAAAATGAAATTCTTACAATTTGGTTATTCCTCACTCAATATAAGTCAATGTAGTTATATAGTTGCTCGACGTCGCCTCGCGGCGCCATCTCGCATTTTGAAATATGAAATTTAAAATTATCGTCGAACTAAAAACGAATTTTATATAATTAATTTCAATTACTGAGCTATAATTTTTATATATAAAAAAAATATTTGATCATTTCGTTTATCCATATAAAACTCTAAACGATGAGTATTCAATATCTATATTAATTGAAATGTCATCCAATAAGGTGTAGTAAAAAAACAATTCTTACAATTTTGATAATTATTCACTCAGTATAAGTTAATATTATTATGTACTATAACATTATTCGACGTCGCTATGAAAAATAGTTATTATCTTAAAGGAAAATTATATCATGAATAAATTAAATTATTGAAAAATAATTTTTAAAAAAATAAATTGAGTGCTTCTCCCAAGTATAAATATTAAACGGTGCAACAATTATACATTCTTTATATAATGATCTTCATATAATTTAATATATAAGGATTAATATAATTTGATTGTTATAAAATGGAATGAGTTCTTATTGGTTCTAAGATATTTCATGATTTTTTTTGTTAGGTTAAGTGCATGTTAATTCTGTTGTGGTATATCATCATCATCATCATCATCATCATCATCATCATCATCATCATCATCATCATCATCATCATCATCATCATCATCATCATCATCATCATCATCATCATCATCATCATCATCATCATCATCATCATCATCATCATCATCATCATCATCATCATCATCATCATCATCATCATCATCATCATCATCATCATCATCATCATCATCATCATCATCATCATCATCATCATCATCATCATCATCATCATCATCATCATCATCATCATCATCATCATCATCATCATCATCATCATCATCATCATCATCATCATCATCATCATCATCATCATCATCATCATCATCATCATCATCATCATCATCATCATCATCATCATCATCATCATCATCATCATCATCATCATCATCATCATCATCATCATCATCATCATCATCATCATCATCATCATCATCATCATCATCATCATCATCATCATCATCATCATCATCATCATCATCATCATCATCATCATCATCATCATCATCATCATCATCATCATCATCATCATCATCATCATCATCATCATCATCATCATCATCATCATCATCATCATCATCATCATCATCATCATCATCATCATCATCATCATCATCATCATCATCATCATCATCATCATCATCATCATCATCATCATCATCATCATCATCATCATCATCATCATCATCATCATCATCATCATCATCATCATCATCATCATATTATTATTATTATTATTATTATTATTATTATTATTATTATTATTATTATTATTATTATTATTATTATGTTAACTGCATGTCAACTTTGGTGCAGTAAACCTCTATATTAAGAACTCAAATATTTATAGGAAGAATAATGTGGTGGTACAAAGCTATACCTTATGTGCAATAAACAGTTTAACTGTTATTAGTCAAAATTGAATTAATTTGATTTTATGAAACGGGGCAAGTATGTCGTGGTTTGAAATGATCAAAATCAAAGAAAAAATTGATTCAAATACTTTTTGTCAAGATGATGATCAATTAAATAGATGCTGATGCATGTACATATTTATTAAATCAGAATTAAAAAAGAAAAATTTCTTTAAAAGTCAAATCATATGGATTTTAACTTGATTAGGATTTTCATGTGCTAAAATTCCTACAATGTTTAAATGTAATTGAATGAATTTATATATATGCTACACATTTAATTGAAATTTATTGTAAAATAAAATTTATGATAATTATTACAATTATCTTATTTTTCTTGCTAACAAATTTTGTCAAAACATTACTTATATGTGTTAACTTTTATTTACTTTAAAAAGACAAATATTGTCAAAAAAATTGATATCCATGTATTTTATAATTATCTAATTCAAAATAAACAAATTGCATCACTTAATTTATTTTCTTCTTTGTGGGGATTTAATAATTTAATCAAATTTTATTTCTAGTAAATTAATTAATTTAATATTTAATAATGATAATAATAAGTATTTCTAATTTTCATTGTGCATATGCTTTATGATTAAATTTTAAAATTGAATTTGTATTATTTATATTATCCATGCAATTCCAAATAAATCAAAAATTTCTTTTTTCAATTCAGATTATAATCACAGAGTATTATGATTTCTGTGTGTTCTATTATTATGCATAAGCAAAGTATATATAGTTACAAGGATGACAAGAATCCCTAAACATAAGGTCAATCAATCACTAACAATATGTCCTACAGATATGATTGACATTCACTATGTAAAGTTAATATTTACAGAATAAATCAGTATCACAACATGTACTGAACATGTACTGGATAATACCCCCCAGCAAGCTCAAGTACGGGGCAGAACTTGAAGCTTGGATCGTAAAGTATTGAAGGAAGATGAGCTTAATGGTTTCGTAAAGATGTCTGCCACTTGATCTGCAGAAACTATATGACTGACTTTAAGAAGACCAGCATCGACACGCTCTCTGACAAAATAATAATCCAAGTGAATGTGTTTGGAACGGGAGCCAATAACCGGATTAGCTGACATGAAAGTGGCACCAATATTATCACAGAACAATTGCGGTGGTTGTGACAGAGATATGCCAAGTTCATTTAGAAGTTGTTGCAGCCAAACTAACTCAGCAGTTGTGTAAGCAAGAGCACGAAATTCAGCTTCAGTGCTACTGCGAGCCACCACACGCTGTTTACGTGATGTCCAACTGATTAAATTGGGACCAAAGTAGATGGCGAAGCCATACTGAGAGCGACAATCATCAGGATCAGATAACCATCCAGCATCAGAGTAGGCACGAAGCTGAAGTTGAGTACAAGGACGAATGAGAAGACCATGGTTAATAGTACCTTTGAGGTACCTGAGAATGCGTTTGACAGCCTTCCAATGATCTTGCGTTGGAGAGTGCATAAACTGACAGACTCTATTAACAGAGTATGCAATCTCAGGACGAGTTATAGTAGCATATTGTAAAGCTCCAACAACCTGACGATACAACCGAGCATCATCAACAGGAATGCCATTCTTGCAAAGTCTAGTATTTGAGTCGGCAGGTGTTGGCAAAGGCTTTGCGTCAACCATATTGCAGCGGGAAAGAATGTCCAGTATGTACTTAGACTGGGACAAAAATAGACCTGAATCATGATTGAGCACTTCAACACCTAAAAAGAAATGAACTGGTCCCAAATCCTTCAAAGAAAATGTTCTATTAAGTGCATCAATGAATCGAGAGATATAAGATGGATCACTTCCTGTAATAATAATATCATCAACATAGGAAAGCAAATAAATAGTCGTTGTGGGTGATTGATGCACAAAAAGTGAAGTGTCAGAATAACAAGCGCGAAACCCATTAGAGAGTAGAAAACTCTTGAGTTTATCAAACCATTCACGAGGTGATTGCCGTAGCCCATATATAGTTTTATTGAGTTTACATACATGGAGCGGGGAAGTAGGATCAACGAAACCTTTTGGTTGTTCCATATAGACAGTTTCATGTAAGTCGCCATTGAGGAAGGCGTTGTTGATGTCAAGTTGGCGAATTGACCATCCCTTAGAGAGGGCTATGGAAAGTACAAGACGAACTGTGGTTGGCTTAACTACAGGACTGAATGTATGAAAATAGTCAACTCCTTCTTCCTGACTGAACCCCTTTGCGACAAGGCGAGCTTTGTAACGGTCTATTGAACCATCTGCTTTCTTTTTAATCCTGTAAATCCACTTACAACCAACCAGATTAGTATTATGAGGACGTGGTACAAGGGACCAAGTATTATTACGAATTAAAGCACTATATTCAGCCTGCATAGCTTCTTGCCAACAAGAATGTTTTTGTGCTTGATGATAGGTTGTGGGTTCTTTGCTAGGATCCAGGGTAATAGGGTGACGGATTGTGTTAAAAGTTTTGGGTTTGAGGGTGTGTGTTTGTGCCCTAGTGGTCATGGTATGAGAGTTAGTGTCTGAGGCTCAAAAGTAGGAGGGTGCATTAGGATAAGGAGGAGGAGATGGTTGTGGTGGACCATGATTAGAAGGAGACGGTGAAGGAGTAGGGCTAGAGGAAGGTGATAGCGGAGGAGTTGGCTGGTCATTGGATTGTGGAGGTGGAGGTGAGATGTAATCAAAGATAAAATCAGGAGCGGGACTAGGTTCAGTGTTCTTGGGAGGCACAGTAGACGAACCAACATGATTAGCATAAGGAAAAACATCCTCATTAAATACGACATGACGAACAATATAAAGACGAGAAGAGGGTACGTGGAGACATAAATAACCTTTATGCTTAGAGCTAAAACCCAGAAACACACATGGAAGAGAGCGAAAATCCAGTTTATGTTTATTGTAGGGTCGTAAAAATGGATAACAGAGACAACCAAAAGTTTTAATAAAATCATAATCTGGAACTTTTAAGAATAGCCTTTGATAAGGTGATTCATAATTTAGCAAACCAGTGATAGTACGATTATGGAGAAAGGTGGCTGTGTGAAAGGCTTGTTCCCAAAATTGAAATGGTAAAGATGATTGGGCAAGAAGAGTTAAACCTTTTTCCACAATAATTCTATTTCTACGTTCAGCAGCCCCGTTTTGTTCTTGAGTGTGAGGGCAGGAAACACGGTGAGAAATACCATGATTAGATAGAAAAGTTGATACATTACGAAACTCGCCACCCCAATCTGTTTGTAAGGACTTGATGGTACATCCGAATTGTGTTTGAACCATGGCTTTGAATTTAATGAAGATGTTAAATACTTGAGATTTGTGAGTAAGAAAGTAAATCCAAATAAACTTAGTAGCATCATCAATAAAGAACACAAAATAACGATTTCCATTATATGATGAAACCGGGGAAGGACCCCAAACATCTGAATACATAAGATCAAAAGGTTTATTTGAACTAACATGAGAATTAGGAAGATGAAAATGATGACTTTTTCCTAACTGACAAGCATCACAAACAGTAGGAAATTTATTAGAACTAATGGGAAGACGAAACTGAGACACAAGACGCCGAAGAATGTGTTCATGAGGATGAGCTAAGCGATGATGCCAACCATGTAGAGTGGTGCGGGCGCCAAAAAGTGCGGTGGGTAGAGGATTGGCAGATTGTAAAGGTGGCTGAAGACGGTAGAGGCCGTGATCAACGACCCCGCGAAGAAGAGGTTTGCCCTGTAGAGTTTTAAGAACACAATGGTCAGGATAAAATTCCATGTAAGTAGAATTATCACGAGTTATTTTAGAGACACTAAGAAGACTTTTTGTAAGTTTAGGAACAATGAGAACGTCTTTGAGACATACAGAATTAGACAAAGCAGGCAAAATAGTAGTACCAGAATGCGAAATAAATAATTGGTTACCGTTGCCCACGGAGAGTTTGTCATTACCACGATACTCATCTGATATGGTTAATTTATTGAGATCTGGAGTGACATGATCAGTAGCTCCAGTGTCGAAATACCAAGAGGGGTCAATGATAGATGATGGAGATGCATAATTGGCTGACCGTTCGGAAGAACGAGGTGAAAACTGGCGAGCCGGATAATCACTGTGATTGTTGCGATTAAAGCAATCAATGGCTGAATGACCCATCTTTCCACAAATCTGACATTGAGTACGGCGACGAGGAGGACCAGAAAGTGTGCCAGGTGAGCGGTTAGTGTCACGTTGACGGTTATTGTCACGGGGAGGGGGCAGTGAGCGGTTGTTGCGTGAAGAATTTCTATTGTAAGCAACATTGGCTGAGGGAACAGTGACCAAGGAGGGTGGGGGCGAGGGCAAGATGGCAGGTTGGGCTTGTCTCCTAATTTCCAGAGCAAGCCGTTCCTCCTCTTGAAGAAGGAGCCCAACGAGTTCATCCACGTGAACATCTTCTGTTTTCATCATAAAAGCAGTGACAAATGGGCCATAAGAGCTATCAAGACCATTAAGAATGTGACCAACCAGATCTTCGTTGGAAACAGGGTGCAGATTTTCTGACAGATCATCAGCGATACTTCGTTTTTGCTCAACATACTCTTGTATTGATAATGAGCCTTTCATTAGAGATTGAAGTTGATTCTTCAAAGCCATACGACGAGCCCGAGTTTGAGCCTGGAACGTACGATCAAGGGTGGTCCAGGCCTCGTGCGCAGAATTGGCACGAACAACCAGCGATAGGACGCGCTCTGTCAATGTAGATCTAAGCCACAGAAGGACGAAACGATCGCGGCGACGCCAAACAAGAAAGTCTGGGTTGATCTCCGGAGGAGTGGTGACATTGGCAACCTGGGGTTTGAATTCAGAAGGAGGATTGTAGTGCAATACTGAGTCCTCCAAGTCAAATGCTTGAAGAGAAGCGAGAACAGTGTTACGCCATAGAGAGAAGTTGTTGCGGTCAAGCTTGATGGTAATAGATGGGATTTGAAAATTGATTGGGGAAGCCGAGCTAGCAGCTAAGAGAAGCTGACCTGATGTATTGTTATTGGTAGATGTATTGTTATTGGTAATGTTTGACATGGCAGAAGAGTTTTGTGGTTAACTGGAAAAAAAAAAAAAAATAACCTAGCGACTGATACCATATAATCACAGAGTATTATGATTTCTGTGTGTTCTATTATTATGCATAAGCAAAGTATATATAGTTACAAGGATGACAAGAATCCCAAAACATAAGGTCAATCAATCACTAACAATATGTCCTACAGATATGATTGACATTCACTATGTAAAGTTAATATTTACAGAATAAATCAGTATCACAACATGTACTGAGATTGCACAGTTGTGAATGTGTGTGAAGCAGAGTTTACCATAATCAATTTTTAGAGCATCTAATATTTCATAAAATCTATAACAAGAATCAATAAACACTGAATGCACAAACTCTGAGCCAGTAACTACTGAAAAACCCAAATCCAAATCAAAAAGAAAAATCCACACCGCCCAAAACACTAAACACTCAAAGGCTAAACAGACATCACCTGAAGCTGTTTATACAAGAAGGAAGAAACAAAAGGCAAACAGACCTTCACTTTCACCACCAAGAGAGAGCTCAAGTGAAGATGAAGAGGAGATTGTGGTGCCTCAAGTCAAGAAGAGGAGATTAATTCTTTCAGAATCTGATGATGAGAATATTATTGAAGCTCCAGAGGTGGTTTCACAACAAACACCTACTGTTGAGGTTGCAGAGAATGTTGCTATACCTGCAAATGTTGCTATACCTGCAAAGGTTGAAATGCCTGCAGAGGATATTGTGGCTGTCAATGTTGAAATTCCTGCAGAGGTTGAAATGCCTGCAGAGGATACTATCAATGTTGAAGTACCTACAGAGGATAACATGCCTGTAGAAGAGGATCACAGAGATGGTTTTTCACCAGTGAATGATGTTCTTGATTCAATTCTTGATCCTATCTCACCTGTTGATCATGTTGAAGCTCCTGGTGTAGCTGATGAGTCTGCAGTTAATGTTCCTGAAACTGCAGCATCACATACAGAACTGATATCTAATGCTTCTCCAATTCTAGACAAAGGTGATGAAGTTGATCAGGCAACTAAGATAATTTCTGAATCTATGCATGTTGAAGATACAAATATAAACTCTGTTGCAGAGCCTGTGCAACATGAGGAGACTGTTGAAAAGATTGCAAAAGTTGTTACAGAAACTGTGGCTGACACAGCTCAGCACAGTGATTCTTTCAAAGATGCTCAAGCTAAAGATGCAAGTGCTGAAGATGAATCTGACAGCAGTGCAAACTCTGATTCTTTTCTGAGTGCACCAGCACAGACTGAAAATAAACATACACCTTTTGATCAGCCTTGTCCATCTCATGCAATTGAAGAAGAGTATCTTGCTAAATCTGCTGCTAATTGGTATAAACAAGATTGTATTTTTCCAAAAGGGAGAGCAGCTGATTTTGTTAAACAGACTGCTAGTCAAATTTCAAATCCAGAGATTTTATCATGCTTAAAAGCAACTGTGGTACAAGTCAAAACTCTGGATGGAAATTTTGCTGATACAAAGCAAGAAATCGCTTCTTTGAAGACAGAGATACAGTCAAGAGAAATGAAGATGGAAAGAGAGTCAAAAATCAAAGCTGCACAGCTTTCTAAAGTTCAAGATACTCTCTTTGCCAGGCTAGGAAAGGTTGAAGAAAATCAAACTGCTTTGTTTTCTAAGGTTGAGTCTATTGCTAACTCTTTGGAGCTTATTACATCTATACTCATTCCTGATGATGTCAAAAAGGGGGAGAGAGTTGCTAAGTCTAAATGCAAAGTTTCTGAAACTCTGTCTCAAAAGGATGATGCTGGAGATGGAGGGGCAAGTGATAAGAGTAAGGTGTTAAACTCTGAAAGGCAAACTCTGATATCTAGCAAATCTCTTAAGTCACAGTCTGTTGGAATAAACACTGAAACTCAAGGTACTTCAAAAACCAAGAGTTTGGAATTAATATCAAATCCAAAGACTGATGAGGAGTTAGCTGTTAAGCTTTTCATGGAGGAGAATGCAGAAGGAGTTACTATAGAAGATGCTAAAGCTGAAGAGAAGAGTCTGCAAGAAAAGCATTTGAAGACTTTAAAGTCTGATAAATTGAAGAAGAATGTGAAAGTTGTTAAAACTGCAAGGCCTGTTCTTAAAGGCATTCAAATCAAAGAACCGGTTGGTACAAATCAAAGAATGCAAGTGTTCAGAAAACCAACAGATGCAGAAGCTAAGCAAAAGCTGAAAAGTATTGTTACAAACTCTGTTGATACACATGTTGTACAGAAGAATGAAGACACAACCTCTGTTACTGCACAAGTTGTGACCACACCATTATTGTCTTCTCAGTTGAAATCAAAATTTGGAAAGGGTGTTCTTCATGATTCAAGGCTAGAAGCTACAGTTCCAATGGATTTCACTGATAGTAGAGCCTTATCTGGTAAAGTTGGATACAACAAAGAAGGCATAGGCTCACAAAGAGACAAAAGACAATATGTTGGTCCTAGAGATCCTTCTTCACTGTCTGTTCCAGGTCGTGGTGTCACTCAAGAAAGTCTAGACAGACTGGAGTCAGTACAGCTTGCATATCAGAAGAGTTTAGAGAAGGATTTCCTGTTATATTTCATGGCTGATGGAACAGTGTTTAAAGTTTCTGAAAAGGATATTGAATTAAAATATGGGGAAGAACTTGAATATGTCCTGTATATTTTCAGAGTGAGAAATCAAAGAGCTCAGTCAGTTGCAAATGTGCTCAGACAAAGGATGATTCAGAACCTTGCAAGAAGACAAATGAAGATCAACAGTAAGTATGTTCCTAAGTACAGAGATTGGAATGGAAATCTGATAGAAATGGAGAAGGGGACTACAAAGCTGAAGACTGATCTTGGAATCACTGTTCTGGATTTTAATGTGAAATCTGAGGAAGTGAAATACATCAGACTGGGAAATGAGATGAGAAGAAACAAAATCTACGATCTTAGAGCTGCTATCTATCAAACTGATGAGAATGATCCTCAGTTGAGAGAAATCAAGGAAGCTATGCAAATAGAGCTTGAAAATGCTGAGAGAAGATTGCTTATAGACTATCTCAGAACAATGCCTGATCTTCAAGAGATTAGAAATTAAAGTCTGTAAGAATTTTCTTATTTTCTGTAGAAATTGTTAAGTAATAGCTTAAACTCTGTTTGTATGTTAAACACTGTAAACTTTGTATTTGTTTTGACATCATCATTTACTGTAAAACTTGTACATTTTTGCTAATGGACAAGTTGGGGGAGATTGTTAGAAATGATTGATGGGAACAGTGTTTGGAAGCTAAAGTGACAAAACAGAGTTTAGCTGGAAGCGGTCAGAGTTTAGTTAAACACTGACTGGAAGCGCAACAGAGGTTGTTAAACTCTGTAGCGGTATTGTCTGAAGAGTCAACAGTGTTTGAAGACTGATTCAAGATAAATATGGAAGCAATATCTTTGAAGATTGGAAAGCTGTCAAAGAGATTGAGTTGACTTGGAAGACTGGAGCAATCGTGATTGATATCAATTGTATAGCTTGATTATAGGAGAATCAGTTACTGATTGTACGAAGCTGTATGTTCTATAAATACAGTTAGGTTAACCCTAGAAGGGTAATCGAACATTGAGAAATTCATTGATTGTAACCTAAGCAGCTCTCTGTGATATTTTACATCACTGAGAGAGGAATTGTTAATTCCAAACAGTTTTTAAGTGTTAAACAGTGTGTTCTTGTTAAGTTACTCATACAGTATTTGATTGCTTATTGTGTATACGACCTAACAAGTGGTATCAGAGACAATCTGTTATTTTATTACAGTTAAAGATCCAAAAACACAATAGTAATCAATGGCAGAGATACCTCCACCATCTGAGAAAGCCTCTACTACTGTTAGTAGGTATGAAACAATTAGGGTTCCTATACTTAGGCCATCAGAGTATGCAATTTGGAAGGTGAAGATGACCATGTTTCTGGAGGCTACAGATCCAGAATACCTTGATAGAATTTATGAAGGTCCTCACAAACCTACAAAGTTATCTGCTGCTGCTGCTGGTGAGGAATCAAAGGTCATTCCAAAAGAAAAGAAAGATCTAACTGCTGAGGATCTTTCATCTATTGCAAAGGATGCAAAAGTAAGACACTTACTTCACAGTGCATTAGACAATGTTATGTCTAATAAAGTGATTAATTGCACAACTGCAAAGGAAATATGGGATGCACTTGAGGTTAGGTGTCAAGGAACTCCTGCAATCAAGAAAAACAGAAGAAACATACTCACTCAGGAGTATGAGCACTTTGAGGCAAAGTCTGAAGAAACCATGACAGAAACATTTGACAGATTCTGTAAACTGCTCAATGATTTGTCATTGGTTAACAAAGAGTATGATTTAGAAGACTCAAATCTCAAGTTTCTTCTTTCTCTACCTGAAAAGTGGGATGTGAAAACAACCACTATAAGAGATAACTATGAACTTGGTGAAACAGAGATTGATGAAATTTATAGGCTGCTCAAAACCCATGAATTGGAATTGGAGCAGAGAAACAAAAGATCAAGTAGAAAGTCAAAGTCTGTTGCACTTAAGGTTGAGGAGAAACCATCAAAGAAGGAAGCATCAAGGAAAAAGGCAAAAGGAAAAGCTTTAGTCATACACTCAGAAAGTGAGTCATCAAACACTGATGATGACTCAAACACAGATGGAACATCTGATTCTGAAGATGATGAAGAGATGATGCAAATGGCTGCATTGATGGTAAAGACCTTCAAGAAGATGGGATACAAGAACTTCAAGAAGGGAAAGAGATTCTCCAAGGACTACTCTAAGTCTGACAAGAAGAATTTCAAGAAATCTGAGGGAAAGGACTTCAAATCTGGTAAGAAAGATAAGTCTGAGATTCAATGCTACAAGTGTAAGGAGATGGGTCACTATGCTCCTGAGTGCAAGAAGGGTAAAACTGAAAAGGCACTCTACACCAAAGGCAGAGATTGGGAAGACACTTCAGATTCAGATGAGGAAGTCAACTATGCACTCATGGCTACTACTCAAAATGAAGATGATGATCTCAAGGTACCCCCAACTACCTATGCTTATAACACTGATAATATAACTGAATTAAGAATTTATCTTAAAGCATTGCATATCAGTTATAGGGATCAGACTTTAGAAAATGAGAGGATAAAAAGTGAGTGCTCTCAACTCAAAGATAGAAACAAACTTGTAGAGGAAAAGCTTGAAAACATGAATAAAATTCAGAAGGAGAGAGATGATGCAGTGTTTATTGAACAGGAGTTGCTAGGTAAGTATAAGCAACTAGAATCTGAATTGGAGGATACTAAACACATCATTAAAACTTGGACACACTCTGGTAAAGATACTCAAGAAGTGTTTCAGTCAGATACAGTAGGTCTAGGTTACTCTGAAGGAGATGAACTTAGATTTGAAAATATGGTAAAAGTTAGACCACATCGTTCATCTGAAGGTAATGTCATGGGAACAGGTGGACCTAAGACTGAAGCACAGAAAAAGGCTGTTAAAGAATCATATGCTAAGACTTTTGTTAAAGAGGTTAACATTGGATCAATGACAGATAAACAACTCAAGTATAAGCTTAAAGAGATAAAATCTGTCAACAAACAGAGAATGCCTAAGAAAAACAAAAATGGAAAGGTAGGCATAACATCAGGAATTAAGCCAATGCTTGCTTCATTAGCTCCTAGAAAAACATGCTTTAATTGTGGTAGCACTAATCATCTTGCTAATTTCTGCAGTAAGAATAAGAACATTAATTCTTTGCCCTCTAAAACTGCAGTTAAAAATGATTATGTGAGAACTAGACCACAGACTTTATGTAAACACTGTGGAAGTACATGGCATTCTATTTACACTTGCAGAGATTATCATGCTATTTACTATAATTACTATGAACCCAAACCAAATTTGAAATGGGTTAAAGTAAACTCTGCAAATGTAAACTCTGAAAAAGTTAGCTTAAACTCTGATAATGTGAATTCCGCTGCAAAAGCTAACAGAATTAAGAAAGCCAAAGGATCCAAGCAAGTCTGGATCCTTAAAACTAACAATCAGTGATTGTTTGTGATTGCAGGGCACCAGGGTTAGTACCCTAGTCGTGGACAGTGGATGTTCAGGACACATGACTGGGAATAAAGCCCTGCTATCAGAGTATGAGGAGAAGGCTGGCCCAAAAGTTTCCTATGGAGATGGCAACATAGGACATACTCTGGGATATGGCAATATTAATCTTGGGAATGTCATCATCACAAATGTAGCTCTGGTTCCAGGACTCAAGCATGATCTGCTATCTGTGAGTCAAATCTGTGACAGAGGATATCATGTGGATTTTCAGCCTGAATATTGTCAAGTGATCAGTAAATCTACAGGGAAAGTTGCTCTAGTTGGAAACAGACACAACAACATCTATGAAATTAAATTGTCAACAAACACTGATGGCAAAGCAGTGTGTCTGTCAACAAGAATGTCCAGTGAAGAGAGTTGGAAGTGGCACAAGAAACTCTCTCATTTGAACCTGAACAACATCAATGAGCTAATCAAGAATGATCTTGTAAGAGGTCTACCAAGGTCTTTGTTGAGTGTAGAAGGCCTTTGTGATTCTTGTCAAAAGGCCAAACAGAGAAAAACCTCCTTCAAAAGCAAATCCGAGTCTTCAATTGTTGATCCTTATCATCTCCTACATGTTGATCTTTTTGGACCAGTGAATGTGATGTCTCTTGGAAAGAAGAAATATGCTCTAGTCATTGTTGATGAATATACCAGGTACACATGGGTATATTTTCTTGCAAAGAAGGATGAAACTGCATTAACACTGACAGAACATATATTACAACTGGACAAAGGGTCAGAGAATCAAGTGAAGATAATCAGAAGTGACAATGGAACTGAATTCAGGAATTCATCAATGGAAGAGTTTTGCAAGAGTAAAGGAATCAAACAAGAGTTTTCTGCACCTGGCACTCCACAACAAAATGGTGTAGTGGAGAGGAAAAATAGAACCTTGTTAGAAGCTGCCAGAACCATGCTAGATGAAGCAAAATTGCCAACATATTTCTGGGCAGAAGCAGTTCAAACTGCTTGTTTTACTCAAAATGCAACACTGATCAACAAGCATGGTAAAACACCATATGAAATGGTGAAGAAGAAAAAGCCAAATCTAAAATATTTTCATATTTTTGGATGCAAATGCTTTGTGTTGAAGACTCATCCTGAACAGTTGACCAAGTTTGACCTAAAGGCAGATGAAGGAATTTTTGTTGGCTATCCACTGTCAACTAAGGCATTCAGAGTTTATAATCTGAGAACCAGAGTGATCATGGAATCAATTCATGTGTCATTTGATGACAAGAAAATAACTGGACTTGAAGATGTCAATGAACATGATCTACTCCACTTTGAAAATGAAGATTTATTCTCTGAAAAAGTAAACTCTGATCAGACTGATCTGACAAACTCTGTTGATCTAAACTCTGAACCTCTACTGGTAAATACTGAAGAAACTCTTCAATCAGAAACAAGGGAAGAACCAGTTGAGGGGGAGCATGAAGAATCACATCATAGTGATAATTCAAACTCTGAAAGTGACTCAGTTGATAATTCTGAATCAAACTCTGTTGATTCAAACTCTGTTGATAATTCTGAGAAGTCACATTCAGGGGGAGCATCTGAAAATGAAGAGAGGCACCAAGAAAATCAGGAGAACATGGATCAAGGGGGAGGATCACATGATGACAGAAGCAACATGCCTTCTGCAAGGAAATGGACTAAATCTCACACACCTGATTTGATTATTGGTGATCCTGATGCAAAAATAAGGACAAGAAGTGCAACAACAAATGAATGTCTGTTTCATGCATTCTTGTCACAATCTGAGCCAAAGAAAGTGGAAGAAGCTCTTAAAGATGCTGACTGGATAACAGCAATGCAAGAAGAGCTAAATGAATTTGAAAGAAATGAAGTGTGGACACTTGTACCAAGGCCCAAGAACAGATCCATTGTTGGTACTAAATGGGTTTTCAGAAATAAAACTGACAGTGAGGGTGTTATCACAAGAAACAAAGCAAGACTGGTTGCAAAAGGCTATTCACAACAGGAAGGAATAGACTATGATGAAACATTTGCTCCAGTGGCTAGATTGGAGGCAATCAGAATCTTTCTAGCATATGCCTCTCATAAGAAATTCAAAGTGTTTCAGATGGATGTAAAAAGTGCATTTTTGAATGGAAAACTTGAAGAAGAAGTATTTGTGGAACAACCACCAGGCTTTGTAGATCCAAAATATCCAGACTATGTCTACAGGTTAGACAAAGCACTCTATGGACTTAAGCAGGCACCAAGGGCATGGTATGAAACCCTTGCCAAATTTTTACTAGAAAGTGGGTTTCACAGAGGTACTATTGACAAAACTCTGTTTTACTTTCAATCTGGTAGTGATTTGCTTTTAGTTCAGATATATGTGGATGACATCATTTTTGGATCTACTAATGATAAACTCTGTAAGAAGTTTGCCAAACTAATGCAGTCAAGATATCAAATGAGTATGATGGGAGAGCTTAGTTACTTTCTAGGCCTACAGGTGAAGCAAACAGATGATGGAATTTTTATAAATCAAGCAAAATATACCAGAAACCTTCTCAAGAAATTTGGTATGCTTGACTGTTCATCTGCAACAACTCCCATGGCAACTGCAACAAAATTGGACAAAGATGCAGGGTCATCAGTAGATATGACATGTTACAGAGGAATGATTGGTTCTCTACTCTATTTGACAGCTAGCAGACCTGATATCATGTATGCAACTTGTTTGTGTGCAAGGTTCCAGGCAGATCCAAGAGAACCACATTTAACAGCAGTAAAAAGGATTTTTAAGTATCGCAAGGGCACTATGACTTTGGGGCTGTGGTATCCAAGAGAATCAGAGTTTAAACTACTTGGTTATTCAGATGCAGACTTTGCAGGCTGTAAGATAGACAGAAAAAGCACCAGTGGAAGTTGTCAATTTCTGGGTGACAAACTTGTTTCCTGGTACAGCAAGAAACAGAAGTCAATATCTACATCTACAGCTGAAGCAGAGTATATTGCTGCTGGTAGCTGCTGTGCACAGATTTTATGGATGAAGAATCAACTGCTGGATTATGGATTAAGGTATACCAAGATACCTATTTACTGTGATAATCAAAGTGCTATTGCAATGACAGGTAATCCAGTACAACATTCAATGACAAAGCACATCAGCATAAGGTATCACTTCATCAGAGAGCATGTAGAGGAAGGAAACATTGAGCTTCACTTTGTGTCTACAGAACAACAACTTGCAGATATCTTCACCAAGCCATTGAGTGAAGCTACATTTACAAGACTGGTCAATGAACTAGGAATGGTCTCTAGTTTTGACTAGAGATGTTGGTTAGACTCAAAAACTTATTGCTCATGTTATACAAATTGTTAAGTGCTATGTGAATCTTAGTATTAAACTCTGTTATGCATGCTTATGTTTAAACCTTGTTAAACTCTGTTAGCATGTCTGTCTGTTAAAAACTGTTAATATGTTGGATACACTCAGTGAATTCAGAATTGATTTTTGTCTGAATGAAAACACCAATGAAGAAAAATGTATGAAGCATGATTCTCAGTAATTAAATCATGATTCTTTCTGAGTCACTGTAATCTAATCAGACTTTGTGCAGTAAATCAACACAGCATGATACTGTTTCATATTTATAGCATCTCTTAGTTTATTCAGTCCTAAACTCTGAGTCTATGAATATTGTGTGCATTGCCTCTCATAAGAAAATTTCTGTTATTGATGAACTCTAAACTCTGGTAAGTGACATTCTGTTTCCAAAGGTATGGTTCCTGATGATTCCTTGTTTGTACTTGTGAAAACCATAAAACTTGAGATGTGTCATTGATTAGTTTGGTGAGTTCAGATTCATGTCTACACCCTGTGAGAGTTTGAGCCAAATCAGTGATTGATACATTTTATATCAATCAGTATTTATTGTTGTGTGATATTCAACAGGAAGCATGTTTCTCTAGAACTTGTATGAAACCATCTTGAGACTACATGATATGTGTGTGCATGAAAATGATAAAGGCAATAGGATTTACCATTCCTTCAAATACTGTTCAAAATTCTTTTGAACACTGTTCAAACACCGTACAAACACTGTTCATAAATACCACCCTTAGTAAACCCCTTTGAGCCTAATTAACTGCTCATTTTTTTTCTTATACTCTGAAGTATTAAGAGCAGTTATTTTTTTAAAAATCAAGCAGATGAGGGTCTCTCAAGAAAAGAAAAGTTTAGTCAGTATACATGCTAAATAAATAAAAAAAAACAAAAAAACAAAAAAAAAAAACAAAAAAAAAACAAAAAAAAAGGGGGCATATATACTGATATTGTACAAATATGTACTAATAGTGTGACTGAACACTTTGCTCTATTAAAATGTTCAGCTTGATATTCACTCATGAATAAAACATCTTTTTCATCTGTTTGATCTTACCTCATTACAACCCTGAATAAAGTCCTTTTGATTTGTGCATACATGTACTCAAAGTAGTATAGATTTGGTGGACATTCAAGCATATGGTAAAATCTGCTATTTCTGATTGAATGTGAGTGTAAAAACTTCACCTAAACACTTGTGTGCTTTGAGAGTTTGTGAGTTTATCAAGTTCATGACTGTTATTCACTAAATGATGCTCTGATTTCTATCTCTTGATCTTTTTGTCTTCAAAGACTGTGTGCTTACTTGGATAATCATGGACATCAAAGGGAATAGAAGTTTTCAGATTTCTGTATTACAGTAACTACAGAGTTTAGCATTCATCAAACAATCAGTGTTTACTATGAGAGTTTGTGCATTCAGTGTTTATTGATTCTTGTTATGGATTTTATGAAATATTAGATGCTCTAAAAATTGATTATGGTAAACTCTGCTTCACACACATTCACAACTGTGCAATTTTTGAAAGGGTTGTTAGTGATAAAGTTGGAAAATTGATAAACACTGTTGAGCTATGTTAAGTACTCTAAGGTAAGTTTCATTGAGATGATTTGACTATTTTGAGTAATTGGGGTAGTTGACAACTGTTAATTAGTGTAAATATGTCAAAGTGTCGTGATTATAGGAATGACAGCGGTAATTATTAAGTGATCCATTGGTTCTTTGACACGTGTCCCATGATAGTGTCCCACTCACACATTACTCTACAATCAGTTACGCGCTTTTACTGAATAAACGATTGAGTTTTAGTTTTACTCTAATCGTTTTTGTTCTCTCACTTCACATCTATTCATATTCACCCACTCACAGTTACTTGCATACTCTTACACATTCAAAATTCTCATTCATTCTCCTTCACATTTTGATAAACACTTACAGTGCATACACATCTTTTCTCTAAATATCTTCATATCATATCTTCTAATGGCAACCAAAGCGTTTGATGCAGCAGGGTTAGTTTTTCTTCCTAGTAACTATGCAGCACCACTGGAAAATGCAAATGCTCCAGAGGCGTTTCATCTGTTTCAAAATTTCTTGAAAGACTCTGAAATAGGGAAGGCGTTAACTGCACCATCAACACTATCTGCTTCACAAATTGCTACTTTCTGGACAAACTCTGTATATGATGGTGGAGAAGAGTCTGGCACTCCAACAATCACTTTCACTCATGATGATTCAGAGTATATTATTACTCCAACTACAGTTAGAGATGCTCTGGATTTTGAGACTCACACTTCTTATAGTGTTGTTGGTCATGATCGCTTGAGGACAATGTTGGAGCAAATTGGATGTGCAGGCAACTTGAATAAGATAGGGTCTTTGAGACGGCCACTTTTGAGAAAGGAATGGAGTTTCTTTTTCGACTGTATTACAAGGGCTTTTGGAAAGAAGACAACAAACTGGGATGCACTTCCTCTTGATACTCTCCAAATTGGTCATGCTCTACTATATGGAGGTAATTTCGATTTTGGTAGATTAGTGCTAATGAATCTGGGAGAGCGTTTGTCTGAGCCTACTACTGTTTATTTTGCTCGTTTTTGTCAAATGCTATTTACTGCTTGTGTGCCTAACATTCCAATTGATGAAGCTGATGTGATTCAGCCTTTTCAAGTAGCTAAAAGAATGTTTTTTGATTTGACAAACAAAGATGTTACTAAACAGCACATACCTGATATGTTTATGCCACTAGCCTTACAGAACTATGTAAACCAACCTCAAGATTCTCAATCATCACAACACATGCCTGAACCATTAGACACCATAAATTCTGAACCAACACCCACAACACCCACAACCACTGTACCTACTACATCTCATCAATCACAACCAGAACCAATAAACTCTCCAAAAATAAACTTTCCACCAGTAAACTCTGAAACCTTAAACTCTGAAACCTTAAACACTGAAACCTTAAACTCTGAACCAGTAACTACTGAAAAACCCAAATCCAAATCAAAAAGAAAAATCCACACCGCCCAAAACACTAAACACTCAAAGGCTAAACAGACATCACCTGAAGCTGTTTATACAAGAAGGAAGAAACAAAAGGCAAACAGACCTTCACTTTCACCACCAAGAGAGAGCTCAAGTGAAGATGAAGAGGAGATTGTGGTGCCTCAAGTCAAGAAGAGGAGATTAATTCTTTCAGAATCTGATGATGAGAATATTAATGAAGCTCCAGAGGTGGTTTCACAACAAACACCTACTGTTGAGGTTGCAGAGAATGTTGCTATACCTGCAAATGTTGCTATACCTGCAAAGGTTGAAATGCCTGCAGAGGATATTGTGGCTGTCAATGTTGAAATTCCTGCAGAGGTTGAAATGCCTGCAGAGGATACTGTCAATGTTGAAGTACCTACAAAGGATAACATGCCTGTAGAAGAGGATCACAGAGATGGTTTTTCACCAGTGAATGATGTTCTTGATTCAATTCTTGATCCTATCTCACCTGTTGATCATGTTGAAGCTCCTGGTGTAGCTGATGAGTCTGCAGTTAATGTTCCTGAAGCTGCAGCATCACATACAGAACTGATTTCTAATGCTTCTCCAATTCTAGACAAAGGTGATGAAGTTGATCAGGCAACTAAGATAATTTCTGAATCTATGCATATTGAAGATACAAATATAAACTCTGTTGCAGAGCCTGTGCAACATGAGGAGACTGTTGAAAAGATTTCAAAAGTTGTTGCAGAAACTGTGGCTGACACAGCTCAGCATAGTGATTCTTTCAAAGATGCTCAAGCTAAAGATGCAAGTGCTGAAGATGAATCTGATAGCAGTGCAAACTCTGATTCTTTTCTGAGTGCACCAGCACAGACTGAAAATAAACATACACCTTTTGATCAGCCTTGTCCATCTCATGCAATTGAAGAAGAGTATCTTGCTAAATCTGCTGCTAATTGGTATAAACAAGATTGTATTTTTCCAAAAGGGAGAGTAGCTGATTTTGTTAAACAGACTGCTAGTCAAATTTCAAATCCAGAGATTTTATCATGCTTAAAAGCAACTGTGGTACAAGTCAAAACTCTGGATGGAAATTTTGCTGATACAAAGCAAGAAATCGCTTTTTTGAAGACAGAGATACAGTCAAGAGAAATGAAGATGGAAAGATAGTCAAAAATCAAAGCTGCACAGCTTTCTAAAGTTCAAGATACTCTCTTTGCCAGGCTAGGAAAGGTTGAAGAAAATCAAACTGCTTTGTTTTCTAAGGTTGAGTCTATTGCTAACTCTTTGGAGCTTATTACATCTATACTCATTCCTGATGATGTCAAAAAGGGGGAGAGAGTTGCTAAGTCTAAATGCAAAGTTTCTGAAACTCTGTCTCAAAAGGATGATGCTGGAGATGGAGGGACAAGTGATAAGAGTAAGGTGTTAAACTCTGAAAGGCAAACTCTGATATCTAGCAAATCTCTTAAGTCACAGTCTGTTGGAATAAACACTGAAACTCAAGGTACTTCAAAAACCAAGAGTTTGGAATTAATATCAAATCCAAAGACTGATGAGGAGTTAGCTGTTAAGCTTTTCATGGAGGAGAATGCAGAAGGAGTTACTATAGAAGATGCTAAAGCTGAAGAGAAGAGTCTGCAAGAAAAGCATTTGAAGACTTTAAAGTCTGATAAATTGAAGAAGAATGTGAAAGTTGTTAAAACTGCAAGGCCTGTTCTTAAAGGCATTCAAATCAAAGAACCGGTTGGTACAAATCAAAGAATGCAAGTGTTCAGAAAACCAACAGATGCAGAAGCTAAGCAAAAGCTGAAAAGTATTGTTACAAACTCTGTTGATACACATGTTGTACAGAAGAATGAAGACACAACCTCTGTTACTGCACAAGTTGTGACCACACCATTATTGTCTTCTCAGTTGAAATCAAAATTTGGAAAGGGTGTTCTTCATGATTCAAGGCTAGAAGCTACAGTTCCAATGGATTTCACTGATAGTAGAGCCTTATCTGGTAAAGTTGGATACAACAAAGAAGGCATAGGCTCACACAGAGACAAAAGACAATATGTTGGTCCTAGAGATCCTTCTTCACTGTCTGTTCCAGGTCGTGGTGTCACTCAAGAGAGTCTAGACAGACTGGAGTCAGTACAGCTTGTATATCAGAAGAGTTTAGAGAAGGATTTCCTGTTATATTTCATGGCTGATGGAACAGTGTTTAAAGTTTCTGAAAAGGATATTGAATTAAAATATGGGGAAGAACTTGAATATGTCATGTATATTTTCAGAGTGAGAAATCAAAGAGCTCAGTCAGTTGCAAATGTGCTCAGACAAAGGATGATTCAGAACCTTGCAAGAAGACAAATGAAGATCAACAGTAAGTATGTTCCTAAGTACAGAGATTGGAATGGAAATCTGATAGAAATGGAGAAGGGGACTACAAAGCTGAAGACTGATCTTGGAATCACTGTTCTGGATTTTAATGTGAAATCTGAGGAAGTGAAATACATCAGACTGGGAAATGAGATGAGAAGAAACAAAATCTACGATCTTAGAGCTGCTATCTATCAAACTGATGAGAATGATCCTCAGTTGAGAGAAATCAAGGAAGCTATGCAAATAGAGCTTGAAAATGCGGAGAGAAGATTGCTTATAGACTATCTCAGAACAATGCCTGATCTTCAAGAGATTAGAAATTAAAGTCTGTAAGAATTTTCTTATTTTCTGTAGAAATTGTTAAGTAATAGCTTAAACTCTGTTTGTATGTTAAACACTGTAAACTTTGTATTTGTTTTGACATCATCATTTACTGTAAAACTTGTACATTTTTGCTAATGGACAAGTTGGGGGAGATTGTTAGAAATGATTGATGGGAACAGTGTTTGGAAGCTAAAGTGACAAAACAGAGTTTAGCTGGAAGCGGTCAGAGTTTAGTTAAACACTGACTGGAAGCGCAACAGAGGTTGTTAAACTCTGTAGCGGTATTGTCTGAAGAGTCAACAGTGTTTGAAGACTGATTCAAGATAAATATGGAAGCAATATCTTTGAAGATTGGAAAGCTGTCAAAGAGATTGAGTTGACTTGGAAGACTGGAGCAATCGTGATTGATATCAATTGTATAGCTTGATTATAGGAGAATCAGTTACTGATTGTACGAAGCTGTATGTTCTATAAATACAGTTAGGTTAACCCTAGAAGGGTAATCGAACATTGAGAAATTCATTGATTGTAACCTAAGCAGCTCTCTGTGATATTTTACATCACTGAGAGAGGAATTGTTAATTCCAAACAGTTTTTAAGTGTTAAACAGTGTGTTCTTGTTAAGTTACTCATACAGTATTTGATTGCTTATTGTGTATACGACCTAACAAGTGGTATCAGAGACAATCTGTTATTTTATTACAGTTAAAGATCCAAAAACACAATAGTAATCAATGGCAGAGATACCTCCACCATCTGAGAAAGCCCCTACTACTGTTAGTAGGTATGAAACAATTAGGGTTCCTATACTTAGGCCATCAGAGTATGCAATTTGGAAGGTGAAGATGACCATGTTTCTGGAGGCTACAGATCCAGAATACCTTGATAGAATTTATGAAGGTCCTCACAAACCTACAAAGTTATCTGCTGCTGCTGCTGGTGAGGAATCAAAGGTCATTCCAAAAGAAAAAAAAGATCTAACTGCTGAGGATCTTTCATCTATTGCAAAGGATGCAAAAGTAAGACACTTACTTCACAGTGCATTAGACAATGTTATGTCTAATAAAGTGATTAATTGCACAACTGCAAAGGAAATATGGGATGCACTTGAGGTTAGGTGTCAAGGAACTCCTGCAATCAAGAAAAACAGAAGAAACATACTCACTCAGGAGTATGAGCACTTTGAGGCAAAGTCTGAAGAAACCATGACAGAAACATTTGACAGATTCTGTAAACTGCTCAATGATTTGTCATTGGTTAACAAAGAGTATGATTTAGAAGACTCAAATCTCAAGTTTCTTCTTTCTCTACCTGAAAAGTGGGATGTGAAAACAACCACTATAAGAGATAACTATGAACTTGGTGAAACAGAGATTGATGAAATTTATGGGCTGCTCAAAACCCATGAATTGGAATTGGAGCAGAGAAACAAAAGATCAAGTAGAAAGTCAAAGTCTGTTGCACTTAAGGTTGAGGAGAAACCATCAAAGAAGGAAGCATCAAGGAAAAAGGCAAAAGGAAAAGCTTTAGTCATACACTCAGAAAGTGAGTCATCAAACACTGATGATGACTCAAACACAGATGGAACATCTGATTCTGAAGATGATGAAGAGATGATGCAAATGGCTGCATTGATGGTAAAGACCTTCAAGAAGATGGGATACAAGAACTTCAAGAAGGGAAAGAGATTCTCCAAGGACTACTCTAAGTCTGACAAGAAGAATTTCAAGAAATCTGAGGGAAAGGACTTCAAATCTGGTAAGAAAGATAAGTCTGAGATTCAATGCTACAAGTGTAAGGAGATGGGTCACTATGCTCCTGAGTGCAAGAAGGGTAAAACTGAAAAGGCACTCTACACCAAAGGCAGAGATTGGGAAGACACTTCAGATTCAGATGAGGAAGTCAACTATGCACTCATGGCTACTACTCAAAATGAAGATGATGATCTCAAGGTACCCCCAACTACCTATGCTTATAACACTGATAATATAACTGAATTAAGAATTTATCTTAAAGCATTGCATATCAGTTATAGGGATCAGACTTTAGAAAATGAGAGGATAAAAAGTGAGTGCTCTCAACTCAAAGATAGAAACAAACTTGTAGAGGAAAAGCTTGAAAACATGAATAAAATTCAGAAGGAGAGAGATGATGCAGTGTTTATTGAACAGGAGTTGCTAGGTAAGTATAAGCAACTAGAATCTGAATTGGAGGATACTAAACACATCATTAAAACTTGGACACAATCTGGTAAAGATACTCAAGAAGTGTTTCAGTCAGATACAGTAGGTCTAGGTTACTCTGAAGGAGATGAACTTAGATTTGAAAATATGGTAAAAGTTAGACCACATCGTTCATCTGAAGGTAATGTCATGGGAACAGGTGGACCTAAGACTGAAGCACAGAAAAAGGCTGTTAAAGAATCATATGCTAAGACTTTTGTTAAAGAGGTTAACATTGGATCAATGACAGATAAACAACTCAAGTATAAGCTTAAAGAGATAAAATCTGTCAACAAACAGAGAATGCCTAAGAAAAACAAAAATGGAAAGGTAGGCATAACATCAGGAATTAAACCAATGCTTGATTCATTAGCTCCTAGAAAAACATGCTTTAATTGTGGTAGCACTAATCATCTTGCTAATTTCTGCAGTAAGAATAAGAACATTAATTCTTTGCCCTCTAAAACTGCAGTTAAAAATGATTATGTGAGAACTAGACCACAGACTTTATGTAAACACTGTGGAAGTACATGGCATTCTATTTACACTTGCAGAGATTATCATGCTATTTACTATAATTACTATGAACCCAAACCAAATTTGAAATGGGTTAAAGTAAACTCTGCAAATGTAAACTCTGAAAAAGTTAGCTTAAACTCTGATAATGTGAATTCCGCTGCAAAAGCTAACAGAATTAAGAAAGCCAAAGGATCCAAGCAAGTCTGGATCCTTAAAACTAACAATCAGTGATTGTTTGTGATTGCAGGGCACCAGGGTGAGTACCCTAGTCGTGGACAGTGGATGTTCAGGACACATGACTGGGAATAAAGCCCTGCTATCAGAGTATGAGGAGAAGGCTGGCCCAAAAGTTTCCTATGGAGATGGCAACATAGGACATACTCTGGGATATGGCAATATTAATCTTGGGAATGTCATCATCACAAATGTAGCTCTGGTTCCAGGACTCAAGCTTGATCTGCTATCTGTGAGTCAAATCTGTGACAGAGGATATCATGTGGATTTTCAGCCTGAATATTGTCAAGTGATCAGTAAATCTACAGGGAAAGTTGCTCTAGTTGGAAATAGACACAACAACATCTATGAAATTAAATTGTCAACAAACACTGATGGCAAAGCAGTGTGTCTGTCAACAAGAATGTCCAGTGAAGAGAGTTGGAAGTGGCACAAGAAACTCTCTCATTTGAACCTGAACAACATCAATGAGCTAATCAAGAATGATCTTGTAAGAGGTCTACCAAGGTCTTTGTTGAGTGTAGAAGGCCTGTGTGATTCTTGTCAAAAGGCCAAACAGAGAAAAACCTCCTTCAAAAGCAAATCTGAGTCTTCAATTGTTGATCCTTATCATCTCCTACATGTTGATCTTTTTGGACCCGTGAATGTGATGTCTCTTGGAAAGAAGAAATATGCTCTAGTCATTGTTGATGAATATACCAGGTACACATGGGTATATTTTCTTGCAAAGAAGGATGAAACTGCATTAACACTGACAGAACATATATTACAACTGGACAAAGGGTCAGAGAATCAAGTGAAGATAATTAGAAGTGACAATGGAACTGAATTCAGGAATTCATCAATGGAAGAATTTTGCAAGAGTAAAGGAATCAAACAAGAGTTTTCTGCACCTGGCACTCCACAACAAAATGGTGTAGTGGAGAGGAAAAATAGAACCTTGTTAGAAGCTGCCAGAACCATGCTAGATGAAGCAAAATTGCCAACATATTTCTGGGCAGAAGCAGTTCAAACTGCTTGTTTTACTCAAAATGCAACACTGATCAACAAGCATGGTAAAACACCATATGAAATGGTGAAGAAGAAAAAGCCAAATCTAAAATATTTTCATATTTTTGGGTGCAAATGCTTTGTGTTGAAGACTCATCCTGAACAGTTGACCAAGTTTGACCTAAAGGCAGATGAAGGAATTTTTGTTGGCTATCCTGTTAGGTCGATTACACAATAAATAATCAAGAACTGTATAAATAAGTAACAAGAACACACGTTTTAACTCTTTAAAACTGTTTGGAATTAATAATTCCTCTCTCGGTGATGTAAAGTATCACAGAGAGCTGCTTAGGTTACAAGAATGATGTTCGTTCACGTTCGATACCCTTCTAGGGTTAACCTAACTGTATTTATAAGATATACAGCTACGTACAATCGTAAATTGATTCTCCTAAAATTAAGCTATACAATTGATATCAATTACGATTGCTACACGTCTTCTAAGTCAACTCGATCTCTTTGACAGCTATCCAATCTTCAAAGATATCGCTTCCATATTAATATTAAATTAATCTTCAAACTCTGTTGACTTGTAGACGCTCCCAGTAGACAGACTTTAGCAAACTCTGTTCTCTCCACGCTAACAGCGTTTGCGCTTCCATGTATTCAGCTATCAGTGTTTACGCTTTCCTCTGTCAGCGTTTGCGCTTCCAGCAATCAGCGTATACTCAAACACTGCTTTCAATAACAAGTTAAACTCTCTTTACCTGAAACACTTAAACACTGACATTAAATCACATCAATTATATCTAACAATCTCCCCCAACTTGTTCATTAGAAAAATGTACAAGTTCATAATAATTGATGATGTCAAAACTAACAAATAAAAACACAGTGTTTAACATATAATCAGAATTTAAACTTGACTTAGCAAAATTTACAGAAAATTCGAATTACTTACAAATTCTGTCTACCTAACCTCCTCAAGATCTGGAGTTGTTCTGAGATAATCAATCAACAATCTCCTTTCAGCATTTTCAAGTTCAATTTCCATAGCTTGCTTGATCTCTCTTAACTCTGGATCATTTTCATCCGTTTGAAAAATAGCAGCCCTGAGATCATAGATCTTGTTTCTCCTCATTTCATTACCCAATCTGATGTACTTTAATTCTTCAGACTTTACATTGAAATCCAGAACTGTAATTCCAAGATCAGTCTTCAACCTTGTAGTTCCCTTCTGCATTTCAATCAGATTTCCATTCCAGTCTCTGTATTTTGGAACATACTTTTCAGCAGACTTTGTTCCTGTAGCAGCTTTAGCTTTCAGCATATGCTTCCTTATAGAATTAGCAATGATCTGTGTTCTTTGATTTCTAACTCTGAAGATATGCAAGACATACTGAAGTTCCTCAAATAATTTTAACTTGATTGCTTCTTCATTCACTCTATACACTGACCCATCTGCCATAAAGTATAGTAGAAAGTGAATATCTAAGCTCCTTTGATGAACTACCTGAACTGATTCCAACTTGTCTAGATTTTCTTGATTAATACCAGAACCAAGAGATACAAGTGCAGAGGGATCTCTTGGACTGTTACTAAATCTCAAATCTCTTGTTGCACCTAATCCAGAAGTATTTCTCCCTGGTGGCTTTCCTGAACAAGATTTATTATGTTGATACTCACCAGTTACTCCTGCTTGTTCTTGCACTGGAATCTTTGCCCTTGAAAAACCAGGTAAGAGTTTACTTTGAGTCTGTACAACTTGTGTAGCAACAGAGGTTGTAACTATCATTTTGCCCTTGCTCTCTTCATCAACTTTCCCTTTTAACTTCAACTTAGCATCAAGAGAAGACTTTCTAACCAGCTTTCCAGTATCTTCTTCTTCTTCTTCTTGAATACCAGATGGTTTTTCTTTGATTACAATTCCTTTCATCACAGGCCTTGCAGACTTTGAAGTTTTAACAACTTTCTTCACTTTCTTGGACTTCACAGCTTTTAAATGTTCTTTCTGCAACAGCTTTTCTTCAGCTTGAATATCCTCAAGTGTAGCTTCAGCATTCTCTTCTCGAAAAAGTTTTGCAGCCAATTCTTCATCAGTTTGTGGATTGTCAGAGAATAACAAATCCTTTGGCTTTGATCCTGAAGTACTCTGAGCATTTGAATCTATTACCAAATTCGGCTTTGACCTTGAAGACCTCCCATGTCCTTGTCTGAGATTCACATTTCTTAAGCCCTTATCAGCATTGGCTTCTTCATCATCATTTTTATCTTGCTTTGACAGAGTTTGATCTTTCTTACACTTGGTTTTAGAAACTCTCTCCCCCTTTTTGACATCATCACTGTCTTGAATCAGTATGGAGGTGATTAACTCAAGAGAATTTGCTATAGAATCAACTTTCTCAGCCAGTAAAGTCTGATTCTTTTCAACTGTACTCAGTCTATCATTAAGATTAGATTGAGCTTTGGCAAACTGTTGAAAGAGTTTTGCATTAGCTAGTTGAGCTTTTTCTTCATGAGTAGCAACTTCTGTGCGAAGATCAACAATAGATTTCTGACTGTCATCAAATCTATTATTCAAAGTTTTGATCTGTATCACCGTGCCTTGCAAACAAGTAAAAATTTCTGGATTTGTAATCTTCTTAGAATTGACTTCAAGAAACTTTTCTGCCCTTCCAGGAGGAAAAATACAGTCTGACTTGTACCATTCAGCAGTTTGCTTGGCCAAATAACCATCATCAATTTCATTATTAGAAGGCCCAGCAAAATCTGGTTTTTCACCTGTTTTCTGACCATCTGGCTGATTTTGTGGTTGGTCAACTCCTGTACTATTAGCTTCAACTGAATCACTCATTGATTCACTAGTAGAGGCAACAGAAAGACTAGATTCTTGAGCAGCAATTTGTTCTTGAGCAACAATAGGTTCTTGAGCAACCTGTTTTCCTTTATCAATTGGAATTTGCTCTGAAGAAAGAACCTTCTCTGGTTTATCAACCTCCTCACCATGAGCAGAAATATTATTGGCATCAGAGTTCAACTCAGTGTGTGATGCAATCACAGTGTCTTCAAGAACAACAGTAGGCCCATCAGCAACACCAGTATCTATAGACATTGTAACCTCCATGAGTTGTGGAGTAGATGCTTCATGATTAAAAGAAATTGGAGTTTCAGCAAACTCTTCCAGTGGAGACAAAACATCTCTAGCATCTTCATTGTCTTGAGCCTTATCAACTTCTGGTTCAGCAACCTTGACTCCTGATTCTGGAATTTCAGGTTCTATGATAACCTCTGGCTCACCAGTAGGAATATCAAATGAGATTTTCTCTTAAGCCTCTGCAACAGGCTCATCATCAGAATCAGTCAAAAGTAGCCTCCTCCTCTTAGCTTGAGGTACTGCAACCTGTTCTGCATCTTCATTAGAACTCTCACTGGAACTTTCCTCAACCAATGGTGGTGAAGGTCTGTTTGCCCTTTGTTTTGCTTTTCTAGAATAAACAGCCTTTGGAGTTGACTGTTTAGCCTTAGCACGTTTAGTGTTGATTGCAGTATGCTTCTTCCTCTTTGGCTTTGGTGGTGGTTGTGGATGAGTAGGAGAGACAGGGTTTGTTGGTTCAGTGTTCATTTGGTCAGGTTTGGTTTGAGGTTCTGTTTGTGTTGGTGGTGATATGGGTTGTTCAGTGGTTGTTGGTGTGGGCTCAGGTGTTTGAGTAGGTTGAGATGGTATGTTTTGTGTACGATCAGTGGCTAAAGGTTCAGGCATAGGCTGTGGTTCTGGTTGTTGTGGTTGATGTGTATCATTGTCTTGTGGCTGATTAACAAAATTTTGCAAAGCAAGTGGCAATGCTAAAGGAGGTAAGTCTTTTCCAACATCTTTGTTTGACATATCAGTAAAAATTCTCTTTGTGACTCGAAACGGTTGAATCTCATCAGCTTCATCAACAGTTAAACCAGGAACACATGCATTGAACAATAATTGACAAAATCTAGCAAAGTACACAGTAGTAGACTCTGACAACTTATCACCCAAATTCATTAAGACATATCTACCAAAATCAAAATTACTACCATAGAGTAGAGAATACCCAATTTGAAGACTGTCCATCGGAATTGCATCCCAATTGGTGACCTTCTTCTGGAATGTCCTTGTAATGCAATCGAAGAAAAAGTTCCACTCTTTTCTCAGATTTGGTCGCCTCACACTGCCCAGCTTGGCAAGTGATTCCATGTACCCAATTTCTGTGAGCATTTCCCTCAGATTTTGCTCAGAGACAACAGCATACGAAGTATGTGTGTCAAAATCCATGACTTCGCGAACAGTTTGTGGAGTGATCACAAACTCTTGTTCTTCATGAGAGAAAATGATAGACGGAGTTCCATTCTCTCCTCCTTCTATATATCTCGAGTTTTGCCAGAAATTAACGACTTGGGAAGCAGATAGAGTAGCCGGTTCAACCAGCGCTTGCCCAATTTCAGAATCTCGAAGAAAATTCTGCATAAGATGAAATGCCTCTGGTGCCCGGTCATTCTCAAGTAACGCTGCATAGTTGTTAGGCACAAAACGTAGACCAAAGACAGTAAAAGGTTTAGTCGCCATTGAATCAAGAAATAAGCAAGAAAATGACTGTGAAAATGTTTTGCAAGAAAGGTGTTTGTGAAAATGCCAAGGTGAAAAACAAAGATGTTCTTTGTTTTTGGTAAAGTGAATACGTGTGGATAAAAATGATTGTGGCAAAAAGTAATTTGAGTTGTAGTTAAAAAACTAAACTCAAACGTTTTTACTTGAAAACACGCAACTGTTCCCTTGAAAAGTGTAAAAGGGAGACATAATGATGAGTGAGTGGGACAGGTGTCACACATGCAACGGTGCACTTAATACAGGCGCAGTAAAAGCCATTATTACCGCTGTCGTTCCATTTTTCAAGACACGTTACCACTAATGACACTAATTAACAGTTGTCAACTACTCCATTTACTCCAAAATTTTCAAATTACCTTAATGAAAATATACCTTAGAGTATGTAGCACAATCAATCAGTGTTTATCCAATTTTCAATCTTTATCACAAAAACCCTTTCAAAAACGCACAGTCGTGATTTTCGTGTGTGAGTAGCAAAGTTTACCAAATCAATTTTTATAGCATCTAATATTTCATAGAATCCATAAATCAAAACAATAAACACTGAATGCACAAACTCTCATATTAAACACAGAGTATATGATGAATGCTAAACTCTGTAGTTCCTTAATTACAGAAATCTGAATATCTCTGTTCCAGTTTATGATCATGATTATCCACATAAGCACACAGTCATTAAAGACAAAAAGATCAGGAGATAAACATCATAGCATCATTCAGTGAGTTACATGTCAAGGATTGTCTCACAAACTCTCACATCACACAAGTGTTTAGGTGAAGTGTTTACTCTCAGATTCAATCAGTAAAAGCAGATACTACCATAAGCTTGAATGTCCACCAAATTTATACCACCTCGATTACATATATGCACAAATCAAAAGGACTTTGTTCAGGGTTGTAATTGAGTGAAATCAAACAGATGAGAAGAGATGTTTTCGAATGAGAATTTCGAACTGAACAATTTATTTAATCAAAATGTTCAGTCAAATGGTTAGTACATTTTGTACAAGATGATCAGTATATATACATTTTTTTTTGTTTTTTTTTTTTTTGTTTTTTTTTTTTTTTTAATTTACATATATATATATATATACTGAGTAAGATATAGTATGAGAGATACTCACCTGCTTGAATCAGATTTAACAAATGAATATAACCGCTCTTAATACTTCAGTATTCACGAAAATGAGCAGTTAATTTGGCTCAAAAGGGTTTGCTATGGGTCATGTTTATGAACAAAGTTTATGAGCAGTGTTCAAAGATATTTTGAACAGCGTTTGAAGAAAAATGGTTAATCCTAATTGCCTTTATCATTTTCATGCACACATATATCATGTAGTTCCAAAATGGTTTAATGCAAGTTCTAGAGCAACATACTTACTGATGAATATCACACAACAATAAACTCTGATTGATATAAAATGTATCAATCACTGATTTGGCTCAAAATCTCACAGGGTTCAGACATGAACTGTTTCTCACCAAAATAAACAATGACATATCTCAAGTTTTAAAATTTTCACAAGTGCAAACACAGAATCATCAAGAATCAAGTATGACTTGAAAACAGAGTGTCACTAATCAGAGTTTAGAGTTCATCAATATCAGTGTCATTTATGAGAGGCAATGCATGAAGTATTCATAGATTCAGAGTTTAGGATCAAATAAACTAAGAGATGCTCTAAATATGAAACAGTATCATGCTGTGTTAACTTACTGTGCAATTTCTGATTAGATTACAGTGACTCAAAAAGAATCTTGATTTATCACTGAAAATCATGCTCTATACATTTTTCTTCATCGGTATTTTCATTCAGACAAAAATCAATTCAGAATTCACAGAGTTTAACAAACGTATTAACAGTGTATGACCAACAATCATGCTAACAGAGTTTAATTAATAAGGTTCACATAGCACTATAGCAATTTACAGAGACATGAGCAACACATTTTATTTGAAAGAGTTTGAGTCTAACCAACATGTTTAGTCAAAACCAGATACCATCCCTAGTTCATTGACCAGTCTTGTAAATGTTGCTTCACTTAGAGGTTTTGTGAAAACATCTGCTAGTTGTTGATCTGTAGGCACAAAGTGAAGCTCAATATTGCCTTCCTCTACATGCTCTCTGATAAAGTGATACCTTATGCTGATGTGCTTGGTCATTGAGTGTTGTACTGGATTACCTGTCATTGCAATAGCACTTTGATTATCACAGAAAATAGGTATCTTTGAATACCTTAATCCATAATCCAGCAGTTGATTCTTCATCCATAGAATCTGTGCACAGCAACTACCAGCAGCAATATACTCTGCTTCAGCTGTAGATGTAGATATTGACTTCTGTTTCTTACTGTACCAAGATACTAGTCTGTCACCAAGAAATTGACAACTTCCACTTGTGCTTTTTCTGTCAATCTTACATCCAGCAAAATCTGCATCAGAGTAACCAAGTAGCTTAAAATCTGATTCTCTTGGGTACCACAGTCCTAAAGTTGCAGTTCCCTTGAGATATTTGAAAATCCTCTTCACAGCTGTTAAATGTGGTTCTCTTGGATCTGCCTGAAATCTTGCACACAGACAGGTGGCATACATGATATCAGGTCTACTAGCTGTTAAATAAAGTAGAGAACCAATCATCCCTCTGTAGCTTGTCATATCCACTGATGAACCTGTATCTTTGTCCAGTTTTGTTGCAGTTGCCATGGGAGTTGTTGCAGATGAACAGTCAAGCATGCCAAATTTCTTGAGTAGATTTCTGGTATATTTTGCTTGATTAATGAAAATTCCATCATCTGTTTGCTTCACCTGTAAGCCTAGAAAATAGCTTAACTCTCCCATCATACTCATTTGATATCTTGACTGCATGAGCTTGGCAAATTTCTTACAGAGTTTATCATTAGTAGATCCAAAAATGATATCATCTACATATATCTGTACTAAGAGCAGGTCATTACCAGATTGAAAGTAAAACAGAGTTTTGTCAATAGTACCTCTGTGAAACCCACTTTCTAGCAGAAATTTAGCAAGTGTTTCATACCATGCCCTAGGTGCCTGTTTAAGTCCATAGAGTGCCTTGTCTAACCTGTAGACATGATCTGGATATTTTGGATCTACAAAACCAGGTGGTTGTTCAACAAATACTTCTTCTTCAAGTTTTCCATTCAGAAAAGCACTTTTCACATCCATTTGAAAAACCTTGAATTTCTTGTGAGAAGCATAGGCAAGAAACATCCTTATTGCCTCCAACCTGGCAACTGGTGCAAAAGTCTCATCATAATCTATTCCTTCCTGCTGTGAATAGCCTTTAGCTACTAGTCTTGCTTTGTTCCTTGTGATCACACCATCACTGTCAGTTTTATTTCTGAAAACCCATTTAGTACCAACAATAGATCTGTTCTTTGGCCTTGGTACAAGAGTCCACACTTCATTTCTCTCAAATTCATTTAGCTCTTCTTGCATTGCTGTTATCCAGTCAGCATCTTTGAGAGCTTCTTCCACTTTCTTTGGCTCAGTTTGTGACAAGAATGCATGAAACAGACATTCATTTGTTGTTGCGCTTCTTGTCCTTACTCTTGCATCTGGATCACCAATAATCAGATCAGGTGTGTGTGACTTTGTCCATTTTCTTGCAGAAGGCAGATTGCTTCTACCATCATGTGATCCTCCCCCTTGATCCATGCTCTCCTGATTTTCTTGATGTCTTTCTTCATTTTCAGATGCTCCCCCTGAATGTGACTGCTCAGTATTTGAATGATCAGAATTTGAATCAACAGTGTTTGATTCAGAATCATCAATTGAGTCACTTTCAGTGGTTGACTTATCACTTTGATGTGATTCTTCATGCTCCCCCTCAACTGGTTCTTCCCTTGTTTCTGATTGAAAAGTTTCTTCAGTGTTTACCAGTAGAGGTTCAGAATTGACCTTAACAGTGTTTGTCAGATCTGTATCATCCGAGTTTAATAAATCTTCATTTTCAAAGTGCAGTTGATCATGCTCATTAACATCTTCAAGTCCAGTTATTTTCTTGTCATCAAATGACACATGAATAGACTCCATGATCACTCTGGTTCTAAGATTAAAAACTCTGAATGCCTTTGTTGACAGTGGATAGCCAACAAAAATTCCTTCATCTGCCTTTAGGTCAAACTTGGTCAACTGTTCAGGATGAGTCTTCAACACAAAGCACTTGCATCCAAAAATATGAAAATATTTTAGATTTGGCTTCTTCTTCTTCACCATTTCATATGGTGTTTTACCATGCTTGTTGATCAGTGTTGCATTTTGAGTAAAACAAGCAGTTTGAACCGCCTCTGCCCAAAAATATGTTGGCAATTTTGCTTCATCTAGCATGGTTCTGGCAGCTTCTATCAAGGTTCTGTTCTTTCTCTCCACTACACCATTTTGTTGTGGAGTACCAGGTGCAGAAAACTCTTGTTTTATCCCTTTACTCTTGCAAAATTCTTCCATTGATGAATTCCTGAACTCAGTTCCATTGTCACTTCTGATTATCTTCACTTGATTCTCTGACTCTTTGTCCAGTTGTAATATATGTTCTGTCAGTGTTAAAGCAGTTTCATCTTTCTTTGCTAGAAAATACACCCATGTATATCTGGTGTATTCATCAACAATGACTAGAGCATATTTCTTCTTTCCAAGTGACATGACATTTACTGGTCCAAAAAGATCAACATGTAGAAGATGATAAGGATTAACAATTGAAGACTCAGATTTGCTCTTGAAAGAGGTTTTTCTCTGTTTGGCTTTTTGACAAGAATCACACAGGCCTTCTACATTCAATAATGACTTTGGTAGTCCTCTTGCAAGATCATTCTTTATGAGCTCATTGATATTGTTCAGATTCAAATGAGAGAGTTTCTTGTGCCATTTCCAACTCTCTTCACTGGACATCCTTGTAGACAGACACACTGCTTTGCCATCAGTGTTTGTTGACAATTTGATTTCATAGATGTTGTTGTGTCTGTTTCCAACTAGAGCAACTTTCCCTGTAGATTTGCTGATAACTTGACAATATTCAGGCTGAAAATCTACATGATATCCTCTGTCACAGATTTGACTCACAGATAGCAAATCATGCTTGAGTCCTGGAACTAGAGCTACATTTGTGATGATGACATTTCCAAGATTAATGTTGCCATATCCCAGTGTATGTCCTATGTTGCCATCTCCATAGGAAACTTCTGGGCCAGCCTTCTCCTCATACTCTGATAGCAGGGCTTTATTTCCTGTCATGTGTCCTGAACATCCACTGTCCACGACTAAGGTACTGACCCTGGTGCCCTGCAATCACAAACAATCACTGATTATTAGTTTTAAGGATCCAGACTTGCTTGGATCCTTTGGCTTTCTTAAATCTGTTAGCTTTTGCAGCGGAATTCAAATTAACAGAGTTTAAGCTAACTTTTTCAGAGTTTACATTTGCAGAGTTTACTTTAACCCATTTCAAATTTGGTTTGGGTTCATAGTAATTATAATAAATAGCATGATAATCTCTGCAAGTGTAAATAGAATGCCAAGTACTTCCACAGTGTTTGCATAAAGTCTGTGGTCTAGTTCTCACATAATCACTCTTTACTGCAGTTTTAGAAGGCAAAGAATTAATGTTCTTATTCTTACTGCAGAAACTAGCAAGATGATTAGTGCTACCACAATTAAAGCATGTTTTCCTGGGAGCTAATGAAGCAAGCATTGGCTTAATTCCTGAGGTTATGCCTACCTTTCCATTTCTGTTTTTCTTAGGCATACTCTGTTTGTTTACAGATTTTATCTCCTTAAGCTTATGCTTGAGTTGTTTATCTGTCATTAAGCCAATGTTAGCCTCTTTAACAAAAGTTTTAGCATATGACTCTTTAACAGCCTTTTTCTGTGCTTCAGTCTTAGGTCCACCTGTTCCCATGACATTACCCTCAGATGAACAATATGGTCTTACTTTTACCTTATTTTCAAATCTAAGTTTATCTCCTACAGAGTAACCTAGACCTACTGTATCTGACTGAAACACTTCTTGAGTGTCTTTACCAGAGTGTGTCCAAGTTTTAATGATGTGTTTACTATCCTCCAATTCTGATTCTAGTTGCTTATACTTACCTAGCAACTCCTGTTCAATAAACACTGCATCATCTCTCTCTTTTTGAATTTTATTCATGTTCTCTAGCTTTTCCTCAACAATTTTATTTCTTTCTTTGAGTTGAGAACACTCAGACTTTATCCTCTCATTTTCTAATGTCTGATCCCTATAACTGATATGCAATGCTTTAAGATAAATTCTTAATTCAGTTATATTATCAGTGTTATAAGCATAGGTTGTTGGAGGTACCTTAAGATCATCATTTTCAGTCTGAGTAGTAGCCATGAGAGCATAGTTGACTTCCTCATCTGAATCTGAAGTGTCTGCCCAATCTCTGCCTTTGGTGTAGAGTGCTTTTTCAGTTTTACCCTTTTTGCACTCAGGAGCATAGTGACCCATCTCCTTACACTTGTAGCATTGAATTTCAGACTTGTCTTTCTTTCCAGATTTGAAGTCCTTTCCTTCAGATTTCTTGAAATTCTTCTTATCAAACTTTGAGTAGTCCTTGGAGAATCTCTTTCCCTTCTTGAAGTTCTTGTATCCCATCTTCTTGAAGGTCTTTACCATCAATGCAGCCATTTGCATCATATCTTCATCATCTTCAGAATCAGATGAATCATCTGTATTTGAGTCAACATCAGTGTTTGATGACTCATTATCTGAATGGATGACTAAGGCTTTTCCTTTTGCCTTTCTCCTTGATGCCTCCTTCTTTGATGATTTCTCCTCAACCTTGAGAGCAACAGACTTTGACTTTCTACTAGATCTTTTGTTTCTCTGCTCCAATTCCAATTCATGGGTTTTGAGCAAACCATAAATTTCATCAATCTCTGTTTCACCAAGTTCATAATTATCTCTAATAGTGGTCGTTTTCACATCCCACTTTTCAGGTAGAGAGAGAAGAAATTTGAGATTTGAATCTTCCAAATCATACTCTTTATTCACCAATGACAAATCATTGAGCAACTTACAGAATCTGTCAAATGTTTCTGTCATGGTTTCATCAGGTTTTGCCTCAAAATGCTCATACTCCTGTGTGAGTATGTTCCTTCTGTTCTTCTTAATTGCAGGTGTTCCTTGACATCTAACCTCAAGTGCATCCCATATCTCCTTTGCAGTTGTGCAGTTTATCACTTTATTGGACATAACATTGTCTAATGCACTGTGAAGTAAATGCCTTACCTTCGCATCTTTTGCAATAGATGAAAGATCCTCAGCAGATAGATCTTTCTTCTCTTTTGGTATGACTTTTGGTTCCTCACCAGCAGCAGCAGCAGATAACTTTGTAGGTTTGTGAGGACCTTCATAAATTCTGTCCAGATATTCTGGATCTGTAGCCTCCAGAAACATGGTCATTTTCACCTTCCAAATTGCATACTCCAATGGCCTCAGGATAGGAACCCTAATTGTTTCATACCTACTTACAGTAGTAGGGGCTTTTTCAGATGGTGGAGGTATCTCTGCCATTGATTACTATTGTGTTTGGATCTTTAACTGTAATAAAGTAACAGATACCGCTCTGATACCACTTGTTAGGTCGATTACACAATAAATAATCAAGAACTGTATAAATAAGTAACAAGAACACACGTTTTAACTCTTTAAAACTGTTTGGAATTAATAATTCCTCTCTCGGTGATGTAAAGTATCACAGAGAGCTGCTTAGGTTACAAGAATGATGTTCGTTCACGTTCGATACCCTTCTAGGGTTAACCTAACTGTATTTATAAGATATACAGCTACGTACAATCGTAAATTGATTCTCCTAAAATTAAGCTATACAATTGATATCAATTACGATTGCTACACGTCTTCTAAGTCAACTCGATCTCTTTGACAGCTATCCAATCTTCAAAGATATCGCTTCCATATTAATATTAAATTAATCTTCAAACTCTGTTGACTTGTAGACGCTCCCAGTAGACAGACTTTAGCAAACTCTGTTCTCTCCACGCTAACAGCGTTTGCGCTTCCATGTATTCAGCTATCAGTGTTTACGCTTTCCTCTGTCAGCGTTTGCGCTTCCAGCAATCAGCGTATACTCAAACACTGCTTTCAATAACAAGTTAAACTCTCTTTACCTGAAACACTTAAACACTGACATTAAATCACATCAATTATATCTAACATATCCACTGTCAACTAAGGCATTCAGAGTTTATAATCTGAGAACCAGAGTGATCATGGAATCAATTCATGTGTCATTTGATGACAAGAAAATAACTGGACTTGAAGATGTCAATGAACATGATCTACTCCACTTTGAAAATGAAGATTTATTCTCTGAAAAAGTAAACTCTGATCAGACTGATCTGACAAACTCTGTTGATCTAAACTCTGAACCTCTACTGGTAAATACTGAAGAAACTCTTCAATCAGAAACAATGGAAGAACCAGTTGAGGGGGAGCATGAAGAATCACATCATAGTGATAATTCAAACTCTGAAAGTGACTCAGTTGATAATTCTGAATCAAACTCTGTTGATTCAAACTCTGTTAATAATTCTGAGAAGTCACATTCAGGGGGAGCATCTGAAAATGAAGAGAGGCACCAAGAAAACCAGGAGAACATGGATCAAGGGGGAGGATCACATGATGACAGAAGCAACATGCCTTCTGCAAGGAAATGGATTAAATCTCACACACCTGATTTGATTATTGGTGATCCTGATGCAAAAATAAGGACAAGAAGTGCAACAACAAATGAATGTCTGTTTCATGCATTCTTGTCACAATCTGAGCCAAAGAAAGTGGAAGAAGCTCTTAAAGATGCTGACTGGATAACAGCAATGCAAGAAGAGCTAAATGAATTTGAAAGAAATGAAGTGTGGACACTTGTACCAAGGCCCAAGAACAGATCCATTGTTGGTACTAAATGGGTTTTCAGAAATAAAACTGACAGTGAGGGTGTTATCACAAGAAACAAAGCAAGACTGGTTGCAAAAGGCTATTCACAACAGGAAGGAATAGACTATGATGAAACATTTGCTCCAGTGGCTAGATTGGAGGCAATCAGAATCTTTCTAGCATATGCCTCTCATAAGAAATTCAAAGTGTTTCAGATGGATGTAAAAAGTGCATTTTTGAATGGAAAACTTGAAGAAGAAGTATTTGTGGAACAACCACCAGGCTTTGTAGATCCAAAATATCCAGACTATGTCTACAGGTTAGACAAAGCACTCTATGGACTTAAGCAGGCACCAAGGGCATGGTATGAAACCCTTGCCAAATTTTTACTAGAAAGTGGGTTTCACAGAGGTACTATTGACAAAACTCTGTTTTACTTTCAATCTGGTAGTGATTTGCTTTTAGTTCAGATATATGTGGATGACATCATTTTTGGATCTACTAATGATAAACTCTGTAAGAAGTTTGCCAAACTAATGCAGTCAAGATATCAAATGAGTATGATGGGAGAGCTTAGTTACTTTCTAGGCCTACAGGTGAAGCAAACAGATGATGGAATTTTTATAAATCAAGCAAAATATACCAGAAACCTTCTCAAGAAATTTGGTATGCTTGACTGTTCATCTGCAACAACTCCCATGGCAACTGCAACAAAATTGGACAAAGATGCAGGGTCATCAGTAGATATGACATGTTACAGAGGAATGATTGGTTCTCTACTCTATTTGACAGCTAGCAAACCTGATATCATGTATGCAACTTGTTTGTGTGCAAGGTTCCAGGCAGATCCAAGAGAACCACATTTAACAGCAGTAAAAAGGATTTTTAAGTATCTCAAGGGCAATATGACTTTGGGGCTGTGGTATCCAAGAGAATCAGAGTTTAAACTACTTGGTTATTCAGATGTAGACTTTGCAGGCTGTAAGATAGACAGAAAAAGCACCAGTGGAAGTTGTCAATTTCTGGGTGACAGACTTGTTTCCTGGTACAGCAAGAAACAGAAGTCAATATCTACATCTACAGCTGAAGCAGAGTATATTGCTGCTGGTAGCTGCTGTGCACAGATTTTATGGATAAAGAATCAACTGCTGGATTATGGATTAAGGTATACCAAGATACCTATTTACTGTGATAATCAAAGTGCTATTGCAATGACAGGTAATCCAGTACAACATTCAATGACAAAGCACATCAGCATAAGGTATCACTTCATCAGAGAGCATGTAGAGGAAGGAAACATTGAGCTTCACTTTGTGTCTACAGAACAACAACTTGCAGATATCTTCACCAAGCCATTGAGTGAAGCTACATTTACAAGACTGGTCAATGAACTAGGAATGGTCTCTAGTTTTGACTAGAGATGTTGGTTAGACTCAAAAACTTATTGCTCATGTTATACAAATTGTTAAGTGCTATGTGAATCTTAGTATTAAACTCTGTTATGCATGCTTATGTTTAAACCTTGTTAAACTCTGTTAGCATGTCTGTCTGTTAAAAACTGTTAATATGTTGGATACACTCAGTGAATTCAGAATTGATTTTTGTCTGAATGAAAATACCAATGAAGAAAAATGTATGAAGCATGATTCTCAGTAATTAAATTATGATTCTTTCTGAGTCACTGTAATCTAATCAGACTTTGTGCAGTAAATCAACACAGCATGATACTGTTTCATATTTATAGCATCTCTTAGTTTATTCAGTCCTAAACTCTGAGTCTATGAATATTGTGTGCATTGCCTCTCATAAGAAAATTTCTGTTATTGATGAACTCTAAACTCTGGTAAGTGACATTCTGTTTCCAAAGGTATGGTTCCTGATGATTCCTTGTTTGTACTTGTGAAAACCATAAAACTTGAGATGTGTCATTGATTAGTTTGGTGAGTTCAGATTCATGTCTACACCCTGTGAGAGTTTGAGCCAAATCAGTGATTGATACATTTTATATCAATCAGTATTTATTGTTGTGTGATATTCAACAGGAAGCATGTTTCTCTAGAACTTGTATGAAACCATCTTGAGACTACATGATATGTGTGTGCATGAAAATGATAAAGGCAATAGGATTTACCATTCCTTCAAATACTCTTCAAAATTCTTTTGAACACTGTTCAAACACCGTACAAACACTGTTCATAAATACCACCCTTAGTAAACCCCTTTGAGCCTAATTAACTGCTCATTTTTTTTCTTATACTCTGAAGTATTAAGAGCAGTTATTTTTTTAAAAAATCAAGCAGATGAGGGTCTCTCAAGAAAAGAAAAGTTTAGTCAGTATACATGCTAAATAAATAAAAAAAAAAAACAAAAAAACAAAAAAAAAACACAAAAAAAAAGAAAAAAAAAGGGGGCATATATACTGATATTGTACAAATATGTACTAATAGTGTGACTGAACACTTTGCTCTATTAAAATGTTCAGCTTGATATTCACTCATGAATAAAACATCTTTTTCATCTGTTTGATCTTACCTCATTACAACCCTGAATAAAGTCCTTTTGATTTGTGCATACATGTACTCAAAGTAGTGTAGATTTGGTGGACATTCAAGCATATGGTAGAATCTGCTATTTCTGATTGAATGTGAGTGTAAACACTTCACTTAAATTACAGAACATACTTAACTTATCAAAAAAAAAAACACAAAAATTTTACCAAAATGCACATCCATCAACTGACAAAATTCCTACACTTAAAACTAAAAATTCTTGCTACTTGAAATAGACCAAAACAGAATGTTTGTTAAATTTAAAGTTAGAAATCATCATCTGGGTAAAAAATTGAGTAGACTATAGACCTGTGCAGTAGAATGAGTAGGCACTTCAGTTCACGCATATCTTACGGGTCTGACGCATACATTTAACAATCGATATATGATCAATATAAATACTAACTCAATCCGTCCATTTGTAGGAAAAAGTGGATAAATTTAAAGCCTGCAAGAAACACTTTAAAGATAAATAAACGTATATCATACACAAAAATTGGATATTTGACGAAATAAAGATAAGCACAACGAATTATATACACATTGAAATTGACTCTAGATTAAAGACCTCTAGCTCCCGATGAATTCAGAACCACACAAAACAGGATGAATCCATTTCTCCGATTTCTGTCGTCAAGGCTGCAAAAAAGCAAAATAAAGCATGTCAAAGAACATCAAAATAACAAACAAAATACACTTTAAATCGTACAGAACTTTAATCAAACACCTTCTATGCAGACTTGTTAGAATTGTTTGCCATTGACACAAAGAGAAAATAATCAGAGAAGATGATATTGATTAAAACATCAATAAAATGCATGGAAAAGAGAAAAAATGGAAAAGAAAACCTTGTTAACAATCGGAGAAGACGATATTGAATCGAGATACAGGTTTTTAGAATCAAGATACATACCCAATTAATCATATTCACCATTGAATTTGTATTTTGTAAATTGTCTCAATCACAAATTCATTGTAAAATCATTCTCGTTTTATATTCTGTAAATTCAAACAGACAAATATTAATAAACAACAAATATAGTATACACATACACACAAATATGAATACATAAAAAAAAGACCACAAAGACCGAAAGAAAGAAAAAAGACTAAGAAGGAGAAAAAAATATGAGAGAGATTAATGATATTTTGTTGAGTATTGAATACAGTAAAAGAATACAGAGGGGGGGGGGGTGAATGGATTCTTGAACTTTTCTTGTTCTTAAGTCTATGTAGCAAGATAGGTGTTTATGTGTGCAAATATATGAGTGCGGATAAAAACAACACAAGACACGATATCACTTTAATATAATATTGTATTAGATAAAGGTCGCTACAATCTGTGAATTCAAATGATAGTATTCTCAACTCCAGTTTTTCTCAGAGAGATATGATTTACAATGTATGAAAAACTTGACTCCTCAAAAGTTAACAACTAAGGAAGTGAGGCTGTATCCTTATAGAACATGGATACAACCTACTTACTGCAAATAAGGTAGCTGAACAAATTACTTTCTAGTCTGTCTATCCTTTTTGAGTAAGTGTCTAAACGGTTACAGATTTGACTTTGCAAAGCCTATTCAGATCCACTTCTTTAGCTCTTTTGTCTCTTCTATATCTCTCCAAGCTTCCTTGGAGGCTTTCCAGAGCACATTACAGATTGTGGTCCATAAAGTGCATTGGCTTGTTGCAGGCTTCTGACTTGTACAATTTCTTCAGTATTTTGTCTCTAAGAATGTATTCGAGAAGTGACAAAGTAAGTGATTCGAGAACTAGGATTGACTTGATCGATAACTCTGAGTTCTCGAATACTGTTATATGACATATCGAATCACTTATCGAATAGCTCTTTTCTCTGGGAATCCTTGAGTTGTCGAATAGAGCATTTTCACATGTCGAATCCCTGAGATATCGAATAGCTTTCTGAGTCCTTGAGATATCGAATGGAACTTTGACTTGTTGACTCTTTGAGAACTCGAATACCACTTTGACTTGTTAACTTCTTGAGTTCTCGAATAGAGCAGTAGACATATCGAATCTCTGAGAAATTGAATGAGATATCGAACAGTGTATTCAGAGATATCGAATAGTGTCTTGAGATATCGAATCCCTGACTTCTCGAATGCTAGACTTCTCGAATAGACAAAAGTACTTCTCGAATTGGTACTTAGGCAAATTCTTCATTTTTTCAAATCCCAACTGTGATTTATGTGACAGTCTTCATCTTCTTGCTTGAGGCATGAACCTTGGAACTTCTTTCAAGCATTATTCTTGACTATATAAGTACAGTTACACAACTAGGATTTGATGCCTATTACAAGTACAAAGCAAGTAGAAACTCTACAACTAGAGGTTCCCTCAGTTAAGAGGTCATGTAAGTAATGCAAAGCATTACAAACAATTAGGCTTGTTATTAGAGTTAAACAGGCATGTCTCTGTGACTAACAATCTCCCCCAAATTGTGAGTAAGACCCTTAGTCACAATTTCATGTCTGATAACAAGCCTAACATACATAAAGATAAAACTTTAAAAAGTAGACTAAATTGCAGTTTGGGGGCTCATAAAAAGATTGTTTTGCACTTTGATGGCCGAGTTTTTAAAAACAGCATATTGATGGACAAGGTATTAAATTTAATGCGTTTTGGGGTTCCCGCTCCAGAACTGTTAACGGCGTTAGTCTTTTCCTTCCTGCAAGAGACACCCCAACTGTCTATTTTTCTTCTAGAATTAGGTTAGATTAGCTTAGTTTAGGATTAGTATTAGGACACTCCTAAATTTATAGTTGTAAATTTTATTTCAGTTCTTGTAATCATTTTTTATTTTTAGTACGTATTTTTCCTGCATTTATTTGTGTTAATTCGCAGCATTGTTCTTCATTTCCGTTCTTAATTCTAAACGAGCCCAGATTATTCTTCCGTTTTTCGTTCAGATCCAAGCACAAACAGATACAAAACCCAGTACTTGTATATTTCTTTTCCGCACTAAACATATCTCTCTCCTTTCTCCCCTGTTTTTCCTCTTTCAATCATGCCCATCTCCCCTTCTATTTTTCATTCCAGCAAATCAATTCAAACCCCCACATCTCTCCCTTCTTCGAATCTCTCATCATCTCCCTCGCCTCTCTTATTCTGCCCCCAAACCCACAGCCAATCCTCCTCCTTCTCCTTCGTTTTACTTTTCTTCCGAGTCCTATTCACGCAACCCATTTCCCTTTTTCTTCCTTTCCCCATCTCACACAAATCCTCTTTCACATTCTCAGTTAGTTTTCCGAAATCGTTATTATGTAGTGGTGGAGTTTGAATTACTCTTGCTTGTTTATCTAATTACTGATTCGATGCGTGTTTTAGAACTGAGTTCAATTCATTTTACGATTGTTACTGAGTTAATGCCGAGTTGTTGAGTTCGTCGATATAGTTGTGGTGTGTGTGCGCAGTGAGGTGGCAAGAGGAGTGAATGATTGTTGTGGGTGTTGGCGTGTGTTAGAGATAGAGAGATCGAAGTAAGGGTTGTGAGTGATGAACGGTGATTGTTGTGGTTGATGTGGAATGAGAGATTGAGAGGGGGAGGAGAGGGTTGAGACAGAGAGGAGTTACGAGGGAGAGAAAATAGAGAGGATAAGAGGATTTATGGTGGTGGTGGCGGTAAGAAGACGGGGACCCTAAAACGCCGTTTACAAAAGTTAACGGTTCTGGAGCGGGGACCCCAAAACGCATTAAATTTAATACCTTGTCCATCAATATGCTGTTTTTAAAAACTCGGCCATCAAAGTGCAAAACAATCTTTTTATGAGCCCCCAAACTGCAATTTAGTCTAAAAAGTATAGGTATGAAATTTGATTGAGAGCATGAGTTGAATTACAAGTTGAGTATTCTTACAGTATGATGAAATACTAGCCATTCCCCTTTGATTCCATTTTCATTGCTTTGGCTTGTAGATCATCATATGCTTTCTGTTTTCTTTCTTGCTCCCTCCTTGCATTCTCATCCATAGCTCTTATGATTTCTGCCATAACATCTAATTCTTCAAGCAGGATAGATTTTTTGAAATCTTCAAGTACTGGTTTTAGTATATTGGTAGGATAATGATTGAGTAGGTTTATTCTGAAATTGACATTGTCTCCATTTCTTCTCCTATACTTCACCACGTAGGGATCAAACTGAACTCTACACAATCCCTTAGCCTTTATCTTTTCTGCCTCAATCTCCAGTCTATCAATTTCTTTCTCTCTTTCTAACCATTTCTCAAGGCACCCCTTCCTTATTGCTTCAACATGATTTCTCTTCATTCTCACAAAGTCAATCAACTCCAGCTTCCATACTTTCTCCACCTTGTCTTCAGAATCCAACAATGCAATATTTCTTTCTATCTCATATAACTTGCCCCAACTTTGACAACCCCCTTGTTTGAATTTTCTCTATCTCCCATCAGTATACTTGATCTCAAGGAAGTTATTCACAATTGCAGCAGAGTAGATTCTTTGAGCTCTCAGAAATAGCAGTTGGTCTTCATCAAAATCTTCATCTAGTGGTTGGAGTTTCAATCCTGGAATGATTGTTAGGGCTCTTGACCTGGATGGCTTTACTCTCTTAGCAGCATGCTTGAAATTAGGTCTTTTTACTTGGTTGCTTGGCTGAAATTTTTGACCTTTGTTGGAAGACCATAGTAGTATTCCATTAGTAGTTTGCTTTCTGAAACATACACATGATTTCTTGACTTGAATCTCCTTCTCTTCTTGAGGTAGTAAATGAAAGAGTTTGTCCTAAAATCCAATCATGTATGATGATTTAGGAAGAACTTTCTTGTACTCTTATTTGATTTCATTAATATTAATAAAAGACTTATTTGTTTTTATTACGGGCCTTATCTATTTAAAGTGTTTTAAATAAGATATTCCATGGTTTAAAGTAAAGCTTCTAAAATTGTAATGAGATTATAATAGTGAGATCTAGTAGATGATAACTCTAGACTTAAACAGTTCCTGATCATAGGATAACTAATCGGAAGTTAGTGAATCCGCAAAGATTGGTACATACTATGCTTGCTCCTTTCAGAAGGATGTCTGTTCTCATAGGCATTTGTGTGGTGACACTATAGCTAGTATGTAGGTGCTTATTAGGGAATAAGTTCACTGAACATGACTCGATAAGTTGAACAACTAATGGAGTTTACTCACGTGTCGATAGTTGTTCACTGAGTGATAGTTGTACAAGTGTCCTTAGACTTGAGATCGTTAGAGTAATCTTGTATATAATGAACTGTGCTTTGGTTTAGTCCTTAGTCTCAAGGACATCCATTAGGTCTATTCCGGGCATAGGGATTTGTGTATGGAGATAGTTAATGGTCAATAAAGGATCTACCCCTTCCAATAAGGAAGTGAATATCCTATGTTATTCTTAGTATGCGAGTTCTGGAATCTCTGGCCAGAGTGTATGAAATTAGAAAGGAGTTTCTAATTTGCATTAATATGAACTTTACATTATGAATAAGAAATCATATGATTAAATTTGATAGGCTTGACACGAGATCCATGCCTTGTATTTAATCGGGATATTGTAGGGTAGAAGGAATTGATTGTACGGTAACTAGTCACTGACAGGTTCTTGGTATTCTAAGCAGTGAATTCATATTATCCGGATAGTCGCGATATATTGAGAAGCATCACTCACGATGTAGAATAAATATAATTAATCAGTTAATTATATTTAATGAATTATTAGAATTCATATAAATAATAAGTAAAAAGTTTATTATTATTTATTTCTACTACCGGCTTAATATTGAACCTACAGGGTCACACCATAAAAAGATTAATTTATTGATGAAGGTATTTTGAGAGAGCAAGTTGTTTTAATAATGATTAAAATAGTTTTAATTATTATTTAAACATTTTATAAGATAAAGTGAGGGATTTATATAATAGTATTTATTTATATATTAATTATACTAAAACCTACTTATCCCCTATATAAAGGATGAGATGAGAAGATGTTAAGCTAAGAAAAGGTTTTTGTGAAAAACCTAGTTGCCACCCTCTCTTCTTCATATCTCTCTCTCTCAAAAGCAAAAGGGTGCCATTTTTATAAAGCTCCATCTTTATAAAAGCTTCATCGAAGAATCAATCTTGGTGGATACCGGTAGAGTGCTTCACACTCTGAGAAGCAACTGCTAGCAACCATCGATTATAAAGCTTCGATTTTCAAGGTATGGTTACGATTCCTCCGCTCTTTCGTTTTATATGATTTTCTATATGTACGATACATGGTTTTTACGGAATAAATGTTATACCATGCTTCTGCTCGTCCGTAAATTCCTTCAATGGCATCAGAGCTAGGTTCTGTATATAGATATTCATATAAAAAATTTCAGATTTTTTTACACATGTATGGATTAATTATGATTTTTGCAAGGTTATTTGGATGTATTATGAATTAATTCAAAACAAAATTTGCATGAAGTTTTGACCACAAATCTGGGTTCTACAAGTGTTGTGGATCATCTAGATATTTTTTTCATAATTTTGTGATGTATAGATTATTTGTTATGAATTTTTAAAAATTGTTTTAATTAAAATTCATAAAATAATTATACATGTGGATAATATGAATTTTTAAAATTTGCACTAGGACCCCTGCCTGATCTAATAATTTAAATGCTGATGATTTTCAGAAATCATGTCCTATAATTTTTTATTAATTTATTAATTAATAGTCAATTAATTTATTAATATTAAAATTGTAAAGATAAATAACAAAGTTATTAGGGGAGTTATTGTAATAGTTACAAAAGTTAAACAACGGTTACATAGCACCTGATGTGATATAACGTGCCTAACAAACGAGAAAAAAACAACTGATGCAGCTGCTGTCTCGCGCGTGTTGTACAACTGCAGGAAAGGAGGTCACACATTTATGAAATGCGTTACAGGGTTAGTGGCGCATGATCTGAATGCGTTACAGAATTTAATTGATTTAAATTGTTGTAACGCATATCTTAAATGCGTTACAGCCCTTCTATCCACATTAAATTCGATTTTCTGGGAGTTTCGTAACTCCGTTTTGGGCGTGCAATATATCGTTGGATTCGTTTTTCTGAGACGGATCTAATGGAGTGGTCAAATATTTTTATATAATATTTTTGAAATATTTATATTACCGGAAGTGTTTTAAAGCATATTTTAATTGTTTTAAATTGTTTTTAAATACTATAATAAATCCATACATCATTATATCAATGTGTGACATGATATTGCTTGCATGCCTACTTGTTTATTTATTTTTATATATGAGATATATGCCTATGTTTACCATGTGATGATAGATTTATGTGAACTTAAATCAAAATAAGGCTGCTCTAGAAAATCTAGAATAGGAATCGTTTCTTGTCTTAATAATAATATTATGAATACAATCATGAGATTCTTGTGTTTGTGAAACACGTAATTAAATATGAATTTTCAATATTGAGAGAAAGGATGATTCTGTCAAAAACAGATTTCGATCTGTAAGAAAGGGGTATTAAGTGACGCCTCTTTACAATGCTCCCCCCGATCTGGGAATCATCTGATTATCGATTATTGATTTGAAATATTTAATTGTAGAAAAGAATCTCTTTATAATATGATTATGATTGTTAAATAATATTAGTTAATTAATAATGGCTGATAATTATTTATTTATGAAATAAATAATTAGTTAGCAATTTTATTAATTGATTAAATGAGATTTAATTTATTATAAAATAATTAGAAGTGAAATTAATATTATTAATTATTTATTTAATTTAAGAAATTATATTAAGGGTGAGATTAATTTTCTAAAGAGTTTAGAAATAGAATTAATGACTAAAAGAGTTTTAATTATTAGTTAATAACGGAAAGATTCATTTTCTAAAAGGTTTAGAAATAATTTAAATGATTAAAAGAGTTTTAATTATTAATTAATTGGTTAGTAATTATGATACTTTATAGAAAAATTTATTTGAAATTTTTGTCTATAAATATATATAATTATAAACCTTATAATAAAATACCTCTTAATAATATCAAGTAGTAATTGGCAAATGACACAACGGGCTTGTGTCGGTCATAGCCTTCCAACATGGTAGAAAGTAGTTCTTATTTTTAAATCATTGTCGTTTCGTGCTATAGCCGAGGGCTTTGATTTCGAAATTAGAAATACTTGTCTATTACATAGAGATGTGTACAATGAATTAGAATCTAATGGTCGTTACGTGCTACAGCCGTGGGCCGTTGGAGACTGAATCAATTGTACGAAATGTTGGGTTAGACTTGACTTATAATTTTGAGTTTGTCATGCTACAGCCGTGACTCAATTATTCAAGAGGCTAAAGTTTCACTACGCCATAGATGGCCTATTGCAACTTTTGGGCATGGGTGTTACCACTATGGATGTTACCATAGGTATCAAATTTTTGAGCTATCGCAACCTTGTGATTGTGGTGTTACCAAATCCTCAAAAGTATGTTACTATAGCTATAAAGGTGTTAACAGTGGGTAACACCATGTGATGTGTTACCATAGAGTATTTATGAACAAAATTTTTATTTTATTTAAAATTAATGATTTAATAATTATTTGACTTTAAAAATAATTAATTTTAACAAAACAGTTGAAGGAATCATTTTAAAATGTAATATTCCAGCAACTAATTAAATTATTGATTTTTCATAAATATTAAATTTTGTTTATAAATTTCGAATAAAAAGATTTTAAAAAAGTAATATCCAAAAATTATTAAATTTTAACTAAATTCATTAAAATATTTGAAAAATTATTAAATTTTAACTAAATTCTTTAAATTATTACAATATAATTAACATAAATTCGTAAAAAAAATTTTAAAAAAAAGTACAGCACAGTAAATTAATGAGATGGGCTGAGCGGCAAACAAATACACAAAACGGAAAAACAAAATTTAGAATTAGGGTCAAATACAAATTGGAGGAAAATTGAGGGTAAATAAACTTCTATCATTGTAAAAATTAATATTCCATCAAATAATTAAATTATTTATATTTCATAAATATTAATAAAATAATAGAAAAAGAATAAAAAAAACAACATACACTGTATTAGTGATATTGGGCTGAATTATTGGGATTCGGATGAGCGGCAAAACGAAAATAGAGAGCGGCAAAATGAAAATTTTGTATTTGGTTATATTTACCCAATACTTTCTTTAACATTTTTGGTAAATCTCTTTCAACCGCGTGTGTATCTCTTTCTTCCCAAATCTCTCTCAAACCCTAGCTCGTCTCTCTCGCCACTGTTTCAATTTCTCCGATCTAAACCCTAAATTATCGATCGCTTTCAACGTTTTATACAATAAATCGAGTCTTTCTTCAATTCTTTTGTTCTATTAATCCAAGAATTGTTCAAATTAGGCCAAGGGTTGGTTAAATCGAAAAGATTTTGATGAACAACCAAAATCGTCTCAATCGATTTCGGTTTTTAGAGTCAAAATCGACAGTTATATACACTAAATATATACACACACATAATCTCAATTTGTATGCTTAAATATTCGATACTCTAACTTGTTTGTTGATTTTTAACTGCAGATATTATCATTGATAATGGCACTGCTATCTCTCGACCCGCTATTGTCATTGATAATGGCACTGGGTAAGTACCCTTTTGTGTTTTTTATTTAATTTTGGTGTTTTTAATTGTGCCCATCAAGTGTTTGATGAAATGTTTGTGTGAAATTATAAGAAAACATCCCTACAGGGTCTGTCACATTTCAAGAAAACAACGGCGGTCAACATTTATAGAGGCCTTTATAAGCTAAGCCAAACAACAATTCACCCTTTAAAACTTTTGATTGTGTAAAGTACATATTTTTTTTAACTTTTACCATTTTAGGATAGGTCACTCCTTAATTTATCATTGTAAAAAGATATCTCTTGATAGTAATACTAAGCAGCAGTGTTTTCTGATTCTAAATCCTGATACACAAATAATGACAATATCAAATCTCTGTGATATGCTACTGGGCACACAATACCAGAATGATAACTTAATTAGCTAAAGGGCCTGTTTGGATAAGTTGATAGACTCATAAGGCACTTATTAGCTAAGTCAAACAGGCTGCTTGCATGCTATATCAGTAATGCAGCTACAACATTTTTCTTTGCTGGTAATACTAAATTATTCCAAATTGGAGCTTCTGATGTAGTTCACTCCGTTATTCATCTTATTAAAGATGTTTCAAGCTCTTCCGGGCTATTAAGACTCTTATCAGGCAGCATATACTTTTTAAGTGAACAATGTTCGTATGATAATACAATCTGAAAATATATGCAGAATTAGCAGTAATAGTTGCAACTTGAAGTCAAACTCTAAGACTAATTAACAATGTTGGACCCTGTATGAAATGTCATTGTGTGTTTTCTTAAGATCTACTAATGTGTATAAAGCAATAAAATTTAATTGAACCTTCTGACTATAATTATATTTTTACATGCTCGGCTTTAATAAAGATTTTCTCTTGGTGTTTGTGAATCTTTTTTTCTGTTGCCTTTGGTATGTGCAGAGAAGCAGTCAACAACTACTAATACAGACCTGGCAAATATAACAGCAGGCTGGGAATTGGCACTTGCAACTGGCAAATATAACAGTAGCTATTGATGCTGCCAGAGGTCTCTCTTTCCTTCATGAAGCTGATAATCTGTTGGTGTAGCAGTGTATTTTTAATTATTTGCAGTGCAGCCGGTTCTTGCTTATTTGCAGTGTTAATTGGTATTTCACTTTTTGTTAACATCCTGCTTATTCAATCTGTTTAATTGATGACTATAGGAAAAGCGTTTACAAATTACGAATACATAATAATATCATGTATCAGTTTTCTTAGAAATTCCTGATAGTGAATGCTTGTTTACTCATTCTGTGATGGAGCAGGGTACAAACGTCTTCATTGTCAACTATTACACCATACCAATTCGAAGAAGAAGCTGGTATTAAATCTTTCCGACTATAACATTCATTTTAGAAAAGAAAAAAAAACTGTTAGCCAGGTTCAAATCAAAACCTTTAGTTACCATAGATTCTCTCTTTGCATATACAGACGACAAATTTATTTAGATTTAGTAACACTACTTATTTATAGTTAGATTTACTTATATTTTTATTTTTGTTGTTTTGCGGTGTAGATTTGAAGTCTCTTGGAATGGTGCTGGAACCTTTTCTTGTTTAATATTTGCAGGAAGAACCAAAAGAAGAAAGTGATGAGAAGGAGGAGCAGCTCTGTTGGATATATATTTTGCCAAGATGTATTTGGAAATTTGGTGTTCGTAAATTTTCTTAGATGTATTTGGAATTTTGGTGTTTGTAAATTTGGACCAGATGTATATGGAATTTTTGGTGTTTGTAATTACGAAGAATTTATATCTTTAATATTTCTGATTTTTCTAGTAAATGCAAGTTTCATAAAAAATTCATTTTTTGAATTTTATCTCTTGTGGAGCCTACACATGGATGGGTCTCACACGTGGGTCCCACAAGTAGGCCCAAATAGTGGGACTTAGATGTGGGTCTCACATGTGGGCCCACCCAGAAGTGGGTCCTACACGTGGGTCCTATGTGTGGGCCCCACAGCTGCTCATGTGCAAATTTGTATCACCTTTTGTAACACACAAGCTATGTTGCTATAGAATGTTTAAGATGTTGCTATAGAGGTTTTTGGTAACCACATTTGCTATGTTACCATAGGGTGTGTTTTGATGTTAGCTTAGATACCTGTAGTTACTGCTGAGAACCTAACACGGCTGAAGTGTTACCATAGCCCGATTTTGGCTGGTAACTTCAAACAGGGGTCTATGGTAACACAGTTTGGGGGTTGCTATAAGCAATCTATGGCGTAGTGTTTTATTAGGGAATAACATAAGATGTAAATGACAAGAGTGCTACCTATTGAACATCACATGGCGTTTCGTGCTACAGCCGAGGTTGTGTGATAGAATGTAGGATCCCTATTCCCACTAGCATTTAGAATGCTTATTTATTCACTTAGGGGGTTGTATAAATTAGATAAACTAGTGGGAGCCACTTATGAATAAAGACCCGATTCATATAGTGTTTTGAAATGAAATTGAATATTTGCTAAGTGTTGTTATGTGTTTATAATTTACAGATTTACTATATACATTATGTCTTCTGCACTATCACTCCGGAGCATACTAGATGCTCACAAATTGACTGGTCCGAATTATGCTGACTAGCTTCGAAACTTGAGAATTGTTCTCAGGGTTGAGAAGCTGGAATATGTGCTTGACTCACCTAAGCCTGCTGAACCTGATGACGATGCACATAATGATGAACATGTTGTGTATCATAAGTGGATAGATAATGCTAATGTTGCTCAATATATCATGCTAGCTTCCATGAACGTTGATCTACAGAAGCAAAATGAGCTTATGGATGCTCACACTATCCTAACGCATCTACAAGAGTTGTATGATGTGGCCAGGAGGACAGCTCGATATGAGATATCAAAGGAGCTGTTCCGCTGTAGGATGTCGGAGGGATCATCTGTGAATGACCATGTACTTAAGATGATCAATTTGATTGAACGTCTTGGACAACTTGGTTTTATCATGGATAGGGAGCTAAGTCAAGACTTGGTCTTGCAATCACTTCCCGGTTCGTTTTCGCAGTTTGTTGGGAACTTTCACATGAATAAGTTGGACGTCAGCCTGGCTGAACTCCACAACATGCTGAAGACTGCGGAATCGAACTTTCCCTCTAAGAAGAGTTCTGTTCTTCTAATTGGTGAAGGTTCCAATCCTAAGAAAAGGAAGAGGAACCCTCCCAAGAAGAAGAAAGTAGGTGAGGAAAATCCGGTTCCACCAAAAGCTGAAGACCCCAAGAGCAAAGCTGTTTGCTTCCACTGTAACAAGGTGGGGCACTGGAAGAGGAACTGCAAGGTTTACCTTGCAGAATTGAAGAAGAAGAAGGGTAGTGAGACTGCCGCTTCTGATTCAGGTATGTTCATGATTAAAGTGAATATGTCATTAAATTAAATTTCTACTTGGGTATTAGATACCACCTATGGTTCTCACATTTGCAATTCGTTGCAGGGACTAAGGAGAAGTAGTATAACGACTTAGAAAATTTTGAATTAAAAATTATTTATTTAATATAAATTATGAATTATATTATGTGAATATTGTTGTAGAGGTGGAATATATGTGGAGTAGTGTTTATGTGTTTACGTGATGATTTGTGTGTGCTGTGAAAGTCTGTGTGTTTTATTTGTATTTTTAGGATTTAAATATGTTTAAATTAGGCATTTTTGATCCTCTGGAAAATTTATAAAATTATCGAGGTTATTAAAAATCATGAAATCTTTTGTGATATTATCTTTATAATATTATTGAGTTTTTAAAATTTTTGGGTGAATTAATTTGGGTGTTGTGGTATTTTAAAATGATGTTAAGAGTTATATTGCATTTAAAGTATCAAAACTTGTAAAATTCATATTTAATTCATTTTTGACCCTAAAAATATTTTAAAAATATTGGGAGATAGATAATTTTATTTTTTACATTTTTAAAAAAAATATTGAGATTCTTCTTTACCTTTATTTATTTTACAATTTACACCGCTGGGGTAAATTGGTTTTAATCAGAAAACTTTTGTAAAATTTCTAAACTACCTTTAATTCCTTTTATTTCTTTAAATCCTTAATTAGAAACCCAGCACATTTCTCAGTTCTGTTTCTTGGTGTTGTCTCTCGAATTCTCTCGAGACTTCCATCTCTCTATCTCTCTTAATATCTCTTCCTCTCTCTCACCATATCTGTCTTCTCAATCTCTCTCACTCTCACGTTTTTCAGTACAATCGAGTCTTGATACGGATGTTAATCAAACTCTTTATCTTTGTTCGTCCTGCATCTGGGTTGCGTGTACATCGCAGGTATGGTGTGATGTGTGTGTTTATGCTTCGCGTGGGTATGTATATATATCGATTTTGTGTGTATTGTTGCAATTTAGCCGACGCCCTCCTTCAAATCTGCTCTGTTATGTCTCGTGGTAGACTGCGGGTATCTGTGTGTGATTACTGGATTGTGAACAGCAGTTGTGTGGTACTGTATGCCGCGTCTAGTGGGTATCCATTGTGGTGTGTATAGTTAAGTCGGTGTTCCCCTTTTTCCCTGTTCTTGCTGCTGTTGTGGTGTGTGCTGGTGAGAGTAATGACTATGGTGTACTATGTTGTGGGTTCAACTATTGCTGTGTGTGTGTGTTCGTGAGGGAGTTGGTATATGGTTGTGAGTGCTGAAAGGGTGATGTGAGATAGTAGCGGGAAGAAGAAAAGAAGCAAAGAGGCGAGTGATGGAGGAAGGAAGTGAGGAATATTCATCGGAAAGTATAAAATTTTAATTAATTAATTAATTTATTTTATTTTTCCGATGTAATTATTTAATTTCTCATTTTAGATTAATTGGGTAATTGTTGTAATTAAATTATATTAATTGCGACAACATTGTTGTAATTAATTTAGAATTAAGTGTGATGCGATGATTTAATTTTCGTAGTTTAATTCGGAAAAGTTTATAATTGTTAGTTAATTGTGAGATTAATTGTGGGTTTGAGTATATGTTTTGATGATTATTAATTGCTAATTGTTATTATTGGGTAATACTTTAGGAAGTGGGATTTGGGGATTTTGGATATATGTCGAGTTGGATAATTTATTTTAGTTGCCTATATATTAGTGGGTAATTTATGTGATTGATTTTGGTAATTAATTTTAACATATTAGTTTGAAGTATTAAATTGTGAATGTCGAAGCTCCCGATAATTTAATGTTGGTTCAGTCGGGAGTATTATGATTATTAGTTGTTAATTATTATTTGTGGTATCATATTAAAGTTATTTGATATTGCTAGTTGTAAATGCTTATGTGCTAAATGGTATAAAGCGAGTCGTAGTATTTGATGGCTTTACTAATTATGAATGTTATATGTTATTTAGTTTAACTGCGAGGAGTCGTAAAGAGATCACAAGTTCTAAATGTCAGTATTTAAGGACTTGTGTAATTCTCTTCGACTAGATCCTCGGGCTTACGAATGTCAATGATTGATTGTCACCAGTATAATTAATATGCTCAAGTGATATGATCATTGATATAGCGTAAGTAATAGTTAGTGCTAGGGGTTGTTCCCTAGGGCTTACGAACATCAATGATTGATTGTCACGCGTATCATTAAAATGCGTGAGAAATACGATCATTGGTGTAGCGTAAGTAGTAGTGTTAATTATTATGTGCTAGGTGCCGCATGTCTGGGCGGGTACTTTTCTTACTTGTTTACTTTTATGTTGCTGCAAGTTGAGGCAGCTTTATTTTTGCAAAATCAGGGTTGAATTGTATTTGAGGGGCTGTGCCCATAGTCCGATAAACGAATACTTCATGCCGAAATTTTCTAAAAATCCCCTGCAAATCTATTTAAAATCTTTATTTAACCTATTTGATTTCAATGCTTGGAAGTGTGTTATGATTTCTAAGGGTTTAAGTATATGTATCAGTGGATTATTTCGAGAATATATCATGGTTTTGAAGATTAGATGGTGTGTTGTTTTGAAGTGGTTGTGTGACGTGTTTATGTGACTTAGTTAACTATACTAAGACTACTATATGAATATGGTTGGATATGTCTATATGTATTTTATATGTAAGCGTTATAGGACGCGCATGGGTAGAATAGAGCAAAACAATAAGATTTTGCTTGAGTTAATACAGAAATTGTGGTTGACCTTGTAAAGTTTTGATTAGGAAACCTAGCCAAGGACAGTGTCAAAGCTGACGGGTGAACTGATGTGGGAGCTGGTAAGTTACAAAGTAAGGATGAAAGTAGGACCGAGTGAGAAGCCACGTGTAAATGAAAAAGATTGACGAGAAGCTAAGATGACTATTGATGTGGAAATCAGGAATCCCGTAAATTGAGGCAAGTGTTCTTGCTAATGATGTGTTAAATTATGTCTAACCGCAAGCGCACGGTGTCTATTGCTAGTACAAATGGCAAGCGGGTCGAATCCACAAGGAGACAGGTTCTACTAATTCCTTTTCAGTTATCGCTAATTGTTTCAAGGGTCAAACGATTATTGAAGAATTATTAATTAACTAATTAAACTATATTAACACTAATTAAACAGATGATAAACAAATTATTTAAAACCTAGGGCAATCAGGTCCACCATGCTTACACAATTGGCTCTTAAGCTAAAGCAATCAATGTGATCCTATAACTAGAGTATGTTAATCTCTTTCAAGCATTAACACTCTCGAAACATTCAACACAATTAACCACTTTTAGTAATTAAATCAATCAGATAATTAGAGTCAAGTTAATCTCTTCCAAGAATTAACGCTCTCAAAAATCCAATGATGCTTCCGCACTCAAATTCAATTCTGCTAATTGTATGTGTGCCTCTAGTAATTAAATCTCTCGATCCATACCCCTATTTGCATACAATTAATCCATGATATTGGCCAATTACACAAATTAATGATTAAAACATATCAATCAGAATTAACCATAACCAATCAAACCACTATGAAAATCATGCCAATATTAGTGCAAACATGGCTTCCCTATAAGCCCTAGAAATAACTACTCGCTAATAATTAAACAAGTAAAACAACTAGTAAAACAAGAAAACTTAATTAAACTAATAAGAACAAAGAAAAGATTAAGAGAACAAAACCTTCAAACTTCAATGTTGTCACCCAAAAGAAGAGTCATGGTGTTTCTCTACATCTCCAACTAATAATACTAATCTACTCTAAACTATATTTTCTGATCTAATATTACATCCTTTTTCTTCTTCCCTCATAAAATAATACCCTAGATGTGTTTATATAGGCTATAAAAGTCTTGCCCAATAAAAGTATTTTAATACTCTAAATAAATTACAAGTAGGATTCCATAACTGAATAGGATTCCTTGTAAAATCTGTCACTTCTTTTTCTCCTCTGTTTCTGGGCTCTTCCATTTGGATTTTGCTTACTGGACCACCTCTGAATTAAAGATAATTCCACAAGCTTCGCGTGGACAATAAGATCGTCAAATTCTGACTTCTGGAACTCAAGATATGGCCCAAACAGTGCAGGCAGCCCGTGTAGCCCAATAATACGAATTTTCTCCTATTTTATCTCCAAAATAGCTCTTTTTGCTCCAAATCCTTCCAAGTCATGAATTCTTTATTTCCTACAATAAAATAATCAAATCTATTAAATAAAAATCCAAATCAATGCAAAACACAATAAATATGAGAATAAAATCATCTAGAATATATATAAAAATATACTCTATCAAACATCCCCACACTAAGCATTTGCACGTCCTCGGGCAAATAAGTGAAATAAAAACTAAGTCCTAACAAACATCACTTTCGTAGATGACACGATTGCATTGAGCATATGCAACAAGCCGTTAAACCCCTAGACAGCCCTAGTAGGACGAGTGTTGTCTCGTGAGGGTTTATAGTGAATATACCCACAAAATTCATCTAACCATGCAAAAGATCAATGCTAACACAACACCACACACACAAGTCCTCTCATGCCACATCAACTTAAGAATCAAAGCAAACATACGATGTCTTGGTGTCGAAAGTGCAAGTATTCACGTAGTCTACTCAACCAACATGCAGAAGGTCATAAAAATTCATGTCAAGTGTAAAAATCGTTGGTAATCATGCTAAGCCCACAAGAAATACATCTTTAAGTCTAAACCTGGGATCTCCTATGCCAAAACAAGTAATAACTCACCTTTCACTCAAAAATGAATATTCACTCAAGAACAAGGTTAAGTGTATCACTCAATTCCAACAAAATCATAAACACAACTTGACACTCGCAATCAATCTCACTCTCAACACAACATACATCACTGATGACAATCAAAAGGTCTTTATTCGGGTTGTAGCGTGGGCTAGGGACCAGGTATGTCAAGTAAAGCTAAAACAGGTTAAATGTCAAAAGCTAGTACCCAACAATAATCATTATTCAACTCCCTTTCTATTAAAACAAATACTTCCCCACACTTGGATTTTTCAATAACCCTTTCATAATAACTTGACTAGTCGAATGAAGAAGGATCATACAAACATAAGAATGCTCTCAAATTTATTTTTTTTTCTCTTTTTTTTTCTCTATTTTCTATTTTTTTTTCTTTTTTTTTTCTGAGAGCTAAGGAATAAGCACAATGATCCATAGATATTTTTATGAATTTCGACTAACAAGCATAAACCAAAATCAATATTCCCCAATGGTATGATCATCAATAAAACCCCCCCTTTTGCACACCTTATTACTCCCTTAAGCACGATACTAGCCTTTGACAATTTAGGTTCAAATTCAATGTAAGGCCAATACAAGAAAAGGATATAGGCAAGTAACGTAGTGTGTCACTGAAAGAATAGGATTAGGCTCAACGGGTTAACTAATTGATCATGTTTAAAAGGTGTGGAAATATGGGAAATACGAGGTTAAACCTAAGTGCCTTTATCATCTCATCATCAAGTAATGTCATGCATTTCAAGAAAGATCTCAAGTAAGTGCTAGCAATGTAAACAACATGTGGACACTCAAGCAAACGAAAAATCATGCAAACGATATGCATATAGGCTCAAAACTCACTTGGTGTGACAAAACATAATCAATCCCAAGTAACAAGACTCTCTAACGCACCTACTTGTACTCAAAGCATGTAAACCAAGTCATCTTGCACATATTCATGTCATTCTAATCACTTACAACATCCAATTAAGTCTACCAGCTTCAACTTGCTAATGTAAGTGTGTGCACAAGAACGAAGCATATCACTTCTCATACAAAAGCGTCAAGAACACAAGAATTCTACGCATGCATGGGTGTATCAAGCAAAATACAACAACTAATCAAATTGCATGGCTAGAATTATTTTTGGTATTTTTAATTATTTTTTTTTTTTGGATTTTTTTTTAAACATTGAGAACTCATCCCCACACTTAAGTGGTTCATTGTCTTCAATGAACAATTATATAAAAAAGAAAAAAAAATGATACTAAAAGGACCCCTAAGGAAAATACAAAAATAAAGAAAAAGAATATATATATATATATATATATATAATAGTAATAATAATAATAATAATAATAATAAATAAGAATTAGAATAGAAATAGGTTTAGAAATTTGAAGGAGAGATGAGAGGTTTTGGAATTTAAATAGGAAAAGAATTAGGTGGAATAGGGGTATAAATAGAATGGTGGATGAAATTTTTATTTTATATATATGCATAGTACAACACAGCGCACAACAGGAAACCAGAACGCTGAATTTTTTTTTTTCTGACCGACGCGCAAGCTGCGCGAGTGGCACGCAAAATGCCCCAAGACCAGTTGCGCCACCGCAACTTGCGCATCCCCAGCGCAAGTTGCCCCTAGTCCAGTAACGCATTCTCAGATTGCGCCTCAACCCGCTTCCAGACCAGTAACGCAGGCGCAACCTGCGTTACTCACCAAAATTCGATTTTTATTTTTTATTTTTTGAAAAAACAACAAATATTTTTTTTTTTAAGAATGAGATGAAGGAACACAACAAGGCTTGGGTTGAACAAATAACTAAGCAATTCTACTATATATGAAAGAGAAAGAAAGAAGTACTCCCCTATGCAAAAGCATGAAGTGCACCAATCCTCCAATGAAATCTTGGGTTGTCTCCCAAGCAGCGCTTATTTAGAGTCTTTAGCTTGACCTCCTAAAAAATACTCCGGTAAAGGCGTAATATCCACTTTCTCGATCATAAACTCGTCACCACAAAAAGTATCAAGAACATCTGTGGTTGTCTTTATCCTACAGAAAGTCTCCAAACAAGCATCAGTAAAATAAAATATGTCATTAATTAGCAATAGAGAGAGTGCTTGTGCAGTTTTGGAAAACTTTGTGATAAAACAGCGATAAAATTCGACACCACAAAAATATTGAACTCCCTTGACATAAGGTGAAGGTTCTGGTGGTGGCTTTTCTTCACTCCTCACTTTCACTGGAGCCATTCGGACATCTTGGCTTATCACATCATCGGCTAATAAGACACTTCCATCTTCTCGCTCTTCTCGAGCTTGAAACGTATGAGCCACTTTGTATGGATCCTCAACCAAAATTTGAGAAATATCATCTTGGACAATATTTGTTATCACATTAACCTTGAAATAAGTAGTCCTGAGCAAAGAAGCCTTGTAAGTAGAGGCTAGATCGAGAGCAAATTTATCAATACATGGTAGCTTAGGCACAGGTTGTGGAAGAGAAACAACAACCATCTCTGTATTGCTTTCCTTTGTAGCCTCATCATCAGTCACATTGTTCTCGGTAGCAGCAACATCATTGATCTTATCATCGGTGGCATGCTCCTTCTCTTTATCAATGGCCTCATCATCAACATACATGGAGAAACTATCATATTCCTGATCGCTTGTGAGATTGATAGCAATCAGGTCCTCTTCGGATCGGATAGATGATGATGGTAAATAGTCGAGCTGCCCTGTAGTAGAAGAGTTAGCCAACTGTGCAATTTGAGATTCAATCGCCAAACTTTGAGTTTCTAATTCTTCAAAACTCTTTAGCATTTTATTCAAGATATCCCACATCTCATTTGTCTGATCAGCTTGCACATCTACACTGGATTGAGAAACATGTAGATCTTCTTGTAGAGGAGGATATTGATATTCTTGTTGTGGCGGCTGCTCATATGACTGATAATATTGTTGCTCAAACTGTTGCTGATTATGATATGAAAAATTTTGAGCACCATTGTCCTGGTAGTAGAAATTTGGTTGATTCACGCATTCTTGATCAAAAGTGTTTGAATACTGATTGTACCCATATCCTTCTTCAAAAGAATTAATTTGTCCCAACTGAGCATTCTGAGAATTATAGACATTGTAAGAGCATTCAAAACCAAAGTGACCCTGCACACCACAAATTTGACAGAAGTTGTAAGTTTTAGGGGCCACTTGTGACATCTCATTGATACTCATTAGACGCATAGTGGGCTTTGTAGTGTTCGACATGGCAATCTCTCGAGTATGTGCCTCTACTAGGGAAGATAAGAGTGCAAAAGTATCAACTTCACCCATTGCAAACCTGTAGACACTCAACAAAGCCAAGAAAACGCAGTAAAATTTGCCTCAATTGGAACAAAGGTTCCAACGAGACAATGGAAACAATCGAAACAACTAAATTAAAATCAACAGAAACTCGCTGTCTCCCCGGCAGCGGCGCCAAAAACTTGATGTGTTAAATTATGTCTAACCGCAAGCGCACGGTGTCTATTGCTAGTACAAATGGCAAGCGGGTCGAATCCACAAGGAGACAGGTTCTACTAATTCCTTTTTAGTTATCGCTAATTGTTTCAAGGGTCAAACGATTATTGAAGAATTATTAATTAATTAATTAAACTAAATTAACACTAATTAAACAGATGATAAACAAATTATTTAAAACCTAGGGTAATCAGGTCCACCATGCTTACACAATTGGCTCTTAAGCTAAAGCAATCAATGTGATCCTATAACTAGAGTATGTTAATCTCTTTCAAGCATTAACACTCTCGAAACATTCAACACAATTAACCACTTTTAGTAATTCAATCAATCAGGTAATTAGAGTCAAGTTAATCACTTCCAAGAATTAACGCTCTCAGAAATCCAATGATGCTTCCACACTCAAATTCAATTCTGCTAATCGTATGTGTGCCTCTAGTAAGTAAATCTCTCGATCCATACCCCTATTTGCATATAATTAATCCATGATATTGGCCAATTACACAAATTAATGATTAAAACATATCAATCAGAATTAACCATAACCAATCAAACCACTATGAAAATCATGCCAATATTAGTGCAAACATGGCTTCCCTATAAGCCCTAGAAATAACTACTCGCTAATAATTAAACAAGTAAAACAACTAGTAAAACAAGAAAACATAATTAAACTAATAAGAACAAAGAAAAGATTAAGAGAACAAAACCTTCAAACTTCAATGTTGTCACCCAAAAGAAGAGTCATGGTGTTTCTCTATATGTCCAACTAATAATACTAATATACTCTAAACTATATTATCTGATCTAATATTACATCCTTTTTCTTCTTCCCTCATAAAATAATACCCTAGATGTGTTTATATAGGCTATAAAAGTCTTGCCCAATAAAAGTATTTTAATACTCTAAATAAATTACAAGTAGGATTCCATAACTGAATAGGATTCCTTGTAAAATTCGTCACTTCTTTTTCTCCCCTGTTTCTGGGCTCTTCCAGTTGGATTTTGCTTACTGGACCACCTCTGAATTAAAGATAATTCCACAAGCTTCGCGTGGACAGTAAGATCGTCAAATTCTGACTTCTGGAACTCAAGATATGGCCCAAACAGTGCAGACAGCCCGTGTAGCCCAATAATACGAATTTTCTCCTATTTTATCTCCAAAATAGCTCTTTTTGCTCCAAATCCTTCCAAGTCATGAATTCTTTATTTCCTACAATAAAATAATCAAATCTATTAAATAAAAATCCAAATCAATGCAAAACACAATAAATATGAGAATAAAATCATCTAGAAAATATATAAAAATATACTCTATCAGCTAATCACTTATTGTTCAAGTGATACAATTCTATTCGTATCATTTAAAAGAATGTTTCTGTTAAATTATGTTTACAAATGACGTACTTCTTCACAGAGCGTGCAAATGTTCATTTTCTTAACCTATAGTCAAGTGCAAATTTTCAAATAACCTTGTGAGCAATCTTTACTTTAATAATGCTTTAACACCGAGTATTTTACTGGATTCCTCTGTAAAGCACTATTTTATTTAATATTTATGTATTTATTTTTAAAAGTAGTCAAGAGAAATCTTCAGACAGAGGAAATCCAGGATTTGAAATCTTATAAAAATCTTTCTTCATCAATCATGAGTACAACATGTTTTTAACCGATGGACCCCTTTAAGGGAACTTTTCTTTAAACTGATTTACAATTGATTATCCCGGAATTATTTTACAACTGTTCGTTTTGAATTACTTAACTTGATTCAGTTCAAACTTACAATGTGTTGGAAAAGTTCTATTAAATAATTAGCACTTGACTATATCCTTGTTTAATCGAATATTCTCAGTTGTTGTAATCAAGTTGTCAGTGTATCCTTTCTTTAATTTTTCCATTACTGATATAACTCAAACTATTCCTATTGAAATGGCTAATATCTTCTCGAGATTGATGTTCTTTAATTATCACCCCTGTTATTGTATCGAACTCCTCGACACTTGTTGATGTTATTGTTCTTTATTTATACCCTGAGTGGTATCGAACTTGTCGATATCAGTTGAGAATCTTGGTTGTTCGTTTATCCCCTGTGTTGTATCGAACTTGTCGATACTAGACAATGATGTCATTTCTTATTAACTCCTAATCTTGAGTTGTTATTCTGGACGTGAGTTTCCAGTGGTTGGATATCAAGGTTGTCGATTGTCCCGACACCTAATGTGTTTGACTTAGAATTGGAAATGTTTTTTTTAAATAGATGTCCCTTCGGGGAGACCAGTTTAATGGTCAATGGATGTCCCTTCGGGGAGACCAGTTTAATGGTAAGAAGTTTAGGCCAATGTGTGCCATGGATCCAGTTAAGGACATTGCTGTGTGCGTTTGTCCGGGGTTAGTGCTGACTGATCAGCAGCCTAACCTTGATGATTTTTTTTAAAAATAAATAAAATTCCAATTCTAAGCTATACTCTGAGGTTGATATGTTCAGTTCTTGATTTCTTGGAAGTCTGTTTGGATAATAAATTGATATCGGAATTCTTATCAACTCTAGTTTCTGATGCACCTGATGAATGGTGAATTGTTGGCCCTCGTGGCAATCTAAAAGTTGATATAATTGATTCCTTCATAGAATGAAATGAAACCCCCTTGTTTATCAAAATCTGTCACCATTATTGGAATTATTATCACTATTGCACTTGCTGAGCATTGTTGGCTCACTCTTGTTGGTTTGTTTTCTTCAGTTAATAGAGAGGATTAGTGGACCTAGTAATGGTCAGTGGTGTTGCTTTCCAGCAGCGAGAGGAGACGATCGAGTTATGGAATCTCTCCGGATAGTGATTGGGAATTGGTCAAGGTTGGACATTTAGATAGACAGAAATCTCATGTAGTTATAAAATTGTATAACAGTTTTATTCTGAAAATGGTTGTAAATTTATAAGTTGATAGTTGTTTCATACCATAACCTGTATGCGATCTTGGTTAAGGGGTTTTTATCATTTTATATTGTTTATATCCAGGGTTGTATAATAATGTTTGTGGATAGTGGCCCCATATCTGTATCCCGGATTTTGGGACCGTTACAAGTTGGTATCAGAGATACGGGTTATGGTCACTGAAACAGGTTAGGAAGGTTAGGGTACGAGTATAAGATAGGAGTCGGGTAGAACGGTTTAGGGTAAGGATCGCGTTAGGATACTTCGGCAAGTGTCGCGACGTTAATCGGTCTTTCGGCATATCGTGCGAGTAGAAGTTCGAATCGTTGAAGGGTTTGGCTAAAAGCGAGACAGCAACCTGAAGCAGCATAAGCTAAGTGGGCAGCTGGAGCTATCAGTCTAGGGGACGTTATCTCAAGAATTTTGCGCACAGAATTTAGGGCATCCTATGATATTAGTTTCGATGTGAACGTTTCGGAGATAGTGCGAGAAGGTTAATAATGCGAAGTGAGAAGCGATTATAAGCAAGAATAGGAAGTTAAGCATAGCTGTGCGCCCTTAATTAATCGTTGATTCCGTTCAGTTTATTGTCCAGAGAAATTTCATATTCTTCCTTTGAATTGTTGTAAATTAATTCCCGGTTGGTATTGTGGCTGAGGCATTCGTTGCGCAGTGACGGTCCAAAATCGAGAATGAATTGAGATCTTCTTAATTATTCAACTCATTATTGTCAGGCCGGTTTTGGCAGCTAAGCATATTAGTGCTTAGTCGACGAGAGTGAGATTATGAATAATTAGGAATTTCTTGAATGTTTTCTTGATTAATCAATGAAGCATCTATTGAAAAGTCTTCTATACATCCATTGATGATGAGTCTTCTATATCAGATTTATTCGAATTTAATCACGTTCTTTTGGAAATAAATATATATCTTCAGATGGTATTTGATCCAGCTTTACATGAAGATTTTGAAACTCTTGAATCCTTTCCATTATCATGGATACTTGATTTTTCTATTCCAGCTGAGATGAACAACCTATGCAGATAGGGGATTCAGGGACATCTTATCTTTGTGATAGAAGTCCAGTGGGACGCCACTGATTGTGTTTGTCATGAAAGTACTAAAGACTGGCCATCTTTATGTATTGTGGTGGTTGACCAAGTGACAAATGCAACCTGAAAATAGTTCAAAGATCATATTGATCTCTCGGTTAAATTCCTTTATAAAAGTTTTATCAAATAAACTCGGTCTATATTCATATTTATTACCTCATTCATTTTGTTGACCTCCTTTGTCAGAGGTTCGATGATTTCAAAATTCCTAATGATGAAGGAATGCGAAGATGGGCGTGACGGCATCTTAAATGATAGAATTATAACTGCATGGACGAAGAATTGGTTATGCAAGTTTAAGAATTTGGTGGTTAAGACAGATATGCCGTGTCAAATTGGAATAATTACTGGTTTGAGAAATCATGGACAAGATTTGAGACTAATGAGAATTGAATAAAGGAAAAGAACAGTAAATAAGAGCATATTATTACAGATATTGTTAAAGGGCGAAAAGAAAATGAGCATGGAAGTTTTTGGGGTAAGATATTCGGTGTTGAAGGAAGATTGTTTTAGACACCTATTGAATGGCGGAGGTAGTAAATGGAATATCATAAGATTGTGAATGTTTGGAACCTGTCGTTAGACATAAGATTTTAGAATAAAGGAGGGACGACTTGAGTAAAGCAGAATGAAGCAAAACAGAATGGTTTGTAAGAATGGTCAAGGCGAATTAGGACTAAATGAGTAAGGTGAATATGTGGAATAAATAACTTATGCAAGCCAGAGTAGAAAGTCAGGATTACCAAGGATGGTGGAAAGTTGACCAAGATGGAATAAAATGTCAATAAGGAGGAATACAGAGAAACCAGAAAGTTTCCAGAAGTGACTTAAGAGAAGACATATAAAATTTAGTTAAGGGAAGAATGTGGAATCCCGAAGAATTGGAGTTAGAAGAGTAAGGGCACTGTAGATGCCTATATAATGAGAATTAGGAGAGATTGCGAGACACCATGATCAGAAAATAAGATTTCGGGAGAAGAATCCCTAGAGATTTTTATTAAGATAAATGTGGAAGGTTGTGGCTATAACCAGAAAGATAGTGTGGTAACAAGTAGCAGAGTCTTAAGTTAAAGTTATATGTTATGAGCTTGGAAAGATGGGAGTTTTTGTCAAAGAATGATAACATGTCAATCTTGGTGGAAGTTTTGAAGAGAGTGACATGACTGCTTTTATGATTATTAAGAATCATGAAATTCAATACGAGTATGAAGGAAGTTAGCAGGAAGTGGATGAGGATGACTATAAAAAAAAAGGGTTAAGTATTTCTCAGGATTGGAATTTTGTCTTAACAACGAAATGCAAGCAAATTGTGAGGACAAGAAAATAAGATCATGAGTTGTGAGGAAGTTAAAGGCGGCATTTTGAGGTTGAAAGCAGACATAGAGGTCTTAACGATTAAGCAAATCAAGAGGTTGTTATACCAAGGGAATGAAATTGTTTTGTATATGAAGGAGGTATCAGAAATGAGACAATTAAGTCAAAGCATATTCCAATGAATAAGATTTCAAATGACATTCGGATGAAGAATTTAATATGATCGTAGATCACGTATCAAGATGATCGAAGACTCAGGAAGCATATGCAAATCAATCGAGAGCGATTTTAAAATTTTCCAAGAAAAGGAAGAAAATTTGGCACAAGGATCTTAATGTGAATTTTCGAAAGTCATGATTTTGTAGTTAATGTGAGTGGTGTTAAATGTTGAAGATGTAGTGTGTAAAGTTAAAATTCGAAAACTCGTCAAGTATACAAAGCTGTGATTCGAAAGTTGATTTCGGGATATGCGAAATGGTGTGTTGCGAATAAGGTATATATATATGATTTAAGGAAAATGGTCATCAGTTCAGAATGGTTTCATGGTAAAACAATGAGATGAAGGATGGATAGAAGTTTTTCGATTATTCCCTTCTCGAGTAACATTGCACGCGAAAGAGGAGTAAGAATGATTGAGGAATTCTTGATATTCTTTTTCCCAAAGTTTTATTTGAGTAAGGTTTCGTTTAGGATATGTAAATAAGTGGTGAAGTGTTTTAAGTTGAATATGCATGTTGATAAAAGCGGGAGCTTGTTGGGAATTGTTGGAGTAAGAATTGTTTCATGGTTAGTATCAAGTGAGGTTTTGACCTCAGGAGAATTAATATTACAGATTGGTTAACTCAATTTTGTTCTTGTATTGAGTGAAGTCACAGTCAAGGTGACAGGTATATTAGCTTCCAAGAGTTGCAAATAATCAAGGCTATACTTCAAAAGACTTAGCAAACCAGAATACTTTATAAGAGTGAGAATCGAGATTATGCTTGATGTGCATCTAAGGACGTATGTGTTTGGTTATAGTATTTGATTGCAAGGATGCGACTGAGAATGGACGAAATGATGCTAAGTTTCCGGATTGGGTATTTGATAAATTATAGGACTAAAGAATGAAAGAAACTTCTTAATTATTCCCTTCTTGACCAACATCGTACTTGAAAAATGGAGTGGAAGCGATCGGGGGATTTCTTGAGATTCTTTTCTCGAAGTTCTATTGGAATTCGTGTGGTTATATGTAAAGCGGGAGAGTTATACCAAGTGTAGGTCGTTGTAAATTAAGGCAAATTACACGGTCGTATTATTGCGAAGAACTAGTGTGGTAACATAGTTTTGACGCAGGGTTTAGTTCATTATGTGAAAAAGTCATATTGATTTTCGGGGAAGAGATGTTCGTTCACGTGTGATAAACGTTTGGAGTTAATAAGACTCGGAAACCAAAGTTTAAGGTTATTTCGGAATTTGAGGGCTCATGGAATGAGCTTATAAAGGTATAAGTTGGTATGGGGGAAATCTTAGAGTTGAAAGATACAACCTGGAAAGTGAAAATAAGATGTTGAGAAGATCAGAACTGTTATTTGGGTCCTTAGGATTGATTCTGAGGACAGAATCATATTAAGGGGGGGGGGAGGATATAACGACTTAGAAAATTTTGAATTAAAAATTATTTATTTAATATAAATTATGAATTATATTATGTGAATATTGTTCTAAAGGTGGAATATATGTGGAGTAGTGTTTATGTGTTTACGTGATGATTTGTGTGTGCTGTGAAAGTCTGTGTGTTTTATTTGTATTTTGAGGATTTAAATATATTTAAATTAGGCATTTTTTATCCTCTGGAAAATTTATAAAATTATCGGGACTATTAAAAATCATGAAATCTTTTGTGATATTATCTTTATAATATTATTAAGTTTTTAAAATTTTTGGGTGAATTAATTTGGGTGTTGTGGTATTTTAAAATGATGTTAAGAGTTATATTGCAGTTAAAGTATCAAAACTTGTAAAATTCATATTTAATTCATTTTTGACCCTAAAAATATTTTAAAAATATGGGGAGATAGATAATTTTATTTTCTACATTTTAAAAAAAAAATATTGAGATTCTTCTTTACCTTTATTTATTTTACAATTTACACCGCTGGGGTAAATTGGTTTTAATCAGAAAACTTTTGTAAAATTTCTAAACTACCTTTAATTCCTTTTATTTCTTTAAATACTTAATTAGAAACCCAACACATTTCTCAGTTCTGTTTCTTGGTGTTGTCTCTCGAGACTTCCATCTCTCTATCTCTCTTAATATCTCTTCCTCTCTCTCACCATATCTGTCTTCTCAATCTCTCTCACTCTCACGTTTTTCAGTACAATCGAGTCTTGATACGGATGTTAATCAAACTCTTTATCTATGTTCGTCCTGCATCTGGGTTGCGTGTACATCGCAGGTGTGGTGTGATGTGTGTGTTTATGCTTCGCGTGGGTATGTATATATATCGATTTTGTGTGTATTGTTGCAATTTAGCCGACGCCCTCCTTCAAATCTGCTCTGTTTTGTCTCGTGGTAGACTGCGGGTATCTGTGTGTGATTACTGGATTATGAACAGCAGTTGTGTGGTACTGTATGTCGCGTCTAGTGGGTATCCATTGTGGTGTGTGTAGTTAAGTCGGTGTTCCCCCTTTTCCCTGTTCTTGCTGCTGTTGTGGTGTGTGCTGGTGAGAGTAACGACTATGGTGTACTATGTTGTGGGTTCAACTATTGCTGTGTGTGTGTGTTCGTGAGGGAGTTGGTATATGGTTGTGAGTGTTGAAAGGGTGATGTGAGATAGTAGCGGGAAGAAGAAAAGAAGCAAAGAGGCGAGTGATGGAGGAAGGAAGTGAGGAATATTCATCGGAAGGTATAAAATTTTATTTAATTAATTAATTTATTTTATTTTTCCGATGTAATTATTTAATTTCTCATTTTAGATTAATTGGGTAATTGTTTTAATTAAATTATATTAATTGCGACAGCATTGTTGTAATTAATTTAGAATTAAGTGTGATGCGATGATTTAATTTTCGTAGTTTAATTCGGAAAAGTTTATAATTGTTAGTTAATTGTGAGATTAATTGTGGGTTTGAGTATATGTTTTGATGATTATTAATTGCTAATTGTTATTATTGGGTAATACTTTCGGAAGTGGGATTTGGGGATTTTGGATATATGTCGAGTTGGATAATTTATTTTAGTTGCCTATATATTAGTGGGTAATTTATGTGATTGATTTTGGTAATTAATTTTAACATATTAGTTTGAAGTATTAAATTGTGAATGTCGAAGCTCCCGATAATTTAATGTTGGTTCAGTCGGGAGTATTATGATTATTAGTTGTTAATTATTATTTGTGGTATCATATTAAAGTTATTTGATATTGCTAGTTGTAAATGCTTATGTGCTAAATGGTATAAAGCGAGTCGTAGTATTTGATGGCTTTACTAATTATGAATGTTATATGTTATTTAGTTTAACTGCGAGGAGTCGTAAAGAGATCACAAGTTCTAAATGTCAGTATTTAAGGACTTGTGTAATTCTCTTCGACTAGATCCTCGGGCTTACGAATGTCAATGATTGATTGTCACCAGTATAATTAATATGCTCAAGTGATATGATCATTGATATAGCGTAAGTAATAGTTAGTGCTAGGGGTTGTTCCCTAGGGCTTACGAACATCAATGATTGATTGTCACGCGTATCATTAAAATGCGTGAGAAATACGATCATTGGTGTAGCGTAAGTAGTAGTGTTAATTATTATGTGCTAGGTGCCGCATGTCTGGGCGGGTACTTTTCTTACTTGTTTACTTTTATGTTGCTGCAAGTTGAGGCAGCTTTATTTTTGCAAAAACAGGGTTGAATTGTATTTGAGGGGCTGTGCCCATAGTCCGATAAACGAATACTTCATGCCGAAATTTTCTAAAAATCCCCTGCAAATCTATTTAAAATCTTTATTTAACCTATTTGATTTCAATGCTTGGAAGTGTGTTATGATTTTTAAGGGTTTAAGTATATGTATCAGTGGATTATTTCGAGAATATATCATGGTTTTGAAGATTAGATGGTGTGTTGTTTTGAAGTGGTTGTGTGACGTGTTTATGTGACTTAGTTAACTATACTAAGACTACTATATGAATATGGTTGGATATGTCTATATGTATTGTATATGTAAGCGTTACAGGACGCGCATGGGTAGAATAGAGCATAACAATAAGATTTTGCTTGAGTTAATACTGAAATTGTGGTTGACCTTGTAAAGGTTTGATTAGGAAACCTAGCCAAGGACAGTGCACGGGTGATCTGAAAGAGGAACAGAAGAACTAATATCAAAGCTGACGGGTGAACTGATGTGGGAGCTGGTAAGTTACAAAGTAAGGATGAAAGTAGGACCGAGTGAGAAGCCACGTGTAAATGAAAAAGATTGACGAGAAGCTAAGATGACTATTGATGTGGAAATCAGGAATCCCGTAAATCGAGGCAAGTGTTCTTGCTAATCACTTATTGTTCAAGTGATACAATTCTATTCGTATCATTTAAAAGAATGTTTCTGTTAAATTATGTTTACAAATGACGTACTTCTTCACAGAGCGTGCAAATGTTCATTTTCTTAACCTATAGTCAAGTGCAAATTTTCAAATAACCTTGTGAGCAATCTTTACTTTAATAATGCTTTAACACCGAGTATTTTACTGGATTCCTCTGTAAAGCACTATTTTATTTAATATTTATGTATTTATTTATTTTTAAAAGTAGTCAAGAGAAATCTTCAGACAGAGGAAATCCAAGATTTGAAATCTTATAAAAATCTTTCTTCATCAATCATGAGTACAACATGTTTTTAACCGATGGACCCCTTTAAGGGAACTTTTCTTTAAACTGATTTACAATTGATTATCCTGGAATTATTTTACAACTGTTAGTTTTGAATTACTTAACTTGATTTAGTTCAAACTTACAATGTGTTGGAAAAGTTCTATTAAATAATTAGCACTTGACTATATCCTTGTTTAATCGAATATTCTCAATTGTTGTAATCAAGTTGTCAGTGTATCCTTTCTTTAATTTTTCCAGTACTGATATAACTCAAACTATTCCTATTGAAATGGCTAATATCTTCTCGAGATTGATGTTCTTTAATTATCACCCCTGTTATTGTATCGAACTCCTCGACACTTGTTGATGTTATTGTTCTTTATTTATACCCTGTGTGGTATCGAACTTGTCGATATCAGTTGAGAATCTTGGTTGTTCATTTATCCCCTGTGTTGTATCGAACTTGTCGATACTAGACAATGATGTCATTTTTTATTAACTCCTAATCTTGAGTTGTTATTCTGGACGTGAGTTTCCAGTGGTTGGATATCAAGGTTGTCGATTGTCCCGACACCTAATGTGTTTGACTTAGAATTGGAAATGTTTTTTTTAAATAGATGTCCCTTCGGGGAGACCAGTTTAATGGTCAATGGATGTCCCTTCGGGGAGACCAGTTTAATGGTCAGAAGTTAAGGCCAATGTGTGCCATGGATCCAGTTAAGGACATTGCTGTGTGCGTTTGTCCGGGGTTAGTGCTGACTGATCAGCAGCCTAACCTTGATGATTTTTTTTAAAAATAAATAAAATTCCAATTCTAAGCTATACTCTGAGGTTGATATGTTCAGTTCTTGATTTCTTGGAAGTCTGTTTGGATAATAAATTGATATCAGAATTCTTATCAACTCTAGTTTCTGATGCACCTGATGAATGGTGAATTGTTGGCCCTCGTTGCAATCTAAAAGTTGATATAATTGATTCCTTCATAGAATGAATTGAAACCCCCTTGTTTATCAAAATCTGTCACCATTATTGGAATTGTTATCACTATTGCACTTGCTGAGCATTGTTGGCACACTCTTGTTGGTTTGTTTTCTTCAGTTAATAGAGAGGATTAGTGGACCTAGTAATGGTCAGTGGTGTTGCTTTCCAACAGCGAGAGGAGACGATCGAGTTATGGAATCTCGCCGGATAGTGATTGGGAATTGGTCAAGGTTGGACATTTAGATAGACAGAAATCTCATGTAGTTATAAAATTGTATAACAGTTTTATTCTGAAAATGGTTGTAAATTTATAAGTTGATAGTTGTTTCATACCATAACCTGTATGCGATCTTGGTTAAGGGGTTTTTATCATTTTATATTGTTTATATCCAGGGTTGTATAATAATGTTTGTGGATAGTGGCCCCATATCTGTACCCTGGATTTTGGGACCGTTATAAGTAGGACTCTTGAGGAAGAGGAGGTGATTCTACGGATGGATAATGGAGCAAGAGTTGCTGCTGAAGCTGTAGGATCATTTGATTTACATATGCCTACGAGCAAGACTATTGTTTTAAATAATTGTTATTTTGTTCCCTCGATTGTGAGGAATATTATTTCTATTCCCATGTTAGACTTGGCTGGATTTTCATTTGTTATTCAGAATAATAAATGTTCAATTCTGAAGAGATAACGTTCTTTATGGTAGTGGTTTTTTAAATAATGGTCTGTATGTATGTGACGTAGTGCATAATTTACTACAAATTGAATATACTAATAAAAGGGGAAATCGAACTTTTTTAGACATGGTTCGGTCCATGATGAGTTATGCAAATCTTCCAGTATTCCTTTGGGGTTATGCATTGGAAACCTTAGCATATTTACTGAATAAGGTGCCTTCCAAATCTGTTCCTCAAACTCCATATGAGATATGGAAAGAAAAGAAACCGAGTCTTAAACACGTTAAGATTTGGGGATGTCCGGCTTATGTCAAGAAAGTTGACCCTGATAAGCTGGAATCTCGATCCGTAAAATGTAGTTTTATGGGATATCCTAAAGAGACTTTAGGGTATTACTTCTACACCGATCATAGGGTTTTTGTCTCCAGACATGCTACCTTCTTGGAAAAACAGTTTATCCTTGAAGGAAATAGTGGGAGCAAAATAGAACTTAATGAAGTTCAAGAAGCACAAACTACTACGGTTCAAGAGGAAACACCTATTCAAATTGAACAACCTTCTGTGGTACAGCCCATTCGTAGGTCAGAGAGAGTGTCACGCCAACCTGAGAGGTATTATGGCCTTGTCATTGAGAATGACATTGAGTTGTCAATCATTGATGATGACGATCCTATGACCTATAATGAGGCTATGAGTAGTGTTGACTTTGAGAAATGGCAGAGTGCCATGAAATCCGAAATGGATTCTATGTATACCGACCAAGTATGGGCCATTGGATTAGATTAATCTATGGCCCAGATTTAATTTAAGGCGATACTGTAGAAACGTTTCCTATAGTGTGAGGTAGAAACTCTTTTTCCTTAAAATAATCATGTAGAAAAGTTTCCTACAGTGTCAGGCAGAAACTCTTTTTCCTTAAAATAATCATATGCTCTCATTTGTTTATAAATTGACTTTAACATGTGCATAAAGATAGAACCACACTGTATAAATTTACGGACTGACCCATTATCATCAATGGGGTCAAGTGGCCTCACATCTCAAGATATCGGGCTTGTGGCCTCGCAACGCTTGGTACGGCCTCGCAATGCTAGGTGCTAGTCTTGTCTTGCAATTTTTCAAATGTCCCACTAGAAGAGGTATTTATGTAATACCAATAACAAATGTGCGGTTTAGATTAAAAGATATTATTATAAAATAGTTGCTGAGATGTAATCTCAGCTCTCATTTTAAGGGAGGGTAATCATAATCGTTTCGATTTTGGAATTTTTACTAAATTTTTTCGATTTTTTCCGTGCATCGTTTGGAAAAAATCGAAAAAATTTAGTAAAAATTCTAAAAAATTTAGAAAAAATTCCAAAAAATTTATGAAAATTCGAAACTTTTTGTTTAAGGGTTCATGTATGCAACATTTCACACTTTAGAGATCAAAATATAATTAAGTATTCTGAATTTACCAAAATATCAGGGGCAATTTGGTAAAAATACACGAAAGGGGTGCAATTTGCAGCACCCAAACATTCTTAGGGATGCAAACTGCAATTATGCAAACTATGAGTACCAAACTGATTTTGGTCCGAACCAAAGGGTTGCAAATTGCAATTTAGTCTAATATATAAAATAGTTCTAAGATTTGATAGAGCTGTTGTGGGTGAAAGCTGACCTATGAGTATAAGAAGACTGGTACACCGCCAAAATGTACCAGTACCACAATGGTTCGTCAATTTCTCACCGAAAATTTTGCATCTCCCTTTGCTACAATATCAGTTAGGTACTCGTACTGCATTTTTTTACCAAGAGTCTGATTCATCATCTTTCGGTATTTGAGCATCTTGCTAGTTAGTACATGCCAGTTTCTACTTGATTAACTGTTCTATAAACAGACTCCAAAACAGCCATAACCAAACTCACATTGGGCAATCTATGTACTCAAAATATGGATTGTTTTCCTACAGTTGTTCTAGTCATTTTATTGTTTGTAACCTTAGCCATTTGTTCGAAACTCTTCAGCTCTCTTCGCAATAAAAACCTGCCACCAGGTCCAAAACCATGGCCAATCATCGGCAATCTAAACCTTATTGGTACTCTGCCTCACCAATCCTATGCAACACTATCCCAGAAATATGGTCACCTGATGCAACTGAAATTTGGCTCACGTCCAGTTGTTGTTGTCTCATCAGCTGAAATAGCAAAGCAATTCTTAAAAACATATGATCACATTTTCGCATCACGACCAGCAACAGCAGCTGGCAAGTACACCACCTACAACAACAATAACATGCTTTGGGCTCCGTATGGAACTCACTTCCAACAAGGCCGCAAAATATACATGACTCAAATTTTTAATTCTGTACGTTTAGGTGCATTTCAATATATTCGTGTTCAAGAAACAGGAAGCTTGATGTCACGGTTATATGTATCATCTGGAAAGAAAGTCTTGCTGAGACATCAACTTTTGCAAACTACTCTTACTATTATAAGTAGAATTGCTCTTGGTAAAAACTTCTTTAGTTCTGACGAAAGTGAGAAAGAAATTGTAACGGTTAAAGAATTTCTAGAAATGTTAGAAGAGTATGACTCTGTCACTGGTGTGATTAATATTGGAGATTGGATACCTTGGATTGACTTCCTTGATTTGCAAGGTTATGTTAAGAGAATGAAGGCATTGAACAAGAAATTTGATAGGTTTTATGATCATGTTCTTGAAGAGCATAGGGCCAGGATAGATCTAGAAAAAGATATTTTTGTGGCAAGGGATGTTGTGGACTTTCTATTGCAATTGGCCGATGTTCAGGATTCTGAACTTAAACCTACTCCTGATCAAATCAAGGGTCTTACACATGTATACTTGATTTTTGTTCATTTTCTCCTTTTTATTTTGGTTTATGATTTTGTTTTGTCTAACTTGTGGTTATGGTATGCAGGACTTAATAACTGGTGGAACAGACACTTCAGCCCTTACACTTGAATGGGCTATGTCTGAGCTAATAACACGACCAGAAACCATCAAGAAGGCGACAGAAGAGATTAACAACGTAATAGGGACGGACAGATGGTTGGAAGAGAGAGATCTCCCGCAGCTGCCGTTTTTAGAAAGTATTGTAAAGGAGACTATGAGATTACATCCTGTAGCTTCACTTCTTCCACCGCATTTCGCACTTGAAGATTGTGAAGTAGCCGGATACAATATCCATAAAGGAACCACGGTCTTTGTAAACATATGGACTATTGGGAGGGACAAAACACTGTGGGATGACGCAGAGAAGTTCCGCCCTGAAAGATTTGTAGGGAACAAGATAGACGTCAAAGGGCAGCATTTTGAACTGTTGCCATTCGGCTCAGGAAGGAGGATGATAACATGAAGAACGAAGAACTAAGTATGGATGAAGTTTATGGACTTGGTACGATTCGGAAGTACCCACTTGTTGCAGTTATGGAGCCTCGACTACCACTTCACCTTTACTAGTCAATCTCATGCTCTTTCTCCTGATGTTTTCTTTTGTCTTTGTTATCTGAGCAATAATACAATATAGAGTAATAATGCTCAAACAATTGAACTTCAAACTGTCTGAAAAAATAAATAACTTGTACTCCAAACCAGATGTAGGCACAATTTTTTTGTGTATATGCAGAAATACAATCTGGCCAACTATTAGTTGGTCCAGAGATACAAAACTAAATTAGTATCATGCAACTTTTGGAGAGAAACCATTTTAAGGTTTCTTGTATTGCTTTGGCGTATCAGAGTATACTCATGTTCAAAGAGGCCGTAAAACTCCAGCTAAAAGTTTAAGTGCTATATGTCTAATTATGATCTCACTCATCCGGTAGAAGATATGTTCAGGTATTAAGTCTCTTGATTACCACAATTTAACTTGCACTTCTACATACGGTTAGATTGAAATTGAGTTTCTTTTGGCCAGTTTGGATACAGTTATGCACTAAAATAGTAGCGCAAAGCCAAAAGAAACTACAATAACTTGATATTTTCTTACAGTAATAATTAGGTACTCATTTTGTTGAGTTTCATCTATCAACTTAAGCAACTTCCTAGTTGTACATTACAGCATTCTACTTTGGTTCTATATACTCAACATTAGTTTTAGTCATATTATTAGGCCCCTTCGCTTAGATAGCAAAGCCACCTTCAGCCCCTCTTCTTCTCATCGCATCTTTTCGGAGTTGAGTCGGGAATCCTACTCTAAATAAAAGAATCTAATTACGAGCTCTCAGGTGGCAAAGGTCTTCCTTACCTTACCGCTTTCCAGTCATCCATGCATTGTAAAGTTAGTCGTTTGTTCGAAAGTCTTCCGCTCTCTTAGCAAAACTAGAAACCTGCCACCAGGTCCAAATCCATGGCCAATCATTGGCAATCTGAACCTTATTGGTCCTCTTCCGCACCAATTCATTAAGAGATTGTCCCAGAAATATGGTCACTCAATGCATCTCAAATTTGGCTCACGTCCAGTTGTTGTCTCTTCAGCTGAAATGGCAAAACAATTCTTGAAAGCATATGATCATATTTTTGCATCACGATCAGCTACAGCAGCTGGCAAGTACACCACCTACAACAACAATAACATGCTTTGAGCTCCATATGGAACTCACTTTCAACAAAGCCGCAAAATTAACTTAAACTCAGTTTTTTAATTCCAAGCGTTAAGATGCATTTCAATATATTTGTGTTAAAGAAATGAAAGCTTCGATTTCACGGTTATATGCATCATCGGGAAAAAAAGACTTACTGAGACATCAACTTTAACAAACTACTCTTAGTAGTATAAGTAGAATTGCTCTTCGTAAGAAATTCTTAAGTGAGAATGGAATTGTCACAGTTAAAGAATTTCGAGAAATGTTAAAAAAATATGACTCGACAACTGGTGTCATAATTTTGGTGATTGGATTCCTTGGATTAACTTCCTTGACTTGCAGGGTTGTGTTAAGAGAATGAAGGCACTAAGCAAGAAATTTGATAGGTTTTAGGGTTAAATCTGAAAGTGCTCATTGAAGTGGAGGGTTATTATCAAATTACTCACTCTAGTTATCGGCATATCATGTATACACCATTATAGTTGCAAGTAATGACAGCAACGTTTTGTTTGATAACTAAAAATAATCTTTTGTTAATTCTGCATATTTTTCGTAAATGCTATAGCAAACAAATGAAAATTTGTTAAATTCTACTATTTCAGATAATATATTTAGATTTTTTTAAAATCATGTACTATTTACTTTTAATTTTATAGTCATTTTCCTTGTTTTAATTAAAAATAAATAGTAAATAAACTTTTTAAATTCTAAATATGTTATTTCAAATACCAGAATTTAATAATTTTTCGTTTGGTTGCGCTAACATTAAAAAAAAGGTGCAGAATCAACAAAAAATTATTTTTATTTTTCGAACGCAACGTTGCTGTCATTACTTGCAATTATAATGATATAAATAAGATACCAATAACTAGAGTGAGCAATTCTGGCCCTCCATTTTAGTGAACACTTTAAGATTTAACCCATAGGTTTTATGAGCATGTTCTTGATGAACACAGGGAAGGAGGGACGAGGAAAAAGAAAATTTTGTGGCACAATAATCAGGGACAAGGCCGGGGTGGGCCGAGGTGGTCATGGCCCCTAGGTTACCCCAATGTATACTTATGCGTGTTAGAATTAATATTTTATAATTTCGTTTTTTAATATTTATAATTATATTAATTTTTTAAATTTTATATATTATTAATTTACATATTAAAAAATATCAAGTTGTTGTTAAAAATTGATACATATAAGATTTTACACATTCGATTTAATATTTGTACACATGAAATTAACAAAAGAATCTTTAATTTAGTGATGGTTTAACAAGTATTTTCCAATTCAACCTACGCAGAAACAAAAAAGAGAACCAATTGACCATTTTTATTTTGAAAATTCTATTCAATTTATAAATTCTACTTAATTCGTTTTAATTATGAAAATATCCTTGTTATTATTTGAAGACAGTTATACTAACAACCAAATACAATTTTTAATAATAATTTTAGGTGATATTTGTCCAAAATTTTGATAATCGGTAGTCTGGTCCTCCTTATGACAAAATAAATAAGAACCGTTAGATCTTAAAATAAATAGATGAAAACTGTTGGATCTAGCATAAAAAATATTTTATATTTTAATATGTTATAAACTAAAAAATGTATTTATATTGAAATACGAAAAAGTGTATGTCAACGATTTAAATCATATATAATTAGGTTTTCTACATTGAATAGCATTATCAATGTAGGTCTTCTACATTGAATAGGATTAATGCAAAAATTCGTAACTATATTTTCTCTTGAGATTCTGAATGTTTCCATTTGAATAATAATTATTAAATCATCACTAAATTAAAGATAATTTTATGAGTTTCGCGAGGATTGTAAAATTATCCAAATCTGATTTTTAGATCTCAAGATAGAGTCAAAATAGTAAATATGATTTTTTTTAATACTACTAAAAAAATTAAAATTCAATTTTAATACAACCTTTTTTAATTACATCCTTTTCAGATTATAATTTGCTTTTCAAAGTTTAATTCTAATACAACATTTTTTTAATTATATCATTTTTTGATTATAATTTTCATTTTAAAATTCACTTCTAATGCGACATTTTCTAATTACATCCTTTCTAAATTATAAGTTTCTTTTTAAAATGATAAAAGCTTGATCGTCTATTTTTAAAAATATTAGATTTGATGGTTGAGATTATTTTGGTAGTACAGTGACCAAAATTATGGATAGGATCATGCTTATTATATATAAGGATATAATTTATTTATATAATTATATGTTTTTGGCCCCATGTGGTGCAAATTTTCTTTATTAAACAAATTTTATTTTATAATATTTATGTATATAATATATATGCATATAAATTTTTTATTCGATTTTTAAATATTTAGGTAAAGGGTATTTAAAGTTAACTTTAGATAAATTTACTAAAGTTAAGTCATTAATAGTATGTATTTATACAAGTCTATCACATTATTAAAAAAAGCAAAAATATGATCATTTTAAACACAAAAAATGAAATTGCTAACATGCATTTAATTGAGATGAGAATGTAGCCAACATTGTAAAATCAAATTTCATTAATGAATTTTTTTTTATTATTTTCCATTATAGTTTCATTGATTTATTAGATTAACTTTAGAAGATTTATCTAAAGGTACCTTTAAATTCCTTTTACCCTATTTTTTATTTAAAAATATATTATAACAATGTATTTATATTTTTCAATCCTTATGTTGTGGAATAAAAACTAGGTTATTAGATTACGGCTAGGGTTTGTTGTATTTAATGCTAGGGTGCGTGAGCTTCGTGCTTTAATGGCTGCTCTTGTGCTCGTGGCTGAATCTGCCTTCACAAGATGCCTACGTACTTTGATGTGTATCAAAGATCAAGCCAAAAAACGTAGTTCTGAGGTGAAGGGTCTGACCCTTTATATAGGCTGAGAAGCCTAAGAATTGTGATAGGGTTAGCTGACTTGGTGGGCAAGTAAGCCTTGAGGAAGGTTCTAGACTCTTACCTTGTAGGAGTCTGTTTCCTTGTATGACTATGTGCCTTGGAGGCTACTCTTTGGAGAGATAATATCCTTATCTAACTTGTTGATCAGGTTTTCCTTGAAGTTTCAACGATCTTTTCCGAGACTTGAGTCAGGGTTTATAATTGTACACTAGTGTTTCACATATATCGTCTTTTTGTAAAGTGTGGAGCGACCTACACATTTACAACGATTTGCCTTTATTCGAGGCTAGGCAATTATTTTTTCAAGTAACATTTGTTATTGAATTTTTGCCTTTCAACTTCAAGGATTTATTCATAAAATTCCTCTCATCTTTTGTTTTTATCCTAATCTTTAGGATTTTTGTAGTACCCACAGGTATTTTCTTCACTCTTGTCATGACCTGCATGCTCACAAATATTTTATTGTCAAAAACTGGTATTTTTAATGCAATTTTTGACCAGGAATTTACCTCTTTTCGACCAGAAATTCGACCAGAATTCTGGTCGAAATAAGGCCTCCATAACTTCCTGATCGAAGGGTTTCTCGACCAGGATTCCTGGTCGTTTCGACCAGGATTCTGGTCGAAATAAGCACCGAAAATTTTCTTGGTCGAAGGTATTTTCGACCAGGATTTCTGGTCGTTTCGATCAGGATCTTGGTCGAAATAAGCATAAAAAAATCCTGCTGGTCGAAGGGATTTTCGACTAGGATTCCTGGTCGTTTCGACCAGGATCTTGGTCGAAATAAACATAAAAAATTCTGCTGGTTGAAGGGATTTTTGACTAGGATTCCTGGTCGTTTCGACCAGGATCTTGGTCGAAATAAGGGCCTCAGAATGGCTTTGGTCGAATGACTTTTCGACCAGGATTCTTGGAAGTTTCGACTAGGATCTTGATCGAAATAAGGGCCTCAGAATGGCTTTGGTCGAATGACTTTTCGACCAGGATTTTTGGTCCTTTCGACCAGGATCTTGATCGAAATAAGGGCCTCAGAATGGCTTTGGTCGAATGACTTTTCGACCAGGATTCTTGGTCGTTTCGACCAGGATCTTGAACGAAATAAGGGCATTTCCAATGCTTTAGTCGAACGAATTTTCAACCAGAATTCTTGGTCATTTCGACCAGAATCTTGATCGAAATCGGACCTATTATCGAGCCTTTATCATTTTCGGGCCTTCATGGCTTAATTCATATGTTTCTTTTATATCGACACTCTCTTGATTCTTTCATTGGGCTTGGCCTCTTAGTTGTAATGGGCCCACTTGGGTCTGCATTCTAGATCCGTTATCTCAGATATTTTTTCGTAATATCTTAGATATTTTCCTTTATATATCTTGGATATTTTCTTCAAAATATCTTAGATATTTTCTTATAACATTCCAGAATTGGGCTTTTCGTATTGGGCCAATTTTCATGGGCTTTTAACAGGTCAATTCTATCATTTTGACCGGTCACTATAGGTTTCTTGACCATTTGTAAGTATTTCAACCGGTTAGGAAATTCTATAAAAGAGTGAGAGTGGAGAGTTCACTTCTCACACTCTCATTTCTACTCCACACTTTAGCTAGTAATTTTCTCTCGAGTTTTCGTCGAAGTTTTCTCGGCTAACTCCGGCCTTCTTCTCCGGTCATCTTCTCCGTTTCAAGTCGAAGTTTTCAAGCTCCAATCGATGGCGGACAAAGCTCAAGCTCGACTCATGAAAATGAACTCAGCCTCTTCCAAAGGTACCATCACAATTCGCTCTCCTTACACATCTCTTTTAGATATGCTAAATGAGCGAGCAGATGACTACCCCTCTTTAGCAGAGTTAGATGCATATGATTGTTGTAATACATATCACGATACTGATGAAATTGTTAAATATAATAAGTTATTTAAGATTAGAAAACCTTATAAGCTTGTCCCAGCTGGGCCAGGTGACAGGCCTTGTCACTGGAGGCCCAATGCTTTGTGTGTCTATAGGGAGTGTTTAATAGCTGGTCTCCGCTTCCCTTTTCACGAGTTCATTCCCCGCCTTTTAGCTGACATTTAGTGCAACCCTTGTCAACTACCCCCAAAAGCATGGAGAATAATCCTGTGTTTTATGGTTTTGTGCCTAAGGCAAAACCTTCCTTTATCTGTCGCCCTTTTCCGCAAAATTTTCCAAGTTTACAATAGCCCTGCTATTTACTCTGGTTGGGTATATATCAAACTTCACCCCAAAGTCCCCCTATCTTTAATGGTAAATCAGTACCAGACAACAACTTTGGCTGGAAGAAAGAGTTTGCTTATCTTGAGTGGGAGGGTGGTGATTGGGGTATGCTATTTAGAAAAACCTTTTTGAAAGTTTCAGATAGGAAAGCCAAGGGGATTACCCTTAGTACAGAGGATCAAACTGCTTTCGACACTTTAACTAAAGGCGATGATATGTCCATAACCTGCCAAAGCCTCATAAATGAAGAATCTCTAAGAGCAATAGGCCTCTCACCAGTTTCTGAACGGGGTAACTTTCTTTCCTGCCTTTGTTTTTCCTATTTTCATGCTTGACTTATTCAATTGTGTTTCTATCCATGGTATTTCAGTTACAAAAATGCTTGTGGAAGCTTCTCCTGATCCTGACAACGAGACTTCCAGGATGGCTCGAGCAAAGAGGAATGCAGATCCTCGAGATAAAGGAGCTGAGCCTTCATTCTTACGCCCGCACAAGGTTCAGAAAGGGAACCTCAAGTTTGGTGACATAGCTGACTTGGAGGGGAGTTCCCAGGTCAACATTCAATCCACCGTGTTTAGGCCTTTCTGGGGCTTCAGAAAGCGAGATAGCGTCGTGGGTTCCACTAAACATGTTATGGACCGGTCACTCAACTCAATCACCCCTCCAGACTATAAAGACTTAGTTATGAATGGAGGCATTGGGGAGTCAGAAGCACTTGGATCTCAAGCTATAGCTGCTGTAAGTCTCAGACCTTATTTTTTCCAAACTCTTCGTCTATTTTGCTTTTTTTACTTTATATCACCACTCTGCTATTTTGTGTAGGCTAACGTCCACTTCCAGAGCTTAATCCACCAAGCCAAGGCTTGGAAGGAGAAGGCCAAGGGATTTGAGACTGAATCCCAGAAAAGGAGTCTGCACATTCATTAGCTGGAGGAACAGTTGAAAAAGAAGGATGAGGAGTTGGTTGGTGCTCAGGCAGAGCTGGTGGCATTGAAGGACGACAAGGAAAAGCTGATAGATGACTACTTAGAGTCAGCTGAGTACAAGAGTCTTATGGATCAGCATGATGAGATGCTTTTTCCTGCTCAGTTTACTAAGGGATGGGATAAGGCCCTTGCAGCAGTTCTAAGGCAGCATCCGGGCCTGTTTCAGCCTTCAGCCTTTCCGAGCCCTCATCCCCCTACCACTTTAGTTGCTGAGCCAGATTCCAGTGAGGAGGTATTTGGAGAGGGTGATGCTCTGGTCAGAGAGCATGCTGCTACTACTACTTTAGATCCTGAGCAGCCTCTTGTTAGGGATAGAGATGCCGATTCTGCGGTAGATGATGCCTCTACAGAGACTAGTTCTGGTGATTCTCCTGCCAAGGAGGCCTCTAAGGCCCCTTGAGCTTATTTATCTATCTTTTGTTTCTGTACTTAACTTGTAGCCTACGGGCTTTTATCCATGTAACTCTTTAACTTAACTATTTAAGTAGTTGGCTCCTTTTGCTTTCGTTGTCTTGTCTTTGCTTATAGTCCGTTTTTACTTTAGAGTTCTTTATATATTTGGCCCCTTGGCTTTGTACCAAACTTATGAATTAATTCATCATTTGCTTTACGTGTTTATAATAACAAAACAAAAGAAGTAACTCAGAGAAAAAGCAAAACAAACTTCATTAAGCTGTCAAAGAATTCTGATAAAATGGGCTCAACCCTTACATAGATACTCTATCTCCTACTGGGAGCAACATGCTCTGTAATGGTTTCATTCAAACCTTATTTCTATTCTTAATAGATAAAAGACCAAGTCTTTAAACATAATAAGTCTTGAGGTTCACTGCATGCCAAGTTCGGGGCACCTCAACCCCGTCCAAGGTTTCTAGCTTGTAAGATCCTCGTCCTGACACCTTCATGACTCGATATGGTCCTTCCCAATTTGGGGCTAGCTTCCCTTTTTGGCCAACTCCTGAGGCTTCTATCTTCCTTAGAACCAAGTCGCTTTGTCGAAAGAACCTCTCTTTAACCCTTTGGTTGTAGTGGAAGGATGCTCTCTTCTGGTGTTCTGCATTCCTGGCATTTGCTTCATCCCTGACCTCGTCAATCAGATCAAGAGCTAATCTCATGCCTTCTTCGTTACTCTCTGGTTCATATGCTGTAACCCGAGGTGATGCATGCATAATCTCCAAAGGCACCACTGCTTCAGCTCCATAAGCCAATAAGAAAGGGGTTTCTCCGGTTGTTACTTTGCAGGTAGTGCGATACGCCCAAAGTATAGGTAGTAACTCATCCACCCAAGTATTCCTTGAGCGTTCGACCCTCTTCTTTAGTCCATTAGGATAATCCGATTGGCTACCTCAGCCTGTCCATTATCTTGCGGGTGTGCTACTGAAGTAAAACGAAGCTCGATAGCATTTTCCTCACAGTGTTTCTTAAACTCTTCATTATCGAATTGTGTCCCATTATCCGTCACAAGGATTCGGGGAATTCCATATCTGACTTGTATTTCCCAGCTGTTAATTAGCCCTTAATATTAATAATGAATTTAATATTTAATTAGGGTTTTTGGGCCATCTGGTGGGCCCCACGTTTAGACCATACTAAGTCTAATTAATGCCACATTAAATGTGTCTTTAGGGCTTACTTTTAGCCCATATCACCTTATTTTATTTTTTGTCATGTAAATTAATACTGTTGGATTCAAAATCGACTACAAAAGTTTCTGGGTGAAGGCCCTAAATACACATCTCCCAAATTATTTGTTCCGAAATACCCATATTCGTTCGGAGCGGCCATAAATACCCACGGTATATGCATGTAAGAAAGGAGTGTCCGGCATGCATTTGCCATAGGAGTATCCTTCACAAAATTAATTCTGCACGTATTTTGGATAGCTTAGGATGCACATGTTAAACATGCGTGACTTGAGATACGCATGTCCAACATGCGCATCTCAACCACTGTTCATCTCCTTCCCCAGCCGCGCCGGAGACTTTTTTGCTCGTTTTTTTACCACATCGTTCAGTCCTTTCTAGGCTTCGTTCACTAGCATACTATACACCAAAATGTTCGTCTTTTCACCATCTACAAGCTCTTATTCCAATTTCGTTTTCCGATGTTCTCATAAACGCCCCCGCGGGGCCAGAAATCAACAAATGAATGGGGGAAAAGGAAGAGGGAGCTGTGGGCATCGTTTTGATGTCCTCAGTTTTGGTGGAGGTAACCGGAATGTGGAGAACGAAGGAGGCGATCGAAATGGCGATTTGGAGCTTCAGAGCAATGCTGAAGCTACGATTGTAAGAATGACGTCAGCTGACGTCAACTTACATCATCACCCAGACGCTCATTATAGAGATGCGTGTTCCAGGACACGCATTTCAGAGATGCGTGATTCGTGGGTATATAGGGCCATCTTTCTGAAAATCGGTATTTCGGGCCATGGAGCTTGAAATCTAGGAATTTTGGGCATTTTCTCAAAGTTTCTAGTTCAACTTTAATAATATTGTTAGTCACATAGGCATGCCTGTTTACATCTAATAACAAGCCTAATTGTTTGTAATGCTTTGCATTACTTACATGACCTCTTAACTGAGGGAACCTCTAGTTGTAGAGTTTCTATTTGTTTTGTACTTATAATAGGCATCAAATCCTAGTTGTGTAACTGTACTTATAAAGTCAAGAATAATGCTTGAAAGAAGTTCCAAGGTTCATGCCTCAAGCAAGAAGATAAAGACTGTCAAATAATCACTAAGATTTGAAGAAATGAAGAATTTGCCTAAGTACTAATTCGAGAAGTACATTTGTCTATTCGAGAAGTCTAGCGTTCGAGAAGTCAGAGATTCGATATCTGAGAAGACACTATTCGATATCGCTGAATGAACTATTCGATATCTCAGAGATTCGACATGTCTAAATACTCTATTCGAGAACTCAAGAAGTCAACAAGTCAAAGTGGTATTCGAGTTCTCAAAGAGTCAACAAGTCAAAGTTCCATTCGATATCTCAAGGGCTCAGAAAGTTATTCGATATCTCAGGGATTCGACAAGTCAAGTGTTCTATTCGACAACTTAAGGAACCCTGGAGAAAAGTGTTATTCGAGAAGTGATTCGATATGTCAATCATACATTATTCGAGAACTCAGAGTTATCTAATCCTAGTTCTCGAATCAATCACTTAGCCACTTCTCGAATACATTCTTGGAGACAAAATACTGAAGAAATTGTACAAGTCAGAAACCTGCAACAAGCCAATGCACTTTATGGACCACAATCTGTAACGTGCTCTAGAAAGCCTACAAGGAAGCTTGGAGAGATATAGAAGAGACAAAGAACTAAAGAAGTGGATCTGAACATAACTTTGCAAAGTCAAATCTGTAGCCGTTTGGATGCTTACTCAAAAAGGATAGACATACAAGAAAGTAATTTATCCTGTAACCTTATTTGTAGTAAGTGAGTTGTATTCATGTTCTATAAGAATACAATCTCACTTCTTTAGTTGATTAAGTTTTTATACACATTGAAAGATATATCTCTCTGAGAAAAATGAAGCTGAGAATACTACCATTTGTATTCACAGATTGTAGCAAATCTTTATCTAATAATATATTAGATTAAAGTGATATTGTGTCTTGTGTTGTTCTTTATCCGCACCTACACATTTGCACACACAAACACATATCTTGCTACACAGATTCAAGAATGAGAAAAGTTCAAGAATCCATTCACCCCCCTCTGTATTCTTTTACTGTATTCAATACTCAACAAGTGGTATCAGAGCGGGCTGTTTATTCAAAAACTGAAAAACGATCATGAGTTCGAATACACCAAAGACCACAGGAACGGTGAAAGTCCCTAAGTTTGACAAAGAAAATTACAACCTCTGGAAGATAAAAATGATGTTGTTCATCAAAGCCTCTCATCCTTTGTATCCTGAGATTCTCAAGAATGGTCCCTTTGTTCCACAACAAGAGATACCTGAGAAGACTGTTGGAACCATAACTGTTCCAAGATCTTATGTGGCCAAGGAACCATCTAAAAAGACAGAATAAGAAAAGGAGATGGTTGCTCTTGACAGTCACCTCATGTTGCTAAATATTGATTCCATGGATATGTCAATGTTTGCAAACATTGCATCGTGTACATCTGCCAAAGAAATGTGGAATCACATTGAGGTGTTATGTGAAGGGACTGATGAGGTCAGGGAAAACAAGAAACAGATACTGGTCACACAGTATGAAGCCTTCATGGCACAGCCTAAGGAAAGCATCACTGAGATGTTTGAAAGATTTCACAAGCTAGTTACTGAGTTGCAGATGAATGTCAAGGTTTACAGCACCAAGGAGTTGAATATGAAGTTTCTATTGTCTTCTTTAAACCACCTAGAGCAGAGGGTCATTTCTCTAAGGGAAAGAGATTTGAACAAAATCACATATGATGTGCTCTATGGGGTTTTAAAGACTCATGAGCTTGAGTTGCTTCAGAAGAGGGCTATCCAAGCCAACCAAGGTAGGATGGTAAACACATCATGTGCCTTGATTGTCAACAAATCTATTCAAGACCTAGAAGCATCTACAAGTCAACTAAGGATAGAGGAGATAGTAGATGATGAAGAAACTGAAGCTGAGGTAAGTGAACCAGTTGAGGAGAAGGAGGAAGAAGAGTTCTATACTCTTGAAGAACTAGATGGATGATAGAGTATATTTATATATATATATTTTAGATGATTTTTATTCTCATATTTATTGTGTTTTGCATTGATTTAGATTTTTATTTAATAGATTTTATTGTAGGAAATAAAGAATTCATGACTTGGAAGGATTTGTAGCAAAAAGAGCTATTTTGGAGATAAAATAGGAGAAAATTCGTATTATTGAGCTACACGGGCTGCCTGCACTGTTTGGGCCATATCTTGAGTTCCAGAAGTCAGAATTTGACGATCTTACTGTCCACGCGAAGCTTAGGGAATTATCTTTAATTCAGAGGTGGTCCAGTAAGAAAAATCCAACTGGAAGAGCCCAGAAACAGAGGAGAAAAAGAAGTGACGAATTTTACAAGAAAATCCTATTCAATTATGGATATCTTTTTGTAAATTGATTAGGATATTAAAAATACCTTTATTAGGAGATAGAAATCAGATTTTATGATTGGTTTTTATTTATTAGAACGTGAGGGGGAGAAAGAGATAGACGTATACTTTTTACTTTTTAAAAAGCTAGGGTTTTGGTTTTTTCTCTCTTCATCTCTTCCTTTGTAAACACTTGGTTTAATTTGGATCTTCATTGTTCTTCGTTAATACAAAGTTTGAGGTATTCTTTATTCTCTTGTTTTATTATTATATGTTTTACATGGCTTCTTTCATTATTCTTATTGTTTTTACTTCTAGTATGAGTGAGTAGTTTAATTCTAGGGTATTAGGGGGAGCCATGTTTGCACCATGATTTGGGCTTAATTTGATTAGTAGATTGATGGGTAAAGAGTAATTCTGATTGATATGTTATAATTCTTAATTTATGTAATTGCGCAATATCATGGATTAACTGATTGCAATAGGAGTAATAGATCGAAAGATTTTACTACTAGAGGCTTACATACAATTAGCGGAATTGAAGGTGAGTGTGAAAACATCATTAGATATTCTGAGAGTGTTAATGCTTGAAAAAGATTAACCATTGCTTTAATTACTTTATCCCATTGAAAAGCTATACTTTTGTGATTTGTTTGGTGTAAACATGGTGAACCTGAATTGCCCTAGATTCCTTAATTAATTGATTTAAAACCTTTGTTAAATTTGCATTAGTAGTTAATAAAATTCCCAAATAATCGTTTGTGACTAGAAACAATTGATAATAGTTGAATTGAAATTGAAACTGTCTCCTTGAGGAATCGACCCGTATTTGCTAGTATCTACTACAATTGATACCGTGCGCTTGCGGTTAGACGTAATTTAACACATCAAGTTTTTGGCGCCGCTGCCGGGGAGACGCCTAGTTTCTATAATTTTAGTTTGATTGTTTTAGATTGTTTCTCTTGTCTCTTTGGAACTCTTGTTCCAACTGAGACCGATCTTACTGCTTTTCCTTGTTTAGTTGTTGATGCCCAGGACCAGGTCTCAAACGAAAGAAGATCAAGCGAAAGAGGATACAACTCCTCTTAGTCCAGATTCTGGAATTACTTGTCAACAATACATAGATCAACAAAGGAAAGAGAAGCAGCAAAGGATATCTGAACCGAAGATTGAGATGGTGGACACTCCTAAATCTTTGAAGAACTACTCACAGCCCTCTTCGAGTGGGGTACCTACTGGCCTTGCTATGTCAGCAATTCAAGCAGCAAATTTCGAGATCAAGCCTGCTTTGCTCACTATGATCCAACAGAATCAATTTGCTGGGCTTGCCTCTGAAGACCCTACAAATCATCTGCAACGGTTTCAACAGCTCTGTTCTACAATTAAACATCAGGGAGTCACTCCAGACCAGTTGAAAGTCATGTTGTTCGGTTTCTCTCTTCGTGATAAAGCTCAAAAATGGTTGAATGATATTGACCTGACCGAGTGGGATAAGATTGCTCAGGCTTTCTTAACTGAGTTCTTCCCTCCTAACAGAACCGACGATTTGATCGATAAGATGATGGGTTTTAAGCAAGATTATGGTGAATCTCTTCGGGATGCTTGGGACAGATTCAAGGATTATCAACGTGCATGCCCTCACCATGGTCTTGAGAAGTGGTTTCTGCTTAAACGCTTCTACAATGGTCTTGATCCTGAAACAAAAGGGATGGTTGATAACGCTGCAGGTGGCGTGTTTTTAGACAAAGGAGTTGATGATGCACATGCTTTTCTTTCAAATTTGGTTGCCAATCACTTCAGTAATCCGAGAGCAACCAAGAAAGGGGGTAAACTTGAAGTGGATGCTTATTCTTTATTATCATCTCAACTCGTTGCATTGACTCAAGAGATTCACTCATTGAAGACATCTCAGCCCTCTACTCAACCTATGAGTATCAATGCATTGTCATCCATGGCTCCTATGAATAATCCTGTTTGTGAAGTCTGTGGCATCCAAGGCCACTATGGTAACGATTGCCAATACAATGCTCAAAATTCACAAAATTTTCAGATGGAGCAAGCAAATGTTTTCCAACAGAGGCAGCAGTACAATCCATACTCCAACACTTACAATCCTGGTTGGAAAGATCATCCGAACTTCTCATATAGGAACAATAATGCTCAGAATTCAAATGTTCCTAATCAGCAGCAATATCAACAATCGTACCAGCCTTCTCTACAGCAGCAGTATAGGCCTCCGCAAGGACCTATGAATCCACCTGGATTCCAAAGGCCTCCTCAGAATTATGCTCCTCAAGCCAATCAAGCTGCACAGGCTGATAATCAAGGTGACATGATGAAGATATTGTTACAAATGCAAAAGAGTATGGAGGATACCAACAGAAAGATGAACCAGATGGAGATACATAATAAGATGTTGGAAACTCAGATTGCTCAAATGGCTAGTTCTTCATCTACAACGCAACAAGGCTCTCTACCAGCACAATCAACTCAGCCAAAGGAAAATGTGAATGCCATTGCTCTTAGGAGTGGTCGTACATATGATGCTCCTCCAATGCCTACTGACGATGTTCCTACTGAGCAAGAAAAAGAGGATTCTGAGGAAGACAAGGTAGAGAAAGTTGTGGAAGATACAAACGAAAGTGAAACTGAAGAAAGCAAGAAAAAGGACAAAGAGAAGATTGCAGTTACTCCTCCACCATTTGTGCCAAAGCTCCCATTCCCTAGCAGGATGAACAGAACTAAGGTGGACCAGCAGTTTGGTAAGTTCATGACACTTGTCAAGAACCTTGAGGTAATAGTTCCTTTCACTGATTTAATTTCTCAAGTTCCATCATATGCAAAGTTTCTTAAGGATATTCTCACTAAGAAAAGGTCTTTTGGTGAGGTAGAGACAGTAGCTTTTACTGAAGAGTGTAGTGTTGTTTTACAGAATAAGTCTCCACCTAAGCTTAAAGATCCTGGTAGTTTTTCGATCCCGTGTCATTTAGGTGCATTGTTCATTGATAAAGCTTTATGTGATTTAGGCGCTAGCGTCTCAGTCATGCCTCTCTCGGTTTTTCAAAAACTAAATATGGGAGAATTAAAATGTACACAGATGACTTTGCAAATGGTAGACCGTTCGATAAAATATCCCCTAGGAATTTTAGAGGATGTGCCTGTTAGGGTTGGAAAATTCTATATTCCTGTAGACTTTGTAGTTCTAGATATGGAAGAGGATAGTCAGATACCTATTATTTTAGGTAGACCATTTCTTTGTACTGCAGGTGCTGTTATTGATGTTAAAAGTGGGACTCTCACATTGAGCGTTGGTGATGATAAAAGTACTTTTACTCTAACCTCTACTCTTAAATCCCATTTGCTTGAGAATACTTGTTGCAGGATTGATGTTATAGATGGAATTGTCCGAGATGAGACGCCTCAGATTCTATTGAATGATGCATTGGAAGCAGTGCTCATGCTTGAAGCTTCAGAAGGAGAAGGACATGTTGAAGTCGATTCATTGATTCTTGAGTTGGATTGTGTAGCTGATCCGAATTGTGAGGTAACCAACATTGACACTTCTTTTGGTCAACCTCAGGTAAACAAGTTAGAGTTAAAGTCTTTGCCATCTAACCTTAAATATGTGTTTCTTGATGATGAAAAGACTTGTCCTGTGATTGTTAGCTCTAGTCTTGATGATAGCCAAGTTTTTAAACTTCTTACTGTTTTGCGTGCGCATAGAAAAGCTATTGGGTATAGTATTGATGATCTTACAGGGATTAGCCCAGACTTTTGCATGCATAGAATTCACTTAGATGATGACCATAAGCCTTGCATACAGGGACAACATCGCTTGAACCCTAACATGCAAGAGGTTGTTAAAAAAGAAGTTTTGAAATTGTTAGATGCGGGCATCATTTACCCGATTTCTGATTCTAAATGGGTAAGCCCAGTTCAGGTAGTCCCTAAGAAAGGAGGAACAACGATAATTACGAATGATAAAGATGAATTAATTCCCACTCGTATTGTCACCGGTTGGCGAATGTGCATTGATTACCGTAAGTTAAACACTGCTACTAGAAAAGACCATTACCCTCTCCCTTTCATTGATCAGATGTTAGAAAGACTTGCTAAGCATAAGTACTTTTGCTATTTAGATGGATATTCAGGGTTCTTTCAGATCCCTATACATCCTGATGACCAAGAAAAGACTACATTTACTTGCCCATATGGTACTTTTGCATATCGTAGAGTGCCTTTTGGTTTGTGCAATGCCCCTGCTACTTTTCAATGTTGCATGACTGCCATATTTTCTGATTTCATAGAGTCTATCATGGAAGTATTTATGGACGATTTCAGTGTTTATGGGTCTGATTTTGATGTATGTCTGCATAATCTTTCTAAAGTGCTTAAACGTTGTGAAGAGGTGAATTTGGTTTTGAATTGGGAAAAGTGCCACTTCATGGTCAATGAAGGAGTGGTACTTGGTCATTTGATTTCTGAACGTGGCATCCAGGTTGACAAAGAAAAAATTGAGGTGATTGAGAAACTTCCTCCTCCTGTTAATGTCAAGGGAGTGAGGAGTTTCCTTGGTCATGCGGGTTTTTATCGTCGTTTTATAAAAGATTTTTCAAAAATTGCAAAACCCCTCACTCAATTGTTGCTTAAGGATGCAACCTTTGTGTTTACTGACGCTTGTTTGGAGTCTTTTAACAGGATTAAGGAAGCTTTGATAAGTGCACCAATCATTCAATCTCCAGATTGGAATCTTCCATTTGAAATCATGTGTGATGCAAGTGATTATGCAGTTGGAGCAGTTCTCGGTCAAAGGAAAGGCAAGGTATTGCACGCCATCTACTATGCAAGTAAAACCTTGGATGAAGCTCAAGTTAATTATGCTACGACTGAGAAGGAACTTCTAGCTGTGGTCTACGCTCTTGACAAATTCCGAGCATATCTCATTGGCTCCAAAGTCATTGTTCACACTGATCATTCTGCACTTAAGTATCTGTTGGCAAAGAAAGAAGCGAAGCCAAGGCTTATTCGTTGGATCCTGTTACTCCAAGAATTTGACTTGGAAATCAAAGACAAGAAGGGTGCTGAGAATGTAGTTGTGGATCATCTTTCACGGTTGCGTTTCAAATTAGATATTGCGTCAAGTACTCCTATTGACGATTCTTTTCCAGATGATCACTTGTTTTCGGTTGCTACTCAAACTCCATGGTATGCAGATTTTGCAAATTTCTGTGTTAGTGGATCTCACCCTCCAGAATTGACTTATCAGCAAAGAAAGAGGTTTTATCATGATGCTAAACAATATTTTTGGGATGACCCTTTCTTGTATCGCAAGTGTGCTGATGGAATCTTTCGTAGATGTGTCCCTGAGTTCAAAGTACATGACATTCTCAAGCATTGTCATTCTCTCGCATGTGGAGGCCACCATGGTCCTTCCAAAACTGCTGCTAAAGTACTTCAATCTGGTTTCTTTTGGCCGTCTCTATTTAAGGATGCTCGTGCTTTCTGTTTGGCGTGTGATGCATGTCAAAGGATGGGTAATATTTCTAAACGCCATGAGATGCCTCAAACCGGTATTCTTGAAGTCGAGATATTTGACGTATGGGGTGTTGATTTTATGGGACCTTTCCCAAGTTCTTGTGGAATGAGTTACATCTTAGTTGATGTCGATTATGTGTCCAAGTGGGTTGAAGCAGTTGGATCGGTAACCAATGATTCCAAGGTGGTTATGAAGCTTTTCAAGAATATTATCTTCCCTCGATTTGGAGTTCCTAGAACAGTGATAAGTGATGGTGGTTCTCATTTCCGCCATCGACAGTTTGAAACTTTGTTGAAGAAATATGGCGTTACTCACAAGGTTGCTCTTGCATATCACCCCCAAACAAGTGGCCAAGTGGAGGTTTCTAACCGCCAAATCAAAAGCATTTTGGAGAAGATGGTGGCAAAGTCTAGAAAAGATTGGTATTTGAAGCTGGATGATGCTTTGTGGGCTTATCGGACGGCATACAAAACACCTATAGGAACCACTCCCTACCGGTTGATCTATGGTAAAGCATGTCACTTGCCAGTGGAGTTGGAACATCGCGCCTTTTGGGCTATCAAAGTACTCAACATGGATTTGAAGGCTGCAGGGCAAGCAAGACTTCTTCAAATTAATGAGTTAGATGAGCTTCGTTTTCATGCTTATGACAATTCTCGGCTTTACAAGGAGAGAACGAAGAAGATGCATGACAAGATGATTCAGAGAAGAGATTTTCAGGTTGGTGACAAGGTGTTGCTGTTCAATTCTAGACTTCGACTTTTTCCGGGAAAGCTCAAATCAAGATGGTCTGGACCTTTTACTGTCACCGATGTCAAATTTTATGGTGCTATTGAAGTTATGGAACGAGATGGAACAAAATTTAAGGTCAACGGTCAACGCCTTAAATTATATGTAGATGGTGCATTCGTAGGAAAGATGGAAGTGATTTATCTCGACAACCCCTCCACGGAGATCTGAACCAGCTGAGTCGAGCCAACGACGTTAAACAAAAGCGCTTCTTGGGAGGCAACCCAAGCCTTGTTGAAAAAAAAAAAAATCGGATTTTTGGTGTGTAACGCAGGAGGTGCCTGCGTTTCAGGGCAAATTGCGCCCCTATCGCGCAACTTGCGCCTGCGCAACTGATCTAGAGGCAAATTGCCCCCCTATCGCGCAACTTGCACTGGCGGAACTGCAATGGGCGCAGTTTGCCGCTCACGCGCGCAAGTTGCGCGTGTTCCAGGAGAAGTGAATTTTTTTTTTCTTTCAGCGGTTTCAGTATTGTCAGCGTGGTTGCTGTTGTATATATATATAAATAATAACTTTTCAACACCCCAATCTTATTTATACTCTCATCTACCCCTAATTCTTTTCCTATTTCAATTCCAAAATCCCCCATTTTTTCTTCAAAATTTCTAAACCTATTTCTATTCTAATTCATATTTATTATTATTATTATTATTATTATTATTATTATTATTATTATTATTATTATTATTCATATTTATTATTTATTATTATTATTATTATTATTATTATTATTATTATTATTTATTATTACTATTATTATTACTATTTATTTTTTTTTATTTTTATTTTTCTTTTTAATCCCTAAACCCTATTACCTTCCCCAAAATTTTTCCTTTTCACATTAAAATTTTTATATTCATCCTATCACTCCATTGTCTATATATACCCATACATACACACCCAATTTATTATTTTCTTCCTCTACATCTCTAAAAATTCAAGTTTGGGGGAAAATTAGTACAAGTTCACCTCTTCGATTCGTAGTTGGGATATCTCTTCTATATTTTATTTTTTTTATTACGAATTTGTGTTCTTGTCAATTGGGGGTTTTGTAATATTCTTGTTAATTTGGTATTTTTGGTGGGATATTTCTTGGTGAATGTTGGTGAAGCTATTGTTGAGTGGGGTTTTGGTTATTATGGCTCCTAAGAAAATGAGGGATGGTTTTCACACTTGATTCCAGGGGAGTTTTCTTTCTTTTCTTTTTAGTGTAGTTTTATTTTGTTTTTAGTTGTAGTTTTCTATCTTGTTCATTAGTTCATTGGGGACAATGAACCGCTTAAGTATGGGGAAGGGTTCTCAATGTTAAAAAAAAAAAATCAAAAAATCAAAAATACCAAAAATAATTCTAGCCATGCAATTTGATTAGTTGTTGTATTTTGCTTGATACACCCATGCATGCGTAGAATTCTTGTGTTCTTGACGCTTTTGTATGAGAAGTGACGTGCTTTGTTCTTGTGCACACACTTACACTAGCAAGTTGAAGCTGGTAGACTTAATTGGATGTTGTAAGTGATTAGAATGACATGAATATGTGCAAGATGACTTGGTTTTCATGCTTTGAGTACAAGTAGATGCGTTAGAGAGTCTTGTTACTTGGGATTGATTATGTTTTGTCACACCAAGTGAGTTTTGAGCCTATATGCATATCTTTTGCATGATTTTTCGTTTGCTTGAGTGTCCACATGTTGTTTACATTGCTAGCACTTACTTGAGACCTTTCTTGAAATGCATGACATTAATTGATGATGAGATGATAAAGGCACTTAGGTTTGACCTCGTATTTCCCATATTTCCACACCATATTAACATGATCAATTAGTTAACCCGTTGAGCTTGATCCTATTCTTTCGGTGACACACCACATTACTTGCCATTATCCTTTTTATTCTATTGGCCTTACAGTAATTTTTTATCCTAAATTGTCAAAGGCTAGTATCGTGTTTAAGGGAGTAATAAGGTGTTCATAAAAGGGGGGTTATTGATGATCATACCATTGGGGAATATTGATTTTGGTTGATGCTTGCTAGTCGAAATTCATAAAAATATCTATGGATCATTGTGTTTATTCCTTAGCTCTTCAAAAAAAAAAAAGAAACAGAAAAAAGGAAAAAAAGAGAAAAAAAAAGAGAAAAAAAAAATGAATAAATTCGAGAGCATTCTTATGTTTGTATGATCCTTTTTCATTCGACTAGTCAAGTTATTATGTAAGGGTTATTGAAAAATCTAAGTGTGGGGAAGTATTTGTTTTAATAGAAAGGGAATTGAATAATGATTATTGTTGGGTACTAGCTTTTGACATTTAACCTGTTTTAGCTTTACTTGACATACCTGGTCCCTAGCCCACGCTACAACCCGAATAAAGACCTTTTGATTGTCATCAGTGATGTATGTTGTGTTGAGAGTGAGATTGATTGCGAGTGTCAAGTTGTGTTTATGATTTTGTTGGAATTGAGTGATACACTTAACCTTGTTCTTGAGTGAATATTCGTTTTTGAGTGAAAGGTGAGTTATTACTTGTTTTGGCATAGGAGATCCCAGGTTTAGGCTTCAATATGTATTTCTTGTGGGCTTAGCATGATTACCAACGATTTTTACACTTGACATGAATTTTTATGACCTTCGGCATGTTGGTTGAGTAGACTACGTGAATACTTGCACTTCGACACCAAGACATCGTATGTTTGCTTTGATTCTTAATTTGATGTGGCATGAGAGGACTTGTGTGTGTGGTGTTGTGTTAGCATTGATCTTTTGCATGGTTAGATGAATTTTGTGGGTACATTCACTATAAACCCTCACGAGACAACACTCGTCCTACTAGGGCTGCCTAGGGGTTTAACGGCTTGTTGCATATGCTCAATGCAATCGTGTCATCTACGAAAGTGATGTTTGTTAGGACTTAGTTTTTATTTCGCTTATTTGCCCGAGGACGTGCAAATGCTTAGTGTGGGGATGTTTGATAGAGTATATTTATATATATATTTTAGATGATTTTTATTCTCATATTTATTGTGTTTTGCATTGATTTGGATTTTTATTTAATAGATTTTATTGTTTTATTGTAGGAAATAAAGAATTCATAACTTGGAAGGATTTGGAGCAAAAAGAGCTATTTTGGAGATAAAATAGGAGAAAATTCGTATTATTGAGCTACACGGGCTGCCTGCACTGTTTGGGCCATATCTTGAGTTCCAGACGTCAGAATTTGACGATCTTACTGTCCACGCGAAGCTTAGGGAATTATCTTTAATTCAGAGGTGGTCCAGTAAGCAAAATCCAACTGGAAGAGCCCAGAAACAGAGGAGAAAAAGAAGTGACGAATTTTACAAGAAAATCCTATTCAATTATGGATATCTTTTTGTAAATTGATTAGGATATTAAAAATACCTTTATTAGGAGATAGAAATCAGATTTTATGATTGGTTTTTATTTATTAGAACGTGAGGGGGAGAGAGAGATAGACGTATACTTTTTACTTTTTAAAAAGCTAGGGTTTTGGTTTTTTCTCTCTTCATCTCTTCCTTTGTAAACACTTGGTTTAATTTGGATCTTCATTGTTCTTCGTTAATACAAAGTTTGAGGTATTCTTTATTCTCTTGTTTTATTATTATATGTTTTACATGGCTTCTTTCATTATTCTTATTGTTTTTACTTCTAGTATGAGTGAGTAGTTTAATTCTAGGGTATTAGGGGGAGCCATGTTTGCACCATGATTTGGGCTTAATTTGATTAGTAGATTGATGGGTAAAGAGTAATTCTGATTGATATGTTATAATTCTTAATTTATGTAATTGCGCAATATCATGGATTAACTGATTGCAATAGGAGTAATAGATCGAAAGATTTTACTACTAGAGGCTTACATACAATTAGCGGAATTGAAGGTGAGTGTGAAAACATCATTAGATATTCTGAGAGTGTTAATGCTTGAAAAAGATTAACCATTGCTTTAATTACTTTATCCCATTGAAAAGCTATACTTTTGTGATTTGTTTGGTGTAAACATGGTGAACCTGAATTGCCCTAGATCCCTTAATTAATTGATTTAAAACCTTTGTTAAATTTGCATTAGTAGTTAATAAAATTCCCAAATAATCGTTTGTGACTAGAAACAATTGATAATAGTTGAATTGAAATTGAAACTGTCTCCTTGAGGAATCGACCCGTATTTGCTAGTATCTTCTACAATTGATACCGTGCGCTTGCGGTTAGACGTAATTTAACACATCAATGGAATGGAAAACACTTCATATGGTTTCATGGCTAGAAAATTTCCAAACATCAGATTCAGGAGGAACCAACCCTTCAAACCTAAAACCCAAAACCATTCATTCAACAGGAGCAAGGCACCTGTGAAAGCAAACAAGAATAAATTTAAAACCAGCTATGTGGATAGGTCATCTATAAGGTGTTATAGATGCAATGACCTAGGGCATTTTGCCAGTGAATGCAAGAAGCCTAAAAAGAAGGATAAAGAGTTTCTAGAGCTTGAAGCTAAGTATGAGGCCCTTCTGAAAAAGCAGACACAAGGTAAGGCCTACATAGCTGAAGGGAAGTGTTGAGATGATTCTGATAGTGATGGAGAAGAGCAAGAATTCTGCAACTATGCCTTGATGGCCAATTCCAAGGATGACACATCTTCATCAGACTCTCAGGTACCATCTCTCACTACCATAGACATGTCTATTTCTGAGTACAAGTGTATGATTGAACAACTATCTATTAAAATGTTTAATATTCATACTAATATGACTGCTGCTAATGAGGAAATTGCTAAACTGTCTACTAGAAATGAATTGTTAATAAAAAAGAATGAGGATCTTGAGCTAACTGCTATGCAAGTAGAAAACCTTAAGAAAGAAGTTGAATATCTGCAGAATAAGGTTCTATGTGCTAGTCAAATTGAAAAGGCTCTTAGGGATGAACTAGCTGAAAATGAATTCAAACTGAAAACCTTTAAGAACTCATCTGGTCTACTGCAATCCTATCATGAGAAAATTCAAGCTAAACCCAAGGCTGCAATTGGACTTGACTATGGCACTCTTAAACAGAGGAAAGGCTATGCTGTCATTGAAGATGACATAGTTGTTCAGGAGGAAGTGCCTCACATTTTGAAAAAGGCTGAGACTCTAATTTTTAAAGAATCAACATTTGAAATTGATGAGGATGCCTTACTCATCAAGCAAATGTTGAATGATGAGGATGAGGCACAATCCAGTGAACAACAAGCATCCTCTAAGAGTGAGAGTGTCAAGCCAAAAGCCAAGGAGCTAGTAGGTGATAGGTCTAGACCTAAGAAGTTTGTTAAGTTTGTTTCAGCTGGGAAAAATAAATCTGAGAAGAAAGTGGCTAAGAAGAAACAGAACAGAAATGACAAGCTAGGGATGAACAAAGATAACAACTATGCTTATATGCCTAATGCCCCTAGGAAAACTTATCAGAATTGTTTCAGTACTAATCATTTAACTCATGCATGCAAGAAACCTGTTGGTAGTGTGCCCAAACCTTTCTATGACTGTTCTGTGCCATTAAGACATAGAGATGCTCCATTTTGTGATAAATTTGACTGTATGCCATGCAACATGAATGTTATGACTAGTTGTTTCAATTTAAGAAGGCAATTCATTGATGGTTGTATCAGTCACAATTCTCACACACACTACACAAGGTCAAAGTCTTCAAGTCCTCCTAGAGCAAGGAAGGTACCTCTGTCATATAAGTCTGAAACCTCAGGTTCTAAGACTTCTAACAGTGACAAGAAGACTAACACCAAGAAAGTTGATAAGCATGTTCTTTATGATAAAACTGTTTCTAAGTCACATGGACCCAAACTTGTTTGGGTACCAAAGGAGAAGTAATACCTTTGTGTTTGCAGGGCAAAGAAAGTGAAAAGAAGGTCATGTGGATTTTGGACAGTGGATGCTCAAATCACATGACTGGTGATATGGCCCTACTATCACAGTATGAGGAGAAGCCTGGCCCAATGGTTGCTTTTGGAGATGATAGCATGGGTAACACATTGGGATATGGCAAGTTGAAAGTTGGTAATGTCATCATTGAAGATGTAGCACTAGTCAAGGGACTCAAGCATAATCTGCTAAGTGTTGGTCAGTTTACTGATAGAGGATTCAAAGTTGATTTTGACAAAGGTGAATGTTTGATCACCCACAAGAAGACTGGTGATTTTGCTCTATCTGGAGTAAGGAAAGGAAGCCTGTTTATAGCCAATATGGACTCTGCAAATAAGGACAAAGTTTGTTGCTTCTACTCAAAAGCATCAAATGAAGATTGTTAGCTATGGCACAAGAGGTTATCACACTTGAACTTCAAAGCCATTAATTCTCTAGTCAAAAGAGAGTTAGTGAGAGGCATGCCCACACTTGAATTCTGTCAAAAAGGAGTGTGTGAGGCCTGTCAAAAAGGAAAAATAAAAAGATCAAGGCACAAGTCAAAGACAGTGACATCAATAACCAAGCCCCTGCAAATAATTCATATGGATTTGTTTGGGCCTGTTAACATTATGTCACTAGGAAGAAAGAAGTATGCCTTGGTGATGGTTGATGACTTTACAAGGTATACATGGGTGGAATTTCTGGCATCAAAAGGCCAACAATGCAAGTGTGATTGCATTGAGAAGTGATAATGGAACAGAGTTAAGAAATGCCATGCTTGAAGCATTCTGCAAAGAGAATGGTATTTTTCAGCAATTCTCAGTTCCAAGGACTCCACAACAAAATGGAGTTGTTGAGAGAAAGAATAGAACTCTAATTGAGGCTGCTAGAACAATGTTGCTTGATGCAAAGATGCCTACATGTTTTTGGGCTGAGGCTGTGAGCACTGCATGCTATATCCAGAACAGAACCCTCATCAACAAAAACACTGGAAAGACACCTTACAATTTGATGACTGGAAAGAAGCCTACTCTAAAGTATGTTCATACTTTTGGGAGCAAATGCTTTGTATTGAAGGATAATTCAGAATATATTGGAAAGTTTGATGCAAAGGCATTTGAAGGAATTTTTCTTAGCTACTCTATGGAAAGAATTGCATACAAAGTTTATGTCATCAGTCAAAAGAAAATTATGGAAAGCACAGATGTGACATTTGATGACAGCAAACTACCTGGATTAGAAGAAGCCAATGATGAAGATAAGATCCATTAAAGTTTGATAATCTAGATGATTCTGATGAAGAGATTGAGGAGTTGAAACTCAAGTTCAACAAACTCAAGTGAATGATGATACAAGAGAAGAATTTGTACCAATCAATAGTGGAGAAACAAGCATCCAAGACACACCTGTGATTAGTGGCAACCTCACAGGGGGAGGAAATGAGAATGATCATGACTTGGATGATGAAGCAACATCAAGGTTGAGAAATCAGACTGAGCATTCCAGGAAATGGGATAGATCACACATTGCAAAGCAAATTATTGGAGATCCAAATGTAGGAGTGAGGACTAGGAGAGCAACTAAAAATGAGTGCCTCTATGGCTGTTTTCTATCTCAGATTGAGCATAAGAAACTTGATGATGCACTGTTGGATCCAGATTGGATTATTGCCATGCAAGAGGAGCTGAATCAATTTGAAAGAAACAAAGTATGGGAACTTGTGCCTGCACTAAAGAACAGAACAATTGTTGGAACAAAATGGGTTCTAAAGAATAAGATGGATGAAGATGGTGTAATAGTAAGAAACAAAGCAAGGTTGGTTGCAAAAGGATACTCTCAACAGGAAGGCATTGATTATGATGAGACATTTGCCCCTGTTGCTAGATTGGAAGCCATCAGAATATTCTTGGCATTTGCTGCTCATTCAAACTTTAAAGTTTATCAAATGGATGTCAAAAGCGCATTTTTGAATGGAGAATTGGAAGAAAAAGTCTATGTGCAACAACCACCTGGCTTTGAGGATCCAAATTTCCCAGAATTTGTCTACATATTGCTTAAGGCATTGTATGGACTTAAGCAGGCTCCAAGGGCATGGTATGACACTTTATCACAATTTCTCCTTGAAAATCAATTCACTAGAGGCACATTGGACAAGACACTGTTTTACAAGAAACATGGTGATGACATTATCCTAGTTCAGATCTATATGGATGATATTATATTTGGCTCTACAAATGAGAAACTGTGTGAGAAATTCTCTAAGCTCATGCAGAGCAGATATGAGATGAGTATGATGGGAGAGTTAACATTCTTTTTTGGATTGCAAGTTAGTCAAAGGAAGGATGACATTTTTATCAGTCAAACCAAGTACATCAAGGATGTATTGAAGAAGTTTGACTTAGAAGACTGCTCACCTGCGAAGACACCCATGGCCACTGCCACTAAATTGGATGAAGATGCTAAAGGCAAGAAAGTAGATATCTCATTCTACAGAGGCATGGTTGGTTCTCTACTCTACCTTACTGCAAGTAGGCCAAACATCATGTTTGCTACATGTTTGTGTGCAAGGTTTCAATCAAATCCAAAAGAGTCACATTTGATTGCTATAAAAAGGATCTTTAGATATCTGAAGGGCACTCCAAACTTTGGTTTATGGTATCCTACGGACACATGGTTCAATCTGGTTGGTTATTCTGATGCTGATTATGCTGGATGCAGAGTTGATAGGAAAATCACCTCAGGTAGCTTCCAGTTTCTTGGACAAAGGTTAGTCTCTTGGTATAGCAAGAAACAACAATCTGTGTCAACTTCTATAGTTGAGGCTGAATACATAGATGCTGGAAGTTGCTGTGCTCAAGTGCTTTGGATTAGAAATCAACTTAGAGATTATGGACTTGTGTTGGAAAGAATTCCAATCATGTGTGATAACACAAGTGCAATCTCTATAGTTGTCGTCAATCATTCTAGGACAAAGCACATTGACATCAGATATCATTTTACTAGAGAACATGCAACTAATGGAAACATTGAGTTGCATTATGTCTCTACAGATAAACAACTGGCTGACATATTCACTAAGCCATTAGATGAAGCCACCTTCACAAGGTTGGTTAGTGAGATTGGAATGCTGAATTCTTCAGATTCTGGCTAAGTGAATATATCACCTAGATTGTTGCAGCAGTAAACACTTACTTTATCTAAATCGTCAATATTTTTGGAGTAAGTGTTGGCTGAAATATGATTTATAAATATTTCGAATCTGTTGCATATGTTAGAAAATCATATTTTGTCAACTTGAAATTTCTATGAAATTTTGAGGAAATCACTATTTAATTTGTTAGAATATTCTTTATAGAATATGTCTAGTGAATTTTTAAAGATAGTGAAAATTGAATTTTTATGAGTGAAAAGAACGTTTCGATAAGTCAGACTTCTCGAATGAGTCATTTCTTGTTTATGCTCGACTTCTCTAACAAGTCTATTTAGGACACACTTGAGTTCTCGAATAGATTCTTTAGAGAAATGTTTGAGTTCTCGAATAGAGTATTTTTAGTTCTCTAATGACTGAGTTCTCGAATACTATGTTTGAGTTCTCGAATCATTTGAAAAGGCTGAATTCTCGCTGAATCTTAACCGTTTTTGTATTTTTATTCAGAATTTTTAAATCACTCATAAAAACATATTTTACCTAATTTAGAATTTATTCTAAGTTAGATAACTGCCAGCTGTGAGTTTTCAACCTGCTTGAGATATCGATTAAGCCTTTCTTGACCTCTCGAATAGTTGTTTTCCACTTCTCGAATGCTTGACTTGTCGATACAAAACAAATATCTAATAGACAATTCAAGTACTTCATACTTATACAATCCTACATCTATTCGATTCATTTCTTTCGATTTCTCATGCATCTAAACCTCCAAAACCTCTGAAAACCCTAACTGCAAAAGCTAAATTTCTTCTTCAACCTTTACTCTCTTCTCTCTAATCTCTGTATCAATGGCAACCGTGAAATTCAACACCAACTTTATCGCCCTAACCAGTGATGTTGAGGCACCCAATGTCAATTTCAAATGCTTTATAAAGTGGATGTCTGAGTCATACATCAAGGATGCACTCTCATCCAACCCAACTCTGTATCTAGACCTCCTAGAACAGTTTTGAAGAACTGTTACTATGGAAGTTGTAGCCCAAGAAAGCGCAATAACATCGTATATAATCTACTGCAATATTCAGGACAAAGAAATCAGTATCACCACTGAAGACATGAATCAAGCACTAGGCTTACAACAGGAAGTGTATGATGATCAAGCTACAAATGGTGAATTGGAGGACTTATTTGATTTCATTCACTACTCCGAGGAAATCAAACTTGGTCACTTAAATAGAAAGTTCTTGAGGAAGGAATGGAGTTATGTCTTTGCCACCATCCTTCAAGTCTTCACTACAAGGAAGTCAAGCTATGATCAAATCAGCGCCCCTGCACAGCAAATAGGCTATGCCTTAGCTTATGGGAAAAAGATCAATTTTGGTCAACTCATTATGCAGGAGTTGTATGGGAGACTTGGTAAGAACTCAACCAACAGAGGTACTGACATTTTCTTCCCTCGATTTATTCAATCTGTACTTAATTTTAAAAATGATAAATTGATTGAATTACCTGGGATATATAGAAATAGAATAGGCTATCCTAAATCCATGACCAAACTCATTTTTGGTAATTTGGAAACTAGGAATGATGTGGATGTAAGACTTAACATAACTCCCTATATGGAGGGTTTATTTAGGACTTACCCCCCACAACATGCCAACATTTGACTCAAAGTCACAGTTAGCACAGCCCAAGCAAGTAGAACAAAATGCTAACCCAGGGCTTGCTAACCAACCACCTCAGCCAAACACTCTACTGTTAATAGTATTTTTATGTGTTCGTTCGCAGGGAAGGACTGAATGCAATATCAAGTTCAAGTATCTTATCTCTCATAATTTAGGAGTGTAGAAGAATGTTTGGTTTGTTTATAATCTAAATTAAACTAATTATCAATCGAGAATAAAATATATGAGGAAAACAATCCAAGAACTGGGGTTCTTCACTTGGTTTCAATGCACATCCAATATCTATGTGACATCTACGTTCTTACTCTGCTGAAAACAATTTTTCTAAGGTTATAATGTTCTCTTCCAAGATACAATATAATGTCTACAACTACACCTTAATTGTCACTTCCGTGATACAATCAAAGACAATCATAAACTATTACGCACCAAGAATTATAAGTCTCACAACTCTCCTATTAATCTTCCAATCAAATATTCGAGTTATGTCTGTTAAATCTTGTACTAAAATTGCAACTCTTTTTCCAAGTTATTACAATCCCTAAAATCCAATCAAAGGTTCATGACGCCCCTAATTGTGTTAAGCCCTCAATAACAGATCAGCAAAGCAAGAAAATCACAGATAATTAAACACACATGAATATCAAGGAATACTACCCAATCCTCAGATTAGAGATTTAGTTACACATAATTAAATTCACAAGACAAGAATCAATAGAAATAGAAGAACTCATAATTATAAGATTATAGAAAAACCTTTAATCTTCAATCTTCAAAGAAAATAATAGTTCTCCAAAAATCCCTCAAAACAAAGTGTTTGCAAATTTGTCTGCATAATATATTTTTCTTTTCGATCTATAAAATAATACCCTAGACGTGTTTATATAGGCTCTAAAAGTCTTGCCCAGCAAGAAAATACCAAAACAGAATTATAATAGAATTTCTGCAAAATACGTTTCCTAAACTGAGTCTGTTTTTAAGGAAAATTCGTGGCTGACTTTTCTTCAGATATTCTGGAACGTAACAATCGTAATTGGACCTCTGGACTACCTTATAATGATAGAGAATCTCGTTAGCTTCGCGTGGACTGCTTGCGGGCCTCAAACGGACTTCTAGAACTCTAGATATGGCCAAAACAGTGTAGACTGCGCAGCCTTCCCGGAAAATCCGAATTTTAATCAATTTAATCTCCAAAAACGATAGAAGCATCAACCTTAATCAACATTCTCGTAAATCTGCACAACTAAGCAAAACATCAAAACTACACAAACTTGAGTCCAAAACAATCAATTTAAGCCGATATGAAGTGCTCCAAGTGGATATAAATCCACTTATCACACCCCCAAACTTAAACCGATGCTTGTCCTCAAGCATAAACAACTAACTAACTAACTAACTAGTACCATTTCCGTAGGTGATCACGGTTGCATTTGGCATATGCAACAAGCCCTTTAAACCCCTAGGCAGCTCTAGTGGACCAGTAAGGTCTCGTGAGGGCCTATAGCGAATGTACCCACAAAATCCAATGCAATGCAATGCATGAATGCAGCTAATATGAAAATGCAAATAATCTAGTACTAATATCCTACCATACCTTCAATTCCTCTCATGCCATATCAACTTAAGAATCAAAGTAATCACGCAATGTCTTGGTGTCGAAAGTGCAAGTATTCACATAGTCTACTCAGTGAACAAGCATAAGTTCTCACAAGTCCATGTCAAGTGTAAGAATAAGTTAGTAAACATGCTAAGCCTACAAGAGTACATCTTTGAGACAAAACTCGGGATCTCATATGCAAAAATAAGCAAACACTCACAATCCACTCACAAAAGAATATTCACTCAAGAACAAGGGTAAGTGTATCACTCAATTCAAACAAAATCATAAACATGCTTGACATTTTGTATCAATCTAACTCTTAACACAACATACATCAATGACAATAATCAAAAGGTCTTCATTCGGGTTGTAACGGGGCTAGGGACAAGGTATGACAAGTAAGCCAAAATAGGTGAAGTGTCAAAAGCTAGTAAGTACCATAATAAATCATACACAAAACCCTATGTTCCCCCCACATAAATTTTCCTAAGAACACTCGACTAGTCGACTAAAGTAGGATCACAACAAACACAAACATGCTCTCATAATATATATATATATATATATATATATATATATATATATATTTCTTTTCTCTTTTTTTTTCTTTTTTTTTCGAGAGCTAAATAAAACAATAATATAAACAATAACAATGATCCCACAATTTATTACATATGCCGACTATCAAGTAAACAAACCCAATTTCAATATTTCCCCCAAAAGTACGACCAACAATAAACTCCTCCTTGCACACCTTATTACTCCCTTAAGCACTATACTAGCCTTTGACAATTGGGTTCAAGTTAATGTAAGGCCAATACAAGAAATAGATATAGGCAAGTAATGTGGTGTGTCACCGAAAGAATATGATTAAGCTCAATGGGCAAATAATTGATCATGTTTAAATGGTGTGGTAATATGGGAAAATATGCGGTTATTCCTAAATGCCTTTATCATTTTAATCGTCAAATAATGTCATGTGTTTCAAGAAAGACCTCAAACAACTGCTAGCAATGCAAACAATCCGTGGACACTCAAGCAAACGAATATATTGCAAAAAATATGCAATAAGGCTCAAAATCTCACTTGGTGGAAAAACATACTCAATCCCAAGCAAAAATCTCTCTAATGCACCGACTTGTATTCAAAGCATGCAAACTAAATCAACTTGCACATATTCATGTCCTTCTAATTACTTACAACATTCACTAAGTCTACTAGCTTCAACTTACTAGTGTATGTGTGTGCACAAGAACAAAGCATATCATTTCTCAATCAAAAGCGTCAACAACACAAAATTCCTATCAAGCATGGGTGCAAATGCAAACTATTATGAACTCACAAAAAAAAAATAGAATGTCCTATATGAAACAAACGTAGATAACACGAACATATATGCATGATTTACTACTAATAATATGTAAAGCATGAAATCCTACATGAACACATAATACAACAACAACTACTAATCCCTCAAACCACCCCCAAACGTAAAATATTCAATATCCGCATTGAATGGAAGTAAATACAAGGGATAGCAGAAAACATACCTACTTGTCCTCGCTCTCGTCGCTCTCGTCATCCTCGTCAGATGAATCAGGTGGAGGATACGGAGTCCGAGCTCCAAAGATAGGCCACTGAACAACAGTATCTGGTGACTGAAACTTTGCATCCAAAGCTATGCCCATGTCTTCAGAATACTGGCGACTACTAACATGCATAGCATCCATCCGCCTAGTCATTCGCCGAAAATAGGTATCAAAAACCGACATATCCACCGTACGCCGCTGAGGACCTGCCATAGCAACTCTCGGCGCCCTAGAAGCATGTGGCGGAGCGCCCTCTCCTTGCACACCTTCACCATCAACCACATAGCCTAAACCCCTAGGATGTGGAATGCCGCCCTGCCATTCCCCCATCTTATCAATAGTAACATCATTAATAGGAGTCATAGTTGTATGCACCGACTCACCTACATACCATTTCACTTTCGCAGCATCACACAATCCCGTGATGATAGAAGCATAAGGAATACTAGCCTGCGAATTACTTCCCAAATACCGAAGAATAGTTTGATTAATAAGGTACCCAAGATCAACATATTCACCTTTGAGAATGCCCCATAGCAGAATAGCTCTCTCAACGGTAACATCGGACACATGGGATGATGGAAGAATATTAGAACTTATGAATAAAAACCAAACCCGAGCGAACCTAGTCAATGACTTAGCCGGAAAAGTCCTCTTCTCGGTGGTACCCGACCTACACTTCCATTCCGTACCCGAAATACATAGCTCACCAATGATAGCCTCAAGATCAACGTCATCCCTAGTCTTTTTCCCCCAATCCGCAGCACCCCTAGGTTTAGGCGGCTGCCTAATCAAAGTACGAATTGCACGAGGTGAGTAATCCAAATTCTGGCCCCTAACAACCGTGGAGTTATTCCTTGCTATCGAAGCATTAGCATAAAACTCCCTAACCGCATTCAATGGGGCATCATTAGCAAACTCACAAAATAAAGTCCAACCCCGTTCACTAATCATAGCCACCATCTCCGCATTATTACATGGCACAAGCCTCCTTTCTTGAATAACCCCCACCTTAGAAACTAACCGACCAAACTCCGCTTCGACCTCCTCATTCACAAACTTTTCCGATCCATCTCCCACCCTAGCATTCTCATCCGAAGATGGACGAGTACTACTACTACTACCCACTAATCGTTGTCTCTTAGGAGCCATCACAACAACAATTATCAAGCAAAGAACAACAATCTCCAAACAATTCACCACAAACAGATAAACCCCCAAATTACACACTTCAAGAACCCTAGATTGCAAAATTCACAAATTCGAATAAAAGATAAGATATAATATTACCCAATCGAATCAAAGAGGTGAAATTGCTAGATTAATCCCCAAAAAATTCGAATTTGATTCCTCCCTTGAATCTTGTAATGGATGAAGGTTGAAAATTTTGAATGAAATTTGTGTTTAGAGGTGAGGTGTGTGTATATATAGATAATGGTGTATGTATATTAGAGATGTAAAAGGAATTGGAGATGAAAGTAGAAGTAATGAAAGATTGGGGTTTGTTTATGATTTAAAATCAAGATGGAATAGGAATGGGATTTGATTTTTGTGAGGTTTTAGAGTGATATGAAAAAAATATATGAAGAGAGAGATGAATTATATGAGGTTTTAACTCATAAAAACGGACAAGGCAGGAGGTTTTCGCGCTGAGAGCGCGATTGAGGCTGACTGCGCAGCTTCGTGCTGCGTTACACAGCGCTGGGAACGCGGCTGGCGCTGAGCGCGCGGTTTGCTCCTGCGTTATATGGCGCTGAGAGCGCGGATTGCGCTGAAGGCGCGGGCTGTTCCTGATTTTGATGATTTTTTTTTTGAAAGAAAGAAGTAAAAATATATACAACAAGGCTTGGGTTGCCTCCCAAGAAGCGCTTGTTTAACGTCATCAGCTCGACGCCAATTCTCAATTGATGATAGGTTCTTGGAGGTGAAGAATGCTCGTTCCTCGCTCCACTGTTTCTCCAAGAAAGTATGGCTTAAGTCTCTGCCCGTTCACCTTGAATACATCCGACCCTTCTCTAGTAATCTCACAAACCCCATTATGATAGACCTTCACAATCTCAAAAGGTCCGGACCATCGTGATCTAAGCTTTCCAGGGAATAAATGGAGTCTTGAATTAAACAATAGAACATGTTGCCCAACCTCAAATTCCTTCTTCTGAATGTGCTTGTCATGCCACAATTTGGTCTTTTCCTTGTAGATACTAGCATTTTCATAAGATTGGAGCCTAATCTCCTCAAGCTCTCCAAGTTGAAGTAAACGCTTCTCTCCCACAGATTTTAGATTAAAATTCAAATCTCTTGTCGCCCAAAATGCCTTATGCTGAAGTTCCACCGGCAAATGACATGGCTTCCCAAAGATCAACCTATATGGAGACATTCCAATAGGTGTTTTAAACGCCGTCCTATATGCCCAAAGAGCATCATCAAGCTTTATTGACCAATCCTTTCTTGACCCTGCCACTGTCTTCTCCAAAATTGACTTCAGCTCACGATTCAAAATCTCAACTTGTCCACCTGTTTATTACAAAAATGCGCACCTCCATCATTGATAATAGCCCTCGGCACTCCAAATCTAGTGAACACATGCTTCTTTAGAAACTTCTTCACCACTCTAGCATCGTTAGTAGGAGATGCAATAGCTTCAACCCATTTCGAGACATAATCAACTCTTACAAAAATATACCGGTTCCCATAAGAAGATGGAAATGGACCCACGAAGTCCATCCCCCACACATCAAAAATCTCCACCTCAAGAATAGACGGTAAAGGCATCTCATTCCTCCTCGAAATATTCCCAACTCTTTGACATCTATCACATTTCGCCATAAAGTCTTTAGCATCTTGATGCATGGTTGGCTAATAGAATCCTGACTACAAAACTTTCGCCACTGTCTTCATACTACTGTTATGACCTCCACACTCCAGAGAATGAAAATACCTGAAAATATGAGGAACTTCATCATGAGGTACACATCTACGAAACATTCCATCAGCACATTCCCTATAAAGTAGCGGTTCCTCCTAATAGTAATGCTTCACATCATAAAAGAATTTCTTCTTTTGGTTATAAGAGAGATTATCCGGCACAACTCCTCCCACAATGTAATTCACAAAATCTGCATACCATGGTGTAGACAAGGACACACCTAGAAGCTGTTCTTCCGGAAATTTATCATTGATAGGTTTTTCACCTCCTACCTCTCCATCTCCTTGGTCCAACCTAGATAAATGATCAGCTACCAAGTTCTCAGACCCCTTCTTATCTCGAATCTCAAGATCAAATTCCTGAAGTAAAAGAATCCAACGAACTAAACGAGGCTTGGCATCCTTCTTTGTCATCAAGAAGCGAATCGCAGCATGATCCGAATAGATAATCACCTTAGACCCAAAAAGATAGGATCTGAATTTATCAAGTGCAAATACCACTGCAAGTAGTTCTTTCTCCGTAGTGGAATAGTTTATTTGTGCATCATCAAGAGTCTTTCTTGCATAAGCTATCACATGCATACGCTTATCCTTCTTTTGCCCAAGAACAACACCCACAGCATAGTCACTAGCATCACGCATAAGCTCAAATGGCAAGCTCCAATCAGGAGATGTAACTATGGGTACAGAAGTAAGTTCCTTCTTCAGCCTGTTAAAAGCAACAAGACAACTTTCATCAAAGTCAAAGACACGATCCTTTTCAAGAAGATTACAGAGAGGCCGAGCTAACTTGGAGAAATCCTTGATGAACCGTCGATAAAAACCAGCATGACCAAGAAAGCTTCGAATTCCTTTCACAGATGAAGGTGGTGGCAATTTTTCAACAACTTCAATTTTTGCTCTATCGACCTCAATGCCTTTATTAGAAATTTTATGCCCAAGCACAATGCCTTCCTTCACCATAAAGTGACATTTTTCCCAATTAAGAACAAGATTAGTTTCAGTACATCTCTGCAACACCTTCGACAAACTGGCTAAACATGATTCAAAGGAAGAACCATATACCGTGAAGTCATCCATGAAGACCTCCATGTCTTTCCTTATAAAATCTGAGAAGATATGGTTCATGAGTCATTGAAAAGTCGAAGGACCATTACACAAACCAAAAGGAAGCCTCCGATAAGCAAAAGTACCATAAGGACAAGTAAAGGTGGTCTTCTCTTGATCTTCGGGTGCAATAGGAATCTGAAAATAGCCCGAGAAACCATCCAGAAAGTTGTAATACTCATTACCAGCCAACCTTTCGAGCATTTGGATTCAATCTTCTTTGTCCCTCAATCACAGGCTTATGATTATCTTCTAAGGCAATTCTATGCATGCAAAGAGCAGGGCTAATTCCCTTGATATCTTGAATTGTCCAACCAATAGCTGATTTATATTGCCGAAGAACATGTAATAATTTTTCTAGCTCATCATCACTAAGCAAAGCAGAAACTACCACAGGATATGTATCATTAGGACCCAAAAAGGCATACCTCAAATTAGCAGGTAGAGGTTTAAGTTCAACCTGTGGTGCCTCTGAAAGTGTAAAAGCCATCTCAACTTCTGTGTCTCGTACAACATGTGCTTCTTCTTCTACTACATCATCTAACACCCGTTCTGCTCCCATGAAGTGTTCATTTTCGAGCTGCACAATATCATCTACTATATCAACAGTAAAACAAGTTGCTCCAAAAGGAGGCATCTTCATTGCTTTGTTCAGATCAAATTCCACTTTGTCCTCGCCAACATTCAATGTCAATTTTCTAGCTTTAACATCGATTGTAGTGCCAGCAGTAGCCAAGAATGGCCTTCCCAAGATAATGGGTATCTCGACATCTTCATCCATCTCTAATACCACAAAATCACAAGGTATAACAAATTTATCCACTTTGACAACCACATCTTCAATGACCCCCAACGGATACTTAACAGAACGATCCGCCAACTGAAGTGAAATCCGTGTCTTTTTAAGCTCTCCAAAACCAAGTCGTTTATAGATTGAATATGGCATCAAACTCACAGCCCCTAAATCACACAAGGCTTTCATGTTCTCCATATTCCCAATAGTGCAAGGCAAAGAAAAACTTCCCGGATCTTTCAATTTCTGAAGAATGGCCTTTTGGATAACTGCACTGCATTCCGCATTAAGAGTAATGGTTTCTGCATCCTCAAGTTTCCTCTTCTTTGTCAACATCTCCTTAAGAAATTTAGCATAAAGTGGCATTTAATTCAAAGCTTCAGCCAAAGGAATATTGACATGTAACTGCCGGAACATAGTCAAGAACTTCTCGTACTGCTTCTCTAACTGCCTGTTGTGAAGTCTCTGTGGAAATGGAATAGGAGGAACATAACGTGGTGGAGGAACGTACGACTTTTCTGGTTCTTCTTCCTTCTTCTCTTCATCTACCTTTTCTGACTTTTCTGCATCAATCTCTACTATCTCATTTTCTTTTTCAGCATCCCTCTCTTTAGGCTCAAGAACCTCAACCTCGGGCAACTCTTTTCCGTTCATCAAAGTAATTGCTTTGCATTGTTCCTTACCATTCTGGTCGGGTTAACTTGGAAGAGAACCTTGCTCACGAACACCCATTTTTGAGGCAATCTGTCCAATCTATGTTTCTAGCATCTTTTGAGATGATGCCATCTGATCTATTCTTGATTCCATATTAGCTAATGCCCCAGAAGTTCCTTGCATAATCTTATTTAGTGCAACCTCCTAATCAGCTGGTTCTTTCTTTGGCGGAGGTTGATACTACTGCTGTGCTTGATACGGTGGTCGTGACTGAAAACCAGGAGGTTGATTCTGCCTTGGAAATGAATAAGAAGGATTAGCCGCATGATTATTATTGTAAGAAAGATTGTTGTTTGGCCTTTGATTTGGATTGTAGTATGAGTTATTCTGAACAGGCCACGGCTGTCTTCCCTGAATAAAAGATGCTTCTTCTGGAAATTGTTGCACATAAGAGTTCTGACTAGCACCATAATCATTATACCCTTCCATAGGTGAAGAAATAGCATTCACATTTACCCTTTGTCCTCGCACCTCCTGAGTTAGAGTATCCAATTTTTGAGTCAGCATGTTGATCATCTCAGATTCTTGTGCTGCTTTTGCTGAGCTCGTCCCACTAGGTGCCCATGAATAATTATTAGATGCCAATTCCTCAAGGAGTGCTTTAGCCTGTGTAGTTGGTGCCTTCTTGAAATTTCCACCAGCAGCCACATCCAAACTCAAACGAATATCTGCATTCATGGCCCCATAAAAAGTACTAATGATCTGCCAATCTTCTAAGCCGTGATGTGGACACTTCCTCAATAGTGCCTTGAATCTCTCCCATGCCTGATATAGACCTTCACCCGGTTGTGCTTTGAAACTCATAATCATAGTCCTCAATTGTTGCGTCTTGTCAAAAGGATAATATTTGGACAAGAATGCAGTAGAAAGACTCTCCCATGTAGCAACCGCGGTGTTTGGAAGTTGTTGAAACCTTTCCAAAGCTCTTCCATTAATAGAGTAGGGAAACATATGGAGACGAATCTTGTCACTCGTAACACCATTGATTCTGAATGAGCCACACATCTGCACGAAACGCTCTAGATGTCTGTATGGGACCTCTAGTTCAATATCTCCTTCAAAAGCTTGATTGCTGATCATCTGAATTAAGCTTGGATTAATGTTGAATTGGGTTGCACCAATCTCTGGAGTTTTGTACATGCAATTAGCAGGATTAGGTGTCTCATGGTCCCAAATAGAAGTCTCATCAACATTAACATTAACAACAGCTTGAACTGCCGGCTCTCCCATCTTAGCTTTCTCTTTTCTGATCTTTCTCAAAGTTCGCTAGATTTCAGGGTCAAATTCCAACTTTCTAGCGCAAGATGAACGTCGCATACACCTGAAAATCACCAACAAAACAACTTGTGGAACCAATTAAAATCTAAACAATAAGAAACAATTAACCTAAACTCAAATATACTGCCTTCCCCGGCAGCGGCGCCAATTTGTTAATAGTATTTTTATGTGTTCGTTCGCAGGGAAGGACTGAATGTAATATCAAGCTCAAGTATCTTATCTCTCACAATTTAGAAGTGTAAAAGAGTGTTTGGGTTGTTTATAAACTAAATTAAACTAATTATCAATCAAGAATAAAATATATGAGGAAAACAATCCAAGAACTGGGGTTCTTCACTTGGTTTCAATGCACATTCAATATCTATGTGACAACTACGTTCTTATTCTACTGAAAACAATTCTTCTAAGGTTATAATGTTCCCTTCCAAGATACAATATAATGTCTACAACTACACCTTAATTGTCACTTCCATGATACAATCAAAGTACAATCATAAACTATTACGCACCAAGAATTATAAGTCTCACAACTCTCCTATTAATCTTCCAATCAAATATTCGAGTTATGTCTGTTAAATCATGTACTAAAATTGCAACTCCTCTTCCAAGTTATTACAATCCCTAAAATCCAATCAAAGGTTCATGACTCCCCTAATTTTGTTAAGCCCTCAATAACAGATCAGCAAAGCAAGAAAATCACGGATAATTAAACACACATGATTACCAAGGAATACTACCCAATCCTCAGATTAGAGATTTAGTTACACATAATTAAGGAAGAAAGCAAAACACATGGATTAATAGAAGAACTCATAATTATAATAATATAGAAAAAAAACCTTTAATTTTCAATCTTCAAAGAAAATAATAGTTTTTTTCCAATCTCTAAATTAATAACCTAGATGTGTTTATATAGATACTCCAAGTCTTGCCCAGCAATAAATTACCTTCTATTACAATTAGAATTTAAAGAAGGTACCCAAAATTGCCCAGAATACAATTAGAATTAGAAAAAGGGCAAAACAGTAAATTCCCAGCCTTCTTTTACAAGATCACGTGCGCGATTTCATTCAGCATATTCCTTGCACGTGCTATCTATCCCAGGTTGTAGAAAATCTCTCAAGCTTCGCGTGGGCAGTAAAATCGCTGAAAACGGACTTCTAGAACTCCAGATATGGCCAAAACAGTGTAAACTGCGCAGCCTTCCGGGAAAATCCGAATTTTAATCAATTTAATCTCCAAAAACGATAGAAGCATCAACCTTAATCAACATTCTCGTAAATCTTCACAACTAAGCAAAACACATCAAAACTACACAAACTTGAGTCCAAAACAATCAATTTAAGCCGATATGAAGCGCTCCAAGTGGATATAAATCCACTTATCATCTACCAAACACAGAGCCACCTACATCATCCTCTCAACAGGGTGGTGTTAGTAAAAAGGAGAAGAAGAGAAAACAGGTTGCTTCTGCACCTTTAACCATCTTATCTGAAGCAGCATTGGCTATAGAATTAGGTGTAGAAAGTGAGGAACCTGAGTCACCCTTGAAAAGGCCAAAGAAGAAGAAATCTAAAACCACCTCTCCAGTCACACAAATGGCTGAAGTTGTAAAATCAGGGGCAAATAGTTCACTAGATGTATCCTCTCAACAGGGTGCATCTATAGAATCAAGCATCCTCCCCAATGCACCTACCTATAAAGAGTCAGCACATGGGAGTGATAAAGCTGGTACAACACTGAGTGAAGAGCACATCACACTTGAAATTCCCTCTATTTCTCAGGGGGAGTTGCCAGAATCCATTCTAAAAGACACTTCTCTTCCAGAATCTACATCTCAAATTTCTTTGGAGCCTGTAATTCAAGAAATTGAAGAGCAAGGCATTGATCACCAAGAATTCTTTTCTCTTGGTGAGCCAATGGACTCAAGTGACTTAGTGCATGACACTTTGCTCACCACCCAGGTACCACATTTAGATAGTGAGGGAATGCATGCTGGGGCATATCCTGATGACACCATCACAAACACAGAGGATTCACTAGTTTTTACTAGAGACTCTATGCCTGTGTCATCTACTGTTGTAACTCATCCCGCTCCTGTGGAGACAACAGTAGTAGAGTCAATCCATCCGATTACAGAAGTTGCATCTGTAACTGAGGAGTCTAGCTTGGCTAGCTCTAGCTCTGACTTTATTTCACAATGGCCGAAGCCTGTGCAACATGACAGTGCTTCAGGATCAGGATCTGTTCCACCACAATTGATGGTTGAAGCACTACAAACCTTAGTTGTGGATCATATTCCTGAGTTTGTGAAGATAGCTCAGAACCTTGTCACCTCAAACATGCCAAATCCAGACTATGAAGCAATTTTGCTATGTCACAGAGATCATGTGGAGCTGCAAAAGGCCAAGATAATAGATGATTCTGAGAGAGATGGCAATGTAGATGCCTGGCTACAAGGGAAATTTGACATTGCTCTCTCAGAAGGCCTCCAGTACCTTAGAGAAGAATACATCACATCACTAGGGTCCAATGCCAAATCTCTCACTCCTAGTGATGTATATGAAGCAATGAATGACACCTATAAATGAATTCTCAAAGCTGTACACTATCTTGGCAAGGGTCTCAAGACAGAAGTGAATGAAGTGTGTGCAGCTACAGTCAAAGAGGTGCAGAAAGTTAAAAGGGATTTTGATACCAAATTTCCCCAACTGAATAATGTTATCAAGGAGGTTCAACTCTGTAAGTCTGAGTGCATCAAGATGGACAACTCTATGCTGTTGGTCCAGGGGTCTGTCAAGACTATGGCTGTTCAGATGGCAAAATTATCAGATCAGACAACAGATGCCAATGCCATGCTGAGGACTATGTTCAAAAATCAATATGGAGATAAGATGGTGATTGAGGTCCCTGTGCATGAGATGACCAAATTTGAAGTGGAGAGACTGAAAGATCAATCACTATCTGGTTTTAAAGCCACTAAGTTGTTCACAAAGGTGGAATCTCTTGAACAGGAAGTGACCCCTCTCAAAAAGTCCATTGCTCAGCTAACAGACAAAGTTGCAACTCTTACTGAGCAGTTAAGCACTCAAGCCACCACCACAGCTTATGTTCTTCTGCATCAACAATTAATGTTGTCTGCAATGATGAAACACATGGGTCTCCCTCTACCTGAAGAATCTTCCACCCCAAAGGTCACTCCTACAGCCTCTGTGCCTGACAACAAGCCTAAGGGGGAGAAGAGGACATAAAGGAACTCAAATCCAAAGGGGGAGAAACCTCAAGCAAAAGGCATCAAAATAAATGATGGTGGTCATCAAAGGGTTCCAAAATCTATAACCCATGTGCCAGGCAAAGGAAAATATAAAGTTGATGAGCCTCCAACCTCTCTGCCAGTTGTCACTCTACCAACTGTGCACATCACTACTCCTGATGGCCAAAAGCAATCTATCACAACCACAGTGGTTGCAGGGAGCATGCCATCTGACAAACCTCTCATCTCCAAGACTGAAAGTGCCAAGCCTGCAGAAGTGAAAGTCATTAATGAGGCCAAGCTACAAGAAGTTGCTAATTCAAATGTCTACCATGATAAAGCCTTCTTGGAGTTTCTGAAAGCCATAAGGGAACAGGTTGATGACACTCAGTTCTATCTGAGAAAGTTGAAGGAGCAGATTGACTACCTCAGTGTCATACCCAAGAAAATCAACAACTTATGGTTCAAGGAAATATTGATGGTCTCGAAATCCAAAATATGGCATCTAACCTTCAAACCCTACAAGGCCTAATGTACTCAGAGGTGGATGCCCTAATCAGTAAGATTGAGAAGAGAGATGTCAATGAGAACAACAAAAGTCTCTACAATGACTTGAGGGATGAGCAACCAACCAGATTGCCTAAGGTGATGACAAATCAAGGACAATTATCTACCAATCTGGCACAAGAATTATCCAACAGTTGATCATTCCCAAGCATCTGGTCCCCAACAACAGAAATCTCATCATTGCCATTGTTGAAAAGATAAACAAGAAGAAGGGTGTAAGAACAACAGAAGAATTGGAAGCCATATCCTATCTCAGGTCATACATTGCATCTGGCATTGTACTTGAATCTGCTAAGTTCAGCTCAAGCAAGGATGGTGATCAAGACAAGGATGGAGACAAGAGTGATGGAAGGAGAAGACATCACAGGAGTGATAAGAGTGATAAAGATGAGAAGAAAAAAGATAGCAAGGATAAGAAAGATGGTAATGACCAAGGTAAAGTCTATGAGAGGACAAGTGAAAAATAGCAAGCCTTAGGCATTGCTAGCAGTAAACTCACCACAACATAAGACTTTAAGTCTAGGGTGAATACTGTTAGTAGTGACCTACCAAAGTCAAGTCCCATGGCCTCTACAATTGTTTTACCACCTCAAGAAGAGAAGAGGATTTAAATCAAGAAACCAGGTGTATGTTTCTAAAAGCAAACTGCTAATGAAGTACTACAATGGTCTACAAGCAAAGGTCACAAGTTTCTGCCAAGTCACCAAGTGAAAAAGTTCAAATTTAAACAAGCTGCAAGAAGAGTGAAGCTACCCAAGTCTAGAGCCCTAACTATTTATCCAGGACTGAAACTCCAACCACTTGATGAAGACTTTGATGAAGACCAATTGCAATATCTAAGAGCTCAAAGAATCTACTATGCTACCATTGTGAATGACTGTCTTGAGATCAAATATACTGATGGAAGTGAGAAGAAATTCAAACAAGGACAGTGTCAAAATTGGGGCAAATTAGATGAAATAGAAAGAATCATTGCATTATTGGATTCTGAAGACAAAGTGTTGCCCAGTAATTAACAATTGTAGAAGGGGGGTTGAATACAATTGTATAAGATTTTCGATTTAAACAGAAATAACACAAGTATGAATCAATAACAGCTTTATTAATTCTGATATAAAACTGTTACAAAACTCTCTTAAGAAATTCTTATGTTCTTAAGAGCTGCTAGGTTACAAGATAACTCGTGTAAGCAATTACCCTTATGTAAAACCTAAACTGTGTTTATATAGCATACACAGCTACACTATCAATTACAAGATATTCTAAATCAATTACATATTACTCTGAATGCATATCATGTATGATAGCTGCCTTCCTACAATTTAGGAACCGACATATCAATCTTCCTTGATCTCTGGTCTGATGAGAATCTTCACGTAATCCTGACCAGCTTCTAATACTGACAATACTTTCATACTGACATCGTATTACTGATGACGTCAGCATCAGTATCTTGATCAGTAACAATCCAGATCCTGATATCACTTGAATCAATATCTAACAATCTCCCCCAATTTGTACTTAATGAAATAAAGCACAAATTATTTGATTCAAAGATGTCAAAAACTCAAAACAAAAATCTATGAGCTATCTTCAGGTTCAGTCTCAGAAATCCTTACAAAGAAATTACTTATCTGCAAGGAACTTGATAATAATTCCTCTTCTTTCTCTGCTAGAATCTGAATCAGTCTTTTCTTCAGACTTCTGAGTTCTTCATTATTCTTGTCAATCTGATAAATACCAGCCCTGAGATTTTGAATTGAGCTCCTTGATAAATTCAACTCTCCCAACAGTAAATATGCAAGATCTCTTCCACCAGGATTCAAAGATAACTGTTCTTGCCTCAGAATTACTTCTTTAACAGCTGAACCCTTTTGCATTTCTACTTCTTGACCTTTTGTGTTCAAATACATGGGAGTATAATTACCATCATATCTTGATCCTCCATCCACATATCTGGATTTTATTTTCATGAAGATCATAGTACACCAGTTTCTGTAAACACTAGCTTCTCTGTCAGGAATGCTTCTATTTTCAAGCAAATAGAGAACATATTTCAGTTCTTTTGTTGAATTGCACAATACATCATGAATGCTTAGTCTCTTGACACTTTTGTCTTTCATAAAGTACAACAACTTTTCCATCATTTTACCATCCATCTTGCATGCAACAATTGCAATTGATTGAAGTTCCCAAAGATCATCAACAGTAAATTCTTCACCTAATCTTCTGGTAAGAAAATGTTGATCTGCTTCAAATACAAGTATGAATTTTGCATCCCTAGAACCAAATCCTCCTCTATTGTAAGGTTCCAGTCACTTCAGATCAGAACTCATCTTAATCCACCTTGGTGAACCTTTATCAAATTCAGAAGATTTTGCTTTCTGAAGTCCAGGACTCATTGGAGGTTCTGAAATTACTCTTCCAGACTTAAAAACAACTGGTCTAGTATACTTCAGTTTATCAACTTCAACCCACTTTTTCCTTCTCTTCTTTGTTTGTGGATCAATAGGTTCCTCTTCTTCTTCTTTCACTTGTTTAGATTTATCAATAAATAAATCCTTTTCAGAATTAATCAACCTTCTGAAATATTCTTTGCTGGCTCTTTCAACAATATCATTCACACTGTTTCTGACTTCTCTAATTCTTCTAACATTACCAGTATCAAAGTCAACAGTTTCCTTCTTTGCTTTTTCAACTTTCTTTTTCTTTCTCTCTAAAGGAATTTCTTCTTCTTTTGTACCAGGCTCATCAAAGATACTTGATGATGGAAAATATTCAAGAGATAAAGAAGTTTTCTTCTTTAAATCTTCAGTAATCTCCTCTATTCTGATTCCACTAGACCTTGTCTGCCTTGTACTCATTTGAACAGGTTTCCTTCCTCTGCCTCTATTTCTTCATCCTCTGCCTCTTCCTCTTCTTGCAGTAGGAGCTTCCTTCTGTCTTGCAATCTCCTCAAAAATCCTGTTTTGTTCCTTTACAATTTCATCAATAGTCATATCAGGATTTTCTTCAGAAGTTAATTCTAGTGCCTTCTTAGCATGATACTGATGAAACTTATCACTATTTCGATAAACAAGTTCACTTCCACCTGATTCAGTGATAATTTCTTCAAAGAGGTGAGGAGCATCTTGTACATCAGTAATCAACATATCTTCATCACCTTCAAGAATTGTAGAAAGAGTTTGCCTTCTTTTTCCAGATTCAGACACATGATTTGACTGATTAGTTTGAGTCTGAGTTGAACTCCTCCCCTTTACTAAACCAGCATCAAAGGTTCCTTTTCCTTTCCCATGTTGTTGGTGAGTACTAGTACCACCGTCATTTCCAGAAGTATCATCCTTATCCTTTCTCACAACTGGATTAGGTGTACATTTTGTTTTGACTACCTTCTCCCCCTTTTTGACATCTGCATCTTCTTCAATAAAGAAAGATAAGATAAGCTTGAGTGTCTCATCAATAGTATCAACTTTTGATTCCAAGACATCCATTCTTGACTCCATCTTCTTTTCAAGTGCATTAACATCATCAGCAAGAAGACGAGCTTGAGAAGCAGTAGCAGATATAGAAACAGTTGTATGAATATCCTCTTGAACTTTAGCATTATTATCCTTCATAGAATCAATCTCACTCTTCAATCCCTTTGCTAGAAGAGCATTAGTGTTGATAAGTGCCTTAAGCTCAGGAGTAGACATCCTTGTGGCAATGTGACCAGAATGAAAAAGAGCATTATGAAAATTCATCTTAGCATTCGGCTGATTCCATTCAGTATCCCATTCATATCCTCTTGCAGCTTGAGTATCAGCAGGAAGTGTAGAACTGTACTCCCCTCTGAACTCTTCTTGAGTAACAGACTGCATGTATCTACTCGAAGATCCATAAGCAGATGCTAGACTTGCTTTTATGGCTACCTGCATTTGAATTGCCTCAGGATCATCATCAACATGATCATCATCATCATCTGAGCTATCATCAGACTCAGGAAGTTTATCATCCATATTTTCTTCAGGATTCATAACTCCTTTCAATCTCAAATCAACAGAAGATGGATCTGTTGGTTCCTGAAGACCTGCAGTGGGAATTGAAATATTTCCTAAATCTCTCTTTTCTTTTAAAGTGATCTCATCACTTCTCACAACATGACCTAAGTTACTTTCAAGAGTAACTACTACCTCTCCAGAAGTTTTTAACTTCTCACTCTGTTCTACCTCACCTTTTGCTAGTTCAGGAGACTGCCTCTCTTCACTCTTCTTTTTCTCTAATTGTTTACTCTCAGACTCACTAGAAAGGTCCTGGCTCAACAAATTCAAAGAAATAAGAGGTGGCTGAGAAGAGTGGTCTGAAGTCATACAGATAGAGGTATCCCTTGTATCAGGTCTATCTGTAATCATACTTTCAGTATTAAGAGAAGTAGAGATAGAAGTGTTACCTGAGGAAGTGATTAAAGATTCCATTGGCCTTGCAGAAAGTGGTTCGATAAGCAATGGAATATTTGGATCAGTAGTATTTGCATCAGGATTGACAACTACAACTAAAGCATGACTTGCATCAGTATTTTGTACTGATGGTTCTTGTGTAGTCTGAGGTTGTGAAGCTTCTTCAACACTTTGAGTCAAAGGTTCTTGTGTGCTTCCCTCATATGCAGTGTCCTTCTGTATATCATCACATTCAGCAATATGCTGGACATGAACAGCTTTATCTGCCAGACTTTGAACTAAGTCAAATTCGATTTCTGAAGCCTCTTGAGCAGTGTCAGGAAACTCCTTTGCTAATGTGATTTTGCCTGCATCTTCACTTTGAGAAGATGGTTCTTGTGGGGCAGGAATATTCTTGTCTTCACTTTCCCTTTGAGAAAGTGGTTCTTGTGAGACTATTCCTTCAGCAATGTCTGCATCCATACTTTGAATGAATGGTTCTTGTGTTACTGGATCTGCAGTAGCTGCTGAACTACTTTGAAGTTCAGGTTCTTGTGGGCTAGATCCTTTCAGAGGTGATGATGTCCTCTGTTTCTTTTGTCGTTCAAAAACTTTTACTATAGTTTGTTATTGCATATAGAGAGGTGGTGGCTTTTGTCCAAGTTTGACAGCAATGCCAACAACCTTGTCCAGTGACATATCAAATGTCCTCTTCTGAGATGATGTAGAGACTGGAGAATCAGAGATTTCAACAGTCTTCACAGGCGAAGTATCAGGAGTAGAGACATTAAGATCAGTAGTTGAGTCAGGAACTGATGATGCAACCGGATTCTGATTGTCTTCTATATCATCCTCAATATTCTATTTCTCCAGAGGAATGAAATATTGACTCTTCTTAAGTAACTTCCTTCTTTTCTTTGGCTTTTCAGAAATGGCTAGTGCTTTAGGAGTCACAGCAACAACTTCCTTTTTCTTCAAAGAAACTGATAAAGGCAATTTGTCATCATCAGAATCATAATCAGACTCAGAATCAATTTTCTGACTGAATTTCCTCTTTTCTCCTGTTTCCTTATACACCCCTATGTCAATCAAAGATTGATCAATCTCAAGTACAGATTTCTCTTTAACCAGGATCCCTTGTGCACCCCCTTGTGTCTTCTTTTGAGAGTGGGTTGGAGTGAAGAAATTCTTTGACCCTGATTGTCTTCCAGACACTTCAGATCTAGCTAATTTCTTTGATTTTACAACTGATGCCTTTTGTGAGACACCAGAGGTGGATGACTGTTTGATAGTGTGTTTGGGTTGTGTGCTTTGGTTAGAAACAGGATGGGTAGTGTCCTGTCTCATAGCACCAGAAGTAGGTCCAAGACCATCAGAAATAGATCCATAATAAGTAGACATTCTCTTTGTCAAAAGAAGCCTGACCTTATCAGGAATAATAGGATTGCCTTCCAAATTATTCACCTTATCAGATTTCTCCAAGGATTTGATATTGTTTTCAGAAATCTTAAAGATACACAATTGATCATCATTTTCAAATTCAACATTGGGACATAAATATGAAAATATCAATTGAAAGAATCAAATAAAACAAACATATCCACACTTGTCTGTTTTTCTAGCATAAAAGGCTTTCAAAAGAAACAATCCATAATCAAAAGGAGTTTCATGAATTAGAGAGTACCCAATTTGAACTGAAGCTGAAGGCAATGCATCAAAGTTAGAGACTTTATTCAGAAAACAGCGACTGATAGTATCAAAGAAGAAATTCCATTCCTTCTTAAGTTTTGTTCTATATAAATCCCCAAACTTCATTGGCTGTCCTTTGATTCCAAGACTCTTTGCAAAATCAAGAAGTGTAGCATCAGAAACACTTTCTGCTGATTTGCCATTGAGAGATGGTAGATGAAGAGCCTTCTCTATCACCTCTGGGGTCACTCTATAAGTAGCACCATTATACTCAAAGGACATGTTCAGATTCTTTGTTGTCATTCCTTCACTAAAAACTGCTGTTGACCATACCTGCATAACACTTTTGAAAGAGACTTTGGAGGGTTGTGTTAATGCATAGTTAATCGGACTTGAGGCTAAGAAATCTTGAATGATATGTAAATCATTCGATAAATCCTGATGATCAAGAACAGCAACGAAATTGTTAGGTGCAAAAGTAACACCATTGATGACAACTTTACTGTTTGCAAATAATTGATTTTCCATTTTGGTTGAACAGAGAGATTTTGTATTCTCGAACAATTAGGGTTTATGTTTGCACAAGGTGAGAGACGATTTAATACTGATACTTTGAGAATAAAAGAATCAATTTAGAAAACTAAATTGATTTTGGACAATTCTAATGATTTCTCAAGGATAGGTGTCAGTAATCGACTCGTGCACACATAAGTAATGAAGTAAATTACGTGTAAGAGTGGTGATAACTGCACGCGACACGATTTTCAAACTGTAAGTATATACTTACGAGAGTGTTACACACGCGCCCGCAATTTTCGAGAAATAAGATTGTGATTAAAAATAAGACAAGGTAATTTGTTTTAATTAAAGAAATTAAAACATTACAATCTAAAAATACCTGGTACCACACCAGAAATATGAATCGTTTCATATTCTCATTCCACTCTTCTCTAATTAATCCTAGAGACTTGTCCACTTCCTTGCTGGTGGTAGATCATTCCTTGAACTTGATGCTCCCCCTGGATTGGTGTTATTTTCAAAAGAACCAATGTTTGTAGAAGCTCCCCCTGAGATATTGCTATCTGTTTCTGATCTACTGTCAGAATTGTCACTTGAATCTATTTCTGATGAATCTCTTCCTGATGTTTGATTTGTTTCATTGTTGATGGTCTCTTGATGTTGCTCCCCCTCAACATTTGCATTCCTATCAATAATCTGTATTTCATCAGTAATAACTGGTTCATCAGTATTTGATGAATTTTCAGTATCTGACAAGATTTCACCAGAATTCTTGGAGGCTTCATTTGCAAAAATCAAATCATCATGTAAGTCTTCAGAAATTCCTGTAATCTTCTTATCATCGAAAGATACATTTATTGACTCCATGACTGTCTTTGTTCTTAGATTGTAGACTTTAAAGGCTCTTGATGATGGATAGCCAATAAAGATGCCCTCATCAGCTTTAGTTTCAAATTTTCCAAGCTGTTTAGGATGAGGTCTTAGAATAAAGCACTTACAGCCAAATACATGCAAATGCTTCAGACTTGGCTTCTTTTCCTTGATCATCTGATAAGAAGTTACACCATGTCTGTTAATCAGTGTAATATTCTGAGTGTAGCATGCTGTGTTGACTGCTTCTGCCCAGAAATATGTAGGAAGTTTAGCTTCCTCCAACATAGTTCTGCCTGCTTCAATAAGAGTTCTGTTCTTTCTTTCAACTACTCCATTTTGCTGAGGTGTGCCTGGAGTAGAGAATTGTTGAACTATTCCATTTGTATTTGCAGAACTCTTCCATTGCTGAATTCTTGAATTCAGTTCCATTATCACTTCTTAAAATCTTGACTTTATACTTTGTGCCAGTCTCAATGAGTCTCACATGGTCCAAAGGTATCTCAGCTGTTTCGTCCTTTCTGTGTAGAAAATACACCAATGTATATCTAGTATACTCATCAACAATTACTAGAGTATATCTTTTCTTATTGATGGACATTATGTTTACTGGTCCAAACAAGTCAAGATGAAGCATGTGATAAGGTTCATCAATTGAGGATTCTGTTTTGCTCTTAAAAGATGTCCTTCTTTGTTTAGCCTTCTAACAATCATCACAAAGTCTATCTGGAGTATACAATACCTTAGGTAATCCTCTCACTAAGTCTTTCTTTACCAACTCATTTATATTGTTGAAGTTGAGATGAGAAAGATTCTTGTGCCAACTCCAACTTTCATCTACAGTCGCTTTACTGATGAGGCATGTAGAGTGTCCATCAGTATTGGTATAGATGTTAGCTTCATAAATATTACCATGTCTTTGTCCAATTAAAGCAACCTTCCTTGAAGATTTGTTGATTACTTCAAAATGAGTATCATAGAAGTTGACATGATAACCTCTATCAGTGATTTGACTAACCCTAAGCAAATTGTGTTTGAGTCCTTTCATCAGAGCTACTTTTTCAATAATAACATTTCCAATGATAATACTGCCATATCCCAAAGTTTGTCCAATGTTGCCATCTCCATAAGACACAGTTGGGCCAGCCTTTTCCTCAAATTCTGATAGCAGGGTTTTGTCTCCAGTCATGTGCACAGAACATCCACTATCCATGACTAACACATTTTTCTTTTTGCCCTGCAACCAGAATCACAAAGAATTCAGTTAGAATTTTTAAGAACCCACACTTGTTGGGTTCTTTTAGCATGCAATTTAACATTTTTGTCAGTAGAAGTTTTCTTAACAAAAACGTTTTCTTTAGGATTACTTCCTTTAAAATTCATTTTGTTACCATCAGAATTAACAGATGCATGCTTAGTATTCACATTCTTTGTTTTTCCAGAATTTGCACTTTTATTGAACTTTGGCAATGGTTCATAAACATTGTAGTACAAATTATGATATTCTTCACACATATAAATAGAATGCCATTTACTACCACAATGAAAACAGGGATTTTGTGGTTTATAAAATACTGTCCTATTCCTAATGTCAGACTTAGGAATAACAGTAATCTTCTTCTTACTCCTCTTGCAGTCAATAGCAAGATGATTAGAGTTACCACAATTAAAACATGTCTTTCTTGGTGCATTTGGAATATACTTATAATTATTCTCCTTGTTTATTCCAACTTTACCATTCCTGTTTCTTTTGATAGTAGAGACTCTCTTATTATCTGTCACATCACAGATTTTATCTCTCATTTGTTTCTTTGACAAAAAACCTACATTCTTGCTTTGGACAGACTTTGATTTAGAATTCTGTGCAGAAGTGGATCCCTCTTCAATAATTGATTTGGGATTTTCTGGATACACATAATTCACAGGCTTTAATTTAGTCTTTGTACTGTCTGTAACATATCTATAGGCTTTTGGATTTGTCGAGTCATTGATAACAACTCTTCCTGGATTTGATGAAACAACCTTTTCCTTATTCTTTTTCTCATTCTCTGGCTTATAACCTAGACACTCTTTCCAGTTTTTATCTGTAATTATCTCATGAGTTTTTGTTCCAGAGTGTGTCCAAGTTCTGAGTTTTTTATTAGCATCCTTAAGTTGCATTTCAAGTTCTTTACACTTAAACTCTATTTCAAGTTTCATGTGTTTAGCATTATCACATTCTGTTTGAACTTCCTGCAAGAAAATTAACTCAGCTTCTAGATGATCATTTCTTTTAGTTACCTCTGCCATCTGAGATTTTATTCTAGTATTTTCAAGAGATTGACTCCTAAAGTTGATATGCAGAGACTTACAAAAAGACCTTAACTCAGAGACATTATTTGTATCAAAATCAAACAAAGTTTCAGATACCTTAGATTCAGCAACAGCAACAGTCTCATCAGTATTGGCCATTAGTGCATAATTCACCTCTTCTTCTTCAAATTCTAAGGAAGAGTCCATCCATTCCTTGCTTGATGAGATAAGAGCTTTGGTCTTTGCCTTTTTACACTCAGTTGCAAAATGACCCATTCCATCACAGTTGTAACACCTGACTTTTGATTTGTCAAATTTGCTGCTCTTGTCTTCTTTCTTCTTGTACCTGTCTTTGTCAGCATTGAAGGTTTTCTTCTGGAACCTACCTTGCTTCCTAGCCTTTCTGAACTTCATCTTCTTGAAGCCCTTGACTATCATAGCAACCATCTCCATCATATCAGAATCAGTAGAGTCATCATCAGTATCAGAATCAGACTTAGCATCAGTATCTGATGATGAGTCATCAGGAATTGACTCCACAACTCTACTTTTTCTTGAAGAACCTTCTTCAGCTTTTCCTTTTGATTTTGATTCAACATTCAAAGCAACAGATTTTGCTTTGACATTTTTCTTGTTCTTTCTCTGTTGAACCTCAAGATCGTAGGTTCTTAGCATCCCATAGACTTCATCAAGAGACAGCATCTTCAGATCATATTGATGCCTTATGATTGAAGCTTGAGTATCCCACTCCTCAGTTAGAGCTCTTAGAAACTTGGTATTTGAATCCTCTGGATCATACTCTTTGCCAACTAGAGATAGATTATTCAGCAGTGTTAGAAATCTATCATAGATATCAGTAAGGCTTTCATCAGATCTAGCATCGAACTGCTCATACTCCTGAATCAACAGAGCCCTTCTATTTCTTTTGATAGATTCAGTGCCTTGACATTGAGTTTCCAAAGTATCCCAAATTTCCTTTGCAATCTTGCATGCTATGACCCTGTTTGACATGACCTTATCAAGACTGTTGTGCAAAATATTTTTTACCTTTGCATCTTTGAGCACTTGAGCCTTTTCTTCTGGAGTCCACTCACTCTTTGCCTTGATGACATAGTGTTCAGCAACAGTTTCAGTTCTTTCAAGTAATCTTGTTGGAAGAAATGGTCCATCATTGATCCTATCAAGATAGTCTGGATCAGTAGCTTCCAGATACATTAACATCTTCACCTTCCATGTTGGATACTCAGTTTTCTTGAGAATAGGAATCTTAATGCTTTCATACTTGCTTATCGACATCTTAAGATCGTTTCTGATTACTATTAATCAGTTTAGCTCTGATACCAATTGTTGCCCAGTAATTAACAATTGTAGAAGGGGGGTTGAATACAATTGTATAAGATTTTCGATTTAAACAGAAATAACACAAGTATGAATCAATAATAGCTTTATTAATTCTGATATAAAACTGTTACAAAACTCTCTTAAGAAATTCTTATGTTCTTAAGAGCTGCTAGGTTACAAGATAACTCGTGTAAGCGATTACCCTTATGTAAAACCTAAACTGTGTTTATATAGCATACACAGCTACACTATCAATTACAAGATATTCTAAATCAATTACATATTACTCTGAATGCATATCCTGTATGATAGCTGCCTTCCTACAATTTAGGAACCGACATATCAATCTTCCTTGATCTCTGGTTTGATGAGAATCTTCACGTAATCCTGACCAGCTTCTAATACTGACAATACTTTCATACTGACATCGTATTACTGATGACGTCAGCATCAGTATCTTGATTAGTAACAATCCAGATCCTGATATCACTTGAATCAATATCTAACAGAAAGTGGAGAGAATATGGAAGCTGGAGTTGATTGACTTTGTGAAGATGAAGAGAGACTATGCTGAGAAGATAAGGAAGGGGTGCTTTGAGAAATGGCTAGAAAGGGAGAAGGAAATTGATAGGCTGGAAGTTGAAGCAGAAAAGCTAAGGGCAAAAGGATTGTGTAGAGTTCAATTCAATCCATATGTGGTGAAGTATAGGAGAAGAAATGGAGATAATGTCAATATAAGAATGAACCTACTCAGTCACTATCCTGCCAACATTCTGAAACCAGTAATTGAAGATTTCAAAAACTCTATCATGCTTGAAGAATTGGATGCTTTGGCAGAAATCATAAAGGCCATGGATGAGAATGCAAGAAAGGAGAAAGAAAGAAAACAGAAAGCATATGATGATCTACAAGCCAAAGCAATGGAGATGGAATCAAATGAGAATGGCTAGTATTTCACCATATTGTAAGATTACTCAACTTGTAATTTCATTCATGTTCTCAATCAAATTTCTTACCTGTCCTTTTCAAGTTTTATCTTTATGTATGTTAGGCTTGTTATCAGACATGAAATTGTGAGTAAGGGTCTCACTCACAATTTTGGGGGAGATTGTTAGTCATAGAGGCATGCCTGTTTACATCTAATAACAAGCCTAATTGTTTGTAATTCTTTGCATTACTTACATGACCTCTTAACTGAGGGAACCTCTAGTTGTAGAGTTTCTATTTGTTTTGTACTTATAATAGGCATCAAATCCTAGTTGTGTAACTGTACTTATAAAGTCAAGAATAATGTGATACTCCTATGGTTTTGATGATCACATTCAGCAAGCTGATTGCTTGTAGTTTGATATAAAACATCGTGTTATGTTTGGTATTGTACTAACATGGTTTTGCAGGGTATGTTAGCCTACTCATTGTTTACACAGAGGTTTTGCAGGGTATGTTAGCCTATTGATTGTTTACACAGATTATACAAACAGCAAGCCATTTGGTGCTACAACAGAGACAGTCTGGCAAGCTAGTTGCACACAGACAGTTCACAAACAGCAAGCCATTTTCAACTGCCAGGAATCCTAAAGATAAATATCAAGATTGATTCTCATGGATTTATTTCAGGAAATATATTGTAAGGAATCTTTATTATATATTACGTATACAATATATTCTAGAGCTCAAATCTTTTCAAATATCTTTCTTTAAATCATTTTATAAAACTTATGGGAGTTTCCTTATTTAAAAGATTTCTTTCTTTCAAATCTCTTATACGTGTTTTTATATCTATACAAATCATAAGGGTTAAGCTTTCATCGTTTCATCTATTTCAAACCTTCTGTCTAACGTTCACAAGAACGTTTATAAAATCTCTATAACCAATTGAACATTGGAAATTGATTCTAATCGTTCGAATAATTGGTTGATTGATTTTCTGAACGTTGGTGTGAAGCTTTATAAACTTGTTCTTGTGTTCATTCGCTTCTAATAATTTCAGAGAAAACTTTCAAGCACACAAGATTTCAAACTACTCGGTTTTTCATTGATATATCCTTTGATTCTCTTGAGCTCTTAATATATTACATACGTGCTATATCCTAAAGAGTTCATAGTTTGAGTTGTTGATAAGTGGATTTATATCCACTTGGATCGCTTCAATTCGGCTTAAATTGATCGTCTTGGACTCAAGTTTGTGGTAGTTTTGATATGTTTTTGTTAGTTGTGCAGGTTTGTGAATTATCGATTAGGGTTGATGTTTTCGTCGGTTTTGTGAGATGAATTATAGCATGGAAAGGAGGAATGGAGACTTGTTTTGAGCCACCATGATGACTTGAAGTCTAGAGAATTGAAGACGGAAGCATTCGCAAAAGAAACGGGTTGATTTGGTGCGAAAATGAAGAAGTTGTGCAATTTTCAGCAAGCCAACAGCAATTGTATGTGCTGACAGCGCATAAATACGTGCTGAGAGCGCATAGAACAGGAGCTGTGCGTGCTGACAGCGCACAAATGCGAGCTGACAGCGCGTAGAAATTCTGCCAGATTTTTGGATTTTTATTTTGGCCATATCTTGAGTTCTACAAGTCCGTTTTGGGCGATCTTACAATCCACGCGAAGCTAACGAGATTCTCTATCATTCTAAAGTGGTCCAGAGGTCCATTTACGATTGGAATGGCCCATAAATACTGAATAAAAGTCAGCTACGAATTTTCCTTCAAAACAGAATCAGTTTAGGAAACGTGTTTTGCAGAAATTCTAATTTAACTCTATTTTGGGGAATTTCTTGCTGGGCAAGACTTCTAGAGCCTATATAAACACATCCTACCATTGTAATTTGGATCACCATTATATATCAATTACTTAGGTTTATTTGTATCATTTCATACTTTGTTTTTATCATGGTTTCATCAGATCCCATGATGACGAGCGGTTCGATTATGAACTAATCGTTGTTATGGGATTCTAACGGATTTATTTATGGAGCTTTAGTATCATGATGCTTTAAAGATCTGTGTGTAATGTATATTTGATATCCTCGTATGGTTATGCTTAATTGATAGATGCATCATGAACATCTAATCTGTTAATCTCTTGTGAAGTGAAAGTGGATCTTGAGATTTAGAACTTGCCATGCTAGCATAGGTTCATAATTGTTTATCAATATGATTCGTGGTGTGAGATGAAAATACTTATACTGCCCTGTGTGATCTTAATGGATAACTTGTTCTTCAACCGTTATGTTTTCAAATTCTATAGACATATAGGGTGTAAACATAATTGGTGTCTATTCATCTTCAATCTCTTTTGTGGATGTATGGGTAGTTTGGTATACGTATGCTGACAGGTAGCGTGTACTTGTTTCGTGTTGTCCGATCAGATATCATATCTATTGCATATAGTGATTAAAGGCGTCAGATCTAAGCGAAGTATTTAATGAAGTTAGGATCCCATGGTTGATCTTGCATAAGTAATTCGATTTTAATTATCATTAGTTAAGTAATTCTTAGTTTAATAGTTTGCATCTTAGTTTAATTTAGATAATCAAAACCCAATATTGTTAATTGTCTTAGCAGTGCATAATAACCATACATTGTTGCATATGTACAAAACTGAATTAAAACCATAACCAGATCTCTGTGGGAACGAACTTGACTTATTCATATATTACTTGTGACCACGTACGCTTGAGTGATTTAGTGCAAACAAGTTTTTGGCGCCGCTGCCGGGGATCATCGGTGTTTTATTTTCAGTTTATGTGCTTGTCATCAGTGGTCGTTAGTGTAAGAACCCTGATTTTTGATATTATTGGAGTAGACGGAATGAACAGTAACTTTGTTATGTAAGAGAAGTGAATCCCACCCCCATATATGAATGACGGATAAATGAAGATTTGTAATGATATTATGTTCCCTTATGGAAAATAAGTGTATGTAAATGTCGACGGATTTCGCAAAATTCTATTTTATTATTTTCGTACATTTCCGGGGTATCGATAAATACGAATACTACGACAAGATCATGGTTTTATTATTTTGAGAACCAAGGAACTATATATATACTTAAAATTAGGAAGTTGGATTTTAGAAAGAATATTGAAGGAAAAACTCCACCAAAAATGTTTAAGATTTATTTAGAAAATTATGGAAATTGGAAAATACCTACTAACCATGCAAGGTGGCAAGATTTCATGCATCCCATGCAAATTCCATGCAAACCACCTAGTCTAAGATTAGAACCAAGTAGTTGGTAGCTAGTTAGAAACAAACTAAAATACAAGAATCTAGTTAGTACCTAGTTAGTTGCTTTTTTCAAAAAGGTGGAGACAAGAGGGCATGGTGGCCTATACCTAGACTTGTACATGCATCACATATCTATACACTAATATATGTATCAACCAACATACTTTATCAACAATTCACCCAACACCAAAAAAAAAGAGCAAAACTCTCTCCCTTGTTCATAAACCATTCGGCCAAGAACATTCAAGAAGGAAATTAATTTCCTTTCTTCCACTTCCCATCACTCTAAATTCAAGACAAAAATCCTAGGTACTCTACATCATATAAGAAAGGTATGCTATGAATTTCAACCCTTTTCATCCATTAGTTTTCTAGTTATAAATTCTTAAAGTTCTAGGTGAATAGTAACTCTTATTGTTCTTGTTTTTTTTGGATCTTGAAGATTAAGCCATAGATTGATCAACCAAGGTGTTTGGAGAGTATTTCAAGCTTTGTTAAGTTACTAAGAGCTTCAAGGAAGGTATAAATTCTAACCCTTAGTAGCCATGGCAAGAACATTGCTTAGTATTAGTAGATCTAAAAGATTGGTGCACAAAATTGTTGATTATAGTTTGATTTATGAAAAATCATGGATGTTGATGGTTATTGTCATATTGAAAATTATTTTTATGTGGTATGAGGTCCCATAAGTGTATGAGAATTTTGTTGGGAATTTATGATGATTTTTGGAGTTGGTGGAATTTTGAGAAGAGACATGACTTGTGGTAAAGGAGTTGTTGGACAATCTGCACTGACCCCTTTCTGAAACTGTAATTCGGAACCCTTAAACTGATCCCCTGAACACCTACCTTATATTGTTGGAAAGGTCTTGATCTGTAGTTTCTGAATATGTAAGGTTCATAATTTTGTGATGTATAGATTTTAAGTTATAGCCGGAAGAGTGAGTTGTGTTTCTGGACTATGGACTGCACTAAGTGACCCTCTTGTGGACCTTGTTTAAACCCCTAGAAATATGTGTAAAATCATGTAAAAATCTGAGAAGATAGGGAATGCAGTGGGGAAGACCACCCAAAAAGAATTGGATTAAAAAATGAATTTTTGGATTTTATAAAAATGATAGAGTAAAATTCGCGCAAGGGAAAAAGTCGATTGGTGGACCAAAATTCTAAGTTAATGATTATGATTCGAGCGTGGTAATTAAATTAGGTCGAATAAGTGACGATCGTGATCGAGTGATGACATGAACCTATAGTGGGGCTAGAGAGTCATAAGACGGAGTTATTAAGTTAATTTCGTACCCCCCTAAACCCCGTAATTAAAGAGATATTGTTAAGGTACTAACGAACGGTTATTGCTTATGTATAGATCGTTCGACTCCGCACGCTCTACCACCCCAACTAAACCAAGGCAAGTTTACTTTTCAAAACTTATACATATACAAGGATTTTCACTGTTGTGTTGTAGTTTTCAAATTATATCAAATGCTATGTTTATCGAGGTATTGATGCAATTGAGATTGAACAAGTACATGTATGCTTTTACCCCTTGAACTTAGATTGAAATGTTTTCTTCGGACAACGACTCTAGCAATAGAGGTCGTAGCGGTCCATATATACTATTGACCGGGGAGCGGTATATTATTATATCGTATCTATATTGCGAAAACCCGAAGGGTCATTCGGGTGGTATCGTATATTCAAATAACTATTATTATATCTTCGTAAATACTCGAAACCCTATCTTGGATTGAAAGTTTATTTTATTAAATAATCATTTTATTAATTATTGATATTAAATTTTAAAATATCATTTATTAATTATTGTTCATTATTTTAAAAACAAAGCTAATCCAAGATACCTTTTAATACTTTCAAACTCGAACTTTTTCGAACTCCAAACATTTTCGAAAACCCTCGGTCAGGCTCTGCTTCTTGTATGATTTCAAGAATTATCGGTCGACTGATGTCGAACCACAACTACTCTGTTTTCAATCAAAATCTGGTTTTTAAAAGAAAAAGAAAAAGGGACTCTGGCAGGTGTGGGAACCGTTGACGAACGATTCCCGGGATGTGTAAGCGGCCGTGAGCCAGGCGGTCCATCACTTATTATTCCGGCCCAGGTGTTGCCGAAGGATGATTACGGATGTAGTTTTCATCGAGGGTGATTACGGATGTAGTTTTCACTCAGGGATAGTTACGGATGTAGTTTCTATCCTTCTACCGGTAGAGAAGACCCGCGGATTATTGGACTCGGATGTGGCGACTGATCATCGTCAATCCCTGTCAGGTTTTATGTTTTCTTTAAGTCCCATTCCTCCACTTTGGAAAAATGCTTTGACACTGCATCTTAGGCCTACGTGCCAGTTGCCGATAGTGTCCTATTTTGATGAGAAAGATGTTGACTTTATGCAGTAGCTAGAACTGCAAGGTTATTTTGAAAACAAGGGCACGTACTGGTGCACCTTTGAAATTTACCAATAATGACAAGTGATTCTATAACTAATTGATACAACGAGTTTAATGACTATTATACATATGAAATGTTATATTGCTTACCTTATACATATATTCTTGCTGAGCTATAGTTGCTCACTCTTGCTTGTTTTCAAATTTTACAAACACAACAGCTAAGAGAAATGGCAAGAACCAGTCAGACTGTTCGAAAGCAGGTGACTAGACCCCAGGCTGCAGTCGAGATTCCACCGGTAGGCCCCATTAGCCGGATTGGTCGGCAACTTTTGTTAGTACGTTTTATTTATAAGTATGACCTGTGCAAGGCAGTGTACCGCAACAAACTTTCAAGCCGCCAACTTCGCTTCATATCGAAGTGTTGCTGGTAGCATAAATGCTATTTAATTCGGTCTGTAATAACTCTAAAACTTTTACTTTTGCTCAATCAAATGTATGACGTTTCTGAGACTCTAACCTGTGTGTGTGTGTGTGCGGTGTGAGTTTATTGTGGGGTCGATGGCTGTTTATTTATATTATGTGCAAGAACAAGTATGTTAATAATGGAAAATGGACCGTGAGCGCCTAGATCTCCGACCCCGGATCTGGGGGCGTCACAGAAATGGTATCAGAGAGAAGGTTACAGTTCTCAGAAACGATAGTAATTTAGGAAAGCAACCATAATAATACGAATAATATAACACTAATAATAATCCCATTAATACCTGGAGCTCTCATCGAGTTCACAGTCGGGTTATCGGATATAGCCCTGACTTCTAAGGCCCGTGAGGGAACTACTTCTTAAACCCTTCTTTTTGGTTAGTAACCTAGCTTATTTCCCTTGTGTAGATGGAGGATATACCAGATCCTGAGGCCTATGAGAGGGAGCATGATGAGGCACTACTGAGAGAGACTGAGGACCCTGTTGAGGATACTGATGCTGACCCTGAGCTGGGCCCCTGGATTACGATATTAGGGGATACTGATGATGAGGACCCCGAGGAGGAGCCCTTTATTGAGCCTGAGCCTGTTACCCCCTCCCCTGTGGCCACTGATGAGGAGAGTGTGCGATCCGGTGAGGACCGTGTTGTGACACCCCCGCCCTCTCCACAGTTATTGAGCCTCACTTCTTCTGATGATGATGATCCCGAGGAGGACACTTCTAGTGAGGAGGAGCGTGACCCTACCCCCGCTCCTGCTCCTGCCCCTGTTATGCCACCCCCACCACTGGACCTACCCCCGGTGTCGGGCGCTGAGCACGCCTATGTCGTGCAGTTCATGACCCGAGACTTACTTTCTGCGGAGGCCCGACTTAACGAGGCGAGGAGGGTGATAGTGGAGGAGCGCGAGGCGCGCTTGAGGATCCAGGCTGAGATGAGGACTACTGTTGCTAGGAGGACTAGAGCTCGCCTCCACAGGATTGAGAGGAGGAGTCGCGAGAGGGTTCTCGGATTAGGGATCCGCGGGGGCGGAGTGATCCGGGCTAGGGATGTTAGGCGTGTTGTGCGTCGTGCATTTGCCCGAGTGAGGGCCTTGCTCCGTCGCGGTGCGGCCCCGTGATGTGTTACTGATAGCTCAGTCCTCTAGGTTCAGATGACATTAGTGTGTCGATTTTGCGGGACAGTTGACTTGTGCAGTGGCGTCCTTTCTGACCAGTGGATGAGTAGACTGACCTACATATATGTAGATGTGACTTCAGATAGTATGTATGGATGTAGCCCTACTTTTGTGTAGCCTTGACTATTCGGATTATGTACTTGTATTTGTTCCACTTTTGCTAGACTTTGACATCGGAACTATGTATTTGGCTCTAACATCCGAACTTGTGACCACCCTTGTACCGTACTTATTTAGTTTCAGTTTCCTTGATATTGTCTCAACTGCTTTACTTCCTGATGCCATGCTCTACTGTTTTGATATACAACTGTGATTATACAACTGCTACAAGCCCCAAATACAACCATGCTATTTCAAATTTACGATATGTGATTTCAAATTGTTCTCCACATTTTCCAAAATATTCCTACAATTTTTCTAAAATAAACCTTTCAAAAAAAAAAAAAAAAAAACGGTTTTAGTTATTTAAAAATTTTGAAAATATTTCTACAGATTGCGAAGTTTCGAAATTTTGGAAATTCCTACAAATGTTTTCGAACCACGTAACGACTTCCCCAAAAAAAAAAGTTTTTACAGTTTATCGCCATCATAAGAGCACTACGAGTTTCGAAATTTTAACCCTGTGTAAGGAGGAACAATACGTTCCTGACTTCTCTAAATACGGTCAAATAATTGAAAACCCTAACCCATTTTTGTCTTATTATCAGAATCACGCCACCCAGAAGAATGAACACTCGAGCTCACCCGGCCAGCTCTGAAGGCCAGGGTAGCCACCATGGGCCGGAAGGCCACCAAAACCGAGAGAGAGAGGGTCAGAACCTGAGCGAGGATGAAGGTAGTGATTATAACCTGTTTGATAACTCTGAGTATGATGAAGAGGAAGCTGAAGATGATACCCTGGAGGTGGAAAACCCAAGGAGAGACCCTATGGAGCGATTCATGGACCTACTTAGGCAGAACTTGGACCGTCCTCCGGTCCAGCCACCACCCAACAATGCGAATGCCAATGCCTTTCGGAATTTCAAATCCCTGAAACCCCCGGAGTTTAAGGGAACTGCGGACCCAGTCGAGGCAAGAGCCTGGCTAAAAGAAATGGAAAAATCTTTTGAGATACTAGGAGTCGCTGAAGAGCAGAAAACTGTTTTCGCCACCTATCTGCTGAAGGGTGAGGCAAACTACTGGTGGGAAGCTAAAAAGAATTTGGAGGAAAGAGGTGTGGTGACCTGGGAGAGGTTTAGCGAGTTGTTCTTGGAAAAGTATTTCCCTAGGTTCATGGAAACACAAATGGAGCTGAAATTTTTGGAACTCAAGCAAGGTAACATGACGGTGGCCGAGTATGAGGCAAGATTTACTGAGCTGTCAAGGTTTGTGCCGGAATATGTGAACTCTGAGGTGAAGAGGGCCCGAAGGTTTCAATTAGGGCTAAAGCAATGGATTCAGAATCGTGTGGCGGTTCTTGAGCTGACAGACTATGCCACCCTGGTACAGAAAGCATCGATTGTTGAGGCTGGAGGTGAACAGATGCAGAAGGAGAGAGAGGGAAGGAAGAGGAAGTTTGATAGTCGAAAGGGGAACTCTGCGGGAGGTAGCTTTCCGAGCAAATTTAAGCGAGGAACAATGTCCCAACCCAGCGGAAACTTTGGAACCAAGAGAGCCGAAAGTTGGAGTGTGGGCCAGGGCGGCCGACCCCAGGGGTCATCGTACTCTACCCCACCCCGAGCCCCACTCCCGGAATGCAATAAATGTGGAAGGAAACATGCGGGCGTGTGTAACCTGCAAGATGTGAAGTGCTTCAAGTGTGGGCTGACGGGACATTATGCTAACGCCTGTCGAGGGACTAGTAACAACACCAGTGCTGGAGGTAATTGCTTCAAATGTGGGAAACCAGGGCACCGAATGAGGGAATGTATGTCCTCTGGGCCAGCTGCGTCAAGAGTGAGTGGAACTACTTCTAACAGGGCCCCTACTGCAAGAACTTTTAACATGACTGTGCAAGATGCCGTGAGGAACACGGATGTGATCGCAGGTACCCTACTACTCAACTCAGTTAATGCGAATGTTTTATTTGATTCGGGAGCTACCAAGTCTTTCATATCTCTAGATTTTGTATGTCGGCTAGGCCTTAAGACTGAACCACTGAGAGACAGACTGCAAGTAGAGATAGCTAATCATGAAATTATTCCTGTTAACCAAGTTTGTCCAGGTTGCGACCTAGAAATAGAGGGGCGACACTTTCGGGTAGATTTAATACCTTTTAAATTAGGGGAGTTTGACGTAATAATAGGTATGGATTGGTTGACAACCCATGGAGCTCAGATTGATTGCGTGAAGAAGAAAGTGAGTTTAAGACTGCCAGGGGATAAGGAAGTAGTGTTTAGTGGAAAACGACAAACCCAAAAGTTCCTGACTATGATTCAAGCTAAAAGGCTGTTACGTAAAGGATGCGAGGCCTATTTAGCCTATGTAAAGGATACCAATAAGGAGGCGCCAAACCTACAGGAAATCCCAGTCGTTAATGAGTTCGCGGACGTATTTCCGGATGATCTTCCAGGACTACCACCTGATAGAGACATCGAGTTCGCTATAGATTTAGTTCCGGGCACGGCCCCAATTTCAAAGGCCCCGTATAGGCTAGCCCCAGTGGAGATGAAAGAGTTGGCCACCCAATTGCAAGAGCTGTTGGATAAAGGAATGATAAGACCTAGTGTGTCACCGTGGGGAGCCCCGGTGCTATTCGTGAAAAAGAAGGATGGCAGTATGAGATTATGCATAGATTACAGGGAGTTGAATAAGGTGACCATCAAGAATAAGTATCCCTTGCCCAGGATAGATGACCTGTTTGACCAATTGAAAGATGCAGTTTATTTCTCTAAGATTGATTTGCGGACCGGGTATCACCAGTTAAAGATTAAACCAGAAGATATACCAAAGACGGCCTTTCGCACCCGGTACGGACACTATGAGTTTTTAGTAATGTCGTTTGGGTTAACGAATGCACCCGCAGCTTTCATGGATTTAATGAATCGAGTCTTCAAGAAGTACCTGGACAAGTGTGTTATAGTCTTCATCGACGACATCTTAATTTATTCCAAGACAAAAGAGGAACATGCAGAGCATTTGAGGATTGTATTGGGAGCATTAAGAGAAGAAAAGTTGTACGCTAAGTTCTCGAAGTGTGAATTTTGGTTGAAGGAAGTTCAGTTTTTGGGGCATGTGATTAGCGAACAAGGCATCCTAGTGGACCCAGCCAAAATAGAGGCTGTATCAAATTGGGAAAGACCAACCACTCCGACAGAGGTGAGAAGTTTCATAGGATTGGCCGGCTACTATAGGAGATTTGTCCAAGACTTTGCCAAAATAGCAGCCCCTTTGACCCGGCTAACTCGCAAGACCGAGAAGTTTGTGTGGACTGAGAAATGCGAAGAGAGCTTTCAAGAGTTGAAAAAGAGGTTGGTGACAGCACCAGTACTAGCCCTACCCGATGATAAGGGAGATTTTGTGATTTATAGCGACGCGTCCCATAAAGGTTTAGGGTGTGTGCTTATGCAGCACGGTAAGGTGATTGCGTATGCGTCCAGACAACTTAAGGAGTATGAGATAAGATACCCCACCCATGATTTGGAATTAGCAGCAATAGTCTTTGCTTTGAAGATCTGGAGACATTATCTTTACGGAGAAAAGTGTGAAATCTACACGGATCACAAGAGCTTAAAGTACATATTCACTCAGAAAGAGTTAAACATGAGGCAGAGGAGATGGTTAGAGCTAATCAAGGATTATGATTGTGAGATTCATTATCACCCAGGGAAGGCCAACGTAGTGGCCGATGCACTTAGCCTTTCCTATTGGAAAAGATTAAGTTATGCCAGGAAAAGAAGATAGAAGAAGAAAAGAATTCGATGGAGAAAATTTTGACTGGCGAAGAAATTAGGTGTGAGAAGGACGGGAATGGAGTTATGAGGTACGCATCTAGGATATGGATCCCGAACGTTCAAGAATTGAAAGATGAGATTTTGCAAGAGGCCCATAGCTCAAGGTATTCGATTCATCCTGGAGGCACCAAGATGTATAGGGATTTGAAAGAATATTATTGGTGGCCAAACATGAAGAAGGACATAGCAGAGTGGGTAAGTAAATGCTTGACATGTCAGAGAGTGAAGGCCGAACATCAGAGGCCCAGTGGATTGTTGCAACCCTTAGAGATACCCGAGTGGAAGTGGGAACAGATTGCGATGGACTTTGTGGTCGGGTTACCAAGGACCAAGACTAATCATGACGCCATTTGGGTAATTATTGATCGATTGACCAAGTCAGCACATTTTCTTCCAATCAACGAGAGATACACTGTCGACAAGCTAGTGGATATTTACTTAAAAGAGATTGTGGTTAGGCATGGGGTTCCTGTGAGCATCGTATCAGATAGAGACCCAAGATTCAACTCCAGGTTCTGGAGGAGTTTTCAGGATTGTGTGGGGACTAAGTTAAACATGAGTACTGCATACCATCCCCAAACAGACGGACAGAGCGAGAGAACCATCCAGACCATCGAGGACATGTTGAGAGTATGTGCCATAGATTTCAAGGGAAGTTGGGACGACCACTTGCCGTTGATCGAATTTTCCTACAACAACAGTTACCATGCGAGTATAGGCATGCCCCCATATGAAGCTTTGTACGGACGAAGATGTCGGTCTCCTTTGTGTTGGGAAGAAGTTGGAGAGCGGAAGATTTTAGGGCCTGAACTGGTCCAACAGACAAGAGAAACTATTGAACTCATAAGAGGACGGCTGGTAGCGGCCTAAGACAGACAGAAGAAGTATGCGGACCAGTCCCGCAAAGATAAGGAATATGAGGTAGGAGAGTTCGTGATGTTGAAAGTATCACCGTGGAAGGGATTGATGAGATTTGGTAAGAAGGGGAAACTAAGCCCGAGATTTATTGGACCTTTTTAGATCTTGAAACGAGTTGGAAAGTTAGCCTATGAATTGGCTTTACCTCCGAGCTTACAGCAAGTACATAATGTGTTTCATGTGTCCATGCTACGACCCTACCATACCGACTTCCGACATGTGATAGAACATGATCAAGTGGATCTGCAACCAGACTTAACATACGTGGAGCAACCTGTAGAAATCATGGATAGAAAAGAACAGGTGCTGAGGAACAAGGTTGTCAAACTAGTGAGAGTCTTGTGGAGGAATCAGAATGTCGAAGAATCAACATGGGAACTAGAGAGCGCGATGCGTGAAAAGCACCCCCAACTGTTTTCAACCTGATTCCGGGACGGAATCCTTTTAAGGAGGGGAGGCTGTAAGAACCCTGATTTTTGATATTATTGGAGTAGACGGAATGAACAGTAACTTTGTTATGTAAGAGAAGTGAATCCCACCCCCATATATGAATGACGGATAAATGAAGATTTGTAATGATATTATGTTCCCTTATGGAAAATAAGTGTATGTAAATGTCGACGGATTTCGCAAAATTCTATTTTATTATTTTCGTACATTTCCGGGGTATCGATAAATACGAATACTACGACAAGATCATGGTTTTATTATTTTGAGAACCAAGGAACTATATATATACTTAAAATTAGGAAGTTGGATTTTAGAAAGAATATTGAAGGAAAAACTCCACCAAAAATGTTTAAGATTTATTTAGAAAATTATGGAAATTGGAAAATACCTACTAACCATGCAAGGTGGCAAGATTTCATGCATCCCATGCAAATTCCATGCAAACCACCTAGTCTAAGATTAGAACCAAGTAGTTGGTAGCTAGTTAGAAACAAACTAAAATACAAGAATCTAGTTAGTACCTAGTTAGTTGCTTTTTTCAAAAAGGTGGAGACAAGAGGGCATGGTGGCCTATACCTAGACTTGTACATGCATCACATATCTATACACTAATATATGTATCAACCAACATACTTTATCAACAATTCACCCAACACCAAAAAAAAAGAGCAAAACTCTCTCCCTTGTTCATAAACCATTCGGCCAAGAACATTCAAGAAGGAAATTAATTTCCTTTCTTCCACTTCCCATCACTCTAAATTCAAGACAAAAATCCTAGGTACTCTACATCATATAAGAAAGGTATGCTATGAATTTCAACCCTTTTCATCCATTAGTTTTCTAGTTATAAATTCTTAAAGTTCTAGGTGAATAGTAACTCTTATTGTTCTTGTTTTTTTTGGATCTTGAAGATTAAGCCATAGATTGATCAACCAAGGTGTTTGGAGAGTATTTCAAGCTTTGTTAAGTTACTAAGAGCTTCAAGGAATGTATAAATTCTAACCCTTAGTAGCCATGGCAAGAACATTGCTTAGTATTAGTAGATCTAAAAGATTGGTGCACAAAAGTGTTGATTATAGTTTGATTTATGAAAAATCATGGATGTTGATGGTTATTGTCATATTGAAAATTATTTTTATGTGGTATGAGGTCCCATAAGTGTATGAGAATTTTGTTGGGAATTTATGATGATTTTTGGAGTTGGTGGAATTTTGAGAAGAGACATGACTTGTGGTAAAGGAGTTGTTGGACAATCTGCACTGACCCCTTTTTGAAACTGTAATTCGGAACCCTTAAACTGATCCCCTGAACACCTACCTTATATTGTTGGAAAGGTCTTGATCTGTAGTTTCTGAATATGTAAGGTTCATAATTTTGTGATGTATAGATTTTAAGTTATAGCCGGAAGAGTGAGTTGTGTTTCTGGATTATGGACTGCACTAAGTGACCCTCTTGTGGACCTTGTTTAAACCCCTAGAAATATGTGTAAAATCATGGAAAAATCTGAGAAGATAGGGAATGCAGTGGGGAAGACCACCCAAAACGAATTGGATTAAAAAATGAATTTTTGGATTTTATAAAAATGATAGAGTAAAATTCGCGCAAGGGAAAAAGTCGATTGGTGGACCAAAATTCTAAGTTAATGATTATGATTCGAGCGTGGTAATTAAATTAGGTCGAATAAGTGACGATCGTGATCGAGTGATGACATGAACCTATAGTGGGGCTAGAGAGTCATAAGACGGAGTTATTAAGTTAATTTTGTACCCCCCTAAACCCCGTAATTAAAGAGATATTGTTAAGGTACTAACGAACGGTTATTGCTTATGTATAGATCGTTCGACTCCGCACGCTCTACCACCCCAACTAAACCAAGGCAAGTTTACTTTTCAAAACTTATACATATACAAGGATTTTCACTGTTGTGTTTGTAGTTTTCAAATTATATCAAATGCTATGTTTATCGAAGTATTGATGCAATTGAGATTGAACAAGTACATGTATGCTTTTACCCCTTGAACTTAGATTGAAATGTTTTCTTCGGACAACGACTCTAGCAATAGAGGTCGTAGCGGTCCGTATATACTATTGACCGGGGAGCGGTATATTATTATATCGTATCTATATTGCGAAAACCCGAAGGGTCATTCGGGTGGTATCGTATATTCAAATAACTATTATTATATCTTCGTAAATACTCGAAACCCTATCTTGGATTGAAAGTTTATTTTATTAAATAATCATTTTATTAATTATTGATATTAAATTTTAAAATATCATTTATTAATTATTGTTCATTATTTTAAAAACAAAGCTAATCCAAGATACCTTTTAAAACTTTCAAACTCGAACTTTTTCGAACTCCAAACATTTTCGAAAACCCTCGGTCAGGCTCTGCTTCTTGTATGATTCAAGAATTATCGGTCGACTGATGTCGAACCACAACTACTCTGTTTTCAATCAAAATCTGGTTTTTAAAAGAAAAAGAAAAAGGGACTCTGGCAGGTGTGGGAACCGTTGACGAACGATTCCCGGGATGTGTAAGCGGTCGTGAGCCAGGCGGTCCATCACTTATTATTCCGGCCCAGGTGTTGCCGAAGGATGATTACGGATGTAGTTTTCATCGAGGGTGATTACGGATGTAGTTTTCACTCAGGGATAGTTACGGATGTAGTTTCTATCCTTCTACCGGTAGAGAAGACCCGCGGATTATTGGACTCGGATGTGGCGACTGATCATCGTCAATCCCTGTCAGGTTTTATGTTTTCTTTAAGTCCCATTCCTCCACTTTGGAAAAATGCTTTGACACTGCATCTTAGGCCTACGTGCCAGTTGCCGATAGTGTCCTATTTTGATGAGAAAGATGTTGACTTTATGCAGTAGCTAGAACTGCAAGGTTATTTTGAAAACAAGGGCACGTACTGGTGCACCTTTGAAATTTACCAATAATGACAAGTGATTCTATAACTGATTGATACAACGAGTTTAATGACTATTATACATATGAAATGTTATATTGCTTACCTTATACATATATTCTTGCTGAGCTATAGTTGCTCACTCTTGCTTGTTTTCAAATTTTACAAACACAACAGCTAAGAGAAATGGCAAGAACCAGTCAGACTGTTCGAAAGCAGGTGACTAGACCCCAGGCTGCAGTCGAGATTCCACCGGTAGGCCCCATTAGCCGGATTGGTCGGCAACTTTTGTTAGTACGTTTTATTTATAAGTATGACCTGTGCAAGGCAGTGTACCGCAACAAACTTTCAAGCCGCCAACTTCGCTTCATATCGAAGTGTTGCTGGTAGCATAAATGCTATTTAATTCGGTCTGTAATAACTCTAAAACTTTTACTTTTGCTCAATCAAATGTATGACGTTTCTGAGACTCTAACCTGTGTGTGTGTGTGTGTGCGGTGTGAGTTTATTGTGGGGTCGATGGCTGTTTATTTATATTATGTGCAAGAACAAGTATGTTAATAATGGAAAATGGACCGTGAGCTCCTAGATCTCCGACCCCGGATCTGGGGGCGTCACAGTTAGAGTTCACTGACTCGGGTTGTTTTTCTCATCTATTTTTGTGTAGTTCGTTGGTGTTTCAGGTGATGGAGTTTCTAACTTACTATGGATTTCAGCAGGTGGCTAGTGTTTGTGAGCTATGTGCGGGCGCACATGAGACGAATCAGTGTGCTATCTCTTATGAATCGACACGGTTGGTGAGCAATTTTCAGCAACCTTCGCAACCAGCTCCTGCCACCTATCATCCTTACAACAGAAACCATCCTGATTTCAGCTGGAGCAACAATCAAGGTGGCATGCTACAACCACAACAGCTTTATCAGCATTATCCAGGTCAATAATATGGAGCACAACCTTACAATCACCAGAATTTTCAGTAACAATATGCCCTGTGGCAATCAAAACCTCCGGGTTTTCAGCAACAACAGTCATATGCTGGTTCTGGGAATTCCATTATTGACGAATCTGAATTGGAAGAATTGAGGTTGATGTTTAAAAGCAACGCTGTCTCGTTCAAGACCTTGGAAAATCAGATTGAGCAGATTACTAATGCCTTATTGAGTAGGCCACAAGGAACTCTACCGAGCGATACAGAGGCTAATTTAGGCAAGAGGGAAGTCGAAGAGCAGGTGGAAGCAGTTACCTTGAGATCCGTAAAGGCTACAACTGATCAGGAATCAGCAGCTAAGAAAGATGAAGAAGTTCAGAATGATCAGGTTGAAAAATTTGCAACACCGAAAATTGAAAAATCTGATTTGGCAGCTGAGCAGTTGGACGGTGAAGTGGAAAAGAGTAAGAATCATGTTGAAAAAGTTTTTTCGGAGCTGTCTACGAATATCAATCAGATCTATCCTCCTCCTCCAAATCCAAAGAGACTCTTGGAATTTCCGGTAGAGGAGGAAGAGTGTTTTGGCAAGTCGGACCCCTTAGACAATGCTTCTCAAGGAAAGTCTGATACTGAAGGTGAGGAATTAGGCTTGGCTGATCTCTGGGATTCTAAGGTGCTGGTTGATGAGGTGGTTTCATGGTCAAATCTTGAGGATAGTGCAATTGAGTCTTTTCTTGAGGAAGATGTTTTGATTGAGGGTAATGTTAGGTCCGGAATAACGTAGAAGGGGGGTTGAATACGTTATTTAAAAATATTTCGATTTTTGAGATGTGAAAATGAGATCAACAACTGAATCAAAATAAAACAACTGGTTCGGGAAAATATCTTTGAATTGATAAAAACCCAAGGGGTGTTACAACTTCTAATCCAACGGATTAGCTTCAAAAACTCGAACACTCCTAAGGATAGTTTAGGCACGAGGACCTTCTATCCGACACTTCCTGAAAGCAGGCTAAGCCGGCTTTCCTACTAGATGGACTGTCTAGCAGCTTACACAGAGATGGTATAAGAGAGAGAATAGAAAGTTGTGTGTTGAGGTGTGTTTTGAAATGAAATACAAGCAGCCTATTTATAGATTTCTTAAAGTTACTATGCTGCATAGTAACCAAATATTTACGTAAGGGATGATGTATATTATTTTATTTTTTTTGTCTGCTCCCTGCTGCTGCAATTCTCTTTTTCAAACATCTGCCGAACTTTGATTTTTCAAAGTTTCCAAAATCAAACATTCAACACTGCATTTTTCAATTCAAAGTTTTAAACTTTGATTTTTTAATTCATGTGGGCCCCACATGTTTCTTACTTTATGAATAGTACTTTTGGGTACTATTCACATGAATAGTAACTTCGGTACTATTCACCCGGTGTGAATAGTGATTCCGGTGAATAGTAATTCCGGTGTGAATAGTGATTCCGGTTACTATTCATGTGAATAGTGCTTTCGGTTACTATTCATTTTCCTCTTATTCAGCTTATGAAATGGAGGATATCAATACTGCTCTCAATCATACCTCTTTAACAGTTTTTCTGAGTTAGATACTTCGATTCCTTTGTGAAGATGTTGACGCCTAGTGCAACTGGTCTGGTTCACAGACGACTAACATTCACTCGTGGTCTTCGTATCAAGTCTTTAAGAATACTGCCAAGAATTGTGCAACCATAAAAACTTTATTACTGGAATCTTTTGGTCCTTCAACTGAATCATCTGTACATCTTATTTTGTCACTGAGGCTTGATCATTTTAATGAACTTCTTTCAGCAACTTGATCCTTGTTGGTGCCTGATCTTCAAATTTCACGATCCCTGTATAGAGTTTAATATTATTTATCTTTTATCCTAGTTGAGTTATATATGTCCTCTATTACATATTACATTACATTATGCTTTACAATCTCCCCCTATTTGATTGTTAGGGTTTGACAAGCAAATACCTAGAGGATAACTCAACTGATACAAATAAAATACAAAGATAAATAATATTAAAGTACATTCTGGATCATATATACATTTTCCAGATTTCCAAGTGCAAGACAATTGTTCCTCTAGACTGAACATATCTTCAAGTTTGCCTTTGCTTTCTTTCCACATAGCACGAATATTCCAATTAGCTTTTCCTTTCCCAAAATAAAGTTAATTCTGTGTCAACAACCTTTTCCTTGCCCTTATTACGCCTAGTAGCTTCTTGATCATCCACCTTCTCCCCCTCAGTTGGGTTATCCTCCAGAGTAGTAGGATGTGGAGTTGGTAAATTAGACGAAGCTGTCTTCCCCAAGGAATGAATTGCATGACTAAACTGGGATGCCATGGAACTTAATTGAACCTGGAATGCATCATGTTGAATAAGTTGCAAATTTTTAATTTCTGCAATGGACTTACAGATATTTTGCAACTCTTTCTCCATTGTTTGGACTCGTGTAAGGAGTCTGCTATATTCCTTTCTGGTTACAGGTGCATGTGGTTGAGTAGGTTGCTCACTCGTATGTTCTGCAGGTGTTTCACTCAACACTCTATATTCACTCGGTTTAGTGGTTTGGGTTACACTTACATGTTCTGTTGGTGTTTCCCTCAACTTTTCTCTAGAGCTTCCACCGATATGTGTACCTGCAAATGAAATCATCCTAGCCCCTTTTTCAGAGGTCAGGGATAGTGCAATGAAAGTTCGTGAGCTTCCGTCCTCGCGTGAAGCGAGTTGCCGACCACTGGTAAAAAGTGGTAAATCTCGAAAGAGATCCAGAGATTTTCCCTCTGGGAGGTTAAACTTGAATCGATTAAATGGCACAAAACCCAAGTTTCCCTCGTATGTCTGTGAAGACACTTGGTTCATAAAAGAACCACCCACCAATGGATCATTCCGTAAAATGGAAGATTCACCAGCAGTTATTGAGGTAGGTAATTCCACCTCGGATGCCTGTGAAGGCATTTGATCTTTTGAAAGATCATCAACCACTCGTATGTTCCGTGAAATGGAACTCAAGATAGTTGCTCCCATCAATTCAACCTCATTTACATTTGCACTCATTGGATAAGAAAGAATTGTTTCACTAACAGTTGCCGTTACCTCAGGTTCATTGGGTTTACTTCGTTTAGAATGAGGTAGAGCGGCTATTGTAACTAACTCCTTATGTGGTGCTGCTGAGGCACTATCTCCCTCTATAATGTGGATGACTGGTCGTTTAAGTGACAATTGAGGTGTAGGAGTTTGTTGTGTTTGTGTTTGCATTTGTAGAATAGGCTCTTCGACCTGTGTTAGAGTCGGTGGGATTTCCTGCTCTTGGTCGGGTAAGATGGCCACTGGGGGCTGTAGAAACTGTATTTCCTGTTACACAATAGGGAATACAAAGGTTGGAATAGCAGGGATTGAAATATTACCTTGTCGTATACCTGCTCTCACTGGTCGTGGTAACAACGGAAGTGGGACAGTCTTTAGATATTCAGTTAGGACTGTAGGCACATCCGTATATTTCTTTTTGCTTATGTAATTAATTACATTCGTCTTTATGGAAGAACATTCCACCTTTTGACCATTTTCCAAGCGTACCCTGTCTTCATCAATAAAAAAATCATTTAATATTAACTGTAGAAACCTTGGATATAGACATTTGACATTTTGAGTCCGAACATCTCTTGTTCCCAAGCGTTTCATTTTTAAAATGATTTGACCAAGCACTATTTTTCCAAAATTAATCCTCAAATTATTGGCGACCGCATACCCTATTATTTGAATAAATTCAGGTATTCGATCTTGATTTGTTCTATCTGAGGAAAAAACATGGTTAAGAGTGTGAAAGAAGAAATTCCAGTACTGGGTTAGAAACGTTCTAGAAAGATTACCAGTATTGAAATTGCCATCTTGGTACCTTATAAAACGAAAGAACATTTCAATCTGTTCAGGTGTAGGATCAGAAACGAGATTTTCCATAGGAAAATGAAGAATTCGATTAACATCTCGTTCAGTGACCCTAATCGACCTACCAAATAGTCGATATGTGAATGCACACCCGTCCTGTCCAGAAGTGTTAACCGCACTGCAATATAATTCACACAATGCATCATGGTTAAGCTGCACCTGTGTAACTAAAGCATAGCGGATTAATGAATGTTCATTCAGAAATTGTGTCCAAGCCCGAAATTGCTCATCCTGAATGGTTTCGATTTGCTGAATAGAAACAGGATTAACTTTAGCAATTAAAAAGCTTCCCTGCAATGCCATTTTCAAAAAATTTGAGGAAATTCAAAAACAAGGGTTAGTGCATATAACAAGAATATGAAATCCGCTCTAAAAATCACCAGCTAGATTGTGAGATCTTTCCGGTCAAAGCTTGAAATATTCAGCAATTGTGTGTGTATGCTATGTATATCTGAAAATTGATGATGTTAAACACAAACAAAAACTCATCATTTATAAGGTTTCAAGTATTAGTGGGTTAGGTGTAATAGTGACAGGTTATGTTTGAAAAATATCACCGCTCCATAATTTCTCACCTAACTACCTAATTAGCCAAAAAAACATCTTATCACCGAAACCTATCGGCCGAAAAAAACATCTTATCGCCGAAACCTATCAGTCTATACACATACACATATAATACTTCTGATTATTATGGATTTAAAAATAATCACACAGTAAATCAAGAATTAATCCACAATAATCAGATAAACTCACAATTAAATAGACATAAAATTAACAAAATATCATTAATTGATATATGTCAATAAAATATTTATTTAATTATGCTACAATTAACTCAATTATTTACTAACTAATTACCATAAAATATAGCATTTACAAGCGTGGTAATTAATATAGAGATACTTATAAAAAAATGATGACTAGATGCAAAGTAAATTCACAAGTCCTAAAAATATGGACATTTAAAATACCTGTGAATTTATAACAAATTGCAGTTATTGATTATCCAAAATTAATTAGACAGATTTAACATCCCAAGTTCACCAACTAACCTGGAGAAAGTGGATTCATCCAGTGGTTTAGTAAAGATGTCTGCAATTTGTTGATCTGTGGGAACAAAATATAATACCACAGTTCCATTCATGACATGCTCTCGTAAGAAATGATACCTGATATCAATGTGCTTAGTCCTGGTGTATTGAACTGGATTGTTGGCAATGGCAATGGCACTCGTGTTGTCGCATAGAATTGGAATTTTGTCCAACATGAGTCCATAGTCCTGAAGTTGATTCCTCATCCACAGGATCTGAGCACAACAACTACCTGCCGCAATGTATTCTGCTTCGGCTGTTGAGGTAGATACTGAGTGTTGCTTCTTGCTGTACCAAGATACCAACCTTCTTCCTAGAAACTGACAGCTTCCAGAAGTACTTTTCCGATCAATCTTACAACCTGCGAAGTCAGAATCTGTATAGCCAATTAGGTCAAAACCTGTTCCCTTAGGGTACCAAATCCCAAGATTGGGGGTTCCCTTAAGGTATCTGAAAATACGTTTAACAGCTATAAGATGTGACTCTTTAGGGTTAGCCTGGAATCTAGCACATAGACAAGTTACGAACATAATATCTGGTCTACTAGCAGTTAAGTACAAGAGAGAGCCGATCATACCACGATACTTCGTGATGTCAACTGACTTACCAGTTTTATCTTCATCAAGCTTGACTGCAGTTGGCATCGGGGTCTTAGCAATAGCTGCTTCTTCCATCCCATACTTCTTCAGAAGATCCTTTATGTATTTTGATTGGCAGATGAAAATACCATCAGGCTTCTGAACAACTTGAAGTCCAAGGAAGAAGGACAATTCACCCATCATGCTCATCTCGTACCTACTCTGCATTAGCTTAGCAAATCTCTTGCATAGCAAATCATTAGTAGAGCCAAATATTATATCATCCACATATACTTGCACCAGAATTATATCATTTTTATGCTTTTTATGAAAGAGAGTTTTGTCGATGATACCTCTTGTAAAACCATTTTCAAGTAAGAACTTGGAGAGAGTATCATACCATGTTCGAGGGGCTTGCTTGAGACCATAGAGAGCTTTGAACAGAAAGTACACAAAACCTTCAAATTCCTTGTCTTCGAACCCAGGGGTTGTTCAACATAGACTTCTTCTTCTAGATCTCCGTTCAAAAATGCACTCTTCACATCCATCTGAAAAACCTTAAAGTTGGAGTGTGCAGCAAATGCTAAGAACATCCTGATTGCTTCAAGCCTTGCAACTGGAGCATAGGTTTCATCATAATCAATTCCCTCTTCTTGAGAGTAACCCTTTGCTACCAATCGAGCCTTGTTCCTCGTAACAATACCATTTTCATCCAGTTTATTTCTAAACACCCATATAGTGCCAATTACAGATTTATCTTTTGGTCTTGGCACCAGCTTCCATACTTTCTGCCTTTCGAACTAATTGAGTTCTTCCTGCATTGCAGTTACCCAATCTGGATCATCAAGAGCTTCATCAACCTTTTTAGGTTCAATTTGAGATAAAAATCCTGCGAAATTGCATTCATTCTGTGTTGCTCTTCTAGTCTGTACACCCGTGTTCGGTTCACCAATGATCTGTTCAAAGGGATGCGCTCTACTCCATACCCTTTGTCTTGGCAGATTTGATCTTGATGATTCCCCAAGTTCATAATTGTGTTGAGAGTGATGACTAGTAGATCCAAAATCATTATTTGCCCCCCTGAGCTATTGCTTTCAAAGTTTGATAATTCAGAGTTTAATGAATCAGCAGATGCATTCTTTGATGTTTCTTCACTTGATTGGGGTTCATTTTCATCGTTCACTTGCTCCCCCTCAACATGTACTGCTGTCTGATCTACTGGTATAGATTAAATAATAGAGTCTGAAAGAATATCAGAATTTTGTAGATCAGCATTTATGTCTTCATTCTCAAATCTCAGCTGGTCATGTTCATCAAAATCTTCAAGTCCTGTTATCTTTTTATCATCAAAAGACACATGGATAGATTCCATGACCACTTTTGTTCTCAGATTGTAGACTCTGAATGCTTTTGTGGATAGTGGGTATCCAACAAAGATTCCTTCATCAGCTTTTAAATCAAATTTGGAAAGCTGTTCTGGATGAGTCTTAAGAATAAAACATTTACATCCAAACACATGAAAGTACTTCAGGTTCGGCTTCTTCTTTTTCACCATCTCATATGGTGTTTTACCATGCTTGTTTATGAGTGTAGCATTCTGTGTGAAACAAGCAGCTTGCACAGCTTCAGCCCAGAAGTAAGTTGGCATCTTTGCTTCATCAAGCATGGTCCTTGCAGCTTCTATGAGAGTCCTGTTCTTTCTCTCTACTACTCCATTTTGTTGTGGAGTTCCATGTGCAGAGAATTCTTGCTTTATTCCATTTCCTTTACAAAACTCTTCCATGACTGCATTCTTGAACTCAGTGCCATTATCACTCCTTATGATTTTCACTGTATGCTTAGATCCTTTGTCCAGTTGTCTGACATGCTCTGTTAAGATTGATGCAGTTTCTTCTTTCTTGTGCATGAAATATACCCATGTATATCTGGTGTATTCATCAACAATAACCAAAGCATATTTTTTCTTTCCAATAGACATTATATTTACTGGACCAAATAAATCTACATGCAATAAGTGATATGGCTCAAGAATTGAGGATTCAGTCTTACTTTTGAATGAAGTTTTCCTTTGTTTTGCCTTTTGACATGAGTCACATAGGCCATCTGGAGTAAAAACTGATTTGGGCAATCCTCTCACAAGATCTTTCTTCACTAGCTCATTAATGCTGTTGAAATTCAGATGAGAAAGTCTCTTGTGCCAATCCCAGCTTTCTTCAATTGATGCTCTACTAAGTAGACAGATTGCAGAGCCATCAGAGTTTATTGAAAGCTTGGCTTCATAAATGTTACCATGCCTGTATCCCTTCAGAACAACTTTTCATGTAGATTTGCTTACAACTTCACCGTGTTCTTCAAGGAAATCCACATGATAACCTCTGTCACAGATTTGACTCACACTTAGTAGATTATGTTTGAGTCCTGAAACTAGAGCTACAGATTCAATGATGACATTCCCAAGTTTGATATTGCCATATCCCAGAGTCCTTCCTATGTTGCCATCTCCATAAAAAACACTTGGGCCAGCCTTCTCTACAAATTCTGATAGCAGGGCTTTATTTCCAGTCATGTGTCCTGAGCATCCACTGTCCAGAACAAGGATATTTTTCCTGTTACCCTGCAATCACAAAAACCATTAATGATTAGTTTTAAGGACCCAGACTTGCTTGGATCCTTTGGTCTTATTAAGTTTGTTAGCTTTTGCAGCAGAAGTCTTATTAGAGTTTGTGCTAACATTCTTTTTATCAGAATTTATACATGTAGAATCAATCTTGAATTTATTCAAAGAGGGTTTAAGTTCACAATAATCATAATACAACTTATGATACTCTTTGCATGTATAAATAGAATGCCAAATACTGCCACAGTGAAAACAAGGATTCTGTGGCTTAAACCTAACTGAACCACTCTTAACTCCTGACTTAGGAGGTATAGAGTTTATATTTTTATTCTTCCTGCAAAAAGTAGCAAGATGGTTAGGATTTCCACAGTTGTAACATTTCTTCCTAGGAGCATTGGGAATAGGCAGATAGTTATTGCTTTTACTGATGCCTACCTTTCCATTTCTATTTTTCCTAGGTTCTTTTACCTTGTTTATTCTTTTTAACTCCTTCAGCTTGTGTTTAAGCTGTTTCTGAGACATTGAACTAATATCTACTGATTTGGCTTTATCCTGTTTTGGTTTGTCAGATTTTGGTACAAACCTCACATGATTAATTTTGGGTTTTGCAGCCTTTTCAGTAAATACAGGTTTAGAGGTCTCAGCTTCTAGGTTGACAGTTTTCTTTTTATCAATGTAACCTAGACCTTCTTTCCAACAATCATTGTCTATGATATCCTGAGTTTTCTTACCAGAGTTAGTCCAAATTTTAAGAATGTTTCTTTCTTTAGCAAGTTCAGATTCAAGATAAGCATGCTTTTTCAATAATTCAGTTTTAACAAAAATAGCATCATCTCTCTCTTTCTGAATTTCTAACATCTGGACTAATTCTGATTCTAGATAATCATTTCTCTTTCTAAGGTCTAGACTTTCAGATTTTATTCTTTCATTTTCTAAAGTCTGATCTCTATAGCTAACATGCAAGTTTTTAAGAAAGAGTCTTAACTCAGTGTTAGGTCCAAATGTGTTGTAGAGGGGGGGTGAATACAACTTTTCGAATATGAGTAGCAATAAATACGATGCAATAAATGAACACGCAGATTCAAGGAATATATTTCTTTATATATAACTTGAAAAGGTTGCTACAACATTCATTACAAAGTATAACAGAAGTTCAGAGAGAGGTGAATGATTCTAAGCTCTGTGAATATACTCTCTCTCTTTTTCTTGTGTTTTTCTCAATATTGCTCACTAACTAAAAACATTACACAAGTGCTTCTATTTATACTACATGTAATCTATGTCCTGTAGTCTTCAAGGACTAAGATGTACGTGGCCCAATGATGTCCACATAAATCTTGCCTTATCTTGAAAGCTTGGAAATCTGCCAATCAGAAGATGCCATGTGTCATGTTGAAGCTGCACTCTAAGTAGAACTTCTACTTGAGAATTTCTACTTAGCCATCTCGAAATTTCTAAGTCGAACTTCTACTTAGAAATATTCTACTTGTCCATCCAGAACATTTAGTACTTAGAAAATATTCTGGTCTTCAACTTGAAACTTCAATGCACATCTTGAGCTTGTGATATCTTCATGTCTTCTTTATTCTTCAGCAAGCTCTTGAACATGGATCTTTATTACTGACATAAACTTGCTATCAATGTCCTGACACTTGATGCACTGGTCTGGTTCATAAGTGATTAGTCTTGATAGTGTTTCTGCTTCTTGAATAAATTACCATATTCACTTAGTAACTTGGCTTTCCAATACTCGCTTTCCTTCTTGTTCACTTGAAATCAATTGGTCTTGTTGATACTGATAGTTATGATCTTGATTCTCGATTTCTCAAATCACTGAGGCCTGAACAACTTTGACTTGAACTTCTCTCAATGATTTCTTCTTGGCTTGATCATAGTTAACATGTTCAATTGTATCAATTACCTTGTCTTCATTTAGTGTTGATTTCTTGTGACTTCTTGTTCTTGATTGTCTTCTGGTTAAGTATCTTTTCTTTTAATTGAGTTACATTAGTTATAGTGTTACAAGTTTATACACTCTGCCTTTCAATCTCCCCCAATTTGATTGTCTAACAATGACATTCAAATTAATGAAGGATAACTCAACTAAACAAGAGACGAGAAAAGATAATTAACATTACAGTCTTGAAAAATATACAATTGAAAAGTATTTGAAAACAATACAAAGAACTTAAACTAGAAACAGAATTCGAACCTCGAATTAAAGATCATTTGAATGATTCCTATCACCTGGATTATTTCATATCTTTTAGTCAAACTTGTATCACCTTATTGGATTCACTCTAAGGTGAATTTTCCTCAAGTGAGTTAAAGCAACCGAAAGACATGAAGTTTTTCCAACTTCAAGTTCACACCACTCTGACCTTTAACCCTAATTCCGTTTCCTTTTCCTAGCTTCAGCAGCTTGGTCTTTTTCTTCTTTCTGCCTTCTGCGCTTCTCCTCCTGCTGCTTTTGTTTGTTATATACTGGATCATGAAGTTGCGTCCACCTAGTATTCAACAAACTTACTGCTTCCATTTCTAGAGGGTTCCTGGGTTCTGGGTAAGGATGTTTGAAAAGCCTTCTGAGTTTGTCCACCTCCTGAGTAGTCCTGATCTTTGGAATGTCCTCAAATATCTTCATTATAAGCCGAGGTTTCCTATGAGTTTTATCAGCTTTAAACTGACAATAGATCATTTTGGGATAGCCTTTGACACGGTTAGTATTGTGGACACTAGCCGCATCTCGCTCCAATCGCTTCTTTTCCACTACTACATCAGACAGGTAACTCACGAGTCTCTGCTTTTCTGTCACATACTTAACTTCCACATCTTCCCATTTGAACACATATAACACTTTCTCCAGAAATGCAGCATCTTGAGTCTGCAGCAGCCATTGTTTACTCATATGCAAGAATGTTTGATTCTGGTCTGCATCTATGAATACTAAGGCATCAGCTGTATTATCAACAAAAGAGTGTATCCAGTATACACTGTCTCTTCCTGGAACACCAACTGCCTCCCTTATCTCTCCTTGTTCCAGTTCTCCAGTAGGAAGATTCAGAGCTTCATCTACATTCTTCATAGCTTGAAGAATATTCCATTTCTTCTCCATTAGCTCTGGTTCAATCTTCACATTATCAAGAGGGTTTGGAGCAATGACATCACACTTCCACACCTCATTGCTCTTCTTGAGTATGACGCTTTCAATGATCTTCACTGATTTATCTTTAAGCTCAGAAGCGAATCCCTTACTCATCACTTGCCTACAGACGGCCTTAAGAGATTCCACTGAAAGTTCCATTAAGTCCTTTTCCTCCAAGCTCACCCTCTTCATTTTACTGTCAACCACCATCCGGACAACATTAGGATATGCTGAGAATTCTGGACCCTTGTCCTCTGCTAGCTGCATTAAGTGATCCCTATACAGAATGCTTAGATTCTCAGAATGAGAGTATTGAATTTTTGTTGCTAGCAAGAACAACTCTGATGCAGATCTTCTCGTCATGAATTGGTCATCCACATACATGAAAGACATTGGGACTCCTTCTGTGAAAGACAAAATAACCTGCCACTCCTTTTGCGTTGAATTGTATCCAACCCTGACTTTAGAAATTAATCTCTTTAAAGCACTTATGTAGTCAGCAGCCATTGGATTCTGCAAATTTAGGTTGTAGAACAGATCATCTGCCTCCTTGTTATGATCTCCTTTTGTACATGGTCCCATCAATATCTTCCTTGCGTCATCCCACTTCTGCCCTATCCTTCTATTGTCCAGATCAATTTGAGGATCAGCTAGCCTTGCAAGCTCATAATCGTACTGCTTCCCTTGTAGCTCCACTTTCTTTTCTAGAAATACAGCACGTTCTTGCATTGCCTTCATTTTAAAGAACTCAGCTTGTTCCAAGGCTAACTTTTGAGATTTAAGGGTTTCCTCATCAACAGTAATTTCTTCAGGCAATCCGAAAGACATTCCAGCACCTCCACCTTGATCCTTCAATGATCTCTTTTATAGCATGTTTCAAAGGTGCGTCTTCCATATCGGAATCTGAGTCAAGTACCTCCTGTACTTTTTCTTGATAACTCAGATCAACGAATGGCTCATCTTGCTCAATCGCTATTGCCTTACCCTTTTTCCTTCTCAGAGCCTCTTCATCAATAGACGGCTCAATTTCTTTGACAAGATCAGCTTGTTCTTGAATTTCTTCGATTTGAACTCCCTGCTGTCTCGTCTCCTTTATACTCTCCCCCTTAGGTGAGTTATCCTGAACGCCACCCTGGTCTCCAGATCCACCAGCTACGTAAGAATCTTCAAAACCAGAACCATAGGGTCCTGCTCCACTAGCACCACCTGTGCCAGCATCGGGGGGAGGTTGTTGCGGCGCGAAACACTCTGGGGGCACAAAACTTCTGATTGCGAACATAACTCTACTAATCTCCACAGCCAGAGTATCCATTGTAAGCTCCATTGCTCCCATCCTGTCATTCAGGGTGTTTCCCAAGACACCAGCAGCATGGCCCAAGTCATTTACCTTGTTTGTCAAATCATTAAAAGCTGTAGCTTGACTTGCCATTCGTGCTGCGTAGTCGTCAAGAGCCCTTTGATTGTTTCCAACGTTCATCCCTAACTGCCCCATTGACTGCCCAAACTGCTTCATTTGATTTTCCATAGAAGACATACGAGTTTCAAGATTTTCAGTATTAAGGGACGGTGTTTGGTTTAGGTGACCTCGCTCTAATACTCGTTCTGTTGGTATTTGGCGCTCGGTTTCGGGCCTTAAAATGAAGGTCCCTCTCTCCCTAACCTCTCACACACACTCCCTGTCTCACGCTCGTGTATATCTTCAATAAATGATCCAAAATATGAAGCAGTACCTGCAGAAACTGGATAAGCAATATAATATGCAGTTATGGGATCAAATGCTGTTTGTTCCTGAGTTGGAATCTCAGGCTGAGAGGCTACAAAGTGTTCTTGTACGACATCAGAACCGATCCTCTTTGTAGCATCAGTACGTACCGGTGAAGGTACGGCTGAAGCTTTTAAAGCTTCATGTCCTCTTGAAGCAACAGTATCTTCAAGAGGTACATAATCATCATCAAAATCCCTATGTGCAGATTGTTCAAGGGGTGAACCACTCTCGTGAGGTGGAGTGGTTGCGTGTGACACTCTAGGGTTTGACTGAGGTTTAGAAGTAGCAGCATGAGAAATTTTGGGTTTCTTTCGAATAAGTTGCTGCTCTTCGGGTTCACTCTCCTCATCATATCCTACATTTATTTGTGCTGGCTGTTTGGATTCCGGTGACTGGGATGATATAGAATTAGAAATATAGCTCTCACCCTGGGATAGATCCTGCGGGCTAGCAGTCTCTTGGGTCTGGGAATCAGAAACATAGGAAGAGGAATGAGTAGAATGTAGAGAGAGATTACCTGATTCATTACCCTGTTCGTCTCCGCTTTGTTCATCAGGAATCTCTTCAAATGCCTCAGCATGAGCAGACCGATTCTGAGCATGTGATGAAACTTGCGAGAATTCCATCAAAGTGGTAACTCCCTCATCATATGTAAGCCACTGTTGTAGGGTATCAGGAATAGACATCGGTTTTCCATGATGTTTATTCTGATTTTCAACTGTTGAAAGTGACTTAGTGCCCATCCCTAGTGGTGCAGATGTTTGACTTCTGGCAAAACTCTGTCTAACTGCAAGAGCATCCTTCGGTATTAAATGATTAATCAGCATCTGTAAGAACCGAGGAAACCAGCAGACAACATCTGTTGTGTTGAGGTCTCTACTTGCAGGAGATCCCATCACAGCCACTATCTCAGAGAGAACTATTCGTCCATAATTTATATCCAGCTCTCTTGCTAGGGCAATTCCGAGGTTTTGCATGGGAATGGAAATTTGATGGTAATCGCTTTCTCGTGCCCGAAAACATCTTGTGATGGCCTCGAAAAAGTAATTCCATTCCACATGAAGAAATTGTTTTTGGATGTTTCCAGTGATCCGGCCAGTCGGAGGATAACACCCTATTTCTTCAAAGAAACTGAGGCGTTCTGCAGCTGTGGGTTCTGGATCATAAGCATCTTTAATGGGGAATCCCAGAACCTTGTTGACAATTGATTCAGTAACCTCATATTCCTGACCCGCTAAGGTAAACCTGAAACCAAAGGGGGTTGATTTGCTCCCAAAAGAAACTGCACTAGTCCATAATTGCTGTAAAGCATCATGTACTAGTGTAGGTTTAGCAGTAAAAGCATCGCTAGCTTTGGAATACAAATTGAGAAATCGTATCCAAGACTTAAAGCGTGGGAGTTGATCACCAATTTCCGTAGAAATATTATAAAAATTGTTTTTGGCAAGGGAAAATTGGTGAGCCATTTTAATTAAAAGTTTTTCTTTTAAAAGATGTGAATTTTAATTTTAATTTTCGAAAAACAATTAATTAAAGAATTAACCGTTATATCCCTTTTAATTTATCAAGAACACAAAAGTCCCTTTTTGAGAAATTAAACTACGGGCTCCAATAAACAGTCAATGGAAGGCAAATTTCAAACCACTAATTAAATCTGCTTTAACAGTGAAGTGTTTGTGTGAAATCGTGTATGAACAGATCTGTGAACTTTTGTGTGTATATACGTGTGTATATATCTCAAGAAAGATTAACCGTGACACAAACACACAAGAACAGAGATTAATGGTAACACACAAGTGATAGCAGTCTAAAAATGGGCATTAATTCGTTGTCCGTATGAGATTAGTCACAAAAATCACGAATCAATGGTTGTAAGTATGAAATCGCCTGTATGTATTTGGGGCGGCTGTAAAACTCAAGTAGGTAAAAGTGAAAGAAAATATCGAGTTAGATATGTATATATAGACATTAATGTGAAATGACTAAAGTATCCCTGTTAAAAAAAAATATGAAAACTCTAAGGACATACAGGGAGAACTCTATCTCGAAGTCTATCTCGAACTTTTTTTAAGTCGAACTTCGAGATAGAGTTCGAGATAGCTGTTAACTCGAAAAACTTGAACCATTTGACTATTAAGACCATGTAAACAGCACAAACCACCAACAGCACTAGGGAAACCTATCTCGAAATTTAAGTAGAAATTCGAGATAGACTTCGAGTTAGGAGTTAACTCGAAAAATCCCCTTAAAACCAACTGAGAGCTCTATCTCGAACATCAAGTCGAAATTCGAGTTGAGTTTCGAGATAGAGTCTAACTCGAAGTTGTAAACTAACTCGAAGTATTCTCAGTTCTTTTCAAAAATATTTCCAAAAATGGAACCTTAGCTCAACCTTCGAGATAAAGTTCGAGATAGAAATTATCTCGAATATTTTGAAGAAAAATAAATAGGCACACTGGTAACTCAAATTCGATCCCTAAGTCGAATTTCGAGATGAATTTCGAGATAGTGGCTAACTCGAAATTCTTCCCAGACTTGGAATTTTCAAAACTTCACTCTGGAAGCTCAAATCGAAATTCAACTAGAATTTCAAGATAAGTTTCGAGATAGTGATTAACTCGAAATTTTGAAGATACTTAGAATAATTTGACAATTTTTCTTTGAAAAACTCAACAATTAATTTTGCCAAATTAATATAAATATCAATTCAAGGATTTTAATATATGACATAATTAAAACATTCCTTGATAATTCTAAGGCCTCTAATTACATGAAAAACACAGGTAAATTCATCTAAAAATCATGCAAAATTTAGAATATTATGAATTTAACTCCCCCTATGTTCATGCAATCTAACAAGCATAAATTCAAAGATTTGTGCTATAAAAGACACTTAAAACACACTGAATTCATGCAAAATCACACTATATGCACCCTATAATAATCATTAATTAGGCATTTTAAAGTCTAAGCACATAATGATTAAGTAGCTTGCATATACAATCATAAACATGGATTTTACAGATAGAAGGCTTTACTAACTTGTGTTAAGCATTCCCAATTCACCAACCAACCTATTGAATGTTACTTCATCAAGAGGTTTGGTGAATATATCTGCAATTTGTTGCATTGTGGGCACGAAATGTAGCTCCACAGTCCCCTCCTCGACATGTTCTCTTATGAAGTGATACCTGATGTCGATGTGCTTGGTTCTTGAGTGATCTACAGGATTGTTGGTTATGGCAATGGCACTTGTGTTGTCACACATAATTGGAATTTTCTTGTGCTCCATGCCATAATCCTTCAATTGGTTCCTCATCCACAGTATTTGAGCTACACAGCTTCCAGCAGCAATGTACTCAGCTTCAGCAGTAGAAGTAGATACTGTATGTTGCTTTTTACTTTGCCAGGACACCAATCTTCTGCCAAGAAATTGACAAGCACCAGATGTGCTTTTCCTATCAATCCTGCAACCTGCATAGTCTGAATCCGTATAGCCAATTAGATTAAAACCTGTATCTCTTGGGTACCAAATTCCTAGATTTGGTGTGCCCTTGAGATACCTAAAAATTCTTTTGACGGCTATGAGATGTGATTCTCTAGGATCCGCTTGGAATCTTGCACATAAACAAGTCGCGAACATTATATCGGGTCTACTTGCAGTTAAATAGAGAAGTGAGCCAATCATACCTCGATAGCTTGTGATGTCAACTGATTTACCTGATTTGTCTTCATCAAGCTTCGTGGCTGTTGCCATGGGAGTCTTAGCTGCTGATGCATCTTCTAGATTATACTTCTTGAGTAAATCTCTGACGTACTTGGATTGACAGATAAAGATACCATCTTTTCTCTGACTGATCTGTAATCCAAGGAAGAAAGACAGCTCTCCCATCATGCTCATCTCGTATTTGTCTTGCATTAGCTTAGCAAATTTCTCGCACAAGCGCTCATTCGATGACCCGAAGATAATATCGTCCACATAGACTTGAACAAGTATTAAATCATTCTTCACATTCTTATAGAACAATGTTTTGTCAATTACTCCCCTAGTAAAACCACTTTCAATTAAGAATTCGGATAGGGTTTCATACCAACATCTTGGGGATTGCCTGAGGCCATAGACAGATTTGAAGAGAAGATACACAAAATCTACAAGTTCTGGATCAATGAAGCCAGGCGGCTGTTCCAGATACACTTCTTCTTCTAACTCTCCGTTCAGGAAGGCACTTTTCACATCCATCTGGAAAACCTTGAAGTTCTTATGTGCTGCAAATGCCAAAAACATCCTGACTGCCTCAAGTCTTGCAACTGGTGCATAGGTCTCATCATAATCAATTCCTTCTCGCTGAGAATAACCTTTTGCAACCAAACGAGCCTTGTTTCGTGTTACAAGTCCGTTTTCATCCATTTTATTTCTGAATACCCACCTTGCTCCAATTACCGATTTGTTCTTTGGTCGGGGTACCAGTTTCCAAACTTTCTGCCTTTCAAACTGATTGAGTTCCTCTTGCATTGCAATCACCCAATCAGCATCACCAAGAGCTTCTTCTATTTCTTTAGGTTCAAGCTTGGATAAGAACCCAGAATATAAGCAAATATTAGCCAGGTCAGCTCTTGCATTTCTTCTAGTAGACACACCAGCATCTGGATCACCAATAATTAATTCAAACGGATGGTCTCTATTCCATACCCGTTCTCTTGGAAATTGTCTTGATGATTCAGCATGACTTTCTGAGTTGTGGTGCTGACTACTTTGATTACTTTCACTAACTCCCCCTGAGTTAGTACCAGCTCCTACAGAACTAGAGTCAACTCGACTCGAGCCTTGAACAGTAGTTCTTGAGCTGCTATTTACTCCCCCTGAGTTGTTGCCGGTTCGTACTGAAGAAGTCTCTCCTGATCTTGTAGAATTAGCTTGTTCACTAGACTCAGGTTCTTCACGTACACTTGGAACATTTAATGGGACAACCAACTCAGGTTCATCTTCAAGTTCTTCTAAGTCCAGATTCTGAAATTTTAGGGACTCAGGTTCACTAGAATCTCTTGAAATTGATGAGAGTTTGGTATCGTCAAATCTGACGTTGTAGCTTTCAGTCACTTTTCGATCATTCACTAAGAACACCCTATAAGCTGCTACCACATCTGTGGAGTAACCAACAAAGATTCCTTCACGAGCTTTTGCTGCAAACTTGCCTAGATTTTCATCATCTATAAGTACATAGCATTTTGCTCCGAAGACATGAAAGTATTTGATTGTTGGTCTTCTTCCGTTCATTAGCTCACATGGTGTCTTTTCTTTATCTTTTATGATCAAGGATCGATTTTGAGTGTAACACACGGTACTCACTGCTTCTGCCCAGAAATACAGAGGAAGTTTCGAATCATACAACAAAGTTCTTGCTGCTTCAACCAATGTTCTATTCTTCCTTTCAACTACTCCATTTTGTTGTGGAGTTCTCGGGGCTGAATACTGACGACGTATTCCCTTGGATACACAGAAGTCATTTAGCACTGCGTTTTTGAATTCAGTGCCATTATCTGATCTAATCGTCTTCACAGTAAGTGTTGAAACATTCTCAATTTGAGTGACGTGATCAATGATTAGGAAAGGTACTTCGTCTTTCGTCATTGCGAACAATACCCATGTATACTTGGAGAAGTCATCCACGATTACCAATGCATATCTTTTCCTAGACAACGATAGGACATTCACTGGGCCAAACAAATCCATATGAAGAAGTTGCAGAGGCTCAGTGATACTAGAAATTTCTTTGCTTTTATGCGATGCTCGTTTCGACTTTCCCATTTCACAGGCTTCACAGAGTCCTTTCGGAGCGAACTCCATTTGAGGTAGATCTCTCACCAATTCTCGCCTCGCGAGAGCATTCATCGTTTTGAAGTTTAAGTGAGATAACTTTTTGTGCCATAACCAGCTTTCATCATCCGAAGCTTTGCTGTAGAAACAGGTGACTTCATTCTGATTTGCTGAATCCATGTCTGCAACAAAAAGATCTGCCTTTCGAACTCCTCTCAAAGCCAGTGAGCCTTCCTTGATGTGAGTGATTGATACACCTTTCTTGTTGAAGACAATTTCGTAACCTTTGTCACAGAATTGACTGATACTCAACAAATTATGCTTTAATCCCTCAACATAGGAAATATCTTCAATGATGACATTGCCAGTTTTCAGTTTGCCATATCCCTTTGTCACACCTATGCTGTCATCTCCAAAGGTAACATAAGGGCCAGCTTTCATAACCAACTCTGTAAGCAGGGACTTGTTTCCTGTCATATGCCTCGATGCTCCACTGTCTAGCACCCATATAACTTTATTTCTCTTTTGCTTAATGCCCTGCAATGACAGATTGATTAGACTTTCTTCGGAACCCAACTTTGATTGGGCCCGGCTTTTCGATAAGATTTAGAATCAACAGATTTAACAACAGGAGATGCACTTTTCTTAACATTACTAGAGCTTTCGACTTTCTCCTTTCCTTTCTCAGACTTGACATATTTATCAGTCCTAGGAGAAGGTTTGTCACTCCTAACTTTAGGAGGACTGACAGTCTTAGCTCTCACATGCTTTTTCTTGATGTTTGAACTAGCAGCAGTATTTGAGCATGACTGGCTAGATGCATTCATTAAATTCACAAAAGTTTGCATGACATTAAAAGTGCATGGCATACAATTAGGTTGACCACACTGTGCATGATTCTGATGCAGATTATTCATTGTATGTGTGATAGGCATGGCATGTGTAGCAGTGCATGCATAAGAAAGATGTTCAGTAGATTTACAGTGATAACATGCTTTCTTTATTCGTTCAGCCTTAACCTCTTTTATGCCTTTCTTCCCTTGCTGTTTAACAGCCTTAGCTCCTAATCCTGGTCTAGATTCATCTCCAGGAAAATTGATTTTAACTTGTTTTATAGGAGTTATAGGTTGTACTTCCTGTCGATCTTCTACCTCAATCTCATATCTAGCTATCAATTCAGTCTCTTTTTCTTCTATTCTAGGAACAAGATGTTTGTAGATAGGTTTGACGGCTGATTTAAGAATACTAGGTGTTTCCTTTTTAAGGTCACTGGAGCTAGGATCGATATGTCTCTTCCCTTCTTTCTTAGATAGGTCAGAATAGTCAAGTCCTATACCTACTCCAGTTATCTTCTTAAATACGTCATTATCTACATACACTTTACTAGCAGCTAGTTTGTAAGCTTCACATTTAGTTTCTAACTCAGCTAGTTTGTTCCTTAAACATGATTCTATTTCTGCCTTAAGGACGAGCTTGTGTTCCAAAGATTTAATAAAATCTCTTAGGGAAGTATCTACAGTGCAAGCAGCCTCTAACTCTTCCACTTTTGCCTCAAGCATTCTGCTTTTGGCGACAAGTGTTTTCTATTCCTTTTGAGAAGTGTCTAGGCTTTTGCACAACATGTAGATCTCTTCGCTAAGAGCCCCGTTCTGTTCCTTATAATCATCAATAGACATTTCTACTTTAAGGGTTAGAACTGGTACCTCTGGTTCCTCTGATGTCTCAGCCATGAGCGCAAAGTTTGCTACATGAGTAACATCTTCCTCATCTGAATCATCCCAAGCTCTTCCTTCTGTTACTACTAAAGCTCTTTTACCATGTTTTTCTTTCACCAGCGATTCATACTTGCTTTTGAGGGCTTCAAATGTCTCTTTTGGATAAGTCTGTTTAGGCTTTTTGCAGTCCGAGGCAAAATGTCCAGGTTCACCACAATTATAGCAATTGAACTTCATTTTGAAATCCAACGGAGATTTGTAGCTGGTACTCTTGCCTTTGCTTTTGTAGCCTGATGAACTACCACCACCCTTAGCAGCCCGATAATAAGATGAAGAATTTCTCTGTGGTCGGTTGCTCTTTCTGAATCTCATATTGCTGAACTTCCTTGCCATGTATGCCACGACACTATCGTCCATGTTGTCCAGCTCTTCTTGGGTGAAGTAGTCATCATCACTGTTAGATGCACACTCGTCATCATTATCAACTTGATGCGGTGCAGGTGATGATTTAGGCTTTGCTGCAACCATTGCCTTCTTAGACTCTTCCTCATCAGCAACTAATCCTGATGCAGTTTCTTTTCCTTTTGAATCATTGTCCCATGCTTGATCTTGAAGTGTCTCCAGCTCATAGGTCTTCAGAATTCCATAATATTCTTCCAGAGAAGTTGTATGCAAATCTCTGGTTTCTCTGATTGCGTAGACCCTATGTTCAATGCTCTTTGGCTGGTTCCTCAGATATCTCGTATTGGTCTCAACCATGGGGAGAGTAACACCTCTCAGATTCAAATCTAATACCAACTGACTGAATCGTAGATAGACGTCTGTTATGCCTTCTCCTTTTCTTATTCTGAAGGTGTCATACTCCATCTTGAGTATAAGTGTCTTGTTGCTTCTAACCTCTGCAGATCCTTCCATGACAACTTCTATCTTGTCCCAAATCTTCTTTGCTGTATTCAAACCTTTGACTATGTTGAACATTTCATGATCGAGAGATTCCATCAAGGTTTGTCTTACAGAAGTATCATAAGCTATTTGCTCCTTGTCAGCATCCGTAAAGTCCGCTGCCTTTTTAGGCTCAGACCGAGCAGGTATAACCTCCTCTCCTTCCGTACGCTCAGGAATAGCTTTCATTGGAACAAATTTACCCTTTTCAAGGACTTCCAGATACTCAGGGTTAATTGTCTCTAAGTAGAGTCTCATTCTGAAAACCCATTCTTCATAGTGATCTCGGTTGAACATTGGGATCTTGAAAGAATTTTTAGGAGCCATTTCAAATCTTGTCACTAAAAATTTCTAAGTACCCAAGACTAGGCTATGTAGAATATCTATGTAGAACTTCTGCCAAGTCGAAATTTCTCTAAGTAGAAATTTTGCTCAAGTCGAAATTTCTCTAAGTAGAAATTGTCCAAGTCGAAATTCACCAAGTAGAAATTGTCCAAGTCGAAATTCTATGTAGAAAATCTCAAGTAGAAATTCTATGTAGAACTTTTTGTCCTTAGAATAATTTTCTGCAGATTATTTTTAATATTGAATAAACAATATTATCACTTTAACACCCTTTTTGACTTTTGATTACTTTACACACCGAAAGTGACTAACCCACTTGCTAAGCACTGAGTACACTTTCTTTTGCTTTCGGCCAAGGAATAATAATCAAATCAAAAGTACAAAAATACCTTTTTGACTATCTTGTTTGTTTGAAAAAGGAGATCAAAAAGTTGTTGGGTTATCTTCTTTGATAAGAACAGATGATGAACACTCAAGAACATCAAATATCAATGAACCCAGATTAATTCACAAAAATTAATTAAAATACACCCAAGCCAAATAATCACACCTGGAGTATTTAAATAATTTTTCCCGGATGAGTTTTCACTGGAAACGAATTAAAGCTCACTTTTCTAGAATTTTAGAAAAGTAGATCTAGAAAATGAAAACTCACGATTCTTCTACCAAACACAAGGATCTATGTTTTGTATGTTAAACATCCGCTCTGATACCAATTGTTAGGTCCAAATGTGTTGTAGAGGGGGGGTGAATACAACTTTTCGAATATGAGTAGCAATAAATACGATGCAATAAATGAACACGCAGATTCAAGGAATATATTTCTTTATATATAACTTGAAAAGGTTGCTACAACATTCATTACAAAGTATAACAGAAGTTCAGAGAGAGGTGAATGATTCTAAGCTCTGTGAATATACTCTCTCTCTTTTTCTTGTGTTTTTCTCAATATTGCTCACTAACTAAAAACATTACACAAGTGCTTCTATTTATACTACATGTAATCTATGTCCTGTAGTCTTCAAGGACTAAGATGTACGTGGCCCAATGATGTCCACATAAATCTTGCCTTATCTTGAAAGCTTGGAAATCTGCCAATCAGAAGATGCCATGTGTCATGTTGAAGCTGCACTCTAAGTAGAACTTCTACTTGAGAATTTCTACTTAGCCATCTCGAAATTTCTAAGTCGAACTTCTACTTAGAAATATTCTACTTGTCCATCCAGAACATTTAGTACTTAGAAAATATTCTGGTCTTCAACTTGAAACTTCAATGCACATCTTGAGCTTGTGATATCTTCATGTCTTCTTTATTCTTCAGCAAGCTCTTGAACATGGATCTTTATTACTGACATAAACTTGCTATCAATGTCCTGACACTTGATGCACTGGTCTGGTTCATAAGTGACTAGTCTTGATAGTGTTTCTGCTTCTTGAATAAATTACCATATTCACTTAGTAACTTGGCTTTCCAATACTCGCTTTCCTTCTTGTTCACTTGAAATCAATTGGTCTTGTTGATACTGATAGTTATGATCTTGATTCTCGATTTCTCAAATCACTGAGGCCTGAACAACTTTGACTTGAACTTCTCTCAATGATTTCTTCTTGGCTTGATCATAGTTAACATGTTCAATTGTATCAATTACCTTGTCTTCATTTAGTGTTGATTTCTTGTGACTTCTTGTTCTTGATTGTCTTCTGGTTAAGTATCTTTTCTTTTAATTGAGTTACATTAGTTATAGTGTTACAAGTTTATACACTCTGCCTTTCACTCAGATATATCAGTAGTATCAAAAGCTAGAATAGAGTGAGGTACCTTGGTCTCAGTAGCTTCAGAGATACTATCAACATTTGCCATCAAGGCGTAGTTCACCTCATCTTCAGAGTCTGAAGTGTCAGCCCAGTCCTTCTTCTTTGTGATGTAAGCTTGACTTTTATCAGCTTTGGCTCTCTTGCACTCAGGTGCAAAATGTCCTTTCTCACCACAATTATAGCATGTGATCTTGGACTTGTCGACTTTCCCAGACCTGCTTTCCTTTCCCTCAGCTTTTCTGAAATTCTTCTTGTCAAAATTTGAATCTCTTCGTGTGAACTTCTTTCCCTTCCTGAAGTTCTTGTAAGCCATCTTCTTGAATCCTTTCACCATTAGGGCTGCAAGTTGTATCATCTCAGCATCAGTACCATCATCATCAGAGTCTGTGATTTTGTCAGAGTTTGAGTCATCATCAGAATTTGATGACTCAGTATCAGACTTTGTAATAAGAGCCTTTCCTTTGGACTGACTCTTTTTCACAGCAATTTCTTTAGAAGCTTTCTCCTCAGCTTTAAGAGCAATTGACTTGGTCTTGCTTCCATGCCTCTTGCTTCTTTGTTCCATCTCAAGCTCATGAGTCTTAAGCATTCCATAGATTTCATCAAGGGACATGTCTTCTAGATCATGATTGTCTCTGATGGTAGTGGCCTTTAAGTCCCATTTCTCAGGAAGAGCCAACAAGAATTTCAGATTGGAGTTTTCAAGATTATACTCCTTATCTACCAGTGATAGATCATTCAACAATTTCAGGAATCTGTCATATATGTCTGTTAATGACTCATCAGCATTTGAGTCAAAGTGCTCGTACTCCTGTGTGAGTATTGTTTTCCTGTTCTTTTTGATGGCTTTGGTTCCTTGACATCTGACTTCCAAAGCATCCCAAATCTCCTTAGCAGTTTTGCATCCAATGACCCTGTTAGACATAACATTGTCAAGGGCGTTATGTAATAAATGCCTTACTTTAGAATCTTTGCTAATAGAGGAGATATCTTCAGGAGTGTAGTCTTTCTTCTCTTTTGGAATCATTTTCTGTTCTTCTCCAGCAACTGCAACAGACAATTTTGTAGGCTTATGTGGACCATCATGGATTCTGTCAAAGTACTCTGGATCTGTAGCCTCCAGAAACATTTCCATCTTCACCTTCCATATGGGATATTCTGATGCCCTGAGTATTGGAACTCTAATTGATTCATATCTGCTTGTTGTTTGAGTTTGTGTTTTCTCTGTCATGATTGTATGGCTTTTTGTATAGTAACAGAGTGGCTCAAAATGAACAGTACGATATTTATGAACAGTACCGTATCTGTGAATAGTACCGTATATGTAAATAGTACCGTATTTGTGAACAGTACCGTATTTGTGAACAGTACCGTATCTGTGAATAGTACCGTATTTGTGAATAGTGTCGTATATGTGAATAGTACCGTATCTGTGAACAGTACCATATCTATGAACAGTGACGTACAACACCGGATCTGATCTGTATATCGATCAACTTGCTCTGATGCCAATTGTTAGGTCCGGAATAACGTAGAAGGGGGGTTGAATACGTTATTTAAAAATTTTTCGATTTTCGAGATGTGAAAAATGAGGTCAACAACTGAATCGAAATAAAACAATTGGTTCGGGAAAATATCTTTGAATTGATAAAAACCCAAGGGGTGTTACAACTTCTAATCCAACGGATTAGCTTCAAAAACTCGAACACTTCTAAGGATAGTTTAGGCACGAGGACCTTCTATCCGACACTTCCTGAAAGCAGGCTAAGCCGGTTTTCCTACTAGATGGACTGTCTAGCAGCTTACATAGAGATGGTATAAGAGAGAGAATAGAAAGTTGTGTGTTGAGGTGTGTTTTGAAATGAAATACAAGCAGCCTATTTATAGATTTCTTAAAGTTACTATGCTGCATAGTAACCAAATATTTACGTAAGGGATGATGTATATTTTTTTTTTTGTCTGCTCCCTGCTGCTGCAATTCTCTTTTTCAAACATCTGCCGAACTTTGATTTTTCAAAGTTTCCAAAATCAAACATTCAACACTGCATTTTTCAATTCAAAGTTTTAAACTTTGATTTTTTAATTCATGTGGGCCCCACATGTTTCTTACTTTATGAATAGTACTTTTGGGTAATATTCACATGAATAGTAACTTCGGTACTATTCACCCGGTGTGAATAGTGATTCCGGTGAATAGTAATTCCGGTGTGAAAAGTGATTCCGGTTACTATTCATGTGAATAGTGATTTCGGTTACTATTCATTTTCCTCTTATTCAGCTTCTGAAATGGAGGATATCAACACTGCTCTCAATCATACCTCTTTAACAGTTTTTCTGAGTTAGATACTTCGATTCCTTTGTGAAGATGTTGACGCCTAGTGCAACTGGTCTGGTTCACAGACGACTAACATTCACTCGTGGTCTTCGTATCATGTCTTTAAGAATACTGCCAAGAATTGTGCAACCAAAAAAACTTTATTACTAGAATCTTTTGGTCCTTCAACTGAATCATCTGTACATCTTATTTTGTCACTGAGGCTTGATCATTTTAATGAACTTCTTTCAGCGACTTGATCCTTGTTGGTGCCTGATCTTCAAATTTCACGATCCCTGTATAGAGTTTAATATTATTTATCTTTTATCCTAGTTGAGTTATATATGTCCTCTATTACATATTACATTACATTATGCTTTACATGTAATGAAGATCTTCATGAGTTGTATAGGAATTTAACTTCGGATGAGATGTTGGAGGAATTAACTGCTATTTGTGCTAAGCATGAAATTCAACTTGAGGAGAGTTATTTTGATCATAAGTTTGTTGTTAAGACTTCAGTTGGTGAATTACCCATCTCTGTTCCTAGTCCGTCTATCTCCATTCTTGATCAGTCTTTGGTAGAAAATCATCATGTTGAAGAAGCTTCCAAACTTGAGCTTAAACTACCAGATCACAGGAGGTATGCATATTTGGGTCATTCATCTACTTTGCCTATTATTATTGTTGCTAACTTGTCAGGTAGTGAAGAGAACATTGTTGCTGACACCTTTGAAGAGCAAAGAAGGCTAAAACTTGATCGAGGATGTAGCCCCGGAAAAGATAATTAAATGGCCATATAGAGATACGGTGTAAAAAATTTCAAGTTTCGATGATTAGTTATGTTGTTATCCCTCGTATTTACTTCCATTCAATGCGGACATTGAATCTTTCAAGTTTGGGGGTGATTGGGGGATAAGTAGTGTATATGTAGTTAGTTGTGATTGTGTGAGTCATTGTGTTCATATAGATAGCATATTTTGCATTGTAGTAGTAATTCATGCATGTTTGTTCGTATTATTTATGTTTGTTTCATATTGGACATTTTGTTTTTTTATTTTTTGGTTATCATGTGAGTTCATTTTAGTTGCATTTTCATGGCATGCATTTTTCATGATCCCTTAGGATGAGCTAATTCTGATTGTTAGGTAGATGTCTAATTGAGTGTGGTAATGATGAGTAGAGGGTTGATTTATAGTTCCTACGAAATTGACGTGCATGCTTCAGAATTTTTTTTTACGCAATCTCATTGGATGCTTTTGGGCTAGGTTAGGGTCATGCCTGTTTGGATGTTTTGAGATTTAATCACTTGATTATATTTAGAATTTTCGTTATTTCCTTGATGGCGTAGGAGCACTAAAGTCTAAGTTTGGGAGAAACCAGGAATTTCACGATATTTGTCAATAATGGCTAGGCGTCAAATGGCTAGTAGCCGGCTCATATTTATATGAGTAGTCTAGCATTGGAAATGAGAATTCTCATTCCAGATTGCATAAAAAAAAAGAAAAAAAAGAAAAAAAAAGAAAAAAAAAGAAAAAAAAAGAGTCAAAAGTTTCAATTGTTAAATGCAAAATTAACCACGAGTGAGCTCTTTAATACTCGAGTAATTAAGTCTGAGGGGACTTATTCCTAGTAACCTAAAGCCATTGTGGTTTGGGATTGCTGACCTAACACTCGCTATATGGGTATTATTGTATAAGCCTTTTGGGGTCTCATTCGTTGCACGGTTAAATAAGCATGCGTATTGTATATAGTAGTATGTGTCGTAGTGTAGTAATAAAGCATGAATTCCTGGCTAACTTGAATGAGGATGGAGGTGTTTCTAAGTTATGAAGTGTCTACAGTCTATTCTATTTATAAACCTTTGATTGTCTTGGCGAAGAATAGGTATGATTTTTGACCTAGTGTTGGGAGTATTTCTGATGAGCATCGCACACACGCACATTTCTGTCATGTATTGTTAGTATACGGGGACTTAGTCGAGCTCTATTTGGATTTAGTTGCATTCTTTGAGATATTTGCTTGCTAGTTGGTTTTGGTTAGTTTGAGGGGATCTTTGCATTTTCATAATAGTTGCATTCATGCATTACATTATTTTTGCATTGTTTAGATATATGGATTTTGTGGGTACATTCACTATAGGCCCTCACGAGACCTTACTCGTCCACTAGGGCTGCCTAGGGGTTTAAAGGGCTTGTTGCATATGCCAAATGCAACCGTGATCACCTACAGAAGTGGTACTAGTTAGTTAGTTAGTTGTAATTGTTTATGCTTGAGGACAAGCATCGGTTTAAGTTTGGGGGTATGATAAGTGGATTTATATCCACTTGGATCGCTTTAATTCGGCTTAAATTGATCGTCTTGGACTCAAGTTTGTGGTAGTTTTGATATGTTTTTGTTAGTTGTGCAGGTTTGCGAATTATCGATTAGGGTTGATGTTTTCGTCGGTTTTGAGAGATGAATTCTAGCATGGAAATGAGGAATGGAGACTTGTTTTGAGCCACCATGATGACTTGAAGTCTAGAGAATTGAAGACGGAAGCATTCGCAAAAGAAACAAGATGATTTGGAGCGAAAATGAAGAAGTTGTGCAATTTTCAGCAAGCCAACAGCAATTGTATGTGCTGACAACGCATATATACGCGCTGAGAGCGCATAGAACAGGAGTTGTGCGTGCTGACAGCGTGTAGAAATTCTTCCAGATTTTTGGATTTTTGTTTTGGCCATATCTTGAGTTCTACAAGTCCGTTTTGGGCGATCTTACAGTCCACGCGAAGCTAACGAGATTCTATATCATTCTAAAGTGGTCCAGAGGTCCAGTTACGATTGGAACGGCCCATAAATACTGAAGAAAAGTCAGCTACGAATTTTCCTTCAAAACAGAATCAGTTTAGGAAACGTATTTTTCAGAAATTATATTTTAACTCTATTTTGGGGAATTTCTTGCTGGGCAAGACTTCTAGAGCCTATATAAACACATCCTACCATTGTAATTTGGATCACCATTATATATCAATTACTTAGGTTTATTTGTATCTTTTCATACTTTGTTTTTATCATGGTTTCATTAGATCCCATGATGACGAGCGGTTCGATTATGAACTAATCGTTGTCATGGGATTCTAACGGATTAATTTATGGAGCTTTAGTATCTTGATGCTTTAAAGATCTTTGTGTGATGTATATTTAATATCCTCGTATGGTTATGCTTAATTGATAGATGCGTCATGAACATCTAATCTGTTAATCTCTTGTGAAGTGAAAGTGGATCTTGAGATTCAGAACTTGCCATGCTAGTATAGGTTCATAATTGTTTATCAATATGATTCGTGGTGTGAGATGAAAATACTTATACTGCCATGTGTGATCTTAATGGATAACTTGTTCTTCAACAATTATGTTTTCAAATTCTATAGACAAATAGGGTCTAAACATAATTGGTGTCTACTCATCTTCTATCTCTTTTGTGGATGTATGGGTAGTTTGGTATACGTATGCTGACAGGTAGCGTGTACTTGTTTCGTGTTGTCCGATCAGATATCATATCCATTGCATATAGTGATTAAAGGCGTTAGATCTAAGCGAAGTATTTAATGAAGTTAGGATCCCATGGTTGATCTTGCATAAGTAATTTGATTTTAATTATCATTAGTTAAGTAATTCTTAGTTTAATTGTTTGTATCTTAGTTTAATTTAGATAATCAAAACCCAATATTGTTAATTGTCTTAGCAGTGCATAATAACCATACATTGTTGCATAGGTACAAAACTGAATTAAAACCATAACCAAATCTCTGTGGGAACGAACTCGACTTATTCATATATTACTTGTGACCACGTACGCTTGCGTGATTTAGTGCAAACAGTTGTATCCATTATTGATTGTATTGTTCGATTTGTAAGTTTTAGTTGTTGGACAGATTGGTTAGGGAACTAGGGTTTGGTGAACGTTGCTAGAGAAGCATACTTGGGAAGTATAGCTTAGAGAGCAGGTTCAGAAAGCAAGCCATTTGTCAGCAACTGTGATTAAGGGAGATATATTATGGTATCTTGTAATTGGTTTATTTCGTTGATCAATAATATATTCTCTTACCGGGTTGGTAAGGGACCAGGACGTAGACCATAGGGGTTAGGGGTCGAACCTGGCTAAAAGTCTCTGTGTTCTTTATTTTCTGCTCTTTACTTACTGCTTGCATTTAGCTTACTGTTTACAATCAGCTTACCATTTGTCTCTGCATAAAATGAAATCAGTAAGCTATTTCTGGTAATTTTTTAAAATCGGACTTAGTTGAATTTAGTTAGCCATTTACACCTATTCCCCCCTCTAGGTGTGCATTTTCATTTGGTATCAGAGCATTGGTATACTAACAATTATGTAACAGGAAAGTATTCGATCATAATGGCTGAAAACTATCCCGAAGGAAAATCTGATTTTAGGCCTCCACTTCTTCATGGCACACACAACTACCACTGGTGGAAAAGCAGCATGGAAACTCACTTATCCAGAGATCCATTAGTTTTGAGAGTTGTGCAAAAAGGTCCATATGTCTTTCTTGATAAAGATAGCAAGCCAAAGGATGTTGATGATCTTACTCCGGAAGAATTAATCAAACTTGGCTACAATGGAAAGGCAAGGAGTTCTCTTATGAATGGTTTGAACCATGCTGAATATGATAAAGTATCTTCACTCAAATCATCAAAAGAAATGTGGGATGCTTTGGAGACTTATCATGAAGGTTCGAAATCTCTAAAGAAGGTGAAACTTAGCAAGCTAATGAATGATTTTTGGAATTTCAAGCTTAATGAAGGTGAAACTATCAAGGATAGTCAAGCACAGTTTCAAGTTACTATAAAATCACTGAAGAGGCTTGGGAAATCTATACCACAAGACGAAATCAGTACGAAGGTATTGAGTGTAGTACCATTTATCTACGAAGCCAAAGTTACTGCTTTGGAATCCTCACCACTTATTGATACTGTGGATCACTTAGCTGTATTTACTGAGCTAGAGCAATTTGAAAGTAAGATAAATGGGAATCAGATGGGAAGTTCAAGTGTTAAAGCTTCAACAGAAAAGATGAAAAATATGGCTCTCCATTCTAAAAACAGCAAGCCGATTGACTCTGATGGTGAATCTGATTCTGATGAGGAACTTGCACTTATTTCAAAGAAGATCAAGAGGCTGATAGAAAAGAAGAATATGATGAAAAGGGAACGAGGTGGTTTCTACAATAACAAGAAAGGCTCAAAAGACTCTAAGGAGGAAACTTGTTTTGAATGTGGCAAGCCAGGCCATTATAAAAGGAACTGCTACAAACTAAAGTCAAAACAACCTACTATTTTCAAGGACAATGTTAGGAATAATTCATGAGTTGTGATGTTAAGAATAGAATTTTACTTATACTTTTTGTATATCCTGATTTATAAAGGATTTAGCACCTTTGTATAGGAAATATGTGTTAGACAGTTACCAGTAAAGTTTAGTCAGGAATGAACAGTGCATCGAGTACTACATGTCAGGAACTGAGATTGAATCCTGATATGTCAAGTTAACTACTGATCAAGTACTGATGGGATGGTCAGATCCTGATGCAAGATGTAATCCTGATATCAGTCGTGTTATTGATGATGTCATTATGGATGCTACAGAAACTGGCAAGTGCTATAAAACAGGATCGTTGTTTGAAGAACAAGCAAGAAGGTATTATGAAGAAAAGGATTATTTATTGATGGAAACTATCAACTGGATGGCAGAACATTGTCATGTATGGATTATCTTTCTGTGATTAGTTGATAGGAAGCATTATAAATATTCTCTCTATATCATTGTAAAAAGAGTCGTAGTTCGTGTGCGTAGCTCTGTATTAGGTTTGTATTCGAAAGATCGAAACAAACAGAGAGAGAAATTTGTATTGTCAGCAGCTGCTAAAGGTATTTGTACACCTTTGGTAGAGTTTGTATTTGATCTTATTAATACAAACAGAATTTGATTCATTCGTTTATTCTTGTTCATATAACCAAGCAAAAATCAGACACGATTATATAACTTGTATTCAACCACCCCTTCTACAAGTTATTCGAGTTAACAATTGGTATCAGAGCAGGTTGATTTCGAATAATCATAAAGATCTGCAATCATGTCTGGTTACAAGGATGGGAATACTAAGATTCCTATGCTCAAGAGAAACGAATATACTCTATGGGAAGTAAAGATGTTGCATCATCTGGAAGCAACAGATCCTGATTATCTTGACAGAATCAGAGATGGACCTTTTATCCCAACTAAGGTTGTTGGACAAGCAACTGTTGATGGTCAAGTTGTTCCAGAACATACAGCAGAGAAGCCAAAATCTGAGTGGTCAGATAAGGACAAGGAGAATGTTCTTAAAGATGCTAAAGTGAGAAACATATTATTTAACAGTCTTGATTCTGTTCTCACTAACTATGTTCTCTCTTGTAAAACTGCTAAGGATATATGGGACAATCTTAAGGTTCACTGTGAAGGAACTAAGCCTGTCAGGAAGAATATGAGGACACTACTTATACAACAGTATGAGTACTTTGAATCCAAGTCTGGTGAGTCACTTACTGATACCTTTGATAGGTTTACAAAACTAATCAATGAGATGGCCATGCATGGTAAATATTATGACTTGGAGGATATGAATACAAAGTTCATGAAAGCTTTGCCTGATTTCTACAATGAGAAGATATCTGCGATTGAGGAAGCTAATGATCTGGATGAAATATCATTAGAGGTAGTATATGGAAAACTGAGAGCTTATGAACTTGACAAGCAACAGAAGAAGAGCAGGAGTGAAGGAAAGATAAAGACTGTTGCACTTACTGCTCAATCTGAATTAAAGAAGCTTCCGGAAGAACAACATGAAGAGATTGCTGTAAAGAACTCAAGGAAGAAGAAAAGCAAAGAAAGTTCTGAGTCAGAGACTGCTGATATAGACTCTGACAACAATGATTTTGAATCTGAGATGCAGGAACTCTTTGCTATGTTTGCTAAAGCTTTCAAGAAAGGAAGATTCAACAGGAGAAGATTTAGCAAAGGACCTTTTCAAAAGAAGGAGGAGAAGAAGAGTGACAAAGGCAAAAGTACAATTGTCAAGCTTGATAAAGCCAAGATCAAGTGCTTTAACTGCAGCGAGCTTGGACACTTTGCTAGTAAGTGTAAGAAGCCTAGAAATTCAGGAAAGGGTAATGCACTTATGGTCACACAGAAGGATTGGGCTGATTCCAGTGATTCTGAAGATGAATTGGATTATGACAACATTGCACTGATGGCAAATGTTTCAGACAAACCTGGATCTCCAAAGAAAACTTCTCCATCCTCTGTTAAGGTATCACTTCACTCTCTTGATTCATTTGATAACTTAAATTCTGATGAAATTAGATCTATCCATGCTGAGTTTAAGAATCTTATGACTAATTTTAGAATTCTTACTTGTGAAAGAGATGAACTTAAGATTAAGAATGATAAATTAGTTGATAGAAATAATTTTCTTGAATCTGAGTTAATTCAAATGGAAGAATACAAGTTAAGTTCTGGTAAAGCTAAGCATGATTACAGTGTTATTCTAGAGGCTTATGACTATGTCAGAAAAGAACTAGAGGAAGAGAGAGATGTGATTAAGACCATTAACATTTCTGGTAAAAAGACACAAGAAATCATCGAAAATGGAATTCGTGGTAAGGTTAATGGTTTAGGTTTTGATAAGGCTAGACAAGAAGAAAAAGTTGATATTGTCAATGATGATAGTAAAATAGAAGCTAGCACATCTAAATCTGAAGGTAAGAAAATTGTTTCTGAACCTAATCATGTTAAATTTGTTAATTCAAAAGGTACCCCTGTTGTACACAAAAGGATTAACAATAGTAATTCAGATGAGAAAGTGTTAGAGAAACCTAAGAATGTTAACATAGGGTTTCTGTCTAAGTCTCAGTTGAAATAGAGATTAGATGGTCTTTCAGAGTGTAGCAAGATCAAAAGAAATAGGAATGGAAAAGAAAGTATTAACAAAGAGAATAATTACAAGAATGTACCTGATGCACCTAGGAAAAAATGCTATAAGTGTGGAAATTATAATCATTTGGCCCTAGACTGCAATCAAAAACCTTCTTGGAAAACTGAGTCCAGATTCCCCAAGACTCAGAAAATTCAATACCAACCACAAAAAGCTTGTTATCATTGTGGTAGTTTACTTCATTCCATTTACATGTGTAGAGAATATCATGAACTGTATTATGACTATTATTCTCTGAAATCTGAAACTCCTAGTCACAAACAGTTTGTGAAATCAGAGTCTAAGGTTGACTCTGCAACAGTTAAAGTAAAAGCAAAATCTTCAAAGCCTGTTGTTTCTAAATCTAGTAAGAAAGGATCCAATCAAAGTTGGGTCCTAAAAAATTCTAACTAGTTACTTTTTGTTTGCAGGGCACAGGAAATAAGCATTCAATTATCTTGGAAAGTGGATGCTCTGGACATATGACTGGAAAGAAGTCCCTGCTTACAAAGTTTGAGAGGAAAGCTGGCCCAGTAATATCTTTTGGAGATGGCAACAAAGGAGAAACTCTGGGATATGGCTCAATTGTTTTGGGGAATGTCATCGTAGAAACTGTAGCACTGGTTGAAGGCTTGAAACATACTCTTTTAAGCATAAGTCAACTGGGTGATAAATGTTACAAATCAATCTTTGACAGAGAAGGATGCAAAATCTTGAATATGCAGAATGGAGACATTGTTTTAACTGGTCAAAGACATGGTAACATATATGAAGCCAGCTTAAGTGATACATCTAAAGGAATTGTTAGATGTCTCTACAGCAAAGCAACAAGTGATGAAAGCTGGAATTGGCACAAGAAACTCTCACATCTCAACTTCAAGAAGCTTAATCAACTTGTTAAGCACAATCTGGTGAGAGGCCTATCTCAGGCAAATTATGTGCAAGATGGACTTTGTGATGCATGTCAGCTTGGAAAGCAAAGAAGAACCACTTTCAAGAGCAAGACTGAAAATTTAATTACTGAACCATTTCACATGCTACATCTTGATCTGTTTGGTCCAGTAAACATTATGTCTATCAGCAAGAAAAGATTTGCTCTAGTGATAGTGGATGATTTCACAAGGTTCACATGGGTGTTCTTTCTACACAAGAAGGATGAAGCTCCTCAGCAAATCATTGAACTTGTCAAGAATATTCAGAATAGCTTTGAGTACAAAGTCAAAGTACTTAGGAGTGACAATGGTACATAATTCAAGAATTCTACAATGGAGGAGTATTGTGCAGACAATGGAATCACTCAACAATTTTCTGCACCTGGTACACCTCAGCAAAATGGTGTAGTGGAAAGAAAGAACAGGACTCTCATAGAGGCAGCAAGAACCATGCTTGCAGATGCAAAACTTCCAACCTACTTTTGGGCAGAAGCTATTAACACTGCATGTTTCACTCAAAACTGTACCTTGGTAAATAGTCATGGAAAAACTCCCTATGAGATGATCAAAGGAAAGAAACCAAGTGTGAAATACTTTCACATCTTTGGATGTAAATGCTATGTCCTAAAAGTTCATCCAGAACAACTTGGAAAATTTGAAGCCAAATCGGATGAAGCAATCTTTCTAGGATATTTAGCATCTAATAAGGCCTTCAAAGTTTATAATCTCAGAACTCACATTGTTATGGAATCAATTCATGCTGCATTTGATGATAAGAAATTTGGAATTCTGCAAACTGATGAGAGCCATGACAAATTGGAATTTGAAAATCTGAAGAATTCTGAGATACTCTCCAGTGATGATGAAGGTTCTCCAGAAGGAATTTCTATTGCTTCTCAAAGGAATGCTGCTGTTGAGGGGGAGCAAATGAATCAAGAAGAACACAGTGATCATCAGGAGCAGACTAGCTATTCAGAGTCTACTCCATCAGGAACTGATCTTTCAGAGTCTATTGAAGAAAGACCAGTAACTAGCAGCAATATGGAATCTACTGATTCTATTGATCAAAGGGGAGTTATTGAAGGCAGAGAGAATTCTTCTACAAAAGATACCACTAACTTAGGGGGAGAGACTAGCAGAGTCAATCTACCACCTGTTAGAAAATGGACAAAGGATCATACTGAAGATTTGATTATTGGTGATCCAAATAGTGGTGTTCGAACTAGAAGATCAATTCAAAATGAATGCTTGTATAGTTGCTTTCTCTTAAAGAATGAACCTAAGAAGGTTGAAGAAGTCTTACAGGATCCTGATTGGGTAATTGCAATGCAGGAGGAGTTAAATGAGTTTGAGAGAAACAAAGTCTGGAAACTGGTACCAAGACCTAAAGATAGATCTATTGTTGGTGCAAGATGAGTTTTCAGAAACAAGCTAGATGAATCTGGTATGATTGTAAGAAACAAAGCAAGACTGGTGGCCAAGGGTTATTCTCGGGAAGAAGGCAATGATTATGATGAGACCTTTGCACCTGTAGCAAGATTGGAAGCAATCAGAATGTTTCTTGCATTTGCAGCTCATTCAAAATTCAAGGTATACCAGATGGATTTAAAGAGTGCTTTTCTAAATGGCAATCTTGATGAGGAAGTGTATGTGGAACAGCCACCTGGATTTGTTGATCCAAAATTTCCAAATCATGTCTACAAACTTGACAAGGCACTCTATGGACTAAAGCAGGCACCAAGAGCATGGTATGAGACTTTGTCTAAATTCCTTCTTGAAAATGGCTTCACAAGAGGTACAATTGACAAAACTCTATTCTTTAGAAAGATAAAAGGTGAATTGCTTTTAGTTCAAGTTTATGTTGATGATATCATATTTGGTTCTACTAATGAAAAATTGTGTGCTAAGTTTAGCAAGCTTATGCAGTCTAAGTATCAGATGAGCATGATGGGTGATTTAAATTATTTCTTAGGCTTGCAGGTCAAACAGATTGAGACTGGTATTTTCATTAATCAGTCAAAGTATATCAAAGATCTTTTAAGAAGGTTTGACTTTCAAGACTGTGCAGTTGCAAAAACACCCATGGCAACAGCCACTAAACTAGACTCTGATCCTAAGGGAAAGAGTGTGGATAATACTAGTTATAGAGGCATGATAGACTCATTGTAATATCTAACTGCAAGTAGACCAGATATAATGTTTTCTACCTGTTTATGTGCTAGATTCCAAAGTGATCCAAAGGAATCTCATTTAATTGCTGTGAAGAGAATTTTTAGATATCTCAAAGGAACTCCAAATCTTGGTTTATGGTATCCTAGAGAATCTGATTTCTTCCTAATTGGCTATTCAGACTCTGATTATGCAGGGTGTAAGATAGACAGGAAAAGAACTACAGGTACATGTCAATTCTTGGGAAATAGATTGATTTCTTGGGCAAGCAAGAAGCAACAATCTGTCTCAACCTCAACGGCAGAAGCTGCGTACATAGCAGCAGGCAGTTGTTGTGCACAGCTCCTTTGGATAAGAAATCAGTTGATGGATTATGGTATGACACTTAGTAATATTCCTATGTTTTGTGATAATACTAGTGCTATCAAAATTGCAGAAAATCCAGTTTAACATTCAAGGACTAAGCACATTGATGTCAGGTATCATTTTATTAGAGAACACATTGAGAATGGTACTGTGGAACTTCACTTTGTTCCTACTGACAAACAGCTTGCAGATATTCTAACTAAACCACTTGATGAGACTACATTCAGTAGATTAGTAAGTGAGTTAGGAATGTTAAATTTCTAGATCTTTAACATCTGCAAAAGTAGCAAGGTATGTTGTTTTTAGCTTATGCATTGACAGCATCTCCACAGATTAATCAAGCAGCTGTTACACAAGCTTGGGAGAATGCTGAGGTAATTGATTCTACTCAGAGTCAATCAGGTAAGATTGTTCTACACTTAGGACAAGATTCTTTTGATATTACTGAATCTGTTGTTAATTCAGTACTTCACTTACCTGTTAGTTTGAATTATGAGAATGTACCATCTGATGATGATGTTAGAACTATGTTATCTGCATTAGGTTATAATGGACCTTTAGATAACATGAGCCAGTTAAGAAGATTTTGTCTTAGGAAAGAATGGTCTTTCTTCTTTGATCAATTAGCTAAATGCTTTACTGGTAAATGTAGTTCTTTTGATCAAATTACTTCTGTTACTTCACATATTGCTTACAGTTTGCTTTATGACAGAGTAATTAACATTGGTCACATTATCTTAAATCAGATGAGTATTAAACTTGGGTTAAGAGATCAAAACAGGAAAATGGTTTATTATCATAGATTTATGCAAATGTTTATTAACCATTTTATTCCTGATGTTGAAACTAGATTTGGTAGAGAACATTGTGTTTCTTCTTATGTACAGCAAAAGAGAATTTTCTCTGACATTACAAAGAAGGACAATGAAAAGAATCTAGATGAAATACCTGCAATTCATTATCCACATCATGTTCAGGTAATTCTTAAAACTCATCTTCCTACTCTCTACAATTCTTCTTTCTTTTGTGGTGAAATGGCTCAGGAATCTCATTTGGAGGAGAACCCACCTGTGTCTACCCAAGTAGCCCAAAACATTATAGTCTCTGAAATAATTCAAGAACAAAGTTTTAATCCACAGCCTATTGTTTCAAAGAAACCAACCTCTGGTGTTTCTCAAAAGACATTAGTTGTAAGGAAGAGAAGATTTGTTGTGTCAAGTAGTAGTAGTTCTAGTGAAGATGATGATAATATATCTCTTGCTGAGAGAGAAAAATTGAAGGCTGCAATTCGACTTTCTAAGCTAGGACAAAGAGATGAAGCACCTAGTCACAACCAGGCTGCAGTTTCTCAAAAGACTGTAGTACTTAATAAGGGAAAACAGTTACTGGATATTGTCTCTCAAAAGACTGTGTCTATTGAAAAAAGATCTCATCCCAAGATCACTTCTGTGTCTACACCTCTTGAGTCTTCTCAGGATAAATCTTTTGCTCACTATACCAGGAGAACAAGGAGAAAGATTCAATTGTCACCTACACACACAGAGTCTAGTCCAACTAATATCATGCAGGTCTCTACAAATGAAGCTACAATCAAGTCAGCAAATGACCATAGAGATCTGGATATTGATTCTTCATGGGAAACTACATTATCATACAGACTGGCTATGGGACTAGTTTCTCTCAAAATGAAGTTGTCAAGGCCTGTTCTAGATTTTCTGGTTGAAAGAGTACCAAAAATTTTATTTCCAGATGAATATGGACTTCTACATCAAAGACTTCACTTAATGAAGATGTATTTCTATGTATCTATCAGAAGACAATTAGTCAAGAAATTTGGACTCTCGAAGCATGTTGTACTTCAATCACTTCATGCATATTTATTTGACAAGGATATCATTATTGAAGATGCTTCAGCTCAAGGTGAACAACTGGAGGAAGTAGATAGAGGAATGCAGTCAACAGAAGATACTATTGCACCAGTGGTGGATAGTAGGAAAGATCAGATCACAGTCACTGCAACACAAGAACCATCTAGTCAGAGGTTGGATGACTCAGGAGCTGTGATAGCTGATGTTGAAAGGTCTTCTGTGATGACTGAACTTGCAAGTGAGAAACCCTATGATATGGGAGGAATAACTTTGACTAATTTTCTTGAAGATCAAACAAATATTATTCAGTCAGAGTCTATCCACCTTGAGGGTGAGTCTCAGCAAACAACACTTAAAGACGGTGATGTACTAACTTTGGTGTCTAATGAAGTATTACTGAAGACATCAGAGTCTAGTAGAGAACATGAAAGTGGTATACTGGAGCCTGTAGTCTCTGGAAGGAAAGAAGATGATTGTAAGGGTTCAGAGATTATAGCAGCTCACTCCTTGGAGAAAACCTCAAGTCCCATGCCAAATGAGGAACCCTCTCTCCATGTGAGTTCAGGTATAAAAACTTCTTCTAAACTCTAATTTTCTGTAGGTCATGAGAGCACTTATCCAAATTTGAGTGATACACTTGAAAAGATGGATATTGATCCACAATCAGAGCGGCTGGCTCCTGACCAGGCAAAATGAGAGGTAGAAAGAGTGTTGACTCTAGATAGTCAAAGTGAGATTGAGGGTATGGATGATCAACTCCATAGCGAGGGAGAGAAAATTAGGAAACCACCATTGTTTGATTTCTGGGATCAGGTTTTTCCTGAATCTTGGTCTAATAATCTTGGTATAGATGCTGGTACTTATTCTTTTATCAAGATGTATGAGAAGAATGACTTAGCAAAGCACAACTCAAAGCCAGAAGTTAAAGCTCAGAAGCAAAAAGAAAGGCTTGCAGGAATTATAAATAGAAGAGTTGAAAGGCTAAGACAAACTTCTACACCATCAGTACCAGAAGATATTTCTAATGATCCAAGTATTCCTTTGTTTGTCTACCAATATCAGCAAGAATTGAGACATCAACAGTATCTGATCAATCTAAGGAGGAGTCAGGTTTTAAAGATGTTAGTACACAGAATACTGGTGAAGGACAAGATGATCATATTGCAGCTTCAGATCAGAAAGATGAAGATGTTTGTAAATCTAATTGAGTTTTATTACTTAAATATCATTCTATACAAGCAACTTCTTCGACAAGAATTGAATCTGAAGATATTTTAAACACTTCCAAAATTGAAGTCAATTCTGAAGTTCTACAAGATATTCAGAAATCTCAAGTTGAAATTCAATCAAGACTTCAAACACTTGAAGATAACCAAGTCACTATTATGGAAAATCAAGCAGTTCTGATGAATCTCATTTGTTCTGTTACTGAATCTCTTGGAATTAATGTTGCTGATGTCAAAAAGGGGGAGATAAAGACAATTCAAAGACAACACCAACAACAGAATGGGGATAAAAGAAGAACTGGGGGAGATAAAGATTGTGACAGAGGTGAATCTCATCATGGAAGTGGTAAAGGAAAAGAAGCATCAAATAGTTGAATTCTTTCTTCTAAGTACTAGATACTATGTCTATATCTGAAAGAGGAGGTACTTAACTTCATGATTTTTGAATTCATAAATTCTATTCTGATTGTATTGTTATATGTTTTGACATCAACAACTCAGATTTATGCTTCAGATTTTACAGCATAAATAGGGGGAGATTGTTAGGAATAATTCATGAGTTGTGATGTTAAGAATAGAATTTTACTTATACTTTTTGTATATCCTGATTTATAAAGGATTTAGCACTTTGTATAGGAAATATGTGTTAGACAGTTATCTGTAAAGTTTAGTCAGGAATGAATAGTGCATCGAGTACTACATGTCAGAAACTGAGATTGAATCCTGATATGTCAAGTTAACTACTGATCAAGTACTGATGGGATGGTCAAATCCTGATGCAAGATGTAATCCTGATATCAGTCGTGTTACTGATGATGTCATTATGGATGCTACAGAAACTGGCAAGTGCTATAAAACAGGATCGTTGTTTGAAGAACAAGCAAGAAGGTATTATGAAGAAAAGGATTTTCTTTTGATGGAAACTATCAACTGGACGGCAGAACATTGTCATGTATAGATTATCTTTCTGTGATTAGTTGATTGGAAGCATTATAAATATTCTCTCTATATCATTGTAAAAAGAGTCGTAGTTCGTGTACGTAGCTCTGTATTAGGTTTGTATTCGAAAGATCGAAACAAACAGAGAGAGAAATTTGTATTGTCAGCAGCTGCTAAAGGTATTTGTACACCTTTGGTAGAGTTTGTATTTGATCTTATTAATACAAACAGAATTTGATTCATTCGTTTATTCTTGTTCATATAACCAAGCAAAAATCAGACACGATTATATAACTTGTATTCAACCCCCCCCCTTCTACAAGTTATTCGAGTTAACAGACAAGAAGAAATCAAAGGCTCTACTGGCTTGGGGTGATGATGATTCAGATTCCAGTAATGACTCAAGTGAAGAGATGGTGAACTTGGCACTTGTTGGAATGGAAGATGAATCTATTCAAGGAAATTCAGAAGGAGTGTATGCTGAAACTGATTCTGAAGAGGATCAGAGTGAGGTAAACTCTTTTAATGATTATGTTTCCTCAGATGATACATTGTTAAATTCACTAACCATGCAGGAACAAAATAGTGTTACAATTGAAGAATATATGGCACTAAAAGCTGAAATCAGCAAGCTGACTGATAAGAATGCTCACTTATCCAAAATGTTAAAAGATTTGTTGCCAAAAATAGAAGAATGGGATTGAACTTCATTCAGTGAAGCTACAAAGATCAAGGAACTAAATACTAAGAACAGCCATTTAGAGGCTAATATCAAGTTGCTTGAAAGAAGAAACAAGACCTTGACCGAAGAAATCAAAGAGCTAAGGTCTGATGTTAAAACTAAAGCTAAAGCATTGGAATCATACAAGATGAAGGAATCTAGTCAAGCCGAATCCTCAAAATTTGCTGAAAAGAGAGTTCGGCGAGCTGAACTCATCAAACAGCAAGTTGAAGTGATCACCCTCATAGAAACAGAAGTTAAAGATCTCAAGAAGGGCATGTAAACTTTTGTTCAAGGTGAAGACACTTTAAAAACAATGATGAAGAAGGCAAATGTACCTTTGGTCAGAGAAGGTGTTGGTCTAAACTTCAACAAGAAAGATAAGGTGCTCAAATATGATGGAAGGAATGGCATACCCTATGACTATGCTATGCCTTGGAAGACATGCAACAAATGTGGTGGAAAATGTCATCTGGAAAGAAATTGTGTTGTTCAAGTAAATCCCAAGAGGAAAACAACATACTAGAATGGACCAGTCAGACAACAGTCAGCATACCAGAATGCAAATAGCAGGAGACAAACAGCTTACCAACAGAATGACAGAAAGCGAAATCAGTCCCCAAAAGTGGTCCAAATGTGGATCAAGAAATCTGATTTAAATGCTTTATATATTCTTGTTACTAACCAACCTTGACCCAAACCTATATGGGTACCAAAACATTAAGTTATTTTTGTTCGTTTTGTAGATGTGCCTTGCTGCTAAGGTCAAGTCAAAGTAATGGATCTTGGACAGTGGATGCACAAGACATATGTGTGGAGACAAATCTCAGTTTATGAATCTCAAAATGAAAAAAGGTGGAAGAGTGATAATTGGGAATAACAAAACTCTTCAAATCCTTGGTACCGGTTCTATTGGTAATAGTAATATTTCAATCAATAAAGTTCAATATGTCAAAGGTCTTACTTATAATTTGCTTAGTGTCACTCAATTATTTGATGATGGACATCATGTTGATTTTGGAATTGATAAAACTATTATTACTATTGGTACTAACAAAATCCCCCTAGTTGCTAGAAGGGAAGGAAATATATATGTATTAGACTTTGATATGCAGGAAACAGCGTGCTGTTTGGCTGTAGTAGATAATGACCCATATATTTGGCATAGAAGATTGGGACATGCACACATGGATTTGCTCAGAAAGTTGTCAAGCAAGAAACTAGTGAGAGGGCTGCCCAAGCTAAAGTATGTCAAAACAGAAGTCTGTTCAGCTTGCCAATTGGGCAAACAGCTTAGAAGTACTCATAAATCAAAGAAAATGGTATCTACTTCTAAACCCTTAGAGCTTCTGCATTTGGACTTATTTGGTCCAGAATCTTACAAGAGTATTGGAGGTAAACAATACGGTTTTGTAATTGTAGATTATTATTCTAGATTTACATGGGTATTATTTCTTCGTACTAAAGATTGTGCTTTTGATGAGTTTAAGAAGCTAATCAAATTACTTGAGAACAAGTTGAATACAAAGCTTGTAGGTATAGGGAGTGATAGAGGTGGTGAATTTCTCCATAAAGACTTCATTGCTTATTGTGAAGAAAGAGGAATTACACATGACATTTCTGCACCAAGGACTCCACAACAAAATGGAGTGGTAGAAAGGAAGAACAGGTCACTACAAGAAACAACAAGGACTTTATTGCAAGAAAGCAAGCTGCCTAGAAGTTTTTGGGTAGAAGCAGTGAATACAGCATGCTATGTGTTGAATAGAGTCATAATCAGGCCTATTTTGAACAAAACTCCGTATGAATTGTTGAGGAAAAAGAAGCCAAACATTAGTTACTTCAAAATCTTTGGCTCAAAGTGTTTTGTGTTGAAGACAATTGGTAATGATGGTAAATTCGATGCTAAATCTTATGAAGCTATTTTTCTTGGCTATTCTTTAACTAGTAGAGCATATAGAGTTTATAACTTAGATAAACGTATAGTTGAAGAATCTATTGATGTTACTTTTCAAGAACCTAACAATGATCTGCCAAGAGATGTGGAAGAATTTTCAGGTGAAGCTGATAACATACAACCTCAAGTTACCGGAAATCAGCAAGCCAACAATACTGCTGAAACTGGAAGTCAGCAAGCCAACAACATTACCGAGAATGGAAAATAGCAAGCCGAAACTTCAAGTCAGCAAGCTGAAGTGGTCAGATTAACTTCACGAAGAAATTGCTCAACATTCTCTACAAAAGGCTACAAGGACAGTAAAGAACCATCCTCCAGAACTTGTTATTGGAAATATCTCAGATGGAATCACAACAAGGAGAGGAAAGGCAAACTTTTGTGCTTATGCTGCCTTTCTAGCTCAAGAAGAACCCAAAATATCAAGGAAGCATTAGAAGACGAAAATTGGATCATGGCCATGCAAGAAGAACTCAACCAGTTCGAGAGGTGTGATGTTTGGGAACTTGTAAAGCCACCAAAAGATGCTTCTATCATAAGAACCAAATGGGTGTTCAAGAACAAAGTGGATGAGTTTGGAACCTTCACTCGAAATAAGGCAAGGCTCGTGGCTCAAGGCTATAATCAACAAGAAGGAATTGATTTGGATGAAACATATGCCCCTGTTGCTCGTTTAGAATCAATTAGAATGCTTCTTGCCTATGCATGCTACAAGAAATTCAAGTTATATCAAATGGACATAAAAAGCGCATTTCTAGATGGCGTGCTGAATGAGGAAGTCTATGTCAAACAGCCTCCTGGATTCGAACATGAGAAGTGTTAACACAAAATCACGCAAGCGCACGTGGTCACAAGTAATATAAGAATAAGTCAAGTTCGTTCCCACAGAGATCTGGTTATGGTTTTAATTCAGTAGATGTACCTATGCAACAATGTATGATTATTATTCACTGCTAAGACAAATAACAATTTTGGTTTTAATAAAATAAATTAACTAAGAAGTAAATTAAAAAACTAAGAATTAACTAACTAACAAGAATTTGAATCGAATTACTTCTGCAAGAGAAAGCATGGAATCCTAACTTCATTAAATACTTTGCTTAGATCTGACGCCTTTAATCACTATATGCAATGGTTATGATATCTGATCGGATAACACGAAACAAGTATACGCTACTTCTCAGTATACGAATACCAAACTAAACATACATCCACAAAAGAGATAGAAGATGAATAGACACCAATTATGCTTAGACCCTATATCTCTATAAGATTGAAAACATAACGGTTGAAGAACAAGTTATACATATTGATCACATAGGGCAGCATAATATCTCTATTTACACTACAAATCATGATGTTAAAACATCAACCTATCCTATGCTAGCATGGCAAGTTCTAAATCTCAAGATCCACTCTCGTTTCACAAGAGATTAACAAATTAGATGTTCATGACGCATCTATCAATTAAGCATAACCATACAAGGATATCAGATATACATCACACACAGATCTTTAAAGCATCAAGATACTAAAGCTCCATAAATAAATCCATTAGAATCCCATGACAACGATTAGTTCGTAATTGAACCTCTCGTCATCATGGGATCTGATGAAACCATGATAAAAACAAAGTATGAAAATATACAAATAAACCTAATTAATTGATATGTAATGGTTCCCTCAATTACAATGATATGATGTGTTTATATAGGCTCTATAATTCTTGTCCAGCAAGAAATTGCCTTCTATTACAATTAGAATTCAATTAAGGTACTAAAAACTGCCCAAAATACAATTAGAACTTGAAAAGGGCAAAACAGTAATTTCCTGACAAAATCACGCAAGCGCACGTGGTCATAAGTAATATATGAATAAGTCAAGTTCGTTCCCACAGAGATCTGGTTATGGTTTTAATTTAGTAGATGTACCTATGCAACAATGTATGATTATTATTCATTGCTAAGACAAATAAGAATTTTGGTTTTAATAAACTAAATTAACTAAGAAGTAAATTAACAAACTAAGAATTAACTAACTAACAAGAATTGGAATCGAATTACTTCTGCAAGAGAAAGCATGGAATCCTAACTTCATTAAATACTTTGCTTAGATCTGACGCCTTTAATCACTATATGCAATGGTTATGATATCTGATCGGATAACACGAAACAAGTATATGCTACTTCTCAGTATACGAATACCAAACTAAACATACATCCACAAAAGAGATAGAAGATGAATAGACACCAATTATGCTTAGACCCTATATCTCTATAAGATTTGAAAACATAACGGTTGAAGAACAAGTTATCCATATTGATCACATAGGGTAGCATAATATCTCTATTTACACTACAAATCGTGATGTTAAAACATCAACCTATCCTATGCTAGCATGGAAAGTTCTAAATCTCAAGATCCACTCTCGCTTCACAAGAGATTAACAAATTATATGTTCATGACGCATCTATCAATTAAGCATAACCATACAAGGATATCAGATATACATCACACAGAGATCTTTAAAGCATCAAGATACTAAAGTTCCATAAATTAATCCGTTAGAATCCCATGACAACAATTAGTTCGTAATTGAACCTCTCGTCATCATGGGATCTGATGAAACCATGATAAAAACAAATTATGAAAATATACAAATAAACCTAAGTAATTGATATGTAATGGTTCCCTCAATTACAATGATTGGATGTGTTTATTTAGGCTTTATAATTCTTGCCCAGCAAGAAATTGCCTTCTATTACAATTAGAATTCAATTAAGGTACTAAAAACTGCCCAAAATACAATTAGAACTTGAAAAGGGAAAAACAATAATTTCCTGCTCCCATCAATCTGATTGTCGAGCTGTCTGCGCCCAACACACGCAACCTGCTCATGCAAGACCTGTCCCATGTTGTAGAAAATCTCTCAAGCTTCGCGTGGGCAGTAAGATCGCTTAAAACGGACTTCTAGAACTCCAGATATGGCCAAAACAGTGTAAACTGCGCAACCTACCCAGAAATTCCGAATTTTAATAAATTTAACCTCCAAAAAACGATAGAAGCATTAACCATAATCGAAATTCTTGGAAACCTGCACACTACACAAAACACATCAAAACTATGACAAACTTGAGCCCTAAGACAATCAATTTAAGCCGATATGGAACGCTCTAAGTGGATATAAAATCCACTTATCACACCCCCAAACTTAAACCGATGCTTGTCCTCAAGCATAAATAATTACAACTAACTAACTAACAAGTACCACTTCCGTAGGTGATCACGGTTGCATTTGGCATATGCAACAAGCCCTTTAAACCCCTAGGCAGCCCTAGTGGACGAGTAAGGTCTCGTGAGGGCCTATAGCGAATGTACCCACAAAATCCATGTAACCTAATGCAATGCAATGCATGAATGCAACTAAATGAAAATGCAAATAATCTAGTACTAATATCCTACCATACCCTCAAATCCTCTCATGCCATATCAACTTAAGAATCAAAGTAAATACGCAATGTCTTGGTGTCGAAAGTGCAAATATTCACATAGTCTACTCAATGAACATGCATAAGTTCTCACAAGCCCATGTCAAGTGTAAGAATAAGTTAATAAACACGCTAAGCCTACAAGAGTACATCTTTGAGACAAAACTCGGGATCTCATACGCAAAAACAAGTAAACACTCACAATCCACTCACAAAAGAATATTCACTCAAGAACAAGGGTAAGTGTATCACTCAATTCCAACAAAATCATAAGCATGCTTGACATTTGGTATCAATCTAACTCTTAACACAACATACATCAATGACGATAATCAAAAGGTCTTTAGTTGGGTTGTAACGGAGCTAGGGACAAGGTATGTCAAATAAGCCAAATCAGGTGAAGTGTCAAAAGCTAGTAAGTACCTATAATAAATCATACACAACACCCTATTTCCCCCCCCCCCACATAATCTATTATTTTTCTTCCAACAAAAACAATCGACTAGTCGACTAAAGTAGGATCACAACAAACACAGACATGCTCTCATAATATATATTTTTCTTCTTTTTTTTCTCTTTTTTTTTTGAGTGCTAAATATAACACAAACAATAATATAAACAAACAATGATCCCATGAATTTATTACACATGCCGACTATCAAGTAAACAAACCCAATTTTCAATATTTCGCCCAAAAGTATGACCAACAATAACCCCTCCTTTGCACACCTTATTACTCCCTTAAGCATTCTACTAGCCTTTGACAATGTGGTTCAAATTAATGTAAGGCCAATACAAGAGAAAGGTCTAGGCAAGTAATGTGGTATGTCACCGAAAAAATAGGATTAAGCTCAACGGGTTAACTAATTGATCATGTAAATATGGTGTGGTAATATGGGAAAATATGTGGTTATTCCTAAATGCCTTTATCATTTTAATCGTCAAATAATGTCATGCGTTTCAAGAAAGACCTCAAACAACTGCTAGCAATGCAAACAATCTGTGGACACTCAAGCAAACGAATAAATTGCAAATATTGCAATAAGGCTCAAAAACTCACTTGGTGGAAAAACATACTCAATCCCAAGCAAAAATCTCTCTAATGCACCTACTTGTATTCAAAGCATGCAAACTAAATCATCTTGCACATATTCATGTCCTTCTAATCACTTACAACATTCAATAAGTCTACTAGCTTCAACTAACTAGTGTATGTGTGTGTACAAGAACAAAGCATATCACTTCTCAATCAAAAGCATCAACAACACAAAATTCCTATCAAGCATGGGTGCAAATGCAAACTACTATGGACTCACATGATATACGCACATAAAAACAGAATGTCCTATATGAAACAAACGTAGATAACACGAACATAAATGCATAATTTACTACTAATATGCAAAGCATGAAATCCTACATGAACACATAATACAACAACAACTACTAATCCCCCAAACCACCCCCAAACTTAAAATATTCAATATCCTCATTGAATGGAAGTAAATACGAGGGATAGCAGAAAACATACCTACTCGTCCAAATCACCAAAATCCACCAAAAATTCGAATTCACAAATACCCCCAAATAATCAAGAACACACAACCCTAATAATTAATAATGCAAGAACACAATTCGTAATAGCAAAATAAAAAGAAGAAATATACCCCAAATATGAACCGGAGAGGTGAAGCTTTCAATTAAAAAAATCCCCAAACTTGAATCTTGAAGCCTTGAAATTGATTGTAGGAAATATAATTGGAATGGGGTAGGATTTGTGTGTCTATATAAATGGGTAAAAAAAATTTTGGTTAGGATTTGTGATGAGATGGGATTGGAAGGGTGTAGAATTAATATTAGAATAGAGTTAGGAATTTAGGTTGAGAGATATAATAATAAAAGATGAAGTTGGGGATGAATTTGTGTTAAAACACAATAATTTCGGGCAAAATCGAGGCTAAACAGAGGAGGTCACGCGTTGTGGTGCTGAGTGGCCGTTGTGGCGCTGTAAAGTTTCTGCCGACACGTACATATTATTTTTTTTATACTAAACACAAGTACATAACTCTTGTAATACTCTCCTGAACAGAAGAATGGCCACGATGTGGCGCGGTCCTGGCGCTAAGTCACGTGATATATATATATATTTTTTTTGAATTCATTTTTGTTTTTTTTTTGTTTTTTTGTTTTTTTTTGAATAAAAGACTCAAAAAAAATTTCCCTACACTAATGCATGGGTTGCCTCCCACGAAGCGCTCCTTTAACGTCAATAGCTTGACGTTACTTCCAAGCCTCCATTAAGGATGATAATAGTTGGCCTGGTCATCTCTTCGTGAGACTTCATCATCATCACGACGGCACACTTTCTGCTCTTTCTCCTCGCTTGGCCTATTCGTGTAACAGCTATGTCCTATTCCAATGCCTTCATCTGTTGACCCAAAATCTGACAATTTGTAGAACAACATACACTCGCGGGCTTTGCTTGAATATAATGGAGGAGGGTAAATGTAAGTTGCCGAAGCCTTTGGTTCCTCAAAGAGAACTTCCTCCATTGGCTCTAATGCGCTACCTCCATCTTTAAATTCTGAGACAAGTAGAAGACCTGCATCTTTCCCATGTTCATCAGTCTCTTGGTACGCACATACCAATTCTTGAAATTTGTGCAGCTCATCCGTGTCTGTCCCAAATAGTGCCCTTTCCGAATCATCCACCATAGCATGATCAAATTCCTCACATGGCTTGTGATCACTCACCTCACCTTGGAATTTGTCTTCCTCAATTAAGCATGCAGTACCTTGCTCCAAGTCACCGTTATTTTCTGGAATTGCCTCTAGTATGAATTGATGTTTCTCTTGTTCCAAGGCACTCACAGCTCGAGCAACTAGTGTCTCCAAAGATTTGACAGACTCCTCGTTACTCTTTACAAGCATCCTAAGCTCCTCCATAGTTACAACCTCATCTGACTGAAAAGTAGGAGTAGGTTGCTGATGTTGAAACTCTTCACTATCAAAGAAATATGACATATTTGGAATATCTTGCTGGTACTGTTGAGGATGGTATTGAAAATATGGTTGTTCCTCATAACTGACATATGGATCAACTCCTTCGTAGTAACAATATTGTGAGGGATCATGAACGCCCAAACACTGCTCACATTGCTGAGGCATGGATGTCCTCGAATATGCCCACCATGGCAACTCCTCGCATGCCATCTTCAAACACTCAAGTACTTGAACACACCGAACCAAACAAGATAGGTAAGAAAAAATCTGAGTCAGTGAACTCTAACGACCACTATTGACAAGCACATAAACCAAAAATAAAACACCGATGATCCCCGGCAGCGGCGCCAAAAAACTTGTTAACACAAAATCACGCAAGCGCACGTGGTCACAAGTAATATATGAATAAGTCAAGTTCGTTCCCACAGAGATCTGGTTATGGTTTTAATTCAGTAGATGTACCTATGCAACAATGTATGATTATTATTCACTGCTAAGACAAATAACAATTTTCGTTTTAATAAACTAAATTAACTAAGAAGTAAATTAACAAACTAAGAATTAACTAACTAACAAGAATTGGAATCGAATTACTTCTGCAAGAGAAAGCATGGAATCCTAACTTCATTAAATACTTTGCTTAGATCTGACGCCTTTAATCACTATATGCAATGGTTATGATATCTGATCGGATAACACGAAACAAGTATACGCTACTTCTCAGTATACGAATACCAAACTAAACATACATCCACAAAAGAGATAGAAGATGAATAGACACCAATTATGCTTAGACCTTATATCTCTATAAGTTTTGAAAACATAACGGTTGAAGAACAAGTTATCCATATTGATCACATAGGGCAGCATAATATCTCTATTTACACTACAAATCATGATGTTAAAACATCAACATATCCTATGCTAGCATGGCAAGTTCTAAATCTCAAGATCCGCTCTCGCTCAGGGGCGGACCCAGGTTCTCGGATCCAAAAAAACTGGGAGGGGCCAAATCTAAAAAAAAAATTACATGGTGAAATTTCATGTTTAAAAAAGAAAAAAATTTACATGGTGAATTTTAAAGCATCAAGGATATCAGATATACATCACACACAGATCTTTAAAGCATCAAGATACTAAAGCTCCATAAATAAATCCGTTAGAATCCCATGACAACGATTAGTTCGTAATTGAACCTCTCGTCATCATGGGATCTGATGAAACCATGATAAAAACAAAGTATGAAAATATACAAATAAACCTAAGTAATTGATATGTAATGGTTCCCTCAATTACAATGATAGGATGTGTTTATATAGGCTCTATAATTCTTGCCCAGCAAGAAATTGCCTTCTATTACAATTAGAATTCAATTAAGGTACTAAAAACTGCCCAAAATACAATTAAAACTTGAAAAGGGCAAAACAGTAATTTTCTGCTCCCATCAGTCTGATTGTCGAGCTGTTGCGCCCAACACACGCAACCTGCTCGTGCAAGACCTGTCCCATGTTGTAGAAAATCTCCCAAGCTTCGCGTGGGCAGTAAGATCGCTGAAAACGGACTTCTAGAACTCCAGATATGGCCAAAACAGTGTAAACTGCGCAACCTACCCAGAAAATCCGAATTTTAATAAATTTAACCTCCAAAAAACGATAGAAGCATTAACCATAATCGACATTCTTGCAAACCTGCACACTACACAAAACACGTCAGAACTACGACAAACTTGAGTCCAAGACAATCAATTTAAGCCGATATGGAACGCTCCAAGTGGATACAAAATCCACTTATCAACAAGTTTCATGATTATGTTTACAAGCTCAAGAAGGCATTATATGGTTTAAGTAGGGGTGTCAAATTTTGACACGACCCGAAACCCGACCCGAACCCAACCCGAAAAAGTACGAATTTGGGTCGAGTATTTTGAGTTTCAGGTCGGGTAAAAATTTACCCGAAATATTCGGGTCGGGTTCGGGTTGACCCAAAATACCCGAATTCGACCCGAAAATTTAATATATATAATAAATTATATAAATTTATCATATAATTAAATATATATATATATATATGTGAAATATTTTCATCTTATTCAAATAATTTAATTTTATATGACATATAATAAATTACTAATACATATTTTAATATTTTATATTTAAAAATTAATTAATATAAATAAAATTAATTATTTTTAATTATTTTCGGGTCAAAATGGGTCATTTTCGGGTTGATTGGGTACTAACAGGTCGGGTTCGGGTCGAACATTTTCAACCCATTTCGGGTTCGGGTCGGGTTCTGGTCAACCCAAAAATAGGACCGGGTACAGCAAACCCGACCCGAACCCGACCCATTACCCGAAATTGACACCCTTAGGTATAAGGCAGGCCCCTAGAGCGTGGTATGAGAGGCTTAGTAAGTTTCTTCTCAAAAATGGATTCACTCGAGGTAATATCGATTCCACATTATTTACAAAGCAAAATGGTAAAGATATTCTTGTTGTACAAATATATGTGGATGATATTGTATTCGGTTCTACTAATGAATCTATGTGTGAGTGGTTTTCTAAGTGCATGTACAATGAATTTGACATGAGCATGATGGGGGAACTCAATTATTTCTTGGGTCTCCAAATCAAGCAAACCATTGATGGTATTTATGTGCATCAATGTATACAAAGAATCTGCTCAAAAAATTTGGTTATGAAGATGTCAAAGCAAAAACAACTTCTATGACTCAAAACAACAAGCTGTTTGCAGATGAGAATGGTAAGGATGTGGATGTCAAAAGGTATAGAGGTATGATTGGAAGTGTACTATATTTAACTACCTCAAGACCTGATATCATGTATAGTGTTTGTGTTTGTGCAAGGTATCAATCCAACCCTAAAGAGTCTCACTTAAATGCGGTTAAAAGAATTTTTAAATATTTAAGTGGTACTATCAATCTTGGTTTGTTCTATCCTATCACAAATACTTTTGATCTCGTGGGGTATAGTGATGCAGATTATGCAGGGTCTCAAACTGATAGAAAGAGTACAAGTGGTGTTTGTACATTCCTTGGACAAAGCTTGGTTTCATGGCAAAGCAAAAAGCGAGCTTCTGTTGCTCTATCAATGGCCGAAGGAGAGTATCTAGAAGCTGGTAGTTGTTGCTCTCAATTTTATGGATGATTCAAACTCTAAGGGATTTTAATATCAAGTGTGGCAAGATTCCAATATATTGTGACAACACGAGTGCCATAAATATCTCAAAGAATCCTGTGAATCACTCAAGAACGAAGCATATTGACGTTCGTCATCATTTCTTGAGAGATAATGCTGCAAAAGGGAAGATTGAGTTGGTATTTGTCTCAACTGAAGTTCAACTAGCAGATATCTTCACAAAGCCATTGGGTGAAGAAAGATTTTCAGCCATACGAATGGAGCTTGTCATGTGTACTGTGTAGTCAGCAAGCTGACAAGCACAGAATGCGTAACGTTGGCTTACCATTTGTATCTGAACTGTTTATATGCCATTACCATGATTTGATTTTTTTATTTTTATTTCTGTATGCTTAATCCAGACCTGGACTAATATTCTTTTTGATGAATTTTTTATGGATTAAGGGGGAGAAATTTAGGAGAACTTATTTGCTTGTTTGGTCAAGATATTCGATTTGGATATGATTAATTATGCTTGTTTATCTTGAATCTGTTTTATATCAAAATGTACTAATATGCAGGGATTTAGGGGGAGCTTTCTTATTCTCCTAAATAGTGTGTAATCATCAAAAAGGGGGAGATTGATACTCCTATGGTTTTGATGATCACATACAGCAAGCTGATTGCTTGTAGTTTGATATAAAACATCGTGTTATGTTTGGTATTGTACTAACATGGTTTTGCAGGGTATGTTAGCCTACTGATTGTTTACACAGAGGTTTTGCAAGGTATGTTAGCCTACTGATTGTTTACACAGAATATATAAACAGCAAGCCATTTGGTGCTACAACAGAGACAGTCTGGCAAGCTAGTTGCACACAGACAGTTCACAAACAGCAAGCCATTTGCAACTGCCAGGAATCCTGAAGATAAAGATCAAGATTGATTCTCATGGATTTATTTCAGAAAATATATTGTAAGGAATCTTTATTATATAATACGTATACAATATATTCTAGAGCTCAAATCTTTTCAAATATCTTTCTTTAAACCATTTTATAAAACTTATGGGAGTTTCCTTATTTAAAAGATTTCTTTCTTTCAAATCTCTTGTACGCGTTTTTATATCTATACAAATCAGAAGGGTTAAGCTTTCATCTCTTTCAAACCTTCTGTCTAACGTTCACAAGAACGTTTGTAAAATCTCTATAACCAATTGAACGATGGAAATTGATTCTAATCGTTTGAATAATTGGTTGATTGATTTTCTGAACGTTGGTGTGAAGCTTTATAAACTTGTTCTTGTGTTCATTCGCTTCTAACAATTTCAGAGAAAACTTTCAAGCACACAAGATTTCAAACAACTCGGTTTTTCATTGCTATATCCTTTGATTCTCTTGAGCTCTTAATATATTACATACGTGCTATATCCTAAAGAGTTCATAGTTTAAGTTGTATCCATTATTGATTGTATTGTTCGATTTGTAAGTTTTAGTTGTTGGACAGATTGGCTAGGGAACTAGGGTTTGGTGAACGTTGCTAGAGAAGTATACTTGGGAAGTATAGCTTAGAGAGCAGGTTCAGAAACAGGTGTTCAGCAAGCCATTTGTCAGCAGCTGGGATTAAGGGAGATATATTATTGTATCTTGTAATGGGTATATTTCGTTAATCAATAATATATTCTCTTACCGGGTTGGTAAGGGACCAGGACGTAGACCATAGGGGTTAGGGGTCGAACCTGGCTAAAAGTCTATGTGTTCTTTATTTTCTGCTCTTTACTTACTGCTTGCATTTAGCTTACTTTTTACAATTAGCTTACCATTTGTCTCTGCATAAAATGAAATCAGTAAGCTGTTTCTGGTAATTTTTTAAAATCAGACTTAGTTGAATACAGTTAGCCATTTACACCTATTCACCCCCTCTAGGTGTGCATTTTCATAATGTTTGAAAGAAGTTCCAAGGTTCATGCCTCAAGCAAGAAGATAAAGACTGTCAAATAATCACAGTTGGGATTTGAAGAAATGAAGAATTTGCCCAAGTACCAATTCGAGAAGTACATTTGTCTATTCGAGAAGTCTAGCGTTCGAGAAGTCAGAGATTCGATATCTGAGAAGACACTATTCGATATCTCTGAATGAACTATTCGATATCTCATTCGATATCTCAGAGATTCGACATGTCTAAATACTCTATTCGAGAACTCAAGAAGTCAACAAGTCAAAGTGGTATTCGAGTTCTCAAAGAGTCAACAAGTCAAAGTTCCATTCGATATCTCAAGGGCTCAGAAAGCTATTCGATATCTCAGGGATTTGACAAGTCAAGTGTTCTATTCGACAACTCAAGGAACCCTGGAGAAAAGTGTTATTCGAGAAGTGATTCGATATGTCAATCATACAATATTCGAGAACTCAGAGTTATCTAATCCTAGTTCTCGAATCAATCACTTAGCCACTTCTCGAATACATTCTTGGAGACAAAATACTGAAGAAATTGTACAAGTCAGAAACCTGCAACAAGCCAATGCACTTTATGGACCACAATCTTTAACGTGCTCTAGAAAGCCTACAAGGAAGCTTGGAGAGATATAGAAGAGACAAAGAACTAAAGAAGTGGATCTGAACAGAACTTTGCAAAGTCAAATCTATAGCCGTTTGGATGCTTACTCAAAAAGGATAGACATACAAGAAAGTAATTTATCCTGTAACCTTATTTGTAGTAAGTGAGTTGTATTCATGTTCTATAAGAATACAATCTCACTTCTTTAGTTGATTAAGTTTTTATACACATTGAAAGATATATCTCTCTGAGAAAAACGAAGCTGAGAATACTACCATTTGTATTCACATATTGTAGCAAATCTTTATCTAATAATATATTAGATTAAAGTGATATTGTGTCTTGTGTTGTTCTTTATCCGCACCTACACATTTTCACACACAAACACATATCTTGCTACACAGATTCAAGAACGAGAAAAAGTTCAAGAATCCATTCACCCCCCTCTGTATTCTTTTACTGTATTCAATACTCAACAAATATACTGGCCTATGACCCGTGCAAAGCACGGACTATCATATAGTATTATTATTATGAATTAATATATTAATTATTTAATTTAATAGCATAATATTTTAATTTATTCTAATAAATTTATTTTTAATTTTAAATTGACATATGTTCCATTCTTAATTTCATGACATAAATAAATATCATTATTTTAAATTTACTTTAATTTTTTTTTGAGTATCTTAAGAATTCAATAGATATTTTTTAAAAAATTATTTAATATAACCTAAAATTGTAGAAGAAATAATCGTAGAAAAAAGTGTGTGTTGGCGATGATTCTAATCGAGATATAACTAAAAACGTTTATAATTCTATAAAATATGTGGTTTTTTATTTTTAATAAATTATATATAATTTAACTGAATTTGGAATTTTAACATGTCTTTTTTAATTTTTAAAAATATTTTTTTGTGCCTTATTGGTAAATTTTGTGAGAGAATGCCCTAATTGCCCCCTTTTGAAACTTGTTGGTCCAATATACCTTTTTTCATAATCATGGCCTCATTTACCCTCCCAATATGGGGTCTCGTGTTACGTGTCGTACATAATATAGAAAGAAAAAACACCTTCAGTACTAGCACTATTGAGATGATATCCAATATATTATTTTAAGTGAGTAGTCAAATCATATACATCTTCTTCTCTCCTCTGAAATTACCTGATCTTTCTAAATTATTACAAACACAGTATCTACACTCACCGCCTCTTAAACCGCCATCATCATCTCATCGTACTGATCGGAAAATTAATTGGGATAACTTCTTCACATGCCCTCTCGCTTCTGTTATACATACAAACATTTTTAACCATCATACCACTATTGCCAATCACATGATTATACACCTTGCATCAGTTACTAATTACAATACTAAGCACAAATTGAATTCTAAGTTGAGCTTTATCAACATGTAATACGATATGAGAAACCGCGTATCATGATTTTACGTTGCATCGACTGGCATTTCTACTTAATACGGATAAAAGTACTATGTATTAGCTTCAAGACACGAAAGATGAGATGACACATTAAGGTTGACACGGAGAATGAATGGTCGTATCACATAATACGGAGGACGATTTCCGGTATCACGTGGGCAAATAAGGCCATAGTTTCATTTTGAGGCAATTTGGGTATCTTTCCTTTAAAAGGGGTTAAATAGGGCCATCACTTAAATTTTGTTGTTTGTAATAAATAAATTAATATTTTTAATATAATTTTTTGACTTGCTATTTTTAGGAAGGTGTTATCAATTTTTTTGGAAGACGTTAACCCACCAATCAACTAACCAAACACACCTTGTTTTGCTTATGATAGTATAGTATATATTTTTAACATGTTTTCTTAATTTTTTAAAATATATTTTTGTGCCTTATTGGAAAATTTTGTTGTTTATAATAAATAAATTAAATTAATATTTTTAATATAACTTTTTAGCTTTTTATTTTTAGAAAGGTATTAACAATTTTTTTGGAAAAATTTAACCAACCAACCAACTAACCAAATATACCTTATTTTGCTTATAATAGTATAATAATATAGATTTATTATAAATAAATTAAATTAATATTTTTAACATATATTTTTTTAGTTTGTTATTTTTAGGAAGATGTTAACAATTTTTTTGGAAAAATTTAACCAACCAAATATACCTTGTTTAATTATAATAGAAGAATAATATAGATTATAATAAATAAATTAAATTAATATTTTTAATATAATTTTTTAGCTTGTTATTTTTAGGAAGGTATTAACAATTTTTTTGAAAGGTGTTAACCAACCAACCAACTAACCAAATATACCCTGTTTTGCTTATAATAGTATAGTATAGATATACTATAACGACCTAAAAAATCGCGAATTTAGAATTATTATTTAATATTAATGTGGATTATATGGTGCAAATATATTTTGAGAAGGTCAGTATATGTGATATTGTGCATGTGTTTACATGATGATTTGTGTGTGCCATGTAAGTCTGTTTATTTTTATTTGTATTTTTTAGGATTTAAATATGTTTAAATCATGCATTTTTTATCCTCTAACAATTTTATAAAATCATCGGAGTTGTTAAAAATCATGAAATCTTTTGTGTTATCTTCCTTATGATATTAATTGGTTTTTAAATTTTTTGGGAGAATTACTTTGGGTATGTGAATATTTTAAAATAATTTTAAGAGTTATGTTGCATTTAAAAGATCAAAACTTGAAAAATTCATATTTAATTCATTTTTTATCCTAAAAATATGTGTGTGTTCGTAATTTTTATACTCTATATTTTAAAAATGAAAAGTTTAATTTTCCCAATTTCCTATATAATTTCGATTTGTAAAAGCTATTCGTTAGTTTTAAAAGCGAAGTTGTGTGTTAATTTGGGCAGGATTAAATGATTAGTAGTGATATATAATTGTATTGGGCCAAACCCAATAACACCTCAAAAACAGACACAGCCGAGAGAAAACAAGAGCAGGGAGAGAGAAATAGAAATTGGGGAAGAAATTAGGGTTTGGGGGATTAATTGAATTGTAAGTGTGTGTGTGTGTGTATCTCTGTGTGTAAGTGCGAGTGGTGTCGTGCATGGGGAGAGGGAGAGAGGTCGGCGACAGTGGTTGTGCGGCTAAGGTGACAGCAGGTGGAGGAGGAAGAAAAAGAGGAGGGGGCTGGGCTGCGTAGTAGTGGGCAGGAGAGAGAAAGAGGGGGGGGGAGAGAGGCTATTGAGAGAGATTCTGGGGAGTAGTTCTCCCGCAAGATGGATTTTCTGGCGGGTCGGATCAAAACCGAAATGGTACGAGTAAGAGACCTGGCCAAGAGCTGTGCACGGGTAAACGAAAATTCGAACAGAATGATAATTATTGAAGATGACGAATGTATTGACGTGAAGATTGGCGAGTTATGAAGGAAAGATGGAGGTAGGGCCGAGTAAGAGATCAACGTGTAAGAAGTAGAGACTGACGTGAAGTTAAATCATGGATCAGTGTTAGGATAGAGAACTTCGTGTATCGAGGCAAGTGTTGTTGCTCCTCACTTATTGTTCAAGTGATGACATTCCTATTCCGTTAGTATATAATGATTCGGTCAAGTTATATTTATGAAATGATGCACTTCTTCAAGTAGCATGCAAATGTCTATTTTCTCCACCTATTGTTCAAATTTAAATTCTCAAATGATTTTACAAAGGATCTTTTCTTCAAAAATACTTTAATCATGGCATGTTATTGGATTCCTCAGTGGAAGGCCATTTCTTTTATTTCCTTCAAAAATGTTTAAAAATATTTCAAATAAAGAAAAATCCAAGATTTTAAACCTTATGAAAACCTGCTGGCATAATTCCTGATTTTTTTAACATATTTTCACCAGTGGACCCCCTTTTTGGAAATGTTTTCTTCGACTAAACTGCAATTAATTATCCTAAGATTATTTTACAAATAATCGTTTAAACTGCTTTACTCGCTTATGATGATTCAAACCTTACTATGTGTTGTAAAATTTTATTAAATGCGTATTGCTTGATTATGTCCCTGCTCCAACTTAGGATTTCAATTGTTGGCAATCTTGTTGCGATTTATATCTTGTAGTGTTGCCCAATTCGATTTTCTCTTTAATCAAGTAATGACGATATGTCCCCAATTATTTATATCTATCTTGACAATATACTTATTCAAATAATTGCTCTTTATATTCTCCACCCCATTTATTATTGAACTCGTTGGTATGTATTGAAGATCTTGATTATTCGGTTATCACCATGTATTCTATCGAACTTATCGATACCTGTTGTTGTTATTGCTTATTCATTTACCCCTAAATATTTGTATCGAACTTGTCGATACCTTTTGAGATTGTTGTTCTTCATTTATTACCCAATTGTTGTGTCGAACTTTTCGACACCTGTTGATCTTAAATCCTTCATTGATTCTTGGATTATGAGTTGTTGTTTTGGAACGTGAGTTTTCAGTTACTTGGTTGGAAAGGGTTGTCGATTGTTCTGACACCTAGTGCGTTGGATGTAGAATTGGAATGTTTTTGATGTCCCTTCGGGGAGACCATATTATGGTCAGAGGAGTCCCTTCGGGGAGACCAATTTAATGGTCAAAAGTTGAGGCCAATGTGTGCCGTGGATCCAGTTAGAGGGACTTTGCTGTGTGCATTGTCCGGGGTTAGTACGGGACTGATCAGCCGCCTAACTCCACAGTTTTTTTTAAAAAAATAAATAAAAATCCAATTCTAATCTATACATTGAGATTGAGTTGTTTTAATACATGATTCCCTTGAAGCTTATTTGATTATATTTTGCTATCAGAACTTTTATCAGTTCTCAATGCTGACGCCCCTAATTCTAGTGGAGCAATGTTGGCTCATACTGATGCTGCTTCTTTTCGCAGCACATATGATGATTCTTCTTGTTTTTCAGAACTCATAACTGTCACTGATATTGTTAGCACTATTTACACTTGTTGGACATTGTTGGCTCACTCTTGCTTTAATGTTTATTTTCTCCAGTTAGTAGAGATGATTATTGGGCCTTGTGGTCAGTCGATATTACTCTTACGGCAGCGAGAGGCGATGTTCGAGTTGTTGATTTCGTCGGATGGTTGTTCTGGAACTTGTCAAGGTTGGATATCTAGTTCAGTAGTGATATTAGATAGTTATAAAAATTTGTATAAGAATTCTATTCTGAGGTTGGATTATAATAATATAATTTGATAGTTTATTTCACACCATAACCTGTATGCGATCTTGGTTAAGGGGTTTTTATTGTTGTATTATGTTTATATCCAGGGTTGTATGTTATTGATTGTAGATGATGGCCCCAAATCTGTACCCCGGATTATGGGATGCCACAGTTGGTATCAGAGTCACTGAAACATATTAGGAGGGTTAGGTGCACGTGTATAAGACAGACGTCGGGTAGAACGATTTAGGATAAAGATCGCCTTAGGATACTTCGGCAAGTATTGCGACATTATACGATCTTTCGGCATATCGCGCAAGTAGGAGTTCGAATCATTTAAGTATTTGGCTATGAGCGAGACAGCGAACCCGAAGCCGCATAAGCCAAGTGGGCAGCTGGAGCTACCAGTCTGGTGGACGTTATCTTGAGTTTTTCGCGTATATTTTAGAACTTTTCTACGATATCAGTTACGAGGTGAACATCACGGAGAGAATACGAGAAGGTTGTAGACACGAAGTGGGAAGTAATTATTGGCATGGGTTGGAAGTTAAGCGTAGCTATGCACCCCTAATTATTGATTTCATTCAATTTATCATCTAAAGAAATTTCCTATTCTTTTTTTGAATCGTTGTAAATTAATTCTCGGTTGGTATCGTTGCTGAGGCATTCGTTGCGTAGTAACGGTTGAAAATCGAGAATGAATTGAGATCTTCTTATTTATTCAACTCATTATTGTCAGGCCGGTTTTGGCAGCTAAGTCTATTAGTGCTTAGTCGACAAGAGTAAAATTATGAATAATTAGGAATTTCTTGAATGTTTGCCTTATCAATAGTTGATGCATCAATTGAAAAGTCTACTATATATCAATTGATGATGAGCTTTGTATATCTGATTTATTCCAATTCCATCTCGTTCTTTCAGAAATATCTATATTTTTCAGAGAACACTTGATTCAACTTTACATGAAAATTTTTGAAACTCTTGAATCCCTTCCATTTTTCGTGAATACTTGATCTTCTTTATTCCAGCTGAGATGAACAACCTATGTATATAGGGGATTCAGGGACATCTTATCTCTGTGATAGAAGTCCGGTGGGACACCACTGTTTGTGTTTGTCATGAAAGTACTAAAGACTGGCCATCTTTACGTACTATGGTGGTTGACCAAGTGACAAATGCAACCTGATAATAGTTCAAAGATCATATTGATCTCTCGGTTAAATCCTTTTTCAAAAAAGTTTTATCAGACAAAATTCAGTGTACATTCATATATGTTATCTATTCATTCTATTGAATTCTCATATCATAAACCCTGATGATTGTAGAGTACGAGCGATGAAGACCTATGATGATAGACGCGACGACTTCTTAAGTGGTCAAAATTGCCATTATGTGACGAGGAATTGGTTGAGCAAGTTGAGTTGGTGTTGAGACAGACATGTCATATCAAATTGGATTATTTATTGGATCGATAAAACATGGACAGGATTTGAGACTACTGAGAATTGAATAAAGGAAAAGAGCAATAAATAAGAGCACATGATTGCAGATTATGTTGAAGGGCGAAAAGAGAATGATGATGGAGACATTTGGTATAAAATATTCAATGTTGATGGAAGATTGTTTTAGACACCTATTGAATGGCGGAGATAGTAAATGGAATATCATAAGATTTTGAATGTTTTGAACCCGTTGATGGATATAAGGTTTAGAATCAAGGAGGGATAATTTGAGTAAAGCAGAGTGAAGCAGGACGGAATTATTTGTAAGAATTAGCATGAGGAACTAAGATTGAGTGAAGGGTAAGGTGACTGTGTGGAGTAAATAACTTATACGAGCCAGTTTAAAGGGTCATGATTATTAAGGATGAAGGAGAGTTGATCAAGATGAAACAAAATGACAATAAGAGAAAGACAGAAAAACCAGGAAGTTTCCAGAAGCGTTTAAACAGAAGACATATAAATTAGTTAAGGGAAGAATGTGGAATTAATCCCAAGGATTTGGAATTGGAAGAGTGATGGCACAATAGTTGCCTATAAGATGAGAATTAGCAGAGGTTAACGAGACCCCATGATCAGAAGATAAGATTTCGAGAGAAGAGTCCATAAAGATTTTGTTGAGATGTGGAGAGTTATGGCTGTAACCAGAAGGGTAGTGTGGTAACGATTAACAGAGTCAGAAGTTAAAGTTATGTGTTATGAGCTTGGAAAGATAGAAATTTTTGCCAGAGATGGTATCATATCCCATTCAAAATCTCGTTCGTCTCCACCCATTCCCTTCTATCTCCGCCCAACAACCAGCGCCTCCATCTGTAACACCACCTCGCAACCATTGATCACCAACAGCCCCCACTTTCTCCTCCGTTCTCCAACCTTCCACCTATCGCCTGCAATTTCCGGCAACCGCCGAGCTCCTCCACCCATCTCTTTCACCTTCACCGCTTCACTGCGCCACCACCAAACCTCCATCACACTTCTTCTCCTCAAATCAAAACCCCGATTCCTCCATTCACTTCTCTCCGTCGACCCACCTGCACATCCGCCATTCACCTCCGCCATTCACCATCGTCCGGCGCCGACTTCTCCTCTTTTCTTTACCCATTTCCTTCACCAACGAATCAACAACCATCCTCTCCCATCTCCTTCCTCCCTTTCCCGTTCACACCTTCACCCTCCCTCTACCCACACCTTAGCCCACCTACAACACCACCCCGAGCCACCACCAATCAGCAGCGCCGCCTCCCTTCTCCACCTCTGCAGCTTCCCTGTTTTTCTTCTTCAACACCACCCAAAACTCGAACATCTTAATCCATAGCTAGAGCATATGATACATATATACACATATGTAATGATTCATCAGGTTTATTTCAAATTATTAAAAGTAAAAAACTTTGGGTTTTGATGTGGCAAGTATGTGGCAACTAGGTGGAAGGTACGTGGCAACTGATGTGTAAAAAATTAATGGACTTCCGTTAAGTCAACGAAAAATTAACGACAGTGAAATATTTTTAATGTACAATGACCCAATTGAAAGTTATATTGGTAAACTGAATAATAAACATTAGATTTCAAGATAGACAAATAAGAAGCATTAAATACAAACTACTCCCACAAGTTCATGGTAATTCGATCTCCAACAACAACATATTATAGTAATTTATATTATCTATTTTCACCATATTATTATTAAACAATTATATCATCTATAAACTACTCCGAGAAATTGAAGATTCAATTCTCTTCAATAACATATTATATTTAAAAATTTATATTGTGTAATTACAAGATACAAGCAAATTACTATCGTTTAGAATACTATCAAACATGTATTATTAAACTTTATTACCTACTACATTTAATTTTCCTACTAATTAAAAATTATATATTTGAATTTGAATATTAAGAAAAAATATTAAAAATCATTGTACGTCACATGAGATATGAGTTAGTGTTACGACCAACTCAACACGCAAGTGCACGTGATCTCAAGTAATACAGATAGCAAATAAGGTTCGTTCCTACAGGGACTCGTTGTATTGTCTAGCTAACTCACTCACCAATGTATGATTGTTTTCCGATGCTAAAACAAATAAATACGTGGATTGTTGTTATCACTAAAATTTATCTAAGAAATATAACTAATTATCAACTACTTAAACTGAGATTTATGTCGAATTACTTATGCAATTAAAACATGGGAATTTAGTTTCTTTAAACAATCCATCTATGGTCTCCAAATCCCTAGCCTTGTTCATGTGATTTATTAACACCTGATCGAACACACGAAACTGATATAAGCCAACTTCCGTTAAACAAATACCATCCTAAACAATATCCACAATAAAGATAGAAATCATTTAGTCTCCCAATTATGCCAAGTCTTCATATGTCTATAAAGAATTAAACATAATGGTTGAGGTGCAAGCATTCAATTGATCACGTAGTCGTCATAAAACGGTTAGAGTTACGACACTAATTACGAATGATAATTATCACGCATAAACCTACGCTAACATGGCAAGTTCTAAACTCTTGTATTCACTTTCGCTTCAACAAGAATTAACACACAATTACAGGAGTTAGCTACTCTCCTATAACGAATTAAAACAACCATGGTAGGATATCACATCAATCACACTATAGGCATCAAGAAGATTCAACGCATAGAATTCATGAATAAGTCCACTAAACCCCCATGACAACGAATTAGTTCATGATCGAACTAATCATCATCATGGGTACCAATGAAAACATGATAGAAAGAAAATAAATAAAGACTAAGATAAATATCAAGGGTTTTAAAGAATACACCAAAGTCAAGCATCCACAACTAGGAAGAATACAAGAATGAAATGGAAAACTATCTTCTTCCTTTCTGCTTGTGCTAAAAGACTACGTACATAAAAAAAGCTATCTCCCTCTAGGGTTTTCTTTTCTTCCCCTATATGGGCCTCCAGGTGCTAGTACAAAAGAATGTTTTTTATTTATTTTTAAATCACACAAAACAAATCAGGAAACGGGTCAGACGAGCCGGCGACGCGGCGCCGTCCTCAAGTGCAAACTCGGCGATGCGGCGCCCTAGCTTTTCCCACGGCGACGCGGCGCCCTCTACTAGTGTAAAACCGGCGACGCGGCGCCCTAGCTACTGTCCAGCACAAAATTTTTCCTTTCCCTGAATTTGACTCCGTTTTGCACTTCGATTGCTATGCTTCGTTCCTCTAACACCTGTGATTGATTTCCCTGCACAATACCCTTAAAAGAGATCAAAAATACCACAACTCAAGTACAAACCATCGTTTTAAGCTAAATGGAAACGTTCTAAGTAGATAAAATACCCACTTATCACACCCCCAAACTTAAACCGATGCTTGTCCTCAAGCATATCAAACAAAATATTTACAACTACCTAGTACCACTTCCGTAGGTGATCACGGTTGCATTTAGCATATGCAACAAGCCCTTTAAACCCCTAGGCAGCCCTAGTGGACGAGTAAGGTCTCGTGAGGGCCTATAGTGAATGTACCCACAAAATCCATCTAATAATGCAACTAACAATGCAACTAACTACATGAATGCAACTATATGAAAATGCAACAATCCCCTTTAAACTGACCAAAACCAACTAGCAACCAGCTGCCTCATAGAATGCAACTAAATCCGAATAGAGCTCGACTAAGCCCCCGTATACTAACAATACATGAACAGAAACGTGTGTGTGTGCAATGCTCATCAGAAATGCTCCCAACACTAGGTCAAAAATCATACCTATCCTTCGCCAAGACAATCACAGGTTTATAAACAGAATAGACTGTAGACACTTCATAACCTAGGAACACCACCATCCTTATTCAAGTTAACCAAGAATTCATGCTTTATTACTACGACACTAAATACTATAAATACTACGCATGCTTATTTAACCGTGCAATGAGTGAGACCCCAAAAGGCTTATACAATAATACCCATGTAGCGAGTGTTAGGTCAGCAGGATCCCAGACTATAAAAGCCTTAGGTCACTAGGACTAAGTCCCCTCAGACTTAATAACTCGAGTATTAAAGAGCTCACTCTGGTTAATTTTGCATTTAACTTATTTACATGACTCTTTTTTTTTTCTTTTTTTCTTTTCTTCTTTTTTTTTTCGATTTTTTTTTTTTCATGTATGCAATCTGGAATGAGAATTCTCAATTCCAACCCTAGACTACTCATAAAGATATGAGCCGGCTACTAGCCGTTTGACGCCTAGCCATTATTGACCAAAATTAACACTAGCATGAAATCCTTGGTGTCCCCCAAACTTAGACTTTATTGCTCCTACGTCATCAAGGGAATAACGAAAATTCTAAATATAATCAAGTGATTAAGTCTCAAACATCCAAACAGGCATGACCCTAACCTAGCCCAAAAGCACCTAATGAGACTAGTGAAAAGATTCTGTTTCCGTAACATGCAAGTCAATTCCATGGGAACTATAAATCAACCCTCTATTCATCATTACCACACCCAATTAGACGTCTATCCACCAATCAGAATTAGCTCGTTCTAAGGGATCATGAAAAATGCATGCTATGCAATGCAAATGCAACTATATGAACATAAATATCACAATAAACAGAATGTCCTATATGGCATACAATTATGCAACAATATTATGAACGCAACTAAACTAACACATGCAATATATAATATATAATTCCTACATGAACAATTGGTACAACAAACACTACTAATACTCAACCACCCCCAAACTTAGAATCTTCAATGCCCCCATTGAAGGTAAAGAATAGTATAGAGAACATACCTAGTTAACGGCAAGATCACCTTCCTCGGGTGGTAAATAATGAGATCCAAACACTGGCCAATCAATCAAACCTTTATAATGAGGAACGCCGCCTGACCATTCCTCCAATCTCTCAAAAGTAGCTTTAACAAAATCTACATTAGGTGGCCGAATCCGCTCGTCATAATCCCACCTCCAGCGATACATCAAGGGGTTAAGCTCAAAAGAAGGAGCTTCTTCAAAAGAAGATTTAAGCCGCACCCGAGAATCCCAAAGATCGACCAAACCAAGCGACTCATGCGAACTATCACCCTCTGCAATCTCACTTATATAACCCAAATTTCTGTGATGAGAAACGCCGCCGGGCCATTCCTCCACTCTCGTAAGAATAGGACTATCAAAGTCAACAGAAGTATGAACAATGGACTTCGAACAAATAGCGTTCAACTCATTTAACATCTCACACTCTAACAAAACATCTTCCTCGAGAAAAGAATCAATTTCATTATCCTCAAGAATACGAAGTTCTTTATTGCTCCCATATTCTAACAAAACATCTTCCTCAAGAAAAGAATCAATTTCATTATCCTCAAGATCCATCAGCAAAACATCTTCTAAAGAGTCTTTCTTCAACAGCTGATCAAACTCCTTACTTTGTCCTTTATCAACCAATTCCACCCTAAAACACTCTTCATCCAATGGGAGCTTCATTTCTTTGAACACATTAAAAGAAACAGTCTGATCTTGCACTCTCATTGTGAGCTCTCCTTTTTGCACATCGATCAAGGTTCTACCCGTAGCCAAGAACGGTCTCCCCAAGATTATGGGAATCTTCTTGTCTTCCTCGAAGTCAAGAATAACAAAATCGGCTGGAAAGATAAGCTTGTCGACTTTCACCAAAACATCCTCAACTATCCCTCGCGGATAAGTAACAGAACGGTCAGCAAGTTGTAGAGTCATGGTAGTGGGCTTTGGCTCTGGAAGACCAAGTTGCATGAAAACTGATAAGGGCATGAGATTAATACTTGCACCCAAATCACACAAACATTTGCTGAATGAGATGTCTCCAATAGTGCATGGAATGGTGAAGCTTCCCGGATCCTTCAACTTAGGAGGCAACTTTTGTTGCAAGATGGCACTACATTCCTCCGTCAAGGCAACGGTCTCTAGCTCCTCAAGTTTCAATTTCTTCGAGAGAATACCCTTCATGAACTTCGCATAGCTCGGCATTTGCTCAAGAGCCTCCGCAAATGGTATGTTAATCTGCAGCTTCTTGAATACATCCAAGAACTTAGCAAATTGCTTGTCTAACTTTTGCCTTTGAATTCGTTTTGGGAATGGAGGAGGTGGAAACACCTTATCTTCTACTTCTTTTTGAGAATTAACACTCTTGTGAATGAATGGAGTTGAAGGTGTAGCATTAGGAAGCAAATCAGAACCAGAACCGACCTTAACTGAAAAGTCAGATTTTTCCTCCAGAGGGCACGGCGACGCGTCGCCGGTTTTGTACTGTGGGGCGGCGCCGCGGCGCCCTACCTCCTGCTCAGAATTTTCAATTTTTTCCTCAGTTGCTTTTTCTTCGTTCTGACCTTGTAGACTTCTTCCTGATCGTAATGTAATTGCCTGAACTTGTTCCTTTTGATCTTTCTTGCCTGGATTCACCTCTGTGTCACTCGGAAGCGTTCCTGGTTGACGGTTCAACAAGGCATTGGCTAGCTGGCCAATTTGATTCTCTAAAGTTTTCAATGACACCGCCTGACTCTTATACATCATTCGAAGCTCTTCCAACTCCGACTTCTCAGACTGATTCAATGAAGTTCCTTGAGATGGTTGAAACCCCGGTGGATTGAATGGTTGCCTTGGAGCATAAGGTGGTGGTTGATAGTTCTGATTACTTGGCCTTGCATTGAACTGCTGATTATGTGGTTGCTGAGCACCTCCCTGATTGTTGCTCCAACTGAAGTTAGGATGATTCCGATTGTTGGGATGATAAAATTGTGGCACTGGTTGCTGAGGTCTTTGAAAATTACTAACAAATTGTGCGGATTCAGCTGAGATAGCACACATATTTGTGTCATGTGCCCCTGCACACAATTCACACACCATAGCAACCTGGTTAGTACCAAGATTAGAAAGGGAATCTACCTTCATTGTCAACGCTTTGAGTTGGGCAGCAATAGCAGTAGCTGCATCCAAGTCAAGAACTCCGGCCACTTTAGCAGGTGGCAAGCGTTGAGTAGGATTCTGAAACTCATTGGCCGACATCATTTCAATCAGATTATAAGCATCCTCATAGCTTTTTGCCCATAGCGCACCTCCAGAAGCTGCATCTAACATAGGCCGGGACTGAACTCCCAACCCGTTATAGAAATTGCTGATTATCATCCAATCCGGCATTCCATGATGAGGACAACGTGCCAATATCTCCTTGTACCTCTCCCAAGCTTCTCCCAAAGATTCCTGGGAATGCTGAGCAAACTGAGAAATTGCATTCCTATAAGCTGCTGTCTTTGCCATGGAGAAATACTTAGTCAAGAACTTTTGAGCACAATCTGCCCATGTTGTAATAGAGCCTGATGGCATAGAATGTAACCAACTCTTGGCTTTGTCCCTAAGAGAAAAGGGAAATAGCCTCAATCTGATAGCATCGTCTGTAACTCCGTTGAATTTGAAAGTATCACATATCTCAAGGAAGTCCCTAATATGAGCATTAGGATCTTCAGCAGGACTACCCCCAAACTGCACTGTATTCTGAATCATCTGAATGATGTTTGGCTTAAGCTCGAAATTGTTAGCCCCAATAGCTGGACGAACAATACTGGTATGAATGTCCTCCACTTTTGGCTGAGAGAATTCACTCAAAGCCTTCGCTGGTTGTGCTTGATCTGCCATAACTTCTTTTGATTCAAGATCGTCTTCTAAACCGATGTTCTCAAAGTCAAGTTTTCTCCTTGTTAGTTCTTCTCTACGTGCTCGAGCTCGTGTACGCATACACTCTCAAAAAGTACCTGAAATTCACCAACAAGAAAATTAGTGAGAAACGTCCTAGTCACCGAACTTTAATGACCACTGATGGCAAATACTGAAACTAAACAAATAAAACCGCGTCCCCGGCAGCGGCGCCAAAAACTTGTTACGACCAACTCAACACGCAAGTGCACGTGATCTCAAGTAATACAGATAGCAAATAAGGTTCGTTCCTACAGGGACTCGTTGTATTGTCTAGCTAACTCACTCACCAATGTATGATTGTTTTCCGATGCTAAAACAAATAAATACGTGGATTGTTGTTATCACTAAAATTTATCTAAGAAATATAACTAATTATCAACTACTTAAACTGAGATTTATGTCGAATTACTTATGCAATTAAAACATGGGAATTTAGTTTCTTTAAACAATCCATCTATGGTCTCCAAATCCCTAGCCTTGTTCATGTGATTTATTAACACCTGATCGAACACACGAAACTGATATAAGCCAACTTCCGTTAAACAAATACCATCCTAAACAATATCCACAATAAAGATAGAAATCATTTAGTCTCCCAATTATGCCAAGTCTTCATATGTCTATAAAGAATTAAACATAATGGTTGAGGTGCAAGCATTCAATTGATCACGTAGTCGTCATAAAACGGTTAGAGTTACGACACTAATTACGAATGATAATTATCACGCATAAACCTACGCTAACATGGCAAGTTCTAAACTCTTGTATTCACTTTCGCTTCAACAAGAATTAACACACAATTACAGGAGTTAGCTACTCTCCTATAACGAATTAAAACAACCATGGTAGGATATCACATCAATCACACTATAGGCATCAAGAAGATTCAACGCATAGAATTCATGAATAAGTCCACTAAACCCCCATGACAACGAATTAGTTCATGATCGAACTAATCATCATCATGGGTACCAATGAAAACATGATAGAAAGAAAATAAATAAAGACTAAGATAAATATCAAGGGTTTTAAAGAATACACCAAAGTCAAGCATCCACAACTAGGAAGAATACAAGAATGAAATGGAAAACTATCTTCTTCCTTTCTGCTTGTGCTAAAAGACTACGTACATAAAAAAAGCTATCTCCCTCTAGGGTTTTCTTTTCTTCCCCTATATGGGCCTCCAGGTGCTAGTACAAAAGAATGTTTTTTATTTATTTTTAAATCACACAAAACAAATCAGGAAACGGGTCAGACGAGCCGGCGACGCGGCGCCGTCCTCAAGTGCAAACTCGGCGATGCGGCGCCCTAGCTTTTCCCACGGCGACGCGGCGCCCTCTACTAGTGTAAAACCGGCGACGCGGCGCCCTAGCTACTGTCCAGCACAAAATTTTTCCTTTCCCTGAATTTGACTCCGTTTTGCACTTCGATTGCTATGCTTCGTTCCTCTAACACCTGTGATTGATTTCCCTGCACAATACCCTTAAAAGAGATCAAAAATACCACAACTCAAGTACAAACCATCGTTTTAAGCTAAATGGAAACGTTCTAAGTAGATAAAATACCCACTTATCAGTTAGTTCAAAAATAACAATCATAAATTAATTTTTAAAATACTCTGTAATTTGGGTGGTGGGAGCTGTCACTGGAAATCATCTTTACTATTTTTAAACCAACCAACCAAAGGTATTTAATATATCCCGTTTATGATCTGTGGAGGATGTTAAGTTTGGTCCAATTGGATGTTAAATTAATGAAAAATGATAAGATCAGATGATGGGTATGAAGTTCTGTGAAAATTTTGATAACGAACTCAGTCGGAGATGACAGCTCCGGTGATTTACCAATGGGTCGACAAAAACCAACTCATCAAAACATCATATTTGAATAATAGTATTAATTATAAATCGAATTAAATTAGTTAATATAAATTATACATTCCGTCCCATTATACATATAATTTTTAAAAAATACAAATTTAAGTATAATTTTATAAAACCATGCTTACATTTATTATATCTAAGATTTGATTTTTTTTCAAATTTAACAGTATTCTTATTTTTAAATGTATTAAATGCAAAACTTCATTAAACTAATCATCTATAATATACTATAATAAGCAAAAGGGGGTATAATTTGTAGTTGGTTATCCCCTCTTTTGGTTATCCTTTTTTTGGTTATCCCATTGTCAAAAAAGAATTAAAAAAGAAAAAAAAATAAAAAAATCATACGCGCACTATATTCGGTAGTAGCTTTCTATAGAATTACGATGACTCGCTCCAAAACTTGGAACTCTTTGGGACTCTCTGCTAATTCTCTTCGCTCTGCTGCTTGGATTCTACCAGGACCTCTCCATCCACACTTTGCCCAGAGCATCAGACCTCTATCCAATCAATCGGGTATAAATCTCCGTCCATTGATTTCTTTTAATTAACTTCTCTTCAAAGTATATGCATATTATAAATTTCTATTCATGTGTTTGTGTTTGTTTGGTTCAAATTAATTACGCCATTGTTTGTTTTTTGTGCATATATGTGTGTATAATAATTAGGCTGATGGGTTTAGATTGATTACAAGTTACAATAGCTTCACCTGCAACTGTTGCCAAGCTTTTAAAGAAAGGTTTACGATTTCTTCTCTACTTTTACTTCTGTTAATTCTTTTGCTATCTACTTATAATTGATTTGGATAATTGCTAAACTATAATAAGGTAAATGCTAAACTACGATAAGCACACTGAGGAGTCTTTTGTAGTCTGTTACAGTGATTTAAAGAAAATGTTTATGATTTGGCTTAAATCTCAAATGAAGAAGCCAGTGTTCCACCCTATATGAGATTAGTAGATCTTTTGCAATGTTAATATGGGTTTATGTTGTGATGCAGTAGTATTGGTATTATTGATATTTGATGGTGGTCGAAATGTTTTAACTCGAAGGTTGTAATCTCTAATTTGCAAGTAAAGCTACAAATTCTTTACAATATGTTTTGTAGGTAATCTATTTGATCGAGGGATATTAACCATTTATCTTGCTCCCAGTGATAACAATGAGCCTCGAATACAATTTGCTTCAGAATGTGGAATTCCTGCAATTCAAAGGGATTACTTCGACATGATTACCTTTCCCTTCAAACACATTTGATAAGGCTCATTGCTCAAGATGCCTTATCCCATGGACATAATGTGGTATATAAACTTTTGAACTAGCACCCATATTTTTTGAATTTTTCCCCTAAATTTTCGACGATAGTGAACTTCTCTTGAGTACTTTGTCATTAATATTTCAGTTTTTGAAGTGTAAAAAAAAAGTTATTTAATGGTTCTGTTATTGCATAGCATGAAGAAAAGATGGAAGATGTGATGACTATAACTCAATTAATCTTTGTGTTCCAATTTTCCCCAAAGCTGTATCACTGCTTCTACCTAATTTTATATTTTTGAAAATGAGGTATTAGAAGCTGAGAATTCTATTAAAAAATTTAAATGCTCATCTTAGATGGTAACTTTCAAATGTCTTACATTTGTTTTGTAGATTGTTGCGGAAAAAAGCTTGTCGGAAATTATGGCCGGGAAACGCAGAATAAATCTTGATGCACAAATGCGTCAAGAGTTTAAAGAAGCAAAGCTGCACACTGGTTTGTATTTAAAAATATTTATTTTGCCTTATGCATTGCTTATGCTAATATAATTGGAATTCACGTACTTTGGCAATGTGAGAGTCAAGGTCTAAGCTATATAAAATTAAAATGCGTTCATATTTCAATCTGAACTTAAAACATTGGATTGTAAATGTAAATTCAAAAGTTTGTTCTTGATCTTATATAAATTAAAATAACTATTAAAAAGAAAATTATTAAATGACCCACACCCCTTCCTTTCGGAATGTGAGAATCGTGCTCCAGCTTCTTTAATTCAGTCTAGGAAAAATGCTACTAAACCTGTTATGTGGAAAGTTGATCTTTCACATTCAAAATTGTTTGTAATTTTTAAAAATTTCGTTAACCAGCAAAGTTGATCTTTCACATTCAAAATGCTACTAAACTTGGTTTTGTTCTAAGCCTGTTGATTTACGTTTTTAATATGATGTTTTTGTTTTATTCTAAGCCTGCTACTTTATGTTTTTGTTTTGAGTAATGTACTTGCAAACTGAAGCTATCTGTGTTTTCTATAATGAATAATTTGTGTTGATTGCTGATCTTCTATTTTGTTCTTAGCAACCAAGCTATCAAGATGTTCCAATGTGTTTCGTATGTAAACACACTGCAGACACTAGCGTTAAATTACTCTGCTATCAACTTCAAGTGGTCCTGCTACTTCATTATTCACAGAAGAGTCGAGATTAGGATAGCACGTACACTCAAATCATCAATTTATCAAGGACGGACTTGATTGAACTGGTGGCATTTTTAAACTATTTGATTTTTATCAGAATATACTTATGATTGGACAAAACTTAGTAATGGTACTAAGATTTATTTGATAAATTTAGAAGAGCTGCAAAATATATATATATTTTTTGATCATATGGTTATTGTGTGCTGCATAACTTTTGGAGAGGTTAGAGGTACATGTTAAAACATTAAAACAATCTATGCCATTTCTCATAAGAGAGATTACAACGCAAACTAATTGAGTATGTTTTATGTTTGGTCGTGATATTATTTTTAATTGGCATGACAGAAATTATATTTTAGCTAATGAGAAAAGAAAATACTACAAGAAGTTTAATTCGTTGCCATCTACTTGCAACATCCTGCAAAACCAGACCAACGTGTCTCCTTAAGCTTCCCAATCGCATATTTTATATTTTTCCTAGCAATAATGATTTCTAATATGGTCAAATTCAAACTTCTTAAGCAAGTCTCTATTAATATACTTCTGTTACTTTTTTTACAGTTCTTTATCAAGTTGCCAAATGCTCCAGAGGTGGAGATTTTTTCTATATATGGAGTTGGAATTCAAACTGAAAGAGCATATATTTACAAACTTAGCTCTGCTACCGAGTGCTACATTCCGTTTCAAATTCATAGCTCTGCTGAGGGTGAAAATGAAGAAAATTGTTTACACGGCGGAGTTTATTCTGTTGATGGAGATGAAACCATTCCAGTTACGAGTGCAGGTAACATGTGTGCTAAAGGTTGGCGAGGAAAAACTCAGTTCAATCCATCAGGCATCCGTACTTATATAAGAGAGTATGTACATGCCCCTCCGGCCAATCTTCTGGAAGGCAGGGGAACCCAAAGTGGTGCTCATGTTGATATAATGGGGAATTTCGCATTGATTGAAGATATTATACGAGTAGCAGCAGGGGCGACAGGAGAAGACATTGGAGGCGATAAAGTTCATTCTGATATCTTCAAGTGGTCGGAGAAGATCAAATTAAAGTTATAGAGATTCCGCCAGCTAATTTATGAGTATGAAATAAAGTGATCATCCAGTACCTCCTTGGTCCTTTCTTCTTACCTCTCCTGCTTGATCATAATTACAGGATACAAGTTTCTTTTGTTAAAATTTAGATGATCCAGTTTCCTCCTTTGTCCAATCATTTATAACTTAAAAAGTACTTCTGATACTCTCTGATGCTGTGGCATCTTTGCCTTTGCCAAATGTTTCTTTTCATCCACTCTTCTATTTATTTATTCTGCTGCAACAAAAACACATACACAATACACTTTAAATGAATAAATTTAAAATAAAATAACCAAAATATAATTTTAGATAAAATTCTAATTCATTGTTATAATCAAATATAAATAAAATGGTTTCTGCAATTAAAAAACGAATTACTCACTTAAAATTCAATGCATACATATCTACATTAAAGAAATTAAAAGAAAAAAAAATATGAATTGATAATAAAAAACTGACTAATTACTTTGTTGACAGTGATTTAATGCAATATGTTACCAACACGTTCTAATGATTAATTGTTCATTATAATGTCCTTTCCTTAATATGAGAGTTGCCAACACGTTCTAATGATTAATCGGTCATTATATTCAATTTCACCAGAAAGAATAAGAAAAAAAATGGAGAAAAATTCTATAGAAAAGAAAAAGAAAGAAAAAAATTACAAATTTCCCAAAAAAAGAAGCATAAGCAAAAACAAACCTATATAAAAATTATACAAACATCTAATTATTTATATATATGTGCTTAATTTGGTTAAAAGCTTCCCTTTTAATAACAGTTTCTTCCTTTAGTATTATTTAATATAAATTAATTTAAAATAAGATAAAACCAATTTTAACTAAATTATAATTAGAAAAATGCTTACAATTTTAAGTATTGTTGATATTTACAAAACTACCCAATTTGTTGACACTATTTACACAATTACGATTTTTTGGTTGCAAAGGTTGCAAAACTCCAATTTTTTAAGCCATATTGACCAAAATCTTTATATATCATATGAAAAAGATATTCTTACAAAAATTAAGATTCGCATATCATTAATAACATATTAAAATTCATTATATTAGTCCAAAATAAAAAAAACTTAATCACATACTATTTTATTCTATATCATTTTAATATAAAAAATAGAATTTAAAAATAAAAAATAAAAAGCAACCCGTGCTTTGCACGGGCTATAAGCTAGTTTTCTTAATATATGTGATTTTTGTAAAAGGGATTGCTAAAAAAAAGGAAGTAAGCAACATAAAAAAATTGAATGCAAGTGGCCCGGAAGTTGATGAGGCGAACAGTATCTTTCCGACAAAATAGTAAATTCGGTACTGGAAATAGCATTAATTGGTAACCCGCCGCGGGTGCACAACCACTCGTTTAGTGTGTCCTTGGGTTTTCATTTGGTCCGGATTTGTTGATGATATACATAACTGAATGTATTACAGCCTCTTGATCTTCTTTTTCCTGAAAGCCTGCCTCTTGATCTAACAACAAATACACGCTTGATTTATGACTTGCGAGAAATGTATAAAGTCCCATGGAGTTTATTAATTCGGCTTTGGATCTAACATTTTTGAGTGAAGATTCATAAAAGCAGGCTTCAAACGAATACTTAATAATTCGAACTTTTATGTATGTTTGAAAAGATTATAAACTTAGTTGCAGGGAAATTATTTCCAGCCAAATAATAATATGCATAAAATTATATCCTATTATATAATAAGAGTAAGAGGGATAATATTAACGTACTATCATAGGTCAAGGGATCGATTCTCGCAAACAACATATTAAATATAATATTTATATAATTATATTTTATATATAATATAAATAAGAATTATACTAGAAGAGTATTTAGAGACCTAACTCCTACTCCTACCAGTAGTATGTAACATTCGCTTAATTACGAGAAAATCAATATATATCAATATCAATATATATATATAAAGGAGGGTACGCGGGCGTTTAGGTGGCGGTCTAAGATCGTCTCAATCTATTTTTCTAATTTTTTAGGATTTTTGAACTTAAAATACTAATAACTAAAACAAATATCTATATTAGAATTAGAATAAGTGTTCGAATTTGTAGTGGGGAAGAATTTGTAGTGGGGAAGATTTCGAATTTATGAAATACATAGAACGGTTTCTACATATTCTATCTAGAAAAGGAAACATATTCTATGTAGAACAGACCTTCTAATTTATTAGAAACACAGTTCAAATTTAGAACTAAAAATAAGACATATATATAATTCAAATTTATGTCTCTCTAAATCTATTGGACATTGGAAGATAATACTTTGTTCCTCCCTCTCATATGGTTTTTTGTGTACTGTACTAATTTTTAAATTGTTATGATGTCCATTTTTGCTATTAATGCTTCAAACTTATTTTGTGTTCTATGCAGATATGCCTTCCTTCGTGTATTTAAAATTGAGCGAGTTGTACAACGATTGCAGGACGATGTCTTGTGTTGGTTTTGTATTAATGTAAGACAATCATTGCTAAGTTTCATCTTGATTCTCCAATTTATTCATATTATTTTTCTACAATTTTGTTGGCTTCCTCCATGTAACAAAATTTATTATATTATTTTACACAACTTATGGTAGCAACAAATCGGTTTAATTATGAATTATGCATGTGATTTTTCTTTGATAATCAAACATACTTACATATTTAATTTGTTTTCGATAATATTCAAACCCTCAACAACTCATAAAGGACTAAACAATATATCACTAATTTGATCTATTTATCATGCAGTTTTTCAATTTTCAAGTCAAACGGGAAGTTCAGGATCCATTATCAACACCTATCTATGGGTATGTTTGGCTACGACTTAACATAAGTTTTTATGAACTTATTTAGAGTAAAAATTTCATATTTTGATAATTTTTTTATATAAATATTTAATGTAGGTTTGAGATTTCATAAGTTGTAAAAAAATTAATTTTTCAGAAAAAAAGTTACGAATATAAAATTTATCTTAAAATAAATTGACTTATTCTAAAAAATTAATTTTTCCAAACACCGACCCATATATATACACAAAACATTGGATAGAAGATCATGCAAAATAGGAGGTTAGATATTTTTAGATACGTTTAGAACGTTGAACTCACATGCATGCATCCATTAAACAATACTCCGTATGCAATATTATGTTTCTATGCAATTGTAAACCATGATGGATCTAGAAAATCAAAAAAGTTTGAGGGGCTGAATTTTTTTCTTAAAGTTTTATTAATTTATTAGAACATCAAATAATAAAAGTTGTTAATAAGATTTTTTAAATTTATAAATATACTTGAATTCAAATTATAAAATTCAAATTTATATAAAATCATAAATTCTATTACTATGTTCTTAAAATTATAAATTTGAGTGGATAAAGACGAAATATTATAATATTTTAACATAAAAATTAAGAATATACAATCTTTCTTCAATATTTTACTGTAATTTTTATGATTATATTGGATTTTGGATGGCAACCTTACCCATTGACCATCCCTTCCTCCGTCCCTGATTGTACAACTTTGAATTTCTTATCTTTATTTATTCATATCGAATTTTCGATGACTTTTTTTTTAGGGTAAATTTGGTTCAGATAAAAGTTTACTATTTGGGATTATTGGTGGAATCGGTATGAACATGTTCTTTTTTTATTGGATCCGCAATTTTTATTTTATGTTCAAAAGATTTTTTTTAAATCATATAATATATGAACTTTTTTAAAAAAATTGACATATAGTTATAAGTTTTATTGGAAATAAAATAGATACTTGACATATAATAAAAAAGTTATTGAAAGTAAAATATGTGTTCGAATTTATAAAAGGAGAATAATTCAAATTTATTGTAAGACATGTAATTTAAAAGTTCTATTCAAAGTAGAATAAGTATTCGAATTTATAAGAGCTCGAGTCTATAGAAAATATATCTAAATAAAAGTTTTTTTGGAAGTAGAAATAGTTGTTCGAATTTATAGAGTAAAAGAGTTCAAATTTAAAATAAATACATATAATTAAAATTCCTATTTGAAGTAGAATAAGTGTTCGAATTCAAGAAGAAGAAGAGTTCAAATTTATATAAAAAAACATATAATCGAAAGTTCACTTAAAAATAAAATAGGTGTATGAATATATAAAGTAGAAGAGATTAAAAGTTGAGTTATTTGCAATTTGCATCCTCAAACTATTGTTCAAAATCAATTCTGTACCAAGATTTTGAGATAAACAATCTGCACCCCTTAACTTTCAATCTTGATTGCAATGTGCACAGTGCACCCCTTTAATAATTTTTTTATTATTATTAACCTTTATTGTTAAATTAATGAGGGGTAAAATCGGAACTTTCGTATCAACTTTCAATGACATTTATATTTAGAATTTCAAATAAGTTTAAAAAATTATACTAATAAATTCTTTTATAATAAATATTTGTATTAAATTATAATTTTCGTGCTACATTGATAACAACTTCAAATAAAAATTTGTAAAGCAAATTTTGTATTTAAATTTAATGTATAATTCAAGTTAATGTTAAATTTATTTAAAATTTAATATTAGTAAAACATAAATTTTGGAATTAATATTTTGTCATAAGAAATGTAATTCTAATTATTAGTATGATTTGGATATTAAAAATTATTATTTTATAATTTTAAAAAAAGATTTCGATTTTAAAAATAATTTTGAAAATTTTAAATTTATATTACTTAAATTTTATACTGAAATATCTATTTTACCCTTCATAAAATCAAAGAAAATGGTCAAGGGGTGCACATTGCAATCAAGATTGAAAGTTAAGGGGTGCAGATTGTTTATCTCAAAATCCTGGTACAGAATTGATTTTGAACAATAGTTTGGGGGTGCAAATTGCAAATAACTCTTAAAAGTTTATTGGAAGTAGAATACGATGGTAAGTTTTTTTTTTTTTTTTTTGAGGGAATACGATGGTAAGTTTTATTAGAAGTAGAATAGGTGTTTGTAAGAATATTTAATTAAAATCAACTAGAAGTAGAATAGATGTTCAAATTTATAGTGGAGAAGAGTTCGAATTTATAGAAAACACATATAATTAAAAGTTTCATTGAAAATATAAAAGGTGTTTAAATATAGACGTAAGAAGAATTCGAATTTATAGAGAATACATATAATTAAAATTTCTTCTACAATTTTCTAAATGTGTTTATCTTTTTTCTTAGAAGTCCTTTATGTTAATTTTTTGTTTTGAAGTTAATAATACTTGCATTAAAAAAATATATCTGTAAATTCAATATTATTCCCATATCGAAAAGTACATTTACATGCAGGAACTATAAATTTTCTTTTTTAGTATGAAGTTTAAAAGAAATTCACATTAATAAAAAATGATATCAATATATTTTTAATATTATTATATCATTATATATATTAGTGTGTGTGTATACATAATAGAATTTTTAGGCGGCGTCCTCTAAACATTATACTATATAATATTTTTAATAAAAAATTTTAAATAAAGTATAAAATTTACTCTATTTATAGATTCTAAATTGTAAAGTAAGAAAAAAAAATATAGAAGTATTTGTGATATATAGTTAACATAAGATGTATCTTCGTTTTGTAAAATTTCATGTACAAAATTTAAAGAAAGTAAAAATTGGAATTCTTTCTCTTTTTAGGTTTTAATTTGAAGCAAAAAAGTTAAGTTGGGATCGATCTCAAACGAGAGCTACTCGAAACGTGTTTAACGAAAATACGGCTCACTAGAAAAGATCGTCTTAATTATTAGAATTTGAGATTAATGTTACAAAAATTATTTTATTTTTAAGTTTCAAATATTAGGGACTAAAATAATAATATAAATATTCATAAAGATATTAATGTTGGATTTTGATTTTAACGAGCGAGCGACTCTTTAGGAATAATTATGTTTGAGGAGAGAGCGGCTCAATAGAGAGGGCCATGTTAAATGTTTAAATTTAATATTAATTATATAATGTATGATAAAAATATACTGAAATATTTTTAAAAATATTATAACATCGCTGTAAAGCACGATTTTTCGACTATTAATGGTATAATGAAGTTGGCACTTCGGTCCCAAATGAAAGTTGCTTAAAATGTGTTAATGAGAAGGTGACTCTCTAGGAAAAATAATATTAACTATTAGAATTTTATTGATGTTATAAATTTTATTTTATTTTTGTGCTTCGATTTTTGTGGATAAAAGTTATTCCGCAAGTATTCATACTATATTTAAAAGTTGGGTTTTGGTTTTAACTGAGAGATTGGCTCAATAGAAATGATCATGTTTAACGAGAGGTGTTCATTAAAATCGATCGTCTTAATTATTAAAATTTGATATTAATAATATAATATAAAATAAGTATATATTAAAAATCTTTGTTAAAACATTATTACGCCGCCGCGAAGCGCGGCTTTATGGGCTAGTATATAAATAAAGGAGTATACGCGGGTGCTTAGGTGGCACTCTAAGATCAACTTAATCTATTTTTCTAATTTTCTAGAATTTTAGAATTTTAAACACTAATAAATGTAAAAATATCATTTAACATATTAGAAATAGAATAGGTGTTCGAATATATAGAGGAGAAGAGTTCGAATTTATAGATAAGACATATGATTAGAAGTTCTATTGGAAGTAGAATAAGTATTTATAATGCATATGATTAAAAGTTCTATTGCAAGTAGAATAGGAGTTCGAATTTATAGAGAATAAGAGTTTGAATTTATAGAAAAAAAATATATAAATAAAAGTTCTATTAGAAGTAGAAAAATATCATTTAACATATTAGAAATAGAATAGGTGTTCGAATTTATAGAGGAAAAGAATTCGAATTTACAGGGAAGACATGCATTTGAGTAGAAATTAGAAGTAAAATAGATGTTTGTAAGCCATTTAATTAAAAATTATATTGGAAGTAGAATATCAATTCTATTTTATGGAGAAAAAGAGTTCACATTTATAAAAAAAGATACAATTAAAAGTTATAATAAAAGTATAATAAGTCTTCAGACGAGACGTATAATTAAATGCTCTGTTGGAAGTTGAATACGAGGACGGTGGTGACATTTTTGACAATTTTCTAAAATTATATATTTTTTCTAAGAAATCTTTTATTTAATTTTTTATTTAAGTTTAAAATTAAAATCAGAATTCACACTAATTTTAGGTTTTAATTTTAAGGACAAAAAATTATTTTATATGATAAGTATCATCAATAATATGTAATGAAGTTGGAATTTGGAATCCAAACGAGCGGCTCGAAACGTGTTTAACGGGAAGACGGCGCACTATAAAATATTGTACTAGCTATTAAAATAATGTTATAACTTTTATTTTATTTATAGGATTTGAATTTTATGGATAAACAATATCATACAAGTGATACATGTAAAAGTTAGGTTTTTGTTCTTATCGAGAGATCGGATTAATAGTAATAAACGTATTTAACGAGAAATCGGTTCATTAGAGAAGACAGTATAAAAAAAGTTTGAAAATATAAAGAATACATAAAATAAAATGTTTTATTGGAAGTAGAATACGAGGACGGTGGAGACATCTTATACGATTTTTCACCTTTTAAGATGTATACAGAAAATACAAGATGTATTTTCATCTTTTAAAACTCTATAAATATTAGAAACTTTAAAGAATATAAAAATTAGAATTTACACTCTTTATATAATATAGTTAGCATTCAAGTTCCAAATAAGAGTGGTTCGAAACGTATTTCACGGGAAGACGGCTCACTAGAAAAAAATTGTATTAGCTGTTAGAATTTGATACCAATGTCATAATTTTTTTTTTAATTTTTGCGGCTCAATTTTATAGATAAAACTTATTACATGTTAAAGTTGGGATTTTGGTTTTGACGAGAGATCGGCTCAATCAAAAGAATCGTGTCTAATAAGAAATCGATTCATTAGAGAATATTATTTAATTATTAAAATTTAATATTGATATTATTGTATAACGTAAATGTATTGAATTTTTTAAAAATTATTGTAATGCCGCCACGAAGCACGGTTTTAACGACTAGTTATAATAATAAAGCATATATGTATTATCTCCAGCTTTAAATAATGCGTTCCATATTCGTGTTTGGGGCTCTATGTACTGTGTCAAGAAGCTTTTACCGCGGTATAATTAATATTTTTTACAATATTTTGAATTCATCAAAATTATCCTAATTTTATTAGTATTTTTTAAAGTAATTTTTAATTATTCCAATTTATCGCAGAATATATATAATTTTCAAGATTTTACTTCAAAAAGTGACCTTTATTATATCCTTATTTATAATGAGCATAAGAGAGATCTTATCCATATTTTTAGTTTGATCACCGTACTACCAAAATCATATGATCCGTTGGATTAAAAATAGATAATCAAGATTAGATCACATTAAAAAGAAAATTGTAATCTAAAAAGGATATAATTAGAAGAGGTTGCATTAGAAGTAAATTTTTAAAAGAAAATTATAATTTAAAAAGGATATAATTAAAAAGCGTTGTATTAGAATTGAATTTTAATAAAAAATTATAATCTGAAAAGATATAATTAAAAAAGGTTGTATTAGAATTGAATTTTATATTTATTTTTATTTGTATTAAAAAAATTAATATTTACAATTTAAGTTTTATCTTGAGATCGATAAATCAAATTTGGATGATTTTACAATCCACGCGAACCACATAAAATTATCTTTAATTTAGTGATGATTTAATAATTATTATTACAATGGAAATACTCAGAATCTCAAAAGAAAATGTAATTACGAATTTTTACATTAATCATATTCAATGTAGAACTCCTACATTGATAATACTATTCAATGTAAAAAACCTATATTGACATATACATTTTTTTTATTTTAATATAAGTACACTTTTTAGTTTATAACAACTTAAAATATTATTTTTTTTTAAAGTAAGATCCATCGGTTTTCATCTATTTATTTTAAGATCTTTGTCGTACGGAGGACCAGACTACCGATTATCAAACTTTTGGATAAAATCCCTCTTACACTTATTATTAAAATTGTATTTGGTTGTTATTAAAATTATCTTCAAATAATTACAAGGGTATTTTGATAATTAAAATGAATTATAAGTAGATTTCTTCAACATAAAAATTCGTCAATTTCTTCTCTCTTTTTTGTTTCTACGTAGATTTAATTAGAAAAAAAATATTAAACCATCACTAAATAAAAGATTATTTTGTTATTTTCACGTGGCTCTAATCGTCTAAATCAAATTTTAAGAATTCAAGATAGAGTACAAATATGAAATCGAACGTATAAAATCTTATATATATATCAATTTTTAACAACAATTTGATATATAAATTAATAACATATAAAATAAAAATTATATAATTATACATATTAAAAAAGGAGTCGTGCATTGCACGGGTTATAAGCTAGTAAATTATTAACTCTAGTATAAAACAGTAAAATTACCTAAACCAAACGATTCTGCATAACGTTTTTTAATGTTTGGGTGAGTGCCAAGTCTATCAATATTAAAAAATTTAATATATTCATAGATTAAAAAAGAGCTGTGTTGAACGGAATATAAGCTTATAATAATAAAATAATTAAATAAAGTGATAATCAAAGTTACGTATTATTGGGTTCTAACAAACACGGATTTTGTGTAACTTATAATTGAAGTAGCTGTGTTACTAGCATGGTTGTAAATTTTGGAAATCGGAATAGATTGATTTAGGTATCTAATAGCAATTTATTAGTAAATCGGGATTTGTCGGAATGATAAATCGGAATAAAACTTGGATAAATTTTAATATTTTAATAATATTTAATAATTTAGTCTAATTTACAATATAATCTACCATTTAAAAATATTTCATAGTGATAAATCGGATTTTAAAAATTAAATCGATCAAATATTTTTTAACAATTTATCGGCGATTTTTGAAAAATCGGACGATTTTTAGAAACACTGGTCATAAGACGAAGTAGGTGTATTTCATTATTATAAATAAATAAATATAATAATAAATAAATAAATATGATAATAACTAAATATTGGTACTATTATGCTCAAATAAAAAGAGGTTTCGTTTATTTATAAAGTATATAAATAGTATTATGATTTAAATAAAACTTTATATAAAATAGAATTTAGGATTAACATTTCTCGTTAATCTTATTTAATTAACGTCTATTTTTTGAAGAGAATTAAAAACTGTCATAAATATTTTTTCGTTAGAGTTTTGGTTATTTTTTTAAGGCCAATTTTGCTTATATTTAATTCTAGTGCACACAATATTTTTATGTAAATTATAGGTATGGTACGTGTATTTATATGGGTAAAGGCCAACATTACCATTTTTATTTTTTACTTAGAGTGGCCAAAAATATCAATTTATTACATATTTGATGAAAGGGTAATAACTATTACGCATTTCTAAAAAGTTAAATACATGTATTTCATTTTTGTAGGAGATGGGTAACACATGTTACACATTTTCAAAATGGGTAATAGAATTTTTAATGTAAAAGTCCTCACATTCTTTTCTCTTCAATTTTGGGATAATTTAAATTGGAAATATATTGTTAAATCATCACTAAATTAAAGATTATTTTGTGAGTTTTGCTTGGACTGTAAAATCGTCCAAACCCGATTTTTATAATTCAAGATAGAGCAAAAATAAATAGATCAATTAGATAAATATTAAAATAAATAAATAAAAATAGTTATAAAATTTGTTCATTATCCTTTAAATTTTAACATAAACACGATTATTTATCAATTTATTTCTCTATTATTTTTATTATGAAACAAAAATATAACATGTATATTAAAAATAAAATAGTTTAGATGAAAGTGTGCACGGTGACGATAATATATGTGCATAGCACAAATATCGGTAACCACGCTCACAATAATAAAATTTTGATCATCGTACATTATTACAAAACAAAATCGTTGTATCTAAAGATAAATAGAACAAAATTCATTAAATATAATATATTGAATTTTTTTTTATATATTAATCGATTAATTATTTCTTCAGTTCAAACCCCATCAAAAAAATGTTAAAAATAAATATTTGGATCGTTAACCTTAAAAATATTAACAAAATTTTAAAATTAATAATATATGAGTATTTAGAAAAATAATAAAATGTGGTTATAAGATGTTTACAATAATAATTATGCAACCAAAGGAAAAATTACAATTCTAAAAAGAAATTACGTTTCACATCATAATTAATACAGTAGTTCTAAGATTCTGATGATAGAGTTGTTCTGAGCGGAACATTACCCGTGTGGCATGCAAGACTAGTACACCGACATTACCCGTAAAAAATTTGCATTGTTTTACCAGGAGTCTGATTCATCATTTTTGAGTATTTGAGCATCTTGCTAGTCAGTATATGCCTGTTTCTATAAATAGACTCCAATATAGCCATAACCAAACTCACATAAAGCCTATCTACGTACTCAAAATATGGATTATTTTCCTACCTTTGTTTTAGTCATTTTATTGCTTGTAACCTTAGCCATTTCTTCAAAACTCTTCAGCCCTCTTCGCAATAAAAACCTGCCACCAGGTCCAAAACCATGGCCAATCATCGGTAATCTGAATCTTATTGGTACTCTTCCGCACCAATCCTATGCAAAATTGTCCCAGAAATATGGTCACCTGATGCAACTGAAATTTGGCTCACGTCCAGTTGTTGTTGTCTCATCAGCTGAAATAGCAAAGCAATTCTTAAAAACATATGATCACATTTTCGCATCACGACCAGCAACAGCAGCTGGAAAGTACACCACCTACAACAACAATAACATGCTTTGGGCTCCGTATGGAACTCACTTCCAACAAGGCCGCAAAATTTACATGACTCAGATTTTTAATTCTAAGCGTTTAGATTCATTTCAATATATTCGTGTTCAAGAAACAGGAAGCTTGATCTCACGGTTATATGCTTCATCTGGAAAGAAAGTCTTGCTGAGGCATCAACTTTCGCAAACTACTCTTACCATTACAAGTAGAATGGCTCTTGGTAAAAACTTCTTTAGTTCTGACGAAAGTGAGAAAGAAATTGTAACGGTTAAAGAATTTCTAGAAATGTTAGAAGAGTATGACTCTGTCACTGGTGTGATTAATATTGGAGATTGGATACCTTGGATCGACTTCCTTGATTTGCAAGGTTATGTTAAAAGAATGAAGGCATTGAGCAAGAAATTTGATAGGTTTTATGATCATGTTCTTGAAGAGCATAGGGCCAGGATAGATCTAGAAAAAGATAATTTTGTGGCAAGGGATGTTGTGGACTTTCTGTTGCAATTAGCCGATGATCAGGATTCTGAACTTAAACTTAATCCTGATCAAATCAAGGGTCTTACACATGTATACTTCATTTTTGTTAATTTTTTCATTTTTATTGTGGTTTATGATTTTGTTTTGTCTAATAACTGTGGTTATGGAACGCAGGACTTAATAACTGGTGGAACAGACACTTCTGCCATTACACTGGAATGGGCTATGTCCGAGCTAATAAAACAACCAGAAACCATCAAGAAGGCGACAGAAGAGATTAACGAAGTAATAGGGACGGACAGATGGTTGGAAGAGAGAGATCTTCCACAGCTGCCGTATTTAGAAAGTATTGTAAAGGAGACTCTGAGATTACATCCTGTAGGTTCACTTCTTCCACCGCATTTTGCACTTGAAGATTGTGAAGTAGCCGGTTACAATATCAATAAAGGAACCACAGTCTTTATTAATATATGGAGTATTATGAGGGACAAAACACAATGGGATGATGCAGAGAAGTTCCGCCCTGAAAGATTTTTAGGGAACAAGATAGACGTCAAAGGGCAGCATTTTGAACTGTTGCCATTTGGCTCCGGAAGAAGGATGTGCCCAGGTTATAATCTTGGCCTAAAAGTTGTTACTTCTATATTGGGAAATTTATTGCATGGATTCAACTGGAAGTTGCCTGATAACATGAAGAACGAAGAACTAAGTATGGATGAAGTTTATGGACTTGGTACGATTCGGAAGTACCCACTTGTTGCAGTTATGGAGCCTCGATTACCACATCATCTTTACTAGTCACTACTCGGATGTCAATCTGATAATCTTTCTCCTGATTGGGTGGTTGGTGTGAATGAGGGAGTCCCATTCATTAATATAAATGGGACCCCCTCCATTCACACCAACCACCCAATAAAAAACAATGACACATGGAATGACACACCTAAAGTGGTGTAGAAGATTTGGACTCGTTATCTGAATACTACAATATATTGTAATAAGACTTGCTTTTCTTTCTTTCCTCCTGATGTTTTCTTTTGTCTTTGTAATAAGCCTGGTTTTCTTTTCTTTCTCCTGATGTTTTCTTTTGTCTTTGTTATCTGATACTCTTTTTCCTGATGTTTTCAAAGATAGTCTTTTTTACTTTTTCAAGTATGTGTACATGTTACCCTCCTCCCATCCTGCTCGACATGCAAGCGTATACAATGGGATGTCCCATTTGATCATTTTAACTTTTCAGAGTTTGATTTCACAGTATAAAGACTGATTAGCAATACCATGCTGTTGGGGAATTGGGTGATTATTACTTGGATTTTTCTGAAGTCGTGTGAACACTTTCAGATTGAAGTTATTTGTGGTTCACCCAAATAATTCAATCGGATAAAGTCAGAAATTCTGCAAGAAGAGAGAATGTATTTTGCTGTGTATTTCAGAATGAACCTATGTGTAAAATGATCAATGCCACACCTATTTATAGATGTCAATAGATGTGTCTTTTGCCAATAGACACATCTCAAGATGTGTCTTTTCCCAATAGACACATCTCTTCCAACAGTCATATCTAATACCAACAGACACATCTCAAGATGTGTCTTTTCCAATAGACACACCTCATCTGATGCCAATAGACATGTCTCATAAGCAATAATTCTGAAATCATAACGAACTCGAACAGAGCATGCACTCCGCATTCTCATGCCTTGTTCGATGTAGCATTACGATTACATTGATCAACTAGCCAATCCAATTACACTAAAATATCCAACACATGCTACATCATCAAACTCTTATGGTGGCAACAAGGGTTAAATGTGTTTTCAAATATCAAATATCACATTTTTATTCTCTCCTTCACCCGAACCACGGCTGTTTGACAATATTTAATTCAAACACACCACAATGCTAAGCAATTCTAAAGTTGTAAATCTGTACTCTATATTAATGTGCAAAACCATGTTTTAATGGTACACAATAGTACCAAAGTACCAAATTTGGTTATCACTTAACTCGGGGTTCGATCCCTTCCAACTACATAATTATACAAGATTTATTATTTAATTTAATTTCACCCCATGTTCGATTTCCTATAAGGGGTTCAATTAAGGGGTTTGACGATTATCACTTAACTCGGGATTCGATTCTTTCCAACTACATAATTATACAAGATTTATTATTTAATTTAATTTCTTTCATTTCATCGCGTGTTCGATTTCCTATAAGGGGTTCAATTCCTGACATAACTATAAAGATTTATTTACTTTATTTTTTTAAACATTATCTCGGATTCGATTCTTTATAACTACATAATTAAATAGTGTATTAATATTAATTTTTTAATCTCGACTCGTGTTCAATTTATGCCCGTGCTTCGCACGGGTTATCAGCTAGTAAATTAAATACATAAACTATAGTAATTAAAATTCATAATTGATACATGTTTGTGGTTACTTTTTTTTTTTTGCTAAATAGTTTGCGGTTACTTTAACTCTTCAACAATAAAATATAAAGTAAAGTACACTTCGTGTACCTGCACTTTGCCCAAAACACCATTTGAAATATCATAATTTAGAAACTACCATTTACAATACTGAACAAACATTTTACTTAAACTTCGTGTACTATCGTCTGTTTGTTGCTAACTCCGTTAAATCATCAAGGGTAAAGTTGTCTTTTCCACGCTGGCTTTATTTTTGTTTTTACTTTTCTTATTCCCTTCTCCCCCACCTCCGTCTGTCTCTCTCTACTCATTCTGTTCTTTGCTTGCAAGTTCTTTGCTCCAGTTCATAAAAAGTGCTCTATTCATGTTTCAATTAAGCTTAAAAATAAAAGAATAATGAATTCATCCCATCATCTTGATGAATAAAAACAGGATGCTATATAAGCATTAATTTTTTTATACTATCATCTGCTTACACCATTTGAAATATCATAATTTAGAAACTACCATTTACAATACTGAACAAACATTTTACTTAAACTTCGTGTACTATCGTCTGTTTGTTGCTAACTCCGTTAAATCATCAAGGGTAAAGTTGTCTTTTCCACGCTGGCTTTATTTTTGTTTTTACTTTTCTTATTCCCTTCTCCCCCACCTCCGTCTGTCTCTCTCTACTCATTCTGTTCTTTGCTTGCAAGTTCTTTGCTCCAGTTCATAAAAAGTGCTCTATTCATGTTTCAATTAAGCTTAAAAATAAAAGAATAATGAATTCATCCCATCATCTTGATGAATAAAAACAGGATGCTATATAAGCATTAATTTTTTTATACTATCGTCTGCTTACATAATAATTTAACTTGTACAAAGCTTGCTACGCCACTAATGGGAACCCATTTTCAATTGCATATCCTTAATCTTATCATGATCTCTGGGGTACCCATTTTCCTTAGTGACAAATGAATAATAGTTAGTAACAGTACTCGGGGTCAATCACACCACTATACAATCAGGAAAATCTTTTGTCTGTTCACCATTACATCCATGAGACTGCTCATATGATGTAGTTACAACTGTGCATATCAGCTGCATTAGACAACCTATTTTGTTCAATTTTTGCAGAATCAGATTTTTTAAAATGCTGGCAGACTTTTAAAAGTGAACTAAACTACTTGCTACTGCCATTAGGTTCAGCATAACGCCATCTCCGAAAACCTTTATCTTGAAAATATTCAGCTTTCCAGCCTAAAAAATTTAGGTGTTTCCGTATATTCAATTTGGCAACATGAAGATCACACCTAGTCTTAGATGCTTTGCAATAAACTTTTGAGTATTCCTCAACTACATCAGCACAATACTCAGGAACAATGTCACCAAAAACCCAAACACGTTGCGTACTTTCCTTGGCATGCGGCACTTGATGTTGAAACATGGGCTTGACTGAGCCAGACGATGATGTTGTATCCAATCTACCACTATCCACAACCGATACCACTCCATCCGCACTAATCTAGATCAGGATGCAATATGGGAACCAATCGCATCTCCAACAACAAATCTATAAACCTGGTCTCTGACCTCCACCTAACTCCTACCAGCCACTTTCTTGTTTCCAATTTCCCTCATCAACTTTCTCATTCTTGCAAAATCCCCCCAATCACCCTGAGCTGCAAAAATATTAGCTAGCATAACATAACTTCCTGCCACATTTGGCTTTGACGATGGTGCTTTCTGAGCTGCACGATTGCTAAGATCTGAATTCCATGAGCCTTACAAGCTTTTAAAAGTGCTCCCCAAACAGATTCATCGGACTTAAATGGCATACTATCTATCAATTCAAAAGCTTCCTAAACTCAACCACTCCGACCAAGCAAATCAACAAATAATGATCAAGGGTGAGCTTGGGAAGTGTTCTTATCTTTTCCCATCTACAAATAATGGTCTAGACAGACCTATACAGCCACATAAACAGAATCAACAAACAATCCCTAAAGTTCAAAGTCTGGCAAGTCAAAATTTTCCGACGAAGTCAAACCAATAGTTTTTGGTGACATGCAACACGGTTTACACTATAATTAGCTCTTGTACTACGATTATCAATTACTACGAATCCTAAATAGCATGAAAATTGAACCAAAACAAAATCTCAATTTCAATGAAATCAAAATTTTACCCAGGTTCAATTTCGGTTATTTGATGCAGGTAGAGGAGATGATGGACTTCGATTTGGTTGTGTTCTTGAGTGGTTTGGACCAAGCTTCGTGAACGATGGTGGTGACGGTGGCAAAACGGAAAGAGGCGGTAGGAAGAGAGAACAAAGTGAGTAGAGATAGAAAGACGGGGGGTGGGGGTGAAGGGAATAAAAAAAAGTAAAAACAAAAATAAAGCTAGCGTGGAAAAGATAGCTTTACCCCTAATGAGTTAACGGAGTTAGCAACAAACAGACGGTAGTACACGAAATTTAAGTAAAGTATTTGCTCAGTATTTCAAATGGTAGTTTCTAAAATATAGTATTTCAAGTGGTGTCTTGACCAAAGTGCAAGTACACAGAGTGCACTTTACTCTAAAATATATTAAAGTAATATATTAAACTTATAATGGTTATAATACAAACACAAACTTATAATGTGCATGATACTATAATTTAGGCACTGATCCACCTACCTATCAAGTTTTGTATCTCTGGACTGACTAACTGTTGGCCAGATTGCATTTCTACACATATTAAATCAGATGGAATCTGGGTTTTGTGTGTATATGTAAAAATGCAATCTGGCCAACAGTTAGTCGGTCCAGAGATACAAAACTTGATAGGTAGGTGGATCAGTGCCTAAATTATAGTATCATGCACCTTTTAGAGAAAAACCATTATAAGTTTGTGTTTGTATTGCTTTGCCATATCAGAGTATAATCATCTTCATAAAGGTAAAACTTATGTGCTATGCCTAATTATGTTTAGGTATTAAGTCTCAGGATTGCCACAATCTGGTTGCACTTATACATATTGGTAGATTTTAATTGAGTTTCTTTTGGCCGGTTTGGATATGACTAGGTACTAAAATAGAAGAGCAAAGCCAAACGAAACTACAATAACTAGATATTTTCTTGCAGTAACAATTAGGTACTCCTTTTGTTGAGTTTCATCTATCAACTTGAGCAACTTACTAGTTTTACATGACAGCATTCTACTTGCCACTTGGTTATAAATAGCTAATGATCAAATTCACTTAGGATATCTACAAATTTAACATGTCTATGAACTATTCTCCCACATTTGTTTTATTCATATTATTGCTTGTAACGTTAGTCATTTGTTCGAAAGTCTTTAGCTCTCTGAGCAAAGTTAAAAGCCTTCCACCAGGTCCAAATCCATGGCCAATTATTGGCAATCTAAACCTTATTGGTCCTCTTCCGCAACAATCCTTTCAGATATTGTCCCAGAAATATGGTCACTTGATGCATCTCAAATTTGGCTCACGTCCAGTTGTTGTTGTCTCGTCAGCTGAAATGGCAAAACAATTCTTGAAAACATATGATCATATTTTTGCATCACGACCAGCTACAGCAGCTGGCAAGTACACAACCTACAACAACAATAACATGCTTTGGGCTCCATATGGAAGTCACTTTCAGCAAGCCCGCAAAATTTACCTAACTCAGATTTTTAATTCCAAGCGTTTAGATGCATTTGAATATATTCGTGTTGAAGAAATGAAAGCGTTAATTTCACGATTATATGCATCATCAGGAAAGAAAGTCTTACTGAGACATCAACTTTTACAAACTACTCTTAGTGGTATAAGCAGAATTGCTCTTGGTAAGAAATTCTTTAGTGAGAACGGAATTGTCACAGTTAAAGAATTTCGGGAAATGTTAGAGGAATATGACTCGATAACTGGTGTGATTAATATTGGAAATTGGATACCTTGGATTGAATTCCTTGACCTGCAGGGTTATGTTAGGAGAATGAAGGAATTGAGCAAGAAATTTGATAGGTTATATGATCATGTTCTTGACGAACACAGGGCAAGATGAGATTCAGAAAAAGATAATTTTGTGGCATGTAATTTTGTGGACTTCTTGTTGCAGTTAGCAGATGATCAAGACTCTTCTCTTGAAGTTAAGCTTAATCCTGAACAAATCAAGGGACTTACACAGGTATGCTTGCTTTTTTTTATTCATTCTCTGTTTATCCTTGTATCTAATCTTTGAGTTTTTTCTAACTTCTGGACTGTGGTCATGGTAATCAGGACTTATTAACAGGTGGAACAGATACTTCAGCCCTTACAATTGAATAGGCTATGTCGGAGCTAATAAAACAACCAGAAACCATCAAGAAGGCGACAGAAGAGATTGACAGAGTAATTGGGACAGATAAATGGCTGGGAGAGAGAGATCTTCCTCATCTTCCGTATTTAGAGGCTATTGTGAAGGAGACTATGAGATTACATCCTTTGGTTCCATTTCTTGCACCACATTTTGCACTTGAAGATTCTAAAGTAGCAGGATACGATATCTGTAAAGGAACTACAGTCTTTATTAACGTATGGAGTATTGGGAGGGACAAAACACTGTGGGATGATGCAGAAAATTTTTGCCCTGATAGATTTTTATGGAAGAAAATAGATGTGAAAGGGCAGCATTTTGAACTGTTGCCATTTGGCTCAGGGAGGAGGATGTGCCCTGGTTATGTTCTTGGACTAAAAATTGTTACTTCGATAATAGGAAATTTACTGCATGGATTTAACTGGACGTTACCTGATAATATGAAGAATGAAGAACTAAGTATGGATGAAGTTTATGGACTTGGTACGACTCGGAAATACCCCCTTGTTGCAGTTATGGAGCCTCGACTACCACTTCATCTTTACTAGTCAAATGTCAATTCAATACTATGTTTTTCTTTTGTTTCTTTTTTGCATTTTTCATCTGAAATGCGTTTGTCTTACACTTATTGAAGTTTTCTGTGTATCTTTGGTTTGATTTGGTTTAAATCTGACCTGCTGCTGAACTATACTATAAAATAAAATAATAAGCATGATCCTTTTTATAGTGGCGGCTTTGCAGTAAATTTGATCGGAAGATGGGAAGACTGAACTGCTTGTGTATGACAGATAAAAAATATGATATTTCATTTGTAGATAAAATAGAATAAAATAATATATGCCTCGTAGCAATTCTTACACTTCTCAATCCATGAACATCATGGGTTATAATTCTATTTACAGTATATAATGGAGTAGCTTGCTTTTATCACAGTCCTTGTCTCAATGGACTGCGGAACCCATTATTCAGACTTTTGTCAGAAGTTCTTTCTTTGTGAGTGGTCGGAGATTTTGGTGATTTAGTCCACTGTCTATGTCCCTGATGAAGATGATGATCTTGATGCTTTTGCCTTGGGCTTCTCAGTGGGCTTCTCAATCCTTTATGTTCTTCACTTTCCTTGTGTAAAGTACTGTCTTTAGGCACAGTATACACAAATGGTACAACATCAAAATTCTGTAGTTTCTCAATGGTTTCCACCACTGCCCTCATTGTTGGTCTCAACTTTGACTTGTAGCTAAGACACTGATAAGCTAATGCAGCCGCCTTCTGGGCACCAAGCTCAGAGTATTGCCCTTCGAGTTTTGGGTCCATTATTCGACCAAGCCTCCTAGGTTCTTTTAACGAAGATTTTGCCCAATCTACTAAACTTTGTTCTCTATTAGGCCGGCTCTTGTCCACTGCCCTTCGCCCTGTTAGTAGTTCCAATAGTACCACCCCAAAGCTATACACATCACTTGCTGCTGTCAAGTGACCTGAAACAACATAAATTTGGATGAAATCGTAACATTTAGATTTCCGTACACACTGCTATAAGTAGGAGTAGCTCATGCAAAGTAGATACTTACCGGTCATGATGTATTCAGGAGCAGCATAACCATGTGTGCCCATAATTCGTGTTGAAACATGTGTTTCATCTCCTTGTGGACCATCCTTTGCTAACCCGAAATCAGAGAGCTTAGCTGTGTAGTCCTGCAGATGGTTTCGAAATGGTTTCAGTACAGGCAAGAAGAGAAAGAAAACCAGAAAAATGGTTTCGAAATATAACTAATTAAGCTTAATTACCGAGTCTAGCAAAATATTAGAAGCCTTAAAATCGCGGTAAATAACAGGATTTTCTGCTTCGTGGAGGAAAGCAAGTCCTTTGGCAGCTCCAAGAAGTATCTTCATTCTTGTTGACCAAGGAAGTGACACCGCGTATCCTGCACAGGTAAAGAATTTTATTAATAAGTGGTGCAATCATTTTTGAAATGTCAACTATCCCAATAACGATATTATGACTTTGTCTTGGCCCCTTTTCTCATCAGAGACGCCAGTATCTTGTTTCATACACAAATCGTGTCACCGATTAATACATACCGTGTTTATGTGTATTTTGTAGTGCAGACCACCTTTTCCTACGACAAATATACAACCTTAATATGACATACGTTCTAGGTAATCGGTACTCGATAGGTTCACTACAAATCATTTCAATCTACAAATTACCGGTCACAGTATCATACAAATTATAAATGAACAATCTTCGATTTGTGGTTTGTAGGCTAAAATAATGGTTTGCATTTGAAACAACACACATGGGTATATTATCGAAAAATTAGTTTTCAACTTTTCCGAGATTATATAGGATTGATGTTACAATGATGAAAGGAAAAAGTAGCTTACTTCGAAAGAGCTGGTTTTCTAAGCTCCCTCTGGGCATGTATTCATATATCAGCACCCTGTGTTCATCTTCGCAGCAATACCCGATCAACTTCACTAAATGTGGATGCCTCAGTTGTCCAAGAAATATGACTTCCGTCTACGAAAAGATCATCAAATTAACTAACAGATCAGTTACAAATATCACAGAATATCTACTTACGTACTATTGACGTAGCTACTTAAACACATAAATTTTTTACGTACCAGCCACTCCTTATGACCTTGTGAGCCATCCAAATCAAGAAGCTTAACAGCAACAGGCTGAGCTTTCAAACCAGGCCTAAGCTTATCATCAATGAATCCTTTATAAACTGGTCCGAATCCTCCTTCACCAATAAAACTCGACGACGAATAGCCATGCGTTATCAATTTAAGCTCCACAAGCGTAAAAGCATGAAGGTTGGATCCAACTAAAGAATTCGAGAGGTCTCCCGAAGAAATAGTCGTCGAAGAGCTCATATCCGACATGAAAAACCTCTGAAATGAATTTTCTTTAACCATTACTTTCTTCTTGGTAGCAATATTACCATCATCTGCCTTGGACGATGATTCGGAGCTGTCGATAATCTTACGACCGCAACTTGGGAACAAAGATTGCCATGTAATCTTCTTCTTCACTGTCATTTCCTTCCACAAAAGTTCAACAACTAGGTTTGATTAACGAAAGCTTAATCGAGAAAAGTAAATAAATAATGGAATGGTAGTAGGTAGGTAGGTTTGTAATTATGCTGGAGAAGAAACTCAAGAAAGGGTAAAAAAGTATTAAGAGATTATAGCTAGTTTCTCTAGAAGAATGAGAAAGAATATGTAGAAATTTACAAGTCCTTGATATTTATATAGCTAGTACTTGATTGTTTCTCCGTGATTGCTTTTCGTTTTATCTTTCTATAAATTTAATTGCATGTCGAATTGACAATGTCTATAGACAAAGACATTTAGTTAGACATGTAGACGTAGATATGAACAGTAGCAGAGAAAGATTTATGTACGACTAGCTTTGTGTTTTTTTACCAACTTTTTATAGTAACAAGGTCGAGGTAGAATACTACTAATACATGCAAGTTGTGGGGAGATGAGGTTTTACAAGTCTACTAGTTTTGGTGGGAATCACTTAATTAAATATGACTTTGGCTACCCAACTTGACTTTCGTTTCACATATATGAAAAAAAACTACCCCTCTTTGTCTCATTTTTAGTTTGCCGTTTGAATAAACCTCCGTTTTAAACTTTCCTCTCCACGACATATGAGACACATGCATTAAATTTATTAGTGCATAGTTCTTTCATTTTTCATTATAAAACTGTACCATGGATATTATAATAAATTCTCACTTGAAAATTATATATATTCAAGTAATTTTGTAATTAAAAATATAATAAATGATAAAATTTCGATTTTATTTCATATTTTTATAATTATCCATGCGATAATAATTATATTATTACTTTTAATTGTTAAAATATTAATTTAGTTCTTAAAATGAAGTGAAATTAATTTTATCAAATTGAACATTTAAGTATAATATAAAGAATTATTATAGTAAAATTGTCCATCTATGACATTGACGTATGTCAATTAATTAATTAATAACTAATTTCAGAATTAGTTAAAGTAATTCCATTTTTCTATTTAATTAATTAATTAAGTCATACTTAATTAATATTATAAATATAACAAATTACTTATTTAATTTAAATTCATAATTTAAATTATTTCTCCTTCAAGCGTTCTTTGTGTGTGACCCTATAGGTTATTATTACGTTGGTAACAATTTTAAATCTAATTTAAAATCGTAAACAATGAGCGACATCTAGTTATACATCATTGCTACCCAAGTAATAATAATAATTGGTGATCAAATTAAAGCTTTCGTGATATAATGTTTCCGTGTAATATAATCCCTTTAACCAAATATTATAGATTAAACTCGAGGCATGTTATTGGTCATCCTCTTCAACATTTAATCCGGGTTTCCTTGATCAATGAATAGACTATTAAAACAAATCAATATTTGAGCATGGCCATGCATTTTCATAGTCTCACTCAATCAAGAGGCCAATATATCTCTCCTAATAATAGGAGGGTTAAATCCTATATCTATCATTTATATTTCTCATACGACTCATAATATACCCGATGTCCACTTTTATCATCACCCGGTCAAAGGTAACTTTTAATGTAATCAAAGTATATTAATCCTCGTATAGAAATATAATGATCTCAAGTCTAAGGATCATTACACCATTATCACTGTTAGTCTTTCTAATGACATTATCAACATGTAGAATCTCATTGTGGGTCTATCTAGTGCCGTGTAGAATATTACATGCACCTATGTTTTTGACTTTAGTATCACTATACCTATGACCAATGAGATGTGGTCATCTTGTCAACAAACATACTAATCTTTATGCATTATAATTATCCTATATTATTAATGCTCGATTAGGGATATTTAGGAATATTAACACTATTCATATAATCTCATTTTTAAGTCATATACTTAAAGATATAGAATACATGTTACATACTCCAAGGACATTTATTATTCAAACATTTATTTCGCAGTAAATAAAGACATAATAAATCAACATAGAAATAATCGATGTAAAATAATCATTGAATAACAAAATAGTCTTTCCTAGAAGCACAACTACATTGTTTTTAGGGCACTAATACTATCAATCTCCCACTTGCACTAGAGCCAATCGCACATGTATCTAATACCCATGGATTCGTGTTTTTGTCTAAAAAGAAGTGTTGTAAGCTGGAATAGTTCACAGTAAAGACAATAAATGATTCTACAATGGAGGCTGAGTATATTGATGCTTGTGAAGCAACCAAGAAGGTTGGTTGAGAATTTACTTAGAAGATATCACCTTATTAATGAGATTAATGATCAAGGAGATATACATATATGTAATGTGCATACTAATGATGATGTTACGGACCCACTGATCAAGACTTTATCGCAGCATCAATATACTCAGATTGAGACACGGTATCATCCCTATCTGTTTGGAAACTAGCATCTGTGTAACCTCTTAAAACCAGCTTCTCATTTCCTTCGTATATCAAGAACGAATCATTAGTCCGTTTAAGGTACTTAAAAATATTCTTGACAACTGTCCAGTGACCCCCTCACCTGGATTAGACTGGTATCTGCTCGTCATGCTCAAAGCATACGAGTCATCAGGACAAATACATATCATTGCATACATTATAGAACCAATTACCGAAGAATATGGTACTTTACACATACGATCCTTATCATCTAATGATTTAGGACAATATTCCTTTGAGATCGCTATCCCATGAGACATTAGGACATAGGCCCTCTTTGCCTCTTGCATCCTAAAATGATGCAATACCTTATCGATGTATGTACTCTGACTTAAGCCGATTAATCTTTTAGATCTATCTCTATAGATCAAGATCCCTAAGATATAGGTAGCATCGCCTAAGTCTTTCATCGAGAAACTTTTTCCCAACCAAGTCTTCACAGCCTGTAGAGAAGGAATGTCATTCACTATTAGTAATGTGTCATCTACATATAATACTAGAAATTCCACATGGCTCCCACTAACCCTTTTGTAAACACACGGCTCATCCTTATTTTGTATGAAGCCAAACTCTTTGATTGTTTCATCAAAACGGATGTTCCATCTTCTAGAGGCCCGTTTTAATCCATAAATGGATCGTCGCAACTTACAAACCATTCTAGCAAACCTCGAATCGACAAAACCTTGAGGTTGTGTCATGTACACATCCTCTTCTAAGCTCCCATTTAAGAAAGCGGTCTTGACATCCATTTGCCAGATCTCATAGTCATAATAAGCTGTTATCGCAAGCAAAATCCTGATGGATTTGACCATAGCTACTGGTGAGAAAGTTTCATCATAGTTAATACCATGAATTTGCTTGAAACCTTTCGCCACTAGTCTTGTGTTGTAGGTTTGTAAATTTCTATCCATGTCAGTTTTTTTCTTGAAAACCCACTTGCACTCTATGGGTTTTACCCCATCAGGTGGTTCAACCAAAGTCCATACTTGGTTTTCATACATGGAATCCATATCAGATTTCATGACCTCCAGCCATCTCTCAAAATCTGAACTATTCATAGCATCCTTGTAGGTGGGAGGCTCATCATTATCTACAAGCATCACATCGCCACTTTGAGTCAGGAGAAATCCATAATATCTCTCTGGCTCATGACGAATCCTACTAGATCTACGAACGACCTGTGTTCCTTGAGCAGTATTGTTCTGAACATCTTGAGTCTCATTCTGCTCATGTTCCAAACTCTAGTTCAACATTATCTTGTAGTTTTCGATCCTCATCGAGATCTATTATCCTCCCACTATTTTTCTTAGAAAGTCGTTCTCTCTCTAGAAACACAGCCGTTCGAGCAACAAACACTTTGTTCTCGGAAGGTTTATAGAAATAATACCCTTTAGTTTCTAATGGGTATCCTACAAAATTACATTTATCTGATTTCGGTCCTAGCTTATCAGAGACCAAGCGTTTCACAAACGCTTCACATCCCCAAACTTTCATAAATGAAACGCTATTACGTTTATCTATCCATATCTCATATGGTGTCTTTTGAACCGATTTTGAAGGAACTCGATTTAGTGTTTGTGTAACCGTCTCTAGGGCATAACCCCAGAAACTGATTGGAAGATCCACATGACTCATCATCAACCGTACCATGTCCAACAAGGTACGATTTCTCCTTTCAGACACCCCATTCCATTGTGGTGTTCCAGGAGGAGTTGTGATACGATACCACACTCATTTAGGAAATTCTTGAATTCCAAGCTTAAGTATTCTCCCCCACGATCAGATCGTAGAGTTTTAATACTTTCGCCTAATTGCTTTTCAACTTCTGCCTTATACTCTTTGAATTTTTCAAACGATTCGGATTTGTTCTTCGAAAGATACATATATCCGAATCTACTAAAATCATCAGTAAAGTTTATGAAATAATAAAAGCCACCTCTTGCCATCGTACGCATTGGACCACATACATCACTATGTATCAATTTCAATCATTTGGTGGCCCTCTCACCTTGTCTGGTAAAAGGAGCTTTAGTCATTTTGCCATTGAGACATGGTTCACATTCCTCGTATGATTCGAAATCAAACTTATCCAAGTATCCATCCTTATGTAACTTGGAAATGCGATTCTCATTTATATGGCCTAAACGACAGTGCCAGAGGTATGTTTGACTTGAGTCATTTGTCTTAAGACGTTTATTATTTATGTTATAGATAGGAGTATCAAGATCAAGAACATATAAACCATTAAACAAACGTGCAACCCCATAGGTAACATTATTCAATGAAAACGAACAACCATTGTTCTGAATCAAAAACGAAAAACCAATCTTGTCCAAACAAGAAACGGAAATAATGTTCCTACAAATCGCAGGCACGTAATAACAGTTCTCTAGTTCTAAAATAAGCCCGGTGGGCAACAATAAATAATAAGTCCCTACAGCTAAAGTAGCAACCTTTGCTCCATTTCCAACATGTAGGTCGACTTCTCCTTTCGCCAAAGTTCTACTTCTTCAAAGTTCTTGCACATTTACATAAATGTGGGAACCACATCCAGTATCTAATACCTATGATGTAGAAGTAGACAAATTGACTTCTATAACATAAATACCTGAATTAGAAATCTGAACAACATTCAGTTTCTTTAAATCCTCCAAATAATTTTGACAGTTTCTCTTCCTTTCACCCTATTTACACGCATATAAGGCCTTGCTTGTATCAAATCTCTCTTGACGAGCCTGTCCTTCAAACATATTTTTAAGGTGCTCGATCATGATATAAGAATCAAAATTCTCATGTTGTTTATGTAGCTCAGGACTCATAGTCGCAAGCATCAAACAGGTGACATCGGTGTCATCATCCAAATGCTTCTGATAAGCATTTCGTTGAGCCTCCGTTGCACCTTCAGGGAGAGGTCCAGGGCGAGGAATATCTATGATATAGAGCTTTCGCTCTTGCCTGAGGACAATCCTCAAATTCATTTGCCATCTAGGAAGTTAGTTCCTGTCAACTTGTCCTTCTCAAGGACTGATCGCACAGAAAAGTGATTTGTGTTGTTTGCCATTTCGAATATCTACAATGTTAAAATGCATTAAATAATTATTCTACGGATTTGTAAAATTATGTTCAAGTGATTATTCATGTATATTCACAATATATATCTCCCACTATTTTTATCAAATTAATAGCCCTACTTATCAATTCGGAAAAGTTTCTCTAAACCTTTCTAGTGAGCCAAGATCCATATTTCATCACTTTTAAGGTCAGCTTTGGCTTTTCTCCTTAAAATGATTATGTAGGTAGAAAACATTTGTCAATTATATCATATATAACTCTTGGATAGTTTGGTAGAACAACATTTGTTCACATAACAACATTTGTTCCTATTTATCCAATAAATCTTACCAAACTCTATGCCTCTAAGTTCACAATCCTATTGTGGTCACTTAGTTAAGTCGAACCCAAAGGTCTAACAGTTGAGTATCACTAACTTACTCGATCGCGCCTTACCACGATAAACGAGGGTACTCTGCTTTGGCGCACCTACCTTTTGTCGATCTAGGTCTTGACGAGTGTTTCCCATTTGGAAGGCATCTTAAACTTAATATTTTTTTACTTAGGGGTTTTTAATTAAAACGACCATGATCCCATCATAAAGAGATTCCCACTTTTTCCTTGAATTAAATACTTCAAATCAATATTCACCAATGGTTTGATTTCCAGGTTGTTGGAGGAGTCATATGTGGCCTCACTTAATACCCAACTTCCTTACAGGTATGACCCGTTTTTGACAAAATCTCCCCATATCGAAATAATTAAAAATTCGTATTTAATTCCATGTTTCATAAACACGAAAATCTCATAGTCGTTATTTTAAATTTTAAAATCTCGAGTCATTATAGATTTTATCTTGTTTAAGCAGGCATGACATGGGTGATGTATCTAATACATTCATTCATACATGATTAATCTAATTAAAGCATGCATCATTATGTCTTCTACACATACATTCATACATCAATATGTAAAGTGCAGTATGTAAATGTGCTTGGTTATGGCCTTTATCCTATATGATCCTTTCAAGCTAATGAAAGGATCAAGGTCAATCTATGGTGGAATAAATATAAATACAATTACAAGTCTTTATTCTTCTTGTCTTCTTGTTTGCTCCTCCTCTTGGATCATCCTTCAATCTTCAAGTACATTACATTGAATAATTGAATGCAACCTATACTAAAGTACTTACATAATAAAACTCGAGTTACATTTGAGGTAAAACAATTACAAGAATGAAGAAAACGACATGCAAGTCGTACTTATAAAACCATAAACCATTAATCTAAGGGTCTTAAGTCGTATTTATAAAACCATAAACCATTAATCTAAGGGTCTTAAGGCCATAACCAGCACCATGCTCAAGTAACACATAATAGACATCATCATATATCACCATACATCAATACATAACTGTACATATCATATCCAATATGATCATATAAGATATATCTCATAAAACAATTTTCAGAGAATTCGAAATTAAATCAGAAAACCATAAATTGTTGTTTACAGGCAGTAAACGACATCAAACGGCTTACAGATGCGAACCTGATTTTGTCAGTCTTGCTCAGTGGCCCGATTCCAGTGAAAAAACATATATTGTTTGCAAAATTCGGACACAGTACGCAAATTTCACTAAATTTGCGTAATTTTTCAAAAATCGTATCGTATACAATCTCCAAAATAAGAACAAGCATGTATCATATACATACAACAATATACACAATCATCCAATGACTGTACAATCCATATGAATATCATATATTTTCATCATGATCAAATCATAGAACATATAAGACATAATCAAAATTAAAAATTAAATCAGAAACACTTGAATCGCTGATTACAGGTAGTAAACGACCTTAAACGCCTTATAAACGCACGCGTGACTTTTTCAGTTTTGTTTAGACGCCCGTTTCCATTTCCGTAAAGGAATTTTGGGCAAAAATCTGTGCAGCGTATATAGAAATCGTATCGTATACCATTCCCATATCATGAACAAACATAAATCATGTTAGGTTCGGAATAACATAGAAGGGGGGTTGAATACGTTATTTAAAAAATATTTTGATTTTTGATGTGGATATGAGATCAAAAATACTGAATCGAAATAACACAACTGTTTGGGAAATATCTTTTAATAGATAAAACCCAGAGGTTTATTAAACAATCTAATCCTATGGATCAGCTACAAAATCAAACACTCCTAGGATAGTTTAGGCACGAGGACCTTCTACCCGACACTTCCTAAAAGCGGGGATGGACTGTCTAGCAGCTTACACAGAGAAGATATAAGAGAGAGAATAGAAAGTTGTGTGTTGAGGTGTGTTTTGAAATGAAATACAACAGGCCTATTTATAGGTTTTAGAAAGTCACTATGCTGTACTATTCACGTGGGCCCCACCTGCATAGTAACCACTATTACACCAACCAAACCGTGTCTGCTGAGAAATATTTCTTCCGTGGGCCCCACCAGCCACTATTTAAAAAGTAACCACTATTTGCACAGTACCACTATTTGCACAGTAATCACTATTTGCACAGTACCTGCATAGTAACCGTGAATAGTAACTGCGCATAATAATCTTGCATAGTAACCTTTGCATAGTAATCGTGCATAGTAACTTTGCATAGTATTACTATTTTTGCCTGCTTCTTTTAGGCTTCTCTCTTCTGTTTCAAATATTCTGCTGAATTAATTCATCTCAAAAAATAGTTCAAGTACCAGATTAATTTAATTATTTATTATAAATAATTAATTAATCTGTTACTTAGTTTATTTTCAGAGTAAATTAATTTTTGACAATACCTTGAGATATTATGTCTGTCCTTGATCGTCAATAGGCTTTGGCAATTCTTTCCGTGAATTAATGTGTTGATCCTTCTCGTATGTGCTGACACTTAGTGCACTGGTCTGGTTCACAAGTGACTAGCACTGATATTGATCTTCACACCTTCGTTACATTCCAATTGATTAGCCTGCAGTAATATCTTCAAATTATATATAAATACATGGAATCTTTTGGCCCTTCAACTGAATCTTCTGTACATCTTATTCTGTCACTGAGGCTTGATCATATTAATGAACTTCTTTCAGCGACTTGATCCTTGTCGGTGCCTGTTCTTCAAATTTCACGATCCCTATATAGAGTTAATATTATTTATCTTTTATCCTAGTTGAGTTATATATGTCATCTAATACATATTACTTTACATTGTGCTTTACAATCTCCCCCTATTTGATTGTTAGGGTTTGACAAGCAAATTCCTAGGGGATAACTCAACTGATACAATAAAAAATGAAATACAAAGATAAATAATATTAAAGCGCATTCTGGATCATATATACATTTTCCAGATTTCTAAAATTTGAACAAGTGTAAGACATATGTTCATTTAGACTGAACATATCTTCAAGTTTGCCTTTGCTTTCTTTCTACATAGCACTAATACTCCCATTAGCTTTTCCTTTCCCAAAATAAAGTTAATTACGTGTTAACAACCTTTTCCTTGCCCTTATTATGCCTAGTAGCTTCTTCTTGATCATCCAACTTCTCCCCCTCAGTTGGGTTATCATCCAAAGTAGTAGGATGTGGAGTTGGTAAATTAGACGAAAATGACTTTACCAAGAAGTTGATTGCATCATTAAACTGGGTTGCCATGGTATTCAATTGAACCCGGAATACATCATGTTGAATAAGTTGCAAAATTTTGATTTCTGCAATGGACTTACAGATATTTTGCAACTCTTTTTCCATTATTTGGACCCATGTAAGGAGTCTGCTGTATTCCTTTCTGGTTACATGTGCATGTGGTTGAGTAGGTTGCTCACTCGTACGTTCTGCAGGTGTTTCACTCAACACTCTATATTCACTCGGCTTAGTGGTTTGGGTTACACTTACATGTTCTGTTCGTGTTTCCCTCAACTCTCCTCCAGAGCTTCCACCGATATGTGTACCTGCAAATGAAATCATCCTAGCCCCTTTTTCAGAGGTCACATATGGTGCAATGAAAGTTCGTGAGCTTCCGTCCTCGCGTGAAGCGAGTTGCCGACCACAGGTAATTAAAGAGTGGTAAATCTCGAAAGAGATCCAGAGATTTTCTCTCTGGGAGGTTAAACTTGAATCGATTAAATGGCACAAAACCCAAGTTTCCCTCGTACGTCTGTGAAGACACTTGGTTCATAAAAGAACCTCCTACCGATGGAACATTCCGTAAAATGGAAGATTCACCAGCAATTATTGAGGTAGGTAATTCCATCTCGGATGCCTGTGAAGGAATTTGATCTTTAGAAAGATCATCAACCACTCTTATGTTCCGTGAAATGGAACTCAAGATAGTTGCTCCCGTCAATTCAACCTCATTTACATTTGCAATCATTGGATAAGAAAGAATTGTTTCACTAACAGTTGTCGTTACCTCAGGTTCATTGGGTTTACTCCATTTCAAATAAGGTAGAGCGACTGATGTAACTAACTCCTTATGTAGTGCTGCTGAGGCACTATCTCCCTCAAAAGTGTTGATGGCTGGTCATTTAAGTGACAATTGAGGTGTAGGAGTTTGTTGTGTTTGTGTTTGCATATGTAGAATGGGCTCTTCGGCCTGTGTTAGAGTCGGTGGGATTTCCTGCTCTTGGTCGGGTAAGATGGCCACTAAGGGCTGTAGAAATTGTATTTCCTGTGACACAATAGGGAATATAGAGGTTGGAATAGCAGGGATTGAAATATTAAATTGTCGTATACCTGCTCTCACTGGTCGTGGTAACAACGAAAATGGGACAGTCTTTAGATATTCAGTTAGGATTGTAGGCACATTCGTATATTTCTTTTTGTTTGTGTAATTAATTACATTCATCTTCATGGAAGAACATTCCACCTTTTGACCATTTTCCAAGCGTACCCTGTCTTCATCATTCAAAAAATCATTTGATATTAACTGTAGAAACCTTGGATATAGACATTTGACATTTTGAGTCCGAACATCTCTTGTTCCCAAGCATTTCATTTTTAAAATGATTTGACCAAGCACTTTCCAAAATTAATCCTCAAATTATTGGCGATCGCATACCCTATTATTTGAATAAATTCAGGTATTCGATCTTGATTTGTTCTACTGAGAAAAAAACATGGTTAAGAGTGTGAAAGAAGAAATTCCAATACTGGGTTAGAAACATTCTAGATAGATTACCAGTATTGAAATTGCCATCTTGGTACCTTATAAAACAAAAGAACATTTCAATCTATTCGGGTGTAGGATCATAAACGAGATTTTCCATAGGAAAATGAAGAATTCGATTAACATCTCGTTCAGTGACCCTAATCGACCTACCAAATAGTCGATATGTGAATGCACACCCATCCTGTCCAGAAGTGTTAATCGCATTGCAATATAGTTCACGCAATGCATCATGGTTAAGCTGCACTGGTGTAACTAAAGCATATCGAATTAATGAATGTTCATTCAGAAATTGTGTCCAAACCCGAAATTGCTCATCCTGAATGGTTTCAATTTGCTGAATGGAAATATGATTAACTTTAGCAATTAAAAAGCTTCCCTGCAATTCCATTTTCAAAACTTTGAGGAAATTCAAAAACAAGGGTTAGTTTTTATAAAGGATGATGTATAAAGCAAGAATATGAAATCTGATCTAAAAAACACCAGCTAGATTGAGAGATCTTTCCGATCAAAACTCAAAATATTCAGCAATTGTGTTAAACACAAACAAAAACTCATCATTTATAAGGTTTCAAGGATTAGTGGGTTAGGTGTAATAGTGACAGGTTATGTTTGAAAAAATAACACCGCTCAATAATTTCTCACCTAACTACCTAATTATCCGAAAAAACATCTTATCACCGAAATCTGTCGGCCGAAAAAACATCTTATCGCCGAAACCTATCAGCCTATACACATATACACATATTTAATACTTCTAATTAATATGGATTTAAAAATAATCACACAGTAAATCAAGAATTAATCCACAATAATCAGATAAACTCACAATTAAATAGACATAAAATTAACAAAATATCATTAATTGATATATGTCAACAAAATATATATTTAATTATGCTACAATTAACACAATTATTTAGTAACTAAATAAATGAGGACTGGATGCAAATGAATTCACAAGTCCTAAACATATGGACATATGTGAACTTATAACAAATTGCAGTTATTGATTATCCAAAATTAATTAGACAGATTTAACATCCCAAGTTCACCAACTAACATGGAGAAAGTGGATTCATCCAGTGGTTTAGTAAAGATGTTTGCAATTTGTTGATCTGTGGGAACAAAATATAATACCACAGTTCCATTCATGACATGCTCTCGTAAGAAATGATACCTGATATCAATGTGCTTAGTCCTGGTGTGTTGAACTGGATTGTTGGCAATGGCAATGGCACTCGTGTTGTTGCATAGAATTGGAATTTTGTCTAACATGAGTCCATAGTCCTGAAGTTGATTCCTCATCCACAGGATCTGAGCATGCACAACAACTACCTGCCACAATGTATTCTGCTTCGGCTGTCGAGGTAGATACTGAGTGTTGCTTCGTGATGTACCAAGATACCAACCTCCTTCCTAGAAATTGACAGCTTCCAGAAGTACTTTTCTGATCAATCTTACAACCCGCGAAGTCAGAATCTGTATAGCCAACTAGGTCAAAACCTGTTCCTTTAGGGTACCAAATCCCAAGATTGGGGGTTCCCTTAAGGTATCTGAAAATAAGTTTAACAGCTATAAGATGTGACTCTTTAGGGTTATCTTGGAATCTAGCACATAAACAAGTTGCGAACATAATATCTGGTCTACTAGCAGTTAAGTACAAGAGAGAGCCGATCATACCTCGATACTTCGTGATGTCAACTGACTTACCAGATTTGTCTTGATCAAGCTTGACCCTCTATTTTTAGAACCTAAGATATTACATATTAAGTTTAGCTGTTGCCCTAATAAAAATGGGCCCATAAACAATTGACCCGAAAATAAATAAAATGTTCAGGAAATAAGTCTAAGGCAACAGCTATGAAATTTATTCCAGTAGGCTAGCCGCGCTCCTGCGCTACAGAACCGCGCTCCAGCGCTACACCAACAGCACAGCACTCGCGCTAGAGCGCTAGAAATCGCGCAAGAGCTTCCTCTCCTCTTCGCGTGGGCTTTTGAATCGCCCAATTCCGATGTCTGGAACTCCAGTTATGGCCAAAACAGTGAAGTATGCGCATTGTGCTCAAATTCCTGAGTTCTCATGCCCTGGACTTCCTGTAATTTCTACTTTAAACTCACAGATTACCACCATTTCTTCACCAACAACACCAATGCCACCCTACTATGCAACTTACACAAATTAGATGAAAACACATCAAACCAACGCGAAACTTGAGAACTCGCAATCGTTTTAAGTACGAATGGAATGCAAATAGTGGATATAAAATCCACTTATCAAACCCCCAAACTTAAACCGTTGCTTGTCCTCAAGAAATGCAAACTCAACCATGAATGAATGCAACTAAAAATTAAATGTCATGATAATGCAAAAATGTCCTAATGCAATGATCACACACAAATTACCGAAACCAACTCAACAAGCAAACACCTCAACGAATGCAACAACTCCAAACAGAGCTCGACTAAGGCCCCGTATACTAACAATACATGCTCGGAAACGTGGTGTGCGCATTTCTCACTAGATATGCTCTCGAAACTAGATCAAAGGCATAACCAATTCTTCACCAAGACAATCACATGTTTATAAACAGAATAGACTTTAGACACTCCATGACTCAAAGACACCGCCATCATCATTAAAGGTAGACAAGGACTCATGCTTTACTACATAAAACATCACAAAACACAAAACACACATGCTTTTGACTGTGCAATGGGTGAGACCCCTAAAGGCTTATACAAAAGCACCCTTGTAGCGAGCGTTAGGTTAGTGGATCCCAGACCGGAAAAGTCTTAGGTCACTAGGCATAAAATCCCCTCGAACTTACTTGCTCGAGTACTAAAGAGCTCACCCTAGCCAACTAGCATACACACACTCTCACAATCCCTCATTTTTTATTCTCACAACTCTTTTCCTTTTTTTTTCTTCTCTTTTTTTTTCTTTTCTATTTTTTTTCTTTTGACTCTTTTTCTTGCTTTTTTTTTTCACATGAATGCACTATCTCACCCCCCTAGACTACTCATATCAAATATGAGCCGGCTACTAGCCATTTGACGCCTAGCCATTATTACACTACGACACGACACTTAGCATGAAATCCCTGTTTTCCCCCAAATTTATACTTAAGTGCTCCTACGCCATCGAGGGAATAACGAAAATTCTAGATATAAATAAGTGATTAACTCCCAACAACCAAACCAGGTATGACTCGATCTAGCTCAAAAGCAAACAGTGAGACCGTGAAAAGATTGTGTTCCCGACACATACAAGTCAATTTCATAAGTACTTAAATCAACCCTCTATTCATTGTCATCACACTCAAATTAACGTCGACCTATCAAGCCAGAAACAGACACTCAAGTGGAATCATGTGAAATGCATGAACAACATGATATTACACTCCTAAATAAACTATATGATATGGCATCCTAAATGCAATCTAAATGGCATGGCAAAACTAAATGCAAAAATTCTAATATGACTAACATGAATATGCAACTATATGCAATGCAATGACTCTTGACACCCTAAAATCACCCCCAAACTTAAAAATTGCAATGTCCTCATTGAAGGTAAAATTAAAGGGTACAAGAGATACTCCCCTACTCGTCGGCATCTCCACCCTCATCGGGTGGTGTGTCTGGTGGTGGATAAACATGGTGCGCTCCAACACAACTGTTGTTTTATTCGAAAGCAAGGAATCATGGGTTGCCTCCCACGAAGCGCCTTTCTTTAACGTCTTTAGCTAGACTTGGCCACGATTTTCCTCTTGAAAGTTTTCTGCACCGCATCTCTATAAGGCCATTTAATGATCTTTTCTGGAGTGACATCTTCAACGACAAGCTTTACCCGTATTCGCTCCTCACAAGATCTCTTAACAACATTCTCCCGCCTACCTGAAAAGTTAGCAGCAATAACAATAGCAAGCAAAGGATATGAATTACAAGAAACATACCCCAGGTGAACTAGCAATGTTTTGAGCTCGAGTTCGGGAGCTCCTTCAAATGATGGCTTAAGGCGCACCTGAGAATTCCAGAGATCTTCCACTCCAAGCAACTTATGTGGACTACGTAGCCCCATTAACCAAGGCACTGTAATCCTCAGTTGGCCATGCTTTGCCTTCTCCTTCTCCGTGTCATACTTTTTACTCTGCCCTGCATCAACCAATTTCAAGCTAAAACACTCCTCATCCTCCATCGGCAAATTCATGGCTAGAGTTTGCTTCTGAAGCCTCTTTGGATATGGAGGATGAAAATCGATTTGGATGATCTCTGTAGTCTTCTCCGGAGTAGATTTGTCAACAGGGATGATGCTCTTTTCTTCTTCATCCTTCGAAGGAAATAGCATAGCCACTTGAGCCTTGGAGTTTTCTTGATCTTGGGCTGATTCTTCAGAATTTTCAGATTGCAAAGGAAGTGGTTGCGGCTGATTATTCAGAACCGAATTTTCTTGACATTCTGAATTTTCTGATTGGTTTGTCTCCGGCTCTGCTTCCTTATCAGCTTCATGTTCAGCTTCCTCCTCATCTTTGCCCTCAGACTCTCCTTCCTGAACATCGATCATGGTCTCACCCGTGGATAAGAAATGCAAGTCAAGACTGATAGGAAGGTTCTTGTCCTCCTCCTCTACAGCTAGGCCTTCTGTGTCACTTGCAATTTGATTCAATGTTTTTAATGCATTTACAATTTGACCAATCTGATCTCCTATTGTCTGGAGAGACAATGCATTGCTTTTAACCATCAACCTCAATTCTTCTAATTCAGCTTCTTCGGTCGACTGTTGGTTAGACCATGTCTGAAATTGCTGCTGCTGAAATTCAGGAGGTTGAAAGTGTTGATGCACTGGGGCATACTGATGCTGAAATTGTTGCCCCTGTTGCTGCTGAATTCCCCCTGGACTGTATGGCTCATCTCCATACTGCTAATTTTGGAGCGGGTAGGATGGATATTGGAATTGCTCCATACCACTCTGATTGTAGTCCCAGCTGAAATTTGGCCGGTTTCTGTTATACTCACATTGATGAGTGTAATGTCCACCTGCACACAGCTCACATACAATTACGAAGTCCTGTTCCCAATAATCCATAAAATAAAAAAAACAGTTCAAGTCAGTAATCTATAACGACCACTGATGACAAGCACTTAAACTACAAATAACACCGAAGTCCCCGGCAGCGGCGCCAAAAACTTGTTAGTTCGTAAACATGCAAGTATACGCGATCACAAATAGCAAGTGATAAGTAAGATTCGTTCCGCAGAGACTAGGTGTAAATGCTAATTTAATACCTATGCAACAGTGTATGGTTACTTCTTAATGCTTGAACAATTATCAAATTGGGTTTTAGATTAAACTATTTAATTTAGCTAAGCGAGAATAAATTAACAACTAAGAGTTCTTATATATGAGAAAACATGGGATTCCAATTTCATCGAAAACTTCACTAAAGGTTGACACATTAAATTGACCCGGGTGATAAACATGATAATTAATCAGATAACACTACAATAATACGAGCTACCTTTCAGTATACTCGTATCAAACTACTTAATATCCACAAAAGATGGAAATCAAGAAGACACCACATTACAATCAAATTATATATGTCTATACAATCGGGAAAAGCAATGGGTTAAGCACAAGTTATCTTTTATAATTACATGGGGCAACATGAGATGGTTAAAATCATGCTACTAATCAAGAATAAACAATTAATTCATGAACCCATGCTAATATGGCATATTCTCAATCCTAGAATCCACTTTCGCAATCATCAAGGATTAATAATTTAGATGCTAGCTACACATCTATCAATTAAATCAAACCATATTAGATTATCGCAATTAAAACACCCAATATCGATCATATGTCAAACACAATAATTACGTAATCAAATCCATTGGAACCCCATGATAATGATTTAGTTCATAATTAAACTAATCACCATCATGGGTTCTAAAGAAAGCATGATTCTAAAATAAAACATATAATAATAGAGAGAAAAATAATTAATAGTAGAAGAGAAATGAGATAGAAAATTAATCCCAAAATGTAGAAGAGAAAATACAAAAGAAGGCCTCCTTGCTTGTCACGAGCTTGAAGAACCCTAAAAATTATTACCCGAAATAATAAAAATTGTTGATGATAGTTATCCTCCTGCTCACCTCTGTTTTTATAACCTAAGATATTACATATTAAGTTTAGCTGTTGCCCTAATAAAAATGGGCCCATAAACAATTGACCCGAAAATAAATAAAATGTTCAGGAAATAAGTCTAAGGCAACAGCTATGAAATTTATTCCAGTAGGCTAGCCGCGCTCCTGCGCCACAGAACCGCGCTCCAGCGCTACACCAAGAGCAAGAGTTTTATCTTATTGTTTAAGATTAACTCCAACAGTTTTAAACTTCCTGCTGCGCCCCAGCGCTTCCTGCTGCGCCCCAGCGCCTTCAGCTGCGCCCCAGCGCCTTCAGCTGCGCCCCAGCGCCTGGTGCCCACTGCCCAGCTGTAGAGCTTCCTCTCCTCTTCGCGTGGGCTTTTGAATCACCCAATTCCGATGTCTGGAACTCCAGTTATGGCCAAAACAGTGAAGTATGCGCATTGTGCTCAAATTCCTGAGTTCTCATGCCCTGGACTTCCTGTAATTTCTACTTTAAACTCACAGATTACCACCATTTCTTCACCAACAACACCAATGCCACCCTACTATGCAACCTACACAAATTAGATGAAAACACATCAAACCAACGCGAAACTTGAGAACTCGCAATCGTTTTAAGTACGAATGGAATGCAAATAGTGGATATAAAATCCACTTATCACCTGTTCCTTTAGGGTACCAAATCCCAAGATTGGGGGTTCCCTTAAGGTATCTGAAAATAAGTTTAACAGCTATAAGATGTGACTCTTTAGGGTTATCTTGGAATCTAGCACATAAACAAGTTGCGAACATAATATCTGGTCTACTAGCAGTTAAGTACAAGAGAGAGCCGATCATACCTCGATACTTCGTGATGTCAACTGACTTACCAGATTTGTCTTGATCAAGCTTGACTGTAGTTGGCATCGGGGTCTTGGCAGTAGCTGCTTCTTCCATCCCATACTTCTTCAGAAGATCTTTTATGTATTTTGACTAGTAGATGAAAATACCATCAGGCTTCTGAACAACTTGAAGTCCAAGGAAGAAGGACAACTCATCCATCATGCTGATCTCGTACTTACTCTGCATTAGCTTAGCAAATCTCTTGCATAACAAATCATTAGTAGAACCAAATATTATATCATCCACATATACTTGTACCAGAATTATATCATTTTTATGCTTTTTATGAAAGAGAGTTTTGTCGATGATACCTCTTGTAAATCCATTTTCAAGTAAGAATTTGGAGAGAGTATCATACCATGTTCGAGGGGCTTGCTTGAGACCATAGAGAGCTTTGAAGAGAAAGTACACAAAACCTTCAAATTCCTTGTCTTCGAACCCAGGGGGTTGTTCAACATAGACTTCTTCTTCTAGATCTCCGTTAAAAAATGCACTCTTCACATCCATCTGAAAAACCTTAAAGTTGGAGTGTGTAGTAAATGCTAAGAACATCCTGATTGCTTTAAGCCTTGCAACTGGAGCATAGGTTTCATCATAATCAATTCCCTCTTCTTGAGAGTAACCCTTTGCTACCAATCGAGCCTTGTTCCTCGTAACAATACCATTTTCATCCAGTTTATTTCTAAACACCCATCTAGTGCCAATTACAGATTTATCTTTTGGTCTTGGCACCAGCTTCCAAACTTTCTGCCTTTCGAACTGATTGAGTTCTTCCTGCATTGCAGTTACCCAATCTGGATCATCAAGAGCTTCATTAACCTTTTTAGGTTCAATTTGAGATAAAAATCCTGCGAAATTGCATTCATTCTATGTTGCTCTTCTAGTTTGTACACCCATGTCCGGTTCACCAATGATTTGTTCAAAGGGATGCGCTTTACTCCATACCCTTTGTCTTGGCAGATTTGATCTTGATGATTCCCCAAGTTCATAATTGTGTTGAGTGGTAGATCCAAAATCATTGTTTGCTCCCCTTGAGCTGTTGCTTTTAGAGTTTGATGAATCAGCAGATGCATTCTTTGATGTTTCTTCACTTGATTGGGGTTCATTTTCATCGTTCACTTGCTCCCCCTCAACATGTGCTTCTGTCTGATCTACTGGTATAGATTGAACAATAGAGTCTGAAAGAGTATCAGAATTTTGTAGATCAGCATTTATTTCTTCATTCTCAAATCTCAGCTGGTCATGTTCATCAAAGTCTTCAAGTCCTGTCATCTTTTTATCATCAAAAGACACATGGATGGATTCCATGACCACTTTTGTTCTCAGATTGGAGACTCTGAATGCTTTTATCGATAGTGGGTATCCAACAAAGATTCATTCATCAGCTTTTAAATCAAATTTGGAAAGCTGTTCTGGATGAGTCTTAAGAACAAAACATTTACATCCAAACACATGAAAGTACTTCAGGTTCGGCTTCTTATTTTTCACCATCTCATATGGTGTTTTACCATGCTTGTTTATGAGTGTAGCATTCTGTGTGAAACAAGCAGCTTGCACAGCTTTAGCCCTGAAGTAAGTTGGCAGCTTTCCTTCATCAAACATGGTCCTTGCAGCTTCTATGAGAGTCCTGTTTTTTCTCTCTACTACTCCATTTTGTTGTGGAGTTTCGGGTGCAGAGAATTCTTGCTTTATTCCATTTTCTTTACAAAACTCTTCCATGGCTACATTCTTGAACTCATTGCCATTATCACTCCTTATGATTTTCACTGTATGCTTAGATCCTTTGTCCAGTTGTCTGACATGCTCTGTTAAGATTGATGCAGTTTCTTCTTTCTTGTGCATGAAATACACCCATGTATATTTGGTGTATTCATCAACAATAACCAAAGTGCTTGTACTCTTGTGTGAGTATTGTTCTCCTGTTCTTCTTGATGGCTTTGGTTCCTTGACATCTGACTTCCAAAGCATCCCAAATTTCCTTAGCAGTTTTGCATCCAATGACCCTGTTAGACATAACATTGTCAATAGCGCTATGTAACAAATGCCTTACCTTGGCATCCTTGCTAATAGAGGAGATATCTTCAGGAGTGTAGTCTTTCTTCTCCTTTAGAATCGTTTCCTGTTGCTCTTTTTCAACTACAACAGACAATTTGGTTGGCTTATGTGGACCATCATGGATTCTGTCTAAGTACTCTAGATCTATAGCCTCCAGAAACATTTCCATCTTCACCTTCCATATGGGATATTCCGATGCCCTGAGTATTGGAATTCTGATTGACTCATATCTGCTTGTTGTTGGAGTTTGTGTTTTCTCTATCACGATTGTATAGCTTTTTGGATCTTAACTGTTGTATAATAACAGAGTGGCTATGATGCCAATTGTTAGGTCCGGAATAACGTAGAAGGGGGATTGAATACGTTATTTAAAAAATATTTTGATTTTTGATGTGGATATGAGATCAAAAATACTGAATCGAAATAACACAACTGTTTGGGAAATATCTTTTAATAGATAAAACCCGGAGGTTTGTTACACAATCTAATCCTATGGATCAACTACAAAATCAAACACTTCTAGGATAGTTTAGGCACGAGGACCTTCTACCCGACACTTGCTGAAAGCGGGCTAAGCCGGCTTTCCTACTAGATGGACTGTCTAGCAGCTTACACAGAAGAAAATATAAGAGAGAGAAGAGAAAGTTGTGTGTTGAGGTTTGTTTTGAAACGAAATACAACACGCCTATTTATAGGTTATAGAAAGTCACTATGTTGTACTATTCACGTGGGGCCCACCTGCATAGTAACCACTATTACACCAACCAAACCGTGTTGGTTGAGAAAATTTTCTTCCGTGGGCCCCACCAGCCACTATTTGAACAGTAACCACTATTTGCACAGTACCACTATTTGCACAGTACCACTATTTGTACAGTAATCACTATTTGCACAGTAACCACTATTTGCACAGTACCTGCATAGTAACCGTGAATAGTAACCGCGCATAGTAATCTTGCATAGTAACCTTTGCATAGTAATCGTGCATGGTAACTTTGCATAGTATTACTATTTTTGCCTGCTTCTTTTAGGCTTCTCTCTTCTATTTCAAATATTCTGCTGAATTAATTCATCTCAGAAAATAGTTCAAGTACCAGATTAATTTAATTATTTATTATAAATAATTAATTAATCTGTTACTTAGTTAATTTTCAGAGTAAATTAATTTTTGACAATACCTTGAGATATTATGTCTGTCCTTGATCGTCAATAGGCTTTGGCAATTCTTTCTGTGAATTAATGTGTTGATCCTTCTCGTATGTGCTAACACTTAGTGCACTGGTCTGGTTCACAAGTGACTAGCACTGATATTGATCTTCACACCTTCGTTACATTCCATTTGATTAGCCTGTAACAGTATCTTCAAATTATATACAAATACATGGAATCTTTTGGCCCTTCAACTAAATCATCTATACATCTTATTCTGTCACTGAGGCTTGATCATGTTAATGAACTTCTTTCAGCGACTTGATCCTTGTCGGTGCCTGTTCTTCAAATTTCACGATCCCTGTATAGAGTTAATATTATTTATCCTTTATCCTAGTTGAGTTATATATGTCCACTAATACATATTACTTTACATTATGCTTTACAAATCATATATATATATATATATATATATATATATCAGTATATATACAGATTTTATAATCATCATATGATCTTTTCAATTATCAATAACATACAGTTTATACATATATATCAAAATCAACGCATCATACATGACAATCATCAAACATGGTCGCATGTATATCAAAACTGTAACATATAACCGAATTAAAACGTTTTTGCAAGTAGCTCTGATGCCATTGAAGGGTTTCGAGCACATAAACGCAGCGGAATTAAACGCAAAAGGAATAAAAATCGAAACCCTATCGCAGGATCCATGCAAAAACAAAAAGATTCAATTCGGAGTTAGATGATTACCTTAAAGAAGCTTTATGAACGGATGACAATTAGAGATCCTAGCTACTTGAATCACCACGCATCCCGTTCTCGCGATCTACGCTCTACCGGTATCCACACGAACGCTTTTCTCGAAGGATTGATGTGTACTAGCACCCGAAAACTGCTTCTCTCTCTATCTTCTTTCTTTCTCTCAAAAATGGCTAGGGTTTTGTAAAACTTGTTTTTCCCCAAAATAAAATCAGCCATAAAGAGATATACATAGAGAGAAGAGAATTAGTTTTCTAATTATAATCCAATTATAATTAATACTAATCCGAAATTCCAATTTATTATTTAATTAAGTCTCACTTAATTAATTAATAACTAATTTCGGAATTAGTTAAAGTAATTCCATTTTTCTATTTAATTAATTAATTAAGTCATACTTAATTAATATTATAAATAGAACAAATTACTTATTTAATTTAAATTATTTCTTCTTCAAGCGTTCTTTGTGTGTGACCCTATAGGTTATTATTACGTTGGTAACAATTTTAAATCTAATTTAAAATCATAAACAATGAGCGGCATCTAGTAATACATCATTGCTACCCAAGTAATAATAATAATTGGTGATCCAATTAAACCTTTCGTGATATAATGTTTCCGTGTAATATAATCCCTTTAACCAAATATTATAGATTAAACTCGAGGCATGTTATTAGTCATCCTCTTCAACGTTTAATCCGGGTTTCCTTGATCAATGAGTAGACTATTAAAACAAATCAATATTTGAGCATGGCCATGCATTTTCATAGTCTCACTCAATTAAGAGGCCAATAATATCTCTCCTAATAATAGGATGGTTAAATCCTATATCTATCATTCATATTTCTCATACGACTCATAATATACCCGATGTCCACATTTATCATCACCCGGTCAAAGGTAACTTTTAATGTAGTCAAAGTATATTAATCCTCGTATGGAAATATAATGATCTCAAGTCTAAGGATCATTACACCATTATCACTGTGAGTCTTTCTAATGACATTATCAACATGTAGAATCTCATTGTGGCCGGGTCTATCCAGTGCCATGTAGAATATTACATGCACCTATGTTTTTGACTTTAGTATCACTATACCTATGACCAATGAGATGTGGTCATCTTGTCAACAAACATACTAATCTTTACGCATTATAATTGTCCCATATTATTAATGCTCGATTAGGTATATTTAGGAATATTAACACTATTCATATAATCTCATTTTTAAGTCACATACTTAAAGATATAGAATACATGTTACATACTCCAAGGACATTTATTATTCAAACATTGATTTTGCAGTAAATAAAGACATAATAAATCAACATAGAAATAATCGATGTAACATAATCATTGAATAACAAAATAGTCTTTCCTAGAAGCACAACTACATTGTCTCTAGGGCACTAACACTATCACTTTTTTCATTCAATATTGAAAATTAGTTACGTTATTTTTATTATATACAACATTTATTCATATTTAGAGTTCTAGTCTTTTTAACTTAAATTAAATTATTTTTCATAAATTTTTAAATATTATGTATGTAGATCAATCATACATTTAAATTGTTAAAAGACTAAAAGTTGATCTACCAATAATCTCTAACATGACTCACATATTTAAAACTAGTAATCTAATTCGCGCTTCGCTGCGACATTATAATATTTATTTAAAAATTTAAAAATATGTCAATGAATTCTAAAATTTTTAGAACAATTGAACAAAGATTAAAATATAATATAAATTAGGTTAAATAATATTCTTGTAAATTAATTGCTAGTTGCGTAAATGTACCTTTTTGTTTCAAAAAGTATAATATCTACGTTTATTTTATTCATACCGTTATTATTGCGGATCATATTTTTACTATTATTTAGGAACAAATACCAGCATTGACTAATTCAATAAGTCAGGGTAAAATCTCATAAATATCTAACACTATCCTCCTTGAGATTTGCCTTGGTCATGCCGAGTTTCACAATGAGATACTCCAGTCTCGATTTTGGAAGTGCCTTAGTCATAATATCAGCAAGTTGCAGATCAGTTGAGCAGTGATGTATCTTAATAAGAGCATTCTTTTCAGCTTCCCTGATAGAATGATACTTTACATCGATGTGTTTGGTTCTGCCATGTTGTACAAGATTCTGAGCAATGGCAATAGCTGACTTGTTGTCACAATAAAGGTCAACTGGAGAGCTTTGTTCCTGGCCTAAATCAGCAAGCAATTTTTTCAACCATAATGCTTGATTTGCAGCAGCTGCTAGGGATATATATTCAGCTTCCTCAGTAGATTGTGCCACCACCTCTTGCTTTTTCGCAGTCCAACATATTACACCAGAACCAATAGTAAATACATAACCTGAAGTACTCTTCATGTCATCAACACTCCCAGCCCAGTCATTATCAGCGTAACCATATAGCTTGACTCCTTCTATATCAACGTGGTAACCATCCAACTTAAGTCCTCCTGAATTTAAGTACCATATACCAAGATCAGTTGTACCTTTTATGTACCTCAACACCCTCTTTGCCATCCCCATATGAACATTACTTGGCGAACTTATGAATCTTGAAAGTAAATTAGTTGGAAATATCAAATCAGGTCTAGTTGTTGTTATGTACAACAAGCTGCCTACTAAGCTTCTATATGCAGAGGGATCCTCAAGTTTCTCACCATCATGCTTTGAGATCTTCTCGTTTCGAGCCAAAGGAGTTGCTACTTCTTTGCATGATTCTAAATGGAATTTTTTTTAGAATATCAATAGCATATTTTCTTTGAGAAATAAAAATACCAGAGTTGCATTGCTTTATCTCCATTCCAAGAAAATAGTTCATAGTGCCAAGATCAGACATCTCAAACATATCCCGCATTTCCCTTTTGAAAGTAGCCAGCATTTCTGTATTGCTTCCAGTCACCAACATATCTCGTACAAAGGTTCAAAATTCACCTTTTTTTTGAAACTAAAGGGTTCAATTCATTAGATCAAATCGGCCGCAGCACAGTAAAAAATATCAACTGTTTGGTTCCAGGAAAATAAAATCAGCGTTTAATCGCGAAGCTCTAGCAATGTTATGAGCAACATGATTAGCAGATCGTTTAACAAACATTAAAGAAACACCATGCAATGATTTCAGCACCTCTTTACAGTCTTCAACCACTGCTCCAAAATTAGACTTCATGATGTTTGTGCTTCTGATTGCTTGTACTAATAACAAGCAATCGGTCTCCACTTTCTGAATCTTTGTAGGTTGAATTTTTATCCAAGATAAAACTGTTGGAGTTAATCTTAAACAATAAGTTTAAAAAGTTATTGTTTTATTTGATTTGATTTGAACAGATGTCTTTGATTTGGTCAGATGTCTGTTTGCTTGATTGTAGGATTGTGGAATAAGTCATGGAATTAGTAAGATAGGAAGTTGCAATTTTATAGGTAGATTGATCCTTGATTGATTCTTGTCTGATCTTTGTTTCTTGTTAAACACCTGTATGCGGGTGTATATATATCTCTTATACTTGTCTTTCAATAATAATGAGCACGTTCAAAAGTATATCGAAAGTTTGATTGCTACACTTGGGAAACATATTGTAAGCATATCTGTGTAATTTGTTTCTTAGTCTTCATACTAAATAGTTAATACAAATATTGTTATATTGTTACTTTCTACCCTTGGTATCAAAGCGGGTCTTGTTGTTCCGCCGCCAGGCAGTGGTGAAGTCGCCGCTAGTGGTAGAGGCGCATAATAAGTGATAGTTTCAGGTAGACGTTGCAGAAGGATGGTGGCAAATCTGCATGTGTAGTATGGGTTGCAGGTGTAGTATAGGGTTGCAGAGAAAGACGAGGTGATGCCGGAGAAGCCTGTTGAAGGCAGAAAACGAGATAGAGTGGCAGAAGGCCATGCAGAACGAGATGGAATACTTATGGAGGTAGGGACACGAAGGTGTTTGATGGAATGCAATGATCTCTGGATTCGAGTGTTCTCTATTTTTCGGTGAAATCGAATGGAGGTGAACGTGCCAGACGGGCAAACAAGAAAAATGCCAGACGGGCTCAGTTTAATAGCCATACGGGCTCAGTTCATTAGCCATACGGGCTCAGTTTAATAGCCATACGGGCTCAGTCGAATTAGCCATACGGGCTCAGTCGAATTAGCTATATGGGCTCGGTTTAAAAGCCATACGGGCTGGACGAATGCATCATACATGTTTGAGATTATGGAGGAGATTGTTGGAGTTAATCTCAAACAATTAGTTAAAAAAGTTAATGTTTTATTTGATTTGATTTGAACAGATGTCTTTGATTTGGTCAGATGTCTGTTTGCTTGATTGTAGGATCGTGGAATAAGTCATGGAATTAGTAAGATAGGAAGTTGCTATTTTATAGGTAGATTGATCCTTGATTGATCCTTGTCTGATCTTTGTTTCCTGTTAAACACCTGTATATGGGTGTATATATATCTTTTGTACTTGTCTTTCAATAATAATGAGCACGTTCAAAAGTATATCAATAGTTTGATTGCTACACTTGGGAAGCATATTGTAAGCATATCTGTGTAATTTGTTTCTTAGTTTTCATACCAAACAGTTAATACACATATTGTTATATTGTTACTTTCTACACTTGGTGGGGAGTATCAAGGCTTAACAGCCTTCCTTCCGATCCTTGAGGCATAAGAAGGTGCTGCGACAGAGAATGAAGAACTGATAGTTATATTGTAGCAGCTGCTGGTGTCATTGGAGCAGTGGCTATGGTTGATTTGTTCATCAACAAGGACAAGGTTGCTGCATATTCCAAAGAAAGACGAGCAGATGTGCTCACTAAAGTAATGTCCAGGGTCAAGTTTGAAGGAATGCGTACTGGGAGTCAGAGACTTGGGAACCATAGTTTGAATTAAGGGAGAGATTGTTGGTCTGTGTTTAGTTAAGGAAATAACATGTTGTTATCTTTTAGATAGCAGCATGACTTGGTTGATCTCCTTGTTGAGAGATGTAGGAGTCTAGTGTTTCACTCAAGCTGTAAGAATAAGTCCAGGATATACTTCCTGATTTCAAGTATGTAATTGATTTGCTTTGTCCTATTTATTCTTATTATCGTTTGCCATTTCATATCAAGAGAAGAGAATACAATGTAGTCTTTTATATCAAGAGAAGAGAATACAATATAGTCTTTTAATTTCCCATTTCTTCTCATGTACATACACATATAGATATAGGTGTCTTGTATAAGTTTTATTTTTTCTGCAACTTCTAGAGCAACTCTTCATTCTCTCAACCCTGAAATAGCAGCCACACAATGCCACTTATGTTGGGTTTATAATTCTAAAATCATATGTTTAGTTATTTATTTAGGTAATGTTTTGTTTTAAGTTTAATAAATCATTATTTGTAAACGTTGAGACTAAATCTGTATACTAGTTGATCGTGTTAGCTGGTATGAGCGAGTCTCACGGGCTGGTTAACGTAAGTAGGAGTGTGGGAGTAGTGGAAGTAGTGTAGGTCTCTAGTTGCTAATTTCTAGCTGATTTCTAGTTGTTTTCAGGGTATAAATATCCTTCCTGTATTTCAGTTTTAAGAAGTGAAATAGAACAAGTGATTTGTTCCCAGTTTATTTCAATAAGTTTCAGTCCATAAGTTTCTAATTTTGCAATAGTGGTATCAGAGCTCCCAGGTTTGTTACGTCCTATGCATGCCTAAGTATCAACCTCTACATACACAAGAAGCCATGGAAACACCAAAGACGAAGGAAGGAGTTATGGGCTTGATCTATCCTATGCTAACGAAAAGCAACTACACAACATGGTCTCTCAAGATAAAGGTATTCATGAAGGCACAAGGAGTCCGGGGAGCCATCGAGCAAAAGAATCCTAGAGTGGCTGTAGAAGAAAGAACAATGCAGATGGCTCTTGCAGCAATCTACCAGGGGGTACCAGAGGACATTCTACTGGCCATAGCTGAGAAAGAAATGGCTAAGGAGGCTTGGGAGGCAATCAAGACGATGTGTATAGGTGTAGAGCGTGTCCAGGAGGCAAAGATACAGACATTGAAGGGAGAATTCGAGTCTCTTACCATGAAGGACTCAGAGAAGATAGACGAATTCTGCATGAAAATGAGTAGCATTGTGACTAATATACGCGTTCTTGGTGAGACAATGGAAGAGGCAAGCGTTGTGAGAAAGATCCGTCGAGCTGTCCCTAATAAATTCCTCTAGATAGCTTTAAACATTGAGCAGTTTGGAGATATCAAAGCAATGACAGGCGAGGAATTGGTGGGACGTCTCAAAGCTCATGAGGAGAGAATGAAGGGCAGGTCTGACAGTGTAGATAGCCAACTCCTCTTAACGTCTCAGAATCAAAGAACCAGAAGTGGCACGTTTCGTGACAAAAGAAAGAAAAAATGCTACAACTATAACACCATGGGCCATTATGCTTCAGAATGCTGCCAACCACGACGGGAATGGGAGAAGCAACTGGAGGCGAACATGGCAATAATGGAGGATGAGGAACCAGCTTTATTGTGAGTAATGTCATACGTGCAAAGGAGTGAAGCCATAAGGGCTTAGCCAAATGGGCAAAGAAGATTAAGCCAAAAGGGCAAGTTAATGGAGCCAAACGGGCAAGTTTAAGTTAGTCAAATGGGCAAGAGAAGTCTGCCATATGGGCAAAGATCATGAAATTTCTAGATGAGCACAGAGAAGAAGACTATACGGGTTGTTTCATTATGATGCCACACGGGTTGTTTTATCTTGATAAAAGCCATATGGGTTTTTAGGTTGTGTTTTGATGATTTTAGAATTATGGGGGAGAATGTTGGGTTTATAATTCTAAAATCATATGTTTAGTTATTTATTTAGGTAATGTTTTGTTTTAAGTTTAATAAATCGTTATTTGTAAACATTGAGACTAAGTCTGTATACTAGTTGATTGTGTTAGCTGGTATGAGCGAGTCTCACGGGCTGGTTAACGTAAGTAGGAGTATGGGAGTAGTGGAAGTAGTGTAGGTCTCTAGTTGCTGATTTCTAGCTTATTTCTAGTTGTTTTCAGGGTATAAATATCCTTCCTGTATTTCAGTTTTAAGAAGTGAAATAGAACAAGTGATTTGTTCCCAGTTTATTTCCATAAGTTTTAGTCCATAAGTTTCTAATTTTGCTACAACTTATGGTCCCTGATAACTCCACCAAACCCATACTTTCCATCCTCTTCAAAAATGGCAGCATCAATATTTACTTTAAATCTATTAAAATTTGGTTTCGTCCAAAACTCAGCTCCATCGTCATCATCCAAGAATCTGCAGACGGATAAAAAACTTTATCCTGAGCTTTTCTCCACTATTCAAATGTAAATATTGCATTACTAACCACCTGAGCCGATCGACATACTCTTCCTCCCTTTCCAAAGGCAAAGCCCTTGATTTCGTGAATCCCACAATGACCAGCAGAGCATAAATGCACGCCCACATTCACTACCATTCATCCCCGAACTGGTATGCATAAACCAATCCTCGAAACTCCCACCAAATTGATTGAAATCCGTTCCAACAGTCCTCCAACACTCCTGAGCAAAATCACATGAGATCAAACAGTCTGTCATTCCCCCGATGACAAACTGGACATCCACGTATTTCTGATTCAGTTGTACTCTGGTTGGAATACAGCTATTCACCGCCCTCCAAACGAACTCCTTCACTTTAGGAGGAATTCTTAAGGCCCAAAACTTCTTCCAAACAGACACATAACTTACATTGACCTCCTTCTCCTTAATCTGGTTCAAAATTCAACTTAATTCATCTGCTAATCGAGAACCATATTTTCTACAATTTGTATTTAAATTAAATAAATGATATCATTTCTAACTCTAACCTAAATTAAAGTTCTCTTGACATAGTTTTCATTGTCGTATTTGACACAACATTGAAACTTACATCTGAACGCCATTGATAACAGCTCAAGAACTCAGAAGAAATGTATTTACATCATTGAAGAAGATAAGAATCCAATGTTACTTACTTACAAAGAAATGAAATGAACAAGACTATTTATAGACCTCACTAATCTCTAACTAACTCATCATACAGCCTGTCACTAACTGTCTAGACTAACTTGACTTAGCTGAGGTGGAGGATGAGTCAGCTGAGCTTTGCTAGAGTCACATATCGTAACAATATTTAACTTGGTTGTCCAGCTAAATTTTTAATAAAATGCATAAAGTAAAAATTTGAAAATTTGATTGAGATGATTTACGAAGCGTCATTTCACCATCCTATCTTTTTAACAAAATAACAAATAGCATTTTTTAAACTAAACTTATTTGAATATAAAATCGATTCTTCTATATTAGTTCTTCCAAAGAGTCTGTGAAACTGAAATATAAACAAAAAAAAATTCATTAGAACGTATAACCTAAATAATTAACTAACAAACATGACCAAAGACGATTGGTCGAAGGAATTACGACCATGTTTATTTCATTGGATTAAGTAAGGGATAGGATTACAATCCTTTAAAAAATTTAATCCATGTTTGTTTTGTAAAATCATATTTGGAATTAGTTCAAGTATTATAGTCCTTTAAAATATCAATCCCATGTTTGTTTTGTTGGATTGAAGGATAGGATTATAATCCTCTATAATACTTGGTTGGAGTAGGTCTAACAAGTCATTTTTTAAAGGATTATAATCACTTCACTATAATCCTAGGAATTAGCAAATTTAAAGCATAATAGTCCAATCCTATATTCTATCAATCAAAACAAACATATGATTAAAATTTAAAGGATTATAATCCAATTCTTCCAAACAAACATAGTTTTGGATAATTTAAAGGATTATAATTCTTAAGATAATATTGAAATGATTATAATGGCTAAATTATAATTCTTGTACTATAATCCCACAAAACAAACATGGCCTATGTAATACAACTTGTCCCTCGAAATTTACCATATGCTAGCTTAAAACCCGTGCGATGCATGGATTTTTTTAATATTATATTAAATTTTTTAATTATTTGAATTAATTTTTTTAAAACATGATTTTTGGAGACTTAAATTTTTAAATGAGATTATATGATGATAATTATATAAATGTTATTCGTGATAATTCTAGAAAATGGGGAATTTTAGTTAAAAATTTAGAAAAGATGATGGATTTTAGTTGAAAAAGATAATCGGTTAATTGTAAGTAATTATAAAATTATTTTTTATTAGATAGAATGCCCATGATATAATTGGAAAAATAGAGGATTTGGTTAGAGAAAATTAAAAAGGTAACATGTTTTAGGTGAAAAAGGTGATTGATTAGTTTATAGTAATTATAAGTTAATTATGTTATTTTACTAAATAAATTGCTTGTAATGTTTTTAGAAAAATAGAAATTATTGTTGCCCGTGATATTTCTAGGAAAAGAGGGATTTTAATTATAAAATATAGAAAAATGATATGTTTTAACTGAAAAAGTTAATCGATTAATTATTAGTATTATCATATTACTATTTTATTTCATATAATAGAACTGCCCTTAATATACTTGAAAAATGAGATATTTTAGTTAGAGAAAATAGAAAAGAAAATGGGAAAATTAAAAAGGTGATATGTTTTAGGTGAAAAAGGTAATTGATTAGTTTATACTAATTATAATTTAATTATGTTCTATTACTAATTAAAATTGCTCCTAGTGTTTTTTAGAAAATGAGAAATTAACGTTGTCCGTTATATTTCTAGAAAAAAAAGGAAATTAATTAGAAAAAAATAGAAAGATGATATGTTTTAGTTGAAAATATAATCGATTAATTATTAGTATTGCAGTGCACGGGTTTCTTGTATTATGTTATAAATTTTATTTAATATTAAAATTATGTTTTTATATAATCATTATTTTAATAATGTTTTTAATTTTAATTTGTTATAATTTAATATACTCATGTTTACAGATTATAATAATGTTTCCTTCTTTTCAAAAAAAAATAATAATAATGTTTCCTTATTATAAACAACGTATATGATTTTTAATATATTTTATTAATAATTGAAAATTTTGGTGTGATATTTTCGAGTATATATTAATGATTGTAAGATTTGTTGTAAATTAAAAATGTAACGTGTTTTAATTAGAAATATTAATGATTGAAAAATATGATACAATTGATCTTTTTAGGCATTTATAAAAGGTAATATCTTCAACTGAAAGTAAATATGAAAAATGCAATCGACTAATTACCATTTATTATATTATATTGTTATTTATTTTAGGTGTTACATTTTACTTGAAAATTATGGTGTGATATTTTCGGTTATATATTAATGATTGAAAGATTTATTTTAAATTAAAAAGGTAATGTGTTTTAGTTCGAAAGAAAATATTAATGATCGAAAGATATGATATAATTCATGTTTTTACGTGTTTATAAAATGTAATATCTTCAACTAAAAGTAAATATGAAAAAGACAATCGACTAATTACCGTTAATTTTATTATATTAATGTGATATTTTCGGGTATATATTAATGATTGTAAGATTTGTTTTAAATTAAAAAGATATATATTAATGATTGTAAGATTTGTTTTAAATTAAAAAGATAACGTGTTTTAGTTCGAAAGGACATATTAATGATGGAAAGATATGATACGATTGGTGTTTTTAGGTGTTTATAAAAGGTAATATCTTGACTACTTACCATTAATTATATTATGTTATTACTTATTTTAGATTGTAAGATTTGTTTTAAATTAAAAATGTAACGTCTTTTAGACTTTTAGTTCGAAAGAAAATATTAATGATGGAAATATATGATACAATTGATGTTTTATGTTGTTTATAAAATGTAGTATCTTGACTAATTATCATTAATTATATTATGTTATTACTTATTTTAGGTGTATTTTTTTTATAATGAAGGGTAAATAATTAAATTCACGAAGTACCAAAAATAAGTACCAAAAAATAGGTACCAAAATTTTAATGTTTCAACTTTTATATAATAGTATAGATTTGTTTTAAATTAAAAGGTAACGTGTTTTAGTTCGAAAGGAAATATTAATGATGGAAAGAAATAATACGATTTACTCCCTCCGTCCCTTTGAATTCTTTACGTTTGCGGACCAGTTTCTGGCACGGATTTTAAGGTTTTATACAAAAAAATAAAATATCAAAAATAAGTTATAGAGGAGTATGTTTTTAGGTGTTTATAAAAGGTAATATCTTGACTAATTACCATTAATTATATTATGTTATTACCTATTTTAGATTGTAAGATTTGTGTTAAATTAAAAAGGTCCTATTTTTATACAAAATAATAAAATATCAAAAATAAGTTATAGAGGAGTATGTTTTTAGGTGTTTATAAAAGGTAATATCTTGACCAATTACCATTAATTATATTATGTTATTACTTATTTTAGATTGTAAGATTTGTTTTAAATTAAAAAGGTAACGTGTTTCAGACTTTTAGTTCGAAAGGAAATATTAATGATGGAAAGATGTGATACGATTGATGTTTTTAGTTGTTTATAAAAGGTAGTATCTTGACTAATTGCCATTAATTGTATTATGTTATTACTTATTTTAGGTGTATTTATTTTTTTTATAATGAAGGGTAAGTAAGTAAATTCACGAAGTACCAAAAAACAGGTACCAAAACTTTTAATGTTTCGGTTTTTATATAATAGTATATATTTTATTAATAATTGAAAAATATGGTACGATATTTTCGGATATATATATTAATGATTGTAAGATTAGTTTTAAATAAAAAAGGAAACGTATTTTAATTCAAAAGGAAATATTAATGATTGGAAGATATGATAAAAGGTAACATCTTCAACTAAAAGTAAATATGAAAAAGGCAATCGACTACTTACCATTAATTATATTATGTTAATATTTATTTTAGGTGTTTTAATATATATTTTTCTTTATAATGAAGGGTAAATAATAAATTCACGAAGTACAAAAAAATAGGTACAAAAAAACTGTTATCAATTTATATAATCATTATTTTTTACATAATTTTTAATTTTAATTAATATAATTTAATATACACATGTTTACGGATTATACTAATGGTTCCTTATTATAAACAAAGTATATTTTTAATATATTTTATTAATAATTGAAAAATATTGTATGATATTTTCGGGTGTATATTAATGATTGTAAGATTAGTTTTAAATCGAAAAGGAAACGTATTTTAATTCGAAAGGTAATATTAATGATTGGAAGATATGATAAAAGGTAACATCTTCAACTAAAAGTAAATATGAAAATGGCAATCGACTAATTACCATTAATTATATTATGTTAAAATTTATTTTAGGTGTTTTAATATATATTTTTCTTTATAATGAAGGGTACATAAGTAAATTCACGAAGTACCAAAAAACATATACCAAAACTTTCAATGTTTCAGAATTTATATAATAGTATAGATTTTCGGATATATATTAATGATTGTAAGATTAGTTTTAAATAAAAAAGGAAACGTATTTTAATTCGAAAGGTAATATTCATGATTGGAAGATATGATAAAAGGTAACATCTTCAACTAAAAGTAAATATGAAAAAGGCAAGTGACTAATTACCATTAATTATATTATGTTAAAATTTATTTTAGGTGTTTTAATATATATTTTTCTTTATAATGAAGGGTACATAAGTAAATTCACGAAGTACCAAAAAATTGGTACCAAAAAACATGTACCAAAAAACAGGTACCAAAACTTTCAATGTTTCAGAATTTATATAATAGTATAGATATATATTAATGATTGTAAGATTAGTTTTAAATAAAAAAGTAAACGTATTTTAATTCGAAAGGTAATATTCATGATTGGAAGATATGATAAAAGATAACATCTTCAACTAAAAGTAAATATGAAAAAGGCAAGCGACTAATTACCATTAATTATATTATGTTAAAATTTATTTTAGGTGTTTTAATATATATTTTTCTTTATAATGAAGGGTAAATAAGTAAATTCACGAAATACCAAAAAATTGGTATCAAAAAACAGGTACCAAAAAACAGGTACCAAAACTTTCAATGTTTCGGAATTTATATAATAGTATAGATGCGTATAATAGTTTTAGTTTAATACTTTAACAAATATTTCAAAGAATTGTAATTTTTATTATTTGTTAATTTGTTTGTTTAAGTTTTCTAAATATTTTTAAAATTTTACTTCTAGAGAAAGTTAAGGAGGACATAAAAATGGTGATTTTAATTTCATACATTATAAAATATTTATAAGTTAGGCAATCCGAAAGAAATTTTAGGACAAATTAAGATGGTAGTTTTAACTTCCTACGTTAGCATACGGTTAAATATGAAGGGTTAAATATCAAATTGGTTACTCAAGTGAAATCTATATATCAATTCGTTCATCGATATTATTTGAATCATTAAAGTCATAATAAATATCAAACGGATACATTTAAAATTTATTCGGAAATAAAAATAATTTTTCTTTGAATTTTACACATTTTTCATAAATGCTACCATAACCAAACGAAACCTTAATAATTCTAGTATTTCTGATAATATATTTAGATTTTAACTAATTTTTATATTTTTTATTTTCAATTTTATACTCCCTCCGTCCCACCAGGTTCTTTACACTGGGGGATGGGGGCTCGACACGTATTTTAAGCCTCTTGTAAAGTATAGTTCCTTAATCTATTTTTAATTTTTTTTTCATTTGAATAAAAATTTAATGTCTAAATTTTTATTCAAAAAAAGAAAATTTTAAAAATAAGTTATGGAACTATGCTTTATATGCACCTTAAAATGCATGTAAAGCAGTGTTGAAAACATGTAAAGAAATGGGTGGGACGGAGGTATTAGTTATTTTCTTTAATTTAATTAAAAGTAAATAGTAAATAAATTTATAAAAAATTGAATTTATTATCAAAAATACTAGAATTCATAACCTTTCATTTGGTTACAGTAGCATTTAAGAATAATGTGTAGAACATGATGAAAAATTACTTTTAATATATAGAGGTATTTGTTCTTTGCTGATAGAACTAGCATCATGCTACGTTTCCAGTTATTAAAACCTTCTTCATTGAACTTAACAGAAACAAGCTGATTAGTAGACGACTCTGAAGGATGAATGTAATACACACTAGAAGGATCTTGATTAGTTGAATTAGATTGATTAGTCGAAGAGGAAGCCATGAGCGATTTCAGTGTTCGTAGGTAAACAATCAAAAGATCGCATAGATCGATAAGAAACGAAGATCGATAGAATAGAGATGATCAAAGATCGAATGATCAACAAGATTACTCAAAAAATCAACAAAATCGTTAAAAAAATCAGCAAAATCGATCAGAAAATCAACAAAATCGAACAGAAACATTCATCTTCATGAATCAAGGATTTAACAAGATTCAACCACAAAATTACTCAGAGAAGACACAAATCACTTAATCGTGATGAATCACACAATTAATCAAACTACACAAATCTTGTATCGATTTTAAAAAGAAAAGACAGAAAGATCAGAAAACACCTGTGAAATGTGATCGCAATGCGAAAACTAAGCGGAAATGATGAAAAACTTGATCGTTTCGCTTTGATACCATAAAAGTTTCATCTAAATGAAACCGTAAATCTTCATTGATATGAACAAGTTTTGTGGAGAGAAGATGAGCTACTCAATGTTTACAAGACTAACTATCAATCATTGTTACAAGACTAACTAACTCTATCTGATTCTATCTATTTATATACAAAAAATACTACCAGCCTGTGTATTAGTCAGTGTAGTTAGTTATCCTACGTGGGCTTGTATGCTCAGTTGTATTAGCCAATAAGAAAAAAAGATGCATAATTATTGGATCAAAAGAATTCCTATATAAATATATATGACTTCCTTAAACATATAAAATATTAAAATATAAATACCTAAGACAATAAAGGTAAGAATAGTACAAAATATATATGTTCAAAATCAATTCATGGGTAAATATTTGTTTGGAAATATTTGTGTGATGAATTATCCATTAATAAATTATTTTCAACTACTTTGATAAAATATTAAAGTCACGGATAAGATTTATCTAGTTTATTAAAATACAATTAATTTTCAAAAATTTGGCATCAGATATGAGTTTAAAAAAAATGAAATTTGTATCTCATATTTATTCATCTTTTTTTTTTTATTTATCAAGCCCATATATGAATTCCAAAGCATGGGTTTTGATATCTTACTAAAGGTGAGTTTGAATAAGGGTAATATCAGTTATTTTAATTCATAAAAAAAACACATTATAGAAATAATAATTACTTTTATATACAAGCAAAATGTTACTAATAATAAAAATCAAATGTATACTCCTATAATATAATAAATCATTATTAATTATTAATTATTAAGTTATTTTAAAAGTTAATAAATTTTCAATCCCAAAACATCTCAATTCAATTCTTGATTCCAAACATATACCACTCCGCTAATCAAATGACCCCTAATATGTTAAGGATAATCGAAAACTTTTAATTTATAAATGACATGAACCTGAGTAGATTAGATTTTTGTCCCAAAAGTTTACAACAAATTCATTTATAATGTTCGTGAACAAATTTATTTATATAATTCATATAAATTCGTTATTATCAAAATTTAATATTTTAATACTTATTATTATTTGATTACATTAAGTGCATATCAGTCCTAAAATTTAGATTAAAAATGTTTGGTGGGCATCCAGTGTGAAAGATTTTAAAGGGTAAAATCAAATGTATCTATTTGGTTTGTGGGTGTATTTTTGTCTGTATTAAAGAAACAAGCATAAGTCATAAGTTATGACAGACATTTGTGAAAATGAGTTTGTAAATTACTAAATTGAGTTATTTGTGAAATTAAGTTTATGATTAGCGTTCGTTAGATGTTTGTAAGATATTCTCGTGTATAGTATTTTATTTTAATAAGTCAAATAAAAATAAAATATTTGACCGGAAAAAAGCTTGAATTTGACAAATTTTAAATAAGTTGAAAATGAACAATCAATAATTCGTCTCACTTTCTTTAAAAAAATAAAAAAAATTCGTCTCACTTACAGTCGTATATAAAAGCTAATCATGATAATTTTTTGAAATAAATTTCAAACATAGTGTATAAGTACACTAAATTATTATTTTTAATTAATAATCATATGTGTATTTTTACTTTTTTAGATGCATGATAACTCTATATTCGGATCTGTTGCCTCCTCCACCGTCCCACGTCTGGAATGCGGTGTAGCTGGTGGTTAGGATTCTGCAAAACAATGCCGAGAGGTGGGATTGAACCCGCGGCACCTCCGGCGTGAGAATAAGCAACGGTGTTGGAGGGAGAAAGATAAGAACAAGAGTATCTAATTATGGAGGGTGTGTGTATATGAGTGTGTGTAAAAGAGAATGTAACCCCCAAACCTTCTTTTCTGGGTCTATTTATAGGTACAGGATTAGGGTTTAGGGGTTGGTACCTTTAATCATGAGCGTTCAATCCTAGGTAGGTGGGACACTTGGGACGCATAGATGCACGACACCTGTCCAGGATAATAATTGTAGAAAAGTGTGTCAGGCACCTTTTTGAGCGTGACATCCTCATTCTTGGATTATGCCAATTATTGGTAATCATTAGCTGTCATTTTTAGTTGGGACCCTTTGATGGTGACGGGAGCCATGAGACGCCACGTGCCCTATTACCCCGTACTGGAGTTACTTCACGGGTCCGGACCGGTTAACGGTGCCATAGTCCCGGACTCGATAACTGTCGTATGCCCGGATGGCAATTCAGGCTGCTCGTAGAGAGTATCCTATCATTTGCCCCCCACTCCCCAATGCAGATTTGTCTGGATGGGGGAGTAGTATTTCATTGTTCGTTGTTTTGAATAGCTGAAAAGAAAAATTCCATATTTCTTGCCTCCCAGGCTCGGATTGTGTGTAGAGCACATGATCCGGGGTTGTCGTTCCGGCATGATTGGCTTGAAAGAAAAATTCCATACTTCTTGCCTCCCCGGCCCGGATTGTGTAGAGCACGTGATCCGGGGCTATAGGCTAGTGGATTCGAAACGTTTCCAGCATATTTTTTATATTTCCTCATAATTCCGAATTTACTGAGCTTGTCCATTCTCCTCGTGAGGCGTGCAGTCATGATTGCTTTTTCTTACAACCTCTTTTGTTTTAATGAAGGTTCCTCCTGGCCGTACACGTGGCTGCATCTCCACCCTTCATTCATTTTAACTTCTCTATAAGTATATTTCAATTGTATTTCTCCCCCTTTTCACTTTTACTGTAAGTCTTTTCCGCTCTTCTCTTCCCTTCAAAATTTTTGTTGCTGATCAGTGATGAGGGCTTTTCCGCTTCTTCCCCCGCCTTGTAAGTGTTTTTTTCTCCATATTTCTTCGATTTGCTTGCCTATAATTCAACTTTGTGTAAGACAATTCGATACTAATCTTGCTCCAACTGTTCATATGCCGTTATTTGCATAAATGTTTACTATCCCTGTTACTGTACTTGTTTGGGATTTGGGACTGTAGTGATTGTTTCGATTTTGAGTTGTTTGAGGCTTTTTGGTTTTGAAGTTTCTGGTATTCATGTTTGGAGTATATGTATGTATCTGTTTGCGTAGATCTTTGATTTTGATTTCAGGTTTTGTGTGGGTGTTTCTGATATTTGTGTTTTTTTTTGTTTTTGTCTCTTGGTTCGGGGTCGGGTGTCGTGCTGTTGGTGGGCATCTGGGGTAGTGTAGCGTTTTATGGTGTATAGAAAACAATTGGCTAACCGTCCCCGATCTTCGTTTATACTTTCCAGCTCTTCCTCGGACCTAGACCCCTCTACCGAGTCCGGACCTTGTTCCTCTTCTTCATCTACAATGACCAAAAGAACTAAGAAACCCCCAAAGACCACTTTAGACAAGCTCCCTACCCTGCGACTCCCATCTGGGGAGACCCTTAGTACGTCTGAGGGTCGCTGGAAAGATGTCCAATTTTTCTTCGTCGAGAAAGATATTTCCATTCCAGATGAGTACTATTACAGAAATTTATCTGAAGTGTTCAAAATGTCTCCTGGGGGTCCTGTCTTTTACGACAAGTGTTCTATGGATGCGGAATTTTCACACCTCCCCAGAACCAGCACCCCCATGGCACCTTTGCTGGACATTGCCAATACTAACAAACTAGATGAGTGTTTTAGGTCTTGCTTTCATCTAGATGATAAAGTTGTTTGGAGGTGGCCCGAAGCCCACGAACGGATATATCATAGGCCCGGGGATGGATTAGTGGGAGTCTCTTTGGAACACCTTAGATCCGGGTACAACCCCCACCGTCACCAATTTATTAAGTGTCTCTGTAAATTTCAATATGACATCCCCTTGTTCCAACTCACTCCGAACGCCGTCAAGTGGATCATGTGGTTCCTTGGTTGTTGTAATGTCAAAGGATTCCTTCCCACCTTTAGGATTTTCCATTATATTTTTACTTTGGTCAAGTCCACTTTAGTTCCCTTGTATGAGCTCCGGTTCAATTATCATAAGTGTGGTTTTAAGAAGGGAGGGGTGATGCCTATGACCATGATGTCCTCCCTCAAGGGTTGGCATGAGGAGTGGGCCTTTTTGCAGTTCGAAGATATCGATTACATGCCTCTATTCCGGGTTGAGGCCTTCCGTGATTTCCAGGAGTATGAGTTAGAAGGTAATGCCCGGACCAAGGTTCATGACTTCTGTAGGGCTTTAGGAGTTTCAACAAACCGGCATTCCTTCATGGATCATGAAATATTACATTCTTTTGGATGTAAGTAGTATGTAATCATTTATACCTTGAGTTTTTATTTCCCTTTGCCGATTATTCTAACTACTTTGTGCTCCTTCTTCCTTTCAGGTTTACCTCAGTATAGCCCTTACCATAAAGAGAGAATGAAGGCTTTGGATGCTGAAACGGCGTGCCTGGCCACGGCTATGCAGGGGATAGGGGGCATCCACAAGGTGAATCAGCGTTCGAAGAAAGGTGGGAAAAAGAAATGAACCGTTGGCGAAGGGGAAGGTTCCAAGACAGATGCGAGTGCTGAGCAGACTTCTGAGTCCAGAGCCCTCCAGGGCGGTAAACCTGTTAGCCTCGAACTTGAGGATGACTTGTCCCCGGGGTTCCAAAGAAAGTCGAAAAGGGTCCAGGTGGGAGACACTGTCGTGGATCTCATCGGGGGTAATCCGTCTGGTATTCCTGCTCCGGGCTCGATTCCTTCTGTGCCTGAGGTTGCTACGACTTGGGGTACCGTCTCCGGTCCCAGTCAGTCAAGCCGTCAGGGGAAGGAGCCCTTGATTGAGGTTGAAAAGTGCAGCCAATTTATTAAAGATCTGCCCAGCAAGGAAGAGTGGGCTCGCTATCAATCTTTAGGGTTTAACCCTTTGTTCAAGGAAATGATGGCCACCTGGCTGAAGGTAAATTTTCTTGCCCTTTTAGGTCTTGGCTTTGTTTAAAGTATCATTCCTTTCTGACTTACTTATCTTACCCTTCCAGATGGGTTCTGAGATGGTTGGGGTGTATGCTGTGGACAATAGAGAGTTGGAGACTGTTGAAGCGGCCCGGGCTGTTGTGTCTTCTTCGGAGAAAAAAGACATGCAAATCTTTGACTTGGACCATGCCAACTCCAAATTGAAGAAAAATGTTGAGGAGTTGCAATCAAAGGCTAAAAAGTCTGAAGGGGAGTTCGCAGCTCTTCAGAAAAAAGCTAATGATGCTGAAGTCCGGGCTCAAACTACCGAGAAGGAGCTCGAAGAACTCCGGGAAAAGCTTGCAGGTTATAAGGAACCAGCCGTCATCCTTGATGACTTCCGTCACTCTCAGGAGTATTACATGGAGTTGGGTAAGAAGGCTGCCTCTAAAATTTGTCGTGCCTGGGTCGTTGCTCACAAGTTGTTGAAGGGGAACCCATCAGCTGGCTGGGACGAGTTCCAACTCCTCATTATTGACGCAGAACAGCACTTCATCGCCACCGGAGAAGATCCAAAGGCTTACTACTCCGGGGAGGAATCTGCTTCGGACGATGATGAGGAGGAAGAGAGTGAAGAAGGTGTTCGGGATCCATCTCCAAATAAAGAAACCGTCAATCAGGCCCCTCCTGCCGAAGACCCTCCTACAACCTAGTTACTCTACCCCTTTTTCACCCTAATGTCCTTGTTGTATTCTTAAACTTTAAACTTTTGTGGTCGAATTTGTTCGGTGATGTTTCGAACCATATGGCTGGTTCGGTCCCTCGTAGAATGCTAGCTTTCCTGTAATGCATGTTCTAAAATTTCTTTTACCCCTGTTGCTTTGCGTTTTTACTTCGGCTTGCATAGATCTGATTAGATAGCCGCTGCCTCCAGTTCGGATTGTTTTCGTAAGAGGCAATTCAGATTGTTGTCTTCGGCTTAACGTTTTCTCTAAATTCCAAGTTAAAAAACATTGAACAACCCCTCGAAATAATTTTGGACTTTGTTATAATTTCGAAAACTTCTCTTAACTTCAAAGTTTGAGAACCTCGAGTGACTTAGAGAAATCTTCTAAAGCTTGCCCCCCAAATCGGATTCGATATGAAAGAATTGAGCCCGGATTGTTGGTAAAGGCTTCACGTCTTTTCTCTTAAGTTCAACATCTGAGAACATTGGGTAACTTAGAGAAAATTTATAGTACTTGGCCCCCCAATCCGGATGTATTTGAGGGCATTAAATCCGGATTGTGGGCAAAGGTTAAATGTTCTCTCTTAAGTCCAGGGTTTAAAAACCTTGGGTAACTTAGAGAATTTGTGTAGCCTATCCGGATTTCCTCTAAAAGCTGGAATCCAGATGGTGGTAAAAACAGATATTTTTCTCTTGGTCATTTGTATTTACCTCGTTTTTTGTCGAATTTAGCCAGGAACTTTGTGAAAATTGTGATTTCCACAGTCAAACTCCTTGGTCCTTGTGTTGTCAACCATTATTGATGTTTCGTCGGTTTCCCACGCATTGATAGCTGGAAACGTCTTGAGCTCTTCCCTACTCTCTTTCTATAAATACCAGCAGTTTCATAACTCTTTTTCATACTTCTCTAAAGATCTCTCAGCTTTCTTTTTTCTCTTCTCCCCTTTTTCTGCTATGGATCCAAAAACCCTTGTCTATGACTACGAGAACAACAAAATCATAGTAGATATGATGGTGTTTAATGGCCCCACCAACATGGCAGAGATTGATGTCATCCTTAAGAGGATCGACGATGATCTTGCCTTGCGCAGGATGGTGATTGATGAAGCTAGGAAGAGGCGCGGCGGGCCTGGCAACGGCGGGGAGGGTGCTGGTGGCTCTGGCACTGCCGCCGTTTAAATACAATCGCTTTATATTTTTGTATTTTGGTAAAATTTGTACCCCCTCCCCCTGCTTAATAAAAATGGATTGAAAAACAGCCATAAACATTTGTTTCTATTTCTTTGGTTTTAGTTTTGTTTTGAGTTGTTCCCTCTGTTTTTACTTCCACTTTTGATGCTTTGCATATATGTAGTAGTTGTCTAAAATAAGGGGGCTTCGTGCTCCTTATCACAATTTTGATTGTGGTTGCCTCCCTTTTCGCCCCCAGTCCAGATCGTTTTTGTAGGAACGTATCCGGACTAGTGTAGCTGTTTTTAGCTAAGACCAAAGCTTGATAGCTTTGAGTTAGAAAATTTTTCGCTTTCGCCCCCAGTCCGGATCGTTTTTGTAGGAACGGATCTGGACTAGAGTAGCTGTTTTTAGCTAAGTCTAAAGCTTTATAGCTTTGAGTTACTTAGAAAATTTTTCGCTTTTGCCCCCAGTCCGGATCGTTTTTGTAGGAACGGATCCGGACTAGAGTAGCTGTTTTTAGCTAAGTCCAAAGCTTTATAGCTTTGAGTTACTTAGAAAATTTTTCGATTTCGCCCCCAGTCAGGATCGTTTTCATCGGAAAGGATCCGGACTAAAGTAGTTGTTTTTTAGCTAAGTCCAAAGCTTTATAACTTTGAGTTACTTAGAAATTTTTTCGTTTTCGCCCCCAGTCCGGATCGTTTTCATTGGAACGGATCCGGACTAGAGTAGTTGTTACATATTGCTTTTGCCCTGGTTCCAATTTTGCTTATGGCTCTGGACCAGGGACTTGTGTTAAGTGATACAATGAATTTACAACGAAATATAAATAGTACAAGGCAAGGCCCACTTTCATTAATCATAATTTTTAAACTACAAATAACTTATTCTTGCTTCAGTACAGAGACTAATCTATCTGTTGAAGACTTTTTTGGGCTCAGAAGTAGCTCCTTAATTGATTCTTCGGGCCTTGACCTTCTCTTTACTGGTAGAACTTCTGGAGTCGGAGGCCGTGCCAAGTGTTGGGGACCTCGGACTCATCCATTTTGACCAATTTGTATGTTCCCGGGCGAAGCACTTCTTTGATTTTATAGGGACCCTCTGTTAGATATTGATTCAAGTGATGATTAGGATCTGGGCATTACTGATCAGATACTGATGCTGACGTCATCATTAATACAACGTCAGTATTGGACTATCATCAGGATTAGAAGCTGGTCAGTATTTCGTGAAGATTCTCATCAGACCAGAGATCAAGGAAGATTGATATGTCGGTTCCTAAATTGTAGGAATGCAGCTATCATACAAGATATGCATTCAGAGATATATGTAATTGATTTAGAATATCTTGTAATTGATAGTGTAACTGTGTACTCTATATAAACACAGTTTAGGTTTTACATTAAAGTAATCGCTTACACGATTTATCTTGTAACCTAGCAGCTCTTAAGAACATAAGAATTTCTTAAGAGAGTTTTGTAACAGTTTTATATCAGAATTAATAAAGCTGTTATTGATTCATACTTGTGTTATTTGTTTAAGTCGAAAATCTTATACAATTGTATTCAACCCCCCTTCTACAATTGTTAATTACTGGGCAACAATTGGTATCAGAGCTAAACTGATTAATTTTAATCAGAAATGATCTTAAGATGTCGACAAGCAAGTATGAAAGCATCAAAATTCCAATTCTCAAGAAAACTGAGTATCCTACATGGAAAGTGAAAATGATGATGTATCTGGAAGCAACGGATCCTGACTATCTTGATAGGATCAATGATGGACCATTTCTTCCAACAAGACTAGTTGCAAGAACAGAGACTGTTGCTGAACACTATGTCATTAAGGCAAAGAGTGAGTGGACGATAGAGGAAAAGGCTCAAGTACTCAAAGATGCAAAGGTAAAAAATATTTTGCATAACAGTCTTGATAATGTCATGTCTAACAGGGTAATAGCATGCAAGACTACAAAGGAAATTTGGGATACTTTGGAAACTCAATGCCAAGGTACTGAATCTATCAAAAGAAACAGAAGGGCTCTGTTGATTCAGGAGTATGAGCAGTTCGATGCTAAATCTGATGAAAGCCTTACTGATATGTATGATAGATTCTTGACTTTACTGAACAATCTATCACTAGTTGGCAAAGAGTATGATCCAGAGGACTCAAATACCAAGTTTCTCAGAGCTCTAACTGAGGAGTGGGATACTCAAGCTTCAATCATAAGGCATCAATATGATTTGAAGATGCTGTCTCTTGATGAAGTCTATAGGATGCTAAGAACCCATGATCTTGAGGTTCAACAGAGGAAGAACAAGAAAAATGTCAAAGCAAAATCTGTTGCTTTGAATGTTGAATCAAAATCAAAGGGAAAAGCTGAGGAGGTTTCTAACAGAAAGAGTAGAGTGAAAGAGTCAATTCCTGATGACTCATCATCAGATACTGATACTGAGTCTGATACTGATACTGATGATGACTCTACTGATTCTGATATGATGGAAATGGTTGCTATGATAGTCAAGGGCTTCAAAAAGATGAAGTTCAGAAAGGCTAGGAAGCAAGGGAAATTTCAGAAGAAAACCTTCAATGCTGACAAAGACAGGTACAAGAAGAAAGAAGGTAAAAGCAGCAAATTTGACAAGTCAAAAATCAGATGCTATAACTGTGATGGAATGGGTCATTTTGCAACTGAGTGCAAGAAGACCAAAACCAAAGCTCTCATTTCTTCAAGCAAGGATTGGATGGACTCATCATCTGACTCTGAAGAAGAGAAAGTGAATTATGCTTTGATGACTAAAACTGATGAGACTTCTGCTGGTGAAAATAAGGTATCTGAAATTTTGTTTGATTTTGATACTAATAATGTCTCTGAGCTAAGATCTTTTTTAAAATCTCTGCATATTAGTTTTAGGAGTCAATCTCTTGAAAATACTAGAATAAAATCTGAAATGGCAGAGGTTGTTAAGAGAAATGATCATCTAGAAGCTGAGTTAATTTTCTTGCAGGAAGTTCAAGCAGAATGTGATAATGCTAAACACATGAAACTTGAAACAGAGTTTAAATGTAATGAACTTGAAATGCAACTTAAAGAGGCAAATGAAAAACTCAGAACCTGGACACATTCTGGTACAAAAACTCATGAAATTATTACTGATAAAAACTGGAAAGAGTGTCTAGGTTATAAGCCAGAGAATGAGAAAAAGGACAAAGAAAAAGTTGTTTCATCTAATCCAGGAAGAGTTATAGTAGATGACTCAACAAATCCAAAAACCAACAGATATGTTACAGACAGTACTAAAACCAAATTAAAACCTGTTAATTATGTGTATCCAGAAATTCCCAAATCTACTTCAGAAAAGGGATCTACTTCTACACAACATTCTGAGTCTAGAACTGTCAAAAACAAAAATGTAGGTCTTTTGTCCAAGAAACAATTGAGGGATAGAATATGTGATGTAACAGATAGGAAGAGAGTTCCAACTGTCAAAAGGAACAGGAATGGTAAAGTTGGAATAAACAAGGAGAATAACTATAAGTATATTTCAAATGCACCAAGAAAAGTATGCTTTAACTGTGGTAACTCTAATCATCTTGCTATTGATTGCAGGAGGAGTAAAAAGAAGCCAACTGTAGTTCCTAAGTCTGACATTAGGAATAAATCAGTATTTTATAAACCATAGAATCCTTGTTTCCATTGTGGCAGTAAATGGCATTCTATTTATACATGTGAAGAATACAATAATTTGTACTATAATTATTATGAGCCTTTGCCTAAGTTCAATAAAAGTGCAAATTTTGAAAAAACAAAGAACTTGAATACTAATCATGCATCTGTTAAGAAAAAAATTAATTCTGATGGACTTAATCCTGATGAAGGTGTCTTTACAAGAAAATCTTCTGCTGCTAAAAATGTTAAGTTGCATGAAAAGAGAACCCAACAAGTGTGGGTTCTTAAAAATTCTAACTGAGTTCTTTGTGATTCTGATTGCAGGGTAAAAAGAAAAATGTGTTAGTCATGGATAGTGGATGCTCTGTGCACATGATTGGAGACAAAACCTTGCTATCAGAATTTGAGGAGAAGGCTGGCCCAACTGTGTCTTATGGAGATGGCAACATTGGACAAACTTTGGGATATGGCAGTATTGTAATTGGAAATGTCATCATTGAAAAAGTAGCTCTGGTGAAAGGACTCAAGCACAATCTGTTAAGTGTCAGTCAAATCACAGACAGAGGTTATCGTGTCAATTTCAATGATACTCATTTTGAAGTTATCAGCAAATCTTCAGGAAAGGTTGCATTAACTGGTCAAAGACATGGTAATATTTATGAAGCCAACATTCACACCAATACTGAAAATCCAACTACATGCCTCATCAGTAAAGCTTCTGTAGATGAAAGTTGGAATTGGCATAAGAAGCTTTCTCATCTCAACTTCAACAATATAAATGAGTTGGTTAAGAAAGACTTGGTAAGAGGATTACCAAAGGCACTATATACTCCTGATGGACTCTGTGATGCTTGTCAGAAGGCTAAACAGAGAAGGACATCATTCAAGAGTAAATCTGAATCCTCAATTGATGAACCATATCACATGTTTCACCTTGACTTGTTTGGACCAATGAATATTATGTCCATCAGTAAGAAAAGGTATACTCTAGTCATTGTTGATGAATATACTAGATTTACCTGGGTTTATTTTCTGCACAGAAAAGATGAAACTGCTGAAATACTGCTGGATCATGTGAGACTTATTGAAACTGGTACAAAATACAAAGTCAAGATTCTGAGAAGTGATAATGGGACTGAATTCAAGAATTCAGCAATAGAAGAGTTCTGAAAATACAAAGGAATAGTTCAACAATTCTCTGCTCCTGGCACACCTCAGCAAAATGGAGTAGTTGAAAGAAAGAACAGAACTCTTATTGAAGCTGGCAGAACTATGTTGGAAGAAGCTAAACTACCTACATATTTCTGGGCAGAAGCAGTCAACACAGCATGTTACACTCAGAACATAACTCTAATCAACAGACATGGTGTAACTCCTTATCAGATGATTAAGGAAAAGAAGCCAAGTTTGAAGCATTTACATGTGTTTGGCTGCAAGTGCTTTGTTCTAAGACCTCATCCTGAACAGTTAGGAAAATTTGAGACAAAAGCTGATGAGGCCATCTTTATTGGCTATCCAACAACAAGAGCCTTTAAAGTCTACAATCTAAGAACAAAGACAGTCATGGAGTCTATTAATGTATCGTTTGATGATAGAAAGATAATAGGAATAAAAGAAGACTCTCATGATAGTTTGATTTTTGCAAATGAAGCTACCAAGAATTCTGATGAAGACATGTCAGATACTGATACTCTGTCAGATACTGACGATCGATCAATTCCTGATCGAATACCTGTTACTGACGATGACTCAAATAATGCAAATGTTGAGGGGGAGCAAGAGCAAGACATCACCAGTACTGATACAACTCAAACATCAAGCAGAGACTCATCAGAAACAGATTCAAGTGACAATACTGACAGCATATCAGGAAGAGATAGCACTATCTCAGGGGGAGCTTCTAGCAATTCTAGTTCTTTTGAAGAAAACACCAATCCAGGGGGAGCATCCAGTTCAAGAAATGACTTACCATCAGCAAGGAAATGGACTAAAAGTCATACTCCTGATTTAATCATTGGGAATCCTGAAGCAGGTGTTAAGACAAGAAGTGCAACTCAGAATGAATGCTTATATAATAACTTTCTGTCAAACCTAAGAAAGTTGAAGATGCACTTAAGGATGCTGATTGGGTGACAGCTATGCAAGAAGAACTGAATGAGTTTGAAAGAAATGAAGTCTGGAAACTTGTACCAAGACCCAAGGGAAGGTCTATTATAGGTACTAAGTGGGTATTCAGAAACAAGACTGATTCAGATGGCACAATTGTGAGGAACAAAGCAAGACTAGTAGCAAAGGGGTATTCTCAACAGGAAGGAATAGATTATGATGAGACTTTTGCTCCTGTTGCAAGACTAGAGGCCATCAGAATTTTTCTGGCATATGCAGCCCACAAGAAGTTTAAAGTATTCCAGATGGATGTAAAAAGTGCATTTCTCAATGGAGACCTGGAAGAGGAGGTATATGTTGAGCAACCTCCTGGCTTCATTGATCTCAAATATCCAGATCATGTCTATAGACTGGATAAAGCACTTTATGGACTAAAGCAAGCTCCAAGAGCCTGGTATGAAACCCTAGCTCAATTCTTACTGGAAAGTGGATTCAATAGAGGTACAATTGATAAAACCTTGTTTTATTTGAATCATGGTAAGGATTTGCTGTTAGTTCAAATATATGTTGATGATATCATTTTTGGGTCAACTAACTCTAAGCTGTGTGAGAAGTTTTCAAAGCTAATGCAGTCTAGATATCAAATGAGCATGATGGGAGAAATGAGCTATTTCTTAGGGTTGCAAGTTAAACAGACTGATGATGGGATTTTTATCAATCAGTCAAAATATACAAAGAATTTACTGAAAAGGTTTAACATGCAAGACAGCTCTACAGCTTCAACTCCTATAGCTACAGCTACAAAGCTTGATCCTGATCAAGGAACAGAGGTAGATGTCACCAACTACAGAGGGATGATTGGCTCACTCTTATATCTAACTGCTAGCAGACCAGATATCATGTATGCAACCTGTCTATGTGCAAGATTTCAAGCAAATCCCAAGGAACCACATCTCATTGCTGTGAAAAGGATTTTCAGATATCTTAAGGGCACTTCTTCTCTTGGCCTTTGGTACGCTAGAGAATCAGACTTTAGTTTATGTGGTTATTCAGATGCTGATTTTGCAGGATGCAAAATAGACAGGAAAAGTACTTCAGGCAGTTGTCAATTTCTTGGAGGAAGACTAGTTTCTTGGTTTAGTAAAAAGCAAAAGTCTATCTCCACATCAACTGCAGAAGCTGAGTACATTGCTGTTGGAAGCTGTTGTGCTCAGATCATGTGGATGAGAAATCAGCTAATGGACTATGGTTTGTTATTTTCAAAAATACCTATTTATTGTGATAACCAAAGTGCTATTGCTATGACAGGAAATCCAGTTCAACATTCTCTTACAAAGCACATCAGTATCAGGTATCACTTCATAAGAGAACAAGTACTGGAAGGGACAATTGAACTTTATTTTGTTCCTACTGATCAACATTTAGCTGATATATTCACCAAGCCACTACCTGAGACTACTTTTACAAAGTTGGTGAATGAACTTGGAATGGTAAACTATGGCAGTACTTGAGAGAAAGAAGTCATCAGATACTGACAACTTGCAAATACTGATGGAAAGTCAATCCTGACAGTAGTCAACGTCGAATCCTGATGCAACGATTCGATCATCAGTATTATGTTCAGAATCTAACTGTCTTCGTTTTATCTCAATTTCCTGATTCAAGCTATGATTAATGTTATTGAACTCCTGATAATGTGATCACTTTAATTAGTCCTCATATTTATTTCTCAGATAACATGATAAATCAGGAAAACACTGAATAGAATAAAGAAACTGAATTTTTCATTGATAATAAGAAAGAGATTACATTCAAAGATTACATCTTTTTTGTTCTCTATCTACTAATCTATTCAACAGGAAATAAAAGACCAATCCACTCCATTGTTAGTAGCCATCCCAGATCCCATCTTTGCCACTTTGTTTGGGTGGAAGTTGACAGGGATAAGGCTATTTTTGGTGACATATTCATTAACAATGGTTGATGGAGTTGGATGAGGATACCTTAGATGAAAGCCATGCTAATGTTGCTTGGAGGGCAGCATCGATGTCGATCACTTTTGCAGGTTTTTCCTTCTCGATTTCTTCGAGACCTGCATCCATCTGCAACCAGAGAGTTTCAAGTTGTCTTTCCCAGTCGAAAGCATCAAACTCTTCACGAGTATAGCTAAATATATCTCTTTTCTCTAAGAGATGGAGATTCTTCTCTTTGATTGTAAGGTTCGACATTGTTGTAAAATTTTGCTGTGAAGGGTTTTTCTTATTTTTCTTTCAGGAGAGAATGAATGGTTAAGGAAGTAAATGGACAAGTCTCTAAGATTAAATAGAGAAGGGTGGCACAAGAATATGAAACGATTCATATTTCTGGTGTAAGTACCAAGTATTATTCGATTGTGATGTTTTAAATTTCTTTATTTAAAACAAAATTCCATGTTTTATTTTAATCACAATCTTATTTCTCGAATAATACAAGCGCGTGTGTTTCACTCGATCATTACATATAGTTACAGATGTAAGTCGTGACGCGTGTAACCATCACCACTCTCTCACGTAATTTGGTCCATTACTCGAGTATAAATAAATGGTTTACTGACACCTGTTTTTGAGAAATCATAAGTATTGTCCAAATATCAATTTAGTTCTCTAATTGATTTATTATTCTCAAAACCATCAGTAAAACATCGTCTCTCTATCTTTGCACTCTCAAACCCTAATTTCAAAATTAGCACAATTCTTGTGTTTGAAATTCAAATGGAGAATTTATCTTTCATGAACAGCAAGGTGGTAATCAATGGAGTTACTTTTAACACAAATAACTTCACTGCAGTTCTAGATCATCAGGACTTGCCCAATGATTTCCACATTATTCAGGACTTTTTGGCCTCAAGCCCAATCAATTATGCTCTAACCCAACCTGCCAAGATATCTTTTAAGTCTGTAATGCAGGTTTGGAACACAAGTGTTTTTGGGAAAGGACTTACATCAGAAAAGCCTCAAATGAGCTTTGAGTATGATAATGTTACATACTATGTGACTCCTGAGATTGTCACTGAAGCCCTACACTTACCATCAATCATTGGTAAGCCAGTATTCAAAGTTCCTGATTCAAGACTCCTTGAGTATGTTGTAAGTTTGGGTTACAATGGAACGCCAAAGAAGTTTGGAGAGCTCTATAGGACAAAGCTTAAGAAGGAATGGAATTTCTTCTTCGACACTATCAGCAGATGTTTCTTGAACAAAGTGTCAAATTTTGATGCTTTACCCACAGGTTCAGCCAAAATTGGGTATTCTCTAATTCATGATCTCTCATTTGATTATGGGTCTTTTATACTAAAGGCATTGAGTGAAAGAAAAGCAGATAAATGTGGTTATGTTTGCTTTCTTAGATTTTTTCAATTAATATTCTCTCACTTATGTCCTCATGCTGTTTTTGAGAATGATACAATTTTGCCTATATGTAAAATCTCAGAAAACAATGTAAAGAGTCTAATCAATTCTGATAAGGCAAATAAGTTTGATGGAACTCCATACATTCCTGATGAAGTATGGTCTCTTTTAAGAAAGAGGATGCCTATTCAATATGGCCCAGCAACTGGTGCTATGGGACAGGACCTTACACATCCTATTCTTGACAAAAGCACACAACCTAAACACTCATCTAAACAGTCAACCACCTCTGGTGTCTCACAAAAGGCATCAGTTGTAAAATCAAAGAAATTAGCTAGATCTGATGTGTCTGAGAGGCAATCAGGATCAAAGGATTTCTCCACTCCAACTCACTCTCAAATGAAGTCACAAGGGGGTGAACAAAGGGTTCTTGAAACATCTGGTTTGAATAAAGAAACAGGAGTGAAGAGGAAAATTGGTCAAAGAGCTGTTTCTAATTCTGATTCTGATGATGACACAATGCCTATATCAGTCTTTATGAAGAAAAAGGAGATTGATGTTGATGTTACTAGAGAAGTGGCTGTCTCTGAAAAGCCGAAGAAAAGAAGAAGATTAATCAGCAAAGGCAAATTTGTTGATCACACAGAATTTCTGAATCTTACTGATGCTATGGAAAGCAATCATGATGTATCTATTAATCAGGATGGATCATCAGTTCCTGATGCTACTGCTAATCCTGACATCTCTACTCCTGATAATTCACCTATGAAGAATGTTGAGATCTCTGATTCTCCAGCATCTGCATCTCCAAAGAGAAGAATTATTGAGATGTCTGTTGATCAAGTAAATGATATTGCTGCTCAGTTGGGTTTCAAACCTTCACCACTTGAAAAGAAAACTGCTGAAGCAAACGTTTTTCATAGACAGAAGAAACAGAGGACTACTATGTCATCTCTGAGAGGATCTAGCCCACAAGAACCTGAACTTCAAAGGAGTTCAGAAGCTATTGCAGATCCAGTCACACAAGAACCACTTATTAAAAGTGTAGGTGCAGACATTTCTGAAGGAATAGTCACACAAGAACCACCTTCTCAAAGGGAAGGTGAAGACAAGAATATTCCTGCCCCACAAGAACCATCTTCTCAAAGTGAAGATGCTGGCAAAATCACATCAGCAAGGGAGTTTCCTGACAATGCTCAAGGGGCTTCTGAAATTGAAATTGAACTAGCTAGAAGTCTGGCAGATAAAGCTACTCATGATTTGCACATTGCTGAATGTGATGAAGTGATCGCTGATACTGCATTTGAGGGAAGCACAGAAGAACCTTTGACTCAAAGTGTTGAAGAAGCTTCTCAACCTCAGACTACACAAGAACCATCAGTAGCTAACACTGATGCAAGTCATGCTATAGTTGCAGTGGTCGATCCTGATGTAAGGACTACTGATCCACTTATTCCATTGCTTATTGAGCCAATTTCTGCAAGGCCAATGGATTCTTTAACTACTTCGTCAGGTAACATCTCTATCTCTACTTCCTTTACTACTGATAGTATGATTACAGATAGACCTGATAAAAGGGATACCTCTATTTGTATGACTTCAGATCACTCTTCTCAGCCACCTCTTATTTCTTCACATTTAATGAGTCAGAGCCTTTCTTGTGAGATTGAGAGTGAACATTTAGAGAAAAAGAAGAGTGATGAGAGGCAGTCTCCTGAACTGGCAAAAGGAGAGGTAGAACAGAGTGAGAAGTTGTTAACTTCTAGTGAGGTAGAAGTTGCTATTGAAAGTAACTTAGGTAACATTGTGAGAAGTGATGAGATCACTTTAAAAGAAATGAGAGATTTAGGAAATGTTACTAAACTGTCTGCAGGACATCAGGATTCACCAGCTGCATCTACTGGTGATTTGAAAATGAAAGGTGTTATGCATCCTGATGATAATGTTGATGATAAACTTCCTGAAGCTGGTGGTAGCTCGGATGATGATGATGATGATCATGCTAATGCTGATCCTGAGACAATTCAAATGCAGGCAGCAATAAAAGCAAGTCTCCTATCTACTTATGGGTCTTCGAGTAGGTACATGCAGTCTGTTACTCAAGAAGAATTCAGAGGGGAGTACAGTTCCATACTTTCTCCTGATACTCGAGCTAAAAGGGGATATGAATGGGATACTGAATGGAATCAGCCGACTGCTGAGATGAATTTTCAAAATGCTCTTTTTCATTCTGGTCATATTGCTACGAGGATGCCAACTCCTGAACTCAAGGCTCTTCTCAAAACAAATGCTCTTCTAGCAAAGGGATTGAAGAGTGAGATTGACTCTATGAAGGCTATTACTGATAAATTTCAAGCGGGTATTCAAACATCTGTTTCTATATCTGCTACTGCTTCTCAAGCACGTCTTCTTGCTGATGATATTAAAGCACTTGACAAGAAAATGGATTCCAGAATGACTGTCTTGGAATCAAAAGTTGATAATATTGATGAAACCCTCAAGCTTATCTTGTCTTTCTTCATTGAAGAAGATGCCGATGTCAAAAAGGGGGAGAAGATAGTCAAAACAAAATGCTCACCTAATCCAGTTGTACAGAAGGATGATGATAATTCTGGAAATGATGGTGGTGCTAAGTCACATAAAGTTGAAACCTCTGATGCTGCTTTAGTAACAAAGAGATCTAATACTCAAACTAGGCAGTCAACTCATGTTTCTAGATCTGGTAAGAAGACAGTGACAACAATGATGCAATCTCAGAATCCAAAAGAAGAACAGTTCGTGACACCTGGTCAAACTCTGTCAACCATTCCTGAGGATGATGTGTATGTGGAACAGGATGAAGATGCTGCTAATCTGTTTCATGAACTTGACACTGGGGATGGTCGTGTTCTTAAACTGTTTCATAAAGACAAAAGAGTTCAACAGTATCATGCTGAGAAAGCACTTATCTTATCTACTGGAGAAAATCCGAACATGACTACTGATGAGTTCTTAAAAGAACAAAACAGGATTTTTGAAGAGATTGCAAAACAAAATGAAGCTCCTGCTGCAAGAAGAGGAAGAGGCAGAGGAGGAAGATACAGAAGTAGAGGAAGATTATCTGCTCAAACAAGTACAAGGCAGACAAGATCTAGTGGAATCAAATTAAAAGATGTTTCTGAAAATGAAAAGAAGAAAACTCCACTATCTCTTGCACTAACTCCAGACAACAGATTCAATGCTCCTGAAGAAATTGAAGAGGAGATATTGCCTTTAAAAAGAAAGAGTAAGGTTGCTGTTCAATCTACTGCATCTAATGAGAAGTCAGTCTTTGGTTCAATTTCTGATGTTTTCTCTGATTCTGAAGAAGCTGAAATTTTAAAAGAACTTAAGATTATGATTCTTAAGGTTGTGGTTGAATTTCACAATATGGAAGTTGTTGAAGATACACTGGAGTATGAACAAGAGAACTTCAGAAGATTTGAAAGAGAAAGTGAAATCAGAGCTAAAGCCAGAGAAGCAGAAAGGATAACAACCAGAGACTACTTGAGAAATGTTCATAGATCAGACAGGAATTTATGGTATGATAAAGATAAATCTGTTCCTGAACATCAGCAGTATTATCCAATAGATGAGAAGAAGAAGAAGAGTAAGAAAAAGGAGAAGAGTGAGTGTGATTATAGGAAACCGATTGTTTTCAAATCAGCAGGACTGATAACAGAGTCTTCTTTGATTAATGAATCTTTATTGATTGTTAAATCAAAGTCTACTACATTTATTGCTGAAAATCCACCAAAATGGGTAAATATGCAATCTAGTTTGAAAGGATTGGAACCTGGCACAAGAGGAGGAATTGGGTATAGTCATGCACAGATTATTTTCATTGTACAAACTGATCAACATGCTCTAGTTGACAAGATTGGTGATGAGTTAACTGTTGATCATCTCTGGAAACTTGAAGCTGTTGCTATCATTGCTGATTGTCATGCTGGTGCAAAGAAAATAGAAAAGATGTTGTACTTCATGAAAGATAGAAGTGTAAAGAAGATTCCTATTCATGAATTGTTGTGCAAATCTCCAAAAGAGCTGAAATATGTTCTATATCTTCTCAGAAGTAAAAGAATCAATGTTAATGAAAGAGAAGTTTACTACAATTGGTTTGTCATGATTTATAGGACAATTAGATAGAGATTTATGGATGGAGGAACGAGGTATGATGGCAATTATATTCCTATGTACTTAAATTTAAGAGACATAGAGGTTGAAATGAAGAATGGTACAGCTGTTAGAGAAGTGTATCTAGGCATGGAACAACTGTCTCTAAATCCAGATGGGAAGGAAATTGCTTATGTGTTGCTAGGTGATTTAGATCTTCCAAGAAGCTCAATTCAGAATCTCAGGGCAGCTATCTATCAGATTAATGAGGAAGATGAAGAACTCAAAAATCTGAAGAAGAAACTGATTCAAATTCTTGAAAGCAAGGAAGAAGAATTGATATCTGATTTCTTGAGAATGAATCTGTTTTATCAAAGAATTTCTGAAACTGTTCCTGATGATTTTTAGAAGGTATTTTGTTTTGAGTTTTTGACATCTTTGAATCAAGGAATTTGTCCTTTGTTTCATTAAGAACAAATTGGGGGAGATTGTTAGATATTGATTCAAGTGATGATCAGGATCTGGGCATTACTGATCAGATACTGATGCTGACGTCATCAGTAATACAACGTCAGTATTGGACTATCATCAGGATTAGAAGCTGGTCAGTATTTCATGAAGATTCTCATCAGACCAGAGATCAAGGAAGATTGATATGTCGGTTCCTAGATTGTAGGAATGCAGCTATCATACAAGATATGCATTCAGAGATATATGTAATTGATTTAGAATATCTTGTAATTGATAGTGTAACTGTGTACTATATATATACACAGTTTAGGTTTTACATTAAAGTAATCGCTTACACGATTTATCTTGTAACCTAGCAGCTCTTAAGAACATAAGAATTTCTTAAGAGAGTTTTGTAACAGTTTTATATCAGAATTAATAAAGCTGTTATTGATTCATACTTGTGTTATTTGTTTAAGTCGAAAATCTTATACAATTCTATTCAACCCCCCTTCTACAATTGTTAATTACTGGGCAACACCCTCCCATTTGGGCATGAGCTTTCCGGTGTTGGTTGGGTCCGAAGCCTCGGTATCTCGCAGGACTAGATCTCCAACTTGAAAGTTTTTGACTCTAGCCTTCTTTCCAAAGTACTCCCTTGTTTTTTCCTTGTACTTTTCCATTCTTGCAACTGCTTCGTCCCTGACTTCATCGATCAAATCGAGATTGACGCGAAGCCCTTCCTCATTCGCAATTTCTTCGAAGTTAATAGCTCTGTGAGAGGGTGAACCCACTTCTATCGGGAGCATTGCTTCGGTCCCATAAGCCAGCTTGAACGTTGTTTCTCCAGTACTTGTTCAGGGACTAGTCCTGTATGCCCAGAGCACGTTTGGGAGCTCCTCGGGCCATTTGTTTTTGCACTCCTGCAGCCTCTTTTCTATCCCCCTTAGCAAAATTCGGTTTGTTACTTCCACTTGCCCATTACCTTGGGGGTATGCCACCGATGACTTCTTATGTTTGATGCCCCTCTTCTTCAAGTAGTTCTCAAAGTCTGAACCTACAAATTGAGGCCCATTATCCGAGACCAGGATTTGAGGAAGCCCGAACCTCATCAATATGTTATCCATGAACCGGATGCAGTCTTGTTGATTTATAGTTCTCATGGCTTTGGCTTCTGCCCATTTAGTCATGTAATCGATCGCCACCAATAAGTACCTGAGATCACCCTTGGCCCGAGGAAATGGACCAACGATGTCTATCCCCCAAACAGCAAAGGGCACTGGAGACAGGATTGAAGAGGGTATAACCGGACTCTATCTTTGCACATTGCTGAACAACTGACAATTCTTGCATTTTCTGACAAACTCCACCGCATCATTGTGAATTTTGGGCCAGTAGTAGCCTTGCCTTATTATTTTGTAAGCCAGAGCCTTTGCAGATAAACGATCTCCACAAATCCCCTCATGAACCTCTTGCAGGCAGTATTCGGCTTCGGCTGGTCCAATACATTTCAGGACCGGACTGGAAAATGTTCTGCGATAGAGTTGTATTATGTGTCTGGTCCAGCTTTGGCCTTGATTCTCTGAGCTTTATTCTTGTCTTCGGGCAATTCCCCCTTATCCAGATATGAAATCAAAGGGGTCATCCAGTTAGGTTGATCATCTATTTCCATCACTTCATCGCTTTCGATGGTGGGTTTCTCAATCTCTTCAAAGTAAACTGAGCTATCCAGTTCAACAGCATTCTGGACTAGCTTTGACAATGCATCGGCTTCCGCATTTTCTTCTCTATTAATCTGAACCATTTCAAACCTTGGGATCGTAGTCAAGTAACTTTTAACCAGAGCTTGGTACTGTGCTAGCCTTGGATCTTTGGCAATATATTCCCCTTTGGTCTGCTTCACAACGATCTGGGAGTCACTATAGACGTTCAGGCTCTAGACTTTCAAAGATCTGGCCAATCGGAGCCCGGCCAAAAGCGCCTCATACTCTGCTTGGTTGTTTGTTGCTAGGAATTTGAAGGTTATAGCTTGCTGTATCTGAAAACCATGGGGACTTCTCAGGACTAACCCTGCTCTGGATCTCTCGCTTGTCGAGGATCCGTCAACGTACAAAGACCAAGCCTCCGGATCTGAGTCGTCTTCTTTCCCCGAATCCATGACCATAGGACTAGCTTGGAGTTCGGGAAAGTAACATTCCGCAACGAAATCGGCTAACACTTGAGCTTTGATTGCTGTCCGAGGTACGAACGTGAGTTGGAATTGACTTAGCTCGACAACCCAATTGACGAGTCTGCCTGATACATCGGGCTTATAAATTATCCTTCTTAAAGGCTGGTCCGTTATAACTTTGATTTCTCTCCCTTGGAAATAATGCCATAGCTTTCTGGAAGCTGTCACCAGGGTAAAGGCAAACTTCTCCAAGTTAGGGTATCCGGTCTCCGCATCTTTCAATACTTGACTGAAATAATATAATGGTTTCTGATGTCCTTCATGTTCTCTGATCAAGGCCGCCCCCATAGCTAAAGGTCTTGCAGCTAGGTAAAGAGACAGTGCCTCCCCGGGCTCAGCTATTGACAGAATTGGTGGCGATGACAGGAATTCCTTTAGAGAATCGAAGGCTTTCTGGCAGTCCGGGCCCCAGTTGATCTCTTTTTTTTTTTCACCCCCTTAAGCAGCTCGAAGAAAGGTAGGCACCGTTCTGCCAGCTTTGGAATGAATCGCCTCAAGGCGGCTAAAGAGCCTGCTAGCTTCTGAATTTCTTTCTGGGTTCGGGGCGGCTCCATTTCCATTATTGCCTTGATCTTTTCTGGATTAGCTTCAATTCCCCTCTGACTGATCATGAATCCCAAAAATTTTCCAGCTCCTACCTCGAAAGTGCACTTGTCCGGGTTCAATTTCATCTCGTGCTTTCTTAAATTCTCGAAACATTCCTGCAAGTCTGGAACATGTTCCTCGACTGTCTTTGACTTAGCTATCATATCATCCATATAAGACTCCAAGTTTCGACCAAACTGATCCTTAAACACCTCCATCATTGCCCTTTGGTAGGTTGATCCGGCATTCATTAATCCGAATGGCATGTACTTGTATGCGTACACGGCTCTGTGAGTTATGAAGGCGGTTTTAGCTATATCGGCCGGATTCATCTTGATTTGGTTGTAGCCGGAGAATGCGTCAATGAAACTGAACATCACATGCCCCGCAGTGGCATCAATGAGCTGATCTATGCTGGGAAGAGGATATGGGTCTTTGGGGCACGTAGCATTCAGATCAGTATAGTCGACACACATTCTCCATTTACCGTTGGGTTTCTTGACCAGGACTACATTTGACAGCCAGTCCGAATACTTTATTTCACAAATTATTCCTGCTTTGAGGAGCTTTTCAACTTCTTCATCAATTGCCTTCTATCGGTCCGGAGCAAAGTTCCTCCTTTTCTGCTTTACCGGCTTCTTGTTAGGATTGACATCGAGGCTGTGCATGGCCACAGATTCGTCGAGTCCGGGCATGTCCTCCGGACTCTAGGCAAAGACATCTGCATAATTTCTGAGGAGTTGCACAAGGTTTTTTCTAAATGCTGGATCCATTCCGAATCCTTTCTTTATTTTCTTAGTCGGATTACCTTCTTCCAACTCAACCATTTCGGTCTCAACCGCTGGATCGACCTTACCAAGATCCTTTTTTGAAACGAGTTGTTGAACTCGAGCTTGAGTATTTGTTTCCAGATAATCTCGGGCCTTGGTGATCAATTCTTCTTTTGTCTGAGCTTCCATACTTTCAATGTTTTGGACTTCATGTCCGGGCTCTTTTTTGAAATAAGCTCTATGCTTCTTTCTGCTAAGGTTCTTCTGGTACAAGGACGCTTTTCGCTTGTTCTTCGGATCGGTTTCAACCATGATCAATGCTTGGCCATAACAACGACCAGCAGTTTTGGAGTCTCCTTTGACTTCCCCAACTCCTGATGGAATGGGAAATTTAAACTTTAGATGGGGTGTGGAAGTTATAGCTCAGAGCTTGGTTAGCGCCGGACGGCCAAGGATCATGTTGTAAGAAGATGGGGTATTGATGACATAGAATTTTACCATATGAGTGACTTGTTTTGGGAGGGTTTCGAACTGAACCGGAAGGTACAATGTCCCCTGAATTGGGACTAAATTGTTCCCGAACCCGAAGAGGGGGTCTTCTCTGCATTCATTCATTCTCACGCTGCCCAGCTGCATTCTGTCGAATGTATGTTTGAAAATAATGTTGACTGAGGATCCATTGTCAACCAGGATTCTTTTGACTTCATTCTCCGCAACATCTAGGCTAACCATCAGGGCTTCATTATGATTGGGATCAACTCCTTCAAAGTCAGCATTGCTGAAAGTTATCACTTGTTCGAGAAAGGTCTAGATCATCATTACTTCATCTCCTAAGTCCGGACTAGGGGGAGGAGAATTGGATCCCCCCATTACCACATTGACCACATGCTTCTTTCCCGCTTCTTTTTCCGTTGTTTTCCGAGCTATGTATTGCCCCATGTTCCCTTTTTTGATTTGATCCTCGATGAAGTACTTGAGAGACAAGCAATTTTCTGTCGTGTGACCATGGGTTCCATGATAGTCACATTGTTTGTGTGTTGGGTGCTTCTCCGGGGCAGTGATCATCGGCTTGGGCGGGTAAAAGTATGGTTTGTCCCGGACCTCCTTTAGGATATCAGACTGGGTGCGGCTGAGTGGAGTCCACTCTGGTTCTGGCTTTGGGTCCGCTTTAGGAGGTTTGGGAGGTTTGGAGTCTGGATTGACGGTTACCACAGCGGGTTCAGAGATTCATTCGAGGACTGATGGTTGAGAATTCTGGATATAGTTGGTTTGTCTATTAGGCTTAAACTTTTGTCAGGTTGATAACCACCCCGAGGTAGGGATGGGAAAAAAATCCGATCCGACGGATACCCGATTCGAAATCCGATTTTTTATCCGATCCGAACCCGATATTTTGGATTTGGATATGGATATGGATTTAAATTTTAAACCCGAAAGATTTTGGATATGGATATGGATTTCATGAAACCCGATCCGAAACCCGATCCGAAACCCGATCAAAACCCGAGCCGAACCCGAAACCCGAAAAATACCCGACTTTTATTTATTATATTTTATATTTTATATATAATATATTATATATAAATGTATATTATAAATACATATTATACATACACTATTATATATATATATATATATTATATATATATATAAATGTATATTATAAATACATATTATACATACACATATCTTTGAGACATAAGATATGGAAAGATCGAGAAAATAAATTGTCATGGATGTAGCGGTATTTTTTAACTTACTTACACAATTTTTTTTATTTTTTTTTAAGCAACTTATTTACACTATTTTTAATTTTGAATACCCGAAAAAAACCCGATCCGATCCGAAACCCGACGGATTTGGATTTGGATATTGAGTTTTGGATCCGAAACCCGATACGATCCGAAACCCGAAAATATTTGGATTTGGATTTGGATTTTGCAAAACCCGAGCCGAACCCGACCCGTTCCCATCCCTACCCCGAGGGCGATCATCGTGGGTAGTGCGGTATGAAAAATTTCCTTGATGGGTCATTCTCATTGCTTGCAGAACATCACTTTCTTTGATAAATCACGCTACCATGGAGTATGCTGCAGCCAGGCTTTCCGGTTCCTTGTTGATCAGCTCATAGACATATCTTTCATTTTGATCCGGGTCCAGATTTCTCCGGAAGATGCTAAGAGCTTCATGCTCATCCAAGCGCGAAACATTGTTCATTGCTTCCTGGAATCGCTTCATATAGTCTGCGAGAGATTCATTGTCATTTTGACGAATAGTCTTCAGATGGCACATGTGTAACTCGTGAGTCCGGTTCGCTCTGAATCTCTTCAGAAAAGATTCGCGGAATTCTTTCCAAGAGTGAATGCTTGGGGAAGGGATTCGGCTGAACCATCTCTGAGCCCCTCCTTTTAAGGTAGATGCAAAGAACCTGCATTTGGTGATGTCATTATAGTAGTAAATGAGGGCGATCTGCTCGAAGTAATTCACATGTTCTTCAGGGTCTCCTAACCCATCGAAGGAATCAAAGTTGTAATGCTTCAGGTTCTTTTGTCTAGGGATGGCTTCTAGAGATCGGCTGAATGGGGTTAGAGTCCCTTCAATTTCGAGTCCGGAGTCCTGTCCCACTTTCTTCTATAGCTCATGAATCATTTGCATCAAGTTGTCTTCGGGCTCATCTTCGTTTGAGATAACTTCCGGACTAACATCTCTCAAAACTCTTTTAGATCCGGACCTTCTTAAGACTCGGTCCTCTTCTTCCTGTATCCTTTTTTGGATTTTGAGTTCAAGTTTTGCTTCTTCCTCCTGTCTGATCTTTTCCTTTAGTTCGGCTAGCTTTCTGAGTTTCTCAATTTCCTGATTTTTTCTTTGAGCTTTGTTAGCTACCTTCGATCCGGTCAAAGACAGATCTTCTGGATCGGTGGGAGTGTTGAGAACCCTGGGAGTTTTCAGCCTGCTCTGGTTCGGGAGGTGGCGGTGCTCGGGCTGTTCGGTATGCCCTGATTGCCTCCGTCAGCTCCTCACGGGTAAGATCTTGCAGGTACGTTCCAGCCAGAGGCACATCGGTATACTTATACTGGTTGACCTCAATGTCAATTCGGGCATCGCCTGGTGCAATCCCGACCCTTTCGATGACTAGAGGTACTTCAGCCGGTACTAGGGACAGGTCCGGAGATGGGTTATGATCTTGTGCCCGAGTGTTGGTTCTTTGAGTAGATTTGCTTCCTCTTACCATGATTCCGAATTTCAAAACAAAATAATTCATAAAATAACGATTATAACAGGTCTAAGCTGAGCTTAGGGTAGAACAACTCAAGTACGGGCTCAATACTCAGATAAAAACACAAGGTGGTGGATACAAGTATATAGCAGGTGACTATGAGCACAAATCTAGATTTCGGCTAAGCTTAAAAACTAAAAATCGTAACTTTATCACAGATCTGGGAAAGAAAGCTAAGTAACGCTAAGCACGTGCACATATGGATGAGAAATGAGTAAATATGACATTTTTAGTAAGGGTTTCACAATGGTTTTGTAGATCTTACAGCTTGATTTCGGACTCTTTTTAAAGAGTTTGTTGATGTCATCGAGTCCTGTGGCGTCGAGACCAAAGGACGGAGCACCCCCTCCTTCTAGTGCCAATGATAAACTCTATATTCCGATCCGGTGCCTACTCCACCGTCCCATGCCTGGAATGCGGTGTAGCTGGTGGTTGGGATTCTACAAAACAATGCCGAGAGGTGGGATTGAACCTGCGGCACCTCCGGTGTGAGAATAAGCAACGGTATTGGAGGGAGAAAGATAAGAACAAGAGTATCTAATTATAGAGGGTGTGTGTATATGAGTGTGTGTAAAAGAGAATGTAACCCCCAAACCTTCTTTTCTGGGTCTATTTATAGGCCCAAGATTAGGGTTTAGGGGTTGGTACCTTTAATCATGAGCGTTCAATCCTAGGTAGGTGGGACGCATAGATGCACGACACCTGTCCAGGAGAATAATTGTGGGAAAGTGTGTCAGGTACCTTTTTGAGCGTGACATCCTCATTCTTGGATTATGCCAATTATTGGTAATCATTAGCTGTCATTTTTAGTTGGGACCCTTTGATGGTGACGGGAGCCATGAGACGCCACGTGCCCTATTACCCCGTACTGGAGTTACTTCACGGGTCCGGATCGGTTAACGGTGCCATAGTCCTGGACTCGGTAACTGTCGTAGGCCCGGATGACAATTCAGGCTGCTCGTAGAGAGTATCCTATCAATGCACGTATTATAAAATAGACTAGCCAGCTGAGTTCTAACTTCTACGAACATGCTCATGCAATTTAGAGAATAACACTGTGATTATAAAATTAATACATTTCATGATAAAACTTCAGATGGAACTTGGAAGTGAGAACTGAACAAGTGTACCGAACTTGTTTCTTAAACAAAACATCATAATTACTTTTTTTTTGCTAATTTTTAATGGAAAAGGTTAGATTTACAGAAACTTTCATAAGAAGTTTTACAGAATGGTAGATGTCTTAATTTAATTGGCTATAAGTTAATGGGCCCCCTGCATTTACATCAATATCAACCAATAAAAAATTTACATTAGTGAAATAAAGTTCATTCTGTAAAAAAATTCTATAGCCAATTCTGTTCACCTAGCATTACTCATTTTTAATAGACCCCGAAACACTACTTCCTTCCTGGATGTTAGAATATAATATAAGATCCATATAAGGCCTCCCTCTAACACCTTAAGGTTTTAGATGAGTTGGTTACTTAACATGGTATAAGAGCTCAGGTTGGTGGGAGACTCAAGTTCGACTTCCTGTCACCCCCAATATTCTCACAATTTATTATGGACACGAAAGGCAATTATGGACACAAAAGGCTCCAAAGATGGCCCATTTTTGGAGCGAGGGGGAGTGTTAGAATATAATATTGTTAGAAAATGGATTTTTAGAGCATAATTAATTTATGTTCTTGATGATAATTTCGGATTTTAACGATTGGAAATTGTTCCTTGCTATGAGGACTTAAATTTTCGTCTATGGGTCTAAGTATTTTCTTAGTGAAATCCATAGAGAAATATAGTTGAGGTGGGTAGCTTGAAAGAGCTTGAAAATGAGAATGTGTATTTGTCCCACATTGAAATAAATAAAGGGGTTTGTTGGCTTTATATAGAATCACACACATGGGTAGTGTACAACTACTAAGGTGTATGATGGTGCATGGTGTTACTGTGTGCTCCACGTGCACACACACAAACACCCGCGCGCGCGCCGCCGCCGCCCGCCACGTCACGTCACGTTTCGACTCGGTCGAAGGGCGATTTGGGCGAATGTCTCGGCGTCTCGCGTACGCGAGGCGACCTGGGGAAGGGTTTTTATTTCTGTGTTTAAATATATTTTAATATATATATATATATGTCGATTCCTCAAGTCTTGATGGTACCATATCCTGATGATCAAATATTGATGGACGGACATCAGTTCCTAATATTGAGTCCTGAACAGAATTTGATAATATATATATATTGTATATTCGTATAATTAAAATAAAACTGATATGTGTGGATAAAATATATATATACGTAACTGTTACGATTTATTAAATCAGGCATTACAGCCGTTTTGATTTGAATAAATCAGCCGTTTCGTTAAATTAATTGTAAATCAGTAGTTACAATATTAATTGGGTGGCATCAGTTACGTTTGGCCTCTCCTATAAATAAAGAGCTAAGCTGCTGGGTTTCATAGACCACACCCTACATTCTCTTCTCTTCTCTACACTCTCTGTTCTCCCTCCTGCCATAGTTTCTTGTACTTAAGGTTTTCTAGCGACTGAGGTGCTAGTCGAAGTTGAGCATACTGATTACTATGATCATATCGCTCAGAGCTATTTTATCATGGAAGAATATCGCCAGCATCCTGACATAGTGTAAGTGGGGGCGATTATCTCTTCAAGAGCAGTCAGGTTTTTCGAGCAAATCCTGACGACTCAGTTGTTCTCTTGTTTGTTTGACATACTACTATAGCAATGGCTACTGGTATGTCTTCTGTCTTTCCTTTGTTTTTACAGTTACTAATATGCATGTGTTTTACCTTAGTGTTTTGTTTCGTTGATTGTTTACTTGGCCTTGGCTTGTTAAATACGATATATAATTGCCTCTATGTTGCTGTATTAGTTAATATTTCCAACATTCTTGAAGAGATAATTCGTTATATAGTATTTAGCATAATGGTTAACGAGAGTGAAATTCCTGCTAGAGGTAGTTCAGTTGCATTTGTTGGGGTCATAGATTGGACCACTTACAGTTTTCCACAACCCGTTGAATTAACTGGCTTGCCAGAGAAATTCAATGGGGGCGTTGGCTTTTCTCGTTGGCAGAAAAGGATGAAGTTGTGGTTGACTGTAAAGGGACTATGGCCTGTTGTGGAATATGAGAACCCGGTTGTGGATCAAGAGAGGGCTGAATCAGTTAAGGGTTTTGCGAAGTGGGATGAGAAGGATGGGGTGGCTAGGGCGGCCATTTTGGCTGCTCTCACGAACACATTGTTTGATGTGTACTCCTCCGATGCCTACACCGCAAAACTCTTATAGGAGAAGCTGGACCAGACACATAATACTGACTCACAAGGTCTGGAAAAGTATTCTGTGGCTAGGTTGATTTCAAGCTGGTGGACAATAATTCCATGACTGAGCAAGTGCATGAATTTGAGATGATATTGCATGCCTTGAAGGAGTCTGGAATGGACCTCCCCGAAAAGTTTAAGGTGATGAGTGTGATTGAAAAGCTTCCAAAGTCTTGGGAAGAGTTCTCTCTCTCCCTGAAAAGACAGAAAGGAGAGATCACCTAGACCAACCTTACATCTCGGTGCAAGAACAACACAAGTCCAAACAGGGACATGTGATGCCAACTGAGCATGGAAGTTCGAAGGTAAATGTAGCAACTGTAGGACAGAAAAGGAAGGCTGTCTCTAAGAAGGGTAATAGTAATAAACCTAAGAATGACAAGGATAAGGCCAAGAAACCAAAGGCAAACAAACCATGTTGGTCTTGTGGGCAGGTTGGGCACTGGAGTAAGGACTGCCCTACAAAGAAAGCAAAGAAAGCCGAGGCGGTAGCTCAAGTGAATGCTGTGCTTGGAACCTCAAGTGGGCCTGTAGCGAACATGGTTGTTGGTGAGGCTTTGGCTTCTGAAACCAACGTTGACCGGTATGTTACCTACAACCCTGTACTATTTTCCACTTATCTATCAAATGAATGGTTGATTGATACTGGCGCTAATGTGCATATTTGTGTTGACATTAGTTTATTCGTATCTGATCAACAGAGTCATAGCTTGACAGTGACGATGGGGAACGCAAGTGCTGCTCAAGTACATGGAGTAGGAAACGTGGACCTGAAGTTTCCTTCGGGTCGTATTCTATCCCTGACGAGAGTGCATCATTTCCCGACATGCGTAGAAATATAATAAGTGGCAGTTGTTTAGTAGCTAATGGTTTTGAAGTCTCTCTCAAATGTAATAAAGTAGTTCTTATTCATACTGGTACTTTCTTTGGCAAGGGTTACTTGTCAAATGGTTTATTTATAATAAATGCTGAGCCCGTTTTGGGTGCTTTGAATAAAATTACTCCTTCTGTTAACTGTGTTGAATCTTCAACTTTATGGCATGCTAGACTTGGTCACTTAAATTTTGGTGCTCTTAAAAATATGATGAACTTAGAGTTGATTCCAAGACATACCATAGAAAAGAATTCTAAATGTCAAGTATGTGTGTCTGCTAAACAAATAAGGAAACCTTTTCATAATATTGTTAGGGATTCAGACTTGTTAGATTTAGTACACACTGATATTTGTGAATTTGGTGGTGTGTTGACTAAGGACCAGTTTAGATACTTCATTACCTTTATAGATGATAGTAGTAGATACTGTTATGTTTATTTACTTAGACATAAGGATGAAGCACTTAGTAAATTCATTATATATAAAACTGAAGTAGAAAAACAAACTAGTAAGGTACTTAAACGGTTGAGATCTGATAGAGGTGGTGAGTATACGAGTAACGCTTTTAATGAATTTTTTGCAAGCAATGGAATAGTTCATGAAGTTACCCCACCATACACACCTGAGTCTAATGGGGTTGCTGAGCGAAAGAATAGAACATTTAAAGATATGATTAATAGTATGCTTATTAATTCTGGGTTTGCCTAAATACATGTGGGGAGAAGCTCTGAATACGGCTTGCCATATTCTGAATAGAGTTCCTCTGAAACACATGGATAAGACACCCTATGAGTTATGGAAGAGCAAGAAGACTAGTCTTAAGTATCTTCGTGTGTGGGGGTGCCTTGTTAAGGTACTTGTCCCTGAATACAAGAGAAAAAAACTAGGTCCAAAGACTGTTGATTGTTTCTTTCTAGGCTATCTTGAGACCACTACAGCTATGAGATTTATAGTATTAAAATCTGACATAGATGGTATAGTGGCAAACACGATAGTTGAGTTTCGTGATGCTACATTCTTTGAGGATGTTTACCCTATGAAGACTGGTATGCCTCAAGATACTTCTATTGAAGATCCTACTCACACATCAAGTTCTATTCCTGATCATGTGGAAAAGATGACAAATGTGGGGGCGGAACCTAGCAGTAGCTCTACCCCTAAGGAGATAGAGGAACCACGAAGGAGTAAGCGTTCAAAGGTAGTCAAGGATTTTGGAAGTGATTTTATCACTTACAATGTCGAGGACGAACCTTTAACTTTCCGATAAGCTATGGACTCTTCAGAGTCTAGGCACTAGAAGGGCGCTGTAAAGAGTGAAATTGACTTTATTGTTTCTAACGGAACATGGGAGTTAGTTGATCTCCCTCCTGGGTGTTCTACTATCGGGTGCAGATGGATCTTTAAAAGGAAGTTGAACCTTGACGGCTCAATAGATAAGTACAAAGCTAGACTGGTAGCTAAGGGTTTTAAGCAAAAGGAGGGCATTGATTACTTTGACACATACTCCCCGGTAGCTAGAATGAAAACAATCCGAATGCTTGTAGCATTGTCTTCCGTACATGGTCTTATCATCCATCAAATGGATGTAAAGACAGCTTTTCTTCATGGTGAACTTGAAGAAGAGATTTATATGGATCAGCCTGAGGGATTTGTTGCATCTGGTAACGAAAGGAAAGTATGTAAGTTGATCAAATCCATCGATGGCTTGAAACAAGCTCCTAGGGATTGGCATAAAAAGTTTGATGAAACTATAGTGCCGTTCAGTTATGATATTAATGATAGTGACAAGTGTGTCTACACGTACCAAAGTTAAAGGTAGTGAGTGTGTCATCTTGTGCCTATATGTAGATGACATATTACTGTTTGGAACCAATATTGAGATTATTAACGAGACAAAAGCTTTCTTGAAAAGGCATTTTGAAATGAAGGATATGGGTGAGGCTAGTGTGATTCTTGGTCTCAAGCTGACACAGTCAGCTGAGGGAATAACTTTATCGCAGTCTCATTATATAGAGAAATCTATACTTGAGAAATATGGTTATTCACAGTGTAGAATCGCTAGTACACCCTGTGATCCTAAAGTTGCCCTTGTTAAGAATACTTCAGGAGTACCTGTGTCTCAGTTAAGCTATTCTCAGATTATAGGGAGTTTGTAGTATCTTGCTAACTGTACTAGACCAGATATTTCATACTCTGTGTCTAAGTTGGCTAGATATACAAGCTGTCCAAAAAGAACTCATTGGGATGCTCTTGATAGAGTACTTAGATATCTGAAAGGCACATTGTACCTTAGTTTACACTATAGGAGATTTCCTGGTGTGCTTGAAGGGTACAGTGATGCAAGTTAGATAGCTAAGAAGTCTGGCTCTAATGGAGTGACTGGATACGTGTTCACCTTAGCAGGGGGGGCAATATCCTGGAAGTTGACCAAACAGACTATAGTAACTCGGTCTACTTTTGAGGTTGAGTTGTGTGCGCTTGATGCCACGGGGACGGAGGCTGAATGGTTACACGGACTTATGTCCGCGATACCTGTAGTAAGCAGACCGCTTTCTGCGTTTGCTATTCATTGTGATAGTAAAACAACTATCGACAAGATTAGCAGTAAAAAGTATAATGCTAAAACAAAGAGGCACATCCAAGTTAGACTAAAGTCTATTAGGGGTTTAGTGTCTGATAGGATTATTGCTGTAGAGTTCATAGGAACTCAGAATAATATAGCTGATCCTTTAACTAAAGGACTGGAACCTGCAGTGGTCCTTAAGTCGAGGTTGGGGATGGGGCTGTCAACCCATCATAGTTCATCATCAGTGGGAACCCAATACACATGAGAGGAGATCCCTTGAAGTGTATTCAATGTGGTAATAACAAGCTGTAAGGATGAATTGGTAATACCTTTGCTACATAGATGATACTGTTGTATCTGAGTCTATCCCCTGTAAACCTAGAAGGTACTGACACTACTAGTAAGCAAGAGTTATTATAACTCTGAATGGGATCAAGTCATTTGACGATATGGTAGCAGTACATCTCTGGAGATGCCCAGCTAAGCGAATGTAATTGTGTGGTCGCAATTAGAGGAAAGGGTTATTCCTTGAAGCATTCGACGAACAGGATCGAGACAAGACCATTAATGTCTCAAAGCCGTAGATTGGCACCATAGCCTTTGACTTGTCGTCGTCTATGGAACATGATTACATCAAACGGATTAAGATTCAAGGTGAAACATTCCATCTGAATCCGGTAGTCATCGAAGTAGGAGACTTAGGAGGGTTCAAACCCGGAAGGGTACCGACTCTGAAAAACAAGTCATGATGAAAAACCTGAAGCATTTCTGTATGGATTTGTGGGGGATTGTTAGAAAATGGATTTTTAGAGCATAATTAATTTATGTTCTTGATGATAATTCTGGATTTTAACGATTGGAAATTGTTCCTTGCTATGAGGACTTAAATTTTCGTCTATGGGTCTAAGTATTTTCTTAGTGAAATCCATAGAGAAATATAGTTGAAGTGGGTAGCTTGAAAGAGCTTGAAAATGAGAATGTGTATTTGTCCCACATTGAAATAAATAAAGGGGGTTGTTGGCTTTATATAGAATCACACACATGGGTAGTGTACAACTACTAAGGTGTATGATGGTGCATGGTGTTACTGTGTGCTCCACGCGCACACACATACACGCGCGCGCGCGCTGCCGCCGCCCGCCTCGCCACGCCATGCCACGTCTCGACTCGACTCGACTCGACTCGGTCGAAGGGCGATTTGGGCGAATGTCTCGGCGTCTCGCGTACGCGAGGCGACCTGGGCGAGGGATTTTATTTCTGTGTTTAAATATATTTTAATTAGAATAAATATATACATATATATCGATTAGGATCAGTACTTGGAATAAATCAGTAACTGGTCAGACATCCAATACTGATGGACCAAGTCCTGATGAAATCCTGAAGGTACTACCAGATCCTGATGCTTGATCAAATACTGATGGACCTCAAGTCCTGATGGTACCAGATCCTGATGATCAAATACTGATGGACGGACATCAGTTCCTGATGTTGAGTCCTGAACAGAATTTGATAATATATATATATTGTATATTCGTATAATTAAAATAAAACTGATATGTGTGGATAAAATATATATATTTAACTGTTACGATTTATTAAATCAAGCGTTACAGCCGTTTTGATTTGAATAAATCAGCCGTTTCGTTATATTAATTGTAAATCAGCAGTTACAATATTAATTGGGTGGCATCAGTTACGTTTGGCCTCTCCTATAAATTGAGAGCTAAGTTGCTGGGTTTCATAGACCACACCCTACATTCTCTTCTCTTCTCTACACTCTATGTTCTCCCTCCTGCCATAGTTTCTTGTACTTAAGGTTTTCCGGTGACTGAGGTGCTAGTCGAAGTTGAGCATACTGATTACTGTGATCATATCGCTTAGAGCTGTTTTATCATGGAAGAATATCGCCAGCATCCTGACACAGTGTAAGTGGGGGCGATTATCTCTTCAAGAGCAGTCAGGTTTTTCGAGCAAATCCTGACGACTCAGCTGTTCTCTTGTTTGTTTGACATACTGCTATGGCAATGGCTACTAGTTTGTCTTATGTCTTTCCTTTGTTTTTACAGTTACTAATATGCATGTGTTTTACCTTCGTGTTTTGTTTCGTTGATTGTTTACTTGGCCTTGACTTGTTAAATACGATATATAATTGCCTCTATGTTGCTGTATTAGTTAATATTTCCAACAAATATAAGATCCATATAAGGCCTTCCTCTAACACCTTAAGGTTTTAGATGAGTTGGTGACTTAACACTGGATAGCTGGACTACTGAAAGGTTCAAATTTTTTCGCTATTTAAATTAGATTTCTATAATAAAATACTAAAACTAGAAGACAGGACCATGTTGGAAAAATAATTAAAAGACAGAAAATTGTAGTAATCATATATATGTGGCTCATTCTTTGATTTCTGACTTTTAAAAGAACGGTTAAATTTGTTCGAAAGTGGCTTTAAGCCTTTTTTTTAAGAAAAAAGGGATAAATCAATAATAAAAAGTTATATGGCATCTACAAAAATGATTGAGTCGAATAAATATAAAATATTGATTGTCAGTCTTCATGAAGAGACAATTAAGCGATTTGAAGAAGATATATCTGTTGGATTTGTTTGAATAAAATTTTAATTGCATTTTATTTTCTTTGATTTGTAACTCATGCACTTTAATTTTGTAACTCCTATATTAATTGGATTATATTTATTTGATTATTATTAGGGAGGTTACAAAGTTATGGCTATGTATATTACAAATGTTTTTTTCCTATATAATGAAGCTTTGACTTCATTGTTTTAGACACCAAAATCCCTCAAACATTTTATAGTATTTTCTTGTATTCTTCTTAGAGCTCTAGGTTCTATTTCCGTGAGATAGTTGGCGTATTTGTTCGGTTCGTAGAAGGCGGATCTTCAAGTGCTTGAGATCACCTTTGTTCGTTGTATCCTGGGAGACGGAAGCCAACATACCTTCAAGCACCACACAGAAGGGGCTTATCTGTTTTAAGGATAGCGTGGTTTTCACGTGCCTCGAACATATTTTCGGTACTTTTATTCTTGTAATCTTGATTTCAGGTACACTCTTGATCTATACTTCCTACAAGCTTAAAACATATAATATAATTCATATGAATTAGTTTATTTGGATTATTTTTTCTTGGGAGTATAGTATTTTATGGATTAATTTTATGCGCATGTTGTTGTGATGAGCCGGATTAGACATGTAGTGGTTGTTCAATTTTACCATCTCACGTAATTTAATATATGCCATCTTTGTGATTTTACATGTTTTGCTTTTAATCTTCATTTCAGACCAGGTTCTTCATAGTAGGTGGGTCAAAGCTGTTGCTTGCATAATAGTGTTGTTAGTTTCAAGCATGTAATGTTTTAGGCACTAATGGTATTAACACTACCCCATATATGGGTTTTAGCTACGCTTTTTTCAGTGTTACAAGCAAAAGTGTGACCATATATGCCTTAAAATTGATCTAAGCCTACACATTTTTTTAATGTTAGTATTGTTATAAATAAGTGTTACGGTAGACCTAATTGGTATCTATGGTAACACCAAAATCTATGTAACCATTGCTCTTTAAAAAAAGTGTTAGCAATCACACAAAAAATAGGCGGGTCAATTGTTTTGTCTAGGCGGGTCAATTGTTTTGTCTAGGCGGGTCTTTCATTTGTCCAAAATTTCCACTCAATTAATTAAGCGGGTCTTTAACTTTTCTAATTATTTCACATCTCCGCTCAATTATTTTCACTCACTCAACTCTCTCTCTACTCTCTCAACTCTCTTCCATGGGTTCTCTAATTACGATTCTCTACGAGTTCTTCATATTAGAACAATTGGGGTTGACGGTCTCCACATGTTTCCTCACAGTAAATTAGGCTTTCAACTGAAAACAATTGAGGTTTTCGGGTTTCTACGGGTCTTCTTCTCTCTCTCCCCCCCCCCCTCTCCCTCTCTATATGTGTGTGTGTTTGCCAATTCTAGGGCTATCTATATGTTAGTGTAAAGATAAATATATAAAAAGATGTATATCTATAAAGTTGTGATTTTTATTAGACTTCAATTGATTTGAATTAAGGTTTGTTGGGCTCTTTTTAGGTGTTATATTTGTGTAATTGATTATGAATTTATTGTTTATGAGCTTTTGATTTCGATATGTGTGCAGGTGTGTGTTCTACTTTACCAATTCTATGGGTTTTTGTGTGTGTGTCTGTGTAATGGTTTTTGGTGATTGGACGAGGGGATAGGTTGATTAGAGTTTTGTACTTTTGTTTAGCTCTTTTTAGGTGTTTTTTTTGTGTAATTTGTTGTTTTTAGGGTTTGATTGTGTATTAATTCACCAATTCTAGGGTTTGATTGTGTGATAATTAACAATTCCATGGTTGTTTTATGTTTTGCTTTTATATATAAAGATGTGTATTTGTGTGTAGAGATGTAAATTTTATGGTTTTTGGTTATTATAGGATTAGTTTTATACTGTTTTCGTGTATTATCTTTAAAAATAAAATGTTGAGTTTTTTGAAAATAAGGTCTGTGACATGACTTGATATTAGGGAAAAGAGTGGAATTTGATTTTATTTCTCAATTTTAACTCACCTCATTAATGTAAACTTGATCTGATCTCTATGGCTGTTTTCTGATATTCCCACCAAGCATCTAATGTATGTTTTTAACTCTTCTCAGGGCCCCCAGTATGTCTGCACGACCTTCTGGACATTTGTTTGCATAACATGTAGCGGCATACAGTGAGTACATAAACCTAATTTATAGCATACATATATATATGTTACCTTAATCCTAACATCCTTGTTGAAGCTGAATCATGTTTCATCTTTAAGATCCGCAAAGTACAATCTTTTAAAATAATTGCGTGCTTTGTGATATGTTCAACTGTGCATGGTATATGATGTTCAATAAGGTTCGTAAGATGGTTAGAAACATTGTGTTTCTGGAAAAATGTTGTTCATTACTTATTCATTTTTCATGGTTTGCAGTCGTGAGTTCACTCAGCGTGTGAAGTCCGTTTCCATGTCTAAATTTACTTCACAAGAAGTTGAAGCCCTTCAAAAAGGTGGTAATCAGGTATGATATTATCTTTTAGTTCTTTCCATTTTCCCCTGGATTGCTTATATGCTTACTATAATGGCTTCGCCAGCGTGCAAGGGAAACATTTTTAAATGCTTGGAACCAGCAAATGCAGAGGTTCCCTGATAGCAGGTGAAGTTCTCCCCGTTGTTGCTGAAGATTAGAACAGAACATTGAAAATATTTGCAGATTGGAGAAATGACATTTAGCTTTATTTTTTGTTTTGTAGCAATGCGGACAAAATTCGAGAGTTTATAAAGACTATTTATGTGGATAAAAAATATGCTGGAGGAAAGACATCCGAGAAGCCTCCAAGAGGTACGCTGCTAACTGCTAAATATGTTTTATATTTTCTCAAAAAGAAAAATACTAGTACAAAAATTAATAGAAATGTGGAACCCGCTAGGGTTATATCTTTAAAATGTGGACCTTTATCATCAAGTGGGACTCTTAAGGGATAGATATATTGCAAATTATCTTACGCCATCCTCCCAGCAATCTCACATGTACTTTATATTTAAACTTGACAGGACCTTAAGAATCATGAAGACAAGACGAGGCGAGCCAGTTCCTATCATTCATATTCTCAGAGCCCACCTTACGATTACCAATATGAAGAAAGGCGTTATGGAAAGCAGGCTTTCGCCCTTACTAGAAAGGCCGGTTCAGACCGAGGCCTTAAAACGTCTAGTTTCTTGAGCCCTAGTCATTCAATTGACAATGGTTTTGATGGAAGTTTTTCAAATGAGGGGTCTAATGGAAGTGATATACATAAGTATGAGACCCAAGCACCTACCTTTCAAACAGGTTTTGGATTTAGCAATCCCTCCAGTGAATCATCAAGGGATGTATTTAATGAAGAAATAAGTCAGCATAATGTTAATACATATTCTGATGCACATACCAAGAGTGCTGCAGACCAGGTTCCACATTCACAGGTCATTTCACACTTATTCTTATATCTGTTCTTGTCTTGTTAAACTGAAGTTGCTGGTATACCGTATACCATACTATACTCTATAGTGGGGGGTAATAATATATAGATGTACCTGAAATAAGTGGTAGGGGTTTAACATGTGCTTAGTTCTTTTTCCATTATGTACCTGGTTGCTGTGACTATGAGCATGATTTCAAATAAACAAACAGACGAGGATAGGGGATAATCTAACATGGTGTTTCTGATTTAGCCTGTCATTGTTTATACTAAAGAAAGGACTGCTAAAATTCTAACAACAGCTTCTACATTGTTACAAGTCTTAGAGAAAAAACTTGTGTGTTGTTACATGTTTAATACATCCGGAGGCTGTCTAAGAGTAGAATAAGTTATATTGTGACTTGTAGAAGATTGTCAAACACTGAAAGAGAAGATGATATCTTTCTTCTTAACTGTTGCTCAAATCATTATTCTGTGCTATTTGTTCAATTAGGCATTGAATGCCTAATTAATGTGTCCAATGGCCAATGGGTTGGATGGTTCAAGAATCTAATTTTTATTTCATTTTATTTTATTTTTGAGTTATGATTAAATTTGTTTTTTTTTGCTTTATTATAATTTTTCTTGCATTCAAAATAACCATAGGTGCTTTCTTCTTGGAGTCTTATTACGAATTATATTGCATACACTTAATCACTGAGATGCTTCAGAATGATAATAACACCGGGGTGAAAGTGTTTTTCTGTTTTATGAATTAGGTTTTACTATCCACTTGCTGTGTAGTATACTGAGGGGAACACTAAAGAAAAATAAGATGCTTTTTTGGTGATGCTATTAACTAAAAAGCAACAAATTTCATATTGTTGATCTAGCTTATACCCAGCCAGTCACTTGTATGTTGTTGGAATCCTGGCTGGCAAGTGATTTCCTTGAGAAGTGTGTACCAATTTTTGATATTATGTTAGTAATTTTTTGAATTATTTCGTACAATTTTTTTCCCATTTTGTATGTGTTTTTGTCATGTCATATCCACTTAAGAACCCATATTGAATCAGGGAAGCAATCAGAGATATGGTGGTTCGTGGGGCACCTGTAATTGCTATAGCTGCTGCCCTATCATTAGCAGTAGAAGTATCTAATTTGGATGCTTTCAATGGATCTCCTGTTGATGCAGCATCTTTTCTGTCAAAGAAGTTGGAGTATTTAGTCCCAAGGTACTGAACATGTACGCTAATTGTCACCGAGCACAGTAGGTAGCAAGGTGTAGCTGTAATGAAGTATTGTAGAAAATGGCATTGCGGTTACCTTATGACCTGTTTAAAACATTTTATGGAAACATATTGTTTAGGTAGCTGTCATATTTTAATGCTTTAAAATATGACCTGTTGTTTGTGGTATACACAGTGTAATAACTTTGATTTTTTTGAATTATCTTTGACTATCTATGGCTCAAGGCCCTACTCCTCCAGGATTTTCCTTGCCATCAAGAGAACCTCCTCCTGGATTTCCTGCTTGCGAGAGGACAGAACAAGGATTCTTTTCGAACTCTGGTAAGCACTGCCCTTTATGCACAAGCGTACCTTTTTTAAGAAGTGATACGTTGATTCATAGGATTGATTGTGCTATGTTCCCCTTGTATTCTCAGGAACTCACTTGGTCAAGACATCTTCATTTTTGAAACTTGAAATCAACCATAGTGTACCATGGAGATGACAATGTCGGATCATTTTATGATATGCTAAGTAATTTCAGCAATTTTGTTATATGTAGTTATTTTGGATAGGATTTTATGTATTGGAATGGCTTTTGGACAACCTTTATGTATTGGAATGTTTGATAATATTTTGAAATGGGAAACTTTATTTTTCAATGTCATATGTTTCCTTTCTTTATTAAAATGTTGGTATAGAGCCTGTAAAAATGTAGCCATCGGTTCTAAAGTGTTAATCATTATGTGTTGCTAAAAAATAGCAAAGTGTTGGCAAAAAATATAAAAATGTTCAATAAATAAGTGTAGGCATAGGACTAAAGAGGTGTTGGCATAGGTCTACACCAACACTTTTAATAGTGTTACTACAAAGATAATGGTGTAGCCATAGATCTATAGCAACATCTTATAAGGTGTAGCCACAGATCAGAAAGGTGTTGGCATAGGGGTCTAAGCCTACACTTTTCTCCCATGTTACCAAAAATCGAAAAATTGTTAGCATAGACCCCTATGGTAGCACCCAATTTTGTAACACTCCCAAATTTGGTCAAAGTGTAGCCATAGCTGGTTTTAGGCTCTTTTACCAACACTTTTTGCCCTATAATCACACTTTTTTGGGCGTAGCCGTAGGCCATATGTGGCGTAGTGTAAATATTAATTTCATACCTCTCTTGATCATATATTTATAATTTGATCAAAATTATTATAACTGCAGTGAGTTTATTGATAATTGTTGGGTTATAATTCCTGATTTTGTACCCGTGTACCATATTGCCATTGGCTTCATGGCCTGTTACATTATGTAACGGTTTTACGTTTAAAGGTTTCAACATGCCTGGTTGATAGTAACTCCACGTGTAGTGGCGTTTCATTTCATTTTATTTGATCCCCTAAATGTTTATTCTAAAAAAAAAATCGTAATCATTTTTTTTTTTTGCGATCTTACTGGGTTTAGTGTCTTACATGTATCTATATCAGCTACATATTTGCAATTCTGGAATGGGTCAGGTTATGTATTATGCTTTAATGCATTAATGGGTGTATAAGTATCATTTATTAGTTGTGATCACACTGATATTCTTATTATACTGAAATTCTTATTATGTTGGAATACATGTACAATAAGGAAACAATAATGTTTTCCTTTCTGCTTGTCTATATGTGCTCTCCTCGTGGTATGTTATTTAATTGCGCCAATAAAGTTGATTAGTACGATTGTAATCTTGATTTAAAAAATGTTGGGAGTTGGCGGAGCTAACTTGTCTGGTGATAGACGTGTAACTGCTAAGGCAATGCCTAATGCGGCAACCCTAGTGGTGCCAAATACGGCTGTACCGATAACCGTTCAAGCGGAAAAATCGGAGAAATTCAGTGAGCTGAATTTCAAGAGGTGGCAACAAAAGATGTTGTTCTATTTGACCACCTTGAACCTTATGAGGTTCTTAATCGAGGATGCGGGTACTAAGAAGTTTATAGTGTCCCGAATTCTTGAGTTTAGGATGGTGGATTCCAAGAAGGTGGTTAGTCAAGTTCAAGACCTTCGGATGATCATGCATGACATGAAAGCTGAGGGAATGCCCATGAATGAAGCCTTCCAAGTAGCCGTTATTATTGAGAAAGTTCATTGGAACTAAAATCCCTCGTGGATATCAGTACGTTAAAAACCTAACGGGCCTGGTACCTATAATGTACAGGTTATGGCTCAGCATGAGATTTATATTTTTCTGGTTGGGATTGTTCCTCTAGTTAAATTATTAATTCTCGTGTTGGTGTCGATCTGTTACGATATTGACACACGAGCCTATTATGATAGTCCATGTGATACCAAATACGGTAGCATTGCGGTCAGCTCTGTATGCTGAAATTTGGAGAAATCCAGAATGTTGTTAACCCTAACGAATCAGTTGATCAAGGATCACTGAATGTGGGTGTATTGGAAGTTTATGTTCTTCCTCAGACCTCTTCTGGTTGTGCTGGTTGGTGAGCCAGAAATTTAGGTTCACTTGTGAACCAAATTGAAATTTGAGAAAAAATTCAATAGTTGAAGAACAAGAAAGTTCTTTGAACATGATATTAACGTGAAACCTGCTCTAGTGAAAAGTGGTAACAAATTGTGTGATTACTTTATAGTCATACATTGATTACATGTACTCATTAAAGAGTATAAAATGAAGCATTATAGAAAAGAAAAATTCTGTAAGCTTGAGGTTGAAAACCAACTTAATATAGAAAATTAAGATGGTAATTAGTGATTTTGGTGGTGAATCACTCGGTAAATTTTGTGAGGACACTACACTTTACTCGCATTAGATGAATGGAGTAGGGCTGGCAATTTCGGGTTGCGGGTCGGGTTCGGGTCGGGTCAGCAGATTCGGGTCGCATTTTTGACCCAACCCGAACCCGACCCGAAAATTTAATGGGTACAGGTGCTCAACCCGAACCCGACACGAATGGGTTTTGGGTCGGTTTCGGGTAACCCGACCCGAAATTTAATTTTTTTAAAATTTAAAAAATAATATATATATATATATTAAAAATAATATATATATTAAAAATAATATTTATTAAAAATAATATTTATTAATTAAAAATATATAATAATAATAATAATATATATATATATATATATATATATTATAAATAATATAAATAATTTATATATTAAAAATAATTATATATATATATATATATATTCGGGTCAGTTTCGGGTCCCGAACCTGACCCGAACCCAACCCGATTTTTTCGGGTCAAGTTAGGGTCAACCCGAAACCGACCCGAACCCGAAAAATATAAACCCGAAACCGACCCATGCGGGTTGGGTTCGGGTCGGGTTCGGGTCGCGGGTCCAAAATTGCCAGCCCTAGAATGGAGTAGTCTTTCTTATGAAAGGAAATAATTGATTCCTATTAGTTTTGGAATGCATTTTGACATTCTTAGAAATATACGAAATGTGGGGGTATCTTGAAGATGTCATAATACCAATACCTATTAAGGTAAAAAGAGATCCAAACCCAATTAAGGTATTTGGGATGGATATATAGACAACGTTTGAGTCTAATGATATCTTGTAGCATGCAGATGAATCTATTTTGTGAGATCATTAAAATGCAATTACGGAATCTAGGAATGCTTCTTTGATGAGCTAGTAGTTCCTTGTAGATCTGTAATTAAAATTTATCCGAATAAACTTATGAGTTATTGGATGAAATGAGGTTGAACCTAGAAAGAGCAAAAGACTTGGAAAGATTTCTAAGTCCAAAATTGTTTGAAAATTCGCTTAAAGGTAAAACCAAAAGTTTGGGAGAAGCTATGCGAATTTTCTGATGATCCAACAAGAAAAAGGATATCAATAAAGAAGTTGACTAGAGTTAAGAAGTCAATAAATCAAGATTTCTAACACAATGTTAAGAAATGGATGGTAACACTTTTCAAATAAATAATAGCTGCCATTTTGAGGACGCTCAAATTTGGTAGTTAGGTGAATGAGTATTGTCAGTTTAGGGACGCTTAATCTTGACAATATGATAAATTGATGTTACTAATCTTTGGGACGCTAAAAATTGGTAATGTCAATAACGAATTGAACCTTGGCTGATGACTGGTAAAGTGATTACCGATATGTGACATATGCCAAAGTTAAGATGCACGAGTATAGTGAAAAAGATTGTAATGGAATGTCGAAACATCTTTGTCGTCGACACAATTCCGTTAGACAACTACTCTCAACTGGAGTTATCACTATTGATCATATTAGGTCAAAAGATAACACTGTGTTGACTCGTAAACACGCAAGTATACGCGATCACAAATAGCAAGTGATAAGTAAGATTCGTTCCGCAGAGACTAGGTGTAAATGCCAATTTAATACCTATGCAACAGTGTATGGTTACTTCTTAATGCTTGATCAATTATCAAATTGGGTTGTTTTATCTAAATTATACTACTAAGAGTTTACTAAGGTGAATTAACTTATATGAGAGAAACACAGGGTTCTAATTTCATGAATTGTTTCATCTAGATTAATCGTCAAGATTCAATGCAATGTGGTATTTTAGGGAACTAGCAGGAACACTAAAGAAGTATGAGCTATCTTTCAATAAACTCACACCAAACCATAAAAACATCCACAATTAAGATAGAAGTTTTACGGACATCAATTATATCCAAATCACTATATGTCTATGAGATTGGGTGATACAATCGATTTAATCACAAGTTCCATTAGCAACTACATAGGGGAGTAAGTTCTTTCGAATCTATACTACCAAAATGCGGATAAGTCGTCATAAGCCTATGCTAACATGGCAAGCCCTAATCTCTAAATCCACTTTTGCATTCATTAGAGATTGACAAAATAGATGATAGCTATGCATCTATATTAATTAACACAACCATGCTAGGTAACCTTAGTATAAACCACAAGCATATATGATCAAGACTATCAACTACTAGAATCCACAAAACAATCCATTAGAACCCCATGAAAGTGTTTAGTTCATAATTGAACTTAGCACCATCATGGGTTCAATTGATAACATAACTCTAAAACAACAAATAATAAAAGAAGAGAGAAATAAGGTTTAGAAATAAATCCCCAAAATAGAAGAGTACAAAGTTCCAAAGATTACTCCTTGCTTGTCACTAGCTTGGAGATTCTTCCTTGAAATTGTTTCTAAGAAAAATAAAATGTTGATAGATGATAAGAGAGAAACTAAAACAACGATAGATAGCTGCTAGATAAGTTTTAGGTTTATGAAAAATACATATATATATGCCCTCCTACTTGCCCTAAGAAAACAGGCCCAATAACAAATGACCCGAAATAAAGCAACATAATTTTGTCAAAATCCGCTCAAGCGCCCCTGCGCCATACCGCGCGCCCCAGCGCTTGCTAACCCCTGGAAATCTGTTCTCGAGCGCAGCTGCACTGCTCCGCGCGCGCTAGAGCGCCTATAGATGCTCAGAGACCGCGCAGGAGCGCCTGAACACGCGCAGGAGCGCTTGAACACGCGCAGGAGCGCCCAACACCGCGCAGGAGCGCCTCCAACTCCCTGTCCAGATTTGTAGACCTTTCTCTCCTCTTCGCGTGGGCTTTTGAATCGCCCAATTCCGATGTCCGGAGCTCCAGTTATGGCCAAAACAGTGATGTATGCGCATTGTGCTCAAATTACTGAGTTCTCTTGCCCTGGACTTCCTGTAATTCTACTTTAAGCTCACAAAATACCACCAATTCTTCACCAACACCACCAATGCCGCCCGACTATGCAACCTACACAAATTACACAAAAACATATCAAATGACAACGAAACTCGAGAACTTGCAAACGTTTTAAGTCCGAACAGAAGACAAATAGTGGATATAAAATCCACTTATCACACTGCGGATCCGCTAAACAAAGGGTTAACAAGAGAGTCAGTTGAGAAATCATCGAAGGGAATGGGACTAAAGCCCATAATAAAAGTCGATACAAAGGAAACCCAACCTTGTTGATTGGAGATCCCAAGATCTTGGTTCAATGGGACAACCTAACTGTAAAGACTTAGTGAGATCACTGTGGGGGTTTTACTCCCGGGTCCATTCCTATGATTAAAAATAGTGAAAAAATTTGGGAAAGGCTAAGCTATGCTTTTAATGATCCTTATGTGTCGATATGTCGAACAAATAATACTTTTGTATTGTTCAAGAGATCACCTATGTGAGTGAAGTGGGGTCGCTTCAAGAAGGAATTGTGGGGCCAATTCTGGGAAAAACTCACAGAACCAGGCTAAAGCTCAGGACCAAAATGGGCTTAACAGTGAGAACTGAACAAATATAGGGAAAGACGCCAGTGGGGGATGTATCATCATTTCACAAAAAAGAATGGCAGTTCAAGGTCAACGCGACTACTGAAATTCTAGAAATGTAAATATGTTCTTACAAGGGAAGGTTCAAGGGTGTACGCCTACCTATCCTATGCTGGTTTCTACCGTGCGCTCTATCTCCATGTCAAAGAGTCGTTTTGCAATGTCAATTTTATTCATGTGGGGGATTGTTGGATTTGTTTGAATAAAATTTTAATTGCATTTTATTTTCTTTGATTTGTAAATCATGCACTTTAATTTTGTAACTCCTATATTAATTGGATTATATTTATTTGATTATTATTAGGGAGATTACAAAGTTATGCCTATGTAAGTTACAAATGTTTTTTTCCTATATAATGAAGCTTTGGCTTCATTGTTTTAGACACCAAAATCCCTCAAACATTTTATAGTATTTTCTTGTATTCTTCTTAGAGCTCTAGGTTCTATTTCCGTGAGATAGTTTGCGTATTTGTTCGGTTCGTAGAAGGCAGATCTTCAAGTGCTTGAGATCACATTTGTTCGTTATATCCTGGGAGACGGAAGCCAACATACCTTCAAGCACCACACGGAAGGGGCTTATCTGTTTTAAGGATAGCGTGGTTTTCACGTGCCTCGAACATATTTTCATTACTTTTATTCTTGTAATCTTGATTTCAGGTACACTCTTGATCTATACTTCCTACAATATCTACATGTCGTACCTACTTCACCACAAAACGTTTGAGCTACCGACCATAAATGTAATCTCATACAAACTTTCATCACTAAATTAAAACCAACCCTCACAATAAAGAAGAGAACAAACACCCTCTCACTAAGAAGTGAAAAACAAACTGAAATTATAAATTGAAATTCCAAATAAAATCTTAAATTTGAAAAAATGAAACCATAAAAATTAAAAAGAATTGATCTACTCTCGAATCCAATAATCTCCGCTTGAATAGAAAATGGCTTTAAACCTTAAACCAGAGAAGAATATGATGGAAAAGTCAAGAGGAGGGTGGGCAAAATATTGGGATCTTTCCCACTTCGCATTCTTAACACAAAATATGCATGTAACTTGCAAGTATGTAACGCATTAACTACTTGATTATGTACGTATTTGATATCTGTATTAATCTGTTACTCTGATCAATATCTAAACAGTGATCTGGTTAATTAGAATTACGTATATTTTAATTTTAAAATAAAATTTAATTCATTAATGATAAGTTATACGACATCTACAAACATAGTCGAGTCGAATCAAACGTAAACAGAAACAATAGCTGATTAATCCATTTATCAGATATAATCACGCGATTTATTGAATATGATATATTTAAAAGTACCCTCTTCATCGCATCCATCTGAAAATTTATATGTACTTGCTTTGTTGTGACCTCCATCTAGATCTAATCCTGTTTTAGCTATCGACCATAGATGCGATCCTATAAGAACCTTCATCTCTGAATCAAAATCATGAAAATCTTGCCGATCTATAACCTCGACCATGGAAACACCAAAACCCAATCAAAATAAAAACCCAATTCTCACAAGGAGAGATTAATACAACCCAAATAAATTGGGAATTTATTGAAACTTAATTAAATTAGGAGATTTATTGAAGGAAACAGATATGAAAGTAGGAAAAAACGAAAAGGAATTGGGGTTTTCCACCGATGAAAATCGATGGAAACCTCCTCAAAACTTTTTAATGGAGACTAGGATCAGAAGAGAGAGAAGCAGGAGTCTCGAATTAGAGTTACGTATATTTACTTTTTTTTTAGCATTTACAATATACTCCCTTCATTTTACTATTTATATTTTTTTTGATTTTTGAATGATTAAATTGATCAAAATTTATATGTATTATATAATTAAGAAAAATAAAAAAATTATATCATTAAAATATATATAATTTATTTTAAAATATGATTTTTGGTTTTTTTTTTCTTTTTTGCTAACCATGATTTTTGGTTTTTAAAATAGTAGTTAAATAACTTTTTATATTTAATCAAAAAATAATCAATCTAATTGCTAAAAAATCAAAAGATACATGTAAATTGGAACAGATGAATATACTTATACAATTTGCTAGCTCACAACATGCGATTTGTTCGTAATAGTTATGAACACTGCACGTCCACCGTCCATCGTTCGCTAACCATCACCTGTAGGGTTATACACGAGTTAATGAAACCGACCAATCTGACTTTATATTTGATGGATTCAATTTGATTATTTTTAAATTGAACTAAGATGGGGTTAAAAGTATTTCAATTCAATATTAATGAGTTGGGTATAGATTTCATTTTTTTTATTCAACCCAACCCAACCCATTTAAAATTTTAACAAATTATTAAATATATACCTACAAGTTCATTAGTTATAAGTTCATTAGTGTACCCCACTCTCCATTTATCAGTCCAAATCATATATTATTAGATTTTCTCGAATCTTCGTACGGTAACGTTTCATATGATCAGTTTAAGTTACATATATAAATAATGTGATTAGGGTGATTGATATTGTTTTTGTAGCATACATAAATACAAACAGTGCTAAAATTCAAGTAATTTCACAAAATAAATAAAAATAGGATCATAATAATATTTCCAGTACGAACATTACTTAAATCTTAGTGTGATTTTATGTATTATACTTATGTATTAATATTTATAAGTGCACTGTACCGTTTCTATCATGTTAACCTTTAGCTTAAGAAACATGTTAATTGATTGTTCAACTGGTTTAATAATTTGTTGTAGTTAGTTTCGGTTGACAATGTATCAAGTATGACCGGAAATTATATGCATCATAGGTAAATATAGATAATCGAAAAAAAGAATGACATTGATAAATATTTAAACGAAGAAGCTCACAAATCGACAATACATTCATCCAAATCGACCTAAACTAACCCAATCCGACTTTTTAATATATATGATTGGATTAAATTTATTTTCCATTAATTGGGTTGAAATTTTCTAAATCGATTGAATTGAAATTTTACTCTAATCCGAACAATCCAATCCGTCTACACCCCTAGTCACCTGCATATCACAAGTGCTTAACACTTTCTTGAATCATTAACGAAGACATACATATTTAAAATATCATTTTTTTGACTTATTTTATTTTACAATAAATATATAAAAGCACGCATATACGAAATATGTTATTCTAAATGATAAGTGGAGTGTTAAGTAAAAGAAGTCATTTCTTGTCATCTAATACTCCCTCCGTCCCAGCCAATACTTTACATTGTGGCTGGGCACGGAGACCAAGGATAGTGGGTGTAATATTGTTAAAATAAATGAAGTAGTGGGTGTAATAGTGATTTTAGTGTTAAAATAAGTGAAGTAGTGGGTGTAATAGTGTAAAGTGTTAAAAAAGTGAAGTGAAGTAGTGGATGTAATAATGTTATTTTATTGTTAAAAGTTACTATTTTTAGTAATGTAAGGAATTGGTGGGACGTTCCAAAAAGGAAATTGTAAAGAAATGAATGGGACAGAGGGAGTATCATGTACTCCCTCCGTCCCTCATGGTTGTTTACATGGGAGATGGACACGGAGACCAAGAAAATGTGTAAAAAATGAGTAAAGTTAGATGAAAAGTGGGTAAAGTGGTGGGACCTATTAATATTTAATTATAGATTTGAGATAGTAGAGGAAAGTAGTGGGTGTAATAGTGTTTTTTATTGTTAAATATATGAGATAGTGGGTGTAATAGTGGGAGAAACTTACTATTTTTGGAATGTAAAGAAATGAGAGGGACATCCCAAAATAGTAACTGTAAAGAAATGAGAGGGAGTGAAGGAGTATCAAAAACGCTCAATTATAACAATAAGTATAATGTATGTAATACCCAATGATTGTTGAACTAAGATCATCCTTTGCGGGAATTACTAGTTAATCAATTCTTCAAAACCTGTCGTTTTGAGAGTCAACCGGTCTCTCTCTCCCCTTTCCCTTCTCAAACCCTAGCCGCCCTCCTTTTCCCTTCCTCTTCTTCATCTCCTTTATCCCTTCATCCTCCCTCCTCCCTTCTTCCCCTTTGTTCTTTCACTTCATCTTCTTCATCCTCCCCTCATTTTCTTCTCTTTTCCCCGGATCTGTTTCCATCTACTGTTATTTCTTTTAATAATTTCAATAATACTCATCTTTGGGTGAGATCCTTGAGTATTTGTCTCTCCTTGTGGAGTGTTTGTTTATGTCTCTCCTTGTGGAGTGTTTGTTTATGTCTCTCCTTTGTGAGAGTTTTGTTTGCCCCTTCTTAATTGTGATTTTGTTGATGTTTTCGAGGATCTGGAAAGCCCGCATTGAAACTGGATTGGTGGTGATTATTGCAAGAGCTCACCTTTCACAATTGAAGATTGTTCATTCGTTATTGATTTTCATTTTCGGCATGTCTATAGCTGGTATCCGGCATGTAGATAGCTGGAGTGAAGAATCCACTTTCGGCATGTCTATAGCTGGTATCCGGCAAGTAGATAGCTGGGGTGTCGCTCCTGTTCTTGGGGTTTTTGAACACTGGGCTAACAATGGTTGTTATGTGATACGGTCATTTGTGATGATGCTACTTTCTGGGATGTTGGTGCAATATGGATTGATTGGGACGTCTTCGACTTCATTTTTAATTTCAAGAATTGTTAAATTCTATGTGTTAAACGATCGGAAAATAAATCAGCTAATTTTGTTTAGTTTGTTATTTGTTTCTCAATCTAGTTGTATTGACAGTTGGAGATTTGTTCTGACTGTATTATGTGATTTTTAATGAAACAATACATTTAGTCAAAAAAAAAAAAAAAAAAAGATCATCCTTTGCGGTGTCATTACAGAAACAGTCACATGTACAACAGTGACTTGGATGACCAACTTATAAACACTTCGCTTCTAAGTTCTAACACATATGTACTCTAAAAATAATTTATTCACATATAGATTTACACAATTTCTTTCTCTTAATAGTGGAGTACTATTTACCTGATTATATTATTTGGAACACTTATATTCATATTATAGTTGTTTGATGGTCCTCATTCCCATCCAATTGTTTATACTTTTCAAGAGGTATTCGGTACGCATTTTAAGGTATATTTTACGGATAGTTCCATAATTTATTTTTAATTCTTTTTTTCTTATATAAAAATTTAATGTTTATATTTTTATACAAGAAAAGAAAATTTTAAAAATAAGTTATGAAACTATTCTTAAAATGAACCTTAAAATGCGTGGCAAATATTCCTTCAAAAATGTAAACAATTGGATGGGAGGGAGGGAGGAAGTATTATTTTGCATGTACTGATGTACCTCATTTAGATAAAGGCATCACCGAAACGGTAATTGGAACCAATAACCAGTCTTGGAATTGTCAACTTGAATACGATGATATATATATCGATACACAGATGAACAAGTCATGAGGCACCACAAAAGGACACATAAGCACGGGTGACGAATGATTGTATCACCAAGGCCTTCGCACGTCAGTTGGCTGTACTGCATAGACACGTATAGCGGTATAAGCAGGGTTGAACGTGACTTCTCTCTAGGGCAAAAGGTCACTTTGCCTACTGTACAATTTAAAATTTTCCACTTTGTCTACTGTACTAATGAGGTGGTCATTGTACTTTCCTTTTTTTCTCTTTTACCCATCGCCGTCAGTCAAGAAATGGCTCAGTTAGTTTGACTGTTAAAATGCTGACTGTGATGCACTGTCAGCCTGCCACGTGGATGACACATCAGCAAAACCCTAATTTTTTATAAAAAAATATTAAAAACTTTAAAAAATCATAAAAATTCATAAAAACTTTAAAAAAATCATAAAAATTCATAAAAAAAATATAAAATTTTTCAAAAAATCGTAAAAAAATTATAATTTTTTTAAAAATTATAAAAATTTTAAAAAAAATCAGAATTTTTTCATGAAAAATTATAAAAAGTATAAGTAATTATAGACTTTTTATAATTATTTTTTCATTAATTAATTTCTTTTTAGAGTTAACAGCCAATCAGATCAAATCAAAACAATTAAAGGTTAAAATCACAATTATTTACCAAGTTTCCACCCAATCAGATCAAATCAAAACAATTAAAGTAAAATAAAAGAAAAATTCAAGAACATATGAATGTTCTTCCCCAAACCCCAGTTTCCGGCAAGAAACGACAGTTCCGACTGCTATCCAATATCCGACCACTATTCCGACATACATAGCAACACCCACAACTACGACTACATCGACAACCATAATAGTCCCCTCCCCCAGACAACACACACTCCCCCTTATAACTCCGATTCGAACATCAATTACCAATCAATCCACACCACAATCACACACATCACCACCCTCATCTTCTCCCTTCGACCTCATCTCTGTCAACCTCTCCTGTCTCTCTATATCAACAGCAACATAACCACAACTCCTCCCTTTTCTTTTCCGTCGACAACAACAACAACATCCCTCCAATCTCTCAACCTCTCTCCTCCATCTCTCTCCCTCTGCTTCTCTCTCTCGGTACCTCCTCCCCTCCCCCTCACTCTCTCCTCGCCTACTCCGACAACAATAAACAACACCACATCAATACTACACAATCTAACACCCATCATCTCCTTATTACTCCAATTTCAACATCCAATTAAACCCACACACAACACCACGAACACCACCACCACCACCAATCGGTGGTGGTTACAACAAATAGACCTTATAACTCCGTTGGAGGCGATGATTTACAAGCATGATTTACAAGCATGGTGGAGGTCGTTGAAAATGAAGAACGGAGGAGGATGGAATTGAAAGGTTGGAGGCGATGGAGATTAAAGAAGAACAGGGGAGTGGAGTTTGTGGTTCGATTAAATGAGAAGAGAGAGATGGGAATGAGAGGAACAGGGGAAATGGGTTTGTGTTTGCAGCGATAGAGATGTGAAGTAGGAGGCTGGGTTTGTTGGATTAGTTCGAAGAGAAGATAAGGGGAGGGGAGTTTGGATGAATTAAAGAGATGAACAGGGGAATTAAAGAGATGAATTAAGGAGAAGATGGTTGTGGGTTCGGTGGATTTGAAAGAGAACAGGGGAATGGCTTGTAACTGAAGGACGAAGAAGAAGAAACAAAGAGGAGGCTGGGTTTTTGTATATCTGTATTAAAACCAAAAGAGGGGAAAAAATGCTATGAATTTAAACAAATTAAAGCAAAATAAAAATAAAAATTACTTATATAAATAAAATGATTGTGCTGATGTGGCGTCCACGTGGCAGGCTGACGGTGCATCACAGTCAGCATTTTAACAGTCAAACTGACGGAGCCAATTCTTGACTGACGGCAATGATGAAAAGAGAAAAAAAGGAAAGTGCAATGACCACTCCATTAGTACAGTAGGCAAAATGGAAAATTTTAAATTGTACAGTAGGCAAAGTGACCTTTTGCCCCTTCTCTCTAGTCTCTAGTCTTCCCACTCTGTACATGCATGGAAGGAAAAATATTGCTAGCTAGCTTTTTTTTGTATCGTTCAAAATGTGTGACACAAATATGTGTTGATTTGTGGTGAGAAACCACGAAATTATATAAAGTATGTTGTATTTTCATGAAGACGCGAGTATGTGCTTGAAAACTTAAGCCAAGTTGTAGTTTCCTAGCTAGGCCAGCGCAAACAAACAAGAGACCATGACCAATCTTTGTCTATTTGTCAATTTCTTGGTAATTTCTTTTTTGAAACCAATTTCTTTTGGTAATTAATCTTGAGTAGTGCTAAGGTATCAAATTGGGTACCAAAATTTGCCACCAAATGACATGGCATTAAATATTTGGCATATTGGGATGTTTTAATTGGTTGGCCCTGGCGGACCCATTATAATGATAACCAATCATAATAATGACAAGTCATTTGGTAACAATTTTTGGTACCTAATTTGGTATCTCTAGCATTTTTCATTAATCTTATACAAAAAGATAAAAAGAACTGTTCTTTTTTTTTTAAGGAAGGTTAAAAAGAAATTAACTACAAACATTATTTAAGTAAAAATATGACCAGACTAATAAGAGCTTAGTTAGCCGTCTTTGCAAATTGATCTTTTTAAGAACTTAATTAACCTTCGAATGAATAACGTTTAAATTTAATGCATAATATTATCTTTTTAATTTCTAGATATTTTTATGATGAAATTTAGACGAGAAGTAAGCACGCAAAATTGATAAATTTCTTCAAATCACATATATTATTTACGGTTCTATTTGGCATTACTGTTAAAAATTGTTGCATCATTAGAAAATGTTTTGGTAAAAAAATCATGTTGTAAAAAACTGGTAACTGTTTGATAATATATTTAATTTAGACATGTTTTGATGTAAAAATTTAAAAAAAAATGGTGAGCTTTGATGGTGAAATCAACAGCTTGTTCTCGTATAAGTTTAAAAGTAATTTTTTTTTTTAAAAACATGGGGATCTGTATTCTTAAAAAAAAAAAATTTACATAAAAAAAATTTTCAAAAAAATATTTTTTAAATTTTATCAAACATTTGTTCAATCATTTTTTTAAAAAGAATTGTTGTTGGTGTCTACTAGAAACATATCCTACATACTCTCTCCGTCCCAGCCAGTTCTTTACATGGCGGCTGGGCACGGAGGTCAAGGATAGTGGATGTAAAGTGGGTGTAATATTGTTAAAATAAATGAGGTAGTGGGTGTAATAGTGATTTTATTGTTAAAATAAGTGAAGTAGTGGGTGTAATAGTGATTTTATTGTTAAAATAAGTTAAGTAGTGGGTGAAATAGTGTAAAGTATTGTTAAAATAAGTGAAGTAGTGGGTGTAATAGTGTTAAAACTTACTATTTTGGGTAATGTAAAGAAATGGTGGGACGGCCCAAAAAGGAAATTGTAAAGAAATGGATGGGACAGAGGGAGTATGATTTATGATTGACCAGCTGTTGAACAATTGATAAAAGCATACATAATGCTAGCAAAAATATGTACTCCTTCCGTTCCTTCCAATTCTTAATAATTGGGTTGGGCACAAAGATTAAAAAATGATAAAAAAGTAAGTGGAGATAAAAAGAAAGTGGATAAAATTGTGGGTTCTATCAATATTTAAGTAATAAATTAGAAAGATGGAGAAAAGTAGTGAGAAGTGGTGGATCCCTTTTATTTGTTTAAATTTTTATTTGTTTAAAGGTTAAAATTTTACTATTTTTGAAAAGTTTGGAAATGTAAAAAATTGGAAGGGACATCCCAAGATAGAAAATGTAAAGAATTGGAAGGGATGGAGCGAGTACTAATTAGAGCGCAGCTATATATTAGTAATGTCTTAATTGTAATGATGTTTGCAATCACACAGTTACACATAAAAGAAAGAAAAATCTATGAAATGATTAAGGAAGAGCCTTGTCTTGTTGCTTACGAAAGTTGTGGATATTTCAAGATTCCAACAAACTTCGATAAAATTCAGCTGCCGAATGCTCTCTTCTTTTTTTCTGTTTGACTAACAAGAATAGAGATGATTTCAAAAAAAAAAAAAAGAATAGAGATAGTTTCTATACAGGAAATCATAATTAACTTTACTTGCTGCAGGCCAACAAAATACTGAAATGCCGATCTTAATCAGCTGTCCAGCGTTCACAATGTCTTCTAGATTTACGCTACATTGCTACTTATTTGCTCTGTTCTAAAAGTCGGCGATTAATCGGGATTAATCGCCGATTAATCGCTGTTCGGTAAGGAACCGAACTGATTTTACAAAAATCGGTCAAAAAATCGTTTTTTCAAAAAATCGGGATTAATCGGGATTAATCGGTCAAAAATCGGATTAATCGGTCAAAAATCGGCATTATTGATAAAAAATTGAAAAATATGTAGAAAAATTAAAAAAAAATCAAAAAGTAAAAAATTGAATAAATTTTAAGAAAACTATTATTCTCATATACGAAACTAATATTTTAAACGGTTAAATAATGAATTTTATCAATTTTTTCTCTCATATTGACCCCAATTCAAAAATTAGATCTTAAAATTTATATTTACTTTAATAATGCTATGTATTTTAAATATATTTGTATAAATATATGATAATTATTCATGTATAATCAAAATAATAAAATAATTATGTATATTAATAATAATTATATTTAAAAATAATATTAAATTAGTTCCGATTAATGATCCGATTAATCATTCCGATTAATCCCCGATTACCCGATTAATCCCTGGACGGTGCCTACACCGATTAAGTCCGATTTCCGCTTTTTACAACAATGCTTATTTTGATGTTGAGTTCGAACCGTAGAAGATGTGACATACTGACATGTATGTAAAATCATAGTACAATCTTAATAAATGTAAGATTTAACACGATGCTTGTGTTCTAAATTTATTTTAATATAAAGTCAACTGCAAAAATTTGATTCACACGTACCTTTTATGGGACGATTAGTTTTTATGGGTCATTAGTTGATAAAGTTGTAATTCGCCGTAGCATTATAATTCCTTTAAGAAAAATAATGTACATTTATTTCATATTATATTATTAATATCAAATTTCAATAATCAACACTGTACTTTTTAATGAACTGCTTTTTCGTTAAATACAATTTTTTTAATAGAACCGCTCTCTTTAAAACTGAAACTCAACTTTAACATATGTTATTAACACTTTCCATTAATTTCTATCTACCCATCAATTTCTTTACAATTTTCATTTTCGAAAATCATCCTCAATTTTACTCTAAAAGTTACTAAAAATAATACTCCCTCTGTCCCCCTTGGTTCTTTACCTTGGGGGACGTAATTCTGGCACGGATTGAAATATGAATCCCTAACAATACATAAAGCTATGTATACATAATCGGTCAATAGTGATAACTGTTTTAATCAAAATCAAACCATATAATAATCAAACACTTTAGAGCATATAATCACACTTCCCACCAACAATATAACACATATGAATCAAATTCGTATATAACAGATGTGGATTAAACAGATTAGCAGAAGAACAACTGAATATGAGCAAGATTGCCTTATCAGGAATCAGCGTTTTAGCCATATGGATTCACCACCATAGAGAAGTATATGATGTTGAACAGAGAGAAGTATAATAACACATATGAATCAAATTCGTATATAACAGATGTGGATTAAACAGATTAGCAGAAGAACAACTGAATATGAGCAAGATTGTATACCTCCATTGTTGCTAAGCTTGATCAGATCGAGATTGAATAGACCGTATGAAGTATACCCTCTTTTATTGAAGCACTGTCGAATACCTCTGCATGCAACAGACTAATTTGGGGGTTTTCCGTTTTCAATGTAAAGAGTTTTTTTTCCGTTCCCGTTTATAAGATAATATATAACCTTTGTTAAAGTAAAGAGTATTTTACATTAAATAAATTACTAGGCAAATTCTTAAAATAAAGAGGGTTTTACATTAAATAAATTAAATTGCTGTACCACTTTTGTAATCAAAATCAAAGCATTACATACAGTAAAACCTCTATAAATTAATAGTATAGGGACCAGCAAAATTTTATTAATTTAAAGAGATTATTAATTAATCGAGGTTAAATTTACACTATCTCTATTATGTTGGGACCAAAAAAATATTTTTTAAAATATTAATTTATCATGGATTATTAATTTATCGAGTATTAATTTGTCGAGGTTTTACTGTACATCAGTTTTGTTGTATTAAAGGCATCATATAAATGAATTGATATGATTAAGAAGTATTAATGTTTTTGTTTTATAGCATTGTGAAATATTAATAAATTTCAAGTATTAATTAGGGTTAAACATATTAAGAATAATGTTTTATTTTATAGCATTTTTAATAAAATTATTTTTTTTACGGATCGCGTGCGTAGCGCGGGCAAATTCCCTAGTTTACTCTAAAAGTTACTAAAAATAATACTCCCTCTGTCCCCCTTGGTTCTTTACCTTGGGGGACGTAATTCTGGCACGGATTTTAAGGTGCAATTTGCGGATAGTTTCATAAGTTATTTTTTAAATTTTCTTTTTTTGTATAAAAATAGAATTGTTCTATTTTTATACAAAAAAGGAAAATTTAAAAAATAAGTTATGGAACTATACTTTTTAGGAGCCTTAAAATGCGTGTCGAGCAGTGAAAAAGAAATGTAAAGAAATGGGAGGGACAGAGGGAGTATAGTTTTGGGTGTGTGTTGGTATAGTGTTTTGAGCTCTCGCCTATATTAACTACAACCAATACTTTCCTCCATTATATTCATTTTACACATTTAATATTGATTTGTCCCAACACTTTACTCATTTTTTTTCTCCACTATTTTATGCTTTGTCATAATTTCTGTGTCCAACCCAAACGTATAAAATTGATTAGAACGGAAGAGTATTAAACAGACTTTAACAAATTCGATTTTTCTAGTGTTTGTCCAATAACACATGCTAAAAATTCGTGCTAAATATTCCTAATCAAAATTTGACAACTCATCAAACACGGATTCTTAGCATATACCCTTGGACACACATTAGACAAACCCTAACAAATTTCCAACATTTTGATTTAATCATTAATTTTTGTTACATTAATGGATAATTTTGAATTTTTCAGCACATAGACTGCAAATGTTAATATCTACAAAATTTCGACTACTTGCGTCAGTTTGGTATAGTCCCCTTACATGCTGATATTGCGAGATTGAAATGAACAATAAGGTAGTTTGAGGAACCAAAAAATCTCCTGAAGAGAATGACTCTATTTACAAATTTCACCTGATACTTTATTCTGGCTTACTACTTCAATATATATAATGCAATACAAAGAAAAGATAGAATCAATTACAAAAAATTAGAAACTACCTATCCTGAATAATAGCACTACAATCCTAGATAAAATTACAAAAAATTAGAAACTACCTATCCTGAATAATAGCACTACAATCCTAGATAAAAGCATGACTAAATATCAACAACATACTACGACTCCTACAGAGACTTGTTAACTAATTGTAGACATGTTAATTAGCATTTCAAACCCACATCTGCAACCAGTGGCGGACCTAAAGAAAGACTATTATATTAGCATTTCAAACCCACATCTGCAACCAGTGGCGGACCTAAAGAAAGACTATTATAGGTATCATTGTTAGGATTTATGGGGGATTGTTTTATAGAAATAAAAGGCATATGACAGCCTATTTGTAATTAAATTATGGGGGATTGTTTTATAGAAATAAAAGGCATATGATAGCCTATTTGTATTTCGAGGATACTATTCAACTTAAATTAAATTGTAATAAGTAAATAATATGAATTGTCATAGAAATCCCATATAATTTTATCTGTCAAAAAAGAAAGAAGACAAGTAAATCCATAGTTTTGATGGTTTACACTAGAAGAAGTTTAGTCAGTTGATCAAGCCTCAGTGTAGCATTAGGGCAACTGAATTTATTTAAAATTCAGATCAGACAAGACAAGTACCATAACCAAGAGTAAAAAATATAGAACAACCATTGGAGTTAGTCGTTCAGGAACCAGATACACTGTGTCATAAGTGAGCATACGCAACCCCCAAATAATGTTATAATCTTTTGCAACGCCAAGAAAGTATTGCATAAGGTCTATATTGCAACACCAAAAACACATAAAGGTAACACCACATGGTCTTGCATAAGATTTTAAATCATTTTAGCCGTGGGCCCCACCATGGTGCCACATCAGCAGTGCCCACCATGGTGCCACGTCAGCAGTGGGGCCCACCAAGGTGCCACTTCAATAGTGGGGCCCACCATGGTTCCAGTCAACAGTGGGGACCACTATCTAATGCAACACTAGTTGAATCTCCTGCAACTCTGCAATTTTTCTTTAAGCAACATTAATCCTATTAAATGCAACATCAAATGTTTTTTTAGCAACATTATATTTATGCTACTGCAACAACAATTACAATCAAATACAACACTTTTATATGTAAATTTTGAAATAATTATTTTGTTCATACATGAATCCTGTCCAAAATCAACAACCAAGAACCAACCAACAAAATACAAAATACTGAACTAATACTTAATAAATGAGTAAAATGCAGTAGGTGTATCTCAAGTTTGGGAAATATGCAACTTGTGTACCTGCTGTTAACGAAATTGTACAATTTGTGTACTTCCATCCATATGTCCGTTAGGATCGTTAGGTCTGTTTGTCATGAGAGTGAAAAGGGAGTGGCTTAACAGCATTTTTCCCAGCAACGGTTATAATGTGAAAATAAATTTAAAATATTAAATAATGTGATTTGATTATATATATGTTTTTGTGATATTTTTAGAAAATGAGAGATTTTACTTTAAAAATTTATAAAAGATTATATGTTTTAGTTGAAAAGGTAAACAGTTAGTTATTAATTATTATAATATTATTTTTTATTTTATTTCATTTAAATAAAATTGTTCTTGATATTATTTTAAAATAATAGATTTCGATTAGAAAAAATAAAATAGGTAACGTGTTTTCAGTGAAAAGGCGTTACCTATTTTATGCCGAATAGGTAACCTTGTATGCGAAATGTTTCGGTTATTATATAATATACTAGTTTATAACCCGTGCGATGCACGAATTTTTTTTGATTTGTGTTAAATTTTATTTTATGTTACAATTATATTTTCAGATAAATTTACAATATTTACATAATTTTAAATATAAATTTACAATATTTTATTAAAATTTTAATTTACATAATTTAATATAAATTTAATTAATGATATGCATGGTTTAAAACTTATAGTACCAAATTTTAAAATGATTCGAACTTTGAAATTTAGTAAATTAATTTAATCATATAATATATCTAATCATTAGATCTAACGGTTCAATTTTTTTTGCTAAAAAATTAATGGTCATTATTCATAATATACGGATTTCTATTATATTTTTTTAGTGATTAGAAGATATGGTGTGCTATTTTTTGGTATATATTAATTATTGGAAGATTCTATATTTTATTATATTAATGTTTCCTTATTATAAACAAATATAATATTTTTAATATATTTTATTAATAATTGAAAAGTATGGTATGATATTTTCGGGTATATATTAATGATTGTAATTAGACCTGACAATTCGTTCGTTTCGTATACTGTTGTGTCGTGTACTTTCGTGTTTCGTGTACATAATGCCAAATCCAAAACCGACCCGTTAAGTATTCGTTTCGTTTCGTGTCGTGTTTCGTGTAATTTTTGAATAAAAATAAAAATATTTAAATATTAATTTTTTACTAGTTGAGTCTTAAGTCAATATTTCATAAGGAATGAAGTGTGCTTAAATCTTGTGAAACTAAAATTTGAAACTAATTTGTAATTATCTTATGTAAAATTTATATATAAAATATCATTTTAAAACATGTATTCATATAATTTTAATAAAATTATTTAAATATTTATTTATTTCGTGTATTTTCGTTTCGTGTCCTGTACCCAAGGATAAACCCAAAACCGACACTAAATTCATCCATGTACTTTCGTGTTCGTGTACCGCAAAGATCAACCCAAATCCGTAATTTTCGTGTCGTTTTCGTGTCGTGTACAAAATTATCGGCTCTAATTGTAATACTAGTTTTAAATGAGAAAGGTAATGTGTTTCAATTCGAAAGAAATATTAATAATTGGAAAATATGATACAATTAATGTTTTTAGGTGTTTATAAAAGATATATCTTCAACCAGAAAGTAAATTTGAAAAAGGTAATCGACTAATTGCCATTAATTATATTATGCTATTATTTATTTTAGGTATTTTAATAGTATAGATATCGTATGTATTTTTCTTTCTAATAAAGGGTAAATAAGTAAATTCACGAAGTACCAAAAAACATGTAACAAAACTTTTAATGTTTCGGCTTTTAAATAATAGTGTAGATAAGTATAGATTTTATTTTATTTTGGCAAATATTAACGGAGTTAACGTCCAAATGGACGGAAGTACACAATATGCCCAGCTTTGCTAACTTCAAGTACACAAGTTGCTATTATTGAAATTACAGGTACACAAGTTGCATATTTCTCAAACTTTAAGTACACAAGTTGCATTTTACTCTTAATAAATTCCTAGCAACAGGTACTAAAACCAAGTGCATGCCTCTATAACTCAGGAAAAGAGGGAGGTCACGGGGAGTGTTAGACAAATTGTAGACAGGAGGCTGAGAATCGCCATAATTCTCCTAGTTGAAGTCAGAACTTTCGTAATCGTATTTTGCCAATCTTCCATCTTGAATGGCTGCAAAAAATACTATCTTCAAACTTAATTTTTAACATACGAAAAATGAAAAAAGTCATACCACATTAAGAATGATAGCCCAAGATAGCACATTATTGTTAGAAAATGGAGTTTTTAGAGCATAAGTATTTTATGTTCTTGATGTTAATTCCGGATTTTAACGATTGGAAATTGTTCCTTGTTATGAGGACTTAAATTTTCATATAAGGGTCTAAGTAATTTTCTTAGTGAAACCCATAGAGAAATGGAGTTGAAGTTAGTAGCTTGAATAAGCTTGAAATGAGAATGTGTATTTGTCCCACATTGAAATGAATAAAGGGGGTTGTTGGCTTTATATAGAATCACACACATGGGTAGTGTACAACTACTAAGGTGTATGATGGTGCATGGTGTTACTGTGTGCTCCACGCGCACACACACACACACACGCGCACGCCGCCGCCGCCCGACTCGCCTCGCCACGCCACATCTCGACTCGACTCGACTCGGGTCGGCTCGGTCGAAGGGCGGTTTGGGCGAATGTCTCGGCGTCTCGCGTACGCGAGGCGACCTGGGCGAGGGATTTTATTTCTGTGTTTAAATATATTTTAATTAGAATAAATATATATATATTGGGATCAGTACTTGGAATAAATCAGTAACTGGTCAGACATCTAAATACTGATGGGCCAAGTCCTGATGAAATCCTGAAGGTACTACCAGATCCTGATGCTGGATCAAATACTGATGGACCTCAAGTCCTGACGGTATCAGATCCTGATGAATGATCAAATACTGATGGACATCAGATCCTGACGGACGAAAAATCCTGATGGATCAGATCCTGATGTTGGGTCAGAATTTGATGATATATATATTCGTATAATTAAAATAAAAACTGATATGTGAGGATAAATATAACGTAACAGTTACGATTTATTAAATCAACCGTTTTGATTTTATTAAATCAGCCGTTTCATTTTATTAAATGTAAATCGGCAGTTACAATATTAATTTGGTGGCATCAGTTACGTTTGGTCTCTCCTATAAATAGAGACCTAAGATACTGATTGTTATATACTGGATACACTGAATATACAGACCACACCCTACATTCTCTTGTCTTCTCTACACTCTCTGTTCTCCTCCTGTTATAGTATATTTTACTTAGGGTTTTTCTGGCGACTGAGGTGCTAGTCGAAGTTGAGTATTCTGATTGCTGTGATCACTATACTCGGAGCTGTTTTATCCTGGGAGAGGTGTTGCAAGCATCCCAACACAGTTGTAAGTGGGGGCAATTATCTCTTCAAGAGAAGTCAGGCTTTCTAGCAAATCCTGACGACTCAGCTGTTTGTTTTACTTGCTTTACATACTGATATAGCTATGGCTACTGGTATGTTTTCTGCATTCTCTTTGTTCTATCAGTTACTGACATGCATGTGTTTTACCTTCATGTTTTGTTTCGCTAATTGTATGCTTGGCCTGGACTTGTTAAATACGATATATAACTGCCTCTATGTTGCTGTTTTAGTCATAATTCCCAACAATTATCAGATGAGTGATTATCGAAATTCGAAACTGAATGCTAGTCTGAATTCGGTAAAATAGTGAGACTGGTTCATGGTTGGCCGGGAATTTGTCTTTTTAACTTTTCCTTGTCTTATTCTTCCCAAAACTTTCATGATCTAGACTTGCTGACTTAAGAAACTCTTATATCTATATACTTACTCTTTTAATAAACCTTACACTTTTTAATATAATCTCTACTTCCTAGAAAGGCTACAAAAATAATCATATTTTTTCAGTTCATGGACAAAATTTTTTTAAGAATTTTTAGCTTTTTTAGGTATACCTGCTTTAAATTTCATGACACTAAAATTTGTGATATATTGGTTTTCTTTTACAAGTTAAATTAAGGAGATGTTTAACTACATTTTTTTTTCTTTCTAGCTTACAAGTCCGAAAAAGTTGCAAAAATGTACCTTTTTGGTCACTTCTGCCGGACTTACAAGTCAGAAATAGACACTAATTAAGCCCAGAGTGCAAGAGATGACATTAAGCCAGCTCTCCAAGGAAAAGAGCACCATAAGATGCAACCTGGAGTCTGACATTGCAACTCAATCTTTTACTCAAGAAATCCGCAGCAATTAAGCCTACTAAAGACATGTAGACTAATATACCAGTAGATACTGAATCAAAGATGCCTTCTATGACCAGTGCTCTTAGGCTGTTGGGGTTGTACAATGATGCTAAACCAGTACCGACAGCAATACTGCAAGGAATTCAAGTGGGTTATTGACTTTTCAACGGAAGGGTAAAACTGGAAATACAAAGATGACAAGGGAGAAAGTAGTAAAAGACTAGCTGGCAAAATGAGGAGATATAAATAGAATAAGATAGGGTTGGAGACATTATGAAAAATCTATCTTGTATCTGTTCTTTTATTTTGGAGGCCGCCTCTCCTCGAATTGGGCATATTTGTAACCCTAATTTACTTATCTATTCAATCAGTACACCGTGACTAACTTATTGGATCAATTGTCTTTGTTAATTGTGAGCTTAAATTAGTATAACTGGAGATAGTTCTTATCAAAGTGGTATCAGAGCAGGTGAGAAATGGGACCACCAACGGCAGCACAAAGGGCGGAGATGGCAGAAGAACAAATCGCCAACATACCGACCTTGATTCGTACCGCCGTGATTGAAGAAGTTTCAGCCGCCATCAAGGGAGCAGTAGCAGCGATGGAGTTATCTTTGGCAAATCGATTCGCGACAAGTTTCGACGAATCCTTTAAGAAACAGGAACGACACTTCGATCTTCTCTCAGATCGATTAGAGGGGAGAATCAACCGATCTAAAGAGCAACAAGAAGCCATGATATCTCAAGCGAAAGATGAACAAGTGAAATTCCAAACTGAGGTACGAGCAGTCTTGAGGGAAATACGGGGGATAGACAAAGAGAAAGTGAAGATATCGGAGGGCACTTCTAATGTTAGTGGAGTGCTACAGGGGACTAATAGATTTGGAGAAGTGATGTTAGAAGAGGGAAGTAGTCATGGCAAGGGGGTTTTATTCGAAGAACAGAGTAATACCGGTCAGGGATCCGGTGGGGGGGGGCAGGTGGAAGTATTGCAGTGGGACAGCCAGTCACGGGGGGAGGAACTAACTGGAGATTCAAGAAATTGGATATGCCCTTGTTCGACGTGGTGAATCCCGATGGGTGGATCCTAAGAGCCGAACGATACTTTCAATTCTATCGACTCTCGGAAGAGGATAAGGTGGAGGCAGCGATAGTAGCCTTAGAAGGGGATGCGTTGCTATGGTTTCAGTGGGAAAATAGGTGGAGACCGGTCCAGGATTGGGAAGAGATGAAGACGCCGGTTCGACGGAGGTTTAGATCAACGGCGACGGGTACCTTACACGAGCAGTGGTTGGGGCATAAACAAACTGGAAGTGTAGGAGATTATAGGCGGAAGTTTATTGAGCTGTTGGCACCATTAGAGCGAATACCAGAAGAAATCGCTAAGGGGCAATTTTTGAATGGACTGAAAGAGGAAATTAAAGTAAAGGTGCGCCTGCTTGGTCCTAAAAACTTGGATAATGCCATGGACCTGGCTCTAATGGTGGAGGATAAATTAAGAGTGGGGTCAGGACGGAGAGTGGAGCAAAGGACCGGGTCATATTCATATGGGAAGGGTAGTTACTAGTTGTCCATGGGAACAGGCTCAAACAGAGGCAGTGTCTTCAACTACTCCACGGGGCCAACATCACCCAGTTCTCTGTCCCAAGCCAATGTCACGGGTGGAGGCAGGGGAGTGTCGTTTAGCAAGAGTGGAGGTGAAGTGCGTAGGCTTAGTGAGGCTGAGTTGCAGCTCAAACGGGAAAAAGGATTATGCTATAGGTGTGACGATAAATGGTCAGTGGGACACCGATGCAAAAAGAAGGAGTTGAGCATACTACTGACTTGTGATGGAGATGACGAAGAACCAGAGTTGAGCCCACACAGTCCCCAATCGGAGGAGCTAACCGAGGTAATATCTAACCCTCCCCAACCCGAAATCTCTTTGAATTCTGTTATGGGACTGACTAGTCCACGGACAATGAAACTGTTGGGAGTGATTGGGGGACAAGAAGTTGTAGTTATGGTTGACCCTGGTGCAACGCACAATTTTGTGTCATTAGAGGCTGTTGAGAAGTTGGGGATCCCGGTATCACCGTCCAGGGAATTTGGGGTGTCACTAGGCACCGGAGAAGCAGTAAAGGGTACAGGGGTATGCAAGTCAGTCGTGCTAGAACTGCCAGGCTTAGTGATTGTGGAGGAATTTTTGCCTTTGGAGCTAGGAAATTCAGACATCATATTGGGGATTTTAGAAAAGCTGGGCACTATGACTGTGAATTGGAAAACCAGACGATAAAATTTCAACTAGGAAGTGAGACAATTACCTTAAAAGGGGATGCAGCCTTGGGGCGGAGTGGAATCTCGCTACAAGCTATGTTGAGAAGTCTGCGAAAGGAGGGAAATGGATTCTTGGTAGAATTAAACCTGTTGCAAGCACCTTCAGATGTACTCAACCACAAAGAAGCCGAAGTAGAGGAGGTTCCAGAGCAATTGGCAGGGGTATTACAAAGGTATCAGTCTGTGTTTGATATGCCATCTGGGTTACCACCTCACCGTAGCCACGACCACGCCATTGTATTGCAAGCAGGCACCAATCCTGTAAATGTGCGGCCCTATCGATACCCACAGATTCAGAAAATAGAGATCGAGAGGCTCGTTCACGACATGTTAAAGGCAGGCATAATTCAACCTTCGACGAGCCCATTTTCAAGTCCAGTGCTGTTGGTGAAGAAACGAGATGGATCTTGGCGCTTTTGTGTGGATTACAGAGCACTGAACAAGGTTACGGTTCCTGACAAGTATCCCATACCAATAATAGATGAACTGTTGGATGAGTTAAAAGGGGCAGCAATTTTCACTAAACTGGACTTGAAATCCGGATACCACCAGGTGCGAATGAAGAAAGAAGACATCCCCAAAACTGCTTTTCGCACCCATGACGGCCATTATGAGTTCCTGGTGCTTCCATTCGGCGTAACCAATGGGCCGGCCACTTTCTAAACTATAATGAATGACATCTTTCGTCCACATTTAAGAAGGTTCGTGCTCGTATTCTTCGACGATATTTTGATTTACAGCCAATCTATGGACGAGCATGTGAAGCACGTGGAAATTTTCTAACAGTTGCTTACACAACACCAGCTCTATGTCAATAAAAAGAAATGCGATTTTGGGCAGAAGCAGGTAGCATATCTGGGCCATGTAATCTCGAAGGAAGGGGTGGCAGTGGATATTTCTAAGGTTCAGTCCATGCTTGAGTGGCCCGTACCCCGGAATGTCAAGGAGCTAAGGGGATTTTTAGGGTTAACGGGTTATTACCGTAAGTTTATACAAAGCTATGCTAAGATTGCTAGTCCTCTCACAGAACAGCTTAAAAAAGACAAGTACTCGTGGACAACAGAGGCAACTGCCTCCTTCAACCAACTCAAGCAAGCTATGGTACAGGCCCCCATCCTTGCTTTACCAGATTTTGAAAAAACTGTTCACCGTCGAAACTGATGCTTCAGGGTTCGGGGTGGGGGCAGTGCTACTTCAAGATAACCACCCCATCGCCTTCTTTAGCAAACTACTGGGGCCAAGAGCACGCCTTAAATCCATATATGAAAAGGAGCTAATGGCGATTGTATTCGGTGTTCAAAAATGGCGACACTACTTGATGGGTCGGAAATTTGTTGTGCGTACCGACCAACAAAGTTTGCGATTCTTATTTGAGCAACGTGAAATTGGCCTGGACTATCAAAAATGGGTGGGGAAATTAATGGGATTTCAGTTTGAAATCAAGTACAAGCCAGGAGCTTCAAACAAGATAGCGGATGCCTTGTCCAGAGAGTACAGCAGTTTAGTGGAGTGCTCGACGTTGATCACAGTTAATGGGATACAATGGATTGAATTTCTTCCTCAAATCCAAAGCAGTCAGTTTATTATCCAACTGAAAGAGGGGATCAACAACAGTCAAGCACCTAAAGGTTATTCGGTGGAGCACGATACAGTGAGATATAAGGGACGGTTGGTGATTCCACCTAACAGTGACTTAGTACGGAAATTACTTCAGGAATACCATGATACCCCCAGGGAGGACATTCGGGTGACTTCAAGACTTACCAGAGATTGGCCTAGGAGTGGTTTTGGCCTGGGATGCGTAAAGAGGTTCAGAAGTATGTAAGAGAGTGCACGGTGTGCCAACAGAATAAAACGTCTTCCCTCAGCCCTGCCGGTTTGCTTCAACCGTTACCCATCCCAAACAGAATCTGGGAAGATATCTCGTTGGATTTCGTTGAGGGATTGCCTCGTTCGATGGGAGTAGATGCAGTTCTTATAGTAGTAGACCGATTGTCAAAATATGCCCACTTCGTGGGGATCAAACATCCTTACACTGCTCAATCGATTGCTCAGGTATTTATTCGGGAAATTGTGTGTCTTCATGGCTTCCCTGCCACCATTGTGTCTGACAGAGATCGTGTGTTTCTAAGCCTGTTCTGGAGGGAATTGTTCAAGAGCCAAGGGTCAGCATTGCATAGAAGTTCTGCTTACCATCCACAGTCCGATGGACAAATGGAGGTCGTAAATAAAACGATGGAGTCGTACTTGCGCTGTTTCATTAAGGGACAGCCTAGTTCTTGGGCCAAGTGGCTTCCTTGGTTGGAATTCTGGTATAACACTTCCTTCCACAGCTCAATTAATTGTTCTCCATTTAAGGTGGTCTATGGTCGTGACCCTCCAACACTGATCCATTTTGAAAGAGGCAGTACTGTAGTGGCGTCGTTAGAGGAGCAGTTGTTAGAACGAGATGCAATATTGGATGAGATTAAGACCTGTTTATTTCGGGCACAACAACGAATGCAGAAATATGCTAATCAAGGGAGACGGGCTGCGGAGTTCGAGGTAGGTGAATTGGTGTTTCTGAAATTACAGCCTTATCGCCAACAGTCATTGGCTCGACGCTACTGTGAGAAGCTATCAGCAAGGTTTTATGGCCCTTTTGCAATCATTGAACTTATTTGTAAGGTGGCCTATCGTTTGCAATTACCTGCTAGTGCCAACATCCACCAAGTCTTTCATGTTTCACAGTTGAAGAAGGCCGTTGGCCAACAACCAGTAGCAGGGACGGTGCCTCCACAAATGACAAAGGATATGGTTTTGGAAGTCCAACAAGAGGCAGTTCTAGGAGTGCGAACTGCAAGAAACAACCCAACACAAACGAAGGTGCTGATCAAGTGGAGTGGGTTAAAGGAGTGGGAGGCAACTTGGGAGGATGGACAACAAATAAATCTCTTATTTCCAGAGTTCCACCTTGAGGACAAGGTGCTTGTTTGGGCCCGGGGTAATGCAAGGAATTCAAGTGGGTTATTGACTTTTCAACGGAAGGGTAAAACTGGAAATACAAAGATGACAAGGGAGAAAGTAGTAAAAGACTAGCTGGCAAAATGAGGAGATATAAATAGAATAAGATAGGGTTGGAGACATTATGAAAAATCTATCTTGTATCTGTTCTTTTATTTTGGAGGTCGCCTCTCCTCGAATTGGGCATATTTGTAACCCTAATTTATTTATCTATTCAATCAGTACACCGTGACTAGCTTATTGGATCAATTGTCCTTGTTAATTGTGAGCTTAAATTAGTATAACTGGAGATAGTTCTTATAAAATACCCACAGGTGTTGTTATCGCAAAGAAGCATGCCATCATTGTGCTGTGAAAGGTGTTAAATTGGGCCTGAGAAATGCAGCCTCCAAGTGCGAACCCTTCAAAGAACTGGTGGAACGATAATGCCCCAATCAGGCCTCGTTTGTTTCTCAGCTATTATAGTTACATTGTAACTTAAGGTTCCTTGAAACTAGGTTACAGTACATTTAGTTCCTGGGAAAGTAAAAATCCAGCGTTTGGTTTATGAGTATGTAACTACAAATTACACAGGCTAATTGTTTTGTTTAATAAAGAAAGTAATTTATTTAAATAAATAAATTTTTGAAAAAGCAATACTAAAATAAATAAATAAAATTTCTACACAACATTTAAAATATAAAGCAAATACTAGATTTTACAATAGTGGAATGACTATTAAAATCAGTCAAAATAATAATTTATTTTTGCTTGTTTTAAATAAATTAATAATACAAATAAAATTTCATAATGCACTTAAAATAAGATTAAATATATAATAAAAATATAAATAATTTTAATTAAATAACTAGTTACTTGTACAATTTAACAATTTAATATGTAAGTAATTTACACATATATAAATTTTCAAATAATATTATGATCAATTTTTATAATATAAATATGTAACAAATGCAATATATATTTTGACACAAAAAATTATATTATAACATATACTATAAATATAATATTTTTCTAATTAGATTTTAAAGTATATTTTATAGTTAAGTATATAATAAATTTATTATACATATAATATTAAATAGCTATGTAACTTCTAGTGACCACGCATGACCTAGGTAAGTGGGTTATTTTCCCCTCAAAAAAAAAAAAAGGTAAGTGGGTTATCGTGTTTTGCTGTAACTACAAGTACCACGTAATTCTAAGTTCCTCCATCTTTACGTAACCAAACGGTGTTAATTGTGCAAGTTCCAAGGAAGTCAGAATTACTGTGTTGGGTTACATAGTACCAAACGAGGCCTCAATGGTTTTATGGTACATGGACTTTGCGAAACTCCTAGTGAAAGTCCGATGATAATCGAGTGTGAAACTTTTCCAAGTTCCAAAACCTGTAATGGTAATAGCAATATACTCAGAAAAGCCAGCAATGTCGATTATATAAAACAATATTATATGACAAAAACATCTCAGAGTGCCTGGTATTATGAACACTCGACAAATTCTGAAGTTGCCACAGATAGAAAGTACGGGAAACCAAATAGCATGAAATTCCCCAACAAAACTATATTTAGAACTAGATCGGAAAAAAAAACAATTACCTTTTATGATTATCAAATCACTCCTTTTTTGTCATTTAAGTGCATTACTAGGCACCGTTAAATAGGTTACTAAAGTGCAATCAAAACAAAAGATAAAGGGAAAAACAGACTTGCACTTGCTATACACTACAAGAGGCAATTTTCGTTTACCTGAATACATGAGCGAAATTAACAATCTCACCACGGACAGCGTATTCACATTCGATTACCTGAATTAATTAACTAATTAAGAAAAGAGATCAAATCAACAATAAAAACACACGGTAATTTATTTTCTCTAAAACCCTAGCCTCCATCGTAGAGTTTTGAGGGGTGAAAAGCCCCAATCCTTTTTCGTTTTCTTGTTTTTTATTTTGTTTTTTTCAATAAGTTCCCAATTTATTTAGGTTTCAATAATTTCCCAATTTATTTGGGTTTTGTTAGTCTCTCCTTGTGAGAGTTTGAGTTTTTGTTTTGATTGGGTTTTGGTATGTTCCATGGCCGAGGTTATAGATCAGCAAGATTTTCATGGTTTTGATTCAGGGATGAAGGTTATTATGGGATCGCATCTTTCATCGTTTGCACAGAACAGTCCGATGAAAAAAACTACTGGTACATACTTCCAATCATCTTCAAATCGCTTGGTTGCCTCTAGGAAGGATTCAACAGTGATCTCCTTAAGCGTCTGTCCGCTGGTTAAAACGAAACCCTAAATTACAAGCTCTAAATTGAAAGTCAAATGAATTAGAAATCAATTACCTAATTGAAGGACCTCCATTGAAAGTCCTGTAATGAAAGCCCCAAATTCTTTTACCTGCAAAAGAGAAAGAGAGGGGAGTATTTGGTTCGATTTCGTGCATATCGATTACTGAGAGGGAGAAAGAGGAGTAGGGAGTGTGAGTGTGTTCTGGGAAAAAAAAGAGTATTTTGGGGAAAATCTATACGTGAATATTACTCTATTTGTCCCACCCACCATTTTTTAACAGAAAAAACTATCTGAAGGTGGATTTTTAGGATACTTCTATAACTTATTTTTTATATTTTATATTTTTATATAAAAATTAAACAATCATATTTTTATACAAAAAAACAAAAATAAGTTATAGAACTATTCTTAAAATGCACCTTAAAATCTGTGCCGGGAATGGGTTAATTGGCTATTTCATAACTGAATTCGTGCTCAACTTCCAATTGGGTAATCGTACTCAAAAACCTTGCAGTCAACTCATTAAAGTAATTAAAACTTGCAATTGGCCAACTACCGTCAACTCCCGTTAACGTCCGGCCGTGACAGAACGCTGATGTGGCATGTTGATGTGTAAAAATTAGACATGTTGTCCGCTGAGGTGGTTTGGTTCATTAAAAACAAGAATTTTACTTAAATAAAGAAACATTTTTGGAGTAGATATAAAGAAACATTTTTTACTTAAATAAACATTTTTGTCCGTTGATGAAGAATAGAGGTGGGTTGTTGGTGAAGGGGAGGTGAGAAAGGGAGGGCTGTGGGTTGTTGGTGACAGAGTTGAACAGAGGTGGTTTGTTGGTGACGGAGTTGAATGCGGTGAACAGCGGCGTTGCAGCTGGGCGAAGGTGGTGGGTTTGAATTGAAGAGGTTCAGTGGGGGATGGGCTGTGTTGAGGGAGAAGTTCGGTGGGGGATGGGCGGCGCTGTGGGTTGAAGGAGGAGGTGAACGGGGTAGAGGAGAAAGGTTGAAGGCTATGAAAATGGGGGTTTAGGAATTGTTTGTTCTGGTTATTTTTTTCAGTGGCAATGAAAGAGGAGAGAAAAAAAAAATTAATTGTAAGTAAAAATAATGACATGTCATCATACGTGGTAATAGTTAACGGTGCACCGTTAAAAGTCAACGCAAGTTAACGGCTATTTCGTGTTTAGTGATTGAATTGCAATAAAATAATAGTGTACTCACCTAATTGCAAGTTTTCTTAGTTCGATTATCCAACTGCAAGTTGAGCACGAGTTCAGTTATGAAATAGCCAATTAACCCTGTCGGGAATTGGTCCGCAAATGTTAACAATTCACAAAAAGGGGGAAAAACAAGCCACCCAAAATTTGGACGTATCACCTTTGTGTGTGTGTGTGTGTGCAAATGCCCAAAAAGCCCTTCGGGCCGGGTTTTATCCGGACTTTTTAAAGCCTAGGCTTTTTAAGAAATAGGTCGGGCCGGGCTTTTCAGAAAATCGGGTCGGGTCGGGTCGGGCTTTCTATAAAATATGAGGCCCGTTTTAGGCCCTCGGGCCGGATCGGGCCGGGCCGGGATTTTTTCGGGCTTTTTTTTTAAAGTTTATATATACGTAATTTTGTTTTTTTTGCAAAGTTAATATATTAATATTAAAAAAAGAAAATCTTACAAAAAAATAACCTCTAAAGATCTACACCCCAGAACTTTTAGAATCCATAATACATAAGAAGAGACATCACAAAACATAATACTAAAAAACTACGTGCATAATGTTTTATCATAGCATACTTTTAGTATGTATGTTCAGCTTTGTCGAAAACATTCTTGTTTTTCAAGCTTATCCCTAGGGTAAACCCATTGGTAGGTTTTACTGCTATAGAGCTCTAACAGCTTTCCTTCTTGCTTAGCGCATATATCGTTCGTATCCTAACTAGTTCTAGTACTGCAGTACTCCCTTCGTCCCAGCCAATAGTTAACATTGGGGGACGGAGGTTCGGCACGCATTTTAAGTTGGATTTTAAGGATAGTTCCATAACTTATTTTTGAAATTTTCCTTTTTTGTATAAAAATAGAACAATCCTATTTTTATACAAAAAAAAAATTAAAAATAAATTATGGAACTATACTTTATAAGAGCCTTAAAATGCGTGTCACGCAAGTGAAAAATTTATGTTAAGAAATGGATGGGACGGAGGGAGTAGTTGCTGTCTTGTGGGTTGTTATACTCAAATGACCTTAATCTAAGCTAGCCTCAGTATGTTGAGGTTCAAGCTGGTATTAGTAAATTTTCAAATCAATATATAATGCCTGGCTTATATAAAAAAAAATCATAGCACATCAATGCAATTCAAGATCTTTCACATCTTCTCTATTGCTAAGTTTAATATTTTTGAAATTTATTAAAAATATTAAATATTTTTTTATTTAATGTATAAAAAATCGTATTTTTATCCGGATTTCTTAAAACGCCCGGGCTTTTATCCGGGCCGAACCGGGCTTTTGATCGAGCTTTTTAAAAGTCGGGCTTTATCCGGTCTTTTCAAAAGCCCGGGCTTTTAACCGGACTTTTCGGGCTTAAGGCCGGACCAGGCTTGATGAAAAATAAGAGGCCCATCTTAGGCCCTCGGGCCGGGCCAAACCGGGCCGGGGTTTTTTCGGGTCGGGATTTAAAAAATTAAATTTTAAAAAAATGATATGTATTTATAACAAGTATTTAAATTTAAATACAAAATTCATAATAGAAATGTCTACTTTGACCGATTTAACTATCATAAAGTCAAACCAAATAAAATCTAGAAATTTTTAAAAAAATTACCACATGCATCACTAAAAAATTACCACATCGGCAATTATGGGCCCCACAGCTTCATCCACGTGCCACGCAAGCAATAGTGGGCCCCACTTTCCTTGTCAGCAGTGAGTCACACATGCCACGTTAGCATATATTAAAATTATAAAAATAGCTAATGCAACGCCATCTGTTAATGTTGCATGATGTGCAACACCGTGAGTAATATGCAACACTAAGTTACAACTAATGCAACACCAATTCAGCCATGTAGCAAAAGAGCCCAAATTTTATAGCTAATGCAACGCTTTCTAAAAGCATTGGCTATGAGCACTTGTGGCGTAGTGATAGTACATCGAGCGTCAACATATTATCCATTGAAAGGTCTTTATTGTTTTCAGTGGTACACAGAAAAGAATTAGTTATCAAGGGATTCAAAGTAATTCTCCTATAATTAATTAAGTCATGTAATTATTTTATTTTTTAATTTAATTATTAAATTAATTATTTCAGGATTATTTTGTAAAAGTAAATCAGTTAATTGATTTTTAAATAAATCAGTTAAATTATTGATCAGCAAAATAGCTTGATAAGACCTTTTTGCAAAGGTCTTACCGAATATCTTGGTGACCTAAGCTCTTACCAGTTCAGTCAAAGGTCTTACCGGCTTGTTTGAATGGCTTACCGAAAGTCTTGGCCATTTCTCAAAGGTCTTATCAAATGATCAAAGGTCTTTCGAGGGTAATTTGACTAGAAATAGGCAGAGACATCACATATGGATTGATACAAATATCTCCAAGGCGGCTGAAAAGAAAACTACTCAACATAATATCTTATTTTTCAAGAACAATAACCATCTCTCTCTCTCTCTCTCTCTCTCTCTCTCTCTCTCTCTTATTCAAGAACCTGCAAATTGCAATAGCTTTTAATTCACCATAAAATCTCAAGATCCTTGTTTGTAATATTGCATCCATTGGAACTTGATTATTTATCGTTCTTGTACTACTAACGAGTTTTTACTCTTAGTTCATGTCAAATTTTCTAATTTGTTTTTATTAACTTAATATTACTCTGTACTAAATTTGTAACAGCCCTCAAGTTTAATATATCGTTATATTTAACTTAAACCTTGTTTCATTTATTTCCGCTTAAATTTGTCTAAACTCAATTTTAATCGAACGGACAAATTTCGGTAAAAAGGTATAGATTGTATTCAACCCCCCCCCCTTCTACAATCTTATTGGACCTAACAAGAACAAATTAACTATGTGAGACATACTGTCACAACCAAAGTTTGTTGGTTGTAATAAATAAATGTACTATAAAATACAATATAGTAAACAGGTAACTTTGAAGAAACTCATTACAATGATCAAGACCCAAGTTAATATTCCTAAAAAATAGTACATAAAAAAAGTGCTGTCAAGCCTTATTATTCGACAGCATAGAACAACTACAACAGCAAGTTTGTCAAGACAAAATGATTCCAAACATCATCTTTAGGAGTCTTGACAAAAAGATTAGTGGAAGCTTGAGACAACATCTTTATACTTTCTTGACAGCAAAACTACTAGGTCACGACAGAATAATTCTCCTAACGGTATCATTGGCGGAGAAAACACATTATCAACACTTGAATATTCCTGACAACAGCCTATGCGGAAGAAAGTCACTGTCTCAAGACACGGAAGCATTTGAATTGGGGGAATCCAGTCAAATGGGTGACAGATTCTCCATAACAGGTTTGGTGCAGAAATTACATGTATCTGCAACAAGCCTGCAAAAGACTATGACGAGAGAACAAGACAAAGTTTACCAATTCAAGAGTATGCAAAATCAACACCAACTGAGATTGTGTAAACTACAAAAGAATATATCAAGATTGCTTTTCATTTGATGTATAATTTGTCTAGTTAACATTTTAGGAAAGGTCACATGTGAGGAAAATTGTAAAGAGCTGTCACATAAATATATTAACAACTTCACTATTCAACTCTGACACACACACACACACGCACACATAGAGAGATATACACAACACACAATAGTGTTATCTAGCATCTTGTAAAAACTCTCTCGAGAACATTGAAGCTGGAAATTATTTTCTAGGTTGTTGTAACATCCTTCGCAAAATAAATAAAATATTTATTTTATGGAAATATTGTCCTGCTTTTTTAATTGTGTTTGCATTTTTTCATTGATATATTAGAATCTGTATTCATGTTGTTAGAAAAAGATTCAAAAATATCAGTATTGCATTCAATCCCCCTTCTTCAATACTCTATTGTGACTAACAACTGGTATTAGAGCATACAAATTGATATATAAATCTGAGATCAAGATGAGTAGTAAGCAGAAATCAGGCAGTATAAAGATTCCAGCTTTTGGTAAATAGAACTATAATGTCTGGAAAAGGAAAATGTTTTTATTTATCAAAGCTTCAAATCCACTATACATGGGATTCCTTGATGTTGAATATGAAATACACCTGGATAAAACAGAGGGGGGTGAATGTATTATCAACCTTTTCTTGATTTTTCTTTAAGCTTCAGTGTTTGAATCTATTTGTGATATTTTGTAGCTTGAGTATGTATGTTTAAACAAGAATAGTGCGAAAAGAAAACAACACACAAACTCACTTTAAATCTAATATTTTATTAGATTCGAAGTATGCTACAAACTGTGAACACAAAATGTATTCTTAGCTTCGTTTTTCTCAAAGAGATGTTCTTGAATGTGCTTGAAAAACTTAGCAACTAAAGATATGAGTCTATGTACTTAGAGGACATGTACACAACTCATATTTGTAAAACTAGTAATAGACAAACTGCCTTTCTAAGCTTGCCTATACTATTTTAGTGAAACTTGGTATCATGTAATGTTTTCTTGTTTTACATACTGACCATATCCACTTCTTTAGCTGTTTCTCCTTGAATTTCTCTCCAAGCTTCTTTGTAGGCTTTCCAGGTGCACACCGTAACAATTGGACCACTATAGGTATCTTGGTTTGTGTAGATTTTCTAACTTGAGAATCTTCAATAATTTGTCTTTTGAAACATTCAAGAACTGGCTATATAAGTACTTAATTCGAGAACTATTTTTGAATGGCTAGACATCTCTGAGTTCTCGAACAAGTCTTTTTGAGATATCGAATTACTTCACGAATGAGTCTTTACTTCTGAAATCCTTGGGATGTCAAATAGCTTCATGATTTATGGAATTCTTGAGATATCAAAGATGCCTTTTCACTGATGAAGTCCTTTAGATATCGAATATGTCTTTGACTTGTTTGACTCATTGAGATCTTGAATGGAACTTTGACTTTGTTGACTCCTTGAGTTCTCAAATAGAGTCTGTTAGGTCCAAAATAGTTTGTAGAAGGGGGGTTGAATACAAACTATACCGTTTTATTGAAATTGTTCTTTGGGTGTATATTCATTTTTAAACAAATCGATGCGGAATAAAACGAACACCAATATTTCAAGTTAAATATAAAATTATACTAAACTTGGAGGGGTGTGTCTAAATACACGGGTTCAAATTACAAGGTTTGATGACCAAACTAATTATTACAAATTCTATAGAAAATTCGACATGAACTTTTCTATATTTATAATAAAAAGATTGAATGCTAAAAGCAATTCGAGAGATAAGTTCTAGGGAACTTAATCCGCTAGATAGTTCCAACAAAACAAGTAATCAAACTCTAGTGGCTAAGATATTACAATGAATTCTAGAGATGATTTTACAAGTAATTAAAACTTCACTGAAGCTCTAGAGGGGAGAAGAAAATAATTCTTTGGGTCTCTCTATTTCTCCCCTCTATATCTCTCTTGGTCTCTGTCTCTCTCTTTTTCTTTTCATTGAGCAGAGGTGAAGATGTATGAAGTTGTGTCTCGTGTATCTGTAAGTTCACTGCCTCCTGTTTCCTTTTATAGCCAATTAACGTTGAAAAGTATCTAGTCATATTAAATATGACTCTCCATCACAGCCTTTATGACAATCAGTATGACTCTCCAACAAGCTGTTATGACTGTCATTTGATCCATTATAACAATCGGTATGACTATTCCAAAATAGCTGTTATGACTATGCTGTGATCTGATATGGCAATCCACTTGATCCATTATGACTCTCTCTACCAAGGCTGTTATGACAATCCTTTATTCTATATGACTTTCGGTATGACTATGTAATTGTCATATTAGAATACTTCTGATTGTCATATTAGAATAATTCTGATTGTCATAATAGAACAATTCTGATTGTCATAATAGAACAATTCTGATTGTCATATTAGCATAATTCTGATTGTCATATTAGCATAATTCTGATTGTCATATTAGCTTTAAACATCCTGGCACTTTAATTCATTTTCATTTCATCACCTGGCCACCTTTTAATTCACAATTCAACCTGCGATTTTTGATCAATTCGCCTGGCCACCTTTTAACTAATTAAGAGAGGCTCCCTTGAAATGTTTTTTAACCCGCACAACTTATTATCTTTAATTAATAAAAATTAATATCTAATATTATTAGATATTTATAAATATAATTATCTAATTAAATAAAATATTTATTAATATAAATAAATCCTTAATGTCTAAGCTTCGGTCTCTTGAGGGTCTGGAACCGGACTCCTTTTACTGAGCAAAAAATATATCAAAGCCAACTGGGGTTCCAGCTTTACGAATATATCACTTTGCAATTCTTTGTGATAATTCTTTTTCCTCGTAGTCAATCCACTTGATAGTAAAATCATTGTGGTTAATGAATTTAGCACTCCTATTGCATGCACAATGATTTTCTTTCATACCAGTCATGATAGCTTGAACCACTGAAGTTAATGATGAACAACCACTGTTTAATGTTGACACTCGATGCACGGTCTGGTTCATGAGTGACTAACCATAATGACTGTTCTTCATATATTGACATTAAAGTTGTGGTTCCTGTCTTCCTTTTCTTCACTCTCTCTCAAATCTTTATAATCTGTATTCTGCCACTGTAGGAACCTCTTGTCACCATAAATAGAACCCACTGTCTTGATTACTCCACTAACGCTTGATCAACTGAATAAACTTCTTCAAGTGTAGTATAACTCAAAACGGTAGATTGACTTTGTCTTCTTTTTCTTGACAGTTAAGCATTTGAGATCCATGTGACAGTACATATACTATTTACAATTACATTCTTGTTTGAGTTGAGTTAAATCCTCGATGTTTACAAATAGGGTAAATATATGACTTTCAGAGTCTTTGACATATCGAATTCATGAGATATCGAATTTAGCTTTGACTTATTGACTTAATGAGATATCGAATAGTGCTTTCGACATATCGAATCCTTGAGATGTCGAATTCTTAACTTCTCTAATAGAACAAATTACTTCTCGAATTTGTACTTAGGCAAAATTTCATTCTTCAAACTCCAACTATGTTTATTTTTCAGTCTTTTTCTTTAATCTTGAGGCATGGTCCATGGATCTTCTTTCAAGCATTATTATTTTACTTTTTATGCAATACATAGATGAAGTTGATGCCTATTACTAAGTACAATTATAAGACATAAACCTAACTAATGGGTTCCCTAGTAACGGGATCATGTATGTAATACAATGTATTACTATGACCAAGTAGGTTTGTTATTAGATGTATACAGACATGCCTCTGTGACTAACAATCACCTCCAAATTGTGAGTAAGATCCTTAGTCACAATTTCATGTCTGATAACAAGCCTATCATATATAAAAGATAAAACTGAAAGGTACATGTATGAACTTGATTGAATTTGAGTGCAAGTACAAAACGAAAAATCTTACAATTGATTTATGATTGAATATCAACTAGTGTCCATTGCATTCATTCTTTGAGCTTTGGCAAGATAATTATCATATCTTTTCTTCTTTATCTATGTTGTTCTCTTTGCATTGTCATTTATAGCTAGTACCATTTCTTCCATAGCAGTGAGTTCTGCAAGTATGATAAAGTCTTCTAAATCTTTAATTATTTCTTTCAGCTTGGCTTCAAGATATGAGTTGAGATAGTTCATTCTGATCTTTACATTTCTTCCATATTTCCTTTTGTACTCCACAATGTAAGGATTGAATTTGACTCTGCACAACCCTTTCTTTTTAAGCTCATTAGCCTTTGATTCAATTTCAGTTAGCTCCTCGTCTTTCTTTCTTTGTTTTTCCTCACTCTGCCTTCTCAATTTTTTTTGTGCTTCTTGTACATCTTCAAAAAAATCTGATATCTCCAATTTACAACTTCTTTCCTCCTTTCTTCATAATTCAACAATGCCATAATACTTTCTAGATCATACTGAGGATAGTGTTGCCAGATTCTTTATTTCAGTTGCTTCTCCCTTCCATCAAAGTACTTGACTTCTAGGTAATCATTTATAACTTTGACTTGATAGAATATCTGAATCCATAGAAATGCCATAGTATCTGCATCATAATCCTCAGCAAGATTTGGGAAGTCTAATCTAATAGCATTTGTGATAGTCTGAGTTGTTGACACCTTCTTCTTGTTTGATCTTTTAACTGTAGTCTTGACTTTTAGTTTCAGTATCTCATCACTTGGAAGTAGCTTGCATGCTATGCCTTTAGTCCATTGTAGTACACCATTATCAGTTTGCTTTGGAGACATACAAATGGTTTTTTGATGTGTGTGTGGTCTTTGTTCTCAATGGCAAGATAGTTGTAGAAGCCATAGATATTATTTTGTTGAATCACTGCCAGTAACATCCACCCTAGACATTAAGTCTTGTGTCTTGATTAGAATACTACCAACAATGTTCAAGACTTATTGTCTTCCACTCTTCTTGGTCTTCACTTGCTCTCCACTCTTATCATCAATATTCTTCTTGTTATTACCCTTATTTCTCCTATCATCCTTCTTTTTCTGGCCCTTCTCCTCCTTATCACTCTTGTGATGTCTTCTACTACCATCACTTTTATCTTCATCTCTATCTCCGTCCTTATCACTCCTTAATTTGGCCAATTCTAGGACAACACCTGTAGCAATGTAAGATTCTAGATTAGAGATTGCTTCTAGTTCTTCTGTAGTTTTTAATCCCCTCTTCTTCCTCAGTTGTTCAATGATAGCATGAATCAATCTCTTGTTTTTAGGAACTAGACTTCCAGAAATTACAATTTGTGAAACATCTTCAATTTTTGTTCCAAAATTGAAATAGAATGGTTCTTAGATTTCTGCTCACTTTAAGTAGCCTTAGTGGTTGCTCATTTCTGAGGTCATCAAAAAGATACTTGTTGTTATTTATATTTCCTCTCAACTAGCTTCAAAATTGTGTCAATCTCACTGAATCTCTACTCCTTTAAAGTGTTGTAGGATAAATGTCATACTTCATTTCTTGCCACCATCACAATTTCCTTGAGATATACTTTATTGACCTTCCTTGGAATCATAACAAAGAATGAGATTTGATCTTTAAGACTCTTCAGCTATCTTTGTAAATCACCTCCAACATTAGCTTGAGTGACTTTCAGAACTCTAAGAAAGCTACATCATGCTACATGTTTGAGTTTGCAACCTCTTGTAGTTTGGCTTTAGTGACTATACTTGCTTCTACAGGCTTCACATCTTCAGTTTTGATTAATAGAGTGTCAGCTTCAGTTGGCATTGTGCTTGGAACAATTGTGGTTGTGATTTGAACAGATTAACTAGCTGAATTCTTCGTGTGAACAGTTGGTAGTACAACTGTTGCAATTCTGCTCTCCTCCATTGCCACACTTGATTTTGAATAATACACTGCCTTCTCCCTGGATTTCTTCCCCTTAGGCTTGATTTTAGACATAGAGGTCTTAGCCTTGGCCTTTGACTTTAAAACTGGAGCGTGTGTAGAATCTTGAGGTTGAGTTGCATCTGCAGGAAAAGATAGCCCCATATGTTTCATTATTTGAGCTATCATCTGTTGTTGAACCAGCAACACAACATTAGTAGCATTGGCTTGAGTGTCCAACTTGGAATTAAGAAGGTTGATAGACTGCTTTAGCTCTAAGTTTTCATTTTATAAAGAACTCACTTCTTTCTCCAAATTGTCCACTTTTTGTAGCAAGTGTTTAGCTTTGAAGGAATAGAGTGATTGTTCTTGGAGCCTCTCCACTTCATACTTGTTCATCTTGTGAACTAGCACTTCATCAAGTAGCTTGTCTCCCATATTGATTTCTCTACATGACGTTGACCATAGAATTTGTTTCATTTGTCTGTGTAGTTTGATTTGTCACTTGGTTTGTTTGCTTGGTGAAAACATCTGTCGTTGTTGCCAATCTTGAGTCCAAGCTATCCTATCTTCTTGTAATCTCTTACATCCTTGACCACTAGATCAACTTTTGGAAACTTAATAGTGAACCTTGTCTTGAGTTCACTCACTAATTTAGCTGTGTCATCACTAATTTTCGAGATTTCTGATTAGAGCCCTTTACCAAAATAGTGAGCAACCGTGACATTTCCTTTATGAACATCATTGATGGCTTCGAAGGCTTCTATAGGTGTGAGTGTTTTTGCATTTGAGCCTAAAGACATTAGATACTCCACCCTTATATTTTTAAGTGCATCTTCCAAGCTGACTCTCCTTTCACTATTCAGCCAAACATCAACATTCCCTTCTCCCTCAGCTTCATTTACATTTTTGGCTCTTTGTTCCTCCAAATCTTCTTTATGGTTGAGAAGAATGGATGCATAATCAGTATTTGGTAGATTGGATGTGAGCAGATGTTGAGCTATCTTTGAGAACTCATCTATCCGATCCCCACTTAAATTATGTAAAGCAGTAGCCGTCAATTGTGATGGAACAGATGATGATCCTGAGGGTCTGTCATGTTGCATAGACCTCAGCCATTGAGACATAGTGGCCTGTGCCAAGTGAGTTCTAGAGCTAGGCTCCTCAATTGTAGATGAATCTTCTACAACCGGATGAAAAGATTCTTGATTCTCAGAATCCATCATTGGAATTGTTGTAGAGTGTGATGCTGTCTCCACAATAGTGGGATGAATTACAGCATCATCCTTATAGGCCTGTGAAGGCACTTCCAATTCTACATGAGACATTGGAGAGTTTAGCATAGAATCTCTGGTAAAAACTAATGAATCCTTTGTGTTTGTGTTGGTGTCATCAGGATGTGTGCCCCAACATGCACTCTCTCACCAACTAATTGTGGGTTCTAGGTGGTGAGCAAGGTGCCATGCACTAAGTCACTTGAATCTATTAGCTCAACAAGAGAATTAAATTCTTGTTGATCAATACCTTGTTCCTGAATTGCTTGAATCACAGGCTCCAAAAAAATTTATTGAGTGTTTTAAGATTCTAGAAGAGAAGTGTGTATGAGGGTAGATTTTGGCCACCCCCCTAGAAATAGAGGGAGTTTCAACATAAATGTGCACTCCAATATGTGTTGTGCCATCCTTATTACTACCTAGTGCAGATTGTACTGATAGATGTATTGGAGAGAATGTTGGTTTCAAAGGTGACTTAAGAGAATGCCTCCAATAATAAGGTAGCCCCTGATTTTGCAACTTCAGCCATTTGAGTGGCTGAAGAGGTGGTTTGTTTGTTCTTTTTCTTCTTTGGCCTCTGGAGGGGTGACATATATAGTTTCCTCACATTCTAAATCTAAAGCCACTTTAGTTAGAACTTGAAGTGGGCCAGCTATTGGTTGCTTTCTCTTCTCTTCCTGTTTACTAACATCACTCTTTTGAGAGGATAATGCAATTGGCTTAGTGTTTGGAATGGACTACAACCTCACCTTCTGAAACTTAGTTCTATGCAATATTTGTTAGAAAATGGGAAGTTTGAGGCATATTTATAATATGTTCTTGATGTAATTTCTGGAAACTAACAAGTGAAGGTTGTTCCTTGTAATGAGGACTTAAAATTTTATGTTTGGATCTAAGACATTTTCTTAGTGGAATCCATAGTTAAATTTAGTTGAAAGAAGGAGATTTGAAATGAGAAATCAGGTTGCAGATGAAAATCATGGCCATGATATATATTTCATGATCATGAAGAGGCATCAAAAGAGATGGGATATTCAGAAATGTTTCATGCCCATGAGAAAGTTTTCATGTCCATGAATGTATACTTGGTTGGTCAGAAACGTTTCATGCCCATGAGGAAGTTTTTATGCCCATGATGTGCAACTGATTTTAAATTAGATATTGGTTTATTTTAACAGGTTTCAGATTTATTTGCTGCAACAGTATTGGAAATTTGGATCTGTATTTGGAATAAATCCTGATGGAAATTTGGATCAGTACTTGGAGTAAAATCCTGATGGACTTGGTTAGACATCAGATACTGATGGGCTAAATCCTGATGGATATCAGTTCCTGACAAGCACTGAATCCTGATCCTGATGGACACCAAATCCTGATATTACTGATGACCAAATCCTGATGCTTATGTAACTGAAAAATAAATCCTGATGTAGTTAATGACATTAAATCAGAATATTTACTTTCCTTTTATGGAGTATCAGTTACGTTTATTTTTAGGATTATATATACAATACAGAAAGAATAAACGGTGTGTGAAGGGATACGTCCTAAGGATTGAAACGATCTATTTTCTTCTTTCTCTGTTCTCTCACGATACATACAGAAGAAATACATAATTCTCAGGCGAACTGAGGTGCTGGTCGCTGTTGATCACTGGAGTATTTGTGAACCCTTTGATCGGTGCTGTTTTATCCTGGAAGTGATATTGCTGCAACCCAATCACAACGTAAGTGGGGCAATATTCTCTTCAAGAACAGCCAAGTCTTCTCGAAGGGTTTGCTGACTCAGCTGTTCTTCTCTCTCTGATCAGTAGTGGCTAAAGCTTCTGTGGGAGATAAGTGTTCTTATTTTTCTTGTTAATTACAGTTACTGATTACGTTCTTGTTTATGCCTTCGTGTTTTGTTTCGTTATTTGGTTAATTGCCTGTTCTTGTTTAATATATATCACTGCCTCATTGTTGTTATAGTGTATTATACCCAACAATCTTGAAGAGAATATTTGTGTTATATATTGTTAATTAACAAGATGGTTAACAAAACTGAAACTCCTGTTGTTGAGACTGGCTCTGGGTCTGGTGTTACTGTACCTACCATTGATTGGACTACGTACCGTTTCCCACAGCCTATCGATTTGTCATGTATGCCTGATAAATTCGGTGGGGGTGTTGGTTTTTCTCGTTGGCAGAAAAAGATGAAATTGTGGTTAACGGTAAAGGGTCTATGGCCGGTGGTACAGTATGAGAAACCAGTTGTGGTTAAGGAGAAAGTTGAAACTGTTAAGGCTTATACTATGTGGGAGGAAAAGTATGGGATGGCTAGGGCTGCAATTCTGGCAGCTTTAGCGAGCACTCTATTCGATGTTTATTCATCTGACTCCTACACTGCTAAGCTCTTATGGGAGAAGCTTGACCAGACACATAATACTGACTCGCAAGGGTTGGAAAAATATTCTGTGGCTAGGTTCCTTGACTTTAAACTGGTGGATACTAAATCCATGACTGAGCAAGTGCATGAGTTTAAGATGTTGGTTCATGCTTTGAAGGAGTCTGGTATGGACCTTCCTGAAAAGTTTCAGGTTATGTCTGTGATTGAAAATCTCCCTAAGTCTTGGGAAGAGTTTGCACTCTCCCTTAAAAGACAGAAAGGAGATATCACTTGGACAAACCTGATGTTGGACATCTCTGTGTAGGAGCAACACAAGTCCTAGCAAGGACATGTGATGCCTACTGAACATGCTGGGAGTTCGAAGGTGAATGTAGTGACTGTAGGACAGAAAAGAAAGTCTGTCACTAAGAAGGAAAACACTAAGTCTAAGGACAAGAACAAGGCTAAGAAACCAAAGGCAAACAAACCATGTTGGTCTTGTGGACAGGTTGGTCATTGGAGCAAGGACTGTCCTCTAAAAAAAGCTAAGAAACCAATTGTGGGAGCACAAGCTAACACTGTGCTTGGAACCACTGGTGGGTCTACGGTTAACATGGTTGTTAGTGAGGTTATTGCTTCTGAAACTGACAACGGGTATGTGACCTACAACCCTGTACTTCTTTCCACCTATTCGTCTCATGAATGGTTGATTGATACTGGAGCTAATGTACATATTTGTACTGATATTACTCTATTTGTATCTTATCAACAGACTCATGGAATGACTGTGACGATGGGGAATGCTAGTGCAGCTCAAGTACTTGGAATAGGAAATGTGGACTTGAAGTTCGCTTCTGGGCGTGTTCTATCCCTCACTAGAGTGCATCATATTCCTGATATTCGTAGAAATATAATAAGTGGAAGTTGTTTAGTTAAGAATGGTTTTGAAGTTTCATTGAGATGTAATAAAGTAGTTATTACAAATACTGGTGTATTTTTTGGCAAAGGTTACTTGTCGGATGGATTATTTTTAATAAATGTTGAGCCTGTTTTGGGCAGTTTTATTAATAATAATGTTGCTCCTTCTGTTAATTGTGTTGAATCATCTGATTTGTGGCACGCACGTCTTGGTCACTTGAATTTTGGTGCTCTAAAGAATATGATGAACTTAGAGTTGATTCCAAAACATGCCATTGATAAGAAATCTAAATGTCAAGTATGTGTGACTGCTAAACAAACTAGGAAACCCTTTCATAATGTGGTTAGGGATTCGAATGTGTTAGATTTAGTGCACACGGACATATGTGAATTTGGTGGTGTTTTGACCAAGGAACATAATAGATATTTCATTACCTTTATAGATGATTGTAGTAGATATTGTTATGTTTATTTGCTTAAACATAAAGATGAAGCACTAGATAAATTCATTATGTTCAAAACTGAAGCTGAAACACAAACTGGTAAAGTACTTAAACGTTTGAGATCAGATAGAGGTGGTGAGTATACGAGTAACTCATTTAATGAATTTTGCAAAAGCAATGGTATAGTTCATGAGGTAACTCCACCATACACACCTGAGTCTAATGGGGTGGCAGAACGAAAGAACAGAACCTTTAAAGATATGATCAATAGTATGTTGATTAATTCTGGGTTGCCTAAGTACATGTGGGGAGAAGCTCTGAATACGGCTTGCCATATTCTGAATAGAGTTCCTCTAAAACATATGGACAAGACACCTTATGAATTATGGACAGAGAAAAGGACTAGTTTAAAATATCTTCGTGTGTGGGGGTGCCTTGCAAAGGTACTTGTCCCTGAACACAAGAGAAAGAAACTAGGACCGAAAACTGTTGATTGCATCTTTCTGAGCTATATTGAAACCACTACGGCTATGAGATTTTTAGTGTTAAAATCTGACATAGACGGAATAGTGGCTAACACTATAGTTGAATTTCGTGATGCAACATTCTTTGAGGATGTGTTCCCTATGAAGACTGGTATACCTCAGGGTATTCCTGATGATGATCCCACTCACACATCGAGGTCCATTCCTGATCACGTGGAAATGATGACAAATGTGGGGGCAGATCCTGGTAGTAGCTCTACTCCTGATGGAGTAGAGGAACCTAGAAGGAGTAAGCGTGTTAAGGTAGTCAAGGATTTTGGAAGTGATTTTATTACTTACAATATCGAGGATGAACCTTTAACTTTTCGACAGGCCATGGATTCTTCAGAATCTAGGTACTGGAAAGGTGCTGTAAAAAGTGAAATTGACTCTATTGTTTCTAATGGAACATGGGAGTTGGTTGATCTACCTCCTGGGTGTTCTACTATAGGATGTAAATGGGTCTTCAAAAGGAAGATGAATCCTGATGGCTCAATAGATAAGTATAATGCTAGGCTGGTAGCTAAGGGCTTTAAGCAAAAGGAAGGCATTGATTACTTTGACACATACTCTCCAGTTGCTAGAATGACAACAATTCGAATGCTTGTAGCATTGGCTTCTGTACATGGTCTTATCATCCATCAAATGGATGTAAAGACAGCTTTTCTTCATGGTGAACTTGAAGAAGAGATTTATATGGATCAGCCTGAGGGATTTGTTGCCTCTGGTAATGAGAGGAAAGTATGTAAGTTAATCAAGTCTATATATGGCTTAAAACAAGCTCCTAGAGACTGGCATAAAAAAGTTTGATGAAACTGTTTTAGAATCAGAATTTGTAGTTAATGAAAGTGACAAGTGTGTCTATTACATGGTTAAAGGAAATGAATGTATTATTGTGTGCCTGTATGTGGATGATATTTTGTTGTTTGGAACCAATATTGAGATTATTAACGAGACAAAAAGTTTCTTGAAAAGGCATTTTGAAATGAAGGATATGGGAGAGGCTAGTGTGATTCTTGGAATCAAGTTGACTCAATCAACTGATGGAATAACCTTGTCACAATCTCATTATATAGAGAAATCTATACTTGAGAAGTATGGTTATTCAAATTGTAGAATTGCAAGTACTCCGTATGATCCTAAAATTGCCCTTGTCAAGAATAGTTCAGGTGTACCTGTGTCTCAGTTAAGGTATTCTCAGATTATTGGGAGTTTGCAGTATCTTGCTAATGGTACTCGGCCAGATATTTCATATTCAGTGTCTAAGTTAGCAAGATATACAAGTTGTCCAAACAAGACTCATTGGGATGCTCTTGATAGAGTGCTTAGATATCTAAAAGGCACCATATATCTTGGTCTGCATTACAGGAGGTTTCCTGGAGTGCTAGAGGGATATAGTGATGCAAGTTGGATAGCTAAGAAGTCTGGGTCAAATGGAGTGACTGGATACCTGTTTACCCTAACGGGTGGAGCAATATCTTGGAAGTCTTCTAGACAGACTACTATAACTCGGTCTACTTTTGAGGCTGAGTTGTGTGCATTAGATGCCACGGGGACTGAGGCTGAATGGTTACATGGACTTATGTCAATGATACCTGTAGTAAGTCGTCCACTTCCTGCTTTTGCTATTCATTGTGATAGCCGTACAACTATCGACAAGATTAACAGCAAGAAGTATAATGTGAAAACAAAGAGACATATCCAAGTTAGACTAAAGTCTATAAGGGGTCTAATGTCTGACAGGATCATAGCTGTTGAGTTTATTGGAACTCAAGAAAACCTAGCTGATCTTTTGACTAAAGGGCTTGAGCATGCTGTAGTCCTTAAGTCTAGGTTGGGGATGGGACTGATAGCCCATAATAATTCATCTACAGCGGGAACCCAATACACATGAGAGGAGATCCCTCAAAAGTGTATTCAATGTGGTAATAACAAGTTGTAAGGGTGAATTGGTTGTACCTTAACTACATAGATTAAAACTCACATATCTGGAGTCTATCCCCTGTAAACCTATAAGGTACTGTAACTGCCAGAATAGCAAGAGTTATTTGAGCTCTGAATGGGGTCAAGTCGTATGACGAGATGCTAGCAGTACATCTCTGGAGATGCCCAGCTAAGCGAATGTAATTGTGTGGTCGCAATTAGAGGAAAGGGTTATTCCTTGAAGCATTCGACGAACAGGATCGAGACATGACCATTAACGTCTCAAAGCCGTAGATTGGCACCATAGCCTATGACATGTCGTCGTCTATGGAGTGTGGTTACACCAAACGGATAAAGATTCAAGGTGAAACATTCCATCTGAATCCGGTAGCCATCGAAGTAGAGGACTTAGGAGGGTTCAAACCCGGAAGGGTACCTACTCTGAAAAACAAGTCATGATGAGAATCGATATGCATTTCTGTATGGATTCGTGGGGGATTGTTAGAAAATGGGAAGTTTGAGGCATATTTATAATATGTTCTTGATGTAATTTCCGGAAACTAACAAGTGAAGGTTGTTCCTTGTAATGAGGACTTAAACTTTCATGTTTGGATCTAAGACATTTTCTTAGTGGAATCCATAGTTAAATTGAGTCGAAAGAAGGAGATTTGAAATGAGAAATCAGGTTGCAGATGGAAATCATGGCCATGATATATATTTCATGATCATGAAGAGGCATCAAAAGAGATGGGATATTCAGAAATGTTTCATGCCCATGAGAAAGTTTTCATGTCCATGAATGTATACTTGGTTGGTCAGAAACGTTTCATGCCCATGAGGAAGTTTTTATGCCCATGATGTGCAACTGATTTTAAATTAGATATTGGTTTATTTTAACAGGTTTCAGATTTATTTGCTGCAACAGTATTGGAAATTTGGATCTGTATTTGGAATAAATCCTGATGGAAATTTGGATCAGTACTTGGAGTAAAATCCTGATGGACTTGGTCAGACATCAGATACTGATGGGCTAAATCCTGATGGATATCAGTTCCTGACAAGCACTGAATCCTGATCCTAATGGACACCAAATCCTGATATTACTGATGACCAAATCTTGATGCTTATGTAACTGAAAAATAAATACTGATGTAGTTAATGACATTAAATCAGAATATTTACTTTCCTTTTATGGAGTATCAGTTACATTTATTTTTGGTATTATGTATACAATACAGAAAGAATAAACGGTGTGTGAAGGGATACGTCCTAAGGATTGAAACGATCTGTTTTCTTCTTTCTCTGTTCTCTCACGATACATACAGAAGAAATATATAATTCTCAGGCGAACTGAGGTGCTGGTCGCTGTTGATCACTGGAGTATTTGTGAACCCTTTGATCGGTGCTGTTTTATCCTGGAAGTGATATTGCTGCAACCCAATCACAACGTAAGTGGGGCAATATTCTCTTCAAGAACAGCCAAGTCTTCTCGAAGGGCTTGGTGACTCAGCTGTTCTTCTCTCTCTGATCAGTAGTGGCTAAAGCTTCTGTGGGAGATAAGTGTTCTTATTTTTCTTGTTAATTACAGTTACTGATTACGTTCTTATTTATGCCTTCGTGTTTTGTTTCGTTATTTGGTTAATTATCTGTTCTTATTTAATATATATCAGTGCCTCATTGTTGTTATAGTATATTATACCCAACAATATTTTATTAAGAATTTTGTCCCTCTTTATCACCTGAATGCTGCAATTCGACAGTCTCTTTCAATTCCCAACTCTGTTTTTCTAATGTGCAGGAATGATTGGAATCTACTAATTACCTTTTCTTCGATGTCTCCAATTCCACATTATCGACATGATTCATCACCCTTCTATTTATCACCTTTATATTTCATTCTGAGATAATTTTTGATAATGTCAAAGCACAAAAGTTCTTATATACAAAAAAATTATCTTATCTGGAATGAACATTTTATTATTGTTACTATGAGAATTGTTTATAACATGACATGATACTTGTAGAATTTGCACAAAATTCTCGACCTAGAATTTTCGTAATAATTTTATTAAAATACTACTCTTGAATCATTTTTAATCATTTTTAAACTTGATCACTATTTGATTATTACAAACTTTTATTACAAATAAAAAAAGGAAAAAGTGCAATTTACAATTCTATAATTTTATAGTCAAATTGCATACCTCAAATCATAAATTTGACTTTAGGAATATTTACCAAGTTAATATTTAGATATTTATATATACAACATAATAAATAAGTTATTGTAATAATTAAAGAATGTACATAAAGTTCAATAAAATGTTGTTCATTCATATTTTAAAAATAAATTATCTATTCACCGTTAACTTTAGAGCATCTCAACGGTGTTTTGTAAAATGATTGGCTAAATATTGATTATGTAAAATTTGTTGAACCTGTAACGTGTTTTACTCCAATGGGATTGACTATATTGGTTGGCTATATTTTAAAAATGGTATGTTATTATTATTTCAATTTGTTAAAAATAGAATGTATTATTTTTATAAGGTAATTGATGATGTGGAGTTAAACTACAGGTTGCTAAAGGTTCGACAAATATAGCCAACCTATTGTGGTTATCTATATTTTTACCTAAGAGTTTTGTCTCATTAAAGTGGACAAAATTTTACAAATTCTCTATATATCTTATTTAAGGTAATTTATTTTGAATTTTACCTAAGGACTTTACACCATTAGAAATGCTCTTAGAAGGCAAAAAAATGTAAAACTGATAAAGGAAAAATGCAAAGATGATTATGTTCGCTAAAGTGAAATTGCAAGATTAAATGATATTAATGATGAAAATCACACCTAATATAAATTTTAAAAAAACAGTTCAAAATCTTTCGAAATGCTTTGATAACTAATAATGCTACGTAAGTATAAGATATGTATCATATAAGATGAATGATCTAAATAATATTTCATTCATATAAAATAAAGAATTGAGTTATTCAAGTTATTTATACTTTGAAGCAGAGATAGTTAATCAAAATGGAGTTATCCAAAAATAGTACTAAATTATTCAATCACATTTAAATTTAATCAATCATCTTTCTGTAATCGCTTAAAAATTTATATAAGTTATGTGTGCACACCTTTTTCTTACAGGTGCATCCAAAAACACTTTACAAAACTAAAAAACTCTCAATTTTTTTAATATTTATATTAAAACACCTTTCTTGAATATTTATTAAATAATATTGATGCATTTTTCCAAAAAATAAATGTTATTTTTTGATAATAACTGATCATGCAAACAAATTAAACGTAATTTGTTGCTTTAAACAAATTTAAAGTATAAAAATATTACTAAATTATTTAATTAGACAAAGAGGGTAATTTGGATTCTTTATTACCAACTAGTTCACTCAGTCGTGTTTTGTTTTTGCGGCAGCGTTATAATATTTTTATAAATTTTCTTAAAATATATGAATCATTTTTATAATATAGAAAAAATAAAAAAAAATCAATGTTATATAAATTAGTCAGTTGAATCGTTTTATACAAAGAGTTGTAGAGCATCTCCAACGTATCTTAGCTCATTCCTTAAATATAATATAAAAACTTAGATCCTAGTAACTTAGGACATATATAAGTAGTTTCATCTCCAACAATGTTCTCTATATGTAACGCCCCCTAATCCCTTACCAGGAATCCGGATCGTCACAACCTTAACCATACTTTTCTGGAATATTCAATCACCTGCTCACAATATAATCTTCAATAGTATCCATAATAAACTCCATAATCTACTCTACTGGTTATAGTCAGTACTTACTAATCCAAAAGTGTTTACACATTAGAGTATCCTCCAGAATCTTATTACAACTTCAAAATACTAGAGCTATTACAATGCTTAACAGTTAATCCCATATATCACAATATAATTCATAATACTTCTTCCACCTTATTCTCATATCCGGAACCTTTCTTCTAGCATGCTACGTCCGTTGCAGGACCTTTCCTTTTATCATGGTTCGCCGTACTAGTGCCAGCACTGATTGCCGCTGTTTCATAATATTTAAATAGCAAGAATGAGCCAAAGAATGCCCAGCAAGTTTTATACACCAGAATCATACATATATACACTCAAAGATATAATTTGGACTTCATCAATGGACTATTCAAAATCATTTCATAAATATTTCCCCTTTTTATACTTAAAAAAAACATTTGAAACCTTAGATTATCCTACCTTGGACAATACTCATATATACCAACAAAACTTCTTCAAGAAATGAACTCCCATATTTTCTTAACATGCTGAAATTTACTCACAAGAACTGAGTGAGGACATTTCATACTAAAATCAATACCCACCTTTAGTATTAATTACACTTATCAAATACTGCTGATGGACTATATTCAGGAGATTCTTATCCGCTTGGCTGTAATGGATGATCAGTCCATACATCTATCAATTTACTACCGGTAGAAGGATGAGCCGACTGGCTCGGACCTCACCCTAAGCCGCATCCGGGCTTTCATACATATTTGTTGGGTACCAGTCTCTTACATTATCTCCAGTCCAGAACCTAGGGTACCAGAGTACCCCTGGGCACCTTTAATACTTATCACCTTAGATGTCACGTATAATTCCACGTGCACCTCAATTCAAAATAATTATTATCGTTCGGAAATAATGAACGATTACTATTTCCAATAAATCACTTTCCTCTTGAAAGATAAGAGGAAACATATGAACGATTGCTTTGACCATGGATTTGAATAAAATGATCCAAACCAATCTCTCATCTCCTCCCATAATTAACATTGCTCTCCTTAATAACAACATAGTTTTCCAAAACATTTTATCTTCCTTCGAGTACGAACAATGTACCTCGATACTTATCCCAATCATATGGACCAATAACTCTTATACATACTACTATACTTATATACTATCCGGATAACATTCACAACAATAATATATATATATATATATATATGTCAAGGTTCTAGAGAGAACACCCTTAAAAAGAGAACGAGAGAACACATCATCAAACTATTGAATCTATTAAATCTAATGGCCCCGCCAGGGGCACCCAATATAAAAAAGTCTTATAATTCTAGTCTCTATCCATTCATTAAAAAAAATTAAAAAAAAAATTTTTTAAAAAAATTTAAAAACCTACTGTGACGTCACAGTGACATCATCATCATTATTTTTTTTTTAAAAAAAAAATTTATATTTTTTTAATGAATGGATAGAGGGTAAAATTATAAGACTTTTTTGTATTGGGTGTTGTTGGCGGGACCATTAGATCTAATAGATTCAATGGTTAGATGATGTGTTCTCTCGTTCTCTTTTTAAGGGTGTTCTCTCTGGAGCCTAACCCTATATATATATATATATATATATATATATATAGGCATTTGCTCCATACAGAACACTCTTATATAACAAACAACAAAGAACACCTTAGATCTATTAGATCCTTTGGCCCCGCCAGAGGCACCCAATACAAAAAGTTGTTATTTTTTTACCCTCTATCAAGCCAGCAAAAAAATAAAAAAATAAAAAAAAAGAAAAAAATTTACTGTTCATGATGACGTCACTGATGACGTCATCGTCATGAACAGTAACTTTTTAATTTTTTTAAATTTTTTTTTTGAGATGATGAATGGATAGAGGGTAAAAAAATAAGAACTTTTTGTATTGGGTGGCCCCGCCAGGGGCAATGGATTTATTAGATATGAGGTGTTCTTTATTGTTTGTTATATAAGGTGTTTGCTATGTAGTCCAACCCTATATATATATATATATATATATGCATTCAATTGCATCAATATTCGGTATTTGAGTAACGAGAAAAATTACTTGCAACTTGGAGTTAAAACATTTTGAACTGACATATACCATACATTGAAAAATATATACTCTGAACAATAGAGTAGGGTTTAGTATACTTGCTTGGTGTTCTGGATGTAGTAGGGGCTCGTGGCGGAATCCGATAATCTAAACAAGTCAAGAAAACACGCGATTAATCCCCTATACGATCCACTTATAACTCAATGCTCAGACACTTAAGCCAACCACAAACAAGGCCTAAGGGGTCCCTCTAGGCTCGTACTAAGTCCACGTTAATCGACAAACACTTAAGTCATAAGTTTGGTTCGAAACCAATCCTCAAATTCAAGTTATACTTAAACACTTATAAGTTTGGTTTCTAAGTCGTGTTCTTAGGGGGTTTCACTTGCGCAATTTCGGTTTACGCATTTTTATAAAATCGAAAAATAATCTTTTTAACTCGAAACCTTCGCACACACCTTGCTAACTATCTTTAACATTTTATCACCTAATTTCACATTTTAAAACAATTCTTAAGGGTCTCAAACATAGCATTAAAGTGGTTACATTTCTGCGATGGAACCTCTCGAACCACTTTCACTAAAACTATCATAACTCTTTAACCGTAAACTCTTTTAATGCGATTCTCGCGGCAAAAATAAAATAGACAACTATATCTTTACAACCATAGGCAGTGGTGAGTCTAAAGTCACTTTCATGCTCTCGGGTCTAACTATTTTCAAGGGTTTACAAAATTTCGTCATTACGACGGCTATAAACCGAACATTTCTATTTTACGATCACTCCAAACAACCAACCAAAGCTACCCAATCATTCTCAACATCAACCAACATCCATTTTATATCTATAAGTCCAGTGGTGAGACTAAAATCCATCACCCACCATTTTTCATATTATACAAAGCCAAATAATCACTAATCACTTAACATAATCTTATTTTTACACTAACATCAAAACTCCATCAAAACTCACAAAAAATCAAAGATTGGTTTAGGGTTTTACCTTCCTTGAAGCTCTATAACACTAATTAACAAAGCTTGATACACCTTAGAATAGCCTTGGGTAGCCTTAACAAAGCTTAAAAAGCCATGAACAAATCCTAAAAACAACTTAAAACACTATTCCTTACTATTCATCATCACTTTGTAAAATCTGTATAAAATCGAAACTTTAGAGATTGATTCTCAAATTTTTACCACACCTTCTACTCTTCAAGGACTTTCTTTTGAGTCCTAGATCATCACCAAGGGATGCTTGAAGCTCGACTTATTGGCTTTCTAAGGTGAGAGGTCGAAACTGCCAAGGTCTTGGACAGTTTCGGTTCTTCAACTTGGAGGAGATATTTGACTAGGCTACACTCCTTTGTTGGCCATGAAATTTTAAATGTGTGTTATACATACAATTAGGAAGCTATGGTTCAAATTTGGTGATTTATGAATGGATAGAAGTGGAGATATGAATTTGTCTTTCATGGTTGCTCATGCTGGACAGTTTGGAGAGAAATGGAATAAGCTTGTTTTTTCTCTCTTTTTGATCCAACTTTGACTTGTCAACTATGGTCTAATGATATTTTCAAGATAAAGATCAGTTTTTGGGGTGTGTTTGATCTCCTAGGTTCTTGTGCAAAGAGTATGCAAGAAGCTTGGTTGATATTTGTTTTGTTTTTGTTTGATTTAAAGTGATTTAAATCACTTTAAATCCTAAATTGTTTTGTTTTAATCCTTGAGCTAAATCTTTTAATCCACTTGATATAACTCTCTTGATGATCATGTAGGATATTTAATCTCATTATGAACTCAATCCAAATTCCATAATTCATTCGCTTAATCGCTTAATCTCGTTATATAGTTCTAGCGATTCCAAGAATGTTCGTTGTACTAACTTAGGGGCTTTCATTCTAAATCCTTAAATCATCTTAAATTAAATAATAAAATATAAAATCCTTGAATCCTCAATTTAAACATCTCATTTCTTGATAATATCGATATACACTTCACTGCCCGGTCAAATATTCCATACAAATAAACTTTGGATTTTCTGAATTCCGATCGTGTTTACATACACTTATTTACCTCGTAGATTACTAATATAACTTCGAAATATCCATTTCCTATCTCGTACATAGGGTGACATGAAAATTTTCTTAGTTCTCAAAAATCCCTACTCATCCATAAATTTACTATTCATCCATGTAAATCATAATTCATCCCAAAAATGGAATTTTTTCTCAAGTACAAAAATTAGGATTATTACACTATACTAATTCCTTATTTGATATTTTATTATTAATAGTACTTTCTATCATTAAAAGTACAACATACAATAGAGAGAGATAGAGAGTGTTTGCAATATTTTATAATAAAATATAAGTTAGGGGAACCTTAAAATAGTAGAGAGAATCCTTATTTTTAGGGTATGAGAGGAGTGTCCTAGTGATTTAAGGAATCACTAGGACATTGTTGGAGCACAATTTTTACACTCATTCCTTAAAATTCAAGTTAGGAGTATAAATAAGTAGTATCTTGGAGATGCTCTAAACGCTACTTGTAATTTTTCCCCATATTTTAAATTTAATAGTTGACTCTAATAAAACTTGGTTGATATACTATCAGCTTTATATTGAGATTCAATTTTTTCAAACTTTCAAGATAATAGTAAAATCCTATCTAATTCTTCTTAGGACTCTCGGGTTCACCCATGCTGATATTTTTTATGGAGATCCCTTGTACATTTGCAACAAGGAAATAAAGTAAACAATACGTATATCTAAGATGCTAAAAAGTAATAAATACTTTGAATGATGTAATAAATATCTTGACCTTGGACCGAAAAATAAACTTTGCTACAAATTATTAAAACGTAAATAATATGTTCAAAACAAAAATTTAAAATTTGAAAATAATATAAACAACAAAATCAATCATATCATAAATATAAGCACTAATCACATCACTATTTGGTATTCCATTGGCACCTCCAAAAACCTTCTTTCAATTTCATTCAAACATGAAATATTGGCATTAAAATTTTGATCGATGAAATGGAAAATATATATACAAGTTAGAGTTTCTTCAAAGATAGTAATACAATATTTAAAAATAAAATTTATGTCTCGGAGATGTTATGGATTATCACCTTTTTTTCTTTTTCATATTGATTGAAAATTACAAAAGAAAGAGAGAGTATAAAAGAAGGTTTTATAATTTTTTTTGTCAAAAGAAGGTTTGATGATTTATTTACATATATGACTTACGTTCGAGTGTTGTGGATTCGCAATCTTCTTCCGATCTTCTTTCTCTTCATATTACCTGGAACAAAAACACTTATTTTAGCTATCGACAAAACAAATCTCAATCAGTAATATAGCAATAACATAAAAACATTCATATTTTAGCAATCAAAAAACTGAACTCAATCAGTAGTATACCGATATCATAAAGTGCAAAATCAAAATGCAATTTGCTAGAGAACGGTGAGCTCAGGAACAAGAACTTTGGGGCATAAGCTTTCATAAGATAATTTGTTTATGTTGTGTATATATATGATCAAATATTTTATTAAAGGAAGTTTTTCTTATTGTAGGTAGGTATGATTTTTACTTTGTTTACAATAATGTATTTTCTAGCTATAAAGTCGGAGATGAACAAGGAAATTATAATTAATAATAATTCAAATTTCTACAATTAAAAATTAGAAAAGAATCAAATTTACGCGATTTAAGAGGCGCATATGTTAGCAAATTTTATAAGTTAATTATAATTTTAATTTTGAGGGAAAGTTTAGGAACTAACCTACATTAGTAGATATTTATTAGGCGATGGTAATTTTTTATATTTATTAACTAAAAAATTTAATAAAATTTTAAGGCAATTTTAAGTTGTTTTATAATTTTTAACATAAAAGGGAAGTTGTAATTATTAACATTAAAAGTTTGAAAAATATAGACGAAATAATAAATTTTAATAGGAAAGTTAAAATTTGGATATTGAAAAATGAAGTTGTGTTTATTAACACTAAAAGTTCAAAAATATCAATGATTGGAAATTCAAACAAAAAAGGGAAGTTGTATAACAACAAATTCTAATATTAAAAATTCTGAAAATCTATAAAAATTAGAAAAATAGATCGGAGCAATTTGAGATGTGGTACCTCACCGCCCATAAAAAGGAAAGTTGTATAACATCAATTTTAACATTAAAAATTACAAAAATCTATAAAATTAGAAACATAGATCGAATCGATTTGAGATGCGCCACCTCACCATCCCATCTTCCCTGGTCATGTGTATAAAGGGAGGGTGTACACATATGACCTTCCTAAATTTATTCAATTAAATAAAAAAAATTAATCACTATTTTTTAAAATATGTGTGAATGTGTTAGGTCGAATACACAATATATATAATCAAGTACTGTATGAGTAAATAACAAGAACACACGTTTTAGTACTTAAAACTGTTTGGAATTAATAATTCCTCTCTCAGTGATGTAAAATATCACAGAGAGCTGCTTAGGTTACAATGAATGATATTCGTTCACGATGGATACCCTTCTAGGGTTAACCTAACTGTATTTATAAGATATACAGCTACGTACAATCGTTAATTGATTCTCCTAAAATTAAGCTATACAATTGATATCAATTACGATTGCTACACGTCTTCTAAGTCAACTCAATCTCTTTGACAGCTATCCAATCTTCAAAGATATTGCTTCCATATTAATCTTAAATTAATCTTCAAACTCTGTTGACTTGTAGACGCTTCCAGTAGACAGACTTTAGCAAACTCTATTGCTCTCCTAGCCAGCAGTGTTTGCGCTTCCTTGTGTTCAGCTAGCAGTGTTTACACTTCCTTCTGTCAGCGTTTGCGCTTCCAGCTATCAGCGTATACTCAAACTCTGCTACAATTGCTTTCATTAACAAGTTAAACTCTTTTTACCTGTAACACTTAAACACTGACATTAAATCACATCAATTATATCTAACAATCTCCCCCAACTTGTTCATTAGAAAAATGTACAAGTTCACAGTAATTGATGATGTCAAAACAATCAAATAAAAACACAGTGTTTAACATATAACCAGAGTTTAATCTTGACTTAACAAAATCTATAGAAAATTCAAATTACTTACAAATTCTGTCTACCTAACCTCCTCAAGATCTGGAGTTGTTCTGAGATAATCTATCAACAGTCTTCTCTCAGCATTTTCAAGTTCTCTCTGCATAGCTTCCTTGATCTCTTTTAATTCTGGATCATTCTCATCAGTTTGATAGATAGCAGCTCTCAGATCGTAGATTTTATTTCTCCTCATCTCATTACCTAGTCTAATGAACTTGACTTCCTCTGATTGAGAATTAAAATCAAGAACTGTAATCCCCAGATCAGTCTTTAATTTAGCAGTTCCTTTCTTCATCTCAACAAGATTTCCATTCCAATCTCTGTATCTAGGAACATACTCTTCAGTAGTCTTCGATCCTGTAAAGGCTTTGGCTCTCAGCATATATTCCCTTGTAGAATTAGCAATAAGCTCTGTTCGTCGGTTTCTGACTCTGAATATATGCAGAACATACTGAAGTTCTTCAAACAATTTTAGCTTGATTGCTTCTTCATTCACTCTATACACTGTTCCATCTGTCATGAAGTATAACAGAAAGTGAATATCTAAGCTCCTTTGATGAACTAGTTGAACTGATTCCAACTTGTCCAGATTTTCTTGAGTAATACTAGAACCAAGAGAGACAAGTGCAGAGGGATCTCTTGGACTGTTACTAACTCTCAAATCTCTTCTTGAACCTAAGCCAGAAGTATTCCTGCCTGGTGGCTTTCCTGAACAAGCAACATTATGTTGATAACCACCAATCACTCCTGTTTGTGCTTGAACTGGAATCTTTGGCCTAGAAAACCCAGGTAAAGGTTTGCTTTGAATCTGTACAACTTGTGTGGCAACAGAGGTTGTAACTGTCATTTTACCTTTGCTTTCTTCACCCATTACCCCTTTTAGTTTTAACTTGGCATCAAGAGAAGACTTTCTTACCAACTTTCCTTCTTCTTCTTCTTCTTCTTCTTCCTCTTCTTGAATACCAGATAAATTTTCTTTAATTTCAATCCCTTTCCTTGCAGGCCTCGAAGCTTTGACTATCTTCTTTCCTTTCTTGGACTTCAATGCCTTCTGATGTTCTTTTTGTAACAGCTTTTCTTCAGCATGTATATCTTCAAGTGTAGCCTCAGCATTTTTCTCACAAAAAATCTTAGCAGCTAACTCTTCATCCGTTTGTGGATTGTCAGTGAATGACAAATCCTTTTGCCTTGAAGTAGAAGTACTCTGAAGATTTGTATCTGCCACCAAATTTGGCTTTGACCTTGTAGACCTTCCATGTCCATGTCTTGGATTTGCACTTCTTAACCCCTTATCAGTATTTGCACCTTCTTCATCCAGATGATCCTTCTTTGACAGAGTTTGAGTTTGCTTACACTTAGTTTTAGCAATTCTCTCCCCTTTTTTGACATCATCACCATCTGGAATCAGAATAGAGGTGATTAACTCAAGAGAGTTTGCAATAGAATCAACCTTCTCAGTCAGCAAAAGCTGATTCTGTTCAACTTTGCTCAATCTGTCATTAAGAGTCTCCTGAGCTTTGGAAAATTGTTGAAATAGCTTGGAATTAGCTCTTTGAGATTTCTCCTCATGAGTAGCAACCTCTGTTCGAAGATCAACAATTGCCTTCTGATTATCATCAAACATGTGATTCAAAGACTTGATCTGAATCACTGTTCCTTGTAGACAAGTGAAAATATCAGGATTTGAAATCTTTGAAGAATTTGCCTTGAGAAAGGTAGCTGCTCTGCCAGGAGGAAAAATACAATCTGACTTGTACCAATCTGCAGTTTGCTTGGTCAAATAATTATCATCAATTTCATTAACAGAAGGTCCTGCAAAGTCTGGTTTTTCTTCTGTTTTCTGACCATCAGTTTGAAATTGTTCTTGATTAGCTTCTGTACTCCTGTCTTCAAAAGAATCACTAACTGAAACATCAGTAGGTGCAACTGAAGCAATGTCTTCATTTGGAGCAGCAACTGGTTCTTGAGCAACCTATTTTCCTTTATCACCTTGGGTATGCTCTGAAGAAACAACTTTTTCTGGTTGATCAATCTCCTCACCATGATCAGAAACATGATCTGCATCAGAGTATAATTCTGTGTGTGATACAACCTCAGTGTCTTCTAGGACAATAGTAGGCCCATCTGCAACACTAGTATCAACAGAGTTTGTAACCACCATGGGTGTTGGAGTAGATGCTTCATTGTCAAAAGAAAATGGAGTGGGAGTTTCATCAAACTCTTCCATTGTATTCAATGCATCTCTCTCATCATTATCAGTCTGAACCTTAGCAAGTTCTGGTTCAGCAATCTTGACACCTGATTCTTCTACAGTAGGTTCTATGATAACCTCTGTCTCAGCTGTAGGAAAATCCTTAGAAATATTCTCTTGAGCTTCAACAACTTGCTCATCATCAGAGTCTGGAAGAATCAGCCTCCTCCTCTTTGCTTGAGGCACTTCAATCACTTCTTCTTCTTCCCTAGAACTGTCCTCAACTGGTGGTGATGAAGGCCTATTTGCCCTTTTAATGATTCTTCTGGAATAAACAGCTCTATGAGATGTCTGTTTAGCCTTGGAATGCTTTGTGTTAAGGGCAGTATGCTTTTGCCTTTTTGGTTTAGATGTTGGTTGAGGTTGAGTAGTAGTGACAGGCTCAGTGTTTGTTGGTTCAATGATTGGTTCAGGTTGTGTTTGTGTTGATGTAGTAGGTACAGTGTTTGTTGGTGTTGGCTCAGGTGATGGTACAGGATGAGAGTGTATGGTTTCAGTGTGGTCAGTGGCTAAAGGTTCAGGCATTTGTTGTGTTTCTGGTTGTTGTGGCTGTTGTGCTTCTTGTGGTGGTGATTGGGAATCTTGGGGTTGATTTAGAAAGTTTTGCAGGGCAAGTGGCAAAACAAGTTCAGGTAGATTTTTACCAGCATCATTATTTGTCATATCAGAGAATATTCTCTTATTGACTCGAAAAGGTTGAATCACATCACCTGCATCAATTTCTAAACCAGGTACACAGGCATTGAACAAAATTTGACAAAATCTAGCAAAATAGACTGTTGTAGACTCTGACAATTTATCCCCTATATTCATTAACACATATCGACCAAAATCAAAATTACTGCTATAGAGTAGAGAATACCCAATTTGCAGACTATCCATTGGAATGGCATCCCAGTTGGTGACTTTCTTCTGGAATGTCCTGGTGATACAGTCAAAGAAAAAATTCCATTCCTTTCTAAGATTTGGCCGTTTGACACTACCAAGCTTTGCCAGAGAATCCATGTAACCAATTTCTGTTAACATGTCCCTCAGATTCTGCTCAGAAACAATAGCATACGAGGTATGTGTGTCGAAGTCCATGGTCTCTCGAACAGTTTGTGGAGTTATCACAAACTCTTGTTCATCATGAGTGAAGATGATAGACGGAGTCCCATTCTCTCCTCCATCTATATACCTTGAGTTTTGCCAGAAAGTGACAATCTGAGATGTAGATAGAATAGCAGGTTCAATCAATGCTTGCCCAATCTCAGAGTCACGAAGAAAATTTTGCATAAGGTGAAACGCTTCGGGAGCACGGTCGTTCTCAAGTAGAGCTGCAAAATTGTTAGGCACAAAACGAAGACCAAACGAAGTAAAAGGTTTTGTTGCCATTAGATCAAGAAATAAGCAAGAAATGACAGTGAGAATTATAGGTAGGAAAGGTGTTTGTGAAAATATCGAAGTGAAAAACAAAAGAGGTCTGTGTTTTGGTAAAGTGAATATGAGTGGGTGTGAAGTGATAATAACAAAAAATGATTTGAGTGGTAATTAAAAATTAAAACTCAATCGTGTATACATTGAAAACACACAATCGTTCCTAGAATAGTGTGAAAGTGGGACACAATGATGGGTGAGTGGGACACGTGTCAAACATGCAGCGAATCACTTAATCACGCGCAGTAAAAGCAATTATTACTGCTGTCTTTCCTATTATCAAGACACTTTACCACAATTACACTCATTAACAGTTGTCAAACACTCTATTTACTCCAAAATTTTCAAATTATCTTAATGAAAATTTACCTTAGAGTACGGAACACAATCCATCAGTGTTTGTCAAATTTTCCAACTTTATCACTAAAACCCTTTCAAAAAGTGCACAGTCGTGAATATATGTGTGTGTGTAGCAAAGGTTACCAAATCAATTTTTATAGCATCTAATATTTCATAAAATCCATAAATCAAATCAATAAACACTGAATGCACAAACTCTCATATTAAACACGGAGTATGTGATGAATGCTAAACTCTGTAGTTCCTTAAATACAGAAATCTGAATAACCCTATTCCCATTGATGTTCATGATTATCCAAGTAAGCACACAGTCGTTATAGACAAAAAAGATCAAGAGATAGGCATCAAAGCATCATTCAGTGAGTAACATGTCAAGGGTTTCCTCACAAACTCTCAAAGCACACAAGTGTTTAGGTGAAGTGTTTTCTCTCAAATTCAATCAGTAAAAGCAGATACTTCCATAGGCTTGAATTTCCACCAAATCTACACTACTTTGAGTACATATATGCACAAATCAAAAGGACTTTATCAGGGTTGTAATTTAGTAAGATCAAATAGGTGAGAAGAGATGTTTTAAATGAATAAATTTCGAACTGAACAATTTAACAGACCAAAGTGTTCAGTCACACTGTTAGTACATATTTGTACAAGATGATCAGTATATATACATTTTTTTTAATGTATATATATATACTGAGTAAACTTTCCTTTTGTAGAGAAAATCTCACCTGCTTGCATTTGATTATCAACAAAAATATAACTGCTCTTAATACGTCAGAGTTTGAGAAAAATGAGCAGTTAATTAGGCTCAAAGGGGTTTACTAAGGGTGGTATTTATGAACAGTGTTTGAAGAAAGATGGTAAATCCTAGTGCCTTTATCATTTTCATGCACACACATATCATGTAGTCTCAAAATGGTTTAATACAAGTTCTAGAGCAACATACTCACTGATGAACATCACACATCAATAAAATCTGATTGATATAAAATGTATCAATCACTTATTTGGCTCAAAATCTCACAGGGTACAGACATGAATTGTTTCTCACCAAACTAAACAATGACACTTCTCAAGTTTTAAAATTTTCACAAGTACAAACAAGGAATCATCAAGAACTATGTATATGTCTTGGGAACAGAGTGTCACTAATCAGAGTTTAGAGTTCATCAATATCAGAAGTTATTCATGTGAGGCAATGCACACAGTATTCATAGACTCAGAGTTTAGGACCAAATAAACTAAGAGATGCTCTAAATATGAAACAGTATCATGCTGTGTTAACTTACTGCACAGATTCTGATTAGATCACAGTGACTCAGAAAGAGTCTTGATTTATTCACTGAGAATCATGCTCCATACATATTTCTTCATTGGTGTTTTCATCCAGACAAAGATCAATTCAGAATTCACAGAGTTTATCAAACATATTAACAGTGTATGACAGACAGACATGCTGACAGAGTTTAACAGTGTGAAAACATAAACATGTGAACAGAGTCTGTATAACAGAGTTTAAACAACAAAGTTCACATAGCACTTAACAATTCATAAAAATATGAGCAACATATTTTATAAGAAAATTTTGAGTCTAACCAACATGTTTAGTCAAAACCAGAGACCATTCCTAGTTCATTGACCAGCCTTGTAAATGCTGCTTCACTCAAAGGCTTGGTGAAGACATCTGCAAGTTGTTGATCTGTAGGCACAAAGTGGAGCTCAATGTTGCCTTCCTCTACATGCTCTCTGATAAAGTGATACCTTATGCTGATGTGCTTGGTCATTGAGTGTTGTACTGGATTACCTGTCATTGCAATAGCACTTTGGTTATCACAGAAAATAGTTATTTTGCTATACCTCAACCCATAATCCAGCAATTGATTCTTCATCCATAGAATCTGTGCACAGCAGCTACCAGCAGCAATATACTCTGCTTCAGCTGTAGATGTGGATATTGATTTCTATTTCTTGCTATACCAAGAAACAAGTCTATCACCAAGAAATTGACAACTTCCACTGGTGCTTTTTCTGTCAATCTTACAGCCTGCAAAGTCTGCATCAGAGTAACCAAGTGGTTTGAAATCTGATTCTCTTGGGTACCACAGCCCTAAAGTTACAGTGCCCTTGAGATACTTGAAAATCCTCTTCACAGCAGTTAAATGTGGTTCCCTTGGATCTGCCTGAAACCTTGCACACAGACATGTTGCATACATGATATCAGGTCTACTTGCTGTTAGATAGAGAAGAGAGCCAATCATTCCTCTGTAACTTGTCATATCTACTGATGACCCTGTATCTTTGTCCAATTTTGTTGCAGTTGCCATGGGAGTTGTTGTAGATGAACAGTCAAGCATGCCAAATTTCTTGAGAAGATTTCTGGTATATTTTGCTTGATTGATAAAAATTCCATCATCTATTTGCTTCACCTGTAAGCCTAGAAAATAACTTAGCTCTCCCATCATACTCATTTGATATCTGGACTGCATGAGTTTGGCAAACTTCTTACAGAGTTTATCATTAGTAGATCCAAAATGATGTCATCAACATATATCTGAACTAAAAGCAAGTCACTTCCAGACTTGAAATAAAACAGAGTTTTATCAATTGTACCTCTGTTGAATCCACTTTCTAAAAGAAACTGAGCCAGAGTTTCATACCATGCTCTTGGTGCCTGCTTAAGTCCATAAAGTGCCTTATCTAGCCTGTAGACATGGTCTGGATATTTTGGATCTACAAAACCAGGTGGTTGTTCAACAAACACTTCTTCTTCAAGTTTTCCATTCAGAAAAGCACTTTTCACATCCATTTGAAAAACCTTGAATTTCTTGTGAGAAGCATAAGCAAGAAACATCCTTATTGCCTCCAACCTGGCAACTGGTGCAAAAGTCTCATCATAATCTATCCCCTCTTGCTGTGAATAGCCTTTTGCTACAAGTTTAGCCTTGTTTCTTGTAACAACCCCTTCACTATCAGTTTTGTTTCTGAAAACCCACTTAGTACCAACAATAGACCTGTTCTTTAGTCTTGGTACTAGTGTCCACACTTCATTTCTCTCAAATTCATTTAACTCTTCTTGCATTGCTGTTATCCAGTCAGCATCTTTAAGAGCTTCTTCAACTTTCTTTGGTTCATTTTGTGACAAGAATGCATGAAACAGACATTCATTTGTTGTTGCACTTCTTATCTTTACTCTTGCATCTGGATCACCAATGATCAAATCAGGTGTGTGAGATTTGGTCCATTTCCTAGCTGAAGGCAATTGACTTCTTTCAAAGTTGGATCCTCCCCCTTGATCCATGTTCTCTTGATTTTCTTGATATCTTTCTTCATTCTCTGAGGCTCCCCCTGAATGTGACTGCTCAGTGTGTGAACTGTTAGATTTTGGACTTTCAAAGTTTGAGTCACCAGAGTTTGATTCAGAATTTTCAGCTGAGTCATTATCAGAATTTGAGTTATCACTTTGATGAGTTTCTTCATGCTCCCCCTCAACTGGTTCTTCTCTTGTTTCTGGCTGAAAGGTCTCTTCAGTATTTACCAGTAGAGGTTCAGAGTTTGTCAGATCAGACTCATCAGAGTTTAATTCATCAGAGATTAAATCTTCATTTTCGAAGTGCAGTTGATCATGTTCATTTACATCTTCAAGTCCAGTAATTTTCTTGTCATCAAAAGACACATGAATAGATTCCATGATCACTCTGGTTCTCAGATTATAAACTCTGAATGCTTTAGTTGACAGTGGATAGCCAACAAAAATTCCTTCATCTGCCTTCAAATCAAATTTGGTCAACTGTTCAGGATGAGTTTTTAGCATAAAGCATTTGCACCCAAAAATATGAAAATATTTCAGGTTTGGCTTCTTTTCTCTCACCATTTCATATGGTGTTTTTCCATGCTTATTTATCAGAGTGGCATTCTGAGTAAAACAAGCTGTTTGAACAGCCTCTGCCCAGAAATAAGTTGGTAATTTTGCTTCATCAAGCATAGTTCTGGCAGCTTCTATCAAAGTTCTGTTCTTCCTTTCAATTACACCATTTTGTTGTGAAGTGCCAGGTGCAGAAAACTCTTGTTTAATTCCTTTGTTCTTGCAAAATTTTTCCATTATTGAATTCCTGAATTCAGTTCCATTGTCACTTCTGATAATCTTCACTTGATTCTTTGACCCTTTGTCCAATTGCATTATATGTTCTGCCAGTGTTAATGCAGTTTCATCCTTCTTTGCTAGAAAATACACCCAAGTGTATCTGGTGTATTCATCAACAATGACTAGAGCATATTTCTTCTTTCCAAGAGACATAACATTCACTGGTCCAAAAAGATCAACATGTAGAAGATGATAAGGATCAACAATTGAAGACTCAGATTTGCTTTTGAAAGAGGCTTTTCTCTGTTTGGCCTTTTGACAAGAATCACACAGGCCTTCTGCATTCAACAAAGACTTTGGTAGTCCTCTTACAAGATCATTCTTTATTAGCTCATTGATGTTGTTCAGATTCAAATGAGAGAGTTTCTTATGCCACTTCCAACTCTCTTCACTGGACATTCTTGTTGACAGACACACTGCTTTGCCATCAGAGTTTGTTGACAATTTTATTTCATAGATGTTATTGTGTCTGTTTCCAACTAGAGAAACTTTCCCTGTAGATTTACTGATGACTTGACAATATTCAGGCTGAAAATCTACATGATATCCTCTGTCACAGATTTGACTCACAGAAAGCAGATCATGCTTGAGTCCTGGAACCAGAGCTACATTTGTGATGATGACACTTCCAAGATTAATATTGCCATATCCCAGAGTATGTCCTATGTTGCCATCTCCACAGGAAACTTTTGGGCCAGCCTTCTCCACATACTCTGATAGCAGGGCTTTATTTCCAGTCATGTGTCCTGAACATCCACTGTCCACGACTAGGGTACTTACCCTGGTGCCCTGCAATCACAAACAATCACTGATTGTTATTTTAAGGATCCAGACTTGCTTGGATCCTTTTGCTTTATTGAATCTGTTAGTTTTTGCAGCGGATTTGTCATTATCAGAGTTTAAACTAACATTTTCAGTCTTAGCACTTGCAGAATCAACTTTAACCCATTTCAAATTAGGTTTCAGTTCATAATAATTATGATAAATAGCATGATAATTCTTGCAAGTATAAATTGAGTGCCAAGTACTTCCACAATGTTTGCATAGAGTTTGTGGTCTAGGTTTGACATTATCCTTTTTCACTCCAGATTTGGAGGGTAAAGAATTAATGTCTTTGTTCTTTTTCAAAAACTAGCAAGATGATTAGTGCTACCATAGTTATGACAAGTTTTTCTAGGTGCAAATGTAGCAAGCATTGGCCTATTTCCTGATGTAATGCCTACCTTTCCATTTCTATTTTTCCTAGGCATTTTCTGTTTATTGACAGATTTTAATTCTTTAAGCTTATGCTTGAGTTGTTTATCTGTCATTGAACCAATATTGAGCTGTTTGACACAGGTTTTTACTGGCTCACTTTCAACAGCTCCATGTTCAGTTTTAACAATACCATGAACAAATGTTCCAAATTTCTTAGTAGAAAGTGGTGGTCTAATTTTGACTGTATTCTGAAATCTAAGAACATCATCCTCAGAATAACCTAGACCTACTGTGTCTGATTGAAAAACCTCTTGAGTGTCTTTTCCAGAATGTGTCCAAGTTTTAATAATGTGCTTTGCATCCTCCAATTCAGATTCTAGTTGATTATACTTACCTAGCAACTCCTGTTCTATAAAAACAGCATCATCTCTTTCTTTCTGAATTTTATTCATGTTTTCAAGTTGTTCTTCAACAAGTCTATTTCTTTCCTTGAGTTGAGAACACTCATTCTTGATTCTTTCATTCTCTAAAGTCTGATCCCTATAACTGATATGTAATGCTTTAAGATAAATTCTCAATTCAGTTATATTATCAGTATTATAAGCATAGGTAGTTGGAGGTACCTAAAGTTCGGAATCTTCATTATGAGTAGAGGCCATGAGAGCATAGTTTACCTCCTCATCTGAATCTGAAGTGTCTGCCCAGTCTCTGCCTTTGGTGTAGAGTGCCTTTTCAGTTTTACCCTTTTTGCACTCAGGAGCATAGTGACCCATCTCCTTACACTTGTAGCATTGAATCTCAGACTTATCTTTCTTACCAGATTTAGAGTCCTTTCCCTCAGATTTTCTGAAATTTTTTCTGTCAGACTTTGAGTAATCCTTGGAGAATCTCTTTCCCTTCTTGAAGTTCTTGAATCCCATCTTCTTGAAGGTCTTTACCATCAATGCAGCCATTTGCATCATCTCTTCATCATCTTCAGAATCAGATGATTCATCTGTGTTTGAGTCAACATCAGTGTTTGATGACTCACTTTCTGAATGAGTGATCAAGGCTTTTCCTTTTGCCTTCTTCCTTGATGCTTCTTTCTTTGAAGATTTTTCTTCAACTTTCAGAGCAACAGACTTTGACTTCCTGCTTGATCTCCTGTTTCTCTACTCCATTTCCAATTCATGAGTCTTGAGCAGTCCATAGATTTCATTAATCTCACTATCAGCAAGATCATAGTTGTCTCTTATAGTGGTTGCTTTCACATCCCACTTTTCAGGAAGAGAGAGAAGAAACTTGAGATTCGAGTCTTCTAGATCATATTCTTTGTTAACCAATGATAGATCATTGAGCAGTTTACAGAATCTGTCAAATGTTTCTTTCATGGTTTCTTCAGACTTTGCCTCAAAATGCTCATACTCCTGTGTGAGTATGTTCCTTCTATTCTTCTTGATTGAAGCAGTTCCTTGACATCTAACCTCAAGTGCATCCCAAATTTCCTTTGCAGTTGTGCAGTTAATCACTTTGTTAGACATAACATTGTCTAGAGCACTGTGAAGTAAATGCCTTACTTTGGCATCCTTAGCAATAGATGAAAGATCCTCAGCAGTTAGATCATTCTTTTCCTTAGGAATCACTTTCGATTCCTCACCAGCAACAGCAGCAGTTAACTTTGTAGGTTTATGAGGACCTTCATAAATTCTATCAAGATATTCTGGATCTGTGGCTTCCAGAAACATGGTCATCTTTACCTTCCAGATTGCATACTCTGATGGCTTGAGTATAGGAACCCTAATCGTTTCATACCTACTAACAGTAGTAGGTGCTTTCTCAGAACCTGATGGAGGAGGAATCACTGCCATTGATTACTATTGTGTTTTGGATCTTGAACTGTAATAAAGTAACAGATTTGCTCTGATACCACTTGTTAGGTCGAATACACAATATATATAATCAAGTACTGTATGAGTAAATAACAAGAACACACGTTTTAGTACGTAAAACTGTTTGGAATTAGTAATTCCTCTCTCAGTGATGTAAAATATCACAGAGAGCTGCTTAGGTTACAATGAATGATATTCGTTCACGATGGATACCCTTCTAGGGTTAACCTAACTGTATTTATAAGATATACAGCTACGTACAATCGTTAATTGATTCTCCTAAAATTAAGCTATACAATTGATATCAATTACGATTGCTACACGTCTTCTAAGTCAACTCAATCTCTTTGACAGCTATCCAATCTTCAAAGATATTGCTTCCATATTAATCTTAAATTAATCTTCAAACTCTGTTGACTTGTAGACGCTTCCAGTAGACAGACTTTAGCAAACTCTGTTGCTCTCCTAGCCAGCAGTGTTTGCGCTTCCTTGTGTTCAGCTAGCAGTGTTTACACTTCCTTCTATCAGCGTTTGCGCTTCCAGCTATCAGCGTATACTCAAACTCTGCTACGATTGCTTTCATTAACAAGTTAAACTCTTTTTACCTGTAACACTTAAACACTGACATTAAATCACATCAATTATATCTAACAGAATGTATATATAATCTAATCAATTAGAAGAGTGAGATTTAATGAGGTTGTATAGTGATATTTTAATGAATTAAAAAAGATCATTTCATACTAGAGATGGATCTAGGGGTAGGGATGGGCGTCGGGGCACTTCGGGGCCGGGGAGTGCTATCCCCGCCCCCATCCCCGAATTCAAACCCGATCCCCGTCCCCGGCCCGATCCCCGTCGGGGATTATTTTTCATTCCCCGTCCCCGGCCCAAACGGGTAACGGGGATCCCCGCGGGGAATCGGGGAATTTTATTCAAAATAAAAAATAATATTAAATAATTTTAAACATTAATTAATGAGCTCAAATGTACTAAATTAAGATAAAAAATTATTACTTAAAGAAACAATTATAAATAAAATGGAAATGAAGTTATTTATTAGAAAGACAAACATACGAAATTAAAACATCATTTTGTTTTCATAAAATTTCCAATATGAAGTATTGGAAATTCGTTTATATTAATATATGATTATTAATATAATATATATATATATATATATATAATGTGGTGAAATCGAGTCGGGTAGAAAATCGGGGCGGGGGTCGGGGATCGGGCCGGGGACACATAAAAACCCGGTCCCGGCTCGCTCCCCGATTTTTTTTAAAAATTGTCCCCGCTCCCCGGCCCGTACCCGAAAAAATCCCCAAATCCCCGCCCCGTTCGGTGCGGGGATCGGGCGGGCCGGGACGAATGCCCATCCCTACTAGGGGGTCAACGGCTTTGGCCCCCGAGTTTGGTAATATAAATGAGTTGGTATACATATTCTAGGTCAATCATGCATTAATTTCGTGGACTACCCGTGTTCAATCCTTGCTGTATAACTTTTTTTGTTTTCCAACTCCTACGCAACTCTTCATTGTTTTTTTCCTTGCCTTTTAAATTTTTTCACATGTAATTCTCCTTTCATATTTTAAAAATTATAAAAAAAAAACTTCTTTCTCTTAAAGAAATTATAATTGCCTCTTACTTTTACACAACAAATTCAATTGTTGATGAGATACTTGGAACTTTTTTTATTCTAATTTATTTTATAATTGAAAATTTTATTTTTTAAAAATTGTGATGTAAGACCGGCCCCCTATAATTACTTTTTACGTCCATTACCGCTTCATACTACTAGTAAAATTATATTTTGTTCAAAAATTGTGAAAATGTGTAACCCTAATTTCTTAAACTAAAAATTTGGTCATACAAACATGCACATTCCAATTTTTAAATAAATGAAATGAAAAATATCATAAAAAGTAGAAAGATCCTTAAGTTTAAAAATTGAAAATAAATAGAAAATGGTATAAATTACCCCTGAATTTCTATTTTTTTCCTCTAAATGTATAAAACAACTTAATAAGACTAATTACTTGGAAGCAATGCAATGTTAACTGCTACTAAAATATGAATAGACTACACAAAAACTGCCACGTCAAAATACAGTCCGGTAAAAAAACACAAAAAATGAGTTACCGTGTGGGATGAATCCTAAACATCTTATTAGTCATCAGATCAAAGTTTGATCAAACGGTTAGAATTTGAATTGTTGTTATGCGAGCATTATAAATTGAATCCCCGCTTCCCCAAATGTTAGAAAAATAACCAGGAAGAAACACAACTCTTACATAGAGAGATGCAGAAAGAAATAGAGAGAATAGAGATTTTGAGCAAAAAGGATTTTTATAGGCGAGAGATGACTTTCTATGATTACTTAGAAAAGTAAAGATATCAAAAAATTCTACAATCCTCCAAACTATTTCATTTTAGTTAATTGTATATTTCGTACAATAGTTATTTGTATGTAAAGTACTGAATGAGCATGATTGTGAATAATTGGATCCTAAACAATTTTCTTGTTGACTACAATGTGAAGTCCTATTCGTCGAGGGTGGCAATGAGAAAAGTTAGTCTCTACATATTTAAATTATTTTCATTGATTTTTCATTTTTATTATTAATTAATATTTACATGTGCATGATTTATTTTGGTAGGCTTCAGACTGTTTTGATTTACTTATGGAAGAGAAAAGCGATGTCATCCTTGATGATATTAGTGCAGCCAACAACCGTTGTATAATGCAAATGTTGAATACAATTTAAATTTTTATTATAATTTTTTTAAAATTATAATTAACTTCAAATATTTAGTATTGTTGTGCAGGTTTTGAAATGATGTTGAAAAAGAATTTGACGTATTTGGTGCATGGGAGGAATTCTTGTTTTTCTATAAATTATAAGGTATGTTATTAAGTGTATTTATTTTCTTAAAATTAAAGTTCAATATTTAACTTAATTTGGAAGTATCATATAAATGCACGTCTAAAAATATGAAGAATAACTAACTAGTGGAATCATGTTACGAAGGTAACATAATAAAATATAGTGATAATAATTTCCAAAAAAATATGTTGTGTATCCATATCTCTAGGAGCTCGGGTGTGTGTCACCTTATTCAAGCATATATTATTCGTGTTAATTAATAAAATAAATTTTATGCTACTGATATGGGTTAAAAATAATCCCTAAAGACATATTTAATGTGGCATTAATTAGGCCCAATATGGTCAAAACGTGGGGCCCATTAAATGGGCCCAAACCCTTTTTATAATATTAATTTCGTAATTAATATTAAGGGTAATAACCAGCTCAGCAATAAGAGTCAAATAAGGATATTACTCCTGCCTGACTTAGCCACCAAGGCACCTACTTCAACAAGGAAACTGATTCCTACAAGGAAGGAGTCTAGAACCTTCTTCAAGGCGGTGACTTGCCTACCAAGTCACCTAATTCTACCACGATTCTAGGGCTTCTCAGCCTATATAAAGGGTCTGACCCCTCATTCTCAGAACTACGTTTTTGGCTTGATTCTTAATAACGAGATGCGTAAGCATTCTGTGAGGACCGATTAGTCTCGATACACGGAAACAGCCATTAAAGCTTGAAGCTCGACCTCCCTTAGCATTAAATACATACAAACCCTAACTTCAATTTGATAACCTAGTTTTTATTCCACAACATTTGGCGCCATCTGTGGGAATAAGACATCAACCATGGTTCAAACACGAAGAACAGCACCAACCTCAACTGAGGCCTTGCCTCTAAGCTCTGCTCCGCCTGTCACTGAGCAGGTACCCCCAGCCACAGGGGCGATCACTCAAACTCAGGCTTCTCAATCCCCAGGGACGAATCCCCATGCTGAGAGGACATTACCTATGGTCGTCCATCCAAGCCAAGAGAATAGCTCTTTTCAGATGGTGGTTTCTTCTCTGGTTGATCACAATCTCCCGTTACAACCAAGGGTACAGATCCACACTACGGATCTCCCCATGAATACCAACCCAATGTATGGTCTGCCTAACTACCCTCCAATTACTCAAGGTCCTTGACCCAGTGGCCATGCCTTGTAGATCCGAGATCGAGAGTATGTTGACTACTCTGGCCCCTATACTGATGACTCATCGTCTGATGATGATGATCGTAATGAAGCCCCGAGAAGGCGACGTGTTAGCAGAGAACCAAGAAGGAGAACACAAACTATCCATGATGGACCCCCTTTGACAGCTGCTGAGAGGATCAAGGCTCATGAGGCCGAGATCCTAAGGATAAAAGAAGATATTGCTAGAGAACAAGCTAGATTGAATCAAACTCAACCTCCTCCAACCTCAGGACCGATTCCCATTATAGACTTAGAAAGGTCTTCGAGAAGGCAGAGAAGGGCTGACGCCCCAACAGGAAGAACAACAAGGGTGGAAACCCCCAAGAGCAACCCCAAGGATCTGATGCCACTTGGGGATCCTGATGATCCCACACCCCCGTTTACCGAGGAGGTAATGAATGCTCACATCTCTAGGAAGTTCAAAATGCCGACAATCAAGGCTTATGATGGAACGGGTGATCCCGCAAATCATGTCAGGACGTTCTCAAATGCACTACTGTTGCAGCCTGTAAGTGACGCCTTGAAGTGTAGGGCGTTCCCTCAAACTCTGTCGGGCATGGCTCAAAGATGGTATAGCCGCCTACCTGCGAATTCAATTGGCTCTTTTAAGGAGCTGAGCGCCGCATTTGTTAGCCAATTCATCAGCGGGAGACTTCATGAAAAAAGCTCCGCATCTCTCATGTACGTTGTGCAAGGGAAGAATGAAAATTTGAGAGACTACCTCAAGAGGTTCACTAAGGAGACATTGAACATCACTGACTTGGAAAAAAAGGTGGCCATTGTAGCCCTGGAACACGGAACCACTGATGAATTCTTTAAAAGGTCATTGGCAAAGCATCCTCTTGAAAACATGGCCAAACTCCAACGAATGGCTGATAAGTACATCAAGGTTGAGGATAGCATGAAGAAAGAAGCCACGGGAGGTAATGGCAAAGGTAACAACGACTCCAAAAAGCGAAAGCAAGACCAGGAGTATGATGACCAGGAGTATGATGCTAGGGACAAGTATCCCCGAACTAGCGAGGACTCCGACTATACCCCTAAGAAGAACCAAGGACCGAGGTTCACTGAGTATGCAAGGTTGAATACTCCTAGGAGTCGAATCTTGTAGGACATTTAGAAGGATAAGGATTTCCGATGGCCGAAGCCACTCAGGGGTGATCCCGCAAAGAGAAACAAGAATCAGTATTGCAGATTCCACAGAGATGTGGGGCATGACACTGATGATTGCAAGTAACTCAAAGATGAGATCGAGTTTTTGATTCGTAGAGGGAAACTGAGCCACTTCACTAAGGGTGACGACCGTGGTAATTAGAGAAGAGAGTATGATAGGAGGGATGACGATCAAGATCGCAACCCACAGCCCCGAGGGCCAGTAATCAACATGATTTCAGGAGGCCCGACTGCGGCTGGCACAACAAGGAATTCTCGGAAGGCTTATACTAGAGAAGTGATGCACATCATGGGAGAGGCCCCGAAGCATGCAAAAACTGAAGTAGTGGTTGGTTTTGATGACTCATACTTGGAAGGGGTGAAGTTCCCCCATGACGACATGTTGGTCATAACTTCTGTGATTGAAAACTCAGAGGTGAAGCGAGTCTTGATAGACAATGGGGCTTCCGTTGACATTCTATTTCATGATGCATTTGTAAAGATGGGGTACAGTGATTCTCAGTTGACCCCCAATAACATGCCTATATATGGATTTAATGGAGTAGAATCCAAAGTTGACGGGACTATTCAGTTGCCTGTAACTATTGGACAAGAGCCCAAGGAGGCCACTCAAATGTTAAACTTCCTGGTAATCAAGGCGGTTTCAACGTACAACGCTATCCTCGGAAGGACTGGACTTCATGCATTCAAGGCTGTCGCCTCAACTTATCGTATGAAGATCAAGTTCCCGACCAAGAATGGTGTTGGAGAACATAAAGGTGATCAAAAGATGGTACGAAGTTGTTATGTAGCCTCGTTAAGGCCTGATGGAGTCGGGGGCAGGTCCTTCCGATTGAAGACATGGATGTCCGCAGTAGTAATAAACGTCAAGAAAGGCCGTCAGAAGACATCACACAGAAGCCTCGGACAGCCATTGAGGCTAAGGCGTTAACTGACTTCGTGGTTGAATGTACCATTGGCAACCAAGAAGTCGGGGGGCAGGAGGTAATACCCCAAGCAGGAAGTGAACCTCAGAATAATAAGGAGGAGACCAGAAGGAGTGGTGAGTGCTCTATTTTGATGGAACATCAAAAACAAAATCTGGTGTAGGCCAAGTCTTGTGAAGCCCCGATGGGCTTAAGTTATCCTAGTAGAACTTAGCTTCTTATTTATCTGGTAGAAGTAGAAATAAGGTTCATTGAAACTATTAAAGAGCATGTTGCTCCGAGTAGGACGGTAGTACTTTATGTAAGGGTTGAACTCATTTCAAGTTATTAATGCAAGTTTGTTTTCCATTCATTTATTGTGTGATTTTATTTATGTGCCAAGCACCTGATCAGTGCAAGTTAAGGATGACCAAGTACCGAAAATAAAAGAATACACGAATGGAGAACTAGCAAATGCATAAATAAAGACCCCGAAGGGTCAAGAGTTAGGTTACAGCACGACCAAATAAGAGTTTAAGTCCGTGAAGGACCCAGGTTAAAAGACGAGCAGATAAAAGCCACACGCAACAATCAAAGCCATGCAAGGCCGATGATGTTAAGGACTAGCTACTCTTCAATATGTCTTAAGTACCTTGATTGAGGATCCAAGGATGAAGACCAATAGAGAACAATGATGTATTTGCTTGGACAACGGCTGATATGCCAGGGATTGATCCCCAATTTATAACCCTTCGGTTGAATGTCGATCCTGAACGGAAGACAATAAAATAGAAGAAGAGGAATTTTGCTCCTCAAAGGCAAGATGTTATTAAGCAAGAAGTTGACAAGCTCTTAGAGGCTGGGTCTATTGAAGAAATTCAGTTCCCCGAATGGTTGGATGATGCATGCCCGAAGGACTGTTTCCCCCGGCCAAGGATGTGCATAGACTTCACTGATTTGAATGATGTTGTTAGGAATAATTCATAAGTTGTGATGTTAAGAATAGAATTTACACATTATACTTCTTGTAATCCTGATCTTATAAAGGATTTAGCACTATATATAGGATTTATGTGTAAGACAGTTATCTGTATAGTTTAGTCAGGAATGAACAGTGTATCGGAGACTACATGTCAGGAACAAAGAGAAAATCCTGATGACGGTCTAATACTGATGATGATCAGATACTGATGCAAGATGAAATCCTGATATCAGTCGTGTTACTGATGATGTCATTATGGATGCTACAGAAACTGGCAAGTGCTATAAAACAGGATCTTTGTTTGAAGAACAAGCAAGAAGATATTATGAAGGAAAGAGTTTTCTATTGATGGAAACTATCAACTAGAAGGCAGGACATTGTCATGTATAGATTATATCTTTCTGTTAGTAGTTGATAAGTAGCATTATAAATACTCTCTCTATATCATTGTAAAAAGTGTCATAGTCGAACAAACGTGTGTTGTGAGTTCGTGTGCGTAGCTCTGTATAAGGTTTGTATTCGAGAGTTCGAAACAAACAGAGAGAGATTTGTATTGTCAGCAGCTGCTAAAGGTATTGTACACCTTTGGTAGAATTTGTATTTGATCTTATTAATACAAACAGAGTTTGATTCATTCGTTTATTCTTGTTCATATAATCAAGCAAAAATCAGACACGATTATATAACTTGTATTCAACCCCCCCCCCTTCTACAAGTTATTCGAGTTAACAATTGGTATCAGAGCGGGTTGATTTCGAATAAATCATAAAGATCTGCAATCATGTCTGGTTACAAGGATGGGAATACTAAGATTCCTATGCTCAAGAGAAACGAATATACTCTATGGGAAATAAAGATGTTGCATCATCTGGAAGCAACAGATCCTGATTATCTTGACAGAATCAGAGATGGACCTTTTGTTCCAACAAAAGTCGTTGGACAAGCAACTGTTGATGGTGTGGTTGTTCCAGAACATACAGCAGAGAAGCCAAAATCTGAATGGTCAGATAAAGACAAGGAGAATGCTCTTAAAGATGCTAAAGTGAGAAACATATTATTCAACAGTCTTGATTCTGTTCTCACTAACTATGTTCTCTCTTGTAAAACTGCTAAGGATATATGGGACAATCTTAAGGTTCGCTGTGAAGGAACTAAGCCTGTCAGGAAGAATATGAGGACATTACTTATACAACAGTATGAGTACTTTGAATCCAAGTCTGGTGAGTCACTTACTGATACCTTTGATAGGTTTACAAAACTCATCAATGAGATGGCCATGCATGGTAAATATTATGACTTGGAGGATATGAATACAAAGTTCATGAAAGCTTTGCCTGATTTCTACAATGAGAAGATATCTGCGATTGAGGAAGCTAATGATCTGGATGAGATTTCATTAGAGGCAGTATATGGAAAATTGAGAGCTTATGAACTTGACAAGCAGCAGAAGAAGAGCAGGAGTGAAGGAAAGATGAAGACTATTGCACTTACTGCTCAATCTGAAGTTAAGAAGCTTCCTGAAGAACAGCATGAAGAGATTGCTGTAAAGAATTCAAGGAAGAAGAAGAGCAAAGAAAGTTCTGAGTCAGAGACTACTGATATGGACTCTGACAACAATGATTCTGAATCTGAGATGCAGGAACTCTTTGCTATGTTTGCTAAAGCTTTCAAGAAAGGTAGATTCAATAGGAGAAGATTTAGCAAAGGACCTTTTCAAAAGAAGGAGGAGAAGAAGAGTGACAAAGGCAAAAGTACAATTGTCAAGCTTGATAAGGCCAAGATCAAGTGCTTTAACTGCAGCGAGCTTGGACACTTTGCTAGTGAGTGTAAGAAGCCTAGGAATTCAGGAAAGGGTAATGCACTTATGGTCACACAGAAGGATTGGGCTGATTCCAGTGATTCTGAAGATGAATTGGATTATGACAACATTGCATTGATGGCAAATGGTTCAGAAAAACCTGGATCTCCAAAGAAAACTTCTCCATCCTCTGTTAAGGTATCACTTCACTCTCTTGATTCATTTGATAGCTTAAATTTTGATGAAATTAGATCTATCCATGCTGAGTTTAAGAATCTTATGACTAATTTTAGAATTCTTACTAGTGAAAGAGATGAACTTAAGGTTAAGAATGATAAATTAGTTGATAGAAATAATTTTCTTGAATCTGAGTTAATTCAAATGGAAGAATACAAGTTAAGTTCTGATAAAGCTAAGCATGATTATAGTGTTATTCTTGAGGCTTATGACTATGTCAGAAAAGAACTAGAGGAAGAGAGAGATGTGATTAAGACCATTAACAATTCTAGTAAAAAGACTATAGAAATCTTTGAAAGTGGAATTCGTGGTAAGGTTAATGGTTTAGGTTTTGATAAGGCTAGACAAAAAGAAAAAGTAGCTATTGTCAATGATGATAGTAAGGTAGAAGCTAACACATATAAATCTGAAGGTAAGAAAATTGTTTCTGAACCTAATCATGTTAAATTTGTTGATTCAAAAGGTACTCCTGTTGTACACAAAAGGATTAACAATAGTAATTCAGATGAGAAAGTGTTAGAGAAACCTAAAAATGTAAACATAGGGTTTCTGTCTAAGTCTCAGTTGAAACAGAGATTAGATGGTCTTTCAGAGTCTAGCAAGATCAAAAGAAATTGGAATGGAAAAGAAGGTATTAACAAAGAGAATAATTACAAGAATGTACCTGATGCACCTAGGAAAAAATGCTATAAGTGTGGAAATCATAATCATTTGGCCCTAGACTGCAATCAAAAACCTTCCTGGAAAACTGAGTCCAGATTCCCCAAGACTCAGACAATTCAATACCAACCACAAAAAGCTTGTTATCATTGTGGTAGTTTACTTCATTCCATTTACATGTGTAGAGAATATCATGAACTGTATTATAACTATTATTCCTTGAAATCTGAAACTCCTAGTCATAAACAGTTTGTGAAATTAGAGTATAAAGTTGACTCTACAACAGGTAAAATAAAAGCAAAATCTTCAAAGCCTGTCGTTTCTAAATCTAGTAAGAAAGGATCCAATCAAAGTTGGGTCCTAAAAAATTCTAACTAGTTACTTTTTGCTTGCAGGGCACAGGAAAGAAGCATTCAATTATCCTGGACAGTGGATGCTCTGGACATATGACTGGAAAGAAGTCCCTGCTTACAAAGTTTGAGAGGAAAGCTGGCCCAGTAATATCTTTTGGAGATGGCAACAAAGGAGAAACTCTGGGATATGGCTCAATTGTTTTGGGGAATGTCATCATAGAAAATGTAGCACTGGTTGAAGGCTTGAAACATACTCTTTTAAGCATAAGTCAACTGGGTGATAAAGGTTACAAATCAATCTTTGACAGAGAAGGATGCAAAATCTTGAATATGCAGAATGGAGACATTGTTCTAACTGGTCAAAGACATGGTAACATATATGAAGCCAGCTTAAGTGATACATCTAAAGGAATTGTTAGATGTCTCTACAGCAAAGCAACAAGTGATGAAAGCTGGAATTGGCACAAGAAGCTCTCACATCTTAATTTCAAGAAGCTTAATCAACTTGTTAAGCATAATATGGTGAGAGGCCTACCTCAGGCAAATTTTGTGCAAGATGGACTTTGTGATGCATGTCAACTTGGAAAGCAAAAAAGAACCACTTTCAAGAGCAAGACTGAAAATTCAATTACTGAACCATTTCACATGCTACATCTTGATCTGTTTGGTCCAGTAAACATTATGTCTATCAGCAAGAAAAGATATGCTCTAGTTATAGTGGATGATTTCACAAGGTTCACATGGGTTTTCTTTCTACACAAGAAGGATGAAGCTCCTCAGCAAATCATTGAACTTATCAAGAATATTCATAATAACTCTGAGTACAAAGTCAAAGTACTTAGAAATGACAATGGTACAGAATTCAAGAATTCTACAATGGAGGGGTTTTGTGCAGACAAAGGAATTACTCAACAGTTTTCTGCACCTGGTACACCTCAGCAGAATGGTGTAGTGGAAAGAAAGAACAGGACTCTCATAGAGGCAGCAAGAACCATGCTTGCAGATGCAAAACTTCCAACCTACTTTTGGGCAGAAGCTATTAACACTGCATGTTTCACTCAAAATTGTACCTTGGTAAATAGTCATGGAAAAACTCCCTATGAGATGATCAAAGGAAAGAAACCAAGTGTGAAATACTTTCACATCTTTGGATGAAAATGCTATGTCCTAAAAGTTCATCCAGAACAACTTGGAAAATTTGAAGCCAAATCGGATGAAGCAATTTTTCTAGGATATTCAGCATCTAAGGCCTTCAAAGTTTATAATCTCAGAACTCACATTGTTATGGAATCAATTCATGTTGCATTTGATGATAAGAAATTTGGAATTCTGCAAACTGATGAAAGCCATGACAAATTGGAATTTGAAAATCTGAAGAATTCTGAGATACTCTCCAGTGATGATGAAGGTTCTCCAGAAGGAATTTCTATTGCTTCTCAAAGGAATGCTACTGTTGAGGGGGAGCAAATAAATCAAAGAGAACACAGTGATCATCAGGAGCAGACTAGCCTTTCAGAGTCTACTCCATCAGGAATTGACGTTTCAGAGTCTAATCCATCAGGAACTGATCTTTCAGAGTCTACAGAGGAAAGATCAGCAACTAGCAGCAATATGGAATCTACTGATTCTATTTATCAAAGGAGAGTTTTTGAAGGTAGAGAGAATTCTTCTACAAGAGATACCACTAACTTAGGGGGAGAGACTAGCAGAATTAATCTACCACCTGTTAGAAAATGGACAAAGGATCATACTGAAGATTTGATAATTGGTGATCCAAATAGTGGTGTTCGAACTAGAAGATCAATTCAAGATGAATGCTTGTATAGTTGTTTTCTCTCAAAGAATGAACCTAAGAAGGTTGAAGAAGCCTTATAGGATCCTGATTGGGTAATTGCAATGCAGGAGGAGTTAAATGAGTTTGAGAGAAACAAAGTCTGGAAACTGGTACCAAGACCTAAAGATAGATCAATTGTTGGTGCAAGATGGGTTTTTCAGAAACAAGCTAGATGAATCTGGTATGATTGTAAGAAACAAAGCAAGACTGGTGGCCAAGGGTTATTCTCAGGAAGAAGGCATTGATTATGATGAGACCTTTGCACCTGTAGCAAGATTGGAAGCAATCAGAATGTTTCTTGCATTTGCAGCTCATTCAAAATTCAAGGTATACCAGATGGATGTAAAGAGTGTTTTTCTAAATGGCAAACTTGATGAGGAAGTGTATGTGGAACAGCCACCTGGATTTGTTGATCCAAAGTTTCCAAATCATGTCTACAAACTTGACAAGGCACTCTATGGACTAAAGCAAGCACCAAGAGCATGGTATGAGACTTTGTCTAAATTTCTTCTTGAAAATGGCTTCACAAGAGGTACAATTGACAAAACTCTATTCTTTATAAAGATAAAAGGTGAATTGCTTTTAGTTCAAGTTTATGTTGATGATATTATTTTTGGTTCTACTAATGAAAAGTTGTGTGCTAAGTTCAGCAAGCTTATGCAGTCTAAGTATCAGATGAGCATGATGGGTGAATTAAATTATTTCTTAGGCTTGCAGGTCAAACAGACTGAGACTGGTATTTTCATTAATCAGTCAAAGTATATCAAAGATCTTTTAAGAAGGTTTGACTTTCAAGACTGTGCAGTTGTAAAAACACCCATGGCAATAGCCACTAAACTAGACTCTGATCCTAAGGGAAAGAGTGTGGATAATACTAGTTATAGAGGCATGATAGGCTCATTGTTATATCTAACTGCAAGTAGGCCAGATATAATGTTTTCTACCTGTTTATGTGCTAGATTCCAAAGTGATCCTAAGGAATCTCATTTAATTGCTGTGAAGAGAATTTTTAGATATCTCAAAGGAACTCCAAATCTTGGTTTGTGGTATCCTAGAGAATCTGATTTCTTTCTAATTGGCTATTCAGACTCTGATTATGCAAGGTGTAAGATAGAAAGGAAAATCACTACAGGTACATGTCAATTCTTGGGAAATAGATTGATTTCTTGGGCAAGCAAGAAGCAACAATCTGTTTCAACCTCAACTGCAGAAGCTGAATACATAGCAGCAGGCAGTTGTTGTGCACAGCTCCTTTGGATAAGAAATCAGTTGATGGATTATGGTATGACACTTAGTAATATTCCTATGTTTTGTGATAATACTAGTGCTATTAAAATTGCAAAAAATCCAGTTCAACATTCAAGGACTAAGCACATTGATGTCAGGTATCATTTTATTAGAGAACATATTGAGAATGGTACTGTGGAACTTCATTTTGTTCCTACTGACAAACAGCTTGCAGATATTTTAACTAAACCACTTGATGAGACTACATTCAGTAGATTAGTAAGTGAGTTAGGAATGTTAAATTTTTAGATCTTTAACATCTGCAAAAGTAGCAAGGTATGTTGTTCTTAGCTTATAGACTTGATATTCTTGTCAGGATCTATATTTGATTGTTAAATGCTTTAGCTATAACACTTTGCCTTGATAAATTTCAGTATGATAGACTTGTTAATAATCATCAGGATTAGATTTGTTATCAGGATGCTGACGTCATCAGTATTGTGTCAGTATCAGGATTATGAAAATTGTTTCAGATCCTGACGTTTACTTTGTGTAGTAATCTAATTTTATGATGTGTTAAGTCTATGCCAGCATGTTTTGATATTTGCATACTGATAATTTATACATCATTCAATAATCAAAAGACAAGTAGATAACAAGAAATTGTATTTTCATTAATTAAAAGCATTACATATATGGAAATGAAATACAACATCTTTTTGTCTAATTTCTACTGATAATTCTATACTTGTTTATTGATATGAATTCTGAGGTACAGGACAAGGAGCATCTCAAGAAATCCATCAGGGGATTGAATAGCCTCGTCTACTCTTGGATTCCTTGTCTGGACGACTTGAATGAGAGCAGCTAACTTAAATGAATAGCATCTCCATCAAGATCAACCTCAGACTCTCGGCCAAATTCTTCATCCTCAAGTTTTGAGGAGGTTAGGGGAAGATTGTATCCAACAGATGGATGTTCTAGGAGAAACCTCTGGATATTATCGAAAACCAATCCATCCATGATTAGTTCGATGAGAAGAGTCATCTTTTCAAAGAGATGATCAAGAACAGGATGTTCATCGACTCTGAAAGATCTAAAGAATGGGTTTGAATGGAATTTTGGTTTGAGAAGCATTGTTGAGAAGAAAAGAAATTGAAAGGTTTATGGAGAATGGCATAAGGCGTCTGTTTCTTTCAAAGAAAGACGTGAGAAGCTGAACAATCACTTGGAAGTTTTAATGAAGTCAGATGCTAATTATTGCATATAACTGTATTTCTTGTTTTCAAGAAATGTTGAATATATCTAACCAATTGATTTTTGCTCAGATTAATTGTTTATTTCTTTTTCAGATAAAAGAAAAATGTCACGTGGAAACTCCATATTAAGTCTCTGGAATCAGGATGATATTGATCAGGATTTCAAGTGTGATCATCAGGATTTGAGAATTATTATCACATTGTATTTTGTGATTATTTTGATGATAGGTCAACAGGAAAAGGAAGCTGATCAGTATTGATTATTTATACCCTGATTTATTTCATGAAAATCAATTTTGGATTTTATTTTCCAAAAATCGTGGGTAACCGCACTTTTCAGGGACTGACACCTGTCAATCTACGTGTCAACATGGGATAGTGGTCTGAAAGATTTGTGAAATATATTTGTTTTGAAACTCTAATCGTGTAATTGCTTTCTCTAATTTTACATTCTCTAAAGCAAAAACACTCTTGAGTTTTCAAAATCACTAATCCATTTCAAGAATTTTTCAAGTTCTTTTCAGATCAAAAATGGCAGCTCAGAGAAGATTACCTAAGTCAGTAGCCTTCACGTTTGGTGACTTTGATTTTATGATGAACAATCATGTAGCAGCTATCACCAACAAGGAAGGAGTGTCATCTGATTTTCATCCAATCATGGACTTTCTGGCGTATGGACCATTAAGTTATGCATTGACAACATCTCCACAAATTAATCAAGCAGCTGTTTCACAAGCTTGGGAGAGTGCTGAGGTAATTGATTCTACTCAGAGTCAATCAGGTAAGATTGTTCTACATTTAGGACAAGATTCATTTGACATTACTGAATCTGTTGTTAATTCAGTACTTTGCTTACCTGTTACTGATAATTATGCAAGTGAACCATCTGATGATAATGTAAGAACTATGTTGTCTGAATTAGGTTATAGTGGACCTCTAGACAATATGAGCCAGTTGAATAGGTCTTTTCTTAGAAAGGAATGGTCTTTTTACTTTGATCAAATTGCTAAATTTTTTACTGGTAAATGTAGTTCTTTTCAGCAAATTACTTCTGTTACATCACATATTGCTTATAGTTTGCTTTATGACAGAGTAATTAACATTGGTCACATTATCTTAAGTCAGATGTGTATTAAACTTGGGTTTAGAGATCAAAACAGGAAAATGGTTTATTATCATAGATTTATGCAAATGTTTATTAACCATTTTATTCCTGATGTTGAAGCTAGATTTGGTAGGGAACATTGTGTTTTTTTTCTTATGAACAGCAAAAGAGAATTTTCTCTGACATTACAAAGAAGGACAATGAAAAGAATCTAGATGAAATACCTGCAATTCATTATCCACATCATTTTCAGGTAATTCTTAAAACTCATCTTCCTACTTTCTACAATTCTTCTTTCTTTTGTGGTGAAATGGCTCAGGCATCTCAATTGGAGGAGAACCCACCTGTGTCTACCCAAGTAGCCCAAAACATTATAGTCTCTGAAACAATTCAAGAACCAAATTTTGATCCACAGCCTATTGTTTCAAAGAAACCAACCTCTGGTGTTTCTCAAAAGACATCAGTTGTAAGGAAGAGAAGATTTGTTGTGTCAAGTAGTAGTAATTCTAGTGAAGATGATGATGATTTAACTCTTGCTGAGAGAGCAGAATTGAAGGCTGCAATTCAACTTTCCTTGTTAGCACATAGAGATGAAAAAGGTTGTAGTTCTTAAAAAGGGAAAACAGTTACTGGATACTGTCTCTCAAAAGACTGTGTCTATTGAACAAAGATCTCATCCCAAGATCACTTCTGTGTCTACACCTCTTGAGTCTTCTCAGGATAAATCTTTTGCTCACTATACCAGGAGAACAAGGAGAAAGATTCAATTGTCACCTACACACACAGAGTCTAGTCCAACTAACATTATGCAGGTTTCTACACATCAAGCTACATCTATGTCAGTATTTGGCAAGAGAGATCTGGATATTGATTCTTCATGGGAAACTACATTGTCATACAGAATGGCTATAGGACTTATCTCTCTAAAAGTGAAACTTTCCAGGCCAGTTCTAAATTTTCTAAGTGAAAGTGTTCCTAGACTTTCATTTCCTGAAGAATATGGACTTCTACATCAAAGACTTGACTTAATGAAAATGTATTTCTATGTATCTGTCAGAAGACAATTAGTCAAGAAATTTGGACTTTCGAAGCATGTTGCACTTCAATCACTTCATGCATATTTATTTGACAAGGATGTCATTATTGAAGATACTTTAGCTCAAGGTGAACAACTGGAGGAAGTAGATAGAGGAATGCAGTCAACAGAAGATACTATTGCACCAGTGGTGAATAGTAGGAAAGATCATATCACAGTCACTGCAACACAAGAACCATCTAGTCAGAGGTTGGATGACTCAGGAGCTGTGATAGCTGATGTTGAAAGGACTTCTGTGATGACTGAGAATGCAAGTGAGATACCCTATGATATGGGAGGAATGACTTTGGTTGATTTTTCTGAAGATCAAACAAATTTTGTTCAGTCAGAGTCTATCCACCTTGAGGGTGAGTCTCAACAAACAACACTTAAAGACGGTGATGTACTAACTATGGTGTCTAATGAAGTATTACTGAAGACATCAGAGTCTAGTAAAGAACCTGAAAGTGGTATACTGGAGCCTGTAGTCTCTGAAAGGAAAGAAGATGATTGTAAGGGTTCAGAGACTATAGCAGCTCACTCCTTGGAGAAAACCTCAAGCCACATGCCAAATGAGGAACCCTCTCTCCATGTGAGTTCAGGTATAAAAACTCCTTCTAGCCCCTATTTTTCTGTAGGTCATGAGAGCACTTATCCAAATTTGAGTGATACACTTGAAAAGATGGACTTAGATCCACAAACTGAGAGGCTGGCTCCTGACCAGGCAAAAGGTGAGGTAGAAAGAGTATTGACTTTAGTAAGTCAAAGTGAGAATGAGGGTATGGATGATCAACTCCATAGTGAGGGAGAGAAAATTAGGAAACCATCATTTGATTTCTGGGATCAGGTTTTTCCTGAATCTTGGTCTGAAAATTTGGGTATGGATGCTGGTACTTATTCATTCAACAAAATGTATCAGAAGAATGACCTAGCACATCACAATGCAAAGCCAGAAGTTAAAGCTCAGAAACAAAAGGAGAGGCTTACAGGAATCATTAACAGAAGAGGTGCCAGGATAAAGCAATCTCTTGATACATATGTACCAGATAAAGTTCCTAATGATCCTAGTGTTCCTTTGTATGTACTTCCAATATCAGCTAGAATTGAGACATCTAAAGTCTCTGATCACTCTAAGGAGGAGTCAGGATTTGAAGATGTTAGTACACAGAATACTGGTGAAGGAGATGATGATCATGTTTCAGCTACAGATAATCAGGTTTTATTACTTGAATATCATACAACCCAAGCAACTTCTTCTACAAGACTTGAAGATACAGTTCTTTCTGATTCTGATTCTGAAGATACTAGAAGCACTTCCAATATTGAAGTTCATTCTGATGTTTTGAAAGATATTCAGAATTCTCAAATTGCTATTCAAACAAGACTTCAATCACTTGAAGATAACCAAGTCACAATTATGGAAAATCAAGCAGTTCTGATGAATATCATTTGTTCTGTTTCTGAATCTCTTGGAATAAATGTTGCTGATGTCAAAAAGGGGGAGATAAAGACAATTCAAAGACAACAACAACAACACCACCAGACTGGGGGAGTTAAAGCTGGGGGAGATAAAGAGCAGACAAAGGGAAGTAAAAAGAAGAACTAGGAGTGACAGTGGTGAATCTCAGCTAGGAAGTGGTAAAGGAAGAGCAGCATTAATAGTTAAAATTCTTTCTTCTAGGTACTAGATAAATGTCTACATCTGGGAAGGAGGTACTTAACTTCATAATTCTACATTCATAAATTCTATTCTGGTTGTATTGTTATATGTTTTGACATCCACAACTTAGATTTATGCTTCAGATTTTAAAGCATAAATAGGGGGAGATTGTTAGGAATAATTCATAAGTTGTGATGTTAAGAATAGAATTTACACATTATACTTCTTGTAATCCTGATCTTATAAAGGATTTAGCACTATATATAGGATTTATGTGTAAGATAGTTATCTGTATAGTTTAGTCAGGAATGAACAGTGTATCGGAGACTACATGTCAGGAACAAAGAGCAAATCCTGATGACGGTCTAATACTGATGATGATCAGATACTGATGCAAGATGAAATCCTGATATCAGTCGTGTTACTGATGATGTCATTATGGATGCTACAGAAACTGGCAAGTGCTATAAAACAGGATCTTTGTTTGAAGAACAAGCAAGAAGATATTATGAAGGAAAGAGTTTTCTATTGATGGAAACTATCAACTAGAAGGCAGGACATTGTCATGTATAGATTATATCTTTCTGTTAGTAGTTGATAGGTAGCATTATAAACAATCTCTCTATATCATTGTAAAAAGTGTCTTAGTCGAACAAACGTGTGTTGTGAGTTCGTGTGCGTAGCTCTGTATAAGGTTTGTATTCGAGAGTTCGAAACAAACAGAGAGAGATTTGTATTGTCAGCAGCTGCTAAAGGTATTGTACACCTTTGGTAGAGTTTGTATTTGATCTTATTAATACAAACAGAGTTTGATTCATTCGTTTATTCTTGTTCATATAATCAAGCAAAAATCAGACATGATTATATAACTTGTATTCAACCCCCCTTCTACAAGTTATTCGAGTTAACAGATGTGCATAGACTTCACTGATTTGAATGATGCATGCCCGAAGGATTGTTTCCCCCCGTCGAGGATAGACATGTTGATAATTGCCATAGCTGGACATGAGATGTTGAGCTTCACGGATGGGTTCAGCAGCTACAATCAGATTAAGATGCACAAGAATGACATCCCAAAGAATGCAGGCGCTACTTATCAATAACTGGTCAATAAGATATTCGCCCTTCTGATTGGGAAAACCATGGAGGTCTATGTTGATGACATGTTAGTCAAGAGCCTATTCAAGGCAGACCATATCAAGCACCTCAGAGAGGCATTCGAAGTGCTGAGGCACCACAAGATGATGTTGAACCCAGCCAAGTGTGCTTTTTGCGTTGGATCAGGAAAATCTTTGGGATTAATGGTTTCGAAGAGAGGCATAGAGGCCAACCCTGATAAGATCAAAGCGATCTTGGACATGGAACCACCCCGTTCTATATGAGATGTACAGAAGTTAACCGGCCGAGTTGTAGCCCTGGGGAGATTTATCTTCAAGTCTGGTGACAAATGCTTGCCATTCTTTCAAGCATTGAAAAAAGTGAAAAATTGTGAGTGGACTACTGAGAGCCAAGAGACCTTTGAGCAATTGGGGAGGTACATGGCAGAAGCCCCGTTGTTGGCCAAACCTAGTCCCGGGGAGACTCTTTATCTAAACCCGGTGGTATCCGAACAAGCGCTGAGCGCCGTCCTCATTCGAGAAGAGAAAAAGGTTAAGAAACCCATTTACTATGTTAGCAAGGTGTTGCATGGAGTTGAGTTGAATTACTCAACCATCGAGAAATTTGTTTTGGCATTGATAACAGCCTCGAGGAAGCAGTATTTGCGAGTTCTGAAAGTTGTTACGACTCAGTTTGATGAGTGCTATGTGGAGCATATTCCAAGAAATGAGAACGTTATTGCCGATGCCCTGTCTAAATTCGCTTCTTCTGAGATAGAGAATTATGCAGGGAGTGGTTACTTCTAGGTCTTGAAGGCCCCGACCATCAACTCTAAGTTGGTAGCACCGATTGATGAAGGAAGTTGAAGGATAGACCCTATCAAAGCTCATCTTGAGACTGGTTGGCTCCCTGATAATGCCTTGAAGGCACAGAAACTTTTAGTGAGAAAGTGTTGAGATAAGAGATCCTTTGTCATTCCATACTTAAAATCTTGAATCTTGAATCTCAAATCTCGACACAGAAATTAAGCCTTGATGGCCAACAAGGCTGTCTGCCTCCAATTGAGTTTGTCGTTTGAGTTTAAGGGCTCGAATCAAGAGTCATTAGTAAGGTTGAAACCTAAGCAAGGTTATATGAGTATAAGAATAAGGTTGGAATCCTAGAGTCAAGATAGAGGATTGACAACTAGCCAAGGCACACCAGACTTGAAGTCAAGTGCTGAGTGGCAAATGAACTTCTTGAACGATCAACCGAGAAGCAAGACCTCCACCACACGAAGTAAGGGGGCAAGAACTAAAAAGCTTCACCACAAGATCCACATCTTAGAATGAGAATGAAGGGTTGGTTATAACCGACAACCATAAATGGATTCAAGGTTTAAAACCAAGAATTCAACAAGCGAGTTAAGGCCCAGAAGGTCACGAAAGTTATGAAAGCCAATTTGAAGTCAAGGATGTCTGTTTGGTCATCGACTTTAAATAATGACATTCGACAATCGAATACTGACGTTGAGGTCCAAATATCGACGTTCGAATACTGACATTGAGGTCCAAATATCGACGTTCGAATATTGACGTTGAAGTTCAAGGACCGAGAAAAGGCCGACCAACCACTACCCGACTGACCTCCCGGGGGAGCTTCGGCCGACTGATGGCGATCATCGGTACGAGATTTCAAGATTTGATGTCGAAGACGGCCGACCGAAACACGGCTGATTGAGGCACCGGGGGCATTCCGGCCGACTGACATTGATAGTCAGCACGAGGTTACGCCCAGCCGACCGAGAACCGGCCGACCGGGCTCCAACGGAAGGCTCCGGCCGACTGACAATGATAGTCAGCACGAGGTTTCGCCAAGCCGATCGAGAACCAGCCGACCGACATCGATCATCGCGTCGAGATTTTGCTTCGATCGACTGAAAAAATTCGGCCGACCGGGTCATTGGCCGATCGGCTATCCGGGAGAGCTTTGGCCGACTGACACCGACTGTCGGTGCGAGATCTTGTTCCAGCCGACTGAGTCACCAGCCGACCACCTTCCCGGCCGACTGGCCTCCCGTGTACGCCTCGGCCGACCGACATCGACCGTCGGTACGGGTTCAAAAAAAAAAATTGGCAGACCAACGAACCGGCCGACTGGCCTCTTTTCCTGAGCATCAGCCGACCGACGTCGACCTTCAGTGCGAGGACTTGAACCGGTCGATCGACCTCCCGGCTTCCCGAGGGTCCTTCGGCCGACCGACGTTGATCGTCGGTATGGGTTTTTTTGGCTCCGTTCAAAAAAATAAATAAATAATTAAAATTTCGGCCGACTGGCTTCCCGTGTGTGCGTTGGCCGACCAACGTCGATTGTCGGTACGGGTTTTTGACTCGACCGACTGGTGGCGGTGTTCGAGTCGGGATTGCGAAATTTTGTTTTTATTTTTCCGATTTGGTAATCAAAGAAAGTGAAACTGAGTTTGAAATTAGTGTCGATTAGCACCGTTTAGTGCCGATTAGCACCGATTAGTGTCGTTTAAGCACAGTTTAGTGCATGTTAGCACAGATTAGTGCCGATTAGTGCCATTTTATGCCATTTAACATCGTTTAACACCGTTTAAACGTCGTTTAAGGCTGTTTAGCACCGTTTAGCGTCGTTTATCACAGTTTAGTGTCGTTTTATGCCGTTTAACATCGTTTAACACTGTTTAAACGTCGTTTAAGGCTGTTTAGCGCCGTTTAGCGTCGTTTAGCACAATTTAGTGCCGTTTTATGCCGTTTAACGTCATTTAACACTATTTAAACGTCGTTTAAGGCTTTTTAGCACTGTTTAGTGTCGTTTATGGCCGTTGTAAATGCGTCGGTCGCTCCACGCTTTACATTAAGACAATATTTTTGAAAATGCTTGCATATGAACAATAAACCCAGACCCGAGTCTCGAATAAGGTCGTTAAAACTTCAAGGAAAACCTGATCAGTTTTCCTAGAAGTTGGGGGGCAAATGATATGGGTTAAAAATAAGCCCTAAAGACATAATTAATGTGGCATTAATTAGGCCCAATATGGTCAAAACGTGGGGCCCATTAAATGGGCCCAAACCCTATTTATAATATTAATTTCGTAATTAATATTAAGGGTAATAACCAGCTCAGCAATAAGAGTCAAATAAGGATATTACTCCTGCCTGACTTAGCCTCCAAGGCACCTACTTCAACAAGGAAACTGATTCCTACAAGGAAGGAGTCTAGAACCTTCCTCAAGGCGGTGACTTGCCCACCAAGTCAACTAATTCTACCACGATTCTAGGGCTTCTCAGCCTATATAAAGGGTCTGACCCCTCATTCTCAGAACTACGTTTTTGGCTTGATTCTCAATAACGAGATACGTAGGCATTCTGTGATGACCGATTAGTCTCGATACACGGAAACAACCATTAAAGCTTGAAGCTCAACCTCCCTTAGCATTAAATACATGCAAACCCTAACTGCAATTTGATAACCTAGTTTTTATTCCACAACAGCTACCAATTATATTTTCTAATCTTCTAGGCAATCTAACAGAATCTCGTAATATTTCCTAGTTCTTAACAATATAAATCAAACAATTCTACAATCCTCCAAACTATTCCTTATTAATCCTTGAAATGAAAAAATTTGTCCTACCTAACCCAAAAGAGAGAACTACGTGGATTTGATCCCTATTTAAATAGGGTACATAGGCACCTTGAGATAGGATCTAATACTAGTTAACGGAAACTAACTCAAGCCCAATCCAAAAAAAGAACTACGTGGATTTTATCCCTATTTAAATTAGGGTACGTAAGCACCTTAAGAAAAAACGATAACTCAAGCTCAGTCCAAATTATAGCAAAAGTTATATGAATTTAAGTATTGTTACAACTTTTTTAATTCCAGATCTACTCAGTTTTTTACTTTATATTAGGATTTATTAGGATTGATATGAAGTATAAATTAATATTTTACACTCCATAATACTATTATTTATTTATTTTATTATATGTTTACTAGTCAAAAATATTTACACATAGTATTTTAGATTTTAAATAATTGCATATTTCGTACAATAGTTATTTATATGTAAAGTATTGAATAAGCGAGATTATGAATAAGTGGATCTTAAACAATATTCTTGTTGACTACAATATGAAGTCTTATTCGTTGACGGTGGCAAAGAGCAAGGTTAGTCTCTACATATTTAAATTATTTTAATTAATATTTCATTTTTATTATTGATTGGTTTTTACATGTGCATGATTTTATTTTGGTAGGCTTCAAGTTGTTTTGATTTACTTGTGGAAGAGAGAAGCGACATCATCCTTGATGATATTTTGAATAGTCAACAACCATTGCAGTATGTAGATGTTAAAGACAATTTAGATTTTTATTCAATATTTTTTTAGAATTGTAATTAACTTCAAATATTTAGTATTTGGTGCATGGGAGGAATTCTTGTTTTTTATAAATTATAAGTTATATTTTTACGTATACTTATTTTCTTAAAATAAAAGTTCAATATTTAACTTAATTTGGAAATGTCTTGTATGTCTACAAATAGGAAGAATAGCTAACTAGTGGAATCATGTTAGGAATGTATTGGTGTTTTAAAGAAAAACTTAACCTTGAGAAAGCACGCTCAAGGTGCATTCGTACCCTATTTTAATTAGGGATCAAATCCACATAATTCTTTTTTTGGATTGATCTTGAGTTAGTTTCCATTAGTTAATATCAGATACTATCTCAATGTGCCTACGTACCATATTTAAATAGGGACCAAATCCATGTAGTTTTCTTTTTTCGGTAAGATACTTTATTTTGTATGACGGATTTTTATGATTTTAAGGATAAAATGAAATGGTTTGGAGAATTGTAGAATTGTTTGAATTACTCTTTATTATAATACCCGAGTCTACCACGTCATGCGGTTAACCAATCAAAAATGAGGAATTATTTTAGGACCAATCAGATTTCATTCCTAAATTTTAGACCAATCATATCATATTAAAAGGTTTCCTTATTTATCTTTCTATACCCACTTTACTAACTGTAGTTAGTTAATAATTCTAATTAAAATATAATTACTATTTAATTTAAAATGCTTAAATATTATATATTTTTTTAATCAAAAAATATTCGATAATAAATTTCTCATATAATTTATTTTCACTTTTATTATATAACAACTATATATTTACGGAATTACGCTATTTATGGTGTAAAGCATAATGTAATGTAATATGTAATAGAGGACATATATAACTCAACTAGTATAAAAGATAAATAATACTAACTCTATACAAGGATCGTGAAATTTGAAGAACATGCACCGACAAGGATTAAGTCGCTGAAAGAAGTTCATTAACATGATCAAGCCTCAATGACAGAATAAGATGTACAGATGATTCAGTTGAAGGGCCAAAAGATTTCATGTATTTATATATAATTTGAAGATACTGCTGCAGGCTAATCAATTGAAATGCAACGAAGGTGTGAAGATCAAGATCAGTGCTAGTCACTTGTGAACCAGACCAGTGCACTAAGTGTCAGCACATACGAGAAGGATCAACACATTAATTTACAGAAAGAATTGCCAAAGCCTATTGACGATCAAGGACACACATAATATGTCAAGGTATTGTCAAAAATTAATTTACTCTGAAAATTAAATAAGTAACAGATTAATTATTTATAACAAAATAGTTAAATTAATCTGGCACTTGAATTATTTTCTGAGATGAATTAAAATAGCAAAATAAACAGAAGAAAGAAAGAATAGTAATACTATGCGCGGTTACTATGCAAGATTACTATGTGCGGTTACTATGTGCGGTTACTATGCATGGTTACTATGCAAGGTTACTACTTGGGGTTGGTGTAATAGTGCCCGGTTACTATTTGGGGTTGGTGAAACAGTGTCCGGTTACTATTTGGGGGTTGTTGGAATAGTGCTCGGTTACTATTTGGGGGTTGTTGGAATAGTGTCAAATAGTGACTTTCTAAAACCTATAAATAGGCCTGTTGTATTTCATTTCAAAACACACCTCAACACACAACTTTCTATTCTCTCTCTTATATCTTCTCTGTGTAAGCTGCTAGACAGTCCATCTAGTATGAAAGCCGGCTTAGCCCGCTTTCAGGAAGTGTCGGGTAGAAGGTCCTCGTGCCTAAACTATCCTAGGAGTGTTTGATTTTGTAGTTGATCCATAAGATTAGATTGTGTAGCAAACCTCCGGGTTTTATCTATTCAAAGATATTTCCCAAACAATTATGTTATTTCGATTCAGTATTTTTGATTTCATATTCACATCAAAAATTGAAATATTGCTAAATAATGTATTCAACCCCCCTTCTACGTTATTCCGGACCTAACAATTGGCATCAGAGCCACTCTGTTATTATACAATAGTTAAGATCCAAAAAGCTATACAATCATGACAGAGTAAACACAAACTCCAACAACAAGCAGATATGAATCAATCAGAGTTCCAATACTCAGGGCATTAGAATATCCCATATGGAAGGTGAAGATGGAAATGTTTCTAGAGGCTACAGATCCAGAGTACTTAGACAGAATCCATGATGGTCCACATAAGCCGACCAAATTGTCTGTTGCAGTTGAAAAAGAGCAACATGAAATGATTCCAAAGGAGAAGAAAGACTACACTCCTAAAGATATCTCCTCTATTAGTAAGGATGCCAAGGTAAGGCATTTGTTACATAGCGCTCTTGACAATGTTATGTCTAACGGGGTCATTGGATGCAAAACTGCTAAGGAAATTTTGGATGCTTTGGAAGTCAGATGTCAAGGAACCAAAGCCATCAAGAAGAACAGGAGAACAATACTCACACAAGAGTACGAGCACTTTGACTCGAAGTCTGATGAGTAATAATAGATCTACATGATAGATTCCTAAAATTGCTGAATGATTTGTCACTGGTAGATAAAGAGTATGATCTTGAAGACTCCAATCTGAAATTCTTGTTGGCTCTTCCTGAGAAGTGGGATTTAAAGGCCACTACCATCAGAGACAATTATGATCTGAAAGACATGTCTCTTGATGAAATCTATGGAATGCTCAAGACTCATGAGCTTGAGATGGAACAAAGAAGCAAGAGGCATGGAGGCAATTCCAAATCAATTGCTCTTAAAGCTGAGGAGAAAGCTTCTAAAGAAGTTGTTGTGAAAAAGAGTCAATCCAATAGAAAGGCTCTTATTACAAAGTCTGATACTGAGTCATCAAACTCTGATGATGACTTAAACTCTGACAATCTCACAGACCCTGATGATAATGGCAGTGATGCTGAGATGATACAACTTGCAGCCCTGATGGTAAAAAGCTTCAAGAAGATGGCTTACAAGAACTTCAGGAAGGGAAAGAAGTTCACACGAAGAGATTCAAATTCCGAAAAGAAGAATTTCATAAAAACTGAGGAAAAGGAAGGTAGGTCTGGGAAAGTGGACAAGTCCAAGATCAGATGCTATAATTGTGGTGAGTGCAAGAAAGCCAAAACTGATAAAGGTCAAGCTTACATCACAAAGAAAAAGGACTGGGCTGACACTTCAGACTCTGAAGATGAGGTGAACTATGCCTTAATGGCAAATGCTGATAGTATCTCTGAAGCTACTGAGACCAAGGTACCTCACTCTACTCTAGCTTTTGATACTACTGATATATCTGAGTTAAGACTCTTTCTTAAAAACTTGCATGTTAGCTACAGAGATCGGACTTTAGAAAATGAAAGAATAAAATCTGAAAGTCTAGACCTTAGAAAGAGAAATGACTATCTAGAATTAGAATTAGTCCGGATGTTAAAAATTCAGAAAGAGAGAGATGATGCTATTTTTGTTAAAACTGAATTATTGAAAAAGCATGCTTATCTTGAATCTGAACTTGCTAAAGAAAGAAACATTATTAAAACTTGGACTAACTCTGGGAAAACTACACAGATTATCATAGAGAATGATTGTTGGAAAGAAGGTCTAGGTTACACTGATAAAAAGAAAACTGGCAACCTAGAAGCTGAGACCTCTAAACCTGTATTTACTGAAAGGGCTGCAAAGCCCAAAATTAATCCTGTGAGGTTTATACCAAAATCTGACAAACCAAAACAGGATGAAGTCAAATTAGTAAATATTTAATTAATGTCTCAGAAACAGCTTAAACACGAGCTAAAGGAGATAAAAGGAGTGAACAATGTAAAAGAACCTAGGAAAAATAGAAATGGAAAGGTAGGCATCAATAAAAGCAATGACTATATGCCTATTCCCAATGCTCCTAGGAAGAAATGTCACAACTGTGGAAATCCTAACCATCTTGCTACTTTTTGTAGGAAGAATAAAAATATAAACTCTATACCTCCTAAGTCAGGAATTAAGAGTGGTTCAGTTAGGTTTAAGCCACAAAATCCTTGTTTTCACTGTGGCAGTATTTGGCATTCTATTTATACATGCAAAGAGTATCATAATTTGTATTATGATTATTATGAACTTTAACCCTCTTTGAATAAATTCAAGATTGATTCTTCATGTATAAATTCTGATAAAAAGAATGTTAGCACAAACTCTGATAAGACTTCTGCTGCAAAAGCTAACAAACTTAATAAGGCCAAAGGATCCAAGCAAGTCTGGGTCCTTAAAAATAATCATTATTGGTCTTTTTAATTGCAGGGTAACAGGAAAAATATCCTTGTTCTGGACAGTGGATGCTCAGGACACATGACTGGAAATAAAGCCCTGCTATCAGAATTTGTGGAGAAAGCTGGCCCAAGTGTTTCTTATGGAGATGGTAACATAGGAAGGACTCTGGGATATGGCAATATCAATCTTGGGAATGTCATCATTGAAACTGTAGCTCTAGTCTCAGGACTCAAACATAATCTTCTAAGTATGAGTCAAATCTGTGACAGACGTTATCATGTGGATTTCTTTGAAGAACACGGTGAAGTTGTAAGCAAATCTACAGGAAAAGTTGTTCTGGAGGGATACAAGCATGGTAACATTTATGAAGCAAAGCTTTCAACAAACTCTGATGGCTCTGCAATCTGTCTACTGAGTAGAGCATCAATTGAAGAAAGCTGGGATTGGCACAAAAGACTTTCTCATCTGAATTTCAACAGCATTAATGAGCTAGTGAAGAAAGATCTTGTGAGAGGATTGCTCAAATCAGTTTTTACTCCAGATGGCCTATGTGACTCATGTCAAAAGGCAAAACAAAGGAAAACTTCATTCAAAAGTAAGACTAAATCCACAATTCTTGAGCCATATCACTTAGTGCATGTTGATTTATTTGGTTCAGTAAATATAGTGTCTATTGGAAAGAAAAGATATGCTTTGTTTATTGTTGATGAATACACCAGATATACATGGGTGTATTTCATGCACAAGAAAGAAGAAACTGCATCAATCTTAACAGAGCATGTCAGACAACTGGACAAAGGATCTAAGCATACAGTGAAAATCATAAGGAGTGATAATGGCACTGAGTTCAAGAATGTAGCCATGGAAGAGTTTTGTAAAGAAAATGGAAAAAACAAGAATTCTCTGCACCTGGAACTCCACAACAAACTGGAGTAGTAGAGAGAAAAAACAAGACTCTCATAGAAGTTGCAAGGACCATGCTTGATGAAGCAAAGCTACCAACTTACTTCTGGGCTGAAGCTGTGCAAGCTGCTTGTTTCACACAGAATGCTACACTCATAAACAAGCATGGTAAAACACCATATGAGATGGTGAAAAATAAGAAGCTGAACCTGAAGTACTTTCATGTGTTTGGATGTAAATGTTTTGTTCTTAAGACTCATCCAGAATAGCTTTCCAAATTTGATTTAAAAGCTGATGAATGAATCTTTGTTGGATACCCACTATCGACAAAAGCATTCAGAGTCTATAATCTGAGAACAAAAGTGGTCATGGAATCTATCCATGTGTCTTTTAATGATAAAAAGATAACAGGACTTGAAGATTTTGATGAACATGACCAGCTGAGATTTGAGAATGAAGAAATAAATGCTGATCTACAAAATTCTGATACTCTTTTAGACTCTATTGTTCAATCTATACCAATAGATCAGACAGCAGCACATGTTGAAGGGGAGCAAGTGAACGATGAAAATGAACCTCAATCAAGTGAAGAAACATCAAAGAATGCATCTACTGCTAATGATGCATTAAACTCTGATTCATCAAACTCTGAAAGCAACAGCTCAGGGGGAGCAAACGATGATTTTGGATCTACTAGTCACCACACTCAACACAATTATGAACTTGGGGAATCATTAAGATCAAATCTACCAAGACAAAGGGTATGGAGTAAAGCGCATCCCTTTGAACAGATCATTGGTGAACCGGACAAGGGTGTACAGACTAGAAGAGCAACATAGAATGAATGCAATTTCGCAGGATTTTAATCTCAAATTGAACCTAAAAAGGTTAATGAAGCTCTTGATGATCCAGATTGGGTAACTGCAATGCAGGAAGAACTCAATCAGTTCGAAAGGCAGAAAGTTTGGAAGCTGGTGCCAAGACCAAAAGATAAATCTGAAATTGGTACTAGATGGGTGTTTAGAAATAAACTGGATGAAAATGGTATTGTTACGAGGAACAAGGCTCGATTGGTAGCAAAGGGTTACTCTCAAGAAGAGGGAATTGATTATGATGAAACCTATGCTCCAGTTGCAAGGCTTGAAGCAATCAGGATGTTCTTAGCATTTGCTGCATACTCCAACTTTAAGGTTTTTCAGATGGATGTGAAGAGTGCATGATAAGTGGATTTTATATCCACTTGGAGCGTTCCATATCGACTTAAATTGATTGTCTTGGACTTAAGTTTGTTGTAGTTTTGATGTGTTTTGTGTAGTTGTGCAGGTTAGCAAGAATGTCGATTATGGTGGATGCTTCTGTCATTTTTGGAGGTTAAATTGATTAAAATTCGGATTTTCCGGGAAGGTTGCGCAGTCTACACTGTTTTGGCCATATATGGAGTTCTAGAAGTCCGTTTTCAGCGATCTTACTGTCCACGCGAAGCTTGGGAGATTTTATACAACATGGAACAGGTCTTCCACGTGCAGGCTGTGCGTGGTGGGCGCAGTCAGCGTGGCAAGCAGACTGATGGGAGCAGGGAAATTACTGTTTTGCCATTTTCAAGTTCTAATTGTATTTTGGGCAGTTTTTAGTACCTTAATCGAATTCTAATTGTAATAGAAGGTAATTTATTGCTTGGAAAGAAATCTAGAGCCTATTCAAACACATCATAGACTTGTAAATCGTATCAGTTTTTATTATTGTATTATAGCTTATATCTGCAAGGGAAAAAAGGAGAGAAGGATTCAACGCTCGTGACAAGCAACGGATCTAGATCTACTTCATCTTTTGTGTTATTCTAGATTCTAGATTTGTTTTCTCAACTCTTTGTTTTATTAATATAATTACTTCTTTTATTCATATCCTGTTTTATATCATGGTTTCATCAGATCCCATGATGACGAGCGGTTCAATTATGAGCTAATCGTTGTCATGGGATTCTAACGGATTTATTTATGGAGATTTAGTATCTTGATGCTTTAAAGATCTGTGTGTGATGTATATTTGATATCCTCGTATGGTTGTGCTTTATGAATTTAGATGCGTAGCTAACATCTAATATGTTAATCTCTTGCGAAACGAGAGGGGATCTTGAGATTTAGAACTTGTCATGCTAGCATAGGATAGGTTGGTGTTTTAACATCATGATTTGTAGCGTAAATAGAGATATTATGCTGCCCTATGTGATCTTAATAGACACCTTGTTCTTCAACCGTTATGTTTTCAAATCTTATAGAGATATAGGGTCTAAGCATAATTGGTGTCTATTCATCTTCTATCTCTTTTGTGGATGTATGTTTAGTTTGGTATTCGTATACTGAGAAGTAGTGTATACTTGTTTCATGTTGTCTGATCAGATATCATAACTATTGCATACAGTGATTAAAGGCGTCAGATCTAAGCAAAGTATTTAATGAAGTTAGGATCCCATGTTTTCTCTTGCAGAAGTAATTCGATTCCAATTCTCGTTAGTTAGTTAATTCTTAGCTTGTTAATTTAATTCTTAGTTTATTAAACCCAAAATTGTTATTTGTCTTAGCAGTGAATAATAATCATACATTGTTGCATAGGTACTAAACTGAATTAAAAACCAGATCTCTGTGGGAACGAACTTGACTTATTCATATATTACTTGTGACCACGTACGCTTGCGTGATTTAGTGCAAACAAGTTTTTGGCGCCGCTGCCGGGGATCATCGGTGTTTTATTTTTAGTTTATGTGCTTGTCAATAGTGGTCATTAGAGTTCACTGACTCAGATTTTTTCTTACCTATCTTGTTTAGTTCGGTGTGTTTCAGGTACTTGAGTGTTTGAAGATGGCATGCGAGGAGTTGCCATGGTGGGCATATTCGAGGACATCCATGCCTCAGCAATGTGAGCAGTGTTTGGGCATTCATGAGACCTCACAATATTGTTACTACGAAGGATTTAATCCATATGTCACTTATGAGGAACAACCATATTTTCAATATATATCATCCTCAACCGTACCAGCAAGATGTTCCAAATATGTCATATTTCTTTGGAAGTGAAGAGTTTCAACATCAACAACTTACTCCTACTATTCAGTCAGATGAGGTTGATGTTATGGAGGATATTAGGATGCTTGCAAAGAGTAATGAGGAGTCTATCAAATCTTTGAAGACACTAGTTGCTCAAGTTTTGAGTGCCTTGGAACAAGAGAAACTGCAATTCATACTATAGGCAATTCCAGAAAATAACGGTGACTTGGAGCAAGGTACTGCATGCATAATTGAGGAAGACAAATTCCAAGGTGAGGTGAGCATTCGCAAGCCATGTGAGGAATTTGATCATGCTAGTATGGTGGATGATTTGGAAAGGGCACTATTTGGGACAGACACTGTTGAGCTACAAAAATTTCAAGAATTGGTATGTGCGTACCAAGAGGCTGATGACCATGGGAAAAATGCAGGTCTTCTACTTGACTCAGAGTATAAAGATGGAGGTAGAGAATTAGAGCCAATGGAGGAAGTTCTCTTTGAGGAACCAAAGGCTTCAGCAACTTACATTTACCCTCCTCCATTATATTCAAGCGAAGCCCGTGAATGTGCGTTGTTCTACAAATTGATAGATTTTGGGTCAACAGATGAAAGCATTGGAATATGACATAGTTGTTATACGAATAGGCCAAGCGAGGAGAAGGGGCAGAAAGTGTGCCGCCGTGATGACGATGAAGTCTCACGAAGAGATGACCAGGCAAACTATTATCATCCTTAATGGAGGCTTGGAAGTAACGTCAAGTTATTGACGTTAAAGGAGCGCTTCGTGGGAGGCAACCCACGCATTAGTGTAGGAAAAAAATTGAGTCTTTTATTATTAAAAAAAAATTCGAAACAGTTGATTTTTGAGCAGGCTGCACCTGTGTAACGCAGGCTGCGCCTGCATTTCTGTCCCCCGCGTAGGTTGCGCCTGTGTTGCGCAGGTTGCGCTTGCGTGTCTGCCTGTTGAGCAGGCTGCGCACCTGTAACGCAGCCTGCACCTGCGTTACAGCTTCCAGAATTTTTTTTCCTGCCGATTTTTGGTGTTTTAATCTACACAATTTCCCCCAAATTCTATCCTAACTCAAATTCCTTTAATCCCTAATTCCTATGTCTATTCTAGATCAATTCCATACCATCCTAAATCTCTCCTACACTCTAAATTTTATACCAAACCTATCCATCATCTTATATATATACACACACCTATACATACAAATTCAATTCCTCTTCTACTTCTTTAAATCTCTAAAAATTCAATTCTAAAGAGGAATTAATTGCACGATCACCTCTCCAATTCGTAGTTGGTTTATCTCTTCTAAATTCTTATTTTTATTACGAATTTGTGTTCTTGTAAATTGGGGATTTTGTATTATTCTTGGTATTTGGGCTATTTTTGGTGGGATATTGCTTGGTAATTATTGGTTGAGCTTTTGATTCTTATGGCTCCTAAGCGTGGGAGAGGTGATGCTAGTGTTGTGAAATTTTCGTCTCCAATGGCGGAGGTTGAATTTAATCGGTTGTTGTTGAGGCCAATTGCTAAAGAAAGGGGATTTTTGCCGAACAAGCATGTTGAGTTGCGATGGGGAAGGATATGTAAGGCGCCTTGTAGGTATTTTTTCTGTTATCCCTCGTATTTACTTCCATTCAATGCGGACATTGAATATTTTAAGTTTGGGGTGGTTTGGGGGATTAGTAGTTGTTGTATTATTTGTTCATGTAGGATTTCATGCTTTGCATATTAGTAGTAGTAAATTATGCATTTATGTTTGTGTTATCTACGTTTGTTTCATATAGGACATTCTATTTTTATGTTCGTATATCATCTGAGTTCATAATAGTTTGCATTTGCACCCATGCTTGATAGGAATTTTGTGTTGTTGACGCTTTTGATTGAGAAGTTATATGCTTTGTTCTTGTGCACACACATACACTAGTAAGTTGAAGCTAGTAGACTTATTGAATGTTGTAAGTGATTAGAAGGACATGAATATGTGCAAGATGATTTCGTTTGCATGCTTTGAATACAAGTCGGTGCATTAGAGAGATTTTTGCTTGGGATTGAGTATGTTTTTCCACCAAGTGAGTTTTTGAGCCTTATTGAATATTTGTTGCAATTTATTCGATTGCTTGAGTGTCCACGGATTGTTTGCATTGCTAGCAGTTGTTTGAGGTCTTTCTTGAAATGCATGACATTATTTGACGATTAAAATGATAAAGGCATTTAGGAATAACCGCATATTTTCCCATATTACCACACCATATTTACATGATTAATTAGTTAACCCTTCGATCTTAATCCTATTTTTTCGGTGACATACCACATTACTTGCCTAGACCTTTTTCTTGTATTGACCTTACATTAATTTGAACCCATATTGTCAAAGGCTAGTAGAGTATTTAAGGGAGTAATAAGTTGTGTAAGGAGGGGTTTATTGTTGGTCTTACTTTTGGGAAAAATATTGAAATTTGGGTTTGTTTACTTGATAGTCGGCATGTGTAATAAAATTGTGGGATCATTATTATTGTTTGTGTTATATTTAGCTCTCGAGAAAAAAAAGAGAAAAAAAATAGAAAAGAAAAGAAAAAATATATATATTATGAGAGCATGTTTGTGTTGTTGTGATCCTACTTTAGTCGACTAGTCGAGTGTTTTCTTGGAAGAAAAATAATAGATTATGTGGGGGGAAATAGGGTGTTGTTTATGATTTATTATAGTTCCTACTAGCTTTTGACACTTCACCTGATTTGGCTTATTTGACATACCTTGTCCCTAGCCCCGTTACAACCCAAATAAAGACCTTTTGATTATCGTCATTGATGTATGTTGTGTTAAGAGTTAGATTGATACCAAATGTCAAGCATGCTTATGGTTTTGTCGGAATTGAGTGATACACTTACCCTTGTTCTTGAGAGGGTATTCTTTTGTGAGTGGATTGTGAGTGTTTGCTTGTTTTTGCGTATGAGATCCCGAGTTTTTTCTCAAAGATGTACTCTTGTAGGCTTAGCATGTTTACTAAATTATTCATACATTTGACATGGACTTGTGAGAACTTATGCATGTTCGTTGAGTAGACTATGTGAATAATTGCACTTTCGACACCAACACATTGCGTTATTACTTTGATTCTTAAGTTGATATGGCATGAGAGGATTTGAAGGTATGGTAGGATATTAGTACTAGATTATTTGCATTTTCATATTAGTTGCATTCATGCATTGCATTGCATTGGATTTTGTGGGTACATTCGCTATAGGCCCTCACGAGACCTTACTCGTCCACTAGGGCTGCCTAGGGGTTTAAATGGCTTGTTGCATATGCCAAATGCAACCGTGATCACCTACGAAAGTGGTACTAGTTAGTTAGTTAGTTGTAATTGTTTACGCTTGAGGACAAGCATCGGTTTAAGTTTGGGGGTGTGATAAGTGGATTTTATATCCACTTGGAGCGTTCCATATCGACTTAAATTGATTATCTTGGACTCAAGTTTGTTGTAGTTTTGATGTGTTTTGTGTAGTTGTGCAGGTTAGCAAGAATGTCGATTATGGTGGATGCTTCTATCGTTTTTGGAGGTTAAATTGATTAAAATTTGGATTTTCCGGGAAGGTTGCGCAGTCTACACTGTTTTGGTCATATCTGGAGTTCTAGAAGTCCGTTTTCAGCGATCTTACTGTCCACGCGAAGCATGGGAGATTTTCTACAACATGAAACAGGTCTTTCACGTGCAGGATGCGCGTGGTGGGCGCAGGCAGCGTGGCAAGCAGACTGATGGGAGCAGGGAAATTACTGTTTTGCCCTTTTCAAGTTCTAATTGTATTTTGGACAGTTTTTAGTACCTTAATCGAATTCTAATTGTAATAGAAGGTAATTTCTTGCTGGGCAAGAAATATAAAGCCTATTTAAACACATCTTAGCCTTGTAAATCGTATCAGTTTTTATTATTGTATCATAGCTTATATCTGCAAGGGAGAAAAGGAGAGAAGGATTCAACGCTCGTGACAAGCAACGGATCTAGATCTACTTCATCTTTTGTGTTATTCTGGATTTTAGATTTGTTTTTTCAACTCTTTGTTTTATTAATATAATTACTTCTTTTATTCATATCATGTTTTATATCATGGTTTCATCAGATCCCATGATGATGAGCGGTTCAATTATGAGCTAATCGTTGTCATGGGATTCTAACGGATTTATTTATGGAGCTTTAGTATCTTGATGCTTTAAAGTTCTGTGTGTGATGTATATTTGATATCCTCGTATGGTTGTGCTTTATGAATTTAGATGCGTAGCTAACATCTAATATGTTAATCTCTTGCGAAACGAGAGTGGATCTTGAGATTTAGAACTTGCCATGCTAGCATAGGATAGGTTGGTGTTTTAACATCATGATTTGTAGCGTAAATAGAGATATTATGCTGCCCTATGTGATCTTAATAGACAACTTGTTCTTCAACCGTTATATTTTCAAATCTTATAGAGATATAGGGTCTAAGCATAATTGGTGTCTATTCATCTTCTATCTCTTTTGTGGATGTATGTTTAGTTTGGTATTCGTATACTGAGAAGTAGCGTATACTTGTTTCGTGTTGTCTGATCAGATATCATAACTATTACATACAGTGATTAAAGGCGTCAGATCTAAGCAAAGTATTTAATGAAGTTAGGATCCCATGTTTTCTCTTGCAGAAGTAATTCGATTCCAATTCTCGTTAGTTAGTTAATTCTTAGCTTGTTAATTTACTTCTTAGTTAATTTAGTTTATTAAACCCAAAATTGTTATTTGTCTTAGCAGTGAATAATAATCATACATTGTTGCATAGGTACTAAACTGAATTAAAACCCAGATCTCTGTGGGAACAAACTTGACTTATTCATATATTACTTGTGACCACGTACGCTTGCGTGATTTAGTGCAAACATTGCATTTTTGAATGGAGATCTAGAAGAAGAAGTCTATGTTGAACAACCCCCTGGGTTCGAAGACAAGGAATTTGAAGGTTTTGTGTACTTTCTCTTCAAAGCTCTCTATGGTCTCAAGCAAGCCCCTCGAACATGGTATGATACTCTCTCCAAGTTCTTACTTGAAAATGGTTTTACAAGAGGTATCATCGACAAAACTCTCTTTCATAAAAAACATAAAAATGATATAATTCTGGTGCAAGTATATGTGGATGATATAATATTTGGTTATACTAATGATTTGTTATGCAAGAGATTTGCTAAGCTAATGCAGAGTAAGTACGAGATGAGCATGATGGGTGAGTTGTCCTTCTTCCTTGGACTTCAAGTTGTTCAGAAGCCTGATGGTATTTTTATCTGCCAATCAAAATACATAAAGGATCTTCTAAAGAAGTATGGGATGGAAGAAGCAGCTACTACCAAGACCCCGATGCCAACTGCTGTCAAGCTTGATCAAGACAAATCTGGTAAGCCAGTTGACATCACGAAGTATCGAGGTATGATCGGCTCTCTCTTATACTTAACTGCTAGTAGACCAGATATTATGTTCGCAACTTGTTTATGTGCTAGATTCCAAGCTAACCCTAAAGAGTCACATCTTATAGCTGTTAAACGTATTTTCAGATACCTTAAGGGAACCCCCAATCTTGGGATTTGGTACCCTAAAGGAACAGGTTTTGACCTAGTTGGCTATACAGATTCTGACTTCACGGGTTGTAAGATTGATCGGAAAAGTACTTCTGGAAGCTGTCAATTTCTAGGAAGGAGGTTGGTATCTTGGTACAGCAAGAAGTAACACTCAATATCTACCTCGACAGCCGAAGCAGAATACATTGTGGTAGGTAGTTGTTGTGCTCAGATCCTGTGGATGAGGAATCAACTTCAGGACTATGGACACAAGTGCCATTGTCATTGCCAACAATCCAGTTCAACATACCAGGACTAAGCACATTGATATCAGGTATCATTTCTTACGAGAGCATGTCATGAATGGAACTGTGGTATTATATTTTGTTCCCACAGATCAACAAATTGCAGACATCTTTACTAAACCACTGGATGAATCCACTTTCTCCAGGTTAGTTGGTGAACTTGGGATTAAATCTGTCTAATTAATTTTGGATAATCAATAACTGCAATTTGTTATAAGTTCACATGTATTTTAAATGTCCATATGTTTAAGACTTGTGAATTTATTTGCATCCAGTCCTCTTTTTATAGTTATCTATATATTAATTACCATGCTTATAAATGCTATATTTTTTGGTAATTAGTTAGTAAATAATTGTGTTAATTGTAGCATAATTTAATAAATATTTTATTGACATATATCAATTAATGATATTTTGTTAATTTTATGTCTATTTAATTGTGAGTTTATTTGATTGTTGTGGATTATTTCTTGATTCACTGCGTGATTATTTTTAAATCCATAATAATTAGAAGTATTAACTATATGTATATGTGTATAGGCTGATAGGTCTTGGTGATAAGATGTTTTTCGGCCGACAGGTTTCGGCGATAAAGATGTTTTTTCAGCTAATTAGGGTGTTAGGTGAAAAATTATTGAGCGGTGTTTGTTTTTCAAACATAACCTATCAATATTACACCTAACCCACTAAACCTTGAAACCTTATAAATGTTGAGTTTTTATTTGTGTTTAACATCATCATTTTTCAGATATACAGAGCATATACACACAATTGCTGAATATTTCGAGCTTTGATCGGAAATATCTCTCAATCTAGCTGGTGGTTTTTAGATCGGATTTCATATTGTTGCTTTATACATCATTCTATATAAAAACTAACCCTTATTTTTTAGTTTCCTCAAAGTTTTGAAAATGGCATTGCAGGGAAGCTTTTTAATTGCTAAAGTTAATCCTGTTTCCATTCAGCAAATCGAAACCATTCAGGATGAGCAATTTCGGGCTTGGACACAATTTCTGAATGAACATTCATTAATTCACTATGCTTTAGTTACACAAGTGCAGCTTAACCATGATGCATTGCGTGAACTATATTGCAGTGTAGTTAACACTTCTGGATAGGACGGGTGTGCAATCACATATCGACTGTTTGGTAGCTCGATTAGGGTCACTGAACGAGATGTTAATCGAATTCTCCATTTTCCTATGGAAAATCTCGTTTCTGATCCTACACCTGAATAGATTGAAATGTTCTTTCATTTTATAAGGTACCAAGATGGCAATTTCAATACTGGTACTCTTTCTAGAATGTTTCTAACACAGTATTGGAATTTCTTCTTTCACACTCTTAATCATGTTTTTTCCTCAAATAGAACAAATCAAGATCAAATACCTGAATTTATTCAAAAAATAGGGTATGCGGTCGCCAATAATTTGAGGATTAATTTTGGAAAAGTAGTGCTTGGTCAAATCATTTTAAAGATGAAACACTTGGGAACAAGAGATGTTCAGACTCAAAATGTCAAATGTCTATATCCAAGGTTTCTACAGCTAATATTAAATGATTTTTTGAATGATGAAGATAGGGTACGCTTGGAAAATGGTTAGAAGGTGGAATGTTCTTCCATGAAGACGAATGTAATTAATTACATAAGCAAAAAGAAATATACGGATGTGCCTACAGTCCTAACTGAATATCTAAAGACTGTCCCACTTCCGTTGTTACCAAGACCAGTGAGAGCAGGTATACGACAAGGTAATATTTCAATCCCTGCCATTCCAACCTTTGTATTCCCTATTGTGTCACAGGAAATACAGTTTCTACAGCCCCTAGTGGCCATCTTACCCGACCAAGAGCAGGAAATCCCACAGACTCTAACACAGGTCGAAGAGCCCATTCTACAAATGCAAACACAAACACAACAAACTCCTACACCTCAATTGTCACTTAAACGAGCAGTCATCTACATTATTGAGGAAGATAGTGCCTCAGCAGCACCACATAAGGAATTAGTTACATCAGCCGCTCTATCTCATTCTAAACGGAGTAAACCCAATGAACCTGAGGTAACGACAACTGTTAGTGAAACAATTCTTTCTTATCCAATGAGTGCAAATGTAAATGAGGTTGAATTGTCGGGAGCAACTATCTTGAGTTCCATTTCACGGAACATAAGAGTGGTTGATGATCTTTCTAAAGATCAAATGCCTTCGCAGGCATCCGAGGTAGAATTACCTACCTTAATAACTGCTGGTGAATCTTCCATTTTACGGAAAGATCCATCGGTAGGTGGTTCTTTTATGAACCAAGTGTCTTCACAGACATACGAGGGAAACTTGGGTTTTGTGCCATTAATCGATTCAAGTTTAACCTCCCAAAGGGAAAATCTCTGGATCTCTTTTGAGATTTACCACTCTTTACCAGTGGTCGGCAACTCGCTTTACGCGAGGACGAAAGCTCACGAACTTTCATTGCACCATCCGTGACCTCTGAAAAAGGGGTTTAGATGATTTCATTTGCAAATACACATATCGGTGGAAGCTCTGGACGAGAGTTGAGGGAAACACAAACAGAACATGTAAGTGTAACCCAAACCACTAAACCAAGTGAATATAGAATGTTGAGTGAAACACCTGCAGAACGCACGAGTGAGCAACCTACTCAACCACATGCACCTGTAACCAGAAAGGAATACATCAGACTCCTTACACGGGTCCAAACAATGGAGAAAGAGTTGCAAAATATCTGTAAGTCCATTGTAGAAATAAAAAATTTGCAACTTATTCAATATGATGCATTCCGGGTTTAATTAAGTTCCATGGCAGCCCAGTTTAGTCATGTAATTAATTCCTTGGTGAAGACAGCTTCGTCCAATTTACCAACTCCACATCCTACTATTCTGGAGGATAACCCAACTGAGGGGGAGAAGGTGGATGGGAAAGAAGCTACTAGGCGTAATAAGGGCAAGGAAAAGGTTGTTGACACGGAATTAACTTTATTTTGGGAAATGAAAAGCTAATGGGAGTATTAGTGCTATGTGGAAAGAAAGCAAAGGCAACCTTGAAGATATGTTCAGTCTACAGGAACAATTGTCTTGCACTTGGTTAATTTTAGAAATCTGGAAAATGTATATATATGATCCAGAATGCACTTTAATATTATTTATCTTTGAACTTCATTTTTTTTATCAGTTGAGTTATCCTCTAGGAATTTGCTTGTCAAACCCTAACAATCAAATAGGGGGAGATTGTAAAGCATAATGTAATGTAATATGTAATAGAGGACATATATAACTCAACTAGGATAAAAGATAAATAATATTAACTCTATACAGGGATCGTGAAATTTGAAGAACAGGCACCGACAAGGATCAAGTCGTCGAAAGAAGTTCATTAACATGATCAAGCCTCAATGACAGAATAAGATGTACAGATGATTCAGTTGAAGGGCCAAAAGATTCCATGTATTTATATATAATTTGAAGATACTGCTGCAGGCTAATCAATTGGAATGCAACGAAGGTGTGAAGATCAAGATCAGTGCTAGTCACTTGTGAACCAGACCAGTGCACTAAGTGTTAGCATATACGAGAAGGATCAACACATTACTTCACAGAAAGAATTGTCAAAGCCTATTGACGTCAAGGACAGACATAATATCTCAAGGTATTGTCAAAAATTAATTTACTCTGAAAATTAAATAAGTAACAGATTAATTATTTATAACAAAATAATTAAATTAATCTGGTACTTGAATTATTTTCTGAGATGAATTAAAACAGCAAAATAAACAGAAGAGAGAAAGCATAGTAATACTATGCACAGTTACTATGCAAGATTACTATGCGCGGTTACTATGCAAAGTTATCATGCACGGTTACTATGCAAGGTTACTACTTGGGGTTGGTGTAATAGTGCCCGGTTACTATTTGGGGTTGGTGAAATAGTGCTCGGTTACTATTTGGGGGTTGTTGGAATAGTGCTCGGTTACTATTTGGGGGTTGTTGGAATTGTGTCAAACAGTGACTTTCTAAAACCTATAAATAGGCATGTTGTATTTCATTTCAAAACACACCTCAACACACAATTTTCTATTCTCTCTCTTATATCTTCTCTGTGTAAGCTGCTAGACAGTCCATCTAGTAGGAAAGCCGGCTTAGCCCGCTTTCAGGAAGTGTCGGGTAGAAGGTCCTCGTGCCTAAACTATCCTAGGAGATCTATTCAAAGATATTTCCCAAACAATTGTGTTATTTCGATTCAGTATTTTTGATTTCATATTCACATCAAAAATCGAAATATTGCTAAATAACGTATTCAACCCCCCTTTACGTTATTCCGGACCTAACATATGGTAATAACTCAACTAACATGGAAACATTAGCATAGAAAATAGTAAGCTACCAATATTTAAATAGTAAATCATGTCATAATAAATGAGAAAAAATCATGTTCCCCTTCCCATTAATTTTTATGGGATTCCATCCTGTGTGATAATTTTATTACACTAATTTGTTACCCATACGTCATAACATAAAAATATAAATGCTACAATGATTACTAATATAACAAATATTCTTTTATTCCAAGTATACAGTCAGATGTAGTTAGCCCATCAGAGATTTATGAATTATTTTAGGACCAATCAGAGGTGATTCCTAAATTTTAGACTAATCATATTATATTAAAATTTTCTCTTATTTACCATTCTCATCCTATTATACTAACTGTGGTTATTTAACAATTATAATTTAAATATAGTAGTTGCTTGATTTAACATATCCATATATTACATATTTTTTAATGACAAAAAATATTATAATATATTAATATTTAAATTAAAATCAATAAGGATTATACAAATATATTATATTACACTTAACCAATTAGAAAATTATGAATTATTTTCGAATCAATCAGAGGTCATTCACCAATCATGTTATATTAAAAAATTTCCTTATTTACCATTCTTATCCTATTATACTAACCATGGTTAGTTAACAATTCTAATTTAAATATAGTAATGACTTGATTTAATATATCCATATATTATATATTTTTTAATGTCAAAAAATATTTAGTCAGGATTACACAAATATATAATATTAATCGATTTTCGTAATATGATTTTTCCACTCTTTGGATTTACAATTACTCATAATTGCATTATTATATATTATGATTTATTTTTCATAAATATATATAAGAGCAAATTAGAATTTACCACTAAAATTAAATTAATTATGTCATTCTCATCCTAATTTACTTATCGTGGTTACTTAACAATTTTTTGAAATACGAAATTTATTTTATTTAGTACATGCAAATTACATTTTTCAAAGTGATAAAATATTTACTAACTTATCAATGTTTTAATTTAAAGTCAATCACAATTATACTATTATATATTGAAAGAATGCCCAAAATACCCACTTTTCCCCTACCCACTGACCAAAATACCCGTTTCTGAAATTTCCGCCCAAAATACCCACGGGTCACGCCGTTCGAAACGGCGCAACCCAACTGCACTGTAGCTGCCAGAAAAATCTCGAACTTCACCAGAAATTTCAGAGCTTCTCGCCGGCGACTTGGGCGATTTTGCTCGACCCTTTCGATCTCTCTCACTACTGCACTACCAACCCTCTACAACACATCAACGTGAAGCTCACATCTCCCTCTCCCTTTTCCCATACACGTTTTTCAGTTTCTGGCCCCGCAGGGGCACGAACTAAGCTCACCGGAAAGTTCGAGCTCGATGGAATCGTAATTTGGGTTTTCCAAATCCGGCGTTCTAAATGTAAAATCACGACTATAGGGTTGTAGAGCTTTGAGAGGCGAAGCGAATGATATGTAGAACGTGACTGGAAACTTAGATCTGAGAGCGAACGGAGAGATTGAACATTTGCGATCGGAATCGCCAGAGACCGCGAGCTCTGAGCTGACGTAAGACACGCTATTTTAAAATGCGTGTCCTCTAATACGCCGTATCAGTTGGCGTATGTGGCGTCGAATACGCCGTATCAGTAGGCGCATAGAGTAGATACGCTGCTTTGGTCGGCGTATCTTAAGATACGTTTCACGCAAAAGCGTGACTGCTGGGCATTTTGGGCGGCGTTTCTGAATCTGGGCATTTTGGACAAGAAAGAATTAATAGTGGGTAGAAAGGGCACTCACCCTTATATATTACGAGCTAATTTTCATAAATATCAACTACAATCATACTATAATATACAGCCATGTATTACTGATTAATTTTCATAAATACTTATTAACTAATCAATCACAATTTTTAATTTAAAATCAATCAAAATTATATTATTATATACTAGCACATCTATTCTTTGTGCCCCTCTCTATGTATAAAGTCATTTTCCAAATTTGCATATATATTAATTGATATTAATATAAATATATTATTTTTATGCATGGGTCTATTTTATCTATATTATAAAATATAATATTTTAATATCTCAAACACTCGATCTACAATAATAAAATGCAAACAAATTTGACTAAATCTATTCATATTAAATTAAATATTTTAAAAATTAAAAATATTTAAAAATCAATTATTTTAAATATTTTATTGGTCAAAATTTAAGTTATATAAACTTTTAAATCAATCAATTATTTTAACAAAACTAAATTAAACCAATTAAAATATTAAAAAATGAATTTTAAACCAGTGTTCTAAAAAGCGGTAAGCGGCTCTAAGCGGTAAGACGACCTTCGAGCGCTTAAGCGGCTAGGCGGGCGCTTAAGCGGATTTCAATGCGGATTAATTAAGCGGATTATATAATATATATTTAATTATTTATATACATAAGTATATATATATTTAATAATTGTATAAAATCGGGGAGTAAGCGGTTAACATAAAATCAGGACGGTCGGGGGACTTTCAACGCTTAAGCAGCGCAAGAATCTAATAAATCACTAGATAGATAATTAATTAGATTCTTTAGTCAATTCAGCTCAAGAATCTAATAAATCACTAGATAGATAATTAATTTATCAAAAAAAAAAAATTCTTTTAAATCACTATTTTTTATAGGTAAATAATACATCTGTAAAAATAATCAAGATTGGACAAACACATATTCAAATAGATCATATCAAGGTAAAAAGGTTTCCTTAATCCAAACTAAAATCGTTGATCAAATCTTAATTGTGGTACATCCTACGCTTATATCATTAAAATATAGCCTTTTTGTCTAGATAATACAACAATTTATTCTAATCGTGATGCATATGTGATTTGTGAGAACGTATTCGAACTTAACTTAGCATAACTGCGATTCTATACTATCCAAATCAATAAACCAATATAACAAAATCCTGTAAATCTAAGACCCCGGATGCCAAAATAAAGGAACATACTCTCATAAAGAGAAAGAACAAAACCCAATATATGGATAGACAAAATTCACTAACGGGGTACTAGACCCTCAAGAAAGATATATATTTATTGAAAAACAAAGTAAAATCAAGGAAAAGAAACAGGAGTTATCATTCACAAGGAGAAAGTACAAAATCCAATATATCAGTAGATAAAACCCACTAAAGTGGTACTAGACTCCCAATAAAGAGAGATAATTATTGAAAAACAAAGTAAAATCAAGGAAAAAAATAGAAAGGGTTTACCATCAACCAAAGTTCAGATGTCAGCCCCTAAACTTTAATTTAGTATTTTTGGGAGAGGAGGCGAGAAAGAAACAGCTATAACAGTCGTTTAAAAATCACTATTATTGATAACTAGATAGGTCGATACATATAAATTATACATAGTTTCCAATAAAAGGTGTCCATTTTAATTTTTTATTCTTGAATTCAAGTAATAGTATTCAATTCTCATATCTTAATCTAACAACAGACATATTGAATTTTCTTGGTTGGTTAATAATATTTATTTTTAATATCAACAAAATCTTAAATATAGGTAAAAAAAATTAATAAGTTGGTAGATAGATTCTAACCAAACAGATATATATATATATATATTAACAATAAATAAAATTAAAGAAAAACTGGATGGCTTCATTTTTATGTACTCTACTTTTTTTTTATTTTGTAGCATCTCAATGTTGTTTTCAATTATATAGTAAATTACTTAGATAACTTTGGCAAAGAGTGACATTACATGTAATTGTCATATTTTTTTCTTTTCTCATATTATTTTCGTTTCGTGTACAAAAAAAAGTGTGTAATTTAGAGTAGCATTTTGTGTTCGAATTTTGGGTACACAAAATAATTTCATGTCATTTTCATGCAAGATCCCAAAGACACATGGCATGAATGTACAAAACATAAACAATTTTCCAGATCTACGTAGGCACTTTCTTTTAATATATATGTCGAAAAAATATACTCACTGTTAAACAAAAATGAATTTCATGTTTTTTCACCCGATAATTAAATTACAAGGACATATGTATAATAACGTGATTACGTGTTTATATATTACACATGTGATTTTAGTTTCATGTACAGTTTTCTATTTTAACATGTTAGTCAAATAGAAAAAAGATAGGTGATACTCATTTTCAAATATCTTATTTTACGCATAAGGATGACAACGGGTTGAGTTTGATCCGAAATCTGTAAAATCCAAACCCATTCCAAATATTTTTGGGTTTTTAGAATAAATCCAAATCCAAAAATCAACATCCAAAACCAAATTCGTCGGATTTCAGATTAGTCTGTTTTTTTTTTTACCCAAAATTAGTAATAATGTAGCCAAATTTAAAATAATTGCTACACATAAACAATATTAATTTTATTTATACAATAATATAAATTAAAATGATTAAATTAAGTAGTCAAATATAATATATTATACGATTTAACATACTAAGTAAAATTTAATATATGTTAAAAAAAAATTTGTATACAACAAAAATGAAAAATCTGTGTAAAGGAAAGAAAATCACATCTTAAACATATCAATAAAATTTGAGATTGAGAAATAGAAATTCTAATTACTAAATTAGTATTGATTATTTCTAATGAAATATTTGAATAAAAATAAATAAATTATATGCCTTACATCTAAACTATTACATAAATAATTTCAAATTATAACCGAAAACTCTAACAGGCATATCTTACTCAAAGAATGAGATATATTGGATTTGTTTGGTTAATTGATAATGTTTAATTTTGTATAGTAAATCACTTCACTAATAAAAGAACATAAAATTTGTAAAAATGATATTGAATAAACACATAGGAAATTAGATTATACGAAAATTTTTCTTTATCATAACTACGTTCGTTTCATGGATTTTGCACAGTAGTGATCTTTTCTCATATCACTGAGAGACAATCTAATAATTTATAACGGTCATTAATAATAAGTGTTTACGAATTTTAAATATATACTAGCTTAAAACCTGTGCGATGCACGGATTTTTTTTTAATATTATACGAATTTTTGTCATTAATTTAAATTAAATTTTTTAAAACATGACTTTAAAGGCTTAAATTTTTATAAGAAATGATTTGATAATAATTATATAAATGTTATCCGTGATATTTCTAGAAAAGGAGGGATTTTAGTTAGAAAATATATAAAACATGATAGGTTTCAGTTGAAAAAGATAATCGATTAATTAGTAGTAATTATAAAAATCATTATTTTATTTTATTAAATAGAATGCCCTTGATATGATTAGAAAAATGGAGGATTTAATTAGATAAAATTAAAAAGGTAACATGTTCTAGGTGAAAAAGGTTATTAATTAGTTTATAGTAATTATAATTTAATTAAGTTATTTTACTAAATACAATTGCTCGTAATGTTTTTAGAAAAGGAGAAATTAATATTGTCCGTGATATTTCTATTAAAAGAAGGATTTTAGTTAAAAAATATAGAAAGGATGATACGTTTTAGCTGAAAAAGGTAGTCGGTTAATCTTTTTTTGAATAAAATAATCGGCTAATTATTAATATTATAATATTATTAGTTTATTGTATTAAATAGAACCACCCGATATAATTGGAAAAAGTGAGATTTTAGTTAGAGAAAATAGAAAGTTAACTTGAAAATTAAAGAGATGACGTGCTTTATGTGAAAAAGGTAATTGACTAGTTTATAATAATTATAATTTAATATGTTATTTTACTAAATAAATTGCTCATAGTTTTAGAAAATGAGAAATTAAGTTGCCAGTGATATATTTTAGCTGAAAAGGTAATCAATTAATTATTAGTGTTATAATATTATTATTTATTTTTATTAAATAGAAATGTCCGTGATATAATTGAAAAGAAAGAGGTTTTACCAAGAGAAAATAAAAAAAAAAGTAACGTATTTTGGCTGAAAAAGGTAACCGTCCATGATATAATTGGAAAAAGAGAGACTTTAGTTAGAAAAAAGAAATTGATTAATAATGGCGAAATTTTAGTTAGATAAAATATAAAAGATATTGTATTTTATCTTAAAAAAGGAAATTATTTAGTTATTGAAAAATAAAAAAGATAATACGTTTAACCTAAAAAAGGAAATTAATTAGTTAGTAGGATGGATTTTATTTGTAATTGAGTAAGGATAAATAAGTAAAATCAACAGGTACCGTACCGACCGACCGACCGATCGACCAACCAAACTTTTAATGTTTCGGCTTTTATATAATAGTATAGATTCGAAAAATTGATCGGGATCCATGCAAATATTTTGAATGTATTAATATAATAAAAATTATAGAAACCCACTGTACTGCACATTTAAATATACCAAATTTTTCAAAGAACAAAACTTAAAATATGGGTAAAAAACTTATGAACTTGGTTGAAAGATTCTAAAAAATGAGAGAAATCAAATGAAAAATAAAATTAAGATAAATAATAAAGAGGGGCTTAGTATGTTTTAGCGGGTATATGAATGTTATGATAATTGTTTGATAATATTGATATTAATTGAAGATTATTTTATACTTAAATGTTAATAAACTTGTCTCTTTTTTCCCCCTAAATTATGATTAAAATAATATGTTTATATTAATCAATTAATTTAATCATTCGGTGCGTAGCACAGGTAGAATGCTATTATGGTTAAGAACCGGGAAATATTATAAAATTTTGTTAGATTACTAACAAGATTAGAATATAATATTGATACTATATATTATTTATTTTCTTAATTAACACGAATTCTATATACTTGATTAAGGTGACACACATGACACACCCGAACTTCTATTCTTAATTAACACGAATTATATATACTTGATTAAGGTGACACACACCGAACTTTTAAAGATATAATCATATAGATCAGCTTTGAAGATGATATATTAAAAATAATTTTAGGAGGGTGCATTTGGATTCATATGCAATACTATAACGGTGCTCTGTTGTTGGCTTTGGCTAGGGATGGCAATCGGGTCGGATCGGATCAGGTCGGGTTTGAGAAAATCCAAATCCAAACCCGATTTTTTGGATAAAATTTGAACCCTACCCGAAACCGAAAATACCCGAAAATTGAAACTCAAACCCGATCCAATGGATTTCGGGTGGATTTCGGTTATACCCGAAATCCGGAAATGTTTGGATTTGGATAATACTTGAAATCCGAAAATCCAAAATTTTCAATCAAGTTTTATATAACACACACTTTAATATTTTATACATTATAAAAAGTATTATTTATATTATATAAATAAATTATATTTTGTGCATTAATTTTAATATTTTAATATTTAATTTTGTTATAAAATTTTACATATAATCAATTTTTAAATGAATTTAAATCATTAAAATAACTAAATAAATTTGATTTGAAATACATCTTAAACACCTAGAGTCTAAAATTGTTTTAATATTTCGGTTTTAATAATACAAGGTTATTTGTTATACGATGCACCAATGACTTTTATATAAAATGTATTACATTATGAAATATATTATAGTATTTTCTTTTTGTTTGTTTGATAACTAGTTTATGAAAAAGAAAAATAATGTAACAAATGTAACGGTTTATCATCGGGTAAATGATCTGTTTCATCACTGTACAATAGCAAAACTTTCAGTTGGGTTACCAGCCCAAAAAAGTTTTCAAATACATCACTGTACAATAAAAATATTTCAAACAGGTCACTGCCGTTACTGCCGTTAAGTTGACTAACAAAAAGGTGATGTGGCGGGATGACGTGCCGCAATAAAATTTTCAGTTACATCACTATCCAATAAAAATTTTCAAACAGGTCACTCCAACTGAAATTGAAACCTTTTCTAATTTTTCTTAAATTTTTTTTTACTTAAATTCATATAAGTAAAAATTCAGAAAAAATTCTTAAATTAATTTCAAAATTTTAAATTTCGTAAAAATTTAAGAAAAAATCATATTTTTTCTGAATAAAAATCTTATAAGAAATTTTTAAATTCATATTTTTTCTTCTATGAATTTTTTTTCTTAAATTTAAATTACTTATAATGAAAAAATTTCTTAAAAATTCAGAAAAATTTGGTATTTTTTTTTTGAATTTTTCGAACAACTTGTTCGATTGCTAAACAAAATCAAACAACTTGTTTGATACAAATTTTTTAAAATATTTTGAAATGATTAGAATTTAATTAAATTTAAAAATGAACATACCCATTCAATTTATATGCGTATAAATAGATACATGCGAACAAATATTTTAAGATATCACGTTTTTACAATCAATAGTGAATTTTTATTTTTTTTCGGATGATTAGAATTTAATTTAAAAATGAACATTCTCATTCGAATGAATTTTTTTCGAATTTAAAAATAAAGATATTCATTCAGTTTAATGCGTATAAATTTGTTTGACTTAAAAAAATTCAAAAAATTTCAAGATATGTGTATAAAGTTTTTCGAATATTTTTAAGATATGTGTATAAATTTTTTTTGAATAAAAAAATTTCACATTTTTCGAATTAAAAAATTAATTTTTTTTTACGAAAATTTTCTGATTTTTTTTACTTAATCTTTACTTAAATTCATATAATAGAAAGTTTTATGGATTTTTTTTCTTAAATTCTTAAAAATTTTCTGAAATTTTAATTTTTTTTTTAACGCTCAGTGTCGTAATTGAAAGTTAATTTTCAGTTTAACGTTTTCCGTCAAACTTTAACGGTCGTGAAATTTTTTCAATGTACAATGACCTGTTTGAAATTTTTTTTTTTAGAGTTATGTGTTTGAAAACTTTTTTGGGTTGGTAATCCAACTGAAACTTTCGATATTGTACAGTGATGAAACAGATCATTTACCCATTTATCATCCAACATAAATGGATTGGAGATTGGACCACTAGACTGATGTTGATGTTACACAATTTGGGCTCACCATCGTGGAAAAGTATCTTCATCACTGTCTCATTATATATTCCATGTGCTTATTAATTTTGCCCAGGCCCAAATTCTCCATTTTTTCTTTGTCACATACTAGGTGACTAGGCTCATTATTTTTGGACCAACACTATCTCCAACATATCACGACGTCGTTTCAACGTTTCTTATCATCAACGACACATTCAAACTAGACAAAAATAGCAGGCAGTCTCGATAACTGAACCCCTGCAGCACCCCATTACATACGTGCTGTTCTCACACTCTGCCACGTCATCAACTCCCCAGACGTGTTCTAATTCGCTTCCACGCGTAATTAATATCCTGCCTCGCACCCCATAGTAAGATACAATCTCATCAAATCCAACGGCTGAGATTGGTTAATACAGTGGACGTGCATGTAGACTAATATTTTCTCAGTAAAAATAGGAAAATAAAGGTAAATAGATAATGTTATTTAATTAAGATGAGGATAAGGCATTATCCTTGTTTCATTTTTTTCTCATCTTGTCTATATATCAACACACCTATACACACAAAATATATATAGGCGGCTCTATGTGTTAAAGTGGACTTCATAGCGATGTCGATTGCGTTTCAGAGTAATAGCAGAATGGATCGAGCGGGTTTCGATCACACGATGTCGTTTAAGGCGATCTACGATTCTTCAGATTCCGGCAGGTTTTCCGGCGATCGGAGGCTGATTTCGCCGCCGGTTGCGGCGGAGGAGAGAGTGGATGAGGATGATTCGTGTAGTTCGTCTTCGATTGGGAAGAATAGTGATGTGAGCCGTGGTGGATCGTCGGACGGCGAGGTTGACTCCGGCGACGGGGAGGTTCAGAGCAGTTTTAAAGGCCCGTTGGATTGCTTGGACTCGCTTGAAGAAGTTTTGCCTATGAAGTATGTATCTTTGTTCTAAAGCTTGCATTTTTAGGGTTTTTTTAGTGTTATTTGTTAATTGATGTTTTATGGTATAGTAAAGTTGTTAAATTTAATGATTTGATTTGATTGATGCTTATGTGGTTTATATATATATTGCGTTTATTTTTTTGGGGAAGTGTTTGATCTATATGAAGTGGACGTGACAAATTAAGAATGTGTGAGTGATTATTAATTGTTGATTGCTGTGAAAAGTTATACAATTGAGTGATCTTGCTGTAGAAACTTGTTTGCTGATACAAGAAGATTTTAGTAAATTGTAATGGTAGTGTCTCGATGAGTTTGTTAGATGTGCCTGGAATGGATTAGCGTAGAACCGGAAGGGTGACAACCTGATACAGACTGGTTGTGAACTCTTATTTATTTAGGTTGTCACTTTTTACTGAGAAAAAACAAGGTCTTCAGCTCTTGTGAACAAGATTATTGTCATTGCTTACTAGGAAACGAGAATAGTTGTCATCAGTGATGATTAGAAAGTTAATAGTATGTGATTTGCCTTTTAGTTTGTTTTTCCTCCAAAGTTATTTGTTCTTGATGATTAATGATCCTCAATGATATTGTTTGGAATTACTTCAGGAGAGGTATATCAAATTTTTATAGTGGCAAATCGAAGTCTTTTACAAGCCTAGCGGATGTTACATCTTGTTCCTCCATCAAAGACATTGTGAAGCAGGAAGATGCCTACACCAGGAAGCGTAAGAACTTGCTTGCCCACAGTAATTATTTTGACAAGAGCAGGAACCGCAATCTAGGAAACAGCAGTGGCATATCAAAGAGGCTTGCTAACTCAAGCAGAAGCTCTTTAGCTCTGTCTGCAATGGTAAGCAGCTCAGAGAGCAACAATAGCAGCGAATGCCTTGGTTCAAATTCATCATCACCCAGTCCCAGTTTGCCGCCTCTGCCTCCAAATGGTAGAAGATCAAAATCACCTAATAATGGATTGATAGCCTCACCTCCAACACCTGAACGGAAGTTTTCTCCGTGGAGGTCACTCTCTCTCTCTGATTTGCAACAACATGCCGCAACTGATTCTACAGAATATGCGTTGGTAATAGATAAAAGAAGTGTTGTGGAAGAGTAACATTGGCATCTAAGGCGAGTTTCTACGTTGGCTCATGAATGAAGTTTTACTTGTTAAATGTTTATGATCTTCTGTTCTTGTAATCAATTGTTGTTTACTTGTTTTGCAGTTGTTTCTGCTATTTTAACAGTTTTGAGGTAGATTCTAATGGAACAGTGCTCTTTCCACTTATGCTTTTTCTTTTCTTTTTTGTATATATATGAAATGTGGTTGAGTAGCTACGTAAATGTAATATCCGTAATTTTAGATAATAATAATAATAATAATAATAATAATAATTGATTTAAATAAATTTTGATTGTAATAGAATTTTAAATTAGATTAAAAAAATCATTATATTCTATATATACACGGGTCTCAAAACAAGTCACGCACAAATCTTAAAATCCCTAAACTTAGAGGCTGCGCACTAGGTCCACACATAGAGAGGCTGCTTCGAGTTTTAACCAACTTTAATGTGACGTTTTACTTTGAAGAAGAGAAGGTAATTTTTATATACTTGTGTGTTCATATTGACTACTCAAATCAAGGATTTAATTGTGTGCATTGATTGCATAAAGAGTTCAAGTCCATTATTTTGTCTTATACACATGAGCATACACCCCTATAATATTACTGTATGAATTAGGTTCTGTTTAATACGTATACATAGAATTAGTTCGTATTGGTGATAGAAACATGCCATTTTATTTGTTTTGTACGTGAGTTTATATTATTATTTTAATGCCCATATCACTCCTTCGTGCCATGTTCATTACAGTAGTAGATAATAAATAAGTCACTGTGTAATAGTACTAGTAATACAGCATAGGCATAGTGCACGTAAATAGGCTGTTATGGATATAAAATAACAATACTAATAAAGTGGTACAAATGTGGTTATAAAAACTTAAAAGATTTTTAAGGTTGTTATCGTATGAATAGTCATGGTTTAGGTACTTGATATGTAATCTAGGTTAATTCAGGTTAATTAGATAATAATATTAATGTCTTTAATGACCATAATTTGTAGTATTTTATGTAAATACTTTTGTAGGATTAATAAATATATAAAAAAAACTTATGATAATAAATTATGTTCTTTGTAATTAGATCAAGAGCCGGGAGTTTATTGGGTCTAGCAAGCATTTGGTTAGTAATTGGGATTACCTATTACGAGGTACGGATTCTCTCTCCTTTTTATTCGGCGCTACTCCTCCCAGGATTAGTAATATTAAATCTGTTTTGTCCTCACATCTATTCACTTGGTTTTGATTGTTCTAATTTAAAAAATATATATGTTTTGACTCGTTGATTTTGGAAAGTGATTTTTATATCTGATTCGTTTTACCCTCAAATCTGTTTACTCTGTTTATATCTGATTTGACTGTTTTGATTCTGAAAAATATTTTAAAAGAAATCTGTTTTGAAAAATATTTGATTACCTGTTCTGCGATTTTTTTAAAAAAATTCTGTATTTGTTCGGAAATGTTTAAAATATCTGTTTGGAAATATTTGAAATATCTGTTTTACGTGATTTAAAAGATTTTGTGAAATATTTATTTTGAATCCTTAGTGATATAGGGTATACCGAGTTAACCAGCTGTAGGGGTACTACAGCCATGTCATTGCGGCACCAGTGACATGACACTTCCGTGGCAGTGTGATTGATCACGGCGTATCCTTCTGATAGCTCAGGTGGCGAGTTTTTGCGCATTTTGATATTTGTTTCAGGATACGTGGGTGCACCCAGAGTTTGATTTGATTTGTGATTTGATTTGGCGGTGACGTGTATATGCCGTACACGTTATCCGATTTGTTGCACGCATTAGGTACCCTATGATGTGTGTATTTGTATCTGTTCTGATCTCGGTATGAAATATCCTAACCACTCGTTGCTTCAGCCATGCTTGATTTTGAAACAAATGTTTTATTATAATTGTCAAATATACATAACTGTTTTTCTTTTTTATAAACTGTACTCCAAATCCGTACTGGGCAATTGGCTCATGCCGTATTCTTTTTCTGGCAGGTGCTTAGGGGGATCCGGGATTGTGTGATGGAGAGCTACCCTTAATTAACTGATTAGGACTTATGAATTTCTAGCATTATTTAGACTTGATGACTTATTTAGAGATTTTAGTTTTTCATATTTATTGGCTTGAACTGTAATTTGGAGCTTTAATGTTATTTGGAGGTTATTAGACTATTTAGTCATTATTTAGAGATTATTTTAGTGCTTTGTTGCAGGTGATGGATTTTAAGTAATATCTCCTCCCATTTTAGGAAGGGGGTGTTACAAAGATGGTATCAGAGCTTAGGTTCTTTCTTGTAGAAAACCTATTAGGTTGACCTGTGAGTTTGGGTAGCCGTTAGGATGGGTTCAATGTTTTTAAAATTCATTATGTTTTGGTCATTTTAGAACTATTTTACTTTTATGATATTTTTCAACTAATTCGGCCCTTTTCTTTATTTTGAACTTTATTCAAATATGTTTATACCTGGATTTTTTTTTAGGACTGAATTTTATTTATTTATTTATTGTTATTATTATTTTTTTTGTTATTCGATTATGGTTCCACTCTGTCTATCATTTATTGTCATCAATTCAGTACCTTTGAGTTTGGTCCTTGTTAGTGAGTCGTCTTACATTTTTAGAGGTCCTAAAATGATTGTTACTATTTTTTTTTAGTATCAAGAGTGTTAGATAATTGTAAGAGTGTGTTGCTTTTGAGGATAATGGATTATTTATTAATCGTTTGAGTATAGTTTGGTTGAATATAATTTATGCAACAATTGGTTTGTGAGGAAAACAAATGATCGTTGAAGACACAGACATATTAGAATATATTTAATAATAACTTTAAGTTATTGGAGTCTTGAAAATTTTGTTAGTTTTACTAGAGATAAAAGTTTTAGATAAGAATTGAGTAAGATTTAAATTTTACTCGAGGATTAGATGATATTAGTTTAGATTGTAATTCTATAAACCATTTGTAGGGGGTTGACTGTCATATAGTTTATTAGTATGTGTGAAATTAATATCTCTTAAGCACTATCTTTATCTTCTTATTAATTTTTTTAAAATTATTTTAAATTTTGAATGATATTTCTATTTGTTTTATGTTTGTGAGTCATTCTTACATATTGAATTATCGATAGAAAAAGGCCTATTGAGCACTTTTGTTTGCTTATTCCAATTAAGTAAACTTTAAGTCTTCTAGAATACAAATCTTTGATATATATTTCTTTTATCTATTTGTATATTTCGAATTTACTTATTTTTATTGTTTCCCATACTCATATATGTTTTAGTAGTTAACTTGTAAGATTATCGTATATTCACATTGTTTTGATACTGGTAGCCTCCATTTATTTTCTTACTAATAGAAACTATTTTCTCAATTTTATTCAAATTATGCCTAAAACACTCATTCTAAAATTTCGTAATTTAATTATTTTATTTTGGGGACGCTCAAAATAAATAATTAAATGAAATGATATTATTAATTTTAGGGACGCCTGAAATTAATAATTAAGTAAAAGAATGTAAGTGTTATGTATTCTAATAATTTTTATATATAAAAAAAACAAGTATCAAGGTATTTGGAAGTATTTGTATTGTATGTTATATAGCTGTCGTCATTTGGCATCCCAAATAGGTTTTAAAAACATAGAAATTGTTTTAAGTTTCAATTTTAATTTTAATTTTTTTTTTCTTTCTTAGTATAAAGAATTATTCAAAGACCAATAACTTTAGTTTTATATGTTTTAAAATCGAATTATTTTCTTACTATGCAAATGAACATTGATATTTTTAATGTTCTAATTGAATGTATCTAATAAAATGTTGAAGTGTAATAATTTAACAAGTTCGGTAGGACTTGGATGGGATTAAGTTATTTATAATAATATATGTTGTATGCAAGTTATTTAATACTCAGTGTTGTGCTTTTGAATATAATTATGTTTGGAATCCTGTATATTTGTTTCATATTAGGTGCTTGTGCATCTAATCCATATAGTTTACACGTGTTGACTGTTTTAAGTTGAGTTAAATATTATTTATATTTTATTTACAATATATGATAATTTAATATATTTTAGTCTGGTTATATTTTATTATGGCTGGGTCTCATAATCTGGACACAAGGATAGTGAACATATAGAGACACATATGTTGTTAATTTTGATAATTAAAATAAATTAATATCACTAATGAGCCTTAAATTAGGAGTTGTATTGTGTATTTATTCGCACTAGCCACCAGGAGATGTGAAAAAAAAAACAGATATTCTATAATTTTTGTCAAGTACAAAAAAAAAGTTACATATTTCATAATTTTGTGCTATGCTTAATTGACGCACTTAATGAAAGGCAGAGTGTATTAACTTGTAACACTATAACTAATGTAACTCAATTAAACGAAAAGATACTTAACCAGAAGACAATCAAGAACAAGAAGTCACAAGGAATCAACACTAAATGAAGACAAGGTAATTGATACAATTGAACATGTTAACTATGATCAAGCCAAGAAGAAATCATTGAGAGAAGTTCAAGTCAAAGTTGTTCAGGCCTCAGTGATTTGAGTATTCAAGATTCAAGATCATAACTATCAGTATCAACAAGACCAATTGATTTCAAGTGAACAAGAAGGAAAGCAAATATTGGAAAGCCAAGTTACTAAGTGAATATGGTAATTTATTCAAGAAGCAGAAACACTATCAAGACTAGTCACTTATGAACCAGACCAGTGCATCAAGTGTCAGGACATTGATAGCAAGTTTATGTCAGTAATAAAGATCCATGTTCAAGAGCTTGTAGAAGAACAAAGAAGATATGAAGATATCACAAGCTCAAGATGTGCATTGAAGTTTCAAGTTGAAGACCAGAATATTTTCTAAGTACTAAATGTTCTAGATGGCTAAGTCGAAATTCTCAAGTAGAAGTTCTACTTAGAATTTCGAGATGGCTAAGTAGAAATTCTCAAGTAGAAGTTCTACTTAGAGTGCAGCTTCAACATGACACATGGCATCTTCTGATTGGCAGATTTCCAAGCTTTCAAGATAAGACAAGATTTATGTGGACATCATTGGGCCACGTACATCTTAGTCTTTGAAGACTACAGGTCATAGATTACATGTAGTATAAATAGAAGCACTTGTGTAATGTTTTAGTTAGTGAGCATATTGAGAAAAACACAAGAAAAAGAGAGAGAGTATTCACAGAGCTTAGAATCATTCACTTCTCTCTCAACTTCTGTTATACTTTGTAATGAATGTTGTAGCAACCTTTTCAAGTTATATATAAAAGAAATATATTCCTTGAATCTGTGTGTTCATTTATTGCATCGTATTTATTGCTACTCATAATCGAAAAGTTGTATTCACCCCCCCTCTACAACACATTTGGACCTAACAATTGGTATCAGAGCGGATGTTTAACATACAAAACATAGATCCTTGTGTTTAGTAGAAGAATCGTGAGTTTTCATTTTCTAGATCTACTTTTCTAAATTTCTAGAAAAGTGAGCTTTTATTCATTTCCAGTGAAAACTCATCCGGGAAAAATTATTTAAATACTCCAGGTGTGATTATTTGGCTTGGGTGTATTTTAATTAATTTTTGTGAATTAATCTGGGTTCATTGATATTTGGTGTTCTTGAGTGTTCATCATCTGTTCTTGTCAAAGAAGATAACCCAACAACTTTTTGATCTCCTTTTTCAAACAAACAAAGATAGTCAAAAAGGTGTTTTTGTACTTTTGATTTGATTATTATTCCTTGGCCGAAAGCAAAAGAAAGTGTACTCAGTGCTTAGCAAGTGGGTTAGTCACTTTCGGTGTGTAAAGTAATCAAAAGTCAAAAAGGTGATATTGTTTATTCAATATTGAATTAATCTGCAGAAAATTATTCTAAGGACAAAAGTTCTACATAGAATTTCTACTTGAGATTTTCTACATAGAATTTCGACTTGGAAAATTTCTACTTGGTGAATTTCGACTTGGACAATTTCTACTTAAGAGAAATTTCGACTTGAGCAAAATTTCTACTTAGAGAAATTTCGACTTGGCAGAAGTTCTACATAGATATTCTACATAGCCTAGTCTTGGGTACTTAGAATTTTTTAGTGACAAGATTTGAAATGGCTCCTAAAAATTCTTTCAAGATCCCAATGTTCAACCGAGATCACTATGAAGAATGGGTTTTCAGAATGAGACTCTACTTAGAGACAATTAACCCTGAGTATCTGGAAGTCCTTGATAAGGGTAAATTCGTTCCAATGAGAGCTATTCCTGAGCGTACGGAAGGAGAGGAGGTTATACCTGCTCGGTCTGAGCCTAAAAAGGCAGCGGACTTTACGGATGCTGACAAGGAGCAAATAGCTTATGACACTTCTGTAAGACAAACCTTGATGGAATCTCTCGATCATGAAATGTTCAACATAGTCAAAGGTTTGAATACAGCAAAGAAGATTTGGGACAAGATAGAAGTTGTCATGGAAGGATCTGCAGAGGTCAGAAGCAACAAGACACTTATACTCAAGATGGAGTATGACACCTTTAGAATACGAAAAGGAGAAAGCATAACAGATGTCTACCTACGATTCAGTCAGTTGGTATTGGATTTGAATCTGAGAGGTGTTACTCTCCCCATGGTTGAAACCAATACAAGATATTTGAGGAACCAGCCAAAGAGCATTGAACATAGAGTCTACGCAATCAGAGAAACCAGAGATTTGCATACAACTTCTCTGGAAGAATATTATGGAATTCTGAAGACCTATGAGCTGGAAACTCTTCAAGATCAAGCATGGGACAATGATTCAAAGGGAAAAGAAACTGCATCAGGATTAGTTGCTGATGAGGAAGAGTCTAAGAAGGCAATGGTTGCAGCAAAGCCTAAATCATCACCTGCACCACATCAAGTTGATAATGATGACGAGTGCGCATCTAATAGTGATGATGACTACTTCACCCAAGAAGAGCTGGACAACATGGACGATAGTGTCGTGGCATACATGGCAAGGAAGTTCAGCAATATGAGATTCAGAAAGAGCAACCGACCACAAAGAAATTCTTCATCTTATTATCGGGCTGCTAAGGGTGGTGGTAGTTCATCAGGCTACCAAGGTAAAGGCAAGAGTACCAGCTACAAATCTCCTTTGGATTTCAAAATGAAGTTCAAATGCTATAACTGTGGAGAACCTGGACACTTTGCCTCGGACTGCAAAAAGGCTAAACAGACTTATCCAAAAGAGACATTTGAAGCCCTCAAAAGCAAGTATGAATCGCTGATGAAAGAAAAACATGGTAAAAGAGCTTTAGTAGTAACAGAAGGAAGAGCTTGGGATGATTCAGATGAGGAAGAGGTTACTCATGTAGCAAACTTTGCGCTCATGGCTGAGACATCAGAGGAACCAGAGGTACCAGTTCTAACCCTTAAAGTAGAAATGTCTATTGATGATTATAAGGAACAGAACGGGGCTCTTAGCGAAGAGATCTACATGTTGTGCAAAAGCCTAGACACTTCTCAAAAGGAACAGAAAACACTTGTCGCCAAAAGCAGAATGCTTGAGGCAAAAGTGGAAGAGTTAGAGGCTGCTTGCACTGTAGATACTTCTCTAAGAGATTTTATTAAATCTTTGGAACACAAGCTCGTCCTTAAGGCAGAAATAGAATCATGTTTAAGGAACAAACTAGCTGAGTTAGAAACTAAATGTGAAGCTTACAAACTAGCTGCTAGTAAAGTGTATGTGGATAATGATGTGTTTAAGAAGATAACTGGAGTAGGTGTAGGACTTGATTATTCTAATCTTTCTAAGAAAGATGGGAAGAGACCTATAGACACTAGTTCCAGTGACCTTAAAAATGATATTCCTAGCATTTTTAAACCTTCTGTCAAACCCATCTACAAACACCTTGTTCCTAGAATAGAAGAAGAAGAGACTGAATTGATAGCTAGATATGAGATTGAGATGGAAGATCGTCAGAACGCACAACCTATAACTCCTATTAAACAAGTTAAAATCAATTTCCCTAGTGATGAATCTAGACTAGGAATAGGAGCTAAGGCTGTTAAACAACAAGGGAAGAAAGGCATAAAAGAGGTTAAGGCTGAACGAATAAAGAAAGCATGTTTTCACTGCAAATCTACTGAACATCTTTCTTATGCATGCACTGCTACACATGCCATGCCTACCACACACACTATGAATAATCTGCATCAGAATCATGCACAGTGTGGTCAACCTAATTGTATGCCATGCACTTTTAATGTCATGCAAACTTTTGTGAATTTAATGAATGCATCTAGCCAGTCATGCTCAAATACTGCTGCTAGTTCAAACAACAAAAAGAAGTTTGGGAGAGCCAAGACTGTCAGTCCTCCTAAAGTTAGGAGTGACAAACCTTCTCCTAGGACTGATAAATATGTCAAGTCTGAGAAAGGAAAGGAGGAAGTCGAAAGCTCTAGTTATGTTAAGAAAAGTGCATCTCTCGTTGTTAAATCTGTTGATTCTAAATCTTATCGAAAAGCCGGGCCCAATCAAAGTTGGGTTCCGAAGAAAGTCTAATCAATCTGTCATTGCAGGGCATTAAGCAAAAGAGAAATAAAGTCATATGGGTGCTGGATAGTGGAGCATCGAGGCATATGACAGGAAACAAGTCCCTGCTTACAGAGTTGGTTATGAAAGCTGGCCCTTATGTTACCTTTGGAGATGACAGCATAGGTGTGACAAAGGGATATGGCAAACTGAAAACTGGCAATGTCATCATTGAAGATATTTCCTATGTTGAGGGATTAAAGCATAATTTGTTGAGTATCAGTCAATTCTGTGACAAAGGTTACGAAATTGTCTTCAACAAGAAAGGTGTATCAATCACTCACATCAAGGAAGGTAAACTGGCTTTGAGAGGAGTTCGAAAGGCAGATCTTTTTGTTGCAGACATGGATTCAGCAAATCAGAATGAAGTCACCTGTTTCTACAGCAAAGCTTCGGATGATGAAAGCTGGTTATGGCACAAAAAGTTATCTCACTTAAACTTCAAAACGATGAATGCTCTCGCGAGGCGAGAATTGGTGAGAGATCTACCTCAAATGGAGTTCGCTCCGAAAGGACTCTGTGAAGCCTGTGAAATGGGAAAGTCGAAGCGAGCCTCGCATAAAAGCAAGGAAATTTCAAGTATCACTGAGCCTCTGCAACTTCTTCATATGGATTTGTTTGGCCCAGTGAATGTCCTATCTTTGTCTAGGAAAAGATATGCATTGGTAATCGTGGATGACTTCTCCAAGTATACATGGGTATTGTTCGCAATGACGAAAGACGAAGTACCTTTCTTAATCATTGATCACATCACTCAAATTGAGAATGTTTCAACACTTACTGTGAAGACGATTAGATCAGACAATGGCACTGAATTCAAAAACGCAGTGCTAAATGACTTCTGTGTATCTAAAGGAATACGTCGTCAGTACTCAGCCCCGAGAACTCCACAGCAAAATGGAGTAGTTGAAAGGAAGAATAGAACATTGGTTGAAGCAGCAAGAACTTTGTTGTACGATTCGAAACTTCCTCTGTATTTCTGGGCAGAAGCAGTGAGTACCGTGTGTTACACTCAAAATCGATCCTTGATCATAAAAGATAAAGAAAAGACACCATGTGAGCTAATGAACGGCAGAAGACCAACAATCAAATATTTTCATGTATTCGGAGCAAAATGCTACGTACTTATAGATGATGAAAATCTAGGCAAGTTTGCAGCAAAAGCTCGTGAAGGAATCTTTGTTGGTTACTCCACAGATGTGGTAGCAGCTTATAGGGTGTTCTTAGTGAATGATCGAAAAGTGACTGAAAGCTACAACGTCAGATTCGACGATACCAAACTCTCATCAATTTCAAGAGATTCTAGTGAACCTGAGTCCCTAAAATTTCAGAATCTGGACTTAGAAGATCTTGAAGATGAACCTGAGTTGGTTGTCCCATTAAATGTTCCAAGTGTACGTGAAGAACCTGAGTCTAGTGAACAAGCTAATTCTACAAGATCAGGAGAGACTTCTTCAGTACGAACCGGCAACAACTCAGGGGGAGTAAATAGCAGCTCAAGGACTACTGTTCAAGGCTCGAATCGAGTTGACTCTAGTTCTGTAGGAGCTGGCACTAACTCAGGGGGAGTTAGTGAAAGTATTCAAAGTAGTCAGCACCACAATTCAGAAAGTCATGCTGAATCATCAAGACAATTTCCAAGAGAACGGGTATGGAATAGAGACCATCCGTTTGAATTAATTATTGGTGATCCAGATGCTGGTGTGTCTACTAGAAGAAATACAAGAGCTGACCTAGCTAATATTTGCTTATTTTCTGGGTTCTTATCCAAGCTTGAACCTAAAGAAATAGAAGAAGCTCTTGGTGATGCTGATTGGGTGATTGCAATGCAAGAGGAACTCAATCAGTTTGAAAGGCAGAAAGTTTGGAAGCTGGTACCCCGACCAAAGAACAAATCAGTAATTGGAGCAAGGTGGGTATTCAGAAATAAAATGGATGAAAACGGACTTGTAACACGAAACAAGGCTCGTTTGGTTGCAAAAGGTTATTCTCAACGAGAAGGAATTGATTATGATGAGACCTATGCACCAGTTGCAAGACTTGAGGCAGTCAGGATGTTTTTGGCATTTGCAGCACATAAGAACTTCAAGGTTTTCCAGATGGATGTGAAAAGTGCCTTCCTGAACGGAGAGTTAGAAGAAGAAGTGTATCTGGAACAGCCGCCTGGCTTCATTGATCCAGAACTTGAAGATTTTGTGTACCTTCTCTTCAAATCAGTCTATGGCCTCAGGCAATCCCCAAGATGTTGGTATGAAACCCTATCTGTATTCTTAATTGAAAGTGGTTTTACTAGGGGAGTAATTGACAAAACATTGTTCTATAAGAATGTGAAGAATGATCTAATACTTGTTCAAGTATATGTGGACGATATTATCTTTGGGTCATCGAATGAGCGCTTATGCGAGAAATTTGCTAAGCTAATGCAAGACAAATACGAGATGAGCATGATGGGAGAGCTGTCTTTCTTCCTTGGATTACAGATCAGTCAGAGAAAAGATGGTATCTTTATCAGTCAATCCAAGTACGTCAGAGATTTACTCAAGAAGTATAATCTAGAAGATGCATCAGCAGCCAAGACTCCCATGGCAACAGCCACGAAGCTTGATGAAGACAAATCAGGTAAATCAGTTGACATCACAAGCTATCGAGGTATGATTGGCTCACTTCTCTATTTAACTGCAAGTAGACCCGATATAATGTTCGCGACTTGTTTATGTGCAAGGTTCCAAGCGGATCCTAGAGAATCACATCTCATAGCCGTCAAAAGAATTTTTAGGTATCTCAAAGGCACACCAAATCTAGGAATTTGGTACCCAAGAGATACAGGTTTTAATCTAATTGGCTATACGGATTCAGATTATGCAGGTTGCAGGATTGATAGGAAAAGCACATCTGGTGCTTGTCAATTTCTTGGCAGAAGATTGGTGTCCTGGCAAAGTAAAAAGCAACATACAGTATCTACTTCTACTGCTGAAGCTGAGTACATTGCTGCTGGAAGCTGTGTAGCTCAAATACTGTGGATGAGGAACCAATTGAAGGATTATGGCATGGAGCACAAGAAAATTCCAATTATGTGTGACAACACAAGTGCCATTGCCATAACCAACAATCCTGTAGATCACTCAAGAACCAAGCACATCGACATCAGGTATCACTTCATAAGAGAACATGTCGAGGAGGGGACTGTGGAGCTACATTTTGTGCCCACAATGCAACAAATTGCAGATATATTCACCAAACCTCTTGATGAAGTAACATTCAATAGGTTGGTTGGTGAATTGGGAATGCTTAACACAAGTTAGTAAAGCCTTCTATCTGTAAAATCCATGGTTATGTTGGTATATGCAAGCTATTTAATCATTATGTGTTTAGACTTTAAAATGCCTAATTAATGATTATTATAGGATGCATATAGTGTGATTTTGCATGAATTCAGTGTGTTTTAAGTGTCTTTTATAGCACAAATCTGTGAATTTATGCTTGTTAGATTGCATGAACATAGGGGGAGTTAAATTCATAATATTCTAAATTTTGCATGATTTTTAGATGAATTTACCTGTGCTTTTCATGTAATTAGAGGCCTTAGAATTATCAAGGAATGTTTTAATTATGTCATATATTAAAATCCTTGAATTGATATTTATATTAATTTGACAAAATTAATTGTTGAGTTTTTCAAAGAAAAATTGTCAAATTATTCTAAGTATCTTCAAAATTTCGAGTTAGTCACTATCTCGAAACTCATCTTGAAATTCTAGTTGAATTTCGATTTGAGCTTTCTGAGGGAAGTTTTGAAAATTCTAAGTCTGGGAAGAATTTCGAGTTAGACTCTATCTCGAAATTCAACTCGAAATTCGACTTAAAGTTCGACTTAGAGTTACCAGTGTGCCTATTTTTTATTATCTTCAAAATATTCGAGATAATTTCTATCTCGAACTTTATCTCGAAGGTTGAGATCAGGTTACATTTTTGGAGATATTTTTGGAGAACTGAGAATAACTTCGAGTTAGTCAAAAACTTCGAGTTAGACTCTATCTCGAAACTCAACTCGAATTTCGACTTGATGTTCGAGATAGAGTTCTCAGTGTCTAAGGGGATTTATTTCGAGTTAACTCCTAACTCGAAGTCTATCTCGAATTTCTACTTGAATTTCGAGATAGGTTTCCCTAGTAATGTTGGTGATGTGTGCTGTACATGATCTTTGATAGATTAATGGTTCAAGTGGTTCAAGTTTTTCGAGTTAACTGCTAACTCGAACTTTATCTCGAACTTCGAGATAGATTTTATTGCTGATTTTTGCTAAGTGCTAAAAGTTCGAGTTGACACCTATCTCGAACTTTATCTCGAATTTCGACTTGAGGTTCGAGATAGAGTGTTCCCTGTATGTACTTGGTGTTTTTCACATTTTTTATCAGGGGCATTTCTGTCATTGCACATTCATGTCTATATATACATCTTTAACTCGACATTTTCTTTCACTTTTACCTAAATAGAGTTTTACAGCCGCACATATACATACAGGCGATTTCATAGATTCAAGCCATTGTTAGTGATTTTTGTGACAAATCTCATACGGACAACGAATTGATGCCCATTTTTTTACTGATATCTTCTGTGTGTCATCATTAATCACTGTTTTGTGTGTTTGTGTAACGATTCATTTCTCTTGAAGATATATACACACGTATATACACACACAATTTCTCAAATCTGTTCCAAAACGATTTTACACACGCACACTTCACTGTTAAAGCAGATTTAACCACTGGTTTGAGATTTGCCTTCCATTAATTGTTGATTGGAGCCCGTAGTTTAATTTTTCACAAAGGAACTTTTGTGTTCTTGATAAATTAAAAGGGTTATCACGGTTAATTGTTAGATTAATTGTTTTTCAGAAATTAAAATTAAAATTTCACATCTTTTTAAAGAAAAACTCTTAATTAAAATGGCTCACCAATTTTCACTTGCCAAAAACAATTTTTATAATATTTCTACGGAAATTGGTGATCAACTCCCGCGCTTTAAGTCTTGGATACGATTTTTAAATTTGTATTCCAAAGCTAGCGATGCTTTTTCTGCTAAACCTACACTAGTACATGATGCTTTACAGCAATTATGGACTAGTGCAGTTTCTTTTGGGAGCAAATCAACCCCCTTTGGTTTCAGGTTTACCTTAGCGGGTCAGGAATATGTGGTGACTGAACAAATTGTCAACAAGGTTCTTGGATTCCCTGTTAAAGATGCTTATGATCCAGAACCTACAGCTGCAGATCGCCTCAAATTCTTTGAAGAAATAGGGTGTTATCCTCCGACTGGCCGGATCACTGGAAACATCCAAAAACAATTTCTTCATGTGGAATGGAATTACTTTTTCGAGGCCATAACAAGATGTTTTCGGGCACGAGAAAGCGATTACCATCAAATTTCCATTCCCATGCAAAACCTTGGAATTGCCCTAGCAAGAGAGCTGGATATAAATTATGGACGAATAGTTCTCTCTGAGATAGTGGCCGTGATGGGATCTCCTGCAAGTAGAGACCTCAACAACACAGATGTTGTCTGCTGGTTTCCTCGGTTCCTACAGATGCTGATCAATCATTTAGTACCGAAGGATGCTCTTGCTGTTAGACGGAGTTTTGCCAGTGGTCCATCATCTGCACCGCTAGGGATGGGCACTAAGTCACTTTCAACAGTTGAAAATCAGGATAAACATCATGGAAAACCGATGTCTATTCCTGATACCTTACAAAAGTGGCTTACATATGATGAGGGGGTTACCACTTTGATGGAATTCTCGCAAGCTTCATCACATGCTCAGAATCGGTCTGCTCATGCTGAGGCATTTGAAGCGATTCCTGATGAACAAAGCGGAGACGAACAAGGTAATGAATCAGGTAATCTCTCTCGACACTCTACTCATTCCTCTTCCTATGTTTCTGATTCCCAGACCCAAGAGACTGCTAGCCCGCAGGATCTATCCCAGGGTGAGAGCTATATTTCTAATTCTATATCATCCCAGTCACCGGAATCCAAACAGCCAGCACATATAGATGTAGGAAATGATGATGAGAGTGAACCCGAAGAGCAGCAACTTATTCGCAAGAAAGCCAAAATTTCCCATGCTGCTACTTCTAAATCTCAGTCAAACCCTAGAGTGTCACACGCAACCACTCCACCTCACGAGAGTGGTTCACCCCTTGAACAATCTGCACATAGGGATTTTGATTTTGATGATAATGATGTACCTCTTGAAGATGCTGTTACTTCAAAAGGACATGAAGCTTTAAAAACTTCAGCCGTACCTTCACCGGTACGTACTGATGCTACAAAGAGGATCGGTTCTGATGTCGTACAAGAACCCTTTGTAGCCTCTCAGCCTGAGATTCCAACTCAGGAACAAACAGCAATTGATCCCGTAACTGCAAATTATATTTCTTATCAAGTTTCTGCAGGTACTGCTTCATATTTTGGATCAATTATTGAAGACATACACGAGCGTGAGACAGGGAGTGTGTGTGAGAGGTTAGGGAGAGAGGGACCTTCATTTTTAAGGCCCGAAACCGAGCGCCAAATACCAACAGAACGAGAATTAGAGCGAGGTCACCTAAACCAAACACCGTCCCTTAATTCTGAAAATCTTGAATCTCGTTTGTCTTTTATGGAAAATCAAATGAAGGAGTTTGGGCAGTCAATGGGGCAGTTAGGGATGAATGTTGGAAATAATCAAAGGGCACTTGACGACTACGCAGCACGAATGGCACTTCAAGCTTCAGCTTTTACTGATTTGAAAAATCAGGTAAATGACATGGGCCATGCTGCTGGTGTCTTGGGAAACACTCTGAATGACAGGATGGGAGCAATGGAGCTTACAATGGATAATCTGGCTGTGGAAATAAGCAGAGTTATGTACGCAATCAGAAGTTTTGTGCCCCCGGAATGTTTCGCGCCGCATCAACCTCCCCCCGATGCTGGTACAGGTGGTGCTAGTGGAGCAGGAGCCTATGGTTCCGGGTTTGAAGATTTTGATACAGCTGGTGGATCTGGAGACCAGGGTGGAGTTCAGGATAACTCACCTAAGGGGGAGAATATAAAGGAGACGAGACAGCAGGGAGTTCAAATCGAAGAAATTCAAGAACATGCTGATCTTGTAAAAGAAATGGAAGTTGAGCCGTCCATTGATGAAGAGGCTCTAAGAAGGAAAAAGGGTAAGGCAATAGCGATTGAGCCAGATGAGCCATTCGTTGATCTGAGTCATCAAGAAAAAGTACAGGAGGTACTTGACTCAGATTCCGATATGGAAGACGCACCGTTGAAACATGCTATAAAGAGATCATTGAAGGATCAGGGTGGAGGTGCTGGAATGTCTTTCGGATTGCCTGAAGAAATTACTGTCGATGAGGAAACCCTTGAAGCTCAACAGTTAGCCTTGGATCAAGCTGAGTTCTTTAAAATGAAGCAAATGCAAGGTCGTGCTGCGTTTCAGGAAAAGAAAGCGGAGCTACAAGGAAAGCAGTACGATTATGAGCTTGCAAGGCTAGCTGATCCTCAAATCGATCTGGACAATAGAAGGATAGGGAAGAAGTGGGATGACGCAAGAAAGATTTTGATGGGACCATGTACAAAAGGAGAGCATAACAAGGAAGCAGATGATCTGTTCTACCAACTAAATTTGCAGAATCCAATGGCGGCTGACTACATAAATGCTTTAAAGAGATTAATCTCTAAAGTCAGGGTTGGATACAATTCAACGCAAAAGGAGTGGCAGGTTATTTTGTCTTTCACAGAAGGAGTCCCAATGTCTTTCATGTATGTGGATGATCAATTCATGACGAGAAGATCTGCATCAGAGTTGTTCTTGCTAGCAACAAAAATTCAATACTCTCATTCTGAGAATCTAAGCATTCTGTATAGGGATCAGTTAATGCGGCTAGCAGAGGACAAGGGTCCAGAATTCTCAGCATATCCAAATGTTGTCCGGATGGTGGTTGACAGTAAATTGAAGAGGGTGAGCCTGGAGGAAAAGGAATTAATGGAACTTTCAGTGGAATCTCTTAAGGCCGTCTGTAGGCAAATGATGGGTAAGGGATTCGCTTCTGTGCTTAAAGATAATTCAGTAAAGACCATTGAAAGTGTCATACTAAAGAAGAGCAATGAGGTGTGGAAGTGTGATGTCATTGCTCCGAACCCTCTTGATAATGTGAAGATTGAACCAGAGCTGATAGAGAGGAATTGGAATATTCTTCAAGCAATGAAGAATGTTGATGAAGCTCTGAATCTTCCTACTGGAGAACTGGAACAAGGAGAGATAAGGGAGGCAGTTGGTGTTCCAGGAAGAGACAGCGTATACTGGATACATTCTTTTGCTGATAATGCAGCTGATGCCTTAGTATTCATAGATGCAGACCAGAAGCAAACACTCTTGCATATGAGTAGAGACTGGCTGAAGCAGACTCAAGATGCTGCATTTCTAGAGAAAGTGTTATATGTGTTCAAATGGGAAGATGTGGAAGTTAAGTATGTGACGGAAAAGCAGAGACTCGTGAGTTACCTATCTGATGTAGTAGTGGAAATGAAGCGATTGGAGCGAGATGCGGCTAGTGTCCACAATACTAACCGTGTCATAGGCTATCCCAAAATGATCTACTGTCAGTTTAAATCTGATAAAACTCATAGGAAACCTCGGCTTATCATGAAGAAATTTGAGGAAATTCCAGAGATCAGAACTACTCAGGAGGTGGACAAACTCAGAAGGCTTTTCAAACATCCTTACCCAGAACCCAGGAACCCTCTAGAGATGGAAGCAGTAAGTTTGTTGAATACTAGGTGGACGCAACTTCGTGATCCAGTATATAAGAAACAAAAGCAGCAGGAGGAGAAGCGCAGAAGGCAGAAAGAAGAAAAAGATCAAGCTGCTGAAGCTAGGAAAAGGAAACGGAATTAGGGTTAAAGGTCAGAGTGGTGTGAACTTGAAGTTGGAAAAACTTCATGTCTTTCGGTTGCTTTAACTCACTTGAGGAAAATTCATCTTAGAATGAATCCAATAAGGTGATATAAGTTTGACTAAAAGATATGAAATAATCCAGGTGATAGGAATCATTCAAATGATCTTTAATTCGAGGTTCGAATTCTGTTTCTAGTTTAAGTTCTTTGTATTGTTTTCATGTACTTGTAATTGTATATTTTTCAAGACTGTAATGTTAATTATCTTTTCTCGTCTCATTGTTTAGTTGAGTTATCCTTCATTAATTTGAATGTCATTGTTAGACAATCAAATTGGGGGAGATTGAAAGGCAGAGTGTATTAACTTGTAACACTATAACTAATGTAACTCAATTAAACGAAAAGATACTTAACCAGAAGACAATCAAGAACAAGAAGTCACAAGGAATCAACACTAAATGAAGACAAGGTAATTGATACAATTGAACATGTTAACTATGATCAAGCCAAGAAGAAATCATTGAGAGAAGTTCAAGTCAAAGTTGTTCAGGCCTCAGTGATTTGAGTATTCAAGATTCAAGATCATAACTATCAGTATCAACAAGACCAATTGATTTCAAGTGAACAAGAAGGAAAGCAAATATTGGAAAGCCAAGTTACTAAGTGAATATGGTAATTTATTCAAGAAGCAGAAACACTATCAAGACTAGTCACTTATGAACCAGACCAGTGCATCAAGTGTCAGGACATTGATAGCAAGTTTATGTCAGTAATAAAGATCCATGTTCAAGAGCTTGTAGAAGAACAAAGAAGATATGAAGATATCACAAGCTCAAGATGTGCATTGAAGTTTCAAGTTGAAGACCAGAATATTTTCTAAGTACTAAATGTTCTAGATGGCTAAGTCGAAATTCTCAAGTAGAAGTTCTACTTAGAATTTCGAGATGGCTAAGTAGAAATTCTCAAGTAGAAGTTCTACTTAGAGTGCAGCTTCAACATGACACATGGCATCTTCTGATTGGCAGATTTCCAAGCTTTCAAGATAAGACAAGATTTATGTGGACATCATTGGGCCACGTACATCTTAGTCTTTGAAGACTACAGGTCATAGATTACATGTAGTATAAATAGAAGCACTTGTGTAATGTTTTAGTTAGTGAGCATATTGAGAAAAACACAAGAAAAAGAGAGAGAGTATTCACAGAGCTTAGAATCATTCACTTCTCTCTCAACTTCTGTTATACTTTGTAATGAATGTTGTAGCAACCTTTTCAAGTTATATATAAAAGAAATATATTCCTTGAATCTGTGTGTTCATTTATTGCATCGTATTTATTGCTACTCATAATCGAAAAGTTGTATTCACCCCCCCTCTACAACACATTTGGACATAACACTTAATTAATTATTTTCTAACCTATTGTCTTTTAGTGTTTATACATGCTTATTAAGTTGATGGCTTTGTGTTTTTTTTTACAATAAATCAAGTTATTTGATATTCATAGTGTCATACAAATTTTTTTATCATTGATGTGTGCAACGTGGATTGATTAATTTAAATCGTGTGAGACTAGATTGTTACTAATTTAATTAAGCTATTATATTTGTTGCGTGAGGTTGTTTTATAAAATTATTTGATCATAACTATATGTCAAATTTCTAATACTAAGGATGTGAATTTGAGTAATTTGTTAATTGTTTATAGTTAATATTAAGGCATGCTTAGATTTATGTATAAGAGTACTCAATTGAAGTTTACTTTTACTAGTCAAAACGTGAGTATTATTTGTTCTACCACTAAGTGCTTTTATAAATTATTTGAACACAACATTCATTATTTGTGGTATCTAGACACTAAGTTATAACCCAATTTATTAATTAATTACAAAGAATTTAAGAGACTTTATTATTTAAACTCTATTCCTTATTTTGATATTTGTTTACATGTATGTGTGGATGGTTGGGGCTATTTGAAGTATATATTTATTTATATATATTGTTATTAGGTTGTATATTATGTGAGTTGACTTTATTATGCTAATCTTATTAGTGTCATTAATTGTACTTAAAAAATATGTTAATTAACTATTTAATATAATATAAGCAGTGATTAACGATGTGTTGTACACAATGGGTTCAAGATAGTTATAAAAAAAATGTGACAATTTTAATAAGTAAATTGATATGTATGGATTTTTTTTATTTTTTTTTACGTTATGTGTGTATTAATTGTCGTGTTCAATTTGGATGTGCATTTATCAACATGTACTTAATGATTACCAGTAGCAAAGGATTAGGAGATTTATTAATTTATCTTGAAGACATGACTCATATAAATTGTTTATATTAACTGCAATTATCTGCAATAGCAGTCTTGCATGCAAGAAATAGGGAGCGAGTGAAATTGTTTATAGATTAAAATCACGACTAAAGTTATCATAAATGCATAAATATCTTGTATCGGTTATATGGGATTGTAATTGTCATTCTTGTAAATTAAAAAATTTTCAACGCTCGTTAGACATTTTATAAATTAACTTATGAGGAGGAAGTCGAAATTATCTTAGTTTTGAAAAGAGCGAGTTATTGAAAAAGAAATCATTCTTTTGTCAAAGTTCTATGGAAGAATCATTAAGCAAGAAGAATCTATTCGTGAGAGATATCCGCATTTATTAGAATCAGGTACGAGTTTTAGTTTCATTTGATTCCGGGGACGGAATCCTTTTTAAGAGGGTATATATGTAATATCCGTAATTTTAGATAATAATAATAATAATAATAATAATAATAATAATAATTGATTTAAATAAATTTTGATTGTAATAGAATTTTAAATTAGATTAAAAAAATCATTATATTCTATATATACACGGGTCTCAAAACAAGTCACGCACAAATCTTAAAATCCCTAAACTGAGAGGCTGCGCACTAGGTCCACACATAGAGAGGCTGCTTCGAGTTTTAACCAACTTTAATGTGACGTTTTACTTTGAAGAAGAGAAGGTAATTTTTATATACTTGTGTGTTCATATTGACTACTCAAATCAAGGATTTAATTGTGTGCATTGATTGCATAAAGAGTTCAAGTCCATTATTTTGTCTTATACACATGAGCATACACCCCTATAATATTACTGTATGAATTAGGTTCTGTTTAATACGTATACATAGAATTAGTTCGTATTGGTGATAGAAACATGCCATTTTATTTGTTTTGTACGTGAGTTTATATTATTATTTTAATGCCCATATCACTCCTTCGTGCCATGTTCATTACAGTAGTAGATAATAAATAAGTCACTGTGTAATAGTACTAGTAATACAGCATAGGCATAGTGCACGTAAATAGGCTGTTATGGATATAAAATAACAATACTAATAAAGTGGTACAAATGTGGTTATAAAAACTTAAAAGATTTTTAAGGTTGTTATCGTATGAATAGTCATGGTTTAGGTACTTGATATGTAATCTAGGTTAATTCAGGTTAATTAGATAATAATATTAATGTCTTTAATGACCATAATTTGTAGTATTTTATGTAAATACTTTTGTAGGATTAATAAATATATAAAAAAAACTTATGATAATAAATTATGTTCTTTGTAATTAGATCAAGAGCCGGGAGTTTATTGGGTCTAGCAAGCATTTGGTTAGTAATTGGGATTACCTATTACGAGGTACGGATTCTCTCTCCTTTTTATTCGGCGCTACTCCTCCCAGGATTAGTAATATTAAATCTGTTTTGTCCTCACATCTATTCACTTGGTTTTGATTGTTCTAATTTAAAAAATATATATGTTTTGACTCGTTGATTTTGGAAAGTGATTTTTATATCTGATTCGTTTTACCCTCAAATCTGTTTACTCTGTTTATATCTGATTTGACTGTTTTGATTCTGAAAAATATTTTAAAAGAAATCTGTTTTGAAAAATATTTGATTACCTGTTCTGCGATTTTTTTTAAAAAATTCTGTATTTGTTCGGAAATGTTTAAAATATCTGTTTGGAAATATTTGAAATATCTGTTTTACGTGATTTAAAAGATTTTGTGAAATATTTATTTTGAATCCTTAGTGATATAGGGTATACCGAGTTAACCAGCTGTAGGGGTACTACAGCCATGTCATTGCGGCACCAGTGACATGACACTTCCGTGGCAGTGTGATTGGTCACGGCGTATCCTTCTGATAGCTCAGGTGGCGAGTTTTTGCGCATTTTGATATTTGTTTCAGGATACGTGGGTGCACCCAGAGTTTGATTTGATTTGTGATTTGATTTGGCGGTGACGTGTATATGCCGTACACGTTATCCGATTTGTTGCACGCATTAGGTACCCTATGATGTGTGTATTTGTATCTGTTCTGATCTCGGTATGAAATATCCTAACCACTCGTTGCTTCAGCCATGCTTGATTTTGAAACAAATGTTTTATTATAATTGTCAAATATACATAACTGTTTTTCTTTTTTATAAACTGTACTCCAAATCCGTACTGGGCAATTGGCTCATGCCGTATTCTTTTTCTGGCAGGTGCTTAGGGGGATCCGGGATTGTGTGATGGAGAGCTACCCTTAATTAACTGATTAGGACTTATGAATTTCTAGCATTATTTAGACTTGATGACTTATTTAGAGATTTTAGTTTTTCATATTTATTGGCTTGAACTGTAATTTGGAGCTTTAATGTTATTTGGAGGTTATTAGACTATTTAGTCATTATTTAGAGATTATTTTAGTGCTTTGTTGCAGGTGATGGATTTTAAGTAATATCTCCTCCCATTTTAGGAAGGGGGTGTTACAGTAAACTGTGCGTAATTAGTTGTTGCTCTCCGATTTTTTTTTTACCCTGTTCCATTTGCTAGATAAGTTCCTGAATTCATGTTACTAGCCCCCCATATGTGATGTAGGGTGGTTGCCCAGTGTAGTGTCCTTGTGATGATTGGATTCCCGAGAAACATTTTGTTCTCTCTTAATTGCTGAGGCAAAGAATCATTTTTTTTCCTCTTAACAGATGGAGTAATTGGAAAATTGGATGCTGAGTGATAGTATCTTCTGAGCAGAGTATTGTACTAGCTGGGAGGGTAGAAAGACAAAGATAATGCAAGTGTAGCAAAAAAGAGTAGTGCTAATGTGAATGCAGGGGATCATTGTGTTATAACCAATTAAATTAAGACATTTAGCATTTTGTGAAACTTTATGTAACTCTATCATTTTCTTTTTTGCTGGAAAATGCTAGAGTTACATAAAATTTCACAAAATGGTAAGTGTCTTAATTTAATTGGTTATAACACAATGCTTCCTGCATTCACATTAGTATCAATCAATAAAAATATTTATTAGTGGAATCCACCTCATTCTGTAAATATTTCTGTGCAAATTTTCTGTGCACCTAGCACTATTTCAACAAAAAATAGAGAAGTGAGGAAGCTGGAAGCTTTGTGGATTTAGTATGGGCTTCCAAACAGATAGTGGTCAAACTAATGCAACTCGTTATGATTTAGATTTACCTTCCCAACATAAGACTGTATCCACTTTTCAGTTGACGTAGGCCCTATATTCCAGTGGCAAGCGATGGCTTGGCTCTGACTCCCACCCCCATGACGCTGCATAAAGGGCAGAATATCGAATTGAACATGGGGATCCCTGGAATGTGTTTTCCAGCAATATTTGCCTGAAAAATCAAATCGTGTTTTTGCCTGTGCAAATGTGCATTCTGCTTTAGAAAAGCTAATTAAACAAGCTATTTCATCTGCAAATTATTGAGTATTCCAGATATGTTTTTCTCTGTTAATGGAACATTCAGCCTTCATCAGGTGCTTACCAACTATTTATAATTCAGGCTGTTAATATCATTAAATTGTAAACAAGATGGAAGTGAGACTTCGACAGAAGAGAATGGATTGGACCCTGATCCATCTAATTGACACCTAAGCCAAAGTTTACGATCTGTCAACTGGCGATCTGTCTTGGGATGCACTTGGAGCGGTGAACCCCCTTTTTTTTATTATTTTCTTATTCGGGAGAAATATATATATCTTTTGATATTTCTTTTAATTTTAAAAGAGAAAAAGGAATATCAGATTAACATGATATATATATAATATATACTAGCCTATAACCCATGCGATGCACGGTTGCTTGTAAATTTTTTAATTATATTTTATTATTAAAGTTTTAAGTTGTATATATATTTTTATTAATAAAATAATTTATAACATTATAATCCATGTATATAAATATTATTAAAATTATTTATTTTGAATTATTATAGTTGTATTTTGAATTATTATATTTGTGTATGTGGTGCATATTAATATTAATACATATTATTTAGGCTATGTGTGTTTTTTTTTTTGAATTGTATTAATAATAGATATTTAACCAAACTAAAGAGTGACAAAAAAAAGAGTACAAAAAAAGAGTTACCAAAAAAAGAGTATCAAACCAAATATTTGCTTATATTTTGAATTATTATAGTTGTATTTTGAATTATTATATTTGTGTATGTGGTGCATATTAATATTAATACATATTATTTAGACTATGTGTGTTTTTTTTTTTGAATTTTTATTAATAATATAGATTTAACCAAATCAAAAGTGACCAAAAAAAGAATACCAAAATAGATTGACCAAAAAAAGAGTACCAAACCAAATATACCATGTTTTGCTTATAATAGTATAGTATAGATATATAATGCTTATGTCAGGCTAAATGACATCTTAAATGTGTGTTTTATTCTAATTGACCTAATCAACATACTCTGTATCATTAACCTTCCTGTTTAACCTCCATCACCTCCAGTTTTCTATCTATGCATACCACGTAGAACATGATTCATATCACATAGTATATATATATACACGATCAATGTATTTACATATACTTTGTATTCTTGATGATTATTAAAACTCTAAATAAACGTATTGTTAATCTATGAAATGAAAAAAAAAGTAAAAGAAGAAATGAATTGAAATAAGTTCTAAGTTATTGCCAATGTTGATTGAATATAAAAAAGCAAAATGGTGCCGTTTAACCTTATATAATCAAATACTTATATGAGATCAATCTGATACTCCTTTTTCTCATATATATATATATATACACGATCGTATATATGAGGTCAATCTGATACTCCTTTTTCATCCCCCATAAGAAAACTCATAGCTCATTAAAAGATAACCATAAACTAGGTAGATGCTAATAAATAGTAATAAAAATGCTGCTGTCGATACGAACTCCTAGAGAACAAAGCAAGTGACCTAAAACATCATTTCCTGACCCAGAGCATCCTCATCCATCTGAATCAAATGATCAACTTCCACCCCATCATCATTATCGCCATTCCCCTCCAAATCGTTAATAACATTTGGCTCAAGATCGAGTTCATGAATAGCCATAAACTGGTTGCCAATGGTTCCTAAACCCATGTCACTGCACCATAATTCAAAAACTCTTCCCATAGGCCCAGCAAGAATTACCATTCGATCCCAGCGCTCTGCTCCAAAGCGAGCTAAGTAAGCTGCAAGTGCATTAGCATTAGCCTCAATCGGCCTCACATCAATCCTGAAGTTACGGTCTACACGTCTCTGTTGCAACTGCTACACTACATATCTGCGATGAGGCACTACACCAGTATAGGGCTGTCAAAAAAATACGACAAATCCGATATCCGTTCGAAATATCTGCATTCGTATTCGGAAAAAAACGGATATTATCCGTATCCGAAATAAAGCGGATATTATCCGTATCTGAATCCGGAGTATCCGAATCCGAAATGGAATATATATAGGCCCTGTTTGGCAATTAGCTGATAGCTGTTAGCTGATAGCGGATTGAATTAGCTGTTTTGACTAGCGGATTGAATTAGCTGTTTTGACTAGCGGATTGAAATTAGCTGTTTTGAATAAAAGTGTTTGGTAAATAGCTTTTTGAATAACTTTTTGTGACACATAGCAAACCTCTAATTGAAAAAGCTCCTAAAAGGAGCTTTTTCAAAATTAGCTTTTTGATTCCAAACCTCTAACTCAAACCTCTAACAACCAAACACTCACATTAGAGGTTTCATTTGGTCAAACCTCTAATCTACCCCCAAACCTCTAATTTTATTACAAACCTCTAACTTCCAAACACCCCCATAATATTTAAATTATATAATTTAAGATTTTTTTTATTAGCATGTAGTGTTTATGTGTGTTTATTAATTAAATAATACATTTATACAAATTTTATATAATTGTAACAATATTATAGACATATATAAAAATTTCATTTGAGTTTAGTATTTTAAAGATAATAAAATTAGATATTTAGTACGGCGTTCATAGTTTTATTTTTTCTAAATGAAAAAAATTTTGTTTTGAAATCATCAATATGCGTAAAAAAAAATCTGAAAAATCCGATATCCGTCCGAAATACCTGCATTCGTATCCGAGAAAAAGCGGAAATTATCCGTATCCGAAACAAAGCGGATATTATCCGTATCTGAATCCGACAATTTCGGATACGGATACGGATATAGGCATATCCGTATCCGAATTATCCGTTTGACAGCCCTACACCAGTATATTCGCATCTCTCCATTCCCAATAAGCCTCCTCATGATCAGACTCAAGTTCTATGTCAAACCAATCCTCTAAATAAGCTCTCTTCAGACCTTCAAGAAAAGCATAAAGCTCATTTGATTTCTGTTCATCAATGTGGAGAGTCCCCGCAACCATCCGAATGATACGACCTCTATGGTTTCTCAGCACTATACAAATACCAGAAACATTTCCATTTGGCAAAGGGGCCTCTGGGAAATAACTGTGGGCATTGATTTTGATACGGCCATGGGCTGGTAGTCGCCACTGAGCTACAACCGGATCCATGATATTATTAATAAAATAGAGAAGACTACTATAGAATGGTGGGAGGAAGATGAGCTATTATGAATATATAGCCCTCCCAGGAGAGTTCTAGAGCTGGATTTAGAGTTCCAACACAATTTACACAACCTCCCAAGCCACTACTAAAACCGTTTGCATTCTCTCCAGCTACCAATAATAAAATTAAATTTCCGACCTTTGTTTTTTTCGAAAAACAAAGATAGAAAACCAAACATCAATATTCCTCTAGGCAACTTACAGCTGAAGCCCATTAAAATAGGCCCAATCCAAGTTCAACTGAGTTTAAAACCAACCACCCACTAAGTATTGTCTATCAAGGCCTTGCTTGGCTAAATCATCGGCCCCTTCATTAAGATATCTACTGATTTTTTAAAAAGAAATATTCAAGGATAGAACAATGCTTCTCAAGTGATCAACATTTAAGGAAAGATTACTCAATATACCTTGACTCAAGTTAACCATAGCATCCACTAGGATTTGACAATCAGAATATATAACAATCTTACCAATCCATTTATCACTTTTCAACACTTCTCTGATCAGATGTTCCATGGCTTCCAATTCCACCATCAGAGGGCATTCACCTTTTGCTTGTCCTTAGAAAATATAAACTATATCATCCTGATTATTTTTGAAGAACCCCCCCACCCCTGCCTTCTTAACTTGAAAAGAATCTCTACAGAAAGCCCCATCAGTGAAACCCAGTAGATCATAATCACCAGTCAATAACTCCTCTTTTTTTGCTCTATTATCAGTCGCCAAAATAGATTCTAGGTCTATCTTCCAACTAGAGCAAATTGGTCCTTTACACAGCCCTACAGCTTCACACCAAAGAAAAACTCGATACTTGATCAAGTATAATAACTCATCATGTTTGACTGCTACCTTTTCAAAGATTATTTGGTTCCTTGCTAACCAAATAGACCATAATGTAGCAGCTAGAGTAGTATTCCAACCCATTCTACTAACAGATTTTTTGAACACAAACTGCCACGACCAAATATTAGACAAAGAAAGTTGATGACTAGTATTCGCAATACCCCACCAACATTTGATGTCCAACCAAAATTTCTTAACCATTGGGCAGTGCCAAAACAAATGTTCTTGTGATTCATCCACCAATTTACACCAAACACACTTGGTGTCAAAATTTTGAAGAACCATCCTCTTAGCTAGCAGCACCTTTGTAGGCAAGATATTGTGCTGATATTTCCACAGAAATAGTAAAACCTTAGGTGGAGCCTTCAAATTCCAAATAGGATCCCATCTACTTGCAATACTGTGATCAACATTGTTATCTAAAAGAAAGTACTTGCCATCTTTACTTTGATATTTTGTGCCAGTCTTGCACCAAACCAGCATGTCTTCACCCTGTGAGAAAATGAAATTATTTACTATGTCATTTAGTTGTAGAGCCTCTTCTAGCTCCCAACTCCTCAAGCTCCTACTCCACAGATAACTGATTGTCTGATCAGGATTAGTCCAAGTAATATGAAAAACTCTGACAAACATCTGTTTAAGAGTAGACAGCCCATATAACCTATTAAACAACAATTTCATAGGTTTGTCTTCCAACCAAATGTCTTCCCAGAAGAGAGCAGAGTTACCATTCTTGATTACCCATTTAAAGTTCTCCTTAGACAAAGCCTTCCTGAAACCGTTATCATTGTTGATGCTAGCAATACTATTGACTATAAAAGAGCAATTCTTTCCTTCTATGCTGGAATACAAATCCTCACCCATAGAAGTAGAATATTTGCCTCTAATCAGAGAATTCCAACAACTATTTCTCTCTGCATGCCATCTATAACCCCATTTTGCTAAGAGGGCCATGTTTTTTAATTTCAAATAAGAGATACCCAGACCCCCTTGATCTTTTGGACGACAAACTCTATCCCAACAAAGAAGATGCATCTTTTTGATTCTATTGTTACCCTGCTGAAATTCACCCCAGAGAAAGCTCCTTCTAATGGCTTCTAATTTATTACTAACCATGGCTGGAATAAGGAAGGTGTTGAACCAGTAAGAAGGTAGACTGTCTATCGTAGCTTTTAACAACAAAGTTCTACCAGCCATATTAAGAGATTCACTTTTCCAAGCTGCCAACTTTTTATACACCTTTTTGACCAAGGGATCCCAGTAGCTTGTTCGCTTTGGTGATAACCCTACCCTTGTACCCAAATATGTCATAGGTCATTCCCCAACTGCAAAACCCAATAATTCAGCAAATTGGTCCACCAGCTGCACATCACTGTTGAAAGCATATAGGTTACTCTTACTGAAGTTAATCTTTAACCCTGATAAATGTTGGAAGCAGATCAAAATTCTCTTGACAGCAGCAACTGATTGCACATCATTATCTATGAAAATTACTGTATCATCTGCGAATTGAAGATGTGTAAATTATTTCTCCACACCTTCAATTGCAATTCCTTTAAACAACCCTGAAGAGGAAGCCTTATTCAACATTCTACTCAGAATCTCCACAACAAGATTGAATAACATGAGAGATAACAGATCACCCTGTCTAACTCCTCTTTCAGGAGCGAATTCCCGAGATGGAGATCCATTAACTAAAATGGATGTCTTCATCTGACTAAGGTAATTCTTCACCCACGATATCCATCTTGCCCCAAAACCCATGTATTTTAATAAATCAAGGAGGAAGTCCCAATTCACGGTGTCAAAAGCCTTCTTAAAGTCAATTTTGAGAATCAAACCTGAAGTTTTCTTCATTTGTAAATTGTGAAAAATTTCATTTAGGATAAGGATACTATCCACTGCTTGCCTACCTTTTATAAAAGCATATTGATTTTCCCCCACAATTTTATTCATCACAAGACTTAACCTATTAGCCATCATCTTTGTAAACAGTTTCATAGAACAGTTTTTGAGGGTAATAGGCCTATAGTCAGTGACTGAAACTGGACATTCAACTTTAGGGATTAAAGCAAAAAAAGAAGAGTTCATCCCTTTAGGTAGCAGACCATTATCAGAAAAGATTCTAAAATCCTCTAACAGTTTAACTTTCAGGTGACTCCAGATGAATTTTAAACAACCCATATTCACCCCGTCTGGCCCAGGAGCCTTATCATCAAGAGATTCTTTCAATGTAAAATCCAACTCTTCTATTGACCAATCCCTTTCTAACCAGCAACTATCTTCTAGACTGAGTTTAGAACCAAAAAGATCTCCTAACTTAAAATGCACCATGGGTTCTTTTCGAGAGAACAATGTAGTAAAATGAGTAAGAAAGGCGTTCTTAATCTGATTTGGTGAAGAAGTGAAATTACCTTTCCACAATATCTTTCTGACAGAATTTCTACAATTTCTTTTGTTCACCAGATTGTGAAAAAAATTTGTATTTTTATCACCACCTCTAAGTTATCCTGCTCTAGCCTTTTGCCTAAGAATTGAACCTTTCAATTCATACATCCTTTCAAGCTCTGCTCGTGCTAAAGCAGCTTCCTTGCCAGAATTTTGTGCTGCGTCCAATTCATCTAGATCTTTTTCAATGGTTTTAATCCTTGAATCTATGCTATTTTTGGGATCCACAGACCAATTTTCGATGAGAGATTTAAACTTCCTAATCGTACTTTGAGCATTTAAGCCTGATACATTAGGATCACAGTTCAGATGACTCTCTAGTATAGACTTCAGGGTATTATCTCTAAGCCAACAATTAAACACCTTAAACGGTTTAGGCCCCCAGTCACAAGATGAAGTCTTCAAAAGTAAAGGTTTGTGATCAGATCCTTTTCTACATAAGGCACTTGCCTCCCATTGATCACTAGCGTACCATAATGTATTCAAAACAACTCTGTCTAGCCTGCTTTTCTTATCGCTTGGTCCAAACCATGTATACTGAGTGTTAACCAAATCCAAATCAAGCAAGTTAAGATTACCTATAAACTCATTAAAAATCTCAGAGTCCCTTTTATTGTAAATGCAGTTAGATCTCTCCACCTCATCTCTTATACAATTAAAATCACCAATGAGACAAAAGCTTTCATTAGACAAACCTTCCAGGAAATTTTTCAATTCATCCCAAAGACAACTTTTACCATGGGAGTCATTTGGCCCATAAACATTTACAATATGAAAGATACCCCCATCATCCTTACTTTCTAATTTACACCACAGCTAGTATCTTGAGCTATAAGAATTTAACAGCCTATAGCTCAAAGAATCCCATGAACAAAATAACCCACCAGATAGTCCTATTGCTTCAGATTCAACCCATTCATGAAGATTTATGTCCCAAATGGAATTTACCATAGCATTCGACCATTTTCCACTTTTGGTTTCTTGAAGACAAATGAAATTTACCTTATTCGAAGCCACTAAATCTCTGGCCATCCTTCTTGAGATGTTGTTACAAGCCCCTCTAATATTCCATGATAGCATAATTAAACTCTTCATAAAAAACCATTAACTAAATTTTTTTAACTCTATGAGTCTTAGACTCCTCCATCCTCTAGAACTCTAGCCATATCCTGTATGGTCACTGCCCTTCCTTTAGGTAGTTCCAAACCGAGCTCTAATGTTGTGTCTATGACTTTCTCTGCCTCTAAAAGTCTACCATCATCATTCTTCAACAAACTTTTGTCCTTCCTCATAGCAGGGTGGCTTTGTCAAAAAAATTTCTTGTAGCCCCCTTTAAACATCTTTTCCCCCAGATTGAGCTCAAATGGATTTCTTGGAGCTTTTACTAACTTCTTTGGTCTACCTCTTTTACCATCCATCTTCAATTTATCCATATCAAAACACATAGAATCATGAGAATTAATAACCAATGGCTGGTTATCCACAGAATTAACTTCATCAATTGGTTCATCATTTCTGATATGGTTATCAACGTCTCCCTCATTTATAATCGAAGAATCTAAATCAAAATATGCTCGACCATGCCTACAATCTTTCACCAAGCTTTCTTGTAATTCAACACTATTACCCACATTCCCATTCTCAAGGATTGTTTCAGGGACTGTAGATAAATCTGAATGAGTATTACTTAGAAGCTGCTCCCCTGAATTGTTGATAACCTCTTTATGACCCAATTGTTCCTCAGAAGTCGAATTAGAACTTCTTAGATTCCTATTATCTGAAGATCTATTACTTCTATCTGCAAAATGAGATTGATCATCCCCATTTAACAATGAAGTGTCTCCTGAGTCCTTCGTATTTACAGATTCTCTATATCCATGATAATGAGTACCATTATCATCATGAGTATCATTATCATCAGTCTTCAATGAAGAATCCCTTAAATCATTATATTCCATAAAGAGTATTTCATACTTTTTACCTTTAATAAGCACATTCAATTTCTCCTCGATGATTTCAATGGATTTAGTAAGAACCATAACCTTTGGGTTGAGTACACATAAATCCTTGTTATCTTGGTATTTCCAAGTCACCCACTCTCGTAAATAACTAGTAAAAGCCTTTAGATTACCTTCCTTCCATGCAATCAATGGTAAACCAATCACCTCCACTACTGCTTCCCTTGGTAATATGAAATCTTCATCCTTAAAAGCTCTTAAAGTGTGAAACCAATTGGCCAAAAGTCCTTTATTATCCTCTAAAGAACTATCATCCTCTGAGGAAATTAAAAATTTCCTATCAATTAGTCTCAAAAGTTTAACATCATGAAAACCACTGCTCTTTATTTCCCCCAAAAGCTTGTTAGCTTCAATAGAATTTGTAGTGATTCCAACCAGACTCCTCTTCAAATTGTTTTCTATGTCTTCATCAATTTCTGCCTCTATGTATTCAAAATTTTTGGTACCAACATTTTCCTTAACTCCATCACATTTAAGATTCTTACTAATTGGATCCGATTTTACTCTTTTACTAACAGTCGGACCAACCCTCTTGATTGGAGCAGTTGAGGGGTTAATTGACATTTTCAGTATGCGACCCAGGCTTTTAGCAGATTTAGCATTGTTAATCAATTTGCCAGCCTCTTCTTCATCACTGGTCTTCACAAAACCAAACCTATTGTTATATTTATCTCTCTTTCTAGGCAATATTATATCAAAAACTTTACCACACCCACTAAATAGTGACCACAATTCCTTAGCAGAGGTATCTATGGGAATTTTAGAAATATAAATGGTGCTTTTGGGACCTTCGTTGAATGAAATCCTTTCCTTATTGGATTATGATCTTACCTCATTCCATTTATTTACCACCTTAAACCTTGGAGCTTGAAGCTTTAAGGGGTTTTTTGCAGCTTCTAGATACGAATAATGATGAGTATCCGAGATTACCTTTTCTGAGAAAATCCTGCCCAGAGGGATACCCGCTTCATTCTTTAAGTACTTCCTATCGACCCTCTTTAAGCTTCTCCAGTGAATTTGATTGAGTGATTCTCTAATGGCTTGTTCATCCCCTATTTCGATATTTCTAAGAAACCTTGAATCCACCAAGTCCTTGTTGTTTGAGATGAAATCCACTACAATGTTACCTTCATCTCCTTTTACTGTATTATCCTTCGTCAGCTTCCCATTAAAGTAGATCTGCAGTTGATTTCCGATTGACTTACCGTTGTCATTTGAATTTTGAACATCGCTGCTCCTCTTTCCTCTCTCCTCTCTCCTCTCTCCTCGCCATTTAGACTAGATGATTCAATCTTAACTTTAGTTGGCATCCGGTCTTTATCATTTTTATTCTTTCTATTCATATACTTGTACATTTTGTTGTTTAACATGTTCTATCTATATTCTTCTTTAAAAAAAAAGACATTGAAATTTGCTAGTTCATTTCTTTTCTTAATGCTTATTTTATCTTTCAATAGATGCTAATAATTTTTGCTCCTGCTTAGTCAAAACTCATTGGCTTTTTTCCCTTATCCATTTATTGAAAACTATTTTGAAGGATAATTAGTAATGTGAGAAATTGTTGTATGAATATTGACAAAAGAGAATACCTATTTAAAGAATAAAGATGTGATTATTATTAATAATTTGTTGATGGAAACAATTATTAAAATATGTTAAACGAATTTTAAATTTGTGTTAGAGTATGAACATGGTAGGCTAGTCATAGATAGCTGCTGCACTTTTCTTCACATGCCTACCTTACCCTACAATTCTTGACTAGCCTACGATGTTCATACTCTAACAATTTGACCATTTTACTTTACATATAAAGAAATTATTATTCTTTTATGGATAGTAAGAGATAGAAATATGAGATAGAAAGATGTGACTACTCTGTTAAGTTATATTATAAATGAAATCCGTATGTTGTTTAAGTGTACAAAAACAAGGGAACCGTAGTAGCATTCGTGTGTCATTTAGATGGAGTCATGGTGTCAAATTGTCAATTCAATTTGAGCCGCAAGACGAGTTTTAAAGGAAAGGAAGATGTGTTCTGAACATGGTTGTAAAAATCGGTAATTGGTATAAATCGGTTGAGGTACCGATTTAAGATTAATCGGGTAATCGGGGATTAATCGGAAGGATTAATCGGAGTATTAATCGGATATTATAATAATATTTAATATATAGTCTAATTTACAATTAAACATATTATTTGAAATAAATTCACAGGATTAATCGGATTTTAAAAATCGAATCGGTTGGTTACCTTACAGATGATTAATCGGAGATTAATCGGCTAAATTAGGGATTTTTAGAACCATGGTTCTGAATATAAGCTAGCAATGTTAAAAAGTAGATGCAAGTGAAGTGATATGGTCCGAAACGAATATGGTCTTTGAGCCTTGGCAGTAGAGCGGGCAATCGGATCGTATCGTGTACTTTCGTGTCGTGTACTTTCGTGTTTCGTGTACTTGAAGGTGAAATCCGTATCCACCCGAAACAGGATTCGTGTACTTGAATATGAAACCCGTATCCACCCGAAATGAATTCGTGTACTTTCGTGTCGTTTTTCGTGTATATATTATATAAAAATAAAATTTAGTTAAAATTTATTAGTAAATATTATATTCATATGAAATATACATTAAATATTTTACATTTCCATATATAAATATAAATACAACTCTATAAAAACTTGTAAATATGTATATTTTTGTGTAAAATATATATCCTTATAAAAAAATATTAATATATACATAAAATCTATAAGTAGTAAATTATTAACATCTTTATTTCGTGTACTTTCGTGTACTTTCGTGTACCCAAAATGAAAACCCATATCCGACACTAAATCTATCGTGTAATTTCGTGTTCGTGTACTTTTGTGTTTCGTGTACTAAAAATCAAAACCCATATCCGTATTTTTTCGTGTCAATTCATGTCGTGTTCATGTGTCGTGTATCAAATTACCATGTCTACTTGGCAGCAGTACTTTTGTTCCAAGTATTTTTGCCAAGTATAAGAATGGTTTACGAATATCATGATATTCGTGGCCTTTTCTTCTTTCCCCAATCAATATTTGGACATCATGATAGTACTCCGTCATAAAACTCTTCTTATTTATCTTGAACACGTTTGTCAACGTATACTTTTAATCATTAATATCTTTAATTTCATATTATTACTGAATATAAAAATTTCACTGTATTAAAGTATTCATAAATACGAATCCAACAAAATCACTCATGACTATATTTGAATTTATAAATTATATATAAATTAATAATTTGTCTTTTATTATGAACATGACCGAGATGAGAATGAGGGAGTAGCATTTAACTGCGAAAGTGGCATGAAATGTCCTTTTTCTTCTTTTTTAACGGAGGCATGATATGTTTTGATTGCTGACTTTGGTGTAATGGAATTTCACAGCCTACGAGATGAAGTTTTTGGTTCAAAAATATCTCAAAAAGAAAAACGATTGATAAATTCTTTTCATGTATGTCGGTAAGAAAAAACAATTTTTTTGTATTAACAAAAAAGCCTCTATTCTTTTCTTTGAAAATGAAAAATATATCAATAGAAACGTGAGTTAGTGTGTTTAATTATTAAAAGAATAATATTATAAAATATATTTTAATTGTCTTTGTTTATTATTATTATTATTATTATTATTTTGTAATATAGAAAAACATGTTGCAAAATACTCCCTCTGTCCCTCCCAATTCTTTACATTTTCCATTTTGGGATGTCCCTTCCAATTCTTTACATTTCCAAACTTTCCAAAAATAGTAAAGTTTTAACCTTTAAACAAATAAAAAGGGCCCACCATTTTCCACTACTTTCCTCCATCTTTCTAATCTATTACTTAAATATTGATAGGTCCCACAATTTTATCCACTTTCCACTCACTTTCTTTCTCTTCCCACTTACTTTTTTTTCCTTTCTTAATCTCCGTGCCCAACCCAATCGTAAAGAATTGGGAGGGACGGAGGGAGTAACAAAAACACAAATAATTGTGAAAAGAGTTGATTGAGTACAAAATAAGAACGAAAAAAGGAAAGAAATAGAGGACAAACCTCGGAGATAATAACACTATCAAGTCCACCTCTCGTGTATCGCCCCCCCTGACACACACATCGCCGGCCCGGCTACCACTCTCAACGGTTTGAATGATATCATTACCTTATCTTGTTCAGCGTTTATAATTGTTTATATATGTACTTATATTTGTATGTTTCATTTTCTGTTTGGAATTTAAAATTGAAAATTTAGGTTATTGAATTCTTGACGCGGATGACTTAAAAAATGGTGAAATGATTTTATTGGATTTTTTTGTGTAGGTTTAGAGTTGGTTTTTGTTGGAATATGGATCCGGGTTCGAATGTAGAAGAAGGCAAGTCATGGGATGAATTGTATACAGTTGATTTAATGCCATCAGAGTTGTTTCTTAAGTTCAGGAAGGAGATTCAAGGCTTTCGTGTTGGTGTTAATATGGAGGTACCATTACATACAAGTGTGTATCTGTTTATTGTATTTGTATTTACTATAATTTTGATTCTGTTGTCACTAGTCTGTATGTAGTAGATGCTAGTGTGCTGTTTTTAGTACTTGTTAGCAATTATAATACTTTTAGTTGAGTTGTAGTACTTGGTTGTAATCACTTTTGTAGAGCAGAGGGTATGGGGAAATTAACATGTAAGCAGACCGTACTTGTACTAGTGGGAGTAGGGAGAATGTTTCGGTAAAGACCTGGATTTGATGGTGCAAATTATGCAAATAATAAAAATTAAAAAAGAACGAAAAATGTCGGCTACTAAAACTGCTGTGAATTGGTGGCTGGGTTAAATGATGCTGTGTTCTGTATTGAGTAATATCACTGCCAAGGGCCAATGGGATAATTGTGCTTGTAAATAAGTAAAACTTTCTTAGCTGCCAGTGAAGGTCATTAGAAGCTATTAAAGATATGTATGGCTTGGTGCTTATTTTAGTGAAATCGTTTATTATTTCTGTAAGTTATTGGAACCTTAAAGAAAAGTAGAACTTTATGTTATTTTCTAGTAGGGAATATATCTCCTACCACCAAAATTTCCACTGTTATACATGTGTATGTATCTGTTGTGATGTTACAAGTTGTTTTTGCATTTTGAAACTACATCTATTCCTATGTATGGTAAATTTGTGAAAATGCTAAATTTTTTGCTTGTTTTTTTTACCATAATCGTGGAAGCTCTGAATTTTTACATTACATGTCCCTTGAGAATATGTGTGCAGATGGACCACTAAGACAGTGGATCAAAGGACAAGATCTCTTATTAATCACGTTGCAACACAGTACTAGGCAGCATAATTTCTTATTAGATTTTGGGGCATAATTATGTATTAATTTGTCATCTGGTTTTAGAAACACAAGATATTTATATTCTTAAATATACACCATGGATTTGTCAGATTTGTATGACCAGTGAAGTAAATATGTAAGGTAACAAGTTTTTTGTGTATTATATCATAACAAACATATGGTTAAAATTGTGTATCTGTGTGTGCTTGTTATGTGCACCTACTACACAAGATGAGAATCTGGGCATGATTTTTATGTGGAAATATACATGTTTTTTTAGGTTGATTGCTTATGTTCTTACTAAATATGATTATAAAGCATAAGACAATTATGCATAGCATATTACTGCTGGCTCCACCATTAAGCACGATAGAATTACTTGCTGCATCTTTACTTTCGGTATAAAAGGCTGCTTGATAAATAGCATCATCAGATTCTATCAAATTTGGATTCTATCAAATTTTATATTCTCTTATTATTCTCATGGTTCAGTTCTATAATGCTCCAAGTAATGAGTTTGAGTCAAAGCTCGTTTTAAAACCCTTGGCCAATGATCGACGGTGGAAATTTATGTATGCACCTTTACACCATGATGTGCGTTTGATGTCTAAGAAGATTCCAGTAACAAACTTTCTGAATCTCCAGGCTAGTTCTCTTGTCCTCTGTCTATCTCTACTTCTTCCCTTTAACATCTTGTGGTTGATCTTGGTAGGTTTTTAACTATTGCAGGTAGGTGTGGGCCACAGTTTTGGATTAAAATCGACTGGTTTGAACTGGAAGCTTAGTACTTGTTTGGGTGGAGATGGCCTATCCCGGATCCGGAATAAAACATCACTTGGTGTTTGCCCTGGTGTGGATTTACGTTTTGCATGGAAAGCAGACTATGTTCTTCCAGAATTTAATGGGCAAGTTCAGTTCAGCTTTCACATTGACTATAGATGAGAATTGATAGAATACATATGTGGATCATGTAGTGTTAAGAATCAGAGAAATTGCATATGCTTGGACATAGATGGTTCTTTGTTATAAATAAATTGACTATACTTGTAAACTTTCTTTCTTATTTTTCTATTGAAAATTGGCTTAAACAGGGCTGTTGGCACTGGTCAACCATTGTTCAACATGAACTCAGGAAGCTTCCATGCATCGCTTGATAGAGTTGAGCTAATCTTAACCCATACAACAGAATATGTGCCATATAACCAGGTACCTCATATCTACCGAATCTCTAGTCATCTCTAAGATGGATAAATTAGGACCTTGTAGTTGTCCTGAGTTCTTAATTGCTTTCTCTATGTAGGGTAATTACGTTTGAAAATCCATCTCTTTCTAGGTAGTCTTATTCTTATCTTTGCTAGCAAGTCTATGGATTTATATTTTCCATCTTTCCATGTCGAAGAATTTATAGCGTTTCTTCACCTTTTTCTTTTTTTTTTTTGCTAATTTTTTTTTTTTTTCTAGAGTCGTCTTTACATCATCCCTCATGCTTTATGTTTCGTTCTCTCCCATAAATACTTTTGAGTAATTAGTTGCTGTTTGCTTAACTATGTTTGTCTTACGTCTCACAATAAGCACTTAGGAACCAAAGATCTCAATCTCTATACACAAATTAATCTCCGATAAGAATATAATTTGATACTGTAAGCATGGTAAAGCAATATATGGAAAGTTTTTGTCCACAGTTTTTTGGACGTCCAGAGTTTTTCGGACTTAAAATTGTAACCACTTAAATTGTTCTCTTATTATCGAGAACACTTTTGATAAGCAATAATTGTGAGCCAAAAACTTCACATTTTTTGGTGCACAAGCATTTACTCGTCAAATGATGGAGTATATTTTAGTTTTTTTTATCCATATATATCCTCAAATGCCCAATCTTATAGTGTTGCTGTGTTAGCATATGATACTGGAAATGAAGTGGTAGACATTCATACGAATTTGTTGTATAATGCTTTTTGGGAAAAAAAAAAGCGTCTATTAGAAGGATATGTTTAAAAAAAACCTTATGGGCACTGAATTTTTTCTTTGGCATAACCCAGGTCCCAGAAGGGGGCAAAAGTCAACCATCGGCTTGCTCGGATAATCAAATATCATGAAAGTTTGGTGATTTCATTGTTTTTAGTGTAGGATCTTCAATTTATTTGCAGTTTTACATGTGCTCCTATGTGCTGAAGAATATAGCTATTAGCTGCATATGCACAGCAGAAGTACAGTTAGTCGTGTAAAATACCACGTATATGAATCGATTTTGTAAAGATTTTTTCTCCTTATTTACCTTCCACTGTTTCAGATATGAAAGAAAAAGGGTCAAATTGTGTGATATTAAACTGTGTCACTAAAAAAGTATTTTTTGTTAATAAAAAATTTCTTCATATTGCATATGAATTGTCACTTTTGATTTGAATTCAGTTAGCATCTATCTGCATATTCAAAGAAATAATATGTTGCACTTCATTTGGAATGCATATCCTGAAGCAATAACATTTCAGTATGAAATTAGAAATTACAAAATGTGTTTAAACTAGGGGAGAGCACGGTTCGGTTCGGTTCGGGGCGGTTTTGTCCCAAAACTGAACCCAAAACCGCATGTCTTCGGTTTTAAAAATTGAAAACCAGAACCGCAACCGAACCGTCGGTTTCGGTTTTAAAAAGCTCGGTTCGGTTTTTAACGGTTCGGTTTCGATTATAAAACCGAACAAAAAATTCATAAATATATTACAAGATTTTAAATTTATAAATTATAACGTTCTCGACTTTTAAACAAAATCACACAAGTTTTTGGCGAATCCAGCAAGCGGAACAGAAAGAACATTAAGGATCCATCTAATTTTTTCCTTCAATCTGTCGAGTTTTTTTAATCTTTGTTCCTGGGGCTGGTGATACCTCAAACTGGATTGCTTTTGTGCACGGACCCGAACTTAGAAGTGGCTCTGCACCAAAAAAACCAACACCACTTCAACAAATTTACACAAATTCTTTCTTTTACATTGTTCTACTACTACAGACTTTGCATAAAAAGAGAGCACATAATTAGATTTATTCTTCTATTAACTAAATAATCTTTTTTAACATCTAAAATTGGGAACTCAATGCTACAAATTCTTAATGTGATGTGACAAGGGATTCATCCAACATATTTAACTAAGCACTAAAGCTTAAGCGTGAGAGAAGCCAACTTCAACGCCATGGTAATAAAAAAAAAGGATAACTTGTTTTTCCCGTCTCATCTGCACGTTTTGAAGCTTAATTATAATTCAAGATATAATATATTTATTAATTTTAAAAATACATATAAATTATATAGATTTATATATATTCCATATTTATTTATTTATTTATTTCAATAATCGGTTCGGTTTTAGCCGGTTCGGTTTTAATCTATAACCGGAACCGGAACCGGAACCGAAAGTCTCGGTTTTTAAAAATCAAAAACCGCAACCGCCGATTCAATTTCAGTTTCGGTTTTTTCGATTCAATTTTGGCCGGTTTCGATTCGGTTTCGATTTCAATTCGATTTTTTGCTACCCCTAATTCAAACAGTGTAAACTTGAATACTAACTGAGGTTACAAATGACTCATTAACATAGCATATTTTAAAAAGAATAATAATGCCAAAAATGACTCACAAACTTAATTTTTACAAAAATACAAACGGCAGCATTCAAATTTCGAAAAATATAAGCCCGTGAAACAAAACACTCATTAGTAATAATGAAGCTTTTACTCACTAAAAACAATGCAGTTGTTTCAAACACTTATGGAGGGATTTTGCACCTTCAAGAAGAAGCCAACTAATGGGGTCCTCCAACCTAGCCGTTGTCTATATCCTTTTTAACGGTCCCCAGTCCAAAGCCTCCGTATAAAACTTCACACATTTTCACCATTACATTGCAAGAACTAAATTTAAGCTTTTCAAGAAATGGCTTCTAGTAATAATAACCTTAGAAGTTCATGTTCTTTTCCATACATTCTTCTTTCAGTCTTGAATTTCATTCTCTTCGTTCTCTCCGCGACATCTTTGGTCCCTACTATAGCCCTTAAAATGCCACCAACTTCATTGGGTTTGGCCTTCCTCATGGTTTCCTCCATCTCACTTTTGTCATCTTTTGTGGGTTTTTACTCTCACCTTGCTCATTTTTGCTTCTTGACACATTTTTCCCTTCTCCTCGCTTCGTCCATCGGACAGTTACTTGGTATTTTGGCCTTGTTTACGAAAGAAAAGTCAAGTATTTCAATGCTAAAGTCAGATAGGGATCCGAAAGAAGCTAAATTGTTGGTAAGGTTGGAATGTGGGATTTTTATGGCAATGTTTGTGATGCAGTTGGCCGTTGTAGTAATTACTTGTGCTGTGCATAGCTGTTGGGTAAGAGAGTATGAGGATATTGAGGCTGAGAAGGAGGCATTAGCCCGAAAGAGAAGCCGTAGAATTGCGAGAGTGCAAGAAGAGTCTATTGCAAATGCTGCAAAGATTTCTGAGATTAAAGCTAAAGAGTTTGATGAGAAGATGAAGGTTAATCATGGTCTTTGGGTGAAAAATGATTTTGAAGGTTATAATTGATGGCTGTTCACCTTCGTGTGGAAGTTGTGTGTTTTTTTATTGTTACTTTTTTGGTAACTATAGAGGTGACAATGGTACTTGTAATTTAAAGTTTGCATGATGTGTGTTCGCTTCTTCCTTTTCCAAATATCAATTATGTAACATAGATCTTTGATTTTCTTGCCAAGACTATCAATTGTATTCAAAAGTTGCAGATATGTTTTGATTGTCTCAGTTGTAACCAGTGACGGAACCGGGATTCAAAATAGTCGGGACCAAAAAGAACTGTCGCTAATTTTTTGACATCGGTTGGGACTTAAAATGTTCTTTCTATTAATTTCTAACTAAAGGTCGATACTTCAAAAAAAAAAAAATCTCTTCTAAATTTTGAAGTTCAAGCGGGACTTCATTCTGGATTAGCCCTTTTTTTCGGCCCCTAGGTTCAACCACTTCCTTAGCAATTAGAAGGAGTGTAAAGTAGTCAATTCTTTAAAATGAGAATTATTGAAGGAAATTATATGAACTAATTGAATTCACAAATCTCAAGAGAGTTATCATGTTTTTCACACATGTCAACCTGGTTGATTTTTAAGGCCACTGATTATAAAAGTCCTCATTCTTTATCTTCCATCTTCTAGTAGATTCTGGCATTGCGCGTTGATATCCCAATAAACTGATTCACTTGCACAATCACTGTAAACTTTGAATCTTTGGTACTCTTATATCAGCACAGATACATCATACATATCTTACCCAGGTTTCTTGTTCATACCATTGTTTTGACATCGGTTGGGACTTAAAATGTTCTTTCTATTAATTTCTAACTAAAAGTCGATACTTAAAAAAAAAAATCTTTTCTAAATTTTGAAGTTCAAGCGGGACTTCATTCTGGATTAGCCCCCTTTGTTTCTGCCCCTAGGTTAATTATATTCATTCTGGAAATTATATACTCCATCATATAATTATTGTAGGCCGGTGAAGGTTTTCGTTGCAAACTTGACAGAGGAGGACATTTCGGACATGAAGAATCATTAGAACTTTATGCCTTTTGAACAATGTATACTTGCATTTGTTTCACAAGATTCTTAGAAATCCTCTTCTCAGAGAGTACTGATAGCTTGATATAATTTCCATTAAAATTAATTCTTACCATGGTTAATTTATCGATGAAGCTTCCCGCAAGGCACCTTGTCTTCCTAATTCCTTCAAGGAGATGGTATGGTTATAAATATAATTAACTGGTTTCCTACTTCTACATGAACATTGGAATGTTGAGCAAAGGGATTATGGGAAGGTATTAAAAATGAAACGATGCTGAAATGATGTATACATGATCAACTGTAGTAATAGGGCAAAAATCGATCAACACATGCTAAGGATGCAGAGTGATCAATCAATATAATTTCTCTTAAATGTGGTACAAACTATTATAAAATTCACACCAAACCCGAATTACTGTCATCCCTGTGCAAGAGCCAAGGGCACTTGTTTAGTCGTATCATGATTGGAGATTGGCCAGCCTCATGCAAGTCCACGATATCAGTATGATGTATATCAGTTTATGCTATGAGTTTGTTACACTAATCTGAATTTATGAAGCAACATACTTTACGGGTGTTGATTTTACTATGCAACTTCATTAAAAATTGAAGGGAAATTCCTAATGGTACCCTTTTGGAATTGACTTTTCCGAATGGTACTATTACACATTTTGAACGTTCGAGTGGTACCATCCACGTTTAACATTCTAATTAAAAATACTGATCTGTTAAACAAACGTTAAAACACATGTTAAACAACTGAAAATAATTACTTTACCCACACTTTTAACATTCATAATAAACTAATGCATCAGTTGCATCAGGATTACATGGAAAGTGGCAATAACATCTGCCAAATAGTCTCAAAATCACAAACACCAGTAAAATAGATTAGGAATACATTCAAACTACTGAAATCAAGATCTAAGCAAAAGAAAGGGATGAATATTCAAGCTTGTTGAGACTGAGAATCAGGAAACTGCGACATGTTGATAGATGACTGAGATCCTCCTGTTGCTGCACTTGTTGGCTTTTCTGCTGCATTTTTTGCTGTCTTCGATGATGCCTTGGCTTGATTCCTTACCCTCGGATTCCTGACCATTGGGAGTAGTCCACTTGCCTTCATATCTTTCTTCTCCTTTGCTGTTGGCCCTCCTTTACAAGTCCTTGCATTGTGACCAAAACAAAGACACTTTGTGCACTTAACAGTCTTTGATCTTTTCTCTTTTTGATTCTTCCCTTCCTCCCTCCTCCTGTTCCTACTCGGTCTTCCTACTCCCCTCTTTATTGTAGGTGGTTTTAGAATTGGAAGATTCTCATAGGTTGGCCATTGATCCTTATCAGGAATAGGGTTAATGCTAAAACTATAGGTTTGTTTGTAGGTCTTGACATGATACCATGAACTAACCATCTTCTGTGGATCAATTTTTGCGTGTAACATTGCCCTAATGGCATGCCTACAAGGGATTCCAGATATTTGCCATGCCCCACAAGAACATACTTTATCATTCAAAGATAAGGGGAAATGAGATTTACCTTCATGAATCTCATATTCTCCAGGTTTTGACATATAAGCCTTGCAACTTATAATGTCTTTGCTAATCTGTTTCACTAGTTTCCCAATCTTAGGACACAATTCATCATCATTCCAACTGAGTGCAGCTTCATTTCTTGTAGCAATTCTTACCATACAAACCCTCCTGATTCTTGTTAGTGTAATACACATGTAGTTGTTATCAAAATACAACTAAAATGAATTACATTTGAATAGAAAGTAGACAAAGTATTACCTTCAAGCAGTGTTAAAACAGGCCTACACCTGTCAATGCCAAGTTTAGAGTTGAAGCTCTCTACAAAGTTTGAAGTATTACTGTCATTGCATACATTAGGATCGAATTTGTGCTTGCTCCATGTAGCTGGATCACCAAGTTGAGCAAGCCAAGTCATAACCCTGTTACCTCCTTCTTTTTGCAATCTTTCCATGGCCTTTCTATATGTGAATTGAGATGTTGCATTACAGGCCCTCCAGAATCAAACATACATCAATGGTCCTGCAAATTGCTTCTTATAATTCCTACTGATATGTCTGCAACAATACCTTCGTTTAGCACTAGGCCAAACATCTGCTAGAGCAAGGTCAATCCCCTAAAACACATATTAAAAGACAATATTAGTACAGGGATTCAAAGTTAAAGAAAACATGAGAAGTACAATAAGAATTTGCATACCTTCTGTCTATCTGAAATAATAGTCCAATCCTCCCTGCTGGACTCCTTGACAATGTTATAAAGATTCCATAAAAAATAACCCCAACTCTCCTTGTCTTCTACACTTATAACAGCATATGCTAGGGGGAATATTTCATTATTCCCATCCAAGGCCACTGCAGACAATAAAATTCCCCCATAATTACCCTTTAAGTGTGTCCCATCAATGCCTATCAAAGGCCTGCAACCTCCCAAAAAACCCTTCCACATGCCAGCAAATGAGATGAAAATCCTTGAAAATAACAAATGCCTATGAATAGTATCAGACTCCACACTAGAACAATAAACCTCTGAGTCTGGATTTCAGGGTAACCTCCATTTGCATATAGCTGCAGAGCAAATGCATGTGTACCTATGGTTATCAACAACAAGTATGGTTATTGCAGACCCTTCCTGTATACAGTAATCTTTTAAGACATCCTTCAGGTGCTGTTTATCCATAAATATCATCCATGGCCTCAATACAATCTTCCCAATTTCTTTGTTTTCAAACATCTCCCCATTTTTATATAGCTTCTGCATATAGTTATCATCATCCTCATCATCCAAGAAGTCTTGCCACGTTCCAGCCTCCTTCTGCATATAGCTTCTATATCTTCTAGTTGATCTAGTGACGCATGTTCATGGTCCTTATTAACCCCTGCATTACTCATTTCAGACCTCCTCCTAAAGTTTAACACCAATTTGTACAAATCATCAGGCATTATAGAAGTCCCAATCCATATAAATATAAACTTTTTATCAACATTTCTTTCAAACATCAACACAAGATCATTATCAGTTATTAATTTACGATGATCCATCTTCCACACATAAGAAAAGCATGGATAACCATAATCCATCCTTATACCCTGCCTTTTCACTTCATCTTCATAATCCAATACTATATCCAACAGAGAACACTTCTCTGGATCAACCCCAATATCAACTTCTTTACCCATCCAATTAAACCTCAAAATCTTATGATCAATATCCATTCTGCAAGTTAAAATACACTAACTTACTCATAAAATCACATATAAACACGAATATACATACAAATGTATGATTACTAAACACACCTATACACATACAGATCATACAAATAAGGGTAAATACAGAGCATAAGAAGGAAAGTATATACATACCTGTCTATACAGCAACAATATTTATAGATTGATTGATCGAAGTTACCGTTGTGGAAGGAGAGATTGATCAAAGGAGGGTAATCGCAGCTCTTCAGTGTTTAATGCCCGACTTATGACCTAACCCGTGTTTATCCCCTTTTAACCCTTTCTACTGTGTTGACTTATAAACATAAAAGGTAATATTTTATTCTAAATTAATAATTAAATATGATACTTAACGTTTGTTTAACATATGATTAACGGAGGATTATTTTTAATTAGAATGTTTAACGTGGATGGTACCACTCGGACGTCCAAAATGTGCAATGGTACCATTCGAAAAAGTTAATTCCAAAAGGGCACCATTAGGAATTTCCCAAAATTGAAAACATACTTAAAATGACACCTTGAGGCAGTGGCGGATCCAGACTTTTAGTTTAGGCTGGGCCAAAATTAATTATCGGCAACTTAAAAAAGAAAAGGCTACAAAGAAAAAAATAAATAAATATTGGTTTGTCAAATTCTTTACTTGTTTGCAATTTTCTAATTTAATATATAAAACATATACTTTTAATGACTAAGTACTATATCATATATATAAGTTTATAGACTATGATTATATTAACATGTGGTGATAAATTGACTAAATATAGCACTAGTTAATAATGTATGGTATATATAATACCAAAAATAAGCGTAACTGATACTCCATAAAAGGAAAGTAAATATTTTGTTTTAATTTCATTAACTACATCAGGATTTATTTTTCAGTTACAGTAGCATCAGGATTTAGCCCATCAGTATCTGATGCCTAACCAAGTCCATCAGGATTTACTCCAAGTACTGATCCAAATTTCCATCAGGATTTAATCCAAATACTGATCAAAATTTCCAGTACTGTTTTAACAAATAAATCTAAAACCTGTTAAAATAAATCAATAATCAATTCTTCTTTCAACTCAATTTATTTATGGATTCCACTAAGAAAATGTCTTAGATCCAAACATGAAAGTTTAAGTCCTGGTTACAAGGAACAACCTCCAACTTGTTAGTTTCCGGAAATTACATCAAGAACATATTATAAATATGCCTCAAACTTTCCATTTTCTAACAATCCCCCACGAATCCATACAGAAATTCATATCTATCCTCATCATGACTTGTTTTTCAGAGTAGGTACCCTTCCGAGTTTGAACCCTCCTAAGTCCTCTACTTCGATGGCTACCGGATTCAGATGGAATGTTTCACCTTGAATCTTTATACGTTTGGTGTAACCACACTCCATAGACGACGACAAGTCAAAGGCTATGGTGCTAATCTACGGCTTTGAGACGTTAATGGTCATGTCTCGATCCTGTTCGTCGAATGCTTCAAGGAATAACTCTTTCCTCTAATTACGACCACACAATTACATTCGCTTAGCTGGGCATCTTCGGAGATGTACTGCTAGCATCTCGTCATCTCCAGAGATGTACTGCTAGCATCTCTGTTGCCCAGTAATTAACAATTGTAGAAGTGGGGTTGAATACAATTGTATAAGATTTTCGACTTAAACAGAAATAACACAAGTATGAATCAATAACAGCTTTATTAATTCTGATATAAAACTGTTACAAACTCTCTTAAGAAATTCTTATGTTCTTAAGAGCTGCTAGGTTACAAGATAACTCGTGTGAGCGATTACAATCATGTAAAACCTAAACTGTGTTTATATAGCATACACAGCTACACTATCAATTACAAGATATTCTAAATCAATTACATATTACTCTGAATGCATATCCTATATGATAGCTGCCTTCCTACAATTTAGGAACCGACATATCAATCTTCCTTGATCTCTGGTCTGATGAGAATCTTTACAAAATACTGACCAGCTTCTAATACTGACAATACCTTCATACTGACATCGTATTACTGATGACGTCAGCATCAGTATCTTGATCAGTAACAACCCAGATCCTGATATCACTTGAATCAATATCTAACAATCTCCCCCAATTTGTACTTAATGAAATAAAGCACAAATTATTTGATTCAAAGATGTCAAAAACTCAAAACAAAAATCTATGAGCTATCTTCAGGTTCAGTCTCAGAAATCCTTACAAAGAAATTACTTATCTGCAAGAAACTTGATAATAATTCATCTTCCTTCTTTGCTAGAATCTGAATCAGCCTTTTCTTCAGACTTCTGAGTTCTTCATTATTATTGTCAATCTGATAAATACCAGCCCTGAGATTTTGAATTGAGCTCCTTGGTAAATTCAACTCTCCCAACAGTAAATATGCAAGATCTCTTCCACCAGGATTCAAAGATAAATGTTCTTACCTCAGAATTACTTCTTTAACAGCTGAACCCTTTTGCATTTCTACTTCTTGTCCTTCAGTGTTCAAATACATGGGAGTATAATTACCATCATATCTTGACCCTCCGTCCAAATATCTGGATTTTATTTTCATGAAGATCATAGTACACCAGTTTCTGTAAACACTAGCTTCTCTATCAGGAATGCTTCTATTTTCAAGTAAATAGAGAACATATTTCAGTTCTTTTGTTGACTTGCATAATACATCATGAATGCTTAGCCTCTTGACATTTTTGTCTTTCATGAAGTACAACAACTTTTCCATCATTTTACCATCCATCTTGCATGCAATAATTGCAACTGATTCAAGTTCCAAAAGATCATCAACATTTAATTCTTCACCTAATCTTCTGGTAAGAAAATGTTGATCTGCTTGAAATAAAGGTATGAATGTTGCATCCCTAGAACCAAATCCTCCTCTATTGTAAGGTTCCAGTCCCTTCAGATCAGAACTCATCTTAATCCACCTTAGTGAACCTTTATCAAACTCAGAAGATTTTGCTTTCTGAAGTCCAGGAATCATTGGAGGTTCTGAGATTACTCTTCCAGACTTAAAAACAACTGGTCCAGTATACTTCAGTTTATCAACTTCAACCCACTTTTTCCTTCTCTTCTTTGTTTGTGGATCACTAGGTTCTTCTTCTTCTTCTTTCACTTGTTTAGATTTATCAATAAATAAATCCTTTTCAGAATTAATCAGCCTTCTGAAATATTCTTTGCTGGCTCTTTCAACAATATCATTTACACTGTTTCTGACTTCTCTAGATCTTTTAACATTACCAGTATCAAAGACAGTTTCCTTCTTTGCTTTTTCAACTTTCTTTTTCTTTCTCTCTAAAGGAGTTTCTTCTTCTTCTGTACCAGGCTCATCAAATACATTTGATGATGGAAAATATTCAAGAGATAAAGGAGTTTTCTTCTTTAAATCTTCAGTAATCTCCTCTATTCTGATTCCACTAGACCTTGTCTGCCTTGTACTTACTTGAACAGGTTTCCTTCCTCTGCCTCTATTTCTTCCTCCTCTGCCTCTTCCTCTTCTTGCAGTAGGAGCTTCCTTCTGTCTTGCAATCTCCTCAAAAATCCTGTTTTGTTCCTTTACAATTTCATCAGTAGTCATATCAGGATTTTCTTCAGAAGTTAATTCAAGTGCCTTCTTAGCATGATACTGATGAAACTTATCACTGTTTCGATAAACAAGTTCACTTCCACCTGATTCAGTGATAATTTCTTCAAAGAGATGAGGAGCATCTTGTACATCAGTAATCAACATATCTTCATCACCTTCAAGAATTGTAGAAAGAGTTTGCCTTCTTTTTCCAGATTCAAAAACATGAGTTGACTGATTAGTTTGAGTCTGAGTTGAACTCCTCCCCTTTACTAAACCAGCATCAGAGGTTCCTTTTCCTTTCCCATGTTGTTGGTGAGTACTAGTACCATCATCATTTCTAGAAGTATCATCCTTATCCTTTCTCACAACTGGATTAGGTGTACATTTTGTTTTGACTACCTTCTCCCCCTTTTTGACATCTACATCTTCTTCAATAAAGAAAGATAAGATAAGCTTGAGTGTCTCATCAATAGTGTCAACTTTAGATTCCAAGACATCCATTCTTGACTCCATCTTCTTTTCAAGTGCCTTAACATCATCAGCAAGAAGATGAGCTTGAGAAGCAGTAGCAGATATAGAAACAGTTGTATGAATATCAGCTTGAACTTTAGCATTATTATCCTTCATAGAATCAATCTCACTCTTCAATCCTTTTGCTAGAAGAGCATTAGTCTTGAGAAGTGCCTTAAGCTCAGGAGTTGACATCCTCGTGGCAATGTGACTAGAATAAAAAAGAGCATTATGAAAATTCATCTTAGCATTTGGCTGATTCCATTCAGTATCCCATTCATATCCCCTTGCAGCTTGAGTATCAGCAGGAAGTGTAGAACTGTACTCCCCTCTGAACTCTTCTTGAGTAACAGACTGCATGTATCTACTCGAAGATCCATAAGCAGATGCTAGACTTGCTTTTATGGCTGCCTGCATTTGAATTGCCTCAGGATCATCATCAGCATGATCATCATCATCATCTGAGCTATCATCAGACTCAGGAAGTTTATCATCCACATTTTCTTCAGGATTCATAACTCCTTTCAATCTCAAATCAACAGAAGATGGACCTGTTGGTTCTTGAAGACCTGTAGTGGGAATAGAAATATTTCCTAAATCTCTCTTTTCTTTTAAAGTGATCTCATCACTTCTCACAACATGACCTAAGTTACTTTCAAGAGTAACTACTACCTCTCCAGAAGTTTTAAACTTATCACTCTGTTCTACCTCACCTTTTGCCAGTTCAGGAGACTGTCTCTCTTCACTCTTCTTTTTCTCTAATTGTTTACTCTCAGTCTCACTAGAAAGGTTGTGGCTCAACAAATTCAAAGAAATAAGAGGTGGCTGAGAAGAGTGGTTTGAAGTCATACAGATAGAGGTATCCCTTGAATCAGGTCTATCTGTAATCATACTATCAGTAGTAAGAGAAGTAGAGATAGAAGTGTTACCTAAGGAAGTGATTAAAGATTCCATTGGCCTTGCAGAAAGTGGCTCGATAAGCAATGGAATATTTGGATCAGTAGTACTTGCATCAGGATTGACAACTGCAACTAAAGCATGACTTGCATCAGTATTTTGTACTGATGGTTCTTGTGTAGTCTGAGGTTGTGAATCTTCTTCAACACTTTGAGTCAAAGGTTCTTGTGTGCTTCCCTTATATGCAGTGTCCTTCAGTATATCATCACATTCAGCAATATGCTTGGCATGAACAGCTTTATCTGCCAGACTTTGAACTAAGTCAAATTCGATTTCTGAAGCCCCTTGAGTAGTGTCAGGAAACTCCTTTGCTGATGTGATTTTGCCTGCATCTTCACTTTGAGAAGATGGTTCTTGTGGGGCATGAATATTCTTGTCTTCACTTTCCCTTTGAGAAAGTGGTTCTTGTGGGACTATTCCTTCAGCAATGTCTGCATCCATACTTTGAATGGATGGTTCTTGTGTGACTGGATCTGCAGTAGCTGCTGAACTACTTTGAAGTTCAGGTTCTTGTGGGCTCGATCCTTTCAGAGGTGATGATGTCCTCTGTTTCTTTTGTCGTTCAAAAACTTTTGCTGTAGTTTGTTGTTGCTTATAAAGAGGTGGTGGCTTTTGTCCAAGTTTGACAGCAATGCCAACAACCTTGTCCAGTGACATATCAAATGTCCTCTTATGTGATGATGTAGAGACTGGAGAATCAGAGATTTCAACAGTCTTCACAGGTGAAGTACTAGGAGTAGAGACATTAAGATTAGTAGTTGAGTCAGGAACTGATGATGAAACCAGATTCTGATTGTCTTCTATATCATCATCAATATTCTGTCTCTCCAGAGGAATGAAGTATGGACTCTTCTTAAGTAACCTCCTTCTTTTCTTTGGCTTTTCAGGAATGACTAGTTCTTTAGGAGTCACATCAATAACTTCCTTTTTCTTCAAAGAAACTGATAAAGGCAATTTGTGATCATCAGAATCATAATCAGACTCAGAATCAATTTTCTGACTGAATTTCCTCTTTTCTCCTGTTTCCTTATACACCCCTATGTCAATCAAAGATTGATCAATCTCAAGTACAGATTTCTCCTTAACCAGGACCCCTTGTGCACCCCCTTGTGACTTCTTTTTAGAGTGGGTTGGAGTGAAGAAATTCTTTGACCATGATTGTCTTCCAGACACATCAGATCTAGCTAATTTCTTTGATTTTACAACTGATGCCTTTTATGAGACACCAGAGGTGGATGACTGTTTGGTAGTGTGTTTGGGTTGTGTGCTTTGGTTAGAAACAGGATGGGTAGTGTCCTGTCTCATAGCACCAGAAATAGGTCCAAGACCATCAGTAATAGATCCATAATAAGTAGACATTCTTTTTGTCAAAAGAAGCATGACCTTATCAGGAATAATAGGATTGCCTTCCAAATTATTCACCTTATCAGATTTCTCCAAGGATTTGATATTGTTTTCAGAAATCTTAAAGATACACAATTGATCATCATTTTCAAATTCAACATTGGGACATAGATATGAAAATATCAATTGAAAGAATCTAATAAAACAAACATATCCACACTTTTATGTTTTTCTAGCATGAAAGGCTTTCAAAAGAAACAATCCATAATCAAAAGGAGTTTCATGGATTAGAGAGTACCCAATTTGAACTGAAGCTGAAGGCAATGCATCAAAGTTAGAGACTTTATTCAGAAAACAGCGACTGATAGTATCAAAGAAGAAATTCCATTCCTTCTTAAGTTTTGTTCTGTATAAATCCCCAAACTTCATTGGTTGTCCTTTGATTCCAAGACTCTTTGCAAAATCAAGAAGTATAGCATCAGAAACACTTTCTGCTGATTTGCCATTGAGAGATGGTAGTTGAAGAGCCTTCTCTATCACCTCTGGAGTCACTCTATAAGTAGCACAATTATACTCAAAGGACATGTACAGATTCTTAGTGGACATTCCTTCACTAAAAACTGCTGTTGACCATACCTGCATAACACTTTTGAAAGAAACTTTGGAGGGTTGTGTTAATGCATAGTTAATCGGACTTGAGGCTAAGAAATCTTGAATGATATTGAAATCATTCGACAAATCCTGATGATCAAGAACAACAACGAAATTGTTAGGTGCAAAAGTAACACCATTGATGACAACTTTACTGTTTGCAAACAATTGATTTTCCATTTTGGTTGAACAGAGAGATTTTGTATTCTCGAACAATTAGGGTTTATGTTTGCACAAGGTGAGAGACGATTTAATACTGATACTTTGAGAATAAAAGAATCAATTTAGAAAACTAAATTGATTTTGGACAAATCTAATGATTTCTCAAGGACAGGTGTCAGTAATCGACTCGTGCACACATAAGTAATGGAGTAAATTACGTGTAAGAGTTGTGATAACTGCACGTGACACGATTTTCAAACTGTAAGTATATACTTACGTGAGTGTTACACACGCGCCCGCAGTTTTCGAGAAATAAGATTGTGATTAAAAATAAAACAAAGTAATTTGTTTTAATTTAAAGAAATTAGAACACCACAATCTAAAAATACCTGATACCAACACGAGAATGTGAATCGTTTCATATTCTCATTCCACTCTTCTCTATTTAATCCTAGAGACTTGTCCACTACCTTCTTAACCCTTCTTCTTACCTACAAACTAAAAACTCTTCTCACAAATATCTTTGTAAAAGAGATGTCGAGTCTTACCATCAAAGAAAAGAATCTTCATCTTGTAGAGAAGAGAGATATTTTCAGTTACACTCATGAAGAGTTTGATGCTTTCAACTGGGAGAGACAACTTGAAACTCTATTGTTGCAGATGGATGCTGGTCTCGAAGAAATCGAGAAAGAAAGACCTGCAAAGCTGATTGACATCGATGCTGCCCTCCAAGCAACATTAGCATGGCTTTCATCTAAGACATCCTCATCCAAATTCATCAACCATTGTTAATGAATATGTCAGCAAAAATAACCTTATCCCTATCAACCTCCACCCAAACAAAGTGGCAAAGATGGGATCTGGGATGGCTGCTAATAATGGAGTGGTTTGGACTTCCTTTTCCTGTTGAATAGATTAGTAGATAGAGAACAAAAAGATGTAATCTATGAATGTACTCTCTTTCTTATTGTCAATGAACTTTTTGTTTCTCTAATCTTATTCATTGTTTTCTGCATTGAACTTTTTCTTCAAATAATTAAATCAAAGAAATAAACATAAAAACTAATGAAAGTAATCACCTTATTAACAAGTTCAAAAGTCACAAGTATATCAGGAAAACAGAACAGAAAACAGAGTACTGAAATATATTACTGATAATTGAAACGTCGCATCAGTATTCAATGTTTGACTGATGTCAGGATTGACTTTTCATCAGTATTCGAAATGCATCAGGATTCGATGAGCATCAGTATTTGATCTTTCTCTATTCTCATAAACTATCATAGTTTACCATTCCCAGTTCATTCACCAACTTTGTAAACGTAGCTTCAGAAAATGGCTTGGTGAATATATCAGCTAGCTGTTGATCAGTAGGAACAAAGTGTAACTTAATTGTCCCTTCCATTACTTACTCTCTTATGAAATGATATCTGATACTGATATGCTTAGTAAAAGAATACTGTACTGGATTTCCTGTCATAGCAATAGCACTTTGGTTATCACAATAAATGGGTATTTTTGAATATGACAAACCATAGTCCATTAGCTGATTTCTCATCAACATGATCTGAGCACAACAGCTTCCTGCAGCAATGTACTCAGCTTCTGCAGTTGATGTAGAGATAGACTTTTGCTTTTTACTGAACCAAGAAACAAGTCTTCCTCCAAGAAACTGACAACTGCCTGAAGTACTTTTTCTGTCTATTTTACAGCCTGCAAAATCAGCATCTGAGTAACCACATAAATTAAAATCAGATTCCCTAGCATACCAAAGGCCAAGAGATGGTGTGCCTTTCAAGTATCTGAAAATCCTTTTGACAGCTATAAGATGTGATTCTCTGGGTTCTGCCTGAAATCTTGCACATAGACAGGTTGCATACATGATATCTGGTCTACTAGCAGTTAGATACAACAGTGAGCCAATCATACCTCTGTAATTAGTTACATCTACCTCAGTACCTTGATTAGGATCAAGCTTGGTAGCTGTAGCTATGGGAGTTGATGCAGTAGAGCTGTCTTGCATGTTAAACTTTTTCAAGAGGTTCTTTGTGTATTTTGACTGATTGATAATAATCCCATCATCAGTCTGTTTAACTTGTAGACCTAAGAAATAGCTCATCTCTCCCATCATGCTTATTTGGTATCTAGACTGCATTAGCTTTGAAAATTTCTCACATAATTTGGAGTTAGTTGACCCAAAAATGATATCATCAACATAAATTTGAACTAACAACAAATCCTTACCATGATTCAAATAAAACAAGGTTTTATCAATTGTACCTCTTTTGAATCCACTTTCCAGTAAGAATTGAGCCAATGTCTCATACCAGGCTCTTGGAGCTTGCTTTAGTCCATAAAGTGCTTTATCCAGTCTGTAGACATAATCTGGATGTTTTGAATCAATGAAGCCAGGAGGTTGTTCAAGATAAACTTCCTCTTCTAATTCCCCATTGAGAAAAGCACTTTTCACATCCATCTGGAAAACCTTAAATTTCTTGTGGGCTGCATATGCTAGAAAGATTCTGATAGCTTCCAATCTTGCAACAGGAGCAAATGTCTCATCATAGTCTATTCCTTCCTGTTGAGAATATCCTTTTGCAACTAGTCTTTCTTTATTTCTGATGATGGTGCCATCTGAATCTATCTTGTTTCTGAACACCCACTTTATACCTACAATAGACCTTCCTTTTGGCCTTGGTACAAGTTTCTAGACATCATTTCTTTCAAACTCATTTAGTTCTTCTTGCATAGCCATAACCAAATCAACATCCTTTAGTGCATCTTCAACTTTCTTAGGTTCCTCCTTTGATAGAAATTTATGATAAAGACATTCATTTTGAGTTGCACTTCTGGTTCTAACACCTACTTCAGGATTCCCAATAATTAAATCAGGAGTATGACTTTTAGTCCATTTCCTTGCTGGTGGTAGATCATTCCTTGAATTTGATGCTCCCCTGGATTGGTGTTATCTTCAAAAGAACTAGTGTTGATAGAAGCTCCCCCTGAGATATTGCTATCTGTTTCTGATCTGCTGTCAGAATTGTCACTTGAATCTATTTCTGATGAATCTCCTCCTGATGTTTGATTTGTTTCATTGTTGATGGTCTCTTGATGTTGCTCCCCCTCAACATTTGCATTCCCATCAATAATCTGTGTTTCATCAGTAATAACTGGTTCATCAGGATTTGATGAATTATCAGTATCTGACAAGATTTCATCAGAATTCTTGGAGGCTTCATTTGTAAAAATCAAATCATCATGTAAGTCTTCAGAAATTCCTGTAATCTTCTTAACATCGAAAGATACATTTATAGACTCCATGACTATCTTTGTTCTTAGATTGTAAACTTTAAAGGCTCTTGATGATGGATAGCCAATAAAGATGCCCTCATCAGCTTTAGTCTCAAATTTTCCAAGCTGTTCAGGATGAGGTCTTAGAACAAAGCACTTACAGCCAAATACATGCAAATGCTTCAGACTTGGCTTCTTTTCCTTGATCATCTGATAAGGAGTTACACCATGTCTGTTAATCAATGTAATATTCTGAGTGTAGCATGCTGTGTTGACTGCTTCTGCCCAGAAATATGTAGAAAGTTTAGCTTCCTCTAACATAGTTCTGCCCGCTTCAATAAGAGTTCTGTTCTTTCTTTCAACTACTCCATTTTGCTGGGGTGTGCCTAGAGTAGAGAATTGTTGAACTATTCCTTTGTATTTGTAGAACTCTTCCATTGCTGAATTCTTGAATTCAGTTCCATTATCACTTCTTAAAATCTTGACTTTATACTTTGTGCCAGTCTCAATGAGTCTCACATGGTCCAAAAGTATCTCAGCTGTTTCGTCCTTTCTGTGTAGAAAATACACCCATGTATATCTAGTATACTCATCAACAATTACTAGAGTATATCTTTTCTTACTGATGGACATTATGTTTACTGGTCCAAACAAGTCAAGATGAAGCATGTGATATGGTTCATCAATTGAGGATTCTATCTTGCTCTTAAAAGATGTCCTTCTTTGTTTAGCCTTCTGACAAGCATCACAAAGTCCATCTGGAGTATATAATACCTTAGGTAATCCTCTCACTAAGTCTTTCTTTACCAACTCATTTATATTGTTGAAGTTGAGATGAGAAAGCTTCTTGTGTCTACTCCAACTTTCATCTACAATCGTTTTACTGATGAGGCATGTAGAGTGTCCATCAGTATTGGTATAGATGTTAGCTTCATAAATGTTACAATGTCTTTGTCCAGTTAAAGCAACCTTCCCTGAAGATTTGCTGATTACTTCAAAATGAGTATCATAGAAGTTGACATGATAACCTCTGTCAGTGATTTGACTAACACTAAGCAGATTGTGTTTGAGTCCTTTCACCAGAGCTACTTTTCCAATGATGACATTTCCAATGATAATACTGCCATATCCCAAAGTTTGTCCAATGTTGCCATCTCCATAAGACACAGTTGGGCCAGCCTTTTCCTCAAATTCTGATAGCAGGGTTTTGTTTCCAATCATGTGCACAGAACATCCACTATCCATGACTAACACATTTTTCTTTTTGCCCTACAATCAGAATCACAAAGAATTCAGTTAGAATTTTTAAGAACCCACACTTGTTGGGTTCTTTTAGCATGCAATTTAACATTTTTAGCAGCAGAAGATTTGTTAACAAAAACGTTTTCTTTAGGATTACCTCCTTTAGAATTATTTTGTTATTATCAGAATTAACAGATGCATGCTTAGAATTCACATTCTTTGTTTTGCCAGAATTTGCACTTTTATTGAACTTTGGCAATGGTTCATAAACATTGTAGTACAAATTATGATATTCTTCACACATATAAATAGAATGCCATTTACTACCACAATGAAAACAGGGATTTTGTGGTTTATAAAATACTGTCCTATTCCTAATGTCAGACTTAGGAATAACAGTAGTCTTCTTCTTACTCCTCATGCAGTCAATAGCAAGATGATTAGAGTTACCACAATTAAAACATGTCTTTCTTGGTGCATTTGGAATATACTTATAATTATTCTCCTTGTTTATTCCAAGTTTACCATTCCTATTTCTTTTGATAGTGGAGACTCTCTTCTTATCTGTCACATCACAGATTTTATCTCTCAGTTGTTTCTTTGACAAAAGACCTACGTTCTTGTTTTGGACAGACTTTAATTTAGAATTCTGTGCAGAAGTGGATCCCTCTTCAGTAATTGATTAGGGATTTTCTGGATACACATAATTCACAGGCTTTAATCTTGTCTTTGTACTGTCTGTAAAATATCTATAGGTTTTTGGATTTGTCGAGTCATTGATAACAACTCTTCCTGGATTTGATGAAACAACCTTTTCCTTGTTCTTTTTCTCATTCTCTGGCTTATAACCTAGACACTCTTTACAATTTTTATCTGTGATTATCTCATGAGTTTTTGTTCCAGAATGTGTCCAAGTTCTGAGTTTTTCATTAGCATCCTTAAGTTGCATTTCAAGTTCTTTACATTTAAACTCTATTTCAAGTTTCATGTGTTTAGCATTATCACATTCTGTTTGAACTTCCTGCAAGAAAATTAACTCAGCTTCTAAATGATCATTTCTTTTAGTTACCTCTGCCATCTGAGATTTTATTCTAGTATTTTCAAGAGATTGACTCCTAAAACTGATATGCAGAGACTTAAGAAAAGACCTTAACTCAGAGACATTATTTGTATCAAAATCAAACAAGGTTTCAGATACCTTAGATTCAGCAGCAGCAACAGTCTCATCAGTATTGGCCATTAGTGCATAATTCACCTCTTCTTCTTCAGATTCTGAGGAAGAGTCCATCCAATCCTTGCTTGATGAGATAAGAGCTTTGGTCTTTGCCTTTTTGCACTCAGTTGCAAAATGACCCATTCCATCACAGTTGTAGCATCTGACTTTTGATTTGTCAAATTTGCTGCTTTTATCTTCTTTCTTCTTGTACCTGTCTTTGTCAGCATTGAAGGTTTTCTTCTAGAACTTACCTTGCTTCCTAGCCTTTCTGAACTTCATCTTCTTGAAGCCCTTGACTATCATAGCAACCATCTCCATCATATCAGAATCAGTAGAGTCATCATTAGTATCAGAATCAGACTTAGCATCAGTATCTGATGATGAGTCATCAGGAATTGACTCCACAACTCTACTTTTTCTCGAAGAACCTTCTTTAGCTTTTCCTTTTGATTTTGATTCAACATTCAAAGCAACAGATTTTTCTTTGACATTTTTATTGTTCTTTCTCTATTGAACCTCAAGATCGTAGGTTCTTAGCATCCCATAGACTTCATCAAGAGACAGCATCTTCAGATCATATTGATGCCTTATGATTGAAGCTTGAGTATCCCACTCCTCAGTTAGAGCTCTTAGAAACTTGGTATTTGAATCCTATGGATCATACTCTTTGCCAACTAGAGATAGATTATTCAGCAGTGTTAGAAATCTATCATAGATATCAGTAAGGCTTTCATCAGATTTAGCATCGAACTGCTCATACTCCTGAATCAACAGAGCCCTTCTGTTTCTTTTGATAGATTCAGTGCCTTGACATTGAGTTTCCAAAGTATCCCAAATTTCCTTTGTAGTCTTGCATGCTATGACCCTGTTTGACATGACATTATCAAGACTGTTGTGCAAAATATTTTTTACCTTTGCATCTTTGAGCACTTGATCCTTTTCTTCTAGAGTCCATTCACTCTTTGCCTTGATGACATAGTGTTCAGCAACAGTTTCAGTTCTTGCAACTAATCTTGTTGGAAGAAATGGTCCATCATTGATCCTGTCAAGATAGGCAAGATCAGTAGCTTCCAGATACATTAACATCTTCACCTTCCATGTTGGATACTCAGTTTTCTTGAGAATGGGAATCTTAATGCTTTCATACTTGCTTGTCGACATCTTAAGATCGTTTCTGATTACTATTAATCAGTTCGCTCTGATACCAATTGTTGCCCAGTAATTAACAATTGTAGAAGGGGGGTTGAATACAATTGTATAAGATTTTCGACTTAAACAGAAATAACACAAGTATGAATCAATAACAGCTTTATTAATTCTGATATAAAACTGTTACAAACTCTATTAAGAAATTCTTATGTTCTTAAGAGCTGCTAGGTTACAAGATAACTCGTGTGAGCGATTACAAGATATTCTAAATCAATTACATATTACTCTGAATGCATATCCTGTATGATAGCTGCCTTCCTACAATTTAGGAACCGACATATCAATCTTCCTTGATCTCTGGTCTGATGAGAATCTTTACAAAATACTGACCAGCTTCTAATACTGACAATACCTTCATACTGACATCGTATGACTTGACCCCATTCAAAGTTCAAATAACTCTTGCTATTCTGGAAGTTACAGTACCTTTTAGGTTTACAGGGGATAGACTCCAGATACGTGAGTATCAATCTATGTAGTTAAAGGTACAACCAATTCACCCTTACAACTTGTTATTACCACATTGAATACACTTTCGAGGGATCTCCTCTCATGTGTATTGGGTTCCCGCTGTAGATGAATCATTATGGGCTATCAGTCCCATCCCCAACCTAGACTTAAGGACAACAACATGCTCAAGTCCCTTAGTTAAAGGATCAGCTAGGTTTTCTTGAGTTCCAACAAACTCAACAACAATAATCCTTTCAGACATTAGACCCCTTATAGACTTCAGTATAACTTGGATATGTCTCTTTGTTTTCACATTGTACTTCTTGCTGTTTATTTTGTCGATAGTTGTACGGCTATCACAATAAACATCAAAAGCAGGAAGTGGACGACTTACTACAGGAAACATTGACATCAGTCCATGTAGCCATTCAGCCTCAGTCACAGTGGCATCTAATGCACATAACTCAGCCTCAAAAGTAGACCGAGTTATTATGGTTTGTCTAGAAGACTTCCAAGACACTGCTCCACCTGCTAGGGTAAACAGGTATCCAGTCACTCCATTGGAACCAGACTTCTTAGCTATCCAACTTGCATCACTATATCCCTCTAGCACTCCAGGAAACCTCCTGTAATGCAAACGAAGATATATGGTGCCTTTCAAATATCTAAGTACTCTATCAAGAGCATCCTAATGAATCTTGTTTGGACAACTTGTATATCTTGCTAACTTAGACACTGAATATGAAATATCTGGCCTAGTTCCATTATCAAGATACTGCAAACTCCCAATAATCTGAGAATACCTTAACTGAGACACAGGTACTCCTGAACTATTCTTGACAAGGGCAATTTTAGGATCATACGGAGTACTTGCGATTCTACAATTTGAATAACCATACTTCTCAAGTATAGATTTCTCTATATAATGAGATTGTGACAAGGTTATTCCATCAGTTGATTGAGTCAACTTGATACCAAGAATCACACTAGTCTCTCCCAAATCCTTCATATCAAAGTGCCTTTTCAAGAACCTTTTAGTCTCGTTAATAATCTCAATATTGGTTCCAAACAATAAAATATCATCCACATATAGGCACACAATAATACATTCATTTCCTTTAACCATGTAATAGACACACTTGTCACCTTCATTAACTACAAATTCTGATTCTAAAATAGTTTCATCAAACTTTTTATGCCAGTCTCTAGGAGCTTGTTTTAAGCCATATATAGACTTGATTAACTTACATACTTTCCTTTCATTACCAGAGGCAACAAATCCCTCAGGCTGGTCCATATAAATCTCTTCTTCAAGTTCACCATGAAGAAAAGTTGTTTTTACATCCATTTGATAGATGATAAAACCATGTACAGAAGCCAATGCTACAAGCATTCGGATTGTTATCATTCTAGCAACCGGTGAGTATGTATCAAAGTAATCAATGTCTTCCTTTTGCTTAAAGCCCTTAGCTACTAGCCTAGCCTTATACTTATCTATTGAGCCATCTGGGTTCATCTTTCTTTTGAAGACCCATTTACATCCTATAGTAGAACACCCAGGAGGTAGATCAACCAACTCCCATGTTTTGTTAGAAACAATAAAGTCAATTTCACTTTTTACAACACCTTTCCAGTACCTAGATTCTGAAGAATCCATGGCCTGTCGGAAAGTTAAAGGTTCATCCTTGATATTATAAGTGATAAAATCACTTCCAAAATCCTTGACTACCTTAGCACGCTTACTCCTTCTAGGTTCGAACTTCATCAGGAGTAGAGCTACTACCAGGATCTGCCCCCACATTTGTCATCCTTTCCACATGATCAGGAATGGACCTCGATGTGTGAGTGGGATCATCATCAGAAATACCCTGAGGTATACCAGTCTTCATAGGGAACATCCTCAAAGAATGTTGCATCACAAAATTTAACTATAGTGTTAGCCACTATTCCGTCTATGTTAGATTTTAATACTAAAAATCTCATAGCAGTAGTGGTTTCAATATAGCCTTGAAAGATGCAATCAACAGTTTTTTGCCCTTGTTTCTTTCTCTTGTGTTCAGGGACAATTACCTTTGCAAGGCACCCTCACACACGAAGATATTTTAAACTAGTCCTTTTTTCTGTCCATAATTCATAAGGTGTCTTGTCCATATGTTTCAGAGGAACTCTATTCAGAATATGGCAAGCCGTATTCAGAGCTTCGCCCCACATGTACTTAGGCAACCCTGAATTAATCAACATACTATTGATAATATCTTTAAAAGTTCTGTTCTTTCATTCTGCCACCCCATTAGACTCAGGTGTGTATGGTGGAGTTACCTCATGAACTATACCATTGCTCTTGCAAAATTCATTAAACGAGGTACTCGTATTCTCACCACCTCTATCTGATCTCAAACGTTTAAGTACTTTACCAGTTTGTGTTTCAGCTTCAGTTTTGAACATAATGAATTTTCCTAGTGCTTCATCTTTATGTTTAAGTAAATAAACATAACAATATCTACTACAATCATCTATAAAGGTAATGAAATACCTATTATGTTCCTTAGTCAAAACACCACCAAATTCACATATGTCTATGTGCACTAAATCTAACACATTTGAATCCTTAACCACATTATGAAAGGGTTTCCTAGTTTGTTTAGCAGTCACACATACTTGACATTTAGATTTCTTATCAATGGCATATTTTGGAATCAACTCTAAGTTCATCATATTCTTTAGAGCATCAAAATTCAAGTGACCAAGACGCGCGTGCCACAAATCAGATGATTCAACACAATTAACAGAAGGAGCAACATTATTATTAATAAAACTGCCCAAAACAAGCTCAACATTTATTAAAAATAATCCATCCGACAAGTAACCTTTGTCAAAAAAATACACCAGTATGTGTAATAACTGTTGAGTATTGAATACAATAAAAGAATACAGAGGGGGGGGGTGAATGGATTCTTGAACTTTTCTTTGTTTAGAGTCTATGTAGCAAATAAGTGTTTGTGTATGCAGAAGTGAGGGTGCGGATAAAGAACAACACAAGACACAGTATCACTTTAATCTAATGTATTATTAGATAAAGGTTGCTACAATCTGTGAATACAAATGATAGTATTCTCAGCTTCGTTTTTCTCAGAGAGATACAGCTTACAACGTATGAAAAACTTGACTCACAAAGTTACAAAGTTAATTAACTAAGGAAGTGAGGTTGTATCCTTATAGAACATGGATACACCCTACTTACTACAAATAAGGTAGCTGAACAAATTACTTTCTAGTCTGTCTATCCTTTTTGAGTAAGTGTCCAAACGGTTACAGATTTGACTTTGCAAAGCCTGTTCAGATCCACTTCTTTAGCCCCTTGTCTCTTCTATATCTCTCCAAGCTTCCTTGTAGGCTTTCCAGAGCACGTTACAGATTGTGGTCCATAAAGTGCATTGGCTTGTTGCAGGTTTCTGACTTGTACAATTTCTTCAGTACTTTGTCTCCAAGAATGTATTCGAGAAGTGACTAAGTAGTTGATTCGAGAACTAGAATTGACTTGATCGATAACTCTGAGTTCTCGAACACTGTTATATTGACATATCGAATTACTTCTCGAATAGCTCTTTCCTTCATGATTCCTTGAGTTGTCGAATAGAACACTTGACTTGTCGAATCCTTGAGATATCGAATAGCTTTATGAGTCCTTGAGATATCGAATCCCTGACTTCTCGAATGCTGGACTTATCGAATAGATAAGTATACTTCTCGAATTGGTACTTAGGCAAATTCTTCATTTCTTCAAATCCCAACTGTGATTATTTGACAGTCTTTATCTTCTTGATTGAGGCATGAACCTTGGAACTTCTTTCAAGCATTATTCTAGACTCTATAAGTACAGTTACACAACTAGGATTTGATGCCTACTATAAGTACAATACAAACAGAAACTCTACAACTAGAGGTTCCCTCAGTTAAGAGGTCATGTAAGTAATGCAAAGCATTACAAACAATTAGGCTTGTTATTAGATGTATACAGGCATGCCTTTGTAACTAACAATCTCCCCCAAATTGTGAGTGAGACCCTTAGTCATAATTTCATGTCTGATAACAAGCCTAACATACATAAAGATAAAACTTTAACAGTACAAGTATGTAGATTGATTGAGGAAAGTACATAGAAGTGTTCTTACAAGTTATGAGAAACTACTAGCCATATCCTTTTGGATTCATCTCTTGAGCTTTGGCTTGCAGATTCTCATTTTTCATTTTCTCCTTAGCTTCTTTGGCTTTCTTCTTTGCATTTTCCTCCATGGCAAGAATAATGTCTTCCATTGCAGTGAGTTCTTCAATTAGAGGGGAGCCTGATAAATCCTTAAGTACTTCATTCAGCTGTTTCTCAGAATAGGAACTGATGTAGTCCATTCTAATCTTTACATTTCTACCATATTTCTTGTACTCAATGATGTAAGGATTAAACTTGACTCTACACAGACCCATAGCTCTCAATTCATCAGCCTTAGTTTCCATTGCAGCAAACTCCTCCTCCCTTTTCTTTAGTAGCTCCTCACTGTTCTTTCTCATTTCTGCCTGGTGATCTCTCTTCATTTTGACAAAGTCAATTAACTCCAGCTTCCATACCCTTTCCACTCTGTCTTCAGAATCCAACATTGCAATTATTCTTTCTATGTCATATAGCTTGCCCCAGTGCTGACACGTTCCTTGTCTGAATTTCTTCTGTCTTCCATCAGTATATTTTATTTCAAGAAAATCATCAACAATGGCAACATGATAGATTCTTTGAGCCCATATGAACTGCAGTTGGTCTTCATCATAGATTTCATCCAGAGGTGGTAGGTTCAATCCTGGAATTATTGTCAGTGCCTTTGATTTCGATATCTTCACCCTTCTTGCAGCATGCTTAATTTTACTCCTCCTTGTATGATTGTTAGGCAGAAACTTATGACCCTTGTTGGTAGACCATAGTAGTATTCTATTAGCAGTTTGCTTTCTGAAACATACACATGGTTTCTTGATTTGAATCCCCTTCACTTCTTGAGGTGCCAAAACAGTTGCATACGCCAGAGATGTAGATTTTGATGAATCATTACTAGTGACATCCACCCTAGACATTGAGCCTTGTGTTGTGGTGGAAGTGTCATTAATAATGTTCATGGCTTGATGTTTTCCACTCTTCTTTTCATATACCTTTCCTCCAGCCTTGTCATCATCCTTCTTTCTGCTTTTATCATCCCTTTTCTTCTTGTCATTACTGCCCTTATATCTCCCTTGATCTCCACCCCTGCTTCCATTTTTATCATGATCATCCTTGTCTTGATTTGACTTTCCACCTTGAGCAATAGGCTTGATGTCTGATTGAGAGTTGATAAACTTCACCAGAATGTTAAGAGCCTCCTTTTCAGATTCAGATTTTCCACTCCTTGAATGTAGAACTCCAGCCAGAAACTTTATGGTGGACATGTTGTTTGCTTTTAGATGTTGGCCAAATCTGAAAGCAACAATGTCTTGATCCTTTTCATATAGAATACAATGAGGCTGAGGAACTACTTGAGGCAGTTGAGATTTCATGCACTTGGTGAGAATCTCTTTGAGCATATCATTGTCTAGTGAGTTATTCCTTTCTATCTTCTTGATGATTGTTCCAAGTTCAGAGCTAGATAGAATTTGAAAGGCTTCAATGTGGATGTGAAAGAGGTTCTTGGCAGTGTGAACTAAGACTTCTCTATCATTCGAAAGAATGATGGCATGGGGATTGGTTTGCACAATTTCTCTTCTCACTACAGTGACTAGAAACACATCTTGCACAAGAAGCTTGATGTAGTCAAAGTAATGGAAATTTGCTCTTTTCCTTAACTCTTGTAGATGCTTAAAAAAGGCTATGTCATGGTATAGTCTAGAGTTTGGAGTTTCTTGACATACCCTTTGAGTAAGCACATTTCTGAAGTCTGAAGGTTCAGCTTGAAGGGATTGTTTAGCAATGTCAGGGATGTCAAATTCATATTCTGACTTCCCTTCAGTTTCAGATGGCTTGGCAACTTCATCTACAACCACTTTCTTAACATCACTAGTTAGAGCAATGAAATTGGTGTTGAACTTTACTGTTGCCATCTGTGTGAGAGAGAGAGAGAGAGAGAGAAGAAATCGAAGGTAGAAGAAGAAATTTAGCTTTTGCAGTTAGGGTTTCAGAGGTTTTGGGAGTTTGGATGCTTGAGAAATCGAATGAAATGAATTGAATAGATGTGAAGTTGTAAAAGTATGAAGTACTTGAATTGTCGATTAGATGTATGTTCTGTATCGACAAGTCAGGCATTCGAGAAGTAGAAAACAACTATTCGAGAAGTCAAGAAAGGCTTATTCGATAACTCAAGCAGGTTGAAACTCACAGCTAGCAGTTATCTAACTTAGAAATAATTCTAAATTAAATTAAATGTGTTTTTATGAGTGAATTAAACTTTTAGACAAGAGTCCAAAATCGGTTAAAATTCAGCGAGAATTCAGCCTTTTCAAATGATTCGAGAACTCAACTATGATATTCGAGAACTCAGCCATTAGAGAACTCAGTTACCATATTCGAGAAGTCAAGAATACTTCTATTCGATAACTCTAAAAGACTCTATTCGAGAACTCGAGAGTGCTCTAATGAGACTAGTTAGAGATGTTGAATAGTGAACCATTCGAGAAGTTTGACTTATCGAAATATATTCATCACTCACAAAGAAAATTTAATTTTCACTATCTTTTAAAATTTACCAGCCATATTCATTGAAGAATATTCTAGTAAATTAAACAGTGATTTTCTCAAAATTTCACAGAAATTTCAAGTCAACAAAAATATGATTTTCTAACATATGCAACAGATTTGAAATATTTATAAATCATATTTCAGCCAACACTTACTCCAAAAATATTAAGAATTTAGATAAAGTAAGTGTTTACTGCTGCAACAATCTATATGATGTATTCACCTAGCCAGAATCTAAAGAATTCAGCATTCCAATCTCTCTAACCAACCTTGTGAAGGTGGCTTCATCTAATGGCTTAGTGAATATATCAGCTAGTTGTTTATCTGTAGAAACATAATGCAACTCAATAGTTCCATTAGTTGCATGTTCCCTTACGAAATGATATCTGATGTCAATTTGCTTTGTCCTAGAATGATTGACAGGATTGGCAACTATAGAGATTGCACTTGTGTTGTCACACATGATTGGAATTCTTTCCAACACAAGTCCATAATCTCTAAGTTGATTTCTAATCCAAAGCACTTGAGCACAGCAACTTCCAGCAGCTATGTATTCAGCCTCAGCTGTAGAAGTTGACACAGATTGTTGTTTCTTGCTATACCAAGAGACTAACCTTTGTCCAAGAAACTGGCAGCTATCTGAGGTGCTTTTCCTATCCACTCTGCATCCATCATAATCAGCATCAGAATAACCAACCAGATTGAACCCTGTGTCCTTAGGATACCATAGTCCCAAGTTTGGAGTGCCCTTCAGATATCTAAAGATCCTTTTTATAGCAATCAAATGTGATTCTTTTGGATTTGATTGAAACCTTGCACACAAGCATGTAGCAAACATGATGTCTGGCCTACTTGCAGTGAGATAGAGTAGAGAACCAACCATGCCTCTGTAGACTGAGATATCTACCTTCTTGCCTTTAGCATCTTCATCCAATTTAGTGGCAGTGGCCATGGGTGTCTTTGCAGGTGAGCAATCTTCCAAGTCAAACTTCTTCAATAAATCCTTGATATACTTGGTTTGACTGATAAAGATACCATCCTTCCTTTGACTGACTTGCAACCCAAGAAAAAATGTCAACTCTCCCATCATACTCATCTCATATCTGCTCTGCATGAGTTTAGAAAATTTCTCACACAGCTTCTCATTTGTAGAACCAAAAATGATATCATCCACATAGATCTGAACTAAGATAAGATCATCACACTACAAGAAAAGGGTCAATAGACATCAGTTTCTGGCCGATGTCTATGTTATTTTGGATGTGATGTCTAGGTTGGAGATGTCTATTCTAGACATCAGTCAGAAACCGATGTCTATGCTAACATAGACATCAGTTTTTCATTCAATACACATCAGTTGTTCTACAAAATAGGTTAGATATAATTAATTTTATAAACAACTTGCATGCCATATATTCTAGAAAACATATAATAAACTAAGTTATTTTTCACATACACATCACCTTTTTTCTTTGAAAAAGATGTCTTTTCCGATATTAGACATCATAATTTTAGCAGATAAAGTGATGTCTATAGTGAGCTTAGACATCACTCTAGACTGATGTCTAATTCTCTTATAGACATCAGTTTCTTATTTAAAAAACCGAAGTGTATAGTGACCTTAGACATCATCCTAGACCGATGTCTAATGTAGGTATAAACATCAGTTTTTTCAGAAAAAACTCATTTATATGTGTCTCTTAGACATCAGATTTTATAAATAAAAGGTGATGTCTGTTTGTTGTTTAGAATCAGTATCCTACACAATATACACCAAAATAGCCAAAACTTAAATTATGCACAAAATAATAACCAAAATTACTACATTTATCATTGAAAGAATTCCTCAATTGTCATTGACAAAATAAAAATCAATGTCATCAACATCCAAATTACATAAACTGCATATCTGATGTACCAAATCCAAAACAAGTAAACATGACAGGGAATCCACAAAATCAACTAAACTGAGCAAAGTACCCATCCACAAAACAAAGTACATAACCTGCTTAACTAGTCTGAGTCAAATAACTGAATGACTGATATGAGATTCATCTACTGAATGCGTGAGCCAAAATTTGAAGGATGACTGATATGATCCAAAATAGTCATCAGCAGGGTAAATGCCTTCATGTAATCTATTTCCAGACCTGGCTTCATCTTGTCTGCTGACCAGATTGTAGCGCACACCACTAATATAATTTGGGGGTGAGAGGTTCCCCCTCCTCATGGAACCCTCTTCTGACACGAAGCAATGTTGTGAACCAGATGCCTGGTAACTTATTTCCTAATTAAGTACCATTAAAAGATGGTTATACTAATTTTGCTTCCATTAGAACACATAAGTTTTTATGTTTAATTACAAATTGATTAACAGTACCTCAGTAAAGTATCCATTTGGGGATAAAATGACAACATGGAATACCATTGGAATTCGACCAAGAAATGTCTCCAGGCTTGAGGGATCAGGAGCTTATAGGATTTAAGATAGAAGTTGCATCATCTCTAGAACACGTTCTGCAGTATCTCCCCGGCCTTTTTCAAATCCCATTCCTTGCAAACTGCAAGCCAAGCATATATTATACATTATAGAAAAAGAATCTATATATGAAGCTCAAGATTAGAAGCTTACTCGTATTCAAACTTAGGAAAAGGTACATCTGACAGTAGCTTAGAAAGATAATCTTCTGCTTTCGCCAAGGAAGACTCAAGTATGGATACAGTTCGTATGCGATCATTCAACATCAAAACCTACATAATACTGCAAAGTCGAATTAGATGAATTAGGTGACTTTAAACAAATGCAACTTATTACAAACCATGCATGGCAGTACTTTGCAGTTCCAAAAGAAGCTCTGTGTAAGAAACTTATACGTTAGGGAATAATTCCACAATGAGAATGTATTCTTATTACCAAAATTAATAGTGAATATATAACATTAACTAAAAAGCTTATACAGATGATTATGAAAAAATGTGTTTTGCACCTGAGAAATCTGCCTTCCAGCACAAATCCATGTACAGATTGTATGCACCGAACAGCTTCCTCCTCCTTGAGAAAGTAATATATCTCGAAAGAAGAGATCAAAATGTAATATAAGGCAGAACATCTATCTCGAAGATATACAAAAAGAAAAACCACTCTGCTACTCGATTCTATGCAGCAAACAACTTTTAATTTAAAATAATGATTTGTCCTATATGTATGAAGAGGTATAAAGCCATGTAAAGGCAGAACAACTAGCTTGAGGATACAGCACAGAAGGGTAAGTTCATGCCCAGGTATAATACATCAACTTACAGAATTATGTAAATGAACCATCCAAAAGGAAAACTTTACAAACACATAATCACTTTGTCCTTTATATCCAAATAAAAAAACCAAAAGCGTAAACGATGAAGAACCGCAATTGCTAATAACCTAAGCATTGGTATGTCTTAAGTGATATCTTTCCAACCCTTTCCATCTGTTCTTATCGAGGAACATTATCTAGACCATTGTGTGACACAATTACTACACTCCACTACAGCTGTCATTGACAAATTGGTGGATTGCTCCGCTTGCTGTCCAAGATAGGGAAATTTTACAATCCTGTCAAAATGTAAGAGAAAAATATTCTGTTTAAAATTTACAGGCTTGAAATCTTTGTTCTACTTGTAGTATACTTGCACAAAGAAGTTACTAAAAGTACTAAACAACATTAAATTGGACTTAAAACATGTTGGTTCTCTGTCAATGGTTAGAATCATGTCTCTTTTCAACTCACACGATGTAACAAAATCAACTATAAAGAATGATGTTGTAAAATAAATCCCATCAAGACAGATAAATACTTGTACATTGAAAGTCTAATGCATTCTAACCAGTTCTGGTGGAAGTGAACTAATATTATTGTCGGTGAGATTAAGCTCCGCAAGAGAAGTACCGGACAAGCGATGTCAATGCTGCGTCTGAAGAGCCAAATTCTTTCAATGGAACAATTCTCAAAGCCACATTAGTGAGCCAGTGTTTCCGCATAAGATTCTGAGTGATATCGGACTTGAAGAGTCCAGGATTGATCGAGTTCACTCTGATATTGTTGATTCCCATTTCAATAGCGAATATCTAACAACATGAGCGATGAAATAGAAAAAATTATTGCTTGCCAGATGTAAAGTAGTCACTGACATTTTACATGGCTTAGATTTCACAACACTGTAAGTAACAAGGAGAAAAAAAAAATTCAGGCTTAGACTACACAAATTTCCTAAGTTGTACCTTCGTGATAGCATTGGCAGCTGTCTTTGAAGAAGCATAAGCAAGACATCCAGGAAGCTGCCCCCGATTAAGACCAGCAGTAGACGATATATTTATGACCGATCCACCCTGGTTTGAGTCGCGCATGCAGATATAGACATACTTAGAAACCAACCATGTCCCTTTTACATTTGTATTACATATATCATCCCATTCTTCCTCTGTCAAATCCAATGAACTATGGACACTGCCTAAAGACAAGAATGTTAGTGAAGAAACAATAGTACATCATGGCAACTTCATGTCTAAAACCTAGTTTCTGTATAAAAAACAACCGGAGAGCAAGCTACTAAGTACAAATCTTGAAGGTAAACCGCATGCAGATGTAGTACTATTACATGTTTCCTTAGGCCTTTTCAATGGTTGTCCTGCATCACATGGGATTTAAGTGAACAAAAATTATCTTACAATGACAATGACGCAGATCTAATGAACAGTATTCTGTAAGAACATTATATACATGATAACAAATTAATTTAAAATGTTACGGACACAACAAGGATGTCAATGAAGTACATGTCACATCAGAATGAATGTAAGTTCATATACGACTGTCATTAAAGTTTTATTTTAGGATAGCTCTTATCTGAGTAGATAGCCGGACAGCTAGACTATTGTACCCCTATCATAACACATTGTAACCCAAATCAGACAATACATATTTATTTTTACTTATGCATTTTTTTAGTTTCTTCTCTTGTGTCTAATAAATAAAAAGTGCATTACCATGTCATGCTGAGGAATTCCTTCTGTGATGCACACAATCAAATCTAACTCGGCCTCCAGTGCCTCTAAAATAGCTTTAGCAGCAAAAGGTGGAGGAACACATATAACCGAAGCATTAGCCTTGGTATCAGCTTTTGCTTCTGCAACTGAATTATAAACAGGAAGCCCCATTTGTTCTGTCCCGCCCTTTTGGGAGTAACACCACCGACCTAATTATGTAAACAACAATAATTTGTTAGCAAGTTTAAAGTCATGTGAAGCAATATTTCCCTAGATAAAACAAAATCAGAACAAATAGTAGTAGTAGAAAACTGTACAAATAGATTGTCCAAGTAATAGGTAACATAAATAATTTACACATTAGAGTCTATAAACACAAAATCCATGTTATTGGAATCATAATTAAGTAGTAAAAGGTGGAGGAACACATATAACCGAAGCATTAGCCTTGGTATCAGCTTTTGCTTCTGCAACTGAATTATAAACAGGAAGCCCCAAGTGTTCTGTCCCGCCCTTTTGGGAGTAACACCACCGACCTAATTATGCAAACAACAATAATTTGTTAGCAAGTTATAGTATGCCCTTATATTAAAGTCATGTGAAGCAATATTTCCCTAGATAAAACAAAAGCAGAACAAATAGTAGTAGTAGAAAACTGTACAAATAGATTGTCCAAGTAATAGGTAACACAAATAATATACACATTAGAGTCTATAAACACAAAATCCATGTTATTGGAAGCATAATTAAGTAGTAGTATGTATGTGGATATAGAGCAAATTAAACTTGCGATAGGCCACAACCAATGCACTGATGACAACCCAGTCACTAAAACCCTTAAACCAGCCATCAATGTAATAACTCTCCGAAACTTTAAAAGGCGTTACCATCAAAATTAACAATATACATCAAGGAAAGCATAAGTAGCTTTTACCTAGGCCAGCAAAATAAACACAATTACGTGTTCACATTACACAAGCACGATTCACGATTCCTTAATGTAAATTGACAAATTCCTTTCAAAAGTTCTAAATTACACACCATTATCGACAGTTTAACTTCACTAAACATTATAGCAAGCAAACGACAAATACATCCACAAAAATAAAAACACATGATTTAAGAAATTAGGGTTTTGATTTAAAAAATTCCAATTTAAGAAATTAGGGTTTTGATTTTGAAAAACCCCCAAACTGAACCTCATCAATTTCAATAGAGAAGACCCTAAAAATCGCAGCAGAAGAGACCTTATTCGTGTAGAGGCTGGAGGAGACCCAAATATTCTTACCAATTTCGACACGAGCAAAATAGAGATGAGAGCAGTGGTACCGGACGGATTTGAGTAGAGCAGTGAGCGGTGGTCGTGGTGAATAGAGCAGTGAGCGGTGGTCTTTGTGAGTAGAGCAGCGAGCGGTGGTGGAGGTGAGAGAGATTTAGTCGCGAGAGAGAGAGTTGGGAGAGAGATTTAGTCGCAATAGAGAGAGAGAGAGTCGATAGAGTTTCAGTTTTTTAGTTTTGTGTTTTAATTGAATTAGTTTTGTGATTAATTTTGTAAGGGGGTAATTGTAAGGCGGGGAGAAAATTTGGGGAAAGGGGGGAAATTTTGACTAAGGGGGAAAAATTTTAAGTAAGGGGGGAAACAAATGAAGAGTGGCGCGCGTTTAAATTTTTTTTGCTGACTTTAGACATCAGTTGTAACATAAGTGATGTTTAAGAAAAACAAAGACATCAGGTTAATGCGGGGTGATGTTATTACATCTTTTAACATCAGTGGCATTTACGACCGATGTCTAAAGTGTGATGTCTATTGACTGTTTTCTTGTAGTGTCACCATGCTTCTTGTAAAATAATGTCTTGTCCAGTGTGCCTCTAGTGAATTGATTCTCAAGAAGAAATTGTGATAAAGTATCATACCATGCCCTTGGAGCCTGCTTAAGTCCATACAGTGCCTTAAGCAGTCTGTAGACAAATTCTGGGAAGTGTGGATCCTCAAAACCAGGTGGTTGTTGCACATAAACTTCTTCTTCCAACTCTCCATTCAGAAATGCACTTTTGACATCCATTTGATATACTTTAAAGTTTGAATGAGCAGCAAATGCCAAGAATATTCTGATGGCTTCCAATCTAGCAACAGGAGCAAATGTCTCATCATAATCAATGCCTTCCTGTTGAGAGTATCCTTTTGCAACCAACCTTGCTTTGTTCCTTATAATTACACCATCTTCATCCATCTTATTCTTTAGAACCCATTTTGTTCCAACAATGGTTCTGTTCTTTGGTGCAGGCACAAGTTCCCATACTTTGTTCCTTTCAAATTGATTCAGCTCCTCTTGCATAGCAATAATCCAATCTGGATCCAACAGTGCATCATCAAGTTTCTTAGGCTCAACTTGTGATAGAAAACAGCCATAGAGGCACTCATTCTGAGTTGCTTTCCTAGTCCTTACTCCTGCATTAGGATCTCCAATGATTTGCTCTGCAGTGTGTGATCTATCACATTTCCTTGAGTGCTCAGCCTGATTTCTCATTCTTGATGTTGCTTCATCATCCACATCTTGGTCATTCTCATTTCCTCCCCCTGTGTAGTTGCCACTACTCACAGGTGTGTCTTGGATGCTTGTTTCTTCACTATTGATTGACACAAATTCTTCTCTTGTATCATCATTCACTTGAGTTTGTTGAACTCGAGTTTCAACTTCAGTTTCAGTCTCTTCATCAGAATCATCTAGATTATCAAACTTCAATGGATCTTTATCTTCATCATTGGCTTCTTCTAGTCCAGGTAGTTTGCTGTCATCAAATGTCACATCTGTGCTTTCCATAACTTTCTTTTGACTGATGACATAAACCTTGTATGCAATTCTTTCCATAGAGTAGCCAAGAAAAATTCCTTCAAATGCTTTTGCATCAAATTTTCCAACATATTCAGAATTATCCTTCAATACAAAGCATTTGCTTCCAAAAGTATGAACATACTTTAGAGTGGGATTCTTTCCAGTCATCAAATTATAAGGTGTCTTTCCAGTGTTTTTGTTGATGAGGGTTCTATTCTGGATATAGCATGCAGTGCTTACAGCCTCAGCCCAAAAACATGTGGGCATTTTTGCATCAAGTAACATTGTTCTAGCAGCCTCAATTAGAGTTCTATTCTTTCTCTCAACAACTCCATTTTGTTGTGGAGTCCTTGGAGCTGAGAATTGCTGAGAAATACCATTCTCTTTACAGAATACTTCAAGTATGGCATTTCTGAACTCTGTTCCATTATCACTTCTCAGTGCAATCACACTTGCATTGTTTGCCTTTGCTTCCTTGTCAACTTTCTTTATATGCTCAATGATTACTTGTGAAGCCTCATCTTTTGATGCCAGAAATTCCACCCATGTATACCTTGTAAAATCATCAACCATCACCAAGGCATACTTCGTTTTTCCTAGTGACATAATATTGACAGGCCCAAACAAATCCATATGAATGAGTTGTAGGGGCTTGGTTATAGATGTCACTGTCTTTGTCTTGTGGCTTGATCTTTTCATCTTTCCTTTTTGACAAGCCTCACACACTCCTTCTTGACAGAATTCAAGTGTGGGCATGCCTCTCACTAACTCTCTTTTGACTAGAGAATTAATGGCTTTGAAGTTCAGGTGTGATAGTTTCTTGTGCCACAGCCAACAATCTTCATTTGATGTTTTTGAGTAGAAGCAACAAATTTTGTCCTTATTTGCAGAATCCATATTAGCTACAAACAGGCTTCCCTTTCTTACTCCAGATAGAGCAAAATCACCAGTCTTCTTATGGGTGATCAAACATTCATCTTTGTCAAAATCCACCTTGAATCCCCTATCAGTAAACTGACCAACACTTAGCAGATTATGCTTGAGCCCCTTGACTAGTGCTACATCTTCAATGATGACATTACCAACTTTCAATTTGCCATATCCCAATGTGTTACCCATGATGTCATCTCCAAAAGCAACCATTGGGCCAGCCTTTTCCTCATATTGTGATAGCAGGGCCATATCACCAGTCATATGATTTGAGCATCCACTGTCCAAAATCCACATGACCTTCTTTTCACTTCTTTGCCCTGCAAACACAAAGGTATTACTCTTCCTTTGGTACCCAAACAAGTTTGGGTCCATGTGACTTAGAAACAGTTTTATCATAAACAACATGCTTGTCAACTTTCTTGGCATTAGTCTTCTTGTCACTGTTAGAAGTCTTAGAACCTGAGGTTTCAGACTTAGGTGACAGAGGTACCTTCCTAGCTTTAGGAGGACTCGAAGACTTTGACCTGGTGTAGTGTGTGTGAGAATTGTGACTGATACAACCATCAATGAATTGCCTTCTCAGATTGAAACAACTAGTCATAACATTCATATTGCATGGCATACAGTCAAATTTATCACAAAATGGTACATCTCTATGTCTTAGAGGCACAGAACAATCATAGAAAGGTTTAGACACACTACCAATAGGTTTCTTGCATGCATGAGTTAAATGATTGGTACTGAAACAGTTCTGACAAGTTTTCCTAGGGGCATTAGGCATATAAGCATAGTTGTTATCATTGTTAATCCCTAACTTGCCATTTCTGTTCTGTTTCTTCTTAGTCACTTTCTTTTCTGATTCACTCTTCCCAGCTGAAACAAACTTAACAAACTTCTTAGGTCTTGGCCTATCAACTACTGGCTCCTTGGCTTTTGACTTGACACTCTCACTCTTGGAATATGCTTGTTGTTCATTTGATTGTGCCTCATCCTCATCATTCAACATTTGTTTGATGAGTAAGGCATCCTCATCAATCTCAAATGTTGGTTCCTTAAAAATTGGATTTTCAGTCTTTTTCAAAATGTGAGGCACTTCCTCATGAACAACTGTGTCATCTTCAATGACAGCATAGCCTTTTCTCTGTTTAAGAGTGTCATAGTCAAGTCCAATAGCAGCCTTGGGTTTTGCTTCAATTTTCTCACAGTAGGATTTCACTAGACCAGATGATTTCTTGAAAGTTTTTAGTTTGAATTCATTTTCATCTAATTCATCCCTAAGAGCCTTTTCAACCTGACTAGCACACAAAACCTTATTCTGCAGATATTCAACTTCTTTCTTAAGGTTTTCTACTTGCATAGCAGTTAGCTCAAGTTCCTCATTCTTTTTGGTTAACATTTCATTTCTAGTAGACAGTTTAGCAATCTCTTCATTAGCAGCAGTCATACTAGTATGAATGTTAAACATTTCAACAGATAGTTGTTCAATCATGCATTTATACTCTGAAACAGAAATGTCTATAGTAGTGAGAGATGGTACCTGAGGGTCTGATGGAGATGTGTCATCCTTGGAATTGGCCATGAAGGCATAATTGCAGAATTCTTGCTCCTCTCCATCACTGTCAGAATCATCCCAACACTTCCCTTCAGCTATGTAGGCCTTACCTTGTGTCTGCTTTTTCAAAAGGGCCTCATACTTAGCTTCAAGCTCAAGATAATCTCTATCCTTCTTTTTAGGCTTCTTGCATTCACTGGCAAAATGCCCTGGGTCATTGCATCTATAGCACCTTACAGATGACCTATCCACATGGCTGGTTTTAAACTTATTCTTGTTTGGTTTCACAGGTGCCTTGCTTCTGTTGAATGAATGGTTTTGGGTTTTGGGTTTGAAGGGTTGATTCCTTTTGAATCTGATGTTTGGAAATTTTCTGGCCATGAAAGCATATGAAGTGTTTTCCATCCCATCTAGTTCTTCAAGAGTGTAAAACTCTTCTTTCTCCTTCTCTTCAACAGGTTCACTTACCTCAGGTTCAATTTCTTCCTCTTCTACTACCTCCTCTATCCTTAACTGGCTTGTGGATGCTTCTAGGTCTTGAATAGATTTGTTGACAATCAAGGCACATGATGTGTTTACCATTCTGCCTTGATTGGCTTGGATAGCCCTTTTCTGAAGCAACTCAAGCTCATGAGTTTTTAAAACTCCATAGAGCACATCATATGTAACTTTGTTCAAATCTCTTTCCCTTAGAGAAATGACCCTTTGCTCTAGATGGTTTGGTGAGGATAGCAGAAACTTCATGTTTAACTCCTTGGTACTGTAAACCTTGCCATTCATCTGCAACTCAGTAACTAGCTTGTGAAATCTCTCAAACATTTCAGTAATGCTTTCCTTGGGCTGTGCCATGAAAGCTTCATACTGTGTGACTAGTATCTGTTTCTTGTTTTCCTTAACCTCATCAGTTCCTTCACACAACACCTCAATATGATCCCACATTTCTTTGGCAGATGTACATGATGCAATGTTTACAAACATTGACATGTCCATGGAATCAATGATAAGCAACATGAGGTGGTTGTCAAGAGCAACCTTCTCCCTTTCTGATTCTGTCCATTTTGATGGATCCTTGGCCTCATAAGATCTTGGGATAGTTGTGGTTCCAACAGTCTTCTCTGGTATCTCTTGTTGTGGAACAAAAGGACCATTCTTAAGAATCTCAGGATACAAAGAATGAGAGGCTTTGATGAACAACATCATCTTTATCTTCCAGAGGTTGTAATTCTCTTTGTCAAAACCGTTCCTGTAGTCTTTGGTGTATTCGAACTCATGATCGTTTTTCTGTTTTTGAATAAACAGCCGTCTCTGATACCACTTGTTGAGTATTGAATACGATAAAAGAATACAGAGGGGGGGTGAATGGATTCTTGAACTTTTCTTTGTTTAGAGTCTATGTAGCAAATAAGTGTTTGTGTGTGCAGAAGTGAGGGTGCGGATAAAGAATAACACAAGACACAGTATCACTTTAATCTAATGTATTATTAGATAAAGGTTGCTACAATCTGTGAATACAAATGATAGTATTCTCAGCTTCATTTTTCTCAGAGAGATACAGCTTACAACGTATGAAAAACTTGACTCACAAAGTTACAAAGTTAATTGACTAAGGAAGTGAGGCTGTATCCTTATAGAACATGGATACACCCTACTTACTACAAATAAGGTAGCTGAACAAATTACTTTCTAGTCTGTCTATCCTTTTTGAGTAAGTGTCCAAACGGTTACAGATTTGACTTTGCAAAGCCTGTTCAGATCCACTTCTTTAGCCCCTTGTCTCTTCTATATCTCTCCAAGCTTCCTTTTAGGCTTTCCAGAGCACGTTACAGATTGTGGTCCATAAAGTGCATTGGCTTGTTACAGGTTTCTGACTTGTACAATTTCTTCAGTACTTTGTCTCCAAGAATGTATTCGAGAAGTGACTAAGTAGTTGATTCGAGAACTAGAATTGACTTGATCGATAACTCTGAGTTCTTGAACACTGTTATATTGACATATCGAATTACTTCTCGAATAACTCTTTTCTTCAGGATTCCTTGAGTTATCGAATAGAACACTTGACTTGTCGAATCCTTGAGATATCGAATAGCTTTCTGAGTCCTTGAGATATCGAATCCCTTACTTCTCGAATGCTGGACTTATCGAATAGACAAGTATACTTCTCGAATTGGTACTTAGGCAAATTCTTCATTTTTTTCAAATCCCAACTGTGATTATTTGACAGTCTTTATCTTCTTGCTTGAAGCATGAACCTTGGAACTTCTTTCAAGCATTATTCTAGACTCTATAAGTACAGTTACACAACTAGGATTTAATGCCTCTTACAAGTACAATACAAACAGAAACTCTACAACTAGAGGTTCCCTCAGTTAAGAGGTCATGTAAGTAATGCAAAGCATTACAAACAATTAGGCTTGTTATTAGATGTATACAGGCATGCCTCTGTAACTAACAATAACTACTTTATTACATTTCAAAGAAACTTCAAAACCATTCTTAACTAAACAACTTCCACTTATTATATTTCTACGAATATCAGGAACATGATGCACTCTAGTGAGGGATAGAACATGCCCAGAAGCGAACTTCAGGTCTACGTTTCCTATTCCAAGTACTTGAGCTGCACTTGCATTCCCCATCTTCATCGTTATTCCATGAGTCTGTTGATAAGATACAAACAGCGTAATATCAATACAAATATGTACATTAGCTCCAGTATCAATCAACCATTCATGAGACGAATAAGTGGAAAGAAGTACAGGGTTGTAGGTCACAAACCCGTTGTCAGTTTCAGAAGCAAAAGCCTCACCAACAACCATGTTAACCATAGGTCCACCAGTGGTACCAAGCACAGTGTTAGCTTGTGCTCCTACAACAGATTTCTTATCTTTCTTTACAGGACAGTCCTTGCTCCAATGACCAACCTGTCCACAAGACCAACATGGTTTGTTTTCCTTTGATTTCTTAGCCTTGTTCTTGTCCTTATTAGACTTAGTGTTTTCCTTCTTAGTGACAGACTTTCTTTTCTGTCCTACAGTCACTACATTCACCTTCGAACTCCCATCATGTTCAGTAGGCATCACATGTCCCTGCTTGGACTTGTGTTGCTCCTGCACAGAGATGTCCAACATCAGGTTTATCCAAGTGATCTCTCCTTTCTGTCTTTTCAGGGAGAAAACAAACTCTTCCCAAGACTTAGGGAGCTTTTCAATCACAGACATAACCTGAAACTTTTCAGGAAGGTCCATACCAGACTCCTTCAAAGCATGCACCAACATCTCAAACTCATGCACCTACTCAGTCATGGATTTAGTATCCACCAGTTTGAAGTCAAGGAACCTTGTCATAGAATACTTTTCCAACCCTTGCGAGTCAGTATTATGTGTCTGGTCAAGCTTCTCCCATAAGAGCTTAGCAGTATAGGAGTCCGATGAATAAACATCAAATAGAGTGTTCGCTAAAGCTGCCATAATTGCAGCCCTAGCCACCCCATCCTTTTCCTCCCACATGGCATAAGCCTTAACAGTTTCAGCTTTCTCCGATCCTTAACCACAACTGGTTTTTCATACTGCACCACCGGCCATAGACACTTTACCGTTTACCACAGTTTCATCTTTTTCTGCCAACGAGAAAAACCAACACCCCCACTGAATTTATCAGGCATTCCTGACAAATCGATAGGCTGTGGGAACGATACGTGGTCCAGTCGATGGTAGGTACAATAACAGTAGACCCAGAGCCAGTCTCAATAACAGGAGTTTCAGTTTCGTTAACCATCTTGTTAATTAACAATATATAACACAAATAATCTCTTCAAGATTGTTGGGTATAATTAAACTACAGCAACAATGAGGCAGTGATATATATATATATTAAAACAAGAACAGGCAATTAACCAAATAACGAAACAAAACACGAAGGCATAAACAAGAGTATAATCAGAGACTGTAATTAACAAGAAAGGCTAGATAAAACTTATTTCTCACAGAAGTTTTAGCAAGTACTGATAAGAGAATGAACAGCTGAGTTGCCAAACCCTTCGAGAGGACTTGACTGTTCTTGAAGAGATTATTGCCCCACTTACGTTGTGTTGGGTTGCAGCAATATCACTTCCAGGATAAAACAGCATAGATCAAACCGGTCACAGAAGCGGAGAGATCAACAGCGACCAGCACCTCAGTTCGCCTGAGAATTATGTATTTCTTCTGTATGTATCGAGAGAGAACAAAGAAAGAAGAAAACAGATCGTATTTCTATCCTTAGGATGTATTTATCCCTTAACGTTCATTCTATCTGTATTGTATATATAATACCAAAAATAAACGTAACTGATACTCCATAAAAGGAAAGTAAATATTCTGTTTTAATTTCATTAACTACATCAGGATTTATTTTTCAGTTACAGTAGCATCAGGATTTAGCCCATCAGTATCTGATGTCTAACCAAGTCCATCAGGATTTACTCCAAGTACTGATCCAAATTTCCATCAGGATTTAATCCAAATACTGATCCAAATTTCCAGTACTGTTTTAACAAATAAATATGAAACCTGTTAAAAGAAATCAATAATCAATTCTTCTTTCAACTCAATTTATTTATAGATTCCACTCAGAAAATGTCTTACATCCAAACATGAAAGTTTAAGTCCTGGTTACAGGAACAACCTCCAACTTGTTAATTTCCGAAAATTATATCAAGAACATATTATAAATATGCCTCGAACTTTCCATTTTCTAACACCTTAGTTGATGGAAATGTGAAAATGATCTCGGCATCATCTTTCCCTCAAGCTGAAATTCTAGCAATCTAGGAAGCTTGTCGTCTTGCTTACCAATGTCAATGTTGCTCAGATCGAATCAGACTGCATTACTGCCATTGCACTTGCATGCTCATAAAAGACTACAATCTACAATCCTTGGCATGTTGCGGTCATCATAATACATGAAAGATGCTAGATCATTTTTCCATCCTTAACTTGTTGTTCCATTTTATGATATCCCTAGGCTTTTTATTACTCATCGTGCTCATTGGTTAGCTAAAATAATTTGTTTCGCATCTTTACCACCGTACTGGGTTGTTTGTCCACCTTGTATTTTATCCTCACTTTTGAGGTGTGATTACTAACGATGTTCTATGGTTTTCTGTCAAAATAAGTTTGCTTCGATTATGATTTGCAACGTGATTAACATTGTGAAGGCTAAGATTCTGTCTTATATTAACGTGAGGATGACAAGGGTTCACATTAATGTCCGACACGGTATACATACTCTAATTGTTTAAATTAAGGTAGTACGGATTGTATAATATCTAATCTCACAATCGAATGCATACCGGATCCAACAATCCACCACACAATGACTCATCGTAGACTAATTCAAAAATGCTAGTAAATTGGTACATTTGGATCATTGACTTGTATCTATAAAGATCCCAAACACTCTTATTCTAATCAATGTGATGATATGGTACAGGTTGTAAGTTGCAACGGGCTACACTAACCGTATTTTGCGCAAGAAAAAATATTTCATATCTTTATTGTCTTTCAACTAATCTCGAAGTATAACTTTGAAAGAAAGACAATGGAAACTAGAAGAAACAATAGATGTTTCTTTTAGTGTGTGTTTGATTGCATGTGAGAATTTAATTTTTTTGAAAGCTAATCTATACTCTATATTAATGTGTAAAACCATGTTTTAACGGTACACAATAGTACTAAAGTACCAAAAGTACTAAATTTGGTTATCACTTAACTCGGGTTCGATCCCTTCCAACTACATAATTATACAAGATTTATTATTTAATTTAATTTCACCCCATGTTCGATTTCCTATAAGGGGTTCGATTAAGGAGTTTGACGGTTATCACTTAACTCGGGGTTCGATTCTTTCCAATTACATAATTATACAAGATTTTTTTTTAATTTAATTTCTTTAATTTCATCGCGTGTTCGATTTCCTATAAGGGGTTCAATTCCTCAATTCCTGACATAATTATAAAGATTTATTTACTTTAATTTTTTTTAACTTTATCTCAGATTCGGTTCTTTATAACTACATAATTAAATAGTATATTAATATTAATATTTTAATCTCGACTCATGTTCAATCTATGCCCGTGCTTCGCACGGATTATCGGCTAGTATGTCTTAATATTTAATTTGCATAAATTTGTTTGGTTATGTAGTAGGAAGTCGGCATTCAAGCAGCTAGGCCTGTCAATAGATCCATGTCAATAGATCCCATGGGTAACTAAATTAATGGGTAAGAATTCTTTCAAAAAAAATTCAAATTCACTTTTTACTGAGATGACAAATAAATATTGACTTATTAAAGAGCAAATAAGTCGATGTGTAATTTTAGTTTGTAAGAAAAACTACTCCCTTCGTCCCTTTTGATTCTTAACATTTTTTCTGTATTTTTCGGCACGAATTTTTAAAAAAAGGTTATGAAGCAATCCTTAAAATATATCTTAAAATGTGTGCTAGAAAATCAAAAAATTGTTAAAAATCAAAAGGGATGGAGAGAGTATTCTATAACAACAAAGCCTACATAGTAAGTGACACACAATAAATGAACAATAGTTTAAGGCTAGATTTATACCCACGACAATACTTCAAGGCCGCAACTAGTTTCACTGGCAAAACAATGTCCTCCACTGCTTGTTTTTCTCTCCTCATCTGTTTAATTCGTCCCTTATAAGTCAAGACTACCTCAGCCAGGAATGAGACAAGCTCAAGTTATGGAAATTGCTATCCATTGCCAGCTTGTACATTATCTTTATCCAGACTCTTTACTTATTTTTTTTTTTATTAGAACATATATGCAATGACATTATTTCACTATCATGTGGTGTGGGGGCAATAATTTCACTGTTACACATTTAAATACTTAAATCTGGTGGTATGGAAGGCTTCCCCATGTTTTGACAAATTTTTTTATATTGTACTAGGACAACCAACCTCATTTTCTAACTGATCAAACTATACTTTCTTTATTCTTCCTCATCATCATCTTCCCCTATCTGTTTGAATGGTAAATCAAGAAACTGCTCCATTGTTCATCACCTGCCCTGAAAGGTTCTGGATATAACAAGAGAATAACAAAACGAACATACACGTATATCTCACCCGTAAAGCAGGTTTTGTGGAGGGAAAGACAAGAGAATGATTTCTACAATTACCGTAAACAGACCTGAGTTCTTGATATCATACTCTTGTCGGTTGAAGAATAATCAGAAGTTTCATAAAATTTCAGCCTCTTGGACAATGTAAGTGTCACTTGTTTACAAGATTTCTGGTAACAAATTACAATTTAAAAGTCTAACGAGACAAGCTTTATGCCTGATGACAGGACAATGGATTCGAAACCTTCACAAAAAGGGAATAAAGAAAATACATCAGTCCCAAAAGGCCTTGTTTCCAGTCCCGATACAGCTAAAATGTCCAATCTTCAATTTGACAGACTGCAGCCACCTGAAGAGGCCTTTAGAAGACTTGATTTTGGGAAGTTCACAGCTCGTGAGGCTGTTCTTGATGAAGAATATTGGGTTAGTTACAATGACCAAACATCTACATGGTCTACGAAAATAAAATCTTTAACCTTTAACCTCTAAAGCTTTTACTGTTAACTTATTGCTGATGTCTATTGGTACCACGGTTTGATGTTGATGTTTTGACGCCAGACTGCAGCATGGCTTCGAGCAGAAAGTCACTGGGAAGACAAAGCAGGTGACAGGTATGTACCAATATGTATTTTTATTTAGTGGCTATGTTTGGAAACTCAATTCCGAACCTTGGAATTGAATAAGAAGTTCATTTCCAATTCAAGGTCAGGACTTTAGTTGCCAAACATAAGCTCACGCCCAATTAATCAAGTAACTCGATGCATTGCATACTTGAAGGACTTACATGAAAAGACCTCTAACTCTAGTTCTCTTTCATGACACAGATATGTAGAGAACTACAAAAGAAAGTTTACAGAGCAGGTATGAACATGAACAGTTACTGCTCTGTTTTTTTTGTTATAATCCTTTTGCATGCAACGTGTTACTTTGCATATATTACATGCAGTAATCAAGCAAAATATAATGAGATGAATTCCTATTTCTTACTAGTGTAGGAATTCAATTCAATCAAAAGGAATTGCAAATCACAGATTGGGCACAAATCCACATGCATTCTGGCGGTATAATTTTTCGCTCAGAGTTGTCCATGTTTCCGTTTTGACTTTTATCTATTTGACTATATCAGTTATTTCAGCTCAAACTAAACTTGGATCTATAACAGTGTTGCAGCAATTCTCCTTTAAAAGTGTTAATTGTTTAGGCCATTGCACTTTACAGTTATAGATCTAATAACAGTATTTATTATATCAATAGGTAAAGAACGAACCCAGAAATGTCATCCTGAAGAATGTAGTAGGAACCTTAGATCTGAGCATGAGACGTTTGTTGCATGGAGAAACCTTTCCTGCGGTAAAGTGTGTTCTAGATGGCAGACATTCTGGTTGTTAAATCATGTCACATAAAACTCATCACTTAATCAGCTTATCACTCATTACTTCTCGTCACAGGAACGGGTTAAAATTCCTCTTTTCTGCAGCATCAAAAAGGAAGGGAGTAGATATGGTTACATTTCAAACTTATGTGTGGCTAAATCTGCCCGGCGCCAGGGAATTGCAAGCAACATGCTAACTTTTGCAATAAAATCAGCTAAATATAATGGTGAGACCATGAGATGGGTATTTCATTCATCACGGTAAAATTTTCGCATCGCAAAAATATCACTGATCAAGTTCACATGATAGGTGCTGAACAAGTTTTTGTACATGTGCACAGAAACAACAAACCTGCTCAACTATTGTACCAAAAGATGGGCTTTGAGGTAGTACCATTTCTCTTTGCTTTCTGCTTGCGACTATTATGTCATGACTACTAAGCTTCTTCTAAATGTCTTTCAACAGGTCGTTGAAACTGCAAGCTCTCACTTATCAGCTGAGCAAACATACTTGCTTTGCTTAAGAGCACAAAGCTTAGAAGAAAGATAAGTTTTTTGACAAGTTGTAGGTAATAATTCCACTTTACTAGAAACAAAAAAATTCTTCCCAAAACAAGTAACTGCACCCCCCACAACATGATTGATTCTATGACCTATCCGCCAATAAAGAATATCCAATAGATCATCAGATGGTAAAAACACAAAAACTTATTATCAGAAAAATAGTTATGTCCATTTTCTACTAGCAGTTCAACTGATATTGCTTGGATTCAAAGCTTACATACTTTGGAATTACATTCAAAATAGATATAGGAAATAGTTGGCGGATAAATTTACCTTGATCACGAAGGAATGCAAAACATTCATGGGACTGACCGTATCGAGAATCTTGTTGCTAAGTCTTCTGCAATTAGAAAACCTTCAGATGAAAGCCGTCATGGAGGGTGGATGCGAACCTGGTGATTAGAGTAAATAGTCATTATACTTATCAACCACTTGACCAGGCACGACTGATCTGTAAAAAAGTTCTTACGCCGCGCTGTACTAGAGCTTAATATTACTTTCTCGTAATTATTTTACATGTTCATGTTCACGTACATGTCAAAGAAAGAGATAGAAATCTCATGCCTGCCAATTGTTTATGTTGATGTGTAAATATATTACACTTTTTAGTCAATTTGATGAACTTCACAGGATTGTCTGCAGCAATAATTATTGGCAGCTTGAAGAAAACAAAGCAATCTAACCATATGAAAATCAATTCAAAAATGGTGCAAGGGGCAGCTTCAGATTAATTAGTTTAGTATGTAGAGTATATACTGGTATATTCTCATGTGTCATGCAATTTAAAGGAAATGCTTTCACATGAATCTTCTTCCAAATAACTGGTGTATGCCTATTCATTTGTGGATACATGAGGGTACCTTTATCAATCGTCACTGACAACTATCATCTACTTTATAATCAGTTAGGATTGTCCTCCGATCATATTTCACAGAACCAATGGTATTGTGTGCATAATTCCCAGGACCGTAGCTAGTACTTGGAGGCTTGAATTCACAATGCTGGAATGCATTTTATATGACTAGGCTTTTTTCCAAATAGTCAAGTTCTTAGGCCTACTTACTTGTTTCTATCTTCGATTTACTTCAACTGAACTCAGGGCAGGGATCCTTCTTGGCTCCCTTTCATCTATCAATTTCCTCATTCTTGCAACATCCTCCCACTTTCCAGCTTCAGCATAAATATTAACCATGAGGGCATATGAACTAATAGAATGAGGGTAAAACTTATACAATCTATCTGCAACATGTTCTGCCAACTCAAGATTTCCATGTATTCTACAAGCACCAAGCAAGGCTCCCCAAACAGCTGCATCTGCATTTGACATATTATTGATGAATTCATAAGCTTCATGCAACTCACCAGCTCGACCAAGAAGATCAACCATACAGGCACATTGCTCTATGCCAGGCACGATTAAGTAATCCCTGGTCATGCTTTCAAAATGCTTCCTCCCTTCTTCTACAAAACCTGAATGCCTACAAGCAGTCAGCACAGCTGTAAAAGTATAGATATTTGGTTCGATTCCTTCTTCTTTCATTTTCGAGAAGAGAAAGACAGCATCCTCTCCATATCCATGAGATGCACATGCCCCAATTATTGAAGTCCATGACACAACACTTCTATAACGTAATCTATCAAAAACATCTCTAGCCAAAATTATGTTTCCACACTTTGCATACATATCAATAAGTGCGCTTGTAATTGAAACATTAGTTTCCAAACCTTTGCACTTGACTATGTCATGTACCCATTTTCCAATATCAAGGGCTCCAATACTAGTACAGGCTGAAATTACACTGACCAATGTGATATAATCATATTCTACACCCACTGTTTGCATCCTACGAAAGAGCATAATGGCATCTGCACCAGCTTTATTTTGTTCGTAGGCAGCGATAATTGCATTCCACGAGACCACACTCCGAACATCCATCCGATCAAACAAAGATCTGGCAATATCAACATGGCCACATTTACCATATAAAGCAATCAAACTGTTGACCAGCGAAATATCAGAGATGAATCCCCGTTTAAAACTATAAGAATGAATCAGCTTCCCTAAATACAAAAACTCCATACTGGCACAAGCAGGAAGAATACTCACTAATGTAACAGCATTTGGTTGAACCCCCAAAGCCATCATATCTCTAAAAGCAATCAAACCCTTTTCAAACAAACCATTCTGAACATACCCCGCAATCAACGAAGTCCACGAAACAATATTCCTCACAACCATTTCACTAAAAACAAGTTCTGAATTGAAAGTCTCCCCGCTCTGCGAATACATAGTAACCAAAGAACATTGTACAAACACATCCAAATAAACCCCATTCTTCAAAACATTGCAATGCACTTGCCTTCCTTCCCAAAAAGCAGAGTGTACCGCGCAAGCCCGAATCACAGACGGGAAAGTATAATCATCAGGCAATAATCCTGACCGGTACATGTTTCTATACAGAAGTATGGCTTCTTGACAAGGACCCTTGTCAGCATATCCCCTAATCAATATGTTCCAATGAAATACATTTCGTTCAGACAATTGGTCGAACAGGGTACGAGCATAGTCCACTGTAGGAGAAAAAGAACATGCAAGAGTGATGATTTTAGTTGACACTGTGACATTTTTATAAGACCCATTTTTGAGAACCAAAGCATGAACTCGTTTGAGCTGTTGTAGATTTAAACATGAGTTTAAAAGGTAAAGAAAAGGGAGGGAAGTATAGTTGCAAAAGCGTATATATTTGGAGGGTACAATGGTTGTCAAGAGGGTGAAAAATGAGTTGCGGGCAAGCATTAATCGGACAGAAGTTTAGATTATGTTGATCATCCGCCACTTGTGTACAACGAGGAATGCACGCTAGAAACGGTTTAAAGCCCAACGAGCATGTCACAATTTTTTTCGCTAAATTCCGAATAAATTGGACAGACAAAGTACCGCAAATGAGTTGAATCGAAAATTATGTTAAATTTTCGTTAAAAAAATAAAATTCACCAACTCTCCTTAAACATTATTTACGAACTCTTAGAGCATCTCCAATGGTGTTAGCTAAAAATAATTGGCTAAATTACATAAAATATTGATTATGTAAAATTTGTCGAACCTGTACGACATTGTGTTCCGAGGGTATTAGCTATAATGATTGGCTATATTTTAAAAATGGTATGTTATTAATATTTCAAGTTGTTATTAATGGAATATATAATTTTAATATAGAAATAAGTGATGTGGAAATTCACTACAGGTCTCTAGAGGTTCGACAAATATAGCCAACATCAAGAGATTATCTATAATTATAGATAACAGTTTTGTCCCATTGGAGTGTAATTTTTTTTACACATTCTTTATAATTTTTATTTATGGTAATTAAATTTAAAATTTACCTAAGGGGTCTCTCCCATTGGAGATGCTCTTAGAGCATCTGCAATGGTAGAAAACCCTTAGCTAAATTATCTATATGACATCTAGGTGGCATTTTTAGATAATATCTAAAAATTGAGTCAATCCAACCTTCTTCTCCCTTAACAAAAAATATAGACAACCAAATATGGTATGAAGAAGTAAGGAGTAAGAAGTAAGAAATTACAAGAATGGGGAGGGGGTGTGAGTAAGGAGTATGAAGAAAAGATGAAATTGTGTAAGGACAGATTGCGTAAGTTGAGATCTAGATGAGATGTTCATGGAATCAGTGTTTACAATGAGGTGAGATGGGAGTTCTTGCAGTTGCTGGAAAAATAAGAAATTTACTGGAAGCAGCGGACCAAGCAGTTCTGGTTGAAAGAGGGGGATCAAAACACACGTTTTTTCCATAGGTATGCTTCACAGAGGAAAAAAACAAATTCAGTAGAAAGAATAAAGAATAATAATGGGGCCTGGTGTGAGACAACGGAAGAAATACAAGTAGTCATTGAGAATTACTTCTCGAATTTGTTCACAACAGCAATTTTGGATGGGCGCCTATCAGAACGAGAAGAGGTAATGCAGTTAACTGATAGTGACAAGATGGGTTTAGTGTCAAACATAACAGAGGAGGAAGTAAAAAATGCGGTTTTTTCTATGCATCCCGAAAAAGCTCCAGGAATAGATGGATTTAACCCTGTATTTTATCAATCATTTTGGGGAGTGGTAAAAAAGGATGTGTTTCAGTTTTGTCAAGACTTTATGCGCACGGGTGAGTTGCCAGCAGGGGTGAACCAGACTTTAGTTTGCCTTATACCAAAAATCAAAGTGCCTCAAACAATGGCAGACCTACGACCAATATCATTGTGTAACGTTCTCATGAGGATACTTTCGAAGGTATTGTCTAATAGGTTAAAGTCGTGTCTGGGGTCTATTATTTCAGACAAACAAAGTGCCTTTATAGAGGCTAGGTTGTTAACGGACAATACGCTTGTGGCATTTGAGGTGAACAAGTACATGCGAAAGAAGAATCAGGGTAATCATGGTGTGGCAGGTTTAAAGATAGACATATCGAAGGCGTATGATAGGATGGAATGAGGTTTTATTACAAACATGATGCACAAGTTTGGGTTCCAGCAAACCTGGATTGACAGAGTGATGAAACTAATAAGTTCGGTATCATACAGTTTTACACACAATGGTCAGGAGTTTGGCAGTGTTAATCCAGCCCGTGGGCTTCGACAGGGTGATCCTATTTCACCGTATATTTATATATTTTGTGCTGAAGGGTTAAGTGCAATGATTAGACGAAACGAAAGTGTAGGCCTTTTATATGGCTGCACTATTGCAAGAGGGGCGCCTACGATTTCACATCTATTATTCGCAAATGATTGCTATTTCTTTTTCAGAGCTGTGGAAGCTGAGGCAAATGTGATGAAACGTATATTGAACAGATATGAAGAGATGTCGGGACAAGTGGTCAATTTTAACAAGTCTACAGTCATTTTCTCTCCCAATACAACGGAAGAGAATCGTACTAAAGTGTGTAGTCAGCTGGGTGTGTGTGCAGTTAACAACCCAGGTAACTATTTGGGTATGCCGATGATGATTGGAAGAAGGAAAGTATCCAAGTTCAAGTTTCTGTTGGAGAAAATAGAACAAAAGTTGCAGAATTGGGGAAGTAAAGTCATTTCGAAGGCAGTGAAGATTACTCTACTCAAGACAGCAGCACAAATAATTCCAAAATTTTGGATGAGCTTGTTTTTAATTCCAAAAGAGATTGTATTAGGGATTGAGAGGAGGATGAATGCATTCTGGTGGTGTAATAATGGGGAAACTGGTGGAGTAAAATGGCTGGCATGGGATAGGTTATGTGATGTCAAAGAGGTGGGAGGATTAGGTTTCAAAAGATTAATGGAATTTAATGTAGCGATGTTAGCAAAGCAAGCTTGGCGTTTGATAAATAATACCAATCCCTTGATCACCCAAATAATGAAGGCTAAGTATTATCCGACAACAGATTTCTTAAACGCTTCTTTGGGTGCCAACCCAAGCTATGTGTGGCGTAGTATCTTTGAAGCCCAAGTTGTTGTGAAGTAGGGTTGCATGAGACGTATAGGGGATGGTAAGGCTACAAGAGTCAGACATGTTCCTTGGTTACCTAACATGGAGAATGGGTATATTACGAGTGTGATGTATCCAGAACTTGCAGAGGCGACAGTTGATAGTTTAATGAGTATAGATGGGCAGACGTGGGATGACGAGATACTGAGTGAGCTGTGCAACGACGGGGATAGGGAACTTATTCATCAAATACCAATACCTTTGAGAAGTAAACCAGACTCATGGTTTTGGTTACCTGAAAATAAAGGTGATTTTACAGTTCGTAGCTGTTACAGACTTCTACGGGGTGAATCCGTTAGTCAGGAGAGAGATGTGTGGAGTCTTAAACTACCAGGTAAGATATCTAATTTTTTGTGGAGAGTAGTAAGGGATGTGTTGCCTAAGGCAGAGGAGTTGATTAAGAAACATGTCGATATATCACCATAGTGTACGTGGTGTCACAATCATGCTGAAGATGTAGCACATGTGTTGTTCCAGTGTTGTTTTGCACGCGAATTATGGGAAAGTACAGGTCTGCAGGGTTTAGTGTTTACTAGGGAGGTGGAAACAACAATGGAGACTTTTAGAAGGTTTTTTCGAACAGCTACTAAAGATCAGTGTGCTTTGTTTGGTCTTTTTTGCTGGGGGATATGGGTAAGGAGGAATAAATGGGTGTGGGAGAAGGTTAGCATATCAGTGTTTGGTATTAAGCACATGGCTATGAATTTGCTGTCTAACTGGAACCGAGCTAGAGCACAGGATGTACAGAATCAAAACAGGTCGGTAGTGTATACAACAACATGGCGTAAACCTGCAACTGGATGGGTTAAAATTAATATCGATGCTGCTTGTTACTCAGGGAGTGAGTTTGTAGCTGTTGGGTGTGTTGTTCGTGATGCTGGTGGCCGGTTTCTGCGAGCTAGAAGTAATACGATTAGGGGAGCTAGATCACCAAGGTAGGCAGAAGCAATGAGCATGTGAGAAGCTTTATCATGGGTGAATTAATAATTGTGTTTTTGAATCAGACTCCAAGCTACTGATTGATGCACTTGGTGAACCAAATTGGAGTTCTTTGTTTCATACAATCGTAGAGGATTGTAGTGAGATAGCTAAACACTTTGAGAATGTGTTATTTGAGTTTGTACCTAGATCTGCGAATAGTGTGGCTCATGAGATTGCTCGAGCTTCTTATTCTAGTACAGGTCTAAAGGAGTGGTTTGATACCGCACCTGACTTTATCTTATGTAATCTTTTGATGGATGATTATTAATATAAGCAAGTACTTTTGTTTCAAAAAACAAATATGGTTGACCATATTTGTTGAACCAAAAACCCCTTATGCATAATTTTACATAATTATAATTATAGATGATATCATTGGAATGCATACCCTTCCTCTTAGCTAAAATTTTACACAATTATTATAATAAATCATTTTAGCCAACTATTTTACATTTTACCATTGAAGATGCTCTTATCCGTCAATAATCAATATAAGTGTTATTGCTCACAAACTTGTTATAAACAACTCATGATTCGTGAATGATCTTATGAAATACTCATAAATAATTGATGAACACTTTTCAAACAATTACTTAAGGGTGGTGGGATTTATTGTTGCACACCCTTGCTTGTATTTTTGACTAAATTACCCTTACTTATTTAAACACTTGCTGTGTTGAACGAGCTCAATTCTGCTGATAATTTGAGTACATCAATAAACAATACTAATGTAAGGATAATTTAAGTGCAATATCATAATATAAAAATAAAATAATTTTAATTGTTTATGTTTCTTTCCTTCTGACCTAAACATCATAATCCTCACAAAATACAAAAATTTAAATAAATAATTTATTTATTTTTTATAAATTACAACACCAATATATTGAAATAATAAAAGTAGTAATCAAAATAATATTTTCCTTTAAAATATAAATTAACTATAGAATCAATACAATAATATTTTTTTAGCAAAATAAATTTTAAAACATTATAGTCTCATTTAGATTATAAAGTCTTAACTCAATTAATGTGAATAAGAAAAAAATCAAAATTTTTTATTCTAAAATTTTAGACTAAATCCTACTAGCATAAATTAAATTTAAAAATGCAAACCAAATTCAAATTATATAACTACTCCTTAAATTGTGAAAGAAAAATTAGCCATTCTTTTGGTTAATCTTTGTTAAAATCTAAATTTATAATTAGAAGTAGATTTGAAAATTTTAAAAATAAAAGAACCTGAATGAGTATAGCAATATAATTTTTTTACCATATTTTCAAAAATAAAATTAGATTAAGGTAGTGTTTGGGAGTGCTGTTACGGAAAGCTACAACAGCTTTTAGAACAAAAGCAGGTAAAATGGCGTTTGGTAAAAAATAAAAGCTGCTTTTGGGGAAAGTGCTTTTTTTTATAAAAGCTGCTTTTTTTAAAAGTAGGTAAGAGATGCTTTTCAAAAAAGCTGCTTCTAAAAATTAAGCGGACAGTAGCTAATGAAACCTGTCATCAAACCCCAGCTCCTGCATCTTTTTTTAAAACAATTTTTTTACTTCTACGTTTGTTTATACAGATAACAAATAAGGTAATACAATCCTATACAAAATCAAACTTCATTATATATATAAATATAAACTCGTGTATTCAATCAAAATAGGGTTTATACGTAACAGGTTCAAGCCCTGGTTCAACTTCGATTACTGGTACTCTTCTTCCCTCTTTTACATGATCTTCTATATGCTTTTATTGTCAATTTTCATATTTGTCATGAATGAATCGACATTCATCGATAGTGATATCTGTATCACTCTCGTTTTCTTCACTATCAACAGCAGCAAGACTTTCGATTTGTCTATCTGGTTTTAAGAAATCTGGTTTTATAGTTCTGATATCCACACCTATACATCGTGCATCTGTTTAAAAAATACATATCCACCTATAAACCTTTTATCTAGAGAAGTATCAGCATGTCAGGGTGCGGGGTGCCTCGTGCCTAAGCTCCTGTACAACTTTGTGCATTAGTGTACTTCATGTTTTACATACCATGCAGTAGTCTCAAAATAAGCCAACACAGAAACAAATAAGTCTAATATATTTAGAGCTGCAGAACATGGATCAACTCACAGTTGGCCATTAGTCCATTACTAACCAACTTATAATACTGAGTAGTATGATCTAATTATACTCATCACAATACTAGAGACAAGTGACGAAATTAATGCTAGTAATCTTTACACAAGGTTACAAAACGGTGCAACAGCTAACAAAACCTTTTAGCCTCGCGCAGAATGTTACGATTATCGGTTCCTGTAAAAGCTAAAGTAGACTACAATAGAATGCTGGTAAAACTGATGAATTTGCTGAAAGTTTGAAATGCATAATGTACAACATAGACTATTTGATAGTTGCAGAATCTAACTCCAGTATTTCTCAGTAAATAAATATCAAATTGGGGTTTTGGAATACAAATTTAAATATTTTGAATGGGTAGGAACTAGGAAGCAATATTGTGTATAACTGAAGGGTTTTTTTTTTATGTGCGGGACAAACAACCAGAAATTAGCTATGATGGAAATTGAAGTGGAGCCATTGAACTACAAGATTCTTTCTATTAGAAATCTTAAAACGTATTTACGAATTCTCATGAAATGACATGTTATATCTATTAGACACTGAGCAAAAAAATTACTTTCAAGTCGAGGCAACTCTATCTTAATCTCTTAGGGAGTTTTTTTTCTGTCTTTTCGTGATCATGGATGAAGATATCTTTAAATTAGGATCGGATAGATAGAGCTTAGATAGAGGGTACATAGAGAACAAAGTTTTTATTGGTTTTCGGAACAGCTTGTATTGGTCCAATCAAGTTTCCATGTACTTGAATCATGACTTGTAAATTACTCAAACAGTTCACGTCGTAATATGTTACATTTTCAAGAATAGAAACTTGTTGCTATCAAGTACTTGTCAATAATTGTGTTAGTGAGTGAAGTAAGGAGCTAGAGAATTGTAAAAGCTAAAGTGAATTACTTGAATGTTGATGGTTCTATACTAAAAACTTGCGTGCTATCAACCAGCGGAAAAATCAGTCATTCAATTCACTTATAGTGACTATAATTTAAATCCAGTAAGTTTTAACATGAACCTGATTGCCTAAAGCCTTAAGTTACATGTAGAGAATGTTATATTTGTAACATACCTTGACCCCTACCAATTTCAGCTGTCTTCCTATCAAACCCTTCTATCATTGTTGCATCAGTTGCAAAGGCAGTTCCAAATTTTCCGTACGTCCAGTCCTGTCCGGGGATTCCAGCAATGGCCATTGAAGTGGCCTGGGGACCTGACGGTCGGTTCTGGAAATAGACTGTAAGTGAGGTTTCTTTCAGATTACCGAGCTTGGATTGTGCTGGTGTAACGAAAATGGTTATGAAAAATATCGATAGGGATAGTTTAGCGCTACAGATCAGGACATTCTTCGTCATTAGGACATTCTTCGATAGGGGCCACTGATCAAATACTCTATTACAGGTAGGGTATAAAAGTAGACTAATGTGAGTCAGAGATAAGAATGAAACTGAAGTAAATGGGGAAATGTATGCTAAATTCTTGCACGCTATTTGATGCCTTCTGATCCGTTGCAGGTCATATATAAATATATCTGTAGTACATGATCTCGATTACTAAACTATTCCTGTTGTCAAAAGCTACTGTTAAACAGAACAAAGAAGCAAGGCAAAACAATCTACATATATGTTTATCTTAATTTGCAGTTTGCTTTATGTGATCCTAGATATGGTCTTTGCAAAAGAAACAGTAGAACAAGTGAGGTGGACTTGCTTCAATGGACCAAAGCCAAAGAAACAGTAGAACAAGTGAGGTGTACTTGCTTCGAAATCAAATTGCATCCAGTTTGATGGTGGCATCCTAATTCATTTCAATTATTTTAATTTACTTTACTTTGCTGAACTGAATGTGAGAATTATTATGGTAACATTAATTTTATTAAAGTGTTCATTTTTATATTTTTAATTGTACTAGCTAGTTTGTCCTGTAAAGACATTGTTAAATAACAAATTTTTTAAAAATTATTTACCAAACGCTTATTTATCAGCTTTTCATTCAACAGCAGATTAATTATGAATTTTACCAAACAGTCAACAGATTTTTCTGACAGCAGCTTTTTCTGACAGTGCTTTTTCCCACAGCTACAGCAGTTTTTAACAGCAATCCCAAACAGAGCCTAAAAGTTTTCAGAAAAAACGAAAAAATATAAAATGATAAAAATAGATGAGAATGAGTAGGATATGGGAAGGAAGGAGGATAATTCAGTCCAATTATAAATTAGGATGTGCAACCATAAAGTTGGGGTGTGCATATATCAGCGTTCTTCATTAAATATATTTCTTTCTTCAACATAAAAAAGTTATAACTAATGAGCTCCACCTCAATTGTTATGACCTCATATTGTGTTATAACATCGATTTTTCGAATTTTTTCTAACACATAAAAGTATTTTTAAAAAAAACTTGCTCTTTTGAAGGTGATGAAAAAAGATCTGTGTAGATGATTGTATATAGAGGTGGCCATATACGGACCGTGCGTGCTGGATCAGGCTAAAAAATAGGAACATTACATCACCACGATGACTGAACTAGATCGGCCTTAATGAGGAATAACCGATGTAGATAGTTACAAGTAGGGGTGAAAAATGATCCGGGTGATATCGGGTATATCTTTACTCAGGTCTCGGATCATTTTATTTTTATTGTGTCCAGATTTCGTATCGGTATCGTTTAATTCGGATATGATCCGATCCCGAGTATTGAGGTCCGGATCCAAACCGAATACGAGCTGGTATCATATTTTCTTTTTTCTAACCAGGTAGTTTGTGATCCATCGAATACGAGTAAAATATGATCCAGCAACATTAGTATCATTTTTATTTGAACTATATAAATAATCATTTAATCGTTTTTATTTGTATTAATCTGTTAATTGTTAAAGTTTGAATAGCAAATTTCACTCTAGTTGCATAATATTTTAGTTGCTAGTGTATTTTAGTTCTTTGATAATCAACAAACTGAATAGTATTCAGTTTTATTGATATGAGCTTGGTTCGGGTGTTATGGATATGAACCTGGTTCGGGTATGGTTCGTTTTATAAAAATAATATGATCATGAATATGGACGGGTGGGGTAGTTCTCAGATTCGGGATCATATTTTATTCGGGCTCAAAATTTTCGCCAAATCCGTATCGTTTACAAAACGAATCTGAGACATGTACCATATTTTCGAGCCAGATATAAATCGAGATACCGGATAGTCAAGATCAATTTTCAGCCCTAGTTACAAGTAAGGGCGGTCAAATGGACGGGCTGTGCATATCGAGTCAGGCTAAAAAATAGGGTAATTGAATTGGCATGTTAATTAAATCGAACCTGGCCGGATTCTAGCTAAAAAAAGGGTGCATTGAACCGACCCGTTGGACGGTTATTTGTGATTATTCACGAGTAAGCGAGTTATTCGTGGGTTGGATGAACCGGGCCGGACGCGGGTTTGGAAAATGAAGGCACATAATCGAGTCAATAAATTATTCGAGTTGAGCTGGGTCGAGTCGGACTCAAACGAGCTGAATAATTAATGAATAAAAAGCGGATTGGGCTCGGATGAGCCGAGCTAAACCCCTTATTTGGCCACCTCTAATTGCAAGGCCATGTGTTAGTTCGCTCGATAAATTTCCGGTTCATGGAAAACATATGTCAATATAAAGCTATCAATGCAAAATTATCTAGCCTATGTGAAATGACATCCTATTAAAAAATATGATACGTGGTCTGAGACTCTAAATACGTGTAGTTTATCCCGATTGATCACAAAATTTGTACTCAATAGGAAAAAAAAGGTTAATAACCAATTAGTCTTAATAAAAAATTAGAAAAATATGAAAAATGTAAAACATAAATTAAACAAAAATGTATTTGTAAATAAATAAATATAAAAATATATGCATCACTAGCCGTCAAAATGTTCACAAATTTTTTTTCCGTTTATGAACTGCAGTAGTTTCACTATCTATATTCGAGTTCAAAAATATTAGTGTTAAACTCTTTCACAAATATTATTGTCAAAATTTGTAACAATTTTCTAATCAAATTGTATTGTATACAAGTTTGCTGGAATAAAAATAAAGATCTTAAAACAAACATGCTCCATGTTGAGATGAACATCATTATAGGTAAGATTAAATTTTAAAAAAAAATCTCAGAAATTATATTTTGAAATTTTAAAACAAACTTTGTGACAAGATATTTTGATATTTTTTTTTATAATTAAACGCATGCACATTCAAGAATCGAATTGAGTTCTTAATCTTGTTTAGACAAGCCAAGACCCCAATGGATTGTTAGATATTTTGGTCATTCCCCTGGATAGATGCCCGGGAGAATAAATAAACCATAACAAGCTCAAAAATAAAAAACAAAAGATGAATCAAACTTTTGGCAAAGTAAAAGAATAGTACGGAGTATGAATTTAAGGTTTCCTGAAATAAGAGGGAGAGTGAAAAGTAAAGCGTGTCCGGTAGTTCCGTGGCTTTGGCTGGAGACTGGAGTGAAAGACCTGTCTGAAAATCGGTGTGGGATCTCACTTGTCCACTTCATGTTCAAATCAATCATTTACACACACAATATAATACTAATGTCTCCATAACCATCTTCACTTTTCTAACTGTAATAATCCCCCATACAAATTCTCCTCTCTCTCTCTCTCTCTCTCTCTCTCTCTCCCTCTCTCAATTCTCTGTACAAATAAAAGCCCAATCCCCCACCATTAATGTCAAAACCCCCATCCAATCACTAACCCCAACACCATCATTCTTGAATTCATCACCTACACATCTTCCCCACAAAACCAATTAATTATAGCACAAGCTCATATATGGTAACATGGGTCATCCAAATCACCATCAATCCAATGCCACCACCGATGGCACCATCTCTCAACGAGTCAATAGTCCTCGATTCTCGGGTCCAATGACTCGCCGTGCTCAATCCTTTAAACGCAACAACAATAACAACAACAACAACAATACTTCTCAAAATAATACTACCCAGTATGAGATTGACCTGCCAGTTAACTCACCCAGATCTGAACTCGCTGTTAACTCAGCTTCTGCTGATGGGTTTGACTCAAATGTCGAAAAGAAGCAACCCCATCATCACAATTTGACTCAAAGAGTTCACACTAAGAAGCATGATGGATCAATTAGTGTTGATTTGATTTTGGGCGGGAAGAAGAAGCTAGGGCAATGGATGTTCTTTGTGTTTTGCGGGGTGTGTTTGTTTTTGGGTGTTTTCAAGATTTGTGCTAATGGTTGGTTTGGATCTGTTGTTCAAAGAGTTGGGTCTGATCAGGTAACTTCTTTTCGAAAATTTGGATCTTTATTAAGCAGTGTAGCAATTTTTTGCTTTTCTACTTGTGTTAGTATTTTGTTAAACAATGAGAGATTTAAATATATTGATTAGGTGTAGAGTAGTCAATGTTAAGCTTTCAGATAAAGGCGAGTTAGTAATTTAACTGTTGTTTTTATGCTGTATTTATTATATAATTGCATAAATGTAGGGCTTCAAATTCTTAGGGGTTTACTATGTATGGTAGTGGGGTTTGTGGGATATAGATATAGCATTTCTTTTATGCGCTAAAGAGTAGCAGCGAACTTTTTTGAAGGATGAAAGCTTTATTTTGTGAATAACCAATGTGTATATCAAAGTTAGGAAATGGGGTTGTTGGGGTATTAAGGCATTATCATTTTACCATTTTTGGGGTGGAGAACATACACAATGGTAATTCTTGAAGTCTTAGTTTTTACGTGGTTGGCTTTATAAGCAAATCAAATGCATGTGGTATATGAGAAAGATTTCTTCTCTTGTTATAATAACCTTTTCTTTCCAAGTAGGATTCATTTTACTACATGTACACTGGTATGAATAGAATGGATAAACAATCCCATGCTAACGGTTTAATGGAGCATGGGAATGAAGCTGGAAGTGAAGGCCTGGATGTTGAACGAACATTGAAGACGGTAACATCAGGTTTTGTTGGTACCAAGGACAACATGTCTGATGTAGGTATCAAATGTCTTGAAGTTGTTATCTATTTGACTCTCTATATATGTGTGTGTTTGTGAGGGGGAGGAAATTCTGACTAATACATTTCATGATTATTTGAATAGGATTCAGTTATATGGTTGAAACCCAATAGCGAGAACTTCACTCAGTGTATTGAGCGGCCAAAAGGTCATCAACGTAAGTCTGTGCATGTATTACGTGTACCAATGTACCATGTCTTTATGTGACCCAGTTTTTTGACACCTCTTGTCCTCACAGATATAGATGCAAATACCAATGGATTCCTTCTCATAAATGCAAACGGTGGCTTGAATCAGATGAGATTTGGGGTCTGGTTCTCGTATCCATTTTAAATAACTTATCAGGCTGTTTTTTTGGTGAGCTAATTAAATTTTGGTTATTGTCTAATAAACTGAATTCTAGAGTGCAGATTTGTGATATGGTTGCTGTTGCGAAGATAATAAAGGCGACACTTGTCCTTCCTTCTCTCGATCACACATCTTATTGGGCTGATGAAAGGTAGCTTTTTTATTCTTGTTAATTTCTTTGATACATAAAAGTGGAATTGTGTTGACAAAGGTGCCTCCGTATTATTAAATGAATAGTTTGAGTATGATTAAGTGAATAGCTTTAGTAATCTCGTCATGTCTCTCTAGAATTTAAATGCTCAACTTCTGCCTATTTGATAATGCTATCCGCTAGTGAAGGATTTCGCGAGAATAATATGCATCTTGAATATTTATCATATTGGGAATGAATTACTTATCTGCTGGTGTTTGAGGCTCATTGTATATCATTGCATACTTCCTTCTTATGGAAAAAGGAGACGTTACATGTCTGCCTCAACTCATGTTGCTTTTTTTTACTACTACAAACCACCCTTGAAACTTATAAGCCCTGTTAAGAGGACTCTTTATATTAACTGAGTACTTGTGTAAGACCCTCGACAACCGGACATCTCTATTTAGGCTAAAATCATGTCAAATTTTCAATGCAATAGAGGTCCACATGAGCATAGTTGTGAGAAGCGCTCTTAAGAAGCTTGCACAAGCCCAAGGCCCCTCAAAGCACTGGTAACAACTATCAACCACTTTCAAAAAGTGCCTATTGACTGCTAATAATTAGGAGGGGAAGCACCTCTTAAGCGCTAACAAGTGGGTGCACTTTGGCTTGAAAATCCTAACCACTTTCAGGAAGTGCCTCTTAATCATTATTCCAAGGGGTTTAGCCAGATCTGGCTTACTGCTTTTGAATTGTTCCTTCAATTTATACAACAAAAGTTAGAATCTTCAAAAAGATGTTTGAAGAATGAAAACAATTAGACTCTGTTTGGGATTGCTGTTAAAAATTGTAAATTGTTGTGCTGTTGAAAAAAGTACTGGTAAAATAAGTGTTGTTGTGAAAATCAGATAATTGTTTGGTACTCCCTCCGTCTCTAAATACTTTTCTCATTTGAGTTGGATACGTTTGCCAACGCACACTTTTGATCATTAATATCTTCAATTTCGTATTAATATTAAATATAAAAACTTCATTGTATTAAAGTACTCATAAATACGAATCCAACAAGATCACTCATGACTATATTTGGTCTTATAGATTAGACGTAAATTAGTAATTTATCTCATGTTATGAACAGTCCCGACATATGAAATGAGAGTAGCATTATGAGACGGAGGGAGTACTATTTTTGATATACGCGTGTTTTGGGATATAATTTATAAAAAATAATTTTTGGTGAGGTTTGATGTGGAAATCAGTAACTGCTTCTCGCAAAAGTTGAAAAACAGTTTTTTCAAAAGCATGGGGGACATGTTTTCTCAAAAAGTAGCTTTTCAACCAAAAGCTCTTTTCAACAAAGCTGCTTTTGAAATTTACCAAATAGCTTTTTATCTTGTTACTGTCTGAAACAGCAATACCAAACGGGTTCTTAATCTAATTAGTTTTTAAGTTTCTTTATTATTTCGATGAAGACGAGTCATGTATTGTTGACACTCTGACTTAAGTGTCACAGTGTTATTTTTGAGCTGTGTTAATATCATTATAAAGTTAGATTTATTTCTGAAGCAATATAATCGTTACATGAAAGCCACACCACACTATCGAACTTTTAGGCATAAAGATGTGATTCAAACGCGGCATATTATTATGTGATATTCCCAACGCAACATAAGTTTGTTTTTTCTTAATAATTTTCTCATTTCCAAACCCAGAAAACAGACAGAATTTCAGGCTTCTTATTTAGGGAAAATACTACTACCTCCGTCCCATTTTACATGCCCCTTTGACTTTTGCACGTAATTTAATGTACAAAGAGAAGGTACTTCGATTTGTTATTTTTTAAATTTTCTTTTTGTGAATAAAAGTTTTTAGTTTATATTTTTATTCAAAAAAAGAAAACCCAAAAACTAATAAATAGAAGTACGTTTTTTATGTCGCTTAAATTACGTGCAAAAGGTCAAAGGGACATGTAAAGCACAAGGGACTGCCAAGATGAATTTTAGATTATTGTAGAAAAAGATATTGTTAAATGAATGAACACAATTTAATATTATTCGTGTTGGAGTACGAATGCCAAGTTCTTTTAAATTCAAGTGGTATCTAACAAACCTATTAAAACAAGAATATAAAAGTACTGTACGATATATAATAAGTGGTAGCACAGATTAAGTGGCTACATTTGGTGGCTTGCTGTCCAGAACTTATGAACAGGGTAGCCACTATTTGTGGTACAATGTTTAACGTGCATGAAGTTCTGATATAAGCTTATGATTTTGTAATGACCTCGTCCAAAGAGCTAATTGTTGCTGTACTTCCATTGACAGTGGCTTTAAAGATCTTTTTGATTGGCAATACTTCATTAAGACTCTGAGAGATGACGTTCATATAGTTGAGACATTACCACCTGCATATGCTGGATTAGAACCTTTCTCAAAGACACCGATATCCTGGTCTAAGGTGAATAATTCTCAACAGTCAACTCTATGATCGATCTTGCCTTTGTTAAGATGTGCTCTTTTTTATAAATGTCACATGTTTCTTTGCTAAACACTGTATGACTACTCAGAGGATAGTGCAGATGTTATGAGTATATTTTGTGGTTGATTTTGGAACTTGGGATGAACACTAAATATATTATTACATGTTTATGAGTATGTTAAACCCATTATTTCAGCTAGCTATCTTATGCCTCTTTCTTAGAGTTTGAGATCTTGGTCAGCTAACTGACTTGTTAACTTGTAGGCTAGTTATTATAAATCGGAGGTTGCACCACTACTGAAGCAGCACAAAGTGTTATATTTCACCCACACTGATTCTCGAATTGCAAATAATGGTCTACCTAACTCAATTCAAAAGTTACGTTGCCGTGTGAATTACAGAGCATTAAAATATTCAGCGCCAATTGAAGATCTCGGAAAAGTCTTGGTTTCAAGAATGAGACTGAATGGAAGCTCTTATCTTGCTTTGCATCTAAGGTAGCGTTTGCAATTTTCTTTTTTTTTTTTCCTTGTGGCCCAAACTCTAGATCCATACTTGTTTCCAGTATTTCTTTTTCTGGTTGAGGTGCTTTTAGTGGTGGTTTGTTGGTGTTTCTTTTGTTAATAATGTCAAATGTTCAATGTAAACAAATATGTTCAGCAGAATTAGCTAGTTCAGATTAAATAAGTAATATGTTTGCATGCAAATGTCTTTTGTAAAACAATGTCGAGAACAGCTAAAGATGGTTACTTTGATCATATACAGATGAATACCCTGATAAATTAATAATATGCAATTAAGAAAGTAATTTGAATTGTTGATAGAGCGTGTAGACTTTATCGCTTTCATCCTTGTAGGTATGAGAAGGATATGCTTGCATTTACAGGCTGCAGTCACAGTTTGACTGCAGAAGAAGATGATGAACTTCGTAGGATGCGATACGAGGTCAGTCACTGGAAGGAAAAAGAGATTGATGCGTCCGAGAGAAGGAAGCTTGGTGGCTGCCCCTTAACCCCTAGAGAGACATCCCTTTTACTTAAAGGATTGGGCTTTCCATCCAGCACTAGGATTTACTTGGTAGCTGGTGAAGCTTTTGGAAATGGAAGCATGCAACATCTTGTGGAAGATTACCCAAACATCTTCTCCCATTCAACTGTGTCTACAGACGATGAACTGAGACCTTTCAGGAATCACCAGAACATGCTGGCTGGTCTGGACTATGTTGTTGCCCTGCAGAGTGATGTTTTTGTTTACACCTATGATGGTAATATGGCAAAGGCAGTTCAAGGACATCGGCGCTTTGAGGACTTTAAAAAGACTATAAATCCAGACAGGTATTTTTTGAAATAATCTAGTGATATGGTCTGCCTTGTATTCTTGGGAATTGAATATTATAGTCTAGCTGCACATAGCTTTATTTAAGCTATTTTACGTCATATTAACAGTTTAATTCTCCTTGCAGGATGAATTTTGTGAAAATTGTTGATGACTTTGATATAGGGAAAATTTCCTGGAAAAAATTCTCTTCCAAAGTAAAGAAGCTTCACGAGGACCGAATGGGAGCGCCTTATCTGAGGGAACCTGGTGAATTTCCCAAGCTCGAAGAGAGCTTTTATGCAAACCCAATGCCCGGATGTCTTTGTGAGAAAAGCAAATGAAGGGCAAACTGTCACGACTTGAATTTCACCGAGGTTGACGTTAGTTGGCTTACGGATTGAATAGTTCTCATTGAGTACTGAGTGTGTACTTTATGACAGAACTCTAGCTTCTCAATTTAATAGAAAAATTCAGTTGGCGGGAGAATACACACACATTCTACTGAAAAGTTGGGGCATGAGAATAGAGATGCTGGGATGAGTTCAGAAGTTGGGCATATCCTCATGTTTCAAACATCAGGAAACTTAATGGTTTTGATAGTATAATTATTACTTGTTGGTACTATGAAGTACCAACTATACATACAAGTTACATAATACAAGTGTACACGGATTATTGAAATGTCCTCTATACAGGATACAGGAAAAAAATTGTTTAGACAACCAGTTGTCTTTCATTCGTATGCTTATCTATTTTGGTTTTTTCCTTGATGCAATTATAAAGTGTCTTAAAGTCAAGCTGCAGGACTAGTACCATAGTGGTAATCAAAATATTGTGTAAAAGTGTGGTGATAATATAAATCTAGCGTCAAAAAGTTTTGGTTTCTTTTCTTTCTAGGTCATTAGCAATTAGCCATCTTTTCCATGATTCTTCACATCTTTGTTATTAGCTTTTTTTTTTTTTAAGATAAACATATTGGAGTGTTCCAAGTCTATAATATCTGCATTCACAAGGTACATCGCCATTCAATGAAAAGGTAAATGAGCACGCAAAAGCTAAATAAAACATGTTCACCTACTAGGTACTTCATCGTTCAATGAAAAGGTAAATGAGTACGCAAAAGCTAAATAAAACATGTTCACCTACTATAAAAGAACAAAAGAACAAATGAACTGAACAAATTCACAACGAACTAATGCTCTCACAGCATAAGAGATTTTCATTCCACATTTAATCTTCCATACTAGAGAAGCCCTGAGAAGACTTACAAGGAGGCACTACAGCTGCAGAATTGATTCAACTAGCTCGTACAGAGGTGCAAGCTCCCCCTTGTCAATCAAGCGAAATTCCTGCAGTAACAGGATGTTTGATGAACCGGGGTGTGGCCGTAAGAATGAATGTGTACACAAATGTCATTACGTATGAATTTCCCCCCATAACTCCTCTCAATAGAAAAATAATATCTGATGCATATTTTGTTTTAAAAGGAGAACCAAGGTATTTACTGCTTTTTTTGTAAAGTGGGAACTGAAGTTCGTATTTTACACACAAAATTTGAACTGATAAGACTTGGACGTACAATACTAAAAGATTGAGGATGAAGATATCAGACAACAAGCTAAACGGATATGGTCCCAGCCAATTACATTCCCTCACAGTCACATGCGATATAGACATATGAGCAGCAGGTTTAAGTTTTGGGAAACCACTCCCATGTGATCAAGGTATCAGTCTGACATTAGAAAGTATATAAGACTTTATGTTGAATGTAATAAAAATTCTATGCTTGTAGTATAACAAAAATGCAAATATTGGTTATGAAACTGAATAGTGAACATGGAGACTCTTTCTCAACCCAAAATTTCCCCCAGATTTACTATCTCTGAATGTCTTACGCATCCCTATTTTTTTAAAATTATCTCTCTTAGCAGTTATGGCCTTATGGGTGGATAGAGATGAGTGGTGTTGAACTTAAGAAGTGAAGTTGGACAACAGACTTAAATTCACAACTTATGACAAATGAACAACAATTTTTTGCATAAGCAAAGTCTTTCAGTTGAACTGCACACCATATGTGTATCACGTAACTAAAATTCAGGCCATTAAAAAAATGGTTATATATTTAAAAGGTTATAAGGAAAGGAACAAATACTATTGAGACTCCGCACTAGAAACATCATAAGAAACTAAGTACTTACCCATGTGAAGAGAACAAAATGCTTGAAACATGTGTTTAAATGAGCTTCTTCCTTCAGGCTTATAATCTTCTGAAAATGTGAATGATAGATGTGAGCATACACACGAAACAACCGCTTGAATATTGTCTTTACAACATCCACAAAATTGGGTGGAAAAGGTGTGCCTGCAGCAAAATACAGACATGTTAAATAACATGTTTCTTTGATCATTTTATAATTCCATAGTCAAAAACTACAAATGAAATATTGGCTCACCCAATTTCTGAGGGAAAATTGATTCATCATCCAGTTGAGTTTCTATCCAGTCCATTAAATACTCTACATATTTAGGAGCAGATACCTCTATAGGTTTCTTTATAGTAACTCCATCGGCCCATCTGTACTCAAATCTGTAAAGAAACATCGGTAAGTCAAATCAGGGCATATGAAAACATCATCAGAACTCAAAAAAATTGGTAAATTGTAACTAATGACTGAGAACTAGACCTCAAAGTTCTTCAAAATACCCAAAACTTTATAAAATAGTAAAGTATCAGAAGGTACTTATGCGGATATGGTTTTAAAGCAAATGTTGCAGATATATCCAAATCTCAATGTGTTACAAAGGGGTAAAAAAAATTAAATAACAAAACAGAGTCGAACATTTCAGAGGTCGAGCCGAACAGTAATATTTCCAAACTTCAAGTCATGTCAATACTGTGCAATTTTTGCTCGAGTTAATGTCTTGCAAAGTTTTTGCCAAGCCTTGTTAGTTTCAACAATTTAAAGACCATTGCTTCAACAAGAGAGACCCAATGGCTAATGAGCCAACAATATCTTAGTAAAATGTAGAAACTCTCTTTAGCCTTACTATGAACTTCTTCTCTAATTGTTACGATGTATCAAATAGTACTGTATCAGGACTTAGAATTCCTAAAAGGATTTAGGTAGTTACTTTGCTCCTGCTGTCATTGTTGGGCAGGTTGATGCAGTGCAGAATTCCGTAAGAGTACCATATAGAATGTTCACCTGATTAAAGAAGTCGACCGCTGTAGAGAAAAGTGAAAACTATATCACAAAAAGAAAAAAATTTCATAGATATTGACATACTGTATCTTTTTTATTATACACGCAACACAATGTATATAATCAATACTAATGCATACGATCTCATGTTCAAATGGTAAGTGCCACAACTGACACATGTAGATAATTAGGAACCCTGTGTGTTTGAAAAGGATGGGGACTATATTGGTCAAAGAACATGAACCTAATGGCTCTTTATACAACTGCCTCTTTGGAGACCAGAGGTAAATAAAATAAAACCCAACAACTAAGTAAGTAGACTCCAGCAATTTCGAACATTATACCTAGCCATCCTACAAGTGATCATGAAATATAGGCTAGTTTGTAATACTTACAGGAATAGCTAGAATTCATATGCACCTATCCTGAGGGATGATATAATGCAGCCGTATCCTAATTTCTTTTATCAAACGGTGAAAAGATTGTCACAAATTTAAACAAAACAGTTGTACTGACTTTTCACCTTACTCGGAGAGCCATTATAATGATTCCACCATGTCCTAATTTCTTTTATCAAATGGTGCAGAGATAGTCACAAATTTAAACAAAACAGTTGTACTGACTTTTCACCTTACTCTGAGAGCCATAAGGATTCTGTGGAAGACTAGAAGGTGGTGCAGGAAGGAACTCACAATGAGGAGAGTTAAAATACAATAAGTTACACATCTACACAGTTGCTCCTCCAAATTTTCTAACCTTCGTGGAAACCCATGTGTGAATAGTGATGTGGCATTTACATCAAAATTAAAATTTATTCCTGTAACGGAACTGAATTAATGACTAAAACAACAAAAAATTGGGTTGGGGAAAAAAGAAGAGAAGAAGATGCTAGCAAGAAGAAGTTAAGCATTATGAATCAATATATCCTTCATGTGTCCAGATTGCATCTAGTGGATTGAAATCATAAAATTAGGTAACTTTAAGTAGAAAATCTACTAACTTTAGCTCGAATTTTTCAGCTCAAAGGAGAAAGTAACATGTTTTAAATTGTGGGCAGGGAAGAAGGGAGGGGAGGGGGGAGGGGGGGGGGGGGAGTATAAGAGCTTTGCATATTAGTAATCTGCAACTAGTAAAGGTGACCCCATTGCAGAAAACCCCTTCTGCAACAGTGAGTTTCCTAACAAAGCCAGGCTTGTGAAATAAACTTCCCTTGTTAAAGAATCGTAAGGATTGAGGATCGGCGATACATAGGTAGATTATTGTCATCATCAAAGTATTAGAATTATACTGGCATGCTGGAAAGCTGTTGCTAATATTAAATTGTGAAACATAAAATATTCAAATAATGACTTCACAATATACGTAGTAAGTAGTAACATGAGATTTCCATAATGAAAGTATAGATACTTACTATTTACTGCTAGCCATTCGTTGAGATCTTCTCCAGGAGGGAGACGCACAGCTTCCTTCAAGTTGCCACTACCCAAGGTAGAATCGATGTGTTTTTGAAGTTGTGCACCCTGTGAAACAGATACCAATTAGCACCGCAATAGATTATTACTAGATAATAGAATCCTAACAATAACATGATCTAAGTAGCATTCACCTTACTCCCAGATGGAGCACTCTTTTTGGGCCGGAATGTCTTTTGGTTTCTGGCATGTATCGTTGGATAAATCAGCAATATTGAATAGAGATAGCTATTTAACGTGAGGCATTTGATAAAATACACACATACTAAATTAAAGCAACTTATAAATCTAGTATTTTTATGTCGGGAACAGGAACATGCAGTAATGAATGCTGATTTAATGAACACTTAAAAGTTAAACGGCTCTCAAGTCGGATTTCACATTTGAACATAAAAGTCAGTCCCACACATTTTAGATTAAGATAGCCAACATTGGGAATTTTCATGAAAAGCATGGTCATGTTTGCTGAACAAATAAATGCTGGTGTTTTGACAAGATTTATCTACCGTTTTCTAAAAATTTATTCATAGCAATACTCCGTCCAGATTTCATCTTATTTATGGGAGTTTTCTATATTTTTCACAACACGTGGGGCTGATGTCAGCGGACAGATCAAGTAACATGCCACAATTGAATTAAGTTCCGAAGACACCTATGCAAACTTGAGTAGAACTCCCCTCTGACTACATAATTTAGTTATTTACATAAAACAGTTTATTATGGCATTCATTTGGGAATTCAAGCCACAGCATCTTCCTAAAATAGAAAATCAGATATACCGCCTCTCTCTTTTTGCTTAATAATAATACAATAACATTCTGAAACAAGTAAAAGATTGAATCTTAGTAAAATCTATGCCTACTCAAAAGTATCATATACGTACAACAAATAGATATAATTTATTTAGTAACTATCCCATCCTTATGTGTGCATTGTATACTGCTGCAGGGCATTGTTGTGCAGTGATCAAAAGAGCATGGCCGTGCAAAAGCTTCCAAGAAAACCGACAATCCGATAGTAAATTACCCATTCCACCAAATTCAAATATTGATGTCGAATTTAAAGAATCAATGGGTTCAAACAAAATATGAACATGATTCAAGTTCTTGAATAGAACTAGCAATTTCGGCAATTTAGTTCACAGTGTATATGTCCATTGGCCTATAAAACACCTTTGATGTTATGCATACCATTTACAGAATAACATAGTGAAATACTATACATCTGAAATCTTCTACATAAAATTTTCATTACTTCCCTCTTTACCACTTGTCTGCCTCAAAAAGCCAGAAGTAGTAAATTGTAAGATCAATTATGCTAATCCATTGTACACCACAGATATTATCCTTTTCCTAACAGGTTACTACTTACTAATGATCATTCATCCACTAATATGTATCATTACAACCTAATACATGTCATAAACAAACACCATCACCCAAAATTAGAAATTTGATATCATCATCACCGTCAACAATCACTCACACCAGCTAAAAATATAATCTTGATTTCTTGAACAAATAAATTCTTAAACTAACAATTCAAAATCAACCAGAACCACACCAAATTAAGCAATAGAAAAAAATCCCATAAAACAAAAACTTGAGGAAAAATAAAAAACATGCACATACAGAAAAACACATGATCTTGATATACAAAGAAAAGGGTATGATCATAAGACCTGCTGCCAAGACCAAAGAGACTCATGATTATAAAATCTGCCTCCTTGGGGTCTAGCCTAAGAAATGAATTATGTATCTGTCTTTCTATAGAAAAAATGAAGGGGGTTTATATGATGTATATATATGGTGGGGGCTTTATGTATAATTTTATGTAGTGAGAGAAAAGAATGGGGAAGTTACAGAAAAAAGATGACAGACTGGCATTGGAGAGGGTCAAGCAAGACTCTCTCTCTCTCTCTCTCTCTCTCTCTCTCTCTCTCTCTCTCATTCTCATATTCTCTCTAGAAAATGGGGCACAAGCAGCCAAGTCTTCCTCTTCTTTCTTTGCCATTGCCAGCTTACCCTGGCCGATTCTCGTCACAACTCTTCATCCTTAATTTTTTATATACGTATGCATTTGTGTACAAGTATCATATATTCTCTGTCTATTTTACTACTATCATCAAACGGTATTTTTGAGTTTTGACGTCTTAACTTCTTTCTTTTTACACTTCTGACGCCCCAAGATTTATATTCATCTTTCTTAGCATAGAACTACATAAATTTTTCTGAGTTTATTTTATATATCTTATACTACTAAGTTCGTAAAAATCGAAAATTAGTTGTACTGATTTTCTTTTGAAATTCGACTACTCGCTTAAATTTACAAATACTCATTTTGAATATCTAAATATTCGTTCGATTAGTCCATTAAACTTGGTTCTATTAATAATTGATTTCTAAATACTCATTTGAAATTGAGAAATTGCCCAAATTATACCACATTTTTGTGAAACATGTCCGAAATGCCTATATTCAAAAGACTCCGCCCTTTTTACCCACGGAGTACGCATATATCAGCTACGTACTCCAGGATACGCATTAGAGAAATGCGTGTACTGAGATACGCATCATGGAGATGCGTATTGACTTCAGCACACGTCATTCTTGCACTTGCGGCTCCGACGTTTAGACGAGCAAAAAATCGCCTGACTCCGTTCTCCCATATCTGGCAACATCCGGTCCTTTTGAGGACATCAAAATGATGCCCATACCGTTATCTCCATTTTCCTCCGTTCGTATGTTGTTATTTGGCCCCGCAGGGCGACTACAAGTAGATCGGATTTTCAGATAGGAAAAAAACTTGGTTTTGTGCCTTTTTAATTCGGTAAAACAAATTGAAATTGAGAAGTATAAGGTTGTAGAGGATGAAACGACGATCAATTTGGTGTATAGTATGCAGTTGCTCGATGCACGTAGAGAGTGCACGAAGTGGTTGAAAAAAGGAGAAAAAACCGTCCGGCATCGGTGAAGAAGACGATGAACAGTGTTTTTGAGTACGCATTTGTAGAATGCGTATTAAGTCCCACGCATTATCCGTATGCGTATTCATTGGTACTGTTCACGAGCCCTGAAGTTAATCTAACAAAAGGCACGCATTGTTGACATGCGTGGTCATAGGCCACGCAATTCTGGAATGCGTATACCCCTATACGCACGTTCACAATGCGTGGTCAGTGGATAAAAAGGACGGAGTGTTTTGAATATAGACATTTTGAGCAGATGGAAATGAAATGTGGGTATTCTGATCATCAACCCAATTGAGAGATTAACCGATTTTTACAATACCATTTATTATTTAAATCAATGATCCTTTTTTTCACTATCATCAATTTTAATTGTACATTTTCAACAAAAAAATGGATATTTGTATAGTTACTAATTTTTAATTTTTCATTTTCTATATATAAGTATATATATAATCAATTTTCATAATATAATAAATTTCATATTTTAAAATTTTTCAATGAAGAGCTAATCGTAAAGATTGATTAGGCAGATTTCGGATGAAAACTAAACATTGAGTAAAAAATAAAAATATTCAAAACCACATTTTAAATAATACAAATGAAAAGTAATTTCATTTGAAATAAGAATGTATGTCAAATAAGAAAATATTTATATTTTCTCATATATTTAAATTTATGATTTTTGATATCGTTAAATTTCTCAAGAGAGTACAGAATGTTATGAACAAGAATATAATAATTATAAGTTCGCTAAAATATATTTTTTGTCAGATAAAATTTGCTCCGTTTATTTCGTACACTTGTATGTATTTGTCTGTATTAAAAAATTGAAATAAAGAAAATCAAAAAATGACTTTTAAAATTGGAGTATTTGGAAAATTTATATCTATACTATCTATATACTATTGTTGTGGAATAAAAACTAGGTTATTAGATTGCGGCTAGGGTTTGATGTATTTAATGCTAGGGTTCGTGAGCTTCGTGCTTTTATGGCTGCTTCTGCGTTCGAGACTAACGGTCCTCACAGAATGCCTACGTATCTCTGTATTAGAGAATCAAGCCAAGAAAACGTAGTTCTGAGTTGAGGGGTCTGACCCTTTATATAGGCTGAGAAGCCTCAGAATTAGGGTAGGGTTAGGAGACTTGGTGGGCAAGTCAGCCTTGAGGAAGGTTCTAGACTCCTTCCTTGTAGGAGTCTGTTTCCTTGTATGACTGTGTGGCTTGGAGGTTACTCTTTGTAGAGATAATCGCCCTTATCTGACTTGTATCTCCCAGCTGTTAATTACCCCTAAATATTAATTACGAAATTAATATTATAATTGGAGTTTGGGCCCATCTGGTGGGCCCCACGTTTGGACCATTCTAGGTCTAATTAATGCCACATTAAATGTGTCTTTAGCGCTTACTTTTAGCCCATATCATTTGCCCCCCAACTTCTAGGGAAACTGATCAGGTTTTCCTTGAAGTTATAATGGTCTTTTTCGAGACTTGGGTCAGGGTTTATTGCTCGTACGCGAGTATTTTCAACAATATCATCTTAATGCAAAGCATGGAGCGACCGACGCATTTACGATGGTGTTAAACGGCACTATACAGCGCTAATCAGCCTTAAACAATGTTTAAACAATATTAAAAAATGTTAACTGGCATAAAACGACACTAAACGGTGTTTAATGGCACTAAACGGTGCTTAACGGCACTAAATGGTGCTAGTTTAAAAATATTGGATTGCGCTTCGAGCGTAAAATTATTTTTCACGTCTCCTAAATCATTTTTGACCTGGAAATTTTGAGAAGAAATTAATGTATTTTTGATCCAGATCCCTTAGAAAATCTTTCGAATTTTCCAGAAATTACGTGGATCACAATCGGGATTCGGGGTTTTTATTTTTCTCAGATTTTTGAGCCATTTTCGAGCTGAAAACAGCTTCCAGGTCGTGCAGAACGACCTCGAATTCTAAGCCATTTTCGAGCTCGTTCTTTCGACCTCAAATAAGTCTAAAACGATCTCAAATAGGCCCCAGGTCGTGAGCTTCGAGCTCAGTTTACAGCTCTTTTTCGACCTCAGCCCTGCGACCTCATTTTTAAGAAAAAATAATTTCAAAATGGGTCCTGGTCGTGTATTTTTTACACGTTTTTTAGTTCTTTTCCGACCTGAGATTCACGACCTCGATTTGTCCTCGAATAAGTCCCAGGTCGCATGGATTTCCCATTTTCCCAGTTCAATTTCGACCTGGAATTAACGATCTCAACTGAAGAAAAAACGACCTCAAACTTACGAGCTTAAATAATGTTTAAACGACCTCAAACTTAATCCTAGGTCGTTAGGAATTTCCAAATTTTCTAGTTCATTTTCGAGCTTAGACTTTCGATCTCAATTCCAAAGAATGTCGACCTCAAAATGGGTTTCAAGTCGTATAGATTTTTGGTGACTTTCTATTCCTTTTCGACCTCAAAATTACGAGCTAGCCCCAGTATATTTTCGACCTCAAAATGGGTCTTTACTTGACTTTCCAGGTCGTTTGATCGAGCTCGAAATTGTATTACCAAATGAGGTCGTCGGTCACGACCTCAGACAACTTTTGCTTTTTGCTTTTGGGCCTTAATTCTGGGCCTCCCCTTGTGGGCTCTTAATTGACTTTGACTTGGGCCTCAACTTTTGGTCAATATGACCTTAAATTAAAACCTTAATTAGGTTCATCAATATGGGTTGGGCCATGACAGGCCTTTAATTGCTTGGGCCTTAACAAGCCTAGTGTTGTTGGGCCTTTTTAAAGTCCACTTTGTGTTGACAGCCCATAAGAGTTTTGAACAGGCTACAACCGGTTGATATTCATTTTAACCGGTTGAAATCCCCTAACTTTTTGCTTATATAAAGGCCAAAGTTTTCACTTTCACTTCACCACAAAAGTTTCCAAAACAAAAACTCTCTCAAAAGTTCCTAATTTCTTTAAGAAATTTTCTCTGAGTTTGATCCTTTTTCTTTGAAGATTCAAAGGCATCCTTCAAGTTTTCTGGCGATTTTTCTTCCAATCTTTGAAGATTTGAAGATTGCTCAAGAATTTCTGGGAATTTTTCCAGAAATTTTCCAGTCGTTGTTGAAGATTTGAAGAACACTTGAGGTACTTTCCAGAATTTCTAGTTTTATAGTTTGAAGATTACCATTTTTCTGGGTTTTTCCTTCAATTCCTTTGAAGATTTGAAGATTGTTCTAAAAATTTCTTCGTTCTTTGCAGATTTTCTTTGATCATCAAAATTTTTCTTTGAAGATTTGAAGAAATGGCTGAAGATCGTGCTACTCAACGTTTCCAGAAACTGCAAGTGGCCTCAAAAAGAGGTATCATCATTCGTTCCTCCCTCATGAGTTTACAGGATATGATTTTAAATCGTAGAGAAGATTTTCCATCCCTGTCACACCTTGATTCCTATAATCATAGCAACATTTTCCATGACATAGAAAAAATCACTGACTATAATAGGATGTATAAAATAGAATATTCCTATAGGCTTATCCCAGCTGAACCTGGGGATCGATCTTGCCATTGGCGCCCCAATGCACTTTGTATTTACAGGGGTGCCATTGTTGCAGGGGTTCGATTCCCTTTTCATGAGTTTATCCCTAGGCTTTTAGCAGATGTAGGAATTAACCCTTGTCAACTTCCTCCCAATTCTTGGAGGGTGATCAACTGTTTTCTGGTCCTTTGCCTTAAAAACAAATTCCCTCCTTCTGTAGCTCTTTTTAGGAAAATATTTCAATTTAAAAATTCTGCTGAATCTACCCCGGGTTGGGTTTACATTAGTCACCGTTCTTCTACTCCTCCAATCTTTCACCCCCAATCTATTCCTGACTCCAACCCAAAGTGGAAGAAGGAGTTCATGTACTTGATATGGGAAGGTGGAGATTGGGGCAATGTTTTTCGTAGTACCTTTGGTAAGGTAGTAGATGGAAGTGCCAGTGACATTGAGCTGAATGAGGAAGAGACCCTTGCCTACCAGGAGCTCATCAAAGATAATTATTCTACTATGGCTTGGGATCTCCTGAATGAGTTCCAACTTAAGACTTTGGGACTTTCCCGAGTGGGCAATAAGGGTAATTTCCTTTCTTTTTGCATTCCTTTATTTGAATATGATTGTCTCATACCCATTATTTGTTTTTTGTTTTGTAATTGCAGCTGCAGCTTTTATCAACAAGACTAACGAGCCAGAAGATGGGGACACTGCTAGGCTGAAGAGGGCTCGTTCAGGGAAAGATCCTCGAGCCCCAACAGCCTCGGATGCCTACTTGAGGCCCCATGTGGCTGATGTTGAGGAGGTAGATGGCTCCTCCAAGAGTGCTTGGCGCCCCAACTGGGGTATTAGGAAGAAGGACTCCATTGTTGGAGACTGCAGGCATGCTATGGATTGGTCCTATCACTCCATCACCCCTGGTGACTTCAAGGACTATGTATCTGGCTCCACTCTTGAAGGAGCTGAGAGTGCTGGAGCTCAGGCCTTCGCAGCTGTAAGCTCCTTTCTATCCACTCTTTTATGTACTTGTTTTGTCACCTGAACCGTGGTTTTAACTTTGTCTTTTGTAGGCTAATGCCAACTTCCAGGGAGTCGTATTCCAAGCTAAGACTTGGCGTTCCAACTACGAGACTTACAAGGCCAAGTTTGATGACTCCCAGGATGAACTGGGCTCTGTCAAGGCCACTTTAGCGAGGAGGGAGAAAGAGCTTTTAGAGTCTTAGGCTGAAAATGTCTCTCTCAGGAAGGACAAGGACGACCTGATTGATGAATACCTTGCCTCCCAGGAGTATATGGGCTTCATGGAGAAGCATGATGACTCTCTATTCCCTTATCAGTTTACTCAGGGATGGGATGAAGCTCTTGCTGAGGTTACTAGGAGATTTCCTGGCACCCTTAGTGTTTCAGACTTCCCTAGCCCTCATGCTCCTATGGCCTTGGCAGTGCAGGACACACGGGAGGAGGACCCGGAGGATGATGAGAGGATCCTAGAGCCAGATTCCTCTGCTCACCCTGGTGCAGCCGGAGAGGATGAGCATACTGGAGATGCTTAGTAGCTGACATCTTTATCTTTCTATTTATGCACTCTGCCTTCGGGCATGACTTTGTATTTTCATTAACTTATTTTGAGCTAGTTGATTATGTAGTCTGCCTTCGGGCATAACTTTTAAATTCGTAATCCCTTGTCCTTAATGCTTCTCAACTTATTCATATTCGCATGTGTAGTCTAGCATTTTGTGCATATATATCAATGAGTAGGGTTCATATCTTATGCGAAAATGTAGGATAGTCTTATTAATATGAAGAAACGGGCACAGCCCTTACATAGATACTCTACTTCCAATATCTCAAGTTTTAAAAACTTGGAATGGTTTCATCAACCTTATTTCTAATTCTATTACATAGGCAAAAAGCTAGGTCCTTTTCAGGAGAGCTTAAACATAGTAAACCTTGAGGTTCATTGCATGCCAAGTCCGGGGCACCTCAACCCCGTCCAAGGTTTCCAGTTTGTAAGATCCTCGGCCTAGCGTCTTCTTGACTCGATACGGCCCTTCCCAGTTTGGGGCTAGCTTTCCCTTCTGACCAACTCCAGAAGCCTCGATCTTCCTAAGAACCAAGTCACCTTGTTGAAAGAACCTCTCCTTAACCCTGTGGTTGTAGTAGAAAGATGCTTTCTTTTGATGCTCCGCATTTTTGGCATTTGCCTCGTCCCTGACTTCATCAATCAAATCTAAGGCGAGCCTCATGCCTTCTTCATTAGTCTCTGGTTCGAATGCTTCAATTCTAGGTGATGCATGCATGACTTCTAGTGGTACGACTGCCTCGGCTCCATAAGCTAGTAAGAAAGGAGTTTCCCCAGTTGTTACTTTGCAAGTAGTACGATATGCCCAAAGTATAGGTAGTAATTCATCCACCCAAGTATTTCTCGATCGTTCGAACCTCTTCTTAAGTCCATCAAGAATAATCCGATTGGCTACCTCAGCCTGTCCATTAGCTTGCGGGTGAGCTACCGAAGTAAAACGAAGCTCGATAGCATTTTCCTCACAGTACTTTCTGAACTCTTCATTGTTGAATTGTGTCCCATTATCTGTCACAAGGATTCGGGGAATTCCATACCTGCAGATTACGTTCTCCCAAAAGAACTGGGAAACTTGTTTGGTGGTTATCTTGGCTAAAGGCTTAGCCTCAATCCACTTAGTGAAGTAATCAATGGCGACAATCAGAAACTTCCTTTGTGCTGAAGCCATGGGGAAAGGACCAAGAATGTCCATCCCCCACATTGCAAACGGAATGGGAGAGCTGATTGAGGTTAACCTTTCAGGCGGCTGCCTTACAACAGGGGCATGTTTCTGACATCTATCACACTTCTTGACATAATCCTGGGCATCTGCTAACATCTCCGGCCAATAGAATCCCAGGCGGGTAATCTTGTGAGCTAAGGCTCTGCCCCCAAGTGCTGCCCACAGATCCCTTCATGAACTTCTTCCAGTGCTTCTCTTGCCTCTTGGGGCCTTAGGCACTTCAAATACGAGATGACAAACGATCTCTTGTATAAGATGCCTTCAATCAAGGCATATCTCAATGCTCTCACTGACAATTTTCGTGCCTCCAAGGCATCATTAGGGAGCCATCCGGTTTCTAGATGAGCCTTAATAGGATCCATCCAACAGCCTCCAACATCGATAGGTGCTACCAACTTAGAATTGATGGTCGGGGCCTTCAAGACCTGGAAGTAAACACTACCTGCATAATTCTCTATTTCAGAAGAAGCGAACTTAGAGAGGGCATCGGCCTTAACGTTCTCTTCCCTAGGAATGTGCTCCAGGTAGCACTCCTCAAACTGAGTCATAACAGCTTTCACGACTCTGAGGTATTTTGCCATAGTTTCATCCTTGGCCTCAAACTCACCATTCACTTGCGAGACTACCAGTCTTGAATCTCCACACACCTTGAGGTTCTTGACCCTCATGACTCTGGCCAATCCCAATCCAGCTATTAATGCTTCATATTCAGCTTCATTGTTGGTTGTAGGAAAGTCCAACTTCAAAGCGTATTCAACCGTGAACCCATCGGGGCTTTGCAAAACCAAACCTGCACCACTAGATTTTGTTTTTGATGATCCATCAAAATAGAGCACCCAATACTCTTTCTGATCAGGTACCAGTTCTTCATCCTTACTCTCAACTCCAGGGGTGGTTACTATCTCCTGCCCCCCGACTTCTTGGTTGCCAATGGTACATTCAACCACGAAGTCAGCTAATGTCTGAGCCTTGATGGCTGTCCGAGGCTTATATGCAATGTCAAATTCTCCGAGTTCGATTGCCCACTTAATTAGCCTTCCACTGACCTTCGGGCTATGCAGGATACTTCTCAATTGCTGGTCCGTCAGGACTTCAATCTTGTGTGACTGAAAATAAGGTCGCAGTTTCCTTGAAGCCGTTACCAATGCCAAAGCAAACTTCTCAATGGTAGAATAGTTCAACTCAGCTCCATGCAACACCTTACTCACGTAGTAGATAGGTTTCTGAACCTTGTTCTCTTCCCGTATGAGGACGGCACTCAATGCTTGCTCAGATACCGCCAGGTATAGGTAAAGAGTCTCTCCGATGCTAGGCTTGGCCAACAACGGGGCTTCAGCCATGTATTTCTTTAATTGTTCAAAGGCCTCTTGGCTTTCAGGTGTCCATTCAAAATTCTTTACCTTCTTTAATGTTTGAAAGAAAGGCAAACACTTATCACCAGACTTGGAGATGAACCTCCCTAAGGCTGCTACCCGGCCTGTCAACTTCTGCACATCTCTTATAGAACGTGGTGGCTCCATGTCTAAAATCGCCTTGATTTTGTCAGGATTGGCCTCAATGCCTCTCTTTGAAACCATCAGCCCTAAAAACTTTCCCGATCCAACACCAAAGGCACACTTAGCGGGATTCAACATCATCTTATGGTGCCTCAGCACTTCAAATGCCTCTTCGAGGTGCTTAATATGATCAGCCTTGAGTAGGCTCTTGACTAACATGTCATCAACATACACCTCCATGGTTTTTCCAATCAAATGAGCAAATATCTTGTTCACCAAGCGCTGGTAAGTAGCTCCTGCATTCTTTAGACCAAACGCCATAACAAGATAACAGAAGACACCAAAGTCAGTTATGAAAGATACCTTAGGGATGTCATCTTTGTGCATCTTGATCTGATTATAACCGCTGAATCCATCCATGAAGCTTAACATCTCATGTCCAGCTGTGGCATCTATTAACATGTCAATCCTCGGAAGGGGGAAACAATCTTTTGGACATGCATCATTCAGGTCAGTGAAGTCTATACACATCCTCCACTTCCCATTCGCCTTTTTGACCATCACAGGGTTTGCTAACCATTCGGGAAACTGAATCTCTTCAATAAAACCAGCTTCCAAGAGCTTATCCACTTCTTGCTTAATGGCCTCTTGCCTCTCCGGAGCAAAGTTTCTCTTCTTCTGCTTTATTGTCTTCCTCTTGGGGTCAACATTCAACTTATGAGTTATAAGTTGGGGGTCAATCCCTGGCATATCAGCTGCTGTCCAAGCGAACACGTCGCTATTCTTTTGTAAGAATTCTATCAACTTGCCCTTCAAGGGTTCTTTCAGAGATGCTCCAACATAAGTAACTTTTTCAGGATCATTCGGCTCTAGGGGTATGGGAATCAAATCCTCTGCTGGCTTCCCTCTATGCTCTTCATCGTCACGGACATCCATGTCTTCAATTGGAAGGACCTGCCCCCCGACTCCATCGGCCCTCAAGGCGGCTACATAGCAACTTCTTGCCATCTTCTGATCACCCTTTTGTTCTCCGACACCATTCCGTGTCGGAAACTTAACTTTCATATGATAGGAAGAGGCCACAGCCTTAAACGCATGTAATCCAGTCCTTCCAAGGATTGCGTTGTATGTTGAAGCTGCCTTAATCACCAAGAAATTCAGCATCTGAGTCGCCTCCTTAGGCTCCTGCCCAATAGTCATGGGCAACTGAATAGTCCCTTCAACGTTGGACTCCACTCCATTAAATCCGTATATAGGCATATTTGCAGGGGTCAACTGAGAGTCGTTGTATCCCATCTTCACAAACGCATCATGAAACAAAATATCCACAGAAGCTCCATTGTCTATCAAGACTCATTTTACTTCTGAATTTCCAATCACAGGAGTTATGACCAGTGGGTCATCATGGGGGAACTTCACCCCTTCCAAGTCTGAATCATCGAAACCAATTACCATCTCAGTTTTGGCACGCTTCGGGGCTTCTCCCACAATGTGCATTACTTCTCTTGCGTATGCCTTTCGAGAGTTTCGAGTTGTACCGGCCGCTGTAGGACCTCCCCAGATCATGTTGATAACTGGCCCTCGGGGCTGCGTGCTACGGTCACGATCATTATCCCTTCTGTCATTGTTTCTCCTGTTGTAATCCCCTCTTTGGGTTCCTTGATCTCCACCCTTTGTGAAATTGTTCAGCTTTCCTTTACGGATCAAGAATTCAATCTCGTCCTTCAACTGTCTGCAATCATCCGTGTCATGTCCTACATCTCGGTGGAACCTACAGTACTGATCCTTATTCCTCTTTGCGGGGTCTCCCCTGAGTGGCTTCGGCCATCGGAAGTCTTTATCCTTCTCAATTTCCAACAAGATTTGACTTCTAGGGGCATTCAACCTTGCATAGTCAGAGAACCTTGGTCCCAAGTTCTTTTTTGGTGGCGAATCAGAGTCTTTGCTAGTTCGGGGATACTTGTCCCTAGCATCGTACTCCTGCCCTTGCTTACGCTTTTTTGTATCATTGTTCCCCTGGTGTAACATCCCACATCGATTATATTAAGAGTATTCGGATCCTTTATATAGACAAGTTAATGACCAATATGTACCAATTTGCTAGCATTTTTGGACTGACCTGTGGTGGGTTGTTGGGTCCGGTATACATTCGGTTGTGGGCTTGGATGTTATAAATGGTATCAGAGATCTGCCCTGCCGGAAGTGCAGAGGCACTGCCCGGGTTCCGTAAGTGTGTTTGTGGGCTCGACGAGGACGTCGACCCTATAAGAGGGGGTGTTTGTAACATCCCACATCGATTATATTAAGAGTATTCGGATCCTTTATATAGACAAGTTAATGACCAATATGTACCAATTTGCTAGCATTTTTGGACTGACCAAGAGGGGGTGTTTGTAACATCCCACATCGATTATATTAAGAGTATTCGGATCCTTTATATAGACAAGTTAATGACCAATATGTACCAATTTGCTAGCATTTTTGGACTAACCTGTGGTGGGTTTTTGGGTCCGGTATACATTCGGTTGTGGGCTTGGATGTTATACCTGGCCATTGCCTAATGTGACTTCCTTCTTCGTGCTATCCTCGGCCTTGATGTATTTAGAAGCCCTTCGTTGGAGATCAGCCATATTCTCCGGGGGATGCTTTGCCAATGATCTCTTAAAGTACAGGTCGGTGGTACCATGCTCCAAGGCTACCATTGCAACTTTATTGTCCAGATCAGTGATGTTCAGAGTCTCCTTGGTGAACCTCTTAAGATAGTCTCTCAGACTTTCGTTCTTCCCTTGTACTATATACATAAGAGATGCAGAGCTTTTCTCATGCGTTCTTCCGCTGATAAACTGACTAATGAAGGCAGCACTCAATTCCTTAAAGGAACCAATCGAGTTTGCAGGAAGCCGACTATACCATCTTTGAGCCATGCCTGACAAAGTTTGAGGGAAAGCCCTACACTTCAAAGCGTCGCTTGCAGGCTGCAACAGCAGTGCGTTTGAGAACGTTCTAACGTGGTTGGCAGGATCACCCATTCCATCATAGGCTTTGATTGTTGGCATCTTAAACTTCTTTGAGATACGAGCATTCATCACGTCCTCAGTAAACGGAGGTGTGGGATCATCAGGGTCCCCAAGCGGCATCAGATCCTTGGGGTTGCTTTTAGGGGTTTCCACCCTTGTAGTTCTTTCAGGTGGGACGATAGTCCTTCTTTGCCTCCTTAGAGGCCTCTCCAGATCTATGAAGGGAATCGGTCCTGACGTGGGAGGTGGCAAAGTCTGTTTTGATCTGGCTTGCTCCCTGGCCATATCTTCTTTTAACTTTAAGATCTCGGCTTCATAAGCCTTAATCCTCTCAGCAGCTGTTGAAGGGAGTCCATCATGGATAGTTCGAGTTCTCCCCATAGGCTCTTTACTTGCACGTCGCCTCCTCGGGGCTTCATCACGCTCGTAATCATCGCCAGAAGATGATTCATCCGTATAAGGACCAGAAAAATCGCGATAATCTCGATCTCGAATATACAGGGCATGCCCACTCGGTCCAGCTCCGTAATTGGTCATCCCATACATTGGATTGGTGCTTATGGGGAGATCCGTAGTGTGGATCTGAACCCCTCGTGTAAGGTTGTTGGGGTCTACAATCAGGGAAGAAATCCCCGGGTCAGTCCCTGGAATTGTGTGGACGATCGGAGGTAGCGTACTCTCAACATGGGTAGTCGTCCCTAGGGGTTGAGAAACTTGATATGGAACGATAGTCCCAGATGTTGGAGGTACTTGCTCAGATGTCGGTAGCACTTGTTCAGTACGGGGCGGAGCAGAGCTAAGAGGTAGAGCCTCGGTAGCGATTGGCTCTGTAGTGCTTGGTGGAGTTCTTCGTGTTTGGACCATGGTTGATGTCTTCTTCCCACAGACGGCGCCAAATGTTGTGGAATAAAAACTAGGTTATTAGATTGCGGCTAGGGTTTGATGTATTTAATGCTAGGGTTCGTGAGCTTCGTGCTTTTATGGCTGCTTCTGCGTTCGAGACTAACGGTCCTCACAGAATGCCTACGTATCTCTGTATTAGAGAATCAAGCCAAGAAAACGTAGTTCTGAGTTGAGGGGTCTGACCCTTTATATAGGCTGAGAAGCCTCAGAATTAGGGTAGGGTTAGGAGACTTGGTGGGCAAGTCAGCCTTGAGGAAGGTTCTAGACTCCTTCCTTGTAGGAGTCTGTTTCCTTGTATGACTGTGTGGCTTGGAGGTTACTCTTTGTAGAGATAATCGCCCTTATCTGACTTGTATCTCCCAGCTGTTAATTACCCCTAAATATTAATTACGAAATTAATATTATAATTGGAGTTTGGGCCCATCTGGTGGGCCCCACGTTTGGACCATTCTAGGTCTAATTAATGCCACATTAAATGTGTCTTTAGGGCTTACTTTTAGCCCATATCAACTATATTATCATAAGCAAATTCGAGATATTTTGTAATTTTTAGTTTGGTTAACTAAATTACTCGTAACCATGAAATTTTCAATTCAAGTAGATCATGATCATTAGATATAACAGTACTAAAATTTATTATATACAGAGGTCTATGATTCAATTTCCGTCAATAACATATTAATTTATATTTAATATTAAAAATTAGAGAAAACTGGGTGTGACAGGGATCTCCCTAAGGTTATAAGAAATATTACCTACAAAGTAAGAGTCCCGCAAGGGCATTTTTGTAAATATAAAATTTTTATTAGTAATTTACACAAATATTCTTAAATATTGTATTGATTTGTTTTAAACTTAGGTTCTAATATGAGGCATGAAACCCTAAAAATTATTATATACAAAGATTTAAGTTTCGAATTCTTCCAAACATATTAAAATTAATATTTACAATATCATATTACACAATAAATAAATTATAAAAAGTCAAAAGTAACTCGTGCTTTGCACGGGCTATAAACTAGTATATATATATATATATATATATATATATATATACTATAATAAGTAAACTAGGGGATAATTGGTAGTTTGGTAGTTTGGTTCAACCCTATTTTTTAGCCATAATTTTAGTTCAATTAAAAATAAATTTAATTAATATTTTATCTACCTAAAAACATTCCCGGGTAAGCAAAGATTTAGCCGAGAGTTTTGATCGAGAGGAGTGGCGTGTGTGTCAGTGTGGCTATAAACTAGGGGATAATTGATAATTTGGTAGTTTGGTTCAACCCTATTTTTTAATATTAAAAAACATATTAAACAAATAACAAATTACACTATAACAAATTAAAATTAATATTTATAATATTAAAATTAATATTTATAATATTATATTACACTATAAACAAATTACAAAAAATTAAAAGCAACCCGTGCTTTGCACGGGTTATAAGCTAGTGTCTTATAATAATCGAAAGGGGGTATAATTTGTAGTTTGGTTATCCCACATTCATAACCGTTAGATCATCAACTCAAATAGATCACTACCGTTAGATATAACAATACTAAAATACTAAAAGTTGTTATATATAGAGGTCCAAGGTTCGATTTCCGCTAACAACATATTAATTTATAATTGATACCAAAAATTATTATATACAAAGATGTAAGATTCGAATTCTTCCAATAACATATTAAAATTAACTAGCATAATAACCCTTGCGAGGCACGGGTCATCCTCTAGCAATTGCTATAAATTCTGTATAGTTTTACGATTTAAGGATATTTTTGAATATAATTGCACCTTTTATGTTCATATATAATATCAGTATTTTAATATATTTATGTATTATTTTATTTATGTATAGATCAAATGAGCACTAAAAAGAGGATGTTTTGTAGCATATACATATATTATATAGGTTATAACACAATTTCTTTTAGAACAATGATAAAAAAACATATCCTCGATGTGAATAATACTCGTCATATAATAATTTCTAGATAAAATTAGAACGCTTCTTAATATTTATTTATTTAAATATCTTATCAAGATATAAGTCGCATAGAATTATACTCTGAAATTACGAGAGGGTTGATTCCCAACACTAACATAATTTCATATATTGTTTGCATAAGTATTAAAAGGATGGTACTTTTGTAATGTTTAAACATAGATGGATATTATTCTAAGTTCATAACCATTAAAATGACACTTTTTGCACTTGTGTTGTGGTTTAATATATTATAATAGATAGATAGATTGTGTACCATATTGTGAAACCTAAAATATGACATTTTTAAAATAATACGAGTCACCATTATTTTTACTCAAAAATTAAAGTAATAGTAAAAGTAAGATAATGGAGAGGTCGAGTTTGTTTAAAAGGCTTATTAACTCAAAATAATAAAGTCCGTGCAACACAATGGTTAATAGGATAAATTGTGCAGAGGATGTTCTTAGTTCGATTCACCATAAGAATAAAATTTACTTATTTTTTCCATTTAAATAAGATAGTGACATTTCATGTAATTTTATAACTTGTAAGGGTATAACTGTATCATAGATGATTTATTGGCTCAACATGCCCCTAAAAATCCCCTTGTTATCTTATTATAAATAGAAAGAATGGATGGATGTGTACCATATTGTGAAACCTAAAATATAATATTTTTAAAATAATGCGAATCACCATTATTTTTACTCAAAAATTAAAATAATAGTAAAAATAAGATAATGGAGAGGTCGGGTTTATGTAAAAAGTTTTTTAACTTAAAACAAAAAAGTCAATGTAGCACAGTGGTTAGCAGGATAACTTTTGTAGAGGAGGTTTTAGGTTCGATTCACCAAAACAATTCATTTTTTTCCAATTAAAATAATAGTAAAAATAAGATAATGGAGAGGTCAGGTTTATGTAAAAGGTTTTTCAACATAAAACAAAAGAGTCAGTGTAGCACAGTGGTTGGTAGGATAACTTGTGTAGTAGAGGTTCTAGGTTCGATTCACAACAACAACTCATTTTTTTCATTTAAATAAAAGAGTGGCATTTTTCATGTAATTTTATAATTTGTAAGTATGTCTGACACGCATTTTAAGTTGTATATAAAATATAGTTCCGTAATTTATTTTTATAATTTTATGATTTTGAATAAAATTTGAATATTTAAATTTTTATTCAATTTTTTTTTTTTTAAATAAATTATGAAACTATATTTTATATGCATTTACGTACCAGACACTCTCACAGAAACATAAATAAATGGTCGGGAATGAGGGAGTAGTATACATAACGAAAGTCATGAGTTAAATAAGAAATAACTATGTCGTTAGGATCGATTATCCAAATTATAAATTGATTAAATTCTTGGATAATATATATTTACTTGTGTTATATTAGACTATTAAAAAATTTGTGATGATAAATTGATTAAATTTTGGGAATTTATCAAAAATATTAGATTTAAAGTTTTTCTTTGCAAAAATGCTATCACCTTTAATTAATTGCAATTTTACTAACCTAAGTTTCAAAATTGTAAAAATACTATAAATTAGGTCAACCCCTCCCCCCTCCCTTCTCCCTTCCCAGGCGATTTTTCCAGTCGACTTTCTACTTTTTTTTTAGGAGGGATGCTATTTTGGTGGATTTGGGTTGCAACTAAATGCAACCACATTCAACACCTTTTTTTTTTTTTAAGATGAGATGCTATTTTGGTGGATTTGGGTTGCAACTGAATGCAACCACATTCAACTGAATGCAACCACATGCAACTTTTTTTGTTTAAGGTGGGATGATTTTGGAGTATTTGAGTTGCAAGGCCCCGCCAGAGGCCTTATTCAATTAAATGCAACTGAATGTAACCACATTCAACTGAATGCAACCACATGCAACTTTTTTTTAAGGTAGGTGATTTTGGTGGATTTGGGTTGCAAGGCCCCGCCAGGGGCAATATTCAACTGAATGCAACCACATTCAACTTTTTTAAAAAAAATGGTGGGGTGATTTTGGTGGATTTGGATTGCAAGGCCCCGCATGAGCATATTCAACTGAATGCAACCACATTCAACTGGTTACATTCAGTTGCTGATTTCAAGTTCCATTTTTCAGTTGTCATTTTTGACCTCATTTTTGAACTCTGTATATAATAGGGTAATGCTAAACATAGCCCTTAGGGCTATGGTTAAGCATTAATATAAGTGAATAAATGCATTTAATATATTAATTTTGCACTTACTATGTCAATGTTGCACGAATATTAATATAATTATTTAGCAATTTGGGATGTTTTTATTAGTGGAAATTAATGTGAATGCAGGGGGGGTCCACTATTACTACTTGGGAAGTTAAATAATGATGTAAAGAAGCATTGAAAAACCAAAAATCCATTAAATAACTAAGAATAAATGTTGAAAATATGAGAATATTTAATGCTTAATCATAGCCCTTAGGGCTATGGTTAGCATTTCCCATATATATATATATATATATATATATATATATATATATGTATATATATATATATATATATATATATATAGTTAAAAAATGTGGTCGAAAATGACAACTGGAAAAAGGAACTTGAAATCAGAAATTTAGTTGCATGTGGTTGCATTCAGTTGAATATTGCCATGCAACCCAAATCCACCAAAATAGCATCCCCATAAAAAAAAGTGTTGAATGTTGTTGCATTCAGTTGCAACCAAAATAGCCCCCCACCTTAAATAAAAAAAGTGTCGAAGAAGGAAGAAGGCGGGCAGCTGCTGAGCAGCTGGGCAGGGGAAGGAGGGTTGCCCTAATTTATAGTATTTTTGCAATTTTGAAACTTAGTGTAGTAAAATTGCAAATAACTTTTCTTAAAAAAAGTTAAATTGCAAAAATTTAACTTTTTATATATATATTTATGTTGTGGAATAAAAACTAGGTTTAAATTATTGCGGCTAGGGTTTGTGTATTTAAGGCTAGGATTCGTGAGCTTCGTGCTTTAATGGCTGCTTCTGCGTTCGAGACTTAAACGGTCCTCACAGAATGCCTACGTATCTCTGTAATTAGAGAATCAAGCCAATAAAAACGTAGTTCTAGGTTGAAGGGTCTGACCCTTTATATAGGCTGAGAAGCCTCAGAATTAGGGTAGGGTTAGGAGACTTGGTGGGCAAGTCATCCTTGAGGAAGGTTCTAGACTCCTTCCTTGTAGGAGTCAGTTTCCTTGTATGATTGTGTGGCTTGGAGACTACTTTTCGTAGGGATAACGTCCTTATCTGACTTGTATCTCCCAGCTGTTAATTACCCCTAAATATTAATTACGAAATTAATATTATAATTGGAGTTTGGGCCCACCTGGTGGGCCCCACGTTTGGACCATTCTAGGTCTAATTAATGCCACATTAAATGTGTCCTTAGGGCTTACTTTTAGCCCATATCATTTGCCCCCCAACTTCTAGGAAAACTGATCAGGTTTTCCTTTGAAGTTATAACGGTCTTTTCTGAGACTTGGGTCAGGGTTTATTGCTCGTACGCGAGTATTTTCAACAATATCATCTTAATGCAAAGCGTGGAGCGACCGACGCATTTACGACGATGTTAAACGGCACTAGACAGCGCTAATCAGCCTTAAACAATGTTTAAATAATGTTAAACAATGTTTAACTGGCATAAAACGACACTAAACGGTGTTTAATGGCACTAAACGGTGCTTAAATGTAAAATTTTTTCCGAGTTTCTGGAATTTTTAAGCTTTTCTCTCTCTTTTTTTTTTTCCAGCTCATTTTCGAGCTCAAACTTCGAGCTCAAACTTCGAGCTCAAAGTGTCCCAGGTCGTGGGCTTCGAGCTCGTTTTGCAGTTGATTTTCGACCAGGAGTCTGCGACCTCAACTCAATGTAATTTCGACCTCGAATAAGTCCCAGGTCGAAAGGATTTCCTATGTTTCTCAGTTTAATTTCGACCTCGAATTAACGATCTCAAATGAAGAAAAAACGACCTTAAAAAGGGTCCTAGGTCGTGTGGTTTTTCTTGAATTCCTAGTACAAATTCGACCTCGAACTTACGATTTCAAACCCTGTTATAACGACCTCATATTTACGAGCTCGAATAATGTTTTAAACGATCTCAAACTTAATCCTAGGTCGTTTAGGAATTTCCAAATTTTCAAGTTCGTTTTCGAGCTCAGAATTTCGATCTCAATTTCAGAGAATATCGACCTCAAAATGGGTTTCAAGTCGTATAGATTTTTGGTGACTTTCTGTTCTTTTTCGACCTCAAACTTACGAGCTAGCCCCAGCATATTTTCGACCTCAAAGTGGGTTTTTACTTGACTTTCCAGGTCGTTTGATCAAGCTCGAAATTGTATTGTCAAATGAGGTCGTTGGTCACGACCTCAGACAACTTTTGCTTAGGACGCTTGTTTTGCTTTTGGGCCTTAATTCTGGGCCTCTCCTCGTGGGCTATTAATTGACTTTGACTTGGGCTTCAACTTTTGATCAATATGACCTTAAATTAAAACCTTAATTAGGTTCATCAATATGGGTTGGGCCATGACAGGCCTTTAATTGTTTTAACTAAACTTGGGCCTTAACAAGCCTAGTGTTGTTGGGCCTTTTTAAAGTCCACTTTGTGTTGACAGCCCATAAGAGTTTTGAACAGGCTACAACCGGTTGATATTCATTTTAACCGGTTGAAAATCCCCTAACTTTTTGCTTATATAAAGGCCAAAGTTTTCACTTTCACTTCATCACAAAAGTTTCTAAAAAAAACTCTCTCAAAAGTTCCTAATTTCCTTAAGAAATTTTCTCTGAGTTTGATCCTCTTTCTTTGAAGATTCAAAGGCATCCTCCAAGTTTTCTGGCGATTTTCCTTCCAATCTTTGAAGATTTGAAGATTGCTCAAGGATTTCTGGGAATTTTTCCAGAAATTTTCCAGTTGTTGTTGAAGATTTGAAGAACACTCAAGGTACTTTCCAGAATTTCTAGTTTTTTAGTTTGAAGATTGCCTTTTTTCTGGGTTTTTCCTTCAATTCCTTTGAAGATTTGAAGATTGTTCTAAAAACTTCTTTGTTCTTTGCAGATTTTCTTTGATCATCATAATTTTTCTTTGAAGATTTGAAGAAATGGCTGAAGATCGTGCTACTCAACGTTTCCAGAAACTGCAAGTGGCCTCAAAAAGAGGTATCACCATTCGTTCTTCCTTCATGAGTTTACAGGATATGATTTTAAATCGTAAAGAAGATTTTCCATCCCTGTCACACCTTGATTCCTATAATCATAGCAACATTTTCCATGACATAGAAAAAATCACTGACTATAATAGGATGTATAAAATAGAATATCCCTATAGGCTTATCCCAGCTGAACCTGGGGATCGATCTTGCCATTGGCGCCCCAATGCACTTTGTATTTACAGGGGTGCCATTGTTGCAGGGGTTCGATTCCCTTTTCATGAGTTTATCCCTAGGCTTTTAGCAGATGTAGGAGTTAACCCTTGTCAACTTCCTCCCAATTCTTGGAGGGTGATCAATTGTTTTCTGGTCCTTTGCCTTAAAAACAAATTCCCTCCTTCTGTAGCTCTTTTTAGGAAAATATTTCAATTTAAAAACTCTGCTGAATCTACCCCGGGTTGGGTTTACATTAGTCACCGTTCTTCTACTCCTCCAATCTTTCACCCCCAATCTATTCCTGACTCCAACCCAAAGTGGAAGAAGGAGTTCATGTACCTGATATGGGAAGGTGGAGATTGGGGCAATGTTTTCCGTAGTACCTTTGGTAAGGTAGTAGATGGAAGTGCCAATGACATTGAGCTGAATGAGGAAGAGACCCTTGCCTACCAGGAGCTCATCAAAGATAATTATTCTACTATGGCTTGGGATCTCCTGAATGAGTTCCAACTTAAGACTTTGGGACTTTCCCGAGTGGGCAATAAGGGTAATTTCCTTTCTTTTTGCATTCCTTTATTTGAATATGATTATCTCATACCCATTATTTGTTTTTTGTTTTGTAATTGCAGCTGCAGCTTTTATCAACAAGACCAATGAGCCAGAAGATGGGGACACTGCTAGGCTGAAAAGGGCTCGTTCAGGGAAAGATCCTCGAGCCCCAACAGCCTCGGATGCCTAGAGCCAGATTCCTCTGCTCACCCTGGTGCAGCCGGAGAGGATGAGCATACTGGAGATGCTTAGTAGCTGACATCTTTATCTTTCTATTTATGCACTCTGCCTTCGGGCATGACTTTGTATTTTCGTTAACTTATTTTGAACTAGTTGGTTATGTATTCTGCCTTCGGGCATAACTTTTAAATTCATAATCCATTGTCCTTAATGCTTCTCAACTTATTTATACTCGCATGTATAGTCTAGCATTTTGTGCATAAATATCAATGAGTAGGGTTCATATCTTATGCGAAAATGTAGGATAGTCTTATTAATATGAAGAAACGGGCACAGCCCTTACATAGATACTCTACTTCCAATATCTCAAGTTTTTAAAAACTTGGAATGGTTTCATCAACCTTATTTCTACTTCTATTACATAGGCAAAAAGCTAGGTCCTTTTCAGGAGAGCTTAAACATAGTAAACCTTGAGGTTCAATGCATGCCAAGTCCGGGGCACCTCAACCCCGTCCAAGGTTTCCAGTTTGTAAGATCCTCGTCCTAGTGTCTTCTTGACTCGATACGGCCCTTCCCAGTTTGGGGCTAACTTTCCTTTCTGACCAACTCCAGAAGCCTCGATCTTCCTAAGAACCAAGTCACCTTGTCGAAAGAACCTCTCCTTAACCCTGTGGTTGTAGTAGAAAGATGCTTTCTTTTGATGCTCCGCATTTCTGGCATTTGCCTCGTCCCTGACTTCATCAATCAAATCTAAGGCGAGCCTCATGCCTTCTTCATTAGTCTCTGGCTCGAATGCTTCAATTCTAGGTGATGCATGCATGACATCTAGTGGTACGACTGCCTCGGCTCCATAAGCCAGTAGGAAAGGGGTTTCCCCAGTTGTTACTTTGCAAGTAGTACGATATGCCCAAAGTATAGGCAGTAATTCATCCACCCAAGTATTTCTCGATCGTTCGACCCTCTTCTTAAGTCCATCAAGAATAATCCGATTGGCTACCTCAGCCTGTCCATTAGCTTGCGGGTGAGCTACCGAAGTAAAACGAAGCTCGATAGCATTTTCCTCACAGTACTTTCTGAACTCTTCATTGTTGAATTGTGTCCCATTATCTGTCACAAGGATTCGGGGAATTCCATACCTGCAGATTATGTTCTCCCAAAAGAACTGGGAAACTTGCTTGGTGGTTATCTTGGCTAAAGGCTTAGCCTCAATCCACTTAGTGAAGTAATCAATGGCGACAATCAGAAACTTCCTTTGTGCTGAAGCCATGGGGAAAAGACCAAGAATGTCCATTCCCCACATAGCAAACGGAATGGGAGAGCTGATTGAGGTTAACCTTTCAGGCGGCTGCCTTACAACAGGGGCATGTTTCTGACATCTATCACACTTCTTGACATAATCCTGGGCATCTGCTAACATCTCCGGCCAATAGAATCCCAGGCGGGTAATCTTGTGAGCTAAGGCTCTGCCCCCCAAGTGCTGCCCACAGATCCCTTCATGAACTTCTTCCAATGCTTCTCTTGCCTCTTGGGGCCTTAGGCACTTCAAATACGGGATGACAAACGATCTCTTGTATAAGATGCCTTCAATCAAGGCATATCTCAATGCTCTCACTGACAATTTTCGTGCCTCCAAGGCATCATTAGGGAGCCATCCGGTTTCTAGGTGAGCTTTAATAGGATCTATCCAACAGCCTCCAACATCGATAGGTGCTACCAACTTAGAATTGATGGTCGGGGCCTTCAAGACCTGGAAGTAAACACTACCTTCATAATTCTCTATTTCGGAAGAAGCGAACTTAGAGAGGGCATCGGCCTTAACGTTCTCTTCCCTAGGAATGTGCTCCAGGTAGCACTCTTCAAACTGAGTCATAACAGCTTTCACGACTCTGAGGTATTTTGCCATAGTTTCATCCTTGGCCTCAAACTCACCATTCACTTGCGAGATTACCAGTCTTGAATCTCCACATACCTTGAGGTTTTTGACCCTCATGACTCTGGCCAATCCCAATCCAGCTATTAATGCTTCATATTCAGCTTCATTGTTGGTTGTAGGAAAATCCAACTTCAAAGCGTATTCAACCGTGAACCCATCGGGGCTTTGCAAAACCAAACCTGCACCACTAGATTTTGTTTTTGATGCTCCATCAAAATAGAGCACCCAATACTCTTTCTGATCAGGTACAAGTTCTTCATCCCTACTCTCAACTCCAGGGGTGGTTACTATCTCCTGCCCCCCCGACTTCTTGATTGCCAATGGTACATTCAACCAAGAAGTCAGCTAATGCCTGAGCCTTGATGGCTGTCCGAGGCTTATATGCAATGTCAAACTCTCCGAGTTCGATTGCCCACTTAATTAACCTTCCACTGACCTTAGGGCTGTGCAAGATACTTCTCAGCTGCTGGTCCGTCAGGACTTCAATCTTGTGTGACTGAAAATAAGGTCGTAGTTTCCTTGAAGCCGTTACCAATGCCAAAGCAAACTTCTCAATGGTGGAATAGTTCAACTCAGCTCCATGCAACACCTTACTCACATAGTATATAGGTTTCTGAACCTTGTTCTCTTCCCTTATGAGGACGGCACTCAATGCTTGCTCAGATACCGCCAGGTATAGATAAAGAGTCTCTCCAATGCTAGGCTTGGCCAACAGCGGGGCTTCAGCCATGTATTTCTTCAATTGTTCAAAGGCCTCTTGGCTTTCAGGTGTCCATTCAAAATTCTTTACTTTCTTTAATGTTTGAAAGAAAGGTAAACACTTATCACCAGATTTGGAGATGAACCTCCCTAAGGCTGCTACTCGGCCTGTCAACTTCTGCACATCTCTTATCGAACGTGGTGGTTCCATGTCTAAAATTGCCTTGATCTTGTCAGGATTGGCCTCAATGCCTCTCTTTGAAACCATCAGCCCTAAAAATTTTCCAGATCCAACGCCAAAGGCACACTTAGCGGGATTCAACATCATCTTATGGTGCCTCAGCACTTCAAATGCCTCTTCGAGGTGCTTAATATGATCAGCCTTGAATAGGCTCTTGACTAACATGTCATCAACATACACCTCCATGGTTTTTCCAATCAGATGGGCAAATATCTTGTTCACCAAGCGTTGGTAAGTAGCTCCTGCATTCTTTAGACCAAATGCCATAACAAGATAACAGAAGACACCAAAGTCAGTTATAAAAGATACCTTAGGGATGTCTTCTTTGTGCATCTTAATCTGATTATAGCCGCTGAATCCATCCATGAAGCTTAACATCTCATGTCCAGCTGTGGCATCTATCAGCATGTCAATCCTTGGAAGGGGGAAACAATCTTTTGGACACGCATCATTCAGGTCAGTGAAGTCTATGCACATCCTCCACTTCCCATTCGCTTTTTTGACCATCACAGGGTTTGCTAACCATTCGGGAAACTGAATCTCTTCAATGAAACCAGCTTCCAAAAGCTTATCCACTTCTTGCTTAATGGCCTCTTGCCTCTCCGGAGCAAAGTTTCTCTTCTTCTGCTTTATTGTCTTCCTCTTGGGGTCAACATTCAACTTATGAGTTATGAGTTGGGGGTCAATCCCTGGCATATCAGCTGCTGTCCAAGCGAACACGTCGCTATTCTTTTGTAAGAATTCTATCAACTTGCCCTTCAAGGGTTCTTTCAGAGATGCTCCAACATAAGTAACTTTTTCAGGATCATTCGGCTCTAGGGGTATGGGAATCAAATCCTCTGCTGGCTTCCCTCTATGTTCTTCATCGTCACGGACATCCATGTCTTCAATTGGAAGGACCTGCCCCCCGACTCCATCGGCCCTCAAGGCGGCTACATAGCAACTTCTTGCCATCTTCTGATCACCCTTTTGTTCTCCGACACCATTCCGTGTTGGAAACTTAATCTTCATATGATAGGAAGAGGCCACAGCTTTAAACGCATGTAATCCAGTCCTTCCAAGGATTGCGTTGTATGTTTAAGCTGCTTTAATCACCAAGAAATTCAGCATCTGAGTCGCCTCCTTAGGCTCCTGCCCAATAGTCATGGGCAACTGAATAGTCCCTTCAACGTTGGACTCCACTCCATTAAATCCGTATATAGGCATGTTTGCAGGGGTCAATTGAGAGTCGTTGTATCCCATCTTTACAAACGCATCATGAAACAAAATATCCACAGAAGCTCCATTGTCTATCAAGACTCGTTTTACTTCTGAATTTCCAATCACAGGAGTTATGACTAGTGGGTCATCATGGGGGAACTTCACCCCTTCCAAGTCTGAATCATCGAAACCAATTACCATTTCAGTTTTGGCACGCTTCGGGGCTTCTCCCACAATGTGCATTACTTCTCTTGCGTATGCCTTTCGAGAGTTTCGAGTCGAACCGGCCGCTGTCGGGCCTCCCCAGATCATGTTGATAACTGGCCCTCGGGGTTGCGTGCTACGATCACGATCATTATCCCTTCTGTCATTGTTTCTCTTGTTGTAATCCCCTCTTTGGGTTCCTTGATCTCCACCCTTTGTGAAATTGTTCAGCTTTCCTTTACGGATCAAGAATTCAATCTCGTCCTTCAACTGTCTGCAATCATCCGTGTCATGTCCTACATCTCGGTGGAACCTACAGTACTGATCCTTATTCCTCTTTGCGGGGTCTCCCCTGAGTGGCTTCGGCCATCGGAAGTCCTTATCCTTCTCAATTTCCAACAAGATTTGACTTCTAGGGGCATTCAACCTTGCATAGTCAGAGAACCTTGGTCCCAAGTTCTTTTTTGGTGGGGAATCAGAGTCTTTGCTAGTTCGGGGATACTTGTCCCTAGCATCGTACTCCTGCCCCTGCTTACGCTTTTTTGTATCATTGTTTCCCTGACCATTGCCTAATGTGACTTCCTTCTTCGTGCTATCCTCGGCTTTGATATACTTATCAGCCCTTCGTTGGAGATCAGCCATATTCTCCGGGGGATGCTTTGCCAATGATCTCTTAAAGTATAGGTCGGTGGTACCATGCTCCAAGGCTACCATTGCAACCTTATTGTCCAGATCAGTGATGTTCAGAGTCTCCTTGGTGAACCTCTTAAGATAGTCTCTCAGACTTTCGTTCTTCCCTTGTACCACATACATAAGAGATGCAGAGCTTTTCTCATGCGTTCTTCCGCTGATAAATTGACTAATGAAGGCAGCACTCAACTCCTTAAAGGAACCAATCGAGTTTGCAGGAAGCCGACTATACCATCTTTGAGCCATGCCTGACAAAGTTTGAGGGAAAGCCCTACACTTCAAAGCGTCGCTTGCAGGCTGCAACAGCAGTGCGTTTGAGAATGTTCTAACGTGGTTGGCAGGATCACCCATTCCATCATAAGCTTTGATTGTTGGCATCTTAAACTTCTTTGAAATACGAGCATTCATCACGTCCTCAGTGAACGGAGGTGTGGGATCATCAGGGTCCCCAAGTGGCATCAGATCCTTGGGGTTGCTCTTAGGGGTTTCCACCCTTGTAGTTTTTTCAGGCGGGACAGTTGTCCTTCTTTGCCTCCTTAGAGGCCTCTCCAGATCTATGAAGGGAATCGGTCCTGACGTGGGAGGTGGCAAAGTCTGATTTAATCTGGCTTGCTCCCTGGCCATATCTTCCTTTAACTTTAAGATCTCGGCTTCATAAGCCTTAATCCTCTCAGCAGCTGTTGAAGTGAGTCCATCATGGATAGTTCGAGTTCTCCCCATAGGCTCTTTACTTGCACGTCGCCTCCTCGGAGCTTCATCACGCTCGTAATCATCGCCAGAAGATGATTCATCTGTATAAGGACCAGAAAAATCGCGATAATCTCGATCTCGAATATATAGGGCATGACCACTCGGTCCAGCTCCGTAATTGGACATCCCATACATTGGATTGGTGCTTATGGGAAGATCCGTGGTGTGGATCTGAACCCCTCGTGTAGGGTTGTTGGGATCTACAATCAAGGAAGAAATCCCCGGGTTAGTCCCTGGAATTGTGTGGACGATCGGAGGTAGCGTACTCTCAACATGGGTAGTCGTCCCTAGGGGTTGAGAAACTTGATATGGAACGATAGTCCCGGTTTTTGGAGGTACTTGCTCAGATGTCGGCAGCACTTGTTCAGTAAGGGGCGGAGCAGAGCTAAGAGGTAGAGCCTCGGTAGTGATTGGCTCCGTAGTGCTTGGTGCAGTTCTTCGTGTTTGAACCATGGTTGATGTCTTCTTCCCACAGACGGCGCCAAATGTTGTGGAATAAAAACTAGGTTTAAATTATTGCGGCTAGGGTTTGTGTATTTAAGGCTAGGATTCGTGAGCTTCCTGCTTTAATGGCTGCTTCTGCGTTCGAGACTTAAACGGTCCTCACAGAATGCCTACGTATCTCTGTAATTAGAGAATCAAGCCAATAAAAACGTAGTTCTAGGTTGAAGGGTCTGACCCTTTATATAGGCTGAGAAGCCTCAGAATTAGGGTAGGGTTAGGAGACTTGGTGGGCAAGTCATCCTTGAGGAAGGTTCTAGACTCCTTCCTTGTAGGAGTCAGTTTCCTTGTATGATTGTGTGGCTTGGAGGCTACTTTTCGTAGGGATAACGTCCTTATCTGACTTGTATCTCCCAGCTGTTAATTACCCCTAAATATTAATTACGAAATTAATATTATAATTGGAGTTTGGGCCCACCTGGTGGGCCCCACGTTTGGACCATTCTAGGTCTAATTAATGCCACATTAAATGTGTCCTTAGGGCTTACTTTTAGCCCATATCATTTATCAAAAAACCTCTTAAATTTTTACATAATACTAATTTATAATCCGTGCAATGCCTTGATTCTTTTTTTAATATTTATAATTATATAATTTATGTTTATTTAAATATTTATATGTTATTAATTTAGATGATTAAATTATAGTTAAAAATTACTATTAATTTGGTTTTAAACGTTTACTCTTACTCTTTGAACTTTATCTGAATTCTAAAATCATATTTGCAAGATTTTACTTCCTATGCAAAATTTACAAAATAATTTTTAATTTAGTAATGGTTTAACAAATATCATCCACAATTATTATCGAACTAAAATTTTATCCTGAAACTGAAGATAAAAGAAAGGTAAAAAATTTCGTATAAAAATTCTATTCGGTTTGAAAAATCTACTCATATTTAATTTAAATTATTAAAATATTACTTTTAGTATCTGAATATAATTATAATAACAATCAAATATCTATACTATCTATACTATACTATAATATAATAAGCAAACTAGGGGATAATTGGTTGTTTGGTTCAACCAACTATTAAAAGAATAGTGACCGTTAGATATTTATTAAATAGATGTTAACCGTTAGATCTAATAATAAGGAATATTCTATATTTAAATCCCTATTCTAAAGATCCAAGGTTCGAATCCCGTCAAAAATAAATTTACATTAAGATTTTATATTATTAGTTAAGCAAACTAGGGGATAATTGGTAGTTTGGTTGTTCGGTTCAACCAACTATTAAAAGAATAGTGACCGTTAAATATTTAGTAAATAGATGATAATCGTTAGATCTAATAATAAATAATATTATATATTTAAATCCCTTTCCTAAAGATCCAATGTTCGAATCCCGTCAACAACAAAGTTATATTAAGATTTTATATTATTAGTTTTAAAAAATACATGTCATTTATTAAATAACTATTATTATTATTACTAATAATTTTATTAATTAATATTACAAAGTTAAATTATATCCATAATAAATTATTTTATTTTATTTATTTAATGATATAATTTTAAAAATATTTAAAAGTAACCCGTTCTTTGCACGGGCTATAAGGTAGTATATTTTAATATTAGATCTAGCGGTTCTTTGTCTACGTTAATATCTAACGCTCTTTACGAACCAAAATTATGATCCTTTATACTTATCATATATACTAGCCTATAACCCGTGCGATGCACGGTTGCTTGTAATTTTTTTAATTATATTTTATTATTTAAGTTTTAAGTTGTATACTTTCAAAAAAAAAAAGTTTTAAGTTGTATATATATTTTTATTAATAAAATAATTTATAACTTTATAATCCCATGTATATAAATATTATTAAAATTATTTATATTAAATTATTATAGTTGTATTTTGAATTATTATATTTGTGTATGTGGTGCATATTAATATTAATACATATTATTTAGGCTATGTGTGTTTTTTTTTAATTTTATTAATAATAGATATATTTAACCAAACCAAAGAGTGACCAAAAAAAGAGTACAAAAAAAGAGTGACCAAAAAAAGAGTATTAAACCAAATATACACTGTTTTGCTTATATTTTGAATTATTATAGTTGTATTTTGAATTATTATATTTGTGTATGTGGTGTATATTAATATTAATACATATTATTTAGGCTATGTGTGTTTTTTTATTTTGAATTTTATTAATAATAGAGATTTAACCAAACCAAAGAGTGACCAAAAAAAGGGTACAAAAAAAGAATGACAAAAAAAAGAGTACCAAACCAAATATACCCTGTTTTGCTTATAATAGTATAGTATAGATAAGAATATAATATAATAAGTAAGGATAATTAAATAAAAATATGAATTATCAAAAAACAATACCCACCAAATCAATCAATATTTTAATATTTCGATTATTAATATAATACTAGCTTATAACCCGTGCAATGCACGGATTTCTTGTATTATGTTATAAATTTTATTTAATATTACAATTATGTTTTATATAATCATTATTTTTTATATTTTTTTAATTTTAATTTGATATAATTTAATATACTCATGTTTAAGGATTATACTAATGTTTTCTTATTATAAATAACGTATACGATTTTTAACATATTTTATTAATAATTGAAAAATATGGTGTGATATTTTTGGGTATATATTGTAAGATTTGTTGTAAATTAAAAAGGTAACGTGTTTTAATTAAAAAGTAATAGTAATGATTGAAAGATATTATACGATTGATCTTTTTAGGTGTTTATAAAAGATAATATCTTCAACTAAAAGTAAATGTGAAAAAAGCAATTGAATAATTACTATTAATTATATTATTTTATTATTTATTTTAGTTGCTATATTTTTCTTGAAAATTATGGTGTGATATTTTTGGGTATATATTAATGATTGTAAGATTTGTTTTAAATTAAAAAGGTAACGTGTTTTAATTCGAAATGAAATATTAATGATCGAAAGATATGATACGATTGATGTTTTTAGGTGTTTATAAAAGATAATATTTTCAACTAAAAATAAATGTGAAAAAGACAATTGGCTAATTATCATTAATTATATGATTTTATTATTTATTGTAATAATTAGGATAACCAAACCGACAAACTTTCAATCTTTCAACTTTAATATAGTAGTATAGATACGTATTTTAATTAGAAAAGGCAATCGGCTGCTTAACATTAATTGTATTATTTTTTATGAGAAAAAGGAATCTAAAGTTAACTTTAGGAGGATTTCCTAAAGTTAACCTTCAAAACTATGTAATTTTGATCCATTTTATCTTTTATTTTAAAGGGCCCCGCAGGGGCATCAATAAATATGCTTATGTGTCTTCATTCTAATGGTTAACTTTAGAGAAGCTATCTAAAGGTAACTTTAGATTCCCTTTACTCATTTTTTATTTATTAATTAAGATAACTTTACTTGAACCAAACCGATAAAATTTTCAATGTTTCAACTTTAATATAATAACTACATTATAACCCGTGCAATGCACAAGTTTCTCGTATTATGTTATAAATTTTATTTAATATTATAATTATGTATTTATATAATCATTATTTTTATTAATTTTTTTAATTTTAATTTGATATAATTTAATATACTCATGTTTATGGATTATACTAATGTTTCCTTGTTAGTCACAGAGGCATGCATGTATACATCTAATAACAAACCTAATTGTTTTTAATGCTTTGCATTACTTACATGACCTCTTAACTGAGGGAACCTCTAGTTGTAGAGTTTCTGTTTGTTTTGTACTTGCAATAGGCATCAAATCCTAGTTGTGTAACTGTACTTATATAGTCAAGAATAATGCTTGAAAGAAGTTCCAAGGTTCATGCCTCAAGCAAGAAGATAAAGACTGTCAAATAATCACAGTTGGGATTTGAAGAAATGAAGAATTTGCCTAAGTACCAATTCGAGAAGTACATTTGTCTATTCGAGAAGTCTAGTGTTCGAGAAATCAGAGATTCGATATTTGAGAAGACACTGTTCGATATCTCTGAATGAACTATTCGATATCTCAGAGATTCGACATGTCTAAATGCTCTATTCGAGAACTCAAGAAGTCAACAATTCAAAGTGGTATTCGAGTTCTCAAAGAGTCAACAAGTCAAAGTTCCATTCGATATCTCAAGGACTCTGAATGAACTATTCGATATCTCAGGGATTCGACAAGTCAAGTGTTCTATTCGACAACTCAAGGAACCCTGGAGAAAAGTACTATTCGAGAAGTGATTCGATATGTCAATCATACAGTATTCGAGAACTCAGAGTTATCTAATCCTAGTTCTCGAATCAATCACTTAGCCACTTCTCGAATACATTCTTGGAGACAAAATACTGAAGAAATTGTACAAGTCAGAAACCTGCAACAAGCCAATGCACTTTATGGACCACAATCTGTAACGTGCTCTGGAAAGCCTACAAGGAAGCTTGGAGAGATATAGAAGAGACAAAGAGCTAAAGAAGTGGATCTGAACAGAACTTTGCAAAGTCAAATCTGTAGCCGTTTGGATGCTTACTCAAAAAGTATAGACATACAAGAAAGTAATTTATCATGTAACCTTGTTTGTAGTAACTGAGTTATATTCATGTTATATAAGAATACAATCTCACTTCTTTAGTTGATTAAGTTTTTCATACACATTGTAAGATATATCTCTCTGAGAAAAACGAAGCTGAGAATACTCCCATTTGTATTCACAGATTGTAGCAATTATCTAATAATATATTAGATTAAAGTGATATTGTGTCTTGTGTTGTTCTTTATCCGCACCTACACATCTGCACACACAAACACTTACCTTGCTACACAGATTCAAGAACAAGAAAAGTTCAAGAATCCATTCACCCCCCTCTGTATTCTTTTGCTGTATTCAATACTCAACAAGTGGTATCAGAGAGGGCTGTTTATTCAAAAACAAAAAAATGATCATGAGTTCGAATACACCAAAGACCACAGGAACGGTGAAAGTCCATAAGTTTGACAAAGAAAACTACAACCTCTGGAAGATAAAAATGATGTTGTTCATCAAAGCCTCTCATCCTTTGTATCCTGAGATTCTCAAGAATGGTCCCTTTGTTCCACAACAAGAAATACCTGAAAAGATTGTTGGAACCACAACCATTCCAAGATCTTATGTGGCCAAGGAACCATCCAAATGGACAGAATCAGAAAAGGAGGTGGTTGCTCTTGACAGTCACCTCATGTTGCTAATTATTGATTCCATGGATATGTCAATGTTTGCAAACATTGCATCGTGTACATCTGCCAAAGAAATGTGGGATCACATTGAGGTGTTATGTGAAGGGACTGATGAGGTCAAGGAAAACAAGAAACAGATACTGGTCACACAGTATGAAGCTTTCATGGCACAACCCAAGGAAAGCATCATTGAGATGTTTGAGAGATTTCACTAGCTAGTTATTGAGTTGCAGATGAATGGCAAGGTTTACAGCACCAAGGAGTTGAACATGAAGCTTCTACTATCTTCACCAAACCACCTAGAGCAGAGGGTCATTTCTCTAAGGGAAAGAGATTTGAACAAAATCACATATGATGTGCTCTATGGGGTTTTAAAAACTCATGAGCTTGAGTTGCTTCAGAAAAGGGCTATCCAAGCCAACCAAGGCAGAATGATAAACACATCATGTGCCTTGATTGTCAACAAATCTATTCAAGACCTAGAAGCATCTACAAGTCAGCTAAGGATAGAGGAGATAGTAGATGATGAAGAAACTGAAGCTGAGGTAAGTGAACCTGTTGAGGAGAAGGAGGAAGAAGTACTCTTGAAGAACTAGATGGAATGGAAAACACTTCATATGTTTTCATGGCCAGAAATTTTCCAAACAACAGATTCAAGAGGAACCAACCCTTCAAACCTAAACCCAAAACCATTCATTCAACAAAAGCAAGGCACCTATGAAAACAAACAAGAATAAATTTAAAACCAGCCATGTGTATAGGTCATCTATAAGGTGTTATAGATGAAATGACCTAGGGCATTTTGCTAGTGAATGCAAGAAGCCTAAAAAGAAGGATAAGGAGTTTCTAGAGCTTGAAGCTAAGTATGAGGCCCTTCTGAAAAAGCAGACACAAGGTAAGGCCTACATAGCTAAAGGGAAGTGTTGGGATGATTCTGTTAGTGATGGAGAAGAGCAAGAATTTTGTAACTATGCCTTGATGGCCAATTCCAAGGATGACACATCTTCATCAGACTCTCAGGTACCATCTCTCACTACCATAGACATGTCTGTTTCTGAGTACAAATGCATGATTGAACAACTATCTGTTAAAATGTTTAATATTCATACTAGTATGACTACTGCTAATGAGGAAATTGCTAAACTGTCTACTAGAAATGAAATGTTAATCAGAAAGAATGAGGAACTTGAGCTAACTGCTATGCAAGTAGAAAACCTTAAGAAATAAGTTGAATATCTGCAGAATAAGGTTCTATGTGCTAGTCAAATGGTAAAGGCTCTTAGGGATGAACTAGCTGAAAATGAATTCAAACTGAAAACCTTTAATAACTCATCTGGTCTAGTGCAATCCTATTGTGAGAAAATTCAAGCAAAACCCAAGGCTGCTATTGGACTTGACTATGGCACTCTTAAACAAAGGAAAAGCTATGCTGTCATTGAAGATGACATAGTTGTTCAGGAGGAAGTGCCTCATATTTTGAAAAAGGCTGAAACTCCAATCTTTAAAGAATCAATATTTGAAATTGATGAGGATGCCTTACTCATCAAGCAAATGTTGAATGATGAGGATGAGGCACAATCCTGTGAACAACAAGCATCCTTGATAGGTCCATAATTCATCATATTTTTAATACCTATTTTATGTCCGTTTTTGTAATTTTATTAATTAATAAATTGTTTTATTTTGTTTTGTAGAAAAATAAATAAAAACAGATTTCTAGCAGGAAAAGGTGCAAAAAGGGAAAGGAGGTGGAAAATACTTGAAGCCAAAGAAATTGGAGGAAAAATCGAATACTTGTTAGTAGTATTTTTGTTGTTCGTTCGCAGGGAAGGACTGAATTTAATATCAAGTTCAAGTTTCTTATCTCTCACAATTTAGAAGTGTAAAAGAATGTTTGGGTTTGTGTATTAACTAAATTAACCAAGAACTAATTATAAGCACTAAGAATTGATTTTAAACTGAGATTCAAATATATGGGAAAACAATCTAAGAACTGAGGTTCTTCACTTGGTCTCAATACATGCTCAATATTAATGTGATATCTGTGTTCCTACCTTGCTGAAAACAATTCTTCTAAAGTTATACTGTACCCTCCCAGGTTACAATATAGTGCCTACAGCTACACCCTAATTGTCACTCCCGTGATACAATCAAAGTATATCTATAAACTGTTAAGTGCCAAGAATTATATGTCTCACAATTCTCCTATTAATCTCCCGATCTAATATTCAAATTATGTCTGTTAAATCATGTACTAAGATTGCAACTTCTCTCCCAAGCTTATTACAATCCCTAGAATACAATCAAAGGTTCATGACTCCCCTAATTGTGTTAAGATCTCATTAACAGATCAGCAAAGCAGAAAATCACATAATCAAGCATGCATGAATACCAAGGAATACTACCCAATCCTCAGATTAGAGAATTAGTTACACATATTTAATAAAGAAAACATAATAATAATGATAATGAATGAAAACATAATATTGAAGAAAGAATTGAAGATCAAAAGTACCTTGATACGATTAAAAGCTATCAATTGTTTTGATTTACAATGGTAGGATGTGTTTAAATAGGCTCTACAAATTTTGCCCAGCAAGATATTACCTTCTATTACAACTAGAATTCAATTAAGGTATTAAAAATTGCCCAAAATACAATTAGAACTAGAAAAGGGCAAAACAGTAATTTCTCTGCTCCCATCTATCTGCTGGTCGTGCTTCCTGGGCCCACCACACGCGGCCTGGTTGTGTAAGACCTATCCCATATTGTAGAAAATCTCTCAAGCTTCGCGTGGGCAGTAAGATCGCTGAAAACGGACTTCTAGAACCCCAGATATGGCCAAAACAGTATAAGCTGCGCAGCCTTCCCGGAAAATCCGAATTTTAATCAATTAAATCTCCAAAAACGATAGAAGCATCAACTTTAATCAACATTCTCGTAAATCTGCACAACTAAGCAAAACACATCAAAACTACAACAATTTGAGTCCAAAACAATCAATTTAAGCCGAACGGAGACATTCCAAGTGGATATAAAATCCACTTATCAAACCCCCAAACTTAAACTGATGCTTGTCCTCAAGCATAAACAATTACAACTACCTAATTAGTACCACTTCCGTAGGTGATCACGGTTGCATTTGGCATATGCAACAAGCCCTTTAAACCCCTAGGCAGCGCTAGTGGACGAGTAAGGTCTCGTGAGGGCCTATAGCGAATGTACCCACAAAATCCATTTAACCTAATGCAATGCAATGCATGAATGCAACTAATATGAAAAATGCAATTAATCTAGTACTAATATCCTACCATACCTTCAAATCCTCTCATGCCATATCAACTTAAGAATCAAAGTAAATACGCAATGTCTTGGTGTCGAAAGTGCAAGTATTTACATAGTCTACTCAATGAACATGCATAAGTTCTCACAAGTCCATGTCAAGTGTAAGAATAAGTTAGTAAACATGCTAAGCCTACAAGAGCACATCTTTCAGACAACACTCGGGATCTCATACGCAAAAATAAGCAAACACTCACAATCCACTCACAAAAGAATATTCACTCAAGAACAAGGGTAAATGTATCACTCAATTCCAACAAAATCATAAACATGCTTGACATTTGGTATCAATCTAACTCTTAACACAACATACATCAATGACAATAATCAAAAGGTCTTCATTCGGTTGTAACGTGGGCTAGGGACAAGGTATGTCAAATAAGCCAAAAACAGGTGAAGTGTCAAAAGCTAGTAAGTACCATAATGAACCATTCACAACACCCTATTTCCTCCCACATAAATTTTACTAAGAACACTCGACTAGTCGACTAAAGTAGGATCACAACAAACACAAACATGCTCTCATAATATATTTTTTTTTCTTTTTTCTCTTTTTTTTTTCTTTTTCTTTTTTTTCGAGAGCTAAATATAACAATAATATAAATAATAACAATGATCCCCCAATTTATTACATATGCCGACTATCAAATAAACAACCAAATTTCAATATTTCCCCCAAAAGTATGACCAACAATAAACCCCTCCTTGCACACCTTATTACTCCCTTAAGTACTTTACTAGCCTTTGACAATGTGGGTTCAAATTAATGTAAGGCCAATACAAGAAAAAGGTCTAGGCAAGTAATGTGGTATGTCACCGAAAAAAATAGGATTAAGCTCAACAGGTAACTAATTGATCATGTTTAAATGGTGTGGTAATATGGGAAAATATACGGTTATTCCTAATGCCTTTATCATTTTAATCGTCAAATAATGTCATGCGTTTCAAGAAAGACCTCAAACAACTGCTAGCAATGCAAACAATCCGTGGACACTCAAGCAAACGAATAAATTGTAAAAAATATGCAATATGGCTCAAAAACTCACTTGGTGGAAAAACATACTCAATCCCAAGCAAACATCTCTCTAACGCACCAACTTGTATTCAAAGCATGCAAACTAAATCATCTTGCACATATTCATGTCCTTCTGATTACTTACAACATTCAATAAGTCTACTAGCTTCAACTTACTAGTGTATGTGTGTGCACAAGAACAAAGCATATCACTTCTCAATCAAAAGCGTCAACAACACAAAATTCCTATCAAGCCTGGGTGCAAATGCAAACTACTATGAACTCACATGAATAAAAAAAAAACAGAATGTCCTATATGAAACAAACGTAGATAACAGAAACATAAATGCATAATTTACTACTACTAATATGCAAAGCATGAAATCCTACATGAACAAATAATACAACAACAACTACTTATCCCTCAAACCACCCCCAAACTTAAAATATTCAATGCCCTCATTGAATGGAAGTAATACAAGGGATAGCAGAAAACATACCTAATCGTCCTCATCCTCGGAGGAATTAGAATCTGACGGAGGATACTGCGTACGAGCTCCATAGACTGGCCACCTTGCCTGAATACTACAAAATCCAATTGACAAGAACACAAATTCGTAATAAAAATAAGATTAGAGAAAAAGATTTACCCAATACGAATCAAAGAGGTGAACTTGCAATTAATTCCTCTTTAGAATTGAATTTTTAGAGATTAAAATAAAATAGAAGAGGAATTGGATTTGTATGTATAGGTTGGTATATATAAAAGATGATGAATAGGATTAAAAAAAAAAAAATATTTAAAAGGTACAAAATTTGATGAATAATAATAATAATAATAATAACAATCATAATAAGAATAATAATAATAATAATAATAATAATAATAATAATAATAATAATAATAATAATAATAATAATAATAATAATAATAGAAATAGGTTTAGAATTTTTGGAGAAAAGATGGGGGGTTTTTGAAATAGAAATAGGAAAAGATTTAGGGGAAAGATGGGAGTATAAAAAGAATTTGGGGTTAGAAAGAATTTTTTTTTTATAAACACAACAGCAAAACACACGGAGAGAACAAGGTGAGAGACACTGAAATTTTTTTTTTTTTTTTCTGAACCACGCGCAAACTGCCAGCGTGAGGAGCAAACTGCCTCACAAGCAGTTGCGCAGGCGCAACCTGCGCGTCTCCCCCGCAACCTGCCTCTTCTCCAGTAACGCAGTAGCAACCTGCGTTACACACTGCGCCAGAAACAGAAACGCAGGCGCAGCCTGCGTTACACACTCAAAAATCGATTTTTTTATTTTTTTTTTGAAAAACCATACAATTTTTTTTTTTTTACACTAATGCGTGGGTTGCCTCCCACCAAGCGCTCCTTTAACGTCAATAGCTTGACTTATTTTATACCTGGAAACTTCAATGAGCAGAAAACGCAAACAGATGCACATATCTACGAATTTCTAATATAAGCATATTGTGCAAATAAACCTTAGATTCATTGAAAGGTACGAAAACTTCCAAGAACCTATCATGCTCAAGAGACTTGGAAACATCAAAATAGCTAGAAAAGTCGTCAGAATAATCATTATAAGTACGACTCATATACTCCTCCCAAATCGGATCCTTATACTCTAAAGCAAGATTTTCAATTTCATCAATCTTAACTTCCTTCCCTTTTATAATTGGACACTCATCAATTTTAATCTCGTCTACCAATGTATTAAGCTCAAAATTTTCTAGATTTGGTAGAATTTCAATTGCATCCAAATTATCATTAATGCGCATGGGACAATTATCAACTACATAAGTAGACTCACCAGACACAACATTATCATCAATTGCTAAACAAGAATCATGGCATAGAGGAAAATTGACACAAGGGGGAGTTCTATAACAACCTTCATGCCACACTGCTCGAACTTCCCAAATAAAATTATTTAGTTTAGCATTCTCCTCGTACCAAGCTATTGAATCACATGGAATATCATTATCACTAGCAATCTCTAAAGTTGGTTCATCAAAAACTCCCAAAGAAAGTAAGGGAGGATTAGACTGAGTTCCTTTAATCATTTTATTGAGTGCAATCTCCCAATCAGCAGGTAAAGAAGGATTAGACTGAGTTAAACTCGTATCAACATCATTACACATATATGGATAAACATCATCATGATATTGATTTTCAAACGAATATGAATAATCATTGCTAGGGGCATATGGAGCATAAAATGAGTTCTCAGAATAGAACGAATTCACCTGATATGCATTACAATCCTAATAGGAATTGAATTGTGGGTAAGGATTGAAGTCTTGATATTGTTCCTGACTGTTGTAGAAATTCTGAGCATTGTTCCAACCAAAGTTGTACTCCATCTAGTCTCTCTCCTCAAAACCTGTTTAAGTTGTCTACCTCAAAGAACCTGTAGACACACCAAAGAAAGAAATACAAAAAGAAAGAAAAGAAAAATATATACAGAGATAAAATCTAAACAATAAGAAACAATTAACCTAAACTCAACTATACTGCCTTCCCCGGCAGCGGCGCCAATTTGTTAGTAGTATTTTTGTTGTTCGTTCGCAGGGAAGGACTGAATTTAATATCAAGTTCAAGTTTCTTATCTCTCACAATTTAGAAGTGTAAAAGAATGTTTGGGTTTGTGTATTAACTAAATTAACCAAGAACTAATTATAAGCACTAAGAATTGATTTTAAACTGAGATTCAAACATATGGGAAAACAATCTAAGAACTGAGGTTCTTCACTTGGTCTCAATACATGCTCAATATTAATGTGATATCTGTGTTCCTACCTTGCTGAAAACAATTCTTCTAAAGTTATACTGTACCCTCCCAGGTTACAATATAGTGCCTACAGCTACACCCTAATTGTCACTCCCGTGATACAATCAAAGTATATCTATAAACTGTTAAGTGCCAAGAATTATATGTCTCGCAATTCTCCTATTAATCTCCCGATCTAATATTCAAATTATGTCTGTTAAATCATGTACTAAGATTGCAACTTCTCTCCCAAGCTTATTACAATCCCTAGAATACAATCAAAGGTTCATGACTCCCCTAATTGTGTTAAGATCTCATTAACATATCAGCAAAGCAGAAAATCACATAATCAAGCATGCATGAATACCAAGGAATACTACCCAATCCTCAGATTAGAGAATTAGTTACACATATTTAATAAAGAAAACATAATAATAATGATAATGAATGAAAACATAATATTGAAGAAAGAATTGAAGATCAAAAGTACCTTGATACGATTAAAAGCTATCAATTGTTTTGATTTACAATGGTAGGATGTGTTTAAATAGGCTCTACAAATCTTGCCCAGCAAGATATTACCTTCTATTACAACTAGAATTCAATTAAGGTATTAAAAATTGCCCAAAATACAATTAGAACTAGAAAAGGGCAAAACAGTAATTTCTCTGCTCCCATCTATCTGCTGGTCGTGCTTCCTGGGCCCACCACACGCGGCCTGGTCGTGTAAGACCTATCCCATATTGTAGAAAATCTCTCAAGCTTCGCGTGGGCAGTAAGATCGCTGAAAACGGACTTCTAGAACCCCAGATATGGCCAAAACAGTATAAGCTGCGCAGCCTTCCCGGAAAATCCGAATTTTAATCAATTAAATCTCCAAAAACGATAGAAGCATCAACTTTAATCAACATTCTCGTAAATCTGCACAACTAAGCAAAACACATCAAAACTACAACAACTTGAGTCCAAAACAATCAATTTAAGCCGAACGGAGACATTCCAAGTGGATATAAAATCCACTTATCAATACTTATTGGAGAAGAAAAGGAAATTGAAAAAATTATATTCAATATCAAATTTGTAATTAAAGGGTCCAAGCCCAAGTTTTTCCCTATATATATGGGGCTTCTCCCTTGTATTTGAGACACCACTTTAGACACCAATTTAGATACACAGAATTTTAGTTATTGTTTATTTTATTGTCTGACGTTACTCTGTTTTCGTAATTAAGATTTCTAATCATTTTCCGTTCACTTCTTTTACCTGTGTTTTGTCTCCCACCAGTCATTCAAGTTATTAGCTTTAGTTTAAGTTTTAGGTGATTTAACTTTTTGTTATTCACGTGTTACTTGGCCACCTTTTATTAATTTAATCATATATTAGTTAATATTATTTCGTAAGATTATGTTTAATACGTTTATATTTATAATTGTGTCGTTAGTTTAATAATCATGTCTAGCTAATCTTTTTGTCCTAGGATGAAGATGAAGTTGATTTAATTATTCTTGATTTATTCTCGTTCCTATTAATTGATTCTCATAATTTTTCTTGGTGCTTAATTGTTCAATTGACAAAGTGATTTTGATATATTATTGTTACTGGATTTGTTTTTCATAGCCTATGCTTGCTCTTTGAAGTTTTGATAGGTTATTGTTAGATAACAAGTTTCATAGTATATGCTTGTCTCGTTAATTGATATATCTTATTTGTGAAGAAAAGAGGATTGATTTTAGGGCGAGTTGACATTAATTGTGATTGATTAGCGGATTCAGATTCCTAGGTTTTCCATATTATTTGATAATCTTTGCTAATTAGATTAATTAAATCTCAACTCTTATTGTCTAGTTCGCCTGAGTTAATTATTAGGGTTTTGAAAATTCATAGTCTCTGAGGATCGATCTGTGATTGCTACAACTAAACACTGTGCGCTTGCAGTTATTTTACACATCAAGTTTTTGGCGCCGCTGCCGGGGAAGAAGATAAGCTAACATCTGAACCAAATCCTTTGCTCTTGAATCCTAGTCTTAAAAAATCTTCAAATCCCAAGAGTTCTCAAGTAGATAAATCTGATGAGTCATCACCATCCGATGAACCACCTTCGAAACCCCAATCTGATGTTTCTAATGAAAAAGTCTTTAAGCCAAAAGCCCCGTTTCCTCAAAGGCTTACTTCAAACAAACAATCTGCGCAATTAGATAAGATTTTGGAAGTCTTTAAGCAAGTCAAGATTAACATTCCTCTTTTAGATGCAATTCAACAAGTTCCCTCTTATGCTAAGTGTCTAAAAGATTTGTGTACTCATAAAAGAACCACTCATGTTCCTAAGAAAGCTTTCCTAACATCTCATGTTAGTTCTATTTTGTCAAATCAAATCCCTGTGAAGTATAAGGATCCTGGTTGTCCTACCATCTCTTGTGTCATTGGTGATACTTTCATTGATAAAGCTTTACTCGATCTAGGAGCTAGTGTGAATCTTCTTCATTATCTACTTATCAATACTTGGGTTTAGGTGAACTTAAAAAGACTAGTGTCACTCTTCAGTTAGCTGATCGTTCTGTTAAAACTCCAACGGGTATAGTGGAAGATGTGTTGATTAAGGTTGGTGATTTTGTTTTCCCCGTCGATTTTGTTGTTCTAGAAACCGAACCAGTCAAAAATCTCAAAAATCAAATTCCTATTATTTTAGGAAGGCCTTTTCTTGCTACTTCTAATGCTTTGATTAACTATAAGAATGGTTCGATGAAACTCACTTTTGGAAACATGACGATAGATCTTAATGTCTTTAATGTAGGTAATCAACCTAATGAGCTTTTTGAACAACCTATAGGAGTTAATTTGATAGATGAGGTTGTTTCGTGGTCGAATCTTGAGGATAGTTCAATTGAGTCTTTTGTTGAGAAAGATGTTTTGTTAGAGTATGAGGGTAATAAAGATATTCATGAGTTGTATAGGAATTTTACTTCTGATGAGATGTTAGATGAATTGAATGCTATTTGTTCTAAGCATGAAACCCAATTTGAGGATAGTTCTTTTGATCCTAAGTCCGTTGTTAAGACTTCTGTAGGTGAGCCACCCACATTCGTTCCTAATTCGTCTTTTTCCACTCTTGATCAGTCTTTGGTAGTTGATAATGAAACTCATCTTGTTCTTTCTAGTGACTTAGTTCATACCCAAAAATTTCAAGTAATTAATCTGCTTAAACAACATAAAGAAGCGTTTAATAGGTCTATGAATGATGTTAGGTGTATGATTTTTATTTTGGTGAGTGATCTTATTTCTCTAGTGAATAATGATGTTTTTGTGGATGTGTTTCACATGTTTGATGATTGTGTTACATGTGTTGTTTTTCCTCGATCTGGTATTGGTCAATAAATCTATTTCGTAATGTGTCCCCCATATAGTCAAGTTTAGGTATGGGGGAGTGTGTGTGTGTGTGTGTGTATTCTTTTATGTGTGTGTGTGTTATAGGTAATAATGTTTCTCCATCATCCTTTATCAGGTATTCTCGTCCTTTTACTTTGTCATTTTTCTCTCATTTGCATACATTGAGGACAATGCATGATTTAGGTATGGGGGAGGGATTTAGTAGTATTTTAAAAAAAAAAAATCCAAAAAAATTAAAAAATAAAAAATAAAAAAAAATAATTCTAGCCTTGTGAAATGATTACTTGTTAAAAGTTGGCTTGATGCACCCTTACATGCTATAGTACTCTTGTGTTTCTGATGCTTTTGACTGAGAAGTGATATGCTGCTAAGTTCTTGTGCACACACATACACTAGCGAGTTGAAACTAGTAGACTTATTGAATGTTGTAAGTAATTAAGAGGACATGAACACGTGCAAGAAGATTTGGTTTCCATGCTTTGAGTACAAGTAGGTGCATTAAAGAGACTTTTGCTTGGGATTGACTATGTTTTACCACCAAGTGAGATTTTGAGCCTATATGCATATCTTTTGCATTTTATATTCGTTTGCTTGAGTGTCCACATATTGTTTGCATTGCTAGCACTTGTTTGAGACCTTTCTTGAAATGCATGACATTATTTGATGATAAGATGATAAAGGCATTTAGGAATAACCAATTATTATCCAAATTACCACACCCTTTATATATAAACAATTAGTTACCCCTTTGAGCTTAATCCTATTTTTTCGGTGACATACCACATTACTTGCCTGGACCTTTTTCTTGTTTAGCCTAACGTATACTTGATCCCAATTGTCAAAGGCTAGTAGGAAGTTGAGGGAGTAATAAGGTGTGTGAGATGGGTTAACTTTTGTTCATTACTTTTGGGGAATATTAGGTTTTGTTGCTTACTTGTTAGTCGTTCAAGAAATTTTTGAAGAAGGATTGTGGTTGTATATATATTATCTATCTTAGCTCTCCTGTAAAAAAAAATAGAAAAAAAAAGAAAAGAAAAAAATAATCTGAGAGCATACTTATGTTTTTGTGTTTGTGTGATCCTTCTTCATTCGACTAGTCAAGCATTTTGTTGGAAAAATTAGAAAATATGTGTGGGGAGGATGTATGGTGTTGTGTGTGATTTATATTGGTTTCTACTAGCTTTTGATACTTCATCTTATTTGGTTTTACTTGACAAACCTTGTCCCTAGCCCCATTACAACCCAAATAAAAGACCTTTTGATTATCGTCATTAATGTATGTTGTGTTAAAGTTAGATTGATACCAACTGTCAAGTATGCTTATGATTTTGTTGGAATTGAGTGATACACTTACCTTTGTTCTTGAGTGAAAATTCTTTTATGAGTGAAAGGTGAGTTATTACTTGTTTTTGCATATGAGATCCCAAGTTTTGACTCTAAGGTGTACTCTTGTGGGCTTAGCATGGTTACCAACTTATTCTTACACTTGACATGGACTTTTGAGGACCTATGCATATTTATTTGAGTAGACTATGTGAATACTTGTACCTTACACACCAAGACATTGCAAAGTCACTTTGATTTCTTTAGTTGATGTAGCATGAGATGACTTGTATGTGTGGTATTACATTGAGCAATCTTTTACACGAGCTAGATGGATTTTGTGGGTACATTCACTATAGGCCCTCACGAGACCTCACTCGTCCACTAGGGCTGCCTAGGGGTTTAAAGGGCTTGTTGCATATGCCAAATGCAACCGTGATCACCTACGGAAGTGGTATTATTTATTAGATAGTATTTTATTTTATATTTTTCTCGAGGACGAGCAAAAGATAGGTATGGGGGCATTTGATAGGTCCATAATTCATCATATTTTTAATACCTATTTTATGTCCGTTTTTGTAATTTTATTAATTAATAAATTGTTTTATTTTGTTTTGTAGAAAAATAAATAAAAACAGATTTCTAGCAGGAAAAGGTGCAAAAAGGGAAAGGAGGTGGAAAATACTTGAAGCCAAAGAAATTGGAGGAAAAATCGAATACTTATTGGAGAAGAAAAGGAAATTGAAAAAATTATATTCAATATCAAATTTGTAATTAAAGGGTCCAAGCCCAAGTTTTTCTCTATATATATGGGGCTTCTCCCTTGTATTTGAGACACCACTTTAGACACCAATTTAGATACATAGAATTTTAGTTATTGTTTATTTTATTGTCTGACGTTACTCTATTTTCGTAATTAAGATTTCTAATCATTTTCCGTTCACTTCTTTTACCTGCGTTTTGTCTCCCACCAGTCATTCAAGTTATTAGCTTTAGTTTAAGTTTTAGGTGATTTAACTTTTTGTTATTCACGTGTTACTTGGCCACCTTTTATTAATTTAATCATATATTAGTTAATATTATTTCATAAGATTATGTTTAATACGTTTATATTTATAATTGTGTCGTTAGTTTAATAATCATGTCTAGCTAATCTTTTTGTCCTAGGATGAAGATGAAGTTGATTTAATTATTCTTGATTTATTCTCGTTCCTATTAATTGATTCTCATAATTTTTCTTGGTGCTTAATTGTTCAATTGACAAAGTGATTTTGATATATTATTGTTACTGGATTTGTTTTTCATAGCCTATGCTTGCTCTTTGAAGTTTTGATAGGTTATTGTTAGATAACAAGTTTCATAGTATATGCTTGTCTCGTTAATTGATATATCTTATTTGTGAAGAAAAGAGGATTGATTTTAGGGCGAGTTGACATTAATTGTGATTGATTAGCGGATTCAGATTCCTAGGTTTTCCATATTATTTGATAATCTTTGCTAATTAGATTAATTAAATCTCAACTCTTATTGTCTAGTTCGCCTGAGTTAATTATTAGGGTTTTGAAAATTCATAGTCTCTGAGGATCGATCTGTGATTGCTACAACTAAACACTGTGCGCTTGCAGTTATTTTACACATCAATCCTCTAAGTGTGAGAATGTCAAGCCAAAAGCCAAGGAGCCAGTAGGTGATAGGTCTAGACCTAAGAAGTTTGTTAAGGTCGTTTCAGCTGGGAAGAATGAATTTGAGAAGAAAGTGACTAAGAAGAAACCGAACAGAAATGGCAAGCTAGGGATTAACAAAGATAACAATTATGCTTATATGCCTAATGCCCCTAGGAAAACATTTCAAAATTGTTTCAGTACCAATCATTTAACTCATGCATGCAAGAAACCTGTTGGTAGTGTGCCCAAACCTTTCTATGATTGTTCTGTGCCTTTAAGACACAGAGATGCTCCATTTTGTGATAAATTTGACTGTATGCCATGTAATATGAATGTTATGACTAGTTGTTTCAATTTGAGAAGGCAATTCATTGATCGTTGTATCAGTCACAATTCTCACACACACTACACAAGGTCAAAGTCTTCAAGTCCTCCTAGAGTTAGGAAGGTACCTCTGTCGCCTAAGTCTGAAACCTCAGGTTCTAAGACTTCTAACAGTGACAAGAAGACTAACACCAAGAAAGTTGATAAGCATGTTGTTTATGATAAAACTGTTTCTAAGTCACATGGACCCAAACTTGTTTGGGTACCAAAGGAGAAGTAATACCTTTGTGTTTGCAGGGCAAAGAAAGTGAAAAGAAGGTCATGTGGATTTTGGACAGTGGATGCTCAAATCACAAGACTGGTGATATGGCCCTGCTATCACAGTATGAGGAGAAGGCTGGCCCAATGGTTGCTTTTGGAGATGACAGCATGGGTAACACATTGGGATATGGCAAGTTGAAAGTTGGTAATGTCATCATTGAAGATGTAGCACTAGTCAAGGGACTCAAGCATAATCTGCTAAGTGTTGGTCAGTTTACTGATAGAGGATTCAAAGTGGATTTTGACAAAGATGAATGTTTGATCACCCACAAGAAGACTGATGATTTTGCTCTATCTGGAGTGAGGAAAAGAAGCCTGTTTGTAGCCAATATGGACTCTGCAAACAAGGACAAAATTTGTTGCTTCTACTCAAAAGCATCAAATGAAGATTGTTGGCTGTGGCACAAGAAGTTATCACACCTGAACTTTAAAGCCATTAATTCTCAAGTGAAAAGAGAGTTAGTGAGAGGCATGCCCACACTTGAATTCTGTTAAGAAGGAGTGTGTGAGGCCTGTCAAAAAGGAAAAATGAAAAGATCAAGCCACAAGTCAAAGACAGTGACATCAATTACCAAGCCCCTGCAACTAATTCATATGGATTTATTTGGGCCTGTTAACATTATGTCACTAGGAAGAAAAAAGTATGCCTTGGTGATGGTTGATGACTTTACAAGGTATACATGGGTGGAATTTCTGGCATCAAAAGATGAGGCTCCACAAGTAATCATTGAGCACATAAAGAAAATTGACAAGGAAGCAAAGGCCAACAATGCAAGTGTGATTGCATTGAGGAGTGATAATGGAGCAGAGTTCAGAAATACCATATGAAGCATTCTACAAAGAGAATGGAATTTCTCAGCAATTCTCAGCTCCAAGGACTCCACAACAAAATGGAGATGTTGAGAGAAAGAATAGAACTCTAATTGAGGCTGCTAGAACAATGTTGCTTGATGCAAAGATGCCTACATGTTTTTGGGCTGAGGCTATGAGCACTGCATGCTATATCCAGAACAGAACCCTCATCAACAAAAACACTGGAAAGACACCTTACAATTTGATGACTGGAAAGAAGCCTACTCTAAAGTATGTTCATACTTTTGGAAGCAAATACTTTGTATTGAAGGATAATTCAGAATATGTTGGAAAGTTTGATGCAAAGGCATTTGAAGGAATTTTTCTTGGCTATTCTATGGAAAGAATTGCATACAAAGTTTATGTCATCAGTCAAAAGAAAATTATGGAAAGCACAGATGTGACATTTTATGACAACAAACTACCTGGATTAGAAGAAGCCAATGATGAAGATAAAGATTCATTAAAGTTTAATAATCTAGATGATTCTGATGAAGAGATTGAAACTGGAGTTGAAACTCAAGTTCAACAAACTCAAGTGAATGATGATACAAGAGTAGAATTTGTGCCAATCAATAGTGGAGAAACAAGCATCCAAGACACACCTGTGAATAGTGGCAACCTCACAGGGGGAGGAAATGAGAATGATCATGACTTGGATGATGAAGCAACATCAAGAATGAGAAATCAGACTGAGCATTCAAGGAAATGGGATAGATCACACACTGCAGAGCAAATTATTGGAGATCCAAATGCAGGAGTAAGGACTAGGAGAGCAACTCAAAATGAGTGTCTCTATGGCTGTTTTCTATCTCAGATTGAGCCTAAGAAACTTGATGATGCACTGTTGGATCCAGATTGGATTATTGCCATGCAAGAGGAGCTGAATCAATTTGAAAGAAACAAAGTATGGGAACTTGTGCCTGCACCAAAGAATAGAACCATTGTTGGAACAAAATGAGTTCTGAAGAATAAGATGGATGAAGATGGTGTAATAGTAAGAAACAAAGCAAGGTTGGTTGCAAAAGGATACTCTCAACAGGAAGGCATTGATTATGATGAGACATTTTCCCCTGTTGCTAGATTGGAAGCCATCAGAATATTCTTGGCATTTGCTGCTCATTCAAACTTCAAAGTTTATCAAATGGATGTCAATAGTGCATTTCTAAATTGAGAGTTGGAAGAAGAAGTTTATGTGCAACAACCACCTGGCTTTGAGGATCCACATTTTCCAGAATTTGTCTACAGATTGCTTAAGGCATTGTTTGGACTTAAGCAGGCTCCAAGGGCATGGTATGACACTATCACAATTTCTCCTTGAAAATCAATTCACTAGAGGCACATTGGACAAGACACTGTTTTACAAGAAACATGGTGATGATATTATCCTAGTTGAGATCTATGTGGATGATATTATATTTGGCTCTACAAATGAGAAGCTGTGTGAGAAATTCTCTAAACTCATGCAGAGCAGATATGAGATGAGTATGATGGGAGAGTTGACATTCTTTCTTGGGTTGCAAGTTAGTCAAAGGAAGGATGGTATCTTTATCAGTCAAACCAAGTACATCAAGGATTTATTGAAGAAGTTTGACTTAGAAGACTGCTCACCTGCAAAGACACCCATGGCCACTGCCACTAAATTGGATGAAGATGCTAAAGGCAAGAGAGTAGATATCTCAGTCTACAGAGGCATGGTTGGTTCTCTACTCTACCTCATGCAAGTAGGCCAGACATCATGTTTGATACATGTTTGTGTGCAAGGTTTCAATCAAATCCAAAAGAATCACATTTGATTGCTATAAAAAGGATCTTTAGATATCTGAAGGGCACTCCAAACTTGGGTTGGGTCTATGGTATCCTAAGGACACAGGGTTCAATCTGGTTGGTTATTCTGATGCTGATTATGCTGGATGCAGAGTGGATAGGAAAAGCACCTCAGGTAGCTGCCAGTTTCTTGGACAAAGGTTAGTCTCTTGGCATAGCAAGAAACAACAATCTGTGTCAACTTCTACAGCTGAGGCTGAATACATAGCTGCTGGAAGTTGCTGTGCTCAAGTGATTTGGATTAGAAATCAACTTAGAGATTATGGACTTGTGTTGGAAAGAATTCCAATCATGTGTGACAACACAAGTGCAATCTCTATAGTTGCCAATCCTGTCAATCATTCTAGAACAAAGCACATTGACATCAGATATCATTTCATTAGAGAACATGCAACTAATGGAACCATTGAGTTGCATTATGTCTCTACAGATAAACAACTAGCTGACATATTCACTAAGCCATTAGATGAATCCACCTTCACAAGGTAGGTTAGTGAGATTGGAATGCTGAATTCTTCAGATTCTGGCTAAGGGAATATATCATCTAGATTGTTGCAGCAGTAAACACTTACTTTATCTAAATTCTCAATATTTTTGGAGTAAGTGTTGGCTGAAATATGATTTATAAATATTTCAAATCTGTTGCATATGTTGGAAAATCATATTTTGTCAACTTGAAATTTCGATGAAATTTTGAGAAAATCACTGTTTAATTTTCTAGAATATTCTTCATTGAATATGACTGGTAAATTTTAAAAGATAGTGAAAATTGATTTTTGTGAGTGATGAGTATATTTCGATAAGTCAGACTTCTCGAATGGTTCACTGTTCGACATCTCTAACAAGCCTCATTAGAGCACTCTCGAGTTCTCGAATAGAGTCTTTTAGAGATATCGAATAGAGGTATTCTTGACTTCTCGAATATGGTAATTGAGTTCTCTAATAACTGAGTTCTCGAATACTGTATTTGAGTTCTCGAATCATTTAAAAAGGCTGAATTCTCGCTGAATCTTAACCGTTTTTGGATTTTTATTCAGAATTCTTAAATCACTCATAAAAACATATTTTACCTAATTTAGAATTTATTCTAAGTTAGATAACTGCCAGCTGTGAGTTTTCAACCTGCTTGAGATATCGATTAAGCCTTTCTTGAGTTCTCGAATAAGTTGTTTTCTACTTCTCGAATGCTTGACTTGTCGATACAAAACATATATCTAATCGGCAATTCAAGTACTTCATACTTATACAATTCTATCTCTATTCGATTCATTTCATTCGATTTCTCAAGCATCTAAACTCCCAAAACCCCTGTAAACCCTAATCTCAAAAGCTAAATTTCTTCTTCAACCTTCGTTCTCTTCTCTCTAATCTCTGTATCAATGGCAACTGTGAAATTCAACACTAACTTCATTGCTATCTCAAGTGATGTCGAAGCTCCGAATACAAACTTCAAATGTTTTGTTCGATGGATGTCTGAGTCATACATCAAGGATGCACTTTCAGCCAACCCAACTCTGTATCTGGACCTCCTAGAACAGTTTTGGAGAACTGCTACTGTGGAAGTTATGGCCCTAGAAAGCGCAATAACATCATATATAATCTACTGCAAGATTCAGGACAAGGAAATCACTATCATCACTGAAGATATGAATCAAGCACTGGGCTTACAACAGGAAGTGTATGATGACCAAGCCACAAATGGTGAATTGGAGGACTTCTTTGATTTTATCAACTACTCAGATGAAATCAAACTTGGGCACTTGAATAGGAAGTTCTTGAGGAAGGAATGGAGTTATGTCTTTGCCACCATTCTTCAAGTCTTCATAGCTAGAAAGTCGAGCTTTGATCAGATTAGTGCACCTGCTCAGCAAATAGGCTATGCCTTAGCTTATGGGAAAAAGATCAATGTTGAACAACTGATTATGCAAGAGCTGTATGAGAGACTTGGTAAGAACTCAACCAAGAGAGGTACTGATATCTTTTTCCCTCGCTTTATTCAATCTGTACTTAATTTTAAAAATGATAAATTGATTGAATTACCTGGGATAGATTGAAATAGAATAGGATATCCTAAATCTATGACCAAACTCATTTTTGGTAATTTGGAGACTAGGAATGATGTGGATGTAAGACTTAACATAACTCCCCATTTGGAGAGTTTGTTTAGGACTTAACCCCACAACATGCCAACATTTGATTCCAAATCTCAGTTAGCACACCCCAAGCAAGTAGAACACAATGCTAACCCAGGGCCTGCTAACCAACCCTCTCAACCAAACACTCTACCACACAGTGAGCCAACTGCATCATCCTCTCAAAAGGGTGATGTTAGTAAAAAGAAGAGAAAAGAGATAGTGTCTGCACCCTTGAACATCTTATCAGAAGCAGTACTGGCTGTTGAATTAGGTATAGAAAGTGAGGAACCTGAGTCACCCTTACTAAGGCCAAAGAAGAAGAAATCTAAAACCACCTCTTCAGTCACACAAATGACTGAAGTTGTAAAATCAGGGGCACACAGTTCACTAGATGTATCCTCTCAACAGGGTGCATCTCTAGAATCAAGCATCCTCCCCAATGCACCTATCTGTAAAGAGTCAGCACATGGGAGTGATAAGAATGGCACAACACTGAGTGGAGAGCACATCACACTTGAAACTCCCTCTATTTCTTAGGGGGAGTTCTCAAAATCCAATCTACAAGACACTCTTCCTTCAGAATCTCACACTCAAATTTCTTTGGAGCCTGCAACTCAATTAATTGAGGAGCAAGGTATTGATCATCAAGAATTCTTTTCTCTTGGTGAGCCAATGGACTCAAGTGACTTAGTGCATGACACTTTTCTCACCACCCAGAAACCACATTCAGATGGTGAGGGAATGCTAGCTAGGGCATATCCTGATGACACCATCACAAACACAGAGGATTCACTAGTTTTTACTAGAGACTCTGTGCCTGTGTCAACTACTGTTTTAACTCATCCCACTCCTGTGGAGACAACAGTAGTAGAGTCATTCCATCCGGTTGCAGAAGTTGCATCTGTAACTGAGGAGTCTAGCTTGCCTAGCTCTAGCACTAACTTGGCTCAGGCCACCTTGTCAGAATGGCTGAGGCCTGTGCAACATGATAGTGTCTCAGGATCATCAACTGTTCCACCACTATTGATGGATGAAGCACTTCATTGCTTAAATGTGGAACAGCTTGATGAGATCTCTAAAATAGCCCAACATCTCCTCACAACAAATCTACCAAATGCTAACTATGAAGCTATTTTGCTCTGTCACAAAGAAGATGTTGAACATCAACAATAGAAAATAGCATATGAGGCTGAGAGAGATGGAAATATAGATGCATGGATGAGCACCACCAAAGAATGCACCCTGGCTGAGGCTCTGCAGTACTTGGAGAAGAATATATAACTACTCTTGGCTCAAATGCTCGAACTCTCTCACCTACTGATGTCTATGAAGCCATGAATGAATCATACAAGGAAAGTCTAAAAGCCATTCACTATCTTAGAAAAGGAATGAAAACTGAACTTGCCAATATCTGCAGAGATACAACCAAGGAAGTGAGTAAGCTCAAAAGTAAATTCACAACTGAATTCCCTCCCCTAGCATCCACACTCAGAGAGATAAGGGAATGTAAAAAGACTTGCACCTCTGTGGACCATGAACTACCTTCTTTGAAAGATAGCCTCACAAAGCTCACAAGTGAAATGGCCACTCTATCATCTCAGACTCAGGATGCCAATGCCCTACTCAAGGTTATGTGGCAGAATCAATATGGTGACAAAGTCATCTCTGAGGTACCTGTGCACAACATGAGCAAGTATGAAGTGGAAAGGCTCAAGAAACAATCACTCTCCTCTTTTAGAGCTGAACACCTCAAGGAATCAGTGGAGAAATTGGAAAAAGAAGTGTTTGACCTAAAAGTCTTTAATGCTGAGCTGAAAGAATCTGTCAATCTTTTAAATGAAAAGTTGGACACTCAAGCTACTACTCATGCTGAGGTTCTTCTCAATCAACAACATATGCTCTCTGCAATGATGAAGCACATGGGCCTCTCTCTACCTGAAGAATCTTCAACCCCAAAGGTCACTCCTACAGCCTCTTTGCCTGACAACAAGCCTAAGGGGGAGAAGAGGACATCAAGGAACTCAAATACAAAGGGGGATAAACCTCAAGCAAAAGGCATCAAAATAAATGAGGGTGGTCAGCAAAGGGCTCCAAAATCTATAACCCATGTGTCAGGCAACGGAAAATCCAAAGTTGATGAGCCTCCAACCTCTCTGCCGGTTGTTACTCTACCAACTGTGCATGCCATTACTCCAAGTGGCCAGAAGCAATCTATCACAACCACAGTGGTTGCAGGGAGTATGCCATCTGACAAACCTCCATCCTCCATATCTAAAAGTGCCAAGCCTGTAGAAGTTAAGGTGGTCATTGAGGCCAAGCTACAAGAAATTGCAAACTCAGATGTCTATCATGATGATGTATTCTTGGAGTTTCTGGAAGTCTCAAGAGAACAGGTTGATGATGCAGTATCATATCAAAGGAGTTTGAAGAGTCAGATTGACTATCTTACTGTAGTACCAAAAAGGGTTGATGGCCTATGGTTCAAGGAAATAATGATGGTATCAAAGACCAAGATATGGCATTTAACCTTCGACACTCTACAAGGCCTAAAGCACTCAGAAGTGGATGTGCTCCTTGGATTAATTGAAAAGAGGAATGAAAACAACAAGAGTCTCTTTGATGACTTAAGGAATGATCAACCTTCCAGGCTACCTGAAGTATTCACAAATCCTAGAACCATCATCTAGCAAGCTGCAACAAGAATTGATGATATCAAGCAGCTGATCATTCATAAGCATCTAACTCCTCAGAACAAACCTCTCATTATTGCCATCATTGAGAAGCTGAACAAGAAGAAGGGTGTAAGAACAACAGAAGAATTGGAAGCTATATCTTATCTCAGATCATACATTGCAACTGGCATTGTACCTGAGACTGCTAAGTTTAACCCAAGCAAGGATGGTGATCAAGACAAGGATAAAGACAAAAGTGATGGAAGGAGAAGACATCACAAGAGTGATAAGGGTGATGAAGATAAGAAGAAGAAGAAGAAGAAGGATAGCAAGGATAAGAAAGATGGTGATGACCAAGGCAAAGTCTATGAGAGGAAGATTGGAAAACAGCAAGCCTTAGGCATTGCTAGCATTAAACTCACCACAACACAAGACTCTGAGTCTAGGGTGATTAGTAATGACCTACCAAAATCTGATTCAATGGCTTCTGCAACTGTTTTGCCACCTCAAGAAGAGAAGAAGATTCAAATCAAGAAACCAGGTGTATGTTTCCATAAGCAAACTGCTAATGGAATACTACAATGGTCTACAAGCAAGGATCATAAGTTTCTGCCTAGCAATCAAGTAAAGAGAATTAAATTCAAGCATGCTGCAAGAAGGGTGAAGTTATCTAAATTAAAGGCACTGACAATCACTCCAGGATTAAACCTACCACCTCTAGATGAAAACTATGATGAAGACCAACTGCAGTTCCTATGGGCTCAAAGAATCTATCATGTTGCCATTGTTGATGATTTTCTTGAAATTAAATATACTGATGGAAGACAGAAGAAATTCAGACAAGGGACATGTCAGCATTGGGGCAGGCTATATGATATAGAAAGGATAATTTCAATGTTGGATTCTGAAGACAGAGTGGAAAGGGTATGGAAGCTGGAGTTAATTGACTTTGTCAAAATGAAGAGAGATCACCAGGCAGAATATAAAAAGAACAGTGAAGAGCTACTAAAGAAAAGGGAGGAGGAGTTTGCTGCAATGGAAGCCAAGGATGATGAATTGAGGGCTATGGGTCTGTGTAGAGTCAAGTTTAATCCTTACATCATTGAATACAAGAAATATGGTAGAAATGTAAAGATTAGAATGGACTACATCAGTTCCTATTCTGAGAAACAGCTGAATGAAGTACTCAAGGATTTGTCAGGCTCCCCTCTAATTGAAGAACTCACTGCAATGGAAGACATTATTCTTGCTATGGAAGAAAATGCAAAGAAGAAAGCTAAGGAAGCTGAAGAAAAGATGAAAAATGAGAATCTGCAAGCCAAAGCTCAAGAGATGAATCCAAAAGGATATGGCTAGTAGTTCTTCATAACTTGTAAGAATACTTCTATGTATTTTCTTCAATCAATCTACATACCTGTACTTTTCAAGTTCTATCTTTATGTATGTTAGGCTTGTTATCAGACATGAAATTGTGACTAAGGGTCTTACTCACAATCTGGGGGAGATTGTTAGTCACAAAGGCATGCCTGTATACATTTAATAACAAGCCTAATTGTTTGTAATGCTTTGCATTACTTACATGACCTTTTAACTGAGGGAACCTCTAGTTATAGAGTTTCTGTTTGTTTTGTACTTGCAATAGGCATCAAATCCTAGTTGTGTAACTGTACTTATATAGTCAAGAATAATGCTTGAAAGAAGTTCCAAGGTTCATGCCTCAAGCAAGAAGATAAAGACTGTCAAATAATCACAGTTGGGATTTGAAGAAATGAAGAATTTGCCTAAGTACCAATTCGAGAAGTACATTTGTCTATTCGAGAAGTCTAGCTTTTGAGAAGTCAGAGATTCGATATCTGAGAAGACACTGTTCGATATCTCTGAATGAACTATTCGATATCTCAGAGATTCGACATGTCTAAATGCTCTATTCGAGAACTCAAGAAGTCAACAAGTCAAAGTGGTATTCGAGTTCTCAAAGAGTCAACAAGTCAAAGTTCCATTCGATATCTCAAGGACTTTGAATGAACTATTCGATATCTCAGGGATTCGACAAGTCAAGTGTTCTATTCGACAACTCAAGGAACCCTGGAGAAAAGTACTATTCGAGAAGTGATTCGATATGTCAATCATACAGTATTCGAGAACTCAGAGTTATCTAATCCTAGTTCTTGAATCAATCACTTAGCCACTTCTCGAATACATTCTTGGAGATAAAATACTGAAGAAATTGTACAAGTCAGAAACCTGCAGCAAGCCAATGCACTTTATGGACCACAATCTGTAACGTGCTATGGAAAGCCTACAAGGAAGCTTGGAGAGATATAGAAGAGACAAAGAGCTAAAGAAGTGGATCTGAACAGAACTTTGCAAAGTCAAATCTGTAGTCGTTTGGATGCTTACTCAAAAAGGATAGACATACAAGAAAGTAATTTATCCTGTAACCTTGTTTGTAGTAACTGAGTTGTATTCATGTTCTATAAGAATACAATCTCACTTCTTTAGTTGATTAAGTTTTTCATACACATTGTAAGATATATCTCTCTGAGAAAAACGAAACTGAGAATACTCCCATTTGTATTCATAGATTGTAGCAAACTTTATCTAATAATATGTTAGATTAAAGTGATATTGTGTCTTGTGTTGTTCTTTATCCGCACCTACACATCTGCACACACAAACACTTACCTTGCTACACAGATTCAAGAACAAGAAAAGTTCAAGAATCCATTCACACCCCCCCTCTGTATTCTTTTGCTATATTCAATACTCAATATTCCTTATTATAAACAACGTATATGATTTTCAATATATTTGATTAATAATTGAAAAATATGGTTTGATATTTAGGCTATATTTTTCTTGAAAATTATGTTGTGATATTTTTGGGTATATATTAATGATTGTAGGATTTGTTTTAAATTAAAAAGTAACATGTTTTAATTCGAAAGGAAATATTGATGATATATTTTTAGGTATTTATAAAATGTAAAATCTTCAAATAAATTTAAATGTGAAAAAGGCAATCGACTAACTTCCTTTAATTTTATTATGTTAATGTGAAAAAGACAATCGACTAATTACCATTAATTATATTATGTTATTAATTATTTTAGGTGTTATATTTTTCTTGAAAATTATGGTGTGATATTTTCGGGTATATATATTAATGATTGTAAGATTTGTTTTAAATTACAATGGTAACGTGTTTTAATTCGAAAGGAAATATTAATGATTAATTGATGTTTTTAGGTATTTATAAAAGGTAATATCTTCAACTAAAAGTAAATGTGAAAAAGGCAATCGACTAATTATCATTAATTATATTATGTTATTATTTATTTTAGGTGTATTTCTTTTAATTATAATGAAGGGTTAATAAGTAAATTCACAAAGTATCAAAAAATAGGTACCAAAAAACAGGTACCAAAACTTTTAATGTTTCGGCTTTTATATAATAGTATAGATAGATACATAGATATAATGAGTCCAGCTCTATGGAGTACTCATTTAATTGGAGTACTTGGAGTACATATATATTTTGCATTCAAAATTTTGTAAAATTTATTAATTTGCAAATCTTATTACATGAACATCATTATTTCATCGAAAATCTTAAAATTTTTGTATGTTTTGCTAACAAAATATTGTAAAATGAATTGTTCTGCAAAACACATTTGGGTTGCAAAACATATCTGTTCTGATTGCAAAACATAAAGGATTTTCAAGATGAACATATTGCAAAATATACATGATTTTCAAAATTATCAATGAAATTATGATATTCATATAACAAGGTTTGCAAAATAATAAATAATAAATTATTTTAAATGCAGAACGTATAAGTACTCCAACGTACTCCAATTAAACAGTACTCCATAGAACTTTTCTCTTAATATATATATATATAGGGTTGGACTCCATAAAGAACACCTTATATAAAGAACAACAAAGAACACCTCATATCTAATAGATCCATTGCCCCTGGCGGGGCCACCCAATACAAAAAGTTCTTATTTTTTTAGGCTCTATCCATCCAGCAAAAAAAAAAAAAAAAATTTGAAAATTTTACTGTTCATGATGACGTCACTGATGACGTCATCGATGAACAGTAAATTTTTCAAATTTTTTTTTTTTTTTTTGCTGGATGGATAGAGCCTAAAAAAATAAGAACTTTTTGTATTGGGGGCCCCTGGCGGGGCCAATGGATCTATTGGAATAAATGATTTTATAGTGTTCTTTATTGTTTGTTATATAAGAGTGTTCTTTATGGAGCAAAGGCCTATATATATATATATATACTTGTGTTATTATATTATAATATTTAAAAAATGGGATAATCAATTACGATGGAAAAAATGACAATTTTACCGACTAATAACCATTTCAGTTACCAAAATAGCACATCCCGCATATCTGGCCAATATTACCACTTTGTTACGCATCTGGTAACCACTTAACTCTTGTTACGCATATACAAAATGCATAACAAAAAAAAACAAATCACCCCCTATTACGCATGCTTCAGGTGGGTAACAAAAAAAAAATAATAATAATACCTATTACCCCAATGAAAAATGCGTAATATCCTATTACCCATCTTCCAAATGGGTAATAGCTACTATTACCCTTTTACAAAATGCGTAACATGTCCTAAAAAAATGAAATACATGTATTACCCTTTCACAAAATGCGTAACAGCTATTACCCTTTCCTAAAATGCTTAATAAGCTGGTATTTTTGGTCACTCCCTTGCGCGCGTGGTATTCTTGTTACCTAAATTAAAAAATTCGGTAATCTTGGCCTTAACCCATTACGATGTGGTAAAAAATTACAAATCTGAAGACCCACTATATTGTCAAAACAAAAAAACACAAGACACAATGAACGCTAGTGTAATCCTATTGACATAATTGTTGACCAAATTTTTCTTCCAACAAATTAAAACGCAAAATACGTCTCATCCGAAGTAAAAGGTCCCTAACTCTTTTTTTCCCTGTTGAACAAAGGTCCATCACCGGTCACTCTACAGTTCACCCAAGTATCATTTCCGGGACAGCACGATACGTCTAGAAAGTTTCTGAAAAATTTCTTACTTGGGAAAAAAATTGTACATGAGGCGAGGTTACTCCCTCAGTCCCTCTTAACTCCTAAAAGTTATGATGGGACTTTTTCCACAAACGAATTATGTTGAATTTGAATCACAAATAATATTGGGAGCAACTCCAAGGCCCGAGATTACACCGATGTTGTGTAAAAAAGAATTTAGCCGACATCCATTATAATAAATAAATAAATATGTAAATACTAACAATATGCAATAATAAAAATTTGCTCAACTATTACATATATGTTTGTTCCTCACTTTGCGCATTGATTCCATAATCAATCAGTAAGATTAGGGGAGAGCACAGTTCGGTTCGGGGCGGTTTCGCATGTCTTTGGTTTTAGAAATTGAAAACCGCAACCGCAACCGAATCGTCGATTTTGGTTTTAAAAAGCTCGGTTCGGTTTTTGACGGTTCGGTTTCGATTATAAAACCGAACGAAAAAATCATAAATATATTATAAGACTTTAAATTTATAAATTAAAATTGCATAGATATGATAGATGCTTCACAATGATAAGTTTGTTATAAGTTTGTTATACAATGCATGGGTCAATACTCAATACCGAAAGTGTCCGGGAACGGATTTAGCTGTTGGGTTCTCACTTGAATTTTTGTAGACTAAGTAGTGTCTTTGTCTCTTTGGTACTAGCATTTTTCCTCAAGACTGTCGAATTGTATAATGGAAATTTGTGTATATTGAATATTAATAGCAAAAACATTTACAACAACGTGTTTCCTCATGTTTTAAAGATTTTAAGGTTTACAAGATGATGCTAATATCTTGGCCAAGGCCCTAATATATAGTAATTGCTGAAGCTTTTAACATTTAATCCACTTGCAGGCTTCAAACTGAGAACTTATAGGCAATGACACATGGAACCTTGTATTGGTGTTTTAGTAAAATCTAGATTTTATATTCTTTTTTTTTTGCTAGTTTTTGTAAGTATATATTTTTACCAGGTATCCGGGCCAGCTGATAAGTGGATTTTATATCCACTTGGAGCATTCCAAATCGGCTTAAATTGATTGTCTTGGTCTCAAGTTTGTTGTAGTTTTGATGTGTTTTGCTTAGTTGTGCAGATTTACGAGAATGTTGATTAAGGTGGATGCTTCTATTGTTTTTGGAGAATTAATTGATTAAAATTCGGATTTCTGAGAAGGGTTGCGCAGTCTACACTGTTTTGGCCATATCTGGAGTTCTAGAAGTCCGTTTGAGGCCCGTAAGCAGTCCAAGCGAAGATAATGAGATTCTCTATCATTCTAAAGTGGTCCAAATGTCCAATTACAACTGGAACGGTACAGAAATACTGAACAAAAGTCAGATACGAATTTTCCTTAAAAACAGACTCAGTTTAGGAAACGTATTTTGCAGAAATTCTATTATAATTCTGTTTTGGTATGTTCTTGCTGGGCAAGACTTTTAGAGCCTATATAAACACATCTAGGGCAGGCGCGCAACCTGCCTCCAATACAGTAACGCAAGCGCAGCCTGCGTTACAGACCCGCAATCTGCCTGAAATACAGAAATGCAGGCGCAACCTGCGTTACACAGCTTCCGGTTTTTTTTTTCAAAGATTTTTTTCTACACTAATGCGTGGGTTGCCTCCCACAAAGCGCTTCTTTAACATCAATAGCTTGACGTTACCTCCTCAACTCATGGCGGTTTCAAAAGAATAACTGAACCGTCCTCAACAGATAAACCATTCATACGAACGTTGACATCTTGTTTGCTTGCTTTCCACAAATCTCTTTCATCAGATTTCAACTTAATTTTTCTACCCAACGGCCTAATTTTCTTCTTTTTCTTCTTCACACCTCTAAGGTGCTTCTCTGACTCGAACGGCTTAACAAAACTATCTTTTTCCTTATCATCTACTTTCCACCTTCGAAACACGTTATCATGCCCCTCTTCAAAAATCACTAGCTCATTATTTAAAAGGACATACCTCAAATGTGGTGGAAGTTTCCCAAGCTTTACATTCGAGATATCTCGAATTGAAGAATTGTCAATAGAAGCAGTGCTATGATGCTTTAGCACGTCCGTGTCCGAATTTTCACTCAACAACTGATCAAACTTCTTTCTTTGAGCCGTATCAACTATTTCCACACTGCAACACTCTTCATCCTCTGTTGGAAATTTCATGGCATCACAAATCTTTAAAAAGTTTTCAATATGAGCATCAGGATCTTCAACAGACAATCCACCAAACTGAATTCCACCAATTGATTTCATTGTTGAAGGCTTCAAATCAACATTAGTGACATGTAAACCTCTCACCAAAATTGCAGGAGGCGTAGATAGGTAATTATCAGCCTTCATAACTTGATCTCCACAAAAATTCTTCACCATAAGAACGGTATCATTATTCTTTTCAAGATCACTTTCCTTCATAGAAGGACTATTCAAAGAGTTGGAAAATTTAAATTCCATTTTCTCATCTCCAACTTCGAAAGAAATTTTCCCTTGCATCATATCAACTTTTGCACCAACTGTAGCCAAGAAAGGTTGTTAGGTCCGATAAGATTGTAGAAGGGGGGGTTGAATACAATCTATACCAATTTATCGAAATTTGTCTTTTAAATAAAATTTAGTTTAGACAAATTTGTGCGGAATAAATTGAAACAAATTTTCAAGTTGAATATAACAATATATTAACTTGATGGGTGTTACAATTTCAGTACAGATTAATTATCAAGTTGATAAAAACTAATTAGAAAATTCAACATGAACTTTTCTAATTTAGTTAATAAAAATCAAGATAAGAACTAGGAAACTTAATTCGCTAGTAGTACAAGAATCACAAATAATTAAGTTCTAATGGATACAATTTTTTATACAAGAACTCAAGAATTTATAGCAATTTAATTGCTTGATTTTGCTTCAAAGATGAGAGAGATATGATGTTTATGGCTGCTGTGTCTTTGTTTTGTTGTCAGCGTGTTTCTGTGTCTGTTGCCTTCTGTATATATTTAGTCCACTTGCTGAAAATATCTTTTGAATTGATTTAACACTTGTTCAGACTATCTGTAGACAACCAAATGACTTGCAGACTATCCACAGACTATCAGCTCTCTTGTAGACTACCGGTGTGACTATCTGACCTCTTGCAGACTACCGGTGTGACTATCTGGCTTCTTGCAGACTACCGGTGTGACTATCTGGCTTGGCAGACTACCCAACTCTTTCTCCAGACTATCAGAATGACTATCCTGATAGTCTTTAATACATGATTTTTCTGGCAGACTATCATGTAGACTTTCTGGTAGACTATTTCCTTAGCAGACTATCAACCTGTGCAGACTATGCTTTGCAGACTATCTCACAGACTATCAGAGATAGACTTTTAACAATAAAACCATAGTCTAAAAACATTTCTGATAGTCTTTAGCAATTTATATTAATTCTAAATTAATTAATTCAATAATTAACTTAATAAATAAATTAATTCTTGAAGAATTAATTTATTAATTAATTTAACTAAATACTTTAAATTAATTAAGAAAGAATTAACATAATTCTTTTTCTTGGTCATGCAGACTATCCAACCAGACTATTAAATTAAGAATAATACCTGGCCAATTCATTTGACATTCAAAAACCTGCCGGTGACCTGTTATGAATTCAAATGAAACATATTTCGTCCTGTAGTCTATTTCGTCTTTATTATAGACAGCTCCGCAGAAATGCTTTTTAACCCGCACACTTATAATCTTTAATTAATAAATAATTATTTTAATCCAGAAATTATAAAAATAAATATCTAATATTATTAGATATTTATAAATATAATTTTCTAAATAAATAAAATATTTATTAATATAAATAAATCCTTACGCTCTAAGCTGCGGTCTCTTGAGGGTCTGGAACCGGACTCCTTTTGCTTAACAAAAATTATATCAATTCCAACCGGGGTTCCAGCTTTAAGAATATATCACTTTCCATATTCTTGTGATAATTCTATTTCCTCGTAGCCAGTCCACTTGATAATAAAATCCTTGTGATTAAATAATTTAGCACTCATGTTGCTTGCACAATGATTTTCTCTCATACCAGTCTTGATATCTTGAACCACTGAATTTAATGATGAACAACCACTGTTAAATGTTGACACTCGATGTACTGTCTGGTTCATGAGTGACTAACCGCAATGACTGTTCTTCATATATTGACTTTAAAATCTGGTTCCTTTTCTTTTCCAATCTCTCTTTTTAATCTTCTGTACTGTCTCTGTCACTGTTGAAATCTCTATCACTTTAAACGAATCCACTTCTTTAACGAATACTTCACTGAGGCTTGATCAGATGACTGAGCTTCTTTCAATGCAGTAAATCTTCAAGTCTGTAGATTGACCTTGATCTTTTTCTTCTGACAGATAATACAATCTGAGATTCCTTGTGACAGTCTATATACTATTTACTATTACAATCTTGTTTAAGTTGAGTTGTATCCTCAAAATACAAATAGGCTACATCATATGCCTTTCAATCTCCCCCTATTTGTTTGTTAGACAATAACAATCAAATACCTAGAGGATAACTCAACTAACTCAATTAAACAAGAAAAAGATTAAGCATTTAGGAGCTTAGCAAATAGTACATTAAAAAATTTCTCTGGTTTAGATTTAACATTTCCAGAATCCTCAGTTGATGAAATGATAGATGATTGTTCCTCTAGCACTGAACTGATCTTCAATAGATAACTCATCTTCATTTTTGATTCTTTATATCTCTGCCTGATAATCCTTCACATCTTACATTGGTGATTATCAGCAGTTCTTGATTTACAATCACTTCCCTTTTCTGACACAGTTTTTCTCACTTAAGAAAAACAACCGTTCCTACTATGTAGACAATGGTGAATCAATACCATTTCTATAATTTCTGGGAAATCAATACCATTGAAAGACTAATATAATAGTATTGTGATGTACTCCTCTTTATATCTCCACTTTCAACACAACAACTGAAAGTCCCCTTACTTTTCCGTCTAAGGCTCCCCCTTAGTAACTTGACTTGCTTCTCTTCCTAAGCACAGTCTGTAAATGCTCCCCCTTTCTAACCTACTCTCCTTTTTCTTGTACCCCTTTACTTCTCCCCCTTAGTTGAGGAATCCTCCAATCAACTAGTTGACAAAGTAGTTGTACCAATTATTTGAGCTTTGTTAGAAAGGAAGTTTCATTTTCTTCCTCACTGTGAGTGTGTGATAGTGTTTAGTGTACCTCACAAGTGTTTCACTCTTCTCTCCACTCATTTGTGTTGAGTGTCTCACTTCTCTCTGTGTTTACACTCTTGCTCACTGGTGTATCACTCATATCACTCATAGCTCCAACATCCTTTAGTGTACCTGCAAGGAAAAATCACCCTAGCCTCTTCAAGAGAGGTCAGTGGTGGTGCAATGGGAGTTCGCAAATCCCAAATCCTCGTTGGACTCGTCAGACGAATCTGAGTCATAATCTACAAGTTGCTAGTTTTCCCTTTTTAGGGTTTTCAAATTTGAATTCTGAGAAGGTAGACAATGATCTATAAATTAGCATTGAGATCAAGTTTCCTTCGGATGCCTGTGAAGACATTACCATGTTAAACTCATCAGGTAAATCTGAATCATAGTTCACAAGTTGCCGATCCGCACCTATGTCGGATCCGTTACCCGCAGGATCCAGAGATGTTCCCTCTGGGGAGTTAGATAATGATCTTGTTGAATTTTGCATTGAGATCAATACCTTCTCTCGAGGTCTGTGAAGACTCTTGGTTCATTAAAGAACCTTTAACTTATAATCCTAACCGTAAAATGGTTGGATTACAGGTTTCCGTCAATTCATCCTTAAGTGTGTGCAATCTCACTTTGTGCATATGAAATATTTTGGTTAGTGTATAAGGTAGTGACTCTCCAACTGAATATCCCACACATGCTTATTTGCTGCATCACGTGCAGTTACTCCCTGGTGACCTCTAGTCTGATAGGTTACTTCCTTTTAGGGTGTAAGATAGAATGTGTTTGAGTTTGACTGTAATCTGGGATAAAAGTTGTTGGGTTTACAACCTCATGACTAATCATGTGAGAATACAAAATTCTATTTAGATGAACCTGCATCACAGAATATGAGCAATAGAGATAGAATGATATACATTTGTGATTTCAAAAGATTTACAATGTAAGCAATCATAGCTGTAGAAAGAAATTTTGAGTTATGGGAAAGATATAGATCTTGAGCCAATTTTACTAAACAAAAACATAAACAAAAATCCAATTAACAATAAATATTAATCAAATTAATGAATGTTAATGTTTAAACCAATACAAACAAAACTATTTTATCATGTTTTAGATCCTGTATGTTAGATACCAATTGTTAGGTCTTGTCTTCCAATTGTTAGAACCTGGAAATCAAACGTTTGTTCCTAAACAATTGAATTGACATATACCATTTTGATACCAACAATGTTCCTATATACAAAATTCTGTTAATAACAATAACACAACAAAGATTAGAAGTTAAAACAGCATGATATGTGTGTGTTAAACAGAAGAAGTACAAAAGAACCAAGTACAGGGACCTGTTTGTAAGTTTTGAAAGTATAGCGACTAAACTGAAAATACTATACAAACTATTTATTTACACATGAAAAATAATATACAAAAATAAGAAATAATATACATAATAATTAGATAAAATAAAAACTAAAAAGAAAAGAAAAATACGTTTTTTTTTTGTTGTTTTTTTTTATTATTATTTTTATTTTATTTTTACTATATAAAAAAAATAACTGTATTAATAATATTTACAGAAAATTAGAAATAAAAGAAAATAATTTACAAAAATATTTACAACAACACATAAATAATAGGTCCGATATCGATTTGAGCTTTCAGAGTGAAGTTTTGAAAATTCTAAGTCTGGGAAGATTTTCGAGTTAGTGAGTCAGTGACTATCTCGAACTTCAACTCGAAACTCGACTTAGATTTTCGAGTTAGTGACTATCTCGAACTTCAACTCGAAACTCACTATCTCGAACTACATCTCGAAACTGACTATCTCGAACTTTATCTCGAAGTTCGACTTAGGATTCGAGTTCGAGTTACCAGTGCCTAGTTTTTATCTTCAAAATTTTCGAGATAATATCTATCTCGAACTTTATCTCGAAGTTCGAGATGAGGACCAACATAACTATTCTAAAAATCAAGTATTAACAGAATATGTACCAGATTATTTACATGAAGCAATTCTAACAATGAAGCAAATTTAATTATTAAAACAAGCTATAAAATAGCAAAATAATTTACACTAAAATTATAAAATCGAATAAAAATTATAAAAACAATCATATGTAGTCCCTTTTATGAAATCAAACATTAATAACAAAAGGACAAACACTACAAACCAATTAATAAACTATTAACTATTTACATAAATATTTGTAGTAAATTAATAAATCTATATATTTTCTTAATAAAGTAACTTTCTTATAGAAAATCATTTAAAGAGAAAATATGACATATTAAATCAACACAAATATTCAAAAGTAATTTTCAACAAAAATAGATTTCTCACTAATTTCAACTTGTAAAATTTGAGAAAAAATATTTTTAGAGAAAATAAAAATATTCTAAAATTAAAAGAAGTAAGTAGGAATATATTAAGAAGATAATGACAATGATTTGAGAATTAACAAGCAAGAAGATAAGTTGATAAAATAATTATACAAGTGATTTTAATAACAAATATTAACAAAGTAATCACTTATAAATTATTAAAGAGCAAACCTCAGATATTAACTAGTTTAATTACTAGGACTATTTAACATACCCAATTCACCAACAATTCTGGTGAATGTGGATTCGTCAAGAGACTTAGTAAAAATATCTGCTGTTTGTTCTTCCGTGGGTACAAAATGTAACTCCACGGTACCATTCATGACATGCTCTCTAATGAAATGATACCTGATATCAATGTGCTTTGTCCTCGTATGCTGCACAGGATTGTTGGAGATTGCTATGGCACTTGTATTGTCACACAAGATAGGAATTTTGTCAAGTACAAAGCCATAATCCCGTAGCTGATTTCTGATCCACAAGATCTGAGCGCAACAGCTTCCAGCAGCTATGTATTCAGCTTCGGCTGTAGAGTTGGAAACTGTTTGCTGTTTCTTACTGTACCAGGAAACCAACCTGCCACCTAGGAATTGACAACTCCCAGAGGTGCTTTTCCTATCTACAACACTTCCTGCATAATCTGAATCTGTATGTCCAGCAAGATTAAAACCAGAATCTTTAGGGTACCAGATGCCTAAGTTAGGCGTACCCTTAAGATATCTCAAGATTCGTTTTACAGCAATGAGATGAACATCTCTAGGATCCGATTGGAACCTTGCACACAAGCACGTAGCATACATAATATCTGGTCTACTTGCAGTAAGGTAAAGTAATGAGCCTATCATACCTCTGTAGCTTGTGACATCTACCTTGGTAGAATTTTCACATGCTCCAAATTTCACAGCTGTAGATGATGGTGTTCTTGCTGAAGATGAGTCCTTCATTTGATATTTCTTGAGAAGCTCTTTGACATACTTGGATTGACAGATAAATATTCCATCTGTTCTTTGACTTACTTGCAATCCAAGAAAGAACTTCAGCTCACCCATCATGCTCATTTCAAACTTACCCTGCATTAACATTTCCTTGGTGCTTGCTTAAGACCATAAATAGCCTTGAAGAGAAAGTAGACATAGTCCATGAATTCTGGATCTTCAAAGCCAGGGGCTGTTCTACATACACCTCTTCATCTAGCTTACCATTCAGAAAAGCACTCTTGACATCCAATTGATAAACCTTAAAGTTTGAGAATGCTGCGAATGCTAAGAATATTCTGATAGCCTCAAGTCTTACCACTGGAGCGTAGGTTTCATCATAATCAATGCCTTCAGCTTGTGAATAACCTTTTGCTACCAGTCTTGCTTTATTTCTCGTCACTGTACCATCTTCATCTAGCTTGTTTCTGAATACCCACCTTGTGTCAACCACTTTCCTGTCTTTGGGTCTGGGTACCAGCTTCCATACTTCTTGTTGTTTGAATTGATTGAGTTCATCTTGCATAGCAATTACCCAATCAGGATCAGAAAGAGCTTCCTCGGTTTTCTTAGGTTCCATTTCAGATAGAAACCATTATATAAGATGCTTAGCCTTGAGTATTCCACAAAGTTGTTGGAGATGAAATTGTTTCCTTGTGTTCTCCAGCTTTCGTACAACTCATTTGATCTGTCTCTGTAGAGATTTTCAATTGTCTCAACAACCAGGAGTGCACTTGTTCACATTCCTCTAGCATCCAGATTCAGTAGGTCCAGATGTCCATTATAATCATGAATGTGCAGCAGGTGCCTGATATCCTCAAGTCTTGCCAGGTATACTATTTTATCAGCTTGTAACCTTGCATCCAGTTTGGCTTTGTCCCTCATAACAATGCCTTGACATCCAGTTAGACTTCTGGTTATCCTTGTACCAAATACAACCTTGTTGTTTGGTCTAGATACCAGCTTCCCTTCAATCTGCCTTTTGTACTGATTGAGATCATCTTGAATTGCAATCACTCAATCTGGATCATTCAGAGCCTTTGTAGCTTTATTAGTTTCTTCTGAAAGAAAACTAACAAAATAATCATTGGTACTTGAAGCTCTGCTAGTCTTTTACTTCCACCATAAGGAACACTAAGAACTAGGACAAAGAATTAATTGAGTCAATATTCTTTGTCTTGGCAGATATGTTCTCATAGTGTCCTATGATTTTCAATGTGGTGTTGAGTTGACTGGTTGATCATTCAGTTGCTCCCCCTAAGCTGTTGCTGGGTATTCATGAAGATTCTACATGCTTCACATTGGTTGGATCTGAATAATCATCACCATTGACAGCTGGGAGCTAGAAGTTGTTGAACATCACTAAGACTTTCAATCACCTTCTGTTGATCAATAACAATCACCCTGTAGGCTGTTGACTCCATTGAGTAACCAAGGAAATTATCCTCTATGAGCATTAGCTGATTGCCAGTATGCTCATCTTCATTTTTCATTGCAAAACAATTTCCTTCAGTATTTAGGGTCTTCCTGTAATCTGGTCTTCAAGTTGTCATAGTCAATTTTGCTTCCTGCCAATCTTCTAGATGTGATCAATCACCATCAGTGGTGACTTGTCTTCAGATTGTCTGAACAACAACTTGTTTGTTGAGAGAAGCCATCAGTCATCGCCACTAAAATATATTTTTCTTTGATGTAGAACTTTTGTGTGATGCTTCTTTGACTTCCCTTTATGACATGCCTCATGATTTCATTTTACTTTAATTTCAGATGAGACAATCTCCTTTACTGATTCGATTTTCGGGAAAGAATCTCTTGATTTGACATTCAGGTGAGAGAGCTCCATATATCATAGTTGAACTCTTGTCTGATGAAGCTTTACATTAATCCTTATTGACTTCACCTTTGACTGAGATTCCATGTCAACTACAGATAAGTTCTCTTTCCTTAATCCTCGAATAGTAGGCTCTTCATCTTGTAAAAGATGCTTTATTACTGACAACATTTCATAGCTATTGAATAGCCTTGACCCTGAGTCATACCCTTGCTGTTATCTCCAAGGGATACCACTTGGCCAAATTCCTTCACCACTCTTGACAGCAGGGCTCTATCCTCGGTCATATGCCTTGAACATCCACTGTCCAGAATCCACATAACACGATCTACCTGTTACACACCCTGCAATGCCAAAACGGTTAAACTTTCTTCGGGACCCAAGCTTGGTTGGGTCCAGAGTACTTGAAAAATTGGCCTTTGTCAGGCAAAACCACATTCTTGACCTTGACACCAATTTCATCATTAAACAATAGACATTTAACCCTATAAACAGATTTGACAATCTTTTGTTTTATCTTGGGTATCCATGTCTCTTTAGCAGCAATAGCATTCTTTTCAATGACTGGACATTTGACCTTGTAAACAGCCTTAATAAAACTTTGTTTAGGCTTTGGTACAAATGTCTCTCTCCTAACATGAGGAGGACTAGCAGTCTTTGATCTAACATTGTTGTTCCTGTTCATATGTTGTCGAGGAGTAGTCTTATCATCACATGCATGATTACCATTAAAGTAAGCAGACATGACATTAAAAGCACAAGACATACAATTGACAACACCACATGCTTTATGAGAAGAATCAATAATAGGCATGGTATGCATGTTAGACATGTTATTGTCCTTTTTCAACTTGTTATCACCTAACCCAATTTTAGACGAACTGGTTGACTCAACAAACTTAACTGGTTTCGTAGAAACAACCTTATTAGATTTAACATTTTTGGTTGTAGGTGCCTTAACAGATTTTTCATTAAGTTGGACACTTCCACTAGCAATGTCCTCAATACGCATCTCCTCTTGAATAACGAGAGAAGTCAAATCTAGAGGCTCTGCAATAGACTTCTTAAAGAGTGGATCTTCAACATCCTTAAGCACATGTGGTATTCCCCTTTCTTTAGCACTAATAGGATTAGGGGAGTTTATGCCTAACATTCCAATAGCCTCGTTGTAGCCAAACCCTATTCCTACGGTTCGGTCTACAGCTTGTTTATTGAAAAACTCTTTAGAAGTTTTAACAGAATTAAAACAAGCAGATAATTTGACATCCTTCTCCTTTATCTTAGTTTCAAGTTCAGCAACTTTAGCAACTTGTTTTAACATGTATTCTGATATCGACTTTTCTCTGTGGTTAAGTCGAGCTATTTCTTTTATTTGCTGATCTTGATTATCAGGCACTTTTTTTAGTTCTAACACTTCATTTTCAAGATTAGTGTTTAACAGAACTATTCTAGCATTTTCATTTTGTGCATTAATTAAGGAATCACGTAAGCTACGAATCAACTCAGCGTCAGTAAGAATTACCGGAGTAGTATAACGAGTTGATGTATCAGCATTTGCCACCAGTGCAAAATCATCAAACTCTTCATTTTCGCTGTCTGTGTCATCCCAGCTTTTACCTTGTACCACATAGGCTGTGTCTGTGTTCTTCTTTCCAGATGCATACTCTCTCCTTGCATCTTGTTGAGGTTGATGACACTCAGTTGCAAAGTGTCCAATTTCATTGCATTTAAAACACCTGATCCTGCTTCTGTCTACCATCCCAGTTTCGTAGCCACCCCTTGTGCTACTTGATGAAAAACTTCCATGCTGGAATCTATTCTCAGTAGACTTGAATCTGAAATTTGGACTTCTTCTAAATCTGAAATTATCAAATTGCCTTACAATCATTGCCACTGACTCATCCTCCAACTGCTCCAACTCCTCTAATGAATAAAATTCTCCACAACCCTGATTTGCAGCTGTCTTCCCATATTCTACTACAATCACCTCCTTTTCAGAGCTGTAAGGTTGAACAACCTTAGCTTCCATCTTCACCGAGGCTTCACCAACCAAAGCAGTAGAAGTGTCATCTACCCTTTCCTCATTTATTGTCAAAATGGTATCCCAGATATGCTTCGCATCTTTACAATTAACAACATGATTGTGCATGATTAAATCTAGGGATTCCACCAAAATCAGCTGAAGGTTCATATCCAGGGCAGCTTCCTCCTTTTCAGCAGGGGTATAATTATTAGGATCCTTTGGATACGTCCTTTCAGCACATTCAACAACTCCATCCACAATTACTTCCTCTTCTGTAACCATATGAATTATTGGCCCGGTTTTCAATATTCCTAAATATTTAGGATTGGCCACTTGTAGAAAAAGAGTCATTTTCTTTTTCCAGAGTTCATAATTTTCCTTATCAAATATGGGTATCTTAACAGAACCAACTTTTGAAGACATGATGAATTTTTAAGTGAGTTAAAAATTCAAGATAAATTTTTGATTGAATAAAAATAGGATCTTGATTTGTGTATCAATCAATAGGCTCTGATACCAATTGTTAGGTCCGATAAGATTGTAGAAGGGGGGGTTGAATACAATCTATACCAATTTATCGAAATTTGTCTTTTAAATAAAATTTAGTTTAGACAAATTTGTGCGGAATAAATTGAAACAAATTTTCAAGTTGAATATAACAATATATTAACTTGATGGGTGTTACAATTTCAGTACAGATTAATTATCAAGTTGATAAAAACTAATTAGAAAATTCAACATGAACTTTTCTAATTTAGTTAATAAAAATCAAGATAAGAACTAGGAAACTTAATTCGCTAGTAGTACAAGAATCACAAATAATTAAGTTCTAATGGATACAATTTTTGATACAAGAACTCAAGAATTTATAGCAATTTAATTGCTTGATTTTGCTTCAAAGATGAGAGAGATATGATGTTTATGGCTGCTGTGTCTTTGTTTTGTTGTCAGCGTGTTTCTGTGTCTGTTGCCTTCTGTATATATTTAGTCCACTTGCTGAAAATATCTTTTGAATTGATTTAACACTTGTTCAGACTATCTGTAGACTACCAAATGACTTGCAGACTATCCACAGACTATCAGCTCTCTTGTAGACTACCGGTGTGACTATCTGACCTCTTGCAGACTACCGGTGTGACTATCTGGCTTCTTGCAGACTACCGGTGTGACTATCTGGCTTGGCAGACTACCCAACTCTTTCTCCAGACTATCAGAATGACTATCCTGATAGTCTTTAATACATGATTTTTCTGGCAGACTATCATGTAGACTTTCTGGTAGACTATTTCCTTAGCAGACTATCAACCTGTGCAGACTATGCTTTGCAGACTATCTCACAGACTATCAGAGATAGACTTTTAACAATAAAACCATAGTCTAAAAACATTTCTGATAGTCTTTAGCAATTTATATTAATTCTAAATTAATTAATTCAATAATTAACTTAATAAATAAATTAATTCTTGAAGAATTAATTTATTAATTAATTTAACTAAATACTTTAAATTAATTAAGAAAGAATTAACATAATTCTTTTTCTTGGTCATGCAGACTATCCAACCAGACTATTAAATTAAGAATAATACCTGGCCAATTCATTTGACATTCAAAAACCTGCCGGTGACCTGTTATGAATTCAAATGAAACATATTTCGTCCTGTAGTCTATTTCGTCTTTATTATAGACAGCTCCGCAGAAATGCTTTTTAACCCGCACACTTATAATCTTTAATTAATAAATAATTATTTTAATCCAGAAATTATAAAAATAAATATCTAATATTATTAGATATTTATAAATATAATTTTCTAAATAAATAAAATATTTATTAATATAAATAAATCCTTACGCTCTAAGCTGCGGTCTCTTGAGGGTCTGGAACCGGACTCCTTTTGCTTAACAAAAATTATATCAATTCCAACCGGGGTTCCAGGTTTAAGAATATATCACTTTCCATATTCTTGTGATAATTCTATTTCCTCGTAGCCAGTCCACTTGATAATAAAATCCTTGTGATTAAATAATTTAGCACTCATGTTGCTTGCACAATGATTTTCTCTCATACCAGTCTTGATATCTTGAACCACTGAATTTAATGATGAACAACCACTGTTAAATGTTGACACTCGATGTACAGTCTGGTTCATGAGTGACTAACCGCAATGACTGTTCTTCATATATTGACTTTAAAATCTGGTTCCTTTTCTTTTCCAATCTCTCTCTTTAATCTTCTGTACTGTCTCTGTCACTGTTGAAATCTCTATCACTTTAAACGAATCCACTTCTTTAACGAATACTTCACTTAGGCTTGATCAGATGACTGAGCTTCTTTCAATGCAGTAAATCTTCAAGTCTGTAGATTGACCTTGATCTTTTTCTTCTGACAGATAATACAATCTGAGATTCCTTGTGACAGTCTATATACTATTTACTATTACAATCTTGTTTAAGTTGAGTTGTATCCTCAAAATACAAATAGGCTACATCATATGCCTTTCAAAGGTCTCCCTAGAATAATAGAATTTTGTGCATCTTCCTCCATCTCTATGACAATAAAATCACATGGAATAAAAAACTTTCCAACCTTAACAGGGACATCTTCAAGTACACCAAGAGGATATTTCACACTTATATATGCCAATTGTAGAGATATACGCGTGGATTTTAATTCACCCATCTGAAGCTTGTCACAAATCGATAATGGCATAAGACTGAGACTTGCTCCAAGATCACATAAAGCTCTCTTGATCTCCAAATTCCCAAGTTTCACAGGAATAGAGTACCTACCTGGATCGGCTACACTACAACATAAGTGGCCTATTGTAACTCCTCCGTGATGTTACAATAGGCCCAAAATCCGTTACATTAGTTCTATTGTAACATTAGGGGGCGTTACATTTACGGGGCGTTACAACATGTGCCTATTGTAACGCTTTTGCCTATCTAATGTAACACTAAGAAAGCGATACATTATGTCGCTAATGTAACACTATCATTACCTAATGTAACGGATTTTTAATGTTACATTTGAACATAATTCGAGGGACAGAATGTGGGGCCACTGACACGTGGCATCCTGACACGTGGCAACCTAACACATGGCATGTGGGGCCCACCTGACACGTGGCATGTGAGACCCATCTAACACGGGCATGTGTGGGGCCCACTGACACGTGGCATGTGGGGGGGGCCACTCTCTATTGCAACACTGTAACATGTCTAATGTAACACTAAATAAGATTATAATGTAACACTACAATAGGCAAGTGTAACACCAGATGGATATGCATATGCAACACTATAATAGGCAAATGTAACACAAGAAAATAATTTTTTTCAAATAATTGCCTTGTATATGCAACATTCCCATTAATAACCATTACAAGTTCAAACCAACATTCAATCCAAAAGTAAACCATTACAACTTTAAACCAACATTCAATCCAAAAGTAACTATTACAAGTTCTCCTTCAACCACAACCACTCCAAACTAGCTTACTCAACCACCACCATTAACCAAGTACTGGACAATTATTAACATCCAAAAGAACTGGCAATGAATAATTAAACACCACATAAACTATCTAGTTAAGGACTTAGTAACATCTTCTTAAAAGGTTCTGGCCTGCAACATCTTCTTAAATGTCTCTAGCCGGCAACATCTGCTAGGCTATCTGCAGGAAAAGAGCTAGCAACAATCGAAGTTCAAAATCTTTATGGCAAAATCCAAAGATACAAAGAACAGGATCAGTGAAGAACAAATATTCACAAAGCCTAAAATACATTACCAAAATGTGGCAAGGAAGATTTCACCTTGGACTCATCTGATACAGCATCTCCAGATCCATCCTGTTTCGGTATATATCCATTGATACATTGTGAAGTTAAAGCATCCCTTTTTCTCTTTCCAGAAGACATCGTGAAGAAATCCTAAATTGCCACCAAATCACCTACAATATCATCTCAGTCATCATTTCTTTTTTCAGGCAGTAAATACTTATGCTACAAGTATTAGTCATAGAAAATAAATGATAGAGACTTTCTTTTTGTAATTAAAAGATATCAACTTTCCTTATTAACCTATATATCAATTAGAAAAATTGCAATCACCTGTGTCGTTGGTTCATGAGAAGCTCCCATGCGGACCTCTTCATGACTTTCATCGTAAGCTGAAAGAGTATATGGAGAAGTGATGAAGGTCTTTTCGCATATATGAAACATACACATTCTGAGTCTAAAAATGTTGTAGTTTTATCTCATCATTACTTACCAACATTCACATCAAGTGGGGGCCTTTGGTTTAACCAGGGAGCAGGTGGTTCCTGACAGAGGAACAGAAAACGAGTCAATTTTTTATATCTTTACATAAAGAGCTATATATACACAACGCTCTTTCTCCACCAATGAAACACGATGTGATTTCAAGAAAACTAGTACAACAGAGCGCAACAACAAGAATCGTCAAAGAACATTGTGCATACACTAATAAAAATATACAGAATTCGTACCATAAATTGGCTAGGCCTTCCAGGTTTCATCTCAGGAACTTGACTGTTTTCAGAAGGGTACTCGGCAGTTGTAAAAGGAGTACCACCTATAGGCATATTACAAAGATCAGCTGTCGTTCTTGGTGTTTGAGTTGTTCCAAGGAAAGGTGTTTGACCCGATCCTGGTAACCATGTTTGCACAGGTGGAGTCTGCAACATAATTAATTAATTCACAATGCAATAGACCTTTACATTATAGATTTCTAAACATGACTCGGAACACAAGGGAATTTACCGGAGGAAATAAAATAAGCAGACTTTACAAAAACCGGAAGTGCTGCTGCTAGCCCAACTCCTATGACAGTAGGATCCACTCCAGCAGTTGCAAAATCCTGCACGACAGAAAAGAGACAATACATTTTAAGAAAATGTATGAGCTAAAAAGGATCAGACACTGAATGCTAATGTTCCATACAAAAAGGACTACAAAATCATAAACCTTAAACATTTTCAACATTATATACTCCTGATATATCAAAGGATAACATAATCAAATACCACAAAAAAAAATGCTCATATCTACAGATTTGTTTTACCTCTGTTGTAAAGTGCAAAGAAGCCAAATGCTCCAAGTACTGGTTGAAGGGTGCTCTTGTAAAAATCATTATATTCTTTTGTAGTAATTTCTTTTGGGTTCCGGAGCTGGCATTTGTAATCATTATAAAATTTTCTTCTTCTGTTACATATATAACAGATACCCACCAAGTTAAGTACATTTAGATGAAAACAATATGTCAATAGAACGGAAATCTATAAATTCAGCACAAAACCTCTTTAGAATCCACCTCTTCAGAATTCACATTTTTGCTCCCTGCTTCTCAAGCATTTCATCAAGCTGCGGAAAAATAGTTGGTAACCTAACTAATTCCTTAAGAAGTGTAAGACGGCTATTTCTGATTGATGGATGTGTATAAATATCTCATAATACAAATTAAAATTAAAGTGAACTCACCGTCATTGCCACTAACAGTAACAAGATATCTTTGAGCAACTAAGTCCATTACATGACCGTATCGAGGACCAGGACCTTCTCCTTGAACAACAACTCTACATTAAATGCATCCAAGAGCCATACTCTTAGAAGTCAGTGATAAATTGATAAGTTTATCGATTAAAATGACTCATGTAAAGCTCCTATGCAAATTTGCTACTGGTGCTTGGAAATGTCAATAATTTGTTTTTTATCTTTCATTTCTCATATTCCTAAACCTATATTACCATGTTCACTTCTAAAAGAAGAAATCAATATCAAGAAATAACCGGTGCTAGCATATGAATGATCTAACTGAAATATTATTAAAAAAAAAATTCATTAACCTTCCGAATAGTTTAAATTTATCACTAGAACTCGAAGGATTGAATCTTAGAACCTTGTTGTATGTAAAATTATCAAACAAAGGGAGCAACAAAAAAGGAAGAGATATAGCTAAGACAAATGAAATATTATATACATAAATAAAAAGAATAATCTGCACGTTGATTATCTATGTGGACGTGGTGTTCCTTCGGTTGGTGTACAGAGAGACAGATGGAGAAATATCAACTCCTCTTCATCATTTTTCTAAAAAAATCTTGTTATAAAAAAAATCTTTATTTCAGTTATAGGTGCTAAAAAGATACCTTGCTTTCGAGTTGTAGGTGCTCACAGGATTGCTGAAATGTTGGTTCATGTTCTTCCTGGCGTTGTTCTTCTCCTCGTACAAATCTTTGTGGTACTAAGCATCACTGTGAATTAAACAAGTAAACCAAACCACAGATGTTTGGGGATTGGATACTTGGATTACTTATATGAGAAAGAGGGGTGAAATGAAACTGTAATTAAGACGAGATTGAGAAATGGTATGTGAGAGAGAAGGCAAGTCTTAGATTGAAGCCTCAAATCAATTGAAATAAATTGAAATTGGGAGAGTTCATCAGCTGGGTTAGTGAAATGAGAGAGAGATAGGAAAAGAGAGGGCGGCTGAGCTCTATGTATTTGTGTCTACAAACACCACACGACCCTTTTCCCCCTAATTAAACCCTAATTCAGCTTTAGATCTACCTGCTTTCATCGTTAAAATTGAAAAAGACAAAATATTAACCTCAATTAACATAGTAAATAACAAGTTAAACTCAAAGAGACGAGAAAATAAAGAGGAATTGAGGTGAAATCGAAGAAAGATTGTGAGAATTAGGGCTGCTCATGGGTCTGCCAACCCGAAATAACCAACCCAACCCGACCCTATTTTGGGCCGAACTAATCGGACCGTCCAAAACCGAAGCCCGATTGGGTTAATTATCTGTTGGGCCGAATATAATGGGTTGGGTTTGGGTTTAACTATTTAAAACCCTAAACCAACCCGACCCGGTTAAATATTAGTGGTCCACTTATAATACCCAGGCTCCAGCCCAGCCCATTTAGAATACACCTAAATCCCTAAACCTAATTACACTTATGTCTACTAAAAGAATCAGAAACTATCTCTCGATCATAAAATTTCTCCCACAACCCACTCTCTCTCCCTCCTTTATCTCCCTCAACCGCATATCTATATATGTTGCTGCTCTATTCATAATCGTTGTCAAGTTCCTTTTATTCAAGTACTGGTTACACGATTTGAATTCACTTGTGCATTAATATTTTTACTGGTTACTTTATTTAGATTCATTAATATGTTACTTGATTTTTATTTATGACTTGATATCATATTTCTAAGTTTATGAATTTCAGACTTTTAGTATTTTAACCCGAACCAAACCGAATTAATTGGGTTGGGTTAGGGTTGGGTTACATAATATTTTTTTAATTAATGGGTTGATTTTTTATCAAACCGAATTAATTGGGTTGGGTCACTAAAACGGGTATAACCGGTCCAAACCGACCCATGAGCAGCCCTAGTGAGAATATAACAAAAGTATAGAGAGAGACTTGTATGGGAGAGAGACTAGAGAGAGAGTGTTGTGTGAATTGGCCAATTGGGTGTTGTGTCAATTCGTGTTTAGATGAGAGAGAGAGAGAGAGAGAGAGACTGTAGTTTAAGTCCACAAAGTTTCGTTTGGGGGGAAAGTTAAGAGGGGAGTTTTTTCACCCAAAAAAAGCCCGCTGCTTTCAATTTTTCAACTTTTAATTTAATTTTGTGTTCCAAGTTTTTAATTCAATCATTATAATTAAAATTTATTAAATAAAAAGTGATGAATAGATAATACTTTATAAGTTTATATATTTCTATATAAAAAATATTCTAAAGTTTTTATTATATTTTTTTGTCATATTTTAGGGATATGAAAAGTACAAATAACTATTTTTTAGAAAATTTTAAAAAAAATACTTTTTTTAATTTATTACATTTTTGTTAAAATCACGTACAATCCAACCTTTTAATTTGTCAAGATCCATCATATTTAATGTTATTCCCAAAATTTTAGAAAAAAAAATTTATTTGATCGGGTAATTCAACGGTCAACTAGTACTTTGACCGGAACCCCTAAACAGGGTTTCGTCAGGGTTTAAGGATTCGATTTTTTAAAAAATATTTCTCGACCACCCAACCATACGGGAATCAAGATCCATCATATTTAATGTTATTCCCAAAATTTTAGAATTTTTTTTATTTGATCGGGTAATTCAACGGTCAACTAGTACTTTGACCGGAACCTAATATATACGGAGTAAATAATTAAAGAATCAACATATAATATATAAAATTTATTTCAATGAATAATATAAAATTTATTTCAACCTAATATATAATTTTTTTTCGGTGAATAATATAATATAATTAACATATATAAAGAATTAAAATTATTCTAATAATTTAGTGATAATAGTAATAATGAATAAAACCTAAGGTGGGAGGGTTATATATTAGTGATGGAGGAAACTAACCAAATGTAAGTGTAGATGGAGCGGTTGTTGTGGTAAAATAGGAGTCATGTGACCCGGAGGTCAGGGGTTCGAATCCCTCCAACACCAATTTCTTTTTTAGTAAGAGCAAAAGTAGATATTTTGACTCACCATGTAGGACCCCACTGACACGTGGCAGTGTGGGACCCACTAACACGTGGCAGTGTGGCCCACAAATGACCCACAAATGACACGTGGCAGTGTGGGACCCACACTAACATGTGGAAGTGTGGGGCCCACCTGACACGTGCAAGTGTGGGGCCCACTTTAAATTTTGCATTAGCAAATGTAACACTTTTTTGTAACACCTTTTGTGGGGCCCACGTGTGGACTCACTTTTTCGTGGGATCCGCCTGTTGGTCCTGCTGGTGGGGACCACAATAGTTGAAAAATTAAAAAATTAACTAATTAACTAATGTAACACTTTATTGTAGTGTTACATGTATGCAACACCGTGACCTTTACTGTAACACTAGTTCTCGACTAATGTAACACTAGTTGAGTGGTGTTACAATAGGTCAAAATTTACTATCTATTGTAACACTATTTCACGTTACGCTTTCAAAAACCATTACGTTAGCCCACTTATGGCGTAGTGCTAGATTTTTAGGAAGATTGTTTTGCAAGATGGCGCTGCACTCCTCTGTTAAAGAGATGGTAGAGCTTTCTTCAATTTTTCGTTTGTTTGACAATAATTCCCTAAGAAACTTCCCGTAAGAAGGCATCTCCTTGATAGCATCTAGAAAAGGAATATTAAGCTCTAGCTTTTTCAAGATATCCATAAACTTTAAAAACTTCTCACCAAGCCTAGCTTGCACCAACCTTTGAGGAAAAGGAACAAGTGGTACATAAGGTCTGATTGGAACTACAACAGGGTCCTTATTTTCTTCTATCAATTCTTGTACATCCACATTTTTAGATTGAATTTTCTCCCCATCTCCAACGTTCAAATTATCATTACTCATCTTCATCTTCGGCCCTTGCAATTCCTTGCCACTTCTTAAAGTTATAGCATTCACATGAACTCTATGTGGTTGTTCAGTTTGACCAGGAAGTTGACCTGAAGACTTGTTAAGTTGATTCAACTGTTGAGCAATTTGAGTGATTGTATTTTCCATGAACTTGTTATGAGCCTTTATCTCATTGATACTTGAGTCAAATTCCTCATTCTTCTTCACTTGGGTAGAGATAAATCCTTCCATAAGACTTTCCAAATGGGATTTCTGCGGCTGAGCTTGTTGAAAACCAGGAGGCTGAGAAAAATTATTCTGTGAAAATTGAGCTTGACCCTGATTGTTCCTGTAGGAAAAATTTGGATGATCTCTCCAACCTGGATTGTACGTGTTGGAGTAAGGATTATACTACGGCCTCTGATTCTGATTGTAAAGAGCATTAGCCTGTTCAACTGCCATTCCAGAAGGATTGTATTGACAAGCAATCTTGGTGTGTCCAACAACACCACATATCTCACATGAAGCAATAGTAGATGGAGTGCTTCTGGCATCCAATTGCTCAATCTTTTTTACCATAGCCTGCATAGTAGTATTCAACATGGTTAGAGCATCAACATCATATTTACCACCCTTCTTAGGATGATTTCGATCATTGTATAGATAATTATCATTAGACGCTATCTCATCTAACAAAGCCTTCGCATCCTCAGTACTCTTCTTCATAATAGAACCACCAGAAGAAGCATCAACAAAGTTTCGGAACTCTTGTGTTAAACCATTATAGAATGTTTGGATCAACAACCAGTCAGGAATTCCATGGTGAGGGCATTGTCTTTGAAGTCGCATAAATTTTCTCCAAGCATCATGAAGTGACTCGTCATCATCTTGACGAAAATTAGATATCTCATTCCTGAGCTTAGAAGTCTTCTTCTGACTGAAGAATTTTAGCAAAAAAAGCCTGCGCAAGACTATCCCAAGTAGTGAACGTATTTGGTCCTTCATCCTTCAACCAATCTTTTGCTGCATCTCGGAGAGAGAATGGAAATAATCGCAGCTTAACAGCTTCATCACTTACATTGGTCATCTTTATCGTATCACACTTCTCCAGAAAACTCTCAAGATGATCAACAGGATTTTCATTAAACAGTCCTGCGAAAGAATCATTAGAGATGAATTGGATGAACTGAGGCTTGAGTTCAAAGTGTGTAGCTGTGACTGCTGGTCTGACAATGCTGGAGAGTACGCCTGTAGCATCTGGCATACCATGCTCCCTGAGAGCTTTAGCTGTTGTATCACCCATAACTTCCTTATCCTTGTTTTTCCTTCGCTTGCATGCTTGCCTTCTTGCTGTAGCTTCAATTTCAGGATCAATAGCAAGTAAATTTTGAGTACCTGAACTTCGAGTGTGCATGCAACAAGAGAACTAGACACAATGATCAAATAACAAGGGAATAATAGCCGAAGCAACTCAACGAAACAACTTAGCTAAATCAATTCAAAAATTAACTAATCTAACACTGCTTTGTCCCCGGCAGCGGCGCAAAAAATTTGACAAGGCTGTCGCGTGCCTATCAAATAATAATATCTAACAAATCCTTCTAACTATGTAGTAGGGTAAGTCAGAGTCGATCCCACAGAGACAAACGTATCAATCACCAGTTATTTATGATTTAATTCGGCTAAGCAAGTAACACAATAGATTTTGAGAAATTATTAAACTAATTTTATACTAAAGAGAATTGTGTTTGTATTTATCAATTAACTAAAAGCATCCAGAATTAAGTATCCCCACTAGCATGAATTAATGTAATCGTGAATTTCCTCCCCAATTAATCAGATATATTACTCAAAAGGAAAGATGTGCCCTATAAATACCAATAACCCCTCTCGAGTATTAATGGCTTCTCTTAAAGTACAATCAAACCTATTCTCATGGTATCATGCAATTTAGAGACATTAATCACAGCATCCTAATTTCATAACAATTCATTCTACCTATTCTCATGGAGAATTTCATGTTTTATTGGATAAATCACAACCATCTAAATCCAACTCTCGCTGATAATCAGATATTGGTTCAAACAATACACATAATCACATCTGATTTGTAATTGTTAATTAATACAACTCAATAAGCAAGAGCAATTAAACAATCAAATTGGGGGAATTGGAAATTCACACATCAACCATAACTAGGGTTCAACTTAACCCTAGATTAATGATCTACTCACTCATAATTGAATTAACAAAACAAGAATTATAAATTGAACACATAATTATAAGAATAGAGAAAAAACCTTTAATCTTCAGAGAAAATAAAAGCTCTCCCAAAAGTCTCCAAAAGATGTTTACAAATTGTAGTGTGTATAATAGTTTTTCGATCCTTAAAATAATACCCTAGATGTGTTTATATAGGCTCTAAAAGTCTTGCCCAGCAAGAAAATACCAAAACAGAATTATAATAGAATTTCTGCAAAATACGTTTCCTAAACTGAGTCTGTTTTTAAGGAAAATTCGTATCTGACTTTTGTTCAGTATTTCTGGACCGTTCCATTTGTAATTGGACATCTGGACCACTTTAGAATGATAGAGAATCTCGTTATCTTCGCATGGACTGCTTACGGGCCTCAAACGGACTTCTAGAACTCCAGATATGGCCAAAACAGTGTAGACTGCGCAACCCTTCTCAGAAATCCGAATTTTAATCAATTAATTCTCCAAAAATGATAGAAGCATCCACCTTAATCAACATTCTCGTAAATCTACACAACTAAGCAAAACACATCAAAACTACAACAAACTTGAGTCCAAGACAATCAATTTAAGCCAATATGGAATGCTCCAAGTGGATATAAATCCACTTATCACACCCCCAAACTTAAACCGATGCTTGTCCTCAAGCATAAACAACTAACTAAATAACTAACTAGTACCACTTCCGTAGGTGATCACGGTTACATTTGGCATATGCAACAAGCCCTTTAAACCCCTAGGCAGCCCTAGTGGACGAGTAAGGTCTCGTGAGGGCCTATAGCGAATGTACCCACAAAATCCAATGCAATGCAACGCATGAATGCAACTAATATGAAAATGCAAATGATTTATTAATAACCTACCATACCTTCAAATCCTCTCATGCCATATCAACTTAAGAATCAAAGTAATAATGCGATGTCTTGGTGTCGAAAGTGCAAGTATTCACATAGTCTACTCAATGAACATGCATAAGTTCTCACAAGTCCATGTCAAGTATAAGAATAAGTTAGTAAATATGCTAAGCCTACAAGAGTACATCTTTGAGACAAAACTCGGGATCTCATACGCAAAAACAAGCAAACACTCACAATCCACTCACAAAAGAATATTCACTCAAGAACAAGGGTAAGTGTATCACTCAATTCCAACAAAATCATAAGCATGCTTGACATTTGGTATCAATCTAACTCTTAACACAACATACATCAATGACGATAATCAAAAGGTCTTTATTTGGGTTGTAACGGGGCTAGGGATAAGGTATGTCAAATAAGCCAAAAGAGGTGAAGTGTCAAAAGCTAGTAAGTACCATAATAAATCATACACAACACCCTATTTCCCCCCCCCCACATATGATTTTACTATTTTTTCCAACAAACACTTGACTAGTCGACTGAAATAGGATCACAACAAACACAAACATGCTCTCATAATATATTTTTTTTCCCTTTTTTTTCTTCTTTTTTTTCCTTTTTCTTTTTTTCTCGGGAGCTAAATATAACACAAAAAATAATATAAACAATAACAATGATCCCACAATTTTATTACACATGTCGACTATCAAATAAACAAACCCAATTTTCAATATTTCCCCCAAAAGTACGACCAACAATAACCCCTCCTTGCACACCTTATTACTCCCTTAAGCACTCTACTAGCCTTTGACAATGCGGGTTCAAATTAATGTAAGGCCAATACAAGAAAAAGGTCTAGGCAACTAATGTGGTATGTCACCGAAAAAATTGGATTAAGCTCAACTGGTTAACTAATTGATCATGTAAACATGGTATGGTAATATGGGAAAATATGCGGTTATTCCTAATGCCTTTATCATTTTAATCGTCAAATAATGTCATGCGTTTCAAGAAAGACCTCAAACAACTGCTAGCAATGCAAACAATCCGTGGACACTCAAGCAAACGAATAAATTGCAACAAATATGCAATAAGGCTCAAAAACTCACTTGGTGGGAAAACATACTCAATCCCAAGAAAAAAAACTCTCTAACGCACCGAGTTGTATTCAAAGCATGCGAACTAAATCAACTTGCACATATTCATGTCCTTCTAATCACTTACAACATTCAATAAGTCTACTAGCTTCAACTTACTAGTGTATGTGTGTGCACAAGAACAAAGCATATCACTTCTTAATCAAAAGCGTCAACAACACAAAATTCCTATCAAGCCTGGGTGCAAATGCAGCTACTATGAACTCACATGGTATACAAACATAAAAACAGAATGTCCTATATGAAACAAACATAGATAACACGAACATATATGCATAATTTACTACTAATAATGTGCAAAACATGAAATCCTACATGAACAAATAATACAACTACTAATCCCCCAAACCACCCCCAAACTTAAAATATTCAATGTCCTCATCGAATGGAAGTAAATACAAGGGATAGTAGAAAACATACCGAAATATCAAAACAGTCACCCTTATCCTGATCATCTTTGGCAATGGTATAAAACTCTGAACCACTCACCAATCATCTCAACCAACCCAACATTTTTTTTTCCGACAAAAATCCTCTTTCCTTAGCAATTGGCCTCAACAACCGATGAAATTTAACCTCCGCCGTCGAAAACGAAAATTTCCCAACACTAGCACTACCTCTCCCACGCTTAGGAGTCATAAGAATCAATACCCAACTCATAAGAAGCTCATCCAACAATTACCAAGCAATACCACACCAAAAATAGGCAATTACAAAATCCCAATTTTTCAAGAACACAAATTCGTAATAACAATAAAATTTGAGAAGAGATAAACCCACTATGAATTGGAGAGGTGAACTTGCAATTAATTCCTCTTTAGAATTGAATTTTTAGGAATTTAAATAAATAGAAGAGGAATTAGATTTGTATGTCTAGGTGTGTATATATATAAGATGATAGTATGAATAAAGATTTAAGTGTGTAGAAAAAATTTGGAGAGGGTATGAAATTGATGTAGGCTAGAAATAGGATTTAGGGAATAAAAGAATAAGAATTAAAATAGGTGTAGAGATTTGAAGAAGAGATGGAGGGTTTTGGAATTGATTTAGAATTAGAATTAGGTGTTGAGATGAGGGTATAAGAGTAGAAAAAGAATTGGGGGTTGAAAAGCTTTTTTTTTTTTTATAAACAACCAACAGCTCGCTCCACAACAGCCAAACACTGATCCACGCGCGTGCATAATGCGTCTGGGCCACTCGCGCACAAAGGAGACACACAGGCGTAGCCTGCGTGACAGGCGCGCAACCTGCCTCCAATACAGTAACGCAAGCGCAGCCTGCGTTACAGACCCGCAATCTGCCTGAAATACAGAAACGCAGGCGCAACCTGCGTTACACAGCTTCCGGTTTTTTTTTTTTTTTCAAATTTTTTTTTTCTATACTAATGCGCGGGTTGCCTCCCACGAAGCGATTCTTTAACGTCAATAGCTTGACGTTACCTCCTCAACTCATGGCGGTTTAAAAAGAATAACTGAACCATCCTCAACAGACAAACCATTCATACGAACGTTGACATCTTGTTTGCTTGCTTTCCACAAATCTCTTCCATCAGATTTCAACTTAATTTTTCTACCCAACGACCTAATTTTCTTCTTTTTCTTCTTCACACCTCAAAGGTGCTTCTCTGACTCGAACAGCTTAACAAAACTATCTTTTTCCTTATCACCGGCTTTCCACCTTCGAAACACGTTATCATGCCCCTCTTCAAAAATCACTAGCTCATTATTTAAAAGGACATACCTCAAATGTGGTGGAAATTTCCCAAGCTTTATATTCGAGAGATCTCGAATTGAAGAATTGTCAATAGAAGCAGTGCTGTGATGCTTTAGCACGTCCGTGTCCGAATTTTCACTCAACAACTGATCAAACTTCTTTCTTTGACCCGTATCAACTATTTCCACACTGCAACACTCTTCATCCTCTGTCGGTAATTTCATGGCATCACAAATCTTTAAAAAGTTTTCAATATGAGCATCATGATCTTCAACAGACAATCCACCAAACTGAATTCCACCAATTGATTTCATTGTTGAAGGCTTCAAATCAACATTAGTGACATGTAAACCTCTCACCAAAATTGCAGGAGGCGTAGATAGGTAATTATCAGCCTTCATAATCTCCACACAAATTCTTCACCATAAGAACGGTATCATTATTCTTTTCAAGATCACTTTCCTTCATAGAAGGATTGTTCAAAGAGTTGGTAAATTTAAATTCCATTTTCTCATCTCCAACTTCGAAAGAAATTTTCCCTTGCATCATATCAACTTTTGCACCAGCTGTAGCCAAGAAAGGCCTCCCTAGAATAATAGAATTTTGTGCATCTTCCTCTATCTCCATGACAACAAAATCACATGGAATAAAAAACTTTCCAACCTTAACAGGGACATCTTCAAGTACACCAAGAGGATATTTCACACTTCTATCTGCCAATTATAGAGATATACGCGTGGATTTTAATTCACCCATCTGAAGCTTGTCACAAATTGATAAGGGCATAAGACTAACACTTGCTCCAAGATCACATAAAGCTCTCTTGATCTCCAAATTCCCAAGTTTCACAGGAATAGAGTAGCTACCTGGATCGGCTAGCTTTTTAGGAATATTGTTTTGCAAGATGGCGCTGCACTCCTCTGTTAATGAGATGGTAGAGCTTTCTTCAATTTTTCGTTTGTTTGACAATAATTCCCTAAGAAACTTCCCGTAAGAAGGCATCTCCTTGATAGCATCTAGAAAATGAATATTAAGCTCTAGCTTTTTCAAGATATCCATAAACTTTAAAAACTTCTCACCAAGTCTAGCTTGCACCAATCTTTGAGGAAAAGGAACAGGTGGTACATAAGGTCTGATTGGAACTACAACAGAGTCCTTATTTTCTTCTATCAATTCTTGTACATCCACATTTTTAGATTGAATTTTCTCCACATCTTCTCCAACGTTCAAATTATCATTACTCAACTTCATCTCTGGCCCTTGCAATTCCTTGCCACTTCTTAAAGTTATAGCATTCACATGAGCTCTATGTGGTTGTTCAGTTTGACCAGGAAGTTGACCTGAAGACTTGTTAAGTTGATTCAACTGTTGAGCAATTTGAGTGATTGTATTTTCCATCAACTTGTTATGAGCCTTTATCTCATTGATACTTGAGTTAAATTCCTCATTCTTCTTCACTTGGGCAGAGATAAATCCTTCCATAAGACTTTCCAAATGGGATTTCTGCGGTTGAGCTTGTTGAAAACCAGGAAGCTGAGAAAAATTATTTTGTGAAAATTGAGCTTGACCCTGATTGTTCCTGTAGGAGAAATTTTGATGATCTCTCCAACCTGGATTGTACGTGTTGGAGTAAGGATTATATTGCGGCCTCTGATTCTGATTGTAAAGAGCATTAGCTTGTTCAACCGCCATTCCAGAAGGATTGTATTGACAAGCAAGTTTGGTGTCTCCAACAACACCACATATCTCACATGAAGCAACAGTAGATAGAGTACTTCTGGCATCCAATTGCTCAATCTTTTTTACCATAGCCTGCATAGTAGTATTCAACATGGTTAGAGCATCAACATCATACTTACCACCCTTCTTAGGATGATTTCGATCACTGTATGGATAATTATCATTAGACGCTATCTCATCTAACAAAGCCTTCACATCCTCAGTACTCTTCTTCATAATAGAACCACCAGAAGAAGCATCAACAAAGTTTCGGAACTCTTGTGTTAAACCATTATAGAATGTTTGGATCAACAACCAGTCAGGAATTCCATGGTGAGGGCATTGTCTTTGAAGTCGCTTAAATTTTCTCCAAGCATCATGAAGTGACTCGTCATCATCTTGACGAAAATTAGATATCTCATTCCTGAGCTTAGAAGTCTTCTTCTGATTGAAGAATTTTAGCAGAAAAGCCTTCGCAAGACTATCCCAAGTAGTGAATGTATTTGGTCCTTCATCCTTCAACCAATCTTTTGCAGCATCTCGAAGAGAAAATGGAAATAATCGCAGCTTAATAGCTTCATCCCTTACATTGGTCATCTTTATCGTATCACACTTCTCCAGAAAACTCTCAAGATGATCAACAGGATTTTCATTAGACAGTCCTGCGAAAGAATCATTAGAGATGAATTGGATGAACTGAGGCTTGAGTTCAAAGTGTGTAGCTGTGACTGCTGGTCTGACAATGCTGGAGAGTACGCCTGTAGCATCTGGCATACCATGCTCCCTGAGAGCTTTAGCTGTTGTATCACCCATAACTTCCTTATCCTTGTTTTTCCTTCGCTTGCCTGCTAGCCTTCTTGCTGTAGCTTCAATTTCAGGATCAATAGCAAGTAAATTTTCAGTACCTGAACTTCGAGTGTGCATGCAACAAGAGAACTAGAAACGATGATCAAATAACAAGGGAATAGAAGCCGAAGCAACTCAACGAAACAACTTAGCTAAATCAATTCAAAAATTAACTAATCTAACACTATTTTGTCCCCGGCAGCGGCGCCAAAAATTTGTCAAGGCTGTCGCGTGCCTATCAAATAATAATATCTAACAAATCCTTCTAACTATGTAGTAGGGTAAGTCAGAGTCGATCCCACAGAGACAAACGTATCAATCACCAGTTATTTATGATTTAATTCGGCTAAGCAAGTAACACAATAGATTTTGAGAAATTATTAAACTAATTTTATACTAAAGAGAATTGTGTTTGTATTTATCAATTAACTAAAAGCATCCAGAATTAAGTATCCCCACTAGCATGAATTAATGTAATCGTGAATTTCCTCCCCAATTAATCAGATATATTACTCAAAAGGAAAGATGCGCCCTATAAATACCAATAACCCCTCTCGAGTATTAATGGCTTCTCTTAAAGTACAATCAAACCTGTTCTCATGGTATCATGCAATTTAGAGACATTAATCACAGCATCCTAATTTCCTAACAATTCATTATACCTATTCTCATGGAGAATTTCATGTTCTTATTGGATAAACCACAACCATCTAAATCCAACTCTCGCTGATAATTAGATATTGGTTCAAACAATACACATAATCACGTCTGATTTGTAATTATTAATTAATACAACTCAATAAGCAAGAGCAATTAAACAATCAAATTGGGGGAATTGGAAATTCACACATCAACCACAACTAGGGTTCAACTTAACCCTAGATTAATGAGTGAGTAGATTATTAATCTAGGGTTAAGTTAAACCCTAGTTATGGTTGATGTGTGAATTTCCAATTCCCCCAATTTGATTGTTTAATTGCTCTTGCTTATTGAGTTGTTTAAATTAACAATTACAAATCAAACGTGATTATGTGTATTGTTTGAACCAATATCTAATTATCAGCGAGAGTTGGATTTAGATGGTTGTGATTTATCCAATAAGAACATGAAATTCTCCATGAGAATAGGTAGAACGGATTGTTACGAAATTAGGGTGTTGTGATTAATGTTTCTAAATTGCATGATACCATGAGAATAGGTTTGATTGTATTTTAAGAGAAGCCATTAATACTCGAGAGGGGTTATTGATATTTATAGGGCACATCTTTCCTTTTGAGTAATATATCTGATTAATTGGGGAGGAAATTCACGATTACATTAATTCATGCTAGTGGGGATACTTAATTCTGGATGCTTTTAGTTAATTGATAAATACAAACACAATTCTCTTTAGTATAAAATTAGTTTAATAATTTCTCAAAATCTATTGTGTTACTTGCTTAGCTGAATTAAATCATAAATAACTGGTGATTGATACGTTTGTCTCTGTGGGATCGACTCTGACTTACCCTACTACATAGTTAGAAGGATTTGTTAGATATTATTATTTGATAGGCACGCGACAGCCTTGTCAAATTTTTGACGCCGCTGCCGGGGACAAAGCAGTGTTAGATTAGTTAATTTTTGAATTGATTTAGCTAAGTTTTTTTGTTGAGTTGCTTCAGCTATTATTCCCTTGTTATTTGATCATCGTTTCTAGTTCTATTGTTGCATGCACACTCGAAGTTCAGGTACTGAAAATTTACTTGCTATTGATCCTGAAATTGAAGCTACAGCAAGAAGGCTAGCAGGCAAGCGAAGGAAAAACAAGGATAAGGAAGTTATGGGCTATATAACAGCTAAAGCTCTCAGGGAGCATGGTATGCCAGATGCTACAGGCATACTCTCCAGTATTGTCAGACCAGCAGTCACAACTACACACTTTGAACTCAAGCCTCAGTTCATCCAATTCATCTCCAATGATTCTTTCGCAGGACTGTCTAATGAAAATCCTGTTGATCATCTTGAGAGTTTTCTGGAGAAGTGTGATACGATAAAGATGACCAATGTAAGGGATGAAGCTGTTAAGCTGCGATTATTTCCATTTTCTCTTCGAGATGCAGCAAAAGATTGGTTGAAGGATGAAGGACCAAATACATTCACTACTTGGGATAGTCTTGCTAAGGCTTTTCTGCTAAAATTCTTCAGTCAGAAGAAAACTTCTAAGCTCAGGAATGAGATATCTAATTTTCGTCAAGATGATGATGAGTCACTTCATGATGCTTGGAGAAAATTTAAGAGACTTCAAAGACAATGCCCTCACCATGAAATTCCTGACTGGTTGTTGATCCAAACATTCTATAATGGGTTAACACGAGAGTTCCGAAACTTTGTTGATGCTTCTTCTGGTGGTTCTATTATGAAGAAGAGTACCGAGGATGCGAAATCTTTGTTAGACGAGATAGCGTCTAATGATAATTATCCATACAGTGATCGAAATCATCCTAAGAAAGGTGGTAAGTATGATGTTGATGCTCTAACCATGTTGAATACTACTATGCATGCAATGGTTAAGAAGATTGAGCAATTGGATGCCAGAAGCACTCCATCTACTGTTGCTTCATGTGAGATATGTGGTGTTGTTGGACACACCAAGATTGCTTGTCAATATAATCCTTCTGGAATGGCAGTTGAACATGCTAATGCTCTTTACAATCAGAATCAGAGGCCGCAATATAATCCTTACTCCAACACGTACAATCCAGGTTGGAGAGATCATCCAAATTTCTCCTACAGGAACAATCAGGGTCAAGCTCAATTTTCACAGAATAATTTTTCTCAGCCTCCTGGTTTTCAACAAGCTCAGCCGCAGAAATCCCATTTGGAAAGTCTTATGGAAGGATTTATCTTTACCCAAGTGAAGAAGAATGAGGAATTTGACTCAAGTATCAATGAGATAAAGGCTCATAACAAGTTGATGGAAAATACAATCACTCAAATTGCTCAACAGTTGAATCAACTTAACAAGTCTTCAGGTCAACTTCTTGGTCAAACTGAACAACCACATAGAGCTCATGTGAATGCTATAACTTTAAGAAGTGGCAAGGAATTGCAAGGGCCGAAGATGAGTAATGATAATTTGAATGTTGGAGACGGGGAGAAAATTCAATCTAAAAATGTGGATGTACAAGAATTGATAGAGGAAAATAAGGACCCTATTGTAGTTCCAATCAGACCTTATGTACCACCTGTTCCTTTTCCTCAAAGGTTGGTGCAAGCTAGGCTTGGTGAGAAGTTTTTAAAGTTTATGGATATCTTGAAAAAGCTAGAGCTTAATATTCCTTTTCTAGATGCTATCAAGGAGATGCCTTCTTACGGGAAATTTCTTAGGGAATTATTGTCAAACAAACGAAAAATTGAAGAAAGCTCTACCATCTCATTAACAGAGGAGTGCAGCGCCATCTTGCAAAATAATCTTCCTAAAAAGCTAGCCGATCCAGGTAGCTACTCTATTCCTGTGAAACTTGGGAATTTGGAGATCAAGAGAGCTTTATGTGATCTTGGAGCAAGTGTCAGTCTTATGCCCTTATCGATTTGTAACAAGCTTCAGATGGGTGAATTAAAATCCACGCGTATATCTCTACAATTGGCAGATAGAAGCGTGAAATATCCTCTTGGTGTACTTGAAGATGTCCCTGTTAAGGTCGGAAAATTTTTTATTCCATGTAATTTTGTTGTCATGGAGATGGAGGAAGATGCACAAAATTCTATTATTCTTGGGAGACCTTTCTTGGCTACAGCTGGTGCGAAAGTTGATATGATGCAAGGGAAAATTTCTTTCGAAGTTGGAGATGAGAAAGTGGAATTTAAATTTTCCAACTCTTTGAACAGTCCTTCTATGAAGGAAAGTGATCTTGAAAAGAATAATGATACCGTTCTTATGGTGAAGAATTTGTGTGGAGATCAAGTTATGAAGGCTGATAATTACCTCTCTACGCCTCCAACAATTTTGGTGAGAGGTTTACATGTCACTAATGTTGATTTGAAGTCTTCAACAATGAAATCAATTGGTGGAATTCAGTTTGGTGGATTGTCTGTTGAAGATCCTGATGCTCATATTGAAAACTTTTTAAAGATTTGTGATGCCATGAAATTTTCGACAGAGGATGAAGAGTGTTGCAGTGTGGAAATAGTTGATACAAGTCAAAGAAAGAAGTTTGATCAGTTGTTGAGTGAAAATTCGGACACGGACGTGCTAAAGCATCACAGCACTGCTTCTATTGACAATTCTTCAATTCGAGATCTCTCGAATGTAAAGCTTGGGAAACTTCCACCACATTTGAGGTATGTCCTTTTAAATAATGAGCTAGTGATTTTTGAAGAGGGGCATGATAACATGTTTCGAAGGTGGAAAGCCGATGATAGGGAAAAAGATAGTTTTGTTAAGCCGTTCGAGTCAGAGAAGCACCTTAGAGGTGTGAAGAAGAAAAAGAAGAAAATTAGGCCGTTGGGTAGAAAAATTAAGTTGAAATCTGATGGAAGAGATTTGTGGAAAGCAAGCAAACAAAATGTCAACGTTCGTTTGAATGGTTTTTCTGTTGAGGACGGTTAAGTTATTCTTTTGAAACCGCCATGAGTTGAGGAGGTAACGTCAAGCTATTGACGTTAAAGAAGCGCTTCGTGGGAGGCAACCCGCGCATTAGTGTAGAAAAAAATCTTTGAAAAAAAAAAACCGGAAGCTGTGTAACGCAGGTTGCGCCTGCGTTTCTGTATTTCAGGCAGATTGCGGGTCTGTAACGCAGGCTGCGCCTGCGTTACTGTATTGGAGGCAGGTTGCGCGCCTGTCACGCAGGTTGCGCCTGCGTGTCTCCTTTGTGCGCGAGTGGCCCAGACGCGTTGTGCATGCGCGTGGATCAGTGTTTAGCTGTTGTGGAGCGAGCTGTTGGCTGTTTATAAAAAAAAAAAAGCTTTTCAACCCCCAATTCTTTTTCTATTCTTATACCCTCATCTCAACACCTAATTCTAATTCTAAATCAATTCCAAAACCCTCCATCTCTTCTTCAAATCTCTACACCTATTTTAATTCTTATTCTTTTATTCCCTAAATCCTATTTCTAGCCTACATCAATTTCATACCCTCTCCAAATTTCTTCTACACACTTAAATCTTTATTCATCCTATCATCTTATATATATACACACCTAGACATACAAATCCAATTCCTCTTCTATTTATTTAAATCCCTAAAAATTCAGTTCTAAAGAGGAATTAATTGCAAGTTCACCTCTCCAATTCGTAGTGGGTTTATCTCTTCTCAAATTTTATTTTTATTACGAATTTGTGTTCTCGAAAAATTGGGATTCTGTAATTGCCTATTTTTGGTGTGGTATTGCTTGGTAATTGTTGGATGAGCTTCTTGTGAGTTGGGTATTGATTCTTATGACTCCTAAGCGTGGGAGAGGTAGTGCTAGTGTTGGGAAATTTTCATTTTCGATGGCGGAGGTTAAATTTCATCAGTTGTTGAGGCCAATTGCTAAGGAAAGAGGATTTTTGCCGAAAAAAAAATGTTGGGTTGGTTGAGATGATTGGTGAGTGGTTCAGAGTTTTATACCATTGCCAAAGATGATCAGGATAAGGGTGACTGTTTTGATATTTCGGTATGTTTTCTGCTATCCTTTGTATTTACTTCCATTCAATGAGGACATTGAATATTTTAAGTTTGGGGGTGGTTTGGGGGATTAGTAGTTGTTGTTGTATTATGTGTTCATGTAGGATTTCATGCTTTGCATATTAGTAGTGGTAAATTATGCATATATGTTCGTGTTATCTATGTTTGTTTCATATAGGACATTCTGTTTTTATGTTCGTATATCATGTGAGTTCATAATAGTTTGTATTTGCACCCAGGCTTGATAGGAATTTTGTGTTGTTGACGCTTTTGATTGAGAAGTGATATGCTTTGTTCTTGTGCACACACATACACTAGTAAGTTGAAGCTAGTACACTTATAGAATGTTGTAAGTGATTAGAAGGACATGAATATTTGCAAGTTGATTTAGTTTGCATGCTTTGAATACAAGTCGGTGCGTTAGAGAGATTTTTTTCTTGGGATTGAGTATGTTTTTCCACCAAGTGAGTTTTTGAGCCTTATTGCATGTTTGTTGCAATTTATTCGTTTGCTTGAGTGTCCACGGATTGTTTGCATTACTAACAGTTGTTTGAGGTCTTTCTTGAAACGCATGACATTATTTGACGATTAAAATGATAAAGGCATTTAGGAATAACCAATATTTTCCCATATTACCATACCATATTTACATGATCAATTAGTTAACCCGTTGAGCTTAATCCTAATTTTTCGGTGACATTCCACATTACTTGCTTAGACCTTTTTCTTGTATTGGCCTTACATTAATTTGAACCCACACTGTCAAAGGCTAGTAGAGTGCTTAAGGGAGTAATAAGGTGTGCAAGGAGGGGTTTATACTTGGTCATACTTTTGGGGGAAATATTGAAAATTGGGTTGGTTTACTTGATAGTCAGCATGTGTAATAAATTCATGGGATCAATGTTATTGTGTATATTATTGTTTGTGATATGAAAAAAAAAGAAAAAAAAGAAAAAAAGAGAAAGAAAAAAAAGAAAAAAAAGAAAGAAAAGATATATATTATGAGAGCATGTTTAATTTGTGTTTGTTGTGATTCTATTTCGGTCGACTAGTCAAGTGTTTGTTGGAAAAAATAGTGAAATCATGTGTGTGGGGGGGGGGGAAATAGGGTGTTGTGTATGATTTATTATGGTACTTACTAGCTTTTGACACTTCACCTCTTTTGGCTTATTTGACATACCTTGTCCCTAGCCCCGTTACAACCCAAATAAAGATCTTTTGATTATCGTCATTAATGAATATTGTGTTAAGAGTTAGATTGATAACAAATTTCAAGCATGCTTATGATTTTGTTGGAATTGAGTGATACACTTACCCTTGATCTTGAGTGAATATTCTTTTGTGAGTGGATTGTGAGTGTTTGCTTGTTTTTGCATATGAGATCCCGAGTTTTGTCTCAAAGATGTACTCTTGTAGGCTTAGCATGTTTACTAACTTATTCTTACACTTGACATGGACTTGTGAGAACTTATGCATGTTCATTGAGTAGACTATGTGAATACTTGCACTTTCGATACCAAGACATTGTGTATTTACTTTGATTCTTAAGTTGATATGGCATGAGAGGATTTGAAGGTATGCTAGGATATTAGTAGTAGTCAATTGCATTTTCATATTAGTTGCATTCATGCATTGCATTGCATTGGATTTTGTGGGTACATTCGCTATAGGCCCGCACGAGACCTTACTCGTCCACTAGGGCTGCCTAGGGGTTTAAAGGGCTTGTTGCATATGCCAAATGCAACCGTGATCACCTACGGAAGTGGTACTAATTAGTTAGTTGTAATTATTAATGCTTGAGGACAAGCATCGGTTTAAGTTTGGGGGTGTTTGATAAGTCGATTTTATATCCACTTGGAGCATTCCAAATCGGCTAAAATTGATTGTCTTGGACTCAAGTTTGTTGTAGTTTTGATGTGTTTTGCTTAGTTATGCAGATTTACGAGAATGTTGATTAAGGTGGATGCTTCTATTGTTTTTGGAGAATTAATTGATTAAAATTTGGATTTCTGAGAAGGGTTGCGCAGTCTACACTGTTTTGGCCATATCTGGAGTTCTAGAAGTCCGTTTGAGGCCCGTAAGCAGTCCATGCGAAGATAACGAGATTCTCTATCATTCTAAAGTGGTCCAAATGTCCAATTACGACTGGAACGGTCCATAAATACTGAACAAAAGTCAGATATGAATTTTCCTTAAAAACTGACTCAGTTTAAGAAACGTATTTTGCAGAAATTCTATTATAATTCTGTTATGGTATTTTCTTGCTGGGCAAGACTTTTAGAGCCTATATAAACACATCTAGGGTATTATTTTAATGATCGAAAAAAACTATTATACACACTACAATTTGTAAACATCTTTGGAGACTTTTGGGAGAGCTTTTATTTTCTTTGAAGATTAAAGTTTTTTTCTCTATTCTTATAATTATGTGTTCAATATATAATTCTTGTTTTGTTAATTCAATTATGAGTGAGTAGATTTTTAATCTAGGGTTAAGTTGAACCCTAGTTATGGTTGATGTGTGAATTTCCAATTCCCCCAATTTGATTGTTTAATTGCTCTTGCTTATTGAGTTGTTTAAATTAACAATTACAAATCAGACGTGATTATGTGTATTGTTTGAACCAATATCTAATTATCAGCGAGAGTTGGATTTAGATGGTTGTGATTTATCCAATAAGAACATGAAATTCTCCATGAGAATAGGTAGAACAGATTGTTAGGAAATTAGGGTGCTGTGATTAATGTCTCTAAATTGCATGATACCATGAGAATAGGTTTGATTGTATTTTAAGAGAAGCCATTAATACTCGAGAGGTGTTATTGGTATTTATAGGGCGCATCTTTCCTTTTGAGTAATATATCTGATTAATTGGGGAGGAAATTCACGATTACATTAATTCATGCTAGTGGGGATACTTAATTCTGGATGCTTTTAATTAATTGATAAATACAAACACAATTCTCTTTAGTATAAAATTAGTTTAATAATTTCTCAAAATCTATTGTGTTACTTGCTTAGCTGAATTAAATCATAAATAACTGGTGATTGATACGTTTGTCTCTGTGGGATCGACTCTGACTTACCCTACTACATGGTTAGAAGGATTTGTTAGATATTATTATTTGATAGGCACGCGACAGCCTTGTCACCAGCTTGCGTGCACCACGATTATACCTAGGTGTCCCGCTTATCTCCATGCGCTCAACTGGAATTGAACCTGGGACCTCGGGGTGGTAATATAGTTCGTGAACACGTTCGTGAATATAGTTCGTGAACACGTTCGTGAATAAGTTCGATAATTGAGCTCGTTAACAATTACGTTTCTTTGCCCTTTATTTTGAAATCAAACTTTGTTTGTTTTTTGGAATTGGAAATGTGAGAATTTTATTGGTTGATGATTTATTATTATTGGTTGATGATTTATGATTTATGAGTTGTTCATAAGTGAGCTCGTGAGCATAAGTTCGTGAGCAATGTTTAAGATTTATTCGTGAGCATAATTACATGAACAAGCTCGTGAACAAGTTTAATGAGTTGTTCGAAAGTAGAAGTTCGTGAGTAAGTTCATGAGACAGGTTCGTGAGTTGTTCGTGAACAAAATTTTATCTTAACGAACTGAGCTCAAACATATTTTTTGGCTCGATTCAAGTTCGAGCTCGAGTTCGAGTTCGATAATTTCTTAACAAACGATACATGAACATTTTAGAGTTCGGCTCGGCTCAGCTCATTTACACCCCTAGGTGGTAAGCCCCAAATGTCCTGTCCTTAACCAGATGAGACACCGGTGCGGGACAGATTTTATATTCTTATTTGATGTGAATCTTGAAACATATCATGACATACAATAATCTTGAAGTTTCTGATGTGAATTTCTTTTCAATATTAGCTACTGCAACTGCAGTCACTAGACGCATTTTTTACTTGCAACTATATATTTTAATTTTAATAATACATGTAAGTTATATAAAATATATATTTATTTATTTATTTTAATAATAGGTTCGGTTCGGTTTAAGTCGGTTCGGTTTTAACCTATAACCGAAACCGGAACCGAAAGTCTTGGTTTTTAAAAATCAAAATCCGCAACTGCCGATTCGATTTCGGTTTCGGTTTTTTCGGTTCAGTTTTGGCCGATTTCGGTTCGGTTTCGGTTTTAATTCGGTTTATTGCTCACCCCTAAGTAAGATACATGAACGCACAATACTGAAATCGTAATTCCAAGTAATTTATCAAATAAAAAAATCAATTCTAATCGGCATTATACCTTTACTTAAGAAACGTGATAGTATTAAATAAAATAAAGATTTTCTCAGAAAATGCCCAATTTACACCTGTTTCAGTTTGTCTGGTCCAAAATATCCTTTATCAAATTTATGGCCCTTTATGCCTTCCTAAGAGCATCTTCAAGGGTGTAAAACCCTTAGCTAAATTATCTACATGGCATCTAGTGGCACTATTTAGATAATATGTAAAAATTTGAGCACTCCAACCATTAATCCCTTAGCAAAAAAATATCGATAATGATATTTGGTGAGCTACATTTGTTGAATCAATAAAGCTTTTATGTTTAATTTTACATGACCATAATTATAGATAATTCCCTTGGAGCACACATGTTTACCCTTAGCAAAAATTTTACATTATCATTATAGCTAATGATTATAGCTAACCATTTTACATAACACCCTTGGAGATGTTCTAATACGGGATATCGTATGTCGTAATGATAATAATTATAGAACACAGTATATACACACATTACTTAATAACCCAAACATCAAACAACCCCAGGCCTACATCACTCCACCTTCTCCCTTTTCTTTCGCACACCACTGTTCTCAGCAACAAATGATTATCCAACTCCCAAGTATTCCCAACAACTAAAAAATACTCCTTCCGTCTCGTTATATGTTGCTCGTTTCATATGTCGGGATTATTCATAACATGAGACAAATTACAAATTTACGTCTAATCTATAAAACCAAATATAGTCATGAGTGATCTTGTTGGATTCGTATTTATGAGTACTTTAATACAGTGAAGTTTTTATATTTAATACTGATACGAAATTCAAGATATTAACGATTAAAAGTGTGCGTTGGCAAACGTGTCCGGAGGAAACAAGAAACATATTTAGAGATGGAGGGAGTACATTACTAGGCGGAAAAATCATCGGCAACCACCCTTCACTCTTATCACATGTACACATAAGTAATTGGAAAACGCGAAAGTGAAGCGAGAAAGAGGATGAGAAGCAAGATCCGGAACCATAGAGATCAGAAAAACTACATCGTTTTGGCGGAGAAAGACGTGAACAACGGAGGTGTTGCCGGAGATTCGGGAAATGACCAGTTGGTTAATTAGTCAAACTTCACATAAGAGAAGATTTGTTTTATGGATAGATTCATACGATCAAACGTATCAGAAACCTTGTTTTCAGCGCATACGAAATTTAGTCTAGCGTCTTTTCTGATAAGGAAGATGAAGTAACGTATATAAGGATGATACATAACACGATTTAGCGTATCCTTGTGATGCTTAACACGATTTAGCGTATCTGGCTTAGAGCATCTCCAATCCTTCTCCATCCTTACCTATATTTTTGCCACATATGCAATTATAGGGAATCAAATCAAATTGGAGCACTCCAACCCATAACCCATTACCTAAAAAAATTTAGGTGAGAGAAAATGCTTCCCTAACCATTTTACTTCCCTATAATGCCACCTCATCATTCCTTCTTTATAATATAACATATATCTACTCTCACACTCTCATCATTCCCTATATTATCTTAAATATTGATTAAATATTATTTTTCTAGTTATAGGTAACGAATATAGGTAACACCGTTGGAGTAAAACAACTTTTTGGTTCCCTATATTTTAGGTAACCATTATTTTATTATAGTTTAGGGAATGAAAATAGGGGTTACCCTTGGAGATGCTCTTATGCTCTGATAAAACAAGTACCTTATGCTACATTTTGTATTGAAAAGGAAGCATAAGGGAAGCTAAACAACAATGTAAGAGACAAACAAAGAACTCTTGTATTACTATGAATTATTCAGCTTAATTTTACAATGGAGACAACGTCTCAATATATAGGAAATTATACACTAAGTCAGCTAGCTACAGTAGTTACTATGAGGTCATGGATAATGTCATAGTAGGTGAAATATTTAACTACCGACTATATTGTGTATTTTAACACCCCCCTCAAACTTAAGATGTTTGAAAAATCAATTTGAGTTTGTGAACAAAATCGACTTAATTCCTTGAGTAAATAGCTCACTTGAACTTCAAGTCCTTCAAAACAAGATTGCTCCCTTGAACTTTAATTCCTTGAAGTGCAACTTCTTGATGAATTCGTTAGTTCCACTTGAACACTAAATTCTTTGAAGTCCAACTTCCGATGAATTCCTAGTTCCCTGAACAACACTTGTATTCTCGAACAATGAGCCAAGATCCCTTGCCACTTTAGAAATAAGCAGATATATATATGTGTATATTACTGTGATGTCTATATATATGTGTGCTATGTTGTGATACGTTAAAATCACGAGCGAATATATATGTATACCACAATAATATGTATACCATACTTGGATTTTGGGGACTGTAATGCAGAAATTAAAGTCCATGGGCTGAAGTGTTAGTAACAAAAGTTGGAGTGTCAACTTGCAAGATCTAATAAAGTTTGGGTACCAAGATGTAAGTGGGCAAAAATAACTTATACCCAGACTTTTGAACGGGCTGATTTCAGTGTGACCCGAGAAGAAACATTTATGGGCTGATAATCTGTTGGCCCAAATGAAAAAGAAATACACCTGTAGCCCTAAACTAATTAGAACAGGGCAGTGTATATTCGAGAGAACGTATACACGTAGTGCATCAACTCGGACGACAGTTTAGCAACTGGGTGTGTGGACTCAAACCAAGATGGATTGGTTTCGTGACTGTGAGCAATGAGTCGATTGGAGGATGAGCACGAAGCTGATTTGACTCAGACCGTGTTAGTGAATCGAAGGAGAATCAGTGAGTCACTTGGCGAGTGAGTTTACTCGAAGTATGATGAATCGAATGGTAGGAATGAGGTTTGGTGTTTGTGGATATGGCTGGCGTGTGTTTGGTATATGTATACGGCTTGTACGAGGGTGATTCAGAAAGTGTTTGTTAGCTCACTGAGTTGCTCGCAAACGGTTTGTATTAATGTCTCAAACACAAGGTGAAGTTGGGTGACTCAAGATGATGGTTTCGGTAAATTGAAGTGTGCGAGTCAGTGAGTCGACTCGTTACTCAGCTGGATTTGTAGGGAGTTTGATAGTTGTGGGTGCAGCAGAGTGATGGTAGTATCGGAAAGGATGGTAGAGGCTAGAATGAAAGGAGGCAGCGGAACAACTTGGAAACGAGCCTAAAGCTCTGATACCATGATAAAACAGGTACCTTATGCTACATCTTATATTGAAAATGAAGCATAAGGGAAGCTAAACAACAATGTAAGAGACAAACAAATAATTCTTGTATTACTATGAATTATTCAGCTTAAATTTACAATGGAGACAACGTCTCAATATATAGGAAATTATACACTAAGTCAACTAGGTACAGTAGTTGAGGTCATGGATAATATCATAGTAGATGAAATATTTGACTACCGACTATATTGTGTATTTTAACATGCTCAACACGACTTAGCGTATCTTTGGGTTATTTTGGATCACCATTTTAATTTGAGGCATTTTGGGCAACTTGGGTTATTTAGGATCATCACCCACATTAAATTGATATCGTGAGACCCTTTGAAAGTCGGAGGAGAGTCGTACATGAAAATTGAAGTTTAATTAAGATCTGCAAATCACGCTTGAATGTTGTACATAAAAATAGGATTGTAAAAAACATATTTAAAAAACAAATTTTAAGAACATTACATAACATAATTTATTTGACTTTCTCCATTAGTCAACTAAGAAAAAAAAATCTTGCACCAGTAACTGAACAATCACAAATCTCCATTATTCACAAAATTCATAATAACAAATCAAATCAATGTATCAATAAAAAAACATGATTTGTAAAAATTTTGATCAACCAAAATTATTAAATAAACTCAATAACATTAACCTACACAATAAGAAAGGAAAACGACTACATGTCATGTAAAAATAGAGATGATTTAATAATATAGATTTAACTATACGATCATTAAAAAAATTAAAAGCAAAGAATATAAGCTGATGTATTGAATTTTGTGGGGTGAATTTATTGAATTTTGTGGGATGATAATGTCTTTATATAAGACTATTGAAGATCAATAAAATTACAGAACCCGATTTGGTTTATAACTATAATTTTTAAAATTCGAATATAAGTAAGAAAATTATACAATTATTGACTTTCCTATAAATTCGAATGTAATAAAAGAAATTTCAATTTTTTCGAATTAAAATAAGGAGCACTAGGGAAATAGTTACCTTATGGGTTCTCCTCTCTATAATATGAAGATAAAGAAGATTGATGGGGAATGGAGAGAGAGAGAGTGTGCACATATCATTTTCCTAAATTAATTATTTAAATCAAAATTAATTTAATCAATTTTTTTTAAAAATATGTGTAAATGTATATGTAATCTAATCAATTAGAAGAATGAGATTTAATGAAATTGTATAATGATATTAAAGAATATAAAAAGATCACTTCATAATACTAATAAAACTATTTTCTGTTAGAAAATATTTATAATGTGAAAACATGTAACACTAATTTTTTAAACTTAAAATTTAGACATGTATACAAACAAAAATTTCCTGCAAACATGTACATTCCAAATTTTAAATAAGTTAAATGAAAAATGTCATTAAAAGTAGAAAGATGTTAAATTTAAAAATTGAAAATAAATAAAAAATGGTATAAATTACCTCTAAGATTCCAATTTTTTTTCTGTCTAATCAATCAATATAATCTGTGCTAGTATTACATTTCGAAAATTACTACTATTGTCCATGGTTGTAAAAATCGGTAATCGGTATAAATTGGTTGAGGTACCGATTTAAGATTAATCGGGTAATCGGGGATTAATCGGAAGGATTAATCGGAGTATTAATCGGATATTATAATAATATTTAATTTATTAGTCTAATTTACAATTAAACATATGATTTTAAATACATTCATAGGATTGATCGGATTTCAAAAATCGAATCGATTAGCTACCTTACAGAGGATTAATCGGCTAAATCGGGGATTTTTAGAACCATGCTATTGTCCTTCATTTTTTTAATCTTCTTTATTTTTTTTGATTTCTTTGATGTCATTTTTCGTCATTACACAGCATTTGGATGATCCAATTTAGATTGGATCGACCCAAATCAAAACCTCTACTATTTTTTGTCATTACACAACATTTGAAGCGACCCAATTTAGATTGGATCGACCCAAATCTAAACCTCTACTATTATCCTTCATTTTTTTTAATCTTCTTTATTTCTTTGATGCTTATTTTTCAAAAATAAAAAAAGAGTTTTTTAATTATGGAGCCAAAACATGAACAAAATAACTAAAGAATATCTTTATTTATAATTTTCAATATACATGACATCATCTATAATCATTGTTTTGAAAATTTCGAATATAGTCGACGAAAGCACCATCTTGTTACTAATAAAAAATTAATCGATATAATAATGGAAGATAACTTAATATTATTAATTATTTAAATTTAACACATATTTATATATATAGGGAGGTCCTCAAATGAGAACTTTCTTAAAATGAGAATTTAGTTCACACTAAAATATATATTTCATTATTTTAAGGGCCCAGCCAGGGGCACCTTCACTTCTAGCCTCTACCCATTAATAAAAAAAAAATTAAAAAAAAACTGTTGTCACATCATCATTTTTTTAAAAAAATATAATATTTATTTTTTATAAAAATTTTATACTTTTGCTTTTGAGAGCATATAATTATTAAAAACAGTAAAAAAGAAAAAAAAACACCAAACACCAGTTTTATTTTACTTTTTTGAAATTTGCCTTGAAAAAATGTTTGCATAAATACTTTCATTTAACAAAAAGTTATTAAAAGCAATAACATAAAACTCAAATTATGTGTATCCACCACGCAAGTTGTTTGATAACTCAGCATATTACTGGTGACCCGTATTTGCATTATATTTTCATTTTTTATGTAAACCTTTTACTTATTATAACTTTTAATTATTTGACATATATGATGTCTTCCAGGGTTATCATATTCAAGCATTTGTATATGTGAATATCTGGAAAAATTCAAAGAAAAAACTAGAGGAGGGAGAAATTTATATTATCACTAACTTCACTGTGAAGAGCGCATTTGGAAAACTACGACCAGTATCGTCAAAGCTGGCTATTTCTTTTACAAATGCAACAAAATTGGTTCATGTACAAGAAAATGATCCACTTTTGGTGATGAACAAGTACGAATGTGTAGAGTTCGGAAGATTTAAAGTCATTGGCAATAGAGACGTGTCCTGATGAGCCTACTTATAAAGATGGAGAACCAGAATTTACATATGCTATACTTGAATATATATTTTAAGTAATACTTTAATTTTATTTATATTCGTCCAATATATTGTAATTGTATATTAATATTTATAAAATATAAAATTAGTCAATTAAATATTAATTATTATTTTAATGTTGCTACGCAATTTTTAAATTTTTTTGAAATAATTTCACTAATTTCAACATATTTATCTATTCTGAAAACAGATGTGCTCATGATGTGATTATATGGGAAGATCTTGCATCATCAGTTAAAAGGATGATTGATGTCGATGATTCAGAACAAAATATTTTAATTCTAGCTAGTACGAAAGTCGTGACCTGGAAAGGTATGCAATAATAATGTTATTTCATTTATTATTAATTATATTATAACAGATTAACATGAATTTCTAACATTTGTCAGGTGTTTTGCAAATTAAATCATTGTCATCCACTAAAGTATATTTGAATATTGATGACGATACCACTGAAATAATGAGATAGAGGTATTTTTATACACCATATATGTATTTTCATTTACATGTTACAATGGAAAAAAGAAAATACTCATATTTTTTAACATTAATATAGACTTGAAGAAGTTGGATATGTGGCATCTCAATCTACAATCATTGAGGAACAAGCTGACAACACTCAAACTGAACTTTACACTTTGAATGGTCTCTATAATTTAAAAGATACCGAATTGATCGATGTTGTGTTATAAAAATTTGAATTTCAGTATACCTTCATTTCAATATCTAAGTTTTTAATATAAAACATAATCTATATATGCATCTAAAAATTTATGCGCAGAAAGAAGTTATTTGTCGTGTCAAGATTAGCAAGGTCAATGAGGAGTACAAATGGTATTACAATTACTGTCCTCAGTGCGAAAGGGAAGTTAATAAGATTGATGCCACATTTAAATGCCTACTTTGTCCAAGAAGTTTTCCTGTTCCTGATAAGAGGTATTTATAGTAATTTTAACTCACTAATTGCGTCGTATATATGTTTATTTTTTAGAAAAAAAATTATATTCGCTTAATTATATATTTAATATTATAATCCCTTATAATTAAACTTCAGATTTAAGGTGCTAATGTTGGTAGAGGATGAAACTGCAACATCAAACATGATCCTCCTTGATCTACCTGCAAAAAGAATTCTTAATACCACTGCAACGAGTCGAGCCTTGAAAAAGGTATATATAATTTACAAATGAATTCTTTTGTTGTAATACAGACTCTATTAATGTCATCAAATAACTTTTCAAACTTAACTATATTTGTCTTCATATTTTGTAGAAAAAAGCAGCTAATACATTTTCGGAAGAGCTCAAAGATATTGTTGGGAAAGAATTTACCTTCACTATAATTCTCAATAAAGAAAATATTTTTAATAATTCTGACATTTTTTATGCATATAATCTTCATCAACAAGTATCTAACCTTGATTCAGAATCTCAATCTCATGTCACAATAAATCTAACAAAATTTCAAAAATATTTATTACTTATATTGCAAATTTTGATGGATAGAATAAATTTTTAGCATTGTCAAAATAGAATTGTATGCTACTTTTTATATAAATTTTTTCATAACACTATTTCATTAAATAATTATATAATTGAATGAAACATGTTTGTAGGTGATCAATCAAACTCCTAAAATTATTTAAAATGACCTTTTAAATTAAATGAATGCCGTGTACGAAATACGGGCAAAATGCTAGTTGTATAAAACAAACAACTTAATACGTAAGACTAATTATTTTAAAGTAACAAGACTAATTATTTTGAAATAACGAATGTTAACTGCCTTAAGCAACACAATGTTAACTGCCATGTCAAGGTCGGTAAAAAAGGACAAGAAATGAGTTACCGACTTACCGTATGGATGAATCCTAAACACCTTCTCAGTCGTCATATCGAAAAGGGATCAAACGGTCAGAATTCAAAATTGAAGCATTATATACTGATCCTCTGCTTCCAAACATTAGAAAATAAACAAGAAGAAACACAAATATAGATATATACAGAGAGAGATACATAGAGATAGAGATATAGAGAGAATAAAGATTTTGGGAGAAAAGAAATACAGGAGAGAGATGGCTTCTACAACTGTGATTACTCAGAGAAATAATGGTACCATTTTTATCTTACTGATTTTCTTGATTTCTTATGGTGATTTTTGTGGGTTTTGTGAAATAGGTTGAGTTTTGTGGTATAAAGATATGTATTTGTCTGTAATTTTTTGTGGGTTTTGTTTATGTTTGTAGATTATAGTTACGGTGATGTGTATAAGTGATTTTTTGTATGGATTTTGATTTTCTTGATTCTTGTGATTTTTATATGGGTTTTCGAATGTATGAATATATAATCTGTAATTGTATATGTGTTGGCCATCCATGTTCTTGCTCCAATTGTCTGATTAAGGTCATTTTAATGTGTGTGCGTGTGTATTATGAAGTTGATGAAATCTTGATGGGTATTTTGTGTGTGTTATCGAATTGGTGAATTCTTGATTGGTATGTCTATGTTGTTATCGAGGTAATGAATTCTTGATGATTAATGTATACGATTTATGACTTCTGGGTTCTGATGCCTTTTCTAATTAGTTACAAAGGACGTATTGCATTCTATGTCCATACACGGGTTTCTGATTTTGTTTATTTACACAATGTTCTTCTTGACTACAATTGAAGTCTTATTCGGTGAGGGTGGCAGAGAGCAAGGTTAGTCTATACATATTCTACGTTTTATTTTGGTAGGCTTCTGTTGCAGACTTTCAAGTTGTTTTGATTTACGTGTGGAAGGGGGAAGCAACGTTATCCTTGATGATATTAGCGCAGTCAATAGCCGTTGCAAAATGCAGATGCTATTTGATCAAAGACAATTTAGATTTTTATCTTATATTTTTTTAGAATTATAATTAACTAAAAATATTTAGTAAAGTTGTGCAGTTTTGAAATGATGTTGTTAAAGACTTTGACGTACTTGGTGCATGGGAGGAATTCTTGTTATCTATAAATTATAAGTTATGTTTTTAAGCATATTTATTTGATTAAAATAAAAGTTGAAAATTCAAAATTAGGTGTGCAGGTTTTGAAATGATGTTGATAAAGATTTTGACGTACTTGGTACATGGGAGAAATTCTTGTTATCTATAAATTATAAGGTATGTTTTAACGTATATTTATTTGATTAAAATAAATGTTTAATATTTAAATTAGTTGTGCAGTTTTGAAATGATGTTGCTAAAGACTTTGACGTACTTGGTGCATGGGAGGAATTCATGTTATCTATAAATTATAAGGTATGTTTTTAAGCATATTTATTTGAATAAAATAAAAGTTCAATATTTAAATTAGTTGTGCATGTTTTGAAATGAGATTGATAAAGACTTTGACGTACTTGGTGCATGAGAGGAATTCTTGTTATCTATAAATTATAAGGTATGTTTTAACGTATATTTATTTGATTAAAACAAAACTTCAATATTTAAATTAGTTGTGCAGGTTTTGAAATGATGTTGACAAAGACTTTAACGTACTTGGTGCATGGGAGAAATTCTTATTATCTATAAATTATAAGGTATGTTTTTCATATATTTATTTGATTAAAATAAAATATAAATATATAAATTAGTTGTGTAGGTTTTGAAACGATGTTGATAAAGACTTTGACGTACTAGGTGAATGGGCGGAATTCTTTTTATCTATCAATTATAAGGTATGTTTCTACGTATATGTATTTGATTAAAATAAAAATTCAAGATTTAAATTAATTGTGACGGTTTTGAAATGATGTTGACCAAGACTTTGACGTACTTGGTGCATGAGAAGAGTTCTTGTTATCTATAAATTATAAGGTATGTTTTTACGTATATTGATAAGTGGATTTTATATCCACTAATTTACCTTCCGTGTGGACTTTAACCGTTTGCATGTTCTCAAGTTTCGTTGTCATTTGATACGTTTTTATGTGAATTGTGTAGGTTTTATCATGGAAGGCATTTGGTGCTAAAATGGTGATTTTGGTGGTGTGAATTTTATCTGGAGCTTGCACAAAGAAATAAGAGCATGGCAACAAGTTGTAGAATTTTTTGAAGAAATTCCAGGACCAAGGAGGCGCCCTGGCGCTTGGTTAGGCGCTATAGCGCACAGGAGGTTGACAAAGGGTGTGATTCCAGGAGTTTCTATGCGCCGTTGCGCGTTGATTGGGAGCAGTTGCGCTCGAGAGAGGGCCATGGCTCGAGGAGGAGCGCCATTGCGCGCGCGCGGGGAGAATCCAGGGATGTTGGAGCGCAATTGCGCGGGTATGAGGCGCCATTGCGCGTGTTTGGGCCTTGCGTGGGCGCTGTGGCGCAGTTAGTGAGCGCTCTTGCGCTTGGCTGATGCGTTATGGCGCCTGTTGGGACCTGTTGGCAATTTTTGTATATTGTTCCGGGTCAAAACACTTTGGGCCTATTTTTAGGGCATCTATTTATGTAATATCTAGACCTAAAAAAAAGATATCTATCGTTGTTCTTAGTTTTTCTTAGCAACTATCAACAATTTTTCATCTAGTTTTCAAGCATAATTTCAAGGAATTTCTCCAAGCTAGTGACAAGCAAGGATTATTCTTGGAACATTTGTACTCTTCTATTTTGGGGATTTAATTCTAACCCTTCTTTCTTTCTTTTATATTTACTTGTTTATTTTAGAATCATGTTTTCATTGGAACCCATGATGATGATTAGTTCGATCATGAACTAATTCGTTGTCATGGGGGTTTAGTGGATTTATTCATGAATTTTATGTGTTGAATCTTCTCGATGCCTATAGTGTGATTGATGTGATATTCTATCATGGTTGATTTAATTCGTTATAGGAGAGTAGCTAACTCCTGTAATTGTGTGTTAATTCTTGTTGAAGCGAAAGTGGAGATAAGAGTTTAGAACTTGCCATGTTAGCGTAGGTTTATGCGTGATAACATCATTCGTAATTAGTGTCGTAACTCTAAACGTTTTATGACAACTATGTGATCAATTGAACGCTTGCACTTCAACCATTATGTGTTATTCTTTATAGACGTATGAAGACTTGGCATAATTGGGAGACTAAATGATTTCTATCTTTATTGTGGATATTGTTTAGGATGGTAATTGTTTAACGGAAGTTGGCTTATATCAGTTTTGTGTGTTCGATCAGGTGTCACTAAATCACATGAACAGGGCTAGGGATTTGGAGACTATAGATGGATTGTTTAAAGAAACTAAATTCCCATGTTTTATTCGCATAAGTAATTCGATATAAATCTCAGTTCAAGTAGTTGATAATTAGTTATAATTTCTTAGATAAATTTTAGTGATAACAACAATCCACTTAATTAATTGTTTTAGCATCGGAAAACAATCATACATTGGTGAGTGAATTAGCTAGACAATACAACGAGTCCCTGTAGGAACGAACCTTATTTGCTATCTGTATTACTTGAGATCACGTGCACTTGCGTGTTGAGTTGGTCGTAACAAGTTTTTGGCGCCGCTGCCGGGGACGCGGTTTTATTTTGTTTAGTTTCAATATTTGCCATCAGTGGTCATTAAATTTCGGTGACTAGGACGTTTTCATAAAATTTCTTGTTGGTGAATTTCAGGTACTTGTTGAGAGTTTATGCGTACACGAGCTCGTGCACGTAGAGACGAACTAGCACGTACAGAAGAACTAGCTAGGAGAAGACTTGATTTCGATTTAAAAGACAATCTTGAAGCAAAGGAAGTTATGGCTAATCAAGAACCAGCAGCGAAGGCTTTGAGTGAATTCTCTCAGCCGAAAGTGGAGGACATTCATACTAGTATTGTTCGACCAGCTATAGGGTCTAACAATTTCGAGCTAAGGCCAAACATCATTCAGATGATTCAGAACACAGTCCAGTTTGGGGGTAGTCCTGCTGAAGATCCCAATGCTCATATTAGGGACTTCCTTGAGATCTGTGACACCTTCAAATTCAATGGAGTTACAGATGACGCAATCAGATTGAGGCTATTTCCCTTCTCTCTTAAGGATAAAGCCAAGAGTTGGTTACATTCTATGCCATCAGGCTCTATTACAACATGGGCAGACTGTGCTCAAAAGTTCTTGACCAAGTATTTCTCCATGGCGAAGACAGCAGCTTACAGGAATGCCATTTCTCAGTTTGCTCAGCATTCCCAGGAATCTTTGGGAGAAGCTTGGGAGAGGTACAAGGAGATATTGGCACGTTGTCCTCATCATGGAATGCCGGATTGGATGATAATCAGCAATTTCTATAACGGGTTGGGAGTTCAGTCCCGGCCTATGTTAGATGCAGCTTCTGGAGGTGCGCTATGGGCAAAAAGCTATGAGGATGCTTATAATCTGATTGAAATGATGTCGGCCAATGAGTTTCAGAATCCTACTCAACGCTTGCCACCTGCTAAAGTGGCTGGAGTTCTTGACTTGGATGCAGCTACTGCTATTGCTGCCCAACTCAAAGCGTTGACAATGAAGGTAGATTCCCTTTCTAATCTTGGTACTAACCAGGTTGCTATGGTGTGTGAATTGTGTGCAGGGGCACATGACACAAATATGTGTGCTATCTCAGCTGAATCCGCACAATTTGTTGGTAATTTTCAAAGATCTCAGCAACCAGTGCCACAATTTTATCATCCCAACAATCGGAATCATCCCAACTTCAGTTGGAGTAACAATCAGGGAGGTGCTCAGCAACCACAAAATCAGCAGTTCAATGCAAGGCCAAGTAATCAGAACTATCAACCACCACCTTATGCTCCAAGGCAACCATTCAATCCACCGGGGTTTCAACCATCTCAAGGAACTTCATTGAATCAGTCTGAAAAGTCGGAATTGGAAGAGCTTCGAATGATGTATAAGAGTCAGGCGGTGTCATTGAAAACTTTAGAGAATCAAATTGGCCAGCTAGCCAATGCTTTGTTGAACCGTCAACCAGGAACGCTTCTGAGTGACACAGAGGTAAATCCAGGCAAGAAAGATCAAAAGGAACAGGTTCAGGCAATAACACTACGATCAGGAAGAAGTCTACAAGGTCAGAACGAAGAAAAAGCAACCGAGGAAAAACTTGAATCTTCAGTTGATGTCGAATCTGGTTCTGATTCGCTTCCTAATGCTACTCCTTCAACTCCTATCATTCACAAGAGTGTTAATTCTCAAAAAGAAGTAGAAGATAAGGTGTTTCCACCTCCTCCATTCCCAAAACGAATTCAAAGGCAAAAGTTAGACAAGCAATTCGCTAAGTTCTTGGATGTATTCAAGAAGCTGCAGATTAACATACCATTTGCGGAGGCTCTTGAGCAAATGCCGAGCTATGCGAAGTTCATGAAGGGTATTCTCTCGAAGAAACTGAAACTTGAGGAGTTAGAGACAGTTGCCTTGACGGAGGAATGTAGTGCCATCTTGCAACAAAAGTTGCCGCCTAAGTTGAAGGATCCTGGAAGCTTCACCATTCCATGCACTATTGGAGACATCTCATTCAGCAAATGTTTGTGTGATTTGGGTGCAAGTATTAATCTCATGCCCTTATCAGTTTTCATGCAACTTGGTCTTCCAGAGCCAAAGCCCACTACCATGACTCTACAACTTGCTGACCGTTCTGTTACTTATCCGCGAGGGATAGTTGAGGATGTTTTGGTGAAGGTCGACAAGCTTATCTTTCCAGCCGACTTTGTTATTCTTGACTTCGAGGAAGACAAGAAGATCCCTATCATCTTGGGACGACCATTCTTGGCGACAGGCCGAACTCTTATCGATGTCCAAAAGGGGGAACTCACTATGAGGGTGCACGATCAAGATGTCACTTTTAATGTTTTCAATGCAATGAAGCTTCCAACTGACGATGAAGAGTGTTTCAAAATTGATATGGTCGACAAGGTGGTTAACCCCGCAACTCAACACTTGATAAAAGCTGATGTGTTGGAAAGAGTTCTTGCTAATGACGTGGAGGTTGAAACCGAAGAGGATGAAGAACAATTGAAATATCTTAATGCATCACCATGGAAGAAGTTTCAAAGCTCATTTGAATCATTGGGGTTGTCAGAATTGAAAAAGTCTCATGTTAGACTTAAGCCATCCATCGAGGAAGCACCTACATTGGAACTTAAGCCATTGCCTGATCATTTAAGGTATGCCTATCTTGGTGATTCTTCTACTTTACCCGTTATTATATCTGCTCAGCTTTCAGGAATAGAAGAGGAAAAACTATTGCGAATCTTAAGGGATTCCAAATCAGCCATTGGGTGGACTATAGCAGATATCAAGGGTATCAGTCCGTCGTACTGCATGCACAAAATTCCTTTGGTAGAAGGAGCTAACCCTACAGTTGATAATCAAAGGAGACTGAATCCGGTCATGAAAGAAGTTGTGAAAAAGGAAATTCTTAAATGGCTTGACGCGGGCATTATCTACCCGATCTCTGATAGCTCTTGGGTGAGTCCGGTACAGTGTGTGCCTAAGAAGGGGGGCATGACAGTGGTGACTAATGAGAAGAACGAGCTCATTCCTACGCGAACAGTTACGGGTTGGAGGATTTGCATGGATTATCGGAAATTGAACAAGGCCACTCGGAAAGATCATTTCCCACTTCCATTCATTGATCAGATGCTCGACAGATTGGCTGGACATCAGTACTATTGCTTGCTTGATGGGTATTCTGGTTACAATCAGATTTGCATAGCACCCGAGGATCAGGAGAAGACTACATTCACTTGTCCATTTGGTACATTCGCATTCAGACGTGTTTCTTTCGGGTTGTGTGGTGCACCAGCTACTTTTCAAAGGTGCATGATGGCCATCTTCTCTAACATGATTGGAATCAATGTGGAGGTATTCATGGACGACTTCTCAGTCTTTGGGGATTCTTTTGATGAGTGCTTGGAAAACTTGAGTTTGGTTCTAAAACGTTGTGTGGAGACGAATCTTGTTCTAAATTGGGAAAAGTGCCATTTCATGGTACAAGAAGGTGTCATTCTGGGACACAAGGTGTCGTGTAAAGGTTTGGAAGTTGACAAAGCAAAGGTGGAGACTATTGAGAACCTTCCTGCCCCTGTCTCAGTCAAGGGTATTCGCAGCTTTCTTGGTCATGCGGGATTCTACAGGCGCTTCATAAAGGATTTCTCAAAAATTTCTAAGCCGTTATGCAATCTTTTGGAGAAAGATGTGCCATTCAAGTTTGATGAGGCTTGTTCACATGCGTTCGAGATCTTGAAGAAGAAACTAATTTCTGCTCCAGTTATTACAGCTCCTGATTGGAGTCAACCATTTGCTTTGATGTGTGATGCCAGCGATTATGCACTTGGGGCCGTTCTAGGCCAAAGGAAAGAAAAAGTGTTCCACGTTATTTACTATGCAAGTAAAACACTAACTGATGCTCAGTTGAACTACACGACCACTGAGAAGGAACTACTTGCTATTGTCTACGGGTTTGAAAAGTTTCGCTCTTATCTGCTTGGTACAAAGGTGACAGTTTATACGGATCATGCTGCCATTCGCTATCTCCTTGCGAAGAAGGATTCTAAGCCAAGATTGATTCGTTGGGTTCTTCTGTTACAAGAATTCGATGTGGAAATCAAGGATAGAAAGGGGACGGAGAATCAGGTAGCTGACCATCTCTCTAGATTGGAAGATCATGGCAAGTCACCTAAAGACAACACGATCATTAATGAGTTCTTCCCTGATGAGCAATTATTCAAAGTGCAAGATGATGAACCATGGTTTGCAGACTTCGTGAATTATCTAGTAAGCAACATCATTCCACCTGAGCTCTCTCATGCTCAAAGGAAGAAATTTTTGCACGATGTCAAGCAATATATTTGGGATGAACCGTTTTTGTTCAAGCAAGGAGCTGATCAGATTATTAGGCGTTGTGTTCCTTACGGTGAGACCGAGGCTATTCTAAGTGATTTTCATGCTACAGCTTATGGAGGTCATTATGCGGGTGAGAAGACAGCCACACGTATTCTTCAAGCAGGGTTCTATTGGCCAACTCTATTCAAGGATGCTCATCAGTTTGTGTTGAGGTGCGATCGATGTCAGCGAGTTGGTAATATTTCTCGTAGGGACGAGATGCCTCTGAATGTCATGATGGAGGTAGAGATCTTTGACGTGTGGGGAATCGACTTCATGGGACCGTTCATTCCGTCATGTGGTAATCAATATATTCTTCTGGCCGTGGATTATGTGTCTAAGTGGGTGGAGGTAAGAGCACTTCCGACGAATGATGCTAAGGTGGTGCTTAATTTTCTCCACAAGAACATATTTACTCGATTTGGCACTCCACGAGTCATAATCAGTGATGAGGGTACGCATTTTTGCAATCGGAAGTTTACATCTCTGATGGCACGCTATAACATCAATCATCGAGTTGCTACAGCTTATCATCCTCAAACCAATGGGCAAGCCGAGGTCTCTAATCGCGAAATTAAACGGATTCTTGAGAAGGTAGTTAGTCCTTCTAGGAAGGACTGGGCATTGAAGCTGGATGAAGCAGTGTGGGCTTATCGGACAGCCTATAAAACGCCGTTGGGAATGTCACCATTTCAGCTAGTGTATGGGAAAGCTTGCCATCTTCCAGCTGAGTTAGAACACAAGGCATATTGGGCATTGAAGAAGCTGAATTTTGATCTTACAGCAGCAGGTGAGAAGCGTATGGTTCAGTTGAATGAAATGGACGAGTTCCGTTTGCAAGCTTATGAGAACAACAAACTCTACAAGGAGAAAGTAAAAAGGTGGCATGATCGTCGGTTGGTTCTTAAGACGTTTGTACCCGGACAATTGGTTTTGTTGTATAACTCTCGGCTTCGGTTATTTCCAGGGAAGTTGAAGTCACGTTGGTCAGGCCCATTCACAGTCAAAACAGTTTTTCAACATGGGGCAGTGGAGATTTTTGACAAGTTACCGGAACAGTCGTTCAAGGTCAATGGTCAGCGGTTGAAACCATATTTTGGAGAGAAGTTGAATCGCGAAATTGAGACTGCGATTCTAATTTGTGCAAATTAAGGAAATGGAGCTACGTCAAGCTAATGACGTAAAAAGAGCGCTTCGTGGGAGGCAACCCACGCGTTTGGTGTATTCTTTGAAAAAAAAAAAAAAAAAAAAAAAAAAAAAAATTATAGCAGGGGGACCAAGCGCAATAGCGCCCAGTTGAAGCGCCAGACTTTCAGGGCATAACACGCGCAACTGCGCTAGCCACATGCGCAGCAGCGCCCGAGCAACTGAATCCAGGAGGGTTGATGCGCAAGGGCGCCTTCCTATGGCGCAATGGCGCGGCCCCTGTTCTAAAAAAAAAAAAAAAAAAAAAAAATACAAAACCTGTGTTAACAAAAGTCCCAGCCGCCCCATTACATACATTCACCCACATCTTTTCTTCTCCTAAACCTAAAACTCTCTCTACCCAAAATCTATACCTCATCCATTTTTCACAATCAAATCCTACATCTTCCAAACCCATCTCAAATCCTATCCCATTAATTATCTCTACATAATTACCTATACACACAAATCCCCTCTTTATTCCAAATCATTAAAACTCCATACAAGCTTCAAGGGTTCTCTAATTCAAGTTTGGGGGAGTGCTTTCAAGGTTCTCATCTTCAATTCAAGTGGTAATATTCTCTCTTAGTTAATTATTTAGTGAATTGAATTGTTGGAATTGGGATATTGTGTGTGGAGATATATTGTGAATTGTTCATCCTATATTGTGGATTTTTTGGGTGGTTGTTGACATTGGGTTGTTCTAAGAGTGGTATGGCTCCTAAAAGAGTCCGTGTGCCGAGTAGTAGTAGTTCGGAGGAGGAGGTGGCGCCGAATTATGATGTTGATAAATTTGTTTCTAAGGCGGCTCAAGATGAGTTCGAAAATTTATTGTCAAGAGCTGTGGTTCAGGAGAGGGGTTTTGAGCCTGCGGTTGAGGATGGTGAATTGAGCGCTATGGTTAGGGAGTTGGGTTGGGTGATGTTTTGTGCTAAGCCGGTGGCAGTTCCCTTGAGCATTGTTAGGGAATTTTATGCCAATGCCAAGGATGACAAGAATGGAATCACTATGGTTAGGGGGCAGGCAGTTGCTTATAAGCCTGGGTATATCCGGCGTGTTTTGTCTCAATCACCGAAACCTAGGAATGTTGAGGATTGGGGGCAGAAAACTAGGGATGATGTTGACCTAGATGCTATTATAGCGGGGATGTGTATCCCGGGTACGGTTTGGAAGTATAAGGCAGGTTCTACCACGCCGAGTACATTTCCAGCAGCTGCTTTGACGAGGTATGCTCGAGCTTGGTTCTTGTTTATTTGTGCTCGTGTAATGCCTACTACTCATGTTACTGATGTTAGTGTTGAGCGTGCCATCATTCTGTGGGGTATTTTGAACGGGAAGTATATTGATCTGGGCGAATTAGTCTATCAAAATATCTTGAAGTTCTTGAAGGGTGGTACGACAGGTGGGATCCCACATGCAGTCATTATAGCTGAGTTGTGTGTTCATGTGGGTGTTCGTTGGCATAGTGATGAGACGCTGCTCAGGCCGAGGGGTTCTATTAAGCACGCGGCTATTAAGAATATGGCGGAGTGGTCGGGTGGTGTTCCTCACCCGAGGGGTCTGGGTTATGTTGAGATCTTTGAGGAGGGTGGTGCTCCACCACCGGTTGAGCAGGTACCTTCGCAGCCACACCTAGACCGAGCGGGACCTTCTCAGGCACAGACGAGTCAGGGTACTGTGGTTTTTAGTGATGCTCAGTTCAGACGCATGTTGAGGCGTCAGGATACTACGAATGCCATGTTACACAGATTTGCTACAGACTTGACTCAGTCATTGGATGGAGTGTACCAACAGCAGGGTTTCCAGGTCACATGGCCTATTTTTGGAGCGCACCACATCTATCCACCACCAGACACACCACCCGAAGAGGGTGGAGATGCCGATGACTAGGGGAGTATCTCTTGTACCCTTTAATTTTACCTTCAATGAGGGCATTGAAATTTTTAAGTTTGGGGGTGATTTTAGGGTAGCAAGAGTAGTTGCATATAGTTGCATATTCATGCATATTCATGTTAGTATTTTTGCATTTAGTTTTGCCATGCCATTTAGTTTGCATTTAGGATGCCATGTCATATAGTTTTAATTAGGATTTATTATCATGTTGTTCATGCATTTCATGCATTTTATATGATTCCATATGAGTGTCTGTTTCTGGCTCGATAGGTCGACGTTAATGTGGGTGTGATGACAATGAATAGAGGGTTGATTTAAGTACTTATGAAATTGATTTGCATGTGTCGGGAACACAATCTTTTCACGGTCTCACTGTTTGCTTTTGAGCTAGATCGAGTCATACCTTGTTTGGTTGTTGAGATTTAATCACTTATTTATATCTAGAATTTTCGTTATTCCCTTTATAGCGTAGGAACATTAAAGTCTAAGTTTGGGGAAAACCAGGAATTTTCATGCTAGTTGTTAATATGTGTCAATAAAGGCTAGGCGTCATATGGCTAGTAGCCAGCTCATATTTATATATGAGTAGTCTAGGGTTGGAGATGAGAAAGGCTCATTCCAGATCTAAAAAAAAAAACAAAATAAAAAAAAAAAAAAAAAATATAAAAGATGAAAAAAAAAAGAAAAAAAAAAGAGTCATGTAAATAATTTAATTGCAAAATTAACCAGAGTGAGCTCTTTAATACTCGAGTAATTAAGTCCGAGGGGACTTAGTCCTAGTGACCTAAGGCTTTATAGTCTGGGATCCTGCTGACCTAACACTCGCTACATGGGTATTATTGTATAAGCCTTTTGGGGTCTCACTCATTGCACGGTTAAATAAGCATGCGTATTGTGTATGTAGTGTCGTAGTATAGTAATAAAGCATGAGTTTCTGTCTACCTTGGAGGAGGGTGGAGGTGTTCCTAGGTTATGGAGTGTCTAAAGTCTATTCTGTTTATAAACATGTGATTGTTTTGGCGAAGAATTGGTTATGCCTTTGATCTAGTTTCGAGAGTATATCTAGTGAGAAATGCACACACCACGTTTCCGAGCATGTACTGTTAGTATACGGGGCCTTAGTCGAGCTCTGTTTGGAGTTGTTGCATTCGTTGAGACGTTTGCTTGTTGAGTTGGTTTCAGATCATTTGTGTGGGATCATTGCATTAGGACATTTTTGCATTATCATGACATGTAGTTATTAGTTGCATTCATTCATCATTTTTAAACTGAGTTTGCATTGCTTGAGGACAAGCAACGGTTTAAGTTTGGGGGTTTGATAAGTGGATTTTATATCCACTAATTTACCTTCCGTGTGGACTTTAACCGTTTGCATGTTCTCAAGTTTCGTTGTCATTTGATACGTTTTTATGTGAATTGTGTAGGTTTTATCATGGAAGGCATTTGGTGCTAAAATGGTGATTTTGGTGGTGTGAATTTTATCTGGAGCTTGCACAAAGAAATAAGAGCATGGCAACAAGTTGTAGAATTTTTTGAAGAAATTCCAGGACCAAGGAGGCGCCCTGGCGCTTGGTTAGGCGCTATAGCGCACAGGAGGTTGACAAAGGGTGTGATTCCAGGAGTTTCTATGCGCCGTTGCGCGTTGATTGGGAGCAGTTGCGCTCGAGAGAGGGCCATGGCTCGAGGAGGAGCGCCATTGCGCGCGCGCGGGGAGAATCCAGGGATGTTGGAGCGCAATTGCGCGGGTATGAGGCGCCATTGCGCGTGTTTGGGCCTTGCGTGGGCGCTGTGGCGCAGTTAGTGAGCGCTCTTGCGCTTGGCTGATGCGTTATGGCGCCTGTTGGGACCTGTTGGCAATTTTTGTATATTGTTCCGGGTCAAAACACTTTGGGCCTATTTTTAGGGCATCTATTTATGTAATATCTAGACCTAAAAAAAAGATATCTATCGTTGTTCTTAGTTTTTCTTAGCAACTATCAACAATTTTTCATCTAGTTTTCAAGCATAATTTCAAGGAATTTCTCCAAGCTAGTGACAAGCAAGGATTATTCTTGGAACATTTGTACTCTTCTATTTTGGGGATTTAATTCTAACCCTTCTTTCTTTCTTTTATATTTACTTGTTTATTTTAGAATCATGTTTTCATTGGAACCCATGATGATGATTAGTTCGATCATGAACTAATTCGTTGTCATGGGGGTTTAGTGGATTTATTCATGAATTTTATGTGTTGAATCTTCTCGATGCCTATAGTGTGATTGATGTGATATTCTATCATGGTTGATTTAATTCGTTATAGGAGAGTAGCTAACTCCTGTAATTGTGTGTTAATTCTTGTTGAAGCGAAAGTGGAGATAAGAGTTTAGAACTTGCCATGTTAGCGTAGGTTTATGCGTGATAACATCATTCGTAATTAGTGTCGTAACTCTAAACGTTTTATGACAACTATGTGATCAATTGAACGCTTGCACTTCAACCATTATGTGTTATTCTTTATAGACGTATGAAGACTTGGCATAATTGGGAGACTAAATGATTTCTATCTTTATTGTGGATATTGTTTAGGATGGTAATTGTTTAACGGAAGTTGGCTTATATCAGTTTTGTGTGTTCGATCAGGTGTCACTAAATCACATGAACAGGGCTAGGGATTTGGAGACTATAGATGGATTGTTTAAAGAAACTAAATTCCCATGTTTTATTCGCATAAGTAATTCGATATAAATCTCAGTTCAAGTAGTTGATAATTAGTTATAATTTCTTAGATAAATTTTAGTGATAACAACAATCCACTTAATTAATTGTTTTAGCATCGGAAAACAATCATACATTGGTGAGTGAATTAGCTAGACAATACAACGAGTCCCTGTAGGAACGAACCTTATTTGCTATCTGTATTACTTGAGATCACGTGCACTTGCGTGTTGAGTTGGTCGTAACATATATTTATTTGCTTAAAATAAAAGTTCAATATTCAAATTAGTTTGAAAATATCATGTAGGTGCGCGTCTACAAATATGAAGAGTAACTAACTAGTGGTATCATCATACGAAGGTATTGGTGTTTTTTCAAGAAGACATGAAAACAACGCTATAACTTTTTGTAGAATAGTACATGATATATATTTATATATATGTATTTTATATGATTGCAATAAATACTATTATAACTTAGTGTTATACTTATTATTATATTTATATGTTATACTATATCCGTATGATTTTTACTTAATTACGTAATGTCATAGGATAATAAAATATAGTGATAATAATTTAAATAAAATGTTGTGTGTCGATATCTCTAGGAGCTCGAGTGTGTATCACCTTAATTAAGCATTTATAATTCGTGTTAATTACGAAAATGAATAATATTCTACCAATGATATATTCTAATCTTGTAAGTAATCTAACAGATTTCATAATATTTCCTAGTTCTTAACCATGTAAATCAAACAATTCTCTAATCCTCCAAACTAATTCATGTTAATCCTTAAAATGATTAAAATCCGTCTTACAAAATGAAGTGACCAACTCAAAAGAGAGAACTACGTGGATTTGATCCCTATTTAGATAGGGTACGTAGGCACCTTGAGATAATATCTGATACTCCCTCTGTCCCATCCATTTGTTTACACTTTCCTTTTTGGGATGTCCCATCCAATTCTTTACATTTCTAAACTTTCCTAAAATAGTAAAGTTTTATAATATAAAAATCAACTACATCCACTAATTTTCTCCACTAACTCATTTTATACATTATATAGTGATGGGTCCCACCACTTTACTCATTTTTCCTACTTCTCTCCTCCTTCTTTATATTTTTCCTTGGTCTCCGTGCCCAAACCAAATGTAAACATTTGGTTGGGACGGAGGGAGTACTAGTTAACGGAAACTAACTCAAGCTCAATCCAAAAAAAGAACTACGTGCATTTGATCCCTAGCTATTTAAATTAGGGTACGTAGGCACCTTGAGAAAGAAAGCTAACTCAAGCCCAGTCCAAATTATAACAAACCTTATATAAATTTGAGTGTTGTCACGAAGTTTCTTAATTCCAGATCTACTCGGCACTTCTTTTTTTTAATTTATATTAGGGTTCTATTAGGATTAATATAAAGTATAAATTAATATTCTACACTCCATAATACAGTAATTTATTTATTTTATTATTTGTTTACTAGTCTAAAATATGTACATATAGTATATTAAATTTTAGTAAAGTATATTTCGAACAATATTTATTTCTAAGCTAGATTATGAATAAGTGGATCCTACACAATGTTCTTCTTGACTACAATTGAAGTCTTATTCGTTGAGGGTGGCAGAGAGCAAGGTTAATCTCTACATATTTTTAATTATTTTTAATTGATATTTCATTTTTATTATAAATTGATTTATACATGTGCATGGTTTTATTTTGGTAGGCTTTCGTTGCAGACTTTCAAGTTGTTTTGATTTACTTGTGAAAGGGATAAGCAACGTTATCCTTGATGATATTAGCGCAGTCAACAGCCCTTGCAAAATGCAGATGCTGTTTGATCAAAGACAATTTTGATTTTGATTTTATATTTTTTTAGAATTATAATTAACTAAAAATATTTAGTAAAGTTGTGCAGTTTTGAAATGATGTTGTTAAAGACTTTGACGGACTTGGTGCATGGGAGGAATTCTTGTCATATATAAATTACAAGGTATGTTTTTAAGCATATTTATTTGATTAAAATAAAAGTTCAAAATTCAAATTAGTTGTGCAGGTTTTGAAATGATGTTGATAAAGATTTTGACGTACTTGGTACATGGGAGAAATTCTTGTTATCTATAAATTACAAGGTATGTTTTAACGTATATTTATTTGATTAAAATAAAAGTTCAATATTTAAATTAGTTGTGCAGTTTTGAAATGATGTTGCTAAAGACTTTGACGTACTTGGTGCCTGGGAGGAATTCATGTTATCTATAAATTATAAAGTATGTTTTTAAGCATATTTATTTGAATAAAATAAAATTTCAATATTTAAATTAGTTGTGCAGGTTTTGGAATGAGGTTGATAAAGACTTTGACGTACTTGGTGCATGGGAGGAATTCTTGTTATCTATAAATTATAAGGTATGTTTAACTTATATTTATTTGATTGAAATAAAACTTCAATATTTAAATTAGTTGTGCAGGTTTTGAAATGATGTTGACAAAGACTTTGACGTACTTGGTGCATGGGAGAAATTCTTGTTATCTATAAATTATAAGGTATGTTTTTACGTATATTTAATTGATTAAAATAAAAGATTAATATTTAAATTAGTTGTGCAGGTTTTGAAACGATGTTGACAAAGACTTTGACGTACTAGGTGCATGGGCGGAATTCTTGTTATCTATCAGTTATAAGGTATGTTTCTACGTATATTTATTTGATTAAAATAAAATTTAAATATTTAAATTAATTGTGACGGTTTTGAAATGATGTTGATAAAGACTTCGACGTACTTGGTGCATGAGAGGAGTTCTTGTTATCTATAAATTATAAGGTATATTTTTACGTATATTTATTTGCTTAAAATAAAAGTTCAAAATTCAAATTAGTTTGAAAATATCATGTAGGTGCGCGTCTACAAATATGAAGAGTAACTAACTAGCGGAATCATCATACGAAGGTATTGGTGTTTTTTCAAGAAGACATGAAAACAACGCTATAACTTTTTGTAGAATAGTACATGATATATATTTATATATATGTATATTATATGATTGCAATAAATACTATTATAACTTAATGTTATACTTACTATTATATTTATATGCTATACTATATCCATATGATTTTACTTAATTACGTAATGCCATAGGATAAGAAAATATAGTGATAATAATTTAAATAAAATGTTGTGTGTCAATATCTCTAGGAGCTCGGGTGTGTATCACCTTAATTAAGCAATTCTAATTCGTGTTAATTAAGAAAATGAATAATATGCTGCCAATGATTTATATATTCTAATCTTGTAAGTAATCTAACAGATTTCATAATATTTCCTAGTTCTTAACCATGTAAATCAAACAATTCTCTAATCCTCCAAACTAATTCATGTTAATCCTTAAAATGATTAAAATCCGTCTTACAAAATGAAGTGTCTAACTCAAATGAGAGAACTACGTGGTTTGATCCTATTTAGATAAGGTACGTAGGCACCTTGAGATAGTATCTGATACTAGTTAACGGAAACTAACTCAAGCTCAATCCAAAAAAAGAATTACGAGGATTTGATCTCTAGCTATTTAAATTAGGGTACGTAGGCACCTTGAGAAAGAGCGCTAAGTCAAGCCCATTTCAAATTATAACAAACTTATATAAATTTGAGTGTTGTCACGAAGTTTCTTAATTCCAGATCTACTCGGCTCTTTTTTTTATTTACTTTATATTAGGTTATATTAGGATTAATATAAAGTATAAATTAATATAAAGTATAAATTAATATTCTACACTCCATAATACTGTAATTTATTTATTTTATTATTTTTTACTAGTCTAAAATATGTACATATAGTATATTAGATTTTAGTAAATTGTATATTTCATACAATATTTATTTCTAAGCTAGATTATGAATAAGTGGATCCTACACAATGTTCTTCTTGACTAAAAGTGAAGTCTTATTCGTTGAGGGTGGCAGAGAGCAAGGTTAGTCTCTACATATTTTTAATTATTTTTAATTGATATTTCGTTTTTATTATAAATTGGTTTATACATATGCATGGTTTTATTTTGGTAGGCTTCTGTTGCAGACTTTCAAGTTGTTTTGATTTACTTGTGGAAGGGAGAAGCAACGTTATCTTTGATGATATTAGCACAGTCAACAGGTGTTGCAAAATGCAGATGCTATTTGATCAAAGATAATTTAGATTTTTATTTAATAATTTTTTAGAATTATAATTAACTAAAAATATTTAGTAAAGTTGTGCAGTTTTGAAATGATGTTGTTAAAGACTTTGACGTACTTGGTGCATGGGAGGAATTCTTGTTATCTATAAATTATAATGTATGTTTTTAAGCATATTTGACGGGCAGTCTTTTTATTGTAGGTTTTGGTAATTTGTCAAAGTACGAATATGAAAATTAAATTAGGTCTAGGAAGTTACTAGCTAATATAGTAATTCCTCCCCTAGGATTATTCGATGTGACATTTCCGAATAACGAGTCAATTTGACAAACATTTTCTCGTACCCTAATCATTTGATTTGGATAAGGTATATCCGTGCTATGATATATCCTAGTCTCGATTTTATATGGTACATTTTAAAGGCAAAGTCAAGTCGGCACAAATATCAATATATTCCCAAACACTGATTTTTCGCAATAAAAACGAGAGTTTTATTCAAAACGGTGTTCATTTCAAATGTTTTATCCTCAAATATATTTGATATATTTTTCCAAAAGATTATTTTCAAAAGTGCCTTATTTATTGACTTGCCGAAAGATCAAAAACGAATTTTATCCCGAACCCCTAACAGTTTTCTTTTAATTGGATAAAATCATAAAATATTTAAAATAAATATTCCGAGGACTTCATGGCATTATTATTTGAGGAATATTATAGTTGAATATATTTCAAGTCAAAACTTTAGCCAAAATGTCGACAAGTTACGACAAACGGCTAATGTATTTTATTCCGTCGCGTAAGGGTTTTTACCAAAATATTTTTGAATAAAATACCTAGACATGTTATTTTGACTTGAAACTTTGGGAATGTCACTATAATATTTAAAAAGAATTTTAGAAAAAGTTTCATGATTATATGAGAACATTTTTTAAGAAAGACCCTTATTATATTATATATCACTTAATTGTTTGTTTGTAGCTTGTTGTTGTATCTTTGTAGTGAGGTGAAGTGAAGTGAGGTGATCTTCGCTCTAAGACCCAAGTCTTAGACATGCCGACGGGGAGTTGGGTGTCTTTGTACCGTGAGGAGGAGGAAAGACCAAAGACCTAAGACCTAAGATCCAAGACCTACAAAGGTAGCATCAAGGCTACGTAGGTTTGCTAAAATATTTTGAAAAGGTAACTTGGAGTTACGCTCTAAGATAAATATTTTAGTGGTTTACTAATTATTTTGAGGAGGTAACGGGGAGTTACGTTCCAAGATAAATAATTGGTGGGTTTGCTTTATACTTTGAGGAGGTAGCGGGGAGTTATGCTCCAAGATAAATATATAGCGGGGTAGCTTATATTTTGAGAAGGTAACGGGGAGTTACGCTTCAAGATAAATATATAGTTGTAATTGTGTAAAGGTTTCTCCACCTGTTATAAGGAGTTTTACTTATAGTGGACGAAATCCCGAGTCCGGGGAGGAGCTCGGGGACTGGAGTAGGGGTGTTCGAATCCGTTAGGGGATTGCGGCATCCTGAACCAGGATAAATCGATCGTGTCATCTTTCTTTTTTATTTTCCGCACTTTACATTACTTATTTATAAGTAATTAATTTTAAAAGAAAAGGAAAATTTAAAAACGCCAAGCTCAAATTTTAAAAAGGTAATAAGCTATTCAACACCCCCCATTCTATCTTATTTTACCCATATTCGGGACCTATCAATTGGTATTAGAGCAGTTACTTTTAATCTCGTTATTTTGAATGTTGTGAGGTTCGAAAAACGTAACCAAAAGTAGATCGTTAAAATGGCGTATTTAAATACGATCGGTTGTGGTGAAGGTCTTTCGAGTTCTAGACCTCCACTATTCGATGGTACAAATTTTGCAACTTGGAAAACATGATTAGGATTTATGCTAGATCCCAAGATGTTAAAGTTTGGATGGCTATCGACGACGGCGTAGTAATTCCCACCAAAACCGAAGGTGAAATATCCGTCGAGAAAAAGGTGAGCGAATATACTCCCGAGGAAGAAATAAGGAAGAATATTGCCGCGAAAGCGGAAATGGTGTTAACTAGTGCACTTGCGGAAAAAGAATATAAACGTGTTAACAATTGCAAGTCGGCACAAGAAATATGGAACAAATTAGTTATCACTTACGAGGGTACGAAAGATATTAAGGAATCTCGAATGGATACCTTAATTCATGAGTACAAGAATTTTAAACTCCTCGAAGGTGAAACTATCATCGATATGGAAGCGAGGTTCACTCGTGTAATCGATGAGCTTGCTCAACTCGGAAAGGTCTATACGACAAATGAGAAAAATCGAAGGATTTTAAAAGCCTTGCCTTCGAGTTGGAAAGTTAAAGTTACCACGATCAAAGAAATGCATAGTCTTAACGACTACTCTATCGATAGTTTATTCAGAAATCTTCGTGCTTACAAGGAAGATAATATACCGGATAAAGTTGTCCCTAAAACGGATGACAAACGAAAGAATATGGCGTTAAAAGCTATATTAATCGATGAAGAGGAAAATGACGATGAATTAAACGAAGAGTTGGAAAATCTCGATGAACATGAGATCGCTTTATTATCGAGACAACTTCGTCGTGTTTTACAAAGTAAAGCTCAAAGGTACGGAAAAGGCTTCCTAAAATTGAACAATCAAATTCGAGTATTTAATTTGAAAGGAAGGCCGAATTATCGAAATAATTCTCCGACTACGAGCTACGCTAAAAATCAAGGTGCTCATAATTCGTATAACTCCCCTAATACGAATTTTGTTAAAACTCAAGGCGCACCTCAAGGTAATAATTCGCACAATAATTCGAATTATGCAAAGAACTATTCGGCACCTAAGCAAAAGGAGCCTACAGTCGAGGAAACTCAAGATGTTTGTTTCGAATGCAAACAACCGGGTCACTTTAGACGTGAATGTCCAAAGTTACCTAAAGGTCGAGGTCTTGTCGTGGAGAACGGTTGGGATTTAAGTGAAGACGAAGAAGCACCGGAAGAAACAGAAGAAATTGTCAATCTTTGCTTAATGGCTCTCTCCGACGAATCTACATCAACGGACAAATCGACTAGTAACCATGAGGTAACCCGAAACTCTACTTCCAATTTAAATGTTGCATCATGTAGTAGTGATTATTTAAATGTGCATTTGTCAAGTATGGATTATTCTAGTTTGGATTCTTCCGAACTTGTTAATTTGGTGAACTCGTTAAAATCGAGTCTTGATGATATGAATTGCAAATTTGTTACGATGAGTTCTGAATGGAATAAATATCGTGAGACAAATAGTGAGCTTCAAAAAGAAGTCACTCGTTTGAAGGATATTCATGTTAACGACAAAGAATATTCCGATTTCATTTCTTCACAAAATGAGCGGTTGAAAATCGAGATCAATGAAAAGAATGAAAATATTCGAAATCTCGAAGTAGAGAATGTTTCTCTAGTTATTCAAGCCGAAGAAAATGAAAAAACTATAATACAAGTCAATGATAAGAATCGTGAGCTTCATGTCAAAATTTTGAATTTAAAAATTCATGATGAATCGATGGGACATGAATTAGCTAAATGAGATAATCGTATAAATGAACTTGTACAATCTTTAACGGGTGACAAAGAAGAAGAGCTTAGACAAGCCATAAATGATTTAGATCTTGACTACCAAATAATCTTATCCGAAAAGAATGACGAATTAGCTAAGTTAAAAGAGCAATTCGATGATGAGGTTGTTGAAAAAGAATATTTGGTTTCGGAAATGAAATCAAGTATCTTAGAAAGTCAAAGACTCAAGAACGAGAATGCTAAGCTCATGGCTCAAGTTATAGATCAAGAAAGTGTGCTAAATAACAAGATCAATGTATTAATGCAAGAAAAGCACAATCTTGATTCTATAGTCAAGCAATTCACTAAGAGCAATGCTATGTTGGAAAATATGATATACAAGCCAAAGGTATCTTCTAACAAAGAAGGTTTAGGATATGATGCGAATCAACCTCCTAAGAGAGAAGCACATATTCCTACTCCCGCTAAAAATATTTCTCCAAAAGCACCTACGAAGCTATGCACGTTTTGTAACAAAAATGGACATGAAAGTCTATTTTGCAAAGCTAAGGAAGGTGTAAGTAAAGGGAAGTATAAGTGGATGCCTAAAGGAGCCAACAATGCTCAAAAGAATTCGGTTAAAAATGCCAACAAACAACCGAGACATTCGTATCGTCAAGAGCCGATTAAATTTCAACCAAGGAACTCTAAAAATGTTGCAAGCTCTAGTACTAACAATGCTAGACAACCGAATGTTCCTAGGAGAAATTTTGTTGCTCAAAGTTCGAATAATAATGCTTATATTCGGAATCAAAATGCTTATATGCCTATAAATGTAAGTCATTATAATGTTCGATCGAGTCAACATGCTAATATGAGTCATCATGCATATCCTACACATTACAATGCTCATGTCCGAAATAATCATGTGAATTATCATGCCAATAATCATTCTAGAGATTCTACTATTACTATATTTCCCTGTAGTAATAATGGTCATGCTTTTTGTGGTGGTTCCAAATATATGCCTAGGAGAAATTCTTGTCATATATCTAATAGGAATCAAGCATCTAGAAATGATATTGTCTATGTGAATGATTATCCTATGCCTAGATTTATTTATGAAAGTACTCGTGTACCTTATGATGTGCTAACAACCGGACCCTTAAGTAAAAAGGGTACCAATCGTTTCTACTAATCATTCATGTAGGTGTGCCTTACTGCTAAGAAGAATATGTGGTATCTTGATAGTGGTTGTTCACGGCATATGACGGGAAATAACTCTATGATGAACAACATTAAAAAGGTAACCGCCGGAAGTGTAACCTTTGGTGATAGCAGTCAAGGTAATATTGTTGGTATTGGTGATATTGGTAATGAAAGCGTTAAAATTTCGAATGTACAGTTAGTCACGGGATTAAAGTACAACTTGCTTTCTATAAGTCAACTTTGCGATAATGGTTGCAAAGTGATTTTCTATCCATCTCATTGTGCTATTTATGACAAAGAGTGGAACTTGATTCTTAAGTGTCCACGGAATAAGAATGTTTATTCGTGTGACTTAAATGATTACGAGAACGTTTGTTTAGTATCCATGAACACTACGTCAAATTTTGGCTTCCGTCACATCAAATATGTGTGGCTAAGCACTTTCCGTCACGTTTTAATTTTTCAGCAAAGTGTGACCTAAGGTCTCGTCATTTTACGCCCCCCTACGGCCACACCCCAGCTGTGTGGCTGTAACTCAAAACAGAGTGACTAAAGCATACCACCAATTGGGTCTGACAGCCCCATTTTAAGCTCAAAAGTGTGACTAAATACCAGCTTGCAGCCACAGGATGCGTAGTGGCTAAAGAGAGTTAATAACGTGGCTAAATACCAACATTCATCAAAAGCTTAGTTTTGGTCACACTATTTATTGGTAAATCGTGGCAAAAAGCTTTGGTATGGCCACATTATATAATTTTTGTATGATCGTTTCTATGTTATATAGACATTAAATAACTGATTTTAGTCACTAATAATTATAGTAACTATAGTTCTGGCTAAAACATATTTTTTTAGAATTTTTGTAATATATAGTGTGGCTAAAGTATAGTAATAGCCATACACACTTAACTAAATTATACAGGGTTTTATTTGTACTATAAATGATCGATAATAAATAGTAATACCAAAATGCCAAAATTGAAACACAATGGTATATTCTAAAATTCAAACACTTTTAGCCATACATAAATCAATTCACATCTACATAAAAATTATGTCCGACACAAACTTATTGAATTGTTGAAGGAAAAAAATCAATTGATTCTTGTACAACAGAGGCAAGTACTTTGGCAATCATCACAACTGGCTCTTCTTCCTGGTCAGACGTAGATGATTTTCTTTGATCAGATACTTGACCTTGCTCACTTGAATTTGAAGAAGCGTTTTCGGATTTGTTTGCAGCATCCTTTTCATCAGCTTCAGGAGATGCAGATGATGAGAAACAGTAGTAACTCAGTTGACAAATAGCAACAAATTGCTTCTTGAATTACTATAAAGTTGAAACGACAAAAATCATTCAAATTTTAAACTTTCTTACTTGGACAGAGGCTATCTCACTGCGCAACGAAGCTATAGTAGGTGCTAGTTGCCCAAATGGTAACTACTATTTGCTACACCTGGGCTTGAGAAGATGAAACAGAACAAGGTATGCTTACAGATGCTTTGTCATAGGTGCTAAGCCCTACCCCAACAGAAACAACCAGAAGACCTTGAAATATTTTACAAGACAAGCAAAGAACTAGGCTTGTAAGTTTTGACTTGCAAATACCATAGTTACCTCAAAGCACTTTTTATGCATTTACATTTAACGTATGATAAAAAGAAAGAAATGTCAAGCACGTAAAAGAGTACCTCTTTTGAGTAACCTGACATTCCTATAAGTTGCGAATCCCTCACATCTCTATACACATCTTCAGGAATAATTGGTTTCTGTAATGGAAAGCTGAAATGTGTTAGCAAGCATCTGTAATGGAGCAATTTTGTTGGCACACACTTTCTCTTGTTCTGCTATCAAACTCTTTTCCTTCTTTCCTGAAATCCAAAATATAAAATTAAGTGATTTTAGTTGTTAACATAAAGTCAGGGATGCCAAAGTCTTGATTCACCTGCCAAGTCTTGATTCAGAGACCATTTGTAGTCCCTTGAAGAAAATGCATTTGCAGTCCCCCGAAAAAATGAATCAATGGACTTCAATTAGAGAAATGAAAAGGCAGTATCCAAAAACAGAGGGCGCTAAATATAACGACAATGTGAAAACCACATTTACATTTACATTCCAGCATCCGTAATTTAAATGGAGTAATTCTACAATATTTATCACAACTCAATATAAAAAATACAGTTATCCATTAAAATCAACAAGACACTGCATCACTAGCAACACAAACACAAACACAAATATATATTGGCCCGTTAGAGGGAGGAGTTGACTTGGCAATATAAAACCCTCAACATCATTTCACATACAAGATCGATTCAAAACAAACACTCAAGATTCAAAGTACACACAACAAAGCCAATTCAAAATAGCGATGAGTTTGAATTTACCTTATTTAATCAAAACGTTGAACCAGTAAACAGCAATTGAGAGAGCTTGAGATTTGCTCGATGTATGTGTTCCCTGGTTTTGTCACAAACAGAAATTGATAATCAAGATAATGAAAGCACCTTTATGTTTGTGACAAAATCACGAACACCTACATCTAGCAAAATCAATTGACCAACACAAACTGTTGAGTACTGAATACGGTAAAAGAATACAGAGGGGGGGGTGAATGGATTCTTGAACTTTTCTTGATTGAGTCTATGTAGCAGATAAGTGCCTGTGTGTGTAGAAGTGAAGGTGCGGATAAATAAACAACACAACACGCAATATCACTTTAATCTAATGTATTATTAGATAAAGGTTGCTACAATCTGTGAATACAAATGGTAGTATTCTCAGCTTCGTTTTTCTCAGAGAGATATAGCTTACAGTGAATGAAAAACTAGACTCACAAAAGTTACTAAGTTATGAAGTGAGGCTGTGTCCTTATAGAACATGGATACAGCCTGCTTACTACAAATAAGGTAGCTAAACAAATTACTTTCTAGTCTGTCTATCCTTTTTGAGTAAGAGTCCAAACGGTTACAGATTTGACTTTGCAAAGCCTGTTTAGATCCACTTCTTTAGCTCCTTGTCTCTTCTATATCTCTCCAAGCTTCCTTGTAGGCTTTCCAGAGCACGTTACAGATTGTGGTCCATAAAGTGCATTGGCTTGTTGCAGGTTTCTGACTTGTACAATTTCTTCAGTATTTTGTCTCCAAGAATGTATTCGAGAAGTGACTAAGTAAGTGATTCGAGAACTAGAATTGACTTGATCGATAACTCTGAGTTCTCGAATACTGTTATAGTAACATATCGAACCACTTCTCGAATAGCTCTTTTCCATCAGGATTCCTTGAGTTGTCGAATAGAGCATTTGACTTATCGAATCCTCGAGTTGTCAAATAGCTTTCTGAGTCTTTGAGATATCGAATGGAACTTTGACTTGTTGACTCTTTGAGAACTCGAATACCATCTTGACTTGTTGACTTCTTGAGATCTCGAATAGAGTAGTAGACATATCGAATCCCTGAGATATCGAATGAGATATCGAACAGTGTATTCAGAGATATCGAATAGTGTCTTGAGATATCGAATCTCTGACTTCTCGAATGCTGGACTTCTCGAATAGACAAATATACTTCTCGAATTGGTACTTAGGCAAATTCTTCATTTCTTCAAATCCCAACTGTGATTATTTGGCAGTCTTTAACTCCTTGCTTGAGGCATGAACCATGGAACTTCTTTCAAGCATTATTCTAGACTCTATTTGTACAGTTACACAACTAGGATTTGATGCCTATTACAAGTACAATACAAACAGAAACTCTACAACTAGAGGTTCCCTCAGTTAAGAGGTCATGTAAGTAATGCAAAGCATTACAAACAATTAGGCTTGTTATTAGATGTATACAGGCATGCCTCTGTAACTAACAATCTCCCCCAAATTGTGAGTGAGACCCTTAGTCACAATTTCATGTCTGATAACAAGCCTAACATACATAAAGATAAAACTTTAAAAGTACAGGTATGTATTCTGATTGAACACATAAATGAAATTACAAGATAAATACTCTTACAGTATGATGAGGTACTAGCCGTTTTCTTTTGATTGCATCTCCATTGCCTTGGCTTGTAGATCATCATATGCTTTCTGTTTCCTTTCTTTCTCCTTTCTTGCAATCTCATCACCCTTATCTCTCCTTTGATGTCTTCTCCTCCCATCACCTTTGTCTTCAGAATCATCATCCTTATTTCTCCTAGGTTGAGCCATCTCTGGAATTTCACCAGTTGCAATATAGGTTCTGAGGATATGCAGTGCCTCAATTTCTTCAGCATTTCTGGCTCCAACCTTCTTCTGTAATTGATCAATGATAGCAATGATCAGTCTGTGATTTCTGGAGGTGAGATCATGAGGAATGACCAATTGCTTGATATCTTCAATTCTGGTGCCAGACTGATAAATGATTGTCCATGGCTTCTTGATCACTTCTGGTAGCCTTGTAGGTTGACCATTCCTCAAATCATCAAACAGACTCTTGCTGTTCTCATTTTTCTTCTCAATGATCTCAAGTATGGCATCTATCTCTGAGTGCTTTAGGTCTTGTAGAGTCTGGTATGTTAGATGCCATATCTTTAGTTTGGAAACCATCACTATCTCCTTGACCCATATATTGTTGACTTTCTTGGGGATGACAGTGATGTAGTCTATCTGCTTCTTCACCTCCCTCAGATAAAACTGAGTGTCACCAACCTGTTCCCTTATGGCTTTCAGAAACTCCAAGAAGGCTTTATCATGATAAACATTGGAGTTAGCAACTTCTTGTAGCTTGGCCTCAGTAACAACTTTGACTTCTACAGGCTTGGCACTCTCAGATATAGAGATTGGAGGTTTGTCAGATGGCATACTCCCTGCAACCACTGTGGTGGTTATGGATTGCTTCTGTCCTCCTGGAGTAGTGATGTGCACAGTTGGTAGAGTGACAACTGGCAAGATAGATGGAGGCTCATCTACTTTGGCTTTTCCCTTGCCAGGCACATTTGCTAGAGACTTAGAAGCCCTTTGTTGACCACCCTCTTTGATAATTATGCCTTTCTCTCCCTTTGTCTCCCCCTTAGAATTTGAGTTCCTAGCCTTCTTCTCCCCCTTAGGCTTGTTGTCAGGCACAGAGGCTGTAGAAATGTCCTTTGGGATTGAAGATTCATCAGGTAGAGGGAGACCCATATGCTTCATCATTGCAGCTAACATGGTTTGTTGATGCAGAAGGACATCAGCTGTGGTGGATGCTTGAGTGTCCAACTGATCATTTAGCAATGCAACCTTTTCTGTGAGATGAGCATTGGTCTTGGTGAGAGTAGCTACCTCCTGCTCAAGAGTGTTGACCTTAGTGAATAACTCATTGGCCTTGAAGCCAGATAAAGATTGATCCTGCAGTCTCTTCACTTCATATTTAGACAATTCATGCACAGGGACATCAGTCACTAGTCTATCTCCATAAAGATTTTTGAACATTATCCTCAGCATGGCATTGGCATCTGTAGTCTGGTCAGATAGATTCTGAAATTTATGCCCCAGACCTGTGACAGCATCTTTTAGCATAGCCAGCCCATTGTCCACCTGAGTGCAGGTAGAGTTGCAGTGTTTGATGTCCTTGAACACACTGTCCAATTGAGGAAATTTAGCATCAAAGGCCCTCTTGACTGCTGCTACTGAAGTGGCTGTCTTATCACACACCCTGTTGACTTCAGTTTTGACTCCCTTGCCAAGATAGTGTGCAGCCTTGAGGAAACCCTTGTAGGAATCATTTACAGCTTCATACACTTCACCAGGTGACAGGGATTTTGCATTGGAGCCCAGTGAAGTGATGTATTCCTCCCTGAGATACTGAAGTGCTTCATCGAGAGTAATATCATATTTTCCTTGCAACCAGGCATCTATGTTGCCATCTCTCTCAGCATCATCAATGATCTTTGACTTCTGCACTTCCACATCATCCCTATGGCATAGCAGAATAGCCTCATAGTCTGGATTGGGCATGTCTGCAGTGAGAAGGTGCTGAGCAATCTTTGTGAACTCAGGAATCTGATCCACAATTAAGCTTTGAAGTGCTTCAACCGTCAATTGTTGTGGAACAGACCCTGATCCTGAAGCACTGTCATGTTGCACAGGCTTCAGCCATGTTGACATGAAGTCAGAGCTAGAGCTAGGCAAGCTAGTCTCCTCAGTTACAGATGCAACTTCTGTAACCGGATGGATTGACTCTACTACTGGTGTCACCACAGAAGTGGGATGAATTACACCAGCAGTTGATACAGGCACAGAGTCTCTAGTAAAAACTAGGGGAACCTATGTGTTTGTGATGGTGTCATTAGGATATGCCTCAGCATGCATTCCCTCACCATCTAAATGTGGGTTCTGAGTGGTGAACAAAGTGTCATGCACTAAGTCACTTGAAATTATTGGCTCATCAAGAGAAAAGAATTCTTGATGATCAATACCTTGCATCTCAGTTGTCTGAGTTGCAGGCTCCAAAGAAATTTCAGAGATAGATTCTGGAAGAGAAGTGTGTTTTAGAGTAGATTTTGGCAACTCCCCCTGAGAAATAGAGGGAGTTTCAAAAGTGATGTGCTCTCCACTCAGTGTTGTGCCAGCCTTATCACTCCTATGTGCTGACTCTATACAAGAAGGTGCATTGGGGAGGATGCTTGATTCTATAGGTGCACCCTGTTGAGAGGATACACCTAGTGAGCTGTGTGCCCCTGATTTTACAACTTCAGCCATTTGTGTGACTGAAGAGGTGGTCTTAGTTTTCTTCTTCTTTGTTCTGTGTAAGGGTGACTCAGGTTCCTCACTTCCTAGACCTAATTCAACAGCTAATGCTGCTTCAGACAAGATATTTAAAGGTGTAGACATTACTTCCTTTCTCTTCTTTTTACTAACATCACCCTTTTGAGAGGATGATGCAGTTGGCTCAGTAAGAGGTAGAGTGTTTGGTTGAGAGGGTTGGTTAGCAGGCCCTGGGTTAGCAGTTTGTTCTACTTGCTTGGGCTGTGCTAACTTAGATTTTGCATCAAATGTTGGCATGTTGTGGGGGTAAGTCTTAAACAAACTCTCCATATGGGGAGTTATGTTCAGTCTTACATCCACATCATTCCTAGTTTCCAAGTTACCAAAAATGAGTTTGGTCATGGACTTAGGATAGCCTATTTTATTTTTATCAATCCCAGGCAATTCAATCAATGAATCATTTTTATAATTAAGTACAGATTGAATAAAGCGAGGGAAGAAAATATCAGTACCTCTCTTGGTTGTGTTCTTACCAAGTCTCCCATATAATTCTTGAAGTATGATTTGGCCAACATCTATCTTCTTTCCATAGGCCAAAGCATATCCAATTTGCTGCACAGGTGCACTGATTTGGTCAAAGCTTGATTTCCTGGCAGTGAAGACTTGGAGAAGAGTTGCAAACACATAACTCCACTCCTTTCTCAGATTCTTTCTGTTTAGCTTTCCAAGGTTAATCCCATCTGAGTAGTTTATGAACTCAAAGAATTCCTCCAACTCTGCATTAGTGGCCAGTCTGTCAAATGACTCTTGTTGTAGGCCTAGTGCTTGGTTCATGTCTGCAGTAGTGATAGTGATTTCCTTATCTTGAACCTTGCAGTAGATGACATATGAAGTGATTGCGTTTTCCAGGGCTACAACCTCCACAATAGCAGTACTCCAGAATTGTTCCAGAATATCGAGATACAGAGTTGGGTTGGCAGAGAGTGCATCCTTGATATATGACTCAGCCATCCATTTCACAAAGCACTTGAAATTTGCATTGGGTGCTTCAACATCGCTAGTGAGAGCGATGAAGTTGGTGTTGAACTTTACTGTTGCCATTTGTGTAGAAGAGAGAAAAGAAATTGAAGGTTGAAGAAGAAATTTGGCTTTTCGTAGCTAGGGTTTCAGGGGTTTAGAGAGTGTAGATGCTTGAGAAATCGAATGAAATGAATCGAATAGATGTGAGATTGTATAAGTATGAAGTACTTGAATTGTCGATTAGCAGACTGTTTTGTATCGACAAGTCAGGCATTCGAGAAGTAGAAAACAACTATTCGAGAAGTCAAGAATGGCTTAATCGATAACTCAAGCAGATAGAAACTCACAGCTGGCAGTTATCTAACTTAGAAATAATTCTAAATTAAATAAAATGTGTTTTTATGAGTGAATTAAATTTTTAGATAAAAATCCAAAATCGATTAAAATTCAGCGAGAATTCAGCCTTTTCAAATGATTCGAGAACTCAAATATAGTGTTCGAGAACTCAATCATTCGAGAACTCAGTTACTATATTCGAGAAGTCAATCATTCCTCTATTCGATATCTCAGAAAGACTCTATTCGAGAACTCAAGAGTACTCTAATGAGACTTATTAGAGATGTCGAATAGTGAATCATTCGAGAAGTCTGACTTATCGAACTATACCCATCACTCATAAAAATTTGATTTTCACTATCTTTTAAAAATTTACCAGACATATTCATTGAAAAATATCCTAGCAAACCAAATAGTGATTTTCTCAAAATTTCATAGAAATTTTAAGTTAATAAAAATATGATTTTCAACATATGCAACAGATTTGAAATATTTATAAATCATATTTCAGCCAACACTTACTTCAAAAATATTGAGGATTTAGATAAAGTAAGTGTTTACTGCTGCAACAATCTAGATGATGTATTCACTTAGCCAGAATCTGAAGAATTCAGCATTCCAATCTCACTTACCAACCTTGTGAAGGTGGCTTCATCTAATGGCTTAGTGAATATATCAGCTAGTTGTTTATCTGTAGAGACATAATGCAACTCAATGGTTCCATTAGTTGCATGTTCTCTTATGAAATGATATCTGATGTCAATGTGCTTTGTTCTAGAATGATTGACAGGATTGGCAACTATAGAGATTGCACTTGTGTTGTCACACATGATTGGAATTCTTTCCAACACAAGTCCATAATCTCTAAGTTGATTTCTAATCCAAAGCACTTGAGCACAGCAACTTCCAGCAGCTATGTATTCAGCCTCAGCTGTAGAAGTTGACACAGATTGTTGCTTCTTGCTATACCAAGAAACTAACCTTTGTCCAAGAAACTGGCAGCTTCCTGAGGTGCTTTTCCTATCCACTCTGCATCCAGCATAATCAGCATCAGAGTAGCCAACCAGATTGAACCCTGTGTCCTTAGGGTACCATAATCCCAAGTTAGGAGTGCCCTTCAGATATCTAAAGATCCTTTTTATTGCAATCAAATGTGATTCCTTTGGATTTGATTGAAACCTTGCACACAAGCATGTAGCAAACATGATGTCTGGCCTACTTGCAGTGAGGTAGAGTAGAGAACCAACCATGCCTCTGTAGACTGAGATATCTACTCTCTTGCCTTTAGCATCTTCATCCAATTTAGTGGCAGTGGCCATGGGTGTCTTGGCAGGTGAACAATCTTCCAAGTCAAACTTTTTCAATAAATCCTTGATGTACTTGGTTTGACTGATAAAGATACCATCCTTCCTTTGACTGACTTGCAACCCTAGAAAGAATGTCAACTCTCCCATCATACTCATCTCATATCTGCTCTGCATGAGTTTAGAGAATTTCTCACACAGTTTCTCATTTGTAGAACCAAAAATGATATCATCCACATAGATTTGAACTAGGATCATATCATCACCATGCTTCTTGTAAAACAGTGTCTTGTCCAATGTGCCTCGAGTGAATTGATTTTCAAGAAGAAATTGTGATAGAGTATCATACCATGCTCTTGGAGCTTGCTTAAGTCCATACAGTGCCTTAAGCAATCTGTAGACAAATTCTGGGAAATGTGGATCCTCAAAGCCAGGTGGTTGTTGCACATAAACCTCTTCTTCCAACTCTCCATTTAGAAATGCACTCTTGACATCCATTTGATAAACTTTAAAGTTTGAATGAGCAGCAAATGCCAAGAATATTCTAATGGCTTCCAATCTAGCAACAGGGGCTAATGTCTCATCATAATCAATGCCTTCCTGTTGAGAGTATCCTTTTGCAACCAGCCTTGCTTTGTTTCTTATTATTACACCATCTTCATCCATCTTATTCTTCAGAACCCATTTTGTTCCAACAATGGTTCTATTCTTTGGTGCAGGCACAAGTTCCCATACTTTGTTCCTTTCAAATTGATTCAGCTCCTCTTGCATGGCAATAATCCAATCTGGATCCAACAATGCATCATCAAGTTTCTTAGGCTCAACTTGTGATAGAAAACATCCATAGAGGCACTCATTTTGAGTTGCTCTCCTAGTCCTTACTCCTGCATTAGGATCTCCAATGATTTGCTCTGCAGTGTGTGATCTATCCCATTTCCTTGAGTGTTCAGCCTGATTTCTCATCCTTGATGTTGCTTCATCATCCTCATCATGATCATCCTCATTTCCTCCCCCTGTGAAGTTGCCATTACTCACAGGTGTGTCTTGGATGCTTGTTTCTTCACTATTGATTGGCACAAATTCTTCTCTTGTATCATTATTCACTTGAGTTTGTTGAACTTGAGTTTCAACTCTAGTTTCAGTCTCTTCATCAGAATCATCTAGATTATCAAACTTCAGTGGATCTTTGTCTTCATCATTGGCTTCTTCTAGTCCAGGTAGTTTGCTGTCATCAAATGTTACATCTGTGCTTTCCATAACTTTCTTTTGACTGATGACATAAACCTTGTATGCAATTCTTTCCATAGAATAGCCAAGAAAAATTCCTTCAAATGCTTTTGCATCAAACTTTCCAACATATTCAGAATTGTCCTTAAGTACAAAGCATTTGCTTCCAAAAGTATGAATATACTTCAGTGTAGGCTTCTTTCCAGTCATCAAGTTGTAAGGAGTCTTTCCAGTGTTTTTGTTGATGAGGGTTCTGTTCTGAATATAGCATGCAGTGCTCACAGCCTCAGCCCAAAAACATGTGGGCATTTTTGCATCAAGTAACATTGTTCTAGCAGCCTCAATTAGAGTTCTATTCTTTCTCTCAACAACTCCATTTTGTTGTGGAGTCCTTGGAGCTGAGAATTGCTGAGAAATGCCATTCTCTTTGCAGAATGCTTCAAGTGTGGCATTTCTGAACTCTGTTCCATTATCACTCCTCAATGCAATCACACTTGCATCGTTTGCCTTTGCTTCCTTGTCAACTTTCTTTATATGCTCAATGATTACTTGTGGAGCCTCATCTTTTGATGCCAGAAATTCTACCCATGTATACCTTGAAAAATCATCAACCATTACCAGGGCATACTTCTTTCTTCCAAGTGACATTATGTTAACAGGCCCAAACAAATCCATATGGATAAGTTGTAGTGGCTTGGTTACAGATGTCACTGTCTTTGACTTGTGGCTTGATCTCTTCATTTTTCCTTTTTGACAAGCCTCACACACTCCTTCTTGGCAGAATTCAAGTGTGGGCATGCCTCTCACTAACTCTCTTTTGACTAGAGAATTAATGGCCTTAAAGTTCAGGTGTGATAGTTTCTTGTGCCACAGCCAACAATCTTCATTTGATGCTTTTGAGTAAAAGCAACAAATTTTGTCCTTGTTTGCAGAGTCCATATTGGCTACAAACAGGCTTCCCTTCCTTACTCCAGATAGAGCAAAATCACCAGTCTTCTTGTGAGTGATCAAACATTCATCTTTGTCAAAATTCACTTTGAATCCTCTATCAGTAAACTGACCAACACTTAACAGATTATGCTTGAGCCCCTTGACCAGTGCTACATCTTCAATGATGACATTTCCAACTTTCAGCTTGCCATATCCCAATGTGTTACCCATGCTGTCATCTCCAAAAGCAACCATTGGGCCAGCCTTTTCCTCATACTGTGATAGCAGGGCCATATCACCAGTCATATGATTTGAGCATCCACTGTCCAAAATCCACATGACCTTCTTCTCACTTTCTTTGCCCTGCAACCACAAAGGTATTACTTTTCCTTTGGTACCCAAACAAGTTTGGGTCCATGTGACTTAGAGACAGTTTTATCATAAACAACATGCTTGTCAACTTTCTTAGTGTTAGTCTTCTTGTCACTGTTGGAAGTCTTAGAACCTGAGGTTTCAGACTTAGGTGACAAAGGTACCTTCCTAGCTTTAGGAGGACTTGAAGACTTTGACCTTGTGTAGTGTGTGTGAGAATTGTGACTGATACAACCATCAATGAACTGTCTTCTTAAATTAAAACAACTAGTCATAACATTCATATTGCATGGCATACAGTCAAATTTATCACAGAAGGGTGCATCTCTATGTCTTAGAGGCACAGAACAATCATAGAAAGGTTTAGACACACTACCAACAGGTTTCTTGCATGCATGAGTTAGATGATTGGTACTGAAACAGTTCTGACAAGTTTTCCTAGGGGCATTAGGCATATAAGCATAGTTGTTATCCTTGTTAATCCCTAACTTGCCATTTCTGTTCTGTTTCCTTTTAGTCACTTCCTTTTCTGATTCACTCTTCCCAGCTGATACAAACTTAACAAACTTCTTAGGTCTTGGCCTATCAACTACTGGCTTCTTGGTCTTTGACTTGACACTCTCACCCTTAGAGGATGCTTGCTGTTCACTAGATTGTGCCTCATCCTCATCATTCAACATTTGCTTGATGAGTAAGGCATCCTCATCAATTTCAAATGTTGATTCCTTAAAAATTGGATTTTCAGTTTTTCTCAAAATGTGAGGCACTTTCTCATGAACAGCTGTGTCCTCTTCGATGACAGCATAGCCTTTCCTTTGTTTGAGAGAGTCATAGTCAAGTCCAATAGCTGCTTTAGGTTTAGCTTCAATTTTCTCACAGTAGGATTGCACTAAACCAGATGATTTCTTGAAAGTTTTAAGTTTGAATTCATTCTCAGCTAATTCATCCCTAAGAGCCTTCTCTACTTGACTAGCACATAGAACCTTGTTCTCCAAATATTCAACTTCTTTCTTAAGGTTTTCTACTTGCATAGCAGTTAGCTCAAGTTCCTCATTCTTTTTTGTTAATACTTCATTTCTAGTAGACAGTTTAGCAATCTCCTCATTAGCAGCAGTCATACTAGTATGAATATTAAACATTTCAACAGATAATTGTTCAATCATGGATTTGTATTCAGAAACAGACATGTCTATAGTAGTGAGAGATGGTACCTGAGAATCAGATGAAGATGAGTCATCCTTGGAGTTGGCCATCAAGGCATAGTTGCAGAATTCTTGTTCCTCTTCATCACTCTCAGAATCATCCCAACACTTCCCTTCAGCTATGTAGGCCTTACCATGTGTCTGCTTTTTCAGAAGGGCCTCATACTTAGCTTCTAGCTCAAGATAATCTCTATCCTTCTTTTTAGGCTTCTTGCATTCACTGGCAAAATGCCCTAGGTCATTGCATCTATAACACCTTACAGATGACCTATCCACATAACCGGTTTTGAACTTATTTCTGTTTGGTTTCACAGGTGCCTTGTTCTTGTTGGCTGAATGGTTTTGAGTTTTGGGTTTGAAGGGTTGATTTCTTTTAAATCTGATGTTTGGAAATTTTCTGGCCATGAAAGCATATGAAGTATTTTCCATCCCATCAAGTTCTTCCAGAGTGTAAAACTCCTCTTCTTCTTCCTCCTTTTCCTCAACAGGTTCACTCACCCCAGCTTCAGTTTCTTCATCATCTGCCACCTCCTCTATCCTTAGTTGGCTTGTAGATGCTTCTAGGTCCAGAATGGATTTGTTGACAATCAAGGCACATGATGTGTTTATCATCCTACCTTGGTTTGCTTGGATAGCCCTCTTCTGAAGCAACTCAAGTTCATGAGTCTTTAGGACTCCATAGAGTACATCATAGGTGACTTTGTTCAAATCTCTCTCTCTAAGAGAAATGACTCTTTGCTCCAGATGATTTGGTGAAGACAACAGAAATTTCATATTTAACTCCTTGGTGCTGTAAACCTTTCCATTCATCTGCAACTCAGTAACTAGCTTGTGAAACCTTTCAAACATCTCAGTGATGCTTTCCTTGGGCTGTGCCATGAAAGCTTCATACTGTGTGACCAGTATCTGTTTCCTGTTTTCTTTAACCTCATCAGTCCCTTCACACAACACCTCAATGTGATCCCACATCTCTTTAGCAGACGTGCATGATGCAATGTTTGCAAACATTGACATATCCATGGAATCAATGATGAGCAACATGAGGTGGCTGTCAAGAGCAACCTTCTCCCTTTCTGACTCTGTCCACTTTGATGGATCCTTGGCCTCATAAGCTCTAGGGATTGTTATGGTTCCAACAGTCTTCTCTGGTATCTCTTGTTGTGGAACAAAAGGACCATTCTTGAGAATCTCAGGATACAAGGGATGAGAGGCTTTGATGAACAACATCATCTTTATCTTCCAGAGGTTGAAGTTTTCTTTATCAAACTTAGGGACCTTCACCGTTCCTGTAGTCTTTGGTGTATTCGAACTCATGATCGTTTCTCTGTTTTTGAATAAACAGCCCTCTCTGATACCACTTGTTGAGTACTGAATACGGTAAAAGAATACAGAGGGGGGGGGGGTGAATGGATTCTTGAACTTTTCTTGATTGAGTCTATGTAGCAGATAAGTGCCTGTGTGTGTAGAAGTGAAGGTGCGGATAAATAAACAACACAACACGCAATATCACTTTAATCTAATGTATTATTAGATAAAGGTTGCTACAATCTGTGAATACAAATGGTAGTATTCTCAGCTTCGTTTTTCTCAGAGAGATATAGCTTACAGTGAATGAAAAACTAGACTCACAAAAGTTACTAAGTTATGAAGTGAGGCTGTGTCCTTATAGAACATGGATACAGCCTGCTTACTACAAATAAGGTAGCTAAACAAATTACTTTCTAGTCTGTCTATCCTTTTTGAGTAAGAGTCCAAACGGTTACAGATTTGACTTTGCAAAGCCTGTTTAGATCCACTTCTTTAGCTCCTTGTCTCTTCTATATCTCTCCAAGCTTCCTTGTAGGCTTTCCAGAGCACGTTACAGATTGTGGTCCATAAAGTGCATTGGCTTGTTGCAGGTTTCTGACTTGTACAATTTCTTCAGTATTTTGTCTCCAAGAATGTATTCGAGAAGTGACTAAGTAAGTGATTCGAGAACTAGAATTGACTTGATCGATAACTCTGAGTTCTCGAATACTGTTATAGTAACATATCGAACCACTTCTCGAATAGCTCTTTTCCATCAGGATTCCTTGAGTTGTCGAATAGAGCATTTGACTTATCGAATCCTCGAGTTGTCGAATAGCTTTCTGAGTCTTTGAGATATCGAATGGAACTTTGACTTGTTGACTCTTTGAGAACTCGAATACCATCTTGACTTGTTGACTTCTTGAGATCTCGAATAGAGTAGTAGACATATCGAATCCCTGAGATATCGAATGAGATATCGAACAGTGTATTCAGAGATATCGAATAGTGTCTTGAGATATCGAATCTCTGACTTCTCGAATGCTGGACTTCTCGAATAGACAAATATACTTCTCGAATTGGTACTTAGGCAAATTCTTCATTTCTTCAAATCCCAACTGTGATTATTTGGCAGTCTTTAACTCCTTGCTTGAGGCATGAACCATGGAACTTCTTTCAAGCATTATTCTAGACTCTATTTGTACAGTTACACAACTAGGATTTGATGCCTATTACAAGTACAATACAAACAGAAACTCTACAACTAGAGGTTCCCTCAGTTAAGAGGTCATGTAAGTAATGCAAAGCATTACAAACAATTAGGCTTGTTATTAGATGTATACAGGCATGCCTCTGTAACTAACACAAACAGATCGGGGGCGGGACTATGTATAAAAAGAAGGTTTCCCTTGAATTTGTATGTGTGTGTTTGATTTGAACTTGAGCTGTGAACATATGTGTGTGCGGAAAAAGAAAGGGGAAAATGGGGAAATGAAATACTGGTTAGGGAGGGAAGTGAATTTTTGGGTACATAGGCGGGAAAGAGGAAGCGGGAAATGAAATATTGGGTTGTGAGGGAAAAGAATTTTAATATATAGATCTAGTTAATTCGTATCCGATTCATAAAAATATTATTTTTAAACTGACGATCGAACCGTAGTTAAAATATTATTTTTAACGGATGTTATTAAACACTTAGTGTTGGGAAAAAATAATCGAAAAATAAAAAACCCTGGTTGTACGCGATCTTAACGAAAACGTGGTGAAAGTGCTACTTCCTAGTAACAGGGCACGATCCAGATTCACTGAATAATTTTTTTTAATGTTTTTTTCGACGATCGAACCGTACGGATGTTATTAAACACTCATTTTAGTGTCGGGAAAAAATTATCGAAAAATAAAAAGGCCTGGTTGTACGAGATCTTAACGAAAACGTGGTGAAAGTGCTACTTCCAAGTAACATAGCACGATCCAGATTCACTGAATAATTTTTTTGAAGGTTTTTTTCGACGATCGAACCATACGGATGTTATTAAACACTTATTTTAGTGTTGGGAAAAAATAATCGGAAAATAAAAAGGCATGGATGTACGCGATCTTAACGAAAACGTGGTGAAAGTGCTACTTCGTGGTAACAGGGCACGATCCAGATTCACTGAATAATTTTTTTGAATGTTTTTTCGACGATCGAACCGTACGGATGTTATTAAATACTCATTTTAGCATCGGAAAAAAATAATCGAAAAATAAAAAGACCTGGTTGTACGCGATCTTAACGAAAACGTGGTGAAAGTGCTACTTCCTAGTAACAGGGCACGATCCTGATTCACTGAATAATTTTTTTTGAATGTTTTTTTCGACGATCGAACCATACGGATGTTATTAAACACTCATTTCGGTGTTGGGAAAAAATAATCGAAAAGTAAAAAGGCCTGGATGTACACGATCTTAACGAAAACGTGGTGAAAGTGCTACTTCCAAGTAACAGGGCACGATCCAGATTCACTGAATAATTTTTTTGAATGTTTTTTTCGACGATCGAACTGTACGGATGTTATTAAACACTCATTTTAGTGTCGGGAAAAAATAATCGAAAAATAAAAAGGCCTGGTTGTACGAGATCTTAACGAAAACGTGGTGAAAGTGTTACTTCCAAGTAACAGGGCACGATCCAGATTCACTGAATAATTTTTTTGAATGTTTTTTCTGACGATCGAACCGTACAGATGTTATTAAACACTTAGTTTAGTGTTGGGAAAAACTAATCGAAAAATAAAAAGGCCTGGTTGTACACGATCTTAACGAAAACGTGGTGAAAGTGCTACTTCCTAGTAACAGGGCACGATCCAGATTCACTGAATAATTTTTTTTGAATGTTTTTTTCGACGATCAAACCACACGAATGTTATTAAACACTCATTTTAGTGTCGGGAAAAAATAATCGAAAAATAAAAAGGCCTGATTGTATGAGATCTTAACGAAAACGTGGTGAAAGCGCTACTTCCAGGTAACATGGCACGATCCAGATTCACTGAATAATTTTTTTTAAGGTTTTTTTCGACGATCGAACCATACGGATGTTATTAAACACTCATTTTAGTGTTGGTCAAAAATAATCGAAAAATAAAAAGGCCTGGTTGTACGCGATCTTAACGAAAACGTGGTGAAAGTGCTACTTCCTAGTAACAGGGCACAATCCAGATTCACTGAATAATTTTTTTTGAATGTTTTTTTTGACCATCGAACCATACGGATGTTATTAAACACTCATGTTAGTGTCAAGAAAAAATAATCGAAAAATAAAAAGGCCTGGTTGTACGAGATCTTAACGAAAACGTGGTGAAAGTGCTACTTACAGGAAACATGGCACGATCCAGATTCACTGAATAATTTTTTTGAAGGTTTTTTTCGACGATCGAACCATACGGATGTTATTAAACACTCATTTTATTGTTGGGAAAAAATAATCGAAAAATAAAAAGGCCTGGATGTACGCGATCTTAAAGAAAACGTGGTGAAAGTGCTACTTCGTGGTAACAGGGCACGATCCAGATTCACTGAATAATTTTTTTGCATGTTTTTTTCGACGATCGAACCGTACGGATGTTATTAAACACTCATTTTAGCGTAGGGAAAAAATAATCGAAAAATAAAAAGGCCTGGTTGTACGCGATCTTAACGAAAACGTGGTGAAAGTGCTACTTCCTAGTAACAGGGCACGATCCAGATTCACTGAATAATTTTTTTTGAATATTTTTTTCGACGATCGAACCGTACGGATGTTATTAAACACTCATTCTAGTATCAGGAAAAAATAATCGAAAAATAAAAAGACCTGGTTGTACGAGATCTTAACGAAAACGTGGTGAAAGTGCTACTTCCAGGTAGCAGGGCACGATCCAGATTCACTGAATAATTTTTTTGAATGTTTTTTTTGACGATCAAACCATACGGATGTTATTAAACACTCATTTTAACGTCGGGAAAAAATAATCGAAAAATATAAAGGCCTGGTTGTACGCGATCTTAACGAAAACGTGGTGAAAGTGCTACTTCCTTGTAACAGGGCACGATCCAGATTCACTGAATAATTTTTTTGAATGTTTTTTTCGACGATCGAATTGTACTGATGTTATTAAACACTCACTTTAGTGTCGGGAAAAAATAATCGAAAAATAAAAAGGCCTGGTTGTACGAGATCTTAACGAAAACGTGGTGAAAGTGCTACTTACAGGTAACATGGCACGATCCAGATTCACTGAATAATTTTTTTGAAGGTTTTTTTCGACGATCGAACCATACGGATGTTATTAAACACTCATTTTAGTGTTGGGAAAAAATAATAGAAAAATAAAAAGGCCTGGATGTACGCGATCTTAAAGAAAACGTGGTGAAAGTGCTACTTCGTGGTAAGAGGGCACGATCCAGATTCACTGAATAATTTTTTTGAATGTTTTTTTCGATGATCGAACCGTACGGATTTTATTAAACACTCATTTCGGTGTCGGGAAAAAATAATCGAAAAAAAAGGCCTGGTTGTAAGAGATCTTAACGAAAACGTGGTGAAAGTGTTACTTCCAAGTAACAGGGCACGATCCAGATTCACTGAATAATTTTTTTGAATGTTTTTTCTGACGATCGAACCGTACAGATGTTATTAAACACTCAGTTTAGTGTTGGGAAAAAATAATCAAAAAAAAGGCCTGGTTGTACGCGATCTTAACGAAAACGTGGTGAAAGTGCTACTTCCTAGTAATAGGGCACGATCCAGATTCACTGAATAATTTTTTTTGAATGTTTTTTTCGACGATCGAACCGCACGGATGTTATTAAACACTCATTTTAGTGTCGGGAAAAAATAATCGAAAAATAAAAAGGCCTGATTGTATGAGATCTTAACGAAAACGTGGTGAAAGCGCTACTTCAAGGTAACATGGCACGATCCAGATTCACTGAATAATTTTTTTTAAGGTTTTTTTCGACGATCGAACCATACGGATGTTATTAAACACTCATTTTAGTGTTGGGAAAAAATAATCGAAAAATAAAAAGTCCTGGTTGTACGCGATCTTAACGAAAACGTTGTGAAAGTGCTATTTCCTAGTAACAGGGCACGATCCAGATTCACTGAATAATTTTTTTTGAATGTTTTTTTCGACCATCGAACCGTACGGATGTTATTAAACACTCATTTTAGTGTCGGGAAAAAATAATCGAAAAATAAAAAGGCCTGGTTGTACGAGATCTTAACGAAAACGTGGTGAAAGTGCTACTTACAGGTAACATGGCACGATCCAGATTCACTGAATAATTTTTTTTAAATATTTTTTTCGACGATCGAACCGTACGGATGTTATTAAACACTCATTTTAGTGTTGGGAAAAAATAATCGAAAAATAAAAAGGCCTGGTTGTACGCGATCTTAAAGAAAACGTGGTGAAAGTGCTACTTCGTGGTAACAGGGCACGATCAAGATTCACTGAATAATTTTATTTAATGTTTTTTTGACGATCGAACCATACGGATGTTATTAAACACTCATTTTAGCGTCAGGAAAAAATAATCGAAAAAAAAGGCCTGGTTGTACGCGATCTTAACGAAAACGTGGTGAAAGTGCTACTTCCTAGTAACAGGGCACGATCCAGATTCACTAAATAATTTTTTTTGAATATTTTTTTCGACGATCGAACCGTACGGATGTTATTAAACACTCATTCTAGTATCGGGAAAAAATAATCGAAAAATAAAATGGCCTAGTTGTACGAGATCTTAACGAAAACGTGGTGAAAGTGCTACTTCCAAGTAACAGGGCACGATCTAGATTCACTGAATAATTTTTTTGAATGTTTTTTTTGACGATCAAACCATACGGATGTTATTAAACACTCATTTTAGCTTCGGGAAAAAATATTCGAAAAAAAAGGCCTGGTTGTACGCGATCTTAACGAAAACGTGGTGAAAGTGCTACTTCCTAGTAACAGGGCACGATCCAGATTCACTGAATAATTTTTTTTGAATGTTTTTTTCGACGATCGAACCGTACGGATGTTATTAAACACTCATTTTAGTGTTGGGAAAAAATAATCGAAAAATAAAAAGGCTTGGTTGTACGAGATCTTAACGAAAACGTGGTGAAAGTGCTACTTACAGGTAACATGGCACGATCCAGATTCACTGAATAATTTTTTTGAAGGTTTTTTTCGACGATCGAACCATACGGATGTTATTAAACACTCATTTTAGTGTTGGGAAAAAATAATCGAAAAATAAAAAGGCCTGGATGTACGCGATCTTAAAGAAAACGTGGGGAAAGTGCTACTTCGTGGTAACAGGGCACGATCCAGATTCATTGAATAATTTTTTTGAATGTTTTTTTTGACGATCGAACCGTACGGATGTTATTAAACACTCATTTTAGCGTCGGGAAAAAATAATCGAAAAATAAAAAGGCCTGGTTGTACGCGATCTTAACGAAAACGTGGTGAAAGTGCTACTTCCTAGTAACAGGGCACGATCCAGATTCACTAAATAATTTTTTTTGAATGTTTTTTTCGACGATCGAACCGTACGGATGTTATTAAACACTCATTTTAGTGTCGGGAAAAAATAATCGAAAAATAAAAAGGCCTGGTTGTACGAGATCTTAACGAAAACGTGGTGAAAGTGTTACTTCCAAGTAACAGGGCACGATCCAGATTCACTGAATAATTTTTTTTGAATATTTTTTTCGACGATCGAACCGTACGGATGATATTAAACACTCATTCTAGTATCGGGAAAAAATAATCGAAAAATAAAAAGGCCTAGTTGTACGAGATCTTAACGAAAACGTGGTGAAAGTGCTACTTCCAGGTAACAGGGCACGATCTAGATTCACTGAATAATTTTTTTGAATGTTTTTTTTGACGATCAAACCATACGGATGTTATTAAACACTCATTTTAGCTTCGGGAAAAAATAATCGAAAAATAAAAAGGCCTGGTTGTACGCGATCTTAACGAAAACGTGGTGAAAGTGCTACTTCCTAGTAACAGGGCACGATCCAGATTCACTAAATAATTTTTTTTGAATGTTTTTTTCGACGATCGAACCGTACTGATGTTATTAAACACTCATTTTAGTGTCGGGAAAAAATAATCGAAAAATAAAAAGGCCTGGTTGTACGAGATCTTAACGAAAACGTGGTGAAAGTGTTACTTCCAAGTAACAGGGCACGATCCAGATTCACTGAATAATTTTTTTTGAATATTTTTTTCGACGATCGAACCGTACGGATGTTATTAAACACTCATTCTAGTATCGGGAAAAAATAATCGAAAAATAAAAAGGCCTAGTTGTACGAGATCTTAACGAAAACGTGGTGAAAGTGCTACTTCCAGGTAACAGGGCACGATCTAGATTCACTGAATAATTTTTTTGAATGTTTTTATTGACGATAAAACCATACGGATGTTATTAAACACTCATTTTAGCTTCGGGAAAAAATAATCGAAAAATAAAAAGGCCTGGTTGTACGCGATCTTAACGAAAATGTGGTGAAAGTGCTACTTCCTTGTAACAGGGCACGATCCAGATTCACTGAATAATTTTTTTTGAATGTTTTTTTCGACGATCGAACCATACGGATGTTATTAAACACTCATTTTAGTGTCGGGAAAAAATAATCGAAAAATAAAAAGGCTTGGTTGTACGAGATCTTAACGAAAACGTGGTGAAAGTGCTACTTACAGGTAACATGGCACGATCCAGATTCACTGAATAATTTTTTTGAAGGTTTTTTTCGACGATCGAACCATACGGATGTTATTAAACACTCATTTTAGTGTTGGGAAAAAATAATCGAAAAATAAAAAGGCCTGGATGTACGCGATCTTAAAGAAAACGTGGTGAAAGTGCTACTTCGTGGTAACAGGGCACGATCTAGATTCATTGAATAATTTTTTTGAATGTTTTTTTCGACGATCGAACCGTACGGATGTTATTAAACACTCATTTTAGCGTCGGGAAAAAATAATCGAAAAATAAAAAGGCCTGGTTGTACGCGATCTTAACGAAAACGTGGTGAAAGTGCTACTTCCTAGTAACAGGGCACGATCCAGATTCACTAAATAATTTTTTTTGAATGTTTTTTTCGACGATCGAACCGTACGGATGTTATTAAACACTCATTTTAGTATCGGGAAAAATAATCGAAAAATAAAAAGGCCTGGTTGTACGAGATCTTAACGAAAACGTGGTGAAAGTGCTACTTGCAAGTAACATGGCACGATCCAGATTCACTGAATAATTTTTTTGAAGGTTTTTTTCGATGATCGAACCGTACGGATGTTATTAAACACTCATTTTAGCGTCAGGAAAAAATAATCGAAAAATAAAAAGGCCTGGATGTACGCGATCTTAACAAAAAAATAATCGAAAAATAAAAAGGCCCAATAAACTTGTAAAAATCATAATAAATTCATTTTTGATCCCAAAATCATTTTAAAAATATGGGGATGAAGCTAATTTTGGTATCTTGATTTTAAAATCAAAAGTTCGATTTTAGAATATTCTTTTATTTAAATATCAAATTAATAAATGATTTAAAGTTGATTTTCAAAAAGTGAATTAAATAAAAAATATATTATACCAAATATTTCCCCCCTTAATCAGAAGTTCCCCCCTTTACACCAAATGTTTTCCCCCCTTAACAATTATACCCTAAATCACATCTCTCTCTCTCTCGACTGAATCTCAAACACACACAATTCAATCCTTTTTTTCGGTTCTAGATTTGATTGAAACAAAGCCCCATGAGCTAAAAATTAAGATGAGCGGAGGCACTGTTCAGATCAATTGGCCTGTGTTAACCCTAGGTTTTCACCCCCTTTCCGGCGAAGATGATATCCGGCAATTAGTACCTGTATGTCTCCTCTCTCTCCCTCTCTCTCTCTCTCTAAATCTATTAAGTCTCGCATTTTTTGAAAAGATGCGTACCTATTGAGATGTATTTCATTAGTCTTGCGTGTATTCATTGGGAATATGTGTTTGAGAATGTGTCTATTGAAACTCATAGAGTTTATTGCGTCTATTGGGAATCTAAGAGACTAAAATTGCATGCAATTATGACATTCTCAGTTAATAGCATTGTTTCATATGCCTTACAACTCTTATATTTAAACCATCCCTGGTTAATCCTCTTTCTCATCCTCTCAAACATTCTTAATTTTATCTTTTTAATATCAAACCCCCGTCTATCAAATGATGCCCTTCAACGATCTCGCAAAACGTATTGAAAATATAATGTTCAACTACGAAAACTTCATGATCGTAGTGGAAGGTGCAAGCTTTCCAGTGGACGATGTTCCACAGAATATCAGCTCTGAGTTCTCCTATGATCAGCAAATCGAGTGGATGTTTCTGATGATGGAGTTCGAGCTAGACAAGGACAGGAGGGGGGAAAATCGTTCTTAGAATTTTGTTATTATTTCTTTGTAATTTTTGTTTAATTTCCAATGTTATGCAAGTGTTATGACATAAGAAACATGGTGTATGATTTGATGCAAGTGTATGTCTTTAATGAATGGAAGTAGTTGATTAATTCTGTTTAGTGCATGCTATATTGAGACAACGGTTTCTTATTTATGCTAATTATTACTTAGTTGGAGAATTGGTGATTGAGTATTCGGTCAAGACAATTGTTGTTGTTCTGTGTTCTTCAATTAATTGTAAGGTCGTTCCATGTGATTGAAGTAATTTTGCAAGAGGTGCCATGGTAATTGCTGACCGTGGATTAATTCTCCTAAATTATATCGTCTATGCCTATGAATTGTTAATTCTCCTAAATTATATCGTATATGACTCTATCCTAATTCAAATAGTATGACTATGACCTCATGTTAGTGATCTATTTTAGAATGAAAAACAATTTAAGTTGTGTGTATGTGACTCGATGCACCTTATAATAAAAATAACCATGAGTCTGTTAATGTATCCAGGGATAATGGAATGCGGAAGGCTTTGTCATGCAACTATCAGCAGGTAGTATTTTGTCTGCTAAATGGTGAAAGATCAGATTTTTAGCATGAAGCACCAGCTAACATCTGGTCCAGTGTGTGCATAGATGCTAACTATACTGATTAACTTCATAATTCTTGAGTGAACGGGCTCTCTTTTTTCTACAGAGATGTATGGCACAAATGCTTCTACTTGCTGGGCTGGTGTCTTAATTTATGTCTTCCTTCTTAGAACTGCTATAAAGGTTTGCAAAATTGTGGCTTATGTTGTGTATTTCTTCATTTTTTGGGTGTTGATATATAAATAAATCAGTATAGCTAATATTTCAGTAAAACTTGTTGGCAGCCCAATGTTGCATGCTGTTTTACACAATGTTCCACTGGACAAGGAGATGGTGCATTGGTTGAAGCACAGACCTTCAATTTTTCATGCCAGATGAGATAGGTAGTTTAAGCAGAAGCAGGGAGAGAGATGGTTTTCAAGGAGAATTTGAGAGAGGGGGTCTGAGAGATGGAGACAGGGGAGGGAGAGTGCAGAGGATGGAGGATAACAGAGGCACTGCACAACGTGTTCCCACTCATTTTACACAACACGTTCATGGTGAATCTGAACAAGGCACTGGACATATTAAATTTTAATGAATTTTTGTAGCAGAGTGATTGAGGAAATATTGGTATTGTGTAGATATGGCCAAGGAAGGCACATAGGGCTAGAATATTATTAATGTAGCTATTAGCCCAATTTTGAACATGTATTATGTAATGAAATATTATTATAAAAGAGAAGATTTTTGCTATCTTGTTTTTTTAATAAATATATGAAAAAGCACAGGTTTAGAAAAAAAACATATATGTGTGATTTATTTTGCCACACGGAAATGTAATAATGTGACATTGGAAAAAAGGATCTTGAAAACAGATACTCTGTTTCAAGAGGGTACTCCTGAAAACAAAGGACCTACTTTTTAGTCACATATATAATGTAGTGACCATAGGTTATTTCCCATTTAGCCACATCACCAAAAACGACTGTGGCCGTTAAGTAACATTTAGACACAGCAAAGAAGCGTCGCTAGTTATTGTCACACTTCTATCTCTCAAGTATGACTATAAATTTTGAAATTGGTCAAAGTCAACAAAAAACCATGCAATTTTATCTCTCAATTGTCACACTTTTTTTAAATTGTGACTAAATCTTCCAAAAAATATGTTTTCGGTCACTCAAAAAATAATTGTGTGGCTAAAACTTGGGACGATGACCTTTAGCCACTCGTTTGTTTCAAAGTGTCACAGCCCTTACTGTACAAAAGAGTGACGAACGCCCAAATTTGACGTAGTGGAATGAGGATCCATGGTTATGGCACCGTAGATTGGGTCATATTAACATGAAACTCATTAAGAACATTTGTTTGAAAGAACATTTTCGAGGATTACCTAAACTAAGTTTCGTAAAAGATCATGTGTGTGAAGCTTGTGAAATTGGCAAACAAATTCGATCATCTCATAAAGCCAAATTCATGGTGTCTACTACTAGACCACTTGAGCTTTTGCATATAGATCTTATAGGATCGGTTCCCGTACAAAGCCTAGGAGGGTGTTCTTATGCTCTTGTAGTAGTTGATGACTACTCTCGCTTTACGTGGATGGAATTCCTAAAAGCAAAAAGCGATGCATTTGAATCATTTGTTGCACTTTGCAAAAGAATACAAAATCAACAAAGTAACACGATCGTCTATATAAGGACCGATCATGGTAGAGAATTTGACAATTCGGATTTTTTTAACTTTTGTGAAGAATGTGGTATTACTCATAATTTCTTGGCTCCGTATACACCTCAATCTAACGGAGTTGTTGAAAGAAAGAATAGAACGTTACAAGAAATGGTAAATACGATGTTGAATGAATATCGCAGACCAAAGTATTTTTGGGCCGAAGCTATGTCTATGGCTTGCTACGTTCTAAATAGAGTTTTACTACGTCCAATCAAAATGAAGACTTCTTATGAACTTTATTTTGGTAAGACTCCTAAGATAAGCTGTTAGGTCGAATACACAATATATAATCAAGTACTGTATGAATAAGTAACAAGAACACACGTTTTAACTCTTAAAACTGTTTGGAATTGATAATTCCTCTCTCGGTGATGTAAAGTATCACAGAGAGCTGCTTAGGTTACAAGAATGATATTCGTTCACGATGGATACCCTTCTAGGGTTAACCTAACTGTATTTATAAGATATACAGCTACGTACAATCGTAAATTGATTCTCCTAAAATTAAGCTATACAATTGACATCAATTACGATTGCTACACGTCTTCTAAGTCAACTCAATCTCTTTGACAGCTATCCAATCTTCAAAGATATCGCTTCCATATTAATATTAAATTAATCTTCAAACTCTGTTGACTTGTAGACGCTCCCAGTAGACAGACTTTAGCAAACTCTGTTCTCTCCACACTAACAGTGTTTGCGCTTCCATGTATTCAGCTATCAGTGTTTACGCTTTCCTCTGTCAGCGTTTGCGCTTCCAGCAATCAGCGTATACTCAAACTCTGTTACAACTGCTTTCAATAACAAGTTAAACTCTCTTTACCTGTAACACTTAAACACTGACATTAAATCACATCAATTATATCTAACAATCTCCCCCAACTTGTTCATTAGAAAAATGTACAAGTTCACAATAATTGATGATGTCAAAACTAACAAATAAAAACACAGTGTTTAACATATAATCAGCGTTTAAACTTGACTTAGCAAAATTTACAGAAAATACGAATTACTTACAAATTCTGTCTACCTAACCTCCTCAAGATCTGGAGTTGTTCTGAGATAATCAATCAACAATCTCCTTTCAGCATTTTCAAGTTCAATCTCCATAGCTTGCTTGATCTCTCTTAAATCTGGATCATTCTCATCAGTTTGAAAAATAGCAGCTCTGAGATCATAGATCTTGTTTCTTCTCATTTCATTTCCCAATCTGATAAACTTCACTTCTTCAGACTTTACATTAAAATCTAGAACAGTAATCCCAAGATCAGTCTTCAGCTTTGTAGTTCCCTTCTGCATTTCAATCAGATTTCCATTCCAGTCTCTGTACTTCGGAACATACTTGCTGTATTTCATATGTCTATTTGCAAGATTCTGTATCATCTTTTGTCTGAGCACATTTACAACTGATTGAGCTCTTTGATTTCTTACTCTGAAAATGTACAGAACATACTCTAGTTCTTCCCAGAATTTCAAATCAATATCATTCTCAGCAATCTTGAACACCGTTCCATCAGCCATAAAATATAACAAGAAATCCTTTCCTAAACTTTTCTGATGAACAAGCTGTACTGACTCCAGTCTGTCTAAACTCTCTTGAGTGACACCACAACCTGGAACAGACAATGAAGAAGGATCTCTGGGAGCAACATTCTGTCTTTTATCTCTATGTGAGCCTATGCCTCCTTTGTTGTATGCAATTTTACCAGATAAAGCTCTACTATCAGTAAAATCCATTGGAGTTGTAGCTGGAGCTGTAGCTGCAAGACTTGAATCATGAAGAACACCTTTTCCAAATTTTGATTTCAGCTGAGAAGACAGTATTGGTGTAGTCACAACTTGTGCAGCAACAGAGGTTGTAATTATCATTTTGCCCTTGCTCTCTTCACCAATTTTCCCTTTTAATTTCAACTTTGCATCAAGAGAAGACTTTCTAACCAGCTTTCCAGTATCTTCTTCTTCTTCTTCTTGAATACCAGATAGTTTTTCTTTGATTTCAATTCCTTTCATTATAGGCCTTGCAGACTTTGAAGCTTTAACAACTTTCTTCACTTTCTTGGACTTTTGAGCTTTTAAATGCTCTTTCTGCAACAACTTTTCTTCAGCTTGAATATCCTCAAGTGTAGCTTCAGCATTCTCTTCACGAAATAATTTTGCAGCCAATTCTTCATCTGTTTGTGGATTGTCAGAGAATGACAAATCCTTTGGCTTTGAACCAGAAGTACTCTGAGTATTTGAATCTATCACCAAATTCGGCTTTGACCTTGAAGACCTTCCATGTCCTTGTCTGAGATTTGCATTTCTTAAGCCCTTATCAGCATTGGTGCCTTCATCATCAAGATGATCTTTCTCTGACAGAGTTTGATCTTTCTTACACTTGGTTTTAGAAATTCTCTCCCCCTTTTTGACATCATCACCATCTTGAATCAGAATCGAGGTGATTAACTCAAGAGAATTTGCAATGGAATCAACCTTCTCAGTCAGTAAAATCTGATTCTTCTCAACTGTGCTCAGTCTGTCATTAATATTTGCTTGAGCTTTGGCAAATTGTTGAAAGATCTTAGCATTAGCTAGTTGAGCTTTCTCTTCATGAGTAGCAACTTCAGTTCGAAGATCAACAATAGATTTCTGAGTATCATCAAATCTATTATTCAAAGTTTTGATTTGAATCACTGTGCCTTGCAAACAAGTGAAAATTTCTGGATTTTTAATCTTCTTAGAATTGGCTTCAAGAAACATTGCTGCCCTTCCAGGAGGAAAAATACACTCTGACTTGTACCAATCAGCAGTTTGCTTGGCCAAATAACTATCATCAACTTCATTTACAGAAGGCCCAGCAAAATCTGGTTTTTCACCTGTTTTCTGACCATCAGTCTGATTTTGTGGTTGTTCAACTCCTGTACTCTTAGCTTCAACTGAATCACTCATCGACTCACTAGTAGAGGCAACAGAAGCAATAGGTTCTTGAGCAGAAATAGGTTCTTGAACAACATGTTTTCCTTTATCAACTGGAGCTTGCTCTGAAGAAATAACCTTTTCTTGTTTATCAACCTCCTCACCATGAGCAGAAACATGATTGGCATCAGAGTTCAACTCAGTGTGTGATGCAACCACAGTGTCTTCAAGAACAAAAGTAGGCCCATCAGCAACACCAGTATCAATAGAATATGTAACCTCATTAAAAGAAATTGGAGTTTCAGCAAATGAGATAGGATCAGAGAATAGTAGAACTGAATCAAGAACATCATCCACTGGTGAAAAACCATCTCTGTGACCCTCTTCTGCAGGCATTTCATCCTCTGCAGGTAAATCAGTGTTTACAGGAGCATCATTCTTTGCAGGTATTTCAACCTCTGCAGATATAGCAACCTTCTCTACAACCTCAACAGTAGGTGTTTGCTGTGAAACCACCTCTGGAGCTTCAACTTCATGCTCTTCATCAGAATCAGTAAGAATGAGCCTTCTCCTCTTAGCTTGAGGCACTGGAATCAGCTCTTCATCTTGACTAGAACTGTCCTCAGCTGATGGTGTTGAAGGTCTATTTGCCCTTTCTTTGAATCTTCTAGAATAAACAGCCTTTGGAGATGACTGTTTAGCCTTAGAATGTTTGGTGTTGATTGCAGTATGCTTCTTCCTTTTTAACTTAGATGATGGTTGTGGATGAGTGGTAGTGACAGGGTTTGTTGGTTCAGTAGTCATTTGGTCAGGTTGTGTTTGAGGTTCTGTTTGTGTTTGAGGTGATATAGGTTGATCAGTGTTTGTTTGGATTGGCTCAGGTGATTGAGTAGGTTGAGATGGGATGTTTTCTGTACGATCAGTGGCTAAAGGTTCAGGCATAGATTGTGGTTCTGGTTGTTGTGGTTGATGTGTTTCATCTTGTGATGATGAAGAATCTTGTGGCTGATTTACAAAATTCTGTAAAGCAAGTGGCATTATGAAAGGAGGTATGTCTTTTCCAACATCTTTGTTAGTCATATCAGAGAATATTCTCTTAGTGACTCGAAAAGGTTGAATTTCATCAGCTTCATCAATAGTTAACCCAGAAACACATGCATTGAACAGAAGTTGACAAAATCTAGCAAAGTAAACTGTAGTAGGCTCTGACAACTTATCACCCAAATTCATTAAAACATATCTACCAAAATCAAAGTTACTACCATAAAGTAGAGAATACCCAATTTGTAGACTGTCCATTGGAATAGCATCCCAGTTGGTGACCTTCTTCTGGAATGTCCTGGTGATACAATCAAAGAAAAAATTCCACTCTTTTCTCAAGTTTGGCCTCCTCACACTGCCCAGCTTGGCAAGTGATTCCATGTACCCAATCTCTGTTAGCATTTCCCTCAGATTTTGCTCAGAGACGACAGCATATGAAGTATGTGTGTCGAAATCCATGACATCACGAACAGTTTGTGGAGTAATCACAAACTCTTGGTCTTCATGAGAGAAGATGATAGACGGAGTTCCATTCTTTCCTCCTTCTATATATCTTGAATTTTGCCAGAAATTAACAACTTGAGAAGCAGATAGAGTAGCCGGTTCAACCAGCGCTTGCCCAATCTCAGAATCTCGAAGAAAATTTTGCATTAGATGGAACGCCTCTGGAGCCCGGTCGTTCTCAAGTAAAGCTGCATAATTGTTAGGCACAAAGCGTAGACCAAAGACAGTGAAAGGTTTAGTTGCCATTGAATCAAGAAATAAGCAAGAAACAACTGTGAAAATGTTTTACAAGAAAGGTGTTTGTGAAAATGCCAAAGTGAAAAACAAAGATGTTCTCTGTTTTGGTAAAGTGAATACGAGTGGGTAAAAGTGATTGTGGCAAAAAGTAATTTGAGTTTTAATTAAAAACTAAACTCAAACGATTTTCCTTGAAAACACGCAACTGTTCCCTTGAAAAGTGTAAAAGTGAGACATAATGATGAGTGAGTGGGACAGGTGTCACACATGCAACGGTTCACTTAATACATGCGCAGTAAAAGCCATTATTACCGCTGTCGTTCCGTTTATCAAGACACGTTACCACTAATTACACTAATTAACAGTTGTCAACTACTCCATTTACTCCAAAATTTTCAAATTATCTTAATGAAAATTTACCTTAGAGTACATAACACAATCAATCAGTGTTTGTCAAATTTTCAATCTTTATCACAAAAACCCTTTCAAAAATGCACAGTCGTGATTTTCGTGTGTGAGTAGCAGAGTTTACCAAATCAAGTTTTATAGCATCTAATATTTCATAAAATCCATAAATCAAAACAATAAACACTGAATGCACAAACTCTCATATTAAACACAGAGTATATGATGAATGCTAAACTCTGTAGTTCCTTAATTACAGAAATCTGAATATCCCTGTTCCAGTTTATGATCATGATTATCCACGTAAGCACACAGTCATTAAAGACAAAAAGATCAGGAGATAAACATCAAAGCATCATTCAGTGAGTTACATGTCAAGGATTGTCTCACAAACTCTCACATCACACAAGTGTTTAGTTGAAGTGTTTACTCTCAGATTCAATCAGTAAAAGCAGATACTACCATAAGCTTGAATGTCCACCAAATCTACACCACTTCGATTACATATATGCACAAATCAAAAGGACTTTGTTCAGGGTTATTATTGAGTGAAATCAAACAGATGAGAAGAGATGAGAATTTCTAATTGAACAATTTATTTGATCAAAATGTTCAGTCAAATAATTAGTACATATTTGTACAAGATGATCAGTATATATACCTTTTTTTTTTTCATATATATATATACTGAGTAAGATATCTTTTCTTAAGAAATACTCACCTGCTTGAATTTGATTGAACAAACGAATATAACTGCTCTTTATACTTCAGTATTAAAGAAAAATGAGCAGTTAATTTGGCTCAAAGGGGTTTACTAAGGGTAGTGTTTTATGAACAGTGTTTATGATCAGTGTTCAAAGAGGTTTTGAACAGTGTTTAAAGAAGGTTGGTTAATCCTAATGCCTTTATCATTTTTATGCACACATATATCATGTAGTCCCAAAATGGTTTAATGCAAGTTCTAGAGCAACATACTTACTGATGAATATCACACAGTCAATAAAATCTGATTGATATAAAATGTATCAATCACTTATTCGGTTCAAAATCTCACAGGGTTCAGACATGAACTGTTTCTCACCAAACTAAACAATGACATATCTCAAGTTTTAAAATTTTCACAAGTGCAAACAAAGAATCATCAAGAATCAAGTATGACTTGGAAACAGAGTGTCACTAATCAGAGTTTAGAGTTCATCAATATCAGTGTTATTCATGAGAGGCAATGCATACAGTATTCATAGATTCAGAGTTTAGAATCAAATAAACTAAGAGATGCTCTAAATATGAAAAAGTATCATGATGTGTTAACTTACTGTGCAATTTCTGATTAGATTACAGTGACTCAAAAAGAATCTTGATTTTTCACTGAAAATCATGCTCTATACATTTTTCTTCATCGGTATTTTCATTCAGACAAAAATCAACTCAGAATTCACAGAGTTTAACAAACATATTAACAGTGTATGACCAACAATTATGCTGACAGAGTTTAATTAACAATATTCACATAGCACTTTAACAATTTACAGAAATATGAGCAACACAATTTATTAGAAAAGTTTGAGTCTAACCAACATGTTTAGTCAAAACCAGATACCATTCCTAGTTCATTGACCAGTCTTGTAAATGTTGCTTCACTTAGAGGCTTTGTGAAAACATCTGCAAGTTGTTGATCTGTAGGCACAAAGTGAAGCTCTATATTGCCTTCCTCTACATGCTCTCTGATAAAGTGATACCTTATGCTGATGTGCTTGGTCATTGAGTGTTGTACTGGATTACCTGTCATTGCAATAGCACTTTGATTATCACAGAAAATAGGTATTTTACTATACCTCAATCCATAATCCAGTAGTTGATTCTTCATCCATAAAATCTGTGCACAACAGCTACCAGCAGCAATATACTCTGCTTCAGCTGTAGATGTAGATATTGACTTCTGTTTCTTGCTGTACCAAGACACTAGTCTGTCACCAAGAAATTGACAACTTCCACTTGTGCTTTTTTTGTCAATCTTACAGCCAGCAAAATCTGCATCAGAGTAACCAAGTAGCTTAAAATCTGATTCTCTTGGGTACCACAACCCTAAGGTTACAGTGCCTTTGAGATATTTGAAAATCCTCTTCACAGCTGTTAAATGTGGTTCCCTTGGATCTGCCTGAAATCTTGCACACAGACAGGTGGCATACATGATATCAGGTCTACTAGCAGTTAAATAGAGTAGAGAACCAATCATCCCTCTGTAGCTTGTCATATCCACTGATGAACCTGTATCTTTGTCCAGTTTTGTTGCAGTTGCCATGGGAGTTGTTGCAGATGAACAGTCAAGCATGCCAAATTTCTTGAGTAGATTTCTGGTATATTTTGCTTGATTAATGAAAATTCCATCATCTGTTTGCTTCACCTGTAAGCCTAGAAAATAGCTTAACTCTCCCATCATACTCATTTGATATCTAGACTGCATGAGCTTGACAAATTTCTTACAGAGTTTATCATTAGTAGATCCAAAAATGATATCATCTACATATATCTGTACTAAGAGCAGGTCATTACCAGATTGAAAGTAAAACAGAGTTTTGTCAATAGTACCTCTGTGAAACCCACTTTCTAGTAGAAATTTAGCAAGTGTTTCATACCATGCCCTTGGTGCCTGTTTAAGTCCATAGAGTGCCTTGTCTAACCTGTAGACATGATCTGGATATTTTGGATCTACAAAACCAGGTGGTTGTTCAACAAATACTTCTTCTTCAAGTTTTCCATTCAGAAAAGCACTTTTCACATCCATTTGAAAAACCTTGAATTTCTTGTGAGAAGCATAAGCAAGAAACATCCTTATTGCCTCCAACCTGGCAACTGGTGCAAAAGTCTCATCATAATCTATTCCTTCCTGCTGTGAATAGCCTTTAGCTACCAGTCTTGCTTTGTTCCTTGTGATCACACCATCACTGTTAGTTTTATTTCTGAAAACCCATTTAGTACCAACAATAGATCTGTTCTTTGGCCTTGGTACAAGGGTCCACACCTCATTTCTCTCAAATTCATTTAGCTCTTCCTGCATTGCTGTTATCCAGTCAGCATCTTTCAGAGCTTCTTCTACTTTCTTTGGCTCAGTTTGTGACAAGAATGCATGAAACAGACATTCATTTGTTGTTGCACTTCTTGTCCTTACTCTTGCATCTGGATCACCAATAATCAAATCAGGTGTGTGAGATTTAGTCCATTTTCTTGCAGAAGGCAGATTGCTTCTGTCATCATGTGATCCTCCCCCTTGATCCATGCTCTCCTGATTTTCTTGGTGCCTTTCTTCATTTTCTGATGCTCCCCCTGAATGTGACTGCTCAGAATTTGAATGATCAGAGTTTGAATCAACAGTGTTTGATTCAGAGTTATCAATTGAGTCACTTTCAGTGTTTGAATTATCACTTTGATGTGATTCTTCATGCTCCCCCTCAACTGGTTCTTTCCTTGTTTCTGATTGAAAAGTTTCTTCAGTGTTTACCAGTAGAGGTTCAGAATTGACCTCAACAGTGTTTGTCAGATCTGTATCATCCGAGTTTAATAAATCTTCATTTTCAAAGTGCAGTTGATCATGCTGGTTAACATCTTCAAGTCCAGTTATTTTCTTGTCATCAAATGACACATGAATAGACTCCATGATCACTCTGGTTCTTAGATTATAAACTCTGAATGCCTTTGTTGACAGTGGATAGCCAACAAAAATTCCTTCATCTGCCTTTAGGTCAAATTTGGTCAACTGTTCAGGATGAGTCTTCAACACAAAGCACTTGCATCCAAAAATATGAAAATATTTTAGATTTGGCTTCTTCTTCTTCACCATTTCATATGGTGTTCTACCATGCTTGTTGATCAGTGTTGCATTTTGAGTAAAGCAAGCAGTTTGAACTGCTTCTGCCCAGAAATATGTTGGCAACTTTGCTTCATCTAGCATTGTTCCGGCAGCTTCTATCAAGGTTCTGTTCTTCCTCTCCACTACACCATTTTGTTATGGAGTTCCAGGTGCAGAAAACTCTTGTTTGATCCCTTTACTCTTGCAAAATTCTTCCATAGATGAATTCCTGAACTCAGTTCCATTGTCACTTCTGATTATCTTCACTTGATTCTCTGACCCTTTTTCCAGTTGTAATATATGTTCTGTCAGTGTTAATGCAGTTTCATCCTTCTTTGCAAGAAAATATACCCATGTGAATCTGGTATATTCATCAACAATGACTAATGCATATTTCTTCTTTCCAAGAGACATCACATTTACTGGACCAAAAAGATCAACATGTAGTAGATGATAAGGATCAGCAATTGAAGACTCAGATTTGCTTTTGAAAGAGGTTTTTCTTTGTTTGGCCTTTTGACAAGAATCACACAGGCCTTCTACATTCAACAATGACTTTGGTAGTCCTCTTGCAAGATCATTCTTTATGAGCTCATTGATGTTGTTCAGATTCAAATGAGAGAGTTTCTTGTGCCACTTCCAACTCTCTTCACTGGAGATTCTTGTTGACAGACATACTGCTTTGCCATCAGTGTTTGTTGACAATTTTATTTCATAGATGTTGTTGTGTCTGTTTCCAACTAGAGCAACTTTCCCTGTAGATTTACTGATCACTTGGCAATATTCAGGCTGAAAATCTACATGATATCCTCTGTCACAGATTTGACTCACAGATAGCAAATCATGCTTGAGTCCTGGAACCAGAGCTACATTTGTGATAATGACATTTCCAAGATTAATATTGCCATATCCCAGTGTATGTCCTATGTTGCCATCTCCATAGGAAACTTCTGGGCCAGCTTTCTCCTCATACTCTGATAGCAGGGCTTTATTTCCAGTCATGTGTCCTGAACATCCACTGTCCACGACTAGGGTACTGACCCTGGTGCCCTGCAATCACAAACAATCACTGATTATTAGTTTTAAGGATCCAGACTTGCTTGGATCCTTTGACTTCCTTAATTCTGTTAGCTTTTGTAGCGGAATTCACATTAACAGAGTTTAAGCTAACTTTTTCAGAGTTTACATTTGCAGAGTTTACTTTAACCCATTTCAAATTTGGCTTGGGTTCATAGTAATTATAGTAAATAGCATGATAATCTCTGCAAGTGTAAATAGAATGCCATGTACTTCCACAATGTTTACATAAAGTCTGTGGTCTAGTTCTCACATAATTATTTTTAACTGCAGTTTTAGAGGGCAAAGAATTAATGTTCTTATTCTTACTGCAGAAACTAGCAAGATGATTAGTACTACCACAATTAAAGCATGTTTTCCTGGGAGCTAATGAAGCAAGCATTGGCTTAATTCCTGAGGTTATGCCTACTTTTCCATTTCTGTTTTTCTTAGGCATTCTCTGTTTGTTGACAGACTTTATCTCTTTAAGCTTATGCTTGAGTTGTTTATCTGTCATTAAGCCAATGTTAGCCTCTTTAACAAAAGTTTTAGCATATGACTCTTTAACAGCCTTTTTCTGTGCTTCAGTCTTAGGTCCACCTGTTCCCATGACATTACCCTCAGATGAACAATGTGGTCTAACTTTTACCTGATTTTCAAATCTAAGTTCATCTCCTACAGAGTAACCTAGACCTACTGTATCTGACTGAAATACTTCTTGAGTATCTTTACCAGAGTGTGTCCAAGTTTTAATGATGTGTTTAGTATCCTCCAATTCTGATTCTAGTTGCTTATACTTACCTAGCAACTCCTGTTCAATAAACACTGCATCATCTCTCTCTTTTTGAATTTTATTCATGTTCTCTAACTGTTCCTCAACAAGTTTATTTCTTTCTTTGAGTTGAGAACACTCAGACTTTATCCTCTCATTTTCTAAAGTCTGATCCCTATAACTGATATGCAATGCTTTAAGATAAATTCTCAATTCAGTTATATTATCAGTGTTATAAGCATAGGTAGTTGGAGGTACCTTGAGATCATCATTTTCAGTCTGAGTAGTAGCCATGAGAGCATAGTTGACTTCCTCATCTGAATCTGAAGTGTCTGCCCAGTCTCTGCCTTTGGTGTAGAGTGCCTTTTCAGTTTTACCCTTCTTGCACTCAGGAGCATAGTGACCCATCTCCTTACACTTGTAGCATTGAATTTCAGACTTATCTTTCTTACCAGATTTGAAGTCCTTTCCCTCAGATTTCTTGAAATTCTTCTTATCAAACTTTGAGTAGTCCTTGGAGAATCTCTTTCCCTTCTTGAAGTTCTTGTATCTCATCTTCTTGAAGGTCTTTACCATCAATGCAGCCATTTGCATCATCTCTTCATCATCTTCAGAATCAGATGATCCATCTGTGTTTGAGTCAACATCAGTGTCTGATGACTCATTCTCTGAATGTATGACTAAAGCTTTTCCTTTTGCCTTTCTCCTTGATGCTTCCTTCTTTGATGGTTTCTCCTCAACCTTAAGAGCAACAGACTTTGACTTTCTACTAGATCTTTTGTTTCTCTGCTCCAATTCCAATTCATGGGTTTTGAGCAGTCCATAAATTTCATCAATCTCTGTTTCACCAAGTTCATAATTATCTCTTATAGTGGTTGTTTTCACATCCCACTTTTCAGGTAGAGAGAGAAGAAACTTGAGATTAGAATCTTCTAAATCATACTCTTTGTTCACCAATGACAAATCATTGAGCAGTTTACAGAATCTGTCAAATGTTTCTGTCATGGTTTCATCAGATTTTGCCTCAAAATGCTCATACTCCTGAGTGAGTATGTTCCTTCTGTTCTTCTTAATTGCAGGTGTTCCTTGACATCTAACCTCAAGTGCATCCCATATTTCCTTTGCAGTTGTGCAGTTTATCACTTTATTAGACATAACATTATCTAACGCACTGTGAAGTAAATGCCTTACCTTCGCATCCTTTGCAATAGATGAAAGATCCTCAGCAGTTAGATCTTTCTTCTCTTTTGAAATGACTTTTGATTCCTCACCAGCAGCAGCAGCAGATAACTTTGTAGGTTTGTGAGGACCTTCATAAATTCTGTCCAGATATTCTGGATCTATAGCCTCCAGAAACATGGTCATTTTCACCTTCCAAATTGCATACTCTAATGGCCTCAGTATAGGAACCCTAATTGTTTCATACCTACTAACAGTAGTAGGGGCTTTCTCAGATGGTGGAGGTATCTCTGCCATTGATTACTATTGTGTTTGGATCTTTAACTGTAATAAAGTAACAGATTAAGCTCTGATACCACTTGTTAGGTCGAATACACAATATATAATCAAGTACTGTATGAATAAGTAACAAGAACACACGTTTTAACTCTTAAAACTGTTTGGAATTGATAATTCCTCTCTCGGTGATGTAAAGTATCACAGAGAGCTGCTTAGGTTACAAGAATGATATTCGTTCACGATGGATACCCTTCTAGGGTTAACCTAACTGTATTTATAAGATATACAGCTACGTACAATCGTAAATTGATTCTCCTAAAATTAAGCTATACAATTGACATCAATTACGATTGCTACACGTCTTCTAAGTCAACTCAATCTCTTTGACAGCTATCCAATCTTCAAAGATATCGCTTCCATATTAATATTAAATTAATCTTCAAACTCTGTTGACTTGTAGACGCTCCCAGTAGACAGACTTTAGCAAACTCTGTTCTCTCCACACTAACAATGTTTGCGCTTCCATGTATTCAGCTATCAGTGTTTACGCTTTCCTCTGTCAGCGTTTGCGCTTCCAGCAATCAGCGTATACTCAAACTCTGTTACAACTGCTTTCAATAACAAGTTAAACTCTCTTTACCTGTAACACTTAAACACTGACATTAAATCACATCAATTATATCTAACATAAGCTATTTCAAGGTTTTTGGAAGTAAATGCTATATTTTGAATTCAAAAGACTATCTAACGAAATTCAACCCCAAGTCATGTGAGGGTGTATTTCTTGGTTATTCGAATACTAGCAAAGCTTATCGAGTATTTAATCTTGGAACTTTAGTAGTGGAAGATGTTATTCCCAGATTACACACTTGTATAATTGTAGAAGGGGGGGTTGAATACAATTCTTGATAGTTATAAATTTCTGATAAAAACCACAGAAATCTATAAAGAAATAATTGCTGGATAGAAATGGTTCACAAACACATAAAAAATCAGGTGGTTAAATGTACCACCTGAGACTTTTATTTGAAGAAAACCCTATGATACAAATGTACACAGCTTCTGTTTTACAACTCTTTGCTTCTAAGAATATTCAAGAAACCCTAAGCAAATATTTCTGTTTTCTTACTGTCTAACGAGTTGCTACACTTGGTTATATATCCCAAGTTTACAAGTGCTACAGGAATAAGATAATATTAATCTAATTCAAGTTGACTTGCTACTCCACTCCAAATCCACATGTAGTCGAAAGGTTGTCCTTGTGAACAGATATGTCCCCTGCACCTTTCTTGTATGTACTGTGTAAATGGAATGCTTCTTTCTTCTGTGTTTCCAAAGCATGGCTGCCATACTACTTTTTATACCTACTATCAACCCATGTGATCTGTCAGTCAAACCTGTCCTTATCAACTGCTAATTCCCAGCTAGCATAGGATAAAGTGACAATGATTATCCGTTGATGTTGTGCACAGTTATCCGTTGACGGTAGTTTGAGCTTTATTCGTTGATCGAGTAGATTTGAGTTGTATCCGTTGATAGAGCCCTGTTCTTATCCGTTGATACACTTTCACTTAGACAGAATTACATAGCATAGCTTATTTACAATTGGCTACCCTATTCTGCCTATCCATTGATGGTCAACATGACTCTGAACAAAAACACTATCAACTGATAAATAGAGATATTGCAGTATGCTACAAAACCTCATCCGTTGATGAGCTACCTGTCAACGAATAGTTATAAAGTCTTATCCGTTGACAGTTACAAAACTTGACTTATACAATTTTGCTTGAATGTTAAGTTATCATCAACTACAACATATTCCTAACAATCTCCCCCAATTTATACTTGATGGCAATAAAGCATAAATTCAGAGCCTTGATGATAACAAAACATTCCTAAAGATATATACACTACAGTATGCAAAAATTGTATTAAGCTACAAAAATTAAAAACAGAAAGCTTTAAGAAACTTATCAGAGATGTGCTCCTTTAGATTGAGCAGATTAATGATGTTTCCTCTCTCTGGTTGGCTGCACCCTTGACTTTCCTTCCTTGGCAGAGTTGGACTCAATTTGCACTTGAAGTTGCCTATAGAAGGTATCTTCTTCAACAACATTTTTGGATTTAGCTTTAGTTGTAACCATCTTAGGTAATCAGAACTAGCCTTTGACAGTTGGTCTTCTAACCTGAAGAATCTCCTAGTGCCCTCTTCATCCCTGAACTCCATCATCCAAAAGGGTTGAATGTGGATTTTCTGTCCATTTTATGGGATCTTCATTTTCTTTGGTAGACTTGAGGGTGAGTTCCATTCTCTCCTTATTTCTTCTATTCTGCTGATTATCTCCCTTCTGGCTGTCTCAGAGAACCCTGTGTGTCTCTTGAATGCTGAGAACACTTTGGTCCGTGTATGATAATTCTCTCCAAGAACCTTCTGTAATGGCCATGTCCTCTGACTTCCTCCCTTGTAGACAAACACTAATCTCTCAGGCTGATTCTTGTACTTGTCAATTCCTCTTACTTCTGACAATTCATCCAAATATAGATTCATGCCAGAGTATTCTTCAATTTCTGCCTGATAGATAAAGTCTTCTTTGTTTTCCAAGATTGGTTGTTTGACAATAATTGGTACCCTAGCAACTTGAACTGGTCCCTTTGAAAGTTGCTTCTTTGGAGCCCTTTTCTTCTGTTTTGGATTCAGCAAGAATGAAGGAACTTCAATTGAATCAAAATTCATTGGTTCTTCTTTGGGCATTATGGGGTCACCATGAAAGTTTACAGTTGGGTCGATTACTGTTGCAGATATAGGTACTGATGAGCCAATGGTTTCTTTTTCTGGAGGGGGTTCTGGAGAAAGAACCCTCTTGGTTTTAGCTTTCCTTCTTTTAGGTTTGGATTTGGGAACTTCCTCAGGTTCCTTCATTTCAACCTTTACCTCATCCATTAACTCTTGAGCCAGCCTGGCTTACTTCTCATCTGAGTTTTCATATTGATTTTCTGTACTTGGATGGGCTTCCCTTTGGATTCTGGAGACTTCTTCTCTTTTAGCTTCCACAAATCTAGGATGGCTGTTGGATATATTTAATACTTTTCCATTCCTCATGATTACAGCCATCCAATCTCTTACACTCTTATTTGTCTATACTTTGAACTCCATGATTGTTTTTCCCATTAACTTTTATTCATCATTCTTGGGAAATGGGTAGTCCAATTGAAGCTTGTTCTTCCCATTTTCCTTTGGTGGTGAGTAGGCTCTGGTTTTGATGGCTGGTTCAAATTCTTTGACAAATGATGGCTCAGCATCATAGAATGTAGGAGCCACAATCTTTGGAGTGAGCACCTTCATGATTGTGGTTGATATTGTTGGAGCAGAAGATTGAGCATTAAGAAACAGAGATGATGCAATTGATTCATTGATCATCCTCTCTGTCCTTAGAATTCTTTCACTAGTCTCCTTGTTGATCTTTTCCAAAGCTTCTATTCTGGCTTGCCTTTCACCATCTGAGATTTCTTCTAAGCATTGAATCTCAGGCAAAGCCACTTATTTCTTCACAGGGGAAGCCTTTATCTCAAACTCTATTGGATTGACCACTATAATTGGCTGTTGCTCCCCCTCAATCTGTGCTATCTCACTACAGGTAGCTTGAAATTGGCCAGTAGATGTTGCAGCCTCTTCTGTGCTTGTTCCCATTTTCATTTTCTCCCCCTTTTTGTTAGCATCAAGGGTTGGGGTTGAAGCTGCAAGTAGCATTTCCAGTAGTTGAGTCTGTTTTGATTGATTGGCAATGATAGTGTGCATTTGAGATTCCATACTATCCACTCTAGAGGAAAGAAGCTGAACAGACTTAGCCAAGCTATCTTCTTTGAGAAGTTTGCTAGAAAGCACCTTCTGAGTGGTAGTAGGAGCTAGTGCCTCAATCCTGGCATCTAGTGCTATCTTCATATCTCTAATTGCAGATTTGACCTCCTCCTGTTGTGTTCTTTGAATAACAGATTGCATCTTTTGTAATTTCAAGGAGGCCATGACTTGCTCAAGAACAGTCTTTCTCTGTGGGTCTGCAGTTTGGTGCTCAGCCTTAGCAGATTGATATTGCTTCATGATTTCCACATTGAGATCCCCAAGTTCAGTGGCATTTGTAAACATCCATGCTGGAGTTTCTTCTTCATTGATTTCTTCACCATATGAACTTTGACTGTCATCACTGCCAAACTCTTCACTTCCAGCACTTGGAGACAGGGTTTGTAAAGCTTCTTTTGCTCTTTGAAGATATTCTGAGGTGTGCACTAGGTGCATTGCCTTCTCTGCCACCACATTGCCCTGTTGTGCCATGACTTGATAGGCAGAAACAGGATGAGTAAAGGTTTCAGGATCCAAAGAGATGGAGTCAATAATTGACTGATATTCTTGTCTAAATTCCATCTCTTTGGAAGCTTCATTAACCTCCATTAACTCACTTGCAATGGCTGAATCTTCCTGCCTTATTTCTCCTGTAGTCCCTTCTCTCCTCTCATCTCTCTTTTCTTGCATCAGGGGCTCCCCCTGGCTCACACCTCTCACACCCTCACCTTCACCTACTAAGGTGGAACTCTCTAGCTCTCCTTTTGCCTGACCGGAAGAAATGGTCAGCCTCTCATTGTTTTTCTCTCCTTTTGCCTGCTCACAAGGTAGCCTCTCACTCCCTTCCCTCATTCCTAAAAGTGTTTCAACTACTACAAACTCCTCCACAGTTGACATGGGAATGTCACATTTTGCATTGGTAGAGAGAGTTGTCAACGGATAAAGTGTATCCGTTGATGTAGTAGCAATTGCTGTCAACGGATAATTAGTTATAGACATATCCGTTGATGGAGAAACACTTGTCAATGAATGAAGGATATCCGTTGATGAAGGAAAACGAGTATCCGTTGAAGTGAAAACCAACACTGAATCTGTGATGATTGATTTTAAGGAAGAGGCCACAGATAGTGTTGTGAATTCAGGAATGGAAGATTGATGGCCCAACAAATCATCTAAAAGATGATGACCACCAATTGTTGAGTGGGGCTTCTCCAAGAATTTTAAAGATGGAGAATCAAGAATTGATGTAGATATCATATCCACATCCAGAGATGGAGTTGGTGATGGTGGATCAAAATATGTATCGATTTGAAGGTTAAGATCAAGGGGCTGTGACTCCACATTTATTGAAGTCACATCAAACTGAGTTTGAGAAGGTACAGTTTCCTGTACAATGTGTGCACCCTGTGATTCCCCAATGGTTTTGGACTTTACTCTTCTACCATAGGTTTTTGAGAGAGAGTTGTCTGTGTCTCTTGCCCTTTTGTGCAGTGTTCCTGGTATGGAACTTAAATCAGTAGTCACACCCTGTTGAGAGGATGTAACTAGAATTTGGCTTGATGGTTCATTAACAGACTTTTGAGAGACTGAAATGTTGGTTGCACCTGCCTCACCTTCCTTATCCTTAGGGCTTCTTTGATGTTCACCCTGTCCCTCACCACTCACTACCACCTTCACACTCCCCTCAAGAGTTTTGGTAGTTTTTGCAACAGGTGCCTTTTGAGAGACACCTGAGGTTTGTCTTTTAGATTGTGGTTTTGGAATTTTGGATTTAGTCACTTGGGTAGGAGCCTGTTTGGTCACAACTACAGACTCCATTGTGACAGTGGAAGGCAAAGAAATTTGAGTAGAGATAGGAGTAATAAGATTAGAAGCTACCTGAACAATTGGTGGATAAACCAATTGCACTCCTGCATTCAGATTCATTCGAATCAAGTCACTGAGGACTCTCTTCTCCTGAACAAAACAATTGAACTTGCTATCCGGGTTAGCAATGGATAGCTCATTCTCAGATACATGCAGTGCTAGGAGCATCAAAAATCTAGCAAAATAAACATTCTTGCTCCTAGTTTCCTTTTTACCTAATTTAGCTGCTATCTCATACATGACTAGTGTGCCAAAATTATAGAATTTATCAGTCAAAAGCATACATAGCATAACTAGCATGGAATTGGTAACAGCATCAAAGTTACTAATCTTGCCAGAAAAAGTTTTAATGAAGGCATCACAAAGATAACTCCATTTTTTAACCATACCTTTCCTAACAATTTTCCCTAAGTTCTCAGTACTAAGGGTATAATTCATGGAATTAAGCATGGTAACAATTTCAGCATTACTGGGTACACTCAGACAGTTATTCTCAGGCAATTTTAAACAAGCAGTTAACACATCAGAATTAACTACATAATTTTTACCCTTCAAAGAAAAAGCAAGTGTACCGTCTGTGCCATTGTACTCAGCAGATGCCCACACCTCTTCAATTACCTCATGGATTAGAGGAGTGGTGGCAGTCATAGCATATGACAGTTTGCATTTCTTCACGAAATTCATCATGATGTGATATACTTCTGGAGCGTTCTCTATGTCAACAAAGGCTACGAAATTGTTCTTCTCATAGGTAAACCCAGTGGAAGACATCATCTTGACAATAGGCGCCATTGAAGTGTTTGAACTTTTGTTGCAGAGAGAGTTTTAGTGAAGAAGATGCAGTTAACTTATGAGATTCTTGAAAATGAATAAAGGTGAGATGTGAGAGCACAAGACAGCCTTTTATATTTTCCAAGAATTAAAAATGAAATAATTAAATGGACAAAAGTAACTGTCAGATAATGAATGAAAAGAAAAGAAGTACAGCCGTGACTAATTATACACGTTTACCAACAGCTATAAAAAGAAATATGTATATCAACGGATAAAGATTGGACGGTTGAGAAAACCGTTTATCCATCGATGACGTGGACAACCTGTTATCCGTTGACATACGAAAATCTAGTAATGTGTTTATACTACCAACGGATAAAAGGATATCCGTTGATAAGCAAATTTTGCCTTAAACAAAATTTCTGCTAAGAGTTATTCTGAGAGTTTTTAATTCTCAAGTAAATCAAAACACATTTCTAGCTGCAATACAGTATGATTAGATATCACTAGGAATTATGAAAAATTAAGCATACCTAGTTCACCTACCAACCTTGTGAATGAGGATTCATCAAGAGGCTTGGTGAAGATATCTGCAAGCTGCATTTCACTTGGTACAAAGTGCATTTCTACTGTACCATTCATCACATGCTCTCTAATGAAGTGGTATTTGATGTCAATATGCTTGGTTCTCGAATGTTGCACTGGATTCTCTGTGATGGCAATAGCACTAGTGTTGTCACAGAAAATTGGAATCTTCTCAATTTTTAGACCATAGTCAATAAGTTGATTTTTCATCCAAAGAATCTGTGCACAACAACTTCCAGCTGCAATGTACTCAGCTTCAGCTGTAGAAGTGGAGACTGAGTTCTGTTTCTTACTGAACCATGACACAAGCCTGTTCCCTAGAAATTGACAGGAGCCTGTAGTACTTTTCCTATCAATTCTGCAACCTGCATAGTCTGCATCTGAATAGCCAATTAGATCAAAGCCAGAATCTCTTGGGTACCAAATGCCAAGGTTTGGTGTTCCCTTGAGATACCTGAAAATTCTCTTAATAGCAATCAAGTGAGACTCTCTAGGGTCAGCTTGAAATCTAGCACAAAGACATGTGGAAAACATTATATCAGGTCTACTATCTATTAGATATAGAAGTGAGCCTACCATGCCTCTATAGCTTGAGATGTCCACAGATTTTTCCTTAGTATTCAACTCAAGCTTAGTTGCAGTGGCCATAGGTGTTTTTGCAGAGGCACAATCCATTAAGTCAAATTTCTTTAAAAGATCATAAATATATTTTGTTTGACTTATGAAAATTCCCTCATTGACTTGCTTTACTTGTAAACCAAGAAAGTAAGTTAATTCACCCATCATGCTCATTTCATACCTACTTTGCATAAGTTTGGCAAACCTTTTGCAAAGCTTCTCATCTGTAGACCCAAAAATAATATCATCTACATAGATTTGAACAAGTATTGAAGAACCATTGACATTTCTATGAAATAAGGTTTTATCTACTGTACCTCTAGTGAAGTGATTCTCCAAAAGAAATTGAGATAAAGTGTCATACCAGGCTCTTGGTGCTTGCTTCAAACCATAAAGTGCTTTCAAGAGAAGATATACATAATCTGGAAATTCTGGATCTTCAAAGCCAGGAGGTTGATGGACATATACCTCTTCTTCCAGTTCCCCATTTAGAAAGGCACTTTTAACATCCATCTGATAGACTTTGAAGTTGGCATGTGCTGCATAGGCTAGGAAAATTCTGATGGCCTCAAGTCTTGCCACTGGAGCAAAAGTTTCATCAAAATCTATTCCTTCTTCTTGAGAATAGCCCTTTGCCACTAATCTAGCTTTATTCCTCACAATTATGCCATTTTCATCAGTCTTATTCTTGAGAACCCATTTGGTACCTATGATACCTCTATCATCAGGTTTGGGCACAAGCTTCCATACTTCATTTCTCTCAAATTGGTTTAGCTCTTCATGCATTGCTAAGACCCAATCTGGATCTAGAAGGGCATCCTCCACTTTCTTAGGTTCCTCTTGAGACAGGAAACTACTGTATAGGAATTCTTCTTGTGTGGCCCTCCTAGTTTGGACTCTTGAGTTTGAGTCACCAATGATTAACTCAAAAGGATGATCTCTGGTCCATTTTCTTGAAGGTGGAAGGTTTGATCTAGATGAGGTTGCTTCATCTACGTGAGCATGATCTTGTTGATTGGATATTGAGTTTTGACTTTGAGAAACTCCCCCTGAGTTTGTTGTCCTTGAGGAGTTATGAAGTTGACTGTCAATAGATGCATCATTTTGTCTATCAACGGATGCTCCATTTTGCCTGTCGACGGATACATGAGAATGCCTGTCAACGGATGCATCTGATGATCTAGTATGACTGTCAACGGATGCTTCATTTCCAGTGTTAGCATCACTTCTAGTTGGACCAACAACTCTAGGTGAATTTCCAAGGCCATGATCTTCATTTTCCTCATCATCATCAATGTACATTCTTCCTTCTACCTCATTCTCAAATCTCAACTTTTCATGGAAGCCTTCATCATTTAGACCTAGAATCTTTTGATCATCAAACACAACATGTACAGATTCCATAACAATGTTGGTTCTTAGATTGTAGACTCTATAGGCTTTCCCTGCTGCATATCCAACAAAGATAGCTTTATCTGCCTTTGCTTCAAATTTGCCCAAGTTATCTCCATGATTTCTTAGCACAAAACACTTACATACAAAGACATGAACAAAAGCTAACGTTGGTTTCTTGTTGGTGAATAATTGATAAGGAGTCATTCCTCTAGCTTGATTGATCAAGGAAATATTCTGAGTGAAGCAGGCATTGTTGACAGCTTCAGCCCAGAAATATGTTGGCAATTTTGATTCACTTAACATTGTTCTAGCTGCTTCAATGAGAGTTCTGTTTTTCCTTTCAACAACCCCATTTTGTTGAGGTGTTCTAGCAGCAGAAAACTCATGGACAATTCCATTCTCTTCACAGAAATCTTCATTGTGGAATTTTTGAATTCAGTGCCATTGTCACTCCTGATTCTTTGTACTTTTACTTCAGAACCATGGTTTACTAATCTGAGATGATTGATGATGATTTCACTTGCACAATCTTTGGAGTGCAGAAAGAAGGTCCATGAAAACTTAGAAAAATCATCCACAATCACCAGGCAGTATTTCTTCTTTGAAATGGACATGACATTTACTGGACCAAATAAGTCCATATGCTGCAATTAAAGGGGCTTAACAATGGATGACTCTGTCTTGCTCTTGAAGGATGATTTCTTTTGCTTCCCTAATTGGCAGGCATCACACAATCCATCTTTGATGAACTCCAATTGAGGGATTCCTCTAGCAAGATCCTTTCTTACCAAATCATTCATGACTTTAAAATTCAAATGAGACAGCTTTTTATGCCATAGCCAACTCTTATCCTTGCTTGCTTTGCTGAAGAGACAAGTAATGGATTCTGAGCATACTGAGTTGAAATCAGCTATGTAAACATTTCCTTTTCTAAAGCCTGTCAGAACCACATTGTTGTTTTCCTTGGTAGAAACAACACAGGCTTCTTTAGTGAACTTTACTTCATAGTCTTTGTCACAAATCTGACCGACACTCAGCAAATTGTGCTTCAAACCTTCAACTAAAGCCACTTCTTCAATGATGACATTGTCCTTTGTAATCAAGCCATATCCCTTAGTATATCCTTTGCTGTCATCTCCAAAGGTAATTCTAGGGCCAGCTTCCTCCTTGAACTCTGTGAGCAGGGTTGAATCTCCTGTCATATGCCTAGAACATCCACTGTCTAGGTACCATAGATTCCTCTTATTTCCCTGCACACAATCCAAAATACAAATCAAGTTGATTTTGGTACCCAAGTTTCCTTGGGTCCTTTCTTGTTAGCCTTTGGTTTTACACTCTTAGCAATCTTCACTTTGGGTGTAGATGCTTGAGTGATAGGTTTTGACAGATGCTCATTTGCATAAATATTTGATGCATGCATTTGTGAAAAATTGGCATACATGTTATCCATGCTAGGAATGCTCCATGACATTTGTGGCATATTCACAGATTGAAAATAAGGATTAGGCACATATGGCATGTTCACATATGGATTTGAAAAACTAGCATTCTGATACAAACTAGGCATAACAGGCATTGCAGGCATACTTGGCATAGATTGAGGTACATGAACAGGAGTCCTTTTAACAGACTTGCAATTAGAAGATAAGTGATTGACACTATTGCAATTACCACAAGTTTTCCTAGGAGCAAACTTGTCAGGAGAATAATTGTTTTTCTTGTTAATGCCTATCTTACCATTCCTGTTCTTTTTCTTTTTACCCTCAGTCTCTACCTTTTCATTAACTGATTTACCAACAGCCTTTTTGTTAAGTAAATGTTTGCACTAAATCACGCAAGCGTACGTGGTCACAAGTAATATATAAGGTTAAGTCCAAATTCGTTCCCACAGGGATCAAGTTATGGTTCTATTCAGTAAATATGCCTATGCAACAATGTATAGTTATTATGCACTGCTAAGACAATAACAATTTTGGGTTTATTAAACTAAATTAACTAAGACACAAATTAACAAAACTAAGAATTAACTGACTAACAAGAATTAAAATCTAATTACGTCTGCAAGAAAAACCATGGAATCCTAACTTCATTAAATACTTTGCTTAGATCTGAAGCCTTTAATCACTATATGCAATGGTTATGATATCTGATCGGATAACACGAAACAATACACGTTACTTCTCAATATACGTATACCAAACTAAACATACATCCACAAAAGAGATAGAAGATGAATAGACACCAATTATGCTTAGACCTTATATGTCTATAGAATTTGAAAACATAACGGTTGAAGAGCAAGTTATCCATAATGATCACATAGGGCAATATAAGTATTCTCATCTCATACTACGAATCATGTTGATAAACAATCATGAACCTATGCTAGCATGACAAGTTCTAAATCTCAAGATCCACTTTCACTTCACAAGAGATTAACAAATTAGATGTTAGCTACGCATCTAACAATTAAGCATAACCATACGAGGATATCAGATATACATCACACACAGATCTGTAAAGCATCAAGATACTAAAGCTCCATAAATAAATCCGTTAGAATCCCATGACAATGATTAGTTCATAATCGAACCTCTCGTCATCATGGGATCTGATGAAACCATGATAAAAACTAAGTATGAAAATATACAAATAAATCTAAGTAATTGATATGTAATAATTCTACTCCTAATGATCTTAATCTTTTACAAGGGTTGGATGTGTTTATATAGGCTCTAGACATCTTGCCCAGCAAGAAAATACCAAAACAGAATTATAATAGAATTTCTGCAAGATACGTTTCCTAAACTGATTCTGTTTTAAAGGGAAATTCGTAGCTGACTTTTCTTCTGTTTTCCAGAGCCGTTCCAGACGTAATTGGGCCTCTGGATCACCTTAGAATGATAGAGAATCTCGTTATCTTCGCGTGGACTGCTTACGGGCCCCAAACGGAGTTGTAGAACTCAAGATATGGCCAAAATAGTAAAAACTGTAATTTTTCAGGGGCAACTTGCAGGGCAACTTGCGCCCAGCAGTCTGTTCTTCGCGCAAATTGCTCCTACCCAGCGCAATTTGCTCCTGGGAATCCTATCTCAAGTTGTAGAAAATCTCCCAGGCTTCGCGTGGGCAGTAAGATCACTGAAAACGGACTTACAAAACTCCAGATATGGCCAAAACAGTGTAAGCTGCGCAGCCTTCCCAAAAAATCCGAATTTTAATCAATTAATTCCCAAAAAATTATAGAAGCATCCACCTTAATCAACATTCTCATAAACCTGCACAACTAAGCAAAACACATCAAAACTACAAGAAACTTGAGTCCAAGACAATCAATTTAAGCAGATTTAGAATGCTCCAAGTGGATATAACTCCACTTATCAGTAAATCACCTGCCTTAGCCTTCTCACTTGATTTGGCTTGGCTACTTTCACCAGAAACAAAGTTCTTGGCTACTGGACCATACTGATTATTCAGTTTCTTGAGTTCCTTCTTACTAACAGACTTTTTGCTAGTCGACGGATACCTCTCATCCGTTGATGGTTCATCTGTCAACGGATGATCACTATCCGTTGATTCACAATTAGTCTCTAGATCCTCAAGGCAAGGTTCTAGCTCCTTTTTCTTTTGAGTCCAGGTATCCCTCACAAATGATTCTATTCCCTGGACTTCTATTATGTTTTGAGAAATATTCCTACAACTTTGAAATTTAGCAATTATTCCTTGTTCTTTTTCAAGCTGGTCTCTTAAATCCAGTTCTCTTTTTAACACAGCTTCAAGTTCACTTTTAGCATCATTGCAATCAACTCTCATTTTCTCAAATTCTAGAAATTGAATTTCTAGGATTGCATTTCTATCACTTAAGAACTGATTAGTTTCTTTAATCCGATTGTTCTCTTTAGTAAGTGATTTAAGAGTAACACTCAAGTGATATAGTTCAGTAGACATATCATCTATAACACTATTGCATTCCTCTTTGGTGAGCTCAGAGAGATTAGTAGAAAATACCTGATTGCTAGCTGAACTTGCTTCCTGCTCAGAATCAGCCATTAATGCAAGGTTGACAAACTCAGCATCATCATCAGAATGATTTCCATCAGCAGCCCAGTCATACTCTTGGGTCATGAATGCCTTTCCTTTCTGTCTGAGAAGATCAAAATATTTCTTCTTGTAGTCAACAGTTTCAGTTGGCTTTCCCTTGTTCTCAGATCTAGGCTTCCTGCATTCACTTATCATGTGACCAGCAATTCCACAATTGTAGCATTTAATTTTGGATTTATCCACATAATTGCTTGTAGAAAAATCCTTGTTAAATGGCTTGGCCACCCCAGAGTTTCTTCTGAATTTTAGCTTAGAGAATCTCCTAGATAGAAAGGCTAAATGCTCATCTATCTCATCCAATTCATCCTGCTGTAGGACACTCATTTCTTCAGACACCTTTTCCTTGCTTTTGCTTGATTCTGTTCTACCTTCACAAACCTCCCTGTTTGGTGTAGATTTAGCAGCTTCAGTCCTCTTCTCCTCCTTCTGCTCCAAGTTGGCAACAAGTGCAACTGACCCACTTTTCTTTTGGGCCTTCTCAATTTCTTCATCCTGCTCCATTTCTAGTTCATATGTCTTTAAAGTTCCATAGAGCCTTTCAAGAGTAAATGACTTGTACTCTTGAGTGTTTCTTAGAGAAATAGTCATAGGCTTCCACTCTTTTGAAGGAATTTACGGACGAGCGGAAGCGCGGTATAGCAATTATTTCCGTAAAAAACCGTGTATCGTGCATATAGAAAATCATATAAAAATGAAATAGCGGAGGAATCGAAACCATACCTTGAAATCGAAGCTTTACAAAATGGTGTTTTAGCAGTTGCTCCTCAGAGTGTGAAGCACTCTACCGGTATCCACCAAGATTAATTCTTCGACGAAGCTTTTTATAAAACTAAGCTTTTATAAAAATGGAGGTTTGAGAGAGAGAGAGGGAGATGAAGAAGATGAGGGAGGCAACTAGGTTTTTCACAAAAACTAAAAGTGTGTAAACTCATTCTCATCTCATTCTATTTATAGGGCTCATGTAGGGTTTTCATAATTAATATATCATTATATATTAATATATAAATCCTACACTTTATCTTATAAAATGTTAAATAATAATTAAAACAATTTTAATCATTATTAAAACAACTTGCTCTCTCAAAATACCTTCATCAATAAATTAATCTTTTTATGGTGTGACCCTGTAGGTTCAATATTAAGCCGGTAGTAGAAATAAATAATAATAAACTTTTTATTTATTATTTATATGAATTCTAAAATTCATTAAATATAATTAACTGATTAATTATATTTATTCTACATCGTGAGTGATGCTTCTCAACATCCAGATAATATGAATTCACCGCTTAGAATACCAAGAACCTGTCAGTGCTAGTTACTGTACAATCAATTCCTTCTACCCTACAATATCCCGATTAAATACAAGGCATGGATCTCGTGTCAAGCCTATCAAATTTAATCATATGATTTCTTATTCATAATGCAAAGTTCATATTAATGCAAATTAGAAACTTCTTTCTAATTTCATACACTCTGGCCAGAGATTCCGGAACTAGCATACTAAGAATAACATAGGATATTCACTTCCTTACTGGAAGGGGTAGATCCTTTATTGACCGTTAACTATCTCCATACACAAATCCCTATGCCCAGAATAGACCTAATGGATGTCCTTGAGACTAAGGACTAAACCAAAGCACAGTTCATTATATACAAGATTACTCTAACGATCTCAAGTCTAAGGACACTTGTACAACTATCACTCAGTGAACAACTATCGACACGTGAGTAAACTCCATTAGTTGTTCAACTTATCGAGTCATGTTCAGTGAACTTATTCCCTAATAAGAACCTACATACTAGCTATAGTGTCGCCACACAAATGCCTATGAGAATAGACATCCTCCTAAAAGGAGCAAGCATAGTATGTACCAATCTTTGTGGATTCACTAACTTCCGATTAGTTATCCTATGATCGGGAACTGTTTAAGTCTAGAGTTATCATCTTCTAGATCTCAATATTATAATCTCATTATAATTCTAGAAGCTTTACTTTAAACCATGGAATATCTTATTTAAAACACTTTAAATAGATAAGGCCCGTAATAAAAACAAATAAGTCTTTTATTAATATTAATGAAATCAAATAAGAGAACAAGAAAGTTCTTCCTAAATCATCATACATGATTGGAGTTTAGGACAAACTCTTTCAATCTCCCACTTGTACTAAAGCCAATCACTCTGGTATCTAATACCCATTCACTCATTATGACGATCGAAGTGAATCTGAGATTGCGGCTTAGTGAGTGGGTCTGCTATGTTGTTATGTGTGTCAACTCTCTCAATGTTGACATCTCTACTTTCAATGATCTCCCTAATCAAAAGAAAGTGCCACAAAACAATTTTGCAACGTCACTTGCATCTATAAACTCTACTTCCGCTGTTGAGTCAACCGTTGTAGGCTGTTTGGAACTCTTCCAACTAATCGCTCCACCCTTCAGAGTAAACACGTACCCTAACATGGATTTGCTATCATCACTTTCTGATTGAAAACTAGAGTAGGTATAACCCTTCTATTTTTCAACTCAGATCCACAAAAAACAAGAAAAATATCCTTAGTCCTTCGCAAGTACTTAAGGATGTTCTTCACTTCTTTCCAGTGGTCTTCACCTGGATCCGACTGATATCTCCTCGTCAAATTAATTGAATGAGCAATATCATGCCTAGTACATAACATCGTGTACCTGATAGATCCTATTACTGAAGCATAAGGAATCTTACTCATACGCTCTCTTTCCTCAAGTGTCTCATGAGACATCTTCTCGGAAAGGGATACTCCACGGCTCATCGGTATGAGACCTCTCTTGGAGTTTTCCATGCTAAACCTTTTAAGCACTTTCTCGATGTATGTACTCTGGGTAAGACCTATAATTCTTCTCGATCTATCTCTATAGATCTTCATACCGAGAATCTAGGATGTCTTTCCCAAGTCCTTCATAGTGAAGTTCTTTGATAGCCACACTTTGACTGATTGCAGCTTCGGTATGTCATTTCCTATACGAAGTATGTCATCCACATACAACACAAGAAATGTTACCGCGCTCCACTAACCTTCTTGTAGACACATGGTTCATCTATGTTTTTGATAAAATCAAACTCTTTGATTGTCTCATCAAAATGGATGTTCCATCTACGAGAAGCTTGTTTCAATCCATATATGGATCGCAAGCAAAATCCGAATTGATTTGAGTAGGGCTACATGCAAAAAGTTTCATCAAAGTCAATCCATTGCCTTTGTCTGAATCCTTTTGCCATGAGCCTAGCCTTGTAGGTCTCCACCTAGCCATCTACTCCAATCTTTCTCTTGTATACTCTTTAGCACCCAATAAGTCTAACATCCTCAGGTGCTTCAACCAAGGTCCATACTTGGTTGGTATACATAGAATCCATTTCGGATTTCATGGCACTATGCCATTTCTCCGAGTCAACACTATGCCACGTAAGGTTGTTTAGTTTGAACAGGAGTTTCCTTTTGAACCGTAGTAGTTTGTGTTTCATGAACTTCTTTAAGTTCAATCTTTCTCCCACTGTTCCCTTCAAGGATAAACTATTTTTCTAAGAAGGTAGCATGTCTGGAGAGAAACACCCTATGATCTGTGTAAAAGTGATACCCTAAAATCTCTTTAGGATATCCCACAAACCTACATTTTACGGATCGAGATTCCAGCTTATCAGGGTCAACTTTCTTGACATAAGCCGGACATCCCCAAATCTTAACGTGTTTAAGACTCGATTTCCTTTCTTTTCATATCTCATATGGAGTTTGAGGAACAGATTTGGAAAGCACCTTATTCAGTAAATATGCTGAGGTTTCCAATTCATAACCCTAAAGTGATACTGGAAGATCTGCATAGCTCATCGTGGATCGAACCATGTCTAACAAAGTTCAATTTCTCTTTTCAGATACTCCACTCAACTATGGAGTGTCCGGATGAGTCCACTGGGAGACTATACTATTTTCTTTGAGATAATCTAGAAACACACCACTCAAGTATTCATCTCCTCGATCTGATCGAAGAGCTCTAATACTATGTTTGGTTTATTTCTCTACTTCATAACTGTATTCTTTAAACTTTTCAAAGGCTTCAGATTTGTATTTCATCAAATACATATATCTAAATCTAGATCAATTATCTATGAAAGTCACGAAGTATTAAAATCCTGCCATGGCTTGCGTAGACATTTGTCCACATACATCTATGTGTACCAATACCAGCAACTCTCTAGCGCTCTCTCCATGTCCACTAAATGGAGATTTGGTCATTTTACCCAATAGATAAGACATGCATGTAGGATATGATTCAAAATCAAAGGGTTCTAGTAACCTTCCCTTATGCAATGTCCGAAGTCTATTTTCACTAATATGACCAAGTCTGTAGTGCCATAAGTAGGTAGGATTTTCATCATCCTTTTTTTTTGTTTAATATGAAGTAAAACATATTCTATGTCACATACATACAGACCATTATTTAAAGTTCCACTACCATAAAGAACATTATCTCTAAGGATTGGATGTTTAATATTCTGAATAATAAATGAAAATCCATCCAAGTCTAACATTGGAATAAAAATAATATTCCTCACAATCGAGGGAACCAAAATAACAGTTATTTAAAATAATAGTCTTGCCCGTAGGCATATGTAAATCAAACGACCCTACAGCTATGGCAGCAACTCTTGCTCCATTGCCCATCCGTAGAATCGCCTTCTCTTCCCCAAGAGCCCTACTTCTCCTTAGTCCTCGCAACGAATTGCAAATGTGAGAACCATAAGTAGTATCTAATACCTAAGTAGAAGTTTGATTTAGTGACATGTTTACTTCAATCATAAACATATCTGAATCAGAAACGGTAGTCTTACTAGCCTTCTTCACGTTCAGTTCTGCAAGGTAAACCTTACAGTTCCTCTTCCAGTGCCTCACCTTGTTACAGTGAAAACAAACAGCATATCCCAGCTTCTTAGCCCTTGAGAACTTTTCTCAAGCTTCGAAGCCTGTCAGCATAGTTGGGATCAGTCAATATGTGAGCATCTAGTATGCTACGGAGTGATTGTGCAGAAGACCTAGTGTATATATCTATATATTAAGTCTGCAAATGATATACACATAACAACACTTAGCAAATATTCAATTTCATTATTAAAACACTATATGAATCGGGTCTTTATTCATAAGTGGCTCCCACTAGTTTATCTAATTTATACAACCCCCTAAGTGAATAAATAAGCATTCGTAATGCTAGTGCGAATAGGGATCCTACATTCCATCACACAACCTCGGTTGTAGCACGAAACGCCATGTGATGTTCAATAGGCAGACAACTCTTGTCAATTACATCTCATGTTATTCCCTAATAAAACTTTAGCCTCTTGAATAATTGAGTCACGGCTGTAGCACGACAAACTCAATATTCTAAGTCAAGTCTAACCCAACATTTCGTACAATTGAATCAGTCTCCAACAGCCCACGGCTGTAGCACGTAACGACCATTAGATTCTAATTCATTGTACACATCTCTATGTAATAGACAAGTATTTCTAATTTTGAAATCAAAGCCCTCGGCTGTAGCACGAAACGACAATGATTTAAAAATGAGAACTACTTTCTACCATGTTGGAAGGCTATGACCGACACAAGCCCGTTGTGTCATTGGCCAATTACTACTTGATATTTATAAAAGAGGTTTTTTTTAAGGTCACGAAACATTTTCGTATAAACCTATAAGTCTAACGTGTTTTAAGTTTAATAGATAATCTAAATCTATAACAAAAACACGAAAAATCTCAATATTATTAGTCAAGTCAAATCCAACATTTTGTACAATTAAATTAGATTCCAATAGCCCACGGTTGTAGCACGTAACGACCACTAAAATCTAATTTTGTACACATCTAATGTAATAGACAAGTATTTTCATGTTGATCGGTAACAAAGTCCTCGGCTGTAGCACGAAACGACAATGCACCGAAAACAAGAAATACTTTCTGTCATGTTGGAAGACCATAACCGACACAAAACTTTTTGTGCCTATGGCCGATTACAACTTGACATATATAATACATAGATCTCATCTTCTTTGTTATTAACCAATAATTAAAACTCTTTTAATTATTAATTCTATTTCTAAACTCTTTAGAAAATTAATCTCTCCCTTAATATAATTTCATAAATTAAATAAATAATTAATAATATTAAGATCACATCTTAATTATTTAATAATCAATTAAATCTTATTTAATCAATTAATAAAATTGCTAACTAATTATTCATTTCATAAATAAATAATTATCAGCCATTATTAATTAACTAATATTATTTAACAATCATAATCATATTACAAAGAAATTCTATTTTCTGAATTAAATATTTCAAATCAATAATCGATAATCGGATGATTCCCAGATCGGGGGGAGCATTGTCAAGAGGCGTCACTTAATACCCCTTTCTTACAGATCAAAATCTGTTTTTGACAGAATCATCATTTCTCTCAATATTGAAAATTCATATTTAATCATGTATTTCACAAACACAAGAATTTCATGACTGTATTTATAATATTAATATTAAGGTAAGAAACGATTCCTATTCAAGATTTTCTAGAGCACGCCTTATGTTGATTTAAGTTCGCCTAAATCTATCATCGCATGGTAAACATAGGCATATATCTCATATATAAAAATAAATCAACAAGTAAGCATGCAAGCAATATCATGTCACACATTGATATAATGATGTATGGATTTATTATAGTATTTAAAAGCAATTTAAAACAATTAAAATATGCTTTAAAACACTTCCGGTAATATAAATATTTCAAAAATATTATATAAAAAATATTTGACCACTCCATTAGATCCGTTTCGGAAATACGAATCCAACGATATATTGCACGCCCAAAACGGAGTTACGAAACTCCCAAAAAATCAAATTTAATGTGGACAGAAGGGCTGTAACGCATTACGGGAATGCGTTACAACAATTTAAAGCCATTAAATTGTATAACGCATTACGCTCAGGTGTTACACCCGGTCACGCATTTCTAATATGCGCAACCCCCCATTCCCCCGGTTTCGCCCCACGCGCCAGGACAGCAGAATTTTTTTTTTTCGGTACTAACAACGGCAGTCTGACACTCTGACTTGAATAGCAACAGTTACAATTCCAAACATAAACTAACGTTACAAATCCAAACATAAACTGCCGAATACATTACTGACTATTATTGTTATTATTATTTTTATTTTAATATTAATAAATTAATTAACCATTAATTAATAAATTAATAAAAAAATCAAAATAATCTTATTTCTGAAATCAAACAGCAGCAACAATTACAAGATAGCTATGGGGTCCTTGTGCAATTTTAATTTCATATTATTCACATGCATGATTATTTTATGAATTTTAATTAAAACAATTTTAAAAAATTCATAACAAATAATCTACACATCACAAAATTATGAAAAAAATACCTAGATGATCTACAACACTTATAGAACCCAGATCAATGGTCAAAACTTCATGCAAATCTTATTTTGAATTAATTCATAATTAAATCCAAATAAACTTGCAAAAATCATAATAAATCCATACATGCATAAAAAAATCTGAATTTTTTTTATATGAATCTCTATATGCAAGAACCTGGCTCTGATGCCATTGAAGGAATTTACGGACGAGCGGAAGCGCGGTATAGCAATTATTTCCGTAAAAAACCGTGTATCGTGCATATAGAAAATCATATAAAAATGAAATAGCGGAGGAATCGAAACCATACCTTGAAATCGAAGCTTTACAAAATGGTGTTTTAGCAGTTGCTCCTCAGAGTGTGAAGCACTCTACCGGTATCCACCAAGATTAATTCTTCGACGAAGCTTTTTATAAAACTAAGCTTTTATAAAAATGGAGGTTTGAGAGAGAGAGAGGGAGATGAAGAAGATGAGGGAGGCAACTAGGTTTTTCACAAAAACCAAAAGTGTGTAAACTCATTCTCATCTCATTCTATTTATAGGGCTCATGTAGGGTTTTCATAATTAATATATCATTATATATTAATATATAAATCCTACACTTTATCTTATAAAATGTTAAATAATAATTAAAACAATTTTAATCATTATTAAAACAACTTGCTCTCTCAAAATACCTTCATCAATAAATTAATCTTTTTATGGTGTGACCCTGTAGGTTCAATATTAAGCCGGTAGTAGAAATAAATAATAATAAACTTTTTATTTATTATTTATATGAATTCTAAAATTCATTAAATATAATTAACTGATTAATTATATTTATTCTACATCGTGAGTGATGCTTCTCAACATATCGCGACTATCCGGATAATATGAATTCACCGCTTAGAATACCAAGAACCTGTCAGTGCTAGTTACTGTACAATCAATTCCTTCTACCCTACAATATCCCGATTAAATACAAGGCATGGATCTCGTGTCAAGCCTATCAAATTTAATCATATGATTTCTTATTCATAATGCAAAGTTCATATTAATGCAAATTAGAAACTTCTTTCTAATTTCATACACTCTGGCCAGAGATTTCGGAACTAGCATACTAAGAATAACATAGGATATTCACTTCCTTACTGGAAGGGGTAGATCCTTTATTGACCGTTAACTATCTCCATACACAAATCCCTATGCCCAGAATAGACCTAATGGATGTCCTTGAGACTAAGGACTAAACCAAAGCACAGTTCATTATATACAAGATTACTCTAACGATCTCAAGTCTAAGGACACTTGTACAACTATCACTCAGTGAACAACTATCGACACGTGAGTAAACTCTATTAGTTGTTCAACTTATCGAGTCATGTTCAGTGAACTTATTCCCTAATAAGAACCTACATACTAGCTATAGTGTCGCCACACAAATGCCTATGAGAACAGACATCCTCCTAAAAGGAGCAAGCATAGTATGTACCAATCTTTGCGGATTCACTAACTTCCGATTAGTTATCCTATGATCGGGAACTGTTTAAGTCTAGAGTTATCATCTTCTAGATCTCAATATTATAATCTCATTATAATTCTAGAAGCTTTACTTTAAACCATGGAATATCTTATTTAAAACACTTTAAATAGATAAGGCCCGTAATAAAAAAAATAAGTCTTTTATTAATATTAATGAAATCAAATAAGAGAACAAGAAAGTTCTTCCTAAATCATCATACATGATTGGAGTTTAGGACAAACTCTTTCATCTTTAGGTAGTGATCTCAGAAATTTGAGATTAGAATCTTTCACTTGGTAGATTCTTCCATACAATTTCAAGCCATTCAGTAGCTTTTGAAATCTACTAAATGTGTCATTCAATGTCTCTCCATTCTTGAAATGGAAGTGTTCATACTGTTGGATCAGTAGCTGCATCTTGTTTTCCCTTACCTGTTCTGTACCTTCACAAAGGGTTTGAACAATGTCCCATACTTCCTTGGCGGTAGTACAGTTGATAACATTGTCAACCATGTCTGTTTCTAAACCATTAAACAGAATATTCATGGTCTTTTTATCTTTGTGAACTTCTGCAACATCCTCAGTACTCCACTCAGAAACAGGTTTTGGGATGTACGTGTCTGGTGCATCTGCAACAAGACCAACTCTCGAAGCTGCCTTCATTGGAACATGAGGACCCTTCTCAATGCAATCTACAAAGCCTACATCAATAGACATGAGATGTAGATGCATTTTTACTTTCTAGTGAAAGTAATTTTCCATATCAAGAACCGGTATCTTCACTCCATAATCCTTCTTAGACATGTTGGAAGTGTGTTGATCTTTAAACTTCAGATATATTAGAAGCTTGCTCTGATACCAATTGTTATTCCCAGATTACACACTTGTATAATTGTAGAAGGGGGGGGGGGTTGAATACAATTCTTGATAGTTATAAATTTCTGATAAAAACCACAGAAATCTATAAAGAAATAATTGCTGAATAGAAATGGTTCACAAACACATAAAAAATCAGGTGGTTAAATGTACCACCTGAGACTTTTATTTGAAGAAAACCCTGTGATACAAATGTACACAGCTTCTGTTTTACAACTCTTTGCTTCTAAGAATATTCAAGAAACCCTAAGCAAATATGTCTGTTTTCTTACTGCCTAACGAGTTGCTACACTTGGTTATATATCCCAAGTTTACAAGTGCTACAGGAATAAGATAATATTAATCTAATTCAAGTTGACTTGCTACTCCACTCCAAATCCACATGTAGCCGAAAGGTTGTCCTTGTGAACAGATATGTCCCCTGCACCTTTCTTGTATGTACTGTGTAAATGGAATGCTTCTTTCTTCTGTGTTTCCAAAGCATGGCTGCCATACTGCTTTTTATACCTACTATCAACCCATGTGATCTGTCAGTCAAACCTATCCTTATCAACTGCTAATTCCCAGCTAGCATAGGATAAAGTGACAATGATTATCCGTTGATGTTGTGCACAGTTATCCGTTGACGGTAGTTTGAGCTTTATCCGTTGATCGAGTAGATTTGAGTTGTATCCGTTGATAGAGCCCTGTTCTTATCCGTTGATACACTTTCACTTAGACAGAATTACATAGCATAGCTTATTTACAATTGGCTACCCTATTCTGCCTATCCATTGATGGTCAACATGACTCTGAACAAAAACACTATCAACTGATAAATAGAGATATTGCAGTATGCTACAAAACTTCATCCGTTGATGAGCTACCTGTCAACGAATAGTTATAAAGTCTTATCCGTTGACAGTTACAAAACTTGACTTATACAATTTTGCTTGAATGTTAAGTTATCATCAACTACAACATATTCCTAACAGAAGAAACGTTGAATGTTGTATTCGATGAATCAAAACCACTTGCTAAGTTTAAAGATTTGGTCGAAGAGGATGATGATTCGAATGATCCTAAAAATGGTTCTAGTGCCGAAGTGGAAAATATTATTCGTCAAATGGGAACCATGGATCTAGGAACTAAAATTCCTACTAATCCTCTCGAAATAATTGAGACCGAAGTTCGATTGCCTCCGGAGATTCCATTGATTAAGAATCATCCTATAGACAATGTCTTAGGTGAACTTAGTAAAGGCGTTCAAACTCGAGCTCAAGTTCAAAACATTGTGAGTAATATAGCATTTTTTATCACAAATCGGATAAAGAAGCTTTATTAGACGAGGATTGGATTGATGCCATGCAAGATGAGCTAAATCAATTTACTCAAAATAAAGTTTGGGAACTCGTGCCTCCACCACCCGATATTTCCATTATTGGAACGAGATGGGTCTTTCGTAATAAACTTGACGAAGGTGGAGAAGTGGTAAGAAATAAAGCAAGATTAGTTGCTCAAGGCTATACTCAAATGGAAGGCATAGATTTTGATGAAACTTATGCTCCCGTAGCTAGAATCGAGTCTATTCGAATGTTTTTAGCCTACGCTTGCTATAGAGGTTTCAAAGTCTATCAAATGGATGTTAAATCGGAATTCCTAAATGGTGTCTTAGAAGAAGAAGTTTATGTAAGACAACCACCGGGATTCGAAGATCATAAGCATCCTAATTATGTGTATAAATTGTACAAAGCCTTATGCGGATTAAAACAAGCTCCGATAGCTTGGTATGAGCGGTTAAGTAAATTCCTAACCGATAATGGCTTTAAAATGGGAATTGCGGATACTACTATATTTACGAAGTATGAAGGTGATGATATCTTGCTCGTTCAAATTTACGTAGATGATATTATTTTTGGTGCAACCAAAGAATCACTATGTAACGAATTCTCAGAAAAGAAGAGTAAAGAATTCGAAATGAGCATGATGGGAGAATTAAATTTCTTCTTAGGTTTGCAAATTTTCACAATCAAAGTATTGTAAGGAAATGTTGAAGAAATTCGAGATGGAAAATGCAAAGCCTATTAGTACTCCTATGTCTATCTCCGATAAGTTATCTATAGATATCGTGGAATGATAGGAAGTTTACTTTACATCATGGCTAGTAGACCGGATATACAATTTAGCGTTGGTAAATGCGCTCGCTTTCAAGCGGATCCGAAAGAATCTCATTTATCCGCGGTTAAACGGATATTTAGATATCTTAAAGGTACTACGGATTTAGGTATTTGGTATCCTAAAGGACATCCGTTTGACTTAGTGTGTTTTTCTGATTCGGATTATGCCGGGCATTTAATCGATAGAAAAAGCACTAGTGGTACTTGTCAATTTCTCGGTGGATGTTTAGTTTCTTGGTTTTCAAAGAAACAAAACTCCGTTTCTATTTCTACCACCGAAGCGGAATATATAGCGGCCGTGAAATGTTGTGCTCAAATCTTGTGGATGAAGCAAACATTAGCCGACTATGTTGTTAAATTCGATATTGTATCTATTTTATGTGATAATACGAGTGCAATTGATTTGAGTGAAAATCCGGTATTGCATTCGAGATCGAAACACATAGATATTCGACATCATTTTCTTCGTGATCATGTTAATAAAGGTGATATTAAGTTGGTTCATATCGATACCGAAATTAATATCGCGGACATTTTCACGAAACCCTTAAGCTCCGAAAGATTCTCTAAATTGCGATTTGATTTAGGAATGATGGAGTGCCCGAATTAATTTGTCAAATTTTATTCAAAGTATATATTACTTTATTTTAATTATTTTACAACTTAGAGCATTGTTTAAGCGGATTTTCAAGCGGGACTTGAACGTTTTCTTCGACAATGTTGTGAGCTGTAAATAATTAAACCAAAAGAAGTATATGGTTTGTTTATTTTTTGCAAATTAATTTGAATAAGTTCCATATTAATTTTATTAGCAAAGATTTTATTTATTTTCGAAAATTTGGAACTTTGTGCATTTTATTATTCTATAATAAAATAGCTATTTTTCCTGGTTGCGCAGAATTTTTTGTAGAATTTTTCTGATTTATTTACTATTTTATATGATTTTTAAAAAACAGTTTTTAAACTAAATAAAATCATGTAAAATTCAGAATAAATCAAACAAGGGCATACGCTAGTGTGAAATGCGTGTATGGGGTTCAACAGTCAGCCGGTCAATACATCGAAAAGGTGCGAGATAATCTCGATCGTGCATTCAAAGGTCAGTGTTAATCTCAGCCGTTGGAGATTTTATTAAATAATTTCTAAAAACAGAAATTTCTCAAAATCTCTCATCTCCCTCCTGGTTATTCTTACTCGATTAAGAATATTTTCAAAACTCTAGCTTTTGAAACTCAAATTCCGGCCACACCTTTGACCGATTACAAAATTAAACCCCAGATTCGTAATCCTCACATCGAAATACATACAGACCAATATCAAACTCTCAAATATCTATCCGATATTGTTTTTCCCCAAATTCGAGTTTGATATAGGTTTAACAAAAAGCCTTCAAACAAATTGATTAATCAATTTGTTCATGTTTATATGATCTCCTTAATCGGGTCAGTCAGGCATGGCACTTTGAGGTCTTTAGCAGATTCATATATTTAATATTTTTTAGCGCCATGACTAGTCTGATCCGGTAAAAGTGATCATATGATGATAATATGTATTTTTTTGTGAATTTTCATCCATTGTTGTGGTACTGAGACTTTTATTTTGCGCACAAGGGTAGTTGGCTCTTTGTTAATAATCTTTGGGCGCACAAATAGAAGTTGTAGTGCCCTGATAATGTCTCAAAGATGATCATATGCCTTTGATCTTTTGTGATTAATCCGTTGTCACTATACTGAGATTTCTACTTTGCGAACAGGGATGGTTGGCTGTTTGTTGATAATCTCTGCGCGCATAAGTAGAAATAGTAGTGCCTTGATGATGATTTAGAGACTTTTGTGCTTAGATTGCAATATCTCAATGATCTTGTAATGAGGTTCTCCTAGTTAGTTAGAAAATTTTGAAAGTCTTGATTGTATGAGTATAAGCTTTCTGCCTAACTAGTAGACACCTCAATACATTGTTGTTTGATTACAGTTATGGTGATCATACTTTTAATATCCTGTCCTATTTGATTTTATTGATTTATAGTGCTAACCCTAATGTTTTGTGATTGTCTTTGTGTGACTTTGGCCACTGCCTTGATGAGCACTTATATGCATCTGTGAGGAATTGGTACTATGTTCGTCTCTGTAAGTTTATGTGTTAATTTGGATGTTGTCATGTGTATTGCCATCATGACCAAGGTACACAATTCTTAGACTCTTACATTTTGATTCTAACTGTCTTAATTATGCCTAGTGTTTGTATGAGTTGCTTGAATTGTTGATGTCCTGAGATGATTGTAATGAAAGTATGCTTTGTGCTTATGGTATTGTGTCAATTGAATATGCCCTGTACCAGCCTTAGTATGCTCATAATTGTGCCTTGCCTAATTTGTTTAACTCTTGCCTGTAGTGTGCATTCTCTGTGCTTTGTCTAATTTGCTTGATTTTTACTTGCAGTGTGCTTATGTGCTAAGTGGTATTGTCAAATAGAATAGAGTTATTTATTTTACAGTTAGCATAATCTTGCAAAAGATTGGTCTTTGCTAATGTGCCATCTAACTATAAGTGCTATATGTAACTGCAATTACATGCTTGCTCACATGAGTTCATTATCTCTGTGTGCATCTAAGTAGGTTGCAAAATTTATGAAATTTATATATTCATTTATATGAGTTTTATATCTAATCACTTAAGATTTCTAGATGAATAAAATGAAACTCCTTGAGTAATTGTTTCTCTGATCACATAGTGCTTATTTGAGTTATAAAATTGAATGTTATTTGATTATGTGATCATTTAGAATTAATAGGATTAAAATTGAATTTTTGAGAATCACTTAGGAACTGATGAGATTTAAAGAATTATATTATCTTATAGACCTCAGTCCTATTACCTGTGCTAGACTCATTTTAATATCCTAAGCTTCTAGAAATTCATTTGTTTATTGCTTGCAGATTGTATGCTTTATGTCTAAGTGCATTGAACTTATCTTTATCTTATCCTTAGACAAATATCTGTGTATGCTTCTAGTTGCTTGAATTGAACTAGTTGGATTTTTCTCTTAACTATATTGAGCCTTCTGTGTGATATCTTTGTGCATCTAGTTACCAACTTAGTTAGGATAACCTTTAGTGATTTGATACTTGTCTTATCCTAAGTTCTAGCTCTGCACTCCTATTCTTAGAGTTCATAATTAATCTTATGAATGTATGTGCATTTTGTGTGAGAGTATGTGTGCTTTATATATATATTTTCATGCATGCTCAGAAGCCTGTTTGTGTGTGTATGTGTGAGACTTTGTTTTGCACAGAACAGCTGGTTAGATATGAGACATGTGCTTTAATATTAGTACTTTTGCTAAAAGTGAACTTTTGTTTGTCAACTACCTTAAATTGCATTTATTGCTATTTGATGTTAAGTGCTATAAATAAGGTGGCATGCTTATTTTTGGCCGAATTAGTTAGTACTAGACTGATAAGAAGCCTTACTTCTCTGCACAATATCATATCTCAATGTGTACTTGTCTGTCTTTGCTATTGTGCTTGTACTGTATTCACTGTTCTTGTACTGTGTATGCACATCTTTATATGCTTAAACCTTGCTGAATCTGTGTATTTAAGAGAAGTGTTTGCTACATTTACTTCATATTCTTGCATTCATTTCGTTTGTCTTCATACACTTAAACATGGCTCCTGATTGTCTTAATTGCTCAATTCCTTTGACTCCCTTAAACACAACTTTGTCTCTGTTTCCCAGCACATAAACCAACATCAACACTCACACTAAGCCATCTTCTTCGAGTTCCAGAAACAAGAAGAAGAAAGCCAAGTATGGCAATGTCTTGTTTATGTCTAAGCATGGCCTTGCTAAGCTTGTAAAGGGCAAGCTTGTGCCAAGTCAATTGGTTGAGTTGTTTCATGACTCTGACCTTCATAGAGTTCTCACTAGAGCTAAGCTAGAACCTTTCCTCATCTATCCTACTAAGAGGGTTCTTATGAGTTTGGTTGCTGATTTCTATAATAACCTTACTCTTAACCCTTGTCCTAGTGGAATTGTCTTTCTCACTTACATTGTGAATGGCATTCCCAATGGAAGTGATGATCTTGATAACAATGAGAATGTGACTATGGTGGATGTTAATGTGAAACTTGAGCCCATTGAAGAAAATGGTAATGAGGGTATGGATTGTGAGAACACTACTGATGATGTAGTTGACAATGCTGAGTATAATAAGGTGGATTAGTTGGTTTTAAGTGGTGGTGATGTTGGTTGCTGGAAACTAAAGTTGTTGATGGACTTTGTATGCTTTCTTATTATGTATGCTTGTATTATGCTAGTTGCTATCTGTTTTGCTCTAGCGTGTGTGTTTCTGATTAATGCTTGTTGTAGCCTACTGATGGCTTTATGTAATAGTTGATGTGTGTGATGATTCTATCTCCAACTATTTTCACCTGTTAGTTGGATTTATAAATTAAGATGATGTACTTTTGCTCGAATGAATGGAATTGCAGTTTATCATGTTTAGTACTTGTTTAAATTCGACATAGTGCATTTGAATGTTTAGAATCCGAGCACACACACACCACTGTACCTATGGACTGCATTGAGATTCCATAGAAATCTCTTTGATCTGAACCCAAGGGAAACTGGTCACTCTTAGGACATATAGTTGCATGGTACTAGTCTTGATTTTTAACAGGTGCCTTGGACTCAATTTACTAAGCATTGCTTTGGAAGTCATTGTATTGTATCCCTTGACTAAAACTTTGTCAATTCTGCTCTTACATTATGATTACACGAATTATTATTGTCATTGTTATTTGAGTACTAACTTGCAGGTTCCAATGTCTGAGTTTTTGAGTTGTACTCTGAGCATACAAATGTTTTAAGCCTTGATCGAATTTGCGAACTTTAAATTCTGATACCTTAGCCAAATTTGATCCCTGTAACAAATAAAACTCCTACACATTTTCTTTAGCTCTGATATACACTCACTCACAAGCTCTGATCTCTTCTTGAAAATCTTTCGAGCTTTTTTTTTTTTTTTTGCCAAGAAAGAAAATAACTTTCATTACTTCAAAACGTTCATCAATACAATAATGAACTCTAGATGAGCATTACTTATCGTCCAGATACGATCAGCTATAGAACTACAATAACTCGCTACAAAGTGAGCTAAGTGGTTCGCAGACCGTTTAAAAAAATAAAAAACAGTACAACACCAAGAACGATAAAAGGAATATCCATAATATCGAGGCATATGAACAAAAGAGCCCATAAACTTCAGAAATTACCGCATCTACATTGATCTGAATCCTGACTTCCGTTAAATTGATCTCGCGCTCTTTTTGAGCAGATATCCATAGATCCAAGATAATCTTTATAGACATAATAACTCCCTCCGAAATGGAATCTCAATTAATCCACCCGCAAGCCTCTACAAAATGAGCCTTCATCGAACCAAAATGACATACTGGTAGACGAACAAAGCAAGACACATGCCAAAAGGAAAGACACATGCCAAAAAGCAAGACATTCAAACTGAAAATAAAACAACAACTAAAAAGACATATCGGCGAAGATCTAAGAACCAAACTGAAAAATCCGAATGGATTCTTCAAAGATTTCAGAAATCAAGCTCGATTTATTTGGAAAACTGAAAAAAGGAAGAAAACTTAATCGACTCTCATCGGAGATAAACTCCGGCAAATCTGTGAAGAAGATGAGGGCAGAAGAAAAAAGAAGAAGAGGGAAGGGGGCGGCGGCTTGTTAGAGGAGAGAGAAGGGAGCTTTTAGACATTCATACAGTGCAATATTCTTTAAACCTCTTATGCAAACCCCTCTCATTCTCTCTGATACAAAGACTTTGCTTAACTCTGCTACAAACCTTGTTCTTAACTCTGCAACAAGTTCTACACTGTCAACTTTTCTCTGCACTTGCATTGTTCTTGATTCATATGATTAAAGATTGACTGATATTGTTTTGTTGAGAACTAACATTGCAGGTATCCATTTCGAGCTTATTGATTTGATCACTCCAGTTCTGATCTCTGCCCTGTATTTAGCTCTGATCATGCCTCTAGACAGCTTGCAATTTAATTTCAAAGACCTGATACTACATTGTAATATTCTTTATGTCTTGTTTTTGGGAGAATTAGACTTGTAATTTAATTAGGATATCATTGGTTTGTAATCTTAAAAACAGTCCATAAAATGTGAAGATTTATGGAGTAAGGACTGTTTGGAGTGATAAGGTGGATCGGTGGAAATTGATTGTAATAGCTTAGTATTCACCCCCATCCCCCTTATTTGCATGGTTTGCATGGTTGAATGCTCCCCCTCCCTAATCCCCTTGAATTTTATTTTTCTTACTTTTTGGTTTTTATCAAAAAGGGGAAGAAGAAAAATTCAAATATGTGTGCTTTATATGATTGATTATGTTAAAGGGGAAGAAGATTGTTTACTTAGGGGAAGTTGAAGGTATATGCTTGGTTTTCGGTTTGAACAAAAATAGATGGACCCTTGCAAATTTTTCGAAAATTTCAAAATTCGAACTATGCTCAACAGTTTAAAATCTTTTGTTCGAATATTTTTATGGGTTCATATAGCAAGGGAAAGTCATTTTTTGTTAACCAACATATATTCTTCAAGTGGAAAGCACTTGTATCGTTCTTTGATACAAAAGAGGGAAGTTTACTAATCTCTAAGTAGATTTTGTTTCTATAAACGGAATGTACTAGATAAGCTAGATCGCTTATATTGTTCTATTTGATTGCTTATCTATACATGTGCCCTAACATATTTGTTTTGCAGAAATTCTACTAATCGAGGAAAGGTATATCACTTACACTTAATCGTTATTCTCTTTATTTGATATACTTGTGTGCTTATATGATTGTGTGTTTTATATGCATGTATGCCTATGTGTTTTCGCGTAAAATGAACAAAGAGTTTTCATCACTTTAGGGGAAGGTGTTTAAACAGGCATTTAAATGAATAAAACGTTTTTCATGCATACACTAGAAATAGGTGCACACACATATTTAATTTTCGTGAGTAGTTTTGACAAATACCAAAAAGGGGAAGATTGACAGGCAGTCTTTTTCTTGTAGGTTTTGGTGATTTGTCAAAGTACGAAAATGAAAATTAAATTAGGTCTAGGAAGTTACTAGCTAATATAGTAATTCCTCCCCTAGGATTATTCGATGTGACATTTCCGAATAACGAGTCAATTTGACAAACGTTTTCTCGTACCCCTAATCATTTGATTTGGATAAGGTATATCCGTGCTATGATATATCCTAGTCTAGATTTTATATGGTACATTTTAAAGGCAAAGTCAAGTTGGCACAAATATCAATATATTCCCAAACACTGATTTTTCGCACTAAAAACAAGAGTTTTATTCAAAATGGTGTTCATTTCAAATGTTTTATCCTCAAATATATTTGATATATTTTTCCAAAAGATCATTTTCAAAAGTGCCTTATTTATTGACTTGCCTAAAGATCAAAAACGAATTTTATCCCGAACCCCTAACAGTTTTCTTTTAATTGGATAAAATCATAAAATATTCAAAATAAATATTCCGAGGACTTCATGATCATTATTATTTGAGGAATATTATAGTTTAATATATTTCAAGTCAAAACTTCAGCCAAAATGTCGACAAGTTACGACAAACGGCTAATGTATTTTATTCCGTCGCGTAAGGGTTTTTCACCATAATATTTTTGAATAAAATACCTAGACATGTTATTCTATCTTGAAACTTTGGGAATGTCACTAGAATATTTAAAAAGAATTTTAGAAAAATTTTCATGATTATATGAGAACATTTTTCCGGAACCCCCTAAAATCGCTTCGATTTTTATTTTGGGTTCGCTAAAAGTCATCCAAATATATGGAAACTTGTGGGTCGACCTTGACCATATTTTTCATATATTATTTGAAGACTTTTGGCATTGGTCTCATATTTTTTCAAATTGTTTTGAATAAAATCGAATAAAATGGGTTTGTCGCGTAGTATCGTATTTATTGGCTATTTTCGTACCAAGAGAAGCTTCCTATATTTTATTATTGTTATTCCCACATGTGCTACTGATTATTTTAAATAACTTGGTGACCAAGTTGGGTAATAACCTCTTAGCCTCTTGTCCATTAGTAGCTTGCTCCATTCTTTGGTCTTTAACCCCCTTAAAATGCCTATAAATAGCCAAGCCATTCTACCCATTTCCTTCAAGCCTAAGAGCCAAGGAAATACTGATATTTTCTCTCTAGATACTCACCATATACCAGAATTTAATTGCTTCAAAAGTATCTAGAAAACAAGCTTCAATCTTCATCCTTTATACCACTTTTAAGCTTGTTTTTAGCTCATTTCTTCACCCAAAAACACACCGTTCGGCTTCCACTTTTTAGGCAGCTCCAAGCATGAATTCTAGCAGCCTTCTAAGTGTTCTTGCTAGTGTCTTTGAGCCACCTTTAATCCCCCCCCCTTGCATATCTTTGCGTTGGTGCTCAAACTAGGTCACTTAGGTTGTGTTTTTATCACCATTTCTTGCTCTAAAATAATTCTATCCAAGACCACTTCGAAGACAAAACTTTAGCTCGGCTAAAGTAGGTTCTTGAAGTGCTTTGGAAGAGGTTTAAGGATCCTTGTGTCCCCCTTAAATTGTCTTTCACTGATTGATCTTGGTGGCCTTATTTTGGTAGCTCTTTTTGGTGATTTTCGGGTGTCATCTTGCTCTTGTTCTACACCATTCGGCCAACCTCTTTTAGGCAGCCCCTAGCTCGAATTTAGGCAGCCCTTAAAGTGTTCTTTCTTGTGTCTTGAGTCACCTTTGATAACCCCTTGAATATCATTCATTTGGTGCTCATTTCGGCCACTAGTTTTGGTGTTATTAGGCTTCGATCCTAGCTTGTTTTGCTTGATTTCTTACTAGACTTCAAGTGATTCTAAGTTAGTTACATTTTTGTTTAGTGTGTGTACATCTACACATACTAGTCCCGGAACCTAGTTCGTATCCTTTGAGAATACCTCTTATTTGAGAATTCTTTGTTTTAGGCAACCAAGCCGTCGGATAAAGCCAAAGGTCATAAACTAGTTAAATTTTTGTCGTGTGTGTTGTGCGTGTTGCGTGTGTTCTTTGTGTTGCATTCACGGATATAATTGTTGCACGTTTAATTTATTGTCTTGCATCACCGCTCGTGTGACGAGTCCCTCGTGTGACTTATCCCGTGCCGTTATTTACTATTTTCCGCACTACGCAAATCGCTAATGTTATATAAGCGTTTTTCTTAACGGTCCTCGCACTTGCGAGTTGAAATTTTTATTTCGTCCACATACTTGTGAGTTGAATAATTAAGCACTCTTGCACACACTAATAAAGTTCCTTAGCTCGTCCGATTGGCGTCGTGACTTGCTCGACTTTAACTAATAACGAATCAATTATTTTAACGCGTAATAGCGTCCCCGTGGCTAGTACCGTAACATACTAGTTTTGCACGGCCCTTATTATATTATATCTCACTTAATTGTTTGTTTGTAGCTTGTTGTTGTATCTTTGTAGTGAGGTGAAGTGAAGTGAGGTGATCTTCGCTCTAAGACCCAAGTCTTAAACACGCCGACGGGGAGTTTGGTGTCTTCGCACCGTGAGGAGGAGGAAAGACCCAAGACCTAAGATCCAAGACCTACAAAGGTAGCATCAAGGCTACGTAGGTTTGCTAAAATATTTTGAAAAGGTAACTTGGAGTTACGCTCTAAGATAAATATTTTAGTGGTTTACTAATTATTTTGAGGAGGTAACGGGGAGTTACGCTCCAAGATAAATAATTGGGGGTTTGCTTTATACTTTGAGGAGGTAGAAGGGAGTTACGCTCCAAGATAAATATATAGCGGGGTAGCTTATATTTTGAGAAGGTAACGGGGAGTTACGCTTCAAGATAAATATATAGTTGTAATTGTGTAAAGGTTTCTCCACCTGCTATAAGGAGTTTTACTTATAGTGGACGAAATCCCGAGTCCGGGGAGGAGCTCGGGGACTGGAGTAGGGGTGTTCGAATCCGTTAGGGGATTGCGACATCCTGAACCAGGATAAATCGATCGTGTCATCTTTCTTTTTTATTTTCCGCACTTTACATTACTTATTTATAAGTAATTAATTTTAAAAGAGAAGGAAAATTTAAAAACGCCAAGCTCAAATTTTGAAAAGGTAATAAGCTATTCAATCCCCCCCACCTTCTAGCTTATTTTACCCACATACGGGACCTATCAATATTTATTTGATTAAAATAAAAGTTCAAAATTCAAATTAGTTCTGCAGGTTTTGAAATGATGTTGATAAAGATTTTGCCATACTTGGTACATGGGAGAAATTCTTGTTATCTATAAATTATAAGGTATGTTTTAACGTATATTTATTAGATTAAAATTAAAGTTCAATATTTAAATTAGTTGTGCAGCTTTGAAATGATGTTGATAAAGACTTTGACGTACTTGGTGCCTGAGAGGAGTTCTTGTTATCTATAAATTATAAGGTATATTTTTTCGTATATTTATTTGCTTAAAATAAAAGTTCAATATTCAAATTAGTTTGAAAATATCATGTAGGTGCGCGTGGCTATAACTTTTTGTAGTATAGTACATAATATATATTTATATATATGTATATCATATGATTGCAATAAATACTATTATAACTTAATGTTACACTTATTATTATATTTATATGCTATATTATATCCATATGATTTTTACTTAATTACGTAATGCCATAGGATAATAAAATATAGTGATAATAATTTAAATAAAATGTTGTGTGTCGATATCTCTAGGAGCTCGGGTGTGTATCACATTAATTAAGCATTTATAATTCGTGTTAATTAAGAAAATGAATAATATGTTGCCAATGATATATATATTCTAATCTTGTAAGTAATCTAACAGATTTCATAATATTTCCTAGTTCTTAACCATGTAAATCAAACAATTCGCTAATCCTACAAACTAATTAATGTTAATCCTTAAAATGATTAAAATCCGTCTTACAAAATGAAGTGTCTAACTCAAAAGAGAGAACTACGTGGATTTGATCCCTATTTAGATAGGGTACGTAGGCACCTTGAGATAGTATCTGATACTAGTTAGCGAAAACTTACTCAAGCTCAATCCAAAAAAAGAACTACATGGATTTGATCCCTATTTAAATTAGGGTACGTAGGCACCTTGAGAAAGAACGCTAACTCAAGCCCAGTCCAAATTATAACAAACCTTATATAAATTTGAGTGTTGTCACGAAGTTTCTTAATTCCAGATCTACTCGGCTCTTTTTTTTATTTACTTTATATTAGTTTCTATTAGGATTAATATAAAGTATAAATTAATATAAAGTATAAATGAATATTCTACACTCCATAATACTGTAATTTATTTATTTTATTATGTGTTTACTAGTCTAAAATATGTACATATAGTATATTAGATTTTATTAAATTGTATATTTCATACAATATTTATTTCTAAGCAAGATTATGAATAAGTGGATCCTACACAATGTTCTTTTTGACTACAATTGAAGTCTTATTTGTTGAGGGTGGTAGAGAGCAAGGTTAGTCTCCACATATTTTTAAATATTTTTAATTGATATTTCATTTTCATTATAAATTGGTTTATACATGTGCATGGTTTTTTTTGGAAGTCTTATGTTGCAGACTTTCAAGTTGTTTTGATTTACTTGTGGAAGGGAGAAGCAACGTTATCCTTGATGATATTAGCGCAGTCAATAGCCGTTTCAAAATGTAGATGCTATTTGATCAAAGACAATTTGGATTTTTATTTTAGATTTTTTTAGAATTATAATTAACTAAAAATATTTAGTAAAGTTGTGCAGTTTTGAAATGATGTTGTTAAAGACTTTGACGTACTTGGTGCAGGGGAGGAATTCATGTTATCTTTAAATTATAAGGTATGTTTTTAAGCATATTTATTTGAATAAAATAAAAGTTCAATATTTAAATTAGTTGTGCAGGTTTTGAAATGAGGTTGATAAAGACTTTGATGTACTTGGTGCATGGGAGAAATTCTTGTTATCTATAAACTATAAGGTATGTTTTAACGTATATTTATTTGATTAAATTAAAAGTTCAATATTTAAATTAGTTGTGCAGGTTTTGAAATGATGTTGACAAAGACTTTGACGTACTTGGTGCATGGGAGGAATTCTTGTTATCTATAAAATTTTAAAGTATGTTTTTGTAGAATAGTACATGATATCTATTTATATATATGTATGTTATATGATTGCAATAAATACTATTATAACTTAGTGTTATACTTATTATTATATTTATATGTTATACTATATCCATGTGATTTTTACTTAATTACGTAATGCCATAGGATAATAAAATATAGTGATAATAATTTAAATAAAATGTTGTGTGTCAATATCTCTAGGAGCTCGGGTGTGTGTCACCTTAATTAAGCATTTATAATTCGTGTTAATTAATAAAATGATTAATATGCTACCAATGATATATTCTAATGGGCAATGCTAGGGGTCCCAAAATGGTTCCCAAAATTGTTCCCAAATGCCAAATGGCATCTTTTAATTAGTGGGCTCATATGAATACATGGAGGGTTTCTTTATTTATAAAATACTAATCCAATCAGAATTTGCCAACTAAGCTTTTGGGAACCATTTTGGGATTTTTTTTGGGGACTCTAGCATTTCTCTATTCTAATCTTGTAAGTAATCTAACAGATTTCATAATATTTCCTAGTTCTTAACCATGTAAATCAATAAATTCGCTAATCCTACAAACTAATTAATGTTAATCCTTAAAATGATTAAAATCCGTCTTACAAAATGAAGTGTCTAACTCAAAAGAGAGAACTACGTGGATTTGATCCCTATTTAGATAGGGTACGTAGGCACCTTGAGATAGTATCTTCTGATTCGAGTTAACGGAAACTAACTCAAGCTCAATCCAAAAAAAGAACTACGTGGATTTGATCCCTATTTAAATTAGGGTACGTAGGCACCTTGAGAAAGAATGTTAACTCAAGCTCAGTCCAAATTATAATAAACCTTATATAAACTTGAGTGCTGTCACGAACTTTCTTAATTTCAGATCTACTCATTTTTTTAAACTTTATATTAGGTTTTATTGGGATTAGTATAAAGTATGAATTAATATAAAGTATCAATTAAAATTCTACACTCCATAAAATGTAATTTATTTATTTTATTATGTGTTTACTAGTCTAAAATATATACATATAGTATATCAAATTTTAGTAAATTGTATATTTTGTACAATAGTTATTTCTATGTAAAGTAGTGAATAAGCTACATTATTAATAAGTGGATTCTAAACAATGTTCTCCTTGACTACAATTGAAGTCTTATTCGATAAGGGTGGCAGAGAGCAAGGTTAGTCTCTACATTTTTTTAATTTTTTTTAATTGATTTTTCATTTTTATTATAAATTGGTTTTTACATGTGCATGATTTTGTTTTGGTAGGCTTCTGCCGCAGCCTTTCAAGTTGTTTTGATTTGCTTGTGCAAGAGAGAAACAACGTTACCCTTGATGATATTAGCGCAATCAACAACTGTTGCAAAATGCAGATGCTATTTGATCAAAGACAAATTAAATTTTTATTTTATATTTTTTTAGAATTTTTATTAACTAAAAATATACAGTAATGTTGTGCAGTTTTGAAATGATGTTGTTTAACACTTTGACGTACTTGGTGCATGGGAGGAATTCTTGTTATCTATAAATTATAAGGTATGTTATTAAGAATATTTATTTGATTAAAATAAAAGTTCAATATTTAAATTAGTTGTGTAGGTTTTGAAATGATGTTGATGAAGACTTTGACATACTTGGTGCATGGAAGAAATTCTTGTCATCTATAAATTATAAGGTATGTTTTAACGTATATTTATTTGATTAAAATAAAAGTTCACTACTTAAATTAGTTGCGCAGTTTTGAAATGATGTTGTTAAAGACTTTGACGTACTTGGTGCATGGGATGAATTCATGTTATCTATACATTATAAGGTATGTTTTTAAGCATATTTATTTGATTCAAATAAAAATTCTATATTTAAATTAGTTGTGCAGGTTCTAAAATGATGTTGATAAAGACTTTGACGTACTTGGTGCATTGGAGAAATTCTTGTTATCTATAAATTATAAGGTATGTTTTAACGTATATTTATTTATTTGCTTAAAATAAAAGTTAAATATTTAAATTAGTTTGAAAATATCATATAGGTGCGCATCTACAAATATGAAGAGTAACTAACTAGTGGAATCATCATACGAAGGTATTGGTATTTTTTCAAGAAGACATGAAAACAACGATTTAACTTTTTGTACAATAGTACATGATATATATTTATATATATGTATGTTATATGATTGCAATAAATATTATTATAACTTAGTGTTATACTTATTATTATATTTATATGTTATACTATATCCATATGATTTTTACTTAATTACGTAATGTCATAGGATAATAAAATATTGTGATAATAATTTAAATAAAATGTTGTTTGTCGATATCTCTAGGAGCTCGGGTGTGTATCACGTTAATTAAGCATTTATAATTCGTGTTAATTAAGAAAATGAATAATATGCTGCCAATGATATATTCTAATCTTGTAAGTAATCTAACAGATTTCATAATATTTCCTAGTTTTTAACCAGGTAAATCAAACAATTCGCTAATCCTACAAACTAATTAATGTTAATCCTTAAAATGATGAAAATCCGTCTTACAAAATGAAGTGTCTAACTCAAAAGAGAGAACTACGTGGATTTGATCCGTATTTAGATAGGATACGTAGGCACCTTGAGATAGTATCTTCTTATTCGAGTTAACGGAAACTAACTCAATCTCTCAATCCAAAAAAAGAACTACGTGGATTCGATCCCTATTTAAATTAGGGTACGTAGGCACCTTGAGAAAGAATGCTAACTCAAGCTCAGTCCAAACTATAATAAAACTTATATAAACTTGAGTGTTGTCACGAACTTTCTTAATTTCAGATATACTCATTTTTTTAAACTTTATATTAGGTTTTATTGGGATTAGTATAAAGTATGAATTAATATAAAGTATCAATTAAAATTCTACACTCCATAATAATGTAATTTATTTATTTTATTATGTGTTTACTAGTCTAAAATATATACATATAGTATATCAGATTTTAGTAAATTGTATATTTTGTGCAATAGTTATTTCTATTTAAAGTATTGAATAAGCGACATTATCAATAAGTGGATTCTAAACAATGTTCTCCTTGACTACAATTGAAGTCTTATTCGTTGAGGGTGGCAGAGAGCAAGGTTAGTCTCTACATTTTTTTAATTATTTTTAATTGATTTTTCATTTTTATTATAAATTGGTTTTTACATGTGCATGATTTTGTTTTGGTAGGCTTCTGTCGCAGCCTTTCAAGTTGTTTTGATTTGCTTGTGCAAGAGAGAAGCAACGTTATCCTTGATGATATTAGCGCAGTCAACAACTGTTGCAAAATTGTTATGCAAAATTACGCAAGCGCACGTTGTCACAAGTAATATATGATTAAATCAAGTTCGTTCCCACAGAGATCTAGAATGGTGTTCAATTCAATTAATGTACCTATGCACCGATGTATGGTTTTTATCCACTGCTAAGACAAATAACAAAATTTAGATTGATTATCTAAATTAACTAAGTGTAAATTATAAAACTAAGAATTAAACAATTAACGAGAATAAAAATCGAATTACTTATATGAGAATAAAACATGGAATCCTAGTTTCATCATCTACTTCACTTAGAGTTGCAGCCTTTAATTAAAACATGCAATGGTTTTGATATCTGATCGAATAACACGAAAAGAGTAAAAGTTACCTCTCGGTATACTAGTACCAATCTACACATACATCCACAAAAGAGATAGAAGATGAATAGGCACCTATTATGTTTAGACCCTATATCTCTATAGAATTTGAAAACATAAAGGTTGAAGCACAAGTTATCCACTTAGATCACATAGGGCAGCATAATATATCTCTATTTACGCCACAAATCATGATGTTAAAACATCAACCTATCCTATGCTAGCATGGCAAGTTCTAAATCTCAAGATCCACTCTCGTTTCGCAAGAGATTAACAATTCAATTTAGATGTTAGCTACGCATCTAAAAGCATTAAGATTAACCATACGAGGATATCAAGAATTCACCACACATAAATCTTTAAGGCATGCAAACTACTAAGCTACATAGATAAATCCACTAGGATCCCATGACAACGATTAGTTCATAACTAAACCTTTCGTCACCATGGGATTTGATGAAAATATGGTAAATAACAAGATATGAATAAAAGAAGTAATTATATTAATAAACAAGAGTTTGAGAAAACAAATCTAGAACAAAAGATGAAGTAGATCTAGATCCGTTGCTTGTCACGAGCGTTGAATCCTTCTCTCCTTTTCTCCCTTGCAGATCTAAGCTGGTTACAATAATAAAACTATGATAATGTGTGTCTCTCTATTACAATGGTAGGATGTGTTTAAATAGGCTCTAAAAGTCTTGCCCAGCAAGAAAATACCAAAACAGAATTATAATAGAATTTTCTGCAAGATACGTTTCCTAAATTGATTCTGTTTTTTGAAGGAAAATTCGTGGCTGACTTTTCTTCAGTTTTTCTGGAACGTTCCAAACATAATTGGACCTCTGGACCACCTTAGAGTGATAGAGAATCTCGTTATCTTCGCGTAGACTGCTTACGGGCCCCAAACGGAGTTGTAGAACTCAAGATATGGCCAAAATAGTAAAAACTGTAATTTTTCAGGGGCAACTTGCAGGGCAACTTGCGCCCAGCAGTCTGTTCTTCGCGCAATTTGCTCCTACCCAGCGCAAATTGCTCCTGGGAATCCTATCCCAAGTTGTAGAAAATCTCCCAGGCTTCGCGTGGGCAGTAAGATCACTGAAAACGGACTTACAGAACTCCAGATATGGCCAAAACAGTGTAAGCTGCGCAGCCTTCCCAGAAAATCCGAATTTTAATCAATTAATTCCCAAAAAATTATAGAAGCATCCACCTTAATCAACATTCTCGTAAACCTGCACAACTAAGCAAAACACATCAAAACTACAAGAAACTTGAGCCCAAGACAATCAATTTAAGCCGATTTAGAATGCTCCTAGTGGATATAAAATCCACTTATCACACCCCCAAACTTAAACCGATGCTTGTCCTCAAGTATAAACAATTACAACTAACTAACTAACTAGTACCACTTCCGTAGGTGATCACGGTTGCATTTGACATATACAACAAGCCCTTTAAACCCCTAGGCAGCCCTAGTGGACGAGTAAGGTCTCGTGAGGGCCTATAGCGAATGTACCCACAAAATCCATTTACCTAATGCAATGCAATGCATGAATGTACTAATATGCAAATGCAATTAATCTAGCCTACCATACCTTCAAATCCTCTCATGCCATATCAACTTAAGAATCAGAGTAAATACGCAATGTCTTGGTGTCGAAAGTGCAAGTATTCACATAGTCTACTCAATGAACATGCATAAGTTCTCACAAGCCCATGTCAAGTGTAAGAATAAGTTAGTAAACATGCTAAGCCTACAAGAGTACATCTTTGAGACAACACTCGGGATCTCATACGCAAGAACAAGCAAACACTCACAATCCACTCACAAAAGAATATTCACTCCAGAACAAGGGTAAGTGTATCACTCAATTCCAACAAAATCATAAACACGCTTGACATTTGGTATCAATCTAACTCTTAACACAACATACATCAATGACGATAATCAAAAGGTCTTTATTTGGGTTGTAACGGGGCTAGGGACAAGGTATGTCAAATAAGCCAAAACAAGTGAAGTGTCAAAAGCTAGCAAGTACCATAATAAATCATACACAACACCCTAATTCCCCCCACAATTTATTATTTTTCTTCCAACAAAAACGCTCGACGAGTCGACTAAAGTAGGATCACAACAAAAAAAACAAACATGCTCTCATAATATATATTTTTTCTTTTTTTCTTTTTTTCTTCTTTTTTTTTTCTTTTTTTTTCTTTTTTTTTTCTTTTTTTCTTTTTTCGAGAGCTAAATATAACACAAACAATAATATACACAATAACAATGATCCCACAATTTTATTACACATGCCGACTATCAAGTAAACAACCAAACCCAATTTTCAATATTTCCCCCAAAATTATGACCAACAATAAACCCTCCTTGCACACCTTATTACTCCATTAAGCACTCTACTAGCCTTTGACAATGTGGGTTCAAAATAATGTAAGGCTAATACAAGAAAAAGGTCTAGGCAAGTAATGTGGTATGTCACCGAAAAATAGGATTAAGCTCAACGGGTTAACTAAATGATCATGTAAACATGGTGTGGTAATATGGGAAAATATGCGGTTATTCCTAATTGCCTTTATCATTTTAATCGTCAAATAATGTCATGCGTTTCAAGAAAGACCTCAAACAACTGCTAGCAATGCAAACAATCCGTGGACACTCAAGCAAACGAATAAATTGCAAATAATATGCAATATGCAATAAGGCTCAAAATCTCACTTGGTGGAAAAACATACTCAATCCCAAGCAACATCTCTCTAACGCACCAACTTGTATTCAAAGCATGCAAACTAAATCATCTTGCACATATTCATGTCCTTCTAATCACTTTCAACATTCAATAAGTCTACTAGCTTCAACTTACTAGTGTATGTGTGTGCACAAGAACAAAGCATATCACTTCTCAAACCAAAGCGTCAACAACACAAAATTCCTATCAAGCATGGGTGCAAATGCAAACTATTATGAACTCACACAGTATACAAACATAAAAACAGAATGTCCTATATGAAACAAATGTAGATAACACGAACATAAATGCATAATTTACTACTACTAATATGCAAAACACGAAATCCTACATGAACAAATAATACAACAACAACTACTACTCCCTCAAACCACCCCCAAACTTAAAATATTCAATGTCCGCATTGAATGGAAGTAAATACAAGGGATATCAAAAAACATACCTACTCGTCTCGTCCTCCTCGGATGAAAATTTCACAATACTAGCACCACCTCTCCCACGCTTAGGAGCCATAAGAATCAATACCCAACTTACAAGAAGCTCCACCAATAACCACCACAAAATATCCCACCAAAAACCACCAAGCAAAATCACACCAAAAATACCCAAGTAACAAGAATAATACAAAAACCCCAATTTACAAGACACAAATTCGTAATAAAATAAAATAGAGAAAAGAAATCCCACTACGAATCAAAGAGGCGAACTTGTACTAATTTTCCCCCAAACTTGAATTTTTAAGAGATGTAGAGGAAGAAGATAATGAATTAGGTGTGTATGTATGGGTATATATAGGCCATGGAGTGATAGGATGAATATAAGAATTTTAATGTGAAAAGGAAAAATTTGGGTGGAAATTGGAATTTGATTTAGGATAGAAAAAAATATTTAATGGATAAAAGAAAAAGAATTAGAAAAGGAATAGGAATTGAATTTTTTTTAGGAGAGATGAGGGGTTTTAGAATTAAAATAGGAAAAGATTTAGGGGAAAGATGGGAGTATAAAAAGAAATTGGGGTGAAAGAATATTTTTCTTTTACATATATATATAAAAACACGGACAGAAGCTAGAAACAGGCGCTACAATTTTTCTCACCATTGCTGATTCACGCGCGAGTTGCCAGCGTGGGGGGCAAACTGCCCTGAGACCAGTCGCGCAGGCGCTAGTTGCGTGCCAGGGGCGCTAGTTGCTCTTCCTCCAGTAACGCAGGCGCAAGTTGCGCGATAGGAGCGCAAATTGCCCTGTAACGCATCTTCCTCCTGCGTGACACACCAAAAATCCGATTTTTTTTTTGAAATTTTTTTTTTTCACACAACACTAATTTTTTTTTTTTTCTTCCTACACTAATGCATGGGTTGCCTCCCACCAAGCGCTTCTTTAACGTCAATAGCTTGACGTTACTTCCTCAACTCATGGCGGTTTCAAAAGAATAACTGAACCATCTTCAACAGACAAACCATTCATACGAACATTGACATCTTGGTTGCTTGCTTTCCACAAATCTCTTCCATCAGACTTCAACTTAAATTTACTACCCAACGGCCAAATCTTCTTCTTTTTCTTCTTCACACCTCTAAGATGCTTTTTCGACTCAACCGGCTGAACAAAAATTTCTTCTTCCTTATCATATGCTTTCCACCTTCGCAATACGTTATCATGCCCTTCTTCAAAAATCACTAGCTCATTATTCAAAAGGACATACCTCAAATGTGATGGAAGTTTCCCAAGCTTTACACACGAAAGATCTCGAATTGAAGAACTGTCAATGGAATCACTGATAGGATGCTTTAGCACATGCATGTCAGATTTTTCGCTCCATAACTGATCAAACTTCTTTCTCTGACCCGTATCAACTATTTCCACACTGCAACACTCTTCATCATCTGTCGGAAATTTCATTGCCTTGAACACATTAAAGGTGACACTCTGATGTTGCACCCTCATTGTAAGCTCTCCTTTTTGCACATCAATTAAAGTCTTTCCTGTAGCCAAGAACGGTCTTCCCAAAATTATGGGAATCTTCTTGTCTTCTTCAAAATCCAAGATAACAAAATCAGCTGGGAATATGAGCTTATCAACCTTCACCAAAACGTCCTCCACTATGCCCCTTGGATAAGTGATCGTCCTATCAGCCAACTGCAAAGAGATGTTGGTTGGCTTCGGCTCCGGTAGACCAAGTTGCTTGAATACAGACAAGGGCATGAGATTAATACTAGCTCCCAAATCACATAAACACTTGTTGAATGAAAGGTTGCCAATAGTACAAGGGATGGTGAAACTTCCAGGATCTTTCAGTTTAGGAGGCAACTTCTGCTGTAGAACGACACTACACTCCTCTGTCAATGCCACTGTTTCAAAATCTTCCAACCTTCTCTTCCGTGACAAAATATCCTTCATGAACTTTGCATATCTCGGCATCTGCTCCAACGCTTCAACAAAAGGAATGTTAATGGACAGTTTCTTGAAAACATCCATAAACTTCTGAAACTGTTTCTCTTGACTTTTCTGCAAACGTCCAGGAAATGGAGGAGGTGGATAGACCTGATTATTCTTTGAAGATTGCTCCGGAGTAAACTTTTCAACAGGTTTCTTGCTCTTCTCACCATCTAGCTGATCAGCCACTAAATCAGATTTCTCAATTTCTGGCATTGCAGATTTTTCATCCTGCTGATTCTGAATATCTTCATCTTCTTCAGTTGCTAAATTAGAGTCTCTCATGACTTTTCCAGATCTCAAAGTCACAGCTTTCACCTGCTCATGGACCTCCCTCTTGCCTGGATTACCCATTGTATCACTTGGAAGAGTTCCTTGTTGCATATTTACCAAGGCACTTGTAATCTGCCCCATCTGATTCTCCATGATCCTTTGAGAAGCTTGCAGGTTCTTCACCATCATCCTCAAATCATCCATCTCTGATTTTTCATTAGAAGATTGCCCCACATGAGCCTGGGGTTGTTGCTGCTGAAATCCCGGAGGTTGATATGGTGCCCTTGGAGCGTAAGGCTGTTGATAGCCTTGATTGAATGGCTTTGCTTGCTGACCCTGAAATTGCTGATAGGGCTGCTGATAAGGTTGTTGAGCACCTTGATTGTTGCTCCAGCTGAAATTGGGATGATTCCTGTTGTTAGGATGATAAGTGGCTGGAACTGGTGCAGCAGGTCTCTGTAAATCACTCACGAACTGTGCTGATTCAGAAGAGATAGCACACTGATTCGTCTCATGTGCGCCCGCACATAGCTCACAAACACTAGCCACCTGCTGAACTCCATAATTTGCAAGAGAATCCACCTTCATAGCAAGAGCCTTCAACTGAGCTGTAATCATTGCAGCTGTATCTACTTCAAAAATTCCTGCTGCCTTACCTTGAGATAGCCTTTGGGTTGGATTTTGATATTCATTAGCAGCCATCATCTCTATAAGATCATAAGCTTCCTCGTAGCTCTTAGCCCATAAGGCTCCTCCTGATGCTGCGTCTACCATTGGCCTGGATTGTGCTCCCAGCCCATTGTAAAAACAATTGATTACCATCCAGTTAGGCATGCCATGATGAGGACACTTGCGTAGCATCTCCTTGTAGCGTTCCCAAGCCTCACACAAGGTCTCGCCTGATTGCTGTTGGAATTGAGTCAATTGGTTCCTTAATGCTGCAGTTTTCGCCATAGGGAAGAATTTAGTAAGGAACTTCTGAGCAAGATCTTCCCATGTAGTAATGGAACCAGGTGGCAAAGAGTGTAGCCAGCTCTTAGCCTTATCCCTCAGAGAGAATGGGAAAAGCCTCAACCTGATAGCATCATCTGTCACACCATTACATTTGAAAGTGTCGCAGATTTCGATAAATTCCCGAACATGCATGTTGGCATCCTCCGTAGAAGCACCCCCAAACTTAACTGAATTCTGCACCATCTGAATTGTGCCCGACTTGATCTCAAAATTGTTCACTGCAATAGCTGGTCTAATAATGCTAGACTGGATGTCATTGAGTTTCGGCTGAGAATACTCTTTCAAAGCCTTAGCTGCTGCTGCATCTGCCATTGCTACTGTAGTTTCAGATTCCTCTTCCTTATTCTCTTTATTCTCTACACGATCGTCTTCCGCCAGTTCTTCTAAACGAGCTTGTAAGCGAGTTCGCATACAAACTTAAGTACCTGAAACACCACGAATCAAACAAACTAAGTAAGAATCCGAGTCAGTGAACGCTAACGACCACTGATGACAAGCACATAAACTAAAATAAAAACACCGATGATCCCCGGCAGCGGCGCCAAAAACTTGTTATGCAAAATTACGCAAGCGCACGTTGTCACAAGTAATATATGATTAAATCAAGTTCGTTCCCACAGAGATCTAGAATGGTGTTCAATTCAATTAATGTACCTATGCACCGATGTATGGTTTTTATCCATTGCTAAGACAAATAACAAAATTTAGATTGATTATCTAAATTAACTAAGTGTAAATTATAAAACTAAGAATTAAACAATTAACGAGAATAAAAATCGAATTACTTATATGAGAATAAAACATGGAATCCTAGTTTCATCATCTACTTCACTTAGAGTTGCAGCCTTTAATTAAAACATGCAATGGTTTTGATATCTGATCGAATAACACGAAAAGAGTAAAAGTTACCTCTCGGTATACTAGTACCAATCTACACATACATCCACAAAAGAGATAGAAGATGAATAGGCACCTATTATGTTTAGACCCTATATCTCTATAGAATTTGAAAACATAAAGGTTGAAGCACAAGTTATCCACTTAGATCACATAGGGCAGCATAATATATCTCTATTTACGCCACAAATCATGATGTTAAAACATCAACCTATCCTATGCTAGCATGGCAAGTTCTAAATCTCAAGATCCACTCTCGTTTCGCAAGAGATTAACAATTCAATTTAGATGTTAGCTATGCATCTAAAAGCATTAAGATTAACCATACGAGGATATCAAGAATTCACCACACATAAATCTTTAAGGCATGCAAACTACTAAGCTACATAGATAAATCCACTAGGATCCCATGACAACGATTAGTTCATAACTAAACCTTTCGTCACCATGGGATTTGATGAAAACATGGTAAATAACAAGATATGAATAAAAGAAGTAATTATATTAATAAACAAGAGTTTGAGAAAACAAATCTAGAACAAAAGATGAAGTAGATCTAGATCCGTTGCTTGTCACGAGCGTTGAATCCTTCTCTCCTTTTCTCCCTTGCAGATCTAAGTTGGTTACAATAATAAAACTATGATAATGTGTGTCTCTCTATTACAATGGTAGGATGTGTTTAAATAGGCTCTAAAAGTCTTGCCCAGCAAGAAAATACCAAAACAGAATTATAATAGAATTTTCTGCAAGATACGTTTCCTAAACTGATTCTGTTTTTTTAAGGAAAATTCGTGGCTGACTTTTCTTCAGTTTTTCTGGAACGTTCCAAACATAATTGGACCTCTGGACCACCTTAGAATGATAGAGAATCTCGTTATCTTCGCGTGGACTGCTTACGGGCCCCAAACGGAGTTGTAGAACTCAAGATATGGCCAAAATAGTAAAAATTGTAATTTTTCAGGGGCAACTTGCAGGGCAACTTGCGCCCAGCAGTCTGTTCTTCGCGCAATTTGCTCCTACCCAGCGCAAATTGCTCCTGGGAATCCTATCCCAAGTTGTAGAAAATCTCTCAGGCTTCGCGTGGGCAGTAAGATCACTGAAAACGGACTTACAGAACTCCAGATATGGCCAAAATAGTGTAAGCTGCGCAGCCTTCCCAGAAAATCCGAATTTTAATCAATTAATTCCCAAAAAATTATAGAAGCATCCACCTTAATCAACATTCTCGTAAACCTGCACAACTAAGCAAAACACATCAAAACTACAAGAAACTTGAGCCCAAGACAATCAATTGAAGCCGATTTAGAATGTTCCAAGTGAATATAAAATCCACTTATCAAAAATGCAGATGCTATTTGATCAAAGACAAATTAAATTTTTATTTTATATTTTTTTAGAATTTTTATTAACTAAAAATATATAGTAATGTTGTGCAGTTTTGAAATGATGTTGTTTAACACTTTGACGTACTTGGTGCATGGGAGGAATTCTTGTTATCTATAAATTATAAGGTATGTTTTTAAGCATATTTATTTGATTAAAATAAAAGTTCAATATTTAAATTAGTTGTGCAAGTTTTGAAATGATGTTGATGAAGACTTTGACATATTTGGTGCATGGGAGAAATTCTTGTCATCTATAAATTATAAGGTATGTTTTAACGTATATTTATTTGATTAAAATAAAAGTTCACAACTTAAATTAGTTGCGCAGTTTTGAAATGATGTTGTTAAAGACTTTGACGTACTTGGTGCATGGGAGGAATTCAATTTATCTATACATTATAAGGTATGTTTTTAAGCATATTTATTTGATTCAAATAAAAATTCTATATTTAAATTAGTTGTGCAGGTTCTAAAATGATTTTGATAAAGACTTTGACGTACTTGGTGCATTGGAGAAATTCTTGTTATCTATAAATTATAAGGTATGTTTTAACGTATATTTATTTATTTGCTTAAAATAAAAGTTCAATATTTAAATTAGTTTGAAAAAATCATGTAGGTGCGCATCTACAAATATGAAGAGTAACTAACTAGTGGAATCATCATACGAAGATATTGGTGTTTTTTCCGGAAGACATGAAAACAACGATTTAACTTTTTGTACAATAGTACATGATATATATTTAAATATATGTATGTTATATGATTGCAATAAATACTATTATAACTTAGTGTTATACTTATTATTATATTTATATGTTATACTATATCCATATGATTTTTTCTTAATTACGTAATGCCATAGGATAATATAATATAGTGATAATAATTTAAATAAAATGTTGTGTGTTGACATCTCTAGGAGCTCGGGTGTGTATCACGTTAATTAAGCATTTATAATTCGTGCTAAATTAAGAAAATGAATAATATGCTGCCAATGATATATTCTAATCTTGTAAGTAATCTAACAGATTTCATAATATTTCCTAGTTCTTAACCATGTAAATCAAACAATTCGCTAATCCTACAAACTAATTAATGTTAATCCTTAAAATGATTAAAATCCGTCTTATAAAATGAAGTGTCTAACTCAAAAGAGAGAACTACGTGGATTTGATCCCTATTTAGATAGGATACGTAGGCACCTTGAGATAGTATCTTCTGATTCTAGTTAACGGAAACTAACTCAAGCTCAATCCAAAAAAAGAACTACGTGGATTTGATCCCTATTTAAATTAGGGTACGTAGGCACCTTGAGAAGGAACGCTAACTCAAGCTCAGTCCAAATTATAACAAACCTTATATAAACTTGAATGTTGTCACGAACTTTCTTAAGTTCAGATCCACTCGGCTTTTTTTTTTAAAACTTTATATTAGGTTTTATTAGGATTAATATAAAGTATAAATTAATACAAAGTATTAATTAAAATTCTACACTCCATACTACTGTAATTTATTTATTTTGTTATGTGTTTCCTAGTCTAAAATATGTACATATAGTGTATTAGATTTTAGTAATTTGTATATTTCCTACAATAGTTATTTCTATGTAAAGTAGTGAATAAGCTAGATTATGAATAGGTGGATCCTAAACAATGTTGTTCTTAACTACAATTGAAGTCTTATTGGTTGAGGGTGGCAGGGAGCAAGGTTAGTCTCTACATATTTTTAATTATTTTGTATTGATTTTTCATTTTTATTATAAATTGGTTTTTACATGTACATGGTTTTGTTTTGGTAGGCTTTTGCTACAGCCTTTCAAGTTGTTTTGATTTGCTTGTGCAAGAGAGAAGCAATGTTATCCTTAATGATATTAGCGCAGTCAACAGCCGTTGCAAAATGCAGATGCTATTTGATCAAAGACAATTTAAATTTAAATTTTTTATTTTTTTAGAATTATAATTAACTAAAAATATTTAGTAATGTTGTGCAGTTTTGAAATGATGTTGAAAAAGACTTTGACGTACTTGGTGCATGGGAGAAATTCTTGTTAGCTAAAAATTATAAGGTATGTTTTTAACGTATAATTATTTGATTAAAATAAAAGTTCAATATTAAAATTAGTTGTGCAGTTTTGAAATGATGTTGTAAAAGACTTTGACGTACTTGGTGCATGGGAGGAATTCTTGTTATATATCTATAAAGTATAAGGTATGTTTTTACGTATATTTATTTGATTAAAATAAATGTTAAACATTTAAATTAGTTGTGTAGGTTTTGAAACGATGTTGATAAAGACTTTGACGTACTTGGTGCATGGGAGCAATTCTTGTTATCTATCAATTATTAGGTATGTGTTTACATATATTTATTTGATTAAAACATAAATTAGTTGTGCAGGTTTTGAAATGATGTTGATAAAAACTTTCACGTACTTGGTGCATGAGTGGAATTCTTGTTATCTATAAATTATAAGGTATGTTTTTAAGCATATTTATTTGATTAAGATAAAAGTTCAATATTTAAATTAGTTGTGCAGGTTTTGAAATGATGTTGATAAAGACTTTGACGTACTTGGTGCATGGGAGAAATTTTTGTTATCTATAAATTATAAGGTATGTTTTAACGTATATTTATTTGATTAAAATAAAAGTTCAATATTTGAATTAGTTGTGCAGGTTTTGAAATGATGTTGACCAAGACTTTGACGTACTTGGTGCAGGGGATGAATTCTTGTTATCTATAAAGTATAAGGTATGTTTTTACGTATATTTATTTGATTAATGACTTTGACGTACTTGGTGCATGGGAGCAATTCTTGTTATCTACCCCCTCCGTCCCGATGAGTTCTATACGTTTGGTCTGGGCACGGAGACCAAGAAAATGTATAGAAAATGAGTAAAGTTAGATGAAAAGTGGGTAAAGTGGTGGGACCTATCAATATTTAATAATAGATTTGAGATAGTAGAGTAAAGTAGTGGGTGTAATAGTGTTTTATATTATAGATTTGAGATAGTAGAGGAAAGTTAGTAGGTGTAATAGTGTTTTTTATTATTAAAACTTTACTATTTTTGGAATGTATAGAAATGATGGGACACCCCAAAATAGTAAGTGTATAGAAATGAATGGGACAGAGGGAGTATCAATTATAAGGTGTGTGTTTTTACGTATATTTATTTGATTATAAGGTGTCTCCTAGCATGTGATATATCATATTTGAATGATCTAAATTGATCTACTGTTTCGAAATTTGTTGTTTTTCTTTAAAATGATTTATAATGGCACGCATTTGACATTTAGATTAATGATTTATTTCTTTGTTTTTTATCTGGGTGTTTCAGATCTGATAAGAATTTACCAGTACTAGTTTAAGATGGCATTTTCTGATATTTTAAGATCTGGGTATTGTTTATCTGTTTGGTATCTCGATTGGGTCATGGGTTTTATCTTCCGGGTAGTTATCCTCACAAGTATGTTGTTGGTGATCCCTTATCGGTCAAAGTTAATTCTATTACTTCAGTTGAGACAGAGATTCCCTTTAGCTATTATAGTTTGCCTTTCTGTAAGCCTGAGGAAGGTGTTAAGGACAATGCTTAAAATTTAGGCGAGCTCTTGGTTGGTGTAGGATAGAGAATTCTCCTTATAGGTTTAAGATGAACACCAACGAGTCCGAGATATTTTTATGTCAAACTAAGCCTTTGTCGAGTGAGGAGTTTAGGCTCATGAAGGAGAGGATTGATGAAATGTATCAAGTTAATGTGATTCTTGATAATTTGCCTGCTATTCGGTATACTAAGAAAGATGATTTTTACTTGAGGTGGACTGGATATCCGGTTGGGATCAAGGTTCAAGATAAGTATTATGTTTTTAATCACTTGAAGTTTACCGTTCTTGTTCACAAGTATGAGGAAACCAATGTGGCTGGTGTTATGGGTACTGGTGATGCTGCTGAAATGATCCCTACTGTTGAAAACTCTGGACCAGGGATTCCAGGTTACATGGTTGTCGGATTCGAAGTTATTCCATGCAGTATTCAGCACAATGCTGAGTCAGCGAAGAAGTTGAAAACCTACGATAAATACCCATCTACAATCAAGTGTGAACCTACTACTGTGGCCATGTCTATTAGTGAGAATGAGCCAATAGCCTTTACCTACGAGGTCTCATTCGTTGAGAGTGATATCAAATGGCCATCTAGATGGGATGCTTATCTGAAGATGGAAGGAGCAAAAGTCCACTGGTTTTCCATTCTTAACTCTCTTATGGTAATCATATTCTTGGCTGGCATTGTCCTTGTAATCTTCTTGAGGACTGTAAGGAGGGATCTAAGTGTTAGGAATCTGCCTGATTCCCTACGAATGCGGAAGCGATTTGGTAAATATGCGCGCTTAGATCCCACAAATATACGTGATAGTAATGAAGCAACAAACCAACAATACAGTAAAAGAGACAAGAGATTTAACGTGGTTCGGCCCAGCCTATATCCACAAGAGCAATAACTTCACACTAGATAAAAGAGATTACAATATCCGGGTATCCGGCACCTTGAATTTCATACAAAAATTCAGCCCTACAATACCTATTATGTATATCCCCAACTCACTGAAGTGTTTATCTCAAAACCTCCCCCAATCACTGTTTCCCGACAACCTTTCCTTCTCTCCCTCTCCCAACCCGGACAGTGCCACACAACCTGATAGAAAGACCCCTGCAGCGGGACCACCTCCGATGGCTGCAGTCAGACCCAAGTACCTGTTAATACTAAATCACGCAAGCGTACGTGGTCACAAGTAATATACGAATAAGTCAAGTTCGTTCCCACAGAGATCTGGTTATGGTTTTAATTCAGTAGATGTACCTATGCAACAATGTATGATTATTATTCACTGCTAAGACAATTAACAAATTTGGGTTTTAATTGACTAAAATTTACTAAGGAAGTAAATTAACAAACTAAGAATTAACTAACTAACGAAAATTTAAATCAAATTACTTATGCAAGAGAAAACATGGGATCCTAACTTCATTAAATCCTTTGCTTAGATCTGACGCCTTTAATCACTATATGCAATAGTTATGATATCTGATCAGACAACACGAAACAAGTATACGCTACTTCTCAGTATACGAATACCAAACTAAACATACATCCACAAAAGAGATAGAAGATGAATAGACACCAATTATGCTTAGACCCTATATCTCTATAGAATTTGAAAACATAACGGTTGAAGAACAAGTTGTCTATTAAGATCACATAGGGCAGCATTATATTTCTATTTATGCTACAAATCATGATGTTAAAACATCAACCTATCCTATGCTAGCATGGCAAGTTCTAAATCTCAAGATCCACTCTCGTTTCGCAAGAGATTAACAAATTAGATGTTAGCTACGCATCTAAATTCATAAAGCACAACCATACGAGGATATCAAATATACATCACACACAGATCTTTAAAGCATCAAGATACTAAAGCTCCATAAATAAATCCGTTAGAATCCCATGACAACGATTAGTTCGTAATTGAAGCTCTCGTCATCATGGGATCAAGTGAAACCATGATAATGAAACAAGATATGAATTCTATGTTATAATATGCTAACTAATGATGATACAAAATTACAATGGTAGGATGTGTTTATATAGGCTCTAGAAGTCTTGCCCAGCAAGAAATTCCCCAAAATAGAGTTAAAATAGAATTTCTGCAAAATACATTTCCTAATTTTTAAGGAAAATTCGTAGCTGACTTTTCTTCAGTATTTCTGGGCCGTTCCAGTTGTATTTGGACATCTGGACCACTTTAGAATGATAGAGAATCTCGTTAGCTTTGCGTGGACTGTAAGATCGCCCAAAACGGACTTGTAGAACTCAAGATATGGCCAAAACAAAAATCCGAAAATCTGGCAGAATTTCTACGCGTTGTCAGCACACAAACCCGCGCTGTCAGCACACAAAGTTACTGTTCCACGCGCTCCCAGCGCACATATACGCGCTGTCAGCACGTAAACTTTCTGTTGGGAGCTGATTTTGGCTGATTTTCTTCGTTTTAACTCCTTTTTCCTTCGTTTCTTTTGCAAATTGTCATTTTTCACTTCTTGAACTCAAATCCACCATAAAATATGCAATTTATATCTTCCAAGCTCAAGTTAGTAACCCTACACAAACTCACTAAAACGAATCAAAAACACGACATACTTGAGGTCAAAAACACGACATACTTAAGCCAATTTGAAGCGTTCCAAGTGGATATAAAATCCACTTATTAGTACCCTAAGGAATAGTTTAGGCACGAGGACCTTCTATTCCGACACTTCCTGAAAGCGGGCTAAACAGGCTCCCCTACTAGACGCACTATCTAGCAGCTATGGAGAGAGAAGAGAGAATTAAGGTGTAATTTAGAATGAAGAGGAGAGGGGTATTTATAAGAGTTAGATGTGTAGTAGGTGGCGGTAGGTGAAGAGATGGTTGGTGAAGTTTGGTGGAGTTTGGAAAGATCAACAAAGATGGCCGCCTAACAATCTCCCCCTCTTTCCAAACTCACAGCTCTTCACTTGCACTCCATACCTGCGCCCTGTTGGCACAACTCCAACTTTTCCTGGATCCGTATCATTCCCTACGACAAAACTCCCCCCCCCCCCGAGTCCAAGACTCCAAACTATACCCTAGTTTGCACATTCATTCTCGAATGCCTACTTGCTATACGCACAAGTGTACCATTGACCTCTATTTGTCCAACTACATACATGTGAAGCAATATGTTGTATACACACATACTCACTTGATTCACGTCGGTCAATCCCATATGTAGTCCATCACACACGCAAGTGTGACCATCACACACACAAGTGTGACCATCGATCTTTCATTTACTCCCCAACTGCATATCAAACAAATCAATCTGTTGCATGGTTCACTGCTCACTTAATTTGTGTTGATCGATGCCCATATACAGTTGCAACACACCAACTACTCGTTGATGTCGTGGAAGCCCTTCGACCAAGCATCCATCCCAACAGTCTTTGCACCATCTTCTAGACTAGAAGGCAATACAACCGCAGCAGTATCCTTCAAGTCACTCTTCCCTCGTGCACGAGATAACCACATTTTCGAAGTTCCAGTACGTTCTGGCCACGTAGCTCTCCCTTCATCCGAACCACACGGCCTCTTCTGATATTCATAGCTCCCCCTACTACAGAGCATCTGTAGCCTTCTGAAGCTAACCGACCGATAGATATTAGATTCTTCCTTAGCTTAGGCACATCTCTTACCCCGTTCAAGCTGCGAACTATTCCATCGAACATTTTGATTTTCACAATTCCAATCCCCTTGATCTCACAAATAGATCCATCAGCCAAAGAAACTGTTTCATTCTTTGTATCTTGGAATTTGTCAAAATGCCCCCTCTCGGAACATACATGGTAAGATGACCCTGAGTCTAATATCCATTCTCCTGGAGAACTAGTGCCTCGATTGAAGACGGTGCAAACATCTTCACAATCGAGAGTAACCATAGCCAATGATGCATCTGGATCCTTCTTATTAAGCGGACAATTCGGCCTAATATGACCCCACTCCTTGCAACCAAAGCACTACATGCCCTTTTCACTGTATCTGGATTTACCCCTGCTATTGGTAGATCCTCTCACAGCACCCCTTCCTCTATTATTTTGACTACACAAAGCCAAAACTGTCATTCCGTCCTTGTCACCATCCTGGTTCTTCCTTCCAGCATTTGACAAAAGTGCTGACTGAACCTCCTCCATTTTTAACGTGTGCTTTCCGTACAAAATGGTTGTGACCAAATGATCGAATGACTCCGGAAGCGAAGTAAGAAGAATAAGGGCCTTATCTTCTTCCTCCAATTTTACATCAACCTTTTCAAGTTGATCAACAATACCATTAAACACATTCATGTGTTCAACAACATTGCCTTGAGCTGCCATCTTCAGCTTGTATAACTCGCGCTTCAAATTTAACTTTGTAGTCAAGTTCTTCCCGAGATACAATGTCTCCAACTTTGACCATAATTCCTTCGGCGTGCTTTCGTCAACAATATTATTGATAATGTTATCAGCAATGCATAGCCTGATGGTACTCATGCATTGCGACTCAGCATCCTCCCAATCTTCATCGCTCATCTTTGTTGGTTTTCCCTCCTTCCTCTTCAAAGCCCTTGCTAGCTTCTGTTGGGTTAGGATATCCTTTACCCTTCTCTGCCAAAGAGTAAAACTTCCTTTACCATCATATAGAGTCACCTTGAATCCTCTAATACTTGCCATGATCTCCGTTTGCGTACACAAACCAATCCAAACAACTAAATCAATTGGCCAGGTAAGTGTAAGAAACAATGGGAGCACTTCCGTCAAAACGGCGCCAAATTAGACAACCACTTTTCTTAACGACTTTCCTTCGGCACCAATAATTTAGACACAACTAGCTCTGATGCCAACTGTTAGGAATCTGCCCGATTCCCTGCGAATGCGGAAGCGATTTGGTAAATATGTTCGCTTAGATCCCACAAATATACGTGATAGTAATGAAGCAACAAACCAACAATACAGTAAAAGAGACAAGAGATTTAACGTGGTTCGGCCCAGCCTACATCCATAAGAGCAATGACTTCATACTGGATAAAAGAGATTACAATATCCGGGTATCCGGCACCTTGAATTTCATACAAAAATTCAGCCCTACAATACCTATTATGTATATCCCCAACTCACTGAAGTGTTTATCTCAAAACCTCCCCCTATCACTGTTTCCCGACAACCTTTCCTTCTCTCCCTCTCCCAACCCATACAGTGCCACACAACCTGATAGAAAGACCCCTACAGCGGGACCACCTCCGATGGATGTAGTCAGACCCAAGTACCCTAAGGAATAGTTTAGGCACGAGGACCTTCTATCCCGACACTTCCTGAAAGCGGGCTAAAACAGCTCCCCTACTTGATAGACTATCTAGCAGCTATAGAGAGAGAAGAGAGAATTAAGGTGTAATTTAGAATGAAGGGGAGAGGGGTATTTATAAGAGTTAGATGTTTAGTAGGTGGCGGTAGGTGAAGAGAAGGTTGGTGAAGTTTGGTGGAGTTTGGAAAATCAACAAAGATGGCCGCCTAACATCTAACTCGTTATAAAGAGCTTGACAAAGAAGCTCAAGCCCAGATGAATGAAGAATTATCAAGTTGGAAACTTGTTGTGGCTGATGCTTTCCAATCCTACATTGTTGTGTGTTATGGTAGGAGACGGAGTTCAGATTCTTGGAATGGCAATCGTGACAATTTTGTTTGTAGCCCTTGGATTTATGTCCCCTGCTTCTAGAGGAACACTGCTCACAGGTATGCTATTCTTTTACATGTTTCTTGGAATTGCAGTTGGTTACGTCGCTGTCCGCTTGTGGAGGACAATCTTCTCCGGAAACCAGAAAGGGTTGGTGTTTGTCGCTTGGCGGGTTAGCATGTTTTTTCCCTAGTATCGCATTTCGGATTCTGACCACTCTAAATTTCCTACTGTGGGGTAGTCATAGCACAGGAGCCATTCCCTTTTCTCTGTTTATAGTTCTCATTTTGCTCTAGTTCTGCATCTCTGTTCCCCTTACCTTAGTTGGGGGTTATTTCGGGGCAAAGGCACCTCATATTGAATACCCAGTTCGAACCAACCAGATTCCCAGAGAAATTCCTGCTCAAAATTATCCATCTTGGCTTTAGTTCTTGGGGCTGGTACCCTCCCATTTGGTACACTTTTCATTGAACTTTTTTTCTAAACCAAAATAAAAAACTAGACCTCAGGGAAATCAAAAACTAGGAATTCTCCAAAATCAAAAACTAGAAACAAATTAAACAAAACCTCACCCCCTCTTTCTCTCCTCTTCTCTCGACCTCACCTCCTGTCTCTCTCACCTCACCTCTCTCGACCTCACCTACCTTAAGAACCCTAATTTTGAGCCCTCTTTCACTCTCTCTTTCACTCGTAATCGAAAGCTTGTGCAAAGCCCAATTCGTAATCCTAAAAACTGATTTGACCAATTGAGCTGCCCTAAAAACCGATTTCACCTATCCATTTTTCCCCAATTTTCAAAACCCTAGAACCATAAAAGATTACGCTTAAAGAGAGGCTTGGCTTGTTTATGGTGCGTTGATTCCTGTTGTTACTGGGATTATTATTGCTAGTTAATAATAACCTCATTCCATTACCTCTCAATTGCATTCCATTCAATTAGTTAAGTTTTACATTCAATTATGTCATATAGGTTCTGATACGTTATTCTTGGTCTTTTTTTTGGGTTATGAAAGTTTGTTTTGCACGATCTAACAGTGTTGGATATATTAATTATTGTCAACATGTCTGCAACCTAACGTAGACTTTAATATCAGCATAGTCATAATTGTTAGGCACCGTCTATAGACTTTGGTGTATTATTTCTTCTATATATAGGATCTTCAGATTGTAATAAAAACTACAACAAATATATTTGAACTTCTTCTGTAAACTCTCTATACTATATTACTCTTTATACTATATTGTTACTATATCGTTGAGATGGTATCAGAGCAAGTTTAATCCTAGGGAAACACATATCAGAATTTCAGAAAAGTTACAGAAGAGCAGGAGAAAAAAAACACACTGCCAAGATTCAACAAATTCGGAAAATCATCAAAACAAAAAAGCAAATATACCACTGCGAAGAGCACTGAAAGGGGAGGCTGCAAAAACAAACCAACTGAAGAACCAGATGTCCACGCGCCCTCACGCGCCGCGGTATGCGCGGCAGCGCCGCCAGACGCGCCCACGCGCCGGCGCGTGAGGCTGTTTCCGGCCAGTTTTTGAAGAAATTTCTTCAGGGACTCTTGTTCTCCTCCAAAATCCGAATCCAACTGTGGTACTATCTCTTGAATCTGAGCAGTTTTGTTTTTCTGTCAAAATTATTGTTTGTTCCTTCTGACAGTTTTGTTCTCTGCTGGGTCTTTTTATCTGATGGGCCTTATTCAGTCTCTATAAAGTACTATTTATATAGATAGATAGCAGTAGATATTATTATATAAAGTTCAATAATTATTGATTGGATATTACTCTATTTTAATATAAAATGGTGGAAGTTTTAGATAATACATCCAGTAGTAGGGTGTTAGATAATACATCCGAGAGTAGTGCTATAAGTAGCATGAAATCTGGATTTCATAGTACTCCGTATGTAAGCCCTAAATTTAACGGAAAAATTTTTCTAGAATGGTCCAAAGCTTGTACAATGGCACTTAAATCTCATAAAATGATGAAATATATCAATGGGAAAGCCAAACAACCTTTGGAAAGTGATACTAGTTTCGATGATTGGGAATCTGAAAATGCCATGGTGTGTTCATGGCTATCTAACTCTATGGAGGTTGATATTCGAAAAACATATATCTTCATTGATATCGCTGAAGATGTGTGGAATTCTTTCACTCGGACGTATTCCTTCTCCGGAAATGTAGCCAAGCAATTTGAGATCAAATAGAAGATGTGGGCATTGGCTCAGGGAAGCCACACATTAGCTCAGTATTACTCTGAGCTTACATCATTATGGAGTGAATTGGGACATTACACTATATTTGAGTGTAAACATGCTGAAGATCAAGAAAAATATCAAAAGATGATGATTGTTGAAAAAGTGATGAAGTTTCTTGATGGATTGTCTGATGAGTATGATTCAATAAAAAATCAACTTATTGGTCAAGTTCCATTTCCCGCTGTGGAAGAAGCCTATTGTCGTGTCAGATTAGAGGAAAGTCGAAAGCAAAGTATGGCTTCGGTCGTCTCTTCTGAACGATCTGCATCTTAACTGGAAATGTTCAGCAATCTGAGCCAGAACAACCTGAACAGGTACCAATGGCTTTAATGGGTGAAAGATCCAGTCTTCAATGTGACTACTGCAAGAAGTTAAACCACACTCGTGAAACATGTTTTATCCTACACCCTCATCTCAGAATTCGAGGACGAGGAGGGCGTGGCCGAGGTGGTTACCGTGGTGTCTCATCTGGCAGAAGCATGGGTAGATGAATTCCCTTTAGTGATCATCATGTTGCATCAGAATGTGAGTCTTATTCTTCAACAGGGACGTTGACTGCTTCAGAGGTCAACACCCTCCGGAAATTAATGTCACAAATGCACACCACTACACCTACATCTAATTCTGCTCATGCAGGTACATCTTGTCACTTTACCTCCGATAAATGTCATAATTCATGGATTATTGATTCCGGAGCATCAGCATATATGACTGGAAATTCTAGTTTCCTAGAAACATATAATGGTGAAACAGGCAATATTCGTGTTGCCAATGGAGCTATTGTACCTGTTCATGGACAAGGCACTTCTCACTGCCTCTCATCATCATTGCCACTATCTGATGTGTTACATGTTCCCTCCTTAACAGCAAACTTATTATCTGTTCAACGTATTACTGAAAATCTTAATTGTTCAGTAACCTTTTTTTCCTCACACTGTGTATTTCAGGATCTGGCGACAGGCAAGGTCCTTGGCAATGGTAAAGTGGTAGATGGACTTTATGTGATGGAAGGGAATTCTATTTCTCCCTCAACTTATCAGGTGTCATCCAAGTTAAATTCTGCTTTTGAATCTTTGTATCAGTGGCATATACGGTTAGGTCATCCATCGTTTGGTGTTTTAACACATCTATTTCTTGCCTTAGTAAAACACTGTAAGAAGGAAGATTTTTTCTGTGAACCATGTGAATTAGCCAAACATAAAAGATCATCTTATCCATCCAGGAATAAACGAAGTTCTACTTTATTCTCTATTATTCATACTGATGTTTGGGGCCCATTTAGACATCCTACACATGATGGGTATAGATGGTTTGTTGTCTTTGTTGATTGTTATTCTAGGCTTACTTGGGTATATCTTCTAAAACAGAAAAGTGAAGTTTTCGAGTGTTTTAAATCTTTTTACCACATGGTACAAACACAGTTTAATGCATCTGTTAAAATTCTTCGGAGTGATAACGGTACTGAATATGGGGGTCCATTTATACCTTATTTGGATACATGTGGTATAATTCATCAAACTTCGTGTGTCAAAACTTCTCAACAAAATGGGGTAGCCGAAAGGAAAATTGGTCACTTACAACAGGTTGCTCGGTCGCTTATGTTAACAATGCATGTTCCCAAATATCTTTGGGAAGAGGCAGTCATGACTGCTGCATATCTTATAAACCGTCTTCCTTCTAGTGTTCTCAAATTCAAAACACCTTTGTCATGTGTTCCCGCACCTTCTTCTCACCCATTAACCCTTCGAGTATTTGGGAGTGTATGTTTTGTTCATAATCATGCTCCCTCTCGGGATAAACTTGATTCCCGGGCCCTCCGTTGTGTTTTCATTGGGTATTCACCAACTCAGAAGGGATATAAATGTTATCATCCTTCTTCACGACGAATATTTGTTAGTCATGATGTTACTTTATGGGAGACCATTTCTTATTTCTCTTCAGGTTCCTCCTCCTTGCTTCAGGGGGAGATAAACCGACACAGTCTTGATAGTAAAGCAACAGATGAGTCACAGTCACTTCCAGTTATTAATATACCTTTTCCAAACACTAGCTCAAACAGGTTATCTATTCCTCCACAAAGTAATGAGTCAGATGATCTAAATAGGATGGATATACCAGATTTGATTACATATTCCAGGCGGAAAAGAAATGATATCACCACTTTACCGCATCCAGAGACCTCTGACCTCGAGACAGATTTTGCATCTCCTGTGTCTGAGCCAGAAACTGGTAATACTCTTGATCCTACTCTAGATCATCCTATTGCTATATGAAAGGGTGTACGTTCTTGCACTAATCATCCTATCTCAAACTTTGTATCTTATAATGCATTATCTCCATCTTCACTTGCCTTTGTGTCATCCTTGTCTAGTGTTTCTATTCCACATACTTGGCAGGATGCTTTATGTGATCCTAAATGAAAAGATGCTATGATAGAGGAAATGAATGCCTTGAAACATAATGGCACTTGGGAGTTAACTCATCTTCCTGCTGAAAGAAAGGTAGTAGGATGCAGATGGGTGTTTACTGTGAAGCAAAAACCTAATGGGTTGATTGATAGGTACAAAGCAAGACTCGTGGCAAAAGGGTATACTCAGTCTTATGGGATTGATTATCAGGAAACTTTTGCTCCAGTTGCAAAAATGGCTTCTATTCGAGTCCTTATTTCCTGTGCAGCAAATCTTGGATGGGAACTTCAACAGTTGGATGTCAAAAATGCATTCTTACATGGAGACCTACAAGAAGAGGTCTACATGGATATCTCACCTGGATTTTCTACAGCTGCAACCATCGGGAAAGTATGCAAATTGAAGAAGACTATTTATGGATTGAAGCAATCTCCAAGTTAGCAAATTTCAAAAGGTAATGGTTAAATTTGACTATAAACAAAGCAATTCGGATCACACAATGTTTGTAAAGAGAAAGGGGGAGAAGATCACAGTCTTAATTGTTTATGTTGATGATATTGTGATCACTGGCAACGACACTTGTGAGATTGCAGATGTTAAACGGAGACTTGCCTCCGAATTTGAGATGAAGGATTTGGGAAAACTATGGTATTTCCTTGGCATTGAAGTCTCCAGAAGTCCAGGTGGTATCTTCCTTTCACAACGGAAGTATACACTTGACCTGTTAAAAGAAACAGGTATGTTGGGATGTAAACCTGCGGATTCTCCTATAGAAGCGAATCATAAACTTTGTGGAGAAACATGTGACATTGTTGATAGATCCCAATATCAGAGATTGGTTGGACGACTAATTTATCTTTCACATACACGACCAGATATAGCATATGCCGTGGGAATTGTAAGGGGATATATGCATGATCCTCGTCAACCACATTTGGATGCAGTTTATATGATATTAAGGTATCTTAAAGCTGCTCCTGGAAAAGGAGTGATGTTTACTAAAAACAATCATCTCGAGATTGAGGGCTATACAGATTCTGATTGGGCTGGTTGTCTAGACGACAGACGTTCCACATCAGGATATTGTACATTTGTTGGAGGTAACCTAGTTACTTGGCGAAGCAAGAAACAACCTGTTGTTGCATTATCTAGTGCTGAGACAGAGTAGAGAGCTATGGCTAAAGGAGTACGTGAATTGTTATGGATAGAACTTCTCTTACAGGAATTAGGCCTTTCATCCGGGAATCCAATGAAGTTGTATTGTGACAACAAGACCGCCATTGATATTGCACACAATCCAGTTCAACATGATCGGACTAAACATATCGAGATTGATCGACATTTTATTAAAGAAAAAATTAATAGTGATATCATTAGCATTCACTTTGTACGATCAGAAGATCAATTAGCCGATGTATTGACTAAGGGGTTGGTCAATAAAATGTTACATCCACTTATTGGCAAGTTGGGCATGAGTGATATATATGCATCAACTTGAGGGGGACTGTCAACATGTCTGCAACTTAACATAGACTTTAATATCAGCATAGTCATAATTGTTAGGCACCGTCTATAGACTTTGATGTATTATTTCTTCTATATATAGGATCTTCAGATTGTAATAAAAACTACAACAAATATATTTGAACTTCTTCTGTAAACTCTCTATACTATATTACTCTATACTATATTACTCTTTATACTATATTGTTACTATATCGTTGAGAATTATTGATGCAGATTCGTTTCATGAAGTTAGAAGGAAGCGTGACCGGCGAAAAGAGGTACTATTTTCTTTAAAAAGTGAAAAAGAAATTACTTAATAGTATAGATATATCAAATATGTTTGTAATTCTCGAAATGCCTTCTTGAACTTACTTGTACTCAGCCAAGTGTTATTCTTGTATGCCTGTTGATACTAAATTACTTACTTGTACTTACCAAGTGTTGTTTTTTGTATGCCTATTGATACTAAATTACGCTAGAATTCATTGAATCTTTGGCATTGCTCTACGTACTTGTTAATTCCCAGAGAGTACAGGTAGTAGGCAATATATAAGGTAATTTGTTGTCATATCCTGATTAATGTATCTGAACATATAAATGAGATCATGATTAATGAGAGTAAACCAAAGGCGTATAAACGTAGTTGTTTATTGCTTTGTGAAGAGCTTTCATACTCGTTAGTTTAAATAGTTTATCTTCTGTTCAGATATTCTGGTTCATCTCTGTTGCTATTTTCATCAATGTTTCTATTATGCAGAATGTGAAGGAGTCAGCGGGTTTGAAGTGGAAACCATGAACGCAGAACCAGGGGAATAGGGGTGAGTGAGGGAATTATTCGTCTCGTAATATATCTTATGGTAATTAGTTGGTTTGCCTTTTTTTTATTTCCTTTGAATGCAATAGATTCCATAATGTGAAGGAGTCAGCAGGTTTGAAGTGGAAACCATGATGCATAATATTAAATTATATGGTTTTAATAAGCAGAAAACGATGGACGCTAGTAGTCTTAAGCGTGCAAATGCAGATATTACTACTAAAATTTTCACATTTGGAGAACTTTCTGCAGCAACACAAAATTTCCATCTGAAAATGCTTTTAGGCAAAGGAGGATTCGGGAGGCTGTACATAGGATAGCTGAAGCAGAATAATAAAGTCTGTAAGCTGTTTTGTTTCTCTGCATTTGCCTTGTGTATTTGGAGTTGTAATCTGGTTTAAATCTTCTATTTTATGTCCTTCAGATTGTTGCTATAAAACAACTTGATAAGAATGCTATGCAAGGAAATAAAGAGTTTTTAGAAGAAGTTGTGGCAGTTTTTAGAAGAAGTTGTGGCACTAAGTCATGTTCAGCATCTAAACCTTGTCAATCTTATTGGTTACTGCGTAGAAGACCGGCAAAGAATTTTGGTTTATGAATATGTAGCCAATGTAGCAAATGGATCATTAGAAGATCACCTTTTTGGTAAGTTTTTGGTAAGTTAGGATTACGGATACAATTGTCTGATTTAAGCATAGTTCTTAAATCGGGGGAAAAAAATTACATGCAAGTTAGTTTATACTTGATGTGCTCATACAATTTGCATTTTAATAAGGGTTTATATAATTGCCTGTTCTGTTTTCAGAGGTTTCAGGATAAAACCCTCATCTCGATTGGTACACTAGGTTGAAAATAGCGAAAGGAGCAGCTCAAGGACTGGAGTATTTACATGATGCTGCCAACTCTTCAATTGTATATAGAGATTTCAAAGCATCGAACATTTTATTAGATAATGAATTTAATCCTAAGCTCTCAGGTTTTGGACTGTCTAAGTTGGGTCTAGCCAAGTGTAATGAAAGTTTATTTTTTTGTATATAGGCTCATCTCAATGATGTAAGAATGTTGGATTTCTTTCCTTAATGAAAAAATCAGTTTTACTTACTTTCTAGTGTGATTTATTTTTGGTAATCATAGTGTATAAAGAATGCAATAAATTGATGTGAAATATCAGTAAAAATAACATCACTTTTTAAAATAAAATCAATGTCAAATGTATGTATAGACAACGAATTTTTATTAGAGAACTAATGGAACCGATGTCAAAAGGACGTTTAGACATCGGCCAAAAACCGATGTCTATGGTAATGATTTTAACATCACCGACAAAGACATCGGTCTGAAAATCAAATAGTCATCGGCCAGAAACCGATGTCTATTAGCTTTTTTTAGTAGTACACAAAAACTTCTTCTATAAAGACTTGTAGCTGTCTAGCTTGCATGGCGATCCAGCAGGGAGAATCTGCTAGACAAGTCTGCGACGTAGAAATCATTAAACAGTGCATAAGCTGATGATGAATGGAGGAGGAGGATTGTCAGCAGGACCGGGAGATACATTTTGCAGATGCAAGTCTTTGAGTGGTCAGATAAAGATTTCTAGGGGCTTGTGGATTATGTAAAATAGGAAAGCATAATATCATAGTAATAACTAATACTTCACTATACATGACCCAGATCATGTCACATACCATCTACTGAGACTGTTTCCGGTGCGCAACTTTAAGGAGATTGGTTTCACGACACAGAGAATTATATTTTGAACTATATATATGGTTCAGCCACATTTTCTGGAAGCCTTCACCTTGTTTATTGATGAAAAACAACGCCAAATTTAGTAGAATTCAATTGAAATGGTCAAATCCATTTATATTAGCTCTGATGACTGCTTAAATTAATTGATTTTAACTTTCAACATGAAAAATATCTTAAAAATTAAGTACTATGGTTCTAAAAGCACACTGACAAAAATTGCATTTTGGCATAAAATTTTATAGAAGATATAGCATACGTTTGTGTGCCAGTAAAAAACCTACAGACTTTATGGCCCCTGTACTTGTTTTTGACACCTTTGAAACAAAAGTTCGTCGATCTTGGTAACACTTCTTGTACAGTTCTACAATTCTACAAGTTAGTGTTACCTAAGTGATTAGTTAACAGTTTTTGTAAATCCAATTTTACTCGAGCTTAAACGCCTTCTAGTAGAACAACCTAAACTGACAATCTACTCACCTCTTTTCTTACCTGCCGTTATACAAATTCAAAAGATAATTTAGTTTAGGGAATTAAAAAACTGCAATTTTTACGTCTTGAAAAGATACAACTGAAACTCCCCAGAGGAAAAAAGATCAAACATTTAACCATGAATAAGAAAAACTGATTTTGGATACAAGAATCACTTCTTGGTGCACTATATGAAACTATTCAGTTTCAATAACCCAGGTGGTTAATACATAATACATATCACTCACCCACATACAAGATTCTTTGCTTCCTTGCAAAGAACAGATACTAAACACTACGCAACAACGAAGAACAGTGATATTCATGTGCTAGCATATAATCAAAGGCGGGATAAAGGTGCATCCTTCTGAGTTCCTTCGCTGAGAAAAGGGTAATCTGTGTATCCAACTACAGGATCTTGAGTATAGAAAGTAGCTCTGACATACCTATTCAAAGGTGCATTATTCTTGAGCCTCAAAACCAAGTCCGGGTTTGAAATAAAGAGTCGGCCAAATGACACTAAATCAGCATCACCTTGAGCCACAGCTTCAATTCCTAGTGCACGAGTGTAGCCACCACTGCAAATGAAAGTTCCCTGATAAGCTCTTCTCCAAGTCCTAATTAATTCGGCTTCCTCGACTTCACTGACATGCCTCCCTGATTCTGTTTGGCCATAAGCTGTGTACCTAGGCTGAGTTATATGGAGGTAAGCAAGTTTGGATCCGGAGTCTAGCTGGAACTCATTAAGCTTCTCAATAACTGCTAAGCCAAGACTACGTGGATCTGAGTCTTTGGCATCAAGGTGATCAATTGCTGGTGAAATTCTGAGCCCCACACGATCTACGCCAATAGCTGAAACTACTGCCTGAACTACTTGCATCACAAATTTGCAGCGGTTTGCAAGTGATCCACCATACTCGTCTGTACGATCATTGATGCCATCCTTCAAGAATTGATCAATGAGGTAGCCATGTGCTCCATGGATTTCAATTCCATCAAAACCTAATATATCAATTTCATTGTCAGTTATTTATTCATAGCATAAGCATCCTACTTGTATGAAATTTAATTTGGTAATCAGATGTGACAATGTGCCCAGAAGTTAAATTCAAGATTCACTTGGTCAACTCTCTGCAGTTAAGCTACAGTGACTGTCCTCTCAAACATTCACTTGCTATTTAATTGCTATTCTGATTAAACATATGCTGAAATAAAACTGAAATAAGCTATTCTCCCCCACTCAGTTAAACATGTGTATTAATATCAGAGACATGGCATGTAGCACGTACACAGTACGGATGAGTACGACTGATGGAGTTCTAACTAGTGTAGCTTACACTCAAGTTGAACATATCAAGCCAAGCGAATTTACCTGCTTCAATGGCGTTTATTGCAGCTTGACGGTAGTGCTCCACCTCCTTTGCTATTTCATAGACCGACAAAGCACGTGGTTTTGGGTAAGTGCCGAATTTTCCATCTGGCATCAGTATTTTCCACCTGTTTGATATTGGATTTGATGTTGAGGATATTGGTAATGCCCCATCAGGTTGATACACTGATCATGTCATCAGTTCACTAATTTAGATTCGGTATATCAAAGTTTATACATCCAACAGTAGATCTTAACGTTTGCATTATGGCAACACATGCATGATGCAACTAGTTAGCTTGGATTGAAGTAAAGCATATTAAGTATTAACGATGGCTAATCGCCTTCTTATGTTGCTACCTTAAAATACAAGAATTAAATATGAATTTCAGGCTTCAAAGTCAACCAAGGTAAAAAAAAATCCTTAGAAGCAAACTTCAAATTATTCTCCCCACTTTTACAGTTAACCGTTCAAAACATGTTAAGAAAACTTACTGCATTTACTATTCAGAGGTCAAAATAAAAAGTAAAACATAAAAAGATTCTAAAGAAAATAAATGGTCAGATCCTAAAAGCTACAAAATACTGTACAAGTATTACCTTAAAATTTTAATAAATTCAAGAAAAAAAATTGTCGGCCCCAATCCCGAATTATAAAAAAAATGATGTATATATAACCTTGATTAAGATTCTTTTTTTCTTGAATGATAATAATTAATACTTAATAGAGATACATAATGCAGTAAAACAGAGTTTAAAGATGAGGAATCTCCAACAAGACTGACATCAAACCATAAAAAACTATGACCTATTCTAGTATTTAAGTTGGATGCATCCAATACCTTGGTGAGATGCTCGACCAACATGCCAAAGTTGACAAAATATAACAGCTCCCTTCTTGTGGACTGCATCGACCACTTTCTTCCAAGCCTCCACTTGTTCCTTATTGTATATTCCTGGAACATGAGGGAAACTAGTTCCCCACAACCATTTTTTTTACAATTATTAGTGCAAGGATAAAAATCTTCTCCCACTACAACTAGATCCAATCAAATGTCCAAAATCAATCCATGGGGAACTGAACTTTTAAATTGATAACTACTTGTCCTGATGTGAATTATTAAAGTAACAAATTCTTTGGAACTTTATATCAATTTTTTTAAGTGGAGGGGACATGAAAAAGAAAGCATGATGTACACAAACATGTCATTTAATATTATTTTTTTATAAAACTTCACATGTTGACCTTGTTTGATACCTACCTTACCTTAATCATATAAATTGTTAAGTTTGTTACAAATCACCAAAATTTTTACTTTAGATATTTAGTATTTCAGATCACACATTGTTCAACGACCGAATTAATAAATATGCATACACACACATGCTACTTCACTCCACCATGCTTTGTAATTCAATATATCGACTCATAAAACTACAATGAATCCACAAATAATAATTATCTATACATATAATTATTATCTTACCATATAGGCGGTCTTGACCTAGTGCAGGGTGTGCGACTGCACTAGGCCCACTCGAATCAGGGGCCCAAAAAATTTATAAAAATTCTTTATATTTATACACAAGTTTATGTGTGGGTAAGATACTGAAATTGATAATGCATCCACTGAGATTGATTATGCCTTCTTCTAAACTTAATGTATCTCTATTTTAGACCTTGCTACAGAAATAAAAAAGTCTTCTACACCTGAATTTAAGTGAATTACATCTTTTACAGAAAGTCACATACTAGTACTACTTTATTCAACTTCTAGGAACTTTTAAAATTACATTATTTTTTTTTTTTTGAAAGGTTTAAAATTACATTATATATGTTTATAGATTCGCTACTTCTATAATAAAAGTTCTAGTCCATTTTTACATAGTAGCTTACATACGTTGATTCACGAATATAAATTGATGTATTTTTGATAAGTTATAATAGTTGTTGGCTGTTGCCACAACTATTGCTTGCAACATATATAAGACTAAAATCATTGGTAAAATAAAAACACCATTTACTTATAAGTTAGAATGACGAAATTACCCGGCGGCCGTGGGGCAAGTCATGGTACCCTCAGTTATGAGAAGACCACCATCAGTTGATCTCTGAGTATAGTACTCCACCAGTGCTGCCTGTGGAATTCCATTTATAGCCCTGCACCTTGTCATAGGTGCCAACACCACCCTGCCACACACAAACAAAAACCAATTAGTAACACTCAGAACTCACAAGGGCAAAATAGTCAAATAAAATAAAACACATCATTTTCATTTCATTTTTTCCTCTGCATGACCCTGTCCCTACGGCTACAAATGTTCTGCTAACCCAACTTCATACTTGGTCGGAATCTTAATTCCGGCAACATGACCGGTGATTGGCCGGAGAATAGAAAAGATAGTACAGAACTGACCTGTGAGATAGATTGAACTTGCCCATCTTGTATGGAGAAAAGAGAGTTGGATTCTTATCGGACTGCGATGATTCAGCCATGATTCTGGGTGCCGGCGATCGTTCTGATCAAGCGATATGACTCTGACTACTTTTGTGAAACATATGAGTGCAAAAATCAACTCTAGTTTATGCAAAGAACAGTGAATGAATATATAAGGATTGTATCTGGTGCAGACACGGTAAGGAAATAAAACACGTGTGTATACAAAAAATGTCTAGATATTGACTTTTCACATGTTTTCTTTCTCCGTCCATTTTTCTTTTTGTATTTTCCAAATCTGCAAGTATTCACTATAAAAAGTCTATAACATTATTATAATGTGTTATTTTTATTTAATATGATTAATATTCACAATCGGACAAGTATTCCAAATATTAAGACTTTGTTTGTCATTACTGTTAAAAATTGTTGTGTTGTTGAAAAAAATGATGTGTTGAAAATCAGATACTCGTACTCCCTCTATCCCAGTGAGTTATATATATTAGGGGATGAGGGCATGACACGCATTTTAAGGCTCCTAATTAATATAGTTACATAGCTTATTTTTACAATTTTCTTTCTATTTTTATACAAAAAGAAAGAAAATTTTAAAAATAAGTTATGGAACTATACAAATTATGCACCTTAAAATGCGTATCAGACACTCTAAAAAAACGTATAGAAATGAATGGAATAGAGGCAGTAACTTTTTGGTAATATTTTTTATATTTACATATTTTGGTTATTATTTATTAAAAATAATATTTTTGATGAGTTTTGATGTTGAAATCAGTGGCTGCTTTCCGCAACAGCTGAGAAGCAGTTTTTTTCAAAAATATGGGAACATATTCTTTCTAAAAGCAACTTTTCAGTCAAAAACATTTTTCAAAAAAGCTATTTTTAAATTTTACCAAATACTTTTTTATCTGCTTTTCAGAAATAAGTTGTTGACTTGTTGATATTGTTGTTTTCAACAGCAATACCAAATGGGGCCTAAGTATATTTTTATCTATTTGAAAATGGTGATTCAAAAATTTAGTAGCTTTTGCTCTCTGTCGAGAATAATGATAATGATCTAGAAGTATCTTAAAATTTTAGATAAATATATTACCTAATAAAGTATTCATAATTGTATTAGAATTTTTTATTGTAAACAAGGTTGCTTGATTGAGGCTTTAAGGAAGCTACTCGACTGAACCTTGAACAGCAACTAGGAAGACAAGCCTCCTCGGCTGCTGAGCCCTCCATGGATTTTCTTCGATTATTCCTTAAACGACAACAAGGTTGTCAAACTCAAACGTCAGCAAGGCAATCAAGGGCTACTCGGCTGAGGCTCTCATGGGGGCTACTCAGCTTAGGCTCCTCCGCTTAAGCCTTTCATGGGGATCCTCAGCTGCAGCTTAAACGAAGACAAGGCAACGAACTTAAATGGCTACAAGGGAGGACAAGGGATGGAGGCTCAAACGAGAACAAAGCCAACCAAGGCTCCTCGGCTGAAGCCTTTATAGAGGCTCTTTGGCCATGGCTCCTTGGCTGAGGTTTCCTAGGGGGCTCCTCGGCCTTGGCTCCTCGACCGAGGCAATTTTTTTTTTTAAACACAATCTTGAGTTTATTGAATTTCTTGATTCTTGGCTTTGAAACTAAGGTTTTTTCTTGATTTATAGTTATAAATTTCTCATTTTGGGTTGACATCAACCTAGAGTTTTTAAATGACTTTACTTGGCTCCGCATGCTATCATGGCTTCAACGTTTGTCTTGGTTCCTCGTTTTTGAATTCAAGGCTTCAACTCCATTCTTATTTCTTGGTTTTCTTGATCTTAGGTCAAGGATTCAACTTGGTTGAATTTCTTGAATTCTTTAATCCTTGACCAAGGATATCCTTATATTCCTTGATCCTTGAACTAGGATTCAAGGTTCTCTGTTGGTTTTCAACCTTGGGTTCTCAATCCAAATTTTCATGCTTTTGAAAATATTAATTAGTATCTTAACCCTTAATTAAGATTGTTAATTGGCCTTCTTAGCTCTCTAAACATAATTAGCTTTAACCTTTGAATTGGTTCTAATTACCGTTCCAGCTCATATGTTCTTCTGCCTCCTTCGTTTCCTTCATTTTATTTTCGAATGAATCGTTGTTTTGTCAATTCTCACTCGAGTTTTTCGACTTTTCTAGACGTTCTATGTCATTAAACCTGCAAACGCGGGTCGCGCATAGATACAACCTGATGTTGCAAGTCACCCTTTTCCTATAAAAGAGGGAAGGGTGGAAGCATTTCATTCACACCTTCACTTGTGAAATTTTTATCTACAAGCTCTCTTTCTCTCAAGTTCCAGTTCATGTATCTTTCTGCTTAATTGTCAACCAAAGATCAAGATGACTGAAAAGGTTCCTCTACCCTCATCCATGGCCGAAATGTTGCATGCCCGAGGCAAACTTCGAGCTTCTAAAGGTAATTCTACTCTTCCTTCCCGTGTTCTCGACTATCCATTTCCATCTGTAATTCAGTTAAAAAATGAAATGGGGGATGTCTTTTTTACAAACGTTAAGTTTAACACATTCCAGTTTCCAAGTTCGATGTCTAGAGCCAAGACCAAGGCTCTTAAGAAGAGATATGCATTTCCTATCAAGTTTGTTTCCCCTAGTCCAAGCAATAGGAAATGCAATTAGCACCCGGAAAGACTTTTTGTTAACAAAGGAGCTATTGAATCAGGATTCAGAATTCCTTTCCACCCCTTTGTCATAAGTTTGTTAGCTGAGGTCAAGGTTAATCCTTGTTAGTTGTATCCAAATGCCTGAAATTAAGTTTATCTACATCTTCATGCTAAGATGCTTCAAGGAGAGAATCCTCCTGAGCATCCCTATGTTTAGGAGTATCTTTGTGTTCAAGAATAGTGCAGCTACAAGGAAATATTGGGTTCTCATCCAGCACCGATCAAATGTTCCTCACATTTTGAACGAAGTTCTTTCCCATACTCTAACCACCATTGGCACCGCCATTTTGTCATCCTTTACCTAAAGGGAGGTGATTGGGGCGAGTATTTAGGTCCTCATTTAATCACGTTATCAACAATGGATATCACTTATTTGATCTTGATGCTACTCAGCTACAAGATCGGGACAAACTAGTTACTGACAATGGCCAAACTCATTATCGAGACATACTAACCGAGCGTGCACTAGTGGAGGCTAGCCTTAGCCACCTCATCCTTGAGGGTAACCCTTTAATAAATTTTACTTGAACTGGAACTATGTTTATTCTTATTCTGATATTTTACCTTGTTTTGTTTCAGCTACTGATGCTATTAATCATGAGCCTGGAATGGGCAAGTTGATCATAAAGAGGATGATGAAAAAGGCGGAGAAGGAAGGCAACCCTCCCTCTTCTAAGATTACAAATTTCTTAAAGCATTGCCAGAACGTTGGGAAAAGGTTTAAGGACTCGGAAGGAAACATCAAGACGGCTTTCATTATTAAGTGGGGAATCTGCGCCCACGATTCGGTTGCTGGGATCTCCCTCTTAGCCCTTGATTGTTCTAAGTGTGCCATTACTCCCGTTGATCTAATGAATGTCACTACGGGCACTAGTGCCCAAGCCATCTATCAGGTATGTAGTTCTTATATCCCTAGTCTTCCCCCACTTTTCCAACATACCATTTTTTTAACTTAGCATTATTCTGTGTTTCAGACTAATGTCTTCTTCCAGTCATCCATCATTCAAGGTAAGGCCTTGAAGGAAGAGAAGAATTTGCTAGCTAAAGAGAAATCCAAACTGGAGAAAGAAGTCAAGGAGTGGGAAACGAGGGCTTATGCAACCGAGGACGAAGCTACTTCCTATAAGGGGAATTATGAACTGTCAGAGGGAAAGCTTAAGGCAAGCCATGGTGCTGTCATTGATGGTTATTTGGAGTCTGACACCTTCCTCGACTTCATGGATCAGCACGATGACTAAATGCATCCTGAATCGGTTCGGGTGGAGGTGGTGGTATAATCCCTTACCATTGGATGGAACAAGGTTGTTAGCATTGTGAGTAGGCGACGCCCTGGTGTGGTTGATCCGGGGGCGTTTCCTAGCCCAAACTGGGCTGTTAGTGGAAGTGCGATAGTTGTGTACGGCTCTGGTTCGGGCGCAAGGGCCATATCTCAAACATTGGGTGCAGGTTCAAATGGAGACCGATGGGCCTCTGGCTCCGGCTCTAGGGGAGAGCTCATTTTGTCAACTCTGGTTCTCATTCTACTAGTTCTAGTCCAAAGGAAAAAGGGAAAGGGAAAGTCAGGCAGCCACTACCTGGGAAGGGGCTCCGAAACCAGCTTAGCTCCTCATCATCATCTCCATCCGCCTCCGGTTCCTCATCCGAGGAGGGAGAAGATAGTGATGATGATGAAGAAGAAGAAGAAGAAGAAGAAGAAGAAGAAGAAGAAGAAGAAGAAGAAGAAGAAGAAGAAGAAGAAGAAGAAGAAGAAGAAGAAGAAGAAGAAAAAGAAGAAGGAGGAGGAGAAGGAGGAGGAGGAGGAGGAGAAGAAGAAGGAGGAGGAGGAGAAGAAGCAAGAGGAGGAGGAGGAGAAGAAGAAGAAGGAGAAGAAGAAGAAGGAGGAGAAGAAGAAGAAGAAGAAGAAGAAGAAGAAGAAGAAGAAGCAGCCTTGCATGGCTTTAGCTGCCTCATGTGGCCTCTTCGTTGATTTAGCTTTTATTCAAGATCCTTTATGGACTTAGACGTTTATTCAGTTGTGTTGTAACTATATCTCGATCCTTCGCGATCTTTATTTATGCACTTGTTTGTTTTCGTTCATAATTCTTTTATTTTCAGTACTTGGTCATCTTAGACTTATACTCATCAGGTGTGGCACATAAATAAAATCACAGAATCATAGAATGGAAAATAAACTTGCATTAATAACTTGAAATGGGTTCAACCCCTACATAGAATATTATTGTCCTACTTGAGGCAATAAGTCCTGTAATGGTTTCATCGAACCTTATTTGTACTTCTCCTAATAAATACGAAGCTACGTCCTACTAGGATTCTTAAACATAATAAACATTGAGAGATTCAAGGCATGCCAACTACGAGGCACTTTGAAAATGCACACCTAGAGGGGGGTGAATAGGTGTAAATGGCTAACTATGTTTAACTAAAACCGATTTTAGAAATTACCAGAAACAGCTTACTGATTTCGTTTTATGCAGAGACAAATGGTATGCTGATTGCAAACAGTATGCTGAATGTAAAGATAATAAATACAGTAAAGTGCATAAACAGTAATCTAAATGCAAACAGTAAGTAAAGAGCAGGAAATAAAGAACACAAAGACTTTTAGCCAGGTTCGACCCCTAACCCCTATGGTCTACATCCTGGTCCCTTACCAACTTGGTAAGAGAATATATTTTTGATCACTGAAATAAAACCAATTACAAGATACAATAATATATCTCCCTTAATACCCAGCTGTTGACAAATGGCGTGCTGAACTCCTGTTTCTGAACTTGCTCTCTAAGCTATACTTCCCAAGTATACTCCTCTAGCAACGTTCACCAAACCCTAGTTCCCTAGCCAACTTATCCAACAACTAAACCTTACAAGTCGAACAATACAATCAATAATGGATACAACTCAACCTATGAACTCTCTAAGATATAGCACGTATAGAATATATTAAGAGCTCGAGAGAATCAAAAGATAGAGCAATGAAAAACTGAGTTGTTTGTAATCTTGTGTACTTGAATGTTTTTTTCTCTGGATTGTTAGAAACGAATGAACACAAGAATCAGGTTTATAAAGTTTCACACCAACGTTCAGAAAATCAATCACCAATTATTCGAACGATTTGAAAATCAATTTCCAACGTTCAATTGGTTAGAGATTTTACAAACGTTCTTGTGAACGTTAGACAGAGGGTTTGGAAGAGATGAATCGTAGAAAACATAACCCTTCTGTTTGTATAGATAGAAAACGTGTATAGGAGATTTTGTAGAAAGAAAATCTTTTAAATAAGGAAACTCCTATAAGTTTTATAAAATAATTTAAAGAAAGATATTTGAAAAGATTTGAGCTCTAGAATATATTGTGTACGTATTATATAATAAAGAGTCCTCACAATATATTTCCTGAATTACATCCATGAGAATTTGTCTTGATATTAATCTTCAGGATTTTTGGCAGTTTGCAAATGGCTTGCTGTTTGTGTCTGTCAGTGCAAATGGCTTGCCAAACTGTCTCTGTTGTAACACCAAATGGCTTGCTGTTTATATATTCTCTGTAAACAATCAGTAGACATAATATACCCCGCAAAACCAAGTTAGTACAACCATGACACAATGTTTTATATCAGACTACAAGCAAATAGCTTGCTGAATGTGATCATCAAAACCATAGGAGTATCAATCTCCCCCTTTTTGATGATTACACAATATTTAGGAGAAATAAGAACTCCCCCTAAATTCCTGCATATTAGTACATTTTGATATAAAACAGATTCAAGATAAACAAGCATAATAATCATATCTAAATCGAATATCTTGACCAAACAAGCAATTAAGTTCTCCTAAATTTCTCCCCCTTAATCCATCAAAAAACCATCAAAAAGACTATTAGACCAGGTATGGAATAAGCATAGAGAATTAACATTTGAACAGTTAAATCAAGATAATGGCATATAAACAATTCAGATACAAATGGTAAGCCAACGTTACCCATTCTGTGCTTGTCAGCTTGCGGACTACACAGTACACATGCCAAGCTCCATTCGTATGGCTGCAAATCTTTCTTCAGCCAATGGCTTTGTGAAAATATCTGTCAGTTGAACTTCAGTTAAGACAAATACCAACTCAATCTTCCCCTTTGCTGCATTATCTCTCAAGAAATGATGATGAATGTCGATATGCTTTGTTCTTGAGTGATTCACAGGATTCTTGGAGATATTGATAGCACTCGTGTTGTCACAATATATTGGAATCTTGCCACACTTGATATTAAAATCCCTTAGAGTTTGAATCATCCATAAGATTTGAGAGCAACAGCTACCAGCTGCTAAATATTCTCCTTCGGCCGTTGATAGAGCAACAAAAGCTTGCTTTTTGCTTTGCCATGAAACCAAGCTTTGTCCAAGGAATGTACAAACACCACTTGTACTCTTTCTATCAGTTTGAGACCCTGCATAATCTGCATCACTATACCCCACGAGATCAAAAGTATTTGTGATAGGATAGAACAAACCAAGATTGATAGTACCACTTAAATATTTAAAAATCCTTTTAACTGCATTTAAGTGAGACTCTTTAGGGTTGGATTGAAACCTTGCACAAACACAAACACTATACATGATATCAGGTCTTGAGGCAGTTAAATATAATAAACTTCCAATCATACCTCTATACCTTTTGACATCCACATCCTTACCATTCTCATCTGCAAACAGCTTGCTGTTTTGAGTCATAGGAGTTGTTTTTGCTTTGACATCTTCATAACCAAATCTTTTGAGTAGATTCTTTGTATACTTGGATTGATTCACATAAATACCATCACTAGTTTGCTTGATTTGGAGACCCAAGAAATAATTGAGTTCCCCCATCATGCTCATGTCAAATTCATTGTACATGCACTTAGAAAACCACTCACACATAGATTCATTAGTAGCGCCAAATACAATATCATCCACATATATTTGTACAACAAGAATATCTTTACCATTTTGCTTTGTAAATAATGTGGGATCGATATTACCTCGAATGAATCCATTTTTGAGAAGAAACGTACTAAGCCTCTCATACCATGCTCTAGGGGCCTGCCTTAAACCATATAATGCCTTCTTGAGCTTGTAAACATAGTCATGAAACTTCTCATGTTCGAATCTAGGAGGCTGTTTGACATAGACTTCCTCATCCAGCACGCCATTTAGGAATGCACTTTTTACGTCCATTTGATATAACTTGAATTTCTTGTAGCATGCATAGGCAAGAAGCATTCTAATTGATTCTAAACGCGCTACAGGTGCATATGTTTCTTCAAAATCAATTCCTTCTTGTTGATTATAGCCTTGAGCCACGAGCCTTGCCTTATTTCGCGTAACTGTTCCAAATTCATCCACTTTGTTCTTGAACACCCATGTGGTTCCTATGATAGAAGCATCTTCTGGTGGTTTTACAAGTTCCCAAACATCACATCTTTCTTGCATTGCCATGATCCAATTTTCATCTTCTAATGCTTCTTTGATATTTTTGGGTTCTTCTTGAGCTAAAAAGGCAGCATAAGCACAAAAGTTTGCTTTTCCTTTCCTTGTTGTGATTCCATCTGAGATATTTCCAATGACAAGTTCTGGAGGATGATTCTTTACTGTCCTTGTAGCCTTTGGTAGAGAATGTTGAGCAATTTCTTCATGTGAAGTTAATCTGACCACTTCAGCTTGCTGATTTGCATTTCCAGCTTGCTGTTTTCCATTCTCAGTAGTGTTGTTGGCTTGCTGACTTCCAGTTTCAGCAGAATTGTTGGCTTGCTGATTTCCAGTAACTTGAGGTTGTATGTTATCAGTTTCACCTGCAAATTCTTCCTCATCTCTTGGTAGATCATTGTTAGGTTATTGAAAAGTAACATCAATAGATTCTTCAACTATATGTTTATTTAAGTTACAAACTCTATAAGCTCTACTAATTAAAGAATAGCCAAGAAAAATAGCTTCATAAGATTTAGCATCGAATTTACCATCATTATCAATTGTCTTTAGCACAAAACACTTTGAGCCAAAGATTTTGAAGTAACTAATGTTTGGCTTCTTTTTCCTCAACAATTCATACGGAGTTTTGTTCAAAATAGGCCTGATTATGACTCTGTTCAACAAATAGCACGCTGTATTCACTACTTCTGCCCAAAAACTTCTAGGCAGCTTGCTTTCTTGCAAAAGAGTCCTTGCTGTTTCTTGTAGTGACCTGTTCTTCCTTTCTACCACTCCATTTTGTTGTGGAGTCCTTGGTGCAGAAAATTCATGTGTAATTCCTCTTTTTTCACAATAAGCAATGAAGTCTTTGTTAAGAAATTCAGCTCCTCTATCACTCCTTATACCTACAAGTCTTGTATTCAACTTGTTCTCAAGTAATTTGATTAGCTTCTTAAACTCATCAAAAGCACAATCTTTAGTACGAAGAAATAATACCCATGTAAATCTAGAATAATCATCTAAAATCACAAAACCATATTGTTTACCTCCAATACTCTTGTAAGCTTCTGGACCAAATAAGTCCAAATGCAGAAGCTCTAAGGGTTTAGAAGTAGATACCATTTTTTTTGATTTGTGAGTACTTCAAAGCTGTTTTCCCAATTGGCAAGCTGAACAGACTTCTGTTTTGACATACTTTAGCTTGGGTAGCCCTCTCACTAGCTTCTTGCTTGATAACTTTCTGAGCAAATCCATGTGTGCATATCCCAATCTTCTATGCCAAATATATGGGTCATTATCTACTGCAGCCAAACAGCATGCTGTTTCCTGCATATCAAAGTTTAATACATATATATTTCCTTCCCTTCTAGCAACTAGGGGGAATTTGTTAGTACCAATAGTAATAATAGCTTTATCAATGCCCAATTCAACATGATGTCCATCATCAAATAATTGAGTAACACTCAGCAAATTATAAGAAAGACCTTTGACATATTGAACTTTATCAATTGAAATATTACTATTACCAATAGAACCGGTACCAAGGATTTGAAGAGTTTTGCTATTTCCAATTGTCACTCTTCCACCCTTTTTCATTTTGAGGTTCATAAACTGAGACTTGTCTCCACACATATGTCTTGTGCATCCACTGTCCAAAATCCATTGCTTTGACTTGACCTTAGCAGCAAGGCACATCTACAAAACAAACAAAAATACCTCAATGTTTTGGTACCCATATAGGTTTGGGTCCAAGTTGGTTAGTAGCAAGAATATATAAAGCATTTAAATCAGATTTCTTGATCCACATTTGGACCACTTTTGGGGACTGATCATTCTGTTGGTAAGCTATTTGTCTCCTGCTATTTGTATTCTGGTATGCTGTTTGTCTCCTGCTATTTGCATTCTGGTAAGCTGTTTGTCGCCTGACACCATTCTGGTAAGCTGTTTTCACTTTATGATTTACTTGAACTACACAATGTTTTTCCAGATGACCTTTTGTACTACATTTGTTGCATGTCTTCCAGGGCATAGCATAGTCATAGGGTATGCCATTCCTTCCATCATATTTGAGCACCTTAGCTTTCTTGTTGAAGTTTAGACCAACACCTTCTCTGACCAAAGGTACATTTGCCTTCTTCATCATTGTTTTTAAAGTGTCTTCACCTTGAACAAAAGTTTCCATGCCCTTCTTGAGATCTTTAACTTCTGTTTCTAGGAGGGTGATCACTTCAGCTTGCTGTTTGATGAGTTCAGCTTGCTGAACTCTCTTTTCAGCAGTTTTTGAGGATTCGGCTTGACTAGATTCCTTCATTTTGTATGATTCCAATGCTTTAGCTTTAGTTTTGACATCAGACCTTAGCTCTTTGATTTCTTCAGTCAAGGTCTTGTTTCTCTTTTTAAGTAACTTGACATTAGCCTCTAAATGTCTGTTCTTAGTATTTAGTTCCTTGATCTCTGTAGCTTTACTGAATGAAGTTGAATCCCATTCTTCCATTTTTGGCAACAGATCTTTTACTATTTTGGATAAATAGGCATTCTTATCAGTCAGCTTGCTGATTTCAGCCTTTAGTGCCATGTGTTCTTCAATTGTAACACTATTTTGTTCCTGCATGGTTAGTGAATCTAACAATGTATCATCTGAAGAAATGTAATCATTAGAAGAGTTTACCTCACTAGAATCCTCTTCAGAATCAGTTTCAGCATACACTCCTTCTGAATTTCCTTGAGTAGATTCATCTTCAATTCCAACAAGTGCTAAGTTCACCATTTCTTCACTTGAGTCATCACTGGAATCTGAATCATCATCACTCCAAGTTAGTAGAGCCTTTGATTTCTTCTTATCCTTGAAAACAGTAGGCTATTTTGACTTCAGTTTGTAGCAGTTCCTTTTATAATGACCTGGCTTGCCACATTCGAAACAAGTTTCCTCCTTAGAGTCTTTTGAGCCTTTCTTGTTGTTGTAGTAGCCACCTCTTTCCCTTTTCATCATATTCTTCTTTTCTATCAGCCTCTTGATTTTCTTTGAATTAAGTGCAAGTTCCTCATCTGAATCAGATTCATCATTAGAGTCAATTAGCTTGCTATTTTTAGAATGGAGAGCCATATTCTTCATCTTTTCTATTGGAGCTTTAACACTTGAACTTCCCACCTGATTTCCATTTATCTTGCTTTCAAATTGCTCTAGCTCAGCAAATACAGCCAAGTGATCCATAGTATCAATAAGTGGTGAGGATTCCAAGGCAGTAACTTTGGCTTCGTAGATAAATGGTACTGCACTTAAGACCTTCATATTGATTTCATCTTGTGGTATAGATTTTCCAAGCCTCTTCAGTGAGTTAATAGTAACTTGAAACGTGCTTGACTATCCTTGATAGTTTCACCTTCATTAAGCTTGAAGTTTCCAAAGTCATTCATTAGCTTGCTAAGTTTCACCTTCTTTAGAGATTTCGAACCTTCATGATAAGTCTCCAAAGCATCCCACATTTCTTTTGCTGATTTGAGTGAAGATACTTTATCATATTCAGCCTGGTTCAAACCATTCATAAGAGAACTCCTTGCCTTTCCATTGTAGCCAAGTTTGATTAATTCATCCGGAGTGAGATCATCAACATCCTTTCGCTTGCCATCCTTGTCAAGAAAGACATATGGACCTTTTTGCATAACTCTCAGAACTAATGGATCTCTGGATAAGTGAGTTTCCATGCTGCTTTTCCACCAGTGGTAGTTGTGTGTGCCATGAAGAAGTGGAGGCCTAAAATCAGATTTTCCTTCGGGATAGTTTTCAGCCATTATGATCGAATACTTTCCTATTACAGAATTGTTAGTATACCAATGCTCTGATACCAAATGAAAATGCACACCTAGAGGGGGGTGAATAGGTGTAAATGGCTAACTATGTTTAACTAAAACCGATTTTAGAAATTACCAGAAACAGCTTACTGATTTCGTTTTATGCAGAGACAAATGGTATGCTGATTGCAAACAGTATGCTGAATGTAAAGATAATAAGTACAGTAAAGTGCATAAATAGTAATCTAAATGCAAACAGTAAGTAAAGAGCAGGAAATAAAGAACACAAAGACTTTTAGCCAGGTTCGACCCCTAACCCCTATGGTCTACGTCCTGGTCCCTTACCAACTTGGTAAGAGAATATATTATTGATCACTGAAATAAAACCAATTACAAGATACAATAATATATCTCCCTTAATACCCAGCTGTTGACAAATGGCGTGCTGAACTCCTGTTTCTGAACTTGCTCTCTAAGCTATACTTCCCAAGTATACTCCTCTAGCAACGTTCACCAAACCCTAGTTCCCTAGCCAACTTGTCCAACAACTAAACCTTACAAGTCGAACAATACAATCAATAATGGATACAACTCAAACTATGAACTCTCTAAGATATAACACGTATAGAATATATTAAGAGCTCGAGAGAATCAAAAGATATAGCAATGAAAAACTGAGTTGTTTGTAATCTTGTGTACTTGAATGTTTTTTCCTCTGGATTGTTAGAAACGAATGAACACAAGAATCAGGTTTATAAAGTTTCACACCAACGTTCAGAAAATCAATCACCAATTATTCGAACGATTTGAAAATCAATTTCCAACGTTCAATTGGTTAGAGATTTTACAAACGTTCTTGTGAACGTTAGACAGAGGGTTTGGAAGAGATGAATCGTAGAAAACATAACCCTTCTGTTTGTATAGATAGAAAACGTGTATAGGAGATTTTGTAGAAAGAAAATCTTTTAAATAAGGAAACTCCTATAAGTTTTATAAAATAATTTAAAGAAAGATATTTGAAAAGATTTGAGCTCTAGAATATATTGTGTACGTATTATATAATAAATAGTCCTCACAATATATTTCCTGAATTACATCCATGAGAATTTGTCTTGATATTAATCTTCAGGATTTTTGGCAGTTTGCAAATGGCTTGCTGTTTGTGTCTGTCAGTGCAAATGGCTTGCCAAACTGTCTCTGTTGTAACACCAAATGGCTTGCTGTTTGTATATTCTCTGTAAACAATCAGTAGACATAATATACCCTGCAAAACCAAGTTAGTACAACCATAACACAATGTTTTATATCAAACTACAAGCAAATAGCTTGCTGAATGTGATCATCAAAACCATAGGAGTATCACACTTCGTTTCCATCCAAGGTTTCCAGCTTGTAGGATCCTCGTCCTAATGTCTTCTTGACTCGATACGCCCTTCCCAGTTGGGGGCTAACTTTCCTTTCTGTCCTACTCCAGATGTTTCTATCTTTCTTAGAACCAAATCGCTTTGTCGAAAGAACCTCTCCTTAACCCTTTGGTTGTAATGGAAAGGTGCTCTCTTCTAATGCTCTGCATTCATGGAATTTGCTTCATCTCTGACTTCATCAATCAAGTCAAGAGTGTGCCTCATACCTTCTTCATTAGTTTCTGGCTCATAATATTCAACTATTGGGGATGCATGTGTGATATTTACGGGCACGACTACTTCGGCCTTGTAAGCCAACAAGAACGGGGTGGCTTCGGTGGTCACCTTACAGGTGGTACGATATGCACATAATATAGGCAGCAACTCATCCACCCAAGTGGTCCTTGAGCGTTCGACCATTTTTCTCAGTCCATCAAGGATAATTCGGTTAGCCACTTCTGCTTGTCCATTTTCCTTGGGTGTGCAACCGATGTAAAATGGAGCTCAAGGGCATTCTCATCACAATGCTTTTTGAATTCCTCGTTATTAAACTGTCATCCATTATCTGTGACTAACATTCGTGGAATCCCATATCTACTGATTATGCTTTCCCAAAGGAATTGTGCAACTTGTTGGGTGGTTATCTTGACTAAGGGTTTAGCATCAATCCACTTCGTGAAGTAGTCAATTGCTACTATCAGGAACTTCCTTTGTGTCGAAGCTACTGGAAAAGGACCAAGTATGTCTATTCCCCACATGACGAACGGAATAGGAGAGTTGATGGAGGTTAGCTTCTCTGGTGGTTGCCTTACCACTTGAGTGTGTTTATGACATCTATCACACTTCTTTACATAGTTCCGTACATCAGCTAACATCTCTGGCCAGTAGAATCCTAAGCGGGTGATCTTGCGGGCTAGGCATCTACCCCCTAGTTGTTGCCCACAGATTTCTTCATGTACGTCCTTCAATGTTTCTTCTGCCTCTTGAGGCCTCAAATACTTTAAGTATGGGATGACAAAGGACCTCTTACAAAGGAGGCCTTCGACTAGGGCATATCTCTATGTTCTCACTGACAGTTTTCATGCCTCCAAGGCATTATCAGGGAGCCATCCAGTTTCAAGGTGAGCTTTGATAGGATCTATTCAACAGCTCCATACATCAATCGGTGCTACCAACTTAGAAGCAATGGTGGGGGTCTTCAAGACCTGGAAGTAGACATTTCCTGCATAATTCTCTATCTCAGAAGAGGCGAACTTAGATAGGGCATTGGCCTTGACGTTCTCCTCCTTTGGAATGTGCTCCATATAGCACTCATCGAACTGAGTCATCACAGCTTTCACAATCATTAAGTAATTCGTTATGGTTTCCTCCTTGGCTTCAAATCACCATTTACTTGCGAGACAACCAACCTTGAGTCTCCACAGACCTTAAGGTTCTTGACACTCAGAATTCTGGGCAAGCCCAAACCGGCTATCAAGGCTTCATATTCAGCTTCATTGTTGGTTGTCGGAAAGTTTAACTTTAAAGCATATTCAACTGTGAACCCATCGGGGCTTTACAAGACTAGGCATGCACCACTGGATTTTGTTTTTGATTCTCCGTCAAAATAGAGCACCCAATACTCCTTCTGGTCAGCTATCGGTTCTTCATTCTTGTTCTGTAATTCACCTCCTGCTTGGGGTACTATCTGCCCCCCAACTTCTTGGTTGCCAATGGTACATTCAACCACGAAGTCAGCTAATGTCTAAGTCTTAATGGATGTCCGAGGCTTATATGTGATGTAAAATTCTCCTAACTCTGCCCACTTGATTAGCCTTCCACTGGCTTTCATGCTATGCAATATGTTTCTCAGTGGTTAGTCTGTCAGGACTTCAATCTTATATGCCTGAAGGTACGGTTGTAACTTTATGGAGGTTGTTACCAATGCTAGGGCGAGCTTCTCAATGGCAGAATAGTTTAACTCCGCTCCATGTAACACCTTGCTCACATAATAGATTAGCTTTTGTACCTTATTCTCTCTTATTGAGTCATACATGTTTCAAGATGATGATAACAAATACCACAAGGCAGAAAATGAATCAAGGAACCGAAGCTGATAATCCAATCAAGAAGCCAGCTGTATTGCAGATAAACAAAGGCTACATCTTGTGAATGAAAAACTGCAATCAGTTAGGGTTTAATCTAAGTAACAAGCCACAGCATGCTACAATCAAATATCCGTAACCAAAAGAGGGGTTTGCCATAACCATGCAAGTATATTCGAGAAGTCAAGAAATGATGAGTTCGAGAAGTCATTCGAGAACTCTACCAAAAAGGGTTTATTCGAGAAGTCCCAGTTCGAGAAGTCAGAGTGTTATATTCGAGAAGTACTAGTTCGAGAAGTTCAGACTGTTCTATTCGAGAAGTCTGCAACAACTCTATTCGAGAAGTCTGCAATAATTCTATTCGAGAAGTCTGCAACAACTCTATTCGAGAAGTCTGCAACAACTCTAATCGAGAAGTCTGCTCAAGAAACTATTCGAGAACTCTGAGGAACTATTCGAGAAGTCATCATTCGAGAACTCAAGATACATCTGTTCGAGAACTCAACCCTGTGTTAATAAAACAGAGTTCTCTAAAAGAAACATATCGAATGAAGATCAAACCCAGAATTACTTTGCAACCCATGACTTATAGACATCGATCAATTACACAGAGGATGTTACGAGTAGGGAGTCAATTTGTAAATATTCGAAGGCTCAAACTCTTCCAAGTGAAAGGTGAAATCAGTCACTGTTTATTCGACTTCAAGGGCAACAATAAGAGTGAAAGCAACCTCCAACATGATTACACACCTACTGAAAGATTCAAAGGATATTTTGACAAATACATAAAGATCAGCCGTTATGTCTGGGAAGTTCTAGCACAGCTCAATAAGCAGAAAGGCTTATTGACACTCAAAAAGGATTAACCCTTTTTGTTAAAGCTACTTTCAGAGATAAAGATCCAAAAGCAAAATGATCTTGTGCAGAAAGCATCACGTGGGCTTGGAAGCTAAGTCACCTCAAGAACTTAGTCAATTTTGAAGAAAGAAATATACACTGTCTCAAAGCTTACTGGGATTGTCCAAATCAAGAAGAGAAGACTTTCAAGATAATTCCAGAAATGGAAATCACTTTGAGTATGTGTGTGTGACAAGTTATATCAAAAATGTATTATTACATTTTATGAATCTTACTTGTCTTCATATAGTTTAAAAATAAGCTGTATGAGAAGCATAGTTTTAGTAGAGAAGAAAACACTGATCACAAGGCTGATAGCTTTAGGTTTTCTTGTAAATACTAAAACTTTGTAACCACAGCTGTGTATTATTACAGCTGTGTATTATTACGCAAAGAATTATCTTCAAATACAACCATTAGGTGGATCAAGCTGATAAGCCAACCCACCTGAGATTTTTTATATCGTGTGTTGTATATGCTTTAGATATTCTATTTATCTTGTTTTGTTTACGTTCTTATAACAATCTATCAAGACCTCATCAATTCGAAAGAATTTTGTTGAGATTGTATTCAACCCCCCCCCCTTCTACAATCTCGTGGTGTATAACTGGGACATATCAATTGGTATCAGAGCAAGCTTCTAACATACAAGAAGTTTAAAGATCACCAACATGGGATTCAAGGATGCAGGAGTAAAAATACCAATCCTCGACAAAGATAATTACTTTCACTGGAAAGTAAAGATGTACCTACATCTCTCATCCATCGATGAAGGCTATGTAAACTGCATAGAGAGAGGTCCTCATATCCCTATGAAGGCCAATACTGCAGTTGGAGAAGTAGCTGGATCTGGAGCTGCTGGAAGGCCAGTTCCCAAACTGCCAGCAGAATTCACAGATGGAGACAACGAAGAAGTCCAGAAGGACAAAAAGGCTATGAATATACTGTTCAATGGCATTGATCAGGACATGTTCGATAGTGTAATCAACTGCACCACTGCCAAGCAAGTCTGGGACACTGTTCGGACACTCTGTGAAGGAACTGAGCAAGTCAGAGAGAATAAGAAACAACTTCTCATACAACAGTATGAACATTTTCACTGTAATACAGGTGAAGGCTTAACTGACATATTTAGCAGGTTTCAAAAACTGTTAAATGGGTTAAAGTTGTATGGAAGAATTTATGAAACCAAAGACTCCAACCTAAAATTTCTAAGGTCTCTACCTAAAGAATGGAAGCCAGTGACAGTCTCACTGAGAAATTCCCAAGACTACAAAGACTATACACTTGAGAGACTGTATGGAATTCTAAAGACCTATGAGCTCGAGCTTCAACAAGATGAAGAAGTTGAGAAGAGCAAGAAGAAAGGTGGAAATGTAGCTTTGGTGGCCAATATTCCAACCTATCAAGATGGAGAGAAGATGAAGGATGTTGAAGCCACACCAAGTCAGAGAACTTGTGAAGGTAGAGCTGAAACTAGCAAAGGCAAAGGCAAGATGATTGAAGAACTTTAAGCATTGAGTGAGGATGAATCTGAAGATCTAGATGAATACTTGGCATTTCTATCAAAAAGGTTTTCAAAGCTAATATTCAAGAAGAATCCAGCAGGAGCCGGGCAATTCAAGAAAAGCTATCAACCAAACAAGGGTATGGTTGAGAGGTCAAAGATCAAGTGCTATAGCTGTGGAATTGCTGGCCACTTTGCCAATGAATGCAGAAAATTCAAAGCTGAGAATGAAAAGAAACAGTCTGGAACTGATGACTACAAGAAGAAATACTTTGATCTTCTCAAGCAAAAGGAAAGAGCATTTGTGTCTAAAGATGAAGACTGGGCAGCTGGAGGAAACTCAGATACAGAAGAAGAGTTTGTCAATCTTGCACTCATGGCAAAAGAGAATGATGAAGAGGCTAGTTCAGCAAGCAACCAGGTATACTCTACGAACCTAACTGAGCTTTCTAAAGATGAATGTGATGATGTTGTCAATGAAATGTCAAATGAACTGTATAACATGCATGTCACATTGAAATCACTTAACAAAGAGAATAGCAAGATTATGGATCTGAATACTAAGTTAGGTGACAGGAATACACTGTTAGAAACTCAGTTAATCGAATTTGAGACAATGAGAAGAGACTACCAGGATGTAAAAGATAAATTGCTTGAGGCCTTAGATAGAGAAGATTGTTTAAAGGAACAATTAAAAAGGGAACAAGATCTAATTGCCAAGTGGGGTGGATCAATGGTTAAAACTGAAGAAATTTGTAAAGTTCAAGGAATTAGATCCTTCCACAAATTAGCATAAGCAAAGTTAGATGTTGATAGAGAGAGTGCATCAGACAGTGACTCTGTGGATGATGATTGTTCAAAGGAGTCGAAACCTATCAGTAATGCAACCTTGATTAAATTGCATAAGAAATATGGACCGGTCAGCAAAAACTTTATGTTAGGAGAGTGTAGCAAAACCAAGTCAGCTGAACAAAGCTACATAGGCAACTTGTCTACTGAGAAATCAATGAACAAGTTAGAGAAGACTGAATCTAATACTAAGGTTAGTAAGAAGAACAGAAACGGCAAGGTAGGAATTAACAAACACAGTAACTACACACCTGATAAATATACTCCTCGAAAGGAATGTGCATACTGTGGAAGTGTAAATCATTTGTCTGCCAACTGTAAATCTGTTAAGAAAATTTATGTGCCTAGTATGCCTATGTCTGTGCCTGTGCCTGCCATGAATGTTATGCCTAACATGTTTGCTCAACCTGCTCAAGCATCTAGTCACTATGCTAACATGCCACTCATGCATAATCCATACTACAATGCTTATAAAATTCCTCAGTTACCATGGATGATGAATAACATGTTTGCACAGAATATGCCAAATTGTACAACTAGCTTGAATGAATATGAGTATGTGAACCAACCTGTCTTTCAGAGTCCTACACCTAGAGTAAAGATTGATTTAACTCAATCAGAACCCTTGGGTGGTAAAGGCTTGAAAAACAGGAGAAAGGCTAACAAGGCAGGACCCAAGGAAACTTGGGTACCAAAATCAACTTGATTTAATTTTGATGTGTGCAGGGAGACATACAGAATCTTTGGTACCTAGATAGTGGTTGTTCTAGGCATATGACTGGAGATTCTACCCTGCTCACTAAGTTTGAGGAGAGAGCTGGCCCTAGCATTACCTTTGGAGACAACAACAAAGGATATACTAGAGGATATGGCTTGATTTCACAAGGAAATGTTGTCATTGAAGAAGTAGCATTGGTTGATGGACTTAAGCATAACTTGCTAAGTATCAGTCAACTGTGTGATAAAAATCAAAATGTGTGGTTCACATCTGAAGCTTGTGTCATCTTCAAGAAGAATGACAACAAGATAGTGATGACAGGAAACAGAAAAGAAAATGTATACATTGCTGACTTCAACTCAACGAGTACCAACTCTGCTACATGCCTCATCAGCAAGGCAAGTATGGACGAAGGAAGGATTTGGCACAAACGCCTGTCACACTTGAACTTTAAAGCCATGAATGAATTGGTCAAGAAGGATTTGGTCAGAGGTATTCCAAAATTGGAGTACTCCAAAGATGGACTCTGTGATGCTTGCCAGAAAGGAAAGCAAAGAAAGACCTCTTTTAAATCCAAGTCAATGTCCTCAATCGATCAACCCTTGCAGCTTCTGCATATGGATCTATTTGGACCAGTCAATGTATTATCAATAAGCAATAACAGATACTGTCTTGTAATTGTTGATGATTTCTCCAAGTTCACTTGGACCTTCTTTCTTCGTTCAAAAGATGAGACAGGGGAGGTCATTATTAAACATATCAAGACAATCAACAACAATCCACACTTCAAAGTGAGAAGTGTTGCCCAGTAATTAACAATTGTAGAAGGGGGGTTGAATACAATTGTATAAGATTTTCGACTTAAACAGAAATAACACAAGTTTGAATCAATAACAGCTTTATTAATTGTGATATAAAACTGTTACAAACTCTCTTAAGAAATCCTTATGTTCTTAAGAGCTGCTAGGTTACAAGATAACTCGTATAAGCGATTACAATAATGTAAAACCTAAACTGTGTTTATATAGCGTACACAGTTACACTATCAATTACAAGATATTCTAAATCAATTACATATCACTCTGAATGCATATCTTGTATGATAGCTGCCTTCCTATAAATTAGGAACCGACATATCAATCTTCCTTGATTTCTGGTCTGATGAGAATCTTTACATTATCCTGACCAGCTTCTAATATTGACGATACCTTCATACTGACGTTTTATTACTGATGACATCAGCATCAATATCTGATCAGTAACAGTCCAGATCCTGATATCACTTGAATCAATATCTAACAATCTCCCCCAATTTGTACTTAATGAAATAAAGCACAAATTATTTGATTCAACGATGTCAAAAACTCAATACAAAATTCTATAAGAAATCTTCAGGATCAGTCTCAGAAATCCTTACGAAGAAATTACTTATCCGCAAGAAACTTGATAGTAACTCCTCTTCTTTTTCTTCAAGAATTTGAATCAATCTTTTCTTCAACTTCTTGAGTTCTTCATTGCTCCTGTCAATCTGATAGATACCAGCCCTAAGATTTTGAATTGAGCTTCTTGGTAAATCTAAATCTCCCAACAGTAAATATGCAAGATCTCTTCCACCAGGATTCAAAGACAACTGTTCTTGCATCAGAATTACTTATTTAACAGCTGAACCCTTTTGCATTTCTACTTCTTGTCCTTCTGTGTTCAAGTACATGGGAGTATAATTACCATCATACCTTGATCCTCCTTCCAAATATCTGGATTTGATTGTCATGAAAATCATGGTACACCAGTTTCTGTAAACACTGGCTTCTGCATCAGGAATGCTTCTATTTTCAAGCAAATAGAGAACATATTTCAGCTCTTTTGTTGACTTGCACAATACATCATGAATGCTCAGCCTCTTGACACTTTTGTCTTTCATGAAGTACAACAACTTTTCCATCATCTTACCATCCATCTTGCATGCAACAATCGTAACAGATTCAAGTTCCCAAAGATCATCAACAGATAATTTGTCACCCAATCTTCTAGTAAGAAAATGTTGATCTGCTTGAAATAAAGGTATAAATTCCACATCTCTAGAGCCAAATCCTCCTCTATTGTAAGGTTCCAGTCCCTTCAAATCAGAACTCATCTTAATCCACCTTGGTGGACCTTTATCAGGCTTAGAAAATTTTGCTTTCTGAAGTCCAGGAATCATTGGAGGTTCTGAGATTACTCTACCAGACTTAAAAACAACTGGTCCAGTATACTTAATTTTATCAACTTTCATCCACTTTTTCCTTCTCTTCTTTGTTTGTGGATCACTAGGTTCTTCTTCTTCCTCTTTCACTTGTTTAGATTTATCAACAAATAAATCCTTTTCAGAATTAACCAGCCTTCTGAAATATTCTTTGCTAGCTCTTTCAACAATATCATTTGCACTGTCTCTGACTTTTCTAGATTTTCTAACATCACCAGTATCAAAGTCAACAGTCTCCTTCTTTGCTTTTTCAACTTTCTTTTTCCTTCTCTCTAAAGGAGTTCCTTCTTCTGTTGTACCAGGCTCATCAAATACATTTGATGATGGAAAATATTCAAGAGATAAAGGACTTTTCTTCTTTAAATCTTTAGTAATCTCCTCTATTCTGATCCCACTAGATCTTGTCTGCCTTGTACTTACTTGTACAGGTTTCCTTCATCTGCCTCTATTTCTTCCTCCTCTGCCTCTTCCTCTTCTTGTAGTAGGAGCTTCCTTCTGTCTAGCAATCTCCTCAAAAATCCTGTTTTGTTCTTATACAATTTCATCAGTAGTCATATTAGGATTTTCTTCAGAAGTTAATTCAAGTGCCTTCTTAGCATGATACTGTTGAAACTTATCACTGTTTCGATAAACAAGTTCACTTCCACCAGATTCAGTGATAATTTCTTCAAAGAGATGAGGAGCATCATGTACATCAGTAATCAACATATCTTCATCACCTTCAAGAATTGTAGGAAGAGTTTGCCTTTGACCTTGACCAGATGATGAAAATTGTTCTTCTATCAGGATTTGAGATTTAACAACTGTTGTCACAGTTCTTTTTCCAGATTCAGAAACATGAGTTGACTGATTAGTTTGAGTCTGAGATGAACTCATCCCCTTTACCAAACCAGCATCAGAGGTTCCTTTTCTTTTTCCATGTTGTTGTTGAGTACTAGTACCACCATCATTTCCAGAAGTATCATCCTTTCTCACAACTGGATTAGGTGTACATTTTGTTTTGACTACTACCTTCTCCCCCTTTTTGACATCAGCATCCTCTTCAATAAAGAAAGATAAGATAAGCTTGAGAGTTTCATCAATAGTGTCAACTTTAGATTCCAAGACATCCATTCTTGAATCCATCCTCTTTTCAAGTGCTGTAACATCAATGGAAAGAATACGAAATTGAGAAGCAGTAGCAGATATAGAAACAGTTGAATGAATATCAGCTTGAACTTTAGCATTATCAGCCTTGATAGATTCAATCTCAGTCCTCAATCCTTTTGCTAGCAGAGCATTAGTCTTGATAAGAGCCTTAAGCTCAGGAGTAGACATTTTAGTGGCAATATGACTAGAATGAAAAAGAGCATTATGGAAATTCATCTCAGCATCCGGCTGATTCCATTCAGTATCCCATTCATATCCCCTAGTTGCTCGAGTATGTTCAGGAAGTATAGAACTGTACTCCCCTCTGAATTCTTCTTGAGTAATAGACTGCATATACCGACTAGAAGATCCATGAGTAGATCCTAAACTTGCTTTGAAAGCGGCCTGCATTTGAATTGCCTCAGGATCATCATCAGCATGATCATCATCATCATCTGAGCTATCATCAGCCTCAGGAAGTTTATCATCCACATTATCTTCAGGATTCATAACTCCTTTCAATTTCAAATCAACAGTAGATGAAACTTTTGTTTCCTGAAGACCTGCAATTGGAATAGAAACATTTCCTAGATCTCTCTTTTCTTTCAAAGTGATCTCATGACTTCTCACAGCATTACCTAAGTTACTTTCAATAGTAACTACTACCTCTTCAGAAGTTTTTAACTTCTCACTCTGTTCTACCTCACCTTTTGCCAGTTCAGGAGACTGCCTCTCTTCACTCTTTTTTTTCTCTAATTATTTACGCTCAATCTCACTAGAAAGGTTCTGGCTCAACAAATTCAAAGAAATAAGAGGTGGCTGAGGAGAGTGGACTGAAGTCATACAAATAGAGGTATCCCTTGTATCAGGTCTATCTGTAATCATACTATCAGTATTAAGAAAAGTAGTGATTGAAGTGTTACCTGAGAAAGTGGTTAAAGATTCCATTGGCCTTGCAAAAATTGGCTCGATAAGCAATGGAATATTTAAATCAGTAGTACTTGCATCAGGATTGACAACTGCAACTAACGCTTGACTTGCATAAGTATTTTCTACTAATGGTTCTCGTGTAGTCTGAGGTTGTGAAGCTTCTTCAACACTTTGAGTCAAAGGTTCTTGTGTGCTTCCCTCATATGCAGTGTCCTTCACTATTTCATCACATTTAGCAATATGCTTAGCATGAACAGCTTGATCTACCAGACTTTGAACTAAGTCAAATTCAATTTCAGAAGCCCCTTGAGCAGTGTCAGGAAACTCCTTTTCTGATGTGATTTTGCCTGCATCTTCACTTTGAGAAGATGGTTCTTGTGGAGCAGGAATATTCTTGTCTTCACTTTCCCTTTGAGAAAGTGGTTCTTGTGGGACTATTCCTTCAGCAATGACTGCATCCAAACTTTGAATGGATGGTTCTTGTGTGACTGGATCTGCAGTAGCTGCTGAACTACTTTGAAGTTCAGGTTCTTGTGGGCTAGATCCTTTCATAGGTGATGATGTCCTTTGTTTCTTTTGTCGTTCAAAATCTTTTGTTGTAGTTTGTTGTTGCTTATAAAGAGGTGGTGGCTTTTGTCCAAGTTTAACAGCAATACCAACAACCTGTTCCAGTGACATATCAAATGTCCTCTTCTGTGGTGACGTAGAGACTGGGGAATCAGAGATTTCAACAGTCTTCACATGTGAAGTATCAGGAGTAGAGACATTAAGATTAGTAGTTGAGTCAAGAACTGATGATGAAACCAGATTCTGATTGTCTTCTATATCATCATCAAGATTCTGTATCTCCAGAGGAATGAAGTATTGACTCTTCTTAAGTAACCTCCTTATTTTCTTTGGCTTTTCAGAAATAGCTAGTTCTTTAGGAGCTACAGCAATAACTTCCTTTTTCTTCAAAGGAACTGATAAAGGCAATTTGTCATCATCAGAATCATAATCAGACTCAGAATCAATTTCCTGACTGAATTTCCTCTTTTCTCCTGTTTTCTTATACACCCCTATATCAATCAAAGATTGATCAACTTCAAGCACAAATTTCTTCTTAGCCAGGACCCCTTGTTCACCCCCTTGTGACTTCTTTTGAGAGTAGGTTAGAGTGGAGAAATTCTTCGATCCTGATTGTCTACCAGATACATCAGATCTAGCTAATTTCTTTGATTTTACAACTGATGCCTTTTGTGAGACACCAGAGGTGGATGATTGTTTGAGAGAGTGTTTGGGTTATGTGCTTTGGTCAGAAATAGGGTAGGTAATTTCCTGTCTCATAGCACCAGAGATAGGTCCAAGACCATCAGTAATAGATCCATAATGAGTAGGCATTCTCTTGGCTAAAAGAAGCCTGACCTCATTAGGAATAAATGCATTAGTACCTTCAAAACCATTTGCCTTATCACTTTTAAGTAGAGAGCTAATATTGTTAGCAGAAATCTTAAAGATAGACAAATCTGTATCATCAGCAAATTCAACATTGGGACATAGGTATGAGAATATTAACTGAATAAATCTAATATAGCAAACAAAACCACATTTATCTTTCTTTCTATTAGTTAATGCTCGCAATATGAAAGACCCATAATCAAAAGGAGTTTCATAGATTAGAGAGTACCCAATGTGAACTGAAGCAGTAGGTAAGGCATCAAAGTTAGACACGTTATTCAGAAAACACCTACTTATGGTATCAAAGAAGAAATTCCATTCCTTCTTTAGCTTGGTTCTGAATAAATCTCCAAATTTCTTTGGTTGTCCAATGTAGCCCAACTTTAAAGCAAACTCCAGAAGAAAAGCATCAGTAAGCTTTGCTAGAGTCTCACCATTTAGAGATGGTAGTTGGAGAGCTTTACACACAACATCTGGAGTAACATGATGCGTAACACCATTGTATTCAAAACTAATATTTGGCCTTCCTGATTGGATACATTCACCAAAGACAGCAGTACGCCACACCTGCATAACGCACTTAAAAGAAACTTTGGCAGGCTGAGTTAGAGCGTAATTGATTGGACTTGAGGCCAAAAGATCCTGAATGATTTGAAAATCATTCTCTAGTTCCTGATGATTAAGAACTGCAGTAAAGTTGTTAGGAGCAAAAGTAACACCATGAATCACAACTTTATTGTTTATGAATGCATGAGAAGACATTCTTAATTAGAATGAGTAGGAATTTATGATTTTGAAATTTAGGGTTTGTGCTCGCATAAACTGAAGATAATAGTTAAAATACTGATTGCTCGAGAATAATGAATCAATTTGAGACACTAAATTGATTTTAGATAAAACGAATGATTTCTCTGAGACAGGTGTTAGTAATCAACTCGTGCACATATAAGGAATGGACCAAATTACGTGTAAGAGTGGTAATAACTGCACGCGACACGATTTTCAAACTGTAAGTATATACTTACGTGAGTGTTACACACGCGCCCGCAGTTTTCGAGAAATAAGATTGTGATCAACAATAAAACAAGGTAATTTGTTTTAATTAAAGAAATTAGAACACCACAATCTAAAAATACCTGCTACCAACACCAGAATATGAATCGGTTCATATTCTTGTTCCACTCCTTTCTCTATATAACGCCTAGAGACTTGTCCACTACCTTTTTAACCCTTCTTCTCACCTGCAAACTAAAAACTCTTCTCACAAATATCTTTGTAAAAGAGATGTCGAGTCTTACCATCAAAGAGAAGAATCTCCATCTCGTAGAGAAGAGAGATATTTTTAGTTACACTCGTGAAGAGTTTGATGCTCTCAACTGGGAGAGACAACTCGAGAAAGAAAGACCTACAAAAGTGATTGACATCGATGCTGCCCTCCAAGCAACATTAGCATGGCTTTCGTCTAAGACATCCTAATCCAAATCCATCAACCATTGTTAATGAATATGTCAGCAAAAAAAACCTTAACCCTATCAACCTCCACCCAAACAAAGTGGCAAAGATGGGATCTGGGATGCCTACTAGCAATGGAGTGATTTGGACTTTCTTTTCCTGTTGAATAGATTAGTAGATAGAGAACAAAAAGATGTAATCTATGAATGTACTCTCTTTCTTATTAACAATGAAATTTTGTTTCTCTAATCTTATTCATTGTTTTCTGCGTTGAACTTGTCCTTCAAATAATTAAATCAAAGAAATAAACATGAAAACTAATTAAAGCAATCACCTTATTAAGAAGTTCAAAAATCACAAGTATATCATGAAAACAGAACAGAAAACAAAATACTAAAATACATTACCGATAAGTGAAACGTCGCATCAGTATTCGATGTTTGACTGAAGTCAGGATTGACTTTTCATCAGGATTCGAGATGCATCAGGATTCGACGAGTATCAGTATTTGATCTTTCTCTGTTCTCAGAAACTATCATAGTTTACCATTCCCAGTTCATTCACCAACTTTGTAAACGTAACTTCAGGTAGTGGCTTGGTGAATATATCAGCTAGCTGTTGATCAGTAGGAACAAAGTGTAACTCAATTGTCCCTTCCATTACTTGCTCTCTTATGAAATGATATCTGATACTGATATGCTTAGTAAGAGAATGTTGTACTGGATTTCTTGTCATAGCAATAGCACTTTGGTTATCATAATAAATAGGTATTTTTGAATATGATAAACCATAGTCCATTAGCTGATTTCTCATCCACATGATCTGAGCACAACAGCTTCCTGCAGCAATGTACTCAGCTTCTGCAGTTGATATAGAGATCGACTTTTGCTTTTTACTAAACCAAGAAACAAGTCTTCCCCCAAGAAACTGACAACTGCCTGAAGTACTTTTTCTGTCTATTTTGCAGCTTGCAAAATCAGCATCTGAGTAACCACATAAATTAAAATCAGATTTCCTAGCATACCAAAGGCCAAGAGATGGTGTGCCTTTCAAGTATCTGAAAATCCTTTTGACAGCTATAAGATGTGGTTCTCTGGGTTCTACCTGAAATCTTGCACATAGACAGGTTGAATACATGATATCTGGTCTACTAGCAGTTAGATAAAACAGTGAGCCAATCATACCTCTGTAATTAGTTACATCTACGTCAGTACCTTGATTAGGATCAAGCTTGTGTTAGTGTATACTGAAAATATTTATTTTAAGTATATACATTTATTTCTGGCCCGGTTTTATTGAGAATCATTTAAATGTTTACATGCTGTCTAATATTATATATTGTGGACAATCTAGTATCAAATGGGATACAGAATATTAGATTGTTAAATACTGTTTATATAATATAATAAGGTTCACAACACAGGTGGTGTTGGACAATCCACTGGTATGGCTGTAGTATTATTTAGATTAGTTTATATTGACTAATAAATAATACTAGTATACTTTGTGTATATTGAACAGGATCAAATTTAGAATTGTTCCCTTATACTGATTAAGAAGGAGAACTAAGATTCTATGTTATTATTAATGCTTAGGTTCTTAATCCGGATATAGTAATTGACACGTGTATATTATTTACATGCTTTGATTTATATATGAAATAATTCTTTTGAATTATATCATTATATTTTGGGTGATGGAATTATATACATGGTGAATATTATTTATAGAACGAATCCATGTCCTGATAATATTCGGGTTAATGATGTCCCCTTGAAAGCTCAAAAAGATTTAATTATGTGAAACCCTGCAGGTGGATTTATTCCGGCATAATTAAATAAAGGTTGAGTGGATAATCAAGGATAAAAGATATTAATTAAATAAATTATCAGTAATTTATTTAATTAATGGGCATGCGCTATTTTAAACATGGGGAATTTAATAAGCAAATAATATTGGAACCCAATTAAATAATTAAGTTACGGTATTAGGAAAGGTAGTGCAAATATTAATTCTTTAGTGGATTGAATTAATATTTAATTACATTGGGCTAGGCCCAAGATGTAATTAAAAGGCCCAACCTAATTATCCATGATCCCTATTGTAGCCCTATATATATTCTTATTCTCTTCTTGCTAGGGTTGGGCTAGAAAAATTTTGTAACCACCCAGGAGCAAGAAGAGAGGTTAACTTGAGAAGACGAAGGCCACACTTCGCTCAAGGGAATTTGGGAATACAATAGAAGAGCGTGGAATCAACCGTTAACAAGGTGACTTTTGTATTCGTACTCGTTTAATTATTGTATCAAAAATTGCAGGACCACGATCCGATTGTCCCAACAATTGGCATCAAGAGCAAGGTTCTATGGTTTTGCGATTTTTGATATGATGTCCATGTCATAATTATATATGCATGTATATAGTGGTAGGCTTGTATAATTTTGTTTTGCAGGTTGTTATCCACTGTTATGGCCATGTATATTTTAATTATGTGTTTGGATCCCACGTGGTTTAATCGTGGTTAATTTTTGTTTTGATTTCCACGTGGTTTATCGTGGTTGTAAATCACGAGGGTTGATCGTGATAGTTTTTGATTTCTATTATGGTTTGTAATCTTGTAATACAATTTGTATTAGAGTTAGATTATGAAATATTGTAATAGAATAGGTCTGATCAGATTGTATGTAATTGTTTTATCAACGGAGCTGCAAGAGATTAAGGAGTGCTTCAGTTGCTGCTTGCTGATTGCTGCAGATTTTCGCTGATTTTGCATACATTGTCCGATTTTTGCCGAAAATACCTTTTCGGAAAGGGAAACGGGCATCTGAACAAGACTGACTTTGTCACTCACGCGGATATAAGGCGAATTACCTCGTTTACTTGCTGTAAACAGCGATTTACTGTTTTCAGAAATTGAAGTTCGATCCACGCTGCTATGTTTTGGTTTACAGTTTGGATGGGGCCATAATAGTGGATGTTTTTTAATATGTTTTACATATTTTCTACTTGCTTGATTATTGCTTTAATTAATTAATTATGTGTGTTGTTAATTATGTATGTAATTATTTAATTGCATGTTTAACATAATTAGGACGACATGGACATAAATTTTTTTATTGTGCTTTAATCATGAGATATATGGTATGCTATGTTATGTTATGTGTTATTTGTACTGTTATTTTGATAACATGTGGACCTCGAAGAATTAACATAGGGCGATGCATCTAGATATAAAAAATCCTCACACCAAAATACTAAGTGGGAGAGGGAATTAATTTGGTATTGAATCCCATGGTCTCCATTATTGTTTGTATGTAATGTAACACTAAGGCGAATATAAATTATATATATGACCACCCATCGTGGCATATAATTTATGGTGTCAAGTAGTGTTATGGATATTACTAGAACAAACTTCCTAAATTAATTACGAATATTGAAAGGTATATATGACCACCCATCGTGGTGTACCAAGTTTCATAGAATTCGATTAATTTATAGGGTATCAATGATTGAATATAGATCTTCGATATTGAGAGAAAGGATGATTCTGTCTAGAAAGGGGTCTTAAGTGACGCCTCTTGACAATGCTCCCCCCGATCTGGGAATTATCCTATTATCGATTATTGATTTGAAATATTTAATGGTGGCATCCGGTATTATTATTAATTTAAGATTTAATAATGGTATACACTTAGCTATGAAAAATAATATATAATCCACCCTAACGTGGCGTATTATTTAGTAATAGGACCGAAATAATATTTAAACGAATTTAAGTGGTATATATGTCACCCATCGTGGCGTACCAGATACTTATGGTGTTTAAATATTAGTGCATTAATTTTAATTTATTGTTAGAGGAAACCAATAGGTTTTAAGATTTGTGCAACCCTCTTATGTGTTACATGTATGATTCTCAGGATTATATCACTATGGGCTTTAATCCACTATTCACCATACTTAAGGATAACAAACTTACGGGACCAAACTATATTGAATGGAAACGTAATTTTGACATAGTGTTGACTGCTGAGGAGTACAAATTTTGCACTTATGAACCCAAGCCAGATCAGCCTGCTGAAGATGCTCCTGAAAGTGAAAAGGAGTATTATAAGTGGTGGCTTAAGGCTGATGAGATGTCGCGATGTTACATTCTGGTAGCAATGTCAGGTGTTTTGCAACATCAGCATCAGGCTATGGACACTGCTTCAGATATGCTCTTTAATCTCAAGGAACTTTTTGGATAACAGAATAGGGCTGCTAGGCAAGTAGCAATGAAGGCTTCAATGAACACTCAGATGAATGAAGGAACACCTGTTAGGAATAATTCATAAGTTGTGATGTTAAGAATAGAATTTACACATTATACTTCTTGTAATCCTGATCTTATAAAGGATTTAGCACTGTATATAGGATTTATGTGTAAGACAGTTATCTGTATAGTTTAGTCAGGAATGAACAGTGTATCAGAGACTACATGTCAGGAACAGAGGGCAAATCCTGATGATGGTCCAATACTGATGGTTGATCAGATACTGATGCAGTGTGCAGATCCTGATATCAGTTTTGTTACTGATGATGTCATTATGGATGCTACAGAAACTGGCAAGTGCTATAAAACAGGATCGTTGTTTGAAGAACAAGCAAGAAGATATTATGAAGGGAAGAGTTTTCTATTGATGGAAACTATCGACTAGAAGGCAGAACATTGTCATGTATAGAATATATCTTTCTGTTATTAGTTGATAGGTAGCATTATAAATACTCTCTCAATATCATTGTAAAGAGCGACGAAGTTGTGAGTTCGTGTGTGTAGCTCTGTATAAGGTTTGTATTCGAGAGTTCGAAACAAATAGAGAGAGAGAGATTTGTATTGTCAGCAGCTGCTAAAGGTATTTGTACACCTTTGGTAGAGTTTGTATTTGATCTTATTAATACAAACAAGAGTTTGATTCATTCGTTTATTCTTGTTCATATAATCAAGCAAAAATCAGACACGATTATATAACTTGTATTCAACCCCCCCTTCTACAAGTTATTCGAGTTAACAATTGGTATCAGAGCAGGTTGATTTCGAATAATCATAAAGATCTGCAATCATGTCTGGTTACAAGGATGGGAATACTAAAATTCCTATGCTCAAGAGAAACGAATATACTCTATGGGAAGTAAAGATGTTGCATCATCTGGAAGCAACAGATCCTGATTATCTTGACAGAATCAGAGATGGACCTTTTGTTCCAACAAAGGTCGTTGGACAAGCAACTGTTGATGGTGTGGTTGTTCCAGAACATATAGCAGAGAAGCCAAAATCTGAATGGTCAGATAAGGACAAGGAGAATGTTCTTAAAGACGCTAAAGTGAGAAACATATTATTCAATAGTCTTGATTCTGTTCTCACTAACTATGTTCTCTCTTGTAAAACTACTAAGGACATATGGGACAATCTTAAGGTTCACTGTGAAGGAACTAAGCCTGTCAGGAAGAATATGAGGACATTACTTATACAACAGTATGAGTACTTTGAATCCAAGTCTGGTGAGTCACTTACTGATACCTTTGATAGGTTTACAAAACTCATCAATGAGATGGCCATGCATGGTAAATATTATGACTTGGAGGATATGAATACAAAGTTCATGAAAGCTTTGCCTGATTTCTACAATGAGAAGATATCTGCGATTGAGGAAGCTAATGATTTGGATGAGATATCATTAGAGGCAGTATATGGAAAATTGAGAGCTTATGAACTTGACAAGCAGCAGAAGAAAAGCAGGAGTGAAGGAAAGATGAAGACTATTGCACTTACTGCTCAATCTGAAGTTAAGAAGCTTCCTGAAGTACATCATGAAGAGATTGCTGTAAAGAATTCAAGGAAGAAGAAAAGCAAAGAAAGTTCTGAGTCAGAGACTACTGATATGGACTCTGACAACATTGATTCTGAATCTGAGATGCAGGAACTCTTTGCTATGTTTGCTAAAGCTTTCAAGAAAGGAAGATTCAACAGGAGAAGATTTAGCAAAGGACCTTTTCAAAAGAAGGAGGAGAAGAAGAGTGACAAAAGCAAAAGTACAATTGTCAAGCTTGATAAGGCCAAGATCAAGTGCTTTAACTGCAGCGAGCTTGGACACTTTGCTAGTGAGTGTAAGAAGCCTAGGAATTCAGGAAAGGGTAATGCACTTATGGTCACACAGAAGGATTGGGCTGATTCCAGTGACTCTGAAGATGAATTGGATTATGACAACATTGCATTGATGGCCAATAGTTCAGACAAACCTGGATCTCCAAAGAAAACTTCTCCATCCTCTGTTAAGGTATCACTTCACTCTCTTGATTCATTTTATAGCTTAAATTCTGATGAAATTAGATCTATCCATGCTGAGTTTAAGAATCTTATGACTAATTTTAGAATTCTTACTTGTGAAAGAGATGAACTTAAGGTTAATAATGATAAATTAGTTGATAGAAATAATTTTCTTGAATCTGAATTAATTCAAATGGAAGAATACAAGTTAAGTTCTGATAAAGCTAAGCATGATTATAGTGTTATTCTTGAGGCTTATGACTATGTCAGAAAAGAACTAGAAGAAGAGAGAGATGTGATTAAGACCATTAACAATTCCAGTAAGAAGACTATAGAAATCTTTGAAAGTGGAATTCGTGGTAAGGTTAATGGTTTAGGTTTTGATAAGGCTAGACAAGAAGAAAAGGTAGCTATTGTCAATGATGATAGTAAGATAGAAGCTAACACATCTAAATCTGAAGGTAAGAAAATTGTTTCTGAACCTAATCATGTTAAATTTGTTGATTCAAAAGGTACCCCTGTTGTACACAAAAGGATTAACAATAGTAATTCAGATGAGAAAGTGTTAGAGAAACCTAAGAATGTAAACATAGGGTTTCTGTCTAAGTCTCAGTTGAAACAGAGATTATATGGTCTTTCAGAGTCTAGCAAGATCAAAAGAAATAGGAATGGAAAAGAAGGTATTAACAAAGAGAATAATTACAAGAATGTACCTGATGCACCTAGGAAAAAATGCTATAAGTGTGGAAATCATAATCATTTGGCCCTAGACTGCAATCAAAAACCTTCTTGGAAAACTGAGTCCAGATTTCCCAAGACTCAGAAAATTCAATACCAACCATAAAAAGCTTGTTATCATTGTGGTAGTTTACTTCATTCCATTTACATGTGTAGAGAATATCATGAACTGTATTTTGACTATTATTCTTTGAAATCTGAAACTCCTAGTCACAAACAGTTTATGAAATCAGAGTCTAAAGTTGACTCTGAAACAGGTAAAATAAAAGCAAAATCTTTAAAGTCTGTTGTCTCTAAATCTAGTAAGAAAGGATCCAATCAAAGTTGGGTCCTAAAAAATTCTAACTAGTTACTTTTTGTTTGCAGGGCACAGGAAAGAAGCATTCAATTATCTTGGACAGTGGATGCTCTGGACATATGACTGGAAAGAAGTCTCTGCTTACAAAGTTTGAGAGGAAAGCTGGCCCAGTAATATCTTTTGGAGATGGCAACAAAGGAGAAACTCTAGGATATGGCTCAATTGTTTTGGGGAATGTCATCATAGAAAATGTAGCACTGGTTGAAGGCTTGAAACATACTCTTTTAAGCATAAGTCAACTGGGTGATAAAGGTTACAAATCAATCTTTGACAGAGAAGGATGCAAAATCTTGAATATGCAGAATGGAGACATTGTTCTAACTGGTCAAAGACATGGTAACATATATGAAGTCAGCTTAAGTGATACATCTAAAGGAATTGTTAGATGTCTCTACAGCAAAGCAACAAGTGATGAAAGCTGGAATTGGCACAAGAAGCTCTCACATCTTAATTTCAAGAAACTTAATCAACTTGTTAAGCACAATTTGGTGAGAGGCCTACCTCAGGCAAATTTTGTGCAAGATGGACTTTGTGATGCATGTCAGCTTGGAAAGCAAAGAAGAACCACTTTCAAGAGCAAGACTGAAAATTCGATTACTGAACCATTTCACATGCTACATCTTGATCTGTTTGGTCCAGTAAACATTATGTCTATCAGCAAGAAAAGATATGCTCTAGTTATGGTGGATGATTTCACAAGGTTCACATGGGTGTTCTTTCTACACAAGAAGGATGAAGCTCCTCAGCAAATCATTGAACTTATCAAGAATATTCATAATAACTCTGAGTACAAAGTCAAGGTACTTAGAAGTGACAATGGTACAGAATTCAAGAATTCTACAATGGAGGGGTTTTGTGCAGATAATGGAATTACTCAACAGTTTTCTGCACCTGGTACACCTCAGCGGAATGGTGTAGTGGAAAGAAAGAACAGGACTCTCATAGAGGCAGCAAGAACCATGCTTGCAGATGCAAAACTTCCAACCTACTTTTGGGCAGAAGCTATTAACACTGCATGTTTCACTCAAAATTGTACCTTGGTAAATAGTCATGGAAAAACTCCCTATGAGATGATCAAAGGAAAGAAACCAAGTGTGAAATACTTTCACATCTTTGGATGCAAATGCTATGTCCTAAAAGTTCATCCAGAACAACTTGGAAAATTTGAAGCCAAATCGGATGAAGCAATTTTTCTAGGATATTCAGCATCTAAGGCCTTCAAAGTTTATAATCTCAGAACTCACATTGTTATGGAATCAATTCATGTTGCATTTGATGATAAGAAATTTGGAATTTTGCAAACTGATGAAAGCCATGACAAATTGGAATTTGAAAATCTGAAGAATTCTGAGATACTCTCAAGTGATGATGAAGGTTCTCCTGAAGAAATTTCTATTGCTTCTCAAAGGAATGCTACTGTTGAGGGGGAGCAAATAAATCAAAGAGAACACAGTGATCATCAGGAGCAGACTAGTCTTTCAGAGTCTATTCCATCAGGAATTGACGTTTCAGAGTCTACTCCATCAGGAACTGATCTTTCAGAGTCTACTGAGGAAAGATCAGTAACTAGCAGCAATTTGGAATCTACTGATTCTATTGATCAAAGGAGAGTTTTTGAAGGTAGAGAGAATTCTTCTACAAGAGATACCACTAGCTTAGGGGGAGAGACTAGCAGAGTTAATCTACCACCTGTTAGAAAATGGACGAAGGATCATACTGAAGATTTGATAATTGGTAATCCAAATAGTGGTGTTCGAACTAGAAGATCAATTCAAAATGAATGCTTGTATAGTTGCTTTCTCTCAAAGAATGAACCTAAGAAGGTTGAAGAAGCCTTACAGGATCCTGATTGGGTAATTGCAATGCAGGAGGAGTTAAATGAGTTTGAGAGAAACAAAGTTTGGAAACTGGTACCAAGACCTAAAGATAGATCTATTGTTGGTGCAAGATGGGTTTTCAGAAATAAGCTAGATGAATCTGGTATGATTGTAAGAAACAAAGCAAGACTGGTGGCTAAGGGTTATTCTCAGGAAGAAGGCATTGATTATGATGAGACCTTTGCACCTGTAGCAAGATTGGAAGCAATCAGAATGTTTCTTGCATTTGCAGCTCATTCAAAATTCAAGGTATACCAGATGGATGTAAAGAGTGCTTTTCTAAATGGCAAACTTGATGAGGAAGTGTATGTGGAACAGCCACCTGGATTTGTTGATCCAAAGTTTCCAAATCATGTCTACAAACTTGATAAGGCACTCTATGGACTAAAGCAGGCACCAAGAGCATGGTATGAGACTTTGTCTAAATTTCTTCTTGAAAATGGCTTCACAAGAGGTACAATTGACAAAACTCTATTCTTTAGAAAGATAAAAGGTGAATTGCTTTTAGTTCAAGTTTATGTTGATGATATTATTTTTGGTTCTACTAATGAAAAGTTGTGTGCTAAGTTTAGCAAGCTTATGCAGTCTAAGTATCAGATGAGCATGATGGGTGAATTAAATTATTTCTTAGGCTTGCAGGTCAAACAGACTGAGACTGGTATTTTCATTAATCAGTCAAAGTATATCAAAGATCTTTTAAAAAGGTTTGACTTTCAAGACTGTGCAGTTGCAAAAACACCCATGACAACAGCCACTAAACTAGACTCTGATCCTAAAGGAAAGAGTGTGGATAATACTAGTTATAGAGGCATGATAGGCTCATTGTTATATCTAACTGCAAGTAGGCCAGATATAATGTTTTCTACCTGTTTATGTGCTAGATTCCAAAGTGATCCTAAGGAATCTCATTTAATTGCTGTGAAGAGAATTTTTAGATATCTCAAAGGAACTCCAAATCTTGGTTTGTGGTATCCTAGAGAATCTGATTTCTTTTTAATTGGCTATTCAGACTCTGATTATGCAGGGTGTAAGATAGACAGGAAAAGCACTACAGGTACATGTCAATTCTTGGGAAATAGATTGATTTCTTGGGCAAGCAAGAAGTAACAATCTGTTTCAACCTCAACTGCAGAAGCTGAGTACATAGCAGCAGGCAGTTGTTGTGCACAGCTCCTTTGGATAAGAAATCAGTTGATGGATTATGGTATGACACTTAGTAATATTGTTAGATATAATTGATGTGATTTAATGTCAGTGTTTAAGTGTTACAGGTAAAGAGAGTTTAACTTGATATTGAAAGCAGTTGTAACAGAGTTTGAGTATACGCTGATTGCTGAAAGCGCAAACGCTGACAGAGGAAAGTGTAAACACTGTTAGCTGAACACATGGAAGCGCAAACACTGTTAGCTTGGAGAGAACAGAGTTTGCTAAAGTCTGTCTACTGGGAGCGTCTACAAGTCAACAGAGTTTGAAGATTAATTTAATATTAATATGGAAGCGATATCTTTGAAGATTGGATAGCTGTCAAAGAGATTGAGTTGACTTAGAAGACGTGTAGCAATCGTAATTGATATCAATTGTATAGCTTAATTTTAGGAGAATCAATTAACGATTGTACGTAGCTGTATATCTTATAAATACAGTTAGGTTAACCCTAGAAGGGTATCCATCATGAACGAATATCATTCTTGTAACCTAAGCAGCTCTCTATGATATTTTACATCACTGAGAGAGGAATTATTAATTCCAAACAGTTTTAAGAGTTAAGAAGTGTGTTCTTGTTATTTACTCATACGTTACTTGATTATATATTGTATATTCGACCTAACAAATATTCCTATGTTTTGTGATAATACTAGTGCTATTAAAATTGCAGAAAATCCAGTTCAACATTCAAGGACTAAGCACATTGATGTCAGGTATCATTTTATTAGAGAACATATTGAGAATGGTACTGTGGAACTTCATTTTGTTCCTACTGACAAACAGCTTGCAGATATTCTAACTAAACCACTTGATGAGACTACATTCAGTAGATTAGTAAGTGAGTTAGGAATGTTAAATTTTTAGATCTTTAACATCTGCAAAAGTAGCAAGGTATGTTGTTTTTAGCTTATAGACTTGATATTCCTGTCAGGATCTATATTTGATTGTTAAATGCTTTAGCTATAACACTTTGCCTTGATAAATTTCAGTATAATAGACTTGTTAATAATCATCAGGATTAGATTTGTTATCAGGATGCTGACGTCATCAGTATTGTGTCAGTATAAGGATTATGAAAAATTTTTCAGATCCTGACGTTTACTTTGTGTAGTAATCCGATTTTGTGATAAGTTAAGTCTATAGCAGCAAGTTTTAATATTTGCATACTGATAATTTGTACATCATTCAGTAATCAAAAGACAAGTAGATAACAAGAAATTGTATTTTCATTAATTGAAATCATTACATATATGGAAATGAAATACAACATCTTTTTGTCTAATTTCTACTGGTAATTCTATACTTGTCTATTGATATGAATTCTGAGGTACAGGACAAGGAGCATCTCAAGAAATCCATCAGGGGATAAACAGCCTCATTTACTCTTGGATTCCTTGTCTGGGCGACTTGAATGAGAGCAGCTAACTTAAATGAATAGCATCTCCATCAAGATCAACCTCAGACTCTCGGCCAAATTCTTCATCCTCAAGTTTTGAGGAGGTTAGGGGAAGATTGTATCCAACAGATGGATGTTCTAGGAGAAACCTCTGGATATTTTCGAAAACCAATCCATTCATGATTAGTTCGATGAGAAGAGTTGTCTGTTCAAAGAGATGATCAAGAACAAGATGTTCATCGATCGAGAAAAATCTGAAAAATGGGTTTGAAGGGAATTTTGGTTTGAGGAGCATTGTTGAGAAGAAAAGAAATTGAAAGGTTTATGGAGAATGGCATAAGGCGTCTGTTTCTTTTAAAGAAAGACGTGAGAAGCTGAACAGTCATTTGGAAGTTTTAATGAAGTCAAATGCTAATTATTGCATGTGACTGTGTTTCTTGTTTTCAAGAAATATTGAATATATCTAACCAATTGATTTTTGTTCAGATTATTTGTTTATTTCTGTTTCAGATAAAAGAAGAATGCCACGTGGAAACTCCATATTAAGTCTCTGATGATATTGGTCAGGATTTCATGTGTGATCATCAGGATTTGATGAGAGATCAACAGGAAAAGGAAGCTGATCAGTATTGATTATTTATACCCTGATTTATTTCATGAAAATCAATTTTGGATTTTATTTTCCAAAAATCGTGGGTAACTGCATTTTTCAGGGACTGACACCTGTCAATCTACGTGTCAACGTGGGATAGTGGTCTGAAAGATTTGTGAAATATATTTGTTTTGAAACTCTAATCGTGTAATTGCTTTCTCTAATTTTACATTCTCTAAAGCAAAAACCACTCTTGAGTTTTCAAAATCACTAATCCATTTCAAGAATTTTTCAAAGTTTTTTTTCAGATCAAAAATGGCAGCTCAGAGAAGATTACCTAAATCAGTAGCCTTCAAATTTGGTGACTTTGATTTTATGACAAACAATCATGTAGCAGCTATCATCAACAAGGAAGGAGTGTCATCTGATTTTCATCCAATCATGGACTTTCTGGCATATGGACCATTAAGTTATGCATTGACAACATCTCCACAAGTTAATCAAGTAGCTGTTTCACAAGCTTGGGAGAATGCTGAGGTAATTGATTCTACTCAGAGTCAATCAGGTAAGATTGTTCTACATTTAGGACAAGATTCATTTGACATTACTGAATCTGTTTTTAATTCAGTACTTTGCTTACCTGTTACTGATAGTTATGAGAATGTACCATCTGATGATAATATAAGAACTATGTTGTCTGAATTAGGTTATAGTGGACCTCTAGATAACATGAGCCAGTTGAATAGGTCTTTTCTTAGAAAGGAATGGTCTTTTTACTTTGATCAAATTGCTAAATGTTTTACTGGCAAATGTAGTTCTTTTCAGCAAATTACTTCTGTTACATCACATATTGCTTATAGTTTGCTTTATGACAGAGTAATTAACATTGGTCATATTATCTTAAGTCAGATGAGTATCAAACTTGGGTCAAGAGATCAAAACAGGAAAATGGTTTATTATCATAGATTTATGCAAATGTTTGTTAACCATTTCATTCCTGATATTGAAGCTAGATTTGGTAGGGAACATTGTGTTTCTTCTTATGAACAGCAAAAGAGAATTTTCTCTGACATTACAAAGAAGGACAATGAAAAGAATCTAGATGAAATACCAGCAATTCATTATCCACATCATTTTCAGGTAATTCTTAAAACTCATCTTCCTACTCTCTACAATTCTTCTTTCTTTTGTGGTGAAATGACTCAGGAATCTCAAATGGAGGAGAAACCACATGTGTCTACCCAAGTAGCCCAAAACATTATAGTCTCTGAAACAATTCAAGAACCAAATTTTGATCCACAGCCTATTGTTTCAAAGAAACCAACCTCTGGTGTTTCTCAAAAGACATCAGTTGTAAGGAAGAGAAGATTTGTTGTGTCAAGTAGTAGTAATTCTAGTGAAGATGATGATGATTTAACTCTTGCTGAGAGAGCAGAATTGAAGGCTGCAATTCAACTTTCTTTGTTAGCACAAAGAGATAAAAAAACCTAGTCACAGCCAGGCTGCAGTCTCTCAAAAGGCTGTAGTTCTTAAAAAGGGAAAACAGTTACTGGATACTGTCTCTCAATAGACTGTGTCTATTGAACCAAGATCTCATCCCAAGATCACTTCTGTGTCTACACCTCTTGAGTCTTCTCAGGATAAATCTTTTGCTCACTATATCAGGAGAACAAGGAGAAAGATTCAATTGTCACCTACACACACAGAGTCTAGTCCAACTAATATCATGCAGGTTTCTACAAATCAAGCTACATCTATGTCAGTATTTGACAAGAGAGATCTGGATATTGATTCTTCATGGGAAACTACATTATCATACAGACTGGCTATGGGACTAATTTCTCTTAAAGTGAAGTTGTCAAGGCCTGTTCTAGATTTTCTGGTTGAAAGAGTACCAAAACTTTTATTTCCAAATGAATATGGACTTCTACATCAAAGACTTGACTTAATGAAGATGTATGTCTATGTATCTGTCAGAAGACAATTAGTCAAGAAATTTGGACTCTCAAAGCATGTTGCACTTCAATCACTTCATGCATATTTATTTGACAAGGATATCATTATTGAAGATGCTTTAGCTCAAGGTGAACAACTGGAGGAAGTAGATAGAGGAAAGCAGTCAACAGAAGATACTATTGTACCAGTGGTGAATAGTAGGAAAGATCAGATCACAGTCACTGCAACACAAGAACCATCTAGTCAGAGGAAGGATGACTCAGGAGCTGTGATAGCTGATGTTGAAAGGTCTTCTATGATGACTGAGAATGCAAGTGAGATACCCTATGATATGGGAGGAATGATTTTGGTTGATTTTTCTGAAGATCAAACAAATTTTGTTCAGTCAGAGTCTATCCACCTTGAGGGTGTGTCTCAGTAAACAACACTTAAAGACGGTGATATACTAACTATGGTGTCTAATGAAGTATTACTGAAGACATCAGAGTCTAGTAAAGAACCTGAAAGTGGTATACTTGAGCCTGTAGTTTCTGAAAGGAAAGAAGATGATTGTAAGGGTTCAGAGACTATAGCAGCTCACTCCTTGGAGAAAACCTCAAGCCACATGCCATATGAGGAACCCTCTCTCCATGTGAGTTCAGGTATAAAAACTCCTTCTAAACTCTATTTTTCTGTAGGTCATGAGAGCACTTATCTAAATTTGAGTGATACACTTGAAAAGATGGACTTAGATCCACAATTTGAGCGGCTGGCTCCTGACCAGGCAAAAGGTGAGGTAGAAAGAGTGTTGACTTTAGTAAGTCAAAGTGAGAATGAGGGTATGGATGATCAACTCCATAGTGAGGGAGAGAAAATTAGGAAACCATCATTTGATTTCTGGGATCAGGTTTTTCCTGAATCTTGGTCTGAAAATTTGGGTATGGATGCTGGTACTTATTCATTCATCAAAATGTATCAGAAGAATGACCTAGCACATCACAATGCAAAGCCAGAAGTTAAAGCTCAGAAGCAAAAGGAGAGGCTTGCAGGAATCATTAACAAAAGAGGTGCCAGGATAAAGCAATCTCTTGATACATATGTACCAGATGAAGTTCCTAATGATCCTAGTGTTCCTTTGTATGTACTTCCAATATCAGCTAGAATTGAGACATCAACAGTCTCTGATCACTCTAAAGAGGAGTCAGGATTTGAAGATGTTAGTACACAGAATACTGGTGAAGGAGATGATGATCATGTTTCAGTTCCAGATCAGAAAGATGAAGATGTTGATACTTCTAATCAGGTTTTATTACTTGAATATCATACAACTCAAGCAACTTCTTCTACAAGACTTGAAGATACAGTTCTTTCTGATTCTGATACTGAAGATACTAGAAACACTTCCAACATTGAAGTTCATTCTGATGTTTTGAAAGATATTCAGAATTCTCAAATTGCTATTCAAACAAGACTTCAATCACTTGAAGATAACCAAGTCACAATTATGGAAAATCAAGCAGTTCTTATGAATCTCATTTGTTCTGTTTCTGAAACTCTTGGAATTAATGTTGCTGATGTCAAAAAGGGGGAGATAAAGACAGTTCAAAGACAACAACAACAACATCATCAGACTAAGGATGATAAAGCTGGGGGAGATAAAGAGCAGACAAAGGGTAGTAAAAAGAAGAACCAGGAGTGACATTGGTGAATCTTAGCTAGGAAGAGGTAAAGGAAGAGCAGCATTAATAGTTAAAATTCTTTCTTCTAAGTACTAGATAAATGTCTACATCTGAGAAGGAGGTACTTAACTTCATAATTCTACATTCATAAATTCTATTCTGGTTGTATTGTTATATGTTTTGACATCCACAACTTAGATTTATGCTTCAGATTTTAAAGCATAAATAGGGGGAGATTGTTAGGAATAATTCATAAGTTGTGATGTTAAGAATAGAATTTACACATTATACTTCTTGTAATCCTGATCTTATAAAGGATTTAGCACTGTATATAGGATTTATGTGTAAGACAGTTATCTGTATAGTTTAGTCAGGAATGAACAGTGTATCGGAGACTACATGTCAGGAACAGAGGGCAAATCCTGATGATGGTCCAATACTGATGGTTGATCAGATACTGATGCAGTGTGCAGATCCTGATATCAGTTTTGTTACTGATGATGTCATTATGGATGCTACAGAAACTGGCAAGTGCTATAAAACAGGATCGTTGTTTGAAGAACAAGCAAGAAGATATTATGAAGGGAAGAGTTTTCTATTGATGGAAACTATCGACTAGAAGGCAGAACATTGTCATGTATAGATTATATCTTTCTGTTATTAGTTGATAGGTAGCATTATAAATACTCTCTCAATATCATTGTAAAGAGCGACGAAGTAGTGAGTTCGTGTGTGTAGCTCTGTATAATGTTTGTATTCGAGAGTTCGAAACAAATAGAGAGAGAGAGAGATTTGTATTGTCAGCAGCTGCTAAAGGTATTTGTACACCTTTGGTAGAGTTTGTATTTGATCTTATTAATACAAACAAGAGTTTGATTCATTCGTTTATTCTTGTTCATATAATCAAGCAAAAATCAGACACGATTATATAACTTGTATTCAACCCCCCCCCCCTTCTACAAGTTATTCGAGTTAACAACACCTGTAAGGGATCATGTTCTCAGGATGATGTCTCATCTGAATGAGATGGAGATCCTTGGTGCTGATATTGATGGGGAAACCCAGATCGATATCATCCTTATGAGTCTGCCGAAAAGTTTTGAACAGTTCCGCTTGAATTACACCATGAACAAAAGGTTGTATAGTCTCGCGGAACTTCTGACAGAACTTCAGGCAGCTGAAGGACTCTTTAAACAGAATGTTCAAGTGAATGTGGCTGAGAAAGCTTCTTCCTCTAAGCCGAAAGGCAAGAAGAAGAAACAGGTTCAGACACAGAAAGCTGGAAAGGTTGCTAATGCAGTGGGAGTTCAAGGTGGGGTGAAAAAGCCTAAGGGCAAGTGCTTCAGGTGCAAGCAGTCAGGTCACTGGAAACAGGATTGTCCTCTTCCTAAGAAGACAAACAATAGTGGTATGTCTCTTTCTCTAGTTACAGAAACATATATAGCGGCTATATCTACGAGCACTTGGTGTGTAGATACAGGAGCCACTGACCATGTTTGTAACTCTATGCAGGGGTTCCAGCAAACTAGAATGCTTAGAGATGGCGAGATATATGTGTTCATGGGAGATGCTACGAAAGTAGCAGTAGTTGTAGTTGGAATAATTACATTATCTTTTGGAGATGATAGGATTTTGGTTTTGAACAATTGTCTTTATGTACCTTCGTTTAGAAGGAATTTGATTTCGGTTTCTAAACTTGTCATGGATGGTTATAATGTTTGTTTGGATCGTAATGTTTCTATTATGATGAATAAACGAGTTATATGTTCTGGTACATTGCAAGACAATTTATATATTATTAATCCTATCCAACCAATGCTGCAACAAAAGAAAACTAATAACATTCTTTCTAGCTCAAATAAAAGAAAGAAACCTTCTGAATTGAACCAAACATATCTTTGGCACTTAAGATTAGGTCATATTAACTTAAGGAGGATTCAAAGACTGGTAGTAGATGGGCCATTGGACTCGTTGGCAGTGGATCCATTTCCAGTTTGTGAATCCTGCTTGGAAGGTAAGATGACTAATAGGCCTTTTAAAGCAAAGGGGAATAGAGCCAAAGAAGTGTTAGAATTGGTTCATTCTGATTTATGTGGACCTATGAATATCCAAGCAAGAGGTGGTTATGAATATTTTGTCACTTTATTGACGATTATTCTAGATATGGATACATTTATTTGTTGCGCCGTAAATCAGAATGCTTTGACAAATTTAAGTTGTTCAAAGCTGAAACGGAAAAACGTCATAGAAAATGTATCAAGTCACTACGATCAGATCATGGTGGCGAATACTTACTTGGAGAATTTAGGAAATTTTTATCAGAAAATGGGATTACATCCCAGTTGTCTGCACCTGGCACACCTCAGCAGAATGGTGTAGCAGAGAGAAGGAATCGGACTCTTTTAGAGAGTGTTAGATCGATGATGAGTTATTCAGATTTACCCAAGTCGTTCTGGGGATATGCTATAGAAACAGCGGCTTACCTTCTGAACTTGGTACCTTCTAAGTCGGTTCCCAATACTCCAATAGAATTGTGGACTGGTAGCAAACCAAGTCTAAGACATATTCGGATTTGGGGTTGTCCAGCACATGTGCTGAACAAGAACGCGACCAAGCTAGAATCTCGTACCGAAGTAAGGTTGTTTGTAGGCTATCCCATGGGAACGAAAGGTTATTCATTTTATAGTCCTAGGGATCGAGATGTCATTGTTAGCACCAATGCTAAATTCTTAGAGGAAGACTATATTATGAATCATAAACCCATGAGTAATATCGTTTTAAAAGAATTAGTGGGAGGGACAGATAATCCCCAAGTGCCAATAGTACAAGTAGAACAACCACAAGAAAATGCACAACTTGACACTAGTACCGCAACAGTGCCTCGTCGTAGTGGGAGGGTTGTTCAACAACCAGAAAAATTCATGTTTTTGGGAGAGTCCTCGGACTTGGTCTCTGGTGAACATGATGAGGATCCCAGGACATACGAAGAGGCAATTCTAGATAAAGATGCAGATCTTTTGAAAAAGGTAATGGAATCTGAGATGGAATCTATGTATTCCAATCAAGTTTGGGAGCTCGTGGAACCACCCAAAGGTGTAAAACCCGTTGGATGTAGGTGGATCTACAAGAAGAAAAGAGGATCTGACAAAAAGGTGAAAGCCTGGAAAGCACGACTTGTTGCGAAAGGGTATACTCAGAAAGAAGGGATCAATTATGAGGAAACCTTTTCGCTTGTTGTTATGCTTAAGTCGATCCGGACTCTTTTATCTATAGCAGCTCATCTCGATTATGAGATTTGGCAAATGGATGTCAAGACAGCTTTCCTTCATGGAAATCTTGAGGAAACCATCTATATGCAGCAACCAAAGGGATTCATTAAGGAAGGCCAAGAGCATCTAGTATGTAAGCTTAAGAGGTCTATTTATGGACTAAAACAAGCTTCTAGGGACTGGAATATTCATTTTGATCATGGAGTCCAGTCATATGGATTTGATCAAAGTCCAAACGAATCATGCGTGTATAAGAGAAGTGAGGGTAATGCAGTGGTTTTTCTAATACTATATGTAGATGACATTTTACTCATTGGAAACAATGTTAAGATGTTGTCATCAGTAAAGGCATGGTTGTTCAAACAATTTGACATGAAGGACTTAGGTGAAGCGGCATACATCCTTGGGATCAAAGTAATAAGGGATCGCAAGAAAAGGATGTTGGCTTTATCTCAAGAGCCTTACATTGATGAAGTATTAGCTCGTTTTAACATGCAGAACTCCAAGAAAGGTTTTCTACCTTTTAAGCATGGAGTTGCTCTATCTAAGAAGCAGTGTCCTTCGACACCTAAGGATATAGAGAGCATAAAAGCAGTTCCTTATGCTTCGGCATGTGGAAGATTAATGTATGCTATGTTATGTACGAGGCCTGGCATCTGCTTTGCTGTAGGCATGGTTAGTAGATATCAGTCGAACCCAGGTCAGGAACATTGGAGTGTAGTAAAAACTATACTTAAGTACCTGAGAAAGACTAAGGAGTATATGTTAATTTACAAGGCCTCAGATCTATTTCCTTTGGGATATACTGATTCAGATTTTCAATCAGATAGGGATAAGAGGAAATCAACCTCGGGATATGTTTTTACTTTGGGAGGTGGAGCCGTTATATGGAGGAGTGTAAAGCAGAAATGCATTGCAGACTCCACCATGGAAGCCGAGTATGTAGCGGCCTCTGAGGCTGCTAAGGAGGCTGTATGGTTCAGGAACTTCCTTTTGGACTTAGATGTGGTACCTAATTTGCCTAGAAGCTTGACAGTGTATTGTGATAACACTTGTGCTGTGGCAAATTCAAAGGAACCGCGAGACCACAAAGCAGCTAAACATATTGAACGTAAGTATCATCTCATACGTGAAATCGTAAAGCGAGGAGATATAGTTGTGGCTCACATATCATCAGAAGACAACCGGGCAGATCCTTTCACGAAGAGCTTGCCAGCCAAGGTTTTTGACAGGCATGTGGAAGCGATAGGAGTCAGATGGATGGACACATAGTTTTCAATGTAATAGTGGATTAAATAAACACTGATATACTCATAGAATATTTTGAGTATAAGTGGGAGATTGTTAGTGTATACTGAAAATATTTATTATAAGTATATACATTTATTTCTGACCCAGTTTTATTGAGAATCATTTAAATGTTTACATGCTGTCTAATATTATATATTGTGGACAATCTAGTATCAAATGGGATACAGAATATTAGATTGTTAAATACGGTTTATATAATATAATAAGGTTCACAGCACAGGTGGTGTTGGACAATCCACTGGTATGGCTGTAGTATTATTTAGATTAGTTTATATTGACTAATAAATAATACTAGTATACTTTGTGTATATTGAACAGGATCAAATTTAGAATTGTTCCCTTATACTGATTAAGAAGGAGAACTAAGATTCTATGTTATTATTAATGCTTAGGTTCTTAATCCGGATATAGTAATTGACACGTGTATATTATTTACATGCTTTGATTTATATATGAAATAATTCTTTTGAATTATATCATTATATTTTGGGTGATGGAATTATATACATGGTAAATATTATTTATAGAACGAATCCATGTCCTGATAATATTCGGGTTAATGATGTCCCCTTGAAAGCTCAAAAAGATTTAATTATGTGAAACCCTGCAGGTGGATTTATTCCGGCATAATTAAATAAAGGTTGAGTGGATAATCAAGGATAAAATATATTAATTAAATAAATTATCAGTAATTTATTTAATTAATGGGCATGCGCTATTTTAAACATGGGGAATTTAATAAGCAAATAATATTGGAACCCAATTAAATAATTATGTTACGGTATTAGGAAAGGTAGTGCAAATATTAATTCTTTAGTGGATTGAATTAATATTTAATTACATTGGGCTAGGCCCAAGATGTAATTAGAAGGCCCAACCTAATTATCCATGATCCCTATTGTAGCCCTATATATATTCTTATTCTCTTCTTGCTAGGGTTGGGCTAGAAAAATTTTGTAACCACCTAGGAGCAAGAAGAGAGGTTAACTTGAGAAGACGAAGGCCACACTTCGCTCAAGGGAATTTGGGAATACAATAGAAGAGCGTGGAATCAACCGTTAACAAGGTGACTTTTGTATTCGTACTCGTTTAATTATTGTATCAAAAATCGCAGGACCACGATCCGATTGTCCCAACAGCTTGGTAGCTGTAGCTATGGGAGTTGATGCAGTAGAGCTGTCTTGCATGTTAAACTTTTTCAAGAGGTTCTTTGTGTATTTTGACTGATTAATAAAGATCCCATCATCAGTCTGTTTAACTTGTAAACCTAAGAAATAGCTCATCTCTCCCATCATGCTCATTTGATATCTAGACTGCATTAGCTTTGAAAACTTCTCACATAATTTGGAGTTAGTTGACCCAAAAATAATATCATCAACATAAATTTGAACTAACAGCAAATCCTTACCATAATTCAAATAAAACAAGGTTTTATCAATTGTACCTCTTTTGAATCCACTTTCCAGTAAGAATTGAGCCAATGTTTCATACCAGGCTCTTGGAGCTTGCTTTAGTCCATAAAGTGCTTTATCCAGTCTGTAGACATAATCTGGATGTTTTGAATCAAAGAAGCCAGGAGGTCGTTCAACATAAACTTCCTCTTCTAATTCTCCATTGAGAAAAGCACTTTTCACATCCATCTCGAAAACTTTAAATTTCTTGTGGACTGCATATGCTAGAAAGATTCTGATAGCTTCCAATATTGCAACAGGAGCAAATGTCTCATCATAGTCTATTCCTTCCTGTTGAGAATATCCCTTTGCAACTAGTCTTGCTTTATTTCTGATGATGGTGCCATCTGAATCTGTCTTGTTTCTGAACACCCACTTTGTACCTACAATAGACCTTCCTCTTGGCCTTGGTACCAGTTTCCAGACTTCATTTCTTTCAAACTCATTTAGTTCTTCTTGCATAGCTATAACCCAATCAGCATCCTTGAGTGCATCTTCAACTTTCTTAGGTTCCTCCTTTGATAGAAAGTTATGATAAAGACATTCATTTTGAGTTGCACTTCTGGTTCTAACACCTACTTCAGGATTCCCAATAATTAAATCAGGAGTATGACTTTTAGTCCATTTCCTTGCTGGTGGTAGATCATTCCTTGAATTTGATGCTCCCCCTGGATTGGTGTTGTCTTCAAAAGAACTAGTGTTGATAGAAGCTGATAAGTGGATTTTATATCCATTATTCACCTTCCGGTTGGGCTTAAAACGTTTGTAAGTTCTCAAGTTTCGTTGTAATTTGATATGTTTTTGCGTTAATTGTGTAGGTTGCATGTTGACGGCATCTTGGAGTTCAATCGAATTAATGTTGGTGTATGTTCGTTGATTGAAGACAACAAGTTGTGGAATGAATTTCAAGGCTAGAAAATAAGTTAAGTCTAGAAGATTTTGAGGCTGTCCAGGGGCTCATGGGTGCAGCTGCGCGAGCCAAGGCGCCATAGCGCGCGCGCGGGGAGGCAACATGCATGTCAGGAGCTATCGAGCGCTGTTGCGCGCAGTTGGGGCGCTCCTGCGCGGTTTTCAGTATCAACCAAGCGCTACAGCGCGAGATACAGGGCAACAGCGCGCAAATCAAGCGCCAGGAGGAGTTCCAGGAGGCCGCAAGCGCTCCTGCGTGCATGGGGCGCAGCTGCGCGGTTGGGGGCATCCACTAGGCGCTGTTGCGCGAGGACTAGGCGCAATGGCGCGGGTCATCTCCTGTTTTAATGCGTGCATTCTATTTTCAGTTAATTTCTGAACCGGGTCAATTGTTTGGGCCTATTTTCATTAGGGCTTATATATATATGCTTAAAAACCTAAAAACAGATCATCTTTTGATGGTTTTTTTGGAGTAGCAGCTATTTTTCATATTCTCTATCAACATTTACATCTATTTTCTTAGAAACAATTTTCAAGGAAGAATCTCCAAGCTAGTGACAAGCAAGGAGTAATCTTTGGAACTTTGTACTCTTCTATTTTGGGGATTTATTTCTAAACCTTATTTCTCTTTTCTTTTATTATTATTTGTTTTTTTTAGAATTATGTTATCAATTGAACCCATGATGGCGATGAGGTCGATTATGGGCTAAATCGTTATCATGGGATTTTAATGGATTTTTCTATGGATTCTAGTAATTAAGTGTTCTTATGCCTTGGTGTGTGATGGATTGAATTGATTTCCTAGTATGATTATGCTTATTCGTTATGGGTGAGTCGCGAACTCCTGTAATTGTGTGTTTGATCCTGGTGAATGCGAAAGTGGATCTAGGGTTTAGAACAATTCATGCTAGCATAGGTTTTTGCATGTGAAGAACATGTATTAATTTGTGGTGCAATTCTAACCGTCTTGCATTGACTATGTGGTTTAATGGATGCTTGATTTTTAACCGATATGTGTTCAATTGCTATAGACATATAGGGACTACACATATTTGGTGACTATTTGACTTCTATCAATTGTGGATGATCAGTAGGATGGTATATGCACAACGAAAGTTGGTGTGTATCAGTTTAGTGCATCTAATCAGTAATCAACTCTATCACATACTAGGTTAAAGGGCATAAGATTCTAGATGAAGTGGTTAATGAAATTGAAATCCCATGTTTGTTTATTATAAAGTAAAAGTTAAGTTATTTTCTCGTAATTTCCATAGTTGGCAATTAATCATTAGTTAATTAAAACCAAATTTGTGATTGTCTTGGCAGTGAGTGTAAATCATAAGCTGGTGTATAAGTGAACAAAACAAACAAATTGAGTCTCTGTGGGAACGAATCCTATTTACCTTATATTACTTGTTGACCACGTTCTCTTGCGTGAATAAGTGCGAACAAGTTTTTGGCGCCGCTGCCGGGGACTCGGTTCATTGTTTGTTTAGTTTATGATCTTGTCATCAATTTGGATTAAATTCACTGACTCAGACGTTTTTCTCACTCATTTACTCTTGGGTTTCTCAGGTACTATCTTGAGCGTGTATGCTTACTCGATCTCAAGCTCGTAAAGAAAATCTGGAAGAAGAGAAGCACGAAGAGGAATTAGTGGAAGAAAGTGAAGAAGAGTTGGTAGTTACCGGAGAAATGGCAGCTAACAAGGCGCTGAAGGAATACTCTCAGCCCAAGATTGATGATATTCAGCCCAAGATTGTAAGAACCCTAATTTTTGGTAATATTTTATTTTATTTAATATCTTGTGGCAATGTCAATATGGAACCTTTCTGGTCATCCCTGTGATTAATAGAATTGATTGTCTGAGAAACTGTGTTGCTGTATTCATTATGTAAGATAAGAAGGGAGATTGTGAAGGCAGGAGTCTTATTGTTAGTGAGATTTATAAAACTTGGGATTTGAGAATGATTAGAGTGTTACAAGATTTATTGAGGATCATGACAAGGAATTATGGACATTAGAGGAATTTACACAATTAGTACTTAAGGAATTATAGGGGAAATCTCTACGCGACAAAATATTATTACGAGGGATTAATTAAGATACGATACGAATTAAAGATTAGATAATAAGCATTGGTGGGAGAATAATAATACAAGGAGTAGTATTGCATGCAAGCTCATGCAACTAAGTAGTTAGGAAAGCAAACTAGATGAACCAAATAGCAAGGGGAATAGTAACTAGTTGGCTTGCTTTTTCAAAAGTGGAGACAAGAGTACATGAGAGCCATACCTATAGCCATGTCTAGATTGTACCATACTAATACATATAATTATATGTAACACCCAATCAAACACACAACCACACAAACACAAAAGAAAAGAAATCAAACTCTCTCCCCCCCCTTTAATATTGCTCTCGGCCAAGACCAAGTGGAGAAGAAAGAAAAATTCTTTCTCCCACTTCTCATCACTCAAAATTCATACCATAATTCCTAGGTCATCTACATCATCTAATCAAGGTATGCTAGCAATTTCACTTCATTTCATCCTTCCAATTCCAAGTTATAAAATGTTAAAGATTGGGTGAATAGTAACCATGTTTGATTTTCTTTTAGATCTTGGATTATAAGTGTTGTAGGAGATCATCTAAGGTGTTGTTGTGTTGTGAAAAGCTTACCCAAGGTCCCTAGGAGCTCAAGAAGGTATAAAATCACAAACCCTCTTGGTTATGTAGTATTTATAATGTTTGGTAGTAGATCCATGCATGTATGAGCTAATCTTGGTTGTATAAGTGTTGGATGACTTGGATCTTGAGTTTTTATGTTGAGATTATGACTTTTATGACTATGGATAGTATATATATCACCATGAGTGTTATGAACCATGATTTGAGTGTATTAAGTGTTGGTTGTATGGTGGAATTGTGAAAAATGATTGATGTAAGTGGTATGTTCATGCTGAGTTTTTCCAGGAGCAATGACCTGTATTGTGACACGATTTTGAACACCCAAATGATGTCCCCTGATGTCCTACCTTATATTGTTGGAAAGATAATTGAATTTAGTTTCTGGATATGTAAGATTCATAGCTAGGTGATGTGTGGATGTTTAGTTATGGCCGGAGAAGTGATTTTTGTTTCTGGACTATGGACTGCATAAAGTGACCCCCTTGTGAACCTTGTTTAAACACCTTAAAAAATATTTGGGATCATGGAAAAATTAGAGAAGCTAGGAAATACAGTGGTGAAGGCTACCCAAAAAGAATTGGATTAAAATATGAATTTTTGGATTTTATAAAAATGCTAGAGTAAATTTCGCGCAAGGGAAAAAGTCGTTAGTGGAGCATAATTCTAGGAGTAATGGTTATGGTTCGAACGTGGTAACTAAATTAAGTCGAGTAAGTGACGAGCGTAAACGAGTGATGTCATGGACCTATAGTGGGGCTAGGGAGTCATAAGACGAAGTCGTTAAGTTAATTTCGTGTCCCCTTAAAACCCCGTAATTAGAAAGAAATTGTTAAGGTACTAACGAACGATTATTGTTTATGTATAGATCGTTCGAATTCACACGCTCGACCACCCCAACCAAACCAAGGCAAGTTTACTTTTCAAAACTTATACATATACAAGGATTTTCACTGTTGTGTTTGTAGTTTTCAAATTATACCAAATGCTATGTTTATCGAAGTATTGATGCAATTGAGATTGAACAAGTACATGTATGCTTTTACCCCTTGAACTTAGATTGAAATGTTTTCTTCGGACAACGACTCTAGCAATAGAGGTCGTAGCGGTCCGTATATACTATTGACCGGGGAGCGGTATATTATTATATCGTATCTATATTGCGAAAACCCGAAGGGTCATTCGGGTGGTATCATATATTCAAATAACTACTATTATATCTTCGTAAATACTCGAAACCCTATCTTGGATTAAAAGTTTATTTGTTAAATAATTATTTTATTAATTATTAATACTAAATCTTAAAATATCATTTAATAATTATTGTTCACTATTTTAAAAACAAAGTTAATCCAAGATACCTTTTAATACTTTCAAACTCGAACTTTTTCGAACTCAAAACATTTTCGAAAACCCCCGGTCAGGTCCTGTTTCTCGTATGATTTCTAGAACTATCGGTCGGCTGACGTCGAACCACAACTACTCTGTTTTCAATCAAAATCAGGTTTTCAAAAGAAAAAGAAAAAGGGACTCTGGCAGGTGTGGGAACCGTTGACGAACGATTCCCGGGATGTGTAAGCGGCCGTGAGCCAGGCGGTCCATCACTAATTATTCCGGCCCAGGTGTTGCCGAAGGATGATTACGGATGTAGTTTTCATCGAGGGTGATTACGGATGTAGTTTTCACTCGGGGATAGTTACGGATGTAGTTTCTATCCTTCTACCGGTAGAGAAGACCCGCGGATTATTGGACTCGGATGTGGTGACTGATCATCGTCAATCCCTGTCAGGTTTTATGTTTTCTTTAAGTCCCATTCCTCCACTTTGGAAAAATGCTTTGACACTGCATCTTAGGCCTATGTGCCAGTTGCCGATAGTGTCCTATTTTGATGAGAAAGATGTTGACTTTATGCAGTAGCTAGAACTGCAAGGTTATTTTGAAAACAAGGGCACGTGCTGGTGCACCTTTGAAATTTACCAATAATGACAAGTGATTTTATAATTGATTGATATAACGAGTTTAATGACTGTTATACATATGAAATGCTATATTACTTATCTTATACCTATATTCTTGCTGAGCTATAGTTGCTCACTCTTGCTTGTTTTCAAATTTTACAAACACAACAGCTAAGAGAAATGGCAAGAACCTGTCAGACTGTCCGAAAGCAGGTGACTAGACCCCAGGCTGCAGTTGAGATTCCACCGGTAGGCCCCATTAGCCGGATTGGTCGGCAACTTTTGTTAGTACGTTTTATCTATAAGTATGACCTGTGCAAGGCAGTGTACCGTAACAAACTTTCAAGCCGCCAACTTCGCTTCATATCGAAGTGTTGCTGGTAGCATAAATGCTATTTAATTCGGTCTGTAATAACTCTAAAACTTTTACTTTTGCTTAATTAAATGTATGACGTTTCTGAGACTCTAACCTGTATGTGTGTGTGTGTGTGGTGTGAGTTTATTGTGGGGTCGATGGCTGTTTATTTAATCATGTGCAAGAACAAGTATGTTATGAATGGAAAATGGACCGTGAGCGCCTAGATCTCCGACCCCGGATCTGGGGGCGTCACAGAAATGGTATCAGAGAGAAGGTTACAGTTCTCAGAAACGATAGTAACTTAGGGAAGCAACCATAATAATACGAATAATATAACACTAATAATAATCCCATTAATACCTAGAGCTCTCATCGAGTTCACAGTCGGGTTATCGGATGTAGCCCTGACTTCTAAGGCCCGTGAGGGAACTACTTCTTAAACCCTTCTTTTTGGTTAGTAACCTAGCTTATTTCCCTTGTGTAGATGGAGGATATACCAGACCCTGAGGCCTATGAGAGGGAGCATGATGAGGCACTACTGAGAGAGACTGAGGACCCTGTTGAGGATACTGATGCTGACCCTGAGCTGGGCCCCTGGATTACGATATTAGGGGATACTGATGATGAGGATCCCGAGGAGGAGCCCTTTATGGAGCCTGAGCCTGTTACCCCCTCCCCTGTGGCCACTGATGAGGAGAGTGTGCGACCCGGTGAGGACCGTGTTGTGTCACCCCCACCCTCTCCACAGTCATTGAGCCCCACTTCTTCAGATGATGACCCCGAGGAGGATACTTCTAGTGAGGAGGAGCGTGACCCTACCCCTGCTCCTGCTCCTGCCCCTGTTATGCCAACCCCACCACTGGACCTACCCCCGGTGTCGGGCGCTGAGCACGCCTATGTCGTGCAGTTCATGACCCGAGACTTACTTTCTGCGGAGGCCCGACTTAACGAGGCGAGGAGGGTGATAGTGGAGGAGCGCGAGGCGCGCTTGAGGATCCAGGCTGAGATGAGGACTACTGTTGCTAGGAGGACTAGAGCTCGACTCCACAGGATTGAGAGGAGGAGTCGCGAGAGGGTTCTCGGTTTGGGGATCCGCGGGGGCGGAGTGATCCAGGCTAGGGATGTTAGACGTGTTGTGCGTCGTGCATTTGCCCGAGTGAGGGCCTTGCTCCGTCGCGGTGCGGCCCCGTGATGTGTTACTGATAGCTCAGTCCCCTAGGTTCAGATGACATTAGTGTGTCGATTTTGCGGGATAGTTGACTTGTGCAGTGGCGTCCTTTCTGACCAGTGGATGAGTAGACTGACCTACATATATTTAGATGTGACTACGGATAGGATGTACGGATGTAGCCCTACTTTTGTGTAGCCCTGACTATTCGGATTATGTACTTGTATTTGTTCCACTTTTGCTAGACTTTGACATCGGAACTATGTATTTGGCTCTAACATCCAAACTTTGTGACCACCTTTGTACCGTACTTATTTAGTTTCAGTTTCCTTGATATTGTCTCAACTGTTTTACTTCCCGATGCCATGCTCTACTGTTTTGATATACAACTGTGATTATACAACTGCTACAAGCCGCAAATACAACCATACTGTTTCAAATTTACGATATGCGGTTTCAAATTGTTCTCCAAATTTTCCAAAATGTTCCTACGATTTTTCTAAAATAAACCTTTCAAAAAAAAAAAAAAAAAAACGGTTTTAGTTATTTAAAATTTTGAAAATATTTCTATAAGTTCGAAGTTTTGAAATCTTGGAAATTCCTACAAATGTTTTCGAACCACGTAACGACTTCCCCTAAAAAGGTTTTACAGTTTATCGCCATCATAAGGGCACTACGAGTTTCGAAATTTTAATCTTGCATAAAGAGGAACAATACGTTCCTGACTTCTCTAAATACGGTCAAATAAATTGAAAACCCTAACCCATTTTTGTCTTATTATCAGAATCATGCCACCCAGAAGAATGAACACTCGAGCTCACCCGGCCAGCTCTGAAGGCCAGGGTAGCCACCATGGGCCGGAAGGCCACCAAAACCGAGAGAGAGAGGATCAGAACCTGAGCGAGGATGAAGGTAGTGACTATAACTTGTTTGATAACTCTGAGTATGATGAAGAGGAAGCTGAAGATGATACCCTAGAGGTGGAAAACCCAAGGAGAGACCCTATGGAGCGATTCATGGACCTACTTAGGCAGAACTTGGACCGTCCCCCGGTTCAGCCACCACCCAACAATGCCAATGCCTTTCGGAATTTCAAATCCCTGAAACCCCCGGAGTTTAAGGGAACTGCGGACCCAGTCGAGGCAAGAGCCTGGCTGAAAGAAATGGAAAAATCTTTTGAGATACTAGGAGTCGCTGAAGAGCAGAAAACTGTTTTCGCCACCTATCTGCTGAAGGGTGAGGCAAACTACTGGTGGGAAGCTAAAAAGAATTTGGAGGGAAGAGGTGTGGTGACCTGGGAGAGGTTTAGCGAGTTGTTCTTGGAAAAGTATTTCCCTAGGTTCATGGAAACACAAATGGAGCTGAAATTTTTGGAACTCAAGCAAGGTAACATGACGGTGGCCGAGTATGAGGCAAGATTTACTGAGCTGTCAAGGTTTGTGCCGGAATATGTGAACTCTGAGGTGAAGAGGGCCCGAAGGTTTCAATTGGGGCTAAAGCAATGGATTCAGAATCGTGTGACGGTTCTTGAGCTGACAGACTATGCCACCCTGGTACAGAAAGCGTCGATTGTTGAGGCTGGGAGTGAACAGATGCAGAAGGAGAGGGAAGGAAAGAAGAGGAAGTTTGACAGTCAAAAGGGAAACTCTGCGGGAGGGAGCTTTCCGAGCAAGTTTAACGAGGAACAGTGTCCCAGCCCAGCGGAAACTTTGGAACCAAGAGAGCTAAAAGTTGGAGTGTGGGCCAGGGCGGCCGACCACAGGGATCATCGTACTCTACCCCACCCCGAGCCCCACTCCCGGAATGCAATAAATGTGGAAGGAAACATGCGGGCGTGTGTAACCTGCAAGATGTGAAGTGCTTCAAGTGTGGGCTGACGGGACATTATGCTAACACCTGTCGAGGGACTAGTAACAACACCAACGCTGGAGGTAATTGCTTCAAGTGTGGGAAACCAGGGCACCGAATGAGGGAATGTATGTCCTCTGGGCCAGCTGCATCAAGAGTGAGTGGAACTGCTTCTAACAGGGCCCCGACTGTAAGAACTTTTAACATGACTGTGCAAGATGCCGTGAGGAACACGGATGTGATCGCAGGTACCCTACTACTCAACTCAGTTAATGCGAATGTTTTATTTGATTCGGGAGCCACCAAGTCTTTCATATCTCTAGATTTTGTATGTCGGTTAGGCCTTAAGACTTAACCACTGAGAGACAGACTGCAAGTAGAGATAGCTAATCATGAAATTATTCCCGTTAACCAAGTATGCCCAGGTTGTGACCTAGAAATAGAAGGGCGGCACTTTCGGGTAGATTTAATACCTTTTAAATTAGGGGAGTTTGACGTAATAATAGGTATGGATTGGTTGACAACCCACGGAGCTCAGATTGATTGCGTGAAGAAAAAGGTGAGTTTAAGACTGCCAGGGGATAAGGAAGTAGTGTTTAGTGGAAAACGACAAACCCAAAAGTTCCTGACTATGATTCAAACTAAAAGGCTGTTACGTAAGGGATGCGAAGCCTATCTAGCCTATGTAAAGGATACCAAGAAGGAGGCACCCAACCTACAGGAAATCCCAGTCATTAATGAATTCGCGGATGTATTTCCGGATGATCTTCCAGGACTACCACCTGATAGAGACATCGAGTTCGCTATAGATTTAGTTCCGGGCACGGCCCCAATTTCGAAAGCCCCATATAGGCTAGCCCCAGTGGAGATGAAAGAGTTGGCCACCCAATTGCAAGAGCTGTTGGATAAAGGAATGATAAGACCTAGTCTGTCACCGTGGGGAGCCCCGGTGCTATTCGTGAAAAAGAAGGATGGCAGTATGAGATTATGCATAGACTATAGGGAGTTGAATAAGGTGACCATAAAGAATAAGTATCCTTTGCCCAGAATAGATGACTTGTTTGACCAACTAAAGGACGCGGTTTATTTTTCCAAGATCGATTTGAGAACCGGGTACCACCAGTTAAGGATTAAGCCAGAAGATATACCAAAGACGGCCTTTCGCACCCGGTACGGACACTATGAGTTTTTAGTAATGTCGTTTGGGTTAACAAATGCACCCGCAGCTTTCATGGACTTAATGAATCGAGTCTTCAAGAAGTATCTGGACAAGTGTGTTATAGTCTTCATCGATGACATCTTAATTTATTCCAAGACGAAAGAGGAACATGCAGAGCATCTGAGAATTGTATTGGGAGCATTAAGAGAAGAAAAGTTGTACGCTAAGTTCTCGAAGTGTGAATTTTGGTTGAAGGAAGTTCAGTTTTTGGGACATGTGATTAGCGAACAAGGCATCCTAGTGGACCCAGCCAAAATAGAGGCTGTATCAAACTGGGAGAGACCAACCACTCCGACAGAGGTGAGAAGTTTCATAGGATTGGCCGGCTACTATAGGAGATTTGTCCAAGACTTTGCCAAGATAGCAGCCCCTTTGACCCGGCTAACTCGCAAGACCGAGAAGTTTGTGTGGACTGAGAAATGTGAAGAAAGCTTCCAAGAGTTGAAAAAGAGGTTGGTGACAGCACCAGTACTGGCCCTACCCGATGATAAGGGAGATTTTGTGATTTATAGCGATGCGTCCCATAAAGGTTTAGGGTGTGTGCTTATGCAGCACGGTAAGGTGATTGCGTATGCGTCCCGACAACTTAAGGAGTATGAGATAAGATACCCCACCCATGATTTGGAATTAGCAGCGATAGTTTTTGCTTTAAAGATCTGGAGGCATTACCTGTACGGAGAAAAGTGTGAAATCTACACGGATCACAAGAGCTTAAAGTACATATTCACTCAGAAAGAGTTAAACATGAGGCAGAGGAGATGGTTAGAGCTAATCAAAGATTATGACTGTGAGATTCGTTATCACCCAGGGAAGGCCAACGTAGTGGCCGATGCACTTAGCCGAAAGGAGAAGATTAAGATGATAACGTCAGTGGACGAAGTGATCAAGGACCTCGAGAGGCTGGAGATTGAGGTGAGGCTGCCAGGAATCGGCCAAGAGAGCCTGATGGAAATAAAAGTCCAACCACCGCTACTGGAAAAGATTAAGTTATGCCAGGAAAAGAAGATAGAAGAAGAAAAGAATTCGATGGAGAAAATTTTGACTGGCGAAGAAATTAGGTGTGAGAAGGACGGGAATGGAGTTATGAGGTACGCATCTAGGATATGGATCCCGAACGTTCGAGAATTAAAAGATGAGATTTTGCAAGAGGCTCATAGTTCAAGGTATTCGATTCACCCTGGAGGCACTAAGATGTATAGGGATTTGAAAGAGTATTATTGGTGGCCAAATATGAAGAAGGACGTAGCAGAGTGGGTAAGTAAATGCTTGACATGTCAAAGAGTGAAGGCCGAACACCAGAGGCCTAGTGGATTGTTGCAACCCTTAGAGATACCCGAGTGGAAGTGGGAGCAGATTGCGATGGACTTTGTAGTCGGATTACCAAGGACCAAGACTAATCATGATGCCATTTGGGTAATTATTGATAGATTGACCAAGTCAGCCCATTTTCTTCCAATCAACGAGAGATACACCGTCGACAAGCTGGTAGATATCTACTTAAAGGAGATTGTGGTTAGGCATGGGGTTCCTGTGAGCATTGTACCAGATAGAGACCCAAGATTCAACTCCAGGTTCTGGAGGAGTTTTCAGGATTGTGTGGGGACTAAGTTAAACATGAGTACTGCATACCATCCCCAAACAGACGGACAGAGCGAGAGAACCATCCAGACCATCGAGGACATGTTGAGAGTATGTGCCATAGATTTCAAGGAAAGTTGGGACGACCATTTGCCATTGATCGAATTTTCCTACAACAACAGTTACCACGCGAGTATAGGCATGCCCCCATATGAAGCTTTGTACGGACGAAGATGTCGGTCTCCTTTGTGTTGGGAAGAAGTTGGAGAGCGGAAGATTTTAGGGCCTGAACTGGTCCAACAGACAAGAGAAACTATCGAACTCATAAGAGGACGGCTGGTAGCGGCCCAAGACAGACAGAAGAAGTATGCGGACCAGACCCGTAAGGACAAAGAATATGAGGTAGGAGAGTTTGTGATGTTAAAAGTATCACCGTGGAAGGGATTGATGAGATTTGGTAAGAAAGGGAAACTAAGCCCGAGATTTATTGGACCTTTTGAGATCTTGAAACGAGTTGGAAAGTTGGCCTATGAATTGGCTTTACCTCCGAGCTTACAGCAAGTACATAATGTGTTTCATGTGTCCATGCTACGACCCTACCATACCGACTTCCGACATGTGATAGAACATGATCAAGTGGATCTGCAACCAGACTTAACATATGTGGAACAACCCGTAGAAATTATGGATAGGAAAGAACAGGTGATGAGGAATAAAGTTGTCAAACTAGTGAGAGTCTTGTGGAGGAACCAAAATGTCGAAGAATCAACATGGGAACTAGAAAGCGCAATGCGTGAAAAGCACCCCCAACTGTTTTTAACCTGATTCCGGGACGGAATCCTTTTAAGGAGGGGAGGCTGTAAGAACCCTAATTTTTGGTAATATTTTATTTTATTTAATATCTTGTGGCAATGTCAATATGGAACCTTTCTGGTCATCCCTGTGATTAATAGAATTGATTGTCTGAGAAACTGTGTTGCTGTATTCATTATGTAAGATAAGAAGGGAGATTGTGAAGGCAGGAGTCTTATTGTTAGTGAGATTTATAAAACTTGGGATTTGAGAATGATTAGAGTGTTACAAGATTTATTGAGGATCATGACAAGGAATTATGGACATTAGAGGAATTTACACAATTAGTACTTAAGGAATTATAGGGGAAATCTCTACGCGACAAAATATTATTACGAGGGATTAATTAAGATACGATACGAATTAAAGATTAGATAATAAGCATTGGTGGGAGAATAATAATACAAGGAGTAGTATTGCATGCAAGCTCATGCAACTAAGTAGTTAGGAAAGCAAACTAGATGAACCAAATAGCAAGGGGAATAGTAACTAGTTGGCTTGCTTTTTCAAAAGTGGAGACAAGAGTACATGAGAGCCATACCTATAGCCATGTCTAGATTGTACCATACTAATACATATAATTATATGTAACACCCAATCAAACACACAACCACACAAACACAAAAGAAAAGAAATCAAACTCTCTCCCCCCCCTTTAATATTGCTCTCGGCCAAGACCAAGTGGAGAAGAAAGAAAAATTCTTTCTCCCACTTCTCATCACTCAAAATTCATACCATAATTCCTAGGTCATCTACATCATCTAATCAAGGTATGCTAGCAATTTCACTTCATTTCATCCATCCAATTCCAAGTTATAAAATGTTAAAGATTGGGTGAATAGTAACCATGTTTGATTTTCTTTTAGATCTTGGATTATAAGTGTTGTAGGAGATCATCTAAGGTGTTGTTGTGTTGTGAAAAGCTTACCCAAGGTCCCTAGGAGCTCAAGAAGGTATAAAATCACAAACCCTCTTGGTTATGTAGTATTTATAATGTTTGGTAGTAGATCCATGCATGTATGAGCTAATCTTGGTTGTATAAGTGTTGGATGACTTGGATCTTGAGTTTTTATGTTGAGATTATGACTTTTATGACTATGGATAGTATATATATCACCATGAGTGTTATGAACCATGATTTGAGTGTATTAAGTGTTGGTTGTATGGTGGAATTGTGAAAAATGATTGATGTAAGTGGTATGTTCATGCTGAGTTTTTCCAGGAGCAATGACCTGTATTGTGACACGATTTTGAACACACAAATGATGTCCCCTGATGTCCTACCTTATATTGTTGGAAAGATAATTGAATTTAGTTTCTGGATATGTAAGATTCATAGCTAGGTGATGTGTGGATTTTTAGTTATGGCCGGAGAAGTGATTTTTGTTTCTGGACTATGGACTGCATAAAGTGACCCCCTTGTGAACCTTGTTTAAACACCTTAAAAAATATTTGGGATCATGGAAAAATTAGAGAAGCTAGGAAATACAGTGGTGAAGGCTACCCAAAAAGAATTGGATTAAAATATGAATTTTTGGATTTTATAAAAATGCTAGAGTAAATTTCGCGCAAGGGAAAAAGTCGTTAGTGGAGCATAATTCTAGGAGTAATGGTTATGGTTCGAACGTGGTAACTAAATTAAGTCGAGTAAGTGACGAGCGTAAACGAGTGATGTCATGGACCTATAGTGGGGCTAGGGAGTCATAAGACGAAGTCGTTAAGTTAATTTCGTGTCCCCTTAAAACCCCGTAATTAGAAAGAAATTGTTAAGGTACTAACGAACGATTATTGTTTATGTATAGATCGTTCGAATTCACACGCTCGACCACCCCAACCAAACCAAGGCAAGTTTACTTTTCAAAACTTATACATATACAAGGATTTTCACTGTTGTGTTTGTAGTTTTCAAATTATACCAAATGCTATGTTTATCGAAGTATTGATGCAATTGAGATTGAACAAGTACATGTATGCTTTTACCCCTTGAACTTAGATTGAAATGTTTTCTTCGGACAACGACTCTAGCAATAGAGGACGTAGCGGTCCGTATATACTATTGACCGGGGAGCGGTATATTATTATATCGTATCTATATTGCGAAAACCCGAAGGGTCATTCGGGTGGTATCATATATTCAAATAACTACTATTATATCTTCGTAAATACTCGAAACCCTATCTTGGATTAAAAGTTTATTTGTTAAATAATTATTTTATTAATTATTAATATTAAATCTTAAAATATCATTTAATAATTATTGTTCACTATTTTAAAAACAAAGTTAATCCAAGATACCTTTTAATACTTTCAAACTCGAACTTTTTCGAACTCAAAACATTTTCGAAAACCCCCGGTCAGGTCCTGTTTCTCGTATGATTTCAAGAACTATCGGTCGGCTGACGTCGAACCACAACTACTCTGTTTTCAATCAAAATCAGGTTTTCAAAAGAAAAAGAAAAAGGGACTCTGGCAGGTGTGGGAACCGTTGACGAACGATTCCCGGGATGTGTAAGCGGCCGTGAGCCAGGCGGTCCATCACTAATTATTCCGGCCCAGGTGTTGCCGAAGGATGATTACGGATGTAGTTTTCATCGAGGGTGATTACGGATGTAGTTTTCACTCGGGGATAGTTACGGATGTAGTTTCTATCCTTCTACCGGTAGAGAAGACCCGCGGATTATTGGACTCGGATGTGGCGACTGATCATCGTCAATCCCTGTCAGGTTTTATGTTTTCTTTAAGTCCCATTCCTCCACTTTGGAAAAATGCTTTGACACTGCATCTTAGGCCTATGTGCCAGTTGCCGATAGTGTCCTATTTTGATGAGAAAGATGTTGACTTTATGCAGTAGCTAGAACTGCAAGGTTATTTTGAAAACAAGGGCACGTGCTGGTGCACCTTTGAAATTTACCAATAATGACAAGTGATTTTATAATTGATTGATATAACGAGTTTAATGACTGTTATACATATGAAATGCTATATTACTTATCTTATACCTATATTCTTGCTGAGCTATAGTTGCTCACTCTTGCTTGTTTTCAAATTTTACAAACACAACAGCTAAGAGAAATGGCAAGAACCTGTCAGACTGTCCGAAAGCAGGTGACTAGACCCCAGGCTGCAGTTGAGATTCCACCGGTAGGCCCCATTAGCCGGATTGGTCGGCAACTTTTGTTAGTACGTTTTATCTATAAGTATGACCTGTGCAAGGCAGTGTACCGTAACAAACTTTCAAGCCGCCAACTTCGCTTCATATCGAAGTGTTGCTGGTAGCATAAATGCTATTTAATTCGGTCTGTAATAACTCTAAAACTTTTACTTTTGCTTAATTAAATGTATGACGTTTCTGAGACTCTAACCTGTATGTGTGTGTGTGTGTGTGGTGTGAGTTTATTGTGGGGTCGATGGCTGTTTATTTATATCATGTGCAAGAACAAGTATGTTATGAATGGAAAATGGACCGTGAGCGCCTAGATCTCCGACCCCGGATCTGGGGGCGTCACAGAAATGGTATCAGAGAGAAGGTTACAGTTCTCAGAAACGATAGTAACTTAGGGAAGCAACCATAATAATACGAATAATATAACACTAATAATAATCCCATTAATACCTAGAGCTCTCATCGAGTTCACAGTCGGGTTATCGGATGTAGCCCTGACTTCTAAGGCCCGTGAGGGAACTACTTCTTAAACCCTTCTTTTTGGTTAGTAACCTAGCTTATTTCCCTTGTGTAGATGGAGGATATACCAGACCCTGAGGCCTATGAGAGGGAGCATGATGAGGCACTACTGAGAGAGACTGAGGACCCTGTTGAGGATACTGATGCTGACCCTGAGCTGGGCCCCTGGATTACGATATTAGGGGATACTGATGATGAGGATCCCGAGGAGGAGCCCTTTATGGAGCCTGAGCCTGTTACCCCCTCCCCTGTGGCCACTGATGAGGAGAGTGTGCGACCCGGTGAGGACCGTGTTGTGTCACCCCCACCCTCTCCACAGTCATTGAGCCCCACTTCTTCAGATGATGACCCCGAGGAGGATACTTCTAGTGAGGAGGAGCGTGACCCTACCCCTGCTCCTGCTCCTGCCCCTGTTATGCCACCCCCACCACTGGACCTACCCCCGGTGTCGGGCGCTGAGCACGCCTATGTCGTGCAGTTCATGACCCGAGACTTACTTTCTGCGGAGGCCCGACTTAACGAGGCGAGGAGGGTGATAGTGGAGGAGCGCGAGGCGCGCTTGAGGATCCAGGCTGAGATGAGGACTACTGTTGCTAGGAGGACTAGAGCTCGACTCCACAGGATTGAGAGGAGGAGTCGCGAGAGGGTTCTCGGTTTGGGGATCCGCGGGGGCGGAGTGATCCAGGCTAGGGATGTTAGACGTGTTGTGCGTCGTGCATTTGCCCGAGTGAGGGCCTTGCTCCGTCGCGGTGCGGCCCCGTGATGTGTTACTGATAGCTCAGTCCCCTAGGTTCAGATGACATTAGTGTGTCAATTTTGCGGGATAGTTGACTTGTGCAGTGACGTCCTTTCTGACCAGTGGATGAGTAGACTGACCTACATATATTTAGATGTGACTACGGATAGGATGTACGGATGTAGCCCTACTTTTGTGTAGCCCTGACTATTCGGATTATGTACTTGTATTTGTTCCACTTTTGCTAGACTTTGACATCGGAACTATGTATTTGGCTCTAACATCCAAACTTTGTGACCACCTTTGTACCGTACTTATTTAGTTTCAGTTTCCTTGATATTGTCTCAACTGTTTTACTTCCCGATGCCATGCTCTACTGTTTTGATATACAACTGTGATTATACAACTGCTACAAGCCGCAAATACAACCGTACTGTTTCAAATTTACGATATGCGGTTTCAAATTGTTCTCCAAATTTTCCAAAATGTTCCTACGATTTTTCTAAAATAAACCTTTCAAAAAAAAAAAAAAACGGTTTTAGTTATTTAAAATTTTGAAAATATTTCTATAAGTTCGAAGTTTTGAAATCTTGGAAATTCCTACAAATGTTTTCGAACCACGTAACGACTTCCCCTAAAAAGGTTTTACAGTTTATCGCCATCATAAGGGCACTACGAGTTTCGAAATTTTAATCTTGCATAAAGAGGAACAATACGTTCCTGACTTCTCTAAATACGGTCAAATAAATTGAAAACCCTAACCCATTTTTGTCTTATTATCAGAATCATGCCACCCAGAAGAATGAACACTCGAGCTCACCCGGCCAGCTCTGAAGGCCAGGGTAGCCACCATGGGCCGGAAGGCCACCAAAACCGAGAGAGAGAGGATCAGAACCTGAGCGAGGATGAAGGTAGTGACTATAACTTGTTTGATAACTCTGAGTATGATGAAGAGGAAGCTGAAGATGATACCCTAGAGGTGGAAAACCCAAGGAGAGACCCTATGGAGCGATTCATGGACCTACTTAGGCAGAACTTGGACCGTCCCCCGGTTCAGCCACCACCCAACAATGCCAATGCCAATGCCTTTCGGAATTTCAAATCCCTGAAACCCCCGGAGTTTAAGGGAACTGCGGACCCAGTCGAGGCAAGAGCCTGGCTGAAAGAAATGGAAAAATCTTTTGAGATACTAGGAGTCGCTGAAGAGCAGAAAACTGTTTTCGCCACCTATCTGCTGAAGGGTGAGGCAAACTACTGGTGGGAAGCTAAAAAGAATTTGGAGGGAAGAGGTGTGGTGACCTGGGAGAGGTTTAGCGAGTTGTTCTTGGAAAAGTATTTCCCTAGGTTCATGGAAACAAAAATGGAGCTGAAATTTTTGGAACTCAAGCAAGGTAACATGACGGTGGCCGAGTATGAGGCAAGATTTACTGAGCTATCAAGGTTTGTGCCGGAATATGTGAACTCTGAGGTGAAGAGGGCCCGAAGGTTTCAATTGGGGCTAAAGCAATGGATTCAGAATCGTGTGACGGTTCTTGAGCTGACAGACTATGCCACCCTGGTACAGAAAGCGTCGATTGTTGAGGCTGGGAGTGAACAGATGCAGAAGGAGAGGGAAGGAAAGAAGAGGAAGTTTGACAGTCGAAAGGGAAACTCTGCGGGAGGGAGCTTTCCGAGCAAGTTTAAGCGAGGAACAGTGTCCCAGCCCAGCGGAAACTTTGGAACCAAGAGAGCTAAAAGTTGGAGTGTGGGCCAGGGCGGCCGACCATAGGGATCATCGTACTCTACCCCACCCCGAGCCCCACTCCCGGAATGCAATAAATGTGGAAGGAAACATGCGGGCGTGTGTAACCTGCAAGATGTGAAGTGCTTCAAGTGTGGGCTGACGGGACATTATGCTAACACCTGTCGAGGGACTAGTAACAACACCAACGCTGGAGGTAATTGCTTCAAGTGTGGGAAACCAGGGCACCGAATGAGGGAATGTATGTCCTCTGGGCCAGCTGCATCAAGAGTGAGTGGAACTGCTTCTAACAGGGCCCCGACTGCAAGAACTTTTAACATGACTGTGCAAGATGCCGTGAGGAACACGGATGTGATCGCAGGTACCCTACTACTCAACTCAGTTAATGCGAATGTTTTATTTGATTCGGGAGCCACCAAGTCTTTCATATCTCTAGATTTTGTATGTCGGTTAGGCCTTAAGACTGAACCACTGAGAGACAGACTGCAAGTAGAGATAGCTAATCATGAAATTATTCCCGTTAACCAAGTATGCCCAGGTTGTGACCTAGAAATAGAAGGGCGGCACTTTCGGGTAGATTTAATACCTTTTAAATTAGGGGAGTTTGACGTAATAATAGGTATGGATTGGTTGACAACCCACGGAGCTCAGATTGATTGCGTGAAGAAAAAGGTGAGTTTAAGACTACCAGGGGATAAGGAAGTAGTGTTTAGTGGAAAACGACAAACCCAAAAGTTCCTGACTATGATTCAAACTAAAAGGCTGTTACGTAAGGGATGCGAAGCCTATCTAGCCTATGTAAAGGATACCAAGAAGGAGGCACCCAACCTACAGGAAATCCCAGTCGTTAATGAATTCGCGGATGTATTTCCGGATGATCTTCCAGGACTACCACCTGATAGAGACATCGAGTTCGCTATAGATTTAGTTCCGGGCACGGCCCCAATTTCGAAAGCCCCATATAGGCTAGCCCCAGTGGAGATGAAAGAGTTGGCCACCCAATTGCAAGAGCTGTTGGATAAAGGAATGATAAGACCTAGTCTGTCACCGTGGGGAGCCCCGGTGCTATTCGTGAAAAAGAAGGATGGCAGTATGAGATTATGCATAGACTATAGGGAGTTGAATAAGGTGACCATAAAGAATAAGTATCCTTTGCCCAGAATAGATGACTTGTTTGACCAACTAAAGGACGCGGTTTATTTTTCCAAGATCGATTTGAGAACCGGGTACCACCAGTTAAGGATTAAGCCAGAAGATATACCAAAGACGGCCTTTCGCACCCGGTACGGACACTATGAGTTTTTAGTAATGTCGTTTGGGTTAACAAATGCACCCGCAGCTTTCATGGACTTAATGAATCGAGTCTTCAAGAAGTATCTGGACAAGTGTGTTATAGTCTTCATCAATGACATCTTAATTTATTCCAAGACGAAAGAGGAACATGCAGAGCATCTGAGAATTGTATTGGGAGCATTAAGAGAAGAAAAGTTGTACGCTAAGTTCTCGAAGTGTGAATTTTGGTTGAAGGAAGTTCAGTTTTTGGGACATGTGATTAGCGAACAAGGCATCCTAGTGGACCCAGCCAAAATAGAGGCTGTATCAAACTGGGAGAGACCAACCACTCCGACAGAGGTGAGAAGTTTCATAGGATTGGCCGGCTACTATAGGAGATTTGTCCAAGACTTTGCCAAGATAGCAGCCCCTTTGACCCGGCTAACTCGCAAGACCGAGAAGTTTGTGTGGACTGAGAAATGTGAAGAAAGCTTCCAAGAGTTGAAAAAGAGGTTGGTGACAGCACCAGTACTGGCCCTACCCGATGATAAGGGAGATTTTGTGATTTATAGCGATGCGTCCCATAAAGGTTTAGGGTGTGTGCTTATGCAGCACGGTAAGGTGATTGCGTATGCGTCCCGACAACTTAAGGAGTATGAGATAAGATACCCCACCCATGATTTGGAATTAGCAGCGATAGTTTTTGCTTTAAAGATCTGGAGGCATTACCTGTACGGAGAAAAGTGTGAAATCTACACGGATCACAAGAGCTTAAAGTACATATTCACTCAGAAAGAGTTAAACATGAGGCAGAGGAGATGGTTAGAGCTAATCAAAGATTATGACTGTGAGATTCGTTATCACCCAGGGAAGGCCAACGTAGTGGCCGATGCACTTAGCCGAAAGGAGAAGATTAAGATGATAACGTCAGTGGACGAAGTGATCAAGGACCTCGAGAGGCTGGAGATTGAGGTGAGGCTACCAGGAATCGGCCAAGAGAGCCTGATGGAAATAAAAGTCCAACCACCGCTACTGGAAAAGATTAAGTTATGCCAGGAAAAGAAGATAGAAGAAGAAAAGAATTCGATGGAGAAAATTTTGACTGGCGAAGAAATTAGGTGTGAGAAGGACGGGAATGGAGTTATGAGGTACGCATCTAGGATATGGATCCCGAACGTTCGAGAATTAAAAGATGAGATTTTGCAAGAGGCTCATAGTTCAAGGTATTCGATTCACCCTGGAGGCACTAAGATGTATAGGGATTTGAAAGAGTATTATTGGTGGCCAAATATGAAGAAGGACGTAGCAGAGTGGGTAAGTAAATGCTTGACATGTCAAAGAGTGAAGGCCGAACACCAGAGGCCTAGTGGATTGTTGCAACCCTTAGAGATACCCGAGTGGAAGTGGGAGCAGATTGCGATGGACTTTGTAGTCGGATTACCAAGGACCAAGACTAATCATGATGCCATTTGGGTAATTATTGATAGATTGACCAAGTCAGCCCATTTTCTTCCAATCAACGAGAGATACACCGTCGACAAGCTGGTAGATATCTACTTAAAGGAGATTGTGGTTAGGCATGGGGTTCCTGTGAGCATTGTACCAGATAGAGACCCAAGATTCAACTCCAGGTTCTGGAGGAGTTTTCAGGATTGTGTGGGGACTAAGTTAAACATGAGTACTGCATACCATCCCCAAACAGACGGACAGAGCGAGAGAACCATCCAGACCATCGAGGACATGTTGAGAGTATGTGCCATAGATTTCAAGGAAAGTTGGGACGACCATTTGCCATTGATCGAATTTTCCTACAACAACAGTTACCACGCGAGTATAGGCATGCCCCCATATGAAGCTTTGTACGGACGAAGATGTCGGTCTCCTTTGTGTTGGGAAGAAGTTGGAGAGCGGAAGATTTTAGGGCCTGAACTGGTCCAACAGACAAGAGAAACTATCGAACTCATAAGAGGACGGCTGGTAGCGGCCCAAGACAGACAGAAGAAGTATGCGGACCAGACCCGTAAGGACAAAGAATATGAGGTAGGAGAGTTTGTGATGTTAAAAGTATCACCGTGGAAGGGATTGATGAGATTTGGTAAGAAAGGGAAACTAAGCCCGAGATTTATTGGACCTTTTGAGATCTTGAAACGAGTTGGAAAGTTGGCCTATGAATTGGCTTTACCTCCGAGCTTACAGCAAGTACATAATGTGTTTCATGTGTCCATGCTACGACCCTACCATACCGACTTCCGACATGTGATAGAACATGATCAAGTGGATCTGCAACCAGACTTAACATATGTGGAACAACCCGTAGAAATTATGGATAGGAAAGAACAGGTGCTGAGGAATAAAGTTGTCAAACTAGTGAGAGTCTTGTGGAGGAACCAAAATGTCGAAGAATCAACATGGGAACTAGAAAGCGCAATGCGTGAAAAGCACCCCCAACTGTTTTCAACCTGATTCCGGGACGGAATCCTTTTAAGGAGGGGAGGCTGTAAGAACCCTAATTTTTGGTAATATTTTATTTTATTTAATATCTTGTGGCAATGTCAATATGGAACCTTTCTGGTCATCCCTGTGATTAATAGAATTGATTGTCTGAGAAACTGTGTTGCTGTATTCATTATGTAAGATAAGAAGGGAGATTGTGAAGGCAGGAGTCTTATTGTTAGTGAGATTTATAAAACTTGGGATTTGAGAATGATTATAGTGTTACAAGATTTATTGAGGATCATGACAAGGAATTATGGACATTAGAGGAATTTACACAATTAGTACTTAAGGAATTATAGGGGAAATCTCTACGCGACAAAATATTATTACGAGGGATTAATTAAGATACGATACGAATTAAAGATTAGATAATAAGCATTGGTGGGAGAATAATAATACAAGGAGTAGTATTGCATGCAAGCTCATGCAACTAAGTAGTTAGGAAAGCAAACTAGATGAACCAAATAGCAAGGGGAATAGTAACTAGTTGGCTTGCTTTTTCAAAAGTGGAGACAAGAGTACATGAGAGCCATACCTATAGCCATGTCTAGATTGTACCATACTAATACATATAATTATATGTAACACCCAATCAAACACACAACCACACAAACACAAAAGAAAAGAAATCAAACTCTCTCCCCCCCCTTTAATATTGCTCTCGGCCAAGACCAAGTGGAGAAGAAAGAAAAATTCTTTCTCCCACTTCTCATCACTCAAAATTCATACCATAATTCCTAGGTCATCTACATCATCTAATCAAGGTATGCTAGCAATTTCACTTCATTTCATCCATCCAATTCCAAGTTATAAAATGTTAAAGATTGGGTGAATAGTAACCATGTTTGATTTTCTTTTAGATCTTGGATTATAAGTGTTGTAGGAGATCATCTAAGGTGTTGTTGTGTTGTGAAAAGCTTACCCAAGGTCCCTAGGAGCTCAAGAAGGTATAAAATCACAAACCCTCTTGGTTATGTAGTATTTATAATGTTTGGTAGTAGATCCATGCATGTATGAGCTAATCTTGGTTGTATAAGTGTTGGATGACTTGGATCTTGAGTTTTTATGTTGAGATTATGACTTTTATGACTATGGATAGTATATATATCACCATGAGTGTTATGAACCATGATTTGAGTGTATTAAGTGTTGGTTGTATGGTGGAATTGTGAAAAATGATTGATGTAAGTGGTATGTTCATGCTGAGTTTTTCCAGGAGCAATGACCTGTATTGTGACACGATTTTGAACACCCAAATGATGTCCCCTGATGTCCTACCTTATATTGTTGGAAAGATAATTGAATTTAGTTTCTGGATATGTAAGATTCATAGCTAGGTGATGTGTGGATTTTTAGTTATGGCCGGAGAAGTGATTTTTGTTTCTGGACTATGGACTGCATAAAGTGACCCCCTTGTGAACCTTGTTTAAACACCTTAAAAAATATTTGGGATCATGGAAAAATTAGAGAAGCTAGGAAATACAGTGGTGAAGGCTACCCAAAAAGAATTGGATTAAAATATGAATTTTTGGATTTTATAAAAATGCTAGAGTAAATTTCGCGCAAGGGAAAAAGTCGTTAGTGGAGCATAATTCTAGGAGTAATGGTTATGGTTCGAACGTGGTAACTAAATTAAGTCGAGTAAGTGACGAGCGTAAACGAGTGATGTCATGGACCTATAGTGGGGCTAGGGAGTCATAAGACGAAGTCGTTAAGTTAATTTCGTGTCCCCTTAAAACCCCGTAATTAGAAAGAAATTGTTAAGGTACTAACGAACGATTATTGTTTATGTATAGATCGTTCGAATTCACACGCTCGACCACCCCAACCAAACCAAGGCAAGTTTACTTTTCAAAACTTATACATATACAAGGATTTTCACTGTTGTGTTTGTAGTTTTCAAATTATACCAAATGCTATGTTTATCGAAGTATTGATGCAATTGAGATTGAACAAGTACATGTATGCTTTTACCCCTTGAACTTAGATTGAAATGTTTTCTTCGGACAACGACTCTAGCAATAGAGGTCGTAGCGGTCCGTATATACTATTGACCGGGGAGCGGTATATTATTATATCGTATCTATATTGCGAAAACCCGAAGGGTCATTCGGGTGGTATCATATATTCAAATAACTACTATTATATCTTCGTAAATACTCGAAACCCTATCTTGGATTAAAAGTTTATTTGTTAAATAATTATTTTATTAATCATTAATATTAAATCTTAAAATATCATTTAATAATTATTGTTCACTATTTTAAAAACAAAGTTAATCCAAGATACCTTTTAATACTTTCAAACTCGAACTTTTTCGAACTCAAAACATTTTCGAAAACCCCCGGTCAGGTCCTGTTTCTCGTATGATTTCAAGAACTATCGGTCGGCTGACGTCGAACCACAACTACTCTGTTTTCAATCAAAATCAGGTTTTCAAAAGAAAAAGAAAAAGGGACTCTGGCAGGTGTGGGAACCGTTGACGAACGATTCCCGGGATGTGTAAGCGGCCGTGAGCCAGGCGGTCCATCACTAATTATTCCGGCCCAGGTGTTGCCGAAGGATGATTACGGATGTAGTTTTCATCGAGGGTGATTACGGATGTAGTTTTCACTCAGGGATAGTTACGGATGTAGTTTCTATCATTCTACCGGTAGAGAAGACCCGCGGATTATTGGACTCGGATGTGGCGACTGATCATCGTCAATCCCTGTCAGGTTTTATGTTTTCTTTAAGTCCCATTCCTCCACTTTGGAAAAATGCTTTGATACTGCATCTTAGGCCTATGTGCCAGTTGCCGATAGTGTCCTATTTTGATGAGAAAGATGTTGACTTTATGCAGTAGCTAGAACTGCAAGGTTATTTTGAAAACAAGGGCACGTGCTGGTGCACCTTTGAAATTTACCAATAATGACAAGTGATTTTATAATTGATTGATATAACGAGTTTAATGACTGTTATACATATGAAATGCTATATTACTTATCTTATACCTATATTCTTGCTGAGCTATAGTTGCTCACTCTTGCTTGTTTTCAAATTTTACAAACACAACAGCTAAGAGAAATGGCAAGAACCTGTCAGACTGTCCGAAAGCAGGTGACTAGACCCCAGGCTGCAGTTGAGATTCCACCGGTAGGCCCCATTAGCCGGATTGGTCGGCAACTTTTGTTAGTACGTTTTATCTATAAGTATGACCTGTGCAAGGCAGTGTACCGTAACAAACTTTCAAGCCGCCAACTTCGCTTCATATCGAAGTGTTGCTGGTAGCATAAATGCTATTTAATTCGGTCTGTAATAACTCTAAAACTTTTACTTTTGCTTAATTAAATGTATGACGTTTCTGAGACTCTAACCTGTATGTGTGTGTGTGTGTGTGGTGTGAGTTTATTGTGGGGTCGATGGCTGTTTATTTATATCATGTGCAAGAACAAGTATGTTATGAATGGAAAATGGACCGTGAGCGCCTAGATCTCCGACCCCGGATCTGGGGGCGTCACAGTGTATGCTTACTCGATCTCAAGCTCGTAAAGAAAATCTGGAAGAAGAGAAGCACGAAGAGGAATTAGTGGAAGAAAGTGAAGAAGAGTTGGTAGTTACCGGAGAAATGGCAGCTAACAAGGCGCTGAAGGAATACTCTCAGCCCAAGATTGATGATATTCAGTCGAGTATTGTGCGGCCGGCTATTGCAAATAATTTTTAGATCAAGCCGGGCACGATCCAAATGGTCCAGAACTCAGTCCAGTTTGGGGGTTCACCTGTTGAGGATCCCAACATGCATATCAGGGATTTCATTGAGATCTGTGACACCTTCAAAACCAATGGAGTTTTCTGAAGACGCTGTCAAGCTAAGGTTGTTTCCATTCTCTTTGAGAGACAAAGCAAAAAGCTGGTTGCATTCACTTCCAGCAGGTTCCATCAATACATGGGAAGATCTGGCACAAAAGTTCTTGACTAAATTCTTTCCTATGGCAAAGACTGCTGCCATGAGGAATGCTCTTACACAATTTAGTCAGCATTCTGGTGAATCACTGTGTGAAGCTTGGGAAAGGTACAAGGAAATGCTTCGGAAATGTCCTCATCATGGGATGCCAAATTGGATGGTCATCAATAGCTTTTACAATGGGTTAAGTCATTCTCGAGCAATGCTCGATGCAGCATCTGGAGGAGCTCTGTGGGCCAAAAGCTATGAAGAGGCCTATGACTTGATTGAAATGATGGCTGCAAACGAGTATCAGAATCCGACACAGCGTATTCCACAAGGTAAGGTTGCAGGTGTACTTGAAATGGATGCCACAACAGCTATAGCAGCTCAGCTACAGGCTCTAACCATGAAAGTGGATTCATTGGCTAAGGTGGGGGTTCAACAAGTCGCCATGGTTTGTGAATTGTGTGCGGGGGCTCATGACACTAATCAATGTGCAATTTCTAGTGAGTCGGCACATTTTGTCAGCAATTATCAGAGGCCTTCACATCCTGCTCCTAATACATATCATCCCAACAATAGGAATCATCCTAACTTCAGTTGGAGCAACAATCAGAATGCTATGCAACAACCATCTCAGGGTCAGCAGTATGGTTCAAAGCAGTTCAACAATTCGGTTTATCAACAACCCTATGCCCAAAGGCCACCATACAATCCACCTGGATTTCATCAACAACAACCAGGAAGTCATGTGCAATCTAATGAGAAGTCAGAAATGGAAGAATTACGGATGATGTACAAGAGTCAAGCAGCATCTCTGAAAACTCTTGAAAACCAAATGGGCCAACTGGCCAATGCTCTTTTGAACAGACCTCAAGGGCAATTACCTAGTGACACGGAAGCAAATCCGGGTAAAAAGGAGGTCAAGGAACAGATTCATGCTGTTACGTTACGTTCTGGAAAGGTTACAGACGATCTGGGGGTCAAAAAGCAGATTAACGAAGAACTTGAAAATGCTGTGAACAGTGATTTGGGCGCGGGCGCGCCTGAGGGGTCTATCCGTTTTTTGAATTCTGCTCTTCCGGTCATTCAGAAGGCATCAGGTGAGGAAGAAAATGAGAAGTCAGATGGGAAAATAGGTTCAGAAATTACGGAAGCTAGCAAAGAAGTTTATCCGCCTCCGCCATTCCCTAAAAGGCTTCAGAAACAGAAGTTTGATAAGCAATTTGCAAAGTTCTTGGAAGTGTTCAAAAAGTTGCACATAAATCTACCATTTGCTGAAGCACTTGAACAAATGCCAAGTTATGCCAAGTTCATGAAGGGCATACTTTCGAGGAAATTGAAACTCGAGGAGTTAGAGACCGTCGCGTTGACGGAGGAGTGCAGTGCTGTCTTGCAACAAAAGTTGCCACCTAAGCTGAAGGATCCGGGGAGTTTTACCATACCGTGCATCATTGGGAATTTGTCTTTTGACAAGTGTTTGTGTGATTTAGGGGCAAGCATCAACCTCATGCCCTATTCGGTTTTCTTGCAACTTGGTCTTCCGGAGCCTAAGCCTACCAACATGTCACTCCAGTTAGCTGATCGCTCAATTACCTACCCTCGAGGAATTGTAGAAGATGTTCTGGTAAAAGTGGACAAACTCATCTTTCCAGCGGATTTCGTCATACTTGATTTTGAAGAAGATAAGAAAATCCCTATCATTCTTGGGAGACCATTCTTGGCCACGGGGCAAACCTTGATTGACGTGCAAAAAGGGGAACTCACGATGAGGGTGCATGATCAAAATGTCACCTTCAATGTTTTCAAGGCTATGAAGTTTCCAACTGAAGAAGAGCAGTGTTTGAAGATAGACTTGGTGGAGTCAGCAGTGCAATCAAAAATTGAGCATCTGCTCTTAAATGACACATTGGAAAAAGCACTGATTAGTGATTCTTTATTGGAAGAAGATGAGATAGATGAGCATCTGCTACTTCTTGATGCTACTCCATGGCAAAGGAAATTCGAGAGACCAGTGGAATCTTTGGGTCTATCTGAATTGAAGGGGTCACATCAGCGGTTGAAACCATCCATTGAAGAAGCTCCAACTCTAGAGCTCAAGCCATTACCTGATCACTTAAGGTATGCCTCTCTTGGTGAGTCATCTACTTTACCTGTGATTATTGCTGCTAACTTGTCAGATTCTGAGGAAGACAAGCTCTTGAGAGTTCTTAGAGAGTTCAAATCAGCTATTGGATGGACCATAGCAGACATCAAGGGGATTAGTCCGGCTTACTGTCAACATAAAATTCCATTAGAAGAAGGGAGTAAACCAACAGTGGAAAATCAGAGACGTCTCAATCCAATCATGAAAGAAGTTGTGAAGAAAGAAATTATCAAGTGGTTGGATGCAGGGATTATCTATCCCATTTCTGATAGTTCATGGGTAAGCCCAGTTCAATGTGTGCCGAAGAAAGGTGGCATGACGGTAATCACCAATGAGAAGAATGAACTTATCTCCACTCGCACAGTCACTGGTTGGAGAATCTGTATGGACTACCGGAAATTGAACAAGGCCACTAGGAAGGATCATTTTCCTTTGCCCTTTATCGATCAGATGCTGGACAGACTTGCAGGTCAGGAGTACTATTGCCTATTGGATGGATATTCTGGGTATAATCAAATTTGTATTGCTCCTGAGGATCAGGAGAAGACGACTTTCACATGTCCATTTGGTACATTTGCTTTTCGGCGAGTCTCTTTTGGTTTGTGTGGTGCACCTGCCACTTTTCAAAGGTGTATGATGGCTATCTTTTCAGACATGATTGGTAAGACCGTAGAAGTTTTCATGGATGACTTTTCTGTAATCGGTCTCTCTTTCGATGAATGTTTGAAAAATCTGGGTGCGGTTCTGAAAAGATGTGTGGAGACTAATCTAGTGCTTAACTGGGAGAAATGCCACTTCATGGTGCACGAGGGAACTATTCTTGGGCACAAGGTGTCACGGAGAGGTCTAGAGGTGGACAGGGCAAAAATAGAGACAATTGAAAATCTTCCACCACCTAATACAGTGAGAGGGATTCGCAGTTTCCTTGGTCACGCAGGTTTCTACAGGCGTTTTATCAAAGACTTCTCAAAAATCTCCAAACCGTTGTGTAAGCTCTTGGAAAAGGATGTTCCTTTTAAATTCGATGAAGAATGTTTGACCGCTTTCGAGACTCTGAAAAAGAAATTGGTTTCAGCACCAGTGATCATTGCTCCCGATTGGAGTGAACCTTTCGCTATGATGTGCGATGCTAGCGATTATGCAGTGGGGGTTGTTCTTGGTCAAAAGAAAGACAAAGTGTTTCATGTGATCTATTATGCAAGCAAGACTCTTAATGAGGCTCAGTTGAACTACACTACTACTGAAAAGGAGCTGTTGGCCATAGTCTATGGTTTTGAAAAATTTCGTTCTTACCTGCTCGGTACAAAGGTAATGGTGTACACGGATCACGCGGCTATTAGATATCTTCTCTCTAAAAATGACTCCAAACCTCGTTTAATTCGTTGGGTACTTCTGTTATAAGAATTTGATGTGGAGATAAAGGACAGGAAAGGGACAGAGAATCAAGTAGCTGACCATCTTTGTCGTCTGGAGGGTTCGGGTAAATCTTCTCGAGATGGTACCATCATTAATGAATTCTTCCCGGATGAGCAATTGTTTAGGGTGCAAGAAGAGGAGCCATGGTACGCAGACATTGTGAACTTTCTGGTTAGTCAAGTGATTCCATCCGAATTTTTGTATGCACAAAGGAAGAAGTTCTTGCATGAAGTTAAATGGTATCGTTGGGACGAACCATATCTGTTTAAACAGGGAGCTGATCAGATTCTTAGAAGATGTGTGCCGTATAGTGAAACAGAGGCTATTCTGAGGGATTATCACGCCACGACATATGGGGGCCACTATGGAGGTGAAAAGACTGCTACTCGGATTCTTCAAGCGGGGTTCTATTGGCCTTCTCTTTTTAAGGATGCTCATCAGTACGTCTTAAGGTGTGATCGTTGTCAGCGTGTTGGTAACATATCGAGGAGGGATGAGATGCCCCTTAATGTAATGTTGGAAGTGGAAATTTTCGATGTTTGGGGAATTGACTTCATGGGACCCTTTATCTCTTCATGCAATAATCAATATATCTTGCTAGCCATTGATTAAGTCTCTAAATGGGATGAGGTCAAAGCACTTCCGACAAATGATGCCCAAGTCGTGCTTAATTTCCTTCAGAAGAACATCTTCACCAGATTTGGTACTCCTCGAGTCATTATCAGTGATGAAGGCACTCATTTTTGCAATCGCAAGTTCACTAATCTTATGGCCAGATACAATATCAATCATCGGGTAGCTACAGCATATCATCCTCAGACCAATGGCCAAGCTGAAGTGTCTAATCGGGAAATCAAGCGTATTCTAGAAAAGGTGGTGAGTCCTTCAAGAAAGGATTGGTCTCTAAAACTCGATGAAGCCGCCTGGGCTTATCGAACGGCATATAAAACACCCTTGGGTATGTCGCCATATCAGCTTGTCTACGGGAAAGCTTGTCATTTGCCGGCGGAATTGGAGCACAAGGCTTATTGGGCTTTGAAGAAGCTAAATTTTGATCTTATAGCCGCGGGTGAGAAGAGAATGGTGCAACTCTATGAGATGGACGAGTTTCGCTTGCAAGCTTATGAGAACAATAAACTCTACAAAGAAAAAGTGAAGAAATGGCATGATCGTCGTTTAGTCAACAAGGTATTTGTTCCTGGCCAACCCGTGTTGTTATTTAATTCTCGCCTTTGTCTGTTTCCAGGAAAGCTTAAGTCGAGATGGTCAGGGCCCTTTGTTGTAAAAACCGTGTTTCCGCATGGAGCTGTTGAGATTTTTGAGAAATCACCTGATCAGTCATTCAAAGTCAATGGTCAGAGATTGAAACCGTACTTTGGTGAGGTATCGAATCGTGGGGCTGAAACCGCGGTTCTTGCAATTACTGAGTGAATCATGGAAGTCACGTCAAGCTACTGACGTAAAAGAAGTGCTTCGTGGGAGGCAACCCACGCTTTGGTACTCCTATTCTGTTTATTTCTCTTAAAAAAAATGCAAAGTAAAAAAAACAGGGTCCAGGACGCGCAACAGCGCCCCAGAACGCGCAACTGCGCCCAGCACGCACGGCATTCCAGGAGGATTCTCACGCAATTGCGCCTTTCCCAAGCGCAGCAGCGCTTTCCCTGTATAAAAAAAAATAGAAACATCTGTTATCAAATCCCCACCCGAAACCACACAAACACACACATCTTATACTCCTAACCCTAAAATCCTCCCTACCCAATAATCTATACCTCACTCCTTCCTAAATTCAAATCCTACATCTTCCAAACCCATCTCAAATCCTAACCCACCTAATAATCTTTACATACCCACCTATACATACACCTATACACATAAATCCCCTCTTTATTCCAAATCATTCAACCTCCATACAAGCTTCAAGATTTCTCTAATTCAAGTTTGGGGGAGTGCTTTCAAGGTTCTCATCTTCAATTCAAGTGGTAATATTCTCTCTTAATTTAATTATTTAGTGAATTGAATTATTGGAATTGGGATATTGTGTGTGGAGATATATTTTGGATTTGTTGGTGTTTGTTGAAATTGTGTTGTTCAAAGAGTGGTATGGCTCCCAAAAGAGTACATGTGGCGAGTAGTAGTAGTTCGGAGGAGGAGGTGGAGGCGAATTATGATGTGGATAAATTTGTTTCTAAGGCGGCTCAAGATGAGTTTGAAAATTTATTGACGAAGGCCGTTGTTTAGGAGAGGGGTTTTGAGCCTTCGAGTGAGGATGGCGAATTGAGAGATATGGTAAGGGAGTTAGGTTGGGTGATGTTTTGTGCTAAACCTGTGGCAGTTCCCTTGAGCATTGTTAGGGAATTTTATGCCAATGCCAAGGATGACAAGAATGGAATCACTATGGTTAGGGGACAAGCAGTGGCTTATAAGCCTGGGTATATCCGGCGCGTTTTGTCTCAATCACCGAAGCCTAGAAATGTTGAGGATTGGGGGTAGAAAACTAGGGATGATGTTGACCTAGATGCTATCATGGCGGGGATGTGTATCCCGGGTACGGTTTGGAAGTATAAGGCAGGTTCAACCACGCCGAGTACGTTTCCTGCAGCTGCATTGACTAGGTATGCCCGAGCTTGGTTCTTGTTTATTTGTGCACGCGTAATGCCTACTTCCCATGTTACTGAGGTTAATGTTGATCGTGCCATCATTTTGTGGGGGATTTTGAACGGGAAGTATATTGATCTTGGTGAACTAGTCTATCAGAATATCTTGAAGTTCTTGCGGGGTGGTACGACAGGCGGGATCCCACATGCTGTCATTATTGCTGAGTTGTGTGTTCATGTGGGTGTTCGTTGGCATAGTGATGAGACGCTGCTCAGGCCGAGGGTTTCTATTAATCACATGGCTATTAATAAGATGGCGTAGTGGCCGGGTGGTATTCCTCACCCTAGGGGTCTTGGTTATGTTGAGATTTTTGAGGGAGGTGGTGATTCGCCACCGGTTGAGCATGTACCTCCACAGCCACACCTAGACAGAGCGGGACCTTCTCATGCACAGACGAGCCAAACGAGTCATGGTACTGTGGTTTTCAGTGATGCGCAGTTCAGACGTATGTTGAGGCATTATGATACTACGCATGCCATGCTTCACTGATTTGCTACAGATTTAACTCAGTCTTTGGATGGAATGTATCGGCAGCAGGGTTTTCAGGTCACATTGCCCACCTTCGGAGCGCACCACGTCTATCCACCACCAGACACACCACCTGAGGAGGGTGGAGATGCCGACGAGTAGGGGAGTATCTCTTGTACCCTTTAAGTTTACCTTCAATGAGGACATTGCAAATTTTAAGTTTGGGGGTGATTTTAGGGTATCAAGAGCCATTGCATTGCATATAGTTGCATATTCATGCTAGTTCATGTTAGTATTTTTGCATTTAGCTTTGCCATGTCATTTAGATTGCATTTAGGATGCCATGTCATATAGCTTTATTTAGGATTGTAATATCATGTTGTTCATGCATTTCACATGATTCCATATGAGTGTCTGTTTCTGGCTCGATAGGTCGATGTTAATTTGAGTGTGATGACAATGAATAGAGGGTTGATTTAAGTACTTATGAAATTGACTTGCGTGTGTCGGGAACACAATCTTTTCACGGTCTCACTGTTTGCTTTTGAGCTAGATCGAGTCATACCTTGTTTGGCTGTTGAGAATTAATCACTTATTTATATCTAGAATTTTCGTAATTCCCACGATGGCGTAGGAGCACTTAAGTATAAGTTTGGGGGAAAACAGGGATTTCATGCTAAGTGTCGTGTCGTAGTGTAATAATGGCTAGGCGTCAAATGGCTAGTAGCCGGCTCATTTCTGATATGAGTAGTCTAGGGGGTGAGACAGTGCACCCATGTGAAAAAAAAAAAGAAAAGGCAAGAAAAAAAAGTCAAGGGAAAAAAGAAAAAAAAGAAAAAAAAAGAAAAGAGTTGTGAGAATAAAAAATGAGGGATTGTGAGAGTGTGTGTAAGCTAATTGGCTAGGGTGAGCTCTTTAGTACTCGAGCAAGTAAGTTCGAGGGGATTTTATGCCTAGTGACCTAAGACTTTTTCGGTCTGGGATCCACTAACCTAACGCTCGCTACAAGGGTGCTATTGTATAAGCCTTTAGGGGTCTCACCCATTGCACAGTCAAAAGCATGTGTGTTTTGTGTTTTGTGGTGTTTTATGTAGTAAAGCATGAGTCCTTGTCTACCTTAAATGATGATGGCGGTGTCTTTGAGTCATGGAGTGTCTAAAGTCTATTCTGTTTATAAACATGTGATTGTTTTGGCGAAGGATGAGTTATGCCTTTTATCTAGTTTCGAGAGTATATTTAGTGAGAAATGCACACACCACGTTTCCGAGCATGTATTGTTAGTATACGTGGCCTTAGTCGAGCTCTGTTTGGAGTTGTTGCATTTGATGAGACGTTTGCTTGTTGAGTTGGTTTCGGATAATTTGTGTGGGATCATTGCATTAGGACACGTTCGCATTATCATGGCATTTAGTTATTAGTTGCATTCATTCACCATTTTAGGTTGAGTTTGCATTGCTTGAGGACAAGCAACGGTTTAAGTTTGGGGGTTTGATAAGTGGATTTTGTATCCATTATTCACCTTCCGGTTGGGCTTAAAACGTTTGTAAGTTCTCAAGTTTCGTTGTAATTTGATATGTTTTTGCGTTAATTGTGTAGGTTGCATGTTGACGGCATCTTGGAGTTCAATCGAATTAATGGTGGTGTATGTTCGTTGATTGAAGACAACAAGTTGTGGAATGAATTTCAAGGCTAGAAAATAAGTTAAGTGCTAGAAGATTTTGAGGCTGTCCAGGGGCTCATGGGTGCAGCTGCGCGAGCCAAGGCGCCATAGCGCGCGCGCGGGGAGGCAACATGCATGTCAGGAGCTATCGAGCGCTGTTGCGCGCAGTTGGGGCGCTCCTGCGCGGTTTTCAGTATCAGCCAAGCGCTACAGCGCGAGATACAGGGCAACAACACGCACATCAAGCGCCAGGAGGAGTTCCAGGAGGCCGCAAGCGCTCCTGCGCGCATGGGGCGTAGCTGCGCGGTTGGGGGCATCCACTAGGCGCTGTTGCACGAGGACTAGGCGCAATGGCGCGGGTCATCTCCTGTTTTAATACGTGCATTCTATTTTCAGTTAATTTCTGAACCGGGTCAATTATTTGGGCCTATTTTCATTAGGGCTTATATATATATGCTTAAAAACCTAAAAACAGATCATCTTTTGATGGTTGTTTTGGAGTAGCAGCTATTTTTCGTATTCTCTATCAGCATTTACATCTATTTTCTTAGAAACAATTTTCAAGGAAGAATCTCCAAGCTAGTGACAAGCAAGGAGTAATCTTTGGAACTTTGTACTCTTCTATTTTGGGGATTTATTTCTAAACCTTATTTCTCTTTTCTTTTATTATTATTTGTTTTTTTTAGAATTATGTTATCAATTGAACCCATGATGGCGATGAGGTCGATTATGGGCTAAATCGTTATCATGGGATTTTAATGGATTTTTCTATGGATTCTAGTAATTAAGTGTTCTTATGCCTTGGTGTGTGATGGATTGAATTGATTTCCTAGTATGATTATGCTTATTCGTTATGGGTGAGTCGCGAACTCCTGTAATTGTGTGTTTGATCCTGGTGAATGCGAAAGTGGATATAGGGTTTAGAACAATTCATGCTAGCGTAGGTTTTTGCATGTGAAGAACATGTATTAATTTGTGGTGTAATTCTAACCGTCTTGCATTGACTATGTGGTTTAATGGATGCTTGATTTTTAACCGGTATGTGTTCAATTGCTATAGACATATAGGGACTACACATATTTGGTGACTATTTGACTTCTATCAATTGTGGATGATCAGTAGGATGGTATATGCACAACGAAAGTTGGTGTGTATCAGTTTATTGCATCTAATCAGTAATCAACTCTATCACATACTAGGTTAAGGGGCATAAGATTCTAGATGAAGTGGTTAATGAAATTGAAATCCCATGTTTGTTTATTATAAAGTAAAAGTTAAGTTATTTTCTCGTAATTTCCATAGTTGGCAATTAATCATTAGTTAATTAAAACCAAATTTGTGATTGTATAGGCAGTGAGTGTAAATCATAAGCTGGTGTATAAGTGAACAAAACAAACAAATTGAGTCTCTGTGGGAACGAATCCTATTTACCGTATATTACTTGTTGACCACGTTCTCTTGCGTGAATAAGTGCGAACAGAAGCTCCCCCTAAGATATTGCTATCTGTTTCTGATCTGCTGTCAGAATTGTCACTTGAATCTATTTCTGATGAATCTCCTCCTGATGTTTGATTTGTTTCAGTGTTGATGGTCTCTTGATGTTGCTCCCCCTCAACATTTGCATTCCCATCAATAATCTGTGTTTCATCAGTAATAACTGGTTCATCAGGATTTGATGAATTATGTGAGTCTTCAGAAATTCCTGTAATCTTCTTATCATCGAAAGATACATTTCTAGACTCCATGACTGTCTTTGTTCTTAGATTGTAGATTTTAAAGGCTCTTGATGATGGATAGCCAATAAAGATGCCCTCATCAGCTTTAGTCTCAAATTTTCCAAGTTGTTCAGGATGAGGTCTTAGAACAAAGCACTTACAGCCAAATACATGCAAATGCTTCAGACTTGGCTTCTTTTCCTTGATCATCTGATAAGGAGTTACACCATGTCTGTTGATTAGTGTAATGTTCTGAGTGTAGCATGCTGTGTTGACTGCTTCTGCCCAGAAATATGTAGGTAGTTTAGCTTCCTCCAATATAGTTCTGCCTGCTTCAATAAGAGTTCTGTTCTTTCTTTCAACTACTCCATTTTGCTGAGGTGTGCCAGGAGCAGAGAACTGTTGAACTATTCCTTTGTATTTGCAGAACTCTTTCATTGCTGAATTCTTGAATTCAGTTCCATTATCACTTCTTAAGATCTTGACTTTATACTTTGTGCCAGTCTCAATAAGTCTCACATGGTCCAAAAGTATCTCAGCTGTTTCATCCTTTCTGTGTAGAAAATACACCCATGTATATCTAGTATACTCATCAACAATTACTAGAGTATATCTTTTCTTACTGATGGACATTATGTTTACTGGTCCAAACAAGTCAAGATGAAGCATGTGATATGGTTCATCAATTGAGGATTCTGTCTTACTCTTAAAAGATGTCCTTCTTTGTTCAGCCTTCTGACAAGCATCACAAAGTCCATCTGGAGTATACAGTACCTTTGGTAATCCTCTCACTAAGTCTTTCTTTACCAACTCATTTATATTGTTGAAATTGAGATGAGAAAGCTTCTTGTGCCAACTCCAACTTTCATCTACAGTCGCTTTACTGATGAGGCATGTAGAGTGTCCATCAGTATTGGTATAGATGTTGGCTTCATAAATGTTACCATGTCTTTGTCCAGTTAAAGCAACCTTCCCTGAAGATTTGCTGATTACTTCAAAATGAGTATCATAGAAGTTGACATGATAACCTCTGTTTGTGATTTGACTAACACTTAGCAGATTGTGTTTGAGTCCTTTCACCAGAGCTACTTTTTCAATAAAAACATTTCCAATGATAATACTGCCATATCCTAAGGTTTGTCCAATGTTTCCATCTCCATAAGACACGGTTGGGCCAGCCTTTTCCTCAAATTCTGATAGCAAGGTTTTGTCTCCAGTCATGTGCACAGAACATCCACTATCCATGACTAACACGTTTTTCTTTTTACCCTGCAATCAGAATCACAAAGAACTCAGTTAGAATTTTTAAGAACCCACACTTGTTGGGTTCTTTTGGCATGCAATTTAACATTTTTGGCAGTAGAAGTTTTCTTAACAAAAATATTTTCTTTAGGATTACCTCCTTTAAAATTTATTTTGTTATCATCAGAATTAACAGATGCATGCTTAGAATTCACATTCTTTGTTTTGCCAGAATTTGCACTTTTATTGAACTTTGGCAATGGTTCATAAACATTGTAGTACAAATTATGATATTCTTCACACATATAAATTGAATGCCATTTACTACCACAATGAAAACAAGGATTTTGTAGTTTATAAAATACTGTCCTATTCCTAATGTCGGACTTAGGAATTACAGTATTCTTCTTCTTACTCCTCCTACAGTCAATAGCGAGATGATTAGAGTTACCACAATTAAAACATGTCTTTCTTGGTGCATTTGGAATATACTTATAATTATTCTCCTTGTTTATTCCAACTTTACCATTCCTGTTTCTTTTGACAGTTGGGACTCTCTTCCTATCTGTCACATTACAGATTTTATCTCTCAGTTGTTTCTTTGACAAAAGACCTACATTCTTGTTTTGGACGGACTTTAATTTTGAATTCTGTGCAGAAGTGGATCCCTCTTCAGTAATTGATTTGGGATTTTCTGGATACACATAATTCACAGGCTTTAATTTTGTCTTTGTACTGTCTGTAACATATCTATAGGTTTTTGGATTTGTTGAGTCATTAATAACAACTCTTCCTGGATTAGATGAAGCAACCTTTTCCTTGTTCTTTTTCTCATTCTCTGGCTTATAACCTAGACACTCTTTCCAGTTTTTATCTGTGATTATCTCATGAGTTTTTGTTCCAGAGTGTGTCCAAGTTCTGAGTTTTTCATTAGCATCCTTAAGTTGCATTTCAAGTTCTTTACATTTAAACTCTATTTCAAGTTTCATGTGTTTAGCATTATCACATTCTGTTTGAACTTCCTGCAAGAAAATTAACTCAGCTTCTAAATGATCATTTCTTTTAGTTACCTCTGCCATTTGAGATTTTATTCTAGTATTTTCAAGAGATTGACTTCTAAAGCTGATATGCAGAGACTTAAGAAATGACCTTAACTCAGAGACATTATTTGTATCAAAATCAAACAAGGTTTCAGATACCTTAGATTCAGCAGCAACAACAGTCTCATCAGTATTGGCCATTAATGCATAATTCACCTTTTCTTCTTCAGATTCTGAGGAAGAATCCATCCAATCCTTGCTTGATGAGATAAGAGCTTTGGTCTTTGCCTTTTTGCACTCAGTTGCAAAATGACCCATTCCATCACAGTTGTAGCATCTGACTTTTGACTTGTCAAATTTGCCGCTTTTCTCTTCTTTCTTCTTGTATCTGTCTCTGTCAGCTTGAAGGTTTTCTTCTGGAACTTACCTTGATTCCTAGACTTTCTGAACTTCATCTTCTTGAAGCCCTTGACTATCATAGCAACCATCTCCATCATATCAGAATTAGTAGAGTCATCATCAGTATCAGAATCAGACTTAGCATCAGTATCTGATGATGAGTCATCAGGAATTGACTCTACAACTCTACTCTTTCTGCTAGAAACCTCCTCAGCTTTTCCTTTTGATTTTGATTCAACATTCAAAGCAACAGATTTTGCTTTGACATTTTTCTTGTTCTTTCTCTGTTGAACCTCAAGATCATAGGTTCTTAGCATCCCATAGACTTCATCAAGAGACAGCATCTTCAGATCATATTGATGCCTTATGATTGAAGCTTGAGTATCCCACTCCTCAGTTAGAGCTCTTAGAAACTTGGTATTTGAATCCTCTGGATCATACTCTTTTCCAACTAGAGATAGATTGTTTAGCAGTGTCAGAAATCTATCATAGATATCAGTAAGGCTTTCATCAGATTTAGCATCGAACTGCTCATACTCCTGAATCAACAGAGCCCTTCTGTTTCTTTTGATAGATTCAGTGCCTTGACATTGAGTTTCCAAAGTATCCCAAATTTCCTTTGCAGTCTTGCATGCTATGACCCTGTTTGACATGACATTATCAAGACTGTTATGCAAATTATTTTTTTACCTTTGCATCTTTGAGCACTTGAGCCTTTTCTTCTGGAGTCCACTCACTCTTTGCCTTGATGACATGGTGTTCAGCAACAGTCTCAGTTCTTGCAACTATTCTTGTTGGAAGAAATGGTCCATCATTGATCATGTCAAGATAGTCAGGATCAGTAGCTTCCAGATACATCAACATCTTCACCTTCCATGTTGGATACTCAGTTTTCTTGAGAATGGGAATCTTAATGCTTTCATACTTGCTTGTCGACATCTTGAGATCATTTTTGATTACTATTAATCAGTTTGCTCTGATACCAATTGTTACCAAGTAATTAACAATTGTAGAAGGGGGGCTGAATACAATTGTATAAGATTTTCGACTTAAACAGAAATAACACAAGTATGAATCAATAACAGCTTTATTAATTCTGATATAAAACTGTTACAAACTCTCTTAAGAAATCTTTATGTTCTTAAGAGCTGCTAAGTTACAAGATAACTCGTATAAGCGATTACAATAATGTAAAACCTAAACTGTGTTTATATAGCGTACACAGTTACACTATCAATTACAAGATATTCTAAATCAATTACATATCACTCTGAATGCATATCTTGTATGATAGCTACCTTCCTATAAATTAGGAATCGACATATCAATCTTCCTTGATTTCTGGTTTGATGAGAATCTTTACATTATCCTGACCAGCTTCTAATACTGACGATACCTTCATACTGACGTTGTATTACTGATGACATCAGCATCAATATCTGATCAGTAACAGTCCAGATCCTGATATCACTTGAATCAATATCTAACAAGAAGGATTAGAAGCGACAATGGAACTGAGTTCAAGAACTCTGTGCTAAGAAAGTTCTATGAAGAAGAAGGAATCACTCAAGAATTCTCTGCACCAAGAACACCTCAACAAAATGGTGTGGTGGAGAGAAAGAACAGAACTCTCATTGAAGCAGCAAGGACTATGCTTGAAGAATCAAAACTGCCAACATATTTCTGGGCTGAAGCTGTTAATACTGCATGCTATACTCAGAACATTTCTTTGATCAATCAAGCAAAAGGCATGACACCTTACCAACTGTTCAAAGGCAAGAAGCCAACAATTAACTTTCTGCATGTATTTGGATGCAAATGCTTCGTATTGAAGAATTATGGTGAGAGCCTTGGAAAATTTGATTCAAAGGCAGATGAAGCTATATTTGTTGGATACTCTGCTGGAAAATCTTACAGAATTTACAATCTAAGACTCAACATTGTTATGGAATCCATACATGTTGTCTTCGACGACAAGAAGATATCTGGTCTTGTAGATGAAGGTTCCATGAGTCTTTCTCATTTGAAAATGAGACAAGTAGTGGAGTAAGTGAAGATGATGATGAAGAAAGGATAACGATTGGTGTAAACGACATACATGGACCATCAAATGAAGTACAGAATAGACCATCTGTAGAAGAGCAACTCACACCATCTGATGAGAATCACGTTGAAGCATCAGTTGAGAATCAAAGGGAAATATCTGTAGACAACTCTATTAGAACTCCTCTCAACTCGAGGATCACCCACTCAGGGGGAGTTTCTCACAGTCAACACTCAACAATGAATCAAAATGATCAACATCAAGAAAACGAAGCAACTTCATCAAGATCAAACTTACCACCTCAAAGAAAATGGACTAAGGATCACCCTTTTGAGCTGATCATTGGTGACTACAATGCAAAAGTCCAAACCAGGAGAGCAACTCGAGAAGAATGCTTGTATAGCAGCATTCTTTCTAAAGAAGAACCAAGGAAGGTAGAAGATGCTCTTCTAGATCCAGACTGGGTTTTAGCAATGCAAGAGGAGCTAAACCAGTTTGAAAGAAACAAAGTTTTGACACTTGTACCCAAGCTGTAACACCCCCAAATCCGGGGTCAGGGATTTGGAGTAGTCACGATCCATTTACTCCTTGCCTTACCTTTATTACTTGCAATGTACACGATTCAACTACTTGTGACCCCACAATATATATCTCACACACACACAGAGGTTAGAGTCTCAGAAACGATACAATACAACAACTGCAGAATAAATAATTTTCATTACAATACCCAAATGTCTTTTGAATCTATCACTGATACAACTTCTAAGTAATGTTACATCACCATCTTAGCCTTCTGATGCTCACAATCCTCTCATACCACTCATATCTATACATAAGATGAATACCAACAGCTGCAGCTTGATTCGACTGGTTCGCACTACTCTCGGAATCACTGCTAGACACTGTTTATGGAAACGCCTTACGGGGTATGTGTCGTCCCATTGGCATCCTGCTTCACTGCTATATAATATATATATAAAACAATAGCAAGAGTGAGCGCTAGCTCAGCAAGGTAATGAAAGTATGGCATAATTCTGCCTTTAATTTGAACCCAGAATATATAGCGGGTACAAGACAATAATTGTCCAAAATATCTTGATACTGAAATTATTCCCTTAACGGAAAGTATTCAAAATCAGTACAATCATAGTACTTCAAATATCATTTTCATAATATCTTTGCAAACTTTTATTATTCATACTATGAACAAAGTTCTAGTATAATATAAAAGATGAAGTTACAAGGTAATTCAATATAACCTTTCTGTAAAATATCCGCTATATAAAATGTAAGCATAATATCAACATATAACTTAAATGATGAAGTTATAAGGTGATTCAATATCAACAACCTCTTTATCACAACTCATGTTATGTAAGGTATCAACAGAGTCATAAAATATAAGATAAAAGATGAAGTTACAAGGTGATTTATTGTAACGTCAGTTTCGAACACTTTTCAAACCCCTGCCAACCTGAAAGAAGTCTCTTCAATACGTGTTGCGGGAGCTACTCGTCAACCTGAAAGAAGTCTCTTCGATACGTGTTGTAGAAAATATCCAATTTTGGATGATGAACTAATACTGGAGTATTGTCGTGCCAGACGACACCACCTTACGATGATCAGTCGTAGGTTGTGCATCTTAAGATTTGTTTCTCTACATGTAGAAGGAAGAACATATGGACACCACCATACGCCGGATCTCCCTAGCCAACGGTTGGGCATAGTTGGGACCGGCGCCACTCGGACCCTATTTACAGGATGGACTGTCCCACAGCCTCTTATACCGGTTTTAATGACGGACTGTCCCACAGCCTCTTACACAAATACTCCTAGTTCGAGTAAATCCATGACTCTGAAACGTAAAGTTCGACCCCCTTTCCCCAAGTATAATACTTGTTGATAGGACTCCACAAAGTAGTCGTATCTAATTGGAAAGGAAAATTCACCAATATTTCCCAACACTACGTCAAATTTGGGCTTTCGTCACGCTTTTGTACAGTAAGGGTTGTGACACTTTGGGAAAAACGAGTGGCTAAAGGTCATCTTCTCAAGTTTTAGCCACACAATAGTTTTTCGAGTGACCAAAAATACAATTTTTGTAAGATTCAGTCACAACTTTAAAAATGTGTGACAATTGAGAGATAAAACAGAATGTTTTTTTGTTGACTTTGACCAAATCCAAGAGTTATAGTCATACTTGAGAGATAGCAGTGTGACAAAAAATAGTGACGCTTCTTTGCTGTGTCTAAATGTTAGGAAACGGTCACAGTTATTTTATGTGATGTTGCTAAATGGGAAATAACCTATGGTCACTACAGGTTTATTGTGACTAAAAAGTAGAGTTTTCTGCATATGTCAGACCTTTGTTTGCTTAAGGAACCAAAAAACTAGTGACTGTATTATTGTGTGACTAAAAGGTACTCTGTTTTCAGGAATACCTTGAAGCAGAGTACGTACTCTGTTTTCAGCAACATATCTGTCACATTATTACATTTGTGTGTGGCTAAATATTTAACCAACTGGACATGCATGAAATATAGTATAGCAGATTAACCAACAGATGACAAACAGAAACTGATATACCACAGATGACAAACACAAACTTGATATATCCAAGTTGCATACCAGATGACCTTAAAAAATCCATGCCCTTCGGCCAACATTCAAATTCACCATTACATATTAATTCTCCATCAAATAAAAAACAAAGAAAATGACCAAGACAATGATAACATTATACAACTTCCCACGTATGACATCAACCTCCTTTCGAAGATCTTCAACTGTTGACATGCAGTTTTGCAGCTCAGTCTTCACATCATCAAGTTCTTTCTGGATCTTGATCTTCATGACAACTGGTTCAGGATCAATCCATTCCCAAAACGAACATTTGGGTCCAGAAGACTTGAAAAGGGAATTCAAATTAAAAGCTGTTTATTAAATTAAACAGATGAAACTGATAAATATGAGCTTACCAATGAATTTGATCTATGGCACACCCGAAATCTTCTTCCAGGGTTGTCAAGTGTATTTGATGTTCTAATCCGAGCAGGAAGACCACAGTAGCAGAGATCACTTCGAGTTTGGTTTGAGCTATAGGAATTTGAAGACGACATCATGATCAGACCTTTTTCTTTGCACACACCTGGAGAAAAAAACAGGAATTAAAATGGAGCATAGAATTTAACCAAACAAATAGAATTTAGCATTACATAAAAAACGTGGAAACTGACAAACATAATGATACTCCCTCCGTTTTTTTTATTTCTTTACATTTGCTTTTTGCACGGAGACCAAGATAGTGGATGTAATATTGTTAAAATAAATGTAGTAGTGGGTGTAATAGTAATTTTATTGTTAAAATAAGTGAAGTAGTGGGTGTAATAGTGTAAAGGGTTGAAAAGGTGGAGTGAGGTAGTGGATGTAATAATATATTTTATTGTTAAAAATTACTATTTTTAGTAATGTAAAGAAATGGAATGGACGGCCCAAAATAGAAAGTGTAAAGAAATTAAATGGACGGAGGGAGTAATATTTACCGGATTCAGTTACCATTACGTATAATAATACCCTTATAATCCGGTCTAAAGTAACCATCACGAGATTCATTACCCAAGTCACGTGGATCTACAGGTGGTAATATATTATCATTGTGAGGAAGAATTACAGTACTGAAATCCTCATTGACATCATCGTACAGATCTCTATAATTCTTGGGAGGGGTCATCAGGACAATAAACATCTTTTTATCCAGCTGGTCTTTAACATAAAACACTTGTCGTGCTTGTGAGGCCAATATGAACGGATCATCCTTGTGGCCTAATCTGTTAAGTTTGACCAACGTGTAACCCATGCCATCTTGTTTGACACCATTTCTATTGTCAACCCAGTCGCACATGAAAAGAGGAATTTTCCTACTATGATAATCAAGTACCCATATCTCTCGTAGAACCCCATAATAAAAGTTCTTTCCATAGGTTACTACTTCCATCTCAGTTGCCTCAACACAAACCCCACTGTTCTGGTGAACTCTGCCATCACGGATTTTTGTACGAAATGTATAGCCATTGATGTCATATACATCGTATTTGTTCACGATTCTGCGTGCTCCATGTGAGATCCACTTCACTGTTTCTGATACACTTTCTTGGGAGATCGATAACTCGCTTTCAACCTAAATTACACAATTAAAAGGATGAGATTCATCTTGCACAAATTACAATTGAGAAAAAACTAAGATCATGCTGATTTAAATATTACCTTGTTGCGTAACCAGTGACCAAACGTTGTGCTATGCTCTTTCTCCAGCCATGCTTGTCGTTTACCAGGATGCTTGTTTTTCAAAAATGTCATGTGTTGTCTGCAAGTACAAAAATGAGTATCAAATATGATCCTACTGTTAAATAAAACAAAAACACAAATAAACATGTTCAGTAGGAGTCCTACTCGATATACGGCACAACTTCAGGCGTATTTTGCAATACATAGAAATGTGCTTTCATGTAGAGATCTTGAGAAACTTCAACTGGTTTACCAGCTGACAAAGGAATTCCCTCTCCATTACCATTTTCAGATGTGTTGTGCTGGTGTTCTGGAATATCAATAGAGGTCATGCATTTTTTGTATTCGTTGAAGAACGCAATTGTTTCTTCTGCAATATGCTCCTCAGCAATGCATCCTTCTGGGTAAGCTTTGTTCCGCACATGCCCTTTAATAAATTTCATCATCCTCTCAAAGGGATACATCCACCGAAAGAATATTGGGCCACATAATTTTACTTCTCTAACAAGGTGCACAGTTAGATGAAGCATAACATCAAGAAAGGATGGGGTAAAGTATTTCTCCATCAAGCACAGTGTAACGCAAAGCTCCTCATGCAATTTATCGAGTTCTTCTACATTGATTTCTTTGCTACATATTGATTTGAAAAAAAAAAAAACAAAGTCTGATAATAGCATATCTTGTGGGTTCAGGCATGATAGACCGTATTGCAATTGGCAAGAACTGTTGCATAAGCATATGGTAATCATGTGATTTAAGTCCCATAAGCTTCCTATCCTTTTCATTGACTAAACTAGAAAAGTTGGAACAATAACCTTGCGGAGCCCTTAAGTTATGTAATGTGGCACAGAACTTGTCTTTTTCATCTTTAGTTAATGTGTAGCATGCAGCAGGAAGTAATGTCTTGTCGCCTTGACTTTTAGCCTGCAACTCTTGTCTTATCCCAAAATGTGCCAGATCCTTTCGAGCTTGCAACCCATCTTTCGTCTTGCCCGGAACATTTAGTAATGTTCCGATAATACTCTCAGCCACATTCTTCTCAGTGTGCATGAAATCAATACAATGTTGGACCAAATTATACCGCCAATACCTAAGTCGTCGATTCCATATGTTGAATTTCTTCCAATAGGTCTGTTCTTTCTGTTCGGAATTTGAGCTACCACCCCCTTTTGATTTTCTCTTTTTTGTTTTCCCCCTCTTCCAGTCGAAGTGTCCATATTGAGTTCTGAATCTTTATCCTTAAATCCCTTCTCCCACTTATTCCGAACAAATTTAACCTCATTGTATATTTCTTCCCCTGTCATAGGATCTGCAGCAGTTCCTCACTCTTCTTTTCCATTGAACGCCTTAGTTTGCTTTCTGAAGGGATGACTATATGGTAGATATCTTCGGTGACCACCATAACTCTGCTTGGTAGAGAACGGAAGTCTTACACAATGAGTTTCTTTCCTGCACACCACACAACCATGGAATCCACTATAAGGGCAGCCACATAATGCACCAAGAGCAGGGTAATCATTAATCGTCCATAAGACAACAGCACGTAAATTGAAATGTTCCTGGGCATAGGAATCATATGTTTTAACACCTTCTTCGAAAAAGAACTCCAGATCATAGATCAAAGGATCCAAAAACACATCGATATCGTTTCCAGGCGTTCTCGATATTAATAACGAAAGCATGGTGAACTTTCTTTTCATACACAACCAAGGTGGAAGGTTGTAAATGACAGTTAATACCGGCCACACACTGTGATTCCTATTCCCTCTGTTTACGTCGACCCCGTCTGTGGAAATGCCAAGTCGAAGATTCCTTGGATCAGAGGCAATTTCCGAAAATCTGTCATCTATTGCTTTCCATGCAGGTGAATCAGATGGGTGGCATAGAACACCAGGCTTTTTGGAACTGGTGGAGTGCCATATCAAATCTTTTGATATGCTTTTCACTTTATAAAGTCGTTTCAATCGTGGAATAAGGGGGAAGTACCATAATACCTTTGTAGGAACATTTTCGTATATGACTTTAGTCTTCTCATCCACCTTCCACCGTGACATGCCACAAGTTGGACATACCACCAAGTCCTTGTACTCCTTCCTGTAAAGAATGCAGTTGTTAATGCAAGCATGTATCTTTTCGTATCCTGAACCCATTGCTGTCATTATATTTTTGGCCTCATATGTGTTGTTCACCATCTCGTTACCTTCTGTAGGTAGCATCCTTTTCAACAGAAGTAGCATTTCAGTAAAGCACTTATTTGTCATTCCATGCTTACTCTTCAAGTTTAGTAGTTCTACTGTTGCAGACAACTTTGTGAAGTTAGGACAATATTTATACAAGGGCTTCTCCACATCTGCAAGTAGTTCTTGAAACTTGTGAATGTCAGCTATGAAATTGTCTTCCGTAGCTTTTACCATTTCTATTGTTTCTGCAGCATCTGCTGGAAATTCTACTGCATCAAATTGGTTGGAAGTTGTTGGCTTGTCTTTCTCTCCATGTTTAATCCACCTTGTATAATTCCAATCGAATCCCTTAACGATTAAGTGGTCCATTCATCCACAGAAAGAGAGCAGTGGTTTAAACAAGTTACACATGGACATGGAATAGTTTTCGTTGACATCTTCAAATTAGAAACCGCAAAATCGATAAATGCTACAACTCCATCCATATATGGTTCACTGTTTCTATCGGTTAACATCGAAGACTTATCCATAACTACAGCTTTAATACATATAAACTAAAGCAATTACAAGCATATTACAGCATAACTACAGCAATTACGAGCATATATTAAAGCATAACATTCAAAAATTAGCATATATTTAACACATGACTTACTAGGAGAGAGGAGCAGGAGTGATTAAGAGTAAAAGGGTGTGAAGCCTAATGAACTTAGGGACGGAATTAGGGATGAAATCGTTGTGGATGAAATCGTTATGGATGAAACTAGAAGCGGCCAATTGAGTAGCAGTGGTTTGAATCCGATACTGTGGTTTCCAATTGAGAGAATGAACTTTCCATTTAGGTATTTGACCACCATTTACTCACTCTGGACTGTACTTGTTTAAGGCCCAATTAGAATAGTGTTGGGCAATTATTAGAATAGTGTTGACCCAAATAGAATAGTGTTGGCCCAAATAGAAACGAGAATCGATCCTGAGAGTGGAAATAATTTTTTTGACGATCCAACCGTACGGATGTTAACATATACGCATTGTGATGTTGGGGAAAAATAATTGAAAAATCAGGAATTTATCTTGTACGACGTTTTTACAAGGATCTGGCCAAAGTACAACTCCGAGAAACGAGAATCGATCCCGAGAGTGGAAATAATTTTTTTTAATTCAATTTTTGACGATCCAACCGTACAGATGTTAACAGATATGCATTGTGATGTTGGGGAAAAATAATCGAAAAATCAGGAATTTATCTTGTACGGCGTTTTTACAACGATCTGGCCAAAGTACTACTCCGAGAAACGAGAATCGATCCCGAGAGTGGAAATAATTTTTTTTAATTCAATTTTTGATGATCCAACCGTACAAATGTTAACAGATATGCATTGTGATGTTGGGGAAAAATAATCGAAAAATCATGAATTTATCTTGTACGGCGTTTTTACAAGGATCTGGCCAAAGTACTACTTCGAGAAACGAGAATCGATCCCGAGAGTGGAAATAATTTTTTTTAATTCAATTTTTGACGATCCAACCGTACGAATGTTAACAGATATGCATTGTGATGTTGGGGAAAAATAATCGAAAAATCAGGAATTTATCTTGTACGGCGTTTTTACAAGGATCTGGCCAAAGTACTACTTCGAGAAACGAGAATCGATCCCGAGAGTGGAAATAATTTTTTTAAATTAAATTTTTGACGATCCAACCGTACAGATGTTAACAGATACGCATTGTGATGTTGGGGAAAAATAATCGAAAAATCAGGAATTTATCTTGTACGTCGTTTTTACAAGGATCTGGACAAAGTACTACTCCGAGAAACGAGAATCGATCCCGAGAGTGGAAATAATTTTTTTAAATTCAATTTTTGACGATCCAACCATACGGATGTTAACAGATACGCATTGTGATGTTGGGGAAAAATAATCGAAAAATCAGGAATTTATCTTGTACGGCGTTTTTACAAGGATCTGGCCAAAGTACTACTCTGAGAAACGAGAATCGATCCCGAGAGTGGAAATAGTTTTTTTTAATTCAATTTTTGACGATCCAACCGTACGGATGTTAATAGATACGCATTGTGATGTTGGGGAAAAATAATCGAAAAATCAGGAATTTATCTTGTACGGCGTTTTTAGAAGGATCTGGCCAAAGTACTACTCCGAGAAACGAGAATCGATCCTGAGAGTGGAAATAATTTTTTTTAATTCAATTTTTGACGATCCAACCATATGGATGTTAACAGATACGCATTGTGATGTTGGGGAATAATAATCGAAAAATTAGGAATTTATCTTGTACGGCGTTTTTACAAGGATCTGGCCAAAGTACTACTCCGAGAAACGAGAATCGATCCCGAGAGTGGAAATAATTTTTTTAAATTCAATTTTTGATGATCCAACCGTACGGATATTAATAGATACGCATTGTGATGTTGGGGAAAAATAATCGAAAAATCAGGAATTTATCTTGTACGGCGTTTTTACAAGGATCTGGCCAGAGTACTACTCCGAGAAACGAGAATCGATCCCGAGAGTGGAAATAATTTTTTTAAATTCAATTTTTGACATTCATTCACCTTAATTAATTTTAATGAAATAAAAAATTACAAATATTAATCTCAAAAATACAATAAATATCTTGATATATAATTTTTTACATAATTAATAATACAACATATATACTGATATACTGATATATAATTTACAAGTTGTTTGAAAAGGGAAACAGTTACAGATCTGTGGCGGCTAAACTTTCCCAAAAAACTCAAACTTCCCCCCACTTCACTTTTAACATAGCTTAACCCTCAATTCACTTTCAAATTCTCCCTCAATTCACTTTCAAATTCTCCCTCCCCTGTGCACCTCCCCACAACTTTCAATCGGTGAAATTAGGTTACACCGTCGGTGAAATCTGGTGACCCAATCTGGTTTATGTTCTTAAAATTAGGGTTTTTCCAATGGCGTTTAAATCACCTTGCTTATCGCAGGTAAACCATTCTTTCCACAGACTATTTGAGTGAGTGTATGTTTGAGATAATTTGAGAATAAGATATATGATTGGAGAGATTGCATGTTTGAGTTGTATTTTAGATCGAGATTGAGACTATTTTACTTGTAATTATTTGACACTTCCATCCCTTTTCTATGATACACTCTGTGTGGGTATACTTATTTCAGTTACTCGAGTAATATTTGTGTTATTTGTGTTATATGAGTTACTCTGTGTGGGTACTTTTGCTTTAATGTTGATGTATTAATAGCTGACATTGTTGTGCTTTTGTCTACAACTAATTTGAGTACCATGGGAAAGAGGTACAGGTTGGTTGTTTATTATGGGGTTGAGTTCATGACATGTGTTAATTGGCAATACACTGGTCCTAAGTCAAAGGTGTTCGAAGGAATGGAAGTCTACAACATGACTGTTAAACAAGTTAGGGATTTGGTAGCGGATGTAGTTTCGGATGATGATAAGCTTTATTTCATGAAAGATGGGGTGACCCCGGATAATGGATATGGTTTATTACTTCGAGACAGTGACTTAAAAGAGTTGGCTATTGCTTCTAACATGACTGGAGTCTGCAAGATTCATGTCTTCCATTCCTGGTCCACAGCTACTGCACCAGTTTGCGTTGAAGAAGAATACCTAGGTAGACTCATTTTTGACTTCTCATATTTATTCATGTGTATGTTTATTGAACAGATCAATCCCGTAATTGCTAAGGGTTCTTGTACTGGTTGTAGGTGTGGAAAATGAGGAATTTGAGGATCAATATTCAACGGAAGAGTGTAGCGAAGAAGAAGAAAGCACAGAAGGAGAAGACGAAGGAGAAAGCGCAGAAGAAGAAGACGGCGCAGAAAAAGAATGCAAACAGGTTCAACAAAAGAATGATGTCAAAGCTAAGAGGGGGCTAACCAGGTTGCCGAACCTGTATACCAGGTTTACAAACTCTGGTGGAAAAAGACATGAGGTTGAATTTGACTCACTTGGTAGGTTAATGGGGGAATACAGATCAGAATTTACGAGCTTTTTGGGAGACACGGTCAGGGAGCATGTGGGATTAAGATGGTTAACATGGAAGGAGGTGCCAAAAGAAGTGAAGGCTAAGCTGTGGGATCAAGCAACGGTAAATCAGCTACTCTAAATATATTTTACATTTTCAATATGAAACACTATTGTTCAACTTATCTGCTTGCCTTATATGTGTATTAACACCATGTATTATATATTGCAGCATTATTTTGATATAGAATTTTGCCGTCGAAAGTTTGTAATGACTCGGCTTGGTGGGCTGCTTCGCAATTTCAGAAGAAATATGTATGCAGGATTCATACAACCTAACCTGAAAAAACCAACAAAACTTGCAAAAGTTCCTAGGCTGTATAGTACACTGGTAGAGCAAGCTGATTGAGATAGGTTCGTAGCCCACATGCAAACGGATAAATTCAAGGTTGTAATACTTTAATATACGGATCATCGTTTGAATTAACGTATTTTTCCAATGCACTTTGCTGAAATAATTCTTTTGACTATTGGAAGGATGTCTCCAAAACTATGAAAATTGCGCGATCACGGTCCCGTTTTGATCATCGCTTGGGACGAGGAGGATACCCTCGTCTCAAAGAAAAATTGGTAATTCAGATGTGTTTTTTTTGTGTTACTAGTGATTATTTTGGTTTTTTTCTGTCTGATTGTGTCATCGTTGCATTATGCAAGGTTTCAAAAAAAGAAATTACAGTTGATGACGTCCCCACCCGTGCTTTTATGTGGAGGAAGGGGAGGGAAAACAAAGATGGAGAGTTGGTAGATCCTAAAGTGAAGAAAATGGCAGATTATTTAGTAAGTTAAAATATGAGACTTAGTATATCCTAAAGTGAATAACATGTCCTTGTTACTAATTTTCTTCACTTTTTTCTTTATAAATGGATATTGAAGCACAGATAAAGGACGGAACAATCAAGATTGGGCCGGACGAGGATGCCCTTACAGTGGTTTTTGGTAGGGAGCAGGGTTCATACTTGCGAGGTGTTGGTTGTGGAGTCACTCCCAGTACGTACTGGCATTGTCCTCGGCAAAGGACATCAGGAAAAGATAAAATCAAGATTCTGGAGCTTCAATTGGAAAATGAGAAACTGCTGCGTGAGAAGAAGGATGAAGAACTGAAGAACTTGTCGTTGCAGATGGAGGCAACGAACAATAAACTGAATAAAGTCATGGATCAATTGTATTCGCAAGGACTGCTTTCAGCAACAAAACAAGATGTAAGCACTACGTAAATTGTTGGAGTTTTTTGTGTTTGAATTTAGTTATCTTGTGTCTATATTCCAAAACATAGTTTACAAAACTTGTGTTATCGCTTGACTTTCCCATTTGACGTCACATTCTCTAGGGAACACCGATAAGTGGGAATGGTTCGAGGGACAGCTGCATTAATGTTACCATCCCAGCATCGAAAGAGTTTTTAACACCTGTAAGTAATGGCTAATTTAATTTCTTTTTATTTTTTTCTAAGTAATTGCTGATTTCTTGTCCAAATTTCTTAAATTGTAGGTTAAATCTGTGGAAAAGCAAGTGACTCCTACTGCCGACACATCCATAATGGCGCAAAAGGTGATCACCACCAGGAGGAAAGTTTATATATCTCCGCGTACCACTAAATCACAAGAAGATCCAACAATTGTGCACCAGGTATATATTTACAATATTGCTAAATGCACATGTATATTGAGATTAATTTCCAACTTTAATATGTTGGAAATTATGCTACTACTTTTGTAGGAAAAGGTGATTAGATCCGGAAAAGAAGATTAGTTTATCTCAGCCTAGCACTATCTCTGGTCAAATGCCATCTCAGTCAAATCAAACCTCAACTATTGTCCAATCGGTATGCATTATATTTCTAAATGCGTACGTATATTAATTCACTTTACCTTTATGATGTTAATTATGCCACTAACTTTTGTAGGCAATGAAGTGTACTCTGTATACGTTGAATTTGAACAACCCTGTTGCACGTGGTACGGCTTCCTTTCAGACCAGCAAGGACAAACCATTCATGGAGTCCCCCTATAAGATGATTGCTATAGAGTTTCTGTTGATGAAGTTGTTAAGGGGCAGCATTCTTACCATATGAAGCCGGTGATATGCGGACAGTTGAGGATGCTTTGGGTTCTTTTGTGGCTTGGCCCAAAAACCATATCAAGATAATTGATCATCAAGTACGTTTCTTACTTTGCATTCCATTTTGGTTGTGTTCATTTATTCTCCCGCTTTATAATTTTGTTTAAACTGATGGAGCTTTAATTAAATAACATTACTTGTCCAACGGTCTTAACTTGCTTATCTATAGAATTACATTACTTGTGTTAAATGGTCGTAACTTGAGGGTTGTTGAAATGATCATCGTATTTGTTTTCCTGTTTTACTCTAGGTACCAACTCCAACTGCCAATGGGGAAGGGAAAGAACATAGTGCAGCTCAAGCTAAGGAGGAACATAGCGCAGATCAAGCTAAGAAGGGGAAAAGATGTAATACCATTACTGGTTCCCCAGTAACACGTTCAAAGGCGAAGGCGAACAAGGCAGACAAGCTGAGGAAGAAGCGTAAGCTGGCCGTGGTGTAATTGTAAACTGAATTTGACTCATGTTAATGTGGTTTTCTGGTTCTGAACCTTTCGATAAGTTGTTAATTTTCAGTACTCTGGTTATGGTATGTGGTTTTTATGGATTGTGGAGTTATACTCCATATCGTTGTTAATGGATCATGGATTTAGTATGGATTTTATGGATTAATATGGACTAGTTTGGAATTTGGCATTTTTTTTACTTGTATTTTGGCATTTTAGTTGTTTGCATATATTGAGGCCTTTTTGGATTGGATTGTGGCCTTTTGGTATTGTCTTGTATCGGCCTTTTGGTACGGCCGTGGTCATTTATATTACAAATGAAACCTGTTTGTAATGTGGTTAAGTATGTGTGGCTAGTACCACACTTCAGCCACACTACATATTATATTATATTCGGGGATAGTTACTACAATTATTAGTGACTAAAAGCAGTTTTTTAATAGTATATAAAACATAGAAACGACCACACAAAAATTATAAAATGTGGCCATACCCAAGTTTTTTGCCACGATTTACCAATAAATAGTGCGACCAAAACTAAGCCTTTGATGAATGTTGGTATTTAGCCACGTTATTATTTCTCTTTAGCCACGACGCATCATGTGGCTGCAAGCTGGTATTTAGTCACACTTTTGAGCTTAAAATGGGGGCTGTCAGACCCAAGGGGTGGTATGCTTTAGTCACTCTGTTTTGAGTTACAGCCACACAGCTGGGGTGTGGCCGTAGGGGGGCATAAAATGACGAGACCTTAGGTCACACTTTGCTGAAAAATTAAAACATGACGGAAAGTGCTTAGCCACACATATTTGATGTGACGGAAGCCAAAATTTGATGTATTGCAAGCTGTTGCTTGTTAATGGATATCGACTTGTTCCATCAATCTTACCCCTCGAGTGATGAGGAGGTAACAAAAAAACACATTTTGATGAATAGCAACCAAGTTGCGAGTGAAAAGAATGTTTTCAAAAGATTTATGACCGATTGACCGGGCAGTCAAACAAAATAAATAACAGTTCTTAAGTAAGGTTCCCTTATATTTTGGAAGTTTTGAGCGAGCATTTAAATCTTCTTATAAGATAGATTTAAATGGAGAATAAAGTTTTGGGAACCTCCCTTGATAAAAATAATCATAATAATGCTCAGAAATATTTTACATAATATTTGAAGGTCAAAGATAATTTTTGAATAAGATACATCATTTTAAAACATTTTAAAAGTATTAAATAAATATTCAAAGAATATTTATTAACTGATAAATATTTAAAGAATATTTTTAATCAAAAATATTGCTCATTAATAACCCTCGAATGAATATATAAAAATATTCACTAAATAAATAAATTTTTAAATGAATATTCAAAATAATATTCATTAAATAAATCAAACCTTAAATGAATATTCAAAATAATATTCATTTAATAATTAAAACTCTAAATAAATATTCAAAATAATATTCATTTAATAAATAAAACTCAAATGAATATTCAAAATAATATTCATTTTATAAATAATGGAAAAATATTTATCTAATATTTTCCTCAGAAAAGTATCACAAGATATACAGAAATACCGACTCCCGGTCTATTTTTAAAGAATGAAAATCACATGCCCTTCACTATGGGTCTTAGCAAAACATCCGGCTTATAACTGATATCTCATATCTAGCTCATAAGCCAATTACCAAATCGTAATCAAGTATCACAATATACTTTCGAAAACAATTATGCCTTCCGATGACATATTCAACACAAATAATATTCATATAGTATTTCTCAACTGAGATAATACTTAAATAACCTTCCTCGAAAGATATAGTAAATAAATACAATTCCTCGAATGATATCATATTCAAATAACAATCCTCGAATGGTTTCCAAGTAATTAATACTTTATGGAAATATAATTAATGTTTATAAATAACATTCCTCAAAATAAACAATAATCTGCTGCTGGAATCCCTCCGGTTTCCACGACTATCTCTATATCACAAAATACCGACTCCCGATTTAGAATCGAAAACCATGAATATGCTCTTATATCTAGAGCTACAAGGTACACCGGTTTATAACTACTTAACTTGAAAGTTCGTATATACACCAAAAGTCAACTCAATCATAACATGATATAACATTTATCGCAAAATCAGTATAACACTATATTTAGCAAAAGCAGTATTATACAACAATACTCAAGAGTATAAGTTTGGAAAACTTGCCTGATACTCAAGAAGTGATAGGGGTTCGCGATGATGTCGGACAATCTAGACAAAGTCAAAGAAAACATACGATTAATCCCCTGGATAATCCACTTATAAATCAACGCTTAAAGACACAAGCGAAACACAACCAAGGTATTACTGGCTCGCTTTAGACTCACACTAAGTCCATGCTAATCGACAAATACTTAAGTCGAAGGTTCGCTTAAGAAATTGGATCTCGTTTGCCCGTTTCACTAAGTGGTTTTCAAAGTTATAACTAAGTGCTCCTTTAAGGGGTTCTTCGCACTTAACCTTGATTCGAATATTTTTATAAAATCCAAAAATAATCCTTTTTACATGAGGTCTTCTCTCATATCTTCATTATGAACTCTAGTATTCAATTACCAAGATTCACAACCGAATATCTCATTTTAAGGGGTTCAATTGAAGTTACGAACTCACGCTTATGCTTACGAACCACTTTTACGATTTTTACCATAACGCCTAAACCGTAAGTCAGAATGCTACAATTCTTTCGCCAAAACGATCTATGACTCGAGATGTTTGAATATATTCCATATACTCCCTAAGGTCAGAAGGTTATATCTACTGTTATTCACGGTTTATAATGGTTAAAGAAATTTCGCCATTACGACGGCTATAACTCGGATATTTCCAAAATCAAAACCCTCCAAATAATCATTCAATCCACCACCAACCCTCATGGACACTATTCATCATCATCACCACTGCCTAGACTGGTCTTGGTGCTATAAATCATATTTTTCTATTTTCACAACACCCACACAACATAAATGCTCTAAATCATGCATACAAGCCATAAACACTAGCAAATCACACAAACTAAAAAGCTATGGATGAGAGATTCACCTTGGTTTCAAGATTAAGGATGTTATTAAGGCCTCACAAGTCTTGAACCTTGCTTAGAACATCCTTTGGAAGCCATAAAACAAAGATCAAAGTCAAGAAACTATGTTAGTTACTATTCATCATCACTTTTGTAAAAATCATATAAAATCGAAAACTAAGAGTTTGGCTCTTAAATTTTTACCACATCTTGTGCTCTTCATAAGCTTTCTTTTGAGTTATAGAATACAAGAATCCAACCATGGGCGCTAGGGTTTTTAGCCCCATCTTGCTGCTGGTCAGAATCTGGGCAGTTTTGGTTCTCCAACTTGGAGAGGAGATTTGACTAGGCTACACTCCTTTGTTGGCTATGAAATTTTGAACGTGTGTTCTTCATACAATGAGGAGGCTATGGTTAAACTTTGGTGATTTTAGAAGCTCTAGATCTTGAGATATGAAATTTTCTTTGAGCTTGGTACATGGTGGACAGTTTTTGGAGAAAAATGAGATGGAGAGCTTTTTGCTTTCTTTCTCTCTTTGACTTCTTCAACTCACCTTTTGATCATAATATCTAGATATTATCATATGCTAGGCTGTGTTTGATCCACTTGGTTCTTGTGCAAAGTGTGTTGGAGAAGCTTGAATGATATTTGTTTTGTTTTTGATTTGATTAAAGTGATTTAAATCACTTAAATCCTAAATGGTTTTGATTTAACCTTTGATTAAATCATTCAATCCTCTTGATATAATTCTCTTGATGATCATGTAGGATATTTAATCTTGTTATGAACTCAATCCAAATTCCATAATTTATTCGCTTTATCGCTTAATCTCGTTATAATGTTTCAGCGGTTTCTAGAACGCTCGTTTCACTGTCTCAGTGGTTTTCGTCCTAAATTCTCAAATCAATTATAATAAAATTCCAAAATATTAAATCCTCAACTCCTCAAATTTAATATCTCATTTCCTGATAATACTGTTCTATAATTCACTGCTCGATCAAATATTACGCCATAATTAAAATTGGAATTTCTGAATTCTGATCGTCATTACATACAATTATTTCCTCCGTGGATTCCTAATATGACTTCGAAACATCCATACCACGTCCCGTACATAGGGTGGCGTGAAAAGTTTTCCAACTTACAAAATCACTATTCATCCATACAAATTACTATTCACGTATGAAAAGTACTATTCATCAAAAAGTGAAGACTTCTCTCAAATCCAGAAATTAGGGTTGTCACACTAACTCATTTCTCATCTCCCCCCTATGGTTCATTAGCTCATTTCCTGGATGATAGATTATTCTTATCTATGTCCTCAATCATTGAATTACTCTATTATGAAAATACACATATGTATCGGGATCATTATCCAAAGCAATATCCATTCTTCACAACCACGGTTCGTTGAAATCATTGTTCACTAATGCACTTAATCATAATAAGAAAAGTTTTAATTCTACCAAAAATCTGGGTTATTACACAAGCCTAAGGGCAAGTCAGTGATCGATACTAAATGGGTATTCAAGAACAAGATGGACGAAAATGGCATTGTCACAAGGAACAAGGCTAGACTAGTTGCCAAAGGCTACTGTCAAGAAGAAGGAATTGACTTTGAGGAAACCTTTGCACCAGTAGCAAGGTTAGAAGCAATCGGAATCTTCCTAGCCTATGCAGCCTATGCCAATTTCAAAGTCTATCAAATGGATGTCAAGAGTGCTTTTCTAAATGGGATTTTGGAAGAGGAGGTGTATGTTAGTCAACCTCCTAGCTTTGAAGATCCAAACTTTCCAGAATATGTTTACTACTTGCTCAAAGCACTCTATGGCCTGAAGCAAGCACCTAGAGCCTAGTATGACACTCTTTCATAGTTCCTCATTGAGAATCACTTCACCAGAGGTACTGTAGATAAAACTCTCTTTTATAGATCGGTCAATGGATCTATAATACTTGTCCAAATTTATGTAGATGATATAATATTTAGGTCTACTGATGAGAAACTTTGAAAAAGGTTTGCCAAACTTATGCAAAGTAAATATGAAATGAGTATGATGGGAGAATTAACTTATTTTCTTGGTTTACAAGTTAAACAAGTAAATGAGGGAATTTTTATAAGTCAAACAAAATACGTTTTTGATCTACTAAAAAGGTTTGACTTAGCAGACTGCTCTTCTGCAAAAACACCCATGGCCACTGCCACCAAGCTTGAATTGAATACTAAGGAAAAGAAGGTGGACATTTCAAGCTATAGAGGCATGGTTAGATCTCTTTTGTATTTAACTGCTAGTAGACCTGATATTATGTTTGCTACATGCTTATGTGCTAGATTCCAAGCTGGTCCTAGGGAATCTCATTTAGTAGCTATTAAAAGGATTTTCAGGTATCTCAAGGGGACACCAAACCTTGGCATTTGGTACCCTAGAGATTCTGGTTTTAATCTAATATGCTATTCAGATGCAGACTATGCAGGTTGTAAGATGGACAGGAAGAGTACCACAGGCACCTGTCAATTTCTAGGAAACAAGCTGGTCTCTTGGTTCAGTAAGAAGCATAATTCAGTTTCAACTTCAACAGCTGAAGCTGAGTATATTGCTGCAGGAAGCTGTTGTTCACAGATTTTATGGATGAGAAATCAACTGCTGGACTATGGACTTAAGGTTGAGAAAATTCCAATTTTCTTTGACAACAAAAGTGCAATTGCAATTTCTGAGAATCCAGTACAACACTCAAGAACCAAGCACATAGATATCAGATACCATTTCATCATAGAGCATGTGATGGAAGGTACTGTGGAACTTCATTTTGTTCCAAGTGAGAAACAATTAGCAGATATATTTACTAAAGCTCTGGATGAAGCAACCTTCTCAAGGTTGGTAAGTGAGCTCGGTATGTTGAACTTCTCATAATCTTGAAGTATCTGTTCAAATTGTTGCAGCCAGTGAATCTTATTCTCTGGATTATCTGTTTATTTTTATCTTTTTATTATTATTTTTATTCTGGAGTTATCGAACATTTAATTAACAAGAGATATCTGTTATGCTAATTTCACGCAAGCGCACGTAGTCACAAGTAATACAATTAAAGTTCGTTCCACAGAGATCTGGTTATGTTCTATTCAGTAAATATGCCTATGCAACAATGTATGGTTTTAATTCACTGCTAAGAAAAATCACAAATTTGAGATTTATTATCTAAATTAAACTAATTGCAAATTATAAAACTAAGAATTAAACAATTAACAAGAATAAAAATCGAATTACTTATATGAGAATAAACATGGAATCCTAGTTTCATCATCTACTTCACTTAGAGTTGCAGCCTTTAATTAAAACATGTAATGGTCTTGATATCTGATCGGATAACACGAAAAGAGTAAAAGTTACCTCTCGGTATACTAGTACCAATCTACACATACATCCACAAAAGAGATAGAAGATGAATAGGCACCTATTATGTTTAGACCCTATATCTCTATAGAATTTGAAAACATAGAGGTTGAAGCACAAGTTATCCACTTAGATCACATAGGGTAGCATAATATCTCTATTCATGCCACAAATCATGATGATTACATCAACCTATCATATGCTAGCATGGCAAGTTCTAAATCTCAAGATCCACTCTCGTTTAGCAAGAGATTAACATATTAGATGTTCGCGACGCACCTAAATTCAATAAGCACAACCATACGAGGATATCAAGAATTCACCACACATAAATCTTTAAGGCATACAAACTACTAAGCTACATAGATAAATCCACTAGGATCCCACGACAACGATTAGCCCATAATTGAACTGTTCATCGTCATGGGATTTGATGAAAACATGATATAAAACAAGATATGGAAGAAAAACAGGAAATTAAGGTGCTAAAACCTGCCCGGAATATAATTAGAACTTGAAAAGGGCAAAACAGGAAATTCCCAGCCATGCTTCACAAAGACTGCACGCGCGAATTAATTCAGTACTTTACTTGCACGTGATTCCTATCCCAGGTTGTAGAAAATCTCTCAAGCTTCGCGTGGGCAGTAAGATCGCTGAAAACAGACTTACAGAACTCCAGATATGGCCAAAACAGTGTAAGCTGCGCAGCCTTCCCAGAAAATCCGAATTTTAATCAATTAATTCCCAAAAAATTATAGAAGCATCCACCTTAATCAACATTCTCGTAAACCTGCACAACTAAGCAAAACACATCAAAACTACAAGAAACTTGAGTCCAAGACAATCAATTTAAGCCAATTTAGAATGTTCCAAGTAGATATAAAATCCACTTATCACACCCCCAAACTTAAATCGATGCTTGTCCTCAAGCATTAACAATTACAACTAACTAACTAGTACCACTTCCGTAGGTGATCACGGTTGCATTTGGCATATGCAACAAGCCCTTTAAACCCCTAGGCAGCCCTAGTGGACGAGTAAGGTCTCGTGAGGGCCTATAGCGAATGTACCCACAAAATCCATTTAACCTAATGCAATGCAATGCATAAATGCAACTAAATGAAAATGCAATTAATCTAATCTACCATACCTTCAAATCCTCTCATGCCATATCAACTTAAGAATCAAAGTAATAACGCAATGTCTTGGTGTCGAAAGTGCAAGTATTCACATAGTCTACTCAATGAACATGCATAAGTTCTCACAAGCCCATGTCAAGTGTAAGAATAAGTTAGTAAACATGCTAAGCTTACAAGAGTACATCTTTGAGACAAAACTCGGGATCTCATACGCAAAAACAAGCAAACACTCACAATCCACTCACAAAAGAATTTTCACTCAAGAACAAGGGTAAGTGTATCACTCAATTCCAACAAAATCATAAACACGCTTGACATTTGGTATCAATCTAACTCTTAACACAACATACATCAATGACGATAATCAAAAGGTCTTTAATTGGGTTGTAATGGGGCTAGGGACAAGGTATGTCAAATAAGCCAAAACAGGTGTAGTGTCAAAAGCTAGTAAGTACCATAATAAATCACACACAACACCCTATTTCCCCCCCACATAATTTTACTATTACAAACACTCGACTAGTCGACTGAAATAGGATCACAACAAACACAAACATGCTCTCATAATATATATTTTCTTTTTTTTTTTTTTCATAATATTTTTCTTCTTTTTTTTTCTTTTTTTTTCCCTTTTTTTTCATTTTTTTTTCTTTTTTTTTTTCGAGAGCTAAATAGAACACAAACAATAAACAATAACAATAACAATGATCCCATAATTTATTACATATGTCGACTATCAAGTACACAAACCCAATTTCAATATTTCCCCCAAAGTACGACCAACAATAAACCCCTCCTTGCACACCTTATTACTCCCTTAAGCACTCTACTAGCTTTTGACAATGTGGGTTCAAATTAATGTAAGGCCAATACAATAAAAAGGTCTAGGCAAGTAATGTGGTATGTCACCGAAAAAATAGGATTAAGCTCAACGGGTTAACTAATTGATCATGTAAACATGGTGTGGTAATATGGGAAAATATGCGGTTATTCCTAAGTGCCTTTATCATTTTAATCGTCAAATATTGTCATGCGTTTCAAGAAAGACCTCAAACAACTGCTAGCAATGCAAACAATCCGTGGACACTCAAGCAAACGAATAAATTGCAAAAAATATGCAATAAGGCTCAAAATCTCACTTGGTGGAAAAACATACTTAATCCCAAGCAAAAATCTCTCTAACGCACCGACTTGTATTCAGAGCATGCAAACTAAATCATCTTGCACATATTCATGTCCTTCTAATCACTTACAACATTCAATAAGTCTACTAGCTTCAACTTACTAGTGTATGTGTGTGCACAAGAACAAAGCCTATCACTTCTCAATCAAAAGCGTCAACAACACAAAATTCCTATCAAGCATGGGTGCAAATGCAAACTACTATGAACCCACATGATATACGAAAATAAAAAAAAACAGAATGTCCTATATGAAACAAACGTAGATAACACAAACATAAATGCATAATTTACTACTACTAAGATGCAAAGCATGAAATCCTACATGAACAAATAATACAACAACTACTAATCCCTCAAACCACCTCCAAACTTAAAATATTCAATGTCCGCATTGAATGGAAGTAAATACAAGGGATAGCAGAAACATACCTACTCGTCCTCCTCTTCGGAGGAATCATAATCTGGCGGTGGATATTGCGTACGAGCTCCATAGACTGGCCACCTCGCCTGAATACCTGCATCTCTTAAAGCTGTAGCCATATCTTGAGCATACTCCCTGTTACAAGCATGTATGGCATCCATCCGCCTATACAAACGCCTAAAGTGAGCCTCCAAAACTCTCGGTACTTCCGAACCCTGTGGCTGAGCGCCCGCTCCATTACCACTAGCATCAACATCATCAACAATATAACCAAGCCCCCTCGGATCTGGAACCCCACCTTGCCAGTCAGGCATTCGATCAATAGACACATCAGTAATGGAAGGCAAAGGTGACTTCAACTCCTCATCCGCACCCCAGATAACACCACTTTCCTTACATAAACCAGCTATAACAGAAGCATGGGGCATCGATGATAGCGCATTAGACTTTAAAAACCGTAGAATATTCTGATGAACAATATAGGCTACATCAATGTACTCCCCCTTTAGAATGCCCCAAAGAAGAATCAATCTATCAACTGTGACCTCACCTATATGAGAAGTAGGCATAATATTCGCACAAAGGAATGCATACCATGCACGTGCAAATTTATTCATAGTAGAAGACAGAAAATTAACCGGCGCATTGGTTCCAACTTTATACTTCCAAACCGTACCAGGAACACATAACTCACGAACAATTGCCTCTAAATCCACATCCTTACTAGTCTTCCTTGCCCAATCTTCATCCCCCACAAGCTTCGGTGGTTGTCCCAAAATTGCACGAATAGCATCAACACTATACCCCACCTGTTTACCTCGAACCACACACACCTCATCCGGCTCACCCTTAGCATTAGCATAAAACTCCCTAACAACATTCACCGGAACTGGAGCAGGTGCCTTACAAATCTCTCCCCAACGTAACTCACTAATCACATCAACCAACCCATAATGACGAGTTGGTAAAAAACCCCTTTCTTTCGCCACCGACTTAGACAACAACCTATTATACTCAACCTCCGCATCCGGAGAAGAAAATCTCTCCACCCTAATAGCACCACCCTTCATTCGCTTAGGCGCCATAATAATCAAAACCCCACTCAACAATAGCACCACCACCAACCACCAAGAAATATCCCACCAAGAACCACCAAATCAAATCACACCAAAAATACCCACGTAACAAGAATAATACAAAAACCCCAATTTACAAGAACACAAATTCGTAATAAAATAAAATAGAGAAAAGAATTCCCACTACGAATCAAAGAGGTGAACTTGTACTAATTTTCCCCCAAACTTGAATTTTTAAGAGATGTAGAGGAGAAAGATAATGAATTGGGTGTGTATGTATGGGTATATATAGGCCATGGAGTGATAGGATGAATCTAAGAATTTTAATGTGAAAAGGAAAAAAATTAGGTGGAATTTGGAATTTGATATAGGATAGAAAAAATATTTAATGGATAAAAGAAAAAGATTTAGAAAAGAAATAGGAATTTGAAATTTTTTAGGAGAGATAAGGGGTTTTGGAATTAAATTAGGAAAAGATTTAGGGGAAAGATGGGGAGTATAAAAAGAAATTGGGGTGAAAGATTTTATTTTTTATACACATAACACAACTCTCGGACAGAAGCAGTGAACCTGTGAAAAAAATTTTTTTTTTTCAATCCATTCTCCCACGCGCCAACTGCTCGACTGAAGGGCAAATTGCCCTGCTTCCAGAAACGTTAAAGCAAGCTGCGCCACTCGGGGGCAAACTGCCTCCCTTCCAGAGACGCATACGCAAACTGCGCCACAGGGCCGCAAAGTGCCCCCTTTCCAGAAACGCACATGCAGGTTGCGTTACAGCCCTGCAATTTGCTCCAATTTCGATTTTTTTTTTTTTTTTTTTTCACACAACACTAAAAAAAATTTTCTTTTTTTTTTTATACTAATGCATTGGTTGCCTCCCACGAAGCGCTCGTTTAACGTCAATAGCTTGACGTCCTTCCGAAAAATCACGAACGAGATAAAACAGCGGCAACCTTCTCACGGTTTACCATACCACCAAAATAAGGCTTAAGTCTATGTCCATTCACCTTGAAAGAATCATCAATAGAACCTCTAAATATCTCCACTGCTCCACTAGGAAATACTTCCTTGACTGTAAACGGACCTGACCACTTTGATTTGAGCTTACCCGGAAAAAGTTTGAGACGAGAATTATAAAGCAACACTTGTTGACCCGACACAAATGACTTATGCACCAACTTCTTATCATGCCACCTCTTAACTTTCTCCTTGTACATTTTCGCATTCTCATAAGCCTGTTCACGAAATTCTTCAAGCTCATTTAACTGAAGTAGACGTTTCTCACCCGCAGCCGAAATATCCAAATTCAATTTCTTCAACGCCCAATAGGCCTTGTGCTCTAGCTCAGCAGGCAAATGACATGCCTTACCAAAGACCAACTGATAAGGAGACATACCTAGGGGTGTCTTGTAAGCAGTTCTGTACGCCCAAACCGCCTCGTCTAGCTTCAACGACCAATCCTTACGAGATGGATTCACCACTTTCTCAAGAATTCTTTTGATTTCACGATTCGAAACCTCCGCTTGACCATTAGTTTGAGGATGATAAGCAGTGGCAACACGATGCGTGACATTATACTTTGCCATCAATGCAGTAAATTGACGATTACAGAAGTGTGTCCCCTCATCACTGATTATAGCTCGTGGAGTTCCAAAACGTGTGAAAATCTGCTTGTGAAGAAAATTCAGAACCACCTTAGCATCATTTGTTGGTAAGGCTTTCACCTCAACCCATTTAGACACATAATCCACAGCTAGCAAGATGTACTGATTGTTGCAAGATGAAACAAACGGCCCCATGAAATCAATTCCCCACACATCAAAGATCTCAACTTCAAGAATAGTATTCAGAGGCATCTCATTCCTCCTAGAGATATTACCAACCCTTTGACATCGATCACAACTCATGACGAACCTATGAGAATCCTTAAACAGAGTCGGCCAATAGAATCCCGCTTGAAGTACTTTCTGAGCTGTTTTATCACCACCATAATGGCCTCCATATGTGGTAGAATGACAATCATGCAAAATACTTTCCGTCTCACTGTAATGAATGCACCTCCTCAAAATCTGATCCACACCAAGCTTGAACAAGAATGGCTCGTCCCAACGGTACCACTTCACATCATGTAAGAACTTCTTCCTCTGAGCATACGAGAATTCCGGAGGGGTGACATTACTAACAAGATAGTTCACATAATCTGCAAACCATGGCTCTTCACCTTGCACCCCAAAAAGTTGCTCATCTGGAAAAGATTCATTAATAAGAGATTTAGCATGTGAATCCTTACCTTGGTCCTCCAAACGTGAAAGATGATCAGCCACCTGATTTTCCGTGCCCTTTCTATCCTTGATCTCCACATCAAATTCTTGCAAAAGAAGTACCCAACGAATCAATCTAGGCTTTGAATCCTTCTTCGACATGAGATATCGAATAGCAGCATGATCTGCATACACAATCACCTTCGTACCAAGCAAGTAAGATCTGAATTTCTCAAAAGCATAGACAACTGCTAGCAACTCCTTCTCCGTAGTGGTGTAGTTAAGCTGTGCATCATTAAGGGTTTTACTAGCATAGTAAACCACATGAAAAATTTTGTCCTTCCTTTGCCCAAGCACAGCTCCAACAGCATAGTCACTAGCATCACACATTAGCTCAAACGGTTCCTCCCAATTAGGTGCGGTAATGACTGGTGTAGTGGTCAGCTTTTTCTTCAAGAGCTCAAAAGCTGCAAGGCACTCATCATCAAACTTGAAAGGAACATCCTTCTCTAACAGGTTGCACAAAGGTTTAGAGATTTTTGAGAAGTCTTGAATGAATCGCCGATAGAATCCCGCATGACCAAGAAAACTGCGAATTCCTTTAACAGAGATAGGTGGAGGAAGATTCTCGATTGTCTCCACCTTGGCTCTATCCACTTCAAGCCCCTTGCTAGATACCTTGTGCCCAAGAATAATTCCTTCTTGCACCATAAAGTGACACTTCTCCCAATTAAGAACCAAATTAGTCTCCACACAACGTTTCAATACCAAGCCAAGATTATGCAAGCACTCGTCATATGAAGTACCAAAAACTGAGAAGTCATCCATGAAAACCTCCACATTAGTGCCAATCATATCTGAGAAAATAGCCATCATACACCTTTGAAAAGTAGCAGGAGCACCACAAAGTCCAAAAGAAACTCGACGAAAAGCAAAAGTGCCAAAAGGACATGTGAATGTGGTCTTCTCTTGATCTTCCGGAGCAATGCAAATCTGATTATAACCAGAATAACCATCAAGCAAACAATAATATTCGTGTCCAGCCAACCTGTCTAACATCTGATCAATGAATGGAAGAGGAAAGTGGTCTTTTCTCGTGGCTTTGTTGAGCTTCCGATAGTCCATGCAAACTCTCCACCCCGTGACTGTCCGAGTAGGGATGAGCTCATTCTTCTCATTAGCAACAACTGTCATGCCTCCTTTCTTTGGCACACATTGAACCGGACTCACCCAAGAACTGTCTGAGATAGGATAGATAATACCAGCATCTAACCACTTTAGAATTTCCTTCTTCACCACCTCCTTCATAATCGGATTGAGTCTTCTTTGATGTTCAACAGTCGGCTTAGCTCCTTCCTCTAGCAGAATTTTATGCATGCAATAAGAAGGGCTGATTCCCTTGATATCTGCTATAGTCCAACCAATTGCTGACTTGAACTCCCTCAATATACGCAAGAGCTTTTCTTCCTCGATATCTGACAGATTAGAAGAAATAATAACAGGTAATGTAGAGGTATCACCAAGAAAAGCATACCTCAAGTGATTAGGCAAAGGTTTGAGTTCAAGTGTAGGAGCTTCCTCAATAGATGGTTTAAGACGGACTTGTGACTTTTCCAGCTCCTTTAAACCAGGTTGTAGAAAATCTCTCAAGCTTCGCGTGGGCAGTAAGATCGCTGAAAACAGACTTACAGAACTCCAGATATGGCCAAAACAGTGTAAGCTGCGCAGCCTTCCCAGAAAATCCGAATTTTAATCAATTAATTCCCAAAAAATTATAGAAGCATCCACCTTAATCAACATTCTCGTAAACCTGCACAACTAAGCAAAACACATCAAAACTACAAGAAACTTGAGTCCAAGACAATCAATTTAAGCCAATTTAGAATGTTCCAAGTAGATATAAAATCCACTTATCAATATCGAATGGATGTGTGCACCAGTTTGAGTTGTCGAATGGATATTTTGCTTGAGATATCGATCAACTAATTCTCTAAGATATCGAACTAGTGTAACTAGAGATATCGACTAGTGAAATGTTGAGAGATATCGAATCAGTAAATGTTCAGACAAATCGAATGGTCATGGTTAGAGATGTCGAACTGTTTAATTAATTGTTGATATTATTTTGCACTATCTATCGTCCAGAATAATTGAATCTTTTGTGTGCTCTTTACTCTAGAAATATTTGTCTTGGTTTGATTAGACTTAAGCCGTCAGATATAAATGTTTTTGGAACGTATCACACACATAATATTTTTCTTTTTACTCTTTCTAAATGATCTGTCAGGATGATTATAGGTTACCGTGTATCTCTTTTGCATGTGTAAATGTGCATTAAAGGTGAGTGACCCTTGGTTATCCTTGCACTCGGTTTTCTCTTAGTTTTTAAGACGTGTCTTTAGGACTTCTGGGCTTATAAATAGGAAGGGGCATAGATCATTTAGACATACTCTTAACAAAAACAAAACCCTTTCTCTCCTTCTTCAAACCCTCTCATCAAAAATGACCAGGAGCATTCTCAGAGTTTTAGTGGAGCAGTTCGAGGCCATGCCCTTCTACGAGAAGGTGATGGCTCTCCAGGAGAAGATCGATGAGCTCCTCGCTGCCGAAGAGAGGAACCTTGCTGCCATGCGAGTGGCACTGGAGGTTCTCCGTGCTCGCAACCGGGAGGACGCTGTTGAAGACCCAGCAGGCCCAGCCAAGGCTGCTTAGTTGGCTTCGGTGGGGGGGTCTAGTTTAAGTTTTTGTTATTTTTGTTTGTTTGTTTCAATGGTCTTTTTGACCATTTTTGTAAGTTTTTTTTAATGAAATGAAATTTGCTCTTATCTATATCTTGTTGATGCATGTTATAGTCTTGATCTACTTGCATGTTCCTTTGGTTCGACTTGTTAGATTCACTTTGCTTGACTTGAACACATCTCTGAACACTTAGATAAGATTAAAATGAACAGTGCATGAATCACCTAAGTTGTCTTAATAATCTAATTTGTGCGAATTAGTGTTTTAAGTCAACTTATGTGTTTATCAGATCTGTTAGTGATTTGGCACACATTTCATTTTGTTATCAATAATCTAATCAACCTGTTTTGTTTTCTGAATCAGACTGACTAGATTTGATAACTTACATACTATCCATGTTGTTTTAATTCTAATTTCACATTATCATCTAACCTTACAAGTGAGCCTTAAAAGGTACACAGTTGCATAGTTTTGGGTCTAAACTGCAGTCATCCATATGACTCAAACTGACAACGAAGGGTAATGATAAGGAAGTGATGTGCTCTACTCAACAACTTGGTGATTGCAACAACCAGGTTCAATAATTCTTTCATATGCCATGTGTACACACACTCAGAATTAGAATTTAATTAGAAAAGAACTGATCTGTACTCTGTGGTAAAACAGGATTCATTAGTTAATCCAAAACACATGAATAAGTATTTTTGCTGATCAAATTCATGCTTCGAATTGACTAACAATGGTACTAGGTTTAAGTTCCATATTCTTGCAGATGATTAAATGAATATCCATGACTGTCTCTACAAACCTTTTCTTAAGTACAGCTACAAGCAATGTTAATTTGATTAATCAAGTTCAGTAGTGCTCTGCAATCTTAAGAGACTAAACCTTCATGTGGAGAAGGCTCTTACAGTAGTTCACTCAGATCAGGTATTGAGTTTACTTTTCATTAGCATTTTCTTTCCTTAATCTTTGTCTAAATTTGCTGAACTGAGAATTACTGGAATGTCCCCCAGTGTTAGGAATAATTCATAAGTTGTGATGTTAAGAATAGAATTTACACATTATACTTCTTGTAATCCTGATCTTATAAAGGATTTAGCACTTTATATAGGATTTATGTGTAAGACAGTTATCTGTACAGTTTAGTCAGGAATGAACAGTGTATCGGAGACTACATGTCAGGAACAAAGGGAAAATCCTGATGACGGTCTAATACTGATGATGATCAGATACTGATGCAAGATGAAATCCTGATATCAGTCTTGTTACTGATGATGTCATTATGGATGCTACAGAAACTGGCAAGTGCTATAAAACAGGATCGTTGTTTGAAGAACAAGCAAGAAGATATTATGAAGGAAAGAGTTTTCTATTGATGGAAACTATCGACTAGAAGGCAGAACATTGTCATGTATAGATTATATCTTTCTGTTATTAGTTGATAGGTAGCATTATAAATACTCTCTTAATATCATTGTAAAGAGCGAGTAGTACGTGAGTGAAAAATTGAGTTCGTGTGCGTAGCTCTGTATAAGGTTTGTATTCGAGAGTTCGAAACAAACAGAGAGAGAGATTTGTATTGTCAACAGCTGTTAAAGGTATTTGTACACCTTTGGTAGAGTTTGTATTTGATCTTATTAATACAAACAGAGTTTGATTCATTCGTTTATTCTTGTTCATATAATCAAGCAAAAATCAGACACGATTATATAACTTGTATTCAACCCCCCCCCCCCCCTTCTACAAGTTATTCGAGTTAACAATTGGTATCAGAGCGGGTTGATTTCGAATAATCATAAAGATCTGCAATCATGTCTGGTTACAAGGATGGGAATACTAAGATTCCTATGCTCAAGAGAAACGAATATACTCTATGGGAAGTAAAGATGTTGCATCATCTGGAAGCAACAGATCCTGATTATCTTGACTGAATCAGAGATGGACCTTTTGTTCCAACAAAGGTCGTTGGACAAGCAACTGTTGATGGTGTGGTTGTTCCAGAACATACAGCAGAGAAGCCAAAATCTGAATGGTCAGATAAGGACAAGGAGAATGTTCTTAAAGATGCTAAAGTGAGAAACATATTATTCAACAGTCTTGATTCTGTTCTCACTAACTATGTTCTCTCTTGTAAAACTGCTAAGGATATATGGGACAATCTTAAGGTTCACTGTGAAGGAACTAAGCCTGTCAGGAAGAATATGAGGACATTACTTATACAACAGTATGAGTACTTTGAATCCAAGTCTGGTGAGTCACTTACTGATACCTTTGATAGGTTTACAAAACTCATCAATGAGATGGCCATGCATGGTAAATATTATGACTTGGAGGATATGAATACAAAGTTCATGAAAGCTTTGCCTGATTTCTACAATGAAAAGATATCTGCGATTGAGGAAGCTAATGATCTGGATGAGATTTCATTAGAGGCAGTATATGGAAAATTGAGAGCTTATGAACTTGACAAGCAACAGAAGAAGAGCAGGAGTGAAGGAAAGATGAAGACTATTGCACTTTCTGCTCAATCTGAAGCTAAGAAGCTTCCTGAAGAACAGCATGAAGAGATTGCTGTAAAGAATTCAAGGAAGAAGAAAAGCAAAGAAAGTTCTGAGTCAGAGACTACTGATATGGACTCTGACAACAATGATTCTGAATCTGAGATGCAGGAACTCTTTGCTATGTTTGCTAAAGCTTTCAAAAAAGGAAGATTCAACAGGAGAAGATTTAGCAAAGGACCTTTTCAAAAGAAGGAGGAGAAGAAGAGTGACAAAGGCAAAAGTACAATTGTCAAGCTTGATAAGGCCAAGATCAAGTGTTTTAACTGCAGCGAGCTTGGACACTTTGCTAGTGAGTGTAAGAAGCCTAGAAATTCAGGAAAGGGTAATGCACTTATGGTCACACAGAAGGATTGGGCTGATTCCAGTGATTCTGAAGATGAATTGGATTATGACAACATTGCATTGATGGCAAATAGTTCAGACAAACCTGGATCTCCAAAGAAAATTTCTCCATCCTCTGTTAAGGTATCACTTCACTCTCTTGATTCATTTGATAGCTTAAATTCTGATGAAATTAGATCTATCCATGCTGAGTTTAAGAATCTTATGACTAATTTTAGAATTCTTACTTGTGAAAGAGATGAACTTAAGGTTAAGAATGATAAATTAGTTGATAGAAATAATTTTCTTGAATCTGAATTAATTCAAATGGAAGAATACAAGTTAAGTTCTGATAATGCTAAGCATGACTATAGTGTTATTCTTGAGGCTTATGACTATGTCAGAAAAGAACTAGAGGAAGAGAGAGATGTGATTAAGACCATTAACAATTCCAGTAAAAAGACTATAGAAATCTTTGAAAGTGGAATTCGTGGTAAGGTTAATGGTTTAGGTTTTGATAAGGCTAGACAAGAAGAAAAAGTAGCTATTGTCAATGATGATAGTAAGATAGAAGCTAACACATCTAAATCTGAAGGTAAGAAAATTGTTTCTGAACCTAATCATGTTAAATTTGTTGATTCAAAAGGTACCCCTGTTGTACACAAAAGGATTAACAATAATAATTCAGATGAGAAAGTGTTAGAGAAACCTAAGAATGTAAACATAGGGTTTCTGTCTAAGTCTCAGTTGAAACAGAGACTAGATGGTCTTTCAGAGTCTAGCAAGATCAAAAGAAATAGGAATGGAAAAGAAGGTACTAATAAAGAGAATAATTACAAGAATGTACCTGATGCACCTAGGAAAAAATGCTATAATTGTGGAAATCATAATCATTTGGCCCTAGACTGCAATCAAAAACCTTCTTGGAAAACTGAGTCCAGATTTCCCAAGACTCAGAAAATTCAATACCAACCACAAAAAGCTTGTTATCATTGTGGTAGTTTACTTCATTCCATTTACATGTGTAGAGAATATCATGAACTGTATTATGACTATTATTCCTTGAAATCTGAAACTCCTAGTCACAAACAGTTTGTGAAATCAGAGTCTAAGGTTGACTCTGCAACAGGTAAAATAAAAGCAAAATCTTCAAAGCCTGTCGTTTCTAAATCTAGTAAGAAACGATCCAATCAAAGTTGGGTCCTAAAAAATTCTAACTAGTTACTTTTTGTTTGCAGGGCACAGGAAAGAAGCATTCAATTATCTTGGACAGTGGATGCTCTGGACATATGACTGGAAAGAAGTCCCTGCTTACAAAGTTTGAGAGGAAAGCTGGCCCAGTAATATCTTTTGGAGATGGCAACAAAGGAGAAACTCTGGGATATGGCTCAATTGTTTTGGGGAATGTCATCATAGAAAATGTAGCACTGGTTGAAGGCTTGAAACATACTCTTTTAAGCATAAGTCAACTGGGTGATAAAGGTTACAAATCAATCTTTGACAGAGAAGGATGCAAAATCTTGAATATGCAAAATGGAGACATTGTTCTAACTGGTCAAAGACATGGTAACATAATGAAGCCAGCTTAAGTGATACATCTAAAGGAATTGTTAGATGTCTCTACAGCAAAGCAACAAGTGATGAAAGCTGGAATTGGCACAAGAAGCTCTCACATCTTAATTTCAAGAAGCTTAATCAACTTGTTAAGCACAATTTGGTGAGAGGCCTACCACAGGCAAATTTTGTGCAAGATGAACTTTGTGATGCATGTCAGCTTGGAAAGCAAAGAAGAACCACTTTCAAGAGCAAGACTGAAAATTCAATTACTGAACCATTTCACATGCTACATCTTGATCTGTTTGGTCCAGTAAACATTATGTCTATCAGCAAGAAAAGATATGCTCTAGTAATAGTGGATGATTTCACAAGGTTCACATGGGTGTTCTTTCTACACAAGAAGGATGAAGCTCCTCAGCAAATCATTGAACTCATCAAGAATATTCATAATAACTCTGAGTACAAAGTCAAAGTACTTAGAAGTGACAATGGTACAGAATTCAAGAATTCTACAATGGAGGGGTTTTGTGTAGACAATGGAATCACTCAACAGTTTTCTGCACCTGGTACACCTCAGCAGAATGGTGTAGTGGAAAGAAAGAACAGGACTCTCATAGAGGCAGCAAGAACCATGCTTGTAGATGTAAAACTTCCAACCTACTTTTGGGCAGAAGCTATTAACACTGCATGTTTTACTCAAAATTGTACCTTGGTAAATAGTCATGGAAAAACTCCCTATGAGATGATCAAAGGAAAGAAACCAAGTGTGAAATACTTTCACATCTTTGGATGCAAATGCTATGTCCTAAAAGTTCATCCAGAACAACTTGGAAAATTTGAAGCCAAATCGGATGAAGCAATTTTTCTAGGATATTCAGCATCTAAGGCCTTCAAAGTTTATAATCTCAGAACTCACATTGTTATGGAATCAATTCATGTTGCATTTGATGATAAGAAATTTGGAATTCTGCAAACTGATGAAAGCCATGACAAATTGGAATTTGAAAATCTGAAGAATTCTGAGATACTCTCCAGTGATGATGAAGGTTCTCCAGAAGGAATTTCTATTGCTTCTCAAAGGAATGCTACTGTTGAGGGGGAGCAAATAAATCAAAGAGAACATAGTGATCATCAGGAGCAGACTAGCCTTTCAGAGTCTACTCCATCAGGAATTGACGTTTCAGAGTCTATTCCATCAGGAACTGATCTTTCAGAGTCTACTGAGGAAAGATCAGTAACTAGCAGCAATATGGAATCTACTGATTCTATTGATCAAAGGAAAGTTTTTGAAGGTAGAGAGAATTCTTCTACAAGAGATACCACTAACTTAGGGCGAGAGACTAGCAGAGTTAATCTACAACCTGTTAGAAAATGGACAAAGGATCATACTGAAGATTTGATTATTAGTGATCCAAATAGTGGTGTTCAAACTAGAAGATCAATTCAAAATGAATGCTTGTATAGTTGCTTTCTCTCAAAGAATGAACCTAAGAAGGTTGAAGAAGCCTTACAGGATCCTGATTGGGTAATTGCAATGCAGGAGGAGTTAAATGAGTTTGAGAGAAACAAAGTCTGGAAACTGGTACCAAGACCTAAAGATAGATCTATTGTTGGTGCAAGATGGGTTTTCAGAAACAAGCTAGATGAATCTGGTATGATTGTAAGAAACAAAGCAAGACTGGTGGCCAAGGGTTATTCTCAGGAAGAAGGCATTGATTATGATGAGACCTTTGCACCTGTAGCAAGATTGGAAGCAATCAGAATGTTTCTTGCATTTGCAGCTCATTCAAAATTCAAAGTATACCAGATGGATGTAAAGAGTGCTTTTCTAAATGGCAAACTTGATGAGGAAGTGTATGTGGAACAGCCACCTGGTTTTGTTGATCCAAAGTTTCCAAATCATGTCTACAAACTTGACAAGGCACTCTATGGACTAAAGCAGGCACCAAGAGCATGGTATGAGACTTTGTCTAAATTTCTTCTTGAAAATGGCTTCACAAGAGGTACAATTGACAAAAATCTATTCTTTAGAAAGATAAAAGGTGAATTGCTTTTAGTTCAAGTTTATGTTGATGATATTATTTTTGGTTCTACTAATGAAAAGTTGTGTGCTAAGTTTAGCAAGCTTATGCAGTCTAAGTATTAGATGAGCATGATGGGTGAATTAAATTATTTCTTAGGCTTGCAGGTCAAACAAACTGAGACTGGTATTTTCATTAATCAGTCAAAGTATATCAAAGATCTTTTAAGAAGGTTTGACTTTCAAGACTGTGCAGTTGCAAAAACACCCATGGCAACAGCCACTAAACTAGACTCTGATCCTAAAGGGAAGAGTGTGGATAATACTAGTTATAGAGGCATGATAGGCTCATTGTTATATCTAACTGCAAGTAGGCCAGATATAATGTTTTCTACCTGTTTATGTGCTAGATTCCAAAGTGATCCTAAGGAATCTCATTTAATTGCTGTGAAGAGAATTTTTAGATATCTCAAAGGAACTCCAAATCTTGGTTTGTGGTATCCTAGAGAATCTGATTTCTTTCTAATTGGCTATTCAGACTCTGATTATGCAGGGTGTAAGATAGACAGGAAAAGCACTACAGGTACATGTCAATTCTTGGGAAATAGATTGATTTCTTGGGCAAGCAAGAAGCAACAATCTGTTTCAACCTCAACTGCAGAAGCTGAGTACATAGCAGCAGGCAGTTGTTGTGCACAGCTCCTTTGGATAAGAAATCAGTTGATGGATTATGGTATGACACTTAGTAATATTCCTATGTTTTGTGATAATACTAGTGCTATTAAAATTGCAGAAAATCCAGTTCAACATTCAAGGACTAAGCACATTGATGTCAGGTATCATTTTATTAGAGAACATATTGAAAATGGTACTGTGGAACTTCATTTTGTTCCTACTGACAAACAGCTTGCAGATATTCTAACTAAACCACTTGATGAGACTACATTTAGTAGATTAGTAAGTGAGTTAGGAATGTTAAATTTTTAGATCTTTAACATCTGCAAAAGTAGCAAGGTATGTTGTTCTTAGCTTATAGACTTGATATTCTTGTCAGGATCTATATTTGATTGTTAAATGCTTTAGCTATAACACTTTGCCTTGATAAATTTCAGTATGATAGACTTGTTAATAATCATCAGGATTAGATTTGTTATCAGGATGCTGACATCATCAGTATTGTGTCAGTATCATGATTATGAAATTGTTTCAGATCCTGATGTTTACTTTGTGTAGTAATCTAATTCTGTGATGTGTTAAGTCTATAGCAGCAAGTTTTGATATTTGCATACTGATAATTTATACATCATTCAATAATCAAAAGACAAGTAGATAACAAGTGATTGTATTTTCATTAATTGAAAGCATTACATATATGGAAATGAAATACAACATCTTTTTGTCTAACTCTACTGATAATTCTATACTTGTCTATTGATATGAATTCTGAGGTACAGGACAAGGAGCATCTCAAGAAATCCATCAGGGGATTTGAACAGCCTCGTCTACTCTTGGATTCCTTGTCTGGTCGATTTGAATGAGAGCAGCTAACTTAAATGAACAGCATCTCCATCAAGATCAACCTCAGACTCTCGGCCAAATTCTTCATCCTCAAGTTTTGAGGAGGTTAGGGGAAGATTGTATCCAACAGATGGATGTTCTAGGAGAAACCTCTGGATATTATCGAAAATCAATCCATTCATGATTAGTTCGATGAGAAGAGTCGTCTGTTCAAAGAGATGATCAAGAACAGGATGTTCATCGACTGAGAAAGATCTAAAGAATGGGTTTGAATGAAATTTTGGTTTGAGGAGCATTGTTGAGAAGAAAAGAAATTGAAAGGTTTATGGAGAATGGCATAAGGCGTCTGTTTCTTTTTAAGAAAGACGTGAGAAGCTGAACAGTCACTTGGAAGTTTTAATGAAGTCAGATGCTAATTATTGCGTGTGACTGTATTTCTTGTTTTCAAGAAATATTGAATATATCTAACCAATTGATTTTTGTTCAGATTAATTGTTTATTTATTTTTCAGATAAAAGAAAAATGCCATGTGGAAACTCCATATTAAGTCTCTGGAATCAGGATGATATTGATCAGGATTTCATGTGTGACCATCAGGATTTGAGAATTATTATATTTTTAAATCACATTGTATTTTGTGATTATTTTGATGAGAGGTCAACAGGAAAAGGAAGCTGATCAGTATTGATTATTTATACCCTGATTTATTTCATGAAAATCAATTTTGGATTTTATTTTCCAAAAATCGTGGGTAACCGCATTTTTCAGGGACTGACACCTGTCAATCTACGTGTCAACGTGGGATAGTGGTCTGAAAGATTTGTGAAATATATTTGTTTTGAAACTCTAATCGTGTAATTGCTTTCTCTAATTTTACATTCTCTAAAGCAAAAACCACTTTTGAGTTTTCAAAATCACTAATCCATTTTAAGAATTTTTCAAGTTCTTTTCAGATCAAAAATGGCAGCTCAGAGAAGATTACCTAAGTCAGTAGCCTTCAAGTTTGGTGACTTTGATTTTATGACAAACAATCATGTAGCAGCTATCACCAACAAGGAAGGAGTGTCATCTGATTTTCATCCAATCATGGACTTTCTGGTGTATGGACCATTAAGTTATGCATTGATAGCATCTCCGCAAATTAATCAAGCAGCTATTTCACAAGCTTGGGAGAATGCTGAGGTAATTGATTCTACTCAGAGTCAATCAGGTAAGATTGTTCTACATTTAGGACAAGATTCATTTGACATTACTGAATCTGTTGTTAATTCAGTACTTTGCTTATCTGTTACTGATAATTATGCAAATGAACCATCTGATGATAATGTAAGAACTATGTTGTCTGAATTAGGTTATAGTGGACCTCTAGACAACATGAGCCAGTTGAATAGGTCTTTTCTTAGAAAGGAATGGCCTTTTTACTTTGATCAAATTGCTAAATGTTTTACTGGTAAATGTAGTTCTTTTCAGCAACTTACTTCTGTTACATCACATATTGCTTATAGTTTGCTTTATGACAGAGTAATTAACATTGGTCATATTATCTTAAGTCAGATGAGTATTAAACTTGGGTTAAGAGATCAAAACAGGAAAATGGTTTATTATCATAGATTTATGCAAATGTTTATTAACCATTTTATTCCTGATGTTGAAGCTAGATTTGGTAGGGAACATTGTGTTTCTTCTTATGAACAGCAAAAGAGAATTTTCTCTGACATTACAAAGAAGGACAATGAAAAGAATCTAGATGAAATACCTGCAATTCATTATCCACATCATTTTCAGGTAATTCTTAAAACTCATCTTCCTACTCTCTACAATTCTTCTTTCTTTTGTGGTGAAATGGCTCAGGAATCTCAATTGGAGGAGAACCCACCTGTGTCTACCCAAGTAGCCCAAAACATTATAGTCTCTGAAACAATTCAAGAACAAAATTTTGATCCACAGCCTATTGTTTCAAAGAAACCAACCTCTGGTGTTTCTCAAAAGACATCAGTTGTAAGGAAGAGAAGATTTGTTGTGTCAAGTAGTAGTAATTCTAGTGAAGATGATGATGATTTAACTCTTGCTGAGAGAGCAGAATTGAAGGCTGCAATTCAACTTTCTCTGTTAGCACAAAGAGATGAAAAACCTAGCCACAACCAGGCTGCAGTCTCCCAAAAGACTGTAGTTCTTAAAAAGGGAAAACAGTTACTGGATACTGTCTCTCAAAAGACTGTGTCTATTGAACAAAGATCTCATCCCAAGATCACTTCTGTGTCTACACCTCTTGAGTCTTCTCGGGATAAATCTTTTGCTCACTATACCAGGAGAACAAGGAGAAAGATTCAATTGTCACCTACACACACAGAGTCTAGTCCAACTAATATCATGCAGGTCTCTACAAATGAAGCTACAATCAAGTCAGCAAATGACCATAGAGATCTGGATATTGATTCTTCATGGGAAACTACATTATCATACAGACTGGCTATGGGACTAATTTCTCTCAAAGTGAAGTTGTCAAGGCCTGTTCTAGATTTTTTGGTTGAAAGAGTACCAAAATTGTTATTTCCAAATGAATATGGACTTCTACATCAAAGACTTGACCTAATGAAGATGTATTTCTATGTATCTGTCAGAAGACAATTAGTCAAGAAATTTGGACTCTCAAAGCATGTTGCACTTCAATCACTTCATGCATATTTATTTGACAAGGATGTCATTATTGAAGATGCTTTAGCTCAAGGTGAACAACTGGAGGAAGTAGATAGAGAGAAGCAGTCAACAGAAGATACTATTGCACCAGTGGTGAATAGTAAGAAAGATCAGATCACAGTCACTGCAATACAAGAACCATCTAGTCAGAGGAAGGATGACTCAGGAGCTGTGATAGCTGATGTTGAAAGGACTTCTGTGATGACTGAGAATGCAAGTGAGATACCCTATGATATGGGAGGAATGACTTTGGTTGATTTTTCTGAAGATCAAACAAATTTTGTTCAGTCAGAGTCTATCCACCTTGAGGGTGAGTCTCAGCAAACAACACTTAAAGACGGTGATGTACTAACTATGGTGTCTAATGAAGTATTACTGAAGACATCAGAGTCTAGTAAAGAACCTGAAAGTGGTATACTGGAGCCTGTAGTTTCTGAAAGGAAAGAAGATGATTGTAAGGGTTCAGAGACTATAGCAGCTCACTCCTTGGAGAAAACCTCAAGCCACATGCCAAATGAGGAACCCTCTCTCCATGTGAGTTCAGGTATAAAAACTCCTTCTAAACCCTATTTTTCTGTAGGTCATGAGAGCACTTATCTAAATTTGAGTGATACACTTGAAAAGATGGACTTAGATCCACAATTTGAGCGGCTGGCTCCTGACCAGGCAAAAGGTGAGGTAGAAAGAGTGTTGACTTTAGTAAGTCAAAGTGAGAATGAGGGTATGGATGATCAACTCCATAGTGAGGAAGAGAAAATTAGGAAACCATCATTTGATTTCTGGGATCAGGTTTTTCCTGAATCTTGGTCTGAAAATTTGGATATGGATGCTGGTACTTATTCATTCATCAAAATGTATCAGAAGAATGACCTAGCACATCACAATGCAAAGCCAGAAGTTAAAGCTCAGAAGCAAAAGGAGAGGCTTGCAGGAATCATTAACAGAAGAGGTGTCAGGATAAAGCAATCTCTTGATACATATGTACCAGATGAAGTTCCTAATGATCCTAGTGTTCCTTTGTATGTACTTCCAATATCAGCTAGAATTGAGACATCTACAGTCTCTGATCACTCTAAGGAGGAGTCAGGATTTGAAGATGTTAGTACACAGAATACTGGTGAAGGAAATGATGATCATGTTTCAGTTCCAGATCAGAAAGATGAAGATGTTGATACTTCTAATCAGGTTTTATTACTTGAATATCATACAACTCAAGCAACTTCTTCTACAAGACTTGAAGATACAGTTCTTTCTGATTCTGATACTGAAGATACTAGAAGCACTTCCAACATTGAAGTTCATTCTGATGTTTTGAAAGATATTCAGAATTCTCAAATTGCTATGCAAACAAGACTTCAATCACTTGAAGATAACCAAGTCACAATTATGGAAAATCAAGCAGTTCTTATGAATCTCATTTGTTCTGTTTCTGAGTCTCTTGGAATTAATGTTGCTGATGTCAAAAAGGGGGAGATAAAGACAATTCAAAGACAACAACAACAACACCACCAGACTGAGGAAGATAAAGCTGGGGGAGATAAAGAGCAGACAAAGGGGAAGTAAAAAGAAGAACCAGGAGTGACAGTGGTGAATCTTAGCTAGGAAGTGGTAAAGGAAGAGCAGCATTAATAGTTAAAATTCTTTCTTCTAAGTACTAGATAAATGTCTACATCTGGGAAGGAGGTACTTAACTTCATAATTCTACATTCATAAATTCTATTCTGGTTGTATTGTTATATGTTTTGACATCCACAACTTGGATTTATGCTTCAGATTTTAAAGCATAAATAGGGGGAGATTGTTAGGAATAATTCATAAGTTGTGATGTTAAGAATAGAATTTACACATTATACTTCTTGTAATCCTGATCTTATAAAGGATTTAGCACTTTATATAGGATTTATGTGTAAGACAGTTATCTGTACAGTTTAGTCAGGAATGAACAGTGTATCGGAGACTACATGTCAGGAACAAAGGGCAAATCCTGATGACGGTCTAATACTGATGATGATCAGATACTGATGCAAGATGAAATCCTGATATCAGTCTTGTTACTGATGATGTCATTATGGATGCAACAGAAACTGGCAAGTGCTATAAAACAGGATCGTTGTTTGAAGAACAAGCAAGAAGATATTATGAAGGAAAGAGTTTTCTATTGATGGAAACTATCGACTAGAAGGCAGAACATTGTCATGTATAGATTATATCTTTCTGTTATTAGTTGATAGGTAGCATTATAAATACTCTCTTTATATTATTGTAAAGAGCGAGTAGTACGTGAGTGAAAAATTGAGTTCGTGTGCGTAGCTCTGTATAAGGTTTGTATTCGAGAGTTCGAAACAAACAGAGAGAGAGATTTGTATTGTCAGCAGCTGCTAAAGGTATTTGTACACCTTTGGTAGAGTTTGTATTTGATCTTATTAATACAAACAGAGTTTGATTCATTCGTTTATTCTTGTTCATATAATCAAGCAAAAATCAGACACGATTATATAACTTGTATTCAACCCCCCCTTCTACAAGTTATTCGAGTTAACACCCAGATTCTCTACCCACTCAGCACACCATACATTCACATTTCCATCCTTAAACCCCCTCTACAGTTTCTCAACAAGCTGTAGTTGATAATACTTGTAAATCTTACCTTGCGGGGAGTGAACGGGAGGATAGTGAGGGTGAGGGAAGTGGTGAACATCAAGAAGCCACAAGGACAAGGAAGGTAAGGGTGTGTAAAACCAGCCTAACCATCCTATGTCTTCCCAAAAAGGCATAGTGATTAAAAAGGACATCCACGCTTCTAGTTCTAGCCTCTCAACAGGCTTTAACTATTGAATCAAGTTCCCATCCAGGAACTCAATCAGTAAGGGTAAGGGACACAGTTGTGCAACCTATATCACTTGTCATCTAGCTAGGAGTTAGTAAAAGATGCATTGACACAAGGGGGCACACACATGTTGCTCTTAACTATTTCTCAAATTCAGGTTGATGGATCTTCTGTAAATGTGAAGATTCAGCCCCACTCATGGATACCTAATTTGTGACATTCAACCACTTCATTAACAACTCCAAACAATCTTGATTCTTCATTTCATTTCTTGAAGAAGCCAACACTCAATCCTTAGCTCACTAAGATTACTCTACACATTTTTTAGGTATGATTAAGAGTGGTCTTCTATTTATTCCCGGAAAACAAAAGGAGAGATTAAGTACCCCTTTAGAAAGGGAAGGTGAGTTGTGAGAAGTGAGCCAGGATGAGATCCTGATGCAAAAACAGAGAGATTACGGAGAGAAATTTTTTTTTTTTGCAATTTCTAGGTTCTAATTCTACTACTCTGATCTTGCTGATAACAAAAAAGGGGGAGAAGTTACTAGAGGGAAAGTGACTTCGACCAAGGGGGAGAAGGGTTAGTTTTATCTTTAGACAAATCAGCATATGGAAAAACAGAACAACCTCTCAGGATATATGCTATACTTAGGGGGAGCAGGGAGCAGTTCTAAGTACTCAAGGAAAGTGAGTAGTACAATTCAGAAAATGTGTCAAAGAAGCTTGATCAATAATTTCTGCTCTGCTGAAAGTCAAATCTAAAGAGTGGTTTTTGTTATCATCACTCTCAAGATTTATGTTCTTTCCTCAAGACATAAATAGGGGGAGATTGTTGAGTCATACATGTTTCAAGATGATGATAACAAATACCACAAGGCAGAAAATGAATCAAGGAACCGAAGCTGATAATCCAATCAGGAAGCCAGCTGTATTGTAGATAAACAAAGGCTACATCTTGTGAATGAAACACTGCAATCAGTTAGGGTTTAATCTAAGTAACAAGCCGCAGCATGCTACAATCAAATATCCGTAACCAAAAGAGGGGTTTGTCATAACCATGCAAGTATATTCGAGAAGTCAAGAAAAGATGAGTTAGAGAAGTCATTCGAGAACTCTACCAAAAAGAGTTTATTCGAGAAGTCCCAGTTCGAGAAGTCAGAGTGTTATATTCAAGAAGTTCTAGTTCGAGAAGTTCAGACTGTTCTATTCAAGAAGTCTGCAACAACTCTATTCGAGAAGTCTGTAACAATTCTATTCGAGAAGTCTGCAACAACTCTACTCGAGAAGTCTGCAACAACTCTATTCGAGAAGTCTGCTCAAGAAACTATTCGAGAACTCTGAGGAACTATTCAAGAAGTCATCATTCGAGAACTCAAGATACATCTGTTCGAGAACTCAACCCTGTGTTAATAAAATAGAGTTCTATAAAAGAAATATATCGAATGAAGATCAAACCCAGAATTACTTTGCAACCCGTGACTTATAGACAACGATCAATTACACAAAGGATGTTACGAGTAGGGAGTCAAATTGTAAATATTCGAAGGCTCAAACTCTTCCAAGTGAAAGGTGAAATCAGTCACTGTTTATTCGACTTCAAGGGCAATAATAAGAGTGAAAGCAACCTCCAACATGATTACACACCTACTGAAAGATTCAAAGGATATTTCGACAAATACATAAAGATTAGCCGTTATGTCTGGGAAGTTCTAGCACAGCTCAATAAGCAGAAAGGCTTATTGACTCTCAAAAAGGATTAACCCTTTTTGTTAAAGCTACTTTCAGAGACAAAGATCCAAAAGCAAAATGATATTGTGCAGAAAGCATCACGTGGGCTTGGAAGCTAAGTCACCTCAAGAACTTAGTCACTTTTGAAGAAAGAAACACATTGTCTCAAAGCCTACTGGGATTGTCCAAATCAAGAATAGAAGACTTTCAAGATAATTCCAGAAATGGAAATCACTTTGAGTATGTGTGTGTGACAAGTTATATCAAAAATGTATTATTACATTTTATGAATCTTACTTGTCTTCATATAGTTTAAAAATAAGCTGTATGAGAAGCATAGTTTTAGTAGAGAAGAAAACACTGATCACAAGGCTGATAGCTTTAGGTTTTCTTGTAAACACTAAAACTTTGTAACCGCAGCTGTGTATTATTACGCAGAGAATTATCTTCAAATACAACCATCAGGTGGATCAAGCTGATAAGCCACCCCACCTGAGATTTTTTATATCGTGTGTTGTATATGCTTTAGATATTCTATTTATCTTGTTTTGTTTACGTTCTTATAACAATCTATCAAGACCTCATCAATTCGAAAGAATTTTGTTGAGATTGTATTCAACCCCCCCCCCCCTTCTACAATCTCGTGGTGTACAATTGGGACATATCAATTGGTATCAGAGCAAGCTTCTAACATACAAGAAGTTTAAAGATCACCACCATGGGATTCAAGGATGCAGGAGTAAAAATACCAATCCTCAACAAAGATAATTACTTTCACTGGAAAGTAAAGATGTACCTACATCTCTCATCCATCGATGAAGGCTATGTAAACTGCATAGAGAGAGGTCCTCATCTCCCTATGAAGGCCAATACTGCAGTTGGAGAAGCAGCTGGATCTGGAGCTGCTGGAAGGCCAATTCCCAAACTGCCAGCATGTTGCCCAGTAATTAACAATTGTAGAAGGGGGGTTGAATACAATTGTATAAGATTTTCAACTTAAACAGTAATAACACAAGTATGAATCAATAACAGCTTTATTAATTCTGATATAAAACTGTTACAAAACTCTCTTAAGAAATTCTTATGTTCTTAAGAGCTGCTAGGTTACAAGATAACTCGTGTAAGCAATTACTGCAATGTAAAACCTAAACTATGTTTATATAGCATACACTGCTACACTATCAATTACAAGATATTCTAAATCAATTACATATAACTCTGAATTCATATCTTGTATGATAGCTGCCTTCCTATAAATTAGGAACCGACATGTCAATCTTCCTTGATCTCTGGTCTGATTAGAATCTTTACATAATCCTGACCAGCTTCTAATACTGACAATACCTCCATATTGACGTTGTATTACTGACGACATCAGCATCAGTATCTTGATCAGTAACAATCCAGATCCTGATATCACTTGAATCAATATCTAACAATCTCCCCCAATTTGTACCTAATGCAATAAAGCACAAATTATTTGATTCAATGATGTCAAAAATATATGCAAGATCTCTTCCTCCAGGATTCAAAGATAACTGTTCTTGCATCAGAATTACTTCTTTAACAGCTGAACCCTTTTGCATTTCTACTTCTTGACCTTCTGTGTTCAAGTACATGGGAGTATAATTACCATCATACCTTGATCCATCATCCAAAAACCTGGATTTGATTGTACTTAAAATCATACCACACTAGTTTTGATAAACACTGGCTTCTGTATCAGGAATTCTTCTGTTTTCAAGTAAATAAAGAACATATTTTAGTTCTTTTGTTGTCTTGCATAACACATCATGAATAAACAGTCTATTAACACTTTTGTCCTTCATGAAGTATAACATCTTTTCCACTTTCTTAGAGTCCACAACGCAAGCAACAATTGCAACAGATTCAAGTTCCCAAAGATCATCAATAGTCAGTTCATCACCAAATTTCTTAGCAAGAAAATGTTGATCCACCTGAGCTGTAAATTCTATTTCAGCATCTCTAAAACCAATACCACTTCTAGTGTAAGGTACCAGTCCTGTCAGTTCAGATTGCATTTTGATCCACATTGGTGGAGATTTATCAGATTCAGAAGCTTTAGCTTTCTGAAGACCAGGAGTCATTGGAGGTGGTAAATACATACCAGCAGATTTAAAAATCCTTGGTCCAGTATACTTCATATCATCAACATGAACCCACTTTCTTCCTTTCTGCTTGTGCTTTGACTCACTGGGAATTTCCTCCTCAAAAACTTTCTTGGAATCATACCACACATCTTTATCAGATTCAAAGATTCGTTTCAAGTACTCAATTCTTGCATCTTCAATAATATCATTATTAGTTTTCTTGAGATTTCTCTCTTCTTCAACTTCCCTGAACCTTCTTTGATTAATCTCATCTGATTGAGATCCTTCAGAAACACCTTCCTGTGCTTTCACAACTGACTTTTTCTTCCTAGTTCTTAGCAAACTTTCTTCTTCAACTGTTTCTTCAGAAACATTAAATTTGTTGTCTGGAACCAATTCAAGAAGAAGTGGAGTTTTCTTCTTTCTTCCATCAGAAACTTCTTCATTTCTGATTCCACTAGATCTTGTCTGCCTTGTACTTGTCTGTACAATATTTCTTCCTCTGCCTCTATTTCTTCCTCCTCTGCCTCTTCCTCTTCTTGCAGTAGGAGCTTCCTTCTGTCTTGAAATCTCCTCAAAAATCCTGTTTTGTTCCTTTACAATTTCATCAGTAGTCATATCAGGATTTTCTTCAGAAGTTAATTCAAGTGCCTTTTTAGCATGATACTGATGAAACTTATCACTGTTTCGATAAACAAGTTCACTTCCACCTGATTCAGTGATAATTTCTTCAAAGAGGTGAGGAGCATCTTGTACATCAGTAATCAACATATCTTCATCACCTTCAGGAATTATAAACAGAGTTTGCCTTCTTTTTCCAGATTCAAAAACATGAGTTGACTGATTAGTTTGAGTCTGAGTTGAACTCCTTCCCTTTACCAAACCAGCATTAGAGGTTCCTTTTCCTTTCCCATGATGTTGTTGAGTACTAGTACTACCATCATTTCCAGAAGTATCATCCTTATCCTTTCTCACAACTGGATTAGGTGTACATTTTGTTTTGACTACCTTATCCCCCTTTTTGACATCTGCATCATCTTCAATAAAGAAAGATAAGATAAGCTTGAGTGTCTCATCAATATTGTCAACTTTCGATTCCAAGACAGCCATTCTTGACTCCATCTTCTTTTCAAGTGCTTTAACATCATCAGCAAGAAGACGAGCTTGAGAAGCAGTAGCAGATATAGAAATAGTTGTTTGAATACCCGCTTGAAATTTAGCATTAACATCCTTCATAGAATCAATCTCACCCTTCAATCCCTTTGCTAGAAGAGCATTAGTCTTGAGAAGTGCCTTAAGTTCAGGAGTAGGCATCTTCGTGGCAATATGACCAGAATGAAAAAGAGCATTAAGAAAATTCATCTCAGCATTCGGCTGATTCCATTCAGTATCCCATTCATATCCCCTTGCAGCTTGAGTATCAGGAGGAAGTATAGAACTGTACTCCCCTCTGAACTCTTCTTGAGTAACAGACTGCATGTATCTACTCGAAGATCCATAAGTAGATAGTAGACTTGCTTTTATTGCTGCCTGCATTTGAATTGCCTCAAGATCATGTTCAGCATGATCATCATCATCATCTGAGCTATCATCAGACTCAGGATTTTTATTATCCACATTATCTTCAGGATTCATAACTCTTTTCATTCTCAAAGCAACAGTAGATGGAACTGTTGGTTCCTGAAGACCTGCAATAGGAATAGAAACATTTCCTAGATCTCTCTTTTCTTTTAAAGTGATCTCATCACTTCTCACAACATTACCTAAGTTGCTTTCAATAGCAACTTCTACCTCACTAGAAGTTTGTAACTTCTCACTCATGTCTACCTCTCCTTTTGCCAGTTCAGGAGACTGCCTCTCATCACTCTTCTTTTTCTCTAATTGTTTTCTCTCATTCTCACTTGAAAAGCTCTGGCTCATTATTATTTGTGAAGAAATAAGAGATGGCTGAGAAGAGTGGACTGAAGTCATACAAATAGAGGTATTCCTTGTATCAGGTCTATCTGTAATCATACTATCAGTATTAAGAGAAGTAGAGATAGAAGTGTTACCTGACGAAGTAGTTAATGAGTCCATTGGCCTTGCAGAAATTGGCTCGATAAGCAATGGAATAGTTGGATCAGTAGTACTTGCATCAGGATTGACAACTGCAACTAAAGCATGACTTGCATCAGTATTAACTACTGATGGTTCTTGTGTAGTCTGAGGTTGTGAAGCTTCTTCAACACTTTGAGTTAAAGCTTCTTCTGTGCTGCCCTCAAGTGCAGTGTCCTTTAGTATCTCATCACATTCAGCAATATGCTTGACATGAGCAGCTTTATCAGCCATACTTTGAACTAAGTCAATATCAATTTCAGAAGCCCCTTGAGCATTGTCAGGAAACTCCTTTGCTGTTGTGACGGTGCCTGCATCTTCACTTTGAGAAGATGGTTCTTGTGGGGCAGGAATATTCTTGCCTTCACTTTCCCTTTGAGAGAGTGGTTCTTGTGGGACTATTCCTTCAGCATTGTCTGCATCCATTCTCTGAATGGATGGTTCTTGTGTGACTGGATCTACAGTAGCTGCTGAACTACTTTGAAGTTCAGGTTCTTGTGGGCTAGATCCTTTTAGAGGTGAAGTGGTCCTCTGTTTCTTGTGTCTCTGAAAAACCTTCTCAGAAGTATCTTTCTTTTGAAGTGAGACAGGTTTGAATCCAAGCTGTGCTGCAATCTTGTTCACAGCATCTACAGACATCTCAATTACTCTTCTCTTTGGAGATGCAGGTCCTGGAGAATCAGAAATTTCAACAGTCTTCACAGGTGTAGCATCAGGAGTAGAAATATCAGGATTGGTAGTTGAGTCAGGAACTGATGATACAACCAGATTCTGATCATTTTCTATATTATCATCAAGATTCTGTATCTCTAGAGGAATGAAGTATGGACTCTTTTTATGTAACCTCCTTCTTTTCTTTGGCTTTTCAGAAACAGCCATTTCTTTGGGAGCTACAGTAATGACTTCCTTTTTCTTCAAAGCAACAGATAAAGGAACTTTGTCATCATCAGAATCATAATCAGATTCAGAATCAATTTTCTGACTGAATTTCCTCTTTTCTCCTGTTTCCTTATACACCCCAATGTCAATCAAAGATTGATCAACTTTAAGCACAGATTTATCCTTTGCCAGGACCCCTTGTTCACCCCCTTGTGACTTCTTTTGAGAGTGAGTTTGAGTGGAGAAATCCTTTGATCCTGATTGTCTTCCAGACACATCAGACCTAGCTAATTTCTTTGATTTTACAACTGATGCCTTTTGTGAGACACCAGAGGTGGATGACTGTTTGATAGAGTGTTTGAGTTGAGTGCTTTGGTCAGAAACAGGATTGGTAGTGTCCTATCTCATAGCACCAGAACTAGGTCCTTGACCATCATTAATTGATCCATAAGAGTATGCATTCGTTTGGTTAAAAGAAGCCTGGCCTCATTAGGAATGTATGCAGTTATACCTTCAAAACCATTTGCCTTATCACTCTTAAGCAGAGAACTGATGTTGTTAGCAGAAATCTTAAAGATAGATAAATCTGTATCATCAGCAAATTCAACATTGGGACATAGGTACGAGAATATTAACTGAATAAATCTAATATAGCAGACAAAACCACATTTATCTTTCTTTCTAGCAGTTAATGCTCGCAATATGAAAGACCCATAATCAAAAGAAGTTTCATAGATTAGAGAGTACCCAATGTGAACTGAGGCAGTAGGTAAGGCATCAAAGTTAGACACCTTATTCAAGAAACACCTACTTATGGTATCAAAGAAGAAATTTCATTCCTTCTTTAGCTTGGTTCTGAATAAATCTCCAAATTTCTTTGGTTGTCCATTGTAGCCCAACTTTAAAGCAAACTCCAAAAGAAAAGCATCAGTAAACTTTTCTGGAGTCTCACCATTTAGAGATGGTAGTTGAAGAGCTTTACAAACAACATCTGGAGTGACTTGATGTGTAATACCATTGTATTCAAAACTCATATTCGGCTTTCCTTATGGCATATAGTCACCAAAAACAGCAGTACTCCACACCTGCATAACACTCTTAAAAGAAACTTTGGCAGGTTGAGTGAGAGCATAATTAATTGGACTTGAGGCCAAAAGATCCTGAATGATATGAAAATCATTATCTAGTTCCTGATGATCAAGAACTGCAGTGAAGTTGTTAGGAGCAAAAGTAACACCATGAATTACAACTTTATTGTTTATGAATGCAGACGAAGACATCTTTAAATCGAATGTGTAGGAATTTGTGATTTTCAATTTAGGGTTTTTGTTCGCACAAAGTGATAGAGAAGATACAATACTGATACTTCGAGAATCAAAGAATCAATTTAGAAACTAAATTGATTATAAACAAAACTAATGTTTTCACAAAGACAGATGTCAGCAATCTACTCGTGCACGCATAGGTACTGGAGAAAATTACGTGTAAGAGTGGTAATAACCGCACGCGACACGATTTTCAAACTTTATGTATATACTCAAGTGAGTACAATACACGTGCCCGTATTATTTGAGAAATTAGATTGTGATAAAAATAAAACTAGGTAATTTGTTTTAATTAAAGAAATTAAAACATCACAATCAAAAAATACCTGGTACTTACACCAGAAATATTAATCGTTTCATATTCTCATTCCACTCTTCTCTATTTAATCCTAGAGACTTGTCCACTTACTTTTTAACCCTTCTCTTTCTTCTTCTCTCCTACAAACCAAAAGCTTTTCTCACATTATATCTTAGTACAGAGATGGCAAATCTTACCATCAAAGAAAAGAATCTTCATCTCGTCGAGAAAAGAGATATCTTCAGTTATACTCGTGAAGAATTTGATACTTTCGACTGGGAAAGACAACTTTAGACTCTCTGGTTGCAGATGGATGCAGGTCTCGAGGAAATCGAGAAAGAAAAACCTGCAAAAGTGATTGACATCGATGCTGCCCTTCAAGCAACATTAGCATGGCTTTCATCTAAGGCATCCTCATCCAATTCCATCAACCATTTTTAATGAATATGTCACCAAAAATAACCTTATCCCTGTCAACCTCCACCCAAACAAAGTGGCAAAGATGGGATCCGGGATGGCTACTAACAATGGAGTGGTTTGGACTTTATTTTCTGTTGAATAGATTAGTAGATAGAGAACAAAAAGATGTAATCTTTGAATGTAATCTCTTTCTTATTATCAATGAAAATTTTGTTTCTCTAATCTTATTCATTGTTTTCTGCATTGAACTTGTTCTTCAAATAATTAAATCAAAGAAATAAACATGAAAACTAATTAAAGTAATCACCTTATTAACAAGTTCAAGAATCACAAGTATATCAGGAAAATAGAACAGAAAACAAAATACTGATATACATTACTGATGAGTGAAACGCCGCATCAGTATTTGATGTTTGACTGAAGTCAGGATTGACTTTTCATCAGGATTCGACGAACATCAGTATTTGATCTTTCTCTGTTCTCAGAAACTATCATAGTTTACCATTCCCAGTTCATTCACCAACTTTGTAAATGTAGCTTCAGGAAGTGGCTTGGTGAATATATCAGCTAGCTGTTGATCAGTAGGAACAAAGTGTAACTCAATTGTCCCTTCCATTACTTGCTCTCTTATGAAATGATATCTGATACTGATATGCTTAGTAAGAGAATGCTGCACTGGATTTCCTAGTCATAGCAATAGCACTTTTGTTATCACAATAAATAGGTATTTTTGAATATGACAAACCATAGTCCATTAGCTGATTTCTCATCCACATGATCTGAGCACAACAGCTTCCTGCAGCAATGTACTCAGCTTCTGCAGTTGATGTAGAGATTGACTTTTGCTTTTTACTGAACCAAGAAACAAGTCTTCCTCCAAGTAACTGACAACTGCCTGAAGTACTTTTTCTGTCTATCTTACAGCCTGCAAAATCAGCATCAGAATAACCACATAAATTAAATTCAGATTCTCTAGCATACCAAAGGCCAAGTGATGGAGTGCCCTTCAAATATCTGAAAATCCTTTTGACAGCTATAAGATGTGGTTCTCTGGGTTTTGCCTGAAATCTTGCACATAGACAGGTTGCATACATGATATCTGGTCTACTAGCAGTTAGATACAACAGTGAGCCAATCATACCTCTGTAACTAGTTACATCCACCTCTGTTCCTTGATTAGGATCAAGTTTGGTAGCTTTAGCTATGGGAGTTGATGCAGTAGAGCTGTCTTGCATGTTAAACTTTTTCAATAGGTTCTTTGTGTATTTTGACTGATTGATAAAAATTCCATCATCAGTCTGTTTAACTTGTAGACCTAAGAAATAGCTCATCTCTCCCATCATGCTCATTTAATATCTAGACTGCATTAGCTTTGAAAACTTCTCACATAATTTAGAGTTAGTTGACCCAAAAATGATATCATCAACATAAATTTGAACTAATAGCAAATCCTTACCATGATTCAAATAAAACAAGGTTTTATCAATTGTACCTCTTTTGAATCCACTTTCCAGTAGGAATTGAGCCAATGTCTCATACCAGGCTCTTGGAGCTTGGTTTAGTCCATAAAGTGCTTTATCCAGTCTGTAGACATAATCTGGATGTTTTGAATCAACGAAGCCAGGAGGTTGTTCAACATAAACTTCCTCGTCTAATTCACCATTAAGAAAAGCACTTTTCACATCCATTTGGAAAACATTAAATTTCTTGTGGGCTGCATATGCAAGAAAAATTCTGATAGCCTCCAGTCTTGCAACAGGAGCAAATGTCTCATCATAGTCTATTCCTTCCTGTTGAGAATATCCTTTTGCAACTAGTCTTGCTTTATTTCTGATGATAGTGCCATCTGAATCTGTCTTGTTTCTGAACACCCACTTTGTACCTACAATGGACCTTCCTTTAGGCCTTAGTACAAGTTTCCAGACATTATTTCTTTCAAACTCATTTAGTTCTTCTTGCATAGCCATAACCCAATCAGCATCCTTTAGTGCATCTTCAACTTTCTTAGGTTCCTCCTTTGACAGAAAGTAATGATAAAGACATTCATTTTGAGTTGCACTTCTGGTTCTAACACCTCCTTCAGGATTCCCAATAATTAAATCAGAAGTGTGACTCTTAGTCCATTTCCTTGCTTGTGGTAGATCATTCCTTGAATTTGATGCTCCCCCATGATTGGTGTTATCTTCAAAAGAACCACTGTTTTTAGAAGCTCCCCCTGAGATATTGCTATCTGTTTCTGATCTGCTGTCAGAATTATCACTTGAATCTTTTTCTGATGAATCTCCTCCTGATGTTTGATTTGTTTCATTGTTGATGGTCTCTTGATGTTGCTCCCCCTCAACATTTGCATTTCCATCAGTAATCTGTATTTCATCAGTATTTGATGAATTTTCAGTATCTGACAAGATTTCATCAGAATTCTTGGAGGCTTCATTTGCAAAAATCAAATCATCATGTAAGTCTTCAGAAATTCCTGTAATCTTTTTATCATCGAAAGATACATTTATTGACTCCATGACTGTCTTTGTTCTTAGATTGTAGACTTTAAAAGCTCTTGATGATGGATAGCCAATAAAGATGCCCTCATCAGCTTTAGTTTCAAATTTTCCAAGCTGTTCAGGATGAGGTCTTAGAACAAAGCACTTACAGCCAAATACATACAAATGCTTCAGACTTGGCTTCTTTTCCTTGATCATCTGATAAGGAGTTACACCATGTCTGTTGATCAATGTAATATTCTGAGTGTAGCATGCTGTGCTGACTGCTTCTGCCCAGAAATATGTAGGAAGTTTAGCTTCCTCCAACATAGTTCTACCTGCTTCAATAAGAGTTCTGTTCTTTCTTTCAACTACTCCATTTTGCTGGGGTGTGCCTGGAGCAGAGAATTGTTGAACTATTCCTTTGTATTTGCAGAACTCTTCCATTGCTGAATTCTTGAATTCAGTTCCATTATCACTTCTTAAAATCTTGACTTTATACTTTGTGCCAGTCTCAATGAGTCTCACATGGTCCAAAAGTATCTCAGCTGTTTCATCTTTTCTGTGTAGAAAATACACCCATGTATATCTAGTATATTCATCAACAATTACTAGAGTATATCTCTTTTTACTGATGGACATTATGTTTACTGGTCCAAACAAGTCAAGATGAAGCATGTGATAAGGTTCATCAATTGAGGATTCTGTTTTGCTCTTAAAAGATGTCCTTCTCTGTTTAGCCTTCTGACAAGCATCACAAAGTCCATCTGGAGTATACAGTACCTTAGGTAATCCTCTCACTAAGTCTTTCTTTACCAATTCATTTATGTTGTTGAAGTTGAGATGAGAGAGTTTCTTGTGCCAACTCCAACTTTCATCTACAGTTGCTTTACTGATGAGGCATGTAGAGTGTCCATCAGTATTGGTATAGATGTTAGCTTCATAAATATTACCATGTCTTTGTCCAGTTAAAGCAACCTTCCTTGAAGATTTGCTGATTACTTCAAAATGAGTATCATAGAAGTTGACATGATAACCTCTGTCAGTGATTTGACTAACACTAAGCAGATTGTGTTTGAGTCCTTTCACCAGAGCTACTTTTTCAATAATGACATTTCCAATGATAATACTGCCATATCCCAAAGTTTGGCCAATGTTGTCATCTCCATAAGACACAGTTGGGCCAGCCTTTTCCTCAAATTCTGATAACAAGGTTTTGTCTCCAGTCATGTGTACAGAACATCCACTATCCATGACTAACACATTTTTCTTTTTTCCCTGCAATCAGAATCACAAAGAATTCAGTTAGAATTTTTAAGAACCCACACTTGTTGGGTTCTTTTAGCATGCAATTTAACATTTTTAGCAGCAGAAGATTTCTTATCAAAAAATTTTCCTTTAGGATTACCTCCTTTAGAAGTAATTTTGTTATCATCAGAATTAACAGATGCATGCTTAGAATTCACATTCTTTGTTTTGCCAGAATTTGTACTTTTATTGAACTTAGGCAATGGCTCATAAACATTGTAGTACAAATTATGATATTCTTCACACATATAAATAGAATGCCATTTACTACCACAATGAAAACAGGGATTTTGTGGTTTATAAAATACTGTCCTATTCCTAATGTCAGACTTAGGAATAACAGTAGTCTTCTTCTTACTCCTCATGCAGTCAATAGCAAGATGATTAGAGTTACCACAATTAAAACATGTCTTTCTTGGTGCATTTGGAATATACTTATAATTATTCTCTTTGTTTATTCCAACTTTACCATTCCTTTTTCTTTTGACAGTAGAGACTCTCTTCTTATCTATCACATCACAGATTTTATCTCTCAGTTGTTTCTTTGACAAAAGACCTACATTCTTGTTTTGGACAGACTTTGATTTAGAATTCTGTGCAGAAGTGGATCCCTCTTCAGTAATTGATTTGGAATTTTCTGGATACACATAATTCACAGGCTTTAATTTAGTCTTTGTACTGTCTGTAACATATCTATAGGTTTTTGGATTTGTCGAGTCATTGATAACAACTCTTCCTGGATTTGACGAAACAACCTTTTCCTTGTTCTTTTTCTCATTCTCTGGCTTATAACCTAGACACTCTTTCCAGTTTTTATCTGTTATTATCTCGTGAATTTTTGTTCCAGAGTGTGTCCAAGTTCTGAGTCTTTCACTAGCATCCTTAAGTTGCATTTCAAGTTCTTTACATTTAAACTCTATCTCAAGTTTCATGTGTTTAGCATTATCACATTCTGTTTGAACTTCCTGCAAGAAAATTAACTCAGCTTCTAATTGATCATTTCTTTTAGTTACCTCTACCATCTGAGATTTTATTCTTGTATTTTCAAGAGATTGACTCCTAAAGCTGATATGCAGAGACTTAAGAAAAGACCTTAACTCAGAGACATTATTTGTATCAAAATCAAACAAGGTTTCAGATACCTTAGTTTCAGCAGCAGCAACAGTCTCATCAGTTTCATGTGTTTAGCATTATCACATTCTGTTTGAACTTCCTGCAAGAAAATTAACTCGGCTTCTAATTGATCATTTCTTTTAGTTACCTCTGCCATCTGAGATTTTATTCTTGTATTTTCAAGAGATTGACTCCTAAAGCTGATATGCAGAGACTTAAAAAAAGACCTTAACTCAGAGACATTATTTGTATCAAAATCAAACAAGGTTTCAGATACCTTAGTTTCAGCAGCAGCAACAGTCTCATCAGTATTGGCCATTAGTGCATAATTCACCTCTTCTTCTTCAGATTCTGAGGAAGAGTCCATCCAATCCTTGCTTGATGAGATAAGAGCTTTGGTCTTTGCCTTTTTGCACTCAGTTGCAAAATGACCCATTCCATCACAGTTGTAGCATCTGACTTTTGATTTGTCAAATTTGCTGCTTTTATCTTCTTTCTTCTTGTATCTGTCTTTGTCAGCATTGAAGGTTTTCTTCTGAAATTTTCCTTGCATCCTAGCCTTTCTGAACTTCATCTTCTTGAAGCCCTTGACTATCATAGCAACCATCTCCATCATATCAGAATCAGTAGAGTCATCATCAGTATCAGAATCAGACTTAGCATCAGTATCTGATGATGAGTCATCAGGAATTGACTCTACAACTCTACTTTTTCTTAAAGAACCTTCTTCAGCTTTTCCTTTTGATTTTGATTCAACATTCAAAGCAACAGATTTTGCTTTGACATTTTTCTTGTTCTTCCTCTGTTGAACCTCAAGATCATAGGTTCTTAACATCCCATAAACTTCATCAAGAGACAGCATCTTCAGATCATATTGATGCCTTATGATTGAAGCTTGAGTATCCCACTCCTCAGTTAGAGCTCTTAGAAACTTGGTATTTGAATCCTCTGGGTCATACTCTTTGCCAACTAGAGATAGATTATTCAGCAGTGTTAGAAATCTATCATAGATATCAGTAAGGCTCTCATCAGATCTAGCATCGAACTGTTCATACTCCTGAATCAACAGAGCCCTTCTGTTTCTTTTGATAGACTCAGTGCCTTGACATTAAGCTTCCAAAGTATCCCAAATTTCCTTTGCAGTCTTGCATGCTATGACCCTGTTTGACATGACATTATCAAGACTGTTGTGCAATATATTTTTTACCTTTGCATCTTTGAGCACTTGAGCCTTTTCTTCTGGAGTCCACTCACTCTTTGCCTTGATGACATAGTGTTCAGCAACAGTTTCAGTTCTTGCAACTAATCTTGTTGGAAGAAATGGTCCATCATTAATCCTGTCAAGATAGTCAGGATCAGTAGCTTCCAAATACATTAACATCTTCACCTTCCATGTTGGATACTCAGTTTTCTTGAGAATGGGAATCTTAATGCTTTCATACTTGCTTGTCGACATCTTAAGATCGTTTCTGATTATTATTAATTAGTTGGGCTCTGATACCAATTGTTTCCCAGTAATTAACAATTGTAGAAGGGGGGTTGAATACAATTGTATAAGATTTTCGACTTAAACAGCAATAACACAAGTATGAATCAATAACAGCTTTATTAATTCTGATATAAAACTGTTACAAAACTCTCTTAAGAAATTCTTATGTTCTTAAGAGCTGCTAGGTTACAAGATAACTCGTGTAAGCGATTACTACAATGTAAAACCTAAACTATGTTTATATAGCATACACAGCTACACTATCAATTACAAGATATTCTAAATCAATTACATATAACTCTGAATGCATATCTTGTATGATAGCTGCCTTCCTATAAATTAGGAACCGACATGTCAATCTTCCTTGATCTCTGGTCTGATTAGAATCTTCACATAATCCTGACCAACTTCTAATACTGACAATACCTCCATACTGATGTTGTATTACTGACGACATCCGCATCATTATCTTGATCAGTAACAATCCAGATCCTGATATCACTTGAATCAATATCTAACACAGCAGAATTCATAGATGGAGACAAAGAAGTCCAGAAGGACAAAAAGGCCATGAATATACTGTTCAATGGCATTGATCAGGACATGTTCGATAGTGTAATCAACTGCACCACTGCCAAGCAAGTCTGGGACACTGTTCGGACACTCTGTGAAGGAACTGAGCAAGTCAGAGAGAATAAGAAACAACTTCTCATACAATAGTATGAACATTTTCACTGTAATACAGGTGAAGGCTTAACTGACATATTTAGCAGGTTTCAAAAACTGTTAAATGGGTTAAAGTTGTATGGAAGAATTTATGAAACCAAAGACTCCAACCTAAAATTTCTAAGGTCTTTACCTAAAGAATGGAAGCCAGTGACAGTCTCACTGAGAAATTCCCAAGACTACAAAGACTATACACTTGAGAGACTGTATGGAATTCTAAAGACCTATGAGCTCGAGCTTCAACAAGATAAAGAAGTTGAGAATAGCCAGAAGAAAGGTGGAAATGTAGCTTTGGTGGCCAATATTCCAACCTATCAAGATGGAGAGAAGATGAAGGATGTTGAAGCCACACCAAGTCAGAGAACTTGTGAAGAAGGAGCTGGAACTAGCAAAGGCAAAGGCAAGATGATTGAAGAACTTGAAGCATTGAGTGAGGATGAATCTGAAGATCTAGATGAATACTTGGCATTTCTATCAAAAAGGTTTTCAAAGCTAAGATTCAAGAAGAATCCAGCAGGAGCCGGGCAATTCAAGAAAAGCTATCAACCAAACAAGGGTATGGTTGAGAGGTCAAAGATCAAGTGCTATAGCTGTGGAATTGCTGGCCACTTTGCCAATGAATGCAAAAAATCCAAAGCTGAGAATGAAAAGAAACAGTCTGGAACTGATGACTACAAGAAGAAATACTTTGATCTTCTCAAGAAAAAGGAAAGAGCATTTGTGTCTAAAGATGAAGACTGGGCAGCTGGAGGAAACTCAGATACAGAAGAAGAGTTTGTCAATCTTGCACTCATGGCAAAAGAGAATGATGAAGAGGCTAGTTCAGCAAGCAACCAGGTATACTCTACGAACCTAACTGAGCTTTCTAAAGATGAATGTGATGATGTTGTCAATGAAATGTCAAATGAACTGTATAACATGCATGTCACATTGAAATCACTTAACAAAGAGAATAGCAAGATTAAGGATCTGAATGCTAAGTTAGGTGACAGGAATACACTGTTAGAAACTCAGTTAATCGACTTTGAGACAATGAGAAGAGACTACCAGGATGTAAAAGATAAATTGTTTGAGGCCTTGATAGAGAAGATTGTTTAAAGGAACAATTAAAAAGGGAACAAGATCTAATTGCCAAGTGGGGTGGATCAAAGGTTAAAACTGAAGAAATTTGTAAAGTTCAAGGAATTAGATCCTTCCACAAATTAGTAGAAGCAAAGTTAGATGTTGATAGAGAGAGTGCATCAGACAGTGACTCTGTGGATGATGATTGTTCAAAGGAGTCGAAACCTGTCAGTAATGCAACCTTGATTAAATTGCATAAGAAATATGGACCTGTCAGCAAAAACTTTATGTTAGGAGAGTGTAGCAAAACCAAGTCAGCTGAACAAAGCAACATAGGCAACTTGTCTACTGAGAAATCAACGAACAAGTTAGAGAAGACTGAATCTAAGACTAAGGTTAGTAAGAAGAACAGAAACGGCAAGGTAGGAATTAACAAACACAGTAACTACACACCTGATAAATATGCTCCTCGAAAGGAATGTGCATACTGTGGAAGTGTAAATCATTTGTCTGCCAACTGTAAATCTGTTAAGAAAATTTTTGTGCCTAGTATGCCTATGTCTGTGCCTGTGCCTGCCATGAATGTTATGCCTAACATGTTTGCTCAACCTGCTCAAGCATCTAGTCACTATGCTAACATGCCACTCATGCATAATCCATACTACAATGCTTATAAAATGCCTCAGTTGCCATGGATGATGAATAACATGTTTGCACAGAATATGCCAAATTGTACAACTAGCTTGAATGAATATGAGTATGTGAACCAACCTGTCTTTCAGAGTCCTACACCTAGAGTAAAGATTGATTTAACTCAATCAGAACCCTTGGGTGGTAAAGGCTTGAAAAACGGGAGAAAGGCTAACAAGGCAGGATCCAAGGAAACTTGGGTACCAAAATCAACTTGATTTAATTTTGATGTGTGCAGGGAGATAGACAGAATCTTTGGTACCTGGATAGTGGTTGTTCTAGGCATATGACTAGAGATTCTACCCTGCTCACTAAGTTTGAGGAGAGAGCTGGCCCTAGCATTACCTTTGGATACAACAGCAAAGGATATACTAGAGGATATGGCTTGATTTCACAAGGAAATGTTGTCATTGAAGAAGTAGCACTGGTTGATGGACTTAAGCATAACTTGCTAAGTATCAGTCAACTGTGTGATAAAAATCAAAATGTGTGGTTCACATCTGAAGCTTGTGTCATCTTCAAGAAAGAATGACAACAAGATAGTGATGACAGGAAACAGAAAAGAAAATGTATACATTGCTGACTTCAACTCAACGAGTACCAACTCTGCTACATGCCTCATCAGCAAGGCAAGCATGGACGAAGGATGGCTTTGGCATAAACGCCTGTCACACTTGAACTTTAAAGCCATGAATGAATTGGTCAAGAAGGATTTGGTCAAAGATATTCCAAAATTGGAGTACTCCAAAGATGGACTCTGTGATGCTTGCCAGAAAGGAAAGCAAAGAAAGACCTCTTTCAAATCCAAGTCAATGTCCTCAATCGATCAACCCTTGCAGCTTCTGCACATGGATCTATTTGGACCAGTCAATGTATTGTCGATAAGCAATAACGGATACTGTCTTGTAATTGTTGATGATTTCTCCAAGTTCACTTGGACCTTCTTTCTTCGTTCAAAAGATGAGACAGGGGAGGTCATTATTAAACATATCAAGACAATCAACAACAATCCACACTTCAAAGTGAGAAGGATTAGAAGCGACAATGGAACTGAGTTCAAGAACTCTGTGCTAAGAAAGTTCTATGAAGAAGAAGGAATCACTCAAGAATTCTTTGCACCAAGAACACCTCAACAAAATAGTGTGGTGGAGAGAAAGAACAGAACTCTCATTGAAGCAGCAAGGACTGTACTTGAAGAATTAAAACTGCCAACATATTTATGGGCTGAAGCTGTTAATACTGCATGCTATACTCAGAACATTTCTTTGATCAATCAAGCAAAAGGCATGACACCTTACCAACTGTTCAAAGGCAAGAAGTCAACCTTACCAACTTTTGTATGTCTCTTATGGAACGTGATGATTCCATATTTAGGATTTTCTTGATCTTATCAAGGTTGGCCTCGTTCCCGCGCTTCGAAACCATAAGTCCCAAAAACTTTTCTGATCCACATCAAAAGCACACTTGGCTGGATTCAACATTCTCTTGTGGTGCATCGATCAGCACTTCAAATGCCTCTCAAAAGTACTCAATATGTTCTGCCTCTCAGGTTTTTGTGTAATAATTTATCTTATATTGTGAAAGCATGAACTACATTACTTTTTTTTTTTGCTAATTATAAAATAACCTGCATTTTCGTGCTATAAAATATATAATAGATTGAGAAAAAGGTTTTTAAAGTTAACTTTAGAAAAATTTCTTAAAGTTAACCTAAAAAACTATGTAAATTTAATTTTTGTTACCTTTTATTTATAAGGATCCCGCTGGAGCATTAATGATAACGAGGATGTGGTCTTGCTTTTATTGGTTAACATTAGGAAATTCTACTAAAGTGCAAGATTTGTTATGCGAAACCTAAATGTTAAGTCAGCAACACTTCCAAATATCATTTCTTCCCGTCGCATCTGTCTTCAGGACGATCTAGTCACAGTTTTCACTTCTCAGTGAGTGAAAGATTTGTCCCCGGATCTACGTTGAAAGCTTCTATAGTAGAACTCATTCGAGAGGGCTTGTTGGTCTTAAGAATGGTTCGGGTGGGGGGTTTCTCTTAAGAATAAAGAGGAATAGAATCTAATTCATATTTATGCTAACAGAAGAGCGGATCCAATACCAAGACGTTCAGAACTCAAACTTATATAATATATATACATCTACATGGTTGAGAAAGTGTTTCGTCCGGGAGGTATAGCTCATCAGCACATACATACAAAGATCCTGTGATTGGATCTGTTTCGCCCTAATAGATTTGTACAATTGTAAACCAAGATGGTTATTGTGGATTGTAAAACAATTTTATCAATTCTTGTAAGAAAAAAACCTTGTCATTGTCATAGTTCGCGAAAAAAGAAAATCGCATAAACTAATTAGCTAGAAAAATCGCATAGACTACCTAGAGTTAAAGAAAAGACCGAGGCTGCATGCACACTCTTCGATTCCAAAATCCAAACCAACATACTCCCCTGGAGTCAGTAGCACTGATGAGTCACTAGTAGCTATATCTTCTCTTTGTTTATGAGATATCAATTTGGTCAATTTAAATAACAAGAATGTAGAAGAGAACAATAATCTGGTGAGGAGAAGACAATGTCTATAGAATTACAAAAATCAGAGTCAGGTCCGAGTTGTAAAACTAATCTCCGGCAGTTCCATAAGATGGTGAAAGCAGCTGCACGAAGATATGCTGATTCTACTGTATTAGTACAGTACTGTTGGTATTTGGTAGTGTTGGCCAGAGCATGTTCATGTACATGGCACAACTGCATAATGAACCCTGTTCAAGGGATGCATTATTGGACAAAATATTCATTTCAACCAAAGAATTGGCGTTGGTTTGTTCAGCATTCATTTCATCTCTGCAGGCATGATGTCCAGGTCCGGATCCGATGCACACTCCTGTATTGGAAAGTGGAAACAATACTACTACTTGGCTAAAAAAAATCACAAGGGCCGTCAGGTGATAAACAAGAACTACAAACACTTCAGATCAGAGATCCACCGGATTCTGCCCTCTGCAATTAGTTACATGGTAAACTAGACTTAAGTTAGGACAAATGAAGACAGTTCAGTACAAGATGTTGCCCCATATGGCAAAGGTTTGAATATGCGATGTAAATCGTAACTACATGAAGTTGAAGGATCAAAAGCCCTATAAACTTCTTGCGTTTTTATCAAGTCCCATAAACTAGTCGCTACTAGAAAGTAAAGTACATCTACTGCTGTATTAATGATGTAAAGGGGGGGGGGAATAGAAATTTTCCTTAAAAGAGTTATTTTGACATAAGTTACAACCAGGATCAAAATCGAAAGCTAGAAGAGGGCCATGAAGACCATGCTCTTATACACCTACTTGCGACCATGGTAGAGACCCAAAAGAATCACGCTTACACATAGAAAGCACATTTTTACACAAAACTGCTATGAGGCACAAACCATGTACTTCAGGATAATTCTAAGTGGACGCACAACTCAGAATGAAATGGCCAATAAGCTCATGAATTCACATGGCAACTATTTCCTGTTCAAAGTTCTGACTGTAACACTTGTGACGGCAAGAATTGCAGCTCATCTCTAATCACCATCACTCACCTGCATCTCTACAGAATTTTCATTTATCGGACTCGACTCAGGCTGTTGCACAATTGGTTCATCATCCTCAGATTCTGACCATGCCCTCCGCTTCCTATTTGTAGCTGATGGATTTTCCACCTTTGATATATAAAGAACAAAACATTATATAAAAAGCTATCCGCGGATAATCTAATAAAATAAACAGGAGAAAAAGACAGATATTTATCTACATACATACATGTGTATATATTATATATATATATATATATATATATATATATATATAGGTCTTTGCTCCATACAGAACACTCTTATATAACAAACAACAAAGAACATCTTAGATCTATTAGATCCTTTGGCCCCGCCAGGGGCACCCAATACAAAAAGTTATTATTTTTTTACCCTCTATCAAGCCAGCAAAAAAAAAAAAAAAAAAAAAAAAATTATTGTTCATGATGACGTCACTGATGACGTCATCATCATGAACAGTAACTTTTTTAAATTTTTTTTTTTTTTTTTGAGATGATGGATGGATAGAGGGTAAAAAAAATAAGAACTTTTTGTATTGGGTGACCCCGCCAGGGGCAATGGATCTATTAGATATGAGGTGTTCTTTATTGTTTGTTATATAAGGTGTTTGCTATGGAGTCCAACCCTATATATATATAGATAGAGAGAGAGAGAGAGAGAGAGAGAGAGAGAGAGAGATTACTGTGTCAGCCTCAGCATCAGAATCTTCCAGCCCAGCAGCTGCAAGAAGGTCCTGTGGATTCTCTTCAAATTCATCACCATCGTTGTTCGTTGCATTATCAGTCTGCTTGTAGTTCCTATTAACATATTCGTCTTCCATTTCTTCTTGATCGTCCATGTCACCTGCTTCCTCTGTCTCGTAACGTGACTTCTTCTCTCTTTTTCTCTTCTTTTCACCCTTTCTTCTCCTCTTTTCGCTACGCCCGCCATTTTCATCTTCAGCATGTGTCCTATCCTTACGCTTGGAGGCAGAATTGTGCTTCCATTGTTCCTGGTTTAAATAAAAGGCAAATTAAGTTTTTGTTGGAAAAAAGGAAGCATCAGTCTGTCAAGTCAAAGAAGAAGGTATCTCTTCAGTACAGGAAAAAAAAAAACTTTTACTTATATAGCAATACTAATAGGTGGAAGCCTGTGTGACCCTATATAATGTCCCACGTACATTTGCAAAATTAATGTTCCACTTGTACTGAATTTCAAGAGATTTCATATTTCACCAATCAGAAGAACCAATTATTAATTATTAGTTCCAAGAGATTTTACAACTTCTTAGTGGGTGCCTCACAAGTCGTAACCAATATGCTTGCAGTGTGCCAGACACAGACAATGAATTCCTAATTGTCCATGCAACGTCCAATCAGTCAAAATTGCAGCTAAGGCAGGAATTAGTGAAGATAGAAAATTAGGAAACCTTACAAACTACCACAAGACTAGGTAGTAGAAGTATTTTGGAAATTGGTACTTCTTTCGACTTGTAAGTTAACAAAACGGGTAGTAAGCCTGGTTATACAGCAGATTTAATTAAATACAAAAGCTAAACGCAGCCTCAAACTGAGAAGAACATGACAGTACGTAAGTCAGAAATTACAATGCTGCCTGCAAACTACACACCAGGTAGTATTACATTGAAATTTGGTACTTTCAACTTATATGTTAACCAAACAGAGACCGAGCCTGGGTGTAACAGCAGATTTAAATGATTTAAAAACTGTAATGGCAACCTCAGATTGAGAACAGGAAAATATTAAGACTAACATACAGGATAGTCTGATACCAAACATTGTGGACAAGCAAAATTATTCAGCAAAAGCACAACTTTAATAGACATACAACTTAAATTGGATTGTCTTTAATTTGTACCTTCATACGCTCTAAATGCTCCTCCTGTTGCTTCATTTGCTTTAGCTCTTCCTCCTGTTTTCTTCTCTCCAACTGTTCCCAATATAAACATCAACAAACAGTAAGACAAACAGTGACAATAATAAAGAGCGAAGTAGATAACATGAAAAACATTGACCTGCAATTTCTTCTGTTCTTCAGCTTTGCGGCGGTTTTCCTCGGCCAATGTAACCTGGCGAGCAAGGTCCTGTCTCTCCTTAATTTTCTCGTGTTCACGCTCAGCTGCCTCTAGATGAACTTTTGCAGCCTCAAGTAAGTGCTTGCAATATCCAACATGAGTTTCTATTTTCTTTTCATCAAATCCATGAATGTGAAGGTTAGAAGCTGCAGACAGCTGACTAAATAAACGGACTGCATTCGTAAGCTCAGCAACTGTTGCACGTACCTATTATACAAGAAAAAGCAAGCACCCACACAAGGTTACAAGTATATCCAAACAAGGATATGTTAATTTATAATCAAATAGATGCAACTTGCACATTTCCACATACATGCATAGTGATCTTTGATTTGTTCTCAATATATGATACAAGGAAAAGGGGAAACACCCACACATTTTCTCGAGCTTCCCAACAATAACCTTAAGTGTTTCACCAACCACTCACCTCGTCTACATTATTAATAGATCGAATGTAAAAAACTAAACCAAGGCAATTTGCATTCTTTACCTCTTCTACAGTCCTCTTTGTTTTCTGTAAAGTGGATGCTGAAAACTTCTGCAATGTGACACCAGCATCGAATCTCAAAGTGTAATTTGAAGGAGCCAAGTGAATTGCTCTTAGTAAAGTCCTCTTACAGTCTTGCCACTGTTCAGCTTCATAATGTGTACGAGCCAGATAAAGAAGAACATTACTATCTGTATTGTAGAAAAACCTACGCAGGCAATTCTGATACTGCAAAAGAAAGAATAATACATTGCAACTAACCATGTCAATATCCAGGAAAAAAATTCTCACATAGGTGATATAAAGCAAACATATTGACGAGGAACGAACCATCTTAATGGCTAGCGCGAAATCTCCTTGAGCAAAATGAATATGTGCTAAATTTATCCACACACCTGGCATCTGGACAAAAATGCTTCCACTTGCAGCCTCTTGAACCTAGAATTTAGAAGTACAAACTTGTGTAAGACAATAGCAATGGTGCAGCTTTTTCTGCAGCAACACCTAAAGCATCCAAAACTGTAAGACATAATCTAGCTGACCTGTGTAAGAAGTTCCTTTGCAACATCATAATGACCTTTTTCTGCCAATACCACACCAGCACCATTGGCAGCATATAAATTTGAAGGATGCTGAACCAGAACCTGGTAATTATGTATATTAAGAAGAGTTATGAACGTATGTTATATTGCTATGCAGCTTTTCCCAGTATTTCAGCACATATCTTAAAGACGAGAATCACCATAGCATGAATACCCTAAACATAAGCTACAAGTGTTAAAAATCAAGGTCCACCAGTAATAAACTATTGTAGGCATTACAAAAAAACATCAAAGTCAGTGCAGCCCTCTATCCACTACAAATCTGAAAATTAGAGGCTGCAAGATAATCTCATATAAGTTAACAATTGATGGACAAACAGCCTTACCCACGAACATTGCAACAATTCATCTCCAGAACATTTGGCATTATTATTAATTGGGAATCGCCATAACTTGATTAAAAACAAAGGTCAAGATCTTAACATGCATCAATCACGTGGATGTATGTCAAAACTAAGTACTTGATGGATCACGCATAGTACTACAAGCTGAAAAAAAAAATATGCTTAATGTTTTCAAGAAGCTATGGCAGTTCAAATGCATCAATATTAAGGAAATATTATTTCAGCACTGCAGGATGAAGACAAGCACAGACATCAGAACAATACTCATTGAACAATAAAATAAAGATATATAAAAACAATAAGAATTAATAATGTTAGATCTAGAACCAGATACTAAAGTCATTCAATCAAATAATAGATAAAAAGTTTTGAAATATGAGTAAACTGTGGCATCTATGGATGTATAATTACTTTTGTGTAAAGTTCTTTAGCTTTTTCCAGATGTGTTGCTTCCAACTTTGCATTTCTTTTGTCAAAACGAACCGCTGCAAAGTAATTCCAGTTTCCCTATCCAATGTCAAAACAAAATGATGAAATTACTAAAAAATTCCACTAAATATAATCAAAAAATCGACAACACTAAAGAAAAATGATACTATCACTAGTGTACAATCCTTTAGGATTTCTAAACTGCAGGTCTAATCATCTATACTTTTGGAAAGGAATGCACAGAATACCACCAAAAACGTATCACGCATCACACTGAGATTTCAACATATACGCACCAAACAAAGTGTAGCATAAGAATCTTTTCCATCGGTAGCATCATTAGCAGCTTTGAACGTTTCTTTTGCCTTGACCCAGTCATCATTTTTAAGCTCCAAGTCACCAAGCATTAGTAATGCATTTGAGCATTTTTCATCTACTTTTAAAGCATCACGAACCTGTTGCATTAGAATATCCAATTTTTAGATAGCTTGCAAACAATAAACCAAGAAGCAACAAAAACCAATGGACAAAATTTGGAAGCTAGAGAGGAGTAACAACCAGTTTAATGCTTAGGTGAAAATTGTTTTGAGCTTTTGCAATAGCAGCGAGCCGGAGATAAGCATCTATATACTCAGGATACTGTAAAATAATTGGTTAGAAGATTTCCAGCAATATATACCAACGAAAACTTTACACAACGGCTGTTAGCAACTACACAAGACATGCAGGAAAAATTAGTATCATAAAATGACCAAGATTGTGCCAAAACCTTTAACATCCAATATAAACAGCATAGGAAACTAGAAACAACATTTATGTCCACAAAAAAACAAAGAAAACACATTCACACTAGAGAAATCTCAGAAAATGATAAAGATAGGTCCCTACAGAAAATTAACTTGGCAAAATTTAGAAAAAAAAATGTACCATGAAAGCCTAAACAATCCAAAGGAACAGAAATTTTTAAAAAAAATGTAATTTAGCAACATTATCCTTTTTTGATTTTTCCTAATACCGATCAGAGGTCAAGTTCAATCTACTTATCTGCCTTGAAGTGCTTATAGCCTCTTTAACGGTGAAAACAAAAGTTGAAATAGGTTTATACATAACGTCACATCTTTACAAAGACTTAAAACCTAAAATTGCAAGAGGCAAAAGCTGATGGATTACATACCTTAAACAAAACCAGACGGTATAATAAGCTAGCCATTTCAGTTTTGTGTGAATGCTCTAGAAGCCTAGCAAGGTTAAATAGTGTTGGAATCTTAATCCAAGGCAGTTCTACAGAAATGCCGGCTTCCTCAAGCTGGTTGAACAACTGTGTGTCCCTATACTTCTCAACAGATGCACTAGCATCCAACGGCTTGTACAATGCTTCATTAATAGGATCAGGCTGCTGTCCGTTGTTCTTAGTATCGGTATCAATTAACCTTCGCCATACACCATCACCTAGAGCCTCCTTAAATGCCTCTTCAGCAGGCTAAAAATTAGATAAGATTAAATTCTGTCAAAAATCTGAGTAATATTTAAAACTATCAGCAATTCTCCATGCATGCAAGTAAAATAACAAGAATTTGCAGACCTTATATTCTTCCCTCTCAAAATGAAGGACCCCGATATTATTGAGCAGATCTATTGGTATCTCTTCATGACCCTTTTTCAATAGACTGCGTGCCTGTAGAAAAAAGGCTACTTAGCAAACTTTCATGAAAAATACGAATTCATGATTCAGAAAATAGGGAAGTGTTCTGGATGTAGTGATGCAACAAATAAACAAAGCATTTGGAATAGGTAGAAAGGGGGATGCAGCAACTGTAGATGATATCAATACATTGTTTACATTATTTAAAAACTGAATACACAAGATCTAAACTCCCCTACAATTTCTAAACACTATAAAAGCCCCTTGACTTACAAATTAAAAGAACAGCGCCTTACTTTCTATAATTTGAAATTTGCATGATTTAAGTTTCCTTGGAATGAAAATGTCTTAATTTTCATGATGGCCAAGACACTATGATATTTCAGGTGAAGATCTGCTACGGTGCTAGTACATACTTTATTTTAAAAGATACTAATGTAGTTGCATATTCCATTGAGGATGACCTCACTATTTAAATACACTATTTAAGTTCCTCACTACACCCCGTACCAAAAGAATATACATACTAAAGAGGTATATAAACCATAATATCAGACACCATGTGGACGAGGTCATGACAGCTGTTAGCCCCATAGCCAAAAAAAGGTTCACAACAGCTAAATAAGATCTAGGGCCTCGTTTGTTTCTCAGCTTTTATAGTTACATTGTAACTTAAGGTTCCTTGAAACTAGGTTACAGTACATTTAGTTCGTGGGAAAGTAAAAATCCAGCGTTTGGTTTATGAGTATGTAACTACAAATTACACAGGCTAATTGTTTTGTTTAATAAAGAAAGTAATTTATTTAAATAAATAAATTTTTGAAAAAGCAATACTAAAATAAATAAATAAAATTTCTACACAACATTTAAAATATAAAGCAAATACTAGATTTTACAATAGTGGAATGACTATTAAAATCAGTCAAAATAATAATTTATTATTGCTTGTTTTAAATAAATTAATAATACAAATAAATTTTCATAATGCACTTAAAATAAGATTAAATATATAATAAAAATATAAATAATTTTAATTTAATAACTAGTTACTTGTACAATTTAACAATTTAATATGTAAATAATTTACACATATATAAAATTTCAAATAATTTTATGATCAATTTATATAATATAAATATTTAACAAATGCAATATATATTTTGACACAAAAAAATTATATTATAACATATACTATAAATATAATATTTTTCTAATTAGATTTTAAAGTATATTTTATAGTTAAGGATATAATAAATTTATTATACATATAATATTAAATAGCTATGTAACTTCTAGTGACCACGCATGACCCTAGGTAAGTGGGTTACCCTGTTTTGGTGTAACTACAAGTACCACGTAACTCTAAGTTCTCCATCTTTACGTAACCCAAACGGTGTTAATTGTGCAAGTTCCAAGGAAGTCAGAGTTATTGTGTTGGGTTACATAGAACCAAACGAGGCCTAGGTGTTATTCTTTTAATTGGCAGAGTGCCAATACAAGCAGGCAGGAAAGTTACAAGGTAGAAAGAGTCATTACCGTTTTAAAGGCATCTAAAGCAGCTCCGGCATCAGTTGAGATTAGTAACTCTCCCAGATCTATAAATGCCTGCACAAAGTTACGTAAAAGAAAAGGAAAGTCGAAAATTATTAGCAAGAGCAAGACTTGATGACAAGCACTGTGGAAATAGTACCATACTATTTTCACATCACAAACAGATATAATGTTTCAAAATTTTCTTCAAAATCTATTTGTAACTGTTCATCATGTATAATAAAGTTAATTACAATAAAACAATTAATAAATAATAGTGCCAATTAGATAATAGAGATGCTACACAGATGCAAGACAATCAATAAAGAGTAAAAAGAAAACAAACACTTCACAGCTAATTTCAGTAAAATCGATGATTTCCATGCGTTAACCCCAAAATCTTTGATCCAAAGTCCATACTGTAATATGAATTTGAGAAAAATTTGATTACCTCATGATCACGTGGATGGAACTTAGTAGCTTTTTTCAGGTATTCCAAGGCCTTCTCAGTCTGTCCAAGCTGAACGAATATAAAACCAACAGCCTGCATTACAATAATATATATTCATGTCAGTGGTAAAACTAGAAAAATAGATGGTCAAGGATAAGGGGCTTGCTAACGTCCACAACTCGCTTGTATAAAATTTTCGCATAGGATGAATCAAATGGACATAAGTGGTCGATATTAATTACATAATGATTTGACATGGAAAGAAGAAAGTCAACACAGTAAATATAAGGCATTGACATGTGGGAGTGAAAGAGAGTGCAATAATAACAAATATATGTCAAAGACAGATATAGTGATGAGAGAAAAATTATGAAATCAAATTTACAAACACGGTTGTGCATGCAAGAACGTGCAGACTTACGAACCCCGTGCCTCTGATTTATTAATCTATGTGTGTGTGTGTGTGTGTGCATATAGTAATTGCAGAAAAGAACTAGGTACAATAATAAAACAAATTAACCAACAAATCTTTTAACACACTCACTTTCAGCGTCTCACAGTTTTCAGGAGCCACCTCCAAAACTTTTTCATAGTTTGAAAGGGAACTTCTCAAATCTCCCAAATGCAATTGAACTTGTGCGAGGCCTGTTGGAAAGTAAGCAGAGTATTATTTCTGAGCTGGCATTGATAAATTTTTAAATAAAAAAATTTAACATGAAGTACAAAGGAATAGAGTAATGCTAATCATTTACTCCTCTGCCCCCCCCCCCCAAAATTCTTCACATTTTCTATATTTTGGATGTCCCTTTCAATTCTTTACATTTTTAGAATCTCCAAAAGTAGTAAAGTTTTAACAATTCAAAAACTATTTGGACCCACTACTTCCCTCCGTCTTTCTAATCTATTGTACTTTATTCGCTAAATATTGATTGGTCACACTATTTTACAAACTATCTTCATCTCTCTTAACCTCCGACCGTGCCCAACCAAATGTAAGAAATTGGGTCGGATGGAGATAGTACTATCTATTGCTAGCAGGTAAATGTGCCAAGCAAGGTTTAGATAAACATGTTTTCACATAATATAAATTCTATTAAATTACATTTCTAACAAAAATTAAATACACTTTTTAAGAAATTATTTGTGTAGCACGGATATTCGTTGTTTAATAAAAGATAATTAAAAAATGAATGCAGGATCATTTTATTCATACTTCAAAATATACAACTAGATAGTAATTTATTAGAGCATCTCCAATAGGGGTTGTCAAGTCCTATGTGGCATGGCAACCTTGATTGCTCACCTATTGGAGAATCATAGTTGTCAACAAGCTGCCAACCAAAGTTGCCAAAAGTTGGCAACTTCACCATATAGTTAAAACACATACAACTCCCCAAAAGTGTATTTAATTTTACCCATTTTAATATCTCCCATATTTTCTTATCTCTTTAAATGTTTTTATTATCTTCCATATGGGACCACATTAGCAACTTTTAAAGTTGCCAACTATTGGAGTAGATTTTTAACAAAAATTGCCAATAATGAGATGGAGTAGAGAAGAAATAAAAAAATAATATATGTGATAATGTGGTAGAAATTAGCAACTATGTTGGCAACCTCTATTGGAGATGCTCTTAGTAACCATGAAATTTAGCTAACAGTTATATATAATTTACAAAAATCAAGTTTCTAACTCATCGAATTATGAAATAGGTAGGAATAATATATGTAAAATTTAAATCCTAATATATTAGGTTGATAGATATATAAAAATTATCAACTACGAAATATATAATATTAGCAGGAAAAAAAATTATATATCAAATTTCATAATACTTAGTAACAGCATCTTTTCTCTCTTTAGTACTTTATAGGGGTACATCTGAAACTTAACCGTTTTTCGGTTATTAAATTCGTAAATTGATTGGTTTAAGCAACACATAAGATTCAGAGAAAGGACAGAAAACCGGACAATGGTGTTAATTGCACAAAATCTGGTACTTTAGCAAGATTCTAGAGAAAAATATTGAATAAATTTAAAATTGAACTCGCATATTCTACTAGGATTCTAATGGGAAAATGATTAACAAAATATTTATATTTGTAGTTCTAGTAGGATTTTTATCACAAAATTAAACTAAAATCTTTTGTTACATATTTCATATTACATTCTAATGAAAAAAATATAATTTATAAAGGAATTTGTGAATTCAGCTAAGATTCGAATGAAAATACTGAAGCACAAGATATTATTGATTCTAGTTCCAATATAAAAAGTTAAAATCATTTGTTATATCTAACATAGTACATATAATCTTAACCATAGTACGTACTACGTACCCATTAACAAAGGGTTTTCTTCCTTTAAAAAAGAAACAAAATAAAATTTATTCAATTACAGATGTACTATAATAATTGGTTTAACCAACATCTTTTTAAGATAATACATATAGGGTATTAATACCATGGTAAATGATTATTTAGTATCATCCTAATGAAAACTGTAATAGAAACTATATTTAAAATCAAATATGTGAATCATAATAAGTTTCCTATGCAAAAATTTAATAACAAAATTTTAGTTTGGAATTCTAAGAGGATTCTAATGCTAAAAAAAATATTGGATAATATAACTATAGAATTATAGATAACTAAATTTATTACTATAGATAGGTCGAGTCTGATCTGTAAGTTTCCTTCTGTAAGCTTTCCTGATGTTTTTCCAGTAAGCAACTCATGATCTGTCTACCTAAGCAGTGGCGTAGCCAGTTGTGGGTTCTAAGTAAACTTCAAATTTATAAACTATTACTAATAAAGTTTATTTCCGTCCTACCAGGGGCTGTATATATTATTCGTATTAAATACATCTGTGATTTTTTTTCTCTATGTGGGGGCAGGGGATATAATCCTACTAACCCCTATGTAGCTCCGCCATCTAAGAATTACCATCAATGTCATCGAATCTCCTAATACAATCATACCATTCTCAGCATAAATAACACTGGACAGCTAGAAAGCCATATAAGAGTGGTCACACCACGTAAGAATAAAGATGACGAGACACAATGATAAGCAGCTTCAAAATTCACTCACCATAGTAAGGCAAAACAAATTCTCTAGGCTTATCAATTTCTTTTACAGATGCCATGTAGTACAGTCCAGCCTTTTCAAAGTCCCCCTACAGTAGATAAGAGAATCAATATATTAACATTACGAAAGAAAAAATTACCTTGATTTGATGTTATTTCTCACACAACTTCAGCAATTACAAAGTGCAAGTGGTCTCAACAACAGCAAATGGGTAGTTGTAGCCAAAAAAAAAAATCTGGAGTTAAAAAGAAGGGAAAAAGTGCAATATCACTAACATTCATATTATCACTATGGAGAAAAGGAGATAAAAGACCCACCCTTCAATAAGTACAGATGAAACAGTAGGAAAAAGAGATTAAGCTAATAATCGACTTAAGAAGTTAAATCTTACAGACCTTACTATGGTAAGAACGTGCCAGATTATAGTAAGAGTGTGCCCTTGTTGGCCCATGATTAGTTACAGCAAGAGCAGTTTCAGTGAGCTGCTCAACCAGGAAATGCTGACCAGTGAAGAAGAAATGATTTGCTAGATAATTCAGTGATGTTGCACAGTACGGATAAAACTCAAAAGCTCTTTGCATCTTTTCCATTCCTCTTCTGATGCCAGCAGCTGTGTGCATAAAGTTAACGCCAAAGTTCAAATCAAAATGATACATTCAGATATAGGAATGTGATATTCAAATTAGTATATGCATGATAGGGATACATGTGTCTGTTGTGCATTTTAAATACATAGGGAATATAACATAATTCACCTTCATTAATTTGCAAGTCCAAAATTCCAAGGGCCACAAGAGCCTCAACATTTTCGGGGTCCAACTATAAAATAATTTGACAAAATAAAACATTAGCACCAGCACATGATATGCAATAAACAGAGAATACTGATCCAAAACTAAAAGGTTACATGCCTGCAAAACGCGTTGAAATGCTTGCTTAGCCTTTTCATGTTGACCCAATTTATAACGACACATGCCAATGCCAAGTCTTACAGCTGCAGGGCACTCTGGATTTACTTGCAAGGCACTCTTTACAAACATTACATTTTAACAGTCAATACATGGAAAAAAAAAATCTCGATCTAATAGGACAAAAAAATTATCCCCCCCCCCTTACCACCACAGAACCATCCATCCCACACTTACCAAATAAGCTTCCTAGTCAACCAAGTTAAGTTCAAATCTTAAACTACAAAACTTTGCTGACTTTTTTTTTGCATCCAATACATAACAAAAGATTGACAAACCTTGTACAACTCCAGAGACTCCAAATATTTTCCACGGCTGAACTGGACACATGCCTGTAAAAATGATGATCCAGTCAACTTAAATGAAAAGGAAAAGATTCAACTAAAATCTGCTCTCCATGGTGAGGAATGGTACAGAAATTTAGTCACTCATGAATCGCAATACAGTAGTAAGAAAAATATTCTCAAACCAATATGAAATAACATATTGCATTTTATGGTCTGGCCTTCTGACATTCTAAAACCTATTAGTCAATTGTCTATATGGGACACACGAACATTTCTGACACTTGTGTCACTTGATATAATTTTTATGGTTGACAAATAAGTTGTGCGTTAGACCGATTTCACACACATGCCACCTACGGACAATCAGAAATGTTGTCTTCTTGTTGAAGAGCTACTCAATGAGCGATCAAATTGAGCTAATTTCACACACATATGCCACCTACGGACAATCAGAAATGTTGTGTTCTTGTTGAAGAGCTACTCAATAAGCGATCAAATGACTACTAACTCGTTAGAGAAAACAAAATTAGTAACCCTAGTCAACTACTGCACATGCATGATATATTGTACTACAACACCTATAACTATCAATAAAAGCTGTGCTAAGAGGAAATGCTGATGACAGTACATTAACATACCTGACCAAGAAGGGCTGGAACATGTTCCCGGTCTCCATCCAATACAATCCTAAATGCAGCCGATGCCTGATCTAAATCACCTTTAGCAAGTAAAAGTTGACCTACAAGCAAGCACGGTGAAAATGTATTCAATTTTTAAAAATAAATTGCATATCTGTGTGACACATATTAGCTTCGTAGATGGTCCATGCATATGATAAAATCAAATTCTACACTAATATATGCACACTCTATATAAACTCTTCCCGTGTAAGGAAAATAAAGAATAGCATTACCCATCAATGAAACTTAAACAATAAACTAAGTTAACCAAACCTTAAACTTGAACATCAAACAATCTTGCAACTAAGAACAAGCAAAAATTCTTCAGGATAAACTTACATATAGGTTGACAAAAGACAGTGTGTGGAGGCAAAAAAAGGAGCATTAATTGAAATGGGAACAAAAACTTAGATGGCCAAACTATATAAACTAAGTTCCAAGTAATACCAAAGCCAAACAATTCTTAAAGCTTATCATCACGTTCCAGACCTCCCTCTGCCCTCCAATCAACTTTTGATTGTTTTATAAGGGTGGTCAATATATCTGGCAAAAGGCTGGGCCAACTAATGTAACTTTAGTAAATGATTATGTAGGTACAAATCCAAAAGCTAACTGTCACTTGGTTTCGGTTTAAATTCTCAACCTTGCTGCCATCAACTAGCAATTAATTTAAATCAATATTTAACATAGTACTCCAACCTCCATTCTCATCATCTTTCACACACACACACAACACATAAGAGCAACAATAACCTTTTAGACTTCAAATAATTAAATAGCACCACAGCTCAAAAAGCGGCTACAAGTTCCATTTTAAAAGATTCTGAGCCTATCTTACCCATAGAAACAAGGAATGTGGGACGGACCCACGTTTCGAGAATCAGATCGTCCATTCCAGAACCGGCGAAATTGAACTCTTGGCACTTGTATAGGTGGCCAGATGGGTGTTGTTTCAATAAGGGTAATAAATAGTGATGAAAACAAGAACAAGAAGAGATGTGGCTAAGAGAGGGCAAAACACTAGGGTTTATTAGCAAGGAGTGTCGTGGAGGAGAAGACCCTTTTCAAATACTCGTGCAATGTATCCGGACGCTTTTCTATCTTAGATTAAATACAAGAAGCTAGCTGTTCCCCACCACCTATTCTGTTTTCTTAAGTTGCCTAATAATATGTCTGAAAAAACACAAAGTTTTTCTTTCCCACATTTATGTTCCATAATAATATATTCTAATTATTTATATATCCATAATATATAATAAGGTAAAGTTTTTTATTAAAAAATTTGCTTTATTTCTGTTTTGTATATGTATTAAAAAAATGTGTACTGTAATAGAATATTTAAAATGAATATTGCAATAGATAATATGTTACCGTAGTAGAGAAAATTAGGTACATAAAATATGTATATTACCGTATTAGAGAAAATTAAGTGAAAACAAACATCTAGTTCCCATACGTCCCAGCATACCCAAGCAATCCATCGTTCCGGATTCATAGAAAGTAATGTTCCACGTTTTTGTGCAACGTTTCGAATAGAAACCGCTTTTATGCAAAACTGATCTTACCGATCATCCCACAACTGCTTAGTGGCCTTGTTGTGTGCATTTCTCATACACAACATAAGCATTAAATGAGGGTAGACAGGCGCAGGACATTGTGAAGAACAATTGTTCATTTAATAGAAAGCAGGGAAAGTACGGATACCTTTGCCAACCCAAGTAGAAGACTCGTGCATATCTATTCTTGATGCTTTATTGTAGTATTGTGTAGCTTTAATAAAATACTCCTCCTTTTCTCGTTTGGTCTCAATTTTTCCCAGGTGGCTATAGTAGGCTCCTAGAGCATTTAATATGGCAATCCTCTCATATCTTACATCAGCATAGTATTCATCAATCTCTGCAAGTCATGAACGCTATTAACAGGCCATACATCTTCAAAAGCAGGAAAGATATAGTATCATCTGGATCTAGTTATCTCTAACATACTCGAACATGACCTCGTAACAAACCAAATGTTAGCAAAAGAGACATACCAGGACTAGACCCTTCTTCTAAAATTTGGCGAAATTGCTCAACCTTTCCTTGTTTGAAGTACTCCCTCTTCATCAAAACCAGTTAAAACTGTAAGAATAAGAACTGATACCACAGAGCTATTATTTCAAACTGAAATATTGAGGTCCAGCAGAATCGGGTACATGTATGGTATTCGAGCGTTGGATGTCGGATTCTCAAATTTAAAAGCTATTAATCACACAAAGTTTGCAGACTGGGAACAGCAGTATAACATGAAATCTAATGCAATAAATCAATTGCTTGAAATAATTAATATCCTATATAATTACTCAGGTTCCTGCCCTTTCCGCTAGATTTTAATATCCCCCTCGCGCCAAATTAACAAAAAGACATTTAACAAAACAAAATACATCTCATAAACTAAATCAATTTAATTGAACAATCATTGCTACCTAGAGTCCTCGAGCAACTAATTTATCTCTCTCTCTCAGTCCACATAATTAACACTCCGAAACACAAAACTAACCTTGCTTTATCATATACAATCTCAAAACTGAGTCTATTCGACTAATAAATCAAACACGAATCAAACCATACATATAGCTTCAAGTAGTTAATCACATGGAAAACTTAAAATTAAGCAGAGAACAGATATACCAAATAAATTATATATATCGCGAGAGAGGGAGAGAGGGAGAGGGGGGAGAGAGAGAGGGAGAGAGAGAGAGAGAGAGAGAGAGAGAGAGAGAGAGAGAGAGAGAGAGAGATGACTCACAGCAATGATGAGCCAGAGATCGAGAGGAGCTTGTTCAGCTTTTAAGATATCGAGAATGTCGGTAGCGTCTCTGGGAAGCTGATCGAGAGAGACTCTGACCTCCTCCTCGGAGTTCTGTACCGGAATATACACACACGCCATTCTCCAACTCAATTATTCGATCCCAATTAAAACCCTATGCTTGCGCTTTGGATTGGGGTTAAGAAGAAGAGGAAGCCGCTAGACAATTTATATTTGTGAATGTAAACCCGTATATTTTATTTTTATAGAGCAATATTAGAATAATAATTTTATTGAATAATGAATATTATAAAATAACTGTCTTTTTGACAAATAAAATTAAAATGCTCTAATATGGAAACTATATTACAATATGTAAATATATTTTTGTTAGATTAATAATTAGCGGTAATATAGATTAAAAAATTAAACCGATTGCAATTTTCGATTCAAATATATAATGATTTTTTGAAAGAGAATTGCAGATTTGTGTGTTTTGTATTTTTTTATATTGTACTAGCCTAAAACCCGTGCGATGCACGGATTTTTTTAATATTATATAAAAAAATGTTATTAATTTAAATTAATTTTATAATAATTATATAAATGTTAGAGAGATTTTAAAAATAGAAAAATGAGAGATTTTAGTTAGAGAAAATAGAAAAGATCAATTTAATTAGAAAAAATAGAAAGATGATATTTTTAGCTGAAAAGATAATCGGTTAATTATTAGTATTGCAATGCACGGATTTCTTGTATTATGTTATAAATTTTATTTAATATTATAATTATACTTTTATATAATCATTATTTTTTAATAATTTTAATTTGATATAATTTAATATACTCATGTTTACGGATTATAATAATGTTTCCTTATCATAAACAATGTATATGATTTTTAAAATATTTTATTAATAATTGAAAATTTTGGTGTGATATTTTCGGTTATATATTAATGATTGTAAGATTTGTTGTAAATTAAAAAGGTAACATGTTTTAATTAGAAAGGAAATATTAATGATCGAAAAATATGATACAATTGATCTTTTTAGGTGTTTATAAAAGGTAATATATTCAACTGAAAGTAAATATGAAAAAGGCAATCGACTAATTACCATTGATTATATTATATTGTTATTTATTTTAGGTGTTATATTTTTACTTGAAAATTATGGTGTGATATTTTCGGGTATATATTAATGATTGAAAGATTTGTTTTAAATTAAAAAGGTAATGTGTTTTAGTTCGAATGATATGCTTGATGTTTTTAGGTGTTTATAAGAGGTAATATCTTCAACTAAAAGTAAGTATGAAAAAGACAATCGATTGATTACCGTTAATTTTATTATATTGATGTGAAAAAGGCAATTGACTAATTACCATTAATTTTATTATGTTAATCGACTAATTATCATTAATTATGTTATGTTATTATTTATTTTAGATATTATATTTTTCTTGAAAATTATGGTATGATATTTTCGGGTATATATTAAGGATTGTAAGATTTGTTTTAAAGTAAAAAGGTAACGTGTTTTAGTTTGAAAAGAAATATTAATGATGGAAAGATATGATTCGATTGATATTTTTAGGTGTTTATAAAAGTTAATATCTTGACTAATTACCATAATTATATTATGTTATTACTTATTTTAGGTGTATATATTTTTCTTTTTTAATGTAGGATAAATAAGTAAATTCACGAAGTACCAAAAAATAGGTACCAAAAAACAGATACCAAACTTTTAATGTTTCGGCTTTTATATAATAATATAGATTTCTATTTTCCTTAAGAGGATACTGCTTGTTCGAAGTTAAATTATTTGGCATCCAATTTTTTTAAGAGAATCTATAAAAAAAATACTATGTTTTCTAGTTTATTTTGTAAAAATACTATCTTCTCAAATTTATTGCAAATATACTATTTTAATTGAAAATATACTATCTTTTCTAATTATTAGGATATTGACACGTGTAGTGTACTACGGTCTCTTTAATCCCTCCCATGTGCACTCCTTCTCTGCTCAGCTTTTTGCCCAAATTGACTTTAATCTATTTATTCTATTACCAAAAGCACTTCCTCTACTCCGCCATAATTCTACAACCATGACGTCTTTGGCAAGCTATGAAAAGATGCAGTTCCGTCAAAATTATCGGGAATCTCTAGCACTCCGATCTCCTTTCCACCATGAAAGACGACACTCCTTATATTATTAGGATTCCGATCTGTCATCTTCTCCGATTTATTTTTAACTCATGTATCGACAGATGAACTACAAAATACAATTTACGGAGTATTAAATTTTAGTATGATTGGATTTAGTAAGATTTTGATCGATTGTTCTTTTATTTAGGTAATTGATGTGGTTTATTGAGAATTTTGTGATTACTAAGGGTTTGATGACCATTGTTACAAAATATTTTGGCATAAAAAAGTGACCAATAAGATCTTTATATTTGGAATCATGTTGGTACTTCTGTAAAAAGTAATTATTCACTGTAATCTTTCCTTTTCGATAAAGGGATGGGTTATGCATGTAAAACGAAAGTTTTTGTTGGGTTCGAGAAGAGGTTTAGATGCATTAGTTAACTGTAGGGCTGTAATTCGAGTCGAGCCGGGCGAGTTCGAGCCGAGCTTCAAATCGAGCCGAGCTTTTTCTGACGAGTCGAGCCGGGCTCGTTTATTAAACGAGCCGAAAATCTCCGCCGAACTCGGCTCGTTTTTTATACGAGTCGGGTCGAGCTACTCGCGAGCCTCTCACGAGTCGAGTCGAGTTCTGTTATTCGAGTCGGGTCGAGCTACTCGCGAGTCGCTCATGAGTCGAGTCGAGTTCCGTTTAACGAGTCGGGTCGAGTTTCTATTTAACGAGTTGTTAAACGAGTCGAGCCTAACGAGCTGTTAAACGAGTCGAGCCTAAAGAGCTGTTAAACGAGCCGAGCCTAACGAGCTGTTAAACGAGCCTAACGAGTTTCTGAAAATATAGTAGTGTTCTATTAAGATCTCCAGCCAAATGAATTTTTTATTTTTTCAAAATTTGGGAATATCATTTATTTAGATATATCTTGACATCCGTTCGGTTGGATCGTCGAAAAATATTTTTAAAAAAATAGAAACAATAATTTGGGACAAAGCACTGGTTAGAGTACTAGACAATATTGTAGTGTTCTATTAAGATCTCCAACCAAATTAATTTTTTATTTTTTCAAAATCTGGGAATATCGTTTATTTAGATATATCTTGACATCCGTACGGTTGGATCGTCGAAAAAATTTTTAAAAACAATAATCTGGGACAAAGCACTAGTTACGAGTACTAGACAATATTGTACTGTTCTATTAAGATCACCAACCAAATTAATTTTTTATTTTTTCAAAATTTAGGAATATCATTTATTTAGATATATCTTGACATCCGTACGGTTGGATCGTCGAAAAATATTTTTTAAAAAATAAAAACAATAATCTGGGACAAAACACTAGTTACGAGTACTAGATAATATTGTACTGTTCTATTAAGATCTCCAACCAAATTAATTTTTTATTTTTTAAAAAATTGGAAATATCACTTATTTAGATATATCTTGACATCCGTGACCGTATGGTTGGATCGTCGTGAAATATTTTTAAAAAAATAGAAACAACAATTGTACTATTAAAATGTTACAATAATGGAAACAATGTTGTAGTACTATTAAAATAAAATATGCCCACAAAAAAATTTTGTATTATTAAAATATAATTGTACTATTATTTCGATAATATTTCAATAATAGAAACAATGTGGTAGTACTATTATTTATTAATATTATTTATCAATAATATTTTGAATATTATTTTGATTTATTTTGTATATCTTTAATTACTAATACTAAATTACTAATACTATTGTTTATTACTTTCAATCATTCATTTCATTAGTATTAGTCTTATCTTACTCGTACCAACTACCAAGTCTTCTGTCTTCAACCCAGTCTTCAACCCTAATTCAGAGTCAGATTCAAATTCACCACCATCCGAACACTTGCGACTTGCGACTTGCCGACTTCCAAGATCAAATTCAGAGTCAGGTCAGGCTTGTTACTTCTTCTATTTAGTCTTTAACACTTTAACAGTGTATAAAACATTTTTAGTCTTTTTCTTCTATTTTTTTTTGTTGTATACAAGGTGTTTGTTTATATTCTTGAAAGAGCTTGTTACTTTTTTCATTCTTTGCTAATGTCTTATGTGTTTAAATTCAACTTTAGAATGAGTAAGGAATCTCAAGATAACATCAACTGCCTAAAATAGCAGCCTGTTAGATATAATGTCAAGGAAAGGATTTGATAAAATACCAGCAAATGGGCCTGCTAGAGAAATGTCTACTTGTGTCTTTCGATCAGGAAGAATAGATTTGAACTGCAGGGATCTAAAGAAGATAGCAAAGAAGTGCTTATAAGTAACTGTAACTGTGACTGAGTTCAAGGGCTGATAGATAACTTATTGACTGTGTTCTAGGTGCCTCCATTTTCTCTGTTTATGGATGGGCTGATGATTTTTATATAATGTGTGGATGGATGTTATTATGTAATCATGGGAATGCTATTCTATGTTAAACATTCACAATTTTCTGATAAATCAAGTTGCATAATTTGATCCTTGTCACTATAATTATACTCTTTTTTCAACTCTGCTCATATGTTAATAAATATTTGTTGTTTCATATGTTAATATTTGTTTTTACAACTGAAGCAGGAAAGAAGAGCAATATACCATGGAAGTGGAATCAGGGAAAGCCAAAAAGAAAAAGAAAGTTCAGCATATTGAGATTATTCCGGAGAATGCACCTTATATGGAGGACAGTCATATCACAATTAGAAGCGTCGCAGATGAATCTTTATCCGAAGAAGATATTGACCAAGAAGAACACTCACAGTTGGCAACAAAACGTAAAAGGAACAGCAAAGATAAAGATTCAAAAGGACCTGAAAATGAAAAAAATGACTCTATCTCTGTACCTGTCTCTGTACCAACAGAAGGTAGTCACCAGAAATTTCGCAAAAAACCTAGGAAGAAGACTTCATCTGTTTGGAAGTATATGGATACGTTTAAAAAAAATGGTGTGGATCATTCAAGGTGTAAGCTATGTGGTCAAGAGTTTGTGAAAAGTGGCTCTTCTTCAACTTCCTCAATGAAAAGACATCTCGAGAAATGTTTAAAAGCGCACGGGGCTACTCTACAACTACAGCTTCAACTTCAACCAGGTCTTGGTGATGATGATAAGGCACAACTTGTAGCTTTTAAATATGATCATGCCGTAATGAGGGAAAAGGTATCTCACTATGTTCTGATAAATGAGTTACCATTTTTACATGTAGAAAGCTTTATGTGGAATGAGGTAATGAGGACAGCTACACCTCTTTATCAAAAAATAACTCGAGGAACATTAAAAGGTGATTGTAGAAGTGTTTATGAAATTGAAAAGGAGAAATTAGTGGAGGTGTTTAAATCTGCCCAGAGAATCAATATTACCACTGATATGTGGACTTCTTCTTGTCAAAAGCTTGGCTACATGGTGATCACTGCCCATTGGATTGATGAAAAATGGAAACTAAATTCGAGGATTATTAACTTTTGCAATGTGCCCCCACCTCATTCCGGTGATGTCATTTCAGATGCTGTGTATAAATGCTTAGTGGATTGGAAAATTCAAGATAAAATTGGAACGGTGACGGTGGATAATGCTAAGTCGAATGATGTAGCTATAAGAAATTTGAAAGAGTCTTTTATCATTAGAAATCCGTCATTACCAGTTGAAGGTCAATTATTTCATGTGCGTTGTAGTGCACACATATTAAATCTGTGTGTTCAAGATGGTCTTAAGCCTATTGATCCAATTGTTTGTAGTGTGAGGGATGGGATTAAATATGTTGCTGCTTCAGAAGGTCGTCGAATTAAGTGGGCTGAAATTTCTGAGTCGCTGCATATTAAACCAAAAAAACTGATTTTAGATGTCTCTACCAGATGGAACACTACTTACCACATGTTGTGTTGTGCTGTACAATTTAAACAAGTGTTTCCTAGATTTGCTGTTTGGGACAAAGCTTTCAGGGAATATGTTCCGGTTGAAGAAGATTGGGTGAAAGTCGGCCATGTTTGTTCTTTGTTAAAAGTGTTTGATGACGCTACGAGAATAGTCTCGGGAAGTGAGTATCCTACCTCTAACTTATTTCTTTCGGAGCTCAAAAGGGTGAAAGAATTGCTAGATAAAAAAGTACTTGATTCAAATTCTTACATGAGAGAGATGGCAATTAAAATGAAAGAGAAGTTCGATAAATATTGGGGTGAAAGTAATCTAATGATGTCCATTGGGGCGGTGATGGATCCACGATTCAAGATGAAACTGATTTCTTATTGTTTTCCTATTATTTATCCGCTTGAAGGTCAAAGTGAACAACAACTGGCCCATTTGAAGATTGTCTTGCATGATTTATACCAAGAATATGCTGCTGAAGATTCAAGAATCAAAGGAATAAACCTTGAATCAACTCAAATTTCTTCAGCAGATAATAATTTTTGCGTGGATGATATGGAGGAAACTCCGGCAGGTATGAGTGAATATGAAGCTTTTATTCGTGATAGTGGAGCAGCAGGGGAAACAACTAAGTCAGAATTGGATGCATACTTGTCTGAAAATATCTATATTCTGAATGAAGCTTCTGCAAAGTCTTTTGATGTCCTGTCCTGGTGGAAAGGAAACAGCGCCAAATATCCCATTTTATCACTGATGGCGCGTGATATGTTAGCTGTTCCAATGAGCACAGTTGCATCGGAGGCATCTTTTAGTGCTGGTGGTCGAGTTATCGAGCCTCATCGCTCATGCTTGAAAACGGAAACAGTGGAAATGTTGTTATGCGGGGCTGATTGGGCAAGATCGCTATATGGATTAAAAAAAGCATGTCAGGTACTTGTTAATTTAAAGCCTTTAAATTTCACCTTCAGATTAGTTTGAGTTATATATTTACTTAATTTACTGTGATATAATCTTTTATTAGAAAAAGCAAATAAAGCCCGTGGAGATTAATTTGTATCAGTAATTTTGGCTGGTCACTCACAAGTCACAACTCACAAGGTATGTATATATTACTCTCTAAGCATGTGGAACATTGTCCAGTGTGTATGTGAAATATCAGTATCACTATTCTGTTATCTTATTCTGTTATCTATGGTACCTAGACCGCTAGACAAGATAATATTAAAGGATCAGAGTCCAAACTAGGCCAAGTTAAACACTTAATAGTCAAAGCTCCTCTTGTAGAGCCTGCAGGTTTTTTGAGTCTCTGGAAAATAAGGGTGGACCTGAGTATATATGCTTTCTTAATGTGGATGCAGAGGGGTATGGTTGAATCAAGATCCGGCTCCTGTTTGTTTGAATCAGGATCCTGGTTCTGTACCTGTTCCTGTTTGTTTGTAATTATTAGAAATGACCCTTCAGACCTTCTTTAACTTTAATCTACAATAAGAATTTAGGGGTGATGTTGTGATTAAAAAAGTTTAGATTTACACAAGTGGCGCTTTTCTCAAGTTCTGGTTTTTCCATGTTTTAGCTAAAGGTAGCCCAAGCTAGTTTTGTTGAGCTTGGGTGAGTTGCAACAAGCCGACTTGAGCTTTGTTTGCATATAGCCCTGCTCCTTTACAGCCATTTGTGTTACAAGTATACACTGATAACACAACTTGAAGTGTAGATGTTACTTGTCAGATCAGCTCTGTTTTAACTCATTGTTAGAATCACTGATTGTTATTAGAATCACTGAATGTTACATATATCTACTTCTATCAATAGTTAAACATCATTGAATTTTGTTCCTTTTTGTGAAAGAATTTTGTTAAATTTTTGGAAAAACCAGTGATTTTTCACGTTTATTTCTTCTTCCAGTGGGAATGTGGGAAAGTTACTTTTCTATATTTGTTGCCAACTTGTTGTAGTACTAATTTTGATAACACGAAGAACTGCACTGTGAACAGGAGTTTTCTGAAACTTACGACATAAATATAGCTTGCAGTAGATAACAACTATACGAGTTAAAAAATGAATTACAAGATATTGGTAACATAAAGTACAGTTATGTCGCAGCATAGATAAACATGGATTACAACCAACCCTGGTATTCTGGTAAGCAAGGCACCCCTACCCCTGGTACGCCAGTCTCCACTGGTGGTGACCCCTCAGCTGTTCAAAATAATGTTTCGTAAATACCTGCACTCCACTCCTGCAGCTGGTGCCCCATCACCTCCTACCTGAAATTTGTACATGTTTGCTTTCGTGATTCATTTCTCGTTATGAATGGTTTATTAAATAAACATGAAAATTTTACTGGTTTGCCAGCTTTGGTACTTCTATCAGAATTCACAACATCAGTCTTTCCATGGTTTTGTGTTCTGTATTTACATGACTATATATAATATAAGTGCAAATATTTGTCACCTGCATAGAATTTGAAATATCCTCTCTATCAACATTAATATAAAATGTTCAGTGCTCTGCTTCTGTATGACTACATTCTACATTGTAACTATTGAAGAAATGTTTGTGCACATAACTGTCATAAATTGCACTATCTACATTAGCTGAGGAAGCACCATTTGTCTCAGCCTGCAAGTTAGTTGGTGACTTATGGTACTTAACAGGTTCTTTTTTGGACTTATGGTATGTAAACTGTAAACAGGTTCTTTTTTGGACTTCTGGACCTCTGGTGCTGCCGATTGCCGTGGTGGTGCTTGCTTTTGTTAATGGAATGATGGATGGCTATTTTGGAACTAAGATAAAGACTATAAGAATCAGAAATTCAGAATTCAGATTTCATTAGTTTAGACATTTTATGAATTATCAATGTAATGATTAATGAAGTCTGAATTATAATATTGTAAGTTGTAAGTGGTAAGTTACATGTAAGGTAAGGATGATCAGGCAATTTTGGACTAATGAAGTAATGATCAGATCAGGTATTCAGGATCAGGTGCAAGTGAAACTGCCAACTGCAATGTGCAATGTATATATGACATTATGACTTATTTATTTTTTTTCAATTTTTTAAACGAGCTCGAGCTCGAGCTCGAGCCGGGTCGAGTTCGAGTTTTCGAGCCGGGTTTCATTCGAGTTCGGCACATACCCGGACCGGCTCGTTTATATAAACGAGCCTGAAATCGCTACCGAGCTCGACTCGTTTACGAGCTCGAGCCGAGCTTAGTTAAACGAGTTCGAGCCGGGTAGGCTCGCGAGCTGCCCGACTCGAATTACAGCCCTAGTTAACTGGTGCTCAATATGAAACGATGGTCAACTCTTCTTGCTATCAAAATTTGTATTTTTAAATGTATATTCCCTTCAAATGTGTATTCAAAGTTAATTTGTATAGAGTGTCCTTCAATGCATCTATGTCAAATAATGAAATTGGTTCGGGAGTTGTTTAGGGAACCTTTTGTTAGTCATAGAGGCATGCATGTTTATATCAAATAACAAGCCTAATTGTTTGTAATGCTTCGCATTACTTACATGACCTCTTAACTGAGGGAACCTCTAGTTGTAGAGTCTCTACTTGTTCTGTATTTGTAATAGGCATCAAATCCTAGTTGTGTAACTGTACTTATGTAGTCAAGAATAATGCTTGAAATAAGTTCGAAGGTTCATGCCTCAAGCAAGAAGATAAAGACTGTCAAATAATCACAGTTGAGATTTGAAGAAAGTGAAGAATTTGCTCAAGTACCAATTCGAGAAGTAGTTTTGTCTATTCGAGAAGTCCAGCATTCGAGAAGTCAGGGATTCGATATCTCAAGACACTATTCGATATCTCTGAATACACTGTTCAATATCTCATTCGATATCTCAGAGATTCGATTTGTCTATTACTCTGTTCGAGAACTCAAGAAGTCAACAAGTCAAAAGTGGTATTCGAGTTCTCAAGCAGTCAACAAGTCAAAGTTTCATTCGATATCTCAAAGACTCGGAAAGCTATTCGATATGTCAAGGATTCGATAAGTCAAGTGTTCTATTCGACAACTTAAGGAATCCTGATGAAAAAGAGCTATTCGAGAAGTAATTCGATATGTCAATATAACAGTGTTCGAGAACTCAGAGTTATCGATCAAGTCAATTCTAGTTCTCGAATCACTTACTTAGTCACTTCTCGAATACATTCTTGGAGACAAAATACTGGAGAAATTGTACAAGTCAGAAACCTGCAACAAGCCAATGCACTTTATGGACCTCAATCTATAACGTACTCTGGAAAGTCTACCAAGAAGCTTGGAGAGATATAGAAGAGACAAAAGGGCTAAAGAAGTGGATCTGAACTGGCTTTGCAAAGTCAAATCTGTAACTGTTTGGACTCTTACTCAAATAGGATAGACAGACTAGAAAGTAATTTGTTTTAGCTACCTTATTTGTAGTAAGTAGGTTGTATCCATGTTCTATAAGGATACAGCCTCACTTCCTTAGCAATTAACTTTTGGTGAGTCAAGTTTTTCATATTCATTGTAAGCCATATCTCTCTAAGAAAAACGAAGCTGAGAATACTATCATTTGTATTCACAGATTGTAGCAACCTTTATCTAATAATACATTAGATTAAAGTGATATTGTGACTTGTGTTGTTCTTTATCCGCACCTACATCTTTGCACACACAAACACTTATCTGCTACACAGACTCAACCAAGAAAAGTTCAAGAATCCATTCACCCCCCCCCCCTCTGTATTCTTTTACTGTATTCTATACTCAACAAGTGGTATCAGAACGGGCTGTTTATTCAAAAACAGAAAAACGATCATGAGTTCGAATACACCAAAAACTACAGGAACGGTGAAAGTCCCTAAGTTTGACAAAGAGAATTACAACCTCTGGAAGATAAAGATGCAGTTGTTCATCAAAGCATCTCATCATTTGTATCTTGAGATTCTCAAGAATGGTCCATTTATTCCCCAATAGGAGATTCCTGAAAAGACTGTTGGAACCACTACTATTCCAAGATCTTATGTGGCTAAGGATCCATCCAAATGGACAGAATCAGAAAAGGAGATGGTTGCCCTTGACAGTCACCTCATGTTGCTGATTATAGATTCCATAGACATGTCAATGTTTGCAAACATTGCTTCATGTACCACTGCCAAAGAAATGTGGGATCACATTGAGGTGTTATGTGAAGGAACTGATGAGGTCAGAGAGAACAAGAAACAGATACTGGTCACACAGTATGAAGCTTTCATGGCACAGCCCAAGGAAAGCATCACTGAGATGTTTGAGAGATTTCACAAGCTAGTTACTGAGTTGCAGATGAATGGCAAGGTTTACAGCACCAAGGAATTGAACATGAAGTTTCTGCTATCTTCACCAAATCATCTAGAGCAAAGGGTCATTTCTCTAAGGGAAAGAGATTTGAACAAAATCACTTATGATGTGCTCTATGGGGTTTTAAAGACTCATGAGCTTGAGTTGCTTCAAAAAAGGGCTATTCAAGCCAACCAAGGCAAAATGATAAATACATCATGTACCTTGATTGTCAACAAATCTATTCAAGACCTAGAAGCATCTACAAGCCAACTGAGGATAGAGGAAGTGGAAGATGATGAAGAAACTAAAGTTGAGGTAAGTGAACCTGTTGAGGAGAAGGAGGAAGATGAGTTCTATACTCTTGAAGAAATAGATGGGATGGAAAACACTTCATATGCTTTCATGGCCAGAAAATTTCCAAACATCAGATTCAAGAGGAATCAACCCTTCAAACCCAAAACCCAAAACCATTTATTCAACAAGAACAAGGCACCTGTGAAATCAAACAAGACTAAGTTCAAAACCAGCCATGTGGATAGGTCATCTGTAAGGTGTTATAGATGCAATGACCTAGGGCATTTTGCCAGTGAATGCAAGAAGCCTAAAAAGAAGGATAGAGATTATCTTGAGCTCGAAGCTAAGTATGAGGCCCTTCTGAAAAAGCAGACACAAGGTAAGGCCTACATAGCTGAAGGGAAGTGTTGGGATGATTCTGACAGTGATGGAGAGGAACAAGAATTTTGTAATTATGCCTTGATGGCCAATTCCAAGGATGACACATCTCCATCAGATCCTCAGGTACCATCTCTGTAACAGCCCCAAATCCGGGGTCTGGGATTTCGAGTAGTCACGATCCATTTAATTCTTGCCTTACCTGTATTACTCACAATGTACACAATTCAACTGTTTATGACCCCACAATATATATCTCACACACACACACACAGGTTAGAGTCTCAGAAACGACACAATACATCAACTGCGGAATAAATAACTTTTATTACAATACCCAAATGTTTTACAAAGTCTGATACTGGTACAATCTCTAAGTAATGGTACATTACCAACTAAGGATCCGGATGATTACAATCTTCTCATTCCACTCACATCTATACATAAGCTCAACAAGCTGCAGCCTGATCTGACTGGTTCGTATCATCTCCGGAATCACTGGTGCCCATGACATCCTGCTTCACTGCTCTATAATATATATAAAACAATAGCAAGAGTGAGCAAATAGCTCAGCAAGGTAATGAAAACATGGCATCACTCTGCCTATGACTTAACCCAGAATAAGGCGGGTATAAGATAATAATTGTCAAAATATCTCTTTACCGAAAGTATTTCCTTATCAGAATATATATTCCAAAACAGTACTATTGTAGTACTCCAAATATCATTTCATAATATCTCTGCAAACTTTTATTATACTATTGAACCAAGTTCTAGTATATTATAAAAGGATGAGGTTTCAAAGTAAACCAATATAATCTTTTTGTAGGAAAGAAATATCTGCTATATAAGTATAAGCAGAGTATCAACATATAAATTAAAAGATGAACTTATAAGGTGATTCAATATAAACAACCCCCTTACCATAACCCCGGTTATGTAAGGTAACCACAGAGTCATATAAAAGATGACGTTATAAGGTAACTCAAAATATATCTGTTTTGAATAAATATCTGCTATGCAAAAGATAAGCAAGATATTCTCAATTATAATAAAAGAGGAACTTGCAGGAAAGATATTGCAATTCCGGTTTCAACACTTTTTCACCTTGCCAACACCAACAGTGTTGCAGAAATTTCTCACTTTTAGAAGATGAACTAATACGGGAGCATTGCCGCGCCAGATGCCCTGACGTTTACGATGATCAGTCGTATGTCATGCATCTCATCAGTCGTTCTCTACATGTAGAAGGTAGCTCCGATGGAATTACTTATCTACCGCCCTCTGGAACTCCTCAGCCAACGGTTGGGCTATTGCTGGACCGGCGCCACTCGGCCACTTACGCGTCTCTTAGTTCGAATATCATCCATGACTCTGAAACGTAAAGTTCGTTCCCCTTTTTCCCCAAGTGTAACACTTGTTGATAGGACTCCACAAAGTAGTCGTATCTAATTGGAAAGGAAAATTCACCAATATTTCCCAAGCTGATGCTTGTTAATGGATATAAACTTGTTACATCAATCATACCCCTCGAGTGTTGAGGAGGTAACCAAAAGACTCATATCGATGCTTGAAAGAATCAAGATGTGAGTGACAAGATAGTTTTAGCAAGTATAGGACCGGGCAGTCCAATAAATAACATCTTTCAAGTGAGGTCCCCTTATATATTTTTGGAAGTTGAGCGAGTATTTAGATCTTCTTTAAGATAGTTTTAAATGAAAATAAAGTTTGGGAACCTCCCCTCGATAAAATAGTCATCAAATACTCCGAAATATTTTACACCACATCTGAAGGTGAAAGATAATCTTTGAATAATATGAATTATTATAAAAAGACTTCAAAATAATTTAATTAAATATTCCAGGAATATTTAATAAGTCAATAATAATTACAGAATATTATTAAATCATAATATTGCTCGTAAGAAATCTTCGAATGATGATGAAGTAACAAAAAGAATCGCTTTGATGAATAGCAACCAAGTTGCGAGGGAAAAGAGTAATATCAACAGATTTTTGACCGGGCAGTCAAATAAAATAAATAACAGCTCTCGAGTACAGCTCCCTTATATTTGAAAGTTCTGAGCGAGTGTATAAGTCTTCCTATAAGATAGACCTTAAACGGAAAATAGAGTTTTGAGAACCTTTCCTCGATAAAATAAACATAATAAGACTCAGAAATAATTTACATGATATTTGAGGATCAGAATAATATTTGAATAAGATAAATCATTTTTAAATTTAGTTAAAATAATTAAATAAATATTCAAAGAATATTTATTAATTCATAGATAATTAAAGAATATTCTTAGTATAAAATATTGCTCATAAATAACTCTCGAATGAATATATAAAATATTCACCAAATAAACAATTCCTCGAGTAAATATTCAAAATAATATTTGAATCAATCCTCAAATGAATATCTAAAGTAATATTCAATTAAATAAATCCTCGCATGAATATAAAATAAATAAATTAATTCTTAAATGAATATTCCAAAATAATATTCCTTAGATGAATATTCAAAATAATATTCACTTAATACATAACTGCAAATGAATATTCAAAAATAGTATTCATTTAAACAAACAAACTCTTAATGAATATTCAAAATAATATTCATTGTACTCAATAATATTTATTCGATATATTATGAAAATATATCTCCAAAAGTATATGAAATACCGACTCCCGGTCTTTTACAAAAGATACGACATATACACCCTTTATTATGGGTAATAATAAAGTCCGGCTTGTAACTGATATCCCCATATCTAGCTTATAAGCAAATTCCCAATTCATTTCCGAGTACTAAATACTTTCTGGAAATATAATAATGATTATTAATAATAATCCTCAAGATACATAGTATTCTGTCGCTGGAATCCCTCCGGGTTTCCACGACTATCTCTATATCTCAAATACTGACTCCCGGTCTAGAGTCGAACAAAAGTATGCTCTTATCACTAGAGCTACAAGGTATACCGGTTTGTATATACTATATCTCAAAAGATGATATACAATCCGAAAGTTAAACTTTTACAACAAGTATATATCGCAAAACTATGCAAATCTAAGCATGGCAAAAGCAGTATTATAATCAATACTTCAAGTATAGATTTAGAAATCTTGCCTGATGCTCGAGAAGTGTCAGGGGTTCGCGACGATGTCGGACAATCTAGACAAAGTCAAAGAACGTACGATTAATCCCCTGGATAATCCACTTATAAATCAACGCTTAAAGACACCAACGAAACACAACCAAGGCATTACTAGCTCGCTTTAGGCTCATACTAAGTCCATGTTAGTTGACAAATACTTAAGTCATAAGTCTGGGTCGAAACCGGTCCTCGAATTCAAGTTATACTTAATCACTTATAAAGTTGATTTCCATGTCACGTTCCTAGGGGTTTTCGATTGCGCAACCTTGGCTTAAGCATTTTTATAAAATTGGAAAATAATCTTTTTAACTTGAAACCTTCGCACATACTTTTCTAACTGACCTTATCATTTATTCTCAAAATATCATACTCCATTTCCATTTTTAAGGGTCTGAAACTTATCATCAAAGTTGATACATTTGTGCGACATTGTTCCTCGAATCGCTTTCACTAAAATGGTCATAACTTACAAACCGTAAACTCTTTTGACATGATTCTTGAGGCCACGTAAACTAGACAACAATATCTACACCAACATATGCAGTGGTTAACCCTTAAACACTTTTATGATCTCGGTCTGCAACTGTTAAGGAGGTTTACAAAAATCGGGCATTACGACGGCTCTAAATCGAACATTACCATTTTGTCACAACATAACCAAGCCACACCGGGCATACCATACATCCACAACCTTAACAAACAACCTTGTTACTTCTATAAGTCCAGTGGTGAGACTAAAATCTATCACCCATCATTTTACACATCAAAACAAAGCCAAATATCTAAGGATGTTCTTATAAGGCACTAATCTTTACATAACATCAAAACCATCTCAAAAACTCATAAGAACTCAAATGATGGGTTAGGGTTTTACCTTCTTTGATGATCTAGGGACACTAGCAGAGCTTGATGATCCTTCAATAAGCCTTAGATAATCATTTACAAAGCTTAAACCTTAAGATCAAAACAAGAAAACAATGGAGGTTACTATTCATGCTCATCTTGTAAAATTCGTATAAAATCGAAAAATAAGAGTTTGGTGCTCAAATTTTTACCACACCTTGGGCTCTCCCTAAGCTTTGTTTTAAGCTATAGATCACCATTGTTGGATGCTTGGAAGTGGCACTTTGAATTTGCTAAAAAGGAGCAGATTTTTCTTAAGGAAAATGGATTTTTGCTTTTCTTCTTTCCTCTCCCACCTTCCTTGACTTGTCAAACCACTTTATGGACATAATATCTTGATATTATAGATGTGTTTGGCTGTGTTGATCCCCTTGGGTCTTGTGCAAGGAGTCTTGGAGAAGCTTTGCTAATTGTTTTGTTTTTAGAAATGATTTAAGTGTTTTAATCACTTAAATCCTAATTGTTCTTGATTTAATCTTTGATTAAATCATTCAATCCACTTGATATAATTCTCTTGATGATCATGTAGGATATTTAATCTTGTAATAAACTCAATCCATAATTCGTTCACTTGATCGCTTAATCTCGTTATAAAGTCTTAGCGGTTTCTAGAACGTTCGTTTCACTGTCCCAGTGGTTTTCGTTCTAAATTCCCAAATCAATTATAATAAAATTCCAAAATATTAAATCCTCAATTCCTCAAATTTAATATCTCATTTCTTGATAATACTGATATATAATTCACTGCTCGGTCAAATATTACACCAAAAATTAAAATAGGAATTTCTGAATTCCGATCGTCTCTGCATTCACTTATTTCCTCCGCGTATTACTAATATGACTTCGAAACATCCATATCACGCCCCGTACATAGGGTGGCGTGAAAAGTTTTCCAACTTACAAAATCACTATTCATCCACCGAATTACTATGCACGTACGGGAATACTATGCACGTACGGGAAACATTATGCACGTACGGGAAACACTATGCACGTATCGAAAATACTATACCATCCTCATTTCCCTTCTCGGGGCTCATTAGCTCATTTCTTGGACGATAGATTATTCTTCCTATATCGTCAACCTTTGAATTACTCTATTCTGACCATACATATACGAATCGGGATCATCATCCATAGCAATATCCATTCGCTACAATCATTGTTCTTTGGAATCACTATTCATGCATTAATGCTCTTTAACCACAATAAGAAAAGTTTTAATTCTACCCAAAATTCGGGTTATTACAATCTCTCACTACTATAGACATGTCTGTTTCTGAGTATAAATGCATGATTGAACAACTATCTGTTGAGATGTTTAACATTCATACTAGTATGACTGCTGCTAATGAAGAGATTACTAAACTGTCTACTAGAAATGAATTGTTAATCAAAAAGAATGAGGAACTTGAGCTAACTGCTATGCAAGTAGAAAACCTTAAGAAAGAAGTTGAATATATGCAGAATAAGGTTTTGTGTGCTAGTCAGGTTGAAAAGGCTCTTAGGGATGAATTAGCTGAAAATGAATTCAAACTGAAAACGTTGAAGAAATCATCTGGTCTAGTGCAATCCTACTGTGAGAAAATTCAAGCAAAACCCAAAACTGCTATTGGACTTGACTATGACACTCTTAACCAGAGAAAAAGCTATGCTGTCATTGAAGATGACACTGTTGTTCAAGAGGAAGTCCCTCACATCTTGAAAAAGACTGAGACTCCTATTTTTAAAGAATCAACATTTGAAATTGATGAGGATGCCTTACTCATCAAGCAAATGTTAAATGATAAAGATGCGGCACAATACAGTGAACAACAAGCATCCTCTAAGAGTGAGAGTGTCAAGTCAAAAGCAAAGGAGCCAGTAGGTAATAGGTCAAGACCTAAGAAGTTTGTTAAGTTTGTTTCAGCTGGGAAGAGTGAATCTGAGAAGAAAGTGACTGAGAAGAAACAGAACAGAAATGGCAAGTTAGGGATTAACAAAGATAATAACTATGCTTATATGCCTAATGCCCCTAGGAAAACTTGTCAGAACTATTTCAGTACCAATCATCTAACTCATGCATGCAAGAAACCTGTTGGTAGTGTGCCCAAACCTTTCTATGACTGCTCTGTGCCTCTAAGACATAGAGATGCTCCATTCTGTGATAAATTTGACTGTATGCCATGCAACATGAATGTTATAACTAGTTGTTTTAATTTGAGAAGGCAATTCATTGATGGTTGTATTAGTCACAATTCTCACACACACTACACAAGGTCAAAGTCTTCAAGTCCTCCTAAAGCTAGGAAGGTACCTTTGTCACCTAAGTCTGAGGCCTCGGGCTCTAAGACTTCTAACAGTGACAAGAAGACTAACACCAAGAAAGTTGATAAGCATGTTGTTTATGATAAAACTGTTTCTAAGTCACATGGACCCAAACTTGTTTGGGTACCAAAGGAGAAGTAATACATGTGTGTTTGCAGGGCAAAGAAAGTGAAAAGAAGGTCATGTGGATTTTGGACAGTGGATGCTCAAATCATATGACTGGTGATATGGCCCTGCTATCAAAGTATGAGGAGAAGGCTGGCCCAATGGTTGCTTTTGGAGATGACAGCATGGGTAACACATTGGGATATGGCAAGTTGAAAGTTGGTAATGTCATCATTGAAGATGTAGCACTAGTCAAGGGACTCAAGCATAATCTACTAAGTGTTGGTCAGTTTAATGATAGGGGATTCAAGGTGGATTTTGACAAAGATGAATGTTTGATCACCCACAAGAAGACTGGTGACTTTGCTCTATCTGGAGTAAGGAAAGGAAGCCTGATTGTAGCCAATATTGACTCTGCAAACAAGGACAAAATTTGTTGCTTCTACTCAAAAGTATCAAATGAAGATTGTTGGCTGTGGCACAAGAAATTATCACACCTGAACTTCAAAGCCATTAATTCTCTAGTCAAAAGAGAGTTAGTGAGAGGCATGCCCACACTCGAGTTCTGTCAAGAAGGAGTGTGTGAGGCTTGTCAAAAGGGAAAAATGAAAAGATCAAGCCACAAGTCAAAGACAGTGACATCAATAACCAAGCCCCTGCAACTCATTCATATGGATTTGTTTGGGCCTGTCAATGTCATGTCACTAGGAAGAAAGAAGTATGCCTTGGTGATGGTTGATGACTTTACAAGGTATACATGGGTGGAATTTCTGGCATCAAAAGATGAGGCTCCACAAGTAATCATTGAGCACATAAAGAAAGTTGACAAGGAAGCAAAGGCCAACAATGCAAGTATGATTACATTAAGAAGTGATAATGGAACAGAGTTCAGAAATGCCATACTCGAAGCATTCTGCAAAGAGAATGGAATTTCTCAGCAATTCTCAACTCCAAGGACTCCACAACAAAATGGAGTTGTTGAGAGATAGAATAGAACTCTGATTGAGGTTCCTAGAACAATGTTCCTTGATGCAAAGATGCCTACATGTTTTTGGGCTGAGGCTGTGAGCACTGCATGCTATATCCAGAACAGAACCCTCATCAACAAAACACTGGAAAGACACCTTACAATTTGATGACTGGAAAGAAGCCTACTCTAAAGTATGTTCATACTTTTTGAAGCAAATGCTTTGTATTGAAGGATAATTCTGAATATGTTGGTAAGTTTGATGCAAAGGCATTTGAAGGAATTTTTCTTGGCTACTCTATGGAAAGAATTGCATATAAAGTTTATGTCATCAGTCAAAAGAAAATTATGGAAAGCACAGATGTGACATTTGATGACAGCAAACTACCTGGACTAGAAGAATCCAATGATGAAGATAAAGATCCATTGAAGTTTGATAATCTAGATGATTCTGATGAAGAGACTGAAACTGAAGTTAAAACTCAAGTTCAACAGACTCAAGTGAATGATAATACAAGAGAAGAATTTGTGCCAATCAACAGTGGAGAAACTAGCATCCAAGACACACCTGTGAGTAGTGGAAACCTCACATGGGGAGGAAATCAGGATGATCATGATTTGGATGATGAAGCAACATCAAGAATGAGAAATCAGGCTGAGCACTCAAGGAAATGGGATAGATCACACACTGTAGAGCAAATCATTGGAGACCCTAATGCAGGAGTAAGGACTAGGAGAGCAACTCAGAATGAGTGTCCCTATGGTTGTTTCCTATCTCAGGTTGAGCCTAAGAAACTTGATGATGCACTGTTGGATCCAGATTGGATTATTGCCATGCAAGATGAGCTGAATCAATTTGAAAGGAACAAAGTATGGGAACTTGTGCCTGCACCAAAGAATAGAACCATTGTTGGAACAAAATGGGTTCTGAAGAATAAGATGGATGAAGATGGTGTAATAGTAAGAAACAAAGCAAGGTTGGTTGCAAAAGGATACTCTCAATAGGAAGGCATTGATTATGATGAGACATTTGCCCCTGTTGCTAGATTGGAAGCCATCAGAATATTCTTGGCATTTGTTGCTCACTCAAACTTTAAAGTTTATCAAAATGGATGTCAGGAGTGCATTTCTGAATGGAGAGTTAGAAGAAGAAGTTTATGTGCAACAACCACCTGGCTTTGAGGATCCACACTTCCCAGAATTTGTCTACAGATTGCTTAAGGCACTGTATGGACTTAAGCAGGCTCCAAGGGCATGGTATGATACTTTATCTCAATTTCTTCTTGAAAATCAATTCACTAGAGGCACATTGGACAAAACACTGTTTTACAAGAACCATGGTGATGATATTATCTTAGTTCAGATCTATGTGGATGATATCATATTTGGTTCTACTAATGAGAAGCTGTGTGAAAAGTTCGCTAAGCTAATGTAGAGCAGATATGAGATGAGTATGATGGGAGAGTTGACATTCTTTCTTGGGTTGCAAGTTAGTCAAAGGAAGGATGGTATCTTTATCAGTCAAACCAAGTACATCAAGGATTTATTGAAGAAGTTTGACTTGGAAGACTGCTCACCTGCAAAGACACCCATGGCCACTGCCACTAAATTAGATGAAGATGCTAAAGGCAAGAAAGTAGATATTTCAGTCTACAGAGGCATGGTTGGTTCTTTATTCTATCTCACTGCAAGTAGGCCAGACATCATGTTTGCTACATGCTTGTGTGCAAGGTTTCAATCAAATCCAAAAGAATCACATTTGATTGCTATAAAAAGGATCTTTAAATATCTGAAGGGCACTCCAAACTTGGGTTTATGGTATCCTAAGGACACAGGGTTCAATCTGGTTGGTTATTCTGATGCTGATTATGCTGGATGCAGAGTGGATAGAAAAAGCACCTCAGGTAGCTGCCAGTTTCCTGAACAAAGGTTAGTCTCTTGGTATAGCAAGAAACAACAATCTGTGTCAACTTCTACAGCTGAGGCTGAATACATAGATGCTGGAAGTTGCTGTGCTCAAGTGCTTTGGATTAGAAATCAACTTAGAGATTATGGACTTGTGTTGGAAAGAATTCCAATCATGTGTGACAACACAAGTGCAATCTCTATAGTTGCCAATCCTGTCAATCATTCTAGAACAAAGCACATTGACATCAGATATCATTTCATTAGAGAGCATGCAACTAATGGAACCATTGAGTTGCACTATGTCTCTACAGATAAACAACTAGCTGACATATTCACTAAGCCATTAGATGAAGCCACCTTCACAAGGTTGGTTAGTGAGATTGGAATGCTGAATTCTTCAGATTCTGGCTAAGTGAATATATCAACTGAGTTGTTGCAACAGTAAACACTTACTTTATCTAAATGGCCAATATTTTTGAAGTAAGTGTTGGCTGAAATATGATTTATAAATATTTCAAATCTGCTGCATATGTTGAAAAATCATATTTTGTCAACTTGAAATTTCTATGAAATTTTGAGAAAATCACTGTTTAATTTGCTAGAATATTCTTAAATGAATATGGCTGGTGAATTTTAAAAGATAGTGAAAATTAATTTTTGTGAGTGATGAGTATATTTCGATAAGTCAGACTTCTCGAGTGATTCACTATTCGACATCTCTAACAAGTCTCATTAGAGCACTCTCGAGTTCTCGAATAGAGTCTTTTAGAGTTATCGAATAGAGGTATTCTTGACTTCTCGAATACAGTGTTTTAAGTTCTCTAATGACTGAGTTCTCGAATACTGTATTTGAGTTCTCGAATCATTTGAAAAGGCTGAATTCTCGCTGAATCTTAACCGATTTTGGACTTTTGTCTAAAATTTTAATTCACTCATAAAAACACGTTTTACTTAATTTAGAATTTATTCTAAGTTAGATAGCTGCCAGCTGTGAGTTTTCAACCTGCTTGAGTTATCGTATAAGCCTTTCTTGACTTATCGAATAGTTGTTTTCTACTTCTCGAATGCTTGACTTGTCGATACAAAACATACATCTAATCGACAATTCAAGTACTTCATACTTATACAATTCCACATCTATTCGATTCATTGCTTTTGATTTCTCAAGCATCAAAGCTCTCAAAACCCCTACAGGTAGGTGCATTGGGGAGGATGCTTGATTCTATAGATGCACCCTATTGAGAGGATACATCTAGTGAACTGTTTGCCCCTGATTTTACAACTTCAGCCATTTGTGTGACTGAAGAGGTGGTTTTAGTTTTCTTCTTCTTTGGCCTGATTAGGGGTGACTCAGGTGCCTCACTTCCTAATTCTACAGCCAATGCTGCTTTAGACAGAATGGTTAAAGGTGCAGAAGCAACCTGTTTTCTCTTCTTCTCCTTTTTACTAACATCACCCTTTTGAGAGGATGATGCAGTTGGCTCAGTGTTTGGTAGAGTGTTTGGTTTAGGTGGTTGGTTAGCAGACCATGGGTTAGCACTGTGTTCTACTTGCTTGGGTCTAGCTAGCTCAGATTTGGAGGCAAATGTTGGCAAGTTGTGAGGGTAAGACTCAAATAACTTCTGCATATGGGAAGTTATTACAAGCCTTACATCCACATCATTCCTAGTATCCAAATTACCAAAAATGAGTTTGGTCATGGATCTAGGGTAGCTTAATCTACTTTTATCTAAACCAGGTAAATCAGCCACATTTTTATCTAGATAATTAAGTACAGACTGAATAAACCTAGGAAAGAAGATATCATTACCTCTCTTGGTTGTGTTCTTACCAAGTTTTCCATAGAGTTCCTGCATTATGAGCTTTCCAACATCAATTTTCCTATCATAGGCAAGGGAGTAGCATATCTGTTGAACAGGAGCACTTAGTTGGTCAAAGCTGGATTTCCTTCCACTGAATACTTGCAGGAGAGTGGCAAACACATAGCTCCACTCTTTTCGCAGATGTGCCCGTTTTAGATTTCCAACCTTGATGGTGTCTGAGTACCTTATTAGTTCAAAGAATTCCACTAGTTGATCCTCTGTTACAAGGCCACCATACTCATTCTGGTGGAGACCCAGGGTCTTGCTCATGTCCTCAGAAGTGATGCTAAACTCTTTACCAAGTATCTTGCAGTTAATGATATAGCCCAGACTGCCATCATCTAGAGCAACTATTTCTGTAATGGCAGTATTCCAAAATTGCTCCAGAATGTCTAGATACAGAGTTGGGTTGGCCGTAAGTGCTTCTTTGATATAAGATTCAGACATCCATTTAACGAAACACTTGTAGTTAGCATTTGGGGCTTCGACATCACTTGATATAGCAATGAAGTTATTGTTGAATTTCACAGTTGACATTGATTCGGAGAGAAGAGAAAAGAGAATGAAGGTTGAAGAAGAAATTTGGTTTTTAGCAGTTAGGGTCAGCACATGGGAGTGATAAGACTGGCACTACACTGAGTGGAGAGCACATCACAATTGAAACTCCCTCTATCTCTCATGGGGAGTTGTCCAACTCTAATCTACAAGACACTTCTCTTCCAGAATCTACCACTCAAATTTCTTTGCAGCCTGCAACTCAAGCAATTGAGGAGCAAGGCATTGATCATCAAGAATTCTTTTCTCTTTATGAGCCAATGATTTCAAGTGACTTAGTGCATGACACTTTGCTCACCACCCAGGACCCACATTTAGATGGTGAGGGAATGCATGCTGGGGCATGTCCTAATGACACCATCACAAACACAGAGGATTCACTAGTTTTCACTAGAAACTCTGTGCCTATGTCAACTGCTGGTGTAACTCATCCCACTTCTATGGAGACACCAGTAGTAGAGTCAATCCATCCGGTTGCAGAAGTTGCATCTGTAACTGAGGAGTCTAGCTTGCCTAGCTCTAGTTCTGACTTTATGTCACAATGGCTAAAGCCTGTGCACCATGACAGTGCTTCAGGATCAGGGTCTGTTCCACAACAATTGACGGTTGAAGCACTTCAAAGCTTAATTGTGGATCAGATCCCTGAGTTCACAAAGATTGCTCAGCACCTTCTCACTGCCAACATGCCAAATCCAGATTATGAAGCCACTCTTTTATGCCACAGAGATGATGTGGAGATGCAAAAGGCTAAGATAATGGAGGATACTGAGAGAGATGGCAATGTAGATGCCTGGCTGCAAGGAAAATATGACATACCTCTCTCAGAAGGCCTCCAGTACATCAGAGAAGAGTACATCACTGCACTAGGGTCAAATGCCAAATCTCTCTCCCCTAGTGAGGTGTATGAAGCAATCAATGACAACTACAAGGGCATTCTCAAGGCTGCACACTACCTTGGAAAGGGTCTCAAAACAGAAATCAATGGTGTATGTCAAGCCACAACCCAGGAGGTGAAGGAGATAAAGAGAGCTTTTGAGGTCAAATTCCCTAAGTTGGAGACTGTAATCAAGGACATACTGGAATACAAATCTACATGCACCAAGATGGACCATGGTTTGGCTCTTCTAAAAGATTCAGTCACAGGTCTAGGACATAAATTCCAAACTCTATCTGATCAGACTATCGCATCCAATGCCATGCTGAGGACAATGTTCAAAAATCTTTATGGAGACAGGCTAGTGACTGAAGTCCCTGTGCATGAACTGTCAAAGTATGAGGTGAAGAGACTGCAAGGTCAATCCTTGTCTGGTTTCAGGGCACATGAGCTATTCTCTAAAGTGGATACTCTTGAGAAAGAGGTGGTGTCTCTCAAAGACTCTAACCCTCATCTTACAGAAAAGGTTGCACTTCTTACTGATCAGTTGGTCACTCAAGCAACCACCACAGCTGATGTCTTTCTGCATCAGCAATCTATGTTGGCTGCTATAATGAAGCATATGGGTCTCCCTCTGCCTGAAGAATCTTCAAACCCAAAGGTCACTTCTAAAGCCTCTATGCCTGACAACAAGCCTAAGGGGGAGAAGAGGACAAGGAATTCAAAGACAAAGGGGGAGAAACCTAAGGAGGAAGGTATAAAGATAAAGGAGGGTGGCCACCAAAGTGCATCTAAATCTCTAACCCATGTGCCAGGAAAAGGGAATTAAAAGTTGATGAGCCCCCAATCACTCTGCCAGCTGTCACTCTACCAACTGTGCATGTCATCACTCCAAGTGGCCAAAAGCAAACTGTCACTACTACAGTGGTGGCAGGGTCCATGCTAAGTAACCTAGTTCATAACCCTAGACATGAGGATGACCTAGTGGAAGCTAGTGTGATCACTGAGGCCAAGCTGATAGAAGTAGCAAATTCAGAGACTTATCATGATGCTGCTTTCTTGAAGTTTCTGCAAGTCTCAAAGGCAAAGGTAGAAGGAGATGCCTTGTTGTACAGGAGAAGCCTCAAAGACCAAATTGAATATCTAACAGTAATTCCAAGAAAGCTGAATCAAATCTATCTCAGGGAAATCATGATGGTGGCCAATGGCAAGATATGGCACCTATCTATTGACACATTAAAAGCCCTTAAATTCACTGAGATTGATGTCATCTTGGAATTAATTGAGCAGAAAGGGGAGAACAACAGGAGTCTGTACACTGAACTGAGGAATGGTCAACAAGCTAGACTTCTTGAAGTATGCATTAAACCAAGAACCATAGTCTATCAGTCTGGTACAAGAATTTCAAGATGTTAATCAGTTAGTTATTCCCAGTGATCTCACCCCTCGAAACCACAGACTCATTATTGCTGTTGCTGATCAGCTACAAAAGAATGGTGGAGTCAGAACTGCTGAAGAGTTGGAAGCACTACACATCCTAAGATCATTCATTGCTACTGGTGTAATTCCATAAATGGCTCGGCCTAGGAGGAATAAGGATGATAAAGATGATGATAAAAGTGATGGGAGGAGAAGTCATCACAGGAGTGATAAGGATGGTAAAAGTGAGAAGAAGAAAGATAGTAAGGACAAGAAAAATGATGATGACCAAGGCAAAATCTATGAGAGGAAGACTGGAAAATAGCAAGTCTTAGGTATTGCTAGCAGTAATCTCACCACAACATAAGACTCTGAGTCTAGGGTGAATACTGTTAAAAATGACCTACCAAAATCTGATTCAATGGCTTCTGCAACTATTTTGCCACCTCAAGAAGAGAAAAAGATTCAAGTCAAGAAACCATGTATATGTTTCAGAATGCAAACAGCTAATGGAATACTACTATGGTCTACCAACAAAGGTAAAAAATTTCTGCCAAGCAACCATGTAAAAAGGAGTAAATTCAAGCATGCTGCAAGAAGGGTGAAGTTATCCAAGTCAAAGGCACTGACAATTATTCCAGGATTGAACCTACCACCTCTGGATGAAAACTATGATGAAGACCAACTGCAGTTCCTATGGGCTCAAAGAATCTATCATGTTGCCATTGTTGATGATTTTCTTGAAATTAAATATACTAATGGAAGATAGAAGAAATTCAGACAAGGAACATGTCAGCACTGGAGCAGGCTATATGACATAGAAAGAATAATTGCAATGTTGGATTTTGAAGACAGAGTGGAAAGGGTATGGAAGCTGGAGTTAATTGACTTTGTTAAAATGAAGAGAGATCACCAAGCAGCAATGAAAAGGAATAGTGAAGAGCTACTAAAGAAAAGGGAGGAGGAGTTTGCTGCAATGGAAGCTAAGGCTGATGAATTGAGAGCTATGGGTCTGTGCAGAGTCAAGTTTAATCCTTACATCATTGAGTACAAGAAATATGGTAGAAATGTAAAGATTAGAATGGACTACATCAGTTCCTATTCTGAGAAACAGCTGAATGAAGTACTCAAGGATTTGTCAGGCTCCCCTCTAATTGAAGAAAATGCAAAGAAGAAAGCTAAAGAAGCTGAAAAGAAAATGAAAGATGAGAATCTGCAAGCCAAAGCTCAAGAGATGAATCCAAAAGGATATGGCTAGCAATTTCTCATAACTTGTAAGAATACTTCTATGTACTTTCTTCAATCAATCTACATACCTGTACTTTTAAAGTTTTATCTTTATGTATGTTAGGCTTGTTATCAGACATGAAATTGTGACTAAGGGTCTTACTCACAATTTGGGGGAGATTGTTAGTCACAGAGGCATGCCTGTTTACATCAAATAACAAGCCTAATTGTCTGTAATGCTTCACATTACTTACATGACCTCTTAACTGAGGGAACCTCTAGTTGTAAAGTCTCTACTTGTTCTGTACTTGTAATAGGCACCAAATCCTAGTTGTGTAACTGTACTTATGTAGTCAAGAATAATGCTTGAAAGAAGTTCGAAGGTTCATGCCTCAAGCAAGAAGATAAAGACTGTCAAATAATCACAGTTGGGATTTGAAGAAAGTGAAGAATTTGCCTAAGTACCAATTCGAGAAGTAGTTTTGTCTATTCGAGAAGTCCAGCATTCGAGAAGTCAGGGATTCGATATCTCAAAACACTATTCGATATCTATGAATACACTGTTCGATATCTCATTCGATATCTCAGAGATTCGATATGTCTATAACTCTGTTCGAGAACTCAAGAAGTCAACAAGTCAAAAGTGGTATTCGAGTTCTCAAGGAGTCAACAAGTCAAAGTTCCATTCGATATCTCAAGGACTCAGAAAGCTATTCGATATCTCAAGGATTCGATAAGTCAAGTGTTCTATTCGACAACTCAAGGAATCCTGATGAAAAAGAGTTATTCGATAAGTAATTCGATATGTCAATATAACAATGTTCGAGAACTCAGAGTTATCGATCAAGTCAATTCTAGTTCTCGAATCACTTACTTAGTCACTTCTCGAATACATTCTTGGAGACAAAATACTGGAGAAATTGTACAAGTCAGAAACCTGCAACAAGCCAATGCACTTTATGGACCTCAATCTGTAACGTGCTCTAGAAAGCCTACAAAGAAGCTTGGAGAGATATAGAAGAGACAAAAGGGCTGAAGAAGTGGATCTGAACAGGCTTTGCAAAGTCCAATATGTAATCGTTTGGACTCTTACACAAATAGGATAGACAGACTAGAAAGTGATTTGTTTTAGCTACCTTATTTGTAGTAAGTAGGTTGTATCCATGTTCTATAAGGATACAGCCTCACTTCCTTAGCAATTAACTTTTGGTGAGTCAAGTTTTTCATATTCATTGTAAGCCATATCTCTCTGAGAAAAACGAAGCTGAGAATACTATCATTTGTATTCACAGATTGTAGCAACCTTTATCTAATAATACATTAGATTAAAGTGATATTGTGACTTGTGTTGTTCTTTATCCGCACCCACATCTTTGCACACACAAACACTTATCTGCTACACAGACTCAACCAAGAAAAGTTCAAGAATCCATTCACCCCCCCTCTGTATTATTTTACTGTATTCTATACTCAACACCTTTGATAGTAATCTTGTAAATGTAATGCATATGTTATTTCAGGTCTTACTTTACTCGCAAATAACTTGTGAGTTATATTGATTGGCTTGAGAAATGTTTTATTGAGCGCGTTATTAAATTTAATAACATTGAGATTTTCAGTGCAATCAAATTTGCTCATTTGGAGTAATACTTCTCAAACTACATTTAGCAAATTTTCATAAAAATCCATTGTAAATTTGCATTTTCTTAATGTCTACCCTAGTCATTTACAACCAACGAATTTTCTATATTTTGGTGGATCACACAATTCTCACTTTTATTCATTTCCATGAACTCAAATTCTTTCGATTTGATTTTGAAAATTTCTTATTTTGTACTTACTATTCTGAGCATCACAAAAAACACATTTTCCTTTCCACTCTCTATTATAAGAGCCTCTATAATCTTTTCGATTATAATGTTGTCTTTTTCAACAACGATTTCCAATTACCACGTATACAAACGGGTTCCAATCAAACAAATTATTTTAAACAAGAACACACATTTTCTAGTTCACTAGATGTATCAACTTAACCACACTTTGCTGCATCATTTTTCAAAATACCTTTTAGAGTTCTTTAACTCATTAGTTCAACAAGACCAACAAATTCTTGTTTATCAAATTCTGGACACTTGCCCCAATTTTCTTGTATATTAAATAAATAACTTATTTCAAAATTTTCTCTTTTCATTTCTATATACTCTTTATTTCGAGTATCAGAAAAATATTTCTTACAAAATCTTTTAAACAGATAAATTTTCTAATTATCTTAAAACAATCTATATTCCCCCCTTATTTTTTTCGACTTCGTTAACAAAAATACAAAACACAATTATTTTGACACATTTTTTTTTCCTTGTCGCTCTCCATTCTGAGAGCCACACAACATTTCTCGAACACAGTGTCGCCTATTTAAATAATAAATTTCAAATTGTACATAAACAATTTATTTGTTAATTATCGGCTCCATTCAATATTTTTGGAGCTATTCAAATTTCAATAATAGAAAAAGCTTAACAAATAAGGCAGCAAAAAACCAAGCCAAAAATAGACTAAATTTCGAAATGTAAGAATATATATAGGCAAATAAGCATATACCCAAAACTTTCATTCAATCGGAAAAAAACTTGCTCAACTATACTAAAGCAAAATTTCAAATCAGAACAAAAATGCAAGGATTAAGAAAATTTACACATACAAAACATGAAACACGTAATATAAAATCTAATAACAAATTAAATTATATATGCAAGAACAAACATCTAGATCATATTTAAATGAAAAAAAAATTGACAAAATAGAGAGAACATGAACAAAAATCAAGAAAATTAATGGGATGAGCGGAATTAACCACAGGAAGATCATATCAGACAATTAAAAGACACGGGTAACAACTAATAGGCAAGACCATGATATAGAAGTGATAAAAAAATAACCCACCAGAAGTAAACGAGACAATTTTGTAACCAAAAATTTATTGCATAAAGAAAAATTACAAATAACAAGAATACAAGTAAATCAAGAGAAAATAAAGGATCTAGCGCAATCAAGGGCCTAAATAATAAAATCAAGTAACGTTCTATATTTGCACAAGATAATTTAGGCAGTAGTATCAAGCAAGTTAGCAAGGAATTACAAAGGAAAAACATCAAGTTCAGACAAAACAAATACAAGAATAAGAAATAGAAACACACATATATCAAAAATTTGGTGCTAGGCAAAAAGAAAACACAACACATATATAATAGGATGCAAACTAATTAAAGCACAAAAGAAAAATAAGATTAAAAGAGAACACTTCCTGGCAGCAACACAAACGCAAGAATAAGAACATAAGATGGTCCAAGAGCATTCCACAGATCGCCGGTAGAAGGAAGAAAAACCAAGGAAAAATCCGAGCTCTGATACCAATGAAGTATTCTCGATAATATATTTTATGTGATTATTTTAGAAACAAGGAAAATTAGAGAGAAGATTTTGGGGTTCCAGCAAAGATGTAGAACAAAGCATTTTTTGTGCTTTTTTCTCTTAGATTTCTCTACTATGTATAGGCTATACACACCTTTCTTCCACCCCAAAATGTAACCGCCTTCATAATTAAATATCACATTCAATACAAATTAATATAATAATTTGTAACTCCCACATTCATTTAATTTATTTCTATTTCAAAAATGCAAGTCAAACTAACATGTATTTTGAAGCATAATAAGAAATTTTCATGTAAGTAAAGCATGAAGATAAAAAAGGAAAACACATTATAAGTTCCAAAGTTCACTTCCATAACAAAAACTAAAGTCATAATACAATGTTGGCCTGAAAGTAGCAGCTATTACAACCCTAAACATAAATACCATAAACCATATAAATTAAAAATTGATGGTCATAAACAACACACCAACCAGCCCCAACCAAAACATTAACAATCATTAATATGACACCTATATTAATATAATCTCATAGATTTTTATTCAAAATGACAAAAAAATGCACAAAAACTTTTGTGCAAGCTAGCTACCAGCGTTTATCTCTTTCTCTTTTGAGTGCTTTCTTGGCATAATTTGCACCTATGGTGGAGCTGCCTTGAGTTCCTCCACATTGTTTCCCTGGTTACATCATCATTTCAGGTATTATTTGTTGGTCTTGTTCTGTTGGCACATTTGTTGTAGAAGAATTGCCCCCTTCATGCTGTTGATTCTGCATCCACATGACCACATAAGATGTAAGAAAGAAATTTACTAAAAGCCTTAAAATGCTACAAGTTTAATACGAAAGCTATTACCTTTCTAGCACAAGTTCTAGAATTATGTCCAGGTTGGTTACATGCTTTGCACACACAAGTTGACTTAGCTATGACTGGCTCAGTCCCCTCTTCTGCAGCTAGTCTGATGGCATCATCTTCTGCAAAATACAAGAAAATTAAAAAAATAGAAAAACTAGGTATGGATAGAATTGAAGAATGCAGGAATTAGCTTTTTGAACATTTCTAGCATAGGTTCTAGCATTGTGACCACTTTCTTTGCAATTGACAATGCTGCCAACTTTGCTTATCTTTGTAGCATCATGAGGAATGTTACTCCTTGTGGTCCTTTTCTTCTTTGGTCTTTGTTGAGTATTGAACACAAAGAAAGAATACAGAGGGGGGGGTGAATGGATTCTTGAACTTTTCATGCCTTGAGTCTGTGTAGCAAACAAGTATTGTGTGTGCAGTGATGTAGATGCGGATAAAGAACAACACACAACACAATATCACTTTAATCTAATGTATTATTAGATAAAGGTTGCTACAATCTGTGAATACAAATGATAGTATTCTCAGCTTCGTTTTTCTCAGAGAGATATAGCTTACAGTGTATGAAAAACTCGACTCACAAAAGTTACTAAGTTATGAAGTGAGGCTGTGTCCTTATAGAACATGGATACAGCCTACTTACTGCAAATAAGGTAGCTAAACAAATTACTTTCTAGTCTGTCTATCCTTTTTGAGTAAGTGTCCAAATGGTTACAGATTTGACTTTGCAAAGCCTGTTTAGATCCACTTCTTTAGCTCCTTGTCTCTTCTATATCTCTCCAAGCTTCCTTGTAGGCTTTCCAGAGCACGTTACAGATTGTGGTCCATAAAGTGCATTGGCTTGTTGCAGGTTTCTGACTTGTACAATTTCTTCAGTATTTTGTCTCCAAGAATGTATTCGAGAAGTGACTAAGTAAGTGATTCGAGAACTAGAATTGACTTGATCGATAACTCTGAGTTCTCGAACACTGTTATATTGACATATCAAACCACTTCTCGAATAGCTCTTTTCCATCAGGATTCCTTGAGTTGTCGAATAAAACATTTGACTTATCGAATCCTCGAGATATCGAATAGCTTTCTGAGTCCTTGAGATATCGAATGGAACTTTGACTTGTTGACTCTTTGAGAACTCGAATACCATCTTGACTTGTTGACTTCTTGAGTTCTCGAATAGAGTAGTAGACATATCGAATCTCTGAGATATCGAATGAGATATCGAATAGTGTATTCAGAGATATCGAATAGTGTCCTGAGATATCGAATCCCTGACTTCTTGAATGCTGGACTTCTCGAATAGACAAATATACTTCTCGAATTGGTACTTAGGCAAATTCTTCATTTCTTCAAATCCCAACTGTGATTATTTGACAGTCTTTAACTCCTTGCTTGAGGCATGAACCTTGGAACTTCTTTCAAGCATTATTCTAGACTCTATTTGTACAATTACACAACTAGGATTTGATGCCTACTACAAGTACAATACAAACAGAAACTCTACAACTAGAGGTTCCCTCAGTTAAGAGGTCATGTAAGTAATGCAAAGCATTACAAACAATTATGATTGTTATTAGATGTGTACAGGCATGCCTCTATAACTAACAATCTCCCCCAAATTGTGAGTGAGACCCTTAGTCACAATTTCATGTCTGATAACAAGCCTAACATACATAAGGATAAGACTTTAAAAGTACAGGTATGTATACTGATTGAACACATAAATGGAATTACAAGATAAATGCTCTTACAGTATGATGAGGTACTAGCCATTTTCATTTGATTGCATCTCCATTGCTTTGGCTTGTATATCATCATATGCTTTCTGATTCCTTTCTTTCTCCTTTCTTGCATTCTCATCTATTGCTCTTATGATTTCTGCCATAGCATCCAATTCTTCAATCATGATAGAGTTTTTGAAATCTTCAAGCACTGGCTTCAGAATGTTGGCAGGATAGTGACTGAGTAGGTTCATTCTTATATTGACATTGTCTCCATTTCTTCTCCTATACTTCACCACATAGGGATCAAACTGAACTCTACACAATCCCTTTGCCCTTAGCTTTTCTGCTTCAATCTCCAGTCTGTCAATTTCTTTCTCCCTTTCTAACCACTTCTCATAGTAGCCCTTTCTCATCTTTTCAGCATAATCTCTCTTCATTTTCACAAAGTCAATCAATTCCAGCTTCCATACTTTCTCCACCTTGTCTTTATAGTCCAGCAATGCAATGATTCTTTCTATCTCATACAGTTTACCCCAATGTTGACAACCCCCTTGTTTGAATTTCATTTCTCTCCCATCAGTGTACTTGATCTCAAGGTGGTCATCCACAATTGCAGCATAGCATATCTTTTGAGCTCTTAGAAATTGCAGTTGCTCTTCATCAAAGTCTTCATCAAGTGGCTGGAGTTTCAATCCTGGAATGATTGTTAGGGCTCTTGATTTGGATAGCTTCACTCTTCTTGCAGCATGTTTGACTTTAATCTTCTTTACATGATTGCCAGGCAGTAACTTGTGACCCTTGCTAGAAGACCATTGTAGTACTCCACTAGCAGTTTGCTTATGGATACATACACCTGGTTTCTTGATTTGAATCCTCTTCTCTTCTTGAGGTGGTAGAACATTTGCAGAGGCCAGAGATGTAGATTTTGATGAATCATTACCAGTGACATCCACCCTAGACATTGAGCCTTGTGTTGTGGTAGGAGTGTCATTAGTAATGTTCATGGCTTGCTGTTTTCCAATCTTCCTCTCATAGATTTTGCCTTGGTCATCATCATTCTTCTTATCCTTGTCACCCTTCTTCTTCTTCTTGTCTTCATCACCTTTATCTCTCCTGTGATGTCTTCTCCTCCCATTACTTTTGTCTTCAGAATCATCATCCTTATTTCTCCTAGGTTGAGCATTCTCTGGAAGTTCACCAGTTGCTATAAAAGATCTGAGAATGTGCAGAGCTTCAATTTCTTCAGCATTTCTGGCTCCAATCTTCTTCTGTAGTTGATCAATGATAGCAATGATCAGTCTGTGATTTCGAGAAGTGAGATCATGGGGAATGACCAATTGCTTGATATCTTCAATTCTGGTGCCAGACTGATAGATGATTGTCCATGGTTTCTTGATCACTTCTGGTAGCCTTGAAGGTTGGTCATTCCTCAAGTCATCAAACAGACTTTTGTTGTTCTCATTCTTCTTCTCAATAAGCTCAAGTATGGCATCTATTTCTGAGTGTTTCAGTTCTTGTAGAGTCTTGTATGTTAGATGCCATATCTTTAATTTGGATATCATCACTATCTCCTTGATCCATAGGTTATTGACTTTCTTGGGGATGACAGTGATGTAATCAATCTGCTTCTTCAACTCCCTCAGATAGAACTGAGTGTCACCAACATGTTCCCTTGTGGCTTTCAGAAACTCCAAGAAGGCTTTATCATGATAAACATTGGAGTTAGTAACTTCTTGTAGCTTGGCCTCAGTAACAACTTTAACTTCTACAGGCTTGGCACTCTCAGGTATGGAGGATGGAAGTTTGTCAGAAGGCATACTCCCTGCAACCACTGTGGTAGTTATGGATTGCTTTTGACCAACAGGAGTAGTAATGTGCACAGTTGGTAGAGTAACAACTGGCAGTAAGGTAGGAGGCTCATCAACTTTGGATTTGCCTTTGTCTGGCACATTGGTTGTAGATTGTGCTCTGTGATGACCTCCCTCATTTATCTGTATGCCCTTCTCCTTAGGTTTCTCCCCCTTTGGATTTGAGTTCCTGGACCTTTTCTCCCCCTTAGGCTTGTTGTCAGGCACAGAGGCTGTAGAAACCACCTGTGGGTTGAAAGATTCTTCAGGTAGAGGGAGACCCATGTGCTTCATCATTGCAGCCAACATGGATTGCTGATGCAGAAGGACATTAGCTGTGGTGGTTGCTTGAGTGTCCAACTGATCATGGAGAAGTGCAACCTTGTCTGTAAGGTGAGCATTTGATTTAGTGAGAGTAGCAACCTCCTTTTCAAGAGTGTTCACCTTAGTGAATAGCTCATTGGCCTTGAAACCAGATAAAGATTGATCCTGCAGCCTCTTCACTTCATACTTAGATAGTTCATGCATAGGGACTTCAGTCACTAGCCTATCTCCATAAAGATTCTTGAACATTGTCCTCAGCATGGCATTGGCCTCTGTAGTCTAGTCAGATAGATTTTGAAATCTGCTTCCTAGGCCTGTGATTGTATCTTTGAGGAGGGCTAGGCCATTGTCCATCTTTGTGCAGGTGGTGTTGCAGTGTTTGAGATCTTTGACCACACCATCCAGTTGAGGAAATTTAGCATCAAAGGCCCTCTTGACTTCTGCTACTGAAGTGGCTGTCTTGTCACACACCCTGTTGACTTCAGTTTTGACTCCCTTGCCAAGGTAGTGTGCAGCCTTGAGGAAACCCTTGTAGGAATCATTGACAGCTTCATACACTTCACCAGGAGACAGGGATTTTGCATTGGAGCCCAGTGAAGTGATGTATTCATCTCTAAGATATTGAAGTGCTTCACTGAGAGTTACATCATTCTTTCCTTGCAGCCAGGCATCTACATTGCCATCTCTCTCAGCATCATCAATAATCTTGGCCTTCTGCATCTCCACATCATCCTTATGGCATAGTAAGATGACCTCATAGTCTGGATTAGGGATATTGGAGGTGACAAGGTTCTGAGCTATCTTTACAAACTCAGGAATCTGATCCACAATTAAGCTTTGGAGTGCTTCAACCGTCAATGTTTGTGGAACAGACCCTGATCCTGAAGCACTGTCATGTTGCACAGGCTTCAGCCATTGGGACATAAAGTCAGAGCTAGAGCTAGGCAAGCTAGACTCCTCAGTTACAGATGCAACTTCTGTAACCGGATGGATTGACTCTACTACTGGTGTCTCCACAGGAGTGGGATGAGTTACACCAGTAGTTGACACAGACACAGAGTCTCTAGTAAAAATTAGTGGAACCTCTGTGTTTGTGATGGTGTCATCAGGAGATGCCCCAGCATGCATTCCCTCACCATCTAAATGTGGGTCCTGGGTGGTGAGCAAAGTGTCATGCACTAAGTCACTTAAAATTATTGGCTCATCAAGAGAAAAGAATTCTTGATGATCAATGCCTTGCATCTCAGTTGCCTGAGGTGCAGGTTCCAAAGAAATTTCAGTGTTAGATTCTGGAAGAGAAGTGTGTTGTAGAGTAGATTTTGGCAACTCCCCCTGAGAGATAGAGGGAGTTTCAAGTGTGATGTACTCTCCACTCAGTGTAGTGCCAGCCTTATCACTCCCATGTGCTGACTCAATATAAGAAGGTGCATTGGGGAGGATGCTTGATTCTATAGGTGCACCCTGTTGAGAGGATACACCTAGTGAGCTGTGTGCCCCTGATTTTACAACTTCAGCCATTTGTGTGACTGAAGAGGTGGTCTTAGTTTTCTTCTTCTTTGGCTTTTGTAAGGGTGACTCAGGTTCCTCACTTTCTAGCCCTAATTCAACAGCTAATGCTGCTTCAAATAGGATATTTAATGGTGCAGACATTACTTCCTTTCTCTTCTTTTTACTAACATCACCCTTTTGAGAGGATGATGCAGTTGGCTCAGTGTGTGGTAGAGCGTCAACCTGAGGGATACAAGGTTGAGGGTAAGGAACGTCATGTATGTCGCTTGAGAAAGTCATTGTATGGACTAAAGTAGTCTCCTCGGTAATGGTACAAGCGATTTGACTCCTTCATGCGAAAGCATGGGTACTCCAAAAGTAAGTATGATTGTTGTGTTTATATTCGAAAGCTTCGTGGAGGTGAATATATCTATCTATTATTGTATGTGGATGACATGCTTATTGCTTCAAAAAGCAATTAAGGTGGAGATAGATAGGTTGAAATCTCAACTTATTGAGGAGTTTGAGATGAAAGACATGGGTGCTGCTAAGAAAATTTTGGGAATGGAGATTCAGAGAGAGAGGTTGAACCATAAATTGTTCTTAAGTCAAAAAGGCTACATTGAACGGGTTATTGCGAGGTTCGGGATACAAAGTGCTAAACCAGTGGTGACTCCATTGGCTCCACACTTTTGGCTCTCCAATAAACAATCTCCTAGTACAGTGGTAGAGAAGAAAAATATGGAGCGTATTCCTTATGCTAGTGCAGTTGGCAGTTTGATGTATGCAATGGTGTGTACACGTTCGGATATTTCATAGGCAGTTAGTGTGGTCAGTAGATTCATGGCGAATCCTGGGAAAGCAAAGTGGCAAGGAGTGAAATGGATACTGCGGTATTTAAAGGGTACTGTGGACAAAGTTTATGCTTTGGTGGTGATACATATAAGGTTAACGGATTTGTGGAATCGGATTATGCAGGTGATCTTGACAGGCGACGATCTACTACTGGTTATGTGTTTAGTATACATGGTGCTCCAGTTAGTTGGTAATCGATGTTGCAAGCTACAGTGGCACTTTCTACTACAGAGGTCGAGTACATGGCTATTGTAGAGGGAGTGAAGGAAGCATTGTGGTTATGGGGTTTTCTATGTGATTTGGGGATTGAGCATGAGCATGTTGACTTGTGGTGTGATAGTCAAAGTGCGATTCACTTGGCTAAGAATCAAGTTCACAATGCGCATACCAAACATATAGATGTTAGGTATCACTTTGTGTGAGATGTCATAGAGGATGGTGATGTTTCTCTATTGAAGGTGCACACAATTGAAAATCCGGCAGACATGTTAACCAAGGTGGTGACAGAGAGCAAGTTTCAACATTGTTTGGACTTGCTAAATATCATCCGGTGTTGATTGCCCTTCGGGGCGGTGTTGGGGTGAGGTGGAGATTTCACCCCATGGTGTGAACTACGGTGGCTTGATCCCTGTTAAGGGTACGTAGGCAGCTATGGTAATATGGCGCAGTCGGTTGGGGTTTACATATCAAGGCTTTCATGGTATTCTCAGTGTTCGTCCATAATTTGAGGTTTATCAAATGATGTACGAGGTGGAGAATTGTGAGGTTGAAAGGTTGGGCTAGTTTTTGGTGTTAATGTGAAAAATTCGCAGAAATTTTTCTTGTTGTGTTGGCTGTTTTGTTTTTGTGTTTCCCGGAATTCCAACGGTCGGATCGCCCTGAATTTTGGACAGCATCTTCCTTACTCATGTATCTAAATTCTGAACGGTAGAGATCGAATTTGGAGGTGCAGAAGGCCTGTTTATTGAGGTAGGGGCAGGGATTATTGCACCACAGTGTGGATTAAGCTCCCCGTGGTGAGGCGACTTGGAGCGGGTATTTTTAGCCCAAAAGTGTTTTTGGGTTAATTCTTAAACTATGCCCATAGTTAATATGATATGTAAACGGTATTGAATTAGCTATTTTTCAAGATTGTGATATTGTATACAGAAAACTTAAACGTATCAATATATACAAGAAAAAGGCTCTTTCACTTAGCCAACAAAATCCTTCTTCTTTATGTTTTCGATTTACTATTTACTTTGATTATTGTCTTGTGTTATAGCTTATAACTTGTGGTGGTACACTTTGGTGTGATTTCTACATAAAAGTCTTCTCTTTGGGGTGTTATTCCGCTGCGTCAAAGGGTTATCCCTTGTTTGGGACCTAACAATCTATCACATAGTTTCACACAACATACTCAATAATAATTACAATAAAAATTCACATAATAAATTCTATAACAAATATCAAATCGATATATACAATATTTTCAATAACTCACATAATCTAAATTCTGAATCGAACAAACAAATCTTAACAACAAATTCTTATTTTAATTCTTATAGTTCTAAATTACGGTCACACTATGTCAGTGACACGGCTTCTATAATTCGATGGTTCGATGGGGACCATTTTACGTGTCCCTTGTCAAGTCTCACTCAACAAGATATCTATGTGTTCCGGAACGTGCATAAACTAGTTCTGTATGCCACACTATCCAGTGACCGAATTCTATGATTTAATACGCAACTAAAACTGGGGAATCAAAACAAAATTCTTATCTTATTAATCACATATCATCAATGTCATAATTTTTATAACTAAAACAAATACTACCTCCGTCCCATAAAGTATGACCCTCTGACTTTTTCACGCATTTCAATGTGCTTAGACCGGGTACTTGTAAATTATATTTTTTAATTTTTTTTCGATTTGTATAAAAATATAGATTCTATATTTTTATACAAAACAAAAAAAATTAAAAAATATTAATTATAAGTATCTCATCCAAGCGCATTGAAATGCGTGTAAAAAAAATATGTCAAATAAAATGGGACGGAGGGAGTGTAACGACCCGGAAAATTACGTGTAATTTATTATATTAAAATATATTTTTTAGTTGATTTTAATGTGTGTTAGTTTATTTTTAATGCATTTAAACGCGTTATGATTTTTATAAAATAGGAAAATTATCCCATACGTGTTATGTGACTTCTGTGTATCATAGAATATTTTATTCTATTTTTCTGTAATTTTTATATTTTTAGAATACAGTTATTTTGCATTTTAAATTCCGGACCCCAGCCCCTGTATTGAATTCGAGGCCCTGTTTTTCATAAAATTATTTTTATATAATAATGAGATGTTCAAAAATGCATTATGTTGTAATTTTTGTAATATTCGTAATTTTTGGAGAATTTTGACATTTATATTATATTTGTTTAAAAATAAAAATTTTACATTTTTATCCCATAAAAATTATTTTTAAGGCTTAATAATTTTAATTGGGGGCTAAAAATATTTTTGGGGTATTAATTTTCAGATGAGTATAAATAGCTAAATTTTATCATTAATTATTAAAATTAATCAAAAATCAGATTTTTGATTTTTATTTTCTGAAAATTCTGGAAAATTGTTCTTGGTGTTCTTGAGGATCAAACCCGTTTTTCACAGTGATTCCGGCATCCAAATCGATCATGTGAGTAACCAAACTGAAGCTCTTGATCTCTACTACATGTTTATGTGTGTTTTAACATCCTAAATTGCTTGAATCGAAAATTCATAATTTTAGTTTAATATTCGAATTTTCTCGAATTTATTTTGGATTGTAGGATGATTTGTTGTTGATATGGTTAGTATCTATAGATTGTATATGATCCCAGGAGCATCATGATAATTTTTGTTTGATTTTTAGTATCTTAAAACTCGAAATCGATTTTTGTGGGGGTGAGAATAATTTTCAATTTTCCGGGTTGATTGTTGATTGTTTGATGATTTTGATGATTGATATGAGTCATTGAACTCCTGGGCTTTGATTTGGTATAAAGAACGTTTGATTTGGTTGAGAAATGAGTAAAAACGAATTTTGATCGGAAAAATCTTTGAAGGTCGCCGGATTTATTCGGTTTTGGCCGGATTTTTAGTTTAGTTGAATCTGGGTTTGTTTGGATGATATGGTTGTGTTTAGGAAGTAATTTGGAACGATTTTGAGCTTAAAAACGTAACGAATGGTACGTTTTGGTGATTGCCGGAGTTCGCCGGAATTTTCTCCGGCCACCGGATTCTGGGCAATCTGCCATTGAAGGTGGTGGATGTTCTTCGAGCATTCATACGAAGAACAGTGAAGGTGGTGATGAATAGTACCAGTTTAATCTTCAAAATCTGAAAACCTTTTCTAAAAAAATGATTTTGGAATTTTTTTTTTTAAAAATTTATTTATAAATTCGAATTTTATTTTCAGAAATTCGAAAAATCATTTTTAAATTTCGAAAAATTATTTTTAATTTCGAAAAATAGTTTTAAAATTTTAATAAATTATTTTTAATTCGAAATTTATTTTATTTGATTATTTTAAATTTATTTAGCTAATATCTTAATTAATTTAAATTGATTGGTTAATTAATATTAATCAATTAATTTAATTAATTAAATATTATTTAAATATAATTGAAAATAATCAGATTTAATTATTTTGGAAAATAAAATGATTTATTTATTTTCTAAATATTATTTTACCTTTAATATTTATTTCTTTATTTGTTTAAAATTTAATAAAATTGTTTTAAATCCTAAAAATAATCCGGGAACGGTAAAAATAGTTTTAAAATTCTAAAATTATTTATAAACCCGGATTAAATATTTACTAAAAAATATTTTGGGGATCCAATAATTAACCAAAGGGTTTATTAATGATCCTTTTCGATTCGGGAAGGGTTATTTAAATCTTTTAAAATTCTTTTAATTATTCTAAAAATACTTTTAAATATTATAATAATAATTTGAGTGCTCTTTTAATGGTGAGTCGTATCCGTGCTATGTGTTGATTGGTTACGTGACAAGTATATATGTATTTGATTTGAGGATTAATGATGTATCTCCAGGATTAATTATTGTTTCGAGGAATAATCGTGTCTTGAGGATTAATTGATTATCATGTTTCTTTATCGAAGAATAAGATAAATGTTTTGAGGATTATCTATCGATTGAGTTGATTAATAAATAATTAATTTGAATATTCAATTAATTTAATTATTCTTATTAATTGCGTATTAATTAAACCGTTTGTCCGTTTTCAACGAGAAAAGTATTTCTGGAATTAGAAAAATGACCCGGTTCTTATAAAAATAGTTTTAAGTTAAAATTCAACTTTTAAATTTTGGTCGACTTTTTACCAAACCTTTTTATTGAGTCGGTTATATTTGATAATTAGGGTTTTGACCCGTTTTCTGTTTTAAAAATATTGGATAAAATTTTTTTATGATCTGATCAACGTGCTATGTGATTATGTGATCTGCTTATTGAGTCTCTTTACGTGCAATGTGAATTATTAAGGTATTAAGTAGCGAGGGTTATGATGTAAATCGAGTTTTGATTGATATATATAGTTAATGTGTGTTAATTGTTTATATGATTTATGCGATAAGTTGTCGTTAAGAGTAGACGACGTTTTCTTTGATTTACTGGCAACGATGACGATATCGTTTATTTTCGCAAGGATTAATTGTTAAATATTGACTTAGGTTTGTCAGCGGAGATAAGTAGATGTTTAATAAAGGGGGTTGGAGATGGATGAAATATTCTTTGTGGGTTATGAAGAAGGTTGGAGATGGATGCAGTATTGTTTGTGGATTGTAATGAAGAAGGTTGGAGATGAAGGTATTGTTTAATTGTGGAATTGCTGGGTTACTTGTGAGGTGTTTTAACACCGGGGAAAACGCCTATGTTCAAAGGGGACATTTCCAATTATTTTCTTCCAACAAAGATATTGGTAAGCGGGGTTAATATGTTCGAATGGAGTTTGTAAGTGTTTAGAAAAGTAGAACTTGATGTCTGAAGACTGATGTACCAGCTTCTGCTTGATTATAGAAGTAGACGCGCGGGCTCGATGTCGGTGGATCAGACTCGTGGCAATCGCAAGAGCGTCAAACCAACGAATGATTGAAATAGAAGATTGTGATGTCGTAAGATAGAAGAAGAAGGTAGATGTGTTACCTCGACTTTGCGCAATAGCTAAGGACCAGAGGCAAGTATTTTCTTTATCATCTTAAACACTTTTTATTTTATGTTTCATTGATTCATATCATGACGAATAGCTATTGTTCAGAGCTATTTGTGATTCTTAAATATTTTGTGCGAACACAGTTGCTTGATATTGGTACCCTTGATGTGGGGAATTGTTTCAGATAAACTCTTCATATCCTCATTATCGTAGTAATAATGGGATATGACCTGTATTTAAAACTAAGCATTTCCTGTTGAATTCGGAAATTGCTCTATTGGATTGGAAAATAGTAAAGCGTAGGAGGCCACATCGAGTAGTTGGTCCAGCTATATTTAAGGAGGATATGGTAACCATTCCATCTTCCTATAGGCTAACATTACTTGCCTATTTTGGGTACCCCAGAAATCCTCGTTATACCCACGCGGATAGAAAGGTATTCGGTGGTTGTATAAAGTGGTCCCATTGCTTTTGAACCTGATCAGGGGGCAATGGTGTTTCAGTTATATAAGTGTATCCAATCCATATCGCCCGAATGGCTATTATATATTGTGAATTGGCAGATGATTCATTTTTATGACATGCCAAATGATTTCAGTTATGATTTGAATTATATCACAGTTGTTGATTCAGTTTCTCTATAAACTGCTTTACATTTCAGTTGATTTTATGCCCCACTAATCCTAGTTTTATATCAAAAATTTTATACACTTGCTGAGCATTTCTTTCGCTCATACTTGCTGTTGTAAATTCTAACATTTCAGTAAGGTAGTTTGGCGAGACGTATCCGCACAACTCAGAAAGAGAAGAAGCGTGATGCTATTTCGAAGATGACCTGGCTCATGATGTCTGGATTTAGTGTAAGATCTATTTTATATAATTGAGTTCTAATATTTATTATTATTATGATGTGATGGTTTAGTTAGCCTGGCGTACTTCTTATCGAAGTTACACCAGTGATTTAAGATTTGATCAAAGAGAATGTTGTGAAGAAGAAATGTTTTTTATCTAATGGAATTTGGATTCTTGTTTCTAGCCCTATAACCTTAAAAGATCTTGGTATGTTTGGGGTCACATATGTTATATTTCCAGTGTTGGGCAATCACAGGTGAATGATTATTATTAAGCAAATGTTTTATTTTGAGGATTTTCCCGTGACGACCAAATCTCCTGACCCCGGATTTGGGGGGTGTCACAGTTGGTATCAGAGTTGAGGTTATAGTAAACTAGAAACGAGAGTGTGTAGGAGTGTGTATAGCTAAGTAAGGAACGTCAGAGCTCATGTAGAGTTCGTGTTGGACTATTGGATATAGTACCAATTAGTAAGTTAAGATTGGAGTACTCGTTTAAGATAGTTGTGCTGAACTGGATAGATCGCCTTGCGAATGGAGATGTCTACTGTGGAATCTTCAGAGATAATTACGAGTTGACGGTGACATACGATATCGATATTCTTAAAATGTGGAACGGAAGAAGCTTAAATTCGAATGACGAGCTATCGAAGGAATTGGCAAAGAAGGCATAAGTAGTGACCTTGGCAATACCTTTTCTTTCTATGAATTATTTTGATATCCCTCCTAAAGAGGTATTCGTTAAAAGATATTTCTCCTCTTCTAAACAGTGACATTTTGATACTTGTGTTCAATCTCCATTTTGAATCTCAATTGTTTCAGTGGTTACTATGAAACCTATTTTAAATTTCTGAGACTTTCAACTTTTTGTTTTCGCCAATGATTAATAACCTTATTTGCAATATAGTACCACTTGTTCGGTACTTTCTTCCTGGTTCTTCTTTTCGGAAAATAACACATTTGGAATTCCTTTCATACTTCTCTACTCCAATTGAGATGAACAACCCTATTTATAGGGGACACCAGGTATATCTGTCTGTGTGATAGAAGTTGGATGGGACGCCATCACTGGTGTGTTGTGTATTACAAGAAGGCTGATCACCTTTAATTGTAAATGTCGGAGCTAAGACACACAACGTCGGGTTCATGTGATCATATTGATCTCTCAGTTATTCTCTTATTTCAAATCAGATTGCTTTAAAAATTTGTAAATTCATAACCACAATTGTGAGACATTTGCTATGATATGGAATCCTTTTTCTTCAAAATTTCATGATTCTTGTTATCTCTATTGAATTTCAAGGGTATGCCAATCAGGTCAGGATAAGCGCAATTCGCAGATAGAAGTTAGATTCGCAACGGAATCGCCAAGAGCAAGAACGAGTCCTAAAATGATAAGAATATCAGTGACATATCAATGGATCAATTCACACTCTCTCTCAAGGATATTATGTTAATGGAAGGTTGGTCGAGCCATATTTGGAGCAAATGACGATGGGTTGTACGACTCCAGTGATAACTGTGTCAGATAGAGACCCTATAGTTAAATTGAGATTTTGGAGAAGTTGTTTACGAAAGGAACACTATCCCCAGTCGTGTCAAGCAAGTGCTGATGATGAAGCAGTTAAGGAACCCTATTAGTTACCTTAGCTGATTCCGAGGACGGAATCCTTATAAGGGGGGAAGAATGTAACGACCCGGAAAATTACGTGTAATTTATTATATTAAAATATATTTTTTAGTTGATTTTAATGTGTGTTAGTTTATTTTTAATGCATTTAAACGCGTTATGATTTTTATAAAATAGGAAAATTATCCCATACGTGTTATGTGACTTCTGTGTATCATAGAATATTTTATTCTATTTTTCTGTAATTTTTATATTTTTAGAATACAGTTATTTTGCATTTTAAATTCCGGACCCCAGCCCCTGTATTGAATTCGAGGCCCTGTTTTTCATAAAATTATTTTTATATAATAATGAGATGTTCAAAAATGCATTATGTTGTAATTTTTGTAATATTCGTAATTTTTGGAGAATTTTGACATTTATATTATATTTGTTTAAAAATAAAAATTTTACATTTTTATCCCATAAAAATTATTTTTAAGGCTTAATAATTTTAATTGGGGGCTAAAAATATTTTTGGGGTATTAATTTTCAGATGAGTATAAATAGCTAAATTTTATCATTAATTATTAAAATTAATCAAAAATCAGATTTTTGATTTTTATTTTCTGAAAATTCTGGAAAATTGTTCTTGGTGTTCTTGAGGATCAAACCCGTTTTTCACAGTGATTCCGGCATCCAAATCGATCATGTGAGTAACCAAACTGAAGCTCTTGATCTCTACTACATGTTTATGTGTGTTTTAACATCCTAAATTGCTTGAATCGAAAATTCATAATTTTAGTTTAATATTCGAATTTTCTCGAATTTATTTTGGATTGTAGGATGATTTGTTGTTGATATGGTTAGTATCTATAGATTGTATATGATCCCAGGAGCATCATGATAATTTTTGTTTGATTTTTAGTATCTTAAAACTCGAAATCGATTTTTGTGGGGGTGAGAATAATTTTCAATTTTCCGGGTTGATTGTTGATTGTTTGATGATTTTGATGATTGATATGAGTCATTGAACTCCTGGGCTTTGATTTGGTATAAAGAACGTTTGATTTGGTTGAGAAATGAGTAAAAACGAATTTTGATCGGAAAAATCTTTGAAGGTCGCCGGATTTATTCGGTTTTGGCCGGATTTTTAGTTTAGTTGAATCTGGGTTTGTTTGGATGATATGGTTGTGTTTAGGAAGTAATTTGGAACGATTTTGAGCTTAAAAACGTAACGAATGGTACGTTTTGGTGATTGCCGGAGTTCGCCGGAATTTTCTCCGGCCACCGGATTCTGGGCAATCTGCCATTGAAGGTGGTGGATGTTCTTCGAGCATTCATACGAAGAACAGTGAAGGTGGTGATGAATAGTACCAGTTTAATCTTCAAAATCTGAAAACCTTTTCTAAAAAAATGATTTTGGAATTTTTTTTTTAAAAATTTATTTATAAATTCGAATTTTATTTTCAGAAATTCGAAAAATCATTTTTAAATTTCGAAAAATTATTTTTAATTTCGAAAAATAGTTTTAAAATTTTAATAAATTATTTTTAATTCGAAATTTATTTTATTTGATTATTTTAAATTTATTTAGCTAATATCTTAATTAATTTAAATTGATTGGTTAATTAATATTAATCAATTAATTTAATTAATTAAATATTATTTAAATATAATTGAAAATAATCAGATTTAATTATTTTGGAAAATAAAATGATTTATTTATTTTCTAAATATTATTTTACCTTTAATATTTATTTCTTTATTTGTTTAAAATTTAATAAAATTGTTTTAAATCCTAAAAATAATCCGGGAACGGTAAAAATAGTTTTAAAATTCTAAAATTATTTATAAACCCGGATTAAATATTTACTAAAAAATATTTTGGGGATCCAATAATTAACCAAAGGGTTTATTAATGATCCTTTTCGATTCGGGAAGGGTTATTTAAATCTTTTAAAATTCTTTTAATTATTCTAAAAATACTTTTAAATATTATAATAATAATTTGAGTGCTCTTTTAATGGTGAGTCGTATCCGTGCTATGTGTTGATTGGTTACGTGACAAGTATATATGTATTTGATTTGAGGATTAATGATGTATCTCCAGGATTAATTATTGTTTCGAGGAATAATCGTGTCTTGAGGATTAATTGATTATCATGTTTCTTTATCGAAGAATAAGATAAATGTTTTGAGGATTATCTATCGATTGAGTTGATTAATAAATAATTAATTTGAATATTCAATTAATTTAATTATTCTTATTAATTGCGTATTAATTAAACCGTTTGTCCGTTTTCAACGAGAAAAGTATTTCTGGAATTAGAAAAATGACCCGGTTCTTATAAAAATAGTTTTAAGTTAAAATTCAACTTTTAAATTTTGGTCGACTTTTTACCAAACCTTTTTATTGAGTCGGTTATATTTGATAATTAGGGTTTTGACCCGTTTTCTGTTTTAAAAATATTGGATAAAATTTTTTTATGATCTGATCAACGTGCTATGTGATTATGTGATCTGCTTATTGAGTCTCTTTACGTGCAATGTGAATTATTAAGGTATTAAGTAGCGAGGGTTATGATGTAAATCGAGTTTTGATTGATATATATAGTTAATGTGTGTTAATTGTTTATATGATTTATGCGATAAGTTGTCGTTAAGAGTAGACGACGTTTTCTTTGATTTACTGGCAACGATGACGATATCGTTTATTTTCGCAAGGATTAATTGTTAAATATTGACTTAGGTTTGTCAGCGGAGATAAGTAGATGTTTAATAAAGGGGGTTGGAGATGGATGAAATATTCTTTGTGGGTTATGAAGAAGGTTGGAGATGGATGCAGTATTGTTTGTGGATTGTAATGAAGAAGGTTGGAGATGAAGGTATTGTTTAATTGTGGAATTGCTGGGTTACTTGTGAGGTGTTTTAACACCGGGGAAAACGCCTATGTTCAAAGGGGACATTTCCAATTATTTTCTTCCAACAAAGATATTGGTAAGCGGGGTTAATATGTTCGAATGGAGTTTGTAAGTGTTTAGAAAAGTAGAACTTGATGTCTGAAGACTGATGTACCAGCTTCTGCTTGATTATAGAAGTAGACGCGCGGGCTCGATGTCGGTGGATCAGACTCGTGGCAATCGCAAGAGCGTCAAACCAACGAATGATTGAAATAGAAGATTGTGATGTCGTAAGATAGAAGAAGAAGGTAGATGTGTTACCTCGACTTTGCGCAATAGCTAAGGACCAGAGGCAAGTATTTTCTTTATCATCTTAAACACTTTTTATTTTATGTTTCATTGATTCATATCATGACGAATAGCTATTGTTCAGAGCTATTTGTGATTCTTAAATATTTTGTGCGAACACAGTTGCTTGATATTGGTACCCTTGATGTGGGGAATTGTTTCAGATAAACTCTTCATATCCTCATTATCGTAGTAATAATGGGATATGACCTGTATTTAAAACTAAGCATTTCCTGTTGAATTCGGAAATTGCTCTATTGGATTGGAAAATAGTAAAGCGTAGGAGGCCACATCGAGTAGTTGGTCCAGCTATATTTAAGGAGGATATGGTAACCATTCCATCTTCCTATAGGCTAACATTACTTGCCTATTTTGGGTACCCCAGAAATCCTCGTTATACCCACGCGGATAGAAAGGTATTCGGTGGTTGTATAAAGTGGTCCCATTGCTTTTGAACCTGATCAGGGGGCAATGGTGTTTCAGTTATATAAGTGTATCCAATCCATATCGCCCGAATGGCTATTATATATTGTGAATTGGCAGATGATTCATTTTTATGACATGCCAAATGATTTCAGTTATGATTTGAATTATATCACAGTTGTTGATTCAGTTTCTCTATAAACTGCTTTACATTTCAGTTGATTTTATGCCCCACTAATCCTAGTTTTATATCAAAAATTTTATACACTTGCTGAGCATTTCTTTCGCTCATACTTGCTGTTGTAAATTCTAACATTTCAGTAAGGTAGTTTGGCGAGACGTATCCGCACAACTCAGAAAGAGAAGAAGCGTGATGCTATTTCGAAGATGACCTGGCTCATGATGTCTGGATTTAGTGTAAGATCTATTTTATATAATTGAGTTCTAATATTTATTATTATTATGATGTGATGGTTTAGTTAGCCTGGCGTACTTCTTATCGAAGTTACACCAGTGATTTAAGATTTGATCAAAGAGAATGTTGTGAAGAAGAAATGTTTTTTATCTAATGGAATTTGGATTCTTGTTTCTAGCCCTATAACCTTAAAAGATCTTGGTATGTTTGGGGTCACATATGTTATATTTCCAGTGTTGGGCAATCACAGGTGAATGATTATTATTAAGCAAATGTTTTATTTTGAGGATTTTCCCGTGACGACCAAATCTCCTGACCCCGGATTTGGGGGGTGTCACAGGGAGTATCTGACAACATATAATCAAACAACATAAAACACGCTTCAGAATAATACAGAACAACGAGAAGTTACTTACAACTATACGAAGCAACGGATAATTACTTACACAAATATTCAAAAATATGTAATCAAATAATATAAAGCAGGTTTCAAAAATAATCAACGTATGAATTTGAAACTTGCTTTATATTATTTGATTACATGTTTTTGAATATTTGTGTAAGTAATTATCCGTTACTTCGTATAGTTGTAAGTAACTTCCCGTTGCTCTGTATTATTTTGAAGCATGCTTTATGTTGTTTGATTATATGATGATAGATATTTGTTTTAGTTATCAAATATATGACATTGATGATATGTAATTAATAAGATAAGAACTTTATTTGATTCCCCAGTTTTAGTTGCGTATCAAATCATAGAATCCGGTCACTGGATAGTGTGGCATATACAACGAGTTTATGCATGTCCCGGAACACCTAAATACCTTGTTGAGTGAGACTTGACAAGGGACGTAAACTGGCCCCCCATCGAACCATCAAATTATAAAAGCCGTGTTACTGGCATAGTGTGACCGTAATTTAGAACTGTGGGATTAAAATATGAATTTGATGTTAAGATTTGTTTGTTCGATTCAAAATTTAGATTATGTAAGTTATTGAAAATATTGTATATATTGATTTGATATTTGTTATAGAATATATTGTGCGAATTTTTATCGTAATTTTTATCGAGTAAGTTGTGTGAAACTATGTGATAGATGTTATGTACCACATGTGGAAATCGTATTTTTGAAAAATATGAAAATATTATTTTGAGCCGTCGGATGGAAGTTGCTTGCTGTGCTTCGTAGCTTATTATTTTAATTTTCAGATTTCATATAAGATCGAGTGGGATAGCATTGGAGTTCAAGGATAGGTTCGGAGTAGATTGTTATCGTTAGCTGCACTTTTGTAATTATTATCTTTGTAATAGACTGTTTGATTAATAAATTGTACTTATGTTAGTTTTCAATTTAGAATTAATGGTCCGAAAAGTCGGGCTGTTTCAGCTGGTTTGAAGAGCAAGCTGTCCTTCGGAGTGTGTTAGGTATGGAACTAGTACATTTTATAGGATGCGATCCTTATCCTTAGGACTAGACTTTAGGAATAGATGTTTCACGAACTTTTGGAGTTTAGAATTATTGTGAATTTGGGGACCAAATTCTTTTTAAGTAGGGTAGTATGTGATAATGATTAGGAAAATAGGTACCAAAATTTTTAGTGTTTCAATTACTATATAATAGTATAGATATTCAAAATTGATAAAGGTTGAATTTCATAACTAATATTAACGTTACAACGTCTATCAACGAATATCCCTCTAATTACAATTATTCATCTTTATTTTTTATTTTTAAATTTTATCACAAACACTAAATATGTAATTAAAAGTCAGTACATATGTAACGACTTACTTTTTTCAAGAACTGGATATAATTTATTTATCATAATATATTTTACATTTAGAGAAAAATGGTACTGAGGTTGACCTCAGGGCACTTAACTGAGGTTATATTCATTTCTAGTATAAATGATGAGTGTCATTTTTGTAATAATAGAAATGCCCCTCCTGTATTTACAATAATATCCCTGACTTGTAGTGTATTATGTCTTAAATTCAAGGTTGTTACCTGAGGATGTCCTCAAGCCCAGGATACTCTTACATTTAATAGTACATTTAATAATATTTTTGATATATGTTTAATGAATTGGAAATCGAAATTTTAATCTCATGTTCTTTTGTTTATATTAGGAGTAGTGCTAGAGGTACCAAATTTGGTAGCAAAATTTGTTACCAAATGACATGACGTTAATTACTTAGCATTTTAGGATGTTTTAATTGGTGAAAATTCATGTAAATGTAGGAGTGTTCATAATTATTATTTGTATAGTAGCCAATCAATATATGACACATCACACATGACATTTGGAAATCGTTTTAAAAACCAATTTGAGATCTTTAGCATTTTCCTTATATTAGCAAGTTTGTTGCCCGGAATAAAAACATTCACTCAATGGTTCTGTTTGGCAATTAGCTGATAGTTGTAGCTGATTGAATTAGTTGTTTTGATTAGCGGATTTAAATTAGCTATTTTGAATAAAAGTGTTTGGTAAATAGCTTTTTGAGTAACTTTTTGTGACACATAGCAAACCTCTAATTGAAAAAATTCCTAAAATGAGCTTTTTCAAAATTAACTTTTTGATCCCAAACCTCTAACTCAAACCTCTAACAACCAAACACTTACATTAGATGTTTGATTTGGTCAAAACTTTAATCTATCCCAAACCTTTAATTTCACCCCAAACCTCTAAATTCCAAATACCCCAAAATGGATTAATGATAATTCATATTTTTCCCATCCACAAATCCCAAGAAATTTCATATATCATTTTTATTTTTCATACACGTCCATTCTCGTAAATCATACTCCCTCCGTCCCACTAAATACTTTACATTTGCCGACCAGTTTTCGGCACGAATTTTAAGCTGCCATTTTAAGTATAGTTCTATAACTTATTTTTGATATTTTTTTTTGTATAAAAATAGAACAATCCTATTTTTATACAAAAAAAGAAAATATCAAAATAAGTTATAGAACTATCCTTAAAATGTGCGTTAGATACGCAATTTTTTATGTCAAGAAATGGATTGGACGGAGGAGTAATTCCATATAATTTTCGGACCCATTTTCTCAAAAGAAAATTATTAATTCAAAAAAAAAAAAACACTAACGCACGTCCGACCCGAAATTCAAACCTTGAGACCCGAATTCATGCTTGTTTTAACTCTGAAATTAACCGCTATCCCACCTCAAAAACCTAACGGTGAAATAAAAGCAATTCCGAGCCCAGGCGAGTTTTGAGGTTGAGAGCTCAAGAACAATAATCCCAATTCATTAATCATCCCTGTATCTCTCTCAAAATCCAAACATGCCTGTGAAATGGTACCATATGTACGCTATTTCACACACACGCTACTGTGTAATTGATTATTAAAACAATTTTTGTTTTTTTTTTGTATTTTCTAGGGTTTTGCATTGGCAACCAAATGCAGGAACATCAGTGAACAGTCAAATCTTGACCGAAGTTTCTCAATGTGCTGAGAGTATCAATGGCGTCAAAGGTGGAAGATGGAAAGCTACTCTCAATTTTTACAGACCCATGCTTAAAGGTACAAGCTTTACATTCATATCTCTTAATTTCTGTGTATTTTTTCTTCTCTTTTTAATTTTAAGATTATTTGGATGTATTTGTGTGTAATTGAGTGAGATTAAAGTTGTGTGTTTGTGTGTGTGTGAAAGGCCTAATTTTGGTTGTGTTACTCCCGTGTGCTGTTAGAGCAAGTCAATCCGGCGGAGTTTCCGCGTGATTTTTTGGGGATTTCACTCCAGGAGCAACCTAGTAAATACTATTTTGTGATTCGAGGACAGCGCATAGTTCTTGAGGCGGATTCAAATATTCAGAGTATAATGGAGAAACTGCAGTCTTATAAGTCCAGGGTGGCTCTTAATTTCGAGGTGTGTTTCTCTGAGATTTTTTTTTTCTTTTCAAGTCGATTGTCAAGTTTTTTATATTTTTTTTTATGTAATAGATTCTTTTACTACTCCGTGTGAGGAAATAATCTCGTTGGTGCTATAGTTTTTTAGATGTTATGATATTTACAAAAATGAAATATAATTCGGTGCATGATACATACATGCTGCAAAAGTCATAGTTGGACATTTTCGTGGAGCCGAGTAAGACCAGGGCATAGGTTGAGAAAATAACTAAGATGTGTATCTTTAACATATATGTTGTCTTTTGGATGATAAAGTGCAATGTGTTCGACCTATGACGGATATATATAAGATTTTTTTAGATGAGAGGCTATAATCTGTTGTGCTCTGACATTGCTTTTACAAAGTGGTAGTTTTGTCATTATTGATTAAATATCTGAATCAATGTAATGGTCATTGTGTAAAGCCCTTTTCTCCTTCTAATCATACTCAAGTTGCGACATACACTTTCTTAACCTGCAGGGCTTCCAATATCAACTTGGAGACTTCCAGTTGAGAGTGGGCAAAGTTGTTCCAGTTCACTCTGAAAGTTTGAGGGGAATAGTGATGGAGGTATATTAGATTATCTCCACTGTTTGAATTTGATTGGATAAATTTTTAGCACCGATCATTGATATCATCTATAGTTTGTTATATACTCCCTCTGTTCCGTTTGATTTGTTCCAGCAACTTTTTCTTGTTGTTGGCATACAGGAATTTGACCCTTACGCTAGGTGATCTTCCAATTAGTGAGAAGTTTTGTTGTAGGATATATATGGGATGATTTTGGTATCAGTGATATTAAAAAGATATTGGTATAAGTGATATTGGGAAGATTTTGGTATCAGTAGGTTTTGGTGATTATGGAAAGACTTTGGTATAAGTTATATGGGAACTAGGAAGATATCTTTTCTCGTCTTGTTTTTCTGTCTTGATTTATGTTTTGTTCAGAAACTTAACGAAATGAAATGGGAAGTGTTAGGCACGTCAGAATTGTTGTGTTGGCTCTAAAAATAATATAGGTCTCTTGAAAGGAATCGTTTTGCTTATGTCAAATAAGTTTCTCCGTTATTCCCTCCATTTGCTGTCTCTTTGAGTTTGATACGCCAGTGCCGTGTATCATACTGATACTGTCAAGTGTAGATGTTTTTTTTAGCTTGCACATAGTTGGATTTTAAGCACAGAATGGGACATGTTTAGTAAACATCCTGCCTCACTCAATGTGTAATTTGGATGTGGCCACAAGGCATCAATAGGTTTTCATCAGAAAAAAAGTAAGTAAAACAAATCTTCTAGTTTAACAAACAGGAATGACTGCTTCTGCCCTTTCGCTCAATTGCACATTTTTGTTCCCTTCTTCTGCAAGTTCTCTTCATACTTGAAAACCACACTTTCCCTCTCTTCTGATTAGTAGAAGTCCTAGTTCCTTCTCCTTCCCAAGTCAATCCATGTCTTCAGCTCTTGAAATACATCTACGCTGCCAAAAGAATCTACTCCCTCTGTCCCATTCATCATTTCTATACGTTTTTTTAGAGTGTCTGACACGCATTTTAAGGTGCATAACTAGTATAGGTCCATAACTTATTTTTAAAATTTTCTTTTTTCGTATAAAAATAGGATCGTTCTATCTTTATACAAAAAAAGAAAATTGTAAAAATAAGTTATGTAACTATAGTAGTTAGGAGTCTTAAAATGCGTGCCACGCCCCCGTCCCCCAATGTATATAACTCACTGGGACAGAGGGAGTAATTGCATAACTAGCTTCCAATCTTACCCTTTTAACTAAAAAAGGTCTAATGATCTGATTGTCACAAAATCAAAGCACTTGCCGACGCCTTAACCGCCTGTTAATGGGCAGTTAAGTTGATTTTAGAACACTGTTTTATATAGAATTTTGTATGTGTTAACAATATTAAAGGGACAAAAAAGAAACAGATGGAATAATAACCTTACGATGCAGAAAAGATAGACTATATTATTATATATGCAGATTAGGCACGCTAGCTATATTGTAATCAAGTGTTGGCTCTATAAATAATATAGGTCTCTTCAATATCCAGGAACTGTTTTGCTTATGTCAATAGAGTTTCTCCTTTATTTCCTTTATATGCTGTCCGTTTGAGTTTGATACACCGCCCGTTTATCATACTGATATCAACAAGTGTAAATGTCTATCTAACATTCTATCTTGCACATAGTTGGCTTTTATGTACAGAACGGAACCCATAAGTAAACATACTACCTCACCCAGTCGGTAATTTGGATGTGGCTACAAGATGTCCATAAGTTTGCCGTGGAAGAGGGTGCTTTTACAAACGTATTAAAATTAGGAAGAAAAACAAAAGCAAATACTCCGTTTTAACAAACAGGAAGGCTGCTTTTGTGCTTTCGCTTGTCAATTTTTCTTCTCTTCTGCAAGTTCTCTTCATCCTCTCAAACCACACTTCCCCTCCCTTGACTTTCTCCCGCACAGTAGAAACCTAGTTCCTATCTCCTTCCCAAATCAATCCATTTCTTCAGCTCTTGCAATTACTTCTACGTCGTCGTATGAATCTGATTGCAGAACTAGCTATCAGAAGCTATATCCTGTCGATTTTTCCCTTTTTACTAAAATAATGATCCGATTTTCACAAGCAAGGCACTTTACTACCGCCTACACCTTAGGCGCCGATCAATCGTCCAAGTTGATTCAGTAACACTGTCTTTTACAGAATTTAGTATGAGTTATGAAAGTAAAAAGGAAAAGCAAAAGAAACATAAAAAAAACTCACCTTATCATGCAGGAAAAATAGGATATACTATCATGTATGAAAATTAGTATATCTTAGAAGCAATTTATAGTTGTCAAGGCATCGTCCAGGTGTCAGTGCCATAGTTACATGGAACGGAGTTCGATGCGAAACGGGGTACGAAAACGGATACGTGGAAGGTTACACAAGGTGAACCCGGTACGAAGGAACGCGCGGGTACGAAGGAACGTAGGGGTACGGAGGGACGTTAGGGTACGATTTTTAATAGATCACTTTTATAGAATATAGAATTATAGATCATAGAACATAAATCAAATTATCAAACATTTTCTGTAGATTGTATTCCCTGTCTTTGTTGGGTTACTTTTTTTCCGAAAGCCGTTACTAAAGAGAACTTGTTGTTTGGATTTTGGAATTGAAGGAGTTAGAAAGATCTGTACTATGCAGTGTAAATATATAGAACATGGAGTCACTTGAATACATGACGGTCGGTCTACCTTTAATCTATTCATATTTCTTAAAAATATTTTAATTTTAGATATCAAAATTTCTTTACAATTTCAACTTATGATTTTGAATTATAATTAATATTGCTAGAATAATTAACGTTTTAATTTTTACAAATATTTTTCAAATACTAACATTTTTGCAAAAAAAATTCTGATTTCAAAAATTTCTGAAAAAACCCAATTAATATATAAGGGTAATGCTAACAATAGCCCTTAGGGCTAAGGTTAAGCATTTACTTTTACCGACTTTCCAAGGCTTGAGCTATTGATATGGTTGGTTATTTAATTACTACATTTATTGTAGTCAGCACCTAAACAATATACACACATGATCAACTTACCATATTTGATGAATTTTAAAGAACATAATTTATAATTTCATCAATATAAAAACACATACAAATATTGAATGTAATCCATAATATCGCCGACTTTTAGAACAGAGCTCCTACCTATAGCACCGTCAACCGAAGTCGAGCATACATGCGTAATATTTAATAAATTATATTTGATTAATAAATAAAATAAATTTATTAATATCATAATTTTAAAAATAGACCGTAATTGTTTTATACTTTTTTTATTAAAAATGTTTTCGGTAAGTGAAAAGATTACTAACCTCTTTTACTAAGTAAACGAATTTTTTTTGATATAATACTATTAAAATTTTGGTTTATTTTAGAGTCATTGACGTGTATAAAATTATTAAACTTAATTTTAAACGTACTATTATAATTTTGTATTGTTAAAAATCAAGTATGAAATATAAATTTATTATATATTTTATTAGTCAAACATTTTGCCTAATCCTAAAATTAATGAAAGCAGTAGCAATATAGTTGGATTGTTGAATGTGCGTATTGGAAATCAACGGTATTAAATACTTAAACACACAAAAATTAGTAGTAGTAAATGCTTAACCATAGCCCAAAGGGCTATTGTTAGCATTTCCCAATATATAAATATCCATTTAAATTGTAGAAATTCTATAATTAAAACAAACTTTGTAATTAAATAGAATTAATTTTCATGTAAACATAAAAGTTTCAAAATTATTTTTATAACAGGTATTTTAAATTTTAAATTTTGTACAACTATTCATTTGTTGACTACAATTCATTTGTTGACTAACATAGTCTGCAAATATAGATACATATAGATACAACTGTGTTTTTACGAGTAACTTTTACAAGAATCGAGGCGGCATCGTCTTCGTCCTTTGTTTTCTCCTCTTAAATCTTCATCTTCTTACTTGTGTCTTTCTCTTTCCTTCTGCTATGTAAACATTTAAGCCCCTCTTTTTATCCCATCTTGTTATTCTTCTTTTTTTTCTTCATAAACCACTAGGTCGCCGGAGTTGCTGTGGAACGCCGGAGATGACGAACTGAACGCGAATCTTAGCGATCTGGGACGGAACCGACCCGTGTTCCGGGTCGGACGATCTGGTTCGGAATACGGTGGAGCGTTCCGCGTTCCTTGTAACTATGGTCAGTGCTATAATTTTGGAAGGCGCCTAGAATGCCTTGGATTAATCACGCTAGGGGACGGTTTTTGGGCATCCTCAGGCGTGTAGACGATGCATAGGTGACACCTAGGCATCCTTTGGCCATCACAAAATCTTTCTTCATATGTATATATATATAGGTACCTTTTTATGGAATGATATTTTGCAGATATTGGTATTCTTTATTTATATACCATCAAAATAATTGATATTTTTATAATATACTGAAACCTAGTTCGCCTGAAGGACACTTACGTGAGCGCTAACCATCTAGGCATTTGTTCACCTCTGTGTATTTGATAAGTATGGCTAAAACTTTGTTTGATGCATTTTCATACATACTGAAAGAATGATCCACTTCAGTTTTTCATCCTGAATAAGTGAACGTGTCTTATAACTGAGAAACTCAATCAGTTATTCGTAGTCAACTCAAATGATCTAAGAATGCATGCTTCAGTTGGCCTCCTATATTCTTCATACTCGTTTAAATTAGAAATAGAACATAAATTCTTAATGGAATTAATCATCCATTTGTATTATAATAGATTACTTGTGTTACTTGAGCGTGTGTGAAGCACAAACTTGTATACTAATCCAGTTACATGGTATCATAATTAAATTTATATTCAAACTATATACACATAAATAAAATCGTAATAACTAAATTAAAAGTAAATCTTGAATACGAGTTAATATTTGAGTATAAAATATTTTATTATAGATAAATATTGAGTTAATATTTGAGTATAAAATATTATATTATAGACTCTGTTCTAAAAGTCGGCGATTAATCGGGATTAATCGCCGATTAATCGCTGTTCGGTAAGGAACCGAACTGATTTTACAAAAATCGGCCAAAAAATCGTTTTTTCAAAAAATCGGGATTAATCGGGATTAATCGGGATTAATCGGTCAAAAATCGGATTAATCGGTCAAAAATCGGCATTATTGATAAAAAATTGAAAAATAAGTAGAAAAATTAAAAAAAATTCAAAAATTAATAAATTGAATAAATTTTAAGAAAACTATTATTCTCCTATACGAAATTAATATTTTAAACGGTTAAATAATGAATTTTATCAATTTTTTCTCTCATATTGACCCCAATTCAAAAATTAGATCTTAAAATTTATATTTACTTTAATAATGTTATGTATTTTAAATATATTTGTATAAATATATGATAATTATTCATGTATAATCAAAATAATAAAATAATTATGTATATTAATAATAATTATATTTAAAAATAATATAAAATTAGTTCCGATTAATGATCCGATTAATCATTCCGATTAATCCCCGATTACCCGATTAATCCCTGGACGGTGCCTTCACCGATTAAGTCCGATTTCCGCTTTTTACAACACTGATTATAGATAAATATTTGAGGAATTAAAATCATTACAGAATTGAAAATCTATACTCTTTATTAATTAGGAAAACCCTCTTTCAATGAAACACTACAGTACCAAATTTTGGTTATCACTATATTATTTAATTAATTAGTTTCACTCCGAACTTTGGTTCGATTTCTGCAACTACATATTTATAGATTGATATATTTTCACTTCTTTCTTTTCACCAAGGGTTCGATTCGCTTATAATTAAATTATGTTTTTTATTATAGACTTTCATCCTAATTTCAGGTTCAATTCTCTACAACTATAAATTTGAACAATATATCAATTATATTTCTTTTCAATAATTAATAAAATTTTATTATCGACCTGTGCTTGGCACATGTTATCATCTTGTAAATATTAATTAGAAGCTAAAATATAGAATTGATATTGTATTAAAATTGTATTAGAACATGTCCAATGGTTTTGCTAAAATAGATGGAGTTATTGTTATAATTTAGCACCAAAAAGTGGTTTTTGGTGCTAAAATAGCACCATTAGGGATGGCAACGGGTCGGGTCGGGTTTTTCAATATCCAGATCCAAACCCGATTTTTTTGATTGGACCCGGACCCGAAAATTAAGACCCGGACCCGGATCCAACGGATTTCGGATCGGATTGGATTTTACCCGAAACCCGAATGTTTGGATTTTACCCGAGACCCGAACCCGAATTACTAATAAAATTATAATTAAAAGAAAAATTGATTATTTGACTATTAATTGTAAATATTAATAATAAAATGATATAATAATTAATAATTAAAATTAAGTGCATGTAAATATTAATAATGAAATGATACAATAATTAGTGAAATGTATGTAAATTATGTATCATGGTTATAGAATTAAGTAAGATATTAATATATTTAATAATTCATTATATATATATATATATATATATCGGGTTTTTAATCGGGTTTCGGGTTTGGATCGGATTTCGGGTCGGGTCTTGGATCGGGATACGTAAGATCCAAATCCAGATCCAAACTTTTTCGGGTCCAAAAATAAAATCCTGATCCAAATCCAAATCCCAAAAATCGGGTTTGGGTAGACCCAAACGGATCGGATCGGGTCGGGTATCCATCGGGTCGGGTATTTTTGCCATCCCTAAGCACCATGTCTCCAATGCATTGTTCTAAATCTTGTTCTAAATTAGATGTGTAAAAAATGATATCACTCCTTTATCCATTTTCCACATTTTGATGAGGTGTCAATTATAGCTCCATCTATATTCTGTTCTATATTTAGAACAAATTATTAGATTGTGCTATTTTAGCACAACGTTTAGCACACCATTGGAGTGGTGAATTTTGGTTTTTGTTATATAATATAGATATAGAACAAGATATAGTACACCATTGGACTTGCTCTTAGGATTGATATTATATACAGTTGAAGATATTATATTAGAAAAATAATTGTTTTATTTTGAATGTTAATGTGTTTTGTTAGAGATAGAATTTTGGAAAGCTATTTTAGAGTTTTAGAGTCGTGTTTTAATTAGAAAAACACTTTTTATAGATGTGTTTTAAATTAGGAAAGCTTTTTCTAAAAACTAGGTTCATTGCCCAGAACACCGATCGACAAAAGCCTAAATATCAATCGACTACCAAACTTTTAAAATTTTGGCTACAATAATATAGTATAGATTTCTATAATTATTTATTAATTGAATCAAATTCATGGTACCCAATTTTTTATGAGAGAACTTTGTTGTAAAACACTTTTTTTAATTATCTTAAAGACATAAGGGGAGCATAAATCAATTAACAAAATTAGAAAAAGAAAAGGGGAAGCATAGGGGAAGCATAATCAAATCATGCATATAAGTAACACACACTCCTGAAGTGCATTTTTTATATATACATATGTATCAATGAAAGTAATCTAAAAATGATCCCGGGGATACATACTTCTGTTGTTTATCTCGTGACAACCAGAATTTACTTTGTTTGTATATTTTTTTTCATAACCGTGCTACCAGTATTTGTTAAACCTCCAATGGTCACTGTTCATATATTTTTGCAGATGGATTATCTACCCATTTCTTCATGGGAGAAGTCGCACCAAATCATGGCAGAGTTTTATGATATATGGCAAGAAGCTCTACAAAAGAGGTCATTACCGGGCCACTTTGCGCGCATGGAACCGAACTTCGGTGACTATGGCCTTGGGGACCAATATACTTTACCACACACAGCGGTTCAGTATGCTAGTATCATGCTCCAAATGATTGCAACAGCACAATCTGTGAGAAACTAGATGATTAAGGGTTCTACAAGGGCATAAAAATGTCAGCCGTGTTAACTATTTTGTTGATGATCAAGTGGTGTTATACATTTAAATAAACCAGCATTTAGATTTTATGGTTCAGTGGATTGAGTCTGGTCAATGGAGTACCAAACAACACACAAAAATATGAACCTCTGTTAGCAAAATATAGATAACATATGCAGTAGAGAGTTTCAGGTGTGAGAACATGCTAATTTTCCTTATTATTTATCCATTTGATTGTTATGATATGTCTAGCTCTGTATTTTATTTACGTACAGATGGACAAATGTGTCAAAACGGAAAAGGAGTAAAATGGACAAATAATATGGGACTAAAAAAGTAGTGTAATGTGTTGTATATTTTCTTTTTTTCTAAAGGAAAATACTAGTTATTCCGAAACGGTTCTCAAATTTTTTATGCTGATGTGTTACTTATATAATTGATAACTTTTTGATAATAATATGGGACTCCGCGTATATTTATATGTGCCCATAAATTAAAATGAATCATGTGTTATGTCACGTTATTCGGGAATAGTTTTGGAAAAATATTTGGGGTACGTAGGATTGCTCTAGGATTGCTCTTTTGTAAATGGCAATGTGTCATGTTCATTAGTATAGTGACTGCTTAATATCATTGTTCTAAAAATCCTCAATTTAGCCGATTAATCTCCGATTAATCCTCTGTATGGTAACTAACCGATTCGATTTTTTAAATTCGATTAATCCTGTAAATTTATTTAAAATGATATGTTTAATTGTAAATTAGACTAATATATTAAATATTATTATAATATCCGATTAATACTCCGATTAATCCTTTCGATTAATCCTCGATTACCCGATTAATCTTAAATCAGTACTCAACCGATTTATACCGATTATCGATTTTTACAACCATGTTTAATATTGGTGAACGGATCCGCACAGGACGCAATTTGGTGGGCTGGTGATTTAAATTAACGTGTTTTGGGCCTTCTGGCCATGCATGTTGTATACTTGTATTTGCTTTCCATCCATACTCTTTCATTAACCCGTCAGCGTGAGACTGTGAGAGTGTGAGGCAATGTTTCTTGCACCTTCAACTCTTCAAGTAATGTGTTGCGTTTCGCAAACTTTGTTGTTAATGTGGAAGTAAAACTTCCTTTCAACCAAGTCACATTGTATTAGTTTTTAACTGAATAGGATGAGTGTGTTTGGTTCATTATTGTGTCACTAAAAATTACATAATTAAGCTAGCCCGTGAAAACACGTGTTACTTTTAAATACTTTTAAAATTATATGATTAAATAAATAGAGTATAATAATTTATTATAAATATAATTTAATTTTGTAATTAATTAATAAAATCATTAATAATAATAGTTATTTCATAAATGATATATATTGATTATAACTAATAATATAAAATCTTAACGTAAATTTGTTGTTGACGGAATTCGAACCTTGGATCTTTAGAAGAGGGATTTAAATATAGAATATTCTTTATTATTAGATCTAACGGCTATCATCTATTTACTAAATATCTAACGGTCACTGTTCTTTTAGATAGTTGAACCAAGTTGAACCAAACAGCCAAATTATATTCATGTTTGTTTTATACTAATGTTTCCTTATTATAAACAACGTATACAGATTGTTAATATATTTTATTAATAATTGAAAAATGTGATGTGATATTTTCGGGTATATATTAATGATTGTAAGATTTGTTTTAAATTAAAAAGGTAACCTATTTTAATTCGAAAGGAAATATTAATGATTGGAAGATATGATACGATTGATGTTTTTAGGTGCTTATAGAAGGTAACATCTTCACTTAAAAGTAAATGTAAAAAAAAGGCAATCGACTACTTACCATTAATTATAGGAAAATGTTAAGCACAGTCCTTAGGGCTATGATTAAGGTGTTATGTGGTAGTTTTTAATTGGCTAAGGTTGTGCTCCACTTGCAAAAAAGTATGTGCCCCCATGCATTCACATAAATATTCCAATAAAAATTCACCACATGACAAAAATTAATCTTTAAACATAACCCTAAGGGCTGTTGTTAACAAGACCCTTAATTATATTATGTTATTATTTACTTTAAGAGTTTTAATAGTATAGATATCATATATATTTTTCTTTATAATAAAGGGTAAATAAGTAAATTCACGACGTACCAAAAAACAGGTACCAAAAAATAGGTACAAAAAAATAGATACCAAAACTTTTAATGTTTCGGCTTTTATATAATAGTATAGATTTATGATAAGTTATAATTACTTTACAAACAATAAATTAATCAATTAAGTTATGACAAACACGGCCGGTCCTAGAAATTTAAGTGGCCTAGGCGAACTTGTGAAATAGTGCCCTTTTTTCGAATAATCGTAAATTACATTGCATAATAAGTATTGTTTACTAAAATTCTTTTTTAAATCTTAGTAGATATACTTTTTTATACGGATTTTTAAGAGAAATTTGTCCACTTTTAAAATTAGCTAGTTGTAGAAATTTATGAGTGTATCTTTGGAATCAAGTATGATAGCAAAATGGATTGAAATTGTTAGCAAAGGAAGATATAAACAAGGTCAAATAATGAAACTACGACTGATTAAAATTTAAAACCATTTAATAAATATGAAGATTAAGATCTTTAAAATTTTGTTCTAACAACACGTATATCAGCCTGTTTGGCTAACTAACTTAAAGCCAAAAGCTCCTTTAAAGGAGTTTTTGGTGTGTTTGTGTAACGTGGCTTTAAGCCGGCTTTAAGTTAAAAAACTGCTTTAAGTCAGAAGTTACATTTAGGTATTTTTGACTTATGACTTATGACTTATGACTTATGACTTATGGAGTTTTTTTTTTCTTTTTTTTTTTCACAATTCTTGTAAAGCTTAAATATCATGAATTTAAAATTTTTTAAAGTCAAATATCACTTTAAGTCAAAATTATTAAATTCCCATTTAACTTTAAGTAAAATTACCCAAACACATTCATTCAACTTAAAGTAAACAACTTTACTTTCTCCTTTAAGTTAAAAACACCTCCATTAAGTCAAAAGTAACTTATTTTAAGCAATCCCAAACACCCTATATGTAATTATATAAAAATTTGGTACCCCTTAATCGAATGATACCTTAAATGTTCGTTTTGGTCACCTTAAAGGACCGACCCTGATGATAAAGTTGATTTCTTTATTTTGGATTAACTGCGAAGTATCTTGGGAACAAAAATGGAGTATTTGTTGTCGTCTATTAAATATAGAAAAATAGATAGAAGTAAAATTGATAACTCTTCTATCAAATCTGAAGTTGGAGTTGATTTTGGGCAAGAACATAAAATCGAAGCCAGCCTGACCGAGAAGCGTAAATCATTTATTGGATTCTAAATCTGAAGGGTCTAGACTCTGGATCCTCTGTCCCCTTCCTCCGTGTCCCCTGCTTTTTTTAGTACAAAAAGAGTGTCCATGCGTGGCCCATTTTAATAAATAATAAAAATGGGCTCCACAAGAACATTTTTTTTGTATTAAAAACAATAGGGGACACGAAGGAGACACGGAGGAAGGGGACAGAGGATCCCAGCTCAAATCTGAAGGGGTAAAAATTCGTGAATCATGTGAGACGATAATATGTATATATGATATGAAATTATTATAGTTAGTGTTTATTAAAACACACAAAAAGTATGAACACTACTAAAAGTTGGGAAAAAATGTATGCAACATATTAAAAAATGTTAATGCTACATATTGACACAATCATAAATGCATAAACAATAGACATGAACGAAAGCTGGACGTGTTGAATATATAAAATTATGATAACGTGTACTTTGTAGAATTTTTCTAGTAAAAGAGTTATTATCTAAAAAATGGTTTCGTTCTGCTGATTTTTTGCATTTAACATATCACTTTTCTCTTCGCAATAAAATCAAAACATGTTTAGCAAATTATGTAAAAAGTTAGAAAATAAACTATGTTAATATATCTCTGTTCTCTTTGTTCCCTAATAAATAACTTGCAAATTAGAAAAAAATCATGAGCACATTCTTTGATAACAAACAATTAATTATAAAAAACTTATAAATTAATATCTCGGGATTACTTATTTTCTTTGGAGTATAATGTTGCACTTCCACTCTTCCAACACCGTCCATTCTAAAGTATAGGCACTGGTTCTAATTTTGGCATAAGTAATACATCCATCAAATGTGTTAACAATATCTTTGACACATTATTTTATTTTCTAAACGTAACTATATGGGACAAAATTTCTAAGAGAGTACTATCTACATTATTATATCTTCAATGAGCTTTTATGTGATATGATCTTAACTTATACAGTACTCCGTATTTCATAAAGTCAAAAGTTCGATTCCCTTTCAATACATAAATTATTGGGAATGAAGTTAATTTTTAGTGAATGATGTCCTCGTGATCTTGTAAATATTACAATTATCGGATTGGTTTACTCGGAAAAAGATGATAATTCGCCAACATGAAATGATGATGCTAGGGAATTGTAGTTATTCGCTCGAAAATAGATTACATGAATATGTATAGGTTTGGTTTGTCGTAAATTTATAAATTTGATTTGTCGTAAATTGAATTGAAATATTACTGTTTGTCCCAATTGATCGAATTGGATTCGTCACACCGAAAAACCTTTGTACTTTAAAAAGAAAACAAAGAAATATTGAGTGCTTATAAGATTTTGTATATGAAAACAGTAGCAATCACAGAGGGAGTCGAGTCATAATACAAAGATGTTTTTTTTTTTTTTTTTGCTAAATAAAGATGTTTTTTTTTCTGGTGATTTGAGAAGCATGCATGGTCGATTTTAATATTATTTTTTAATGGCAAATTGGCAAGTAAACTGTAAACCTGTACTGCAGACTTTTCTTTGGCAGGTTCCAGTTGGCCCATAATCGCATGTTATTGTGTTGCTCTCAACGTGACATATTTTTCTTCTTCTTCAATGTACATGTTAACAGATTCCATAATTTGCCAGGAAAAAAGATATATCTGAATTATAATACGCTTTCAGTATCTATTAGTACTACTTTGGTAATATAAATTGTAAGTTAGTAAGGGCTATTAATTTGATAAAAATAGTGGGAGATATATTATGAATATATCATAATCATTTGAACATAATAATTGATAACTCAGACAATCTAATATTTATTTTGTGCTTTTAACATTGTAGATACTAAGAAATGGCAAACAACACAAACTCTCTATCCGTTCGATCAATCCTTGAGAAGGATAAACTGACAGGAGGAAATAACTTCCTAGACTGGCAGAGGAATTTGAGGATTGTCCTCAGGCAGGAGCGCAAGCTTCATGTCATTGACATCCCTCCGCCAGGTCCCCTTCCTGAGGGCGCTACTGTTGAGGAACGAGCGGCCCACACAAAGGATAAGAATGATGCAAATGATGTTGCATGTCTTATGTTGGCAACTATGAGTGCTGAGCTTCAAAGGCAGCATATGCATATGGATGCATACACTACCTATGAGCACTTGCAAAGCATGTTTGCAAGCCAAACTCGTCAAGAAAGGATCAACACGAGTAAGTCATTTTTAATTGCAAACAAGGGGCAAGTGAACCAGTTGATAAGGGTGAATGTCACTACTGTAAGAAAACTGGTCACTGGAAAAGAAACTGTTCAGTTTACTTGGAGGATCTGAAGAAGAAGAAGGCTCAACAAGCTTCTACTTCAGGTATATATATTATAGAAGTCAATATGTCTACTTCTACATCTTGGGTATTGGATACTGGATGTGATTCCCACATTTGTATAAATGTGCAAGAACTCCGAAGGAGTAGAACTTTGGCGAAAGGAAAAGTCGACCTACATGTTGGCAATGGAGCAAAGGTTGCTGCCTTAGCTGTAGGCACTTATTATCTATCTTTGCCCTCTGGGCTTGTTTTAGAACTTGATAACTGTTTTACGTGCCTGCGATTTGCAGAAACATTATTTCGGTTTCTTGTTTTGACAAGAAAGGTTTTTCATTTATAATAAGGAACAACAGTTGTTCTTTTGCTTTGAATGATTTGACCTATGGTGTTGCACGTTTGTTTAATGGTTTATATGTTCTTGATTTAAATAATCCTGTCTATAATATAGAAAACAAACGACTTAAAATTAATGACTCAAATCATACATACCTCTGGCATTGTCGTCTAGGCCATATAAATGAGAAACGCATATCCAAATTACATAAAGATGGATACTTGGATAAATTTGATTTTGAATCATACCAAGAATGTGAATCTTGTTTGCTTGGTAAGATGACCAAAGCCCCTTTCACTGGTAAGGGTCAAAGGGCCACTGAACGTCTGGAGCTTATACATAGTGATGTATGTGGCCCAATGCGTGTGATGGCTAGAGGAGGCTACTACTACTTCATAACATTTACTGATGATTACAGTAAATATGGATATGTAAATCTTATGAAGAATAAATCCGATTCTTTTGAAAAGTTCAAAAAATATAAGGCTGAAGTAGAGAAGCAAATTGGCGGAGGTGCAAGTATTAAGATCTTACGATCCGATCGTGGGGGTGAATACTTAAGCACCGAATTTAAAGAATATTTAAAAGAGTGTGGTATTGTATCACAACTCACTCCGCCAGGAACACCTCAATGGAATGGAGTTTCAGAGAGGAGAAATCGTACCCTGTTGGACATGGTGCGATTGATGATGAGTCATGCAGATCTTCCAATTAGTTTCTGGGGTCACGCTCTAGAAACAGCGGCTTTCACACTTAACCGTGTTCCTACTAAGAAGGTTCAAAAGACTCCATATGAGATATGGGAGGAGAAACGGTCAGGCATGAACTTTATGAAAGTTTGGGGATGCAAGGCGTTTGTGAAACGTCAAGTATCAGATAAGCTTGGACCTAAATCCGAAGAGTGCATATTTGTGGGATACCCTAAAGAAACAAAGGCGTATTATTTTTATAGTCCCTCTGAGCAGAAAGTGTTTATTGCTCGAGATGCTGTCTTTATGGAAAGAGATTTTGTTTCCAAAAGAAACAGTGGGAGAACTATAGATCTCGATGAAGATCGAGAACCGCAAAATAGCATTGAACCTGAAGTGAAACAGGAGCAGGATAATGCTCAAGAAACACAGGTTGTTCGTAGATCTGGTAGAATTCGCCATGAGACAGAGAGATATGGATTTCTCTTGACTCAATGTGGTGATTTGATGCTCATAGATGAAGATGAGCCTCTCACATACCAAGATGCTATGAACAATCCAGACTCTAGGAGATGGAATATCCGTTTTGATGAAATAATCAAAGAGTATGGCTTTGTTCAAAACAAAGATGAACCTTGTGTTTACAAGAAGGTTAGTGGGAGCCATGTGGCATTCATAGTATTATATGTTGATGATATACTACTAATGGGGAATGACATACCTTCTCTAAAGGATGTTAAGACTTGGTTACGGAGCAACTTCTCTATGAAAGACTTAGGAGATGCATCCTACATTCTAGGAATGAGGATCTATAGGGATAGATCTAGAAGGATGATCGGTCTAAGTCAGAGTACATACATTGATAAGGTTTTGCATCGTTTTGGTATGCAAAATGCAAAAAGGGGATGTGTCCCCGTGTCTCAAGGGATAACGATCTCTAAAGACCAGTGTCCGAAATCATTGGATGATAAGGACAACATGAGGAAAGTTCCATATGCCTCAACAATTGGATCTATCATGTATGCAATGGTATGTACTCATCCTGATGTCTCGTATGCTTTGAGCATGACGAGCATACACCAGTCTAATCCAAGTGAAGGTCACTGGACGGTAGTCAAGAATATTCTTAAGTACCTGAAAAGGACTAAAGATTTATTCTTGGTGTATGGAGGAGAGGAGAAACTGGTTGTAAAAAGTTACACCGATGCAAGTTTCCAAATAGACAGGGATGATACTGTATCATAGTCTGGTTTTTGTTTTGTCTAAATGGAGGTACTGTAAGCTAGAAGAGTTCATAGCAAGAAACAGTCGATGTTTCTACAATGGAGGCTGAGTACATTGCAGCTTGTGAAGCGGCAAAGGAAGATGTTTGGATTCGAAAATTCATTACTGAATTGGGAGTGGTTCCATCGATCGCAGATCCCATAGACAAGTACTGCGATGATAATGGAGCCATTGCACAGGCTAAAGAACCTAGATATTACTCCCGATCCAAACATATACTCAGGAGATTTCACCTCATTCGAGAGATAAATGAAAAGGGTGATATACACATATGTAAAGTACACACAAATGATAACATAGCAGACTCACTGACCAAAGGCTTGTCGCAGCAGAAGCACGACGGTCACACTAGTTCCATGGGTAATAGATACATGGGTGATTGGCTCTAGTGCAAGTTGGAGATTGTTAGTGTAGGTGCCCTAGAGGCAATACATTGTTTATTTTGATAAACCTTTATGTCATTTGATTATTTAATAAATGTATTTATTATGACTTTAATTACTGCGATATATTTGTTAGCATAATAAATGTTCTTAGAATAATGATACACATTATATAGTTTAAGCATTTAACTTGAACTTGAGATTATATAATATATCATATTCTTAAAGGTCCCTAGTCGAGTATTATTATGTAGGACAATAATAATACATAAATAGACTAGTATGTTGTTGACTAATAACCACATCTCATTGGTTATAAGTATGGAGATACTAAAGTCAAAACATAGGTACATGGCACTGGACAGACCCACCGTGAGATTCTTCATGTTAATAAAGTCATAAGAAAGACTCACAGTGATAATGGTGTAATGATCCTTTGACTTGAGATCATTATATTTCTATACGAGGATAATATACTTTGACTACATTAAAAGTTACCTTTGACCGGGTGATGATAAAAGTGGACATCGGGTATATTGTGAATCGTATGAGAAATATGAATGATAGATAAAGGATTTAACCCTCCTATCAGATAGGAGAGATATTATTGGCCTCTTGATTGAGTGAGACTATAAAATGCATGGCCGTGCTCAAATAGTGATTTGTTTTAATAGTCTACTCATGGATCAAGTAAACCCGGATTAAACGTTGAAGAGGATGACTAATTACATGCCTCGAGTTTAATCTATAATATATGGTTAAAGGGATTATATTACACGGAAACATTAATCACGAAAGGTTTAATTGGATCACCAGTTAATTATTATTACTTGGGTAGCAATGATGTATTACTAGATGCCGCTCATTGTTTACAATTTTAATTGGATATTAAAATTGTTGCCAACGTAATAATTGTGACAGCCCCAAATCCGGGGTCATGAATCCGGGCCGTCACGGACCAACTTCCATTCAAAATCAATATCTCTTGGGTCTTTTTTTTTATAACAATCAATACTTATGCAATTGACCCCGCAATAATACACACACACACACACCGATCATATGCTCAGAGAACAATATTTACCATAACAAAAGTTTAGAGTTGAAAGTTAAAAGAGTTATTACACACCAGGATCATACTTAAGTACATTGTTGAATAACACTTCGACATGAAGCGTTTCAACAACCAAAAGTTTATTACATGCCTTCATACTTAATTATACATAAGCCCTTGGAACCCATCTGTCTCATCTCTACCTCCGGAATCGATGCTAACGAGCTCTCAGAAGGTCGTCTTTCCCTTACCCTCTTGCGGGGCGTTCTGCATAGTATTGACATACCTAGCTGTATATAGATAAGTAGCAAGAGTGAGCTATAATAGCTCAGCAAGATAATATATTCTTTGCAATATAGCAACAAAAGCATCACATATACATAAATATTCCATGATATCATTATTATTCCGAAGATAAATAATTTTTAAAGTAGGGATAGAAGGATCTTGCCTCGGTTTCTGTATCCTGACAGTATGGCTGGTCCCTCCTCCGGAATTTCTATAAACACAAAAGGACCGTCATTAGAATACCACATCTCTTACTCACTACCCTCTTGTATAACAAAACCCTTTACACTTCAACATATGTTTAACGTATTATTATTATCCCAAAGGTTCAAGAACTTAACCATTTATAAGCTCAATCGAAGTTTCAGTGGTTTTTCACCATTTCCCCTAACGACCACACTTAACTGTAAAAATCCCCATAAATTATAGATTTCGACTTTTACTACAAGGTCAACTGGTAATGTCTCTTTGACTACCCTACCATATTATCCCAAAGTTTCATAATTTTTAAAAATGTCTAAGTAGGTTGATCATAGCCTCAAAGTTGATACAATTACGGTTTCTCGGTTTTCGAACACCTTTCATTAAAACTGACTTTTCTCCTAAACCGTTCATCAGATTTTAACGCACCTTATATCAAAACGATCTATGAACCAAGCTCTATCATTTCATGGTCAATTGGTAATCTAGGCAGTGAGGTACCGTACGAATACAGGGGTCACAAAACAGGGCAGATTTCGTTCTAACGAAAATCGGACATTATAACTGCTGTAATTTCATACTTTCCAAAATCAAACTCCTCCAAAACCAATCATCAAACACAATAATCATCACCTACACCATGTGGTCTTCATTACCAGCCATGGTTACAATCCCAAATACCTCCATATTCAACTTTAAATCACTTACAAACACTTATAACATCATAAACATAACCTTTATACCACTTAATCACTAAACACAACAATATCCATCATAAACACAAAAGGGCAAGCATGATTATACCTTCTTGAAGCTTTAAAGATCCTTAATAAACCTTGATATATCCTTAAACCACCTTATCTTAGCTTGAAACAACTAAAAGAACCATGAAAATCAAGTTAGTTCTTAGAAAACTACTATTCATCACTATTCATCACCAACTTTGGAGATTTTATTACCTTGCCAAATGATGTTAGTTTGCTATGAAACTTTGTAGATGATCCTTCCTAACCTCCAAGAAGCTCCATGAATTTTCTCTTGATTTTATCTTGAAGAGAGCTAGGGTTTTGATTTTTATTTTCTTCTTTTTTTCTTAATAGGCCGAATGGTGTATACAAGAAGGGGGAGAGGTTTCTTGCTCTTGGTTTGATCTAATCTTGTGTTTATCTTGGTAATTCTAGATTGTCTTAGAAGCTTGGAAGATATTTGTGATTAAAATCCATGCTAAAGTACTAATATACCCTTGAAAACACATTAGTGGAAAATGATGTCATCTAGATGACCTAATAATCTCTTTTCTTGTTTTTCTAAATATTATGTTAATAATCTTGGTAAGTAAAAAAATGTGGTATGTATCCTTGTTATATTAGTAATCTTGGTTGCTTAATCTCCATATTCGTCTAATTGTGGTTCGTTTCGAATGTACCTCATTATCTCAGTGGTTTTGAAACCATTTAACAAACCAAATTCCTTTGGTATTCTCTTAACTTAATAATCCCCTGGCTCAAATCTAAATTCACTAATCCCTCAATATATAATTCTTATAATGTTTCCATGCTCCTTAATATCTAATAGAAGTTCTTTGGAAGTCCAAATCCTCAAAAATCCATCTTTAGGAATTCCTGGAATCTATCGTCATTTCGAGTCACTTATTTCCTCAGTACATCACTAATATGATTTCTGTTTATTCATTTTATGTTTCCATTATCGAGTACCTATATCCCATTTCTCTAAGACCTCAGAATTTACTATTTATAGGATCACTGTAGCATTGCCAAAGTTAGGGTTATTACAATAATAACCTATAGGGTCACACACAAAGAACGCTTGAAGGAGAAATAATTTAAATTATGAATTTAAATTAAATAAGTAATTTGTTCTATTTATAATGTTAATTAAGTTTGACTTAATTAATTAATTAAATAGAAAAAATGGAATTACTTTAACTAATTCCAAAATTAGTTATTAATTAATTAAGTGAGACTTAATTAAATAATAAATTGGAATTTCGGATTAGTATTAATTATAATTGGATTATAATTAGAAAACTAATTCTCTTCTCTCTATATATATCTCTTTATGGCTAATTTTACATGGTGATACAAGTTTTACAAAACCCTAGCCGTTCTTGAGAGAGATAAAGAAGATAGAGAGAGAAGCAGTTTTCGGGTGCTAGTACACATCAATCCTTCGAGAAAAGCGTTCGTGTGGATACCGGTAGAGCGTAGATCGCGAGAGCGGGATGCGTGGTGATTCAAGTTGCTTTGGACCTCCATCTGTCATCAACTGTTAAAGCTTCGTTTTAAGGTAAACGTTCATCACTACGAATTAAACATCTTGTTTTGCATGGATCCTGCGATTGGGTTTCGATTTTATTGTTTTTATTATTGATTTCCGCTGCGTTTGATGCTCGAAACCCTTCAATGACCATTAAACGGAAAAAAGATTAATGTTTGCACATAACAAAAGTTGAATCTATTTAAATAGTTACTCCCTCTGTCTCATATTACTCTTCTCCTTTCCAATGTCGGTCCTGTTCATAACATGAGACAAATTACTAATTTACACATAATCTATAAGACCAAATATAGTCATGAGTGATCTTGTTGGATTCGTATTTATGAGTACTTTAATACAGTGAAGTTTTTATATTTAATACTAATACGAAATTAAAGATATTAACAATCAAAAGTGTGCGTTGGCAAACGTGTTTTTTGAAATGGGAAGAGTTTTTTTGAGACGGAGGGAGTAACACAGAATTCTTAGTAAATCCAATCATTTAATCTGCAGTTGGTAAAAAGTCAGCCTTAAAATAAATAAAGTTTGATTCTCCGATGAAGTACAAATTTCTTCGTGTTTTTTTGTGATGAGAGATGGACAACTTAGTAGCAGGCAGAGCCCTCACCCTGCAATAATGGGCTGTTTGGCTACTCTTACATAATAACATATCAAACATAAGCACTTCAAAAAATTACAAATACTAGCTTATAACCCGTGCATTGCACGAGTTTCTTATATTATGTTATAAATTTTATTTAATATTATAATTATGTTTTTATATAATCACTAATTTTAATAAATTTTTTAATTTTAGTTTGCTATAATTTAATATACTTATGTTTACGGATTACATTAATGTTTCCTTATTATAAACAACGTATACGATTTTTAATATATTTTATTAATAATTGAAAAATATGGTGTAATATTTTTGGGTATATATTGTAAGATTTGTTATAAATTAAAAAGGTAACGTGTTTTAATTAGAAAGGAAATATTAATGATTAAAATATATAATACAATTGATCTTTTTATATGTTTATAAAATTTAATATCTTCAACTAAATGTAAATGTGAAAAAGGCAATCGACTAATTATTATTAATTATATTATGTTATTATTTTTTTTAGGTGGTATATTTTTCTTAAAAATTATGGTGTGATATTTTTGGGTATATATTAATGATTGTAAGATTTTTTTTAAATTAAAAAGGTAACTTGTTTTAATTCGAAATAAAATATTAATGATCGAAAAATATTATAATGTTTTTAGGTGTTTATGAAAGGTAATATTTTCAACTAAAAGTATATGTGAAAAGGGTAGTTGGTTAATAACCATTAATTATATGATTTTATTATTTATTTTAATAATTAGGATAACCAAATATACAAACTTTCAATCTTTCGAATTTAATATAGTAGTATAAATACATATTTTAATTAGAAAAGGCAATTGACTGCTTAACATTAATTTTATTATTTTTTATTTATTAATTAAGATAACTGTACCTAAACCAAACTGATAAAATTTTCAATGTTTCAACTTTAATATTATAACTACCTTATAACCAGTGCAGCACGGGTTTTTTGTAATATGTTATAAATTTCATTTAATATTAAAGTTATATTTTTATATAATCATTATTTTTAATAATTTTTTTGATTTGATATAATTTAATATACTCATGTTTACGGATTATACTAATGTTTCCTTCTTATAAACAATGTATATGATTTTTAATATATTTTATTAATAATTGAAAAATATGGTGCGCTATTTTCGGGCTATATTTTTCTTGAAAATTATGATGTTATATTTTTTGATATATATTAATGATTATAAGATTTGTTTTAAATTAAAAACGTAACATGTTTTAATTCGAAAAAAGGTAAGGTATTTATAAAAGGTAATATCTTCAACTAAAATTAAATGTGAAAAAAGCAATCGACTAATTACCTTTAATTTTATTATGTTAATGTGAAAAAGACAATCGACTAATTACCATTAATTATATTATGTTATTATTTATTTTAGGTGTTACACTTTTCTTGAAAATTATGATTTGATATTTTTAGGTATATAATAATGATTAAAAGATTTATTTTAAATTAAAATGGTAATGTGTTTTAATTCGAAAGGAAATATTAATGATTGATTGATGTTTTTAAGTATATATAAAAGGTAATATCTTCGACTAAAAGTAATTGTGAAAAAGACAATCGATTAATTTTATTATGTTAATGTGAAAACGACAATCGACTAATTACCATTAATTTTATCATGTTAATCAGCTAATTACCATTAATTATATTATGTTATTATTTAATTTAGGTGCTACATTTTTCTTGAAAATTATGGTGGGTATATATTTTAAGGTGTTTATAAAAGGTAATATCTTCAACAAAAAGTAAATATGAAAAAGACAATCGACTAATTACCATTAATTATATTATGTTATTATTTATTTTAGGTGTATTTATTTTTCTTTATAATGAAGGATAAATAAGTAAATTTACGAAGTACCGAAAAACTTGTACCAAAAAATAGGTACCAAAATTTTTACTGTTTCGATTTTTATATAATAGTATAGATTATAATATTATTAGTTTATTTTATTAAATAAAACCGTCCGTGATATAATTGAAAATAAGAGATTTTAGTTAGAGAAAATAGAAAAGTAACGTGCATGATTTATGTGAAAAAGTAATTGATTAGTTTATAGTAATTATAATTTATTATGTTATTTTACGAAATAAAATTGTTCGTAGTTTTTAGAAAATGAGAAATTAACGCTACCCGTTATATTTCTAGAAAAAAAGGGAATGTAATTAGAAAAAAATAGAAAAGGTGATATATTTTAGCTGAAAAGGTAATCGTTTAATTATTAGTGTTATAATATTATTATTTTATTTGTATTAAATAGAAACGCGTGTAATATAATTAGAAAATGGAGGTTTTAGTAAGAAGAAAGAAAAAAGGTAACGTGTTTTGATGAAAAAAGGTAACCGTCCATGATATAATTGGAAAAAGAGAGATTTTAGTTAGAGAAAAGAGAAAAGGTAACGTGTTTTGACTGAAAAGGTAATTGATTAGTTAATAATAATTATATATAATTATGTTATTTTTAGCTGAAAAGGTAATTGGTTAATTATTATTATTAAAATATTTTTTTATTAAATAGAAACGCCTGTAATATAATTAGAAAAATGGAGGTTTTAGTAAGAAGAAAGAAAAAAGGTAACATGTTTTGCTGAAAAAGATAACCGTCCATGATATAATTGGAAAAAGAGAGATTTTAGTTAGAGAATAGAGAAAAGGTAATGTGTTTTGACTGAAAAAGGTAATTGATTAGTTAATAGTAATTATATAATTATGTTATTTTATTAAACAACAAAATTGCTCGTAGTGTTTTTAAAAAGGAGAAATTTTAATTAGATAAAATGTAAAAGATATTCTATTTTAAATGAAAAAGGAAATTATTTAGTTATTGAAAAATAGAAAAGGTTATATGTTTAAACTGAAAAAGAAAATTGATTAATAAATGAGAAATTTTAGTTAGATAACATATAAAAGATATTGTATTTTACCTGGAAAAGGAAATTATTTAGTTCTTGAAAATAGAAAAGATAATATGTGTAACCTGAAAAAGGAAATTGATTAGTTAGTAGATCTTTAATTGAGTAAGGGAAATTGGGTAAATTCAATAGGTACCGTTGAACCAAACTTTTAATGTTTCGGCTTTTATATAATAGTATAGATATATAGATTATAATATTATTAGTTTATTTTATTAAATAGAACCGTCCGTGATATAATTGAAAAAAAAAAAGAGATTTTAGTTAGAGAAAATAGAAAAGTAACGTGCATGATTTAAGTGAAAAAGTAATTGATTAGTTTATAGTAATTATAATTTTTTACGAAATAAAATTGTTCATAGTTTTTAGAAAATGAAAACTTAATGCTACCCGTTGTATTTCTAGAAAAAAAGGGAATGTAATTAGAAAAAATAGAAAAGATAATATATTTAGCAGAAAAGGTAATCAGTTAATTATTAGTATTATAATATTATTATTTTATTTGTATTAAATAGAAACACCTGTAATATAATTAGAAAAATGGAGGTTTTAGTAAGAAGAAAGAAAAAAGGTAATGTGTTTTGTTGAAAAAAGGTAACCGTCCATGATATAATTGGAAAAAGAGAGATTTTAGTTAGAGAAAAGAGAAAAGGTAACGTGTTTTGATTGAAAAAGGTAATTGATTAGTTAATAATAATTATATATAATTATGTTATTTTTAGCTGAAAAGGTAATTGGTTAATTATTAGTATTAAAATATTATTTTTTTATTAAATAGAAACGCCTGTAATATAATTATAAAAATGGAGATTTTAGTAAGATTAAAGAAAAAAGGTAACGTGTTTTGCTGAAAAAGGTAACCGTCCATGATATAATTGAAAAATGAAAGATTTTAGTTAGAGAAACGGGAAAAGGTAATGTGTTTTGACTGAAAAAGGTAATTGATTAGTTAATAGTAATTATATATAATTATGTTATTTTATTAAACCCGTAAATAATATTTATTATTATAATATAAATAAAATAATATTTTATCTTAAAATAATATTGTGTTTTAGTAAATAATATTTTGTAATTAATAGTAATTTTGTTTTAATTTTAGTTAGATAAAATGTAAAAGATATTCTATTTTAAATGAAAAAAAAATATTTAGTTATTGAAAAATAGAAAAGGTTATATGTTTAAACTGAAAAAAGGAAATTGATTAATAAATGATAAATTTTAGTTAGATAAAATATAAAAAATATTGTATTTTACCTGGAAAAGGAAATTATTTAGTTTATGAAAATATTAAAATATTATTTTTTATTAAATAGAAACGCCTGTAATATAATTATAAAAATGGAGATTTTAGTAAGATTAAAGAAAAAAGGTAACGTGTTTTGCTGAAAAAGGTAACCGTCCATGATATAATTGAAAAATGAAAGATTTTAGTTAGAGAAAAGGGAAAAGGTAATGTGTTTTGACTGAAAAAAGTAATTGATTAGTTAATAGTAATTATATATAATTATGTTATTTTATTAAACCCGTAAATAATATTTATTATTATAAATATAAATAAAATAATATTTTGTAATTAATAGTAATTTTGTTTTAATTTTAGTTAGATAAAATGTAAAAGATATTCTATTTTAAATGAAAAAAAAATATTTAGTTATTGAAAAATAGAAAAGGTTATATGTTTAAACCGAAAAAAGGAAATTGATTAATAAATGATAAATTTTAGTTAGATAAAATATAAAAAATATTGTATTTTACCTGGAAAAGGAAATTATTTAGTTTTTGAAAATAGAAAAGATAATATGTGTAACCTGAAAAAGGAAATTGATTAGTTAGTAGATCTGTAATTGAGTAAGGGTAATTAGGTAAATTCAATAGGTACCGTTGAACCAAACTTTTAATGTTTCGGTTTTTATATAATAGTATAGATTATAGATAGATTTTATTAATAATTGAAAAATATGGTACGATATTTTCGGATATATATTAATGATTGTAAGATTAGTTTTAAATCAAAAAGGAAACGTATTTTAATTCGAAAGGAAATATTAATGATTGGAAGATATGATAAATGGTAACATCTTCAACTAAAAGTAAATATGAAAAAGTCAATCGACTACTTACCATTAATTATATTATGTTAATATTTATTTTAGGTGTTTTAATAAATATTTTTCTTTATAATGAAGGGTAAATAAGTAAATTCACGAAGTACCAAAAAATAGGTACAAAAAACTGGTACCAATTTATATAATCATATATTTTTAATATATTTTATTAATAATTGAAAAATATTGTATGATATTTTCGGGTATATATTAATGATTGTAAGATTAGTTTTAAATAAAAAAGGAAACGTATTTTAATTCGAAAGATAATATTAATGATTGGAAGATATGATAAAAGGTAACATCTTCAACTAAAAGTAAATATGAAAAAGGCAATCGACTAATTACCATTAATTATATTATGTTATATATTAATGATTGTAAGATTAGTTTTAAATAAAAAAGGAAACGTATTTTAATTCGAAAGGTAATATTAATGATTGGAAGATATGATAAAAGGTAACATCTTCAACTAAAAGTAAATATGAAAAAGTCAATCGACTAATTACCATTAATTATATTATGTTAAAATTTATTTTAGGTGTTTTAATATATATTTTTCTTTATAATGAAGGGTACATAAGTAAATTCACGAAGTACCAAAAAACAGGTACCAAAAAATTGGTACCAAAAAACAGGTACCAAAACTTTCAATATTTCGGAATTTATATAATAGTATAGACTAGCCTTAACCCGTCCAATGCACGGACTTCTTCTGATATGTAATAAATTTTATTTTATGTTACAATTATATTTTTATATAATTATTATTTACAATATTTTATTTTAATTTTAAATTAAATTATTTAATAAAAATTTAATTAATAATATGAATGGTTTAAAACTTATATTATAAAATTTTAAAATAAATATGTCGTTGATGGAATTCGAACCTTGAAATTTTAGTAAATTAATTTAATCATATAATATATCTAATCATTAGATCTAACGTTTTTTATGTTTTACTAAAAATCTAACGGTCATTATTCGTAGTATACGGATTTTTATTATATTTTGTTAGTGATTTGAAGATACGGTATGATATTTTTGGGTACATATTACTTATTGCAAGATTATGTTTTAAATTAAAAGTTAATGTGTTTAAATTAGGAACAAATATTATTGATTGGAAAATATAAACTTATAAAATTATAATAGAATTTTATTATGTTATAAATAAAATTTATTGATATGGTGTTTCTTTTATTATGTTAAAATTTTTATTTAATATTACAATTATGTTTTTATATAATCGTTAACTTTAATAACTTTTTAATTTTAATTTAATATAATTTAATATACTCATGTTTACGAATTATACTAATATTTCCTTATTATAAATAACGTATATGGTTTTTTAATATATTTTATTAAATAATTGAAAAATATGTTGTGATAAGATTAATTTTAAATCAAAAAGGTAACGTGTTTTAATTTGAAAGGAAATATTAATAATTGGAAGATATGATATGATTGATGTTTTTAGGTATTTTTAAAAGGTAATATCTTCAACTAAAAGTAAATGTGAAAAAGACAATCGACTAATTACCATTAATTATTTTATGTTATTATTGATTTTAGGTGTTTTAATAGTATCGATATCAAATATATTTTTTTTAGTGAAGAATTATACTAACGTTTCCTTATAAATCAAAAGGGTAACGTGTTTTAATTCGAAAAAAATATTAATGATTAGAAGATATGATACGATTGATGTTTTAAGGTGTTTATAAAAGTTAATATCTTTAACTAAAAGGTAACGTGTTTAAATTAGGAACAAATATTATTGATTGAAAATATAAAATTATAAAATTATAATAAAATTTTATTATGTTATAAATAAAATTTATTGATATGGTGTTTCTTTTCTTATGTTATAAATTTTATTTAATATTACAATTATGTTTTTATATAATCATTATTTTTAGTAATTTTTTAATTTTAATTTAATACGGAGTATAATTTAATATACTCATGTTTATGAATTATACTAATGTTTCCTTATTATAAGTAACGTATATGGTTTTTTAATATATTTTATTAAATAATTGAAAAATATGGTGCGATAAGATTAGTTTTAAATCAAAAAGGTAACATGTTTTAATTCGAAATAAAATTTTAATGATTGGAAGATATGATACGATTGATATTTTTAGGTATTTATAAAAAGTAATATCTTCAACTAAAACAAATGTGAAAAAGACAATCGACTAATTACCATTAATTATTTTATATTATTATGATATCGAATATATTTTTTTTAATAAAGAATTATACTAACGTTTCCTTATAAATCAAAATGGTAACATGTTTTAATTCGAAATGAAATATTAATGATTGGAAGATATGATACGATTGATGTTTTTAGGTGTTTATAAAAGGTAATATCTTCAACTTAAAGTAAATGTGAAAAAGGCAATCGACTAATTACCATTAATTATTTTATGTTATTATTTTATGTGTTTTAATAGTATAGATATAGAATATATTTTTCTTTTTAATGAAAGGTAAATAAGTAAATTCACTTAGTACAAAAAAACTGGTACCAAAACTTTTAATGTTTCGACTTTTATATAATAGTATAGATTTCTTTTCCAAAATCTATACTATATTATTATAAGCAAACTAGAGATCTTTTATAATTTGTAGTTTGGTTAACCAAATTACTCATAACCGTTGGATCTTTAATTTAAGTATATCATAACCGTTATATACAACAGTATTAAAAGTTATTATATACAGCACGGGCTATAAGCTAGTAAGTATTTACAAACAAGTCCCACATCTGATTCAACATTAGTTAGTGCAAATGCATATGTTCTATTAAAAAAATTATGGTTGGAACATGTTCAATTGATAAATTCTTGATGTTAAAATATAATTTAAATTTAATTTAAATAGAATAACATTTTAAATTAATTAAACCATAAAAATAAGTTTAAAATAATTAGGTCCAGTATCATGTTCAAGTACCGACCATCCTATCTACCAATACTTTTAAGGGATTGATGTTCCTGAGGTTACCTCAGGAAAATTACCTGAGATAACTATGATTCCCATGTGAATGCACGAGGGTATAACTGTAATTACAAACTTTTTTTAGAAGATTTTCAATATTTACAAAAATACCACAATATATTTATACTGTAATCTCAGCTAATTCTCCTAAGGTAACCTCATGAGCTTTTTTCTCTACTTTTAATACTAGTTTATAACAATCCGTATAACTCGTACAATGCATGATTCTTTTTTAATATTATTATATAAATTATTTTATAAAAATTATGTTAATATATATTTATTTATATTGAATTTGATTTGTATTAAATTTAATAATTTTTAGAAGAAAATAAAGAATTCATAAATTTGAAAGACTTGAAAAGAAATAACGAAATTTGAGTATAAATAAAGACAATGCATAAAAAATGAGTAAAATTAGATAAAAAGTATGTTATAATTATATGAGTATTTATAAGAGAAGAAACTGGGTCAAAACATATCAGAGTCTAATTCTGAAATTAGTGCGGCTTGTGGAGTAAGAATTTCCGAACCACGTAAATCTTTGTCTTGTGTGATTGTCGTTTATTTTCTTGTTCTTGTTTATTCGCTTTGGGTTTTGCTTTCGTTGTTGCATACTCAACAACTGGTATCAAGAGCCTAGGTTTTCAGGCGAGTGGGAGCGATGACAGAAGAAGGGAAAGTAAAGATCAAAAAAATTGAAAGCAAAGAAGTGTATCTTCATTGGTTATGGCTCAGATGATATGGGTTACCGTTTCTGGGATGAACTGACGAAGAAGGTTGTTAGAAGTAGAGATGTTACTTTTAACGAAAGTGCAGTGTACAAGGATAAGCTTGCAGTCAATTCTGAGTTTGCAAAGGAACAACCTGAGAAAGAGAAAGCAGTGCTTAAAGATATTACAGAAGAAGATCTTGCAGGAAATAGTGGGAGTTTGGGGAATGGTGATGACACAGTTCCAGTTACTCCACAGGCTGAGGTAAGAAGATCTAGCAGAATTGTGAGGCCACCACAAAGATTTTCGCCTTCAACATATTATATGTTATTGACCGAGGATGGAGAGCCTCAGTGTTATTCAGAGGCAGTTCAGGTGGATGATTTAGTTCAGTGGAAATCAGCCATGTAAGAAAAGATGAGTTCTCTTGAGAAGAATGAAACTTGGTCTTTAACAGAGTTACCAGCAGGAAAGAAGGCTTTACAGAATAAGTGGGTGTTCCAGATCAAAGAAGAACCCGATGGAAACAAGAGATACAAGGCGAGGTTAGTAGTCAAGGGTTATCAACAAAAAAAGGGTATTGACTATACTGATAATTTTTCTCCGGTTGTTAAAATGACTACTGTTAGAATTGTGCTAAGTATTGTGACTGCAGAGGAGTTACATCTACTTGATGTTAAGACCGCGTTCTTACATGGTGATCTTGAGGAAGACATCTACATGGTACAACCAGAAGGATTTCATGTAGCTGAGAAAGAAAACCTTGTTTGCAAGCTTATAAAAAGCTTGTATGGTTTGAAGCAAGCGCCAAGACAATGGTATATACTTGAAGTTTGATAGCTTTATGATGAAGAATGGATACACTAGGAGTGCTATGGATCATTGTTGTTATTTTAAACAATTTGATTCATCTTATATCATATTGTTGTTGTATGTTGATGACATGTTGATAGCAGGATCAAACATGAGGGAAATCAACAGGTTAAAGAGACAAATGTCTGAGGAGTTTGAGATGAAAGATATGGGTGCAGCAAAACAGATACTTGGTATGAGCATCATAAGGGATAGATCTGAAGGTACTTTGAAATTATCTCAAGAGAAGTATATTTAGAAATTGTTGCAGAAATTCAGTGTCCAGGATGCGAAGACCAGAAGTACACCGTTGGCGACTCACTTTAATCTCACGAAGAAGCAGTCACCTAAAACGGATGAAGGCAAGAAAGATATGGCTAAAGTTCTGTATGCATCTGCAGCTGGCAGTTTGATGTATGCTATGGTGTGTACAAGGCCAGATATTGCTCATGCAGAGGGAATTGTTAGAAGGTTCATGTCTAATCCAGGAAGAGAGCATTGGGAAGCAGTCAAGTGGTTGTTGCGCTACTTGAAAGGCACATCCAAGGTTGCGTTATGTTTCAGCAAGAAAGATGTTATCTTGGAAGGGTTCTCTGATGCAAATTTGGGTGGATGTTTGGATACAAGAAAAAGTACTACGGGATATATTTTCACGTTGGGTGGCACAGCAGTTAGTTGGATGTCTCGACTTCAAAAGAGTGTTGCTCTTTCAACCATAGAAGCAGAATATATGGCTATCTCTGAAGCTAGCAAGGAGATGATTTGGTTGAAGAATTTTCTTGAGGAGTTGGGCAAGAAACATGCGGACAGTGCTTTGTATAGCGATAGTCAGAGTTCTATTCATCTTGCGAAGAATCCTGTGTTTCATGCTAGGACGAAGCATATTCAGCTGAGATATCACTTTACAAGAGAGTTGATTAGCAATGGTACTTTGTCCTTAAAGAAAATCCTTGGTTCAAAGAATCCTGCAGATATGTTGACTAAGGTGGTTACTAATGAAAAGTTGAAGCTTTGCATAGCTTCAACTGGCCTTCAGAATTGATTGATGAGAAGGCGCTGCACTAGTTAGAGTTATTGATTGAGGGATTATTTGTTACTAGATTTACAAGAGTGAAGCGAGGTGAGACCTATCAATATTTAATAATAGATTTGAGATATTGGAGGAAAGTAGTGGGTGTAATTGATAAGTGGATTTTATACCCACTTGGATCGTTCCATATCGGCTTAAATTGAATCACTTGATCTCAAGTTTGTTGTAGTTTTGATGTGTTTTCGCTAGTTGTGCAGGTTTGCGAATTATCAATTAGGGTTGATGTTTTCGTCGATTTTGGGGAGTTGAATTTGAGCATTGGAATGAAGGAAGGAGTATTTCTCTATGCTGCCATGAAGATTCATGAGTCAAAGGAATGAAGAATGGGAAGTGGCAAAAGAATCGGAAGAGAAAACGGATGAGAAATGAGTTAATTGTGGAAAATTTGGATTTCCGGGTAGGTTGCGCAGTCTACATTGTTTTGGCCATATTTGGAGTTCTAAAAGTCCGTTTTAGACGATCTTATAGTCCACGCGAAGCTTGGGAGATTTTCTTGAAGTCTAAAGCATTTCGGCAGAATGTCTGTGTGTTGACAGCGCACAAATATGCGCTGAGAGCGCAGGAAATAGGAATTGGGCGCGCTGAGAGCGCATAACGCGCGCTGACAGCGCATGGTGCGGCCAGAAATTGCTGAAAATTACTGTTTTGCCCTATTTCGAGTTCTAATTGTATTTTAGGTAGTTTATTCGAATTCTAATTGTATTTCTAGGTATTTTCTTGCTGGGCAAGACTTCTAGAGCCTATTTAAACACATCCCACCATTGTAATTTGGATCACGATTACATATCAATTACTTAGGTTTATTTGTATCTTTTCATACGTTGTTATTTATCATGGTTTCATCAGATCCCATGGTGACGAACAGTTCAATTATGAACTAATCGTTGTCATGGGATTCTAACGGAGTTATCTATGTAGCTTAATAGTTTGATTGCTTTAAAGATTTATGTGTGGTGAATCTTGATATCCTTGTATGGTTGTGTTTAGATGCGTCGCGAACTTCTAATTTGTTAATCTCTTGCGAAATGAGAGTGGATCTTGAGATTTAGAACTTGTCATGCTAGCATAGATAGGTTGATGTTTTAACATAATGATTTGTAGCGTAAATAGAGATATTATGCTGCACTATGTGATCTTAATGGATAACTTGTGCTTAAACCGTTATGTTTTCAAATCTTATAGAGATATAGGGTCTAAACATAATTGGTGTCTACCCATCTTCTATCTCTTTTGTGGATGTATGAGTAGTTTGGTATTCGTATACTGAGAGGTAGCCTATACTTGTTTCGTGTTGTCTGATCAAATATCATAATTGTTAACACAAAATCACGCAAGCGTACGTGGTCACAAGTAATACTGATATAGTCAAGTTCGTTCCCACAGAGATCTGGTTTTTAATTCAGTCGATGTACCTATGCAACAATGTATGGTTTTAACTCACTGCTAAGACAAATAACAAATTGAGATTTGATTATCTAAATTAACTAAGATGCAAATTATAAAACTAAGAATTAAATTAACTAATGAGAATTGAAATCGAATTACTTATATGAGAATAAACATGGGATCCTAACTTCATTAAATACTTTGTTTAGATCTGACGCCTTTAATCACTATATGCAATAGTTTTGATATCTGATCAGACAACACGAAACAAGTATACGTTACTTCTCAGTATATGAATATCAAACTAGACATACATCCACAAAAGAGATAGAATATGAATAGACACCAATTATGCTTAGACCCTATATGTCTATAGAATTTGAAAACATAACGGTTGAAGAACAAGTTATCCATAATGATCACATAGGGCAATATAAGTATTCTCATCTCATACTACGAATCATGTTGATAAACAATCATGAACCTATGCTAGCATGACAAGTTCTAAATCTCAAGATCCACTTTCACTTCACAAGAGATTAACAAATTAGATGTTCATGACGCATCTATCAATTAAGCATAACCATACGAGGATATCAAATATACATCACACACAGATCTTTAAAGCATCAAGATACTAAAGATCCATAAATAAATCCGTTAGAATCCCATGACAACGATTAGCTCATAATTGAACCGCTCGTCATCATGGGATCTGATGAAACCATGATAAAAACAAAGTATGAAAAGATACAAATAAACCTACGTAATTGATATGTAATGGTGATCCAAATTACAATAGTAGGATGTGTTTATATAGGCTCTAGAAGTCTTGCCCAACAAGGAAACACCCTAAAATGCAATTAGAATTCAATTTAGGTGCAAGAAACTACCTAAAATTCAATTAGAATTAGAAAAAGGACAAAACAGTAATTTTCCAGCTTTGCTTCACAAAGAAACCACGCGCAAATTTATTCTGTATGCTCTCTGCACCTGCTATCTGTCCCAGGTTGTATAAAATCTTCCAAGCTTCGCGTGAGCTGTAAGATCACTGAAAACGGACTTCTAGAACTCCAGATATGGTCAAAACACTGAAGACTGCGCAACCTATCCAGAAAATCCGAATTTTACACAAATTTGCTCCTTTCTCCTCCGTTTCTTTTGCATTAGCTAACATCTTCAATACCATGACACATGTAACTCCTTGGTAGCATAACACAAGTGTCCAATCTTCATTCCAATGCTTAATTCCACTCTAATATCGATTAGAAACACCAACACTAACTGATAGCTACAACCCTGCACAACTACACAAAACACATCAAAAATACAACAAACTTGAGACCAAGTAAATCAATTTAAGCCGATATGGAACACTCCAAGTGGATATAAAATCCACTTATCACACCCCCAAACTTAAACCGATGCTTGTCCTCAAGCATAAACAACTAACACTACCTAATTAGTACCACTTCGTAGGTGATCACGGTTGCATTTGGCAGATGCAACAAGCCCTTTAAACCCCTAGGCAGCCCTAGTGGATGAGTAAGGTCTTGTGAGGGCCTATAGCGAATGTACCCACAAAATCCATTTAACTAATGCAATGCATGAATGAATGCAACTAAAAGAAAATACAAATAATCTAGTACTAACATCCTACCATACCTTCAAATCCTCTCATGCCATATCAACTTAAGAATCAAAGTAATAACGCAATGTCTTGGTGTTGAAAGTGCAAGTATCCACATAGTCTACTCAATGAACATGCATAAGTTCTCACAAGCCCATGTCAAATGTAAGAATAAGTTAGTAAACATGCTAAGCCTACAAGAGTACATCTTTGAGACAAAACTCGGGATCTCATATGCAAAAACAAGTAAACACTCACAATCCACTCACAAAAGAATACTCTCTCAAGAACAAGGGTAAGTGTATCACTCAATTCCAACAAAATCATAAGCACGCTTGACATTTGGTATCAATCTAACTCTTAACACAACATACATCAATGACGATAATCAAAAGGTCTTTATTTGGGTTGTAACGGGGCTAGGGACAAGGTATGTCAAATAAGCCAAATCAGGTGAAGTGTCAAAAACTAGTAAGCACCATAATAAATCATCCACAACACCCTATTTTCCCCCCACATAATTTTTACTAAAACAAACACTCGACTAGTCGACTAAAATAGGATCACAACAAACACAAACATGCTCTCATAATATTTTTTTTCTTTTTTTTCTTTTTCGAGAGCTAAATATAACACAAACAATAATATAAACAATAACAATGATCCCACAATTTTATTACACATGCCGACTATCAAGTAAACAAACCCAATTTTCAATATTTCCCCCAAAAGTAAGACCAACAATAAACCCCTCCTTACACAACTTATTACTCCCTTAAATACTCTACTAGCCTTTGACAATGTGGGTTCAAATTAATGTAAGGCCAATACAAGAAAAGGTCTAGGCAAGTAATGTGGTATGTCACCGAAAAGAAATAGGATTAAGCTCAATGGGTTAACTAATTGATCATGTAAATATGGTGTGGTAATATGGGAAAATATGCGGTTATTCCTAAATGCCTTTATTATTTTAATCGTCAAATAATGTCATGCATTTCAAGAAAGACCTCAAACAACTGCTAGCAATGCAAACAATCCGTGGACACTCAAGCAAACGAATAAATTGCAACAAATATGCAATAAGGCTCAAAAACTCACTTGGTGGAAAAACATACTCAATCCCAAGCAAAAATCTCTTTAATGCACCGACTTGTATTCAAAGCATGCAAACTAAATCATCTTGCACATTTTCATGTCTTTCTAATCACTTACAACATTCAATAAGTCTACTAGCTTCAACTTACTAGTGTATGTGTGTGCACAAGAACAAAGCATATCACTTCTCAATCAAAAGCATCAACAACACAAAATTCCTATCAAGCATGAGTGTAAATGCAAACTATTATGAACTCACATGATATACGAATATAAAAACAGAATGTCCTATATGAAACAAACGTAGATAACACGAACATAAATGCATAATTTACTACTACTAATATGCAAAGCATGAAATCCTACATGAACAAATAATACAACAACAACTACTAATCTCCCAAACCACCCCTAAACTTAAAATATTCAATGTCCTCATTGAATGGAAGTAAATACGAGGGAAAGCAAAAAACGTACCTACTCGTCCTCATCCTCGGATGAATCAGGCGGTGGATACGGCGTACGAGGTTGGACGGGTACTAGTACTACCTCGTTGATGCTTAGGTGCCATATAAATCAATACCCAACTCACAAAATTCACCAAAATCCACAAAAAATTCGAATTCACAAATACCCCCAAATAATCAAGAACACACAACCCTAATAATGCAAGAACACAATTCGTAATATCAAAATAAAAGGAAGAAATATATCCCAAATACGAACCGGAGTGGTGAAGCTTGCAATTAAAATCCCCCAAACTTGAATCTTGAAGCCTTGAAATTAATTGTAGGAAATATAATTGGAATGGGGTAGGATTTGTGTGTCTATATAGGTGTATATATAGATGGGTAAATAGATTTGGGAAAGAAATATGAAATAGGAGATGAATTGGGAATAATTTGGAATTAATATAGGACTAGAATTAGGATTTTAGGTGGAGAGAATAATTAGAAAATGGGTTGGAACTGATTTAGGAGATGAATACATTTTTAATATATGTTAAAACATATATATACACGTACAAATCAAACCTGCTGGACAGAAGGTGAGCTCGGCCAGGTCGCGGACAAGGCGCTGTGTCGCGTGAGAACTTCTGCTGATTTTTTTTTCCATTTTTTTTTTCCGTTTTTTGCACTAATGCGTGGATTGCCTCCCACGAAGCGCTCGTTTAATGTCATTAGCTAGACATGGCAATGGATTTTTTCTCTTCTTTTGAAAATCTCTACACCGTAGCTCTATATGGCCATTTAATTATCTTTTCTGGGGCTACATCCTTGATGACAAGTTTCAGCCTTCTTTACTTCTCAAAAGTCTCAGCAACAATGTTCATTCCACTACCTGACAAGTTAGAAACAATAATAATAAGCAAAGTAGATGATTGGCCTGAATATACATACCTCTGGTGATCTGGTGGTCTAAGCTCGAGTTTGGAAGCTTCTTCAACAAGATGATTAACTACCAAAGATTGACCCAGCGTGGAAATAAACGGACTAGGAACGGAAGTGGGTGGTTCACCAACAGAAGTCTTAACAACAGACTTAGGATCAAACGAACTATCCTCAAGTTGACCTTCATGCTGAGAACAAATGACTTTCAATTCTTCCAACATCTCATCAGAAGTGAAATTCCTATACAACTCATGAAGATTTTTATTACCCTCAATCAAAACATCTTCCTCAAGAAAAGACTCAATTGCACTATCCTCAAGATTTGACCATGAAACCACCTCATCAACCAGCACCTTAGAATCCCAGAGATCAACCACGCCTAATTCCTCACCTTCAGTATCAGACTTTCCTTGTGAAGCATTGTCTAAGGGGTCCGACTTGCCAAAACACTCTTCCTCCTTTACCGAAAATTCCAAGAGTCTCTTTAGATATGGAGGAGTAGGGTAGATCTGATTGATATTTGTAGATTGCTCCGGAGAAGCTTTTTCAACATGATTCTTACTCTTTTCCACTTCACCATCCAACTGCTCAGCTGCCAAATCAGATTTTTCAATTTCTGGTGTTGCAAATTTTTCAACCTGATCATTCTGAACTTCTTCATCTTCCGTAGCTGCTGATTTCTGATCGTTTGTAGCCCTTCCAGATCTTAAGGTAACTGCTTTCACCTGCTCTTCGACTTCCCCTTTGCCTGGATTAGCCTCTGTGTCACTCGGTAGAGTTCTTAGTAGCCAACTCAACAAGGCATTAGTAATCTACTCAATCTGATGTTCCAAGGTCTTAAACGAAACAGCGTTGCTTTTTAACATCAACCTCAATTCTTCCAATTCAGTTTTGTCCTAAGTGGAATTCCCAGAACCAGCATATGATTGTTGTTGCTGAAAACATGAAGGTTGAAATTGCCACGGGGCATACTGTTGCTGAAAATTCTGCCCTTGCTGCTGCTGAAAATTCTGGTGATTGTAAGGTTGTGCTCCATATTGTTGACCTTGAAACTGTTGATAAGGCTGTTGTGGTTGTAGCATGCCACCTTGATTGTTGCTCCAGCTCACTGATAAGTGGAGTTTATATCCACTTGGAACATTCTAAATCGGCTTAAATTGATTGTCTTGGGCTCAAGTTTCTTGTAGTTTTGATGTGTTTTGTTTAGTTGTGCATATTTACAAGGATGTTGATTATGGTGGATGTTTTTGTTGTTTTTGGAGATTTAATTTATTAAAATTCGGAATTATTGGGCTGCACGCATGAGATTCACTGTTTGGGCCATATCTTGAGTTCTATAAGTCTGTTTTCAGCCCGTAAGCAGTCCATGCGAAGATAACGAGATTCTCTATCATTCTAAGGTGGTCCAGAGGTCCAATTACGTTTGGAACGTTCCAGAAAAACTGAAGAAAAGTCAGCCACGAATTTCCTTAAAAAACAGAATCAGTTTAGGAAACGTATTTTGCAGAAATTCTATTATAATTTTGTTTTGGTATTTTCTTGCTGGGCAAGACTTTTAGAGGCTATTTAAACACATCCTACCATTGTAATATAGATACACATTATCATAGCTTTATTATTGTAACCAGCTTAGATCTGCAAGGGAGAAAAGGAGAGAAGGGTTCAACGCTCGTGACAAGCAACGGATCTAGATCTACTTCATCCTTTGTGTTACTTTGGATTATAGATTTGTTTTTCTTAAACTCTTGTTTATTAATATAATTACTTCTTTTATTCATATCTTGTTATTTACCATGTTTTCATCAAATCTCATGGTGACGAAAGGTTTAGTTATGAACTAATCGTTGTCATGGGATCCTAGTGGATTTATCTATGTAGCTTAGTAGTTTGCATGCCTTAAAGATTTATGTGTGGTGAATTCTTGATATCCTCGTATGGTTAATCTTAATGCTTTTGGATGCGTAGCTAACATCTAAATTGAATTGTTAATCTCTTGTGAAGTGAAAGTGGATCTTGAGATTTAGAACTTGCCATGCTAGCATAGGTTCATAATTGTTTATCAATATGATTTGTGGTGTGAGATGAAAATACTTATACTACCCTGTGTGATCTTTATGGATAACTTGTTCTTCAACCGTTATGTTTTCAAATTCTATAGACATATAGGGTCTAAGCATAATTGGTGTCTATTCATCTTCTATCTCTTTTGTGGATGTATGTTTAGTTTGGTATGCGTATGCTGACAGGTAGCGTATACTTGTTTCGTGTTATCCGATCAGATATCAAAACCATCGCATGTTTTAATTAAAGGTTGCAACTCTAAGTGAAGTAGATGATGAAACTAGGATTCCATGTTTATTCTCGTATATGTAATTCGATTTTTATTCTCGTTAATTGTTTAATTCTTAGTTTTATAATTTACACTTAGTTAATTTAGCTAATCAATCTCAATTTTGTTATTTGTCTTAGCAGTGGATAAAAACCATACATCGGTGCATAGGTACATTAATTGAATTGAACACCATTCTAGATCTCTGTGGGAACGAACTTGATTTAATCATATATTACTTGTGACAACGTGCGCTTGCGTAAATTTTGCATAACAAGTTTTTGGCGCCGTTGCCGGGGATCATCGGTGTTTTTATTTTAGTTTATGTGCTTGTCATCAGTGGTCGTTAGCGTTCACTGACTCGGATTCTTACTTAGTTTGTTTGTTTCGTGGTGTTTCAGGTACTTAAGTTTGTATGCAAACACGTTCGCAAGCTCGTTTACAAAAACTGGCGGAAGACGATCTTGTAGAGAATAAAGAGAATAAGGAAGAGGAATCTGAAACTACTGTAGCAATGGCAGATGCAGCAGCAGCTAAGGCTTTGAAGGACTATTCTCAGCCAAAACTCAATGATATCCAGTCTAGCATTATTAGGCCAACTATTGCAGCAAACAATTTTGAGATCAAGTCGGGCACAATTCAGATGGTGCAGAATTCAGTTCAGTTTGGGGGTGCTCCTACGGAGGATGCCAACATGCATGTTCGGGACTTTATCGAAATCTGCGACACTTTCAAATGTAATGGTGTGACGGATGATGCTATCAGGTTGAGGCTTTTCCCATTCTCTCTGAGGGATAAGGCTAAGAGCTTGCTACACTCTTTGCCACCTGGTTCCATTACTACATGGGAGGATCTTGCTCAGAAGTTCCTTACTAAATTCTTCCCTATGGCGAAAACTGCAGCATTAAGGAACCAGTTGACTCAATTCCAACAGCAATCTGGCGAGTCCTTGTGTGAGGCTTGGGAACGCTACAAGGAGATGCTACGCAAGTGTCCTCATCATGGCATGCCTGATTGGATGGTTATTAATGGATTCTACAATGGGTTGGGAGAACAGTCTAGGCCTTTGCTAGATGCAGCATCAGGAGGAGCTCTGTGGGCAAAGAGCTATGATGAAGCTTATGATCTTATAGAGATGATGGCTGCTAATGAATATCAAAATCCAACCCAAAGGCTATCTCAAGGCAGGGCAGCAGGAATTTTCGAAGTAGATACAGCTGCAATGATTACGGCTCAGTTGAAAGCTCTTGCTATGAAGGTGGATTCTCTTGCTAATTATGGAGTTCAGCAGGTGGCTAGTGTTTGTGAGTTATGTGCGGGCGCACATGAGACGAATCAGTGTGCTATTTCTCCTGAATCAGTACAGTTCGTGAGTAATTTCCAGAGACCTGCTACACCAGTTCCAGCCACTTATCATCCTAACAACAGGAATCATCCCAATTTTAGCTGGAGCAACAATCAAGGTGCTCAACAACCTTATCAGCAGCCCTATCAGCAATTTCAGGGTCAGCAAGCAAAGCCATTCAATCAAGGTTATCAGCAGCCTTATGCTCCAAGGACACCATATCAACCTCCGGGATTTCAGCAGCAACAACCCCAGGCTCATGCGGGGCAATCTTCTAATGAAAAATCTGATGAGATGTGGATAGCGTTAAAGAACTTACAAGCTGGTCAGAAGCTCTTAGAAACTCAGATAGGACAGATTGCAAGTGCCTTAGGTGGTAGGCCACAAGGAACTCTTCCTAGTGATACGGAGGTTAATCCAGGCAGGAGGGACAATAAAGAACAGGTGAATGCAGTTACTTTGAGATCAGGGAAAGTCACAAGTGATCCTAAATCAGCAACTGAAAAAGATGAAGATGTCCAGAATCAGCAGGTTGAAAAATCTGCAGTGCCAGAAATTGAGAAATTTGACTTAGTGGCTGATCAGCTTGATGGTGAGAAGAGCAAGAAAACTGTTGAAAAGTCTACTCTGGATCAATCTACAAAGGATACTCAGATATATCCACCTCCGCATTTCCTGGACGTCTGAAGAAAAGTCAAGAGAAACAGTTTCAGAAATTTATGGATGTCTTCAAGAAACTGTCCATTAACATTCCTTTTGTTGAAGCGTTGGAGCAGATGCCAAGATATGCAAAGTTCATGAAGGATATTTTGTCACGAAAGAGAAGGTTGGAAGATTTTGAAACAGTGGCATTGACAGAGGAGTGTAGTGCCGTTCTGCAGCAGAAGTTGCCTCCTAAACTGAAAGATTCGGGAAGTTTCACTATTCCATGCACTATTGGCAACCTTTCTTTCAACAAATGCTTATGTGATTTGGGAGCTAGTATTAATCTTATGCCCTTGTCTGTTTTCAAGCAACTTGGTCTACCGGAGCCAAAGCCAACTAACATCTCTTTGCAGTTGGCTGATCGATCTATCACGTATCCGAGGGGTATAGTGGAGGATGTTTTGGTGAAAGTTGACAAGCTTATATTCCCAGCTGATTTTGTTATCTTGGATTTCGAAGAAGATAAGAAGATTCCCATAATCTTGGGAAGACCGTTCTTGGCTACAGGAAAGACTTTGATTGATGTGCAAAAAGGAGAGCTTACAATGAGGGTGCAAGATCAGAGTGTTACCTTTAATGTGTTCAAGGCCATGAAATTTCCAACAGAGGATGAAGAGTGTTGCAGTGTGGAAATAGTTGATACGGGTCAGAGAAAGAAGTTTGATCAGTTATTGAGTGAAAAATCTGACATGCATGTGCTAAAGCATCCGATAAGTGATTCCATTGACGATTCTTCGGCTCGTGATCTTTCGAAAGTAAAGCTTGGAAAACTTCCACCACATTTGAGGTATGTCCTTTTGAATAATGAGCTAGTGATTTTTGAGGAGGGACATGATTACGTGTTGCGAAGGTGGAAAGCAGATGATAAAGAAGAAATTTTTGTTCATCCGGTTGAGTTGGAGAAGCACATTAGAGGTGTGAAGAAGAAAAAGAAAAAGATTTGGCCGTTGGGTAGTAAAATCAGGTGGAAATCTGATGGAAGTGATTTGTGGAAAGCGAGCAACCAAGATGTCAACATTCGTATGAATGGTTTGTCTGTTGAAGATGGTTCGGTTATTCTTTTGAAACCGCCATGAGTTGAGGAAGTAACGTCAAGCTATTGACGTTAAAGAAGCGCTTGGTGGGAGGCAACCCATGCATTAGTATAGGAAAAAAAAAAGAGTAGTAGTGTTGTGAAAAAAAAAAAAAATCGAATTTTTGAGCAGGTTGCAGCTCTGTAACGCAGGCTGCACCTGCGTTTCTGGAACAGGGGCAGATTGCGGGAGAGTAACGCAGGCTGCGCCTGCGTTACTGGACTAGGGGCAGGCTGCTGGGCTGTTGCGCAGGCTGCGCCTGCGCATCTGCATGTTGAGCAGATTGCTCCTGAACGCGCGGTTGAGGAGTAATGTTTTGTTTGATGTTTTTTTTTCAGCGTGCTGTGTTGCCTTGTAAAAAAAAATAAAAAATTTTGTCCCCTTCCATTCTATTTATACCCCCATCTCTCTAATTCTTTTCCTATTTCTATTTCAAAACCCCCCCATCTTTTTCTCCAAAATTCTAAACTTATTTCTATTCTAATTCTAATTTTTTTTTATTATTATTATTATTTATTATTATTATAGTTATTATTTATTAGTATTATTATTATTATTATTTTCTTTATTCTTATTATTATTATTATTATTATTATTATTATTATTATTATTATTATTATTATTTTATATACACACCTATACATACAAATCCAATTCCTCTTCTATTTTATTTTAATCTCTAAAAATTCAATTCTAAAGAGGAATTAATTGCAAGTTCACCTCTTTGATTCGTATTGGGTAAATCTTTTTCTCTAATCTTATTTTTATTACGAATTTGTGTTCTTGTCAATTGTGGGTTTTGTAGTATTCAGGCAAGGTGGCCAGTCTATGGAGCTCGTGCGCAATATCCTCCACCAGATTCATTCGAGGAGGATGAGGACTCAGATGTTGAGGTATGTTTTCTACTATCCCTTGTATTTACTTCCATTCAATGCGGACATTGAATATTTTAAGTTTGGGGGTGGTTTGAGGGATAAGTAGTTGTTGTATTATTTGTTCATGTAGGATTTCATGCTTTGCATATTAGTAGTAGTAAATTATGCATTTATGTTCGTGTTATCTACGTTTGTTTCATATAGGGCATTCTGTTTTTATTTTCGTATTTCACGTGAGTTCATATTAGTTTGCATTTGCACCCATGCTTGATAGGAATTTTGTGTTGTTAACGCTTTTGATTGAGAAGTGATATGCTTTGTTCTTGTGCACACACATACACTAGTAAGTTGAAGCTAGTAGACTTATTAAATGTTGTAAGTGATTAGAAGGACATGAATATGTGCAAGATGATTTAGTTTGCATGCTTTGAATACAAGTCGGTGCATTAGAGAGATTTTTGCTTGGGATTGAGTATGTTTTTCCACCAAGTGAGTTTTGAGCCTTATTGCATATTGCATATTTGCAATTTATTCGTTTGTTTGAGTGTCCACGGATTGTTTGCATTGCTAGCAGTTGTTTGAGGTCTTTCTTGAAACGCATGACATTATTTGACGATTAAAATGATAAAGGCAATTAGGAATTACCGCATATTTTCCCATATTACCACACCATGTTTACATGATCAATTAGTTAACCCGTTGAGCTTAATCCTATTTTTTCGGTGACATACCACATTACTTGCTTAGACCTTTTTCTTGTATTTGCCTTACATTAATTTGAACCCACATTGTCAAAGGCTAGTAGAGTGCTTAAGGGAGTAATAAGGTGTGTAAGGAGGGGTTTATTGTTGGTCTTACTTTTGGGGGGAATATTGAAAATTGGGTTTGGTTGTTTGTTTGATAGTCGACATATGTAATAAATTATTGGATCATTGTTATTGTTTATATTATTGTTTGTGTTCTATTTAGCTCTCGAAAAAAAAAAAAGAAAAAAACAAAAAAAAAAAAAAGAAAAAAAAAAGAAAAAAAAAATATTATGAGAGCATGTTTGTGTTTGTTGTGATCCTATTTCAGTCGACTAGTCGAGTGTTTGTTTTAGTAAAATTATGTGGGGGAAAATAAGGTGTTGTGTATGATGTATTATAGTACTTACTAGCTTTTGACACTTCACCTGTTTTGGCTTATTTGACATACCTTGTCCCTAGCCCCGTTACAACCCAAATAAAGACCTTTTGATTATTGTCATTGATGTATGTTGTGTTAAGAGTTAGATTGATACCAAATGTCAAGCATGCTTATGATTTTGTTGGAATTGAGTGATACACTTACCCTTGTTCTTGAGTGAATATTCTTTTGTGAGTGTTTGCTTGTTTTTGCGTATGAGATCCCGAGTTTTGTCTCAAAGATGTACTCTTGTAGGCTTAGCATGTTTACTAATTTATTCTTACACTTGACATGGACTTGTGAGAACTTATGCATGTTCGTTGAGTAGACTATGTGAATACTTGCACTTTCGACACCAAGACATTGCGTATTTACTTTGATTCTTAAGTTGATATGGCATGAGAGGATTTGAAGGTATGGTAGGATATTAGTACTAGATTAATTACATTTGCATATTAGTTGCATTCATGCATTGCATTGCATTAGGTAAATGGATTTTGTGGGTACATTCGCTATAGGCCCTCACGAGACCTTACTCGTCCACTAGGGCTGCCTAGGGGTTTAAAGGGCTTGTTGCATATGCCAAATACAACCGTGATCACCTACGGAAGTGGTACTAGTTAGTTAGTTGTAATTGTTAATGCTTGAGGACAAGCATCGGTTTAAGTTTGGGGGTGTGATAAGTGGAGTTTATATCCACTTGGAACATTCTAAATCGGCTTAAATTGATTGTCTTGGGCTCAAGTTTCTTGTAGTTTTGATGTGTTTTGTTTAGTTGTGCAGATTTACAAGGATGTTGATTATGGTGGATGTTTTTGTTGTTTTTGGAGATTTAATTTATTAAAATTCGGAATTATTGGGCTGCACGCATGAGATTCACTGTTTGGGCCATATCTTGAGTTTTATAAGTCTGTTTTCAGCCCGTAAGCAGTCCACGCGAAGATAACGAGATTATCTATCATTCTAAGGTGGTCCAGAGGTCCAATTACGTTTGGAACGTTCCAGAAAAACTGAAGAAAAGTCAGCCACGAATTTCCTTAAAAAACAGAATCAGTTTAGGAAACGTATTTTGCAGAAATTCTATTATAATTCTGTTTTGGTATTTTCTTGCTGGGCAAGACTTTTAGAGGCTATTTAAACACATCCTACCATTGTAATATAGATACACATTATCATAGCTTTATTATTGTAACCAGCTTAGATCTGCAAGGGAGAAAAGGAGAGAAGGGTTCAACGCTCGTGACAAGCAACGGATCTAGATCTACTTCATCCTTTGTGTTACTTTGGATTATAGATTTGTTTTTCTTAAACTCTTGTTTATTAATATAATTACTTCTTTTATTCATATCTTGTTATTTACCATGTTTTCATCAAATCCCATGGTGACGAAAGGTTTAGTTATGAACTAATCGTTGTCATGGGATCCTAGTGGATTTATCTATGTAGCTTAGTAGTTTGCATGCCTTAAAGATTTATGTGTGGTGAATTCTTGATATCCTCGTATGGTTAATCTTAATGCTTTTGGATGCGTAGCTAACATCTAAATTGAATTGTTAATCTCTTGTGAAGTGAAAGTGGATCTTGAGATTTAGAACTTGCCATGCTAGCATAGGTTCATAATTGTTTATCAATATGATTTGTGGTGTGAGATGAAAATACTTATACTACCCTCTGTGATCTTTATGGATAACTTGTTCTTCAACCGTTATGTTTTCAAATTCTATAGACATATAGGGTCTAAGCATAATTGGTGTCTATTCATCTTCTATCTCTTTTGTGGATGTATGTTTAGTTTGGTATGCGTATGCTGACAGGTAGCGTATACTTGTTTCGTGTTATCCGATCAGATATCAAAACCATCGCATGTTTTAATTAAAGGTTGCAACTCTAAGTGAAGTAGATGATGAAACTAGGATTCCATGTTTATTCTCGTATAAGTAATTCGATTTTTATTCTCGTTAATTGTTTAATTCTTAGTTTTATAATTTACACTTAGTTAATTTAGATAATCAATATCAATTTTGTTATTTGTCTTAGCAGTGGATAAAAACCATACATCGGTGCATAGGTACATTAATTGAATTGAACACCATTCTAGATCTCTGTGGGAACGAACTTGATTTAATCATATATTACTTGTGACAACGTGCGCTTGCGTAAATTTTGCATAACACTCACTGATGCACTATAGATAGCACACTGATTCGTCTCATGTTCGCCCGCACATAGCTCACAAACACTAGCCACCTGCTGAACTCCATAGTAAGTTAGAAAATCCATCTTCAAATTCAATGCCTTCAACTGAGCTGCTATAGCTGTAGCTGCACACGTACCTGAAACACCAACGAACAACAAACTAAGTAAGAAATCCGAGTCAGTGAACGCTAACGACCACTATTGACAAGCACATAAACCAAAAATAAAACACCGATGATCCCCGGCATCGGCGCCAAAAACTTGTTAACACAAAATCAGGCAAGCGTACGTGGTCCCAAGTAATACAGATATAAGTCAAGTTCGTTCCCACAGAGATCTGGTTTTTAATTCAGTCGATGTACCTATGCAACAATGTATGGTTTTAACTCACTGCTAAGACAAATAACAAATTGAGATTTGATTATCTAAATTAACTAAGATGCAAATTATAAAACTAAGAATTAAATTAACTAATGAGAATTGAAATCGAATTAGTTATATGAGAATAAACATGGGATCCTAACTTCATTAAATACTTTGTTTAGATCTGACGCCTTTAATCACTATATGCAATGGTTTTGATATCTGATCGGAAAACACGAAACAAGTATACGCTACTTCTCAGTATACGAATACCAAACTAGACATACATCCACAAAAGAGATAGAAGATGAATAGACACCAATTATGCTTAGACCCTATATGTCTATAGAATTTGAAAACATAACGGTTGAAGAACAAGTTATCCATAATGATCACATAGGGCAATATAAGTATTCTCATCTCATACTACGAATCATGTTGATAAACAATCATGAACCTATGCTAGCATGGCAAGTTCTAAATCTCAAGATCCACTTTCACTTCACAAGAGATTAACAAATTAGATGTTTATGACGCATCTATCAATTAAGCATAACCATACGAGGATATAAAATATACATCACACACAGATCTTTAAAGCATCAAGATACTAAAGCTCCATAAATAAATCCGTTAGAATCCCATGACAACGATTAGCTCATAATTGAACCGCTCGTCATCATGGGATCTGATGAAACCATGATAAAAACAAAGTATGAAAAGATACAAATAAACCTAAGTAATTGATATGTAATGGTGATCCAAATTACAATGGTAGGATGTGTTTATATAGGCTCTAGAAGTCTTGCCCAACAAGGAAACACCCTAAAATACAATTAGAATTCAATTTAGGTGCAAGAAACTACCTAAAATTCAATTAGAATTAGAAAAAGGACAAAACAATAATTTTCCAGCTTTGCTTCACAAAGAAACCACGCGCGAATTTATTCTGTATGCTCTCTGCACCTACTATCTGTCCCATGTTGTAGAAAATCTCCCAAGCTTCGCGTGAGCTGTAAGATCACTAAAAACGGACTTCTAGAACTCCAGATATGGTCAAAACAGTGAAGACTGCGCAACCTATCCAGAAAATCCGAATTTTACACAAATTTGCTCCTTTCTCCTCCGTTTCTTTTGCATTAGCTAACATCTTCAATACCGTGACACATGTAACTCCTTGGTAGCATAACACAAGTGTCCAATCTTCATTCCAATGCTTAATTCCACTCTAATATCGATTAGAAACACCAACACTAACTGATAGGTACAACCCTGCACAACTACACAAAACACATCAAAAATACAACAAACTTGAGACCAAGTCAATAAATTTAAGCCGATATGGAACGCTCCAAGTGGATATAAAATCCACTTATCAATAACCATCACATGCATTGATTAAAGGCATCAACTCTAAGCATAGTATTTAATGAAGTCAGGATCCCATGTTTTCTCTTGCATAAGTAATTAGATTTAAATTCTCATTAGTTAAGTAATTCTTAGTTTTGTTAATTTGCTTCTTAGTTAATTTAGATTATCAAAATCTTCTTTGGTATTATCTTAGCAGTGAATAAAAACCATACATTGTTGCATAGGTGTAATAACTGAATTAAAACCAAAATCAGATCTCTGTGGGAACGAACTCAACTTTATTCTATATTACTTGTGGCCACGTACGCTTGCGTGATTTTGTGCAAACAAGTTTTTGGCGCCGCTGCCGGGGATCATCGATGTTTTATTTTTAGTTTATGTGCTTGTCATCAGTGGTCGTTAGCGTTCACTGACTCGGATTGTGTCTTATATAGTTGTTTAGTTCTATGTGTTTCAGGTAGCAATGGGAGAACCAGCAGCAGCAACGAAAGCATTGATGTATTATTCTCAACCAAAGATCAATGACGTCCAATTTAGCATTGTCAGGCTAGCTATTGCAGCTAATACTTTCGAAATCAAGCTAGCATAATTCAGATGGTGTAGAATTCGGTTCAGTTTGGGGGTGCTCCGACTGAAGATCCTAACATGCACATCCGGAATTTCATTGAGATCTGCGACACTTTCAAGATCAACGGGGTGTCGGAAGATGCTATCAAATTGAGACTTTTCTCATTCTCTTTGAGGGATAAAGCTAAGGGCTGGTTGCACAAGAGTGCTATTTGAGAAAAAATCCAAAAGAATGCTATTTGAGAAAAAGAAATTATTTATAGCAAAACAAGACATTTTGTGACACCCTTGTACCTTAAAGTATTTGACTTTAATATAAAGAATCAATATTCATATAATTAGATAGATCTAATTACCTAGAGATTAAATCCACAAAAATCACATATATTACATATAACCAAACTACTTCTTCCACTTTAGTTATACACATAGAGTATTATTCATAATATTACACATCACTGACAAAAGACTTAATTACATAAAACTACATATACAAGTGATGAGTAGGGAGTCTACCAACTGGTCGACCTATGTCTTAAGTCTTGTATCTACCATTCCAAACTTGATGTCACATAAAATATACTCTTTGGAATGACCTGTACAGTATAAGAATAACCAAGAAATAAGAATAACCAAGAAATAAAGGCATGTGCATGTATGCCTGTGTTTTATTTTTCATTTTCTTTGTTGTGACCTGTCATATCTCGCATCATCCCGGGATTCCAAGTGTTTGACACGAAGGTCCCATGTATAAACCCGAAGGTTTCCAAGTGTATGACCCGAAGACCCCATATATAAAACCGAAGGTTTTCAAGTGTATTTGCGAGTACAAGGATATGAAGGTCCCAATGTCTTTATTTAGTCCAAAAACATATATGCACTCATGTGTGAAATATCATCCATGGACATGTATCAAGCCAGATAATATAAACAATGTACACCTTTCATGTATCATATATATAACGACCTAGAAATTCGCGTAATTTATTAAGTGCTTCTTTGAATTTTAAATGTGATTTATATGATGAATATATTTTTTTGTGAAGTCAAAGTATGTGTGAAATCATGTTTATATGATTATGTGACGATTTGCAAGTGTCGTATGTGTTCGCATAATTTTATTTGAATTTTTGAGTATTAAAAGCTATTTTAATCATGTATTTTAAATCTTCTGAGATTTTTATAAAATTATTAGAGTCGTTTAAAATTATGAAATCTTTTACATTATCATTGTTATGATAGTATTTAGTTTTTAAAATTGGTAGGAGTATTTAATTGTGTGTGCAAGTATTTTTAAATTATTTTAAAAGTTTTATTTCATTTAAAGGTTCTTTATTTGTAAAATTCATAATAAATTCATTTTTGACACAAAAATTATTTTAAAAATACGGGGATGTTTTTAATTTCATAAATTTTATTTTAGAATTTTTAAAATTATGTTTTCTTACCCATTCCCTATTTCATTTCGAATTTAGAAGGATTAAAAACAGTTTTTTTTAGTTTTCAGAAAAGTAAATTACAAAATTTCCCCTGTTATTTGTTTAGGAGCCCAGCTCCTTCCGTTCTCCTCATTCACTTCACCCCTTCGTTCTTTTTGATCTTGACAGAAGCTCACTCACTCACTCTCTCTCTCCTCTCGGTCCACTCTCTCTCTTCCTAATCTCTCCGGTTTTGGTCCGATTAAACGATCTGAAGCAGGACTCTTGTTCAGTTTTCAATCCTTTATATCCCACTGCCTTGCATGTTGATTTGGTGATGAAAATTATTAAACCCATTTTGGGTTTTGCTTTAATTCGGCTTATTTGCAGAGGTTATACATGTTTATGATGCCCATGAGTATTAGTAACTGTTATTGGTGCTTAAAATCATGTGGGTGTTGTGTTATGTGTGCAGTGTGTTCGTTAGTATATCTGTATAAATATGTATGTACATATTTGTATGTATAGATTTGGATTGATGCATGCAAAGCTTGTGAGAGGTTTAGATGGTGATTAAATGATTACCTGATTGTGTGAGGTAGATTTTAGCTAGAATCAAAGTTTTTAGTTGGTTGATTTTCATATTTCTAGTAGTAAAAACCTGCTACTGCTAATAAACTTGTTTAGTGATTTTTTGAGGTCGGTTTGTAAAACTAATTGCATATTTAGATTCCTTGCAAAAGGATACATGGAATAGGCTGTAAAATCATGTTAATCGGATTAGAAACGAATGAGTTATAAGTGGTCAAAGTTTGGTCATGGTATTTGACTTCGAGGAGAGAGAAAATAAAATGGGTGTGATGTGGTAGTTTGTGATTGGTTAGAATATTGTAGTAAGTCTTAGTTTGTGATTATACATAATTGTGATGATGTGGTAGTTTGTGATTGGTTAGAATATCGTAATAAGTCTGATCGAGTCCGGAAAAAAATATGGATTTATTTACATTTGTCTTCATATAGATATTAAGTTGTTGAAATAAAACATATGAACTGATTTTAAGAAATACTAGCTTAAAACTCGTGCGATGCACGTTTTTTTATAAATATTATATGAATTTTTTCATTAATTTGAATTAATTTTTTTAAACATGAATTTTGTAGACTTAAATTTTTAAATGAAATGATGATCATAATTATATAAATATTACCCGTGATATTTCTAAAAAAAATGAGAGATTTTAGTTAGAAAATATAGAAACGGTGATATGTTTTCGTTGAAAAAGGTAATTGGTAAATTCTTAGTAATTTTAAAATTTTTATTTTATTTGTTAAATAGAATGCTTGTGATATAATTGGAAAAAAAGAAGACTTAGATAGAGAAAATTAAAAAGGTACATGTTTTAGGTGAAAAAGGTAATTGATTAGTCTGTAGTAATTATAATTTAATTATGTTATTTTATTAAATAAAACTGCTCGTAATATTTTTAGGAAAGGAGAAATTAATGTTACCCGTGATATTTTTAGAAAAAGAGGGATTTTAGATAGAAAATATAGAAAAGATAGAAAAGATGCTACGTTTTAGCTGAAAAAGGTAATTATTTAATATTTGTACTATAATAATATTATTTTATTTTATTAAATAGAACTGTCCGTGATATAGTTGGAAGAAGAGAGATTTTAGTTTGAGAAAATAGAAAAGGTAACGTGAAATTAAAAAGGGGACATGCTTCAGGTGAAAAAGGTAAGGGAAATTACCCAATATACTATCTTTTTAAAATTATTTTCAAAAATATTAGAGTTAATTGCATTTTACACCCTCTAACTTTCGTTAAAAAACAAAACTATACAACCGTTTTGCGAAAATCATTTCACTATCCTTAACTTTCAAAATCAGATGCAACATGCACCCCTTTCAAGATTTTCCATTAAAAAAATTGGTTATCATTAACTTTATGAGGGTGAAAGCCCTAAATAACCAAAAATTAAAGTGTTGTGCCCAAAATAACGAATTTCGGAAGAGCTGCCCAAAATAACGAAACGGATACGCATTGGCGCTGTGCGTAGGGGTATACGCATATTTGTTATGCGTGGAGTGTGTAAAAATCGTTTCTGTAGTCAGTGTACAATACAGTGGTCATGCATGTGGAACATGCGTGAATAGAGATACGCATCTTGATGTAAATCACTGTTCATCATCTCTGTCGAAGTCGCCAATCCATTTTTCCGATTGATTTTTTGACCAATCCGTTCACTCCTTCCAGGCAACGAGCAATAACGTACTATATACCAAAATGACGGCCTTCTCTCCCTCTATAAGGTTGTACCATTCATTTTGTATGTCGTTTTCCGGATTGTGAAGCCCCAATTCGGACCTCCATTCGCCGATCTGTTTACCGAGCAAGCCATACTTGCCCCTGCGGAGCCAAAAACGAACAAAACAACCGGGAAAAGGGAAGATGGAGCTGTGGGCTTCATTTTGATGTCATCAGGAAGAGTGGAGGTAGTCAGAATGTTTCGAACGGACGAAGGCGATTTTAATGGCGATTTTGTGGTGATCTGAGCACCGGAGATGCAACTGAACAATTGACATCATATGACGTCATTGCGCATCTGGGAGATGCGTTACCCCAGATGCGAATGTTCAGTATGCGTATTCCATCTACGTTGACCGCCAATGCGTGGCTCCGTTGTTATTTTGGACACTGTTCGCGCAAATCGTTATTTTGGGCAACTCGGTTGTGTTTTTGTGTTATTTTGGTCATTTTCTCACATTATGAGGGATAAAATTGGAATTTCAGCATATCATTTAAATGATTTTAATGTTAAAATTTTCAAATTATACTAAAAGCTAAAATTTAAAATTATAAAAATTATTTTAATTTCAATTGTTTTAAATTTTACTGATATCAATTTTTGAAGATTATAAATTAAATTCTATGATAAATTTTATGATTAACTATGATTATATATATTTAAATATAAATTTCGCTTGATAAATATTTTTAAATTATTTAGCGTGATGATTATTTCATTGCATTAATAACAAATAGATTATATATTAATTGTTTAATATAATTTTTCATGTAAAGAATGCATTAATATAAATTTTTTAGTTAATTTGAAATTTTAGTTATTTATATTATTGTTCAAATTCCAATTTTACCCCTCCAAATATTAAAGGAAGTAAACATTTTTAATAAAAAATTGTCAAAGGGGTGCAAGTTGCATTCCATATTCAAAGTTAAGGGTAGTGAATTGCTTTTGGAAAAATGGTTGTATAGTTTTGTTTTTGAACGAAAGTTGGAGGGTGCAAGATGTAATTAACTCAAAATACTACCACTTCTATTACTATATATTAAACTTCAACACAAGGGCAAAAATTGCAATTTTAATGGGTGTGAAGTTATAGTTTTACCCCTCTTTTTATCAAAATTAAAAAAATGTCATCCTTTAATAATTATGTTAAAAATAATTAAAATATGTTTTTGTTCGTACTCAAACCTCTAATCTTCTACTCTCAAACTCATGAGTTAACCAATTATGCTACAGTTGCTTTTGAGTTTTGTTTACAAATCCTATAAGATTAATCACCTCTCTTTTTTTTATCTCATCCTTTTATTTGAGTAAATGAAATGTTGGTTCATATTATTTCTATAAAATTTGAATAGATAAAATTTAAAAAATATTGTAATTGATTGATCTTACTTTACAATTCTCTTTTGCCATTTTAAATACTTGATATAGAAAAAAAATTAGATTATACATAATGTAACCGAGTCTAAAAAAAAAAATTAGATTGCCAATTTAATGGTTGTGAAGTTACGATTTTATCCATATATTTTTAAAAATTACAAAAATGCCATATGTTAATAATTTTGTAAAAAATAGTGAAATTATGTTTGTGTTAAGATTCAAATCACTGATCTTCTTCTATCAAACTAATGACATAACCAACTTTACTACACTTAATTTTGAGTTTTGTTAAAAAAAACCTATAATATTAATCACATATTCTCTTCTTGTATGTTATTTTTAATTCTGAGTTAATAAAATATTGATTTATATTATTTCTAGAATATTGGATAGATTAAATTACAATAAATATTCTAATCGATTGAGTATACTCTACAATTCTCTTTTGCCATTTTAGATAATTGATATAAAAATAAAAAGTTAGATTATACATATTGTAATAGAGTACAAAAACAAGATTTATTTATATGCGTCTCCTAGTAGATAAATTCATGAAATAAAATATAAAATTTGGTTTTAAAAAATGTGTAAATTTTAGTTATCAAATCATACATAATTAATAACTGTTTCACATTAGTTATAGGTATATAAAATTTTAAATATGTGACTTTTATTAGGGGTCTTGGTCGACCAACTATTTAGACTTTCAACGAATTAAATATGTGATTGGTCTAAAAACATAAATATTTAAATATACACAAAAAATAATTGAAATTTTATTAAAAAAATGAGAACTCTAAAAATATGATCTATGTTATATATAAAAAGTAACATAATTAACATTCAATAAAATAAAAAAAATATAAATTTTTAAATCCTAAATATTAAAAAACTAAAATAATTATTTATAATGAATTAGACTATAACTCGACCATGAATTTTTACATAATATGAAATTGATTAATATAATATATAATGGTTGAGTACTTAGATCAGTATACGATAAAATCAAAAAATTTGATTGTGAATTTCATATACATGCCTGGGTCATTAAGGTCGTTTTATCATAGTTAACATTGATTGAAATACTTAGAAAATTTTAAAATATAAAAAATTGGTATGCAAAATTACAAAATAACTATAAAGATACTCCCTCTGTCCCATGTAATTATTTACATTTGCGGACCAATTTCCGGCACGAATTTTAAGGTGCATTTTAAGGATAATTCTATAACTTATTTTTGATATTTTTTTTTTTGTATAAAAATAGAACAATTCTATTTTTATACAAAAAAAAAAGAAAATATCAAAAATAAGTTATAGAACTATCCTTAAAATGCACCTTAAAATGCATGTCAGATACACAATTTTTTATGTAAAGAATTGGATGGGACGGGGGGAGTATTAGATAAATTGAAATTTTATCGTTTATCATATTTTTAATTATAAAGTTATTTGAATATATATACAATTTTGGATGAGAAATATAATATATAATGGTGGAGTACTTCGATCTGAATATGATAAAATCAAAAAATTTGATTGTGAATTTCATATACATGCAAGGGTCATTAAGGTCGTTTTATCATAATTAACATCGTCTGAAATAGACAGGAGACTTTAAAAATAAAATCCTTTCCGTATTGAAATCAACTTTAGCACAAATTCTCTCCGTTCTCTCTCCTAAAACAACCTTTCGTCGCCCCTCCTCCGGCGGTGGCTTCTCCACCGGCCGGAGGTCTTAATATCTTTATTTATACCCCTTTTAATACCTAGATCTATAACCTCCCCTATTTTCGGAGTTCCGGTTCTCTTTTCTTCGATTTGCGGTTTCAATTCGAATTTTCTCTCGGATTAAAGCTTGGAGGACAATCTTTTTTTCCCCTTGATCTTTTCTCCCACAGGGTTTCAATCTTGCGGGATTTTTAACGAGGTCCTCCCTTGGCTATATCTTGGTAACAAGACCGATTAACTCTTGCTTGCGATGTAGTTTTTTTTCAGATCTAGGGATGTTAATAGTATAGTTTACCTTTTTCTGTTCTAAGGCTAAGGTTTCATCGAAGTGGTACCGTATGTATGGTTACGGTGGTGTCGTATATAGGCCTTGAAGTGTTGGTCGGCATTTGTGGATTTCTTACAGTGGTGATTGGTTGAATAGGGGGTTGATTTTGTTGGGCATATCTGGTCCGTGGCTCCTCTGCGCAGTAAAAAATACAGCCCCTGCCGCTGCGGCGGCGATTTGTGGACACTCGAGACGGTTGTATTGTTTAGGGTGTGGGGTTATCTTTGTCGGGGTTCGTTCATTATGGTATTAGCTGGTTTATTGTTGGAGTTCTGGCATTCCCCTATATTTGTGTTTATAGTGGGTTGTCTTATTTGGGGTTTAGGATGTTCTTTCGGGTCGGGTAATTATGGTCCGTTTGGATTTGGTTTGGGTTTTCTTGTTGTTATTAGTGGTTGTGGTTTTTTTGGGGGATTAGCTGGTGCCTTGGTTGTGCTAACAGAATAGTGTGGAATCAGGGGTTGTTCTTGATTTGTTGTGGTGTTCCATCTTGTCTAATTCCAGTAAATTAGTAGCTCGTCATGGGGTTGGAGATTTCAGTGGTTGGCCATGCTTGTCTTATGGATGCTATAGTGCAGATTGATTAGCAGATCAGTTCATTTGGTTTTAGCCCCATATCTCAATTTAGTGGTTGGCCTTACTCTTTTGGGCTCATGGGATTAGGTTCAAGACTAAATGTGCTGTAATTTGTTGGTTTCAGTTTATACTACTAAGTGTTCGCATGATGAGTTTGGTCATTAAAGGGGGTCATGGTTGTGGCTTTTCGGGATGGATCAGCTGTGTTTGTTCCGACGTGTTGACGGGGACGGTGTCAATCATTTTTCCGGCAGTGGTGGTTTTCTTGACATTGGTACAGGAGTGTCTACCGTTCGAATGGTGGAGCTTGAATGTGGTCATCATCGAGGGGAGACCAAGCCATGTGGATGCAGAGTTCAAGCTGTATGTTTTCTTGCTTAGTGTGTTAACAGTTAGCATGCTTGTAGTGGGGACAAAATCTATTAGTTCAAGGTAGGAACAATAGCACGCGCCTGGAAATAATGTATCATTTGTTAGTTTGTGGCTTTCAAATTAATGGAGTTCAACAAGCTTACGAACTAGTGGTAACTTCCAATAGTGGTGCATAGCTTGTATTAGTGGAATTTGTTTTGTAGTGGTTTCAGTGATATTACTCAGTGGTAATACACTACCTTGTAATGGCCTTTTGGATAATTTTAATTCTAATATATCCTTGATTATCAAAAAAAAAAAACATCGTCTGAAATACTTAGAAAATTTTAAATATAAAAAATTGGTATGCACAGTTACAAAAAAATTATAAAATTTTTAGATTAATTGAAATTTTATCATTTATCATATTTTTAATTATAAAATTATTTGAATACATATACAATTTTGGACGAGAAATCAGTTCAGTGCCCGTGCCTTGCACGGGCTTTTACGCTAGTTAAAAGTTATTTACAAAAATACTACTCCCTCTGTCCCATTCATTTCTTAACATAAATTTTTCACTTGCGTGACACGCATTTTAAGGCTCTTATAAAGTATAGTTCCATAACTTATTTTTAAAATTTTCTTTTTTTTGTATAAAAATAAGATTGTTCTATTTTTATACAAATAAAGAAAATTTCAAAAATAAGTTATGGAACTATCCTTAAAATTTACCTTAAAATGCGTGCCAAACCCCCGTCCTCCAGTTTTTTTGGAATATATATATATATATATATATATATATATATATATATATATATATATATATATATATATATAATATTTAGATCTCAAAAAACTGGTCGAAAATGACAACTGAAAACTGTAAGTTGCAACTTCCGGTTTTCAGCTTTCAGTTTTCTGTTGCATATAAGGTTGCATATATATAAGGTTGCATATGAGGTTGCACAACCTCATATGCAATCTCATATGCAACTTCGATGCTATATAGAGGAGCAGACGAATTTTCGATTGAAAGTTCCAGTTTTCAGTTGCAACCTTTGCAACCTCATTTGCAACTCACGCGGCTGGCGCCGTCCTGAAGTTATAAATGAGGTTACGAAGGTTGGAAATGTTGCAATTCGTATTTTTGAGAAAAGAATTTTGAAGAAAGGTATTTTTATAAATACTTTTGAGAGTGGTAGTATTTTTAAAAAAATAATTTGAAGGACGGGTATTTTTAAAAAAACCCCAAAAGGTACTCCCTCCGTCCCTTTTGATTCTTAGCACTTTTTCACACTTTCTGACACGCATTTCAAGATGCATTTTAAGGATAGTTTCATAACTTATTTTTAAAATTTTCTTTTTTTGTATAAAAATTTAAACATTAAATTTTTATACGAAAAAGAAAATTTTAAAAATAAGTCATAAAACTATCTTAAAAATACACCTTAAAATGCGTGACGAACATCACTTTTCAAATGTTAAGAACTCATGGGGACGGAGGGAGTAATTGATTATTTTATAGTAATTATAATTTATTGTTATTTTACTAAATAAAATTGTTCGAAGTGTTTTTAGAAAATGTGAAATTAATGTCACCCGTGATATTTCTAGAATAAAGGAATTCAATTAAAAAAAATAAAAAGATGATACGTTTTAGCTGAAAAGGTAATCGATTAATTATTAGCATTATAATATTATTCTTTTATTTTTATTAAATAGAATCGCCCGTAATATAATTAGAAAAAGAAAGATTTTAGTTAGAAATAACAATAAAGGTGATGTGTTTTGGCTGAAAAAGGTAACCCGTAATATAATTGGGAAAATAGATGTTTTAGTCAGAGAAAAGAGAAAAGGTAACGCGTTTTCACTGAAAAATTTAATTGATTAGTTAATAGTAATTATAATATACTTTCTAATTAGATAAAATATGAAAGATATTATATTTTACCTGAAAATGAAATTACTTAGTTATTGAAAAATAGAAAAGGTAATATATTTAAGAGAAATTTTAGTTAGATAAAATATAAAAGGAGCACTTTTGATAAATATATATATATATATATATATATATATATATATATATATATATTCATAATATATCCGTTTATAATAGAGTTTAAAAATAATTAAGACAATGCCTTTATTTCGAAAAGGGTAGTGAGATTTTCCCGGTATATGACAAAATAATGAGAAATAGATATTTACAATTTTTTTGTTACATATATTACAAATTGTGGGTGAACATGTATGTAATGCATAAAAAATGGGCGTAATGATAAATTAAATAAATATTTATATTATAATAAATAAATTATGAGATAATTTGGTACATGGTTTAATCATATAAAGAATAATGATCGTTATATGTTTGGTAAATAAATGATAGCCGTTAGATCTAATATAAAATATTTTTTTTGAGTATTATATTAAATGACCATGGTTCGAATCCCTTCAATATATTTAAATTAAATTTTATATTTTTAGTTGGTGGTTCTAAATAATTATTATTATCACTAATAATATATAATTAATCAAATAATTATTATTATCACTAATAATATATTAATAAAATTATAATCCCATGTACTAAAAAAATAGGGGATCAATATTAGTGAATATTAGTGGGATGGAGGGATATTAAAAAGTAAAACTATTTTATAAAAATATAAATCTAGTATATTTAAGCAATTCCGTGCATTACATGGTTATAAGGAGAAAATGACCAAAATATTCATTTTTGAGACAAACTGGCCCAAAATACTGAAAAGCGGGAGTGTGGTCCTTTTTACTGACTGAATACGGAGGTTCGTCTTCCGTATCTCCCTTGACACGGAGTAATGAGTTCCGTATCTGTCTTCTCTGGCCCCGCAGGGGCTCATCTTCCCTCTCTGCTTTCTATATAATTTGCTTGTTGGCTCCCATTGCTTGCTAGAAACACCGAGTCCGGGATCTCTAAGGGACCTTTGGTTGTTCCTCTTGATTGTGAATGGGTTTGGCACTACCACAGGCTTAATCCAGGAAGGTATAAAACTGATTGCAAGAAGTTTTATGGAAGGATTCTTGATAATTGCAATGTTGTGTCATCGATTGAAGGGGTTTCTGGAAGAGAGACAAAAGAGATTTGGAAAAGTTTCAATAAGTTTCACTAAACTTATTGTTTAGGTGAATATTGCATGAGTACGGTGGTGGCGTTGTGGGTTTGTTCGGAGAACAGAGGAGTACGGTGAGGTTGTGGTGATGTAGTTCGAAGGAGTTGTGGAGCTGTTGGATGGCGATTGGGGAAGGAGAATGAAGAAAAGAAGGGGTGAAGGAGAGAAGAGGAGAAGAAAGAACGGCAGAAGAAGGATAGAACCGGTGGTGAGATTGGTGGTGAACGGTGAAGAATAGTGGTGGAGGAGGTAGTGAATGTTGGTTGAAGTGGTTCGGTGGGAAGCAGTGGGTTGGAATGGAGGTGGTAAGGGGGAGAAGGAAAGAGGAGATGGGTTGAAGGTTAGCGATGGTGAATGAACGGAGGGAATGGGGCGGAGCGAAAGGCTGTTGAAGAAGGGGAGAGGGGAAAGAAGTGTGGTGGAGAAGATTTGTGGTGTTGTGGTGAAGAGAAGGGCAGGCGGCGAAGATGCGAATGACAGAGGGGCGGGTGGATTGTTGGAGGAGAAGAAGGTGTTATTGGTGAGGGAAAGGTGGAGGTACAGTGGTGATGTGGGTTTGGTGAGTGTTGTTCGGAGATGTGGTGTGAGTGGAGGAGATGAGAGGCGAACGGAGGGGAATTGGGAGTGAGGCTGGGGAATGAAGGGAATCGGTGGGAGCTGATGGAATGGTTGCAGGCGGGAGAATTGGTGTTGTGGAGATGGGTGTCGACACAGCAATGGTGGTGTTGTGGGTTACATGAGTTGAGGGAAGGAGGTGAATGGAAACAAGGCGTATCAAGCAGTGATACGGAACACCAGACTCCGTATCAAGCACTGATACGGAACACCAAACTCCGTATCAAGCATTGATACGGAACACCAAACTCCGTATCAACCTAATACTGCACACCAGACTCCGTTTCTAAGGTGATACTGAACACCAGACTCCGTATCAACCTAATACGGAGCACGAAACTCCGTATCCCGTCGGTATTTAGGGCCAAATATTTGGAAATCAGTATTTTGGGCAAGTAGTATTTATTTTTGATTATTTAGGGCCTTCACCCGGTTATAAGTTAGTTATAATCTTATTAAAATAAAAACAATTATAAAATAAAAATAATTTTATAAAAACATAAATCTAATATATCAAAAGCAAACCGCGCATATCATAAACTAGTTGTACTATAAACGCTCAAAGCTCCACTGCTCCAGCAAGTACAACTGAAATTTATAATAGTATATTATCAGTTATCACACATTAATTATGAACACAAGCAGATAGCCTGTACTCCGTTGATAATAATTCCGATCTTCTCACACGTCCGTCTTTCAATTTTTTATATAATTATTTCACAAAAATATGTAAAGAAATATTTAAAATATTATTTAGAATCTGTTTCTCATTCTAGGAGGATCATGTGAAACCACTTATGTTCCAATATCTTTATTTTCAAATGAAACACCAAGTCAGGCGCCCTTAGTCTATCTGCTATAATGTACTACATAATAATCATTTCTTAGTACAATAATCTTAGTGGTGGTCTCTGTTCTAAAAATCGGTGATTAATCACGATTAATCACCGATTAATCCCTGTTCCATGGGTTACCGAACTGATTAATAATCCGATTATTCGATTAATCATTCCGATTAATTCCCAAATACCCGATTAATCCCCGATTAATCCCTGGACAGTACCTCTACCGATTAAGTCCGATTTCCGCTTTTTACAACACTGGTGGTGGTAGCTTAATTCAACGTCCCAAATAATGGCATGTATAGTGCACAGTCACATGGATCTACACGGGAATTTGAGCATGTAGTCTACCAGTAAAAACATCCAACATGATATCGATTTGAATAAACCAAACCAAAATATCCCACACAGAGCAGGGTCTGGGGAGGGTGAGATATACGCAGACCATGACCCTACATGATATCGATTTGAATGTAAGCAGCAATAACCAGTAATGGGAACACACGATCCGCCTTCGTTATTAATGCTCTAGGTTACTACCTCCGTCCCAACCAAATGTTTACATTTGGTTTGGGCACGGAGACCAAGGAAAAATATAAAGAAGGAGGAGAGAAGTAGGAAAAATGAGTAAAGTGGTGGGACTCATCAATATATAATGTATAAAATGAGTTAGTAGAGAAAATTAGTAGATATAGTTGATTTTTATATTATAAAACTTTACTATTTTAGGAAATTTTAGAAATGTAAAGAATTGGATGGAACATCCAAAAAGGAAAGTGTAAACAAATGAATGGGACAGAGGGAGTACAACTTAGGTCGGAATATGCGAGCGCGAAATAATTACGGGACTAATATCAGTTTATCATTTTATTTGAAATCTATTTTAAATAAGGTTTAATCTAAAATCTATTTTAATGGCCTAATATAAGATTGTTTAAAAAGAGGAAAAAGGAATATATATGCTGGCACAAATATTATTATCAGTATTTCAAAATAGCAAATTGTTTGATTTTGGACAAACAAAATTTAATTTTGTCACTATATTATTTTTATAATTTTATCTTTCTAAATTAAAATACTAATTAATTAATTTTATAATTTATATGAACACCTTCAAAACAACTAAAAAATTACGTACATATACATTTAAAAAATATAAACAATTTTAAAATTACATTTGAGGAAACACATCTAAAATAAAATGCTTATTACCCCAAAAGGTTCACCTTATATGTTACTGTAGTACTTTCTTAGCTAAGCTAGGGAGGCCAACGGGTCAGATCGGATCGGGTTTGGCCAAATCCAAATTCAAATTTAAAGTTTTCGGATCGAATCGGGTTTGGATCCGGGTTTGAAAATCAAAATCAAAATCCAAATCTTCGGGTTTTATCGAGTTTTGAATCAGATTCGGGTTTAAATCGGGTTTTTAATTCAAAATTCAAAAATTAAAATAATCACATTAAGCAAAACATTAAAGTATAAATATATTTAAAATATAAAATATAAAAATATTTTAGTTGCATAGAAAATATAGAATATTATAAATAAAATTTAAAAATTATAACAAAAATAAAGAATATATATATATTGTTACGACTGGATTTCGCCGGATAACAGTTCGGTCGGACCTGCAGAAGAAGAATGCGAGGGTTTGGCCCCCCGATTCACCTCCGGTGTGAGAATAAGTCAGTCGGTTCTTTGTAAGTAATTCGAACGTAGAGAGTTTGTGTCTGTTTTGTGTAATTGTGTATGAATGAATATCTCAAACCTGAATAACCTTATTCTCTTCCGTCGGTTACCGAAGGATCCGGTGTCATGGAGAACGTGTCCCACGTCCGTAGGATCGTGTAACCATAAGACCGTTACTAGCGACCAAGCCAAACTGCCATGGGCTTCATTCAGATTATAGTTGTGGGCCTTCGACCCAATCCATTAAGATGATGGGCCTTCGGTCCAGTCTATGGAATTAACTGACCTTCAACATGTCCCTGGGTTTCGTTCGGAGTTATCCTCAGGATGGAGACCAAATCCCAAACCCATCTTCGGAATACCCTCTTCAGACGTCTTCTTCGGATAAGAATGGCGATGGACAAAGCCAGGACGTCTCTAGGAAGTCGTGTCCCTTTATTGATGACAGCTGTCTGGTCTCGAGACCTACGCTTTAATCACCACCGTTGAATTTGAAATGCTTCTTGTCCAAACGACGCGTCTCTCCTACTTAAACCCACATAGTTTCTTTTCTTTCTTTTTTACGCACACATTATCTCTTATCTCTTAGATATTCAAAACAAAAACCCCAACACAGAGCATTTGCCCTTAGCAGAGATTGGAACTGTCGTTTCATCACCAAAGACTCCCGCTTCTCCGGTTCCACTCGAAGTCTACATTCAAAAGGTCTACCCTCAAGAATTTGATCTTCTCAACAATCTTCAAATCAGTGAGTTACATTCCATCCTTTTCTTTCCAAATCGGTATATGTGTAGTATCTCTATTTCCATTTCTTTTGCATCATAAACCTGCATTTCATGTTTATATGTATATATTTGTTTGCATAGGTGTAAAGTTACCTGTTTTCCTTAGGTAAAAAATACGTATGTCTTTATGTCCTTTTTTCCGGGGTTTCGGGTTTTGTCCGGAAGTTTTCTGGGCAAGACCCTATTATGTTCTTTATAATCTGATTCAGATCTTTGATCTTGATCCAAACTACTGATAGTAATCTGATACCCAATAGTAAAAAATACCCAATAGTAATCTGATTCAGATCTTGATCCAAACTTTTTTAGGTCCAAAAATAAGATCCAAATCCAGATCCAAATCCAAAAAATCGGGTTCGGGTAGATCCAAATGGATCGGATCAAGTCGGGTATCCATCGGGTCGGATTTTTCTGCCATCCCTATTCTTAGCTTCCTCCTCCTCTCCCTAAAAATCATAAAAACCTATCTTTTATCAGATATTTTATTTGGTAAACTCGCTTCTTATTATGTTTCTATTAAATTTGTTTTTATTTAATGGTTCTTATGAATTTTTTTTTACTTATTTATTGAAATTTTCAGCATGTTGTGGAATAAAAACTAGGTTACGAATTGTATTTAATGCTAGGGTTAGGGAGCTTCGTGCTTTAATGGCTGTTTCCGTGTTCGAGACAAATCGGTCCTCACAGGGTGCCTACGTATCTCGTTATTGAGAATCAAGCCAAGACGTAGTTCTGAGAATGAGGGGTCAGACCCTTTATATAGGCTGAGAAGCCTTAGAATCGTAGTAGGGTTAGGTGACTTGGTGGGCAAGTCACCGCCTAGAAGAAGGTTCCAGATCCTAGTATGTAGGAACCAGTTTCCATGTTGAAATATGTATCTTGGAGGCTAAGTCAGGCAAGAGTAATATCCTTGTTTGACTCTTATTGCTGAGCTGATTATTACACCTAATATTAATTACGAAATTAATATTATAAATAGGGTTTGGGCCAATCTGGCGGGCCCCACGTTTGGACCATTCTAGGTCTAATTAATGCCACATTAAATGTGTCTTTAGGGCTTACATTTAGCCCATATCATTTGCCCCCAACTTCTAGGAAAAATGATCAGGTTTTCCTTGAAGTTTTAACGGCCTTTCCGAGACTTGGGTCAGGGTTTATTGCTCTTACGCGAGTACTTTCAACAATATCATCTTAATGTAAAGCGTGGAGCGACCGACGCATTTACGACGATGTTGAACGACACTAAACGGTGTTAAACGGCACTACACAGCGCTAATCAGCCTTAAACAACGTTTAAACAGTGTTAAATGATGTTAAACGGCAAAAGATGACACTAACAGCACTAATCGGTGCTAATCTGTGCTTATCGGCACTAATATGTGCTTATCAGCACTAATTTGTGCTTAAACGGCACTAATCTGTGCTAATCGGCACTAATATATGCTTAAACGGCACTAATCTGTGCTAATCGGCACTAATTTGTGCTTAAACGACACTAATATGTGCTAATTGGCACTAATCTGTGCTTAAACGGCACTAATATGTGCTAATCGGCACTAATTTTTGCTTAAACGGCAATAATATGTGCTAATCGGCACTAATCTATGCTTAAACGGCACTAATTTGTGCCAATCGGCATTAATCTGTGCTTAAACGACACTAATCTGTGCTAATCAGCACTAATTTGTGCTTAAACGACACTAATCTGTGCTAATCGGCACTAATCTGTGCTTAAACGGCACTAAACAGTGCTTAAACAGCACTAAACGGTGCTAATCTTGACCTCTTTTTAGTACTGAAAATCATCCGAGATTCGCTGAAAAAGTCGAGATCTAGGTCTGAAAATTATCCGAGGTTCGTTGAAAAAGTCGGGTTCTGGGACTACAAACTACCCGTGATCGGCCGGATCAACGGGTAGCTCGTGGTCGGCTAGCCCGTGATCGGCCGAAGGCCTCCCGAACACGGTGGTCGGCCAGCTCGTGGTCTTCTGACTCGTGGTCGGCCGGGTCGTGGTCTTCCGACTTGTGGTCGGCCAGCTCGTGGTCCTCCAACTCGTGGTCGGCTGCGGCCCTCCGGGTGTCGTGGTCGGCCACTTTGTGGTTGGCTAAAAAACCCGGACCTAAACCCATTCGTGGTTTTAAAAGAAATCATGGATCTCGGATATAAAGTCATCCGTGGTCCTAGAAACCATGGATCTAGGATCTAAAATCATCCGTGGTCTTAAGGATCAAGAATCTTGATCTTGATCTCAAGTCATCAGTTTGGTCATTCGTGACTTCGTTATCTTAAGCATCAAGAATCTTGATCTTGATCTCAAATCATCCGTGATCTCAAGGAGAATCATGGATCTAGGATCTAAAATTATCCGTGATCCTAAAAAATCATGGACTTGGGATAAAAAATCATATGTGGTCGGCTGACGTCCTCCTCGGAGCGTGGTCGGCCAATTGGTGGTCGGCTGGGGTCTCCAAGACTATAGAAAACTCAGAGATCTTCGCGTGGACTATAAGATCGTCCAAATCTGATACCCGGAGCTCAAGATATGGCCCAAACAGCGTCAACAGTCCGTGTAGGACTGAAAATCAATCTTGGTCGGCTGACGCCCTCCTCGGAGCATGGTCGGCCAATTGGTGGTCGGCTGGGGTCTCCAAGACTATAGAAAACTTAGAGATCTTTGCGTAGACTATAAGATCGTCCAAATCTGATACCCGGAGCTCAAGATATGGCCCAAACAGCGTCAACAGTCCGTGTAGGACTGAAAATCAATCTTGGTCGACTGACGCCCTCCTCGGAGCGTGGTCGGCCAATTGGTGGTCGGCTGGGGTCTCCAAGACTATAGAAAACTTAGAGATCTTCGCGTGGACTGTAAGATCGTCCAAATCTGATACCCGGAGCTCAAGATATGGCCCAAACAGCGTCAACAGTCCGTGTAGGACTGAAAATCAGTCTTGGTCGGCTGACGCCCTCCTCAAAGCTTGGTTTTGAACCTTGAGTTCATTCATGGTTGTTGGTTATCATCAACCCTTGACTCTCATCCTTGTGATGAAGTTCTTTAGTTCTTACCTCATCCTTGTTTCTCATGGAGGAGGTCTTCCTTCTCGGTTGATCATTCAGGTAGTTCACTTGCTCCTTAGTGATTGACCTTAGGCCTGGTATGCCTTTGTTGGTTTTCAACCCTTTAGCTTGATTCTAGGTTTCCAACCTTATTCTTATGCTCATATAACCTTTCTTAGGTCTCAACTTGACTGACGACTCTTGATTCGAGTCATTAAACTCAAACGACAAGCTCGATTGGAGGCAGACAGCCTTGTTGGCCATCAAGGCTTAAATTTTGTGTCGGGATTTGAGATTCAAGATTTTAAGTATTGAATGACAAAGCACCTCTTATCTCAACATTCTCACTAATAGTTTCTGTGCTTTTAAGGCATTATCAGGGAGCCAACCAGTCTCAAGATGAGCTTTGAGAGGGTCTATCCTTCAGCTTACACCAACTGGTGCTACCAATTTCGAATCGATGGTGGGGTCTTCAGGACCTGGAAGTAAAAACTCTCTGCATAATTTTCTATCTCAGAAGAGGTGAATTTAAATAGGGCATCGGCCTTAATGTTCTCATTTCTTGGAATGTGCTCCTCATAGCGCTCATCATACTGAGTCATATCAGCCTTCACAACTCTCAAATACTTTGTCATAGTTTCATCCTTAGCTTCAAATTCACCATTCACTTGCGAGACTACCAGTCTTGAATCTCCAAAAACTTTGAGGTTCTTGACCCTCAGTATTCTGGCCAAGCCCAATCCGGCTATCAAGGCTTCATATTCAGCTTCATTGTTGGTAGTAGGAAAATCTAACTTCAAAGCATACTCAACTGTGAACCCATCGGGGCTTTGCAAAACCAAACCTGCACCACTACATTTTGTTTTTGATGCTCCATCAAAATAGAACACCCAATATTCCTTCTGATCAAGTACAAGCTCTTCATCTTTATCCTCACTTCTAGGGGTGGTTACTATCTCCTGCCCCCCCGACTTCTTGGTTGCCAATGGTACATTCAACCACGAAGTCAGCCAATGCTCGAGCCTTGATGGCTATCCGAGGTTTATATGTGATGTCAAATTTTCCAAGTTCGATCGTCCACTTGGCTAGCCTTCCACTGGCCTTCGAGCTGTGCAAAATATTTCTCAACTACTGGTCCGTCAGGACTTCAATCTTGTGTGACTGAAAGTATGGTTGCAGCTTCCTCGAAGCTATTATCAATGCCAATGCAAACTTCTCAATGGGAGAGTAATTTAACTCAGCCCCGTGCAACACCTTGCTCACGTAGTAGATGGGTTTTTGAACCTTGTTCTCCTTCCGAATGAGGACGACACTCAGTGCTTGTTCAGATACCGCCAAATATAAGTAAAGAGTCTCCCTAGGACTAGGTTTGGCCAACAACGGGGCTTCAGCCATGTATTTCTTCAATTGTTCAAAGGCCTCTTGGCTTTCGGGTGTCCACTCAACGTTCTTCACCTTTTTCAATGCTTGAAAGAAAGGTAAGCATTTATCACCAGACTTGGAGATGAATCTTCCTAACGCTGCTACTCGGCCCATTAACTTTTGCACATCTCTTATTGAGAGTGGGGGCTCCATATCTAAAATTGCTTTGATCTTATCGGGGTTGGCTTCTATTCCTCTCTTTGAAACCATTAGACCCAAAAACTTTCCTGATTCAACGCCAAAAACACACTTGGCTAGATTCAACATCATCTTATGGTGCCTCGGCACTTCGAATGCCTCTCTGAGGTGCTTCATGTGATCTGCCTTGAATAGGCTCTTGACTAACATGTCATCTACATAGACCTCCATGGTTTTTCCAATCAGATGGGCGAATATCTTATTCACCAGTCGTTGGTAAGTAGCTCCTGCATTCTTTAGACCAAAAGCCATAACAAGATAGCAGAAAACACCAAAGTCAGTTATGAAAGATACCTTAGGGATGTCATCCTTGTGCATCTTAATCTGATTGTAGCCACTGAACCCATCCATGAAGCTCAACATCTCATGTCCAGCTGTGGCATCTATCAACATGTCTATCCTCGGTAGAGGAAAACAATCCTTCGGGCATGCATCATTCAAATCAGCGAAGTCTATACACATCCTCCATTTCCCATTTGCATTCTTGACCATAACAGGGTTAGCTAACCATTCAGGAAACTGAATCTCTTCACTAAACCCAGCCTCTAAGAGCTTGTCAACTTCTTGTTTAATGGCCTCCTGCCTTTCAGGAGCAAAATTCCTTTTTTTCTGCTTTATTGTCTTCCACCCAGGATCAACATTCAACTTGTGAGTTATGAGTTGGGGATCAATCCCTGGCATGTCAGCTGTAGTCCAAGCAAACACATCACTATTTTCTTTCAAGAATGCTATCAACTTGCCCTTCAGGGGTTCTTTCAAAGATGCTCCCATATAAGTAACTTCTCAGCTCGCTTGGCCGTCATGGCTTCAATGTTTGTCTTGGTCTTGGGTGTTGAATGTCGATGTTCGAAGGTTGAACGCCAAAGTTTGAAATCAAGGATTTTAAATCTCAATGGTGTTTTAAATCACCGAAATATCTATCAGAGCTGCCAGTCCAAGGCCAGGGGGTTTCTGGTTAGCCCCACGAGGTCTTGAACCTTCCCTGGGAGGTTTTCAAAATTACATATTGGTTTTCAAGTCAACACGAAGTTTCAACCTTTGGATCTTAATTGGAGGTTCATGACCCCCTCAAGTTTGGCCTTCATAACTAACCTTGGCCTTCATGGCTAATCTTGGCCTTCATGGCTAACAGCTTCTGTTCTTCAACCTAGGATTCGGGGTTGATTCCTCGATTTTGATTCCGATAAATGCAATCCCGTTGGCTTCTTGCCTTTTAAACTTCTGAGACGAGAGCTTGCTTGAACTTCTTAATCCTTGCTTAAGGTTATCTATTGGCCTTCATCCTTGGATCCTTAATCCAAGTACTTAATAAGTATTGAAGAGTAGCTAGTCCTTAACATCCTCGGCCTTTCATGGCTTTGACTGTTGCATATGGCTTTTATCTTATTTTCTTTTATCCAGGGTCCTTTACAGACTTAAACTCTTACTTGGTTGCGTTGTAACCCAACTCTTGACCCTTCGGGATCTTCACCTATGCATTTGTTTGTTTTCCATTCGTGTATTCTTTTATTTTCGGTACTCGGTCATCTTTCACTTGCACTCATCGGGTGCTCGGCACATAAATAAAATCACTCAATCAATGAATGGAAATCAAACTTGCATTAATAACTTGAAATGGGTTCAACACTTACATAGAGTAGTATTGTCCTACTCGGAGCAACATGCTCTGCAATGGTTTCAATGAACCTTAATTCTGCTTCTACTAGATGAAGCTAAGTCCTACTAGGATAATTTGAGCCCATCGGGGCATTGCAAGACTAGGCCTGCATCACTTGATTTTGTTTCACTTGATTTTGTTTTTGATGCTTCATCAAAATAAAGCACCCACTACTCCTTCTGGTCTTCTCATTCTTATTCTGAAGTTCACTTCCTGCTTGGGGTACTACCTCCTGCCCCCCGATTTCTTGGTTGCCCATGGTACATTCAACCACGAAGTCAGTTAACGCCTTAGCCTCAATGGCTGTTCGAGGCTTTTGTGTGATGTCCTCTACTGGCCTTTCTCGGTGTTCCTTGTTACTGCGGACATCCATGTCTTCAATCGAAAGGACCTGCCCCCCGACTCCGTCAGGCCTTAACGCGGCTACATAACAGCTTCGTGCCATCTTTTGATCGCCTTTATGTTCTCCAACACCATTCCTGGTTGGGAACTTGATCTTCATATGATAAGTTGAGGCAACAACCTTGAATGCATGAAGTCCAGTCCTTCCGAGGATAACATTGTACGTTGAAACCGCCTTGATTACCAGGAAGTTCAACATCTGAGTGGCCTTCTTGGGCTCCTATCCAATAGTCACAGGCAATTGGATAGTCCCTTCAACTTTGGTTCCTACTCCATTAAATCCATATATAGGCATGTTATTGTGGGTCAACTGAGATTCATTGTACCCCATCTTCACAAATGCATCATGAAACAGAACGTCAACAGAAGCTCCACTATCTATCAAGACTCGCTTCACCTCTGAGTTTCCAATCACAGGAATTATGACCAACGGGTCGTCATGGGGGAACTTCATCCCTTCGAGGTCTGAATCATTAAAACCAATTGTTATTTCAGTCTTGGCATGCTTCGGGGCCTCTCCCACGATGTGTATAACTTCCCTAGGATAAGCCTTCCGAGAATTCCTTGTTGTGCCGGCCATAGTCGGGCCTCTTGAGATCATGTTGATTACTGGCCCTCGGGGCTGTGGGTTGCGATCTTGATCGTCATCCCTCCTATCATACTCTCTTCTCTGATTACCACGGTCGTCACCCTTAGTGAAGTGGCTCAGTTTCCCTCTATGAATCAAAAACTCGATCTCATCTTTGAGTTGCTTGCAATCATCAGCGTCATGCCCCACATCTCTGTGGAATCTGCAATACTGATTCTTGTTTCTCTTTGCGGGATTATCCCTGAGTGGCTTCGGCCATCGGAAATCCTTATCCTTCTCAATGTCCAACAAGATTCGACTCCTAGGAGTATTCAACCTTGCATACTCAGTGAACCTTGGTCCTTGGTTCTTCTTAGGGACATAGTCGGAGTCTTCGCTAGTTCGGGGATACTTGTCCCTAGCATCATACTCCTGGTCATCACACTCCTGGTCTTGCTTTCGCTTCTTGGAGTCGTTGTTACCTTTGTCATTGCCTCCTCTAGCTTCCTTCTTCATGCTATCCTCAGCCTTGATATACTTGTCAGCCCTTCGCTGGAGCTCGGCCATGTTTTCAGGAGGATGCTTTGCTAATGACCTTTTAAAGAATAGATCAGTGGTTCCGTGTTCTCAGGCTACCATGGCCACCTTATTCTCCAAATCAGTGATATTCAATGTCTCCTTAGTGAACCTCTTGAGGTAATCTCTCAGATTTTCATTCTTCCCTTGCACTACATACATGAGGGATGCAGAACTTTTCTCATGAACTCTCCCGCTAATGAATTGGCTGACAAAAGCGGCGCTCAACTCCTTAAAAGAGCCAATCGAATTCGCAGGTAGGCGGCTATACCATCTTTGAGCCATGCCCGACAGGGTTTAAGGGAACGCCCTACACTTCAAGGCGTCGCATGCAGGCTGCAACAGCAGTGCGTTTGAGAACGTCCTAACATGGTTTACGGGATCACCCGTTCCATCATAAGCCTTAATTGACGGCATCTTGAACTTCTTTGAGATACGAGCATTCATCACCTCCTCAGTAAACGGGGGTGTGGGATCATCAGGATCCCCAAGTGGTATCAGATCCTTGGGGTTGCTCCTGGGGTTTCCACCCTTGTTGTTCTTCCAGTTGGGGCGTCAGCCCTTCTCTGCCTTCTTGAAGACCTATCCAGATCTATAATGGGAATCGGTCCTGAGGTTGGAGGAGGTTGAGTTTGATTCAACCTAGCTTGTTCTCTCGCAATATCTTCCTTTATCCTTAAAATCTCGGCCTCATGAGCCTTGATTCTCTCAGCAGATGTCAATGGGGGTCCATCATGGATAGTTTGTGTTCTCCTTCTTGGTTTTCTGCTAGCACGTCGCCTCCTCGGGGCTTCATCACGATCATCATCATCAGACGATGAATCATCAGTATAGGGGCCAGAGTAGTCAACATACTCTCGATCTCGGATCTACAAGGCGTGGCCACTAGGTCCAGCTCCTTGAGTAGGAGGGTAGTTAGGCAATCCATACATTGGGTTGGTGTTCACAGGGAGATCCGTGGTATGGATCTGGACCCCATGTGGGAGGTTGTTAGGATCGACAACCAAGGGAGAAACCACCACCTGAAGAGGATTGGTCCCTTGATTTGTATGGACGATTGGAAGTATCGTACTCTCAACATGGGAAGTCGTCCCTAGGGGTTGATAAACTTGATGTTGAACGATCGTCCCGGTCGTTGGGGGCACCGGATCCGTGGTGGGCGGTGCAGAACTGAGTGGCAGAGGCTCGGTAATTGTTGGTGTCCTTTGTGTTTGAACCATGGTTGATGTCTTCTTCCTATAGACGGTGCCAAATGTTGTGGAATAAAAACTAGGTTACGAATTGTATTTAATGCTAGGGTTAGGGAGCTTCGTGCTTTAATGGCTGTTTCCGTGTTCGAGACTAATCGGTCCTCACAGAGTGCCTACGTATCTCGTTATTGAGAATCAAGCCAAGACGTAGTTCTGAGAATGAGGGGTCAGATCCTTTATATAGGCTGAAAAGCCTTAGAATCGTAGTAGAATTAGGTGACTTGGTGGGCAAGTCACCGCCTAGAAGAAGGTTCCAGATCCTAGTATGTAGGAACCAGTTTCCATGTTGAAATATGTATCTTGGAGGCTAAGTCAGGCAAGAGTAATATCCTTGTTTGACTCTTATTGCTGAGCTGGTTATTACCCCTAATATTAATTACGAAATTAATATTATAAATAGGGTTTGAGCCAATCTGGCGGGCCCCACGTTTGGACCATTATAGGTCTAATTAATGTCATATTAAATGTGTCTTTAGGGCTTACATTTAGCCCATATCACAGCATCTAAATTTTTTATTTTATTTCTTCTTCTTGTGGGAGAGTTTGTTTTATTTTACTATTCCAAATTTTTAAGATATTTGTAATATTAATGGTTTATTGAGCAATATGAAATTGGAGTCATTTGGAAACTATTGTAATATCTTTTAAACAATTATAGTTTTGACAAAAGAAATAATAATTTGATTAATTTTGTTAGAAAAATGTTAGAATTCCCAAATTTATTTATTTTTAAAAATTCCAAATGATGAGACGTCGATCTATTATTCGTCATTTATTTACAAATAAGATAATTTCACGTGCATTAATATGCTTCCTACCAATTAAGTCATGTCACACATCAACATTTTTGGAATTGAATTGATTTTGAAATCTCGAACATTGTTCATTTATGCATTCGTTAAATTTTAATAATTATTTTTACGAAACTTTATGAGCATATTAATAATTATTTTAATTTAAAAAAATGCCACACAATGTAATCCGGGCAAGCAAACATTAAAGATTAATTTATTTATTTCTTTTGTCAAGAGAGTAAAAATATTTTTAAACAAATGAAAGTTGGAGAATGAAAATTGTCGTTGTTCCCGGGCTTAGGCTCTGTTTGGGATTGCTGTTAAAAATTACCGTGCTGTTAGAAAAAGTGCTGGTAAAAAAAGTGCTGTTATAAAAAGCTGAATACTGGGGGTGTTTGGAAAAACTTATTTTCTAGAATAAGTCAACTTATTTTAATTTAAAAGTTAAAATTCCTAACTTTCCAACTTATTTTTGCAATTTACTAAATATCAAACATACATTAAATACTTGTATAAAAAAAATTATCAAAATATAATTTTTTTACCCGAAAATAAGTCCATAAATCCTTATTGTAAGCTGAGCCAAACAGGCACACTGTTTGGTAATATTTTTTATATGTGCATGTTTTGATGTAAAATTATATTAAAAATAATGTTTTTGGTGAGATTTGATGTTGAAATCAGCAACTGCTTTCGGCAAAAGTTGCAGCTTTTTTTAAAAGCATGGGGGACCTGCTTTCTCTAAAATCAGCTTTTAAGCCACAAGCAATTTTCAGAATAGCAACTTTTAAATTTTACCAAACATATTTTCAGCTGCTTTTCAAAAATAAAAATAAGCTGTTGTTGCTATCTGCAACAGCAATCCCAAACACACCTAGACCTTACAATTCGTTTGTTTCGTGTACTTTCGTGTCGTGTACTTTCGTGTTTCGTGTACGTAATGTCAAATCCAAAACCTACCCGTTAAGAATTCGTTTCGTTTCGTGTACCTTTATTTCGTGTACATTTCGTGTCGTGTTTCGTGTAATCTTTGAATAAAAATAAAAAATTTAAATATTAAAATTTTACTAGTCGAGTCTTAAGTCACTGTGTCATTAAGAATCAAGTGTGTTCAAGTCTTATAAAACTAAAAGTTGAAACTATTTTGTATTTATCTTAGGTAAAAAATATTTATGTAATATTATTTTAAAATATTTATTCATATAATTTTAATAAAATTATTTAAATATTTATTTATTTCGTGTATTTTCGTTTCGTGTCTTGTACCCAAGGATAAACCCAAAACCGACACTAAATTCATCAGTGTAATTTCGTGCTCGTGTACTTTCGTGTTCGTGTACCGCAAAGATCAATCCAAACCCGTAATTTTCGTGTCGTTTTCATTTCATATTTTCGTGTCGGTGTACCAAATTGCGGGCTCTAAACACACATTAGTTCCTCTAGGAGTCTAGGGTAGATGAACCCTACAAGATCAGCTAAACAAAATAAAGGCTGCGTAAGCCCGACAGTCTCTACCGTAAAGTGTGTAGACTTTATCAATTGTAAAATAAAAATGCAGTACACAATTTTCAGTACTAATCACCAGCCACGAATCATCAGGTACTACTAATTTGTGTACACGTATGTTTTACAAGGTTATTTCCTATATTTTGTTGGTGTAATACGTGTACTTAGTAAGTTCACATATCACGTAGTAGTATATTAAATTTTGGCTACGCCTACGCGTACATAGTAAGTACATGTCTCCCTATATATAGTAGTAGTCACTAATAGAGGAAATGAAAATCGGAGATAAAAAAGATTTAGAGCAGAATGGGGAGGAGTCCTTGCTGCTCAAAAGTTGGGTTGAACAAAGGAGCTTGGACCTCTGCTGAAGACAAAATTCTCGCCGATTACATTCAACTCCACGGTGAAGGCCGATGGCGAAATCTTCCGAAAAGAGCTGGTTTAAAGAGATGCGGAAAGAGTTGCAGGCTGAGATGGTTGAATTATTTGAGACCTGATATTAAGAGAGGCAACATTTCTAGTGATGAAGAAGACCTCATCATTCGCCTTCACAAGCTCCTCGGTAACAGGTTTAATATTTCCAACCTCCATTTTTGTTCGGATATCCACTAGACTACAATGTTAAATATTACACAAATCTGTAAATTTGTAGTAACATTTTACGGAACAAGAAAACCAAAAATCGTTGTTTAAAAGTTTTTGTCTGATTTGTTTGTGTAGATGGTCTCTAATAGCTGGGAGGCTCCCTGGCCGAACAGACAATGAAATCAAAAACTACTGGAACACAACTCTAAGAAAAAAGGCTCATGATAATCACACTACATCTGCCTTATCTTCTCCAAAATCCCTTGCTAAACAATGCACCAACAAGAAGAGGAAGAAACAAGAAAAGAATCGCGACAAAGTTAAGTCAACTAAGCACAGTGTGGAGTCCAAATCCAATATTCTTGCATCTGATGTCGAGGCCTTGCAAGTCACTGATCCCTCACTAATCACTCCCCCAAAACCAGATCAAAACAGTGATCAACCCATGCTGGACATTACTAGCACAGAGCCACTAGTCACACAACCATCAATGCCGAAAGAAGATAGCATGACCCACTCATTGGATGTCGTGCCCGATGTTGACTCGACTGATATTGGACTCACGGAATTTCTTGATTTCGATTTCTCGGGTTTATTGGACACTAATAATAACGGGGACTTTGAGATGGACATGTTGGAGGAACCAAATCTGGGTTGTAATTCTAACCAATATTTTGCTTCTGTATCAGACTTTTTAGGAGATTGGTTAGCTTAATTAGTAGTACTGTAGTAGTATAATGTGTGCACTCTCTCCTCTGTTTTCACTGTATTTAGCTGGCATGAAATAAAGAGACTTGTCTACACTGTCAGGTCTCGTTCATTAATCATATTTATTACGTAGTATTATTTTGGATTTAAAGAAGTTACTCCCTTAGCCTTGGACACATTTGTCAACACTTGTAATTTTTAATATCTTTAATTTTGTATTAGTTTTAAATATAAAAACTTTATTGTATTAAAATATTCATAAATACGAATTCAACAAGATCACTCATGATTATATTTGGTCTTATAAATTAGACGTAAATTAGTAATTTGTCTTATGTTATGAATAATCCTGACATTTCAAATGAGAAGAACATTATGAGACGGAGGGAGTATTAATTTTGTTTGTTGCAGTTTGTAAGTATTTTCTATGATCTTCTGGATACAGTTCCATGCACAAATTAGCTCTGCATATAGTCTCACTTCACATAATTATTTATAGGTCTCTACACAAGTTGACACTCTAGGCCAACCGCCAACTTGAACATCTTTATTACTCCCTCCGTCTCATAATAAGTTGCTCGTTTGAAATGTTGGTACTATTCATAACATGAGATAAATTACTAATTTACGTCTAATCTATAAGACCAAATATAGTCATATCTTGTTGGATTCGTATTTATAAATACTTTAATACAGTGAAGTTTTTATATTTAATACTAATACGAAATTCAAGATATTAACAATCAAAAGTATGCGTTGGCAAACGTGTCCAGTCAAAACAGACAACTTATTTAGAGAAGGAAGGAGTACAAATCACTCCCTTCTCCCAAGTCCCAAGTCCCAACTGTGTTTTCCCCAGTATTTCGACTGTCGAGAATTGGAATATTATTTTTTAGAAAAATGTTAGATGTACCAAATTGGGTACCAAAATTTATTATTAAATGAGTTGTCATTTATTCACAAACTAAAGATGTAAAATTTCAATCATGTCGTTTGATAACAAATTTTGATACTCAATTTGATATCTCTAGTACTATGATATTAAATTTGTGTTCAGGTACATTTTAACACAAATTATCAAATTTTATTTGTTATTGTTATAATGCGAAATTCCACCAAAATAAATCTAGAGGACCACAGAAGTTTACATTCACAAACTAATGATGTAAAAAATTTCAATCATTATGTAGTTTATATAGTTGGCCTTGTCCAGCCACTGTATGTAACAGGGTTGGCCCTGAGGGCAAGCAATACAAGCCATGGTATGGGGCATCCAACGTTTAGGGGGCAAATTTTTTTAAAAAAATTTAGAGAGTAGTTTTAAAAAAATTACAGAATAACATAGAATTAAAAAGCAAAAATAAAAAATGACATTTTACTAGTCGAACAATCTTTTAAAGTGAATTATTTCATATGTTTGCTAGACAATGTTGATACATCACTCCAATTCAGGTTTGAACAATTGCAAATATATGAGTAGATTTTTGGGTTTCTATTTAATTTGACAAAGTTGAAGTGCTTAAGTGACGATAGTTTGAAGACCTCCTGCATGAATCTTGAAATTTTTAAAGCATGATTTTGTTTCTGATATTGATGGAAATGTCCTGTTTCTTGAGTTAAGAATTGTAAAAGAATGTGAAAGGCATATGACTCAGCCTATTTGTAGTTCGAGGATCCAACTCAACTTAAAGTAGATTGTAATAAGTAAATAACATTAACTGTCACAGGAATCTCAGAAGATGCTATCTATCAGAAGGAACAAATCTACAAGTCAATCTATAGTTTTGATATTTTACACTGGAAGAAGTTCAGTCTACTGATCAAGCCTCAGTGTGGTATTCAAAGTCATGGATTTAATTCTAAAGGACAGAGATTTCTACAAGTGACAAGAGACAGTATCAGTACAGAATATTTAAAGAAAGTTGAGAGAAGAAATAGACCACAGCTTAAAGTCAAAATGAAGAACAGAAGTTGAAGTTAGTCGTTCATGAACCAGACCGTGCATCGAGCGTCAACAAATATTCAGTGGAGGTTCTTTATTTATTTCAGTGGTTTAAAAGTGAAGGTTAGACTATCAAATGAATTATGTTAATTCTATATTAATTAATTTAAAGTATTTAGTTAACTTAATTAATAAATTAATTCTTCAAGAATTAATTTATTTATTAAGTTAATTATTGAATTAATTAATTTAGAATTAATATAGATTGCTAAAAGACTATCAGAAGTGTTTTTAGACTATGGTTTTATTATTAAAAGACTATCTAAGATAGTCTAGGAGATAGTCTACTCAGCATACTCTGTCCAGTTTGATAGTCTGCTAAGGGATTGTCTACCAGGAAGTCTGCATGGTAGTCTGCCAGAAAAATCATGTATTAAAGACTATCAGGATAGTCATTCTGATAGTCTGGAGAAAGAATTGGGTAGTCTGCCAAGCCAGATAGTCACACCGGTAGTCTGCAAGAGAAAGGATAGTCACACCGGTAGTCTGCAAGAGAAAGGATAGTCACACCGGTAGTCTGCAACAGGTCAGATAGTCACACCGGTAGTCTATGTGTTCCCTGGATAGTCTGCAAGCCTTTAGACAGTCTGTGGATAGTCTGTTTAAGTGTTAAAATAGACAGAAGATATTTTCAACATAACAACTACAAAAGAGACAGAAGCCAGAATACACAGACAGACACGAGACATGTTTTAAAGACAGAAGACAAATATTACATCTCTCTCTCATCTTTAAAGCCACTGACTATCTCAATTAATTCACAGAAAATCAAGTTCAACTCATTTGTAATATTTGATCCGATAGAACTTAATTATTTGTGACTCTTGTATTACTAGCGAATTAAGTTTCCTAGTTCGTATCTCGATTTTTATTAAATAAATTAGAAAAGTTCATGTCGAATTTTCTAATTAGTTTTTATTAACGTGATAATACTATGTACTGATTTTGTAACAACCATCAAGTTTAATATATCGTTATATTTAACTTGAATTTTGTTTCAATTAATTCCGCTCAAATTTGTCTAAACTAAATTTTATTTAACGGACAAATTTCGACAAAAAGATATAGATTGTATTCAACCCCCCCTTCTACAATCTTAACAGACCTAACAATTGGTATCCGAGCCGTTTGATTGATATACAAATCAAGATCCTATTTTTATTCAATTAAAAATCAAGCTCGAATTTTTAACTCTCTTAAAAATTCATCATGACTTCTAAAGCCATTGTTAAGATACCTATCTTTGACAAAGAAAATTATGATATGTGGAAGAATAAGATGGAGTTGTTTCTAGAATGTACAAACGTTAAATATTTGGTTGTTTTGAAAACCGGACCTAAAACTCCTATGGTCTATGAAGATGAAGTTGAAGCTGAGGGTAAAATTGTGATTCCTGCTAAATCTTATGAAAAGGACCCTGCTACCTATACACCTGATGAAAAGGAGGATGCAGGGCTTGATAAAAACCTCAGACTCATTCTAATAGATTCCCTGGATGCTGTGATGTATAGCCATGTGATGAATTGTAAAACTGCCAAACACATGTGGGAAACTATTGAAACCATTAATGAAGGAACCGATGAGGTCAGGGAGAACAGACTTCAAATCTTAACCTCTGAGTATGAACACTTCAGAGCTGGCCCTAATGAAGGCATTCAAGAAGTGTTTGAAAGGTATAATAAAATAATCAACAACTTGCAAATCCATGGCAAGAACTATACACAGAAGGAGATTAATCTGAAGTTCTTACTGACTATGCCGACTCACCTGGAACACAGGATAACAGCAATAAGAGAATCTCGTGACTTGAATAAAGTTTCTCTTGAAAAACTCTTCGGTATTTTAAAAACCTATGAGTTGGAACAAGTCCAACAGAAAGAGATTCATGGTAAAGGTAGAGTTGCAAGTTCATGAACAGCATTAGTGGTTGAGGCTCCTAAGGAATTGGAAGCTAAGGTTGTTCGACCTTACAGCTCAGACAAGGAGCAGACTGAAGTGGAACATGGTCAGACACCAGCTACTCAGGATGGAAGTGAGTTTTACTCATTAGAAGAATTGGATCAGTTGGAGGATGAATCCATGGCACTCATGGTTAGACAGTTTGGCAACTTTAGATTCAGGAGAAATCCTAAGTTTAAGTTCAAGTCTAATAACAGATTCCAGAGAGGAGGTTCCTCATCCTCCAGTAGCAGAGGTGGCTACAAAACTGGAACTGTTGATAGAAGCAAAATTCGTTGTTATAATTGCAATGAACTTGGACACTTTGCCACTGAGTGTCAGAAACCCAAACAAGCCCAGAAGAGAGATTATGTTCCTGAAAAGAAGAAACCTGGAAAAGCCTATGTGGCTGCTGGTAAAAGCTGGGATGACACAGATAGTGAAGATGAAGAATTTGGAAATCTTGCACTAATGGCAAATGGTGACATGCTCACTGATCCTAAACCACAGGTAAAACTTACTGACTCTGAGTTGGTTCGTCAGTTAGGTGGCTCCTTGGTTAATGCATAAAAACACATTGCTAGATTAAATCTGTTAAACACTGAACTTGAAAATGAAGTGTTAGAACTAAAAAAAAGTGCATGTTAATCAAGATCAACAAAAAGAGGAAATAGCACGACTTAATAGAAGAGAGAAATCCATTCTAGAAGTAGTGACTAAACAACTTTCTAAAATTGCTGAACTTGAAACCAAGGTGAGTGCTTGCTTTAATTCTGTTAAACTTTCTAAAGAGCATTTCAATAAACAAGCTATATAACGAACTGTAGGAATAGGGTTTGGTTATAACGAAGCTGTTGGATTGTTAGGCATAAATACCCCTAACCTTGTTAGTGCTAAAGAGAGGGGTATACCACATGTGCTTAAGAATGTTGAAGATCTGCTCTTTAAGAAGTCGATTGCAGAACCTCCAAACTTCACTTCTATCATTATTCAAGAAGAGATGCGTAATGAGGACAGTGCAAATGGCATAGTCCTTGATAATGTTAAATCTGTTAAGAAACCAGTTAAGGTTGTTTATCCAACCAGTTCATCTAAAACTGGGTTAAGTGGTGATAAGTTGAAAAAGAACAATAACATGTCTAACATGCATACCATGCCTACCATTGATATTTATCATAAAGCATGTGGTGTTGTCAATTGTATGTCTTGTGCTTTTAATGTAATGTCTGCTTACTTTAATGGTAATCAAGCATGTGCTGGTAAGACTGCTCCTCGACAACATATGAATAAGAATAAAAATGTTAGATCAAAGACTGCTAGTCCTCCTCAAGATAGGAGAGAGACATTTGTATCAAAGCCTAAACAGACTTTTGGTAAGGCTGCTTACAAGGTCAAATGTCCAGTCAATGAAACAAATGTCATTGCTGCTAAAGAAACATGGATACCCAAGATAAAACAAAAGATTGTCAAATCTGTTTATAGGGTTAAATGTTTGTTGGTTAGTGGTGAAAATGGTGTCAACGTTAAAAATGTTGTTTTGCCTGACAAAGGCCAATTCTTTAAGTATTCTGGACCCAATCAGATTTGGGTTCCGAAGAAGGTTTAATCTATTTGTCATTGCAGGGTGTGAAACAGGTTGATCGAGTGACCTGGATCTTGGACAGTGGATGTTCAAGGCATATGACTGGAGACAGAACCCTGCTGACAAATGTGGTTGAGAAAGCCGGCCCAGTTGTTACCTTTGGAGATAATAGCATAGGTACAACTGATGGATATGGCAGATTGGAAGCTGGAAATGTTATCATTGATGAAGTGTCTTTTGTGAAAGGACTTGAGCACAATTTGTTAAGTGTCAGTCAATTTTGTGACAAGGGATTCGAGGCTTACTTCAACAAGAAGAATTGTCTAATCTCACACAAGAGACATGAACAACCATCTCTTACAGGAGTCAGAAAAGGCAATCTGTACGTGGCCAATATGAACACTGGAAGCACTGAAGAAATCAACTGCTTTTATTCTAAAGCATCTACAGATGAAAGTTGGCTATGGCACAAGAAACTCTCCCACCTTAATTTCAAGACAATGAATTCTCTAGTTAAAAGAGAACTGGTGAGAGGTTTACCTTCAATGGAATTCACTCAAGAAGGACTCTGTGATGCCTGTCAAAAAGGCAAATTGAAAACAGCAACTCACAGGAGCACTGACACATCATCAATAACTGAACCTCTACAACTGTTGCACATGGATCTGTTCGGTCCAGTTAATGTGATGTCTATGTCAAAGAAAAGATATGCTCTCGTGATTGTTGATGACTACTCAAAGTACACATGGGTTTTATTTCTGAATTCTAAAGATGAAACTCCACAGTTAGTGATTGATCACATCAAGTTGATTGAAATGGAGTACAAGAAACCAGTAAGAGCAATAAGGTCAGACAATGGAACTGAATTTAAGAATGCAGTTCTAAATGATTTTTGTACTGAAAAAGGAATAACAAGGCAGTACTCAGCCCCAAGAACTCCTCAGCAAAATGGGGTAGTAGAAAGAAAGAATAGAACCTTGATTGAAGCTGCACGTACTATGTTAAGTGAATCAAGGCTTCCCTTGTACTTTTGGGCTGAAGCTGTCAATACTACATGTTATACCCAGAATCGAACTTTAATCAACAAAGACTTGATGAAGACCCCCTATGAAATAATGTATGAGAAGAGACCAACACTCAAGTACTTTCATGTATTTGGAACAAAATGCTTTGTGCTTAAAGATGGAGATGATCGTGGTGGAAAATTTGAGGCCAAAGCACATGAAGCAATTTTCATTGGTTATTCAAGAAGAGCTTACAGGGTGTATGTGATTGATCATCAGACAATGCTTGAAAGTGTCAATGTATCATTTGATGACACTAAACTTCCTAGTATCCAAACGGAGGATTCATCTGAAAAGTTATCTTTCGATGATATGACAGACTCCGATTCAGATGGTGACAACCAACCTGATGTTGTTGCTAATGATAACAGTAATAATGATGATAATGATCAGGGTGGTGGTGGTGGAAACAATGATCAGACTGGAGATACCACTGACACTCTTGAACATTCATTTAGTCAAACTGGCAACAACTCAGGGGGAGGTGATGAAGGATCAGCTGGTCATACTCAACATCATAATGAAGAACAAGGCGAATCATCAAGGTCAAATCTTCCCAGACAGACTGTGTGGAATAGAGCTCATCCTTTTGAGTTGATCGTTGGTGATCCAGATGTTGGTGTAAAAACTAGAAGGAGCTATCAAAATCAATGCAATTATTCTGGGTTTCTGTCTGCAATAGAACCTAAGAAAACAGAAGAAGCTCTTTCTGATCCTGATTGGGTGATTGCTATGCAAGATGAACTCAATCAATTCAAACAACAAGAAGTATGGAAGCTGGTACCCAGACCTAAAGACAGGAAAGTAGTTGATACCAGGTGGGTATTCAGAAACAAACTTGATGAAGATGGCATTGTAACTAGAAACAAAGCAAGACTGGTTGCTAAAGGTTATTCCCAAGCTGAAGGAATAGATTATGATGAAACCTATGCACCAGTGGCTAGACTTGAGGCTATAAGGATATTCTTGGCATTCGCAGCACATTCAAACTTCAAAGTTTATCAAATGGATGTCAAGAGTGCCTTCCTGAATGGCAAGATGGATGAAGAGGTATATGTAGAACAACCCCCTGGCTTTGAAGATCCAGAATTCTTGGATTTTGTCTACTTTCTCTTCAAGGCAATTTATGGTCTTAAGCAAGCTCCAAGGAAATGATATGACACTCTTTCTGAATTTTTACTTGAAAATGGATTTGTTAGAGGTGTCATAGACAAAACTCTCTTTACTAAGAAACATAAGAATGATACTATATTAGTCCAAGTCTATGTGGACGATATAATATTCGGGTCTACTAATGATCTTCTGTGCAAGAAATTTGCTAAGCTAATGCAGGGTAAGTTTGAGATGAGCCTGATGGGTGAGCTGAAGTTCTTTCTTGGATTACAAGTAAGTCAAAGGACAGATGGAATTTTTATTTGTCAATCCAAGTATGTCAGAGAGCTCCTCAAGAAATATCAAATGGAGGACTCATCTTCAGCAAGAACACCATCATCAACAGCTGTGAAATTTGGAGCTTGTGAAAATTCTGCTAAGGTAGATATCACAAGCTACAGAGGTATGATAGGTTCATTACTTTACCTTACTGCAAGTAGACCTGATATTATGTATGCTACATGCTTGTGTGCAAGGTTCCAAGCGGATCCTAGAGATGTGCATCTCATTGCTGTTAAACGAATCTTGAGATATCTTAAGGGTACACCTAACTTAGGTATTTGGTACCCTAAAGAATCTGGTTTTAACCTTGTTGGATATACAGATTCAGATTATGCAGGAAGTGTTGTAGATAGAAAAAGCACCTCTGGGAGTTGTCAATTCCTAGGTGGTAGGTTGGTCTCCTGGTACAGCAAGAAACAACAAACAGTTTCCAACTCAACAGCTGAAGCAGAATATATAGCTGCTGGAAGCTGTTGTGCTCAAATCTTGTGGATTAGGAATCAGCTACGTGACTATGGCTTTGTACTTGACAATATTCCAATTCTGTGTGACAATACAAGTGCCATAGCAATCTCCAACAATCCTGTGCAGCATACGAGGACCAAGCACATCGACATCAGGTATCATTTTATCCGAGAGCATGTCATGAATGGTACCGTGGAGTTACATTTTGTACCCACGGAAGAACAAACAGCAGATATTTTTACTAAGTCTCTTGACGAATCCACATTCACCAGAATTGTTGGTGAATTGGGTATGTTAAATAGTCCTAGTAATTAAACTAGTTAATATCTGAGGTTTGATCTTTAATAATTTACAAGTGATTATCCTGTTAATATTTGTTGATTAAAATCACTTGTATAATTATTTTATCAACTTACCTTCTTACTTGTTAATGTTCAAACCATTGCCATTATCATCTTAATATATTTTTACTTACTTCTTTTCAATATTAAAATAATTCATTTTCCTTAAAAATATTTTTCTCAAATTTTACAAGTTGTGATTTATGAGAAACTTATTTTTCTTGAAAATTATATTTATGATGGTTTAATAAGTCATATTTTCTTTTTAAATAATTTTCTATTAGAAAGTTATTTTATTAGAAAATATATAGATTTATTAATTTACCATGAATAAATATGTAAATAGTTAATAGTTTATTAATTGGTTTGTAGTGTTTGTCCTTTTGTTATTAATGTTTGTTTTCATAAAAGGGACTACATATGATTGTTTTTATAATTTTTATTAGATTTTATAATCTTAGTGTAAATTATTTTGCTATTTTATAGCTTGTTTTAATAATTAAATTTGCTTCATTGTTAGAATTGCTTCATGTAAATAATCTGGTACATATTCTGTTAATACTTGATTTTTAGAATAGTTATATTGGTCCTCATCTCGAACTTCGAGATAAAGTTCGAGATAGTCAGTTTCGAGATGAAGTTCGAGTTAGTCACTAACTCGAAAATCTAAGTCGAGTTTCGAGTTGAAGTTCGAGATAGTCATTAACTCGAAAATCTAAGTCTAGTTTCGAGTTGAAGTTCGAGATAGTCACTAACTCGAAAATCTAAGTCGAATTTCGAGTTGAAGTTCGAGATAGTCACTAACTCACTAACTCGAAAATCTTCCCAGACTTAGAATTTTCAACTTCACTCTGGAAGATCAAATCGATATAGGACCTAATATTTGTGTGTTGTTGTAAATATTATTGTAAATTAATAGTCTATACTTATAGTCTATAGTCTGTTAGACAATTTGTGTCTACTCAGACTATCTGGCAGTCTATCCAGCCAATAGTCTATATACAATAGTCTGTGTATTATTAATGTAAATTAAATAGTCTATATACAATAGTCTGTAGTGTACATTAATATATATAGTCTATTTAGACTATCGGACAGACTATCCAGCGGTAGTCTAGATTAGTTTATTTTCTATTTTAGCTTTAGTTATTATCTTTTAGACTATCCTTTAGACTATCGCTTAGTATATATATAGATTGTGTGTGTAGACTATCAATAATCTAATTTTAGTCTAAAACTCACGAGTTAAGTCTCTGAGTACTCTTTCTCTGTTCGTTTATATACATACGATACACACAACGAACCGCCGCCCAATTTTCTTCAAGAATCGACCTTGTTTCTCAACCAAATCACGATCTGAAAACACCATTGTTCCGATCTCTTCAATCCCATTAATTTGATTGGTTAATCTTTCGATTTGGTAGTGTTTTAAGAAATCGTAATTTTCAATAACTTCGTCGAATTTCTTGAATAATCTGCACTTTGAGAACGATTCTGCAAAAACTAAAAATAGTGGTGTGTTTGTGTGAATTCAGAGATCAACATACATTAATTTCAGAATTTTCTGTGAAGTTTCGATTTTACTGATTTTTCTGGTTATTTGAATTAATTGTTAAAATCCCTAAAATTCGAATTTGGGCAAATTAATTCAGTGTGTTGAAGTTAAAATGGCTGTTAATATGGAGATTATCAATCATAATTTTGTTGGTCATTTTAATCCCGATAATTGTACTCTCGAGAGGGTTAAACCTTGGATTCGATTTTTAAATGAGCATTCTCATATTCGTCATGCCATGATTCTCAATGCTCCGTTAAAAGTTGATTCACTTTTGGCAATGTGTTCTACATTTGTTCTCTCGACAGACTCTAGTTCTTTCACTTTTACCGTGGGAGACACACCTTATGTTGTGGATGACTCAACTGTTAACACCGTTCTACAACTTCCAACAAATGACTTTGTTGATGTTCCATCTGAAGCAGTGCTGACACAATTTTTCCATGACATCCATTATCAAGGAGAAGTTGATCTTTCTAAGTTGTCTAAAAGTAACTTCATGGCTGAGTGGGATTATTTCTTTGACACAATTGCTAAGGTGTTTGCTAACACTAAAAAGAATAATTTTCACAATATTCCTACTTTGCTTCAGAGAATTGGTTATGCAGTTGCTAATAATCAAAGGGTTAATTTTGGTAAATTAATTTTTGATGCCATGGTAAGTCGTCTCATAACTGCCAAGAACGATCATGATTTGGGTAGTAAAGTTGATTGTTACTATCCAAGGTTTTTAACTATTATATTTAATCATGTTGTTTCTGATGTTCATCAAAGATTGTTTGCTAACTCTCGTACCGAAGCATCAGGAAGAACACATAAAAAATTCTTCACCAGGTTAGCAACAATGAAGAAGTTCACAAATGTTCCAGTGGTCATTACTCAGTATATGTCCAACTTCATAGAACTGCCAATCATACAAGAACAAGAAGCAGCAACTGCTCCTGAACCTGAACATCAACTTCAAGTGGCTCAACCCACTATTGCTGGGATTTCTGCAACTGCTACTGAACAGGTATTCTCCTCTTTCCCTGAAACTACTTCTGGAGCCCAAGTGGCTGATAGGTTAGACCAAGAGGTTGTAGAACCACAACTTCTATCCCAGGTCTTAGAGCCAAACACAGTGTCATCTCAAATCTCAAAACCCAAATCCAGAAGTAAATTAACAGTGAAAAGACCTAATTTAAGAAGTAGTGATAAGAGTGATCCCACAACTCTGCCTCCACTAAAGAAGCGAAGAAACTTACTAATTGAGGCAACTGTCAGCCCATCCATATCCTCCCAAAAGGATACGGACATTGAAATGGCACATGAACAGTTACTGGAACCATTCTCTCAACAGGATGAGTCCATTGAAATTTGCCAGTCAGCCATGGCACCCTGTACAGAGTCAAGCACACCCCTATTACTCACAATGGGGGAAAACATAACTGTAGAATCTGATGTGGCTAGGGACAATGAGCAAGGAGTGCACAATAGGATTGATACTGAAACAGTGCCTACCATAGTCACGGTAGAAGAGCCTTCACAGGTTAATGAGGGAAATCTTGACTCTCAGCCACAAATAATAGAGTCATCATCTCCCCTCCCAGGAGGAACATTCCTGGCTCCCTCAAGGGATTTTCCACTCGCAGTTTCAACTGGAGAAAGTGGAAGGCAACTCGATCCTTCTGTCACTGAAGAAATTCAGACATCAATTCCAAATGAGATGACAGAAATGACTGAGGAAAGGGATTTGCGAACTCCCATTGCACCACCACTGACCTTCCAAGAGGAGGCTAGGGTGATTTTATCTATAGGTACACATTCTGGAGCAGCTAAGGAAATAGTGAGGAGTGATGTGAGGAACACCACTAAACTGAGTGAAACACATGCACTTCAGATGAGTGAAACTCAGAGTGATATTCAGGTGAGTGCACACACTAACACATACACTCGTTCATTGGAACAAAAGATTAAAGCTCTAGAAAAGGAACTTGAGGCCAGTAAAGCTGAAGCAAAATTACTTCGAGCACAAGTGGGTGAACGGTCTTCTTCATCTACCTCTGTCAAAAATCAGCTTGCTGTGATAAAGAATGACATCACCAAGATGAAGACAACATTCACAAACAAGTTCAACACTCTCGAATTATCTTATGAACAGGCACTTGATGATGCTGGAGAGGTTACTGTTACTCAAGATAAACTCATTTCTGTAATCTCCGACAAAGTTGAAAATCTTCAAACAGCATTAATTAAGAGTCAATTGTCTACTGAACACCGTCTTGATGTGATTGAAAGGCAGAATGCACAATAAGGTAAAGGGATCAAACATTTGTTCAACATGATTAGCAGAACTCACACACCCACAGCAGAAGAAAGGGAATTCTTTGAAGGAAAAGGTGGAGATGGTGATGAGCGAGACCCTGGAGATGGTGTATTTCACACTTCGGTAGAGGATTCCTCAACTAAGGGGGAGAAGTCAAGAGAGGGAACTAGTAAAGACTCTGAAAAAGATAAATCTCAAGGTGAACAAGGGAGAGATAAGGGGAAGAAGATAGCAGATTCTCAGAAGAGTGCTGAAGACATAGAAGACACTGAAGGGTATTACTACACAGGTGAACCAGACAACTTTGATGTTTTTGCTGATCTAAGGTTCTCTGATGTGGGTGAAAAAATACCAGAACCAGATTTTAGCAGCTGGGAAGATGAAGTGCCAGTTGACCCTGAATATGAAGCTGAGCAAGCAAAACTGGATTTTGAAGCTGAATTAGAAGTTGAAAGGCAAGAAGCAAATCTCAAATTGAGAGATGAAAAGCTTCAGAAAACACTAGATATGCTTGCACACAAAGAAAGACTTCAAAAAGAGGAAGCAGAAGCAAGGCAACGGGAACATGCACTTAAAGTTCAAGAAAGGAAGTTATACGTCAAGTTTAAGAGTGGTGAGAAATGGGAACGTGTTCAACGAATAATAGACTCACATCAATCTCTTGATAATGATGATTGTCGACTTCTTTCTATCTTTGAAAGACTCAAAGAGCTTAATCCAACACACGAGATGTACATGAGAGCCCTAAGAACAGAAGTTGTGAGAATAACAACTGCAGGTGAAACGAAAACAGACGAGTTCTTAATATTTGTTGATTGTCATGAGTTTGGAACACAAAGAGTGTCAATTCAGTTCTTCTATGACAAATCATTGACAGAAATCTGGGTTCTTAGACCAAAGGTAAGAACTTCTTCTGAGTTGGGTGTACTACTTCATGAAAAATTCAAAGAGTTTGCTGAAAGAGCTGGTCCAGAAATAGTTAAATTGCCTAGACAATTGAAATTCCTTAAAGGTGAAGTGCTTCATACAATCAATCTTGAGAATGAGGAATTGTTCACACACTCTGCCAGGCAGTTGGTCTATATTGAATATGTTCTGAGAAATCAAGGGTTTTCTACTAAAGAGAAGTTAGAAATTGCTGATCGCATTAAATCCTATGCAGAGGTCAAATTTCTTAAGGATTATGAGAAGTTCAAAGGTCAATTGAGAAAGGCACTTGGAATTCCACTGGTTCGTCCTACAGGATTCTCATCAAGAAAAGAGTTGCTAGTTGATGCAGAATTGCACAAAAATCTGCTAGAAATGGATGATCCAGAAGATGGAGAAATAAGGAAGGAAGACAGTCAGAAATGAAGAACAGCTCTACATGTAATATCTTTAGAGTTAGATAGATCAAGATAGGATAATGTTTAATATGATCAGGCTAGAGGATCATCTATCTTGTATTTATCATTATGTTTGAATCTGGAAATTGTTATAAATACCAGAACTTTATCATTATTTACTTGCTATTAATGTTTTATCATTTACTAGTTTAAGTTGAGTTAGTTGAGTTATCCTCTAGGAATTTGCTTGTTAATTTATAACAAACAAATAGGGGGAGATTGAAAGGCATATGACTTAGCCTATTTGTAGTTCGAGGATCCAACTCAACTTAAAGTAGATTGTAATAAGTAAATAACATTAACTGTCACAGGAATCTCAGAAGATGCTATCTATCAGAAGGAACAAATCTACAAGTCAATCTATAGTTTTGATATTTTACACTGGAAGAAGTTCAGTCTACTGATCAAGCCTCAGTGTGGTATTCAAAGTCATGGATTTAATTCTAAAGGACAGAGATTTCTACAAGTGACAAGAGACAGTATCAGTACAGAATATTTAAAGAAAGTTGAGAGAAGAAATAGACCACAGCTTAAAGTCAAAATGAAGAACAGAAGTTGAAGTTAGTCGTTCATTGTTTACACTAAATCACGCAAGCGCACGTGGTCACAAGTAATATATAAGGTTAAGTCCAAATTCGTTCCCACAGGGATCAAGTTATGGTTCTATTCAGTAAATATGCCTATGCAACAATGTATGGTTTTTATCCACTGCTAAGACAAATAACAAATTGTATTTTTACTAACTACTAAATTAAACTAAGATGCAAAATTATAAAACTAAGAATTAAATTAACTAATAAGAATAGAAATCGAGTTACTTATGAGAATTAAAACATGGAATCCTAGTTTCATCATCTACTTCACTTAGAGTTGCAGCCTTTAATTAAAACATGCGATGGTTATGATATCTGATCGGATAACACAAAAAGAGTAAAAGTTACCTCTCGGTATACTAGTACCAATCTACACATACATCCACAAAAGAGATAGAAGATGAATAGGCACCTATTATGTTTAGACCCTATATCTCTATAGAATTTGAAAACATAAAGGTTGAAGCACAAGTTATCCACTTAGATCACATAGGGCAGTATAAGTATTTTCATCTCACACCACAATCATATTGATAACAATTATGAACCTATGCTAGCATGGCAAGTTCTAAATCTCAAGATCCACTCTCGCTTCACAAGAGATTAACAATTCAGTTTAGATGTTAGCTACGCATCCAAAAGCATTAAGATTAACCATACGAGGATATCAAGAATTCACCACACATAAATCTTTAAGGCATGCAAACTACTAAGCTACATAGATAAATCCACTAGGATCCCATGACAACGATTAGTTCGTAATTGAACCTTTCGTCACCATGGGATTTGATGAAAACATGGTAAATAACAAGATATGAATAAAAGACGTAATTATATTAATAAACAAGAGTTTGAGAAAACAAATCTATAATCCAAAGTAACACAAAGGATGAAGTAGATCTAGATCCGTTGCTTGTCACGAGCGTTGAACTCTTCTCTCCTTTTCTCCCTTGCAGATCTAAGCTAGGTTACAAAATAATAAAATTATGATAATGTGTATATCTCTATTACAATGGTAGGATGTGTTTATATAGGCTCTAAAAGTCTTGCCCAGCAAGAAAATACCAAAACAGAATTATAATAGAATTTCTGCAAGATACGTTTCCTAAACTGATTCTGTTTTTTAAGGGAAATTCGTAGCTGACTTTTCTTCTGTTTTCCAGAGCCGTTCCAGACGTAATTGGGCTTCTGGACCACCTTAGAATGATAGAGAATCTCGTTATCTTCGCGTGGACTGCTTACGGGCTGAAAACAGACTTATAGAACTCAAGATATGGCCCAAACAGTGAATCTCACGCGTGCAGCCCAATAAATCCGAATTTTAATAAATTAAATCTCCAAAAACGACAAAAACATCCACCATAATCAACATCCTTGTAAATCTGCACAACTAAACAAAACACATCAAAACTACCAGAAACTTGAGCCCAAGACAATCAATTTAAGTCATTATAGAATGTTCCAAGTGGATATAAAATCCACTTATCACACCCCCAAACTTAAACCGATGCTTGTCCTCAAGCATAAACAATTACCACTAACTAACTAGTACCACTTCCGTAGGTGATCACGGTTGCATTTGGCATATGCAACAAGCCCTTTAAACCCCTAGGCAGCCCTAGTGGACGAGTAAGGTCTCGTGAGGGCCTATAGCGAATGTACCCACAAAATCCATTTAACCTAATGCAATGCAATGCATGAATGCAACTACTATGAAAATGCAAGATCCCCTTCAAACTCACCAAAACCAAGTAACAAGCAAATATCTCAATGAATGTAACAAATCCAAGCAGAGCTCGACTAAATCCCCGTATACTAACAAATACATGAACAGAAACGTGCGTGTGTGCGATGCTCATCAGAAATACTCCCAAAACTAGGTCAAAAATCATACATGCTTTCCGTCAAGACAATCACAGGTTTATAATCAGAATAGACTGTAGACACTCTATAACCTAGGAACACCTCCACCCTTATCCAAGGTAGACAGAAACTCATGCTTTATTACTATGACACATAATAGAATATACAATACGCATGCTTATTTAACCGTGCAATGAATGAGACCCCAAAAGGTTATACAATAATACCCATGTAGCGAGTGTTAGGTCAGCAATCCCAAACCACAATGGCTTTAGGTTACTAGGACTAAGTCCCCTCAGACTTAATTACTCGAGTATTAAAGAGCTCACTCTGGTTAATTTTGCATATGAACAAATAACTTATTGACTCTTTTTTTTTTTTTTTTTTTTTTTTTTTTCTTTTCTGCAATCTGGAATGAGCCTTCTCATTTCCAACCCTAGACTACTCATATAAATATGAGCCGGCTACTAGCCATTTGACGCCTAGCCATTATTAACAATTATGAACAACTAGCATGAAAATTCCTGGTTTCCCCCAAACTTAGACTTTAATGTTCCTACGCTATAAAGGGAATAACGAAAATTCTAAATATAAACAAGTGATTAAATCTCAAAACATCCCACAGGCATGACCTTAACCTAGCCCAAAAGCACCCCAATGAGACTGTGTAATAAATTTTGTTCCCGTAACATGCAAGTCAATTTCATAGAAACTATAAATCAGCCCTCTACTCATCATCATCACACCCAAATCAACATCCACCTATCAATCAGAATCAGCTCGTCCTAAGGGATCATGAAATATGCATGCCATGAAAATGCAACTAAATGAAAACTCACATGGTATACGAAAATAAAATAAAATGTCCTATATGAACACACGTAGATAATACGAACATAACAATCATGCATGAACTATCACTACTATGCAAACATGATATCCTATATGAACACAAAATACAACAATATATATACAACTACTAATCCCCCAAATTACCCCCAAACTTAAATATTCAATGTCCTCATTGAATGGAAGTAAATACAAGGGATAGCAGAAAACATACCTGAATATCGAAGCAGTCACCCTCCTCGAATGAATCTGGTGGAGGATATTGCGCACGAGCTCCATAGACTGGCCACCTTGCCTGAATACTACAAAACCCACAATTGACAAGAACACAAATTCGTCATAAAAATAAGATTAGAGAAAAAGATTTACCCAATACGAATCAAAGAGGTGAACTTGCAATTAATTCCTCTTTAGACTTGAATTTTTTAGAGATTAAAATAAAATAGAAGAGGAATTGGATTTGTATGTATAGGTGTGTATATAAAATAATAATAATAATAATAATAAATAATAATAATAATCATAAAGAAAATAATAAAGAAAATAATAATAATAATAATAATAATAATAAATAATAACTATAATAATAATAATAATAAATAATAATAATAATAATAATAATAATAATAATAATAATAATAATAATAATAATAAAATTAGAATTAGAAAAGAAATTGGTTTAGAATTTTGGAGAAAAGATGGGAGGTTTTGTAATTGAAATAGGATTAGAATAGGTTGAGAATGGGGGTATAAAAAGAATGGGAGGGGAAAGAATTTGTTTTTTTTTATATGTACAACAGCCGCACAACAAAACCACACGCTAACAAGTTGAATTTTTTTTTTTTTTCTAATTCACGCGCCCATTGCGCGCATGGAGATGCAGACTGCCCCACATGCAGACACGCAGGCGCAGCCTGCGCAACAGCCTGCCCCTAGTCCAGTAACGCAGGAGCAGCCTGCGTTACTCTCCCGCAATCAGCCCCTGTTCCAGAAACGCAGGTGCAGCCTGCGTTACAGAGCTGCAACCTGCTCAAAATTCGATTTTTTTTTTTTTTTTTCACAAAACACTCAAATTTTTTTTTTTTTTTCCTTCCTACACTAATACATGGGTTGCCTCCCACCAAGCGCTTCTTTAACGTCAATAGCTTGACGTTACTTCCAAGCCTCCATTAAGGATGATAATAGTTCGCCTGGTCCTCTCTTCGCAATACTTCATCATCATCTCGGCGGCACACTTTCTGCTCCTTCTCCTTGCTTGGCCTATTCATGTAACAACCATGTCCTCTTCCAATGCCTTCATCTGTTGACCCAAAATCTGACAATTTGTAGAACAACACTCGGGCTTCGCTTGAATATAATGGAGGAGGGTAAATGTAAATTGATGAAGCCTTTGGTTCCTCAACGAGAACTTCCTCCATTGGCTCTAATGCGCTACCTCCATCTTTATACTCTGAGACAAGTAGAAGACCCGCATCTTTCTCATGATCATCAACCTCTTGGTTCGCACATACCAATTCTTGAAATTTGCGTAGCCCAACAGTGTCTTCTTGATTCGCACATAACAATTCTTGAAATTTGCGTAGCTCATCAGTGTCTGTCTCAAATAGTGCCCTTTCCAAATCATCCACCTCACTAGCTTGATCAAATTCCTCACAGGGCTTATGAACACTCTCCTCCTCTTGGAATTTGTCTTCTTCAATTAAACATGCAGTACCTTGCTCCAAGTCACCGTTATTTTCTGGAATTGCCTCTTGTATGAATTGTTGATTTTCTTGTTCCAAGGCTCTCACAGCTTGAGCAACTAGAATCTCCAAAGATTTAAGAGACTCCTCACTACTCTTTACAAACATCATAACCTCATCCCTAACATTAACCTCATCTGACTGAAAAGTAGGAGTAGGTTGCTGATGTTGAAACTCTTCACTTCCATAGTAATATGACATATCTGGAACATCTTGATGGTACTGTTGAGGATGGTATTGAAAATATGGTTGCTCCTCATAAGTGACATATGGATCAACTCCTTCGTAGTAACAATATTGTGATGGATCATGAACGCCCAAATACTGCTCACATGGCTGAGGCTGTAGAATACCACCTTGGTTGCTCCAGCACTGATACGTCTCATGTGCGCCCGCACATAGCTCGCAAACACTAGCCACCTGCTGAACTCCATAGTAAAAATCCATTTTTCTCTGACAAGTACCTGAAACACCAACGAACTACAAGAATAGATGAGAAAAAAAAACAATCTGAGTCAGTGAACTCTAACGACCACTATTGACAAGCACATAAACCAAAAATAAAACACCAATGGTCCCCGGCAGCGGCGCCAAAAACTTGTTTACACTAAATCACGCAAGCGCACGTGGTCACAAGTAATATATAAGGTTAAGTCCAAATTCGTTCCCACAGGGATCAAGTTATGGTTCTATTCAGTAAATATGCCTATGCAACAATGTATGGTTTTTATCCACTGCTAAGACAAATAACAAATTGTATTTTTACTAACTACTAAATTAAACTAAGATGCAAAATTATAAAACTAAGAATTAAATTAACTAATAAGAATAGAAATCGAGTTACTTATGAGAATTAAAACATGGAATCCTAGTTTCATCATCTACTTCACTTAGAGTTGCAGCCTTTAATTAAAACATGCGATGGTTATGATATCTGATCGGATAACACGAAAAGAGTAAAAGTTACCTCTCGGTGTACTAGTACCAATCTACACATACATCCACAAAAGAGATAGAAGATGAATAGGCACCTATTATGTTTAGACCCTATATCTCTATAGAATTTGAAAACATAAAGGTTGAAGCACAAGTTATCCACTTAGATCACATAGGGCAGTATAAGTATTTTCATCTCACACCACAATCATATTGATAACAATTATGAACCTATGCTAGCATGACAAGTTCTAAATCTCAAGATCCACTCTCGCTTCACAAGAGATTAACAATTCAGTTTAGATGTTAGCTACGCATCCAAAAGCATTAAGATTAACCATACGAGGATATCAAGAATTCACCACACATAAATCTTTAAGGCATGCAAACTACTAAGCTACATAGATAAATCCACTAGGATCCCATGACAACGATTAGTTCATAATTGAACCTTTCGTCACCATGGGATTTGATGAAAACATGGTAAATAACAAGATATGAATAAAAGACGTAATAATATTAATAAACAAGAGTTTGAGAAAACAAATCTATAATCCAAAGTAACACAAAGGATGAAGTAGATCTAGATCCGTTGCTTGTCACGAGCGTTGAACCCTTCTCTCCTTTTCTCCCTTGCAGATCTAAGCTAGGTTACAAAATAATAAAATTATGATAATGTGTATATCTCTATTACAATGGTAGGATGTGTTTATATAGGCTCTAAAAGTCTTGCCCAGCAAGAAAATACCAAAACAGAATTATAATAGAATTTCTGCAAGATACGTTTCCTAAACTGATTCTGTTTTTTAAGGGAAATTCGTAGCTGACTTTTCTTCTGTTTTCCAGAGCCGTTCCAGACGTAATTGGGCTTCTGGACCACCTTATAATGATAGAGAATCTCGTTATCTTCGCGTGGACTGCTTACGGGCTGAAAACAGACTTATAGAACTCAAGATATGGCCCAAACAGTGAATCTCACGCGTGCAGCCCAATAAATCCGAATTTTAATAAATTAAATCTCCAAAAACGACAAAAACATCCACCATAATCAACATCCTTGTAAATCTGCACAACTAAACAAAACACATCAAAACTACCTAGGATCCCATGACAACGATTAGTTCATAACTAAACCTTTCGTCACCATGGGATTTGATGAAAACATGGTAAATAACAAGATATGAATAAAAGACGTATTATATTAATAAACAAGAGTTGAGAAAACAAATCTATAATTCAAAGTAACACAAAGGATGAAGTAGATCTAGATCCGTTGCTTGTCACGAGCGTTGAACCCTTCTCTCCTTTTCTCCCTTGCAGATCTAAGCTAGGTTACAATAATAAAACTATGGTATTGTGTATATCTCTATTACAATGGTAGGATGTGTTTATATAGGCTCTAAAAGTCTTGCCCAGCAAGAAAATACCAAAACAGAATTATAATAGAATTTCTGCAAGATACGTTTCCTAAACTGATTCTGTTTTTTAAGGGAAATTTGTAGCTGACTTTTCTTCTGTTTTCCAGAGCCGTTCCAGACGTAATTGGGCTTCTGGACCACCTTATAATGATAGAGAATCTCGTTATCTTCGCGTGGACTGCTTACGGGCTGAAAACAGACTTATAGAACTCAAGATATGGCCCAAACAGTGAATCTCACGCGTGCAGCCCAATAAATCCGAATTTTAATAAATTAAATCTCCAAAAACGACAAAAACATCCACCATAATCAACATCCTTGTAAATCTGCACAACTAAACAAAACACATCAAAACTACCAGAAACTTGAGCCCAAGACAATCAATTTAAGTCATTATAGAATGTTCCAAGTGGATATAAAATCCACTTATCATTCATGAACCAGACCGTGCATCGAGCGTCAACAAATATTCAGTGGAGGTTCTTTATTTATTTCAGTGGTTTAAAAGTGAAGGTTAGACTATCAAATGAATTATGTTAATTCTATATTAATTAATTTAAAGTATTTAGTTAACTTAATTAATAAATTAATTCTTCAAGAATTAATTTATTTATTAAGTTAATTATTGAATTAATTAATTTAGAATTAATATAGATTGCTAAAAGACTATCAGAAGTGTTTTTAGACTATGGTTTTATTATTAAAAGACTATCTAAGATAGTCTAGGAGATAGTCTGCTCAGCATACTCTGTCCAGTTTGATAGTCTGCTAAGGGATTGTCTACCAGGAAGTCTGCATGGTAGTCTGCCAGAAAAATCATGTATTAAAGACTATCAGGATAGTCATTCTGATAGTCTGGAGAAAGAATTGGGTAGTCTGCCAAGCCAGATAGTCACACCGGTAGTCTGCAAGAGAAAGGATAGTCACACCGGTAGTCTGCAAGAGAAAGGATAGTCACACCGGTAGTCTGCAACAGGTCAGATAGTCACACCGGTAGTCTATGTGTTCCCTGGATAGTCTGCAAGCCTTTAGACAGTCTGTGGATAGTCTGTTTAAGTGTTAAAATAGACAGAAGATATTTTCAACATAACAACTACAAAAGAGACAGAAGCCAGAATACACAGACAGACACGAGACATGTTTTAAAGACAGAAGACAAATATTACATCTCTCTCTCATCTTTAAAGCCACTGACTATCTCAATTAATTCACAGAAAATCAAGTTCAACTCATTTGTAATATTTGATCCGATAGAACTTAATTATTTGTGACTCTTGTATTACTAGCGAATTAAGTTTCCTAGTTCGTATCTCGATTTTTATTAACTAAATTAGAAAAGTTCATGTCGAATTTTCTAATTAGTTTTTATTAACGTGATAATACTCTGTACTGATTTTGTAACAACCATCAAGTTTAATATATCGTTATATTTAACTTGAATTTTGTTTCAATTAATTCCGCTCAAATTTGTCTAAACTAAATTTTATTTAACGGACAAATTTCGACAAAAAGATATAGATTGTATTCAACCCCCCCTTCTACAATCTTAACGGACCTAACAGAATGCTTACCTATTGAAGTGAAAAAGATGATTGATATGTTGAATTTTTTAAAGAGCATGGAAGGTTACGATCTAACTGCCACAATTGCTTATAGAATATTATTAACCATTCTGGTTACAATGACTTCTGCAGAACGGAGTTTTTCAAAGGTAAAATTGATTGAGTCGTATCTTCGCTCTAGGATGTCACAAGAACGATTGAATGAGTTGGCTATGTTATCAATTGAGAGGGATATGCTTGCAAATTCTAATTTCGAAGGCTTGATTGATGATTTTGCTAGTAAAAATGCGAGAAAAATAATTTTTAAATCATGAATTATCATTTTTTTTGTTGGTAGTTACTAAAACGAGATGGCTTATTTTATTAGGGCAAAAAAATTTTAAGATCGCATGAGGCATCTTCCAAGTCAGGACCGTTCCTGGTACGTGATCACAATAGTTCCCAACTTTTAACTTTTCATACTAGTGCCTTGTACTCTTGTGTCGTAATTAGAGCGGACCCCTCCTTTGACGACTCGTTCCAATATTGTTCGGAGCATTTTTTTTACAATTTGTCCGGAGCATTTTTTATTGTCTACACTCTTCGAGATGTTACTTTGGGCCTGTTTGGCTTTCCATATCCTACCGAATTTATGGCTTATAAGTCCATAAGTCCTTATGGGGGGTGTTTGCCAAAATAAGTTTTAGGTAAAATTATAACTTATAAGTCCATAAGTTGAATGTTAAGAATCCTTAACTTTCAACTTATAAGTTATAACTTATAACTTATTCTCGATATACGCAATATATAATATCCTTCAACTCTTCAAAACCATATATCTCTCGATCCATTCATTAGAAAAATGGTATGTATATATCAAATTTCTCTATTCATCGAGATCTATCCATTGATATCCATTGTTGTATATAAAAAAACAATATTTTGAAAATTATAAAAAAAAGTTAACTTATAAGTTTTGATTTACCCAAACAGTCTAATGATTATAAGTTCTGAATTACCAAACACTCTACTGACTGCTCTACTCATCATCACTTATATGACATAAGTGCTTATAAGTTATAAGCCAGTTATTTTAAGATACCCCAAACATGCACAAATTTGTCAAATTACTATGAAATTTCGTTTAGTCTGTTAAATTTCATGTTGTCTAATAGTTGACATTTAGAATTAATTTGCTCTTACCACATCGAAAGACCAGCATGTGGCAATGTGTGCATAATACAAATCGATGAGACGAACGCTTGTACAAATTTCTGGGCATCATAAAATCAAATTTTACATTTCTGATCGGAAGAAATTAGAATAGAGTTATCTGATGAATCTTAATGGTTCTGATATCATCCGAAAGCTGAAACAAGGTGCATGCGGGCTAAAATTAAGCCCTAAAGACAGTGGCATTAATTAGATCTAGAATGGTCCAAACGTGGGGCCCACCAGATGGGCCCAAATCCTATTTACAATATTAATTTCGTAATTAATATTAAGGGTAATAAACAGTTCAGCAAATAAGAATCAAACAAGGATATTACTCTTGCCTGACTTAGCCTCCAAGATACATGGAAACTGGTTCCTACAAGGAAGGAGTCTAGAACCTTCCTCAAGGCGGTGACTTGCCCATCAAGTCACCTAACCCTACTACGATTCTAAGGCTTCTCAGCCTATATAAAGGGACTGACCCCTCAATCTCAGAATTACATTTTGGCTTGATTCTCAATACGAGATACGTAGGCACTCTGTGAAGACCGATTAGTCTCGAACACGGAAACAACTATTAAAGCTCGAAGCTCCCAAACCCTAGTATTAAATACAGATTCGTAACCTAGTTTTTATTCCACAACAGGTTACCATGTGGTCGTAAATTTCCAATAAAGTGGTTGTCAATGACTTTGGCATCCCCCACTTTCATGTTTCACAATCATTGTCTATTTGAGTCTACAATGTCAAAAATTAAGACAAGGCCATAATTTATGCATATACAAATATTCTTAATTATTTCAAATTAAAATAATTTTAATCTTCACATGTCAATTTTGTATTATTTTGTCTCTGGCATAATCTTACTCAAAATTTACAATTATACATAAAATATTTTAATAATAAAGTTTTATGAATTTTGAAATCAAAATTATTAATATTAATTTTTTATTACTTATCTTAATTTTATTAGTTCAATTGTCTCTATGACTTACTATAAATATGAATATCTATCTCAAAAAATAACTAATAAAAACTTATGAAAAAAGTAATTTTAAATACATTTTTTATCTACCAATTTAAAAACAAGTATTAGTCCCTTCAAGTAACAATTTATTCACTTCTAATCACATTTACTAATTATTATTTTTTCTATTTTTTTTTCAAGTTAAGAAAGTTGATAAATTTAATAGATTTATCTAATTTTTACATTATTATTATTATTATTATTATTTAAAATTTATGGTTATAATAATAATAAAAGGATGCATATTTTCTACTTTTCTTTTTATGCGAGCAAAGGTATATAAAATGATCAATATCATAATAAAATAAAAAACTAAGGGTATTTTCTTAAAATAATGCATAGAAGAAAGATATGCATAAATCACTATAGATATGCAAAAATAAGCACCTTTAAGATATTTTGTACCATCGTTATTCTTTTTGTTATTTTAAAAATATTTTAAATGAATAATTAAGAGCAAATGTTGGTTGAACTAAACATTTAAAATATAAATTCTATATAAATATTTAATGTGTAAGTTTCAAATATACTAATGTTAGATAGTCAAAATTATTTTCTTTATTGTTCCTAATATATGAATTCCATTTTCACTTATCTTCACATCTATCTAAAAATAAATATTATCACATGTTATACTTCCAAAAATAAAAATTAGAGTAATTTTGAAGAGAGAAGGAATTAGGGAGGACTAAATTATATATAAAATTTTTTTTATCTCCGATAGCTTGAAAAAGAATATAAGAAAATAAACCTTTCAAATTTTCCTTTTTATAATTTCTCTAAAATTCATAGGCAATTTTCATTTAAATATTGAACTAGTTGACTAAACCGTCCTTCGGCCATGTATTATTTTTAAAAAAATTGAAAATATAAATTTAAGAAAGAAATCAAAAAGAAAATATCTATAAATAAATTTATTAACACAATTTTAAACAAATATATATATATATATATATATATATATATATATATATATATATATATAAATATATACAACTAAATAAACTACATACTTAATTTTTATGTTGATTTTGTATTACGTTTTCTTAGAAGTCACTGTAATATCTTTATATTATATAAAGGAGAATCTGAAGAGCTCCGAAATCGCTCGAATCATATTTATCTATTTTTCTAGAGCTAATATATTTTAAAAATCAAAAATTGAATTTTCATTTTTAATATCCTAAAATTTAGGTAAAGAAATAATTATTAACATATTCGAATTAAAAAAGATTTTCAAATATATGGAAGAAGTTCGAATTCAATTTTATCTCTAATTTGAATATTATAAAGGAGAATTCATTCCCATAAACTCTATAAATAATTTTTCTCTCTTCGATTGCAGGATAATTCATTTAATCCCATAATCCCTATATATAATATAATTTATAGGTGAGACTTACCTTTAATAACATCAATTATTTCCTGCATATTTTATCTACATTAATTATGTTCTTGATTGCAAATTTTAGTTTTAAAATTGAGATATCTTTATATTATATAAAGGAGTGTTAGAATATAAAATAAGATCTGTTTGGGCCTTCCTCTTACAACTTAAGGTTTTAGATGAGTTGGTTACTTAACATGGTATCAGAGTTCAGGCACGCAGAGGTCTCAGGTTCGACTCTCTGCGACCCCTATATTCTCACAATTTATTATAGACACGAACGCAAATTTATGCCCCAAAGATGGGCGCCCATGATCCACTCTCGACCCAAAAATGGGCTTTCAAGTGAGGGGATTGTAAGAATATAATATAAGATCCGGTTGGACCTTCCTCTAAGACCCTAAGGTTTTAGATGAGTTGGTTACTTAACAAGGAGAACCCCCAAGAACTCCAAAATCGCTCGAATCATATTTATCTATTTTTCTAGAGCTCATATATTTTAAATATAAAAAATTGAATTTTCTTTCTAATGTCCTAAAAAAGTAGCTTTCGAGTTTTTAAAAAATCTACAAAAATATATCTATAATATAAATATAGATTGATGAACACAATATTGTATACATTAAATGTACATGATAATATGATAAATTATTCATAAATTTTTCTATACTGATTTTGTTTACTATTTTAGGCTGATACCTGTTATATATATTATAAAAATATAAAACATACACAATATTAAAAATTTAATATTAAAATCTTCTTTTGACTTCGGAGAATTTCCTTTATATAATATAAAGATAAAGATAGATGTGAAAAGATGACAGTTTACTCCTTTTTGGTACCCGATTTTCTTCCATCCAAAAAAAATTGACACACTTTTCTTTTTGTGACGTCCCAAAGCTAATGAAACTACTATATTTATTATTTTTGAACCCACTAATTTCATTCTTTTTTTATTAAATAAATACTATAATTAAACACTGTTACATCCACTACTTTAATCCCATTATCTAGGATCTATTATTAAATATTTATAGATCCCACCACTTTACCCACTTTTCATCTAATTTTACTCATTTTTTAACAAGTCAACCGTAACTTTTTTAATGTCCGTGAAAGTCAAACCAGCTCAAAAGATATTAAAATTTATATACAGTGAATTTTTTATATTTAATACTATTATGAAATTAAAAATATTAACGATTAAAAGTATGCATTGGCAAACATGTCCGTTCCAAACAGGAAAAGTATTTAGATATAGAGGGAATATAGGATAGTGTTGAAGTTGTTCTTATTAGGCATATGGGCTATGGCTATGAGAGTTGACCTCGTAGCTCAATTTCACGGAGCTCCGGATTTCTCGTTCTTCCAGGTGATCTTGTTCTCGTAAGTGGTCCGAGTTATCTTGTTCTTGTGGGTTTATTCTCAGATCTAAGGATTGCTAAGGTTCTAGTTTGGTTTTATTTTCTAATCTCATTTTTAAAATTTTAAGATCAGTTTGTTTTTGTTGTATCACCATTTTTGTGAGTTTTGTTATTGTCTCACCGTTTTGTGTGTGTTTGTAATTGTCTTACCGATTGTGTGAGTTGGTGCTTGATCATATGATCTTGGAGGATTGTACGGTTATGGATAAACATTTTGATGAAGTATTAGTGTGTTACACATTAGCGAAAGCGACATATTCTATGTCAGGTCTTATGGAGTGGAATGTTTGTGATTCGGATTTTATCATCTGTATGCTTGATTCTAAGAAATATTAATGCAAGTATGGTTTTATAAAAAAAAAAATGTTTGAAATTTCAAACTGAATAGCAAATGTTTATTATAAAGTATGTGTCATTTTGTGGTTGATTATAACCAAATAGAACGTAATAAATCACAAATATTAATTAAATGAATATTAATTAATAAAAATATTTATAATATCACATCATTTTGTAACAATTTTTTTAATTTAAAATGATGCTCCCTTAGACCCTTACTCTGATTATGATGTGAATCCAACAGTTCCCAAGTCCCAATCACAAATTCATTCTTTCCATAAATGTTTATGATAAATTATACTCCCTCCGTCTCTTTATATCGTTCTTATTTCATATGTCGGGATTGTTCATAACATGAGATAAATTACTAATTTATGCATAATTTATAAGACCAAATATAGTCATGAATGATCTTGTTGGATTCGTATTTATGAGTACTTTAATATAGTGAAATTTTTATATTTAATACTAATACGAAATTAAAGATATTAACTATCAAAAGTGTGCATTGACAAACGTATCCAGTCAAAACAGGAATGATATTTAGAGACCGAGGGAGTATTGTATTTAACAATTACCATTATTAGTAAGTAGTCCCTCCATCTCGTAATTGTGTTTCTCATTTAAAATGTCGGAACTGTTCATAACATGAGACAAATTACTAATTTACGTATAATTTATAAGACCAAATATAGTCATGAGTGATCTTGTTGGATTCGTATTTATGAATATTTTAATATAGTTAGGTTTTTATATTTAATACTAATATTTATAAAAGAGGACAGAGGGAGTATTTTTTATCACCAGGAGTGAGATCTACAGGTTAACAAGGTCAACGATTACATACAAGATTTATCACACTATAAACAAATGGTACTACTTTTAAACAAAGGAAATCAGAAACTAGTTGCAGTTGTAATCTACAAGAAAATCATACCAAGCAGATTGCTACTCTTAAAATAATGTAATAAAATATTACTAATTTCATCTCCTAATAGTACTCCTTCTGTTTTTTTCAGTTCTTTACGTTTGCTTTTTGCACGGAAACTAAGATAGTGGATGTAATATTGTTAAAATAAATGAAGTAGTGGGTGTAATAGTAATTTTATTGTTAAAATAAGTGAAGTAGTGGATGTAATAGTGTAAAGGGTTGAAAAGGTAGAGTGAAGTAGTGGATGTAATAATGTATTTTATTGTTAAAAGTTACCATTTTTAGTAATGTAAAGAAATGGAATGGACGACCCAAAATAGAAAATGTAAAGAAATGAAATGGACAGAAGGAGTATTTAATTTGGCAGTTTGATAATAGCGTGCATGCTAATTTAGCAACCTCGTGTTACTTATAGATGTTAATGCTATTATACAAGACAAGACAACAAAGCACGTTAAGTAAGTTGACGGCAACCAACACTCAGAAGATTTTAGGGTGAAACAGCCCACTAAAATATAGGTTCGATTACATTTCTAGTATATTAAATAATTCAATTTTTGTTTATGGTACATTTCGTTCAGCATTTTCATTTCTGGTATAGTTGAGGATTTTTAATAAAAATCGTCAGTTGAAGTGGCGATTTCTGTTGAATTTTGTTTCAACACAGATCGCCATTTGAAGTGGCGGTTTCTGTTGGCCCTTTTTTTTTTGTCTTTCCCAGCACTTCGCATATTTTGTGACTAAAAAATGCACTTTATACTTGTCATTTTATATGGCTTAGAAAATGAATTTGTAAATAAAATTTATCCGTTTTTTTGTTTCGTGTTAAAGAATTGACATTTTACTTTGGTATAATACGAAAATCTCCAAAAATTATTATGTCTAGCTATCTTATTTTTTGGTTCGAACATTGCAACTCAACATCAAATTGTTAAAAATTGTCTGAAAGTGACAACTACAAATAATATTCTTAACAATTAGTTTGGGGAGGCATGTTGAGGGGCCTAAAAAACTTAATTTTATAAGTTTTTTTGTCGATATTTTTTTTTCACATTGTAGTATTAACGTCCTAATTTGGTGTAAGCCCAAAAAGATGATCAAATATAATGCACAATTATGTTTTGTTAAGGTCCGAAAATGATATAAATTCCAAAATTTTGACATGAAATTATATTGAAATGAAGCAAACAAAGTACATGAAATGAAGCACACAAACGATTAATTCCTTACATAGTGAAAAGCAGATTCTAGAATACAGCTAATATATTTGAATAGCCCCCATGAAAACTGAATTTTCGTAGTCTATAACGTCGGCGACAAAAGTGATATAAAATTGACAACATATCTTGTAGAGGACAATAACACATCCGACTTCAACCGATTTACGGATAAGTTGATACCTATCCTATCCAATCGGATATAATAATCAACTTGCCGTGTACCATCATCTATTACGATGACTCTTTTACCAAATAGGTCCGAGTCGCGGATGCTTACGATCCATCCCTTTGCATAATCGATTGGTATGGTGTCGATACCCACAAATTCATCGTATTCTTCAAATGCATATTTTTATATTCCTTTAAGAGTCCTGCAAGTGACGGAATAAGGTATTTTGCATTTTATCTTCATTGGATACGGGTATATGTTAGCGTAATATTCCGCATCTGCAAAATTCTATATTTTTAGTAATTTAAATAAATGAATAATAAATCATTACAAAAAACATGAAATTTGTAGAAATGATCTTACCACCACTTTGGATGAACATTTTACAATCCTTCAATTGCTTACTTTTGTAATCAATTCGGGGGGCTTGCGGAATTGGAGTGATTGATTGAGGAGGCTCTGGAGTGATTAGTTGAGGATTGGAAGTGGTTCCTCTTTCTCTTTGAGGGGACTGTTGGGGAAGGTTTACAAAACTATCCGGTTGTGGTTGATATAAAGCATCGACAGCTCTATATATTTCATCAATTACTTCTTGTTGAGAAATTGTAAGGTTATTCCAATCCCAATTGTAACTATGATCGGAACTTGGAGCGAGTGGTTCTAGAGGGATTGGATTGATTGTTTGTGGAATTTCTAGAGTAATTGGCCGAGGATTGGAAGTGTTTCCGAAGTCTGTTTGAGGGGGGGGGTTGGGAGGAGTCTAGGGGACTATCCGGGTGTGCTGTATAATAATCATCACCAGCTTGATAGATTTCATCAATTGCTTGTTGTTGAGAGAATGTGAGGTGTTTCCAATCCCTATTGCAACTACAACGGGAGTTGCAACTATGATCGAAAATGTTATCTCCATCATCTTCACTACCGATTTCATGCAAGTGACTTTGGGAAAAATATGTTAGCTATATCATTGTTGATGACACTACAGAACTTTATACACACACAAAGTAGGACGTGAATTACTGAGCTTTACAATAACATGCATTCATAAATAATTGAGCTGTACACACATGAAATAATTGACAAATACTATTGACAAGATTGTTGTAATTATGTTACTGTTGATGGGACCTCACAGCTTTTTACAGACTAGCATCCTTGTTTTCAATTCGACAAGAAATTTCAGTGATATTTTTACAGTGCTTTTTCAGGACTGCCAAGGTTCTTGTTGTTTTTTTTGCTGTGCACTCACGGAAGCTTAAAACAGCAATGGTAAAATCATAACACAGTGAAGATAAGAAGATGTGACCACTCATTTGTTATCTTTCCAGAATTTTTCAGTATTTGTTGCAGATTACTATACATGCACGAGATTCTTCACTATATGAGTAGAAGATGTGGGTGCAATGCTTACAAATTTAAATTATTTGTTCCTGTGGTTTCTCGGTGGTAGCTGAAATAATGCAAGTGGGAAACAACAGTCCGTTTCAATATAAATATGTAACCAAAATAATTATCATCGACACAAAATGATTTATACTCCTGGTGATATTTTTAGAGCTATGGGTAGGAGTTAGGTTTGTGAAGATGAATTTGGTTACTCGTTGAACCTTAATCATCGTTACTCAACTCTTTTAGTAGCAACAATGCGGAGGGAGTGGGAATGGCTTGCACGAACTCTTGACATTTGTGTTGACCAATGTCAAGAGTATGGATTACGAGTAGTAAAACAGCACGCTAAATCCATGCCACGTAACACTCCTCGACAACTGGAAGCCGCACTATTTCGTGCACGAGAGGAGGAGAATCGAATGCGTTTGCGTGTACAACGATACAGCCTAGCAGAAGATGCGAGGATCTGTGCAGAGGACGGATACATCCTACAAGCTAGACAATTTCATCAATGGAGCATAAGTCCTGAAAATCAATCGGACTGTGACAAGTCCGATGAGGAGTAGACTATTGTAATTTTATCATTGGAAATGTGTTAATTTGTGCAATTGATATGATTTCATAATTGTTGGCATTTGTTATGTTTCAAACACAAAATCATATATGCCTCTACATAAAAAAAAACTACCATGTTTTCATAATTGAAATGAAATTGATAAGAAGCACACAAATACAACTATTAGAGCCAAAGTATCAGGAAAAAATAAAATCACACAAAATAGTTAACACCAAATCAAATCAGGATAAACAAACTACACGAATGAAGTAAAATGACAGCAGGCACTTGAAGACTTGATTTCAGCAACCAGAAGGCTCCAGGGGACGTTGTGGACAAAGTCTGCTCCGTTTTGTATGCCCTTCTTGCTTACACCGGCTACACTTTATCCCCGATCTTGATTGGTCCATTTCAGTTCGAATGTGCCACTCTTTTTCTTCACCTTCTTGTAGGCCGGATTTGGTATCAATTTTCCAAACAGTTGCCACTCGTCGGGTAAAACGTAGTTCCACAAGTTCGTGCATGGCAATGGAAATATCAGGGGTTCCCATAACTTATGCAATTTTGACGAGTAGTGGTAAGGTCCAACCTACTGCTTCCAATCAATATTGTCCACTAAACAACCAACCATTACATGAGAACAAGGCATATGGTGACATTTCCATTTTCCGCAAGTGCTAGTTTTCATACTTATGTCCACATTCTGCTGGTTTCCCCCCTTCGTGCAACCTTTCACCCGATAGCGTTGAGTGACGACTGTGAAAATGATAAGTTGACGACTATGTGTTGTCACCGAATGTTCTTTAGCCTTCTCCATATATCTTGTTATCATGTCATTCGTCATTTGACAGAATTGTTGGCCTTCAGGTAGAGCATCAAGGGCTTGGAACCTTTGTGTGTTGACAATTCTAACATTTCTGTAGAATATGTACTCCATCATTGCTGTAACAGGAAGGAAACGAGCCATTCGTATGTTTCCATTATAGCCTTCCATGATGTTGGTAGTGGTTTGTCCGTAACGATGACCACCCCGATCATGACTGATGGTCCACAGTTCAGGAGAAATGTTACAAAGCCACTATGAAGCAGCAGGTGATATCTCCCCTATTCTTTTCATGTAGGCATTGTGTTTTTTGACCTACGGGGTACTCCCAACTAACCACATCAAGCGTCTCAAGTCCCCACCGGGATGCTTATTGGAGAAGTTACTTCTGTAATGTTGTAGACACCATCTATGAATCCCATAAGGTGGTGCAAAGCCGTTGTCCGGATTCGATAGTGTTGCGAGAATTCCAGCAGCACGGTATGATATTATGCAAACACGCTTCCTGTCCTTGCAAACATGCTCACGCAACAGTCCTAAAAACCAACCCCAGTTATCCTCAAACTCTTCCTCAACCAAGCGTAACAGACGATGTATTGATGATTGTTGGAATCAACACCCATGGCAATGAGTAACTTCCCATTGTATTTGCCCTTCAGAAATGTACCATCGATTGAAATTACAGGCCGGGCATGTTGCCAACCGTCCATGACTGCTTTAAGGTAAAAGAAAACACGCTTGCAAATGGATTGATGTGCTACCTTTTCATCTGGTACTACTTGAATCACAACCGCACTCCCAGGGTTGGAATGGGCAATGGCCATGAAGAACTGTGGTAGTATGTCGTATGTTGTGCTCCACTTGCCGTATACATCCTCAACCGCCAACTGCTTCCCTCTCCATGCTTTCATATATTTTACATTGTGATTTAATTCTTTGGTGACCAAGCTCAAAACATTCTTGATTGGGAGATTTGGTGAGCCTACAACCTGTCAAACATTTTAAGGAAACACGTCATAACTACAATGATTATAAAAATGACTTATAATAAATTCAAAAATGAAAAATGTACGTGCGGTTTGACAATATCTGCAACCAATCTTGCAGTAATCTTCTTGTGGTCCTGCGTAGGATGGTCACACAAACATATGTGTTCTGCGCACTTTGTGATTTGAAAGAAACAGTGACTTTTTCTTCGCAGCTCTCACTCTCCACGAACAATTCTGCACGCTGCACTTTACAATGAATTGATCATGATTGCTCCTAACAACGATGTACATCCGATTACTCTTAATGTGAATATTTTGCACTGCATTGACAAGCGTAGTTTTGTCCTTGAACATCTGTCCGACATAAAGATTTTCAGTTTCAGGATCTATAACATTGTAGTTTGCATCCCGATGATATAACACAATGGGTGTATACGCCTCCATTTCAAACCAAGGTGCTCTGGGAACGTGTCTCCCCCCCTCAATGACAGCCGTCTCAATCACCGCCGTCCTAGGCACCTCCTCTTCGGCGTCATCTTTCGATGCATCCCCCTCATCATCACTGCTAAGGTAGTCCAAATCCTCACTACTTGAACTAGCACTATCATATTCTGAATTTTCATGATAAGTGCCAACTTTCTACCTGCAAGAGGATGTACTCGTTGATACGACTCAATGTAATCTGTAGGAGTATAGTAATCATGCAATTGATAATCATGTTGTTGCTGGATTTGTTGGATTTCATAGCTACTTGAACCGCCGACATGACCCTGATATTTGTCTCCTCCACCAAAGTAATAGTCTGACCAACCGGCCGTTCCAAATTCTGGAAATTGGTTGCTAGTCCCAGTATCTTCTTGGTAACTTGAATGGGTGGGTTGAGGGTGCATATTATGCCCGTAACTATACGGGTCATCCTCTTGTACCTTATCGACCTCCAAACACACAGAAACATCACCTAAACCCATCATCATCGTACGAGGGATGCTCAACAGCCTATCCACATCCATATCCGAGGTAATTTGCCCTACTAAAAAATGTGAGGCAACATTCCCTATGCCAACTTGGGGGTATTTATAACTCATTTTTACATCCCAATGATTTGAATTTATGCCCATAACCTCATAAACAATACCCCTAAATTCTTCATACTTCGTGCCCAACATTACATAATGTTGACCACCCATATCTTTCGATTAGCGAATATCATCCTCCCGTCTAATAATTCTTCCACCCCAAAAGAAATTAACATTAACGTAATTTTCCATTCTCCTGAATATATTAAATGAAGGTAAGAACATTATCTTACTAATTAACTAATTTGTAACTAACAATGCAAAAGTATATATAAAAATAAACAAACACTTAACTTAAAATTGATGTCACTTTAAACGAAATTAAGGTTCTATATCGTGTACCTTAAATTGGATGAACGAGACAAGCTAACAAGCAAGCAAAGCTTCCAAGGATCGAAATTAGGTAGAATCCATGGAGAAATAATGTAATGGACATATAGAGAGAAAACAAACATGAAATGAATGTTGTGATGAAAACAAATAGATAGAGTTCTTACTATAGAGACTTTTGGATAAGATATGAAAGCAGCTGTATGGTGGAAGCCATATTTTCTGACCTTTTTCAGTGGATAAGATAAGATTTGTAATAACTTGAAAATCTCAAAATAATTATTTCAAGTCTCTTCATAGATAATACTTTTCATTTTTCATTACATTATAAATAATATATTAAACTCTCAAAATTTAATAGTTGGTAAATAGTAAATTGGGCTTAATGTTCCTATAGTTAACTATAGGTAATATCCTATAGTTGATTCATTTTTCAATACAAAATAAGGGTGTTTTTGTAAATACAGGGGGGTGAATTCTATTATTACAAAAATGCCATTGAACTTTTGTATATAAAATACAATTGACTTTAGGTAATTTTCCTATAGTTAACTGTAGCAACATTATTCTCTAGTAAATTAATATATGTACTATTACTACTAATAATATTTGTTTGGATATACATAAATTGATTAATTAGTGATAAACTGTAAACTATTAAAAATTTAAAAAATAGGACGATAAAGTAAAAAAAAAAAAAACAGCCAGCTACTGTTTTAACACAAAACGCCTGTCTGACTAGCGATTTCTGTTGCATCTGTTTTACATATACGCCAGTTTTAGTGGCGTATCCTGTTGTATTTATAAAACCCAGCTACAACTTGTTTTCGCCTCTCTTTCATTCACAAACACAGACCACGGCGGCTGGACTTCTTCAACACTCTCACCAAGCCGTTCCTTTCATTAATCAGAAGGTAACCTCTCCTTCTCTATAATTACTCAAATATAAGATTATGAAATTTAATGTAGATGTACATATATGTAATATTTGAGTTTATCTTGTTTATTTTGAATGTAGACTACATGTTTGTTGAAATGCTTGATACAATTTGGGTTCATATGCTAACTTATACAATTTCTAACACAAGTAAGTTCATTTGATTATAAAATACAAGTCAAATTCCATTATGCTTCTTGGTCTCAAAAATTAAACGGAAGAATATGTATACCATGAACTTTTCTTGTATACGATGAAGAACAACCTTGGAATTTAGACTTGGATTAATTAGTTTGAAATTGGTAGACTTGAATTTTAGATTAAAATTGATAGAATTGAAATTTAATTAAGATTAGGGATAAATGAATTTAGATTGTTAATTTAATTATAAATTACAAATAAAATAGGAATTTAAACTTGGATTAGCATTTAATTTGGTAGCCTTGAATTTTAGATTAAAATTTGGCGAATTGTAATTAAATTTAGATTTGGGATAAATTTAATTAGATTGTTAATTAAATTAGATAAATTAAAACATATTTGTAGAATTGTAATTTTAATTTAGACTATGGATAAATGAAAGTAAATTGTTAATTTACTTATAAAATACAAATAAAATAGGAATTTAGACTTGGATTTAGATGGAAATTGGTAGACTTGAATTTTAGATTAGAATTGGTAGAATCGAATTTTTATTTAGGTTAGGGAAAAATGAAAGTAAATTGTTAATTTACTAATAAAATACAAATAAAATAGGGATTTAGACTTGGATTTTAGATGAAAATTGGTAGACTTGAATTTTAATTTAGATTTGGGCTAAAAGAAATTAGATTGTTAATTTAACTATAAAATACAAATAAAATAGGAATTTAGACTTGGATTTTATACATGAGTTCGTTAAATTTGTTTGCATATTGTAGATGATAGACATAGATGATGACATGTACCAGCTGGGTCCTATTGAGGGGTCCATTTTATCCAGTAAGCATGAGCATATATCTCATGAGATTTGGGAGGGCCAGGTATAAACCAGTAATTGTTTTCTAGTTTATGCATATATATGTTTAGGGTTTTATGAATGTTGTGGTAATTACAAATTTGTTTATGAAATGTTTTCAGGAGCCCGCACATCTACGACTTCGCACTAACTTCAAGTCATACTGGGATATAGTAAAGCCCCCAAGAGCACTTCCAGAAGCCGTGTTGACAGCGGTTAGGGACGCTGGTTTGGAGGGAGTGTACCGCATTGGCTCGTTCAGACATGATGCAGGACTCTTAAAGGAATATCAAAATATGCATTTGAAGAATACGATGACTTTGTGGGCATCGACACCATACCAATCAATTATGCAAAGTGATGGATCATAAGCATCCACGACTCGGACCTATTTGGTACAAGAGTCATCGTAATAGATGATGGCACACGACAAGTTGATTGTTATCTCCGATTGGATAGGGATAGGTACCCACTTATCCGTAAACCGGTTGAAGTCAGATGTGTTATTGTCCTCTACAAGATATGTTGTCAATTTGAGATCACTTTTGCCGCCGACGTTATAGACTACAAAAATTTCACTTTTCATGGGGGCTATTCAAATATATTAGCTGTATTCTAGAATCTGCTTTTCACTATGTAATGAATTAATCGTTTGTGTGCTTCATTTTATGTACTTTGTTTGCTTCATTTCAATATAATTTTATGTCAAAATTTGGGAATTTGTATCATTTTCGGACCTTAACAAAACATAATTGTGCATTATATTTGATCATCTTTTTGGGCTTACACCAAATTAGGACGTTAATACTATAATGTGAAAAAAAATATCGACAAAAAACTTGTAAAATTAAATTTTTTAGGCCCCTCAACATGCCTCCCCAAACTAATTGTTAAGAATCTTATTTGTGGTTTGTCACTTTCAGACAATTTTTAACAATTTGATGTTGAGTTGCCATGTTCGAACCAAAAAATAAGATAGCTAGACATAATAATTTTTGGAGATTTTTGTATTATACCAAAGTAAAATGTCAATTCTTTAACCCGAAGCAAAAAAAATGGATAAATTTTATTTACAAATTCATTTTCTAAGCCATATAAAATGACAAGTACAAAGTGCATTTTCTAGTCACAAAATATGCCAAGTGCTGGGAAAGACAAAAAAAAGGGCCAACAGAAACTGCCACTTCAAGTGGCGATTTGTGTTGGAACGAAATTCAACAGAAATCGCCACTGGCGATTTCTGTTAAAAATCCTCAGCTATACCAGAAATGAAAACGCTGAACGAAATGTACCATAAATGAAAACTGAGTTGTCTACTATACCAGAAATGTAATCGTGCCTAAAATATCTCTCGTCTTATATGATACTAGCGTTTCATCCGTGGCATTCAACGATAATTTTAGTTAGTTTTTATTAATATAAAAATTTAAACACAATTACGTTAATATTATTAAACCTAAATTTATGCATATATTTTATAAAAGACGATGTTTATTTAAAAAAAATATTATTTTATATTTATCGATCAAGTTAGTTATTGTTAAGCAGCTCATTCATCTCTCTCACCAAAAACCTTAATTTTTTTCTTCTAGTTGGAACTGTCAGCATCCTTTTTGGTTAATGATAAGCTCTCGTTTTATTGTTTTATGTAAATTTCGCTAATTTTATAATAATTATCTCTCTTTATCGAGAGTCTTTGTACCCTTTAGTGATTTTTTCTACCCATATATTTCGATTTTGTTCTCTCTTCTTGTGAAGAGTTAAATGCAATTTACATCCCAACCTTCTCGATAAATGCGTTTTGATATTCACACTTTCATAAAAACAATATGCAAAACACGGGTCAGATTCCATTCCATCCACCTTTTTCCATTAAACTACACCGTTAACGTCAAATAATGAAGGGTTTTATAGTCATTACCCATTAACAATAAAAAATGACAAAAAAGTAAAAAAGTATTTGATTGTAAAAAAGCGTATTGTATCTGATACGATTAAATAATGAAGGGTATTTAAATGTATTTAAGGAATCGAGCATAATTCCAAACAAACAAATAAATAAACTAATATAATAAAATTTGATCTCGGCTACTAAAACAACTATATACATCAACTATATGAGCAAAGATTATGTATACATCAACTATATGAGCAGAGATGTAACATAACAAATAATCTACTCAACTATCGTAGCTTGGATGACAGAAATCGTGATTTGATGATCTATTTTATGTGTTTGTTGAATTCTAATTATTTTTGTAGATGGCTATGACCTTCAGTTAATGAAGAGCTGATTACTTAACTTAGTATCTTAGACTTGATTTAGGGATGCTCAGTCTGCGAAGGGATTTTAAGTTCAAATCCTTTCTTGTTTTAATTTAATTATATGTTTGTTTGTCTGGTATTGAATAATATATGATGATTAATTATAATTCGTGTATACGTAATTTCGAATTTCGTGTTTAGTGTACATATATAAAATTTTAAATATAATTTAATTATATAATAGATTTTTATGTGCAAATTTATTAAGTATGCATAAATTATTTACATTTTCAAATATAAATTTATATAACTTTATAAAAACTTGTACAAATGTTTATATAAGGGTTTTCTTCCAATGATAACTTATTGAAATGAAATGAGGATTGTGAGAACCAATGATTTTTAACCTGAAACTGGTGATTTCGTGAAAATGAAAAACTTTGAATTTATTAAATTAATTACTTATTATATTTTAATTAGAATCGGTATCTAACAACGATTAATAAAGTGGGTCTAGAAATGTAACATTTGATTAGATTTTTATTTTGTTATTTTTATAATATTAAAAATACTTTATTTAAAAATTTTGATATTTATTTCTATTTTGATCTTTTTTTTGAGGTGCATATTTTCACTTTTCAGACTTTAAAGTTTTATTGTTTGAATTTCATGGGAAAACTTATGTGCCTTCGATTAGATGATAATTTTTTTGAGTGAAGGATCCATCTTCGAATATTATATTTTTTTTAGAATATGTATATCTTGCCAAAAAAATAAAAATAAATACATTGTAAAAAGATTGCCTTTAAAGTCTTGATGTAAAAAACATCCAAATTATACCCAAAAAAATTAGGGATAAGTTCAAAACTACCTATGTTAACTATTGGGCTTTTAAAAATATACATCCCAACTATCTAAAATTCTAAAATTACCATCCATACTTTTCTTAATTTTAAAAATACGTTTTGTAACCTTTGCAACCTCATTTGCAATTTCAGGGCGGCGCCAGCCGTGTGAGTTGCAAATGAGGTTGCAACTGAAAACTGGAAATTGCAAATGAGGTTGCAAAAGTTTCAAAAGTTGTAACTGAAAACTGGAAGTTGCAAATGAGGTTGCAAAAGTTGAAAATGTGGTTGCAAATGTTGCAAAGGTTGCAAAAGTTGCAACTGAAAACTGGAGGTTGCTAAAGTTGCAAAGGTTGGAAATTCGTCTACTCCCCTATATAGCATATAAGGTTGCATATGAGGTTGCGTAGAAACCTCATATGCAACCTTATATGCAACCGAAAACTGAAAACTGGAAGTTCAAGTTCCAGTTTTCATTTATCATTTTCGACCTCTTTTTTGAAATCAATCTTTTATATATATATATAACAGATTGATTTCAAAAAAGAGGTCGGAAATGATAAATGAAAACTGGAACTTGCAATTGGAAATTCGTCTGCTCCCCTATATAGCATATAAGGTTGCATATGAGGTTGCATAGCAACCTCATATACAACCTTATATGCAACCGAAAACTGAAAACTGGAAGTTCATATATAATAGATTTCAAAAAAGAGGTCGAAAATGACAACTGAAAAATGGAACTTACAATCAAAAATTCGTCTGCTCCCATATATAGCATCGAAGTTGCAACTTTTGCAACTTCCAGTTTTCAGTTGCAACTTCATTTTCAACTTCTAGTTTTCAGTTGCAATCTCATTTGCAACTCACACGGCTGGCGCCACCTTGAAGTTGAAAATGAGGTTGCAAAACGTATTTTTAGAAAAATAAAAAGTTAAAAACAAAGTTGGTAGTATTTTTGTAAAAGTAAATGTATAGAATTGAAAGAGGAAGTTAATGATAGTAAAAACGTAAAAGAAAGTTAAAAACATATATATTTTTGTAAATATCCCAAAAAGTTACAAATAAAAAAACCAAGAATTTATTAATTAGAATTTTCATATCACTATCGTAATATGTATAATTTGATACAATTGTTAGAGAGTTTTATCTCTTCATAATTTATAATTTATCTTTGTTTATTATAATTTGAATGATTACAATTTCATATTTGTTGAGTATAGAATACAGATGGGGGGGTGAATGGATTCTTGAACTTTTCTTGGTTGAGTCTGTGTAGCAGATAAGTGTTTGTGTGTGCAAAGATGTAGGTGCGGATAAAGATAAAGGTTGCTACAATCTGTGAATACAAATGATAGTATTCTCAGCTTCGTTTTTCTCAGAGAGATATAGCTTACAATGAATATGAAAAACTTGACTCACCAAAAGTTAATTGCTAAGAAAGTGAGGCTGTATCCTTATAGAACATGGATACACCTACTTACTACAAATAAGGTAGTTAGAACAAATTACTTTCTAGTCTGTCTATCCTATTTGAGTAAGAGTCCAAACGGTTACAGATTTGACTTTGCAAAGCCTGTTCAGATCCACTTCTTTAGCCTTTGTCTCTTCTATATCTCTCCAAGCTTCTTTGTAGGCTTTCCAGAGCACGTTACAGATTGAGATCCATAAAGTGCATTGGCTTGTTGCAGGTTTCTGACTTGTACAATTTCTCCAGTATTTTGTCTCCAAGAATGTATTCGAGAAGTGACTAAGTAAGTGATTCGAGAACTAGAATTGACTTGATCGATAACTCGGAGTTCTCGAACACTTTTATATTGACATATCGAACCACTTCTCGAATAGCCCTTTTCTCTGGGAATCCTTGAGTTCTCGAATAGAGCATTGTGACTTGTCGAATCCCTGAGATCTCGAATAGCTTTCTAAGTCCTTGAGATATCGAATGGAACTTTGACTTGTTGACTCTTTGAGAACTCGAATACCACTTTGACTTGTTGACTTCTTGAGTTCTCGAATAGAGTAGTAGACATATCGAATCTCTGAGATATCGAATGAGATATCGAACAGTGTATTCAGAGACATCGAATAGTGTCTTGAGATATCGAATCCCTGACTTCTCGAATGCTAGACTTCTCGAATAGACAAATGTACTTCTCGAATTGGTACTTAGGCAAATTCTTCACTTTCTTCAAATCCTAACTTTGATTATTTGACAGTCTTTATCTTCTTGCTTGAGGCATAAATCTTGGAACTTCTTTTAAGCATTATTCTTGACTATATAAGTACAGTTACACAACTAGGATTTTGTGCCTATTACAAGTACAGAACAAGTAGAGACTCTACAACTATAGGTTCCCTCAGTTAAGAGGTCATGTAAGTAATGCAAAGCATTACAAACAATTAGGCTTGTTATATGATGTAAACAGGCATGCCTCTGTGACTAACAATCTCCCCCAAATTTTGAGTAAGACCCTTAGTCACAATTTCATGTCTAATAACAAGCCTAACATACATAAGGATAAAACTTTAAAAGTACAGGTATGTAGATTGATTGAAGAAAGTACATATAAGTATTCTTACAAGTTATGAGAAACTACTAGCCATATCCTTTTGGATTCATCTCTTGAGCTTTGGCTTGCAGATTCTCATTTTTTATCTTCTCTTCAGCTTCTTTGGCTTTCTTCTTTGAATTTTCCTCCATGGCAAGAATAATGTCTTCCATTGCAGTGAGTTCTTCAATTAGAGGGGAGCCTGACAAATCCTTGAGTACTTCATTCAGCTGTTTCTCAGAATAGGAACTGATGTAGTCCATTCTAATCTTTACATTTCTACCATATTTCTTGTACTCAATGATGTAAGGATTAAACTTGACTCTGCATAGACCCATAGCTCTCAGTTCATCAGCCTTAGCTTCCATTGCAGCCATCTCCTCCTCCCTTTTCTTTAGTAGCTCTTCACTGTTCTTTTTCCTTTCTGCCTGGTGATCTCTTTTCATTTTGACAAAGTCAATTAACTCCAGCTTCCATATCCTTTCCACTCTGTCTTCATAATCCAACATTGTAATTATTCTTTCTATGTCATATAGCCTGCCCCAGTGCTGACATGTTCCTTGTCTGAATTTCTTCTGTCTTCCATCAGTATATTTAATTTCAAGAAAATCATCAACAATGGCAACATGATAGATTCTTTGAGCCCATATGAACTGCAGTTGGTCTTCATCATAGATTTCATCCAGAGGTGGTAGGTTTAATCCTGGAATAATTGTCAGTGCCTTTGACTTGGATGACTTCACCCTTTTTGCAACATGCTTAAATTTACTCCTCCTTGTATGATTGCTAGGCAAAAACTTATGACCCTTGTTGGAAGACCATAGTAGTATTCCATTAGCAGTTTGCTTTCTGAAACTTACACATGGTTTCTTGACTTGAATCTTCTTCTCTTCTTGAGGTGGCAAAACAGTTGCAGAAGCCATTGAATCAGATTTTGGTAGGTCATTACTAATAGTATTCACCCTAGACTCAGAGTCTTGTGTTGTGGTGAGGCTACTGCTAGCAATGCCTAAGGCTTGCTGTTTTCCAATTTTCCTCTCATAGACTTTGCCTTGGTCATCATCATATTTCTTGTCATCCTTCTTCTTCTTCTTGTTTTCATCACCCTTATTACTCCTATGATGTCTTCTCCTTCCATTACTTTTATCTTTATCCTTGTCTTGATCACTATCCATGCTTGGGTTGAACTTGGCAGACTCGGGTACAATGCCAGTTGCAATGTATGATTTGAGATACGATATGGCTTCCAATTCTTCTGCTGTTCTTACACCCTTCTTCTTGTTCAACTTCTCAACGATGGCAATAATGAGAGGTTTGTTCTGAGGGACTAGATGCCTAGGAATGATCAGCTGCTTGATATCATCAATTCTGGTTGCAGCTTGATAGATGATGGTTCTAGGATTTGTGAATACTTCAGGTAGCCTTGAGGGTTGATCATTCCTTAAGTCATCAAAGAGACTCTTGTTATTTTCATTCCCTTTTTCAATCAGTCCAAGGAACACATCCACTTCTGAGTGCTTTAGGCTTTGTAGAGTGTTGAAAGTCAAATGCCATATTTTTGACTTAGATACCATCATTATCTCCTTGAACCATAAGTTGTTGAATTTCCTAGGAATAACAATGAGGTAGTCAATCTGTTCCTTCAACTCTCTCAGATAGAACTGAGTATCACCAGCCTGTTCCCTTGTGGCTTTCAGAAACTCCAAGAAGGCTGTATCATGAAAGACATTTAAATTAGCAACTTCTTGTAGCTTGGCCTCAGTAATGACTTCAGCTTCTACAGGCTTGGCACTTTCAGATTTGGATGATGGAGGTTCATCAACTGGCATGCTCCCTGCAACCACTGTGGTTGTGATAGATTGCTTCTGACCACTAGGAGTAATGACATGCACAGTTGGTAGAGTGACAACTGGCAGTGAGGTAGGGGGCTTATCAACTTTGGATTTTCCTTTGCCTGGCACATTAGGTATGGATTTTGAAGCCCTTTGGTGACCACCCTCCTTTATCTGTATGCCTATCTCCTTAGGTTTCTCCCCCTTTGGATTTGAATTCCTTATCCTTTTCTCCCCCTTAGGCTTGTTGTCAGGCACAGAGGCTTTAGAAGTGACCTTTGGATTTGAAGACTCTTCAGGTAGAGGGAGACCCATATGCTTCATCATGGCAGCCAACATAGATTGCTGATGCAGAAGAACATTAGCTGTGGTGGTTGCTTGAGTGTCCAACTGATCATTGAGAAGTGCAACCTTGTCTGTAAGATGAGCATTAGACTTAGTGAGAGTAGCTACCTCCTTTTCAAGTGCATCTACCTTGCTGAACAATTCAGTAGATTTGAAGTCAGACAGGGATTGTTCTTTAAGTCTCTGCACTTCAAACCTAGTCATGTCATGCACTGGAACTTCAGTTACCAGCCTGTCTCCATATAAATTCTTGAACATTGTCTTCAGCATGGCATTGGAGTCTGTGGTTTGATCAGATAGAGAATGAAATATGCCCCAGACTTGTGACAGTATCCTTTAGCAGTGCTAGCCCATGATCCATCTTGGTGCAGGTGGTGTTACAGTATTTGAGGTCTTTAAGTACACTGTCCAACTGAGGGAATTTGGCATCAAAGGACCTCTTGATTTCTTCCACTTTAGTGGCTGTCTTATCACACACTCTGCTGACCTCAGTTTTGACTCCTTTTCTAAGATAGTGGGTAGCCTTGAGGAATCCCTTGTGTGAATCATTCATGGCCTCATACACTTCTCCAGGGGTCAGAGATTTGGCATTGGAACCTAGTGAAGTGATGTATTCCTCCCTGAGATATTGAAGTGCTTCATCAAGAGTAATATCATATTTTCCTTGCAACCAGGCATCTATATTGCCATCTCTCTCAGCATCATCAACTATCTTTGTCTTCTGCATCTCCACATCATCCCTATGGCATAGCAGAATGGCTTCATAGTCTGGATTAGGGATGTTGGAGGTGACCAGGTTCTGACCAATCTTGACAAACTCAGGAATCTGATCCACAACTAAGCTTTGAAGTGCTTCAACCGTCAATTATGGTGGAACAGACCCTGATCCTGAAGCACTATCATGTTGCACAGGCTTCAGCCATTGTGACGAAAAGTCAGAGCTAGAGCTAGGCAAGCTAGACTCCTCAGTTACAGATGCAACTTCTTTAACCGGATGGATTGACTCTACTACTGGTGTCTCCACAGAAGTGGGATGAGTTACACCAGCAGTTGACATAGGCACAGAGTCTCTAGTGAAAACTAGTGAATCCTCTATGTTTGTGATGGTGTCATTAGGAGATGCCCCAGCATGCATTCCCTCACCATCTAAATGTGGGTCCTGGGTGGTGAGCAAGGTGTCATGCACCAAGTCACTTGAATTCATTGGCTCATCAAAAGAAAAAAATTCTTGATGATTAATGCCTTGCTCCTCAATTGCTTGAGTTGCAGGCTGCAAAGAAATTTGAGTGGTAGATTCTGGAAGAGAAGTGTCTTATAGATTAGAGTTTGGCAACTCCCCTTGAGAGATAGAGGGAGTTTCAATTGTGATGTGCTCTCCACTCAGTGTAGTGCCAGCCTTATCACTCCCAGGTGCTGACTCTGTACAAGTAGGTGCATTGGGGAGGATGCTTGGTTCTATAGATGCACCCTGTTGAGAGGATACATCTAGTGAACTGTTTGCCCCTGATTTTACAACTTCAGCCATTTGTGTGACTGAAGAGGTGGTTTTAGTTTTCTTCTTCTTTGGCCTGATTAGGGGTGACTCAGGTGCCTCACTTTCTAATTCTACAGCCAATGCTGCTTCAGATAAAATGGTTAAAGGTGCAGAAGCAACCTGTTTTCTCTTCTTCTCCTTTTTTACTAACATCACCCTTTTGAGAGGATGATGCTATTGGCTCAATGTTTGGTAGAGTGTTTGGTTGAGGTGGTTGGTTAGCAGACCCTGGGTTAGCACTGTGTTCTACTTGCTTGGGGTCTGGTTAACTCAGATTTGGAGGCAAATATTGGCAAGTTGTGAGGGTAAGACTCAAATAACTTCTGCATATGGGAATTTATTACAAGCCTCACATCCACATCATTCCTAGTATCCAAATAACCAAAAATGAGTTTGGTCATGGATCTAGGGTAGCCTAATCTACTTTTATCTAAACCAGGTAAATTAGCCACATTTATATCTAGATAATTAAGTACAGACTGAATAAACCTAGGAAAGAAGATATCATTACCTCTCTTGGTTGTGTTCTCACCAAGTTTTCCATAGAGTTCCTGCATTATGAGCTTTCCAACATCAATTTTCCTATCATAGGCAAGTGGATAACATATCTGTTGAACAGGAGCACTTAGTTGGTCAAAGCTGGATTTCCTTCCACTGAATACTTGTAGGAGAGTGGCAAACACATAGCTCCACTCTTTTCGTAGATGTGCCCGTTTTAGATTTCCAACCTTGATGGTGTCTGAGTACCGTATTAGTTCAAAGAATTCCACTAATTGATCTTCTGTTACAAGGCCATCATACTCATTCTGGTGAAGACCTAGAGCTTTGCTCATGTCCTCAGAAGTGATGTTGAACTCTTTACCAAGTATCTTGCAGTTAATGATATAACCAGACTGCCATCATCTAGAGCAACTGTTTCTGTAATGGCAGTATTCCAAAATTGCTCCAGGATGTCTAGATATAGAGTTGGGTTGGCCGTAAGTACTTCTTTGATATAAGATTCAGACATCCATTTGACGAAACACTTGTAGTTAGCATTTGGGGCTTCGACATCACTTGAGATAGCAATGAAGTTAGTGTTGAATTTCACAGTTGCCATTGATTTGAAGAGAAAAGAGAATGAAGGTTGAAGAAGAAATTTGGCTTTTAGCAGTTAGGTTTTTCAGGGGTTTTGGAAGATTTGATGCTTGAGAAATCGAATGAAATGAATCGAATAGATGTGAAATTGTATAAGTATGAAGTACTTGAATTGTCGATTAGATGTATGTTTTGTATCGACAAGTCAAGCATTCGAGAAGTAGAAAACAACTATTCGATAAGTCAAGAAAGGCTTATTCGATAACTCAAGCAGGTTGAAAACTCACAGTTGGCAGCTGTCTAACTTAGAATAAATTCTAAATTAGGTAAAATGTGTTTTTGTGAGTGAATTAAAATTTTAGACAAAAGTCCAAAATCAGTTAAGATTCAGCGAGAATTCAGCCTTTTCAAATGATTCGAGAACTCAAATATAGTATTCGAGAACTCAGTCATTAGAGAACTAAAACACTATATTCGAGAAGTCAAGAATACCTCTATTCGATAACTCTAAAAGACTCTATTCGAGAACTCGAGAGTGCTCTAATGAGACTTGTTAGAGATGTCGAATAGTGAATCACTCGAGAAGTCTGACTTATCGAAATATACTCATCACTTACAAAAATTAATTTTCACTATCTTTTAAAATTCACCAGCCATATTCATTTAAGAATATTCTAGCAATTTAAACAGTGATTTTCTCAAAATTTCATAGAAATTTCAAGTTGACAAAATATGATTTTTCAACATATGCAGCAGATTTGAAATATTTATAAATCATGCTTCAGCCAACACTTACTCCAAAAATATTGAGAATTTAGATAAAGTAAGTGTTTATTGCTGCAATAAACTAGATGTTGTATTCACTTAGCCAGAATCTGAAGAATTCAGCATTCCAATCTCACTAACCAACCTTGTGAAGGTGGCTTCATCTAATGGCTTAGTGAATATATCATCTAGTTGTTTATCTATAGAGACATAGTGCAACTCAATGGTTCCATTAGTTGCATGCTCTCTAATGAAATGATATCTGATGTCAATGTGCTTTGTTCTAGAATGATTGACAGGATTGGCAACTATAGAGATTGCACTTGTGTTATCACACATGATTGGAATTCTTTCCAACACAAGTCCATAATCTCTAAGTTGATTTCTAATCCAAAGCACTTGAGCACAGCAACTTCCAGCAGCTATATATTCAGCCTCAGCTGTAGAAGTTGACACAGATTGTTGTTTCTTGCTATACCAAGAGACTAACCTTTGTCCAAGAAACTGGCAGCTACCTGAGGTGCTTTTCCTATCCACTCTGCATCCAGGATAATCAGCATCAGAATAACCAACCAGATTGAACCCTGTGTCCTTAGGATACCATAAACCCAAGTTTGGAGTGCCCTTCAGATATTTAAAGATCCTTTTTATAGCAATCAAATGTGATTCTTTTGGATTTGACTGAAACCTTACACACAAGCATGTAGCAAACATGATGTCTAGCCTACTTGCAGTGAGGTAGAGTAGAGAACCAACCATGCCTCTGTAGACTGAGATATCTACTTTCTTGCCTTTAGCATCTTCATCCAATTTAGTGGCAGTGGCCATGGGTGTCTTTGCAGGTGAGCAGTCTTCTAAGTCAAACTTCTTCAATAAATCCTTGATGTACTTGGTTTGACTGATAAAGATACCATCCTTCCTTTGACTAACTTGCAACCCAAGAAAGAATGTCAACTCTCCCATCATACTCATCTCATATCTGCTCTGCATGAGTTTAAAGAATTTCTCACACATCTTCTCATTTGTAGAGCCAAAAATGATATCATCCACATAAATCTGAACTAGGATAATATCATCACCATGCTTCTTGTAAAACAGTGTTTTGTCCAATGTGCCTCTAGTGAATTGATTTTGAAGAAGAAATTGTGATATAGTATCATACCATGCCCTTGGAGCCTGCTTAAGTCCATACAGTGCCTTAAGCAGTCTGTAGACAAATTCTGGGAAGTGTGGATCCTCAAAGCCAGGTGGTTGTTGCACATAAACTTCTTCTTCCAACTCTCCATTCAGAAATGCACTCTTGACATCCATTTGATAAACTTTAAAGTTTGAGTGAGCAGCAAATGCCAAGAATATTCTGATGGCTTCCAATCTAGCGACAGGGGCAAATGTCTCATCATAATCAATGCCTTCCTATTGAGAGTATCCTTTTGCAACCAACCTTGCTTTGTTTCTTACTATTACACCATCTTCATCCATCTTATTCTTCAGAACCCATTTTGTTCCAACAATGGTTCTATTCTTTGGTGCAGGCACTAGTTCCCATACTTTGTTCCTTTCAAATTGATTCAGCTCCTCTTGCATGGCAATAATCCAATCTGGATCCAACAGTGCATCATCAAGTTTCTTAGGCTCAACCTGAGATAGAAAATAGCCATAGAGGCACTCATTCTGAGTAGCTCTCCTAGTCCTTACTCCTGCATTAGGATCTCCAATGATTTGCTCTGCAGTGTGTGATCTATCCCATTTCCTTGAGTGCTCAGCCTGATTTCTCATTCTTGATGTTGCTTCATCATCCAAATCATGATCATCCTGATTTCCTCCCCCTGTGAGGTTGCCACTACTCACAGGTGTGTCTTGGATGCTAGTTTCTCCACTGTCGATTGGCACAAATTCTTCTCTTGTATTATCATTCACTTTAGTCTGTTGAACTTGAGTTTCAACTTCAGTTTCAGTCTCTTCATCAGAATCATCTAGATTATCAAACTTCAATGGATCTTTATCTTCATCATTGGCTTCTTCAAGTCCAGGTAGTTTGCTGTCATCAAATGTCACATCTGTGCTTTCCATAATTTTCTTTTGACTGATGACATAAACTTTGTATGCAATTCTTTCCATAGAGTAGCCAAGAAAAATTCCTTCAAATGCTTTTACATCAAACTTTCCAACATATTCAGAATTATCCTTCAGTACAAAGCATTTGCTTCCAAAAGTATGAACATACTTTAGAGTAGGCTTCTTTCCAGTCATCAAGTTGTTAGATGTCTTTCCAGTGTTTTTGTTGATGAGGGTTCTGTTCTGGATATAGCATGCAGTGCTCAAAACCTCAGCCCAAAAACATGTAGGCATCTTTGCATCAAGTAACATTGTTCTAGCAGCCTCAATCAGAGTTCTATTCTTTCAACAACTCCATTTTGTTGTGGAGTCTTTCTCTTTGCAGAATGCTTCAAGCATGGCATTTCTGAACTCTGTTCCATTATCACTTCTCAGTGCAATCACACTTGCATTGTTGGCCTTTGCTTCCTTGTCAACTTTCTTTATGTGCTCAATGATTACTTGTGGAGCCTCATCTTTTGATGCCAGAAATTCCACCCATGTTTACCTTGTAAAGTCATCAACCATCACCAAGGCATACTTCTTTCTTCCTAGTGACATAATATTGACAGGCCCAAACAAATCCATATGAATGAGTTGCAGGGGCTTGGTTATTGATGTCACTGTCTTTGACTTGTGGCTTGATCTTTTCATCTTTCCCTTTTGACAAGCCTCACACACTCCTTCTTGACAAAACTCAAGTGTGGGCATGCCTCTCACTAACTCTTTTTTGACTAGAGAATTAATGGCTGTGAAGTTCAGGTGTGATAGTTTCTTGTGCCACAGCCAACAATCTTCATTTGATGCTTTTAGGTAAAAGCAACAAATTTTGTCCTTGTTTGCAGAGTCCATATTGGCTACAAACAGGCTTCCTTTTCTTACTCCAGATAGAGCAAAATCACCAGTCTTCTTGTGGGTGATCAAACATTCATCTTTGTCAAAATCCATCTTGAATCCCCTATCAGTAAACTGACCAAAACTTAGCAGATTATGCTTGAGTCCCTTGACCAGTGCTACATCTTCAATGATGACATTTCCAACTTTCAACTTGTCATATCCCAATGTGTTACCCATGCTGTCATCTCCAAAAGCAACCATTGGGCCAGCCTTCTCCTCATACTGTGATAGCAGGGCCATATCACCAGTCATATGATTTGAGCATCCACTGTCCAAAATCCACATGACCTTCTTTTCACTTTCTTTGCCCTGCAAACACAAAGGTATTACTTCTCGTTTGGTACCCAAACAAGTTTGGGTCCATGTGACTTAGAAACAGTTTTATCATAAACAACATGCTTATCAACTTTCATGGTATTAGTCTTCTTGTCACTGTTAGAAGTCTTGGAGCCTGAAGCCTCAGACTTAGGTGACAAAGGTACCTTCCTAGCTTTAGGAGGACTTGAAGACTTTGACCTTGTGTAGTGTGTGTGAGAATTGTGACTGATACAACCATCAATGAATTGCCTTCTCAAATTGAAACAACTAGTCATAACATTCATATTGCATGGCATACAGTCAAATTTATCACAAAATGGAGCATCTCTATGTCTTAGAGGCACAGAGCAATCATAGAAAGGTTTGGGCACACTACCAACAGGTTTCTTGCATGCATGAGTTAAATGATTGGTACTGAAACAGTTCTGACAAGTTTTCCTAGGGGCATTAGGCATATAAGCATAGTTATTATCTTTGTTAATCCCTAACTTGCCATTTCTGTTCTGTTTCTTCTTATTCACTTTCTCCTCATATTCATTCTTCCCAGCTGAAATAAACTTAACAAACTTCTTAGGTCTTGACCTATTACCTACTGGCTCCTTGGCTTTTGACTTGACACTCTCACTCTTAGAGAATGCTTGTTGTTCACTAGATTGTGCCTCATCTTCATCATTTAACATTTGCTTGATGAGTAAGGCATCCTCATCAATTTCAAATGTTGATTATTTAAAAATAGGAGTCTCAGTCTTTTTCAAGATGTGAGGGACTTCCTCTTGAACAACAGTGTCATCTTTAATGACAACATAGCCTTTTCTCTGGTCAAGAGTGCCATAGTCAAGTCCAATAGCAGTTTTGGGTTTTGCTTGAATTTTCTCACAGTAGGATTGCACTAGACCAGATGATTTCTTAAACGTTTTTAGTTTGAATTCATTTTCAGCTAATTCATCCCTAAGAGCCTTTTCAACCTGACTAGCACACAAAACCTTATTCTGCAGATATTCAACTTCTTTCTTAAGGTTTTCTACTTGCATAACAGTTAGCTCAAGTTCCTCATTCTTTTTTATTAACATTTCATTTCTAGTAGATAGTTTAGTAATCTCTTCATTAGCAGGAGTCATACTAGTATGAATGTTAAACATCTCAACAGATAGTTGTTCAATCATGCATTTATACTCAGAAACAGACATGTCTATAGTAGTGAGGGATGGTACCTGAGGATCTGATGGAGATGTGTCATTCTTGGAATTGGCCATCAAGGCATAATTGTAAAATTCTTGTTCCTCTCCATCACTGTCAGGATCATCCCAACACTTCCCTTCAGCTATGTAGGCCTTACCTTGTGTCTGCTTTTTCAAAAGGGCCTCATACTTAGCTTCGAGCTCAAGATAGTCTCTACCCTTCTTTTTAGTCTTCTTGCATTCACTGAAAAAATTCCCTAGGTCATTGCATCTATAACACCTTACAGATGACCTATCCACATGGCTGGTTTTGAACTTATTCTTGTTTGGTTTCACAGGTGCCTTACTCCTATTGAATGAATGGTTTTGGGTTTTGGGTTTGAAGGGTTGATTCCTCTTAAATCTGATGTTTGGAAATTTTCTGGCCATGAAAGCATATGAAGTGTTTTCCATCCCATCTAGTTCTTCAAGAGTATAGAACTCATCTTCCTCCTTCTCCTCAACAGGTTCACTTACCACAGCTTCAGTTTCTTCATCTTCTACTACCTCCTCTATCCTTAATTGGCTTGTAGATGCTTCTAGGTCTTGAATAGATTTGTTGACAATCAAGGCACATGATGTGTTTATCATTCTGCCTTGGTTGGCTTGGATAGCCCTTTTCTGAAGCAACTCAAGCTCATGAGTTTTTAAAATCCCATAGAGCACATCATATGTAACTTTGTTCAAATCTCTTTCCCTTAGAGAAATGACCCTTTGCTCTAGATGATTTGGTGAAGATAGCAGAAACTTCATGTTTAATTCCTTGGTGTTGTAAACCTTGCCATTCATCTGCAACTCAGTAACTAGCTTGTGAAATCTCTCAAACATCTCAGTGATGCTTTCCTTGGGCTGTGCCATGAAAGCTTCATACTGTGTGACCAGTATCTGTTTCTTGTTCTCTCTGACCTCATCAGTTCCTTTACATAACACCTCAATATTGTCCCACATTTCTTTGGCAGTGGTACATGAAGCAATGTTTGCAAAAATTGACATGTCCATGGAATCTATAATCAGCAACATGAGGTGACTGTCAAGGGTAACCATGCCTTTTCTGATTCTGTCCATTTGGATGGATCCTTAGCCACATAAGATCTTGGAATAGTAGTGGTTCCAACAGTCTTTTCAGGAATCTCCTGTTGGGGAACAAATGGACCATTCTTGAGAATCTCAGGATACAAATGATGAGATGCTTTGATGAACAACTACATCTTTATCTTCCAGATATTGTAATTCTCTTTGTCAAACTTAGGGACTTTCACCGTTCCTGTAGTCTTTAGTGTATTCGAACTCATGATCGTTTTTCTGTTTTTGAATAAACAACCCGCTCTGATACCACTTGTTGAGTATAGAATACAGTAAAAGAATACAGGGGGGGTGAATGGATTCTTGAACTTTTCTTGGTTGAGTCTGTGTAGCAGATAAGTGTTTGTGTGTGCAAAGATGTAGGTGCGGATAAAGAACAACACAAGTCACAATATCACTTTAATCTAATGTATTATTAGATAAAGGTTGCTACATTCTATGAATACAAATGATAGTATTCTCAGCTTCATTTTTCTCAGAGAGATATAGCTTACAATGAATATGAAAAACTTGACTCACCAAAAGTTAATTGCTAAGGAAGTAAAGATGTATCCTTATAGAACATGGATACACCTACTTACTACAAATAAGGTAGTTAAAACAAATTACTTTCTAGTCTGTCTATCCTATTTGAGTAAGAGTCCAAACGGTTACAGATTTGACTTTGCAAAGCCTGTTCAGATCCACTTCTTTAGCCCTTTGTCTCTTCTATATCTCTCTAAGCTTCTTTGTAGGCTTTCCGGAGCACGTTACAGATTGAGATCCATAAAGTGCATTGGATTGTTGTAGGTTTCTGACTTGTACAATTTCTCCAGTATTTTGTCTCCAAGAATGTATTCGAGAAGTGACTAAGTAAGTGATTCGAGAACTAGAATTGACTTGATCGATAACTCTGAGTTCTCGAACACTGTTATATTGACATATCGAACCACTTCTCGAATAGCTCTTTTCTCTGGGAATCCTTGAGTTCTCGAATAGAGCATTGTGACTTGTCGAATCCTTGAGATCTCGAATAGCTTTCCGAGTCCTTGAGATATCGAATGGAACTTTGACTTGTTGACTCTTTGAGAACTCGAATACCACTTTGACTTGTTGACTTCTTGAGTTCTCGAATAGAGTAGTAGACATATCGAATCTCTGAGATATCGAACAGTGTATTCAGAGATATCGAATAGTGTCTTGAGATATCGAATCCCTGACTTCTCGAATGCTAGACTTCTCGAATAGACAAATGTACTTCTCGAATTGGTACTTAGGCAAATTCTTCACTTTCTTCAAATCCCAACTGTGATTATTTGACAGTCTTTATCTTCTTTCTTGAGGCATGAACCTTGGAACTTCTTTCATACATTATTCTTGACTATATAAATACAGTTACACAACTAGGATTTGGTGCCTTTTACAAGTACAGAACAAGTAGAGACTCTACAACTAGAGGTTCCCTCAGTTAAGAGGTCATGTAAGTAATGCAAAGCATTACAAACAATTAGGCTTGTTATATGATGTAAACAGGCATGCCTCTATGACTAACAATATTATTCACTTTCGACAATGACGACTGATTTGTAATAGTTTTGGATCGAGACTAATTCGTGCCTCATGGTACTAAAATGAGATTGTAGTTGTAAAATCAATATATAATTTAGATAACATTATATAAATTTTGATATTATCGAATATGTATTGACTCAATCAATACTTATATCATATATATTTATTTCATTAGCATAACATTTTTATTAAATTAATTTGCATTATATTAGAATTGTTAACTATATAACTATTTAAAAATAAGAAGGAATCAAATAAAAGTTGAAAAGATAGTACCAATATTTTCATAAGTTCCCTTTTTTATTGACTTAAGGTATTACATAATTTTTTTTATTAATTATCTTGATAAAAGAGTAGTAAATTGAATGATTTTGGCTAAATATAGTAAATAGTAAAATATGTTTTTTTTTTTGCTAAATAAAATATGTTGACCTAACTTTAGTAAAAAAAAGTAAAGAAAATTAACAAAATTACAAATATTGTACTATGGTTAATTTATAATTGGTTAAATAAAAAGATTTTTTTGTCAAGATTAATTAAATTGATATTGATGTAACGCCCCCAAATCCGGGGTCAGGAGATTTGGTCGTTACTCGGAAATCCTCAAATACATTCACCTGTTTAATAAAACATTATTCCTCATAATTGACCAAAATTGAAATATAACCTCTGTGACCCCAACTATCCAAGATCTTTTAGGTTATAGTGCTAGAAACAAGAATCCAAATTCCATTAAATTAAAACTTTCTTCTTTATAATAATCTCTTTGACCAAATCTTAAATCACTGGTATAACTTTGACAGGAAGTATATCAGGCCAACTAATCTAATATATAATAATATTCTTAGAGTTCAACTATATAAAATAGATCTTACAATAGATCCAGACCTCCCGCATCAAGTCATCTTCAAAATAACGTCTGATCTTCTCTTTCCGAACTGTGCAAATAAGTCTCGCCAAACTACCTTACTGAAAAAAAATAGATTTCGAAACAAACAAGTATGAGCGAAAGAAATGCTCAGCAAGTGTATACTAAAACAGGAATATTAATAAATCACTGCTAATAAAACAGATATCTTCTATCAAAAGCTCAAATCACAAGGTAAGTATTTTGAAACTATAATTTTTCAACACATAATGAATTAAAAGAAATGAGTATTCAGATATGATAGGTTCCGTGTTCGACTAGTGGGATCCCGACTAGCTAAACAATTGATTTAGTTTTACTTCCAACAAGAAAACATCATTAAGGAATAATAATCTAAAATATAACCTACCCGGACGGAATTTAACCATCACAAGCCAGCAAATACCACATAATTTCCCTGTACATATCACCGACTAGAATTTTAATACTTAATTCTTACTCTTAATGTATAAACCGAATCACATCCTCGCATTTTCAAACTAATTATTTACCAATTACACCAAAGTCAACCAAAACTATAAGGAGATTCCTAGCAACCCCTCACACATTCGGCCCCTGGTAAAACTCCACACCACCAACAAATTAATTTTCTAACATGCAATACATTCAACTCTCAACAATTAACTAAGTACAAATTAAAATTTCACAGACCCTTAACACAGCAGCCTAAACAATCTGTTACATATTTGAAAAACTAATCCTCAAACTAAACCCAAACATCTACTTTAACAAACTATAACAACCAAAACGTAGCTGAACAACAAAGCACAGAGTAATTATCACCGACCAATGACACCGATTAACCGCTAACTCGCACGTAACACCCCAACTAACACAATGTTGTAACCACATACATACACCCACTAGCTTGATCTTCCACCATTACTACTGCAGTCAGCGTCGTTACTACTGCAATGGTGTAAATGGGCTGATAAAATAGATAAGAATAATCTATCTGTGAGAAAGTAAACTATGGTGATATAATCCAAATCAATATCTGTTAAGAGTCAGAGAACTCTATAAAAAGGAGATTTTAGAATAATGGGGAAAGTGCAAGGATAATTCTTAGAATGAAGGGAAAGTATCTGCTCGTGTAAGTACGAACAGTAAATATATATTATAATTGATATTTTCTTACAATCGTTTCAAGGAATATTATTATAATTTATTTTCTGGAAAATTTTACAGAGGCGATATATACAAATGTTGGAGTATTAATATTTTATGTCATGATAGAGATCAAAACATAGTTAAACGATAGTGAGATACACTACCATTCAGAGAAGGCCAATGTGGTGGCCGATACCTTTCGGAAGAAGAGGAAGGAGAGATGAGATAATATAAAATGATGGAATGCGAGAGAAGGTTGGTAAGGAAAAGATAGTGAAAGTACTGCTATTGATAAGCTAAATGGCATATTGATGAATGACAAACAAGTTTATGTTGATGTATTTTTGCACAAACAAGATTGAGATATTATAAAGGGAAAAAGGATAAAGGAAGGCGTGTGGAATTAGAAGGTGTGGTACCTATGAACTTTTCCAACATGATTCCGGGACGGAATCCTTTTAAGGGGGGAAGACTGTAATAACCCTAACTTTAACAATGCTACAGTGATCACATGAATAGTAAATTTTGAGGATTTGGGGAAATGGTATGTAGGTACTCTATACTTGAAATAGAAAATGAGTAAACAGAAACCATATTAGTGTTGTACAATGAAAATAAGTGACTCGAAATGACGATGGATTTCAGAAATTCCTGAATATGGATTTTTGAGGATTTTGGTTCTGAATGAGTTTCTATTGGATATTAAGGAGCATGGAGATATTAAAGGAATTATATATTGAGGAATTAGTGGATTAGTATAAATTAAGGATTATTAAGTTAAGGAAATACCAAGGGAATTTGGATTGTTAAATGATTTCAGAACCACTGAGATAATGAGGTATATTCGAGACAAATCACAAATAGATGATTATGGAAACCAAGCAACCAAGATTAGTAATATAACAAGGATACATACCACATTATTAATTACCAAAAGTATTAGCAAAATACTTAGGAAAAACAAGGAAAAAGGATTATGAGATCATTAGCATGCATCACTTTCCACTAACATCTTTTAAAGGGCAAATTAGTATTTTTTCAAGGTTTTAACCACAAAATATCTACAAAACTTCCACCATACTCTAGAATTTACAAGACTCTAGAACTCTCAAGAATTAAAGAAGATAAGATCAAAAATCAAGAGAAAATCTCTCCCCTTCCATTCTTTCAATTCGGCCAAACAGTAACAGCCGGCTTAGAACAGCCATAACTTCTTCGTTTCTCAGCCAAATTTTTCGTTCTTTAGCTTTTTAGAAAGCCCATGAGATAATCTACAAGTCGTATTTCACAAGATTTTCCCAGAAAAGCAAGGTAAGGGGGTCGTTTTTCATGTTCTTTCAGCTGCAGTAAAATAGCTCCGAAAATTCTAAGTATGTTCTTGGTGTTTCTTGTTAGTTTAAGGTGTTATATGGTTGCTTAAGGATATCCCAAGGATTATTAAGTGTTATACAAGCTACAAGGAAGGTATATTACTTGAGACCCTAACTTGAATTATGAGTTTATGGTTGATTATGCTTAGTTTAGAAGTTAAGTTGTATAAAGCATGAAATCTTGATGATATGGTTGTTGATATGTGTTTTAAGTTTGATATGGAAATTGTGATGTGAACTTGTAACCATGGTTGGGATGTAGACCACATGGTGTAGGGCTTGGATTGAGTGTGGAATGATGGTTTTGGAGCAATTAAAATATGGAAAGTATGAAAGTACAGCCGTTATAATGCACGATTTTCGTTAGGATAGGAACTGCCCTGTTTTGGACCCCTGTATCAGTACGGTACCTTACTGTCCAGTGTACCAAGTGACCATGAGATGATAGAGCTTAGTTCATAGATCGTTTTGATATAAAGTGCGTTAAAATCTGATGAACGGTTTAGGAGAAAAGTCAGTTTTAGTGAAAGACGTTCGAAAACCGAGAAACCGTGATTGTGTTAACTTTGAGGCTATAACTACCCTACTTAGATATTTTTAAAAATTGTAAAATTTTGGGATATGGTAGTAGGGTAGTCAAAGAAGCATTACCGGTTGGCCATACCGGTAATGAGATGTGGTATTCTAACGACGGTCCTTTTGTGTTTATAGAAACTCCGGAAGAGACACGAGCCATACCGTCAGGATACCGAAACCGTGGCAAGATCTTTTCTATCCCTACTTGGAAATTATCTCTCTTTAAAGAAACTTGATTTCATGGAATATATATATGTGATGCTATGGTTACTATATTGTTATGAATTTGTTTTCCTTGATTATTGATATTAAAAGGAGAGATATATGAGTATGAAATGAATATGGATATGGATATGAGTATGAGATGGATATGGATATGGATATACATAGAGATGATTATGCATGAAGTGAACATGCCTTATGATTAAGGGAATATGAGAGAATGGTATCAGTTGTTATCTAGAGTTATATAAAGGAATGGTATCAGTTGTTATCTAAAGTTATATAAAGGAATGGTATCAGTTATTATCTAGAGTTATATGATCTATAATATTATGTTAAAAATATTCTTTCTAAATGTTGTGGTAGATATTATTGAGTATTATTTAATACTTCTAAAATAAATGGAACACCTTATGTATATAAAAGCATATTGATTTCATTGAATACAGAGAAGATGTCTGAGTCATAATCAAAGTATTATGACATATATAATTTTTAAAGGTGATGATAAATGGAAATGGAAATGATATATGTGAAGGGAAATGTGAATGGAAATATGAATGGAAATGGAAAATGTGAAATGGTATTTGATAATGGAAAAGTGATTTGAAAAGGGGGATTGCAACAATAAGCGTAAGAGGCTGTGTGGTAGTGGCACAGTCCAGCATCCAATATTTATTCCGGCCAAAGAGTGCCGAGGGAGGATGTAGTGGTAAACCTTCCTCCTGGGGGATGGTGGAGAACCTACCTCCGTCTACCGGTAGTAAAAGGGACGGGTACGGAGGGCGACTGATCATCGTCCTTACGTATTCGGCAACAGTGGAAATCCCCAACGTTTTCTTTAAAGGAAAGAATTGGAAAATGGTTTTCAGATTTCTATACTGAAAACAGAAAAATGATATGAAAAGATGGAATTACTGTTACAGATGAAGAGAAACTGATTTTATATTAAATTATATAATCGTTGTATATGAAGGAAATGAGAAGATGATAGCGAAAGATTTGTTCAAGTTTTCATATTATCCTAGAAAAGTACACTGAGATGGTATATTGATTATTATAGCATTTAAGAAGAGGAACTGATATTATATGATATTAGAAGAGAGACTGATGGAATAATACTACATATTTCTTTCGTACAAAGATAATTGAAAAATATATGTCTTGAACGAAAACAAAATTTCTTTCCATAATAACTGGAAATTGTTTTGTTTAATATATATATATATATATATTTGATGATTTATTTTCCTTTGATGCTAGTTGATAGAAGTTATCTTGCTGAGCTATTATAGCTCACTCTTGTTACTTATTTATATAACAGCTAGGTATGCCGATACTACGCAGAACGCCCCGCAAGAGGGTTGGGGGAAGGCGACCTTCTGAGAGCACGCTGGCACCGATTTTTGAGGTAGCGTAGAGATAGATGGATCCTGAGAGCCTTATGTAAAATTAAGTGTGTAAGCATGTAATAAACGTTTGATTGTTGAAATGCTTCATGTCGAAGTATTATTCAGCAATGTATTTAAGGATGATTCTGGGTTTGTAATAACTGTTTAACTCTAAACTTTTAATATTGTGGATGTTGTTCTCTGAGCATATGACTGGTGTGTGTTAATATTAGTAAGTGTGGGGTCTATTGTGAGAGTTTTATTATGCATTTATATTCCAGCTGCAAGAGAAGAATAATAATAAATGGAAATTGGTCCGTGACGGCCTGGATTCATGACCCCGGATTTGGGGCTGTCACACTATATGAGCTCTGACCTTCCTTACTTAGCTATACACACTCCTACACATTCTCGTTTCTAGTTTTCTATAACCTTGCTCTGATATCTGTAACGCCCCTAAATCCGGGATCAGGAGATTTGGTCGTTATGCGGAAATCCTCAAATACATTCACCTATTTAATAAAACATTATTCCTCATAATTGTCCAAAATTGAAATATAACCTCTGTGACCCCAACTATCCAAGATCTTTTAGGTTATAGTGCTAGAAACAAGAATCCAAATTCCATTAAATTAAAACTTTCTTCTTTATAACAATCTCTTTGACCAAATCTTTAATCACTGGTATAACTTTGACAGGAAGTATACCAGGCCAACTAATCTAATATATAATAATATTCTTAGAGTTCAACTATATATAATAGATCTTACAATAGATCCAGACCTCCCGCATCAAGTCATCTTCAAAATAACATCTGTTTCTTCTCTTTCCGAACTGTGCGAATAAGTCTCGCCAAACAACCTTACTAAAAAAATAAATTTCGAAACAAACAAGTATGAGCGAAAGAAATGCTCAGCAAGTGTATACTAAAACAGGAATATTAATAAAACACTGGTAATAAAACAGATATCTTCTATCAAAAGCTCAAATCACATGGTAAGTATTTTTAATCTATAATCTTTCAACACAGAATGAATTAAAAGAAATGAGTATTCAGACATGATAGGTTCCATGTTCTACTAGTGGGATCCCGACTAGCTAAACAATTGATTTAGTTTTACTTCCAACAAGAAAACATCATTAAGGAATAATAATCGAAAAGGGTATCGACGAGTTCGATACCGTAAATGGGTGTAAATTGAATAAACAAAAATAATAATAGATGTCGACAAGATCGAAAATAAATGGGGTGATACCATAATCAATCAGAATAATTAAAATAATTTCACTTGAACAAGAAGTGAAGGGAAAACACTTGCCTCAATATACGGAATTTCCAATTTTGACACATCAACTCGTTACTCACTTTTACATCTGTCTATAGTTTCTTTATACGTTGCCCCCTGCTAAGATATATTCGTCCTTCCTCCATAATTCGCCAATCTCCAATTGAGTTCACTCGTCAACTCCGATACACAATTCCTTTCTCAATATTCCATCTACACGTGCGCTGCCTCTTAGTCGACCTCCTACTCGTACCAAATTTAACACATGAAACCACACATAACAATTACCACGCCACCACCACTCCCAACTATATTCTTCTATCTATCCTTTGTCTCCTTTATTTTCTTTTTTCACGCTCCCTCTTCACTCTTCAATTCAGCACCACAAGACATACCTAACAACCACACACTGATACAACCCTTACTCTCTACACCCTCTCTTCTTTTCTTTCTTACTCACCATTTTAATTCCACTCCAACACCGATACTACAGTTCACAACCGATACTGCAGTTCACAATCAATTACTACAATCACGCAACAATAAAATTTCCGGCGACAACATCAAGAACTCAGACCAAGCCCGAAATGAACACTAAAATCAATTAATTTCAACAACCATTGCTCCAATTACGTTTTCACAACACCTCCTCTAAAATATAACCTACCCGGACGGAATTTAACCATCACAAGCCAGCAAATACCACATAATTTCCCTGTACATATCACCGACTAGCATTTTAATACTCCCTCCGTCCCATTTATTTTGGCCACATTTCTAATTTTTGTTGTCCCACAATATTTGTCCACTTTCCTTAACAGTGGTAAATAAAGCTCTAAATATGTTAAAAATTTATAAATATAATAATATTTAAGCTTAGTTATGGAAACTAAACAAAAAATATAGTAAATTGGTAAAAACGTGGATTTTGATTGATGGACAAAATAAGTGGGACGGAGGGAGTACTTAATTCTTACTCTAATGTATAAACCGAATCACATCCTCGCATTTTCAAACTAATTATTTACCAACTACATCAAAGTCAACCAAAACTATAAGGAGATTCCTGGCAACCCCTCACACATTCGGCCCCTGGTAAAACTCCACACCACCAACAAATAAATTTTCTAACATGCAATACATTCAACTCTCAACAATTAATTAAGTATAGATTAAAATTTCACAGACCCTTAACACAGCAGCCTAAACAATCTGTTACATATTTGAAAAACTAATCCTCAAACTCAACCCAATTGACATCTACTTTAACAAACTATAACAACCAAAACGTAGCTGAACAACAAAGCACAGAGTAATTATCACCGACCAATGACACCGATTAACCGCTAACTCGCATGTAGCACCCCAACTAACACAATTTTGTAACCACATACATACACCCACTAGCTTGATCTTCCACCATCACTACTGCAGTCAGCGTCGTTACTACCTTTGACAATAACCATGTCGCTGTTCTTCCCACCACAACGACATCATTGAACCCCACCATCCCTTCTTTTTGATTCACCACCATCGGCAGCCACAACATATACCACCCAATATAGCTACACACACACATCCAGTGACACTCACCATACTCACAAGTACCCTCTCACCACCACAACAGCAGCCCCCAAACTCGACATTTGCATCACTCGACCCCTTCCTACAACACTTCATATCAGTCACCTAACCCACCACAACTCTTGAACACCTTCCAGTCGCCCAATATTACTACCAAAATCAAAACCTCCAATTCGTTTAACACAACCATTCGATTATACATACCCACAGCTTTCGACCCTACACACACACTCATCGCCTGGATACATACCCATACTCGGAACTTGAACAACACACGCACGCGCACAGCTCTGTACACGTACACACGGCTTGACCCTTAACAGGACTCGTAACAATCAATCGAACAAAAATCCCCCTTCCCCAATTCGAACAGCATCAACTCGACCTTACACATCCCCCCCATCGATTATACATACACACATACGCACACTATATATGTATACATACATCACCGTGATTCACACACGCACACACCCATGTCTGATCGAGGAAGAAAGGAGGAGGGAGAGGGTTTCTCGAAGGAGAAAATTGAGAGAGAATCAGAGAGTTTCAGAGAGAGATTTCAATGAGAGAGGGAGAGCTAAGAAAGGTCGAGATATTAGAGAAATATGTGCAGAGTTCTCGAGAGAGAAAGAGACAAAGCGTCCTCGAGAAGAATGGGGAAGGCTGCTGTCATATTGAAATGCCCAGGGGCATTCTAGTAACTTCCTGATGCTAAAAACAAATTTACAATTTATAAGTAATTTAATAAGCTTTTAAAAATCAAAATTAAATGAAGAATGAGTGAAAATTTAAACTTTTCATTTTTGAATTTAAGAGCATAAAATTACGAACACTCGCATATTTTTAAAATATTTTTAGGATCAATAATGAATTAAATATGAATTTTACAAGTTTTGATCTTTTAAATACAACAAAACTCTTCAAAATCATTTCAAATGCTAAAACACCAAAAATAATTCTTCCAATAATTTTAAAAACTAAATAATATCATAAAGATGATAAAATAAATTATGTCATGATATTTAACAACTTCGATGATTTTATAAAAAATTTAGAAGATCAATAAAGCCTGTTTTTAGTAGATATAATCACAGAAAATGAAATTAAAATATACATGCTCACAGGCACACATAAATCATCATATACTTGTATAAACATGATATCACCTAAAATATATAACTCACTATATCTTTACCAGATGACACATCAAACTGGAACAAATATCCACAATCTTATTGTTCCCTTATGGAAAAACCAAAAAATATCTAAATGATAGTAATAATAATAATAATAATAATAATAATAATAATAATAATAATAATAATAATAATTCATAAAATTTCGGATTGTTACAATTGACTACAAAGTAGTAGCCATTTTGGTATCAAATTATTTTATTTTATGAGGTTTGTATTTATTTTATGAGGTCTGTATTTATTTTATTTTATGAGGTTTGTATTTAATTGACTACCAGAATTAGCGTAATTTCGTAAATATATAATTGTTATTTAATAAAAGTGAAAATAAATTTTATGAGAAATTTATTATCGAATATTTTTTGATTAAAAGTATATATAATATATAAGCATGTTAAAACAAATAGTCATTATATTTTAATAAGAATTGTTAACTAACTACAGTTAGTAAAGTGGATATAGATAAATAAGGAAATTTTTTAATATGAATTAGTCCTAAAATAATTTCTCATTTTTTATTGATTAACCGCATGGTGTGGTAGACTAAGTATTATAATAAAGGATGATGACATGATCAATTGACACCCAATTAATTCTTTATATTTGAATTGAACATCTAAGTTAAGAAAAATTAAAATAGTAAAGAAACGTAGTGTAATTGAACAATATTTAATATAAAAAACGAGAATAGTGAAAATTATAATTAATATAGTTAATTTTTATATTATAAATACATCCAAAAAGTAAGGGTAAGGAACTGTAAGCAAAAATAGAGATATCTAGTAAGAGCATCTTCCATGGTAAAATGTAAAATAGTTGGCTAAAATAATTGCCTATAATAATTATGTAAAATTTTAGCTAAAAGTAAGGGTATGCACTTCAATAGTATTATCTGTAATTATAATTATGTAAAATTATAGTTTGTTGGTTCAACAAATATAGCAAACCATATTTGGTTGTTTATATTTTTTGTTAAGGGAAAAAAAGGTTGGAGTGGCTCAATTTTTAGATATTATCTAAAAGTGCCACATATGTCATCTAATTTAGCTAATATAACATAAAAAATTTAAGAATTAGTGGTGATTTAAATATCTAAAAGGAATTTCTCAGATAAAATTTTATGATATGTCAAGACTCTAAAGAATTTCAATTTTTGATTTTTAAGAACAAAGGAAAATGGAAGTAAAAAACATAAATATAAATTTTCTCTGATCAGCAGAACTTCAACGTTCATTTGGCCACCGCGGATGTATTGTTGCAAAATTTATTCAATTTTTTTAATATTTCTTTGGTGGAAAAAAGCCAAAAAGAATACTCAATTTCCTGTACCAAGCACGTATCAACGTGTATCATGAGTTCATGACTCATAAGTTGCAAACGTATATCTTTCTTCTTGGTTTTATGATTTAGAGGGTGTTTGGCTGCAACTCCTTTAAGGAGTTTGCGGTTTTAAGCAGTTTTGTATCGTTTGGCAACCTGGGTTTTAAGCTTGCTTTAAGTTAAAAAATTCCATTAAGTCATAAGTTCCATTTAGGTACTTTTGACTTATGATTTATGTAATTTTTTTTTCACGATTCTTGTAAAGTTTAAATATTATGAATTTAAAATTTTTTAAAGTCAAATTTCACTTTAAATCAAAATTATTAAACCCCCATTTAACTTTAAGTAAAATTATCCAAACACATTCATTCAACTTAAAGTAAACAACTTTACTTTCTCCTTTAAGTTAAAAACACGTCCATTAAGTCAAAAATAACTTATTTTAAGCAATGCCAAACACCCTCTTAGTTGCTGTCTCGCAAATTACAGTATTTGCACTATAATTCTGATACAGAATAAAATTCGAATTTTTAAATAAAGGGTTTGAGAATGGAAATTAAAAAACAGTTACGATTGAAATCTCGAAAAATCTATATTTCTATATACTATTAGATAATAACCAAAACATTAAAAATTTTAGTATCTGTTTTTTGGAACTTTATAAATTTATTTATTTACTCTTCGTTATAAATAAAAATATATACGATATTTATACTATTTAAACACCTAAATTAATAATAACAGAATATAATTAATGATAATTAGACGATTGCGTTTTTCACATTTACTTTTAATTGAATAAATTACATTTTATAAACACCTAAAAATATCAAGCATATCATATTTTTCAATGATCAATACCTCCTTTAGAATTAAAACACGTTACCTTTTTTTTTAAAACTTCACACACAAGAAACAAATTACACTGGAAGGGGCAATTCAGCCTCAATGGCATAACTAACAGTTTGAGGTGAATCTTCCTTCCAGAATCTGAAGGCTTGTAATTCTAAATCTAGATTAGCAAGAAAATGAGCATGAGCATTCCCCTCCCTACCAACCCTACCAACATAAGCGAAAGAACTAACTTTTAAATCCTTAGCCTCTCAGAATGTCATTTATAATATTACCAAAAGAGTGTAGCTGGTTTCCGCTCTGATTTATAACTCTTATTACATTTAAACATTACATTTAAACAATCAGATTCAACATCTACATTGTCAACTCCCAACCACATGGCCAATCTCACTCCAAGAAGAAGAGCTTTTGCTTCAACTGCCTCAACCGAGAGAGTATGTTGCTTCCAATCACAAAAAGCTCCAATGATTTTCTTTCGTTCATTACGACATATCGCCCCCTCATTACGATATAACGCCCCAAGACCGACACAATTATTCTTATTATCAATGGTTGCGTTACAATTGATTTTTACAGCCCTGGCACCAGGAGGAATCCATTTTGTAGTACTCTTGGTCTCTTTTCTTTGAGTCCCAACTTGATGCTCCTGAAATTCCATCATATATAAATTAGCTGTAATCACCCTAATTTTTGTAACTAAGAATAATTTGTTTTATGAATGAATAGTGTTCTGCATAGATGAATAGTAAAATGCATGAATGAATAGTGATTTCGAGACTCGAGAGATTTTTCACGTTACGGAACGGGATATGGATATTTCGAAGTTATATTAGTGATCTACGAAGCAAATAAGTGTATGTAAACGCGATCGAATTTCAAAAAATCCAAACTTTATTTTTATGGAAAACTGAGCGAGCAGTAAAGAGCATATCAATGCGAACAAGATAAGAGAATTATTTTTTCAAGGATTCAAGGATTTTATTTTAATTATGATTTGAGAATTTAGAATGAAAATCTTCGAGTTAGAATAATAAGCGTTCTAGAAATCGCTAAAATTTTATAACGAGATTAAGCGATCAAAAGAACGCAAAATAAATTACGGATTAAATGCATAACGAGACTAAGAACCATGCATAATCATCTAGGGTTTATTAATATTAGGATTGGTGGAAAAGAAAACAAGAAAGAAAAGAAAAGAAAAAGGAAGTGTTGAGGTGTGTGAATGTAAGCAAAACAACAAGGCTACTACATCACCACTTCTCCAGACACCATTAAGCCTTGACACTTGTAAATGAGAGAGTATTAGCAGCTATCAGCATCACAAATATCACACAAAACATTTCCAACAAGTCAAGGCAAGAGAGAAAAGAGAGAAAGACAAAAGAAAACACCACCACCTCCATTTTAAGCAATTCGGTTATTCAAGGAAATAAAAAAAATCAAAACCCTAGCTAGACACCTTCAAAAATTATGATCTATAGCTCTTTGGAAAGCTCTTGAGTAGGTTTAGACACGTTCAAAATCTCAGCCCCATTCATGGAGGATAGCTTGTTCAAAAGATGGATCAAAGTGTTAGGTGAAGATGATGAATAGTAACTTCAAGATGTGTTCTTGCTTTGATGATCAAGTTTTGGCTTCCTAAAGGCTATCCAAGGCTTATTGAATGATCATCAAGCTTTGTTAGTGTTGTTAAGACATCAAGGAACGTATAAACCTCAATCTTACTTTGTTATATTATGAGTATTATGCTTAGTTTTGAGTTAGTGTAAGAATGATTCATGTTAGTGAGACTAGTGATTGTTTGTCTTTGTTTTGATATGTAAAATAATTATTGGTGGTTTTGAACCTCACCACTGGACTTAGAGGGTTATAACAGATGATGGTTGATGTTGTGGATGTATGGTATGCCCGGTGTAGCTTGGTTGTGTTGTAACAAAATGGAAACGTTCGATTTATAGCCGTTGTAATGACGAAATTTTGTTAGTCATAAAAATAGTTAAGACCCAAATCATTAAAATGATTTTTAGCATCACCACTTCATGTTATTAGAAAGATATGGTTGTATAGTTTGCATGGCCGTAAGAATCGCATTAAAAGAGTTTACGGATTAAGAGTTATTCTAGTTTTAGTGAAAGCGGTTCGAAACTTTTATCGCAGAAATGTAACCACTTTGATGCTAAGTTCGAGACTCTTAGGAGTCGAATGAAGTTGCAGAATTTGGTGATATAATGTTAAGGAAAGTTATCAAGGTGTGTGCGAAGGTTTTGAGTCAAAAAGATTATTTTCCGATTTTATAAAAATGCGTAAGCCGAGGTTGCGCAAGTGGAAAAGCCCTTTTAGGAGATAACACTATTCATTTCACGGACCTGCCCTGTTTTGGTAAAATCTGGAATATGATTCTTCTGACAAAAGTCAAATTTTGAGTTTGCTACCTTCCAGACATTCTCTAGTTCGTGTACGCGAAAACGGTGCGTCATTTGAGTTAACGGTTATCGAGATATGAACGTTTTAGTGAAAGAGGTGCAAATAGTAAAAATCCGCAGTTGACTGAACTTCGAAAATACATTTCACCTATGTAGACCCGTGTCTTCAAAATGGGACTTTTATGATAAATATTACAAATACCAGAGATGAATTTAGAAGTGGCTTCGTAATTAATCGTGCTTTCAGTGATTTATTAAAAGTGTTGGAGTGCAAGTCACGGAATAGTAATTATCAGAAAAGTCAACTATAGAGGTACTACTTTGACCCTCCGTTTTGGCTAAGTTAAAAGAGGAATTTCGATTCGACTAAAACACGAAACTTGTTAAGAATTATCAAGACAACATATTGGTTAAAAGAAAGGGGCTATAAATGATTAAGTAAGATATACGAAATATCCTACATTAAGGATGGATTCGAGGAATGATTTGGACTAAATTTACGACTTAAGTATTTGGCGAGTAACATGGACTTAGTACGAGTCTAGATTAAGTCATTAAGTGCTTTGATTGTGATTTGCTTAAGTACACGAGAATTTGATTGTAAGTGGTTCATCTAGGGGATTAATCATATGTTTTTGATTTTGTCTAGATTGTTAGACATCGTCACGAGCCCTACCATTTCTTGAGTATCAGGCAAGTTTTTCTAAACTTGTACTTTTGAAGTATTGTGTATAATACTGCTTTGCCATATATAATGTTATACCATTTTGCGATAATTGTTATACCATGTTAAATTGAGATTTGATTCTTGGTTTATGTACTAGCTTCCTAGTTATAAGCCGGTTTACTTGTTAGCTCTAGAGATACGAGCATAGTTGTTGTGACTCTAGACCGGGAGTCAGATTGATAGGAAATTCCGAGGAATTCCCTGGACAAGCATATTATTATTGAGAATTATTTCGAGAAACACTATTTATATTTTCCGAAAGTATTTAATACTTGAAAATTATTTGAGGAATATTATTCAAATATTTCTTTTATTCTCAGAGGATTATTTTTAAATCGCTATTTTATTTTGAGATTTATTAATAAATATTATTTGAAAAATTATTAAATCTCAATAATTGATTTAAAAATCATATTATTTATTTAAAAATCATTTGAGGTCCTGAAAAATTATTTTAAATATTTTCTGACCTCCAAGAATATTTACAAAAATTACGAGGATTCCCAAATAATTATTCCTAATTATTGTCAGCTCACTTGAGCCATCTAAAAGCTTAATTTTCATTTGAGATTGGGAATCCAGAGTTCAAGAGTCATTGTTGACCCCTTTTTCATTGAGATCTTCCAACATATCATGAGTATATGTAACGTGCTATTAAGGGTCTTCAATTTAGTTACAAAAGTGTATGATTCAAATCTTGATTCCATGAAAGTTATTCATCGTTTAAGTTGAGATTCCGGCCAAGGGCCAACGAGAAATTTCGGTTAGCTTCCATTTGATTCGGGACTAACCAAGAGACATGAGTAAGATCTGCTAACGGGCAGAGGCCCGGGGAACTTGAATTTATTAAGTTCCAGGTTTGCAGATGTGTTTGGAGACGAGAACTGGGAAATGGAGTTAGAGGCGATAGTAGCGCGTCGTCCATCCACGGCCCGAATGAGGTCAGGGCAGACTGGAAACCAGGATTGTCCTCTACATGTAGAAAACTTTGATAAAGAGGGCCCATGCATAGGGCTGAGCAAAAAAAACCGAAGTAAAACCGAAACCGATCCGAAACCGGGAAAAACCGAGAAAAACCGAACCGAATAAAACCGATCTGAAACCGAAAAAAAACCGAACCGATTTAATTGGTTGGGTTCCGGTTATACGTTACAACCGAACCGATAAAAACTGAACCGAGCCGGTTATTAATATAAATTAATATATTACATAATATATATATATATATATATATATTAATTTTTTAAAATTAATAAAAGTATCGGCAGTGGCATATTACAAATATTACTGTCACTCTAATTTGTAATTAAAATTTGGGCCAGAGCCTAGACCCTAGAGTGCTAGTCTGCTAGACGGGCCATACCAGAGCCCGGTTTAGTGATTAGGACTTGGGACTTAGTGGACATTAGGTATAACTGTATAAGTGACTAAGTGTTTAACAATAGGCAGAGAAGCGGCAGGCGGCAACATAAGAGCATCAAGATCATCTTGCCGCATCAAGGCAGTGAACTTTGTAATAGACAATTATTTTAGTAGACTTGTTTATGTTTCATGTCTTGTCTTTGTGTTAACTAAATATTTATTTAAGCTTTTTATTCAATTTGTAATACATTGTTCTCGTTTTTATTTTCATCCGGTTTTAAAACCGAAATCGAGCCGTTTTAAACCGAAACCGACACCGAACCGGTGGTTGCGGTTTTTGATTTTAGAAACCGGGGATTTATTGTTCCAATTGCGGTTTTAACTTAAAACCAGACTGAAGGTAGTGTTTTCGTGTGTTCGTTCACAGGGAAGGACTATAAATATTGATTTCGAGTATATTATTTCTTACAATTTAGAAGTATGGACCAAGGGGGGTTTTAAGGCTTGTTGAGGTGTTTTATCAAACACCTTGCATACGATAAATAAATTACTACAAAAACACAACTAAGTTAATGGCTAATATCCAAATTCGCCAACACAACAACACAATGAGTAAATTAGCAAGATAAGAGATATTTGACCCAAGGATTATGGAAACTCAAGTATTACACCCAATCAAATATGAGCAAGATACAATCAACTCTACCTAACCAAGATAATTGGTGAAGCACACAATCACTTATTTCTCTTCTAAAAACACTAATTTAGTGAAGCACATAAATTAGCTCTCTTGACATTAGCAACCAATAATGAAGCACTATCAATTTAACCAAATCAAGGAATCAATCAAAGAGAGGCTAGGACAAACCCAAGGATGAGAAGCTCAACCTAGGTATTTGTACTTGAATCTTGAAGTTTAGGCACGCCAAACCTTGTGCTACTACAATGAATGTACTAACAATTACGGATTAGCACAAACAATTAGAAATTGAAATTACGAGAAGAGCAAGATGAAGCAACTTACAAATCTCCAAGCAAAATTGTTGATGGAGGATTCTAGTACAAACTCGAGTTACACTCCAATAATAATTCATATCAAGGATTTTCGTAATCAACGTGATTTTCGGAGGCCCACTGGAATTTACAAGTGTAACACATGTAATTGGCTGTTTTTGGTGATTTGGGTGTGATTTGATGATGGGGGTGAGCTGAGCTTGAGAGGTTACGAGAATCATCGCAGGTTCCATTAGCGAGATCTGTGGCCGTTCTCTCAAGGTGCCTACGTACCCTTGTTTATATAGGGATCAAGCTCACGTATAATAAGGGTACGTAGGATTACGAAAATCACGTTGATTACGAAAATCCTTGATATGAATTATTATTGGTGTGTAACTCGAGTTCGTACTCTACTATAATTCTCATGTCTATTAGAGGCATTCTAGGATCAACTGCGCCCTAGAATTACACTCCAATAATAATTCGGTCTCTTTCTGGCTGGCTACGCTCAGGAACCTGGTGCTCAGGAACCTATGTCTCAGGAACCTGGTGCTCAGGAACCTGTATTTCGGAACCTGGTTCTCAGGAACCTCTGTCTAGGAACCTGTTTCTCAGGAACCTCCTTATTTCGGGACATATTGCTTAGGGACCTCATTATAGGTACTTGTACCTGCACAAATAACAAATATATTAGTTTGGGGAGCCTCTTTGTGGTTCCCATATGCTCTTGCTGTCTTCACTACTGCTGCTAGGCTGTCTTGAACTCTTCTGCAGGGAGGAACCTGGTCTTCTAGTGCTCAGCTCAGCTTCCTGACCATTGGGAACCTCCTGATATTCATACTTCCTTAGTCATTTCTTCTATCTGACCATCACAACTCGTACTGGATCTATCTTCTGGCTCGTATGGATCGAACCCTATAGCTTAATGGGCCTAAATCTAGCCCATGGAGATTTTGGGCACAACAAGTACCCCCGGTTCCTTGAAGTCATGCAATACGAAAGGAACCTATTCAACTTTCTGATATGGGGTTCAATGCTTTATCACTTCTCTTAAAATGTATTACTTCAACAACACGTATCCAAGCTTACATGAGCTAACTCGGCGTAAGAAACAGGACACATAATGTTTTAATAAACATAGTATCGATCAGCTTCTTTCTTGGTGAGGAACATGTTCTCTTCTTCTTCTTCGAAACTCCTTCTTCTGACAAATCTTCACTTCTTCAACTGCTAGTCATTCTCTGTACATTCTTCTAATGACTTTGCAAAATCTCTCCAAGAACACTTCTGAGGTTTCGGGATATTATCATACTTCTGCTTACTCTTGTATCTTCTTAGGTGATCTTTGTCTTCAATGTCTTCACATGTCTTTTGTATATCTAGAAGTCTCGAAAAGCGAGTGGCACCTCAACAGTTTCCAATCAAGAGGTTCAACCTTTATTTACTCCTTTTGGGAAAATGCATAATTTTCACATCGTGCATCCAAGCTTACATGAGCTAACTCGGCGTAAGAAACAGGATACACTACGCTTCTGTATGCAGATTCCAAATTAAATCCTCAAATCAAAAATCAAAGGATCGTGCTGAAAACTAACCTGGAAACTTTCTTGAAGTCGTCTTCTCGTAGATCATTATCATCAGACTGCGAAACTCGTCATAAATACTCTCTAATTGTTCAAGCAGTACTTCTTTCTTCTTCCGAACTGACTTGTATGAACTGATCTCTCATCCAATGCTTTCATAAAATACGTTGGCAGCTTGCTTATAACCCCAAGAATCTCCATTATTCGTAGGATGAAACAACCCTGGAACCTCTTGAGCCATCTAAATAGCTTCCTAGAAACCTCGGCTGCTTGCTCTACTTGGAACTTTCAAACCTTTCTAAACTTAGAACCTCTTGTCTTCATACTTCGAGTACTGTTTCTAAAACCATAATCTAAACTATAACCTTTCTTGATAACTTTTTAACTTTTCATTGCTGAATAACTAGACCAGGTTCCTTATGAATAACTGTTGATGACTACTAATCCTGCAAAGTAAAAACATAAAACAGAAAACAGTTAATGTTAGTAAAATTTCTCTTGTTCAATTCGGGTCAACTCTTGGAAAGGTCACCTGCTTGGTTCCCAATCCTAAACTCTAGGTCCCAACATGCCTCGAGGCCTGTTGGTTCCTTTTTTCTCTTGGAAAGGTCACCTGCTTGGTTCCCAGTCCTATTCTCTACGTCCCAACATGCCTCGAGGCATGTTGGTTCCTTTTTGTGCCTCGAGGCGATTCTAGGAACCTGTGCGCCGTTCTGGGAGTCCACACAGATTCCTCTTCTTCATGTGTCAGGCTAGACATCTTATGAAGGTAAATGCTAAGGATTTTATCCCTTCTTCCCATGTGCCAAAGGCGGTTCCACATGAGGGAGAGCTTATTAGGCTTCTCTTTAAGGTGCCTTTTGTCAGGACTTTAGATGCCTTTTGTCAGGACTTTAGATGCCTTTTGTCAGGACTTTAATTCACGTGCTCAAGGAACTTGAGGCTTTTGGCAACAATGTCGTGCTCAGTCAGCTGAGGCTTTTCAATCACATTTGCTCAGGAAGCTACCTGAGGCTTTCTCAATGCGTGCTCGGGAAGCTACCCAAGGCTTAATTTATGCTCAGGAAGCTGCCTGAGACTTAACTCTTGCTCAGGAAGCTACCTGAGGCTTAATTCGATGCTTGCTCGGGAAGCTGCCCGAGGCTTAATACTTGCTCAGGAAGCTGCCTGAGACTTAACTCTTGCTCAAGAAGCTGCCTGAGGCTTTTCTCAATGCCCAGGAAGCTACCTGGGACTTTGCTCGATGCCGAGGAAGCTACCTGGGACTTTTCTCAATGCTTGCTCGGGAAGCTGCCCGAGGCTTAACTCTTGCTCAGGAAGCTACCTGAGGCTTAATTCGATGCTTGCTCGGGAAGCTGCCCGAGGCTTAATACTTGCTCAGGAAGCTTCCTGAGACTTAACTCTTGCTCAGGAAGCTGCCTGAGGCTTTTCTCAATGCCCAGGAAGCTACCTGGGACTTTGCTCGATGCCCAGGAAGCTACCTGGGACTTTGCTCGATGCCCAGGAAGCTACCTGGGACTTTGCTCAATGCCCAGGAAGCTACCTGGGACTTTGCTCAATGCCCAGGAAGCTACCTGGGACTTTGCTCGATGCCCAGAAAGCTACCTGGGACTTTGCTCCATGCCCAGGAAGCTACCTGGGACTTTTCATATCAATCATTCGTAGTCCACGTATTCTGTCAAATCGTATTCATACTTCGCACACACTGTCATTGCTACAGGAACCTGTCAGCTAAGGTAACCTGCGAATACTGTTAATACTACAGGAACCTGTTAGTCAAGGTAACCTGTTTCAAAATACAAGTACTAAAACTAGCACTTAAAAAGTTTCAAATAGGCATGTGAAATAGCTAATCAAGCATGCATATTATTGTCTAAGTAGGAATACTACCCCCCAGTTCTTTTGGGTAATTAATGTTACGTAAAAGAATAATAAGGAAGCTATAATTATCATCGTCATTCTAAGAATACAGAAGACTAACCTTATCATAAGCACAATAAATCTTCTTCCACTATCATCAATGCTTGCTAAAAGAAATGTCATGCTGTCTAATCAAAATACTAGTCTGATGAAGACTTACGTGATCCTTTATGGATAGAAAGCTCTCACGGTTTGTTCACCAGAATCTCTTTATATGAACCTGTTAGCTACAGGTGAACTTGGAAGCTGTTGCTATGAGCTTCCGGTATAAATGAACCTGAAATTACAGGTAAACAACATTAGATCTGTTAACTACAGATATATAATAAGGCGAATCTAATTGGGCTCTATGTGAGTTCTGAGAAGGGCATTTAGATAAATCGTCTCAAATACTAGGGGCACCAAGTGAATCCGGGCACAAGGTGAATCCCTAAGAATTCTTGTTGTATGTACACTTTCTTCTACTCAAGTATCGTCTGGCTAAGAACTTCTAGCAGGAAGCTGCTAATCAAAAGCTGTTTACAACTGGCTTTTAATCAATATCAATGGTCCTGGAAGCTGTCACATACAAGCTTCAGGCATATATGAATGATCCTGCAACATGTTAGTTACAAGAAAATAAAAAATAATCTACTAGATGTTGGTAAAATAGCTATACTTGGAAGCTATTACCAGAATCTCCATATGAGTAACGTAGAACCTGTTAGCTACAGGTAAATATAAATGAACCTGCGAGGTGCAAGTAAATAACAAGGAATCTACTAAATGTAGGTAAATATCAAGGTACCTGCGAGCGGCGGGTAAATGTGCATTATAACATCTAAAAACACAATCAAGACATAATCATAGCTTTATCTCATGTAAGACCTCTACAGCATAAATGCTTATGCATGATTTATGTATAGCAAGAGTTTGTTGCGTGTACCTGGGAGGTTTCTACGAATATGTAAGCATAAATGGAGAGGTATCACCTGGATCTTTTTCTAGATTGATCTGCTGTGAAGTTGAAGCCTCCGTTAAGTTTTGAAAACTCATTGACGTGTTCATGATGCAAGCATGTTGCTCTTCAAGGTACTAGACCACTCAATCCGCAAGGTTTCTGAACCAAATCTGAGCTATGAGGTTTCCGAACCTGATCGTGAGGTTCCTTAACCTGAATTCTCTTAAAATTTTGTCCTCCTTGATTTTTGCAATAGTAATTATACTACCCCCCAGTTCTTCAGGGAAGCTTGTCTTCGGTGGAGAACTATATTCTAGAAACTCCACAATTCTTCATTAATCTTGAGGCAAAGTGCTCAATTTCTCTCATCATAACAAATATTAACTTTTCTGATCTTGCTAATACCAGTTCTAATCATCATATCAACTGCTCTCTAACAAGTTGCTGAACATTCCTCTGTGAAGTTGAGTAATGCGCGCTTTCTTCAATTTGAGCTTCATTTCTTTTTGATTTTCAAGAGGTTCCCTTCTCTCTATTAGGGGACCTGAACTGTTCGACTTTTTCAAAATTACTCTTGTCAAAATCAAGAATGATTCTTGCATCTACTCTTCATCAAAATCTTTAACTGTATCTGATCTTCAAACTATGCTGAATCTTCTTTAATGCTTCGATCGATATTGTAACCTCTTCGTGTCATTCTTGCTTATAGCTTCAACTTTTCCTCTAATTTCTTCTTTGTCATATGACCTCATGTGTGAGATATAATCTTCTCGAGATCTCATCTATCTGGCCTTCTTACTCAGGTACACACTCATCAGCAAAATTATTGCACACGAGGGGAAACCTCTGGTTCCGGGAACCTCCTGCCAGTAGGTCTTTTTCCATTCTTATTTTCATTCTGAATCACCTTGCATTGACATCTTTCTCTCGATCTTCTTCAACCTCTTACGGCATGCGCTGAGAGCGAATCTCTATATCAAATACAAATATCCCAATACAACACCTCTAAGCTTACGCGAGCTAACTCATTGTAAGAAACAAGAGATGTTGAGAGAGACTATTTGCAAATATTTCCAGCAGCTCACTGAATTGACTGAAGCTTCTCACTTTAGTTTTGTAATACTTAGCGAGCAATCCTGCACGATATCTCAATTCTGCTGGCATATATACAATGCAACAATATATATATTCATGACATAACTAATGCACATTAATGAATATGATAACTAGAACACATAATATGCACGTGCATTTTATTATGTACGTCTCATGCAAATATTTGATCTAGGTCATATATGTAGAATATTAAATCTAATTTCTTTTTAATGACTTTTTTTTATTGGCATGCTAGTCAAATGAATTTTCATACTATGCTGCTTCGGGGATCTACTGCTAAACTCAATTCATCACTTCTATTCCTCATTTCTATCTCTCGCGGATGCATGTCAGTCATTTTATTTTACTCATTTAACTATGTCTGGCATGGATTTCCTAATCTATTCTTCTGATTAGCATGCATACATGATATGATTAAATATTGCGAAATTAAAGAATAATATGAAACTAGAAACTTAGCTTGTGGTTTTTTTTTTTTTTTTTAGCACCGCTTCCTTCTTGTATCTCTGCAAGCATGATCGCAAGCTGGCCTTTTTCTTCTTTGCAATCGAGCTCGCTAGCTGCACTAAACCACATTTCCTGTTTCACACTGCCACATCTCAGACTTTTGATGCACTATCCGCAGCTAGCTAGGTGCCTGGGTATGTCAATTTTACATCTTTGCAAAGCGGCTTGTTATTCCTGCACACATTTACAATAGCAAGATACAAGTAAAGTATTCTAGGCATAATATTTTTCACAACATTGTTAGTTCATGCATGCTTGCCATTAATACATCTGTTTGTAGAACTAAATAAAAATTAATGAACTGAATGCTTAGCTTTGTGTATTGCGGAGAGTTTGCCATCTTGCAAGTGATTCCCAGCTATGCTACCAATCTGCTTTCTTGTGTCATTACGTCATCATCAACTCTGATTCTCCTGGAAATCATCTTCTTTTCTCCCTCCGTTAGATGCGATTATGCCTGTTTCATTCTGTTCTGTAATCATGCGTGCAACTGCTTCGATTCTCTTGTTTTACTTATCTTCTTTCATGAGAACCCTGCTTCCTCTGCATTTTATTTTGTCCCATAGCTACATCTCCATTCTTTATTTGGCATGCCACTCTTTATCTTGTTTGATTTCAACCAGTGAATCGATGAGCGCCATGCATGCTTGACTTTGCTTCTGAAGTGCTCCTCCTATGGAATCCGGTGAACTTATATATGGCTCAGCATGAACAAAATTTGTGCTTCTATTGTTGCTTCGCCTTATGCCATATCTTAGCCTTCATCTTCCTTTTTCTTGCCAGATTGGGAACTTACTGCCAGCTTCTGTACGTTACACTGCTTTCTCGTTATCGGTTTATTCTGTAGAATGCACTAGCTAGTACCACCAGTGTGTCCCTAATATCTATGACGTCCTGCAATGGTTGCCCAAATGGTGTAGTATACTAACATATACATCACCTTCTTACAAAAATACCAGGCTGTATCATATTAATTCTGTCAAGATCTCGTCTTAGCACCATCATTATTACTGCCTTTGACATCATATTGTGTAAATTACATCCGTGGTATCCGCTGTTCTTATTTCTGAATCTGAGACTTTTAACTAAACCAGGATCTGGCCTTATCATAACCTCCTCACACACGTTTATGCTCATCAAGTTCACTTCCATGTTCCCCGTAAGATGTCACTACCGCAACATTACTATCTCCACCATGCTGGCAAGTGATATTGGACAGCTATGATTAAGGTTTCCTATCGCTATTGCCAAGCTAGATCATCGACGAGATAATAGGAGTGCTAAGAACCCACTACCATTAGTGCTCCCCTACTGAACATATATAGAATGTTGTTCTCCGTATTTGGTCGAGTTCTATACTCTGAAGCCCGAGAAACCAGAATATATACATGTATTTTTCCATATTTATCATAACTCCTGCTACCTTGTCATGGTTTTAGACATCGTAAATCACTAGCACTTTTCCCACAAAACCAATGCTTCCATTAACACATCCTCTGGCCAGGTTTAAACATCTTCTCCTGTGATCATAACCGTGACATGTTACTGTCACCACAACACCAGAAAAACAGCTACAGTCCTTCGTCTCCTCAAAGTGTGGCATTTGCTGGCTGTTGTTACTTAGCCAGACTACACCATTATATTCAAGAATCATATCATCAAAATATTCTGAAAGTTCCTGGTCCTCGTCATAGCCCATCTTCTATACACAATCTCTAAATCGTAAAAATCTATGGCCAACAATATACTCCCATAGCTACCACCAGTTTGGTTTTAAATTATCTGTCCCATACTTTGCTTTGACACTCTTCTTTAAACAAGATTTGTTGTTATTCCTTGTTTTTTTATTCTCACGGTCCACTGTCTTCAATAATTAAGATTACTGTGTTGTTTTTCATCCCTGGATATTCACCATGTACATACTCCAGCGCATGGTTATAATGCTTTCGTTTGCCTCCAGAATACATCCGAGACTGTAGAAAACTTAACATAATTCTCCACTGCTGTTAGTGCACCAATGATTCAGTAAACAAAACTCATTCTTCATAGTAATACTTGGTTTGATGTTCTTTGCAATCACAGCTGTTGGTTTTCTGACTTCACCACTTCAAACTATATACGTACATATACATCACTTCTTCCTTCAAACGAACAAGAATACATGCACTATCCTGTCGGTATTGATTCGATAACTGCAGCATTGGCTAAACGTGTGACGCCCCCGGTCCCGGGATGACCTCATAACCCGACCCGGGGCACGCCAACCAAACCAAACGTCGTAATATATGCTTACACAACTTAATTTCATTTATAACCAAAAGGAGTTACAACAAAGTCTAGTCTTACGATAAAAGTTTACAACATATTACACGCTTATAATTAACTTCAACATAGGTCTATTACAAAAGCATTCTTCTTAGAGTTCTACATACTTCTTATCTAACTTCGATAGTTACTTCATCACAGTCTTATCTTTTCCCGAACTTCCTTCGCCAAAAATCTTCCCTGTGGAAGTTAATAACATCAAAGGGTGAGCTCATAGAGCCCAGCAAGCATATATCATACTATTTAACTGAGGTTTACAGAACAAGTAACTATGTTCATCAAAACAGATAATTTTTCACATAATTTGAAAATGAGTATTCAAACATGATAAATTCACAAGTTCTACCACAAGTTCTACCAGTTGGGATCCCGGCCAGCTAAACAATTGGTTTAGCTTTACTTCCAATTTGGAAGCATCATCATCAATTCACAATATCAATGTAAGAATACTCAATTTTCAACAATAAATCACCAAACGTTCATCAAGATTTCAAAACAATTTAATCAAGCAGTATAGCACGGTATATACTTACAGTAAACCACTGCTACTTTTTGCTCCTTTATCTTTTTCGAACTTCCCAATATTATCAAATTCGTCTCCCACAACTATCCAAAAATTTAAACTATCGTTATTAACACATTAGTTCTAATTTTTACTAATTACTAATTACTAAATTCCTAAATTAAATTAAACAAAGATTAAATATTAAATCAAAATAAATAGAAAGTAAAGTATGAAGACTTACCAATTGTAAGCTTTTACTCCTACTTTCCTAATTTGTACACTACGACATATTTATATATGGAAAGTTGGACATAACTCCCTTTTTCTTCGATGTGGTACAACTACTAGAAAGTTTGAAAAATAAATAAGTTACTCAGCATTGCTCAAAACTACACCCTAGCCGTACTAAATCCTCGATAAAACATGACTTCACCCAACTTGTTTTACTAAACACAACTAAAGTTCTGCAATATATACTCCATTACCTCTCTTTCTGTTATCGATGTGGTATAAAAGAAGATTTGAAAAAAAATGACACTTGAATGTAAGTCAAACAATCTGGCCAAGGACTATCTACGAAAGCACAACTGGGCCGACTCCATTGCTCTCATTTTTTTTTCTTGTATGAATGTAATCAAGTTGTTCTACATATACCCCCATGTCTTCCCATTATCTATCAATGTGGGAGTTTATGTTTTCTTCTATTTCCTATAACCATTTATCCCACATCGACAAGACTTCTAGAGTAACTTTTCTCATTGTCTATAAAAGCTTAGCAAAGTTATTGCCTTAGGGGCTATTAGCTTGTGACCCTCGTCTTGGCTTCAACTTAAATCGAGACGGACCTAAGATGGAAGTATGAGCAACTCAAGTTACACTCTTAATTTCCACAATCGGCTCGAATTCCTAAAAATAAAGAACTTGAAGACACAACGATAATACTTTTAAACGAACTGAGCATTTGTTGTTAGGGAGTTTAGCTATTTTCTTGTCCCACATCGAGACATTTATAGCAACCATTTTTATTAACCTCTATATAAGTCAGATGAGTATTAAGAGTGATAGTACGGAAGTTTATAAGCTACCATCTTGGCATCCTTCGAAGCCTATATTTTAAAGTTTAAACCTTGTCAAAATATGTGATAGCTCAATACTTCAAATAAATTCTAAAGTCTTACACCATAGAAATGAATGCAAAATTTGAATGTAAGTTGATTGCCTTCAAAACTGACTCAACTTGATCCCACATCGAAATGGTATTGAGGGATTCCTCTTCTAAACTCTATAAAACCATATAGGTTTGCAAAGTACTTAACCGTATCTTAGCCTTTGCAGCTGAGATATCAACTAGTATGAAAGTTAAAACCTTGATAAATTTGGGTTCTAATAACGTTCCTAAATTTTAGAGGAGCCTTTGGTTCTCATACTTCCAAAGTCTTCAGTGACAACTTATGCTAAACTAAAACCAATTTTTGTAACAAATAGAAATTCTTGCACTACTAGAGCATTTCTCATTCCACATCAAAGAGATGTGTAATTCAGCATAAACAAGTTTAGGACCCATTTTGAAATAAAGTAGTTCAAGAAACTTATTGTATTCATCTATCCTCATATCCCACATCGAGATGGTTTGGGAAGTGAATCCCTCTCCCTACTATATAACTTTACTAAGGCTCTTTACTTTTAAAGGCAAGGTGCCTACTTCTACCTTAGCTTTCCTTGAGGCTAAAATAAAGTAAATAAACTTCATCCCATATCAAGGTAATAACAATCTATTTGTTTGCCTTGTTTAACCGAACTAGAAATGGGTTTTTGTTTCTAAACAGCCTTCACTTGTATCACATTGATGGGTTTAAAAGTAGACCTCCCTCCAAGTCTTACATAATTCTAAGTAAAATAGTTTATCTTGTTCCAACACAACTTTGGCTTCAATCCCAGCAAAAACGATCAAAACCTAGCCTCGTGCACTTCATATACTTGAATTTTGAAAATTTAGTATGGCAAGACTACTAAAACCTGAGTTCTATTTGTCCCACATCGAAAAGATGTGGAACAAGGGGCCTTCTTTAATCTATATAAGCAACTATCTTGAGGCTATTTATAAATGAATGGTATTCTCACTTGTCCCACATTGATGGGATTTAAGTGTGAGATCCCTTCCTCAACTATATATTGGGGTCTTAGCAAGGTTAAATCCTTGGGCTAGTTCACACTGGCTCGCATAATCAGTTCAAAATTTTTTATCCCTTTCCCATTTGGGCCTTGATGCTTCTGCTCGGCCCATTTCACTAGTCCAATCTTATTTTATGGGAACATCGATATATTGATGTAGACCAATCATAGTTCAATTTTTATGGGAGCTACGAGACGTCGTAGCAAACCAATGAAATTTATACAAATATATTGTTGAAGTTAACTAATATTTATTAAAATAGCTACGTATATTTGTGAAAAGAACAAATAAAGTTATAATAATTATATCATTCAAATAAAATTAAGTTGGGATATTACATCCTTCCCCCCTTAAAGAAATTTCGTCCTCGAAATTAAGCGCACCCTATCTTAATAAACAAAGTGGGATACTTCCCCCTCATACTGTCTTCTGGTCTCCTGGTCTTCAAGTTCTTCTTTAACATCATAATTCTATCGTGTAATATTCATCAAAGGAATTACCTTCAATCTTAATATCTGCACATGTCAATCATAGTCTCTACAGGGTTTTCTCAAAATTTTAAATTCTCTTTGAACACCTATCGGTTCATACTCCAATTCCTGATTGACTCTCCAACCTGAAAGTTGCTCTACAGTATTTTTCACAAATACTATCTCTTTTCCTGATATCAACAATATACCTTAATCTTCCTCTAGAATAATTATAAGAATCTTCAAAATTTCTTAATTCTACTAATATCATACTCGATCAACAACCTACATCCTCAAATTCTCGTATCAGTAATCAGTACCATATAATCTCAGACAAAAATTTTCTCTCTACTAAAATCACGTCATCAACAATATTCTAGTTCCTAAAATCCTTACATTTAGGGCTACATGTTTTATCCCCGAACAAATATTAAATCCCAAAAGATATCCTCAGAGTCGTGTCAAAAATCCAAAAATAATTATTGCTCCCCAAAACAATCACATCAACTATTATCATGCACTTTACATTAAAACTCTTCTAATTCCCACACATTCGTGAATTCCTTAAATATTCAATAGTATTCTATCTGAAATTCCATTTACACAAAATTCCAAAACTCGTGATTTTCCTCACTTCTAATTCTTGAATAATATATTCTCGAACAACGAGATCACATGCCAAAAATCACATCTTCCAATCATAATCTTGCTGTCAAATCTTATGTCCAGTTCCGTAAGTTCGTCTTATAAAATAACTAAATCCTCAACAAGAAGTGAGCACAGTTAAAAATTACATATCCTTGAATAATTTCACATATCCCAAAAACATCACATCAATTGCTAAAACGATCTCTATCACTTCTCAAAGGTATTTCAATAACCTATATCCTCAAAATTGATTTATGTTCTAAAATCCTCAATTTTCATGACAAATATTCTTGACAAGTATATTTACTATCTTACTTCTGGTACTATATCTAGTAATCCACTATAAGCTTCACACGAGCCCTCATGCTCTCTATAGTTAATGCATAATCTTAGGGAACCATCTTTTTTTTTTTTTCACAAACAACACTGGTGCTCCCCAAGAAGAAACACTCGGCCTTATAAATTTCTTGTCCAACAATTCTTGTAACTTGATCTTAAGTTCGGCTAATTCTGTTGGTGCCATCCTATAAGGTACTCTTGATACGGGTTGAGCTTCTAGAATCAATTCAATACCAACCTCAACTTCTCTTTCGGGTGGCAACCCTGGTAGCTCATCGGAAAATGCATCCAAAAATTCTCTAACTACAGGTACATTATCGGCTCTAACTTTACTTCTTCGTCCCCAATCACGTACGCAGGAAAACCCTCACATCCTTTTCTCAACATCCTACAAGCCTTCAAGACCGATATCATGACATTTGGCTTTTCTAACTTATCTCCTTTAAGGTACACTTTCTTCTTGTTTCGTCCAATTAAGTTTATTCGCTTCTTACTACAATCTAAATTAGCCTTATATCTTGTCAACCAATCCATTCCCAAAATCACCCCAAAGTCTCGAAATTCCAAAGGTAGTAAGTCCACCAAAAAGGTTTGACCCCTAATCACTAAGGGACAATCTCTGTAAATTTTATCTATAAATAAATTTCTACCATTTGGGAGTTTTACTAACAATCCATTATCTAAACTTTGGACAAGCATGGTTAACTTATTCACATATTTCAAATCCACAAAGGAATTGGGTCGATCTCGAATCAAATAAAGCATGAACATCTTGAGCACAAAGTTAAAACGTACCTAACACCACATCATGAGAATTTTCAGCGTCTTGGGTGGTCATTGCATAGGTTCTAGCCACTGCTCTGGGTGCTGGTTGTTGGTAAGTTCCTATGGTAGCAGTCTTGTTCTCTCTAGTTTCGACCTCAGTTTTGACTTTCTTTTGCGGGCAATCCCTCGCTAGATGACCTTGTCTTCCGCAATTATAACACGAAGTTAATTTAGGCTTTGGGCATTGAGTCGCTATATGCCCCTTCTCTCCACAGTTATAACACAACCCATCAGCTCGATAACAAATGTCACCACCATGCTTTCTTCCACATTTCTTACACTCGGGTGTTACTGTCGTCCTATCATTTCCATGAAAATCCTCTTTCTTTCCCACTTGCAATTTCTTATTATCTTTCTTGTATCCTGATTTAATACTCGAATCTGTCTCCCTTCCTCTCTTCTTACTGTTAAAGAACTCAGTGCGAGCCTCATACTCTCTTTCCGCAATCCTAGCTTTTCCAACCAACTTGTCAAATTGCTCCAGCTCCAACAAAGATACTCTGTCCCTAATTTGAGGCTTCAGTCCCTCTTGGAACCTCTGACATTTTCTAGCTTCAGTATTAACCTGATGAGGAGCAAACCTAGAAAGTTCCAAGAATTTCGAAAGGTATTCTGATACAGACATCCCTTCCTGCTTAAGTCCTAGAAACTTCATCTCCATCTCATTCTTCATACACGAAGGAAAATATTTATCAAAGAACAATTCCTTAAACCTTGTCCAAGTCATTGTAGAACAATCCTCAGTTTGTTTAACCGTATCCCACCAAAATACAGCTTCCCCCCTTAATGAGTGCGTTGCAAATTTTACCTTTTGTTCGTCCAAACATTCAGAAATCTCTATCACCTTCTCCATTTCTTTAATCCATGTATTCGCAACATGTGGATCTAATTCTCCCTTAAATGTAGGGGGATCTGCATCCTTAAAAGTCTTATACGTACACCTACGCTTATTCTCACCTTCTCGTTCTAAATTTTCTACATGCTCCGGACCATTTACACGTTCAGCATTCACCTCAGGAGCATTCACAGGTGCTCGCACTCCAACTAAATTCTTCAACATGTCTTTCATTTCTGCCAAAACCAATAGCATCTCAGGACTAATCTGCATACCTGATCCATTTCCATTAGAATTCTCATCAGCCATCTTTACCTACAATTCAACACATACTATTAATCCAATATCATCCTAAATTCATATCGTAAAGATATGTCACAATAATTATCACACACGACACATGTAATACATCCTATACTTTTCACGTTCAACAAGTATGTCCATGAATTCCCTAAACGTTCCTCGGAATCCTAGGGTTCTATCTCAGTATTCTATTTTCCACGCTCTCTCCTATTTCTAACCTTAGCTCTGATACCACCTGTGACGCCCCCGGTCCCGGGATGACCTCATAACCCGACCCGGGGCACGCCAACCAAACCAAACGTCGTAATATATGCTTACACAACTTAATTTCATTTATAACCAAAAGGAGTTACAACAAAGTCTAGTCTTACGATAAAAGTTTACAACATATTACACGCTTATAATTAACTTCAACATAGGTCTATTACAAAAGCATTCTTCTTAGAGTTCTACATACTTCTTATCTAACTTCGATAGTTACTTCATCACAGTCTTATCTTTTCCCGAACTTCCTTCGCCAAAAATCTTCCCTGTGGAAGTTAATAACATCAAAGGGTGAGCTCATAGAGCCCAGCAAGCATATATCATACTATTTAACTGAGGTTTACAGAACAAGTAACTATGTTCATCAAAACAGATAATTTTTCACATAATTTGAAAATGAGTATTCAAACATGATAAATTCACAAGTTCTACCACAAGTTCTACCAGTTGGGATCCCGGCCAGCTAAACAATTGGTTTAGCTTTACTTCCAATTTGGAAGCATCATCATCAATTCACAATATCAATGTAAGAATACTCAATTTTCAACAATAAATCACCAAACGTTCATCAAGATTTCAAAACAATTTAATCAAGCAGTATAGCACGGTATATACTTACAGTAAACCACTGCTACTTTTTGCTCCTTTATCTTTTTCGAACTTCCCAATATTATCAAATTCGTCTCCCACAACTATCCAAAAATTTAAACTATCGTTATTAACACATTAGTTCTAATTTTTACTAATTACTAATTACTAAATTCCTAAATTAAATTAAACAAAGATTAAATATTAAATCAAAATAAATAGAAAGTAAAGTATGAAGACTTACCAATTGTAAGCTTTTACTCCTACTTTCCTAATTTGTACACTACGACATATTTATATATGGAAAGTTGGACATAACTCCCTTTTTCTTCGATGTGGTACAACTACTAGAAAGTTTGAAAAATAAATAAGTTACTCAGCATTGCTCAAAACTACACCCTAGCCGTACTAAATCCTCGTTAAAACATGACTTCACCCAACTTGTTTTACTAAACACAACTAAAGTTCTGCAATATATACTCCATTACCTCTCTTTCTGTTATCGATGTGGTATAAAAGAAGATTTGAAAAAAAATGACACTTGAATGTAAGTCAAACAATCTGGCCAAGGACTATCTACGAAAGCACAACTGGGCCGACTCCATTGCTCTCATTTTTTTTTCTTGTATGAATGTAATCAAGTTGTTCTACATATACCCCCATGTCTTCCCATTATCTATCAATGTGGGAGTTTATGTTTTCTTCTATTTCCTATAACCATTTATCCCACATCGACAAGACTTCTAGAGTAACTTTTCTCATTGTCTATAAAAGCTTAGCAAAGTTATTGCCTTAGGGGCTATTAGCTTGTGACCCTCGTCTTGGCTTCAACTTAAATCGAGACGGACCTAAGATGGAAGTATGAGCAACTCAAGTTACACTCTTAATTTCCACAATCGGCTCGAATTCCTAAAAATAAAGAACTTGAAGACACAACGATAATACTTTTAAACGAACTGAGCATTTGTTGTTAGGGAGTTTAGCTATTTTCTTGTCCCACATCGAGACATTTATAGCAACCATTTTTATTAACCTCTATATAAGTCAGATGAGTATTAAGAGTGATAGTACGGAAGTTTATAAGCTACCATCTTGGCATCCTTCGAAGCCTATATTTTAAAGTTTAAACCTTGTCAAAATATGTGATAGCTCAATACTTCAAATAAATTCTAAAGTCTTACACCATAGAAATGAATGCAAAATTTGAATGTAAGTTGATTGCCTTCAAAACTGACTCAACTTGATCCCACATCGAAATGGTATTGAGGGATTCCTCTTCTAAACTCTATAAAACCATATAGGTTTGCAAAGTACTTAACCGTATCTTAGCCTTTGCAGCTGAGATATCAACTAGTATGAAAGTTAAAACCTTGATAAATTTGGGTTCTAATAACGTTCCTAAATTTTAGAGGAGCCTTTGGTTCTCATACTTCCAAAGTCTTCAGTGACAACTTATGCTAAACTAAAACCAATTTTTGTAACAAATAGAAATTCTTGCACTACTAGAGCATTTCTCATTCCACATCAAAGAGATGTGTAATTCAGCATAAACAAGTTTAGGACCCATTTTGAAATAAAGTAGTTTAAGAAACTTATTGTATTCATCTATCCTCATATCCCACATCGAGATGGTTTGGGAAGTGAATCCCTCTCCCTACTATATAACTTTACTAAGGCTCTTTACTTTTAAAGGCAAGGTGCCTACTTCTACCTTAGCTTTCCTTGAGGCTAAAATAAAGTAAATAAACTTCATCCCATATCAAGGTAATAACAATCTATTTGTTTGCCTTGTTTAACCGAACTAGAAATGGGTTTTTGTTTCTAAACAGCCTTCACTTGTATCACATTGATGGGTTTAAAAGTAGACCTCCCTCCAAGTCTTACATAATTCTAAGTAAAATAGTTTATCTTGTTCCAACACAACTTTGGCTTCAATCCCAGCAAAAACGATCAAAACCTAGCCTCGTGCACTTCATATACTTGAATTTTGAAAATTTAGTATGGCAAGACTACTAAAACCTGAGTTCTATTTGTCCCACATCGAAAAGATGTGGAACAAGGGGCCTTCTTTAATCTATATAAGCAACTATCTTGAGGCTATTTATAAATGAATGGTATTCTCACTTGTCCCACATTGATGGGATTTAAGTGTGAGATCCCTTCCTCAACTATATATTGGGGTCTTAGCAAGGTTAAATCCTTGGGCTAGTTCACACTGGCTCGCATAATCAGTTCAAATTTTTTTATCCCTTTCCCATTTGGGCCTTGATGCTTCTGCTCGGCCCATTTCACTAGTCCAATCTTATTTTATGGGAACATCGATATATTGATGTAGACCAATCATAGTTCAATTTTTATGGGAGCTACGAGACGTCGTAGCAAACCAATGAAATTTATACAAATATATTGTTGAAGTTAACTAATATTTATTAAAATAGCTACGTATATTTGTGAAAAGAACAAATAAAGTTATAATAATTATATCATTCAAATAAAATTAAGTTGGGATATTACAAAACGTTTTATCTACCGCTCGTACAATCCTGTTCTGCAGTAATGATAAATTGATAATCGTGTCAAGTTTACCCGTGCGAATTTACCGACAAAGCATCTACGGTCCTTCATATTTGATCGATGACACTTTGCGAGCACGCCGGCACACCATTGCTTCCTCTGTTCACAACTGAGCACCTTATTCACTTCTAGCTCCATTGATCTTCTCTGTTAGTTGCTGCGCTTACGTTAAACACCATGGTGCCAAACACAGGATTTTTTGATTACTATTGTCAGCAATTGTCAGCAATTGTCAATGGCTCTATCCAACATCTACCTCTAGGAAACCAAAAGTACATCGCTGCTAGTTTCCATGTCTTCACTTCGAGTTACATAACAACAATACCCGTCCATGTTTTATGCAATAGTAGTGTCAAAAACCACCATATATGCCCACGCCATCTCGTTTCGTCCATATCTAGTACTATGTCCTTGTTTCCAGATGTTTGTAAAACTAGTTGTATACAAGCTTTTAATATTACCGAGACATGGCCGTAGGTGTCTCCTGTGTATATAAGTGCATGTTTTTTCCGAACCACCATGGGTTCATGACTACCAAAATCCGTCAATACCTGAAACATGTAAGCCTTTTCTCATATTGGTTGCCTTCAACTCAACGCTTGGTTTACTCCGTAGTATACGGGTCTCTAGTCAGTCGTCTTTGTTTCATTACCAGCCGTCCTCATCTGTCATTGACTGAACTATCTGGTTGCTGTTACTACGTGCTAGCATCATCATTATATGTCACAGCCTATACTTATTTGCCAGTTACAACCTCTATTGGCATTCAGGTGTCCAAATATTACTGGCTTTTCCAGCCTTCACCAAAAACTATTCTCATAGGATGCATCTCCTATTTTCTTCACATATACACACACGACTCCTGCCTATAACAAGACTACGTAAACAGATCGTTCAACATCGACATCTTCTTTACGTTATTAAGTATCCAACATGACCACTGTATATGTACTATCGCCATTTATCAATTTGCAGCATCGGTTCCACCTCGTCTTGTATCACCAGGTTGAGACATCTCTGTTTGTTTCCACATCTCCACTACCATGTGTGTCGTTGACGTTCTGACTTCCTCTGACTCATATATCTACTTCTCTTTCTCTAACGAGTTCATACATAAGTGCGAATATCATCGAACCGCCTCATTGGTTATTCTCATGTTTAATTCTCTCTGTTATCTCTGCATGAATATCACCAAATGGACTTGTAGGTAGCCTCGTTGCTAAGTCCAAGGTAGCTTGTTTCCAGTACCAGTTTCAACGATATATCAGCTAAACAAAATTCACGAATCCTATCTCATATTAATGCGTTCCTGCGGTTATAGTGCTGCTATCCTTTATGCCCTATCACACGTATCTCTGCACCATGCTCTACTGAACGATCGAGGTACCGAGTCGATGTCCAGATCCCTCCATCGTTGCTGTCTTAGAGATGAACCTTTCTCTGTCACCTAACTTCCGTATTAATACACACCGTGAACACACACATATATATAAACACAACTTCTCAATTCTTCACCTCTGACTTTAACTACATATTAACATGTGTACGGATCTTCTGACTAACACCTTATAGCCATATCCTGCATCTTCTTCTTCCTTAGTGAGTCAAACTGTTAACTCCTGTACCCATATGGTTGAACCAACGGTCAGCCTATGTTTTGAAGTCGTCTTCACCGTTGTTCCACTACCCTTTGTTTAGAATCAGACGTGACTGCTGATTTGCGTGCGTGAATTACCACTTAGATATGTCCTGGTTTGCTGTGAAACAAGTAGCACCATATCTGTTCTCTCTGAAATCGTTTCGTTCTGACACCCATCAGCGCCTGTGTTTCGTTTGCGTGTTATCAGGGGAAGTACGGCCATGTAGTCTGCATCTAGCCTTCACGTTGTCTCTTTAATATGTGACACCAGCTATCATGTATATATAATTTATATTTGCGTTTGTAGGATTTTTCATAACACCCAATGCCATGAACGTCTTTGTCAAAGAGTGAGTCAAACAATAAAAACCGCTCGCTGCTTTGCTAACATAAATATACCACTGCCGACGCTGGCTAGATAATAAAATCAGCCTTCCGAGTTTGATATAATCATATTAGTCAAAGCCATCTCATCGATCTTGATTCCCTTCAGTGCTTGGTTTCAATTGTGTTTACGTTGGTAAAGGTTTTGATGAACAGCCTCGATGAATATTCATATCAAGGAATCTGCCAAAATAATTAATACACACCCATCTTTGTATTTGATTCTCGTTTATCCTCCACAAACGAGCAAAGGGCCCCTCCTTCTAGCGCCAATGTTGATGGAGGATTTTCGTAATTAACGTGATTTTCGGAGGCCCACTGGAATTTACAAGTGTAACACATGTAATTGGCTGTTTTTGGTGATTTGGGTGTGATTTGATGATGGGGGTGAGCTGAGCTTGAGAGGTTACGAGAATCATCGCAGGTTCCATTAGCGAGATCTGTGGCCATTCTCTCAAGGTGCCTACGTACCCTTGTTTATATAGGGATCAAGCTCACGTATAATAAGGGTACGTAGGATTACGAAAATCACGTTGATTACGAAAATCCTTGATATGAATTATTATTGGAGTGTAACTCGAGTTCGTACTCTACTATAATTCTCATGTCTATTAGAGGCATTCTAGGATCAACTGCGCCCTAGAATTACACTCCAATAATAATTCGATCTCTTTCTGGCTGGCTACGCTCAGGAACCTGGTGCTCAGGAACCTATGTCTCAGGAACCTGGTGCTCAGGAACCTGTATTTCGGAACCTGGTTCTCAGGAACCTCTGTCTAGGAACCTGTTTCTCAGGAACCTCCTTATTTCGGGACATATTGCTTAGGGACCTCATTATAGGTACTTGTACCTGCACAAATAACAAATATATTAGTTTGGGGAGCCTCTTTGTGGTTCCCATATGCTCTTGCTATCTTCACTACTGCTGCTAGGCTGTCTTGAACTCTTCTGCAGGGAGGAACCTGGTCTTCTAGTGCTCAGCTCAGCTTCCTGACCATTGGGAACCTCCTGATATTCATACTTCCTTAGTCATTTCTTCTATCTGACCATCACAACTCGTACTGGATCTATCTTCTGGCTCGTATGGATCGAACCCTATAGCTTAATGGGCCTAAATCTAGCCCATGGAGATTTTGGGCACAACAAAAATCATAAACAATACATCACAAGTATTCAAGATAGAGTGAAATAAATCTTACTTCAATTGAATGGGTTTTGATACAAAAGATCCTCCTTGAGCCAAATATATAGAGTTAGTTACTCATAATCAATGCTAGATTATGAGTAATAAATGTTATCTCTACTCTAATTATATTTACAAGATGAGGCTACAAGATGAGATGAAGAAGCTAGGTTAGAGATGCCCAAAAATGTGTTATGAAGATAAGATATGTTATGTTTGTGAGCCTTCTTTTAATACACAGCAGGTTCTGTACGGCCTGTTGAACGGCCGTACAGATGCCCGTACAGAAAATCTGCTCCTTTGAACGGCCTATCGAACGGCCGTACAACTGCCCGTACGAGATAAAATCTTCATTATAATGCATTAAACACCTCCCGGCATCACGAGCTTGCATCTTCTAACTACCCTCTTGAATCATCGTTGCCTTCCAAGACCATAATAAACCATCTTTTCAACAATTAAGCATGAGGTACTGAAAGATGAAAAACATAATTAATATTGATAAAACTACATTCGAAACTAACAAAAATGCAAGAGAATAAAGGACAAAACGTGTATAAAATACACATTATCAAATCTTCCCCCACTTAAACTTTGCTAGTCCCGAGCAAACTAATATTAACATAACCATATACTACTAACTAGTACCACTTCCGTAGGTGATCACGGTTGCATTTGGCATATGCAACAAGCCCTTGGAACCCCTAGGTAGCCCTAGTGGACGAGTGAGGTCTCGTGAGGGTTTATAGATGATATACCCACAAAATCACAAAAAATCACCAATAAATAAAAAACTAACAATACCTACTAATTAAACTAACTACTACACTCACATGTCCGAATCGTCATACAAATAGGAAACAAGCCAAGCATGGTGCTATATCTACTTGTAACTAAAATCAAACATATAGAGCTATTCACCATGTCATCCACTACCACGAGCTAACAACCAATTCAAGAATCAAGATAACACACCTTGTGCAAAATGTAACCATGACACTAAAGGTAGAATGAATGCACTATAATCGTGAACACTAGACAAGATTATCATAAAGCATACATGGCTTCGCATTAAGAAGATGAAATTTTATGGTGAAAAATCTCACATCTCTCAATTTTTTGCATCACACAAGTATAGGCTAGAGATTTCACTCAACTCCAAGTCTAAATGCATGCGCTCTACTTGACCTTGCATGTCCACCTAAATTCCGGATTGCACCAAAAACAAGGAATTCATAAAATGGGTTGCAACGAGGCTTGGGTGAAGGTATGAAAATTTAAGTTCAATAAAAGTGTAAAAGTCTCGCTAGTTGAGTCAAAATGACGCTTGCTCACTTCATACACCAAATTCTCAAACTCAAGAAGATCTCCACTCATTTACAATTACAAAACACAACCACATTTACCAAGAAAATTGAATCAAAATAAAGAAAAAAGATTTATTGCTTTTTTTTTTCTTTTTTTCTTTTTTTACATACCCCTTCACTTATTGCTTTTTTTTTTTTTTAGCAAAGAGGATGCATTACATATATAAATATTACAAAGAAACATGAACCACATCTAACATGCATATTACAATAGTTCCCACTTACAATAAATAACATTCTCTCTCTTCACAACATCTCCAAATTCCCATGTTCATCAACAATTCTTTCCAAAGACTCAACTAGCTCAACTATGTCGAGAGTGAAGTATTTGGCTATGACTTATGTATAAAAGGGGAAAGTGACAAAGAAAAATATGGATATAAGCTCAAAGGGGGAAACTAGGGATTATTTTCATGGTTCACAAGCTAAAAAGGCCAAAAAGGTTATCCTAAATAGAATTTCCTTATTATGGTGCATCCAAGAATGAAGGTTTAATGCAAGCCCTAGAGCAACAAACATACATAAAGAAGGAGAAACACACATGCCAAAGAAATCATCGTTCAAGGCCTCACAAGGTTTAAGTTGTAATAACATCTTCTCGATTTGATTCCATGCATTCTAAAAAATAATCGTCATGTCACAATTTAATTACAAACATCTAGACTTTTCATGCCATTTCAAGTGTGTGTGCGGCAATAAGGTGCATCAAACTTATAGATTCACATCAAATTGGTAATGCTAGGCACGAAATAAGAGAAAACACGACTACAAGCTCACAATGTCTTAAATTCTACAAACAAGTGAACTTGTTCCCAATGCAAACGAAACGGACATCAAAATAAACCAAAGAAAATACTAACACGAGCTACATATTATACTACAAGGATGAACATAAACAATCCTTCCCCCACTTAAAACATGGCATGTCCTCATGCATGACAAATATAAATGAGGGAGAAACAAAAGCGAAAGAAACTCCTCTGAAAATATGCAACAAGGATCGGGAGCACCACTCGTGCTTGCCAAAATCAAACTCCAAAATTTGCAAGCCAAGAATTGAACTAACGCCACACTCCACATTCAACCGAACAAAAATAACTGACACGCCAAATCCACACCCTACAAAGCCACTTCAACACTAATTAAGGATATATAAATAATAAAAATATTTGATTTTTTTGTTTTTTTTTAAAATAAAATAAAATAAATAGCTAATTAATTATAAAATAAAAATCAAATCAAATAAAAATCAAATCAAATTTGAAAATGATATAATAATAAAAGCAAAAATCAAATTTAAAACAAAAACTAAAATAAAATAATTACTTAGTTTTAGAAAATTAAAAGCTAAAATCAAAACTAAAAAGAATTAAATTTTGGTTTTTGTTTTTTTTTAAAAATACAAATATAATTAAATTAAAAATTTAAAAACAAATAATAATAATAATAATAATAATAATAATAATAATAATAATAAAGCTAATAATAAATCAAAAATCAAATTTTAAAACTAAAATAAAATCAACTAAAATAACTAAGCAATTAATAATAAAATCAAATTTTAAAATTCAAAGTGAATTTAAATTTGATTTCTGAAAAAAAAAATTGTTTAGTTTAGAAAATTAATATTTGAAAATCAAAATTAAAAATAAATAAGTGAATAAAAAGAAGAAAAAACAAAAACAAAAACAAAAAAACAAAACAAAAGACAAGAAAATAAAACAAGATAAAAACAAAATAAAAAGAAAAAAGAAAACAGGGGAGGGGGAGGGGGAGGGGGAGGGGGAGGGGGAGGGGGTGGGGGCTGTTGACGCGAGGGAATGGGCTGAATTGAAGGGGAGCTGGATGAGTTGGGAGAGACAGAAGGTGTTGGACGGAAATGGGCGGTGCTGCAGAGGTACGGTGGTGGAATTGATGGGAGTCGGAGAAGAAGAAGACGCTAGTTGCAGAGGGGAGGTGGGTGATGGCTGTTGAATGAAATGGAGAAAGGGAGTTGGGTTGGAATGGAGGCAGAGTTAGAGAAGAAGTGAAGTCGTGAAGAAGAGATAAGGTGGTGGTGCGAAATGAAGGCGGTGTGAAGGGGTTTGCAGCGAGGAAAGAGGAGATGGTGCGAAAGGGCTGTTGGTTGATGAATTACGGGAGAATTGGTGGAGTCGAACGGGAAAGAATGGAGAGGAATGGAAGACGGGAAAAAGAGAAACGGCGGAGAATGATGGTTGCGCTGGCATGGAGGAGTGGAGGGCTGTGTTAGCAGGTGTTGAGAAAGAACGGAGGGGAACAGGTGCGGTGGTCGGGGTTGAGGGACGGTGGTGATGCGAGCAGTTGTGGGCGTGGTGGAGATGCGTTGAAGAGACGGGATGGAAGACAGAGGTTTTGATTGTTTGGAGGAATGATGCGATGTAGAGGTAGTGTCGAGATGGTTGGGAGGTGAAAGGAGGCAGAGAACAGGTGGTGCGGGCTGCGTTGGTGAATGGCTGTGGGTAATGCAGCGCTGGTGCGAGGTGAATGAGAAGGGAGAGCTGGCCGGCACTGGCTTGCAGGTGAAAGAAGCGCGAATTGGTGGTGAAGGGTGAATTGGTTGCGGGTGATGGAGAATGGGGGAGAGTGATGTGGTGCTTGGAAAACGGAGGTGTTGTACTCTGTTTTGAATTTTGTTTTTAAGACCTGTACAGCCCGTGCAAGAAGTGGGTAGGGGGTTGGAAATTTCCCTCAATTTGAACTAAGCTCATTCACAGAAGCTTAGCAAAACTAGACAAATTGTGAACGGCCTCTTGTACGGCTTGCTGCACGGTTTGTAGCTCGTACGATAGCCCGTTCAATCCTGAAAATTTACAAAATTGTAAATTTTTTTTTTTTTTTTTACAGAAATTTCCCACAAATCCTTGAATGGTTGAATAGAATACTAATTCCTGAAAACATGAAATAAACAAATCAAGGCACGAGTGGAACAAATATAAAATTATAAAAACTATAATTAACGATACTAAATATTATTGAGCGGGACTTTTTTTTTTTTTTTAAACTCTATTATAATCTAACACACACATAAAATATATAAATACGTACCTTGGGTTGCCTCCCAAAAAGCGCTTTGTTTATTGTCGTTGGCTCGACTTATTTATACAATTATTCTAACTAATGAGGTGAAAAAGCAAATAAATGCACATACCTACGAATCAATAATAAAAACAAGGTGTGCAAATAAACCTTTGATCCATAAAAATATAAAAATATTTTTATGATCTTCACATCTCCAAGAGACTCTGAAAAATCAAAATAGCTAGAAAAATTGTCAGAATAATCATTATAACTACGACTCAAAAACTCTTCCCAAATTGGATCCTTATAAACCCAATCAAAAATTTCAACCTCATCAATCTTAAGCTCAAATTCCTTCTCAATTTCAATTGGACATTCATCAATTTTTATCTCATCTACCAATTCATTAAGCACAAAAGAATTTTCTATGTTTGGTAGATCCTCAACTACATCCAATTTATCATTATCAGGCCTAGGACAATCGTCAACTAAACAAGCAAAGTCATCATGCACGACATTTTCATCAAATACAAAACAAGAATCATGATTAGTAGGAGAATTGACCTCCTCTAATCGACTCACGGTTTCCGCTAGTTGACTCATTTGCTTTTCCAAGTTGGATATGAATTGAGAAGTGCTCTTTTCCAAGTTAGATATGCTTTGAGAAATGGTGTTTTGGAATTGGAGGTTGTTTTCCGCCATTTGTTTAATCGTCTCCTCTATTGATGATAAGGAAGATGAAGAAGACCCTTGATGGTCTTGGGAATTATATTGCGGATCATAACATTGATTTTCAAAAGCATATGAATATTGCGAATCATGACATTGATTTTCAAAAGCATATGAATATTGCGAATCATGACATTGATTTTCAAAAGCATATGAATAATCAATGCTAGGAGGGTAAGGAGCATAGCATGAGTTTGTAGAATATAAAGAATTCACCTGATACGCATTTAAATTCTGAAAAGAATTAAAATCTTGATATCGTTCTTGATCGTAGGTGAAATCTTGAGCGTTATTCCAACCAAAATAACTATCCATCGTCTCCTGAAAGGGTTAGTTCATGTCTATATCCAATAAACATGAAGACACACAAAAAAAAAAACAAAGAAATAAAGAAAAAATTATATACAAAGATAAAATCTAAAATATAAGAAACAATTAACTCAAAATTAATATTGTTGCCTTCCCCGGCAGCGGCGCCAATTTGAAGGTAGTGTTTTCGTGTGTTCGTTCACAGGGAAGGACTATAAATATTGATTTCGAGTATATTATTTCTTACAATTTAGAAGTATGGACCAAGGGGGGTTTTAAGGCTTGTTGAGGTGTTTTATCAAACACCTTGCATACGATAAATAAATTACTACAAAAACACAACTAAGTTAATGGCTAATATCCAAATTCGCCAACACAACAACACAATGAGTAAATTAGCAAGATAAGAGATATTTGACCCAAGGATTATGGAAACTCAAGTATTACACCCAATCAAATATGAGCAAGATACAATCAACTCTACCTAACCAAGATAATTGGTGAAGCACACAATCACTTATTTCTCTTCTAAAAACACTAATTTAGTGAAGCACATAAATTAGCTCTCTTGACATTAGCAACCAATAATGAAGCACTATCAATTTAACCAAATCAAGGAATCAATCAAAGAGAGGCTAGGACAAACCCAAGGATGAGAAGCTCAACCTAGGTATTTGTACTTGAATCTTGAAGTTTAGGCACGCCAAACCTTGTGCTACTACAATGAATGTACTAACAATTACGGATTAGCACAAACAATTAGCAATTGAAATTACGAGAAGAGCAAGATGAAGCAACTTACAAATCTCCAAGCAAAATCATAAACAATACATCACAAGTATTCAAGATAGAGTGAAATAAATCTTACTTCAATTGAATGGGTTTTGATACAAAAGATCCTCCTTGAGCCAAATATATAGAGTTAGTTACTCATAATCAATGCTAGATTATGAGTAATAAATGTTATCTCTACTCTAATTATATTTACAAGATGAGGCTACAAGATGAGATGAAGAAGCTAGGTTAGAGATGCCCAAAAATGTGTTATGAAGATAAGATATGTTATGTTTGTGAGCCTTCTTTTAATACACAGCAGGTTCTGTACGGCCTGTTGAACGGCCGTACAGATGCCCGTACAGAAAATCTGCTCCTTTGAACGGCCTATCGAACGGCCGTACAGCTGCCCGTACGAGATAAAATCTTCATTATAATGCATTAAACACCTCCCGGCATCACGAGCTTGCATCTTCTAACTACCCTCTTGAATCATCTTTGCCTTCCAAGACCATAATAAACCATCTTTTCAACAATTAAGCATGAGGTACTGAAAGATGAAAAACATAATTAATATTGATAAAACTACATTCGAAACTAACAAAAATGCAAGAGAATAAAGGACAAAACGTGTATAAAATACACATTATCAAAGACCGAACCGGCCCATGCTCTGCCCTACCCATGCATATCGACTGATCATCGAGCAGGGGTGCGCCCGAGTTATTCCCGCAAAAAGTTCAAGTCAATTCTCTTTCCTACGAAGCATCAATTAATTCTTTTTAACAGTATTTAAAACTGTGGGTGGTGATGTTCCCAAGGGAAGTCTGTTTGCATCCAGCTTCTATAAAATCCCGCTAAGGGTTACAATTTCGAGTATCCTTAAAGGATGCATGTTTCATAAATTGCTTCGGTAGATGTGAGCTTCAAATACATTTCATGTAAGATATTCCTGGATAATTAAAGTAATAATATAGTACTGTTTTTGAATATCTTTCATTAAAGAAATAAATTCTAGTGTTGAGTTATTGAGTGAATAACCCGAGTATTTATTCTCCAGTAGGGGAGATGATTTCGTTATTGAAATGTTTTGACAATTGTGTCGTATACCAGATTTAGACTGGATTTCATTGAGAGGCAGATTATGCCATACTATAATTATCTTGCTGAGCTTTCGCTCACTCTTACTATTGTTTATATATTATATAGCAGCAAAGAGGGAATACCAAGGATACAGCATAACCGCTAATGAGAGGGAAACATAAGGCGTTTCCGTGAGCAATTTATGGCAGTAAGTCCCGAGGTAGTAAAGACCAGTTGAATCAGTCTGCAACTTTTGCTAGCCGTCTTATTTATGAGACATGACTTAGGTAAGGCTGTATTCAAAAGAACAATTGAGTTTGTAATAACTATATTTTGTTCCGTGGATATTATGTTATGTCGTTTCTGGGACTCTGATGTGCTAAAAATTAAGATTTAAAATTGCAAGCGCACAATTTCATCGTTTTAGTATTTTAGATATCGATCCACAGAGACTAATATTTTCACAATCCTTAATTCTTAATTTAGGCGAATTAGGACAAATTTGGATTGTAGAAAATTTTCGGATTTTAAAATTTAATTTCTAAAAAAATTTAAGTTACTTTTAAAGGAAATTAAACTTATTCTAATTTTAAACTAACAAAAACTGAATTTTAAATTTTAACTATTCGAATTAAAACTAAATTTTTATTGTAAGAGATTTTATTTACAGAAAAATTGGACCTGGTTCATTCGTGAAACTAACTAGCCAAAAACCAGGAAAATTAGCAAACAAAAATTCGCAACATTCAATTAAAAAGAAACATGAGAGTTTTCTTCTAAAAACAAAACCAGGAAATTCACTACATCGACTGAACCGGATAAAAACATTCAGACTTGACAACAAATTAAAATTCGAACTCGAAAGACTCGGCAAACACACAGATTTAGCAAACAAGAAGAACTCTTAGAAAAAGGCATTAGAACTATGGCTCGGCTAGTCGACTCAGTACTACAGAACTCAGAAAAATGAAACATAAAACAGCAACTATAAACAAAATACAAAATTCCAATTAGCAAAATCAAATGACTCAAACATAAAAACTTATAAACTCGGCAACTCAGTTAACTATGAAGACAAATGCAAGACCAGTGAACTCAGCACTTGGCAAAAACTTAGAACAGACAAAGCACAGGACTCGGAAACCTGCAAACAACTCAACGATTAAACCTCTTAGCAACTCAGAAACCATGAAGGAACTCGGAAATGACTCAGCGGCAACTCGCAACTCAGTACTCGGAAAACGAAACAACAAATCTCAAACAAAAACCCAACTCAGTACTCGGTGAACACTACAAACACAAACAGCAACTCGCATACTAATTTTAACAAACAACAAAACTTCAACCAACGCAGCCATCAATTCAACTCGCAGAACTCAGTAAACAATACTCAGGCACTTAACCAATTGAACAGAAAACTCGATGATAAACAGAAAAGGGACTCGCAAAAACTCGGCAAAAACAACCAAACTCGACTCAGCCAAAACATAAACTCAAACAACAACGAACACAGGCTCAAACTCGTGGATTTAACAATATTAAACCTCAGTGATAAAAACGAAATTAAAAACCAATAAAAAGAAGAAGGGGTTTTGGGTAGAGAACGAGAAAAAAGGGAGTAAGAAGAAGGGGGGAATGTAGTGAAAAGAGAGGAGTAAAGAGAAGGGTTGGAGAGTGAAATAAAACAGGGGAGGACTCGTTGGTTTTCTAAAAGTAAAATAAAAACAGAACAGAAGGAACTTAAGGCTTCGAATTAACCAACAAAACGAGACAGAAAAATACGAACTAAAATTTAAAACTAATATTTTTGTTTTTTTTACTTGAAAATTAAAAACGTAAATAAAGAAATTAACCGCAAAATTAATATTGTACTACACTATAATTTGGAATTAAAATGGCCACAATAAAATGGAAATTTAAAGGGGCACAATTATGATTATTGACTAAGAACAAGAAATTAAAATTTTGTTACTTTCAACCCCAAGTGGTTAGCATTTCGCTACTTTGTCCACTAATCGGATTTACGAAAATAACGAAAGCAAGGTAACATAAAAGAGAGAGCAAGACAAGAAATTAAAGGAAATGAAAATTTGCATTAATAAAAAGAGGAGTGTTTACAAAATTTAGAACTACAAAACAAGAAATGAAATCTTCCCTAAAACTACACTACACTGAAATCTAAATTCTACTCTAAGTTTTTTAATACAAGGGGGATGAGGGGGTATTTATAGGATGAGAATTAGGGTTTAGGGGTGTGTTGGGTTAATCTTGGCCCTACATATTCTAAATGTGGTGGAGAAATCCTAGCCATCTATTTGTTTCTTCCCCCTTAAGCTTTGAAGAGTTGATCTTGGCCATACACTTATGTAGTGTGTTGGGATGATCTCCACCTTCCACTTATCTTGAAATATTCCTTTTGCTCCAAGCTCCTAATTCTTTTCCTTTTTTTTTCTTTTTGGTCCTTTTTCTTCCTCTTTTTCCCTTCCTTGCTCTTTATTTCTTTATTTTGCCATTTCTTTATTTATTTACGAATTTCCTGAAATGCAACAAGATAAATTATTAAATTACGAGTTCAAGCAATAAATAGGTAATAAAAATATGCAAAAATATGCACTTATCAAATGCCCCCATACCTATCTTTTGCTCGTCCTCGAGTAAAACAAAAATAAAAATAAAATCTAGATGCAAAGTCCTATAATCCTTTTCGTAGGTGTGACGGTTGCATTTGGCATATGCAACAAGCCCTTTAAACCCCTAGGTAGTCCTAGTAGACGAGTGAGGTCTCGTGAGGGCCTATAGTGAATGTACCTACAAAATCCATCTAGTTTGTATAAAAGATCACATGGCAATGCTCACCACACATACATGTCCTCTCATGACACATCAAATTAAGAATCAAAATGAATTTGCAAAGTCTTGGTGTGGAAAGTGTAAGGATTCACATAGTCTACTTTAAAGAAGCATGCAAGAGTGATTACAAGTTCATGTCAAGTGCAAAAATTATTGGAAACCATGCTAAGTCTACAAGAGCACACCTTAGAGTCAAAACTTGAGATCTCTTATGTAAAAAACAAACAAGCAATACCTCACATTTCACTCACAAAAGAATATTCACTCAAGAACAAGGGTGAGTGTATCACTCAATTCCAACAAAATCAAATGCATGCTTGACACTTGGTATCATCCTAACTTAAACACAACATACATCAATGATGAAAATCAAAAGGTCTTTATTTGGGTTGTAATGGGGCTAGGGACAAGGAATGTCAAGAAAGGCCAAAATAAGGTGAAGTGTCAAAAGCTAGTAGTCACCATGAATATCATGCACAATACCAAACTTCTTCCCCGCATAATTCTTTTATTTTTAACGAAAGGACTTGACTAGTCGGATGAAGGAGGATTACAAAAAACATAAGTATGTACTCATATGTATTTTTTTTCTTTTTTTTTCTCTCTCTTTTTTTCCCTATTTTATGAGATCTACGATAAATGTAAGCAACAATAATCCTCCTTTAGATTTAAGTTGAAAATCGACTAGCAAGGTAACCAACATATATTTCCTCAAAAGTTATGAACAAAAGTAAACCCTATTTCACACACCTTAATGCTCCCTCAAGTTCCTACTAGCCTTTGACAAATTGGGATCAAGAATACGTAAGGCTATACAAGAAAAAGGTCTTAGGCGAGTAATGTGGTGTGTCACCGAAAGAATATGATTAAGCTCAAAGGGTTAACTAATTGATCACATAAGCATGATGTGGATATTTTTAGAAATATAGGTTATTCCTAAGTGCCTTTATCATTTTATCATCAATCAATGTCATGCATTTCAAGATAGAACTCAAACAAGGGCTAGCAATGCAAATGACAAGTGGACACTCAAGCAAAAGAATATAAATGCAAAAGATGAACATATAGGCTCAAAACTCACTTGGTGTGGTAGAACATAATCAATCTCAAGTAATGGTATCCTCAATGCACCTACTTTTACTCAAAGCATGAAGACCAAATCATCTTACACCTAATCACGACTTTCTAATTTCATGCACTATTTAAATAAGTTTACTAGTTTCACCTTGCTAGTGTAAGTGTGTGGACAAGAACTTTAGCAAATCACTTCTCAAACAAAAGCTAATGGATCATAAGATTATCATAGCATGCAAGGGTGCATCAAGCAACTAGTAATCAATTAACAAGACTAGAATAAGATTAGAACTCTAATATTTACAATTCTACAATTCTTTTTGTGATTTTTTCATTTTTAATTTTTTTTTGGATATTCTGATTTTTATATTTAACTAAGAACCCTCCCCCATACCTAGATCATGCATTGTCCTCAATGTATGCAAATGCGAGAGAAATGAGTAAAAGAGAAAGATGAGGAAATACCTGATAAGGGATGACGGAGACTGAAAACTTCTAAAAATTACGAAAGAAAATAACTCACACACACACACAATTCCTCCCCCATACCTAGACTTCACGAGGGGAGGCAAAGAAATGAAACCGAATTAGCCGATGCCGGTGGGAAAATTAGGGTGCAACTTTAAGAAAATATCAAGAAATTTATGAAAATTTTCATTAGAAAAGATTTTCTCAATCAACATAGAATCATTCAACCCTAAAGAACAACTATCACTAATGTTCTCCCTAAACCAACTTAAGGCTTCTTTATTTTGTTTAAGCAAATTAGATATAATGAAAGTTTGGTTGGGGATGGAATCACTAGGAATGACATAAGACAAGGATTCGTTTTTCCCTAAAGGTTGTTGATCAAATTCGTGATGATAAAGAGTTAAGTCAAATACGGGCGGTGTACCCACGGGAGTGTGAACCACGGGCTCCACACTTACAACCTCGGGTGGGGTCTCGCACTTGGAACAAATGTCATTCAAATTTTCTAATGAATTATCAGATGTAGGTGGTTCACCAATGGGAGTTTTAACAATAAGAATTGGTTTACAAGAGACCTCCACGGGTTTGGTTTCCCACTTAGAACAAATATCGTCTAATTCCCTCATCATTTCTTCCGAGGTCATATCCCTATATGATTCTTGAAGCTCGCGATTGGTTTCGTGATTTATTTTGAAATCCTCAACAAGAAGAGACTCAATTTCACTATCCTCAAGGTTTGACCAAATTAACAATGTCATCAACAAGATTGACCCCTATTGATTGTTCATAAAGCTCATTGGGTTCTTTCCCGACATTAAAGATATTAAGGTTAATGGTCATATTACCGAAAGTGAGTTCCATCGAACCATCCCTACAATTAATCAAGGCATTGGATGTAGCAAGAAAAGGCCTTCCTAGAATGATCGGGATTTGGTTCTTAGGATTCGTGATGGGTTGAGTCTCGAGGACAACAAAATCAACCGGAAAGATGAATTCCCCGACCTTAATTAAGACATCTTCAATTATTCCCTTAGGCATTTTAACAGAACGATCGGCTAATTGAATTGTCATGTTCGTCTGTTTGAGCTCGCCTAAATCTAGGGCTTGATAGACCGAAAATGGAAGAAGATTCACACTAGCACCTAAGTCAAGTAACTCCTTGTCGACAAAAGTATTGCCTATGACACATGAAATTGTAGGACAACCGGGGTCCTTATATTTCACGAGAATCTGATTCGAAAGAATTGAGCTAACATGAGATGTTGAATCTTTTAGACACTTGGCATAAGAAGGGACTTGTTGAATGGCATCTAAAAGAGGAATGTTTATCTTGACTTGTTTCAAAACTTCCAAAATTTTGTCCATTTGAGCCGATTGTTTATTTGAAATGAGTCTTTGAGGATAAGGAGCTTTTGGCTTAAAGACTCGTTCGATAGGTACTTCGGTAATGGATTTTGGAGGAGATTTGTTAAAAGACGAAGATTCATTTGGTGACGGTGATTTATGAGAAGATCCTGATGACTCGGGAATTGATTTAGAAAATGAAGGTTCAAGAGTTAAAGGTGCGGGATTAGATGATACGAAAGGCTCGGGATTTGGAATTTTATTTGACAGATCGAGTTTAGGGTTCGGTGCAACATTTGACTCGTCTTCCTCATCTTCGGGAGACTCGATTCCAACATGAGTATCAACTTGTTTGCCCGACCTTAAAGAAATGATAGCGTTAACATTTTCATGAGGTCTTTGATTGAGAGGGAATTTAGGGTTGACCTCGGGAACTTATTCTTCTCTCGCTCACACATGGCGTTGGCTAATTGACTCACTTGAACCTCTAACTTAGATATGGCTTGAGTACTAGCATTTAAAAGTTGCCTATCTTGAGTCATGGTTTGCATGAAGGTTTATTGAGATTGAGCCAAATTAGTCGTTGATTTTAAAAGCGCATCAAGATTTTTTTCCAAAGAATTAAGTCGCTTATCCGACTCATGAAAGCCGGGAGGGTGGGCGGGTGCTTGATTTTGATAAGAAGCTTGACTCGGGTTGGATGCTTGAGTCGGATAAGGACCGTGATTTTGAGTCGGTTTTGGAAAAGGACCTTGGTTTGGGGTCGAGTAAGAATTTTGATTAGGTCTTTGAAAAGAAGGTTGAAAAGAAGGTGGCGGAGATTGGTAATTTTGGCCTTGGTTCCACGAGAAATTCGGGTGATTCCTCCACCCGGGATTGTAGGTCGGTGCAAAAGATCATTCCTAGGGGTTGGTTGAAACACCGCATTAATTTGATCATAGCCAGGAAAGTTCGAAAAACCTTGATTATAATTGGAGCACATAGACACATTTGAAGGGGCCTTACTAGTTTCTAGGGCTTCGAGTCTTCTAGTTAGAGTAGCTAATTTGGCGTCGGTTGCAATCGAATTTCCAATCGAATGCAAACCCATAGATGTACTAGACGACTCATTAGACTTATTAGGTTCCCTAGTAGACTCCCACAACATGGTCTTCTCGGCTAATTCTTCGAAAAATTTCCAACCCTCGTCCTCATCTTTCTCATTGAATTTTCCTTGGCACATAGACTCCAACAATGCGGTTGTTGGACCATCTAAGGCCTCGTAGACGATCTTACAAAGTCTCCATTTTTTTATTCCGTGGTGGGGGCATTGTGATAGAAGATTTTTAAAACGATCAAAATATTTCCAAAAAGACTCATTTTCCTTTTGACGAAATTGATTTATTTCGTTTGTGATTCTCGTAGTCTTATGATTTGGAAAATATTTTTTAAGAAAGATGATCACAAATCCCTCCCAAGTGGAAATAGAATTAACGGGTAGACTATACAACCATTTTTTAGCATTTTCTTTTAATGCGAAGTTGATAAGTCTTAGCCTAATGGAGTCCTCAGAAAGATGTTGGAGTTTTTGCAAGGTGCAAACCTCCTCGAATTCATGGAGAAACAAATAGGGATCCTCACCGTCACTCCCGTTAAATTCGGTAACATACTAATGTGGTGAGCTTTAATTTCAAAATTGTTACCATTAACGGGAAGAAGAGTGATGCAAGAAGGTTGAGAAGAACGGGCGGGATAACAATGGTCTTTGAGAGACACGGCCATGGTTCGCAAAAACCACAAAAGTAAACAAGTAGCAGATAAGTGTGAAAAATTTAAACAAATAAAAAGAAAGGGTGTAAAATTAAAAGAAAAATTCTAAACCTAGGTTCCCTAATAAAATAACTAGACCTTGCTCCTAACCGTAAGGACCACCAAAAACTCAGTAAATCAGAATTTATTCGGACCGATTTGGCCAGATAGGTGCAAGCATTGCCAAGAGGCTAAACACCAGTCTAGACACCAAATCTTAATTGGCCAGGTAAGCTCTCGCTTGCCTAGACACCAAAGAGTCAGAATAATTAATGATTACTTCGTTTCTTAGGTACCTTCCTAATTGAGCACGAATTCCTAGGGGCAAACGTCTAATTAATTTTATTAAAGGCTAGGGAATGCAAAATGAATGATTTATTTGTTTTTGGGCTAAGGAAAGAGTGATGAAATCCCTTCCCTTATCTTGTAGTGGTTTTGCCCTTAAGATTTATTAAAATGATGCAACAAACAACGAGATATATACAAAAGCGGTAAACAAATATGAATGCATTACACTACGTGTCCTAACTAAAGAAAAGAAGAAAATTTAACGTACCTTTGGGTCCTCCAGCAATCACCACAATTATAAGGTACGAAAAATTAAAAACAAGTAAATAAAAATTTAGATGATGTGCCCTAAGTGATTAAATGCATGATGCAACAAGTATGTATTTACTACCTTTTTTTTTTGGATTATTTGTTTTTGTGGTTTTTTTTTGATTTTTTTTGTGAATTTCTAAAAATAAAAAGGCGAAAAGAGTGAGATACGGGTTACCGAAGCACGCTTCCAAAAAAAAATCCAATTTGTTCCAAGCTCCGTGAAAAGATCCCCAAAATTCAAACTTTCCTAAAAAACGAAATAAAAATAAGACAAGAAATAAAACTAACTCGAAAAATTAAAATTAAGGCGCGAAAAGTAATTAGTCCCCGGCAGCGGCGCCAAAAACTTGATGTGCTAAAAATTAAGATTTAAAATTGCAAGCGCACAATTTCATCATTTTAGTATTTTAGATATCGATCCACAAAGGCTAATATTTTCGCAATCCTTAATTCTTAATTTAGGCGAATTAGGACAAATTTGGATTGTAGAAAATTTTCGGATTTTAAAATTTAATTCTTAAAAAAAATTAAGTTACTTTTAAAGGAAATTAAACTTATTCTAATTTTAAACTAACAAAAACTGTATTTTAAATTTTAACTATTGGAATTAAAACTAAATTTTTATTGTAAGAGATTTTATTTACAGAAAAATTGGACGTGGTTCATTCGTGAAACTAACTAGCCAAAAACCAAGAAAATTAGCAAACACAAATTCGCAACATTCAATCAAAAAGAAACATGAGAGTTTTCTTCTAAAAACAAAACCAGGAAATTCACTACATCGACTGAACCGGATAAAAACATTCAGACTTGACAACAAATTAAAATTCGAACTCGAAAGACTCGGCAAACACACAGATTTAGCAAACAAGAAAAACTCTTAGAAAAAGGCATTAGAACTATGGCTCGGCTAGTCGACTCAGTACTACAGAACTCAGAAAAATGAAACATAAAACAACAACTATAAACAAAATACAAAATTCCAATTAGCAAAATCAAATGACTCAAACATAAAAACTTATAAACTCGGCAACTCAGTTAACTATGAAGATAAATGCAAGACCAGTGAACTCAGCACTTGGCGAAAACTTAGAACAGACAAAGCACAAGACTCGGAAACCAGCAAACAACTCAACGATTAAACCTCTTAGCAACTCAGAAACCATGAAGGAACTCGGAAATGACTCAGCGGCAACTCGCAACTCAGTACTCGGAAAATGAAACAACGAATCTCAAACGAAAACCCAACTCAGTACTCGGTGAACAGACTCGGTGAACACTACAAACACAGACAGCAACTCGCATACTAATTTTAACAAACAACAAAACTTCAACCAACGCAGCCATCAATTCAACTCGCAGAACTCAGTAAACAATACTCAGGCACTTAACCAGTTGAACAGAAAACTCGATGATAAACAGAAAAGGGACTTGCAAAAACTCGGCAAAAACAACCAAACTCGACTCAGCCAAAACATAAACTCAAACAACGACGAACACATGCTCAAACTCGTGGATTTAGCAATATTAAACCTCAGTGATAAAAATGAAATTAAAAACCAAGAAAAAGAAGAAGGGGTTTTGGGTAGTGAACGAGAAAAAAGGGAGTAAGGAGAAGGGGGGAATGCAGTGAAAAGAGAGTTGTAAAGAGAAGGGTTGTAGAGTGAAATAAAACAGGGGAGGACTCGTTGGTTTTCTAAAAGTAAAATAAAAACAGAACAGAAGGAACTTAAGGCTTCGAATTAACCAACAAAACGAGACAGAAAAATATGAACTAAAATTTAAAACTAATATTTTTGTTTTTTTTTACTTGAAAATTAAAAACGTAAATAAAGAAATTAACCGCGAAATTAATATTGTAGTACACTATAATTTGGAATTAAAATGCCCACAATAAAATGGAGATTTAAAGGGGCACAATTATGATTATTGAATAAGAATAAGAAATTAAAATTTCGTTACTTTCAACCCCAAGTGGTTAGCATTTCTCTACTTTGTCCACTAATCGGATTTACAAAAATAACGAAAGCAAGGTAACATAAAAGAGAGAGCAAGACAAGAAATTGAAGGAAATGAAAATTTGTATTAATAAAAAGAGGAGTGTTTACAAAATTTAGAACTACAAAACAAGAAATGAAATCTTCCCTAAAACTACACTACACTAAAATCTAAATTCTACTCTAAGTTTTTTAATACAAGGGGGATGAGGGGGTATTTATAGGATGAGAATTAGGGTTTAGGGGTGTGTTGGGTTAATCTTGGCCCTACACATTCTAAATGTGGTGGAGAAATCCTAGCCATCTATTTGTTTCTTCCCCCTTGAGCTTTGAAGAGTTGATCTTGGCCATACACTTATGTAGTGTGTTGGGATGATCTCCACCTTCCACTTGTCTTGAGTTATTCCTTTTGCTCCAAGCTCCTAATTCTTTTCCTTTTTTTCTTTTTGGTCCTTTTTCTTCCTCTTTTTCCCTTCCTTGCTCTTTATTTCTTTATTTTGCCATTTCTTTATTTATTTACGAATTTCCTAAAATTCAACAAAATAAATTATTAAATTACGAGTTCAAGCAATAAATAGGTAATAAAAATATGCAAAAATATGCACTTATCAGACTCTAACTTGTGTGTGTGTTGGTGTGAGGTGATATATATATTATGGGGTCATGAGTGGGTGGATTGCAGCTATTATGAGTAATACAGGTACAGTGAGGAATAAATGGACCGTGACTACCCTAGATCCCTGACCCCGGGTCTGGGGGTGTCACAGAAATGGTATCAGAGCATTACGTTACAGTCCTCAGAAACGATAGTAGTTCGAGTCTAGTAATAACCTGTAATGATAATACTTGGAGCTCAAGTCGAGTTCGTAGTTAGGTTATCGGATATAACCCTGACTGTTTGAGATTAAGCCCGCGAGGGGACTTCTTCTGGGAAACCATTCTTAGGACTTTATGGTTAGTAACCTTGACCCGTACGAGTTATATATTGCTGGGATTCAGAGATACCAGACCCTGAGGCCTTTGAGTAGGCACTTGATGAGGCGTTCCTTGAGATAGGTGCAGACCCGATTGAGGAAGATCCAGTGGAGGATCTGGAGGAGGACCCCATGGAGGGTCAAGGGAAGAATCTTAAAGAGAACGAGCCTATGGATAAAAATGTGGTATGTTACTTGAGGTCTTATAGTTGGACCGAGAGAATCTTTCGAGGACGTCAGAGTGACGAGATGAGAGTTAGAATCGGTTATGATTCATCAAGAGACATGATAAAAAAACATCGGAGCAGAGTCTCAAGAGTAGATGAGATTGAAGGGTTTCGAGCATCAAACGCAGCGGAAATCAGTAATAAAAACAATAAAATCGAAACCCAATCGCAGGATCCATGCAGAACAAGACGTTTAATTCGTAGTTATGAACGTTTACCTTAAAACGAAGCTTTAACAGTTGATGACAGATGGAGGTCCAAAGCAACTTGAATCACCACGCATCCCGCTTTCGCGATCTACGCTCTACCGGTATCCACACGAACGCTTTTCTCGAAGGATTGATGTGTACTAGCACCCGAAAACTGCTTCTCTCTCTATCTTCTTTATCTCTCTCAAGAACGGCTAGGGTTTTGTAAAACTTGTATCACCATGTAAAATCAGATATATATAGAGAGAAGAGAATTAGTTTTCTAATTATAATCCAATTATAATTAATACTAATCCGAAATTCCAATTTATTATTTAATTAAGTCTCACTTAATTAATTAATAACTAATTTCAGAATTAGTTAAAGTAATTCCATTTTTTCTATTTAATTAATTAATTAAGTCAAACTTAATTAACATTATAAATAGAACAAATTACTTATTTAATTTAAATTCATAATTTAAATTATTTCTCCTTCAAGCGTTCTTTGTGTGTGACCCTATAGGTTATTATTTTGTTGGCAACAATTTTAATATCTAATTAAAATTGTAAACAATGAGCGGCATCTAGTAATACATCATTGCTACCCAAGTAATAATAATTAACTGGTGATCCAATTAAACCTTTCGTGATTAATGTTCCCGTGTAATATAATCCCTTTAACCATATATTATAGATTAAACTCGAGGCATGTAATTAGTCATCATCTTCAACGTTTAATCCGGGTTTCCTTGATCAATGAGTAGATTGTTAAAAACAAATCAATATTTGAGCATGGCCATGCATTTTCATAATCTCACTCAATCAAGAGGCCAATAATATCTCTCATAATAATAGGAGGGTTAAATCCTTTATCTATCATTCATATTTCTCATACGTCTCATAATATACCCGATGTACACTTTTATCATCACCCGGTCAAAGGTAACTTTTAATGTAGTCAAAGTATATTAATCCTCGTATAGAAATATAATGATCTCAAGTCTAAGGATCATTACACCATTATCACTGTGAGTCTTTCTAATGACATTATCAACATGTAGAAACTCACTGTGGGTCAATCCAGTGTCATGTAGAATATTACATGCACCTATGTTCTTGACTTTAGTATCACTATACCTATGACCAATGAGATGTGGTCATCAGTCAACAAACATACTAATCTTTATGCATTATAATTGTCCCATATTATTAATGCTCGATTAGAGATATTTAGGAATATAAACACTATTCATATAATCTCATTTTTAAGTCACATACTTAAAGATATAGAATACATGTTACATATTCCAAGGACATTTATTATTCTAATATTTATTTCGCAGTAAATAAAGACATAATAAATCAATATAGAAATAATCGTTGGAACATAACAAAATAGTCTTTCCTAGAAGCACAACTACATTGTCTCTAGGGCACTAACACTATCAATCTCCCACTTGCACTAGAGCCAATCACCCATGTATCTAATACTCATGGAACTAGTGTGACCTTCGTGCTTTTGCTGCGACAAAGCCTTGGTCAGTGCTTCCGCAACATTATCATTAATATGCACTTTACATTTATGTATATCTCCTTGACCATTAATCTCATTAATAAGGTGATATCGCCTAAGTAAATTCTCAACCAACCTTCTTGGTTGCTTCGCAAGCATCAATATACTCAGCCTCCATTGTAGAATCATTTACTGTGAACTATTCCAGCTTACAACACTTCTATTTAGACAGAAACCAAATCCAGACTGGGACACAGAATCGTCCCTATCTGTCTGGAAACTAGCATTAGTGTAACCTCTTACAACCAGCTTCTCATCTCCTCCGTATATCAAGAACGAATCTTCAGTCCATTTAAGGTACTTAAGAATATTCTTGACAGCTATCCAGTGACCCTCACCTGGATTAGACTGGTATCTGCTCATCATGTTTAAAGCATACGAGATATCAGGACGAGTACATATCATTGCACATATTATAGAACCAATTGCCGAAGCATATGGTACTTGACTCATACGGTCCTTATCATCTGATGATTTAGGACAGTTTCCCTTTGAGATCACTATCCCATGAGACACCAGGACATAGCCCTTCTTTGCCTCTTGCATCCCAAAACGATGCAACACTTTGTCAATGTATGTACTCTGACTCAAGCCCATTAATCTTTTAGATCTATCTCTATAGATCCTGATCCCTAAGATATAGGTAGCATCGCCTAAGTCTTTCATCGAGAAACTTTTTCCAACCAAGTCTTCACAGCCTGTAGAGAAGGAATGTCATTCCCTATTAGTAATATGTCATCTACATATAATACTAGGAATGCCACATGGCTCCCACTAACCTTCTTATAAACACACGGCTCATCCTCATTTTGTATGAAGCCAAACTCTTTGACTGTTTCATCAAAACGGATGTTCCATCTCCTTGAGGCCCGCTTCAATCCATAAATGGATCGTCGCAACTTACAAACCATTCTAGCAAACCTTGAATCGACAAAACCTTGAGATTGTGTCATGTACACATCCTCTTCTAAGCTCCCATTTAAGAAAGCAGTCTTGATATCCATTTGCCAGATCTCATAGTCATAATAAGCTGTTATCGCAAGCAAAATCCTGATGGATTTGACCATAGCTACAGGTGAGAAAGTTTCATCATAGTCAATACCATGAATTTGTTTAAAACCTTTCGCCACTAATCTTGCCTTGCAGGTCTGTAAATTTCCATCCATGTCAGTTTTCTTTTTGAAAACCCACTTGCACTTTATGGGTTTTACCCCATCCGGTGGTGCAACCAAAGTCCACACTTGGTTTTCATACATGGAATCCACTCAGATTTCATGGCCTCCAGCCATCTCTCAGAATCTGGACTGTTCATAGAATCCTTGTAGGTGAGAGGCTCATCATCATCTATAAGCATTACATCGCCACTTTGAGATAGGAGAAATCCATAATATCTCTTTGGCTCCTGGCGAATCCTACTAGATCTACGAACAACCTGTGTTTCTTGAGCAGTATTGTTCTCAACATCTTGAGTCTCATTCTGCTCATGTTCCAACTCTGGTTCAACATTATCTTGTAGTTATCGATCCTTATCGAGGTCTATCGTCCTCCCACTATTTTTCTTAGAAAGCAGTTCTCTCTCTAGAAATACAGCCATTCGAGCAACAAACACTTTGTACTCGGAAGGTTTATAGAAATTACACCTTTTAGTAATGGGTATCCTACAAAATTACATTTATCTGATTTCTGTCCTAGCTTATCAGAGACCAAGCGTTTCACAAACGATTCACATCCCCAAACTTTCATAATTGAAACGCTATTACGTTTATCATTCCATATCTCATATGGTGTCTTTTGAACCGATTTTGAAGGAACTTGGTTTAGTGTTTGTGTAGCCGTCTCTAGGGCATAACCCCAGAAACAAATTGGAAGATCCGCATGACTCATCATCGATTGCACCATGTCCAACAAGGTACGATTTCTCCTTTCAAACACCCCATTCCATTGTGGTGTTCCAGGAGGAGTGAGTTGTGATACGTTACCACACTCCTTTAGGAAATTCTTAAATTCCAAGCTTAAGTATTTTCCCCCACGATCAGATCGTAGAGTTTTAATACTTTCGCCTAATTGCTTTTCAACTTCAGCCTTATACTCTTTGAATTTTTGAAACGATTCGGATTTGTTCTTCAAAAGATACATATATCCGAATCTACTAAAATCATCAGTAAAGGTTATGAAATAATAAAAGCCACCTCTCGCCATCGTACGCATTGGACCACATACATCACTATGTATCAATTCCAATCGCTTGGTGGCCCTCTCACCTTGTCTGGTAAAAGGAGCTTTAGTCATTTTGCCAATGAGACATGGTTCACATTCCTCGTATGATTCGAAATCAAACTTATCCAAGTATCCATCCTTATGTAACTTGGAAATGCGATTCTCATTTATATGGCCTAAACAACAGTGCCAGAGGTATATGTTTGATTTGAGTCATTTGTCTTAAGACGTTTATTATTTATGTTATAGACAGGATTATCAAGATCAAGAACATATAAACCATTAAACAAACGTGCAACCCCATAGGTAACATTATTCAATGAAAACGAACAACCATTGTTCTGAATCAAAAATGAAAAACCAATCTTGTCCAAACAAGAAATGGAAATAATGTTTCTGCAAATCGCAGGCACATAAAACAGTTCTCTAGTTCTAAAATAAGCCCAGTGGACAACGAGAAATAATAAGTCCCTACAACTAAGGCAGCAGCCTTTGCTCCATTGCCAATATGTAGGTCGACTTTTCCTTTCGCCAAAGTTCTACTCCTTCGGAGTTCTTGCACATTTATACAAATGTGGGAATCACATCCAGTATCTAATACCCATGATGTAGAAGTAGACAAATTGACTTCTATAACATAATTACCTGAATCAGAAATCTGAACAACCTTCAGTTTCTTTAGATCCTCCAAATAATTTTGACAGTTTCTCTTCCTTTTACCCTGTTTACACGCATAAAAAGCCTTGCTTGTATCAAATCTCTCTTGAGGAGCCTGTCCTTTAAACATACGTTTAAGGTGCTCGATCATGATATAAGAATCAAAATTCTCATAATGTTTTTGCAGCTCAGGACTCATAGTCGCAAGCATAAAACAGGTGACATCGGTGTCATCATCCAAATGCTTCTAATAAGCATTTCGTTGAGCCTCCGTTGCACCTTCAGAGAGAGGTCCAGGGTAAGGAATATCTATGACATAGAGCTTTCGCTCTTGCCTGAGGACAATCCTCAAATTCCTTTGCCAATCTAGGAAGTTAGTTCTTGTCAACTTGTCCTTCTCAAGGACTGATCGTACAGAGAAGTTATTTGAGTTATTTGCCATTTCGAATTTCTACAATGTTAAAATGCATAAAATAATTAGTCTACGGAATTATTAAATTATGTTCAAGTGATTATTCATATATATTCAAAATATATATATCTCTCACTATTTTTATCAAATTAATAGCCCTACCTATCAATTCGGAAAAGTTTCTCTAAACCTTTCTAGTGAGCCAAGATCCATATTTCATCCCTTTTAAGGTCAGCTTTGGCTTTTCTCCTTAAAATGATTATTTAGGTAGACAACATTTGTCAATTATATCATATATAACTCTTGGATAGTTTGGTAGAACAACATTTGTTCATATAACAACATTTGTTCCTATTTATCTAATAAATCTTACCAAACTCTATGCCTCTAAGTTCACAATCCTATTGTGGTCACTTAGTTAAGTCGAACCCAATGGTCTAACAGTTAAGTATCACTAACTTACTCGATCGCGTCTTACCAAGATAAATGAGGGTACTCCGCTTTGGCGCACTTACCCTCTGTCGATCTAGGTCTTGACGAGTGCTTCCCATTGGAAGGCATCTTAAACTTAATATTTTTCTTAGGGGTTTTAGTTAAAACGACCATGATCCCATCATAAAGAGATTCCCAATTTTTCCTTGAATTAAATACTTCAAATCAAGATTCATCAATGGTTTGATTTCCAGGTTATCGGAGAAGACACAATGGTATCACTTAATACCCGACTTCCTTACAGGCATGGCCCGTTGTTGACAAAATCTCCCCATATCAAAATCATTGAAAATTCGTATTTAATTCCGTGTTTCGTAAACACAGAAATCTCATGATCATTATGTTTAATTATAAAATCTCGAGTCGTTACAGATTTTATCTTGTTTAAGCAAGCATGGCATGGGTGATGTATATAATACATTCAATCATACATGATTAATCTAATTAAAGCACGCATCTCTATGTATTCTACACATACATTCATACATCATATGTAAAGTGCAGTATGTAAACGTGATTGGTTATGGCCTTTATCCTATATGATCCTTTTAAGCTAATGAAAGGATCAAGGTCAATCTATGGTGGTAAAAACATAAATACAGTTACATGTCTTCATTCTTCTTGTCTTCTTGGATCGCCTCCTTGCTTGCTTGTCTTCATGTCTTCATGTACATTACATAAACAAAACAACTATACTAATGTAATTACAAGGAGAACTCGAGTTATATTAGAGATTTAATCATTACAAGGAATGACGACATGCAAGTCGTATTTAGAAACCAAACCATAAACAAAAACCTCTATCCTATGGGTCTCAAGGCCATAACCATCCACCATGCTCAAGTAACAATTAAAGAACATGTCATATTATCTAATCATGTTAAACGATATCATATTTCAGATGATCCAATCAAAGAAATCATATAACGCAAAAATTAGAAAATCAGAATCAAATTCTGAAAACAATAAATCGCCGTTTTCAGTCACTAAACGGCATCAAACGCCTTACAGACGAGTCGCTGATAGCATTGCTATCAGTTTTGTTCAGACGCTCGTTTCCAGTCAGAAAACACATATCGTTTGCGAAAATCGGACACTGGACACAGATTTCACCGAATCTTAACAGCGTATACAGAAATCGTATCGTATACAATCCCCATATCAAGAACAAACATAAATCATATATATATATATATATATATATGAACGTCATCAACATATCATATCCAATATAATCATATAAGTTATAACTCATAAAACGATTTTCAGAAAATCAGAGTCAAATTCTGAAAACCATAAATCACTGTTTACAGGCAGTAAACTATGTCAAACGGCTTACAGATGCGAACCTGACTTTGTCAGTCTTGCTCAGTGGCCCGATTCCAGTCAGAAAACATATCTCGTTTGCGTAAATCGGACACAGTACGCAAATTTCACTAAATTTGCACAATTTTTCGAAAATCGTATCGTATACAATCTCCAAAAATAACAACAAGCATGTATCATATACACTCAGCAATTTATACAATCATCCCATGATTATACAATCCACTAATATATCATATGTTCAAAACATATACATACACATCTCGTATAATCACAAAAACATGGCAAATCACATACATGTTTATATACACCAAAATTGTTACATAACCGAATTAAAAGCGTTTTGCAAGTAGCTCTGATGCCATTGAAGGGTTTCGAGCATCAAACGCAGCGGAAATCAATAATAAAAACAATAAATCGAAACTCAATCGCAGGATCCATGCAAAACAAGACGTTTAATTCGTAGTTATGAACATTTACCTTAAAACGAAGCTTTAACAGTTGATGACAGATGGAGGTCCAAAGCAACTTGAATCACCACGCATCCCGCTCTCGCGATCTACGCTCTACCGGTATCCACACGAACGCTTTTCTCGAAGGATTGATGTGTACTAGCACCCGAAAACTGCTTCTCTCTCTATCTTCTTTATCTCTCTCAAGAACGGCTAGGGTTTTGTAAAACTTGTATCACCATGTAAAATCAGCCATAAAGAGATATATATAGAGAGAAGAGAATTAGTTTTCTAATTATAATCCAATTATAATTAATACTAATCCGAAATTCCAATTTATTATTTAATTAAGTCTCACTTAATTAATTAATAACTAATTTCAGAATTAGTTAAAGTAATTCCATTTTTTCTATTTAATTAATTAATTAAGTCAAACTTAATTAACATTATAAATAGAACAAATTACTTATTTAATTTAAATTCATAATTTAAATTATTTCTCCTTCCAGCGTTCTTTGTGTGTGACCCTATAGGTTATTATTACGTTGACAACAATTTTAATATCTAATTAAAATTGTAAACAATGAGCGACATCTAGTAATACATTATTGCTATCCAAGTAATAATAATTAACTGGTGATCCAATTAAACCTTTCGTGATTAATGTTTCCGTGTAATATAATCCCTTTAACCATATATTATAGATTAAACTCGAGGCATGTAATTAGTCATCCTCTTCAACGTTTAATCCGGGTTTCCTTGATCAATGAGTAGATTATTAAAAACAAATCAATATTTGAGCATGGCCATGCATTTTCATAATCTCACTCAATCAAGAGGCCAATAATATCTCTCCTAATAATAGGAGGGTTAAATCCTTTATCTATCATTCATATTTCTCATACGTCTCATAATATACCCGATGTACACTTTTATCATCACCCGGTCAAAGGTAACTTTTAATGTAGTCAAAGTATATTAATCCTCGTATAGAAATATAATGATCTCAAGTCTAAGGATCATTACACCATTATCACTATGAGTCTTTCTAATGACATTATCAACATGTAGAAACTCACTGTGGGTCAATCCAGTGTCATGTAGAATATTACATGCACCTATGTTCTTGACTTTAGTATCACTATACCTATGACCAATGAGATGTGGTCATCAGTCAACAAACATACTAATCTTTATGCATTATAATTGTCCCATATTATTAATGCTCGATTAGGGATATTTAGGAATATAAACACTATTCATATAATCTCATTTTTAAGTCACATACTTAAAGATATAGAATACATGTTACATATTCCAAGGACATTTATTATTCTAATATTTATTTCGCAGTAAATAAAGACATAATAAATCAATATAGAAATAATCGTTGGAACATAACAAAATAGTCTTTCCTAGAAGCACAACTACATTGTCTCTAGGGCACTAACACTATCAGAGATAGAGGCGGTATATCCAACACCAATGGAGTGATTCGACTGAAGTAAAAAACCTGTTACTCGTATTCGGTTGCAGTTGCCCATAAGGAGGCAATAAACGTAAGAACCAAGATGTTCAAACTTTCGGATATAATTAAGGGTATTGGGTTACCTTAACTAGTTGGAGGCATTACCTTGTTTATAAGGGTTTAATTCTCCATGACCAGCGATTCCACTAGGAACAACATTTACTACGCTAAGGGAAAATTTTATTGCCTCGAGGGAGATTTCATATGTATGTACTACGCAATTGTTATTATATCACGAGCGCGCTAAGACAAGATCATGAAAGTACTTTGTATGTAAGGCCATGACAGATCAATTCAAAAATCAATGATGATGGGAATTGATAGCATGACTAAAGCGAATTGTGCCTAGCAGCAATGAGCAATACGGAAATCTCAGAGCCTACCAGAAAAGAGACCAATGGGAACTGTAGTTGGATTCTTTCGATACAATTTTCATTAGAGCCTACATATATACCCCAGAATGGTCCTTGTTGCCATATTTATTCAATGGTACAAGACGCGAACACTGGGATGACTATAGGGGGATGAAAGATATGTCCCTAGACCCCCGATCAGTTAAGTGACATAATATGATTTTGAGAGAGACTATTCCGTCAATATCCTATATTGCGAATGAAAGGAGATGGGATCATCCTAGTATCGACAATGTTAGGACTTATAGTTGACCATTGTCTTATTTTGGTATCTACTTGCTGGTACATAATCCAATCTAAAATTGTTCATAATTCGAGTTACCTTAAGCAGGTCATGTAAGGTGACCCTTCTTGCTTCCTACTTCAAACTTGTGAAGCAACCAACATTTATATAACTTTTCTTCCCCTCTAATCACCTTTAAAGGTCGAGAATGCATTTTTAAATTATCATTGCTCATTGGAGTGCCTTGTTCGCGCTCCAGGACGACCCGGGAGGGGGAAATTAATTATTTGTCCAGCCCTCCAAGTCGGTATTATTGAGTTTTATATACCCAAGTTCGGAGCCACATGACTTTGTTTTTACCCTTGATTCATAGAGGCTTCGTTGGGATTGTATATTGAAACAAATTTGGCAATCATATGATTACGTGTCTATTCATTTTCATTCATTATCAATCCTTATATTGACTGAAATATTGGAAAACCCGTGTTTTATTCATATCTCGAGTTACATCATTAAATACCCGAGGAGTGACTGAGAGGCAGTTAATGCTGATCACTTTCGGCTGTCATGCAACTTTTATTCAAGTCATATTTATTAACCTTCTTTGATTTTCCATGGAATTTTTTTTATTATTATTTTCTAATATTAATTCCGTTCGTTCAAAAGAACATTCAATTTATCATTCCCTAATTGTTTGGCGAATAATCTTCAACGATTATTTGGTATTTGATTCCTTCTTTAGTACATGAACTTCCCCATCAAGTTCATAAATATTTGACTATTCGATTGATCATTGATGATCTATTATTCAAAGATTCTTCGTGAATTCTTCTTCTTTTATCCAAAGAAAGATTCAAGCATCTGATGTTGAAATCGTATAACGGGTATCAAATTGGTATTGATATTCCGAATTCATTTCCATTTAAGACATTGATATAGTATATGTGCGGAGGCCCCTTTGGACAAACCATCTCACTTATGAGAATTAATTGATGAAAGGATACCGATTGTCCCGTTATCCAGAATATTTTGTTCAAGAATATGTTTACCTTGTTTGACCCAAACTTATTTACTTTTCTTTCAACTCATTATTCGAGCGACCCAAAGCTTTTTCAATAGCTATGATGTCGAGATCCTACACTAGAAGCTTGAAACTGACTAGTTGTATCTGTCAGGTGTATCTGTCAGGTGGGGTGACTAGTAAATTATTCCGATTAGTCAAATGTTTTAAATCTAGTTGATTGTCCCAGTTGGTTGTTGTGCCCTAATCAAACAGAGCTAACCAATTTTGTTAGCTAGCCACTAATGTTTCTTGAGATGGACTAGTTATTATTCCACTAGTTCGAATTCCAAATCAATTTATCCGGTGAATGCACAACGCAATTTATATGTGGTAAAGTATGATGATAAAATTCCAAAGGGAACTTTGATTGAGGCCTAATGAGGTCGCCCACTCAACGATATTGCTTATAAAGATCTTTTATGAACCTTCTATCTCTCGAAGTATTCCTTGTACCATGCAAGTATGTTCCCTAGTATTTGGAAGGAAAAATGTAGTGTTAAAATTTAGAACAAGACGGAAAATAGAGGAGTACGACCTATGATGAATCGAAGTTATGGAAATGGTCGAGGTTTGTTCTGTACGTTGAGAATTTCGAATGGCGAATGTTTGCACTAAATCACCCAAGCGTACGTGGTCACAAGTAATACAGATAGAAGTCAAGTTCGTTCCCATAGAGATCTGGTTATGGTTTTAATTCAGTAGATGCACCTATGCAACAATGTATGATTATTATTCACTGCTAAGACAATTAACAAATTGGGTTTTGATTAAATAAGATTAACTAAAAAACAAATTAACAAACTAAGAATTAACTAACTAACGAGAATTTAAATCAAATTACTTCTACAAGAGAAAACATGGGATCCTAACTTCATTAAATACTTTGCTTAGATCTGACACCTTTAATCACTCTATGCAATGGTTATGATATCTGATCGGACAACACGAAACAAGTACACGCTACCTGTCAGCATACATATACCAAACTACCCATACATCCACAAAAGAGATAGAAGATGAATAGACACCAATTATGCTTAGACCCTATATGTCTATAGAATTTGAAAACATAACGGTTAACATAACGGTTGAAGAGCAAGTTATCCATAATGATCACACCGGGCATTATAAGTATTCTCAACTCATACTACGAATCATGTTGATAAACAATCATGAACCTATGCTAGCATGGCAAGTTCTAAATCTCAAGATCCACTTTCACTTCACAAGATATTAACAACTTAGATGTTAGCTACGCATCTAACAATTAATCATAACCATACGAGGATATCAGATATACATCACACACAGATCTTTAAAGCATCAAGATACTAAAGCTCCATAAATAAATCCGTTAGAATTCCATGACAACGATTAGTTCATAATCGAACCTTTCGTCATCATGGGATCTGATGAAACCATGATAAAAACAAAGTATGAAAAGATACAAATAAACCTAAGTAATTGATATATAATGGTTCTCTCTTTTCTGTCCCCCAAGATGTGTATTTATAGGCCCAATTTGCCTCTCTACCAAGCAATTGTCATTTTTGAGTTGAAATAGAATAAGGCAATTTCCATTCTTGAATGAGATAACAATTGCAAATCCATGTATAAGACTGATTCTGAAAAATACCAGCCGCCCAGGGTAATTACCATACTGATTAGAAGTAGGAATTGTGGCAATTTCCTGTTTAGAATTGAATTCTGGCAATTTCTGTCGATTCTGTTTTGAAGGAAAATTCTCTTCAATAATTATGGACTCCGGACCACCTTAGAATGATAGAAAATTCCGTTATCTTCGCGTGGGCAGTTGAATCGTCCAAAACGGACTTGTAGAACTCAAGATATGGCCAAAACAAAATCAGAAATTCTGGCTGATTTTTCACCCGCTGACTGCTACTGTTCATGCGCGTCCATTACTGTTCATGCGCGTCCGTTACTGTTCATTTCGCTGATTTTGCTCTATTTTCTTCGTTTTCATTCCGTTTCTTCCGGCTCTCTCGCAATTTGATGTACTGTTATTCTTTAAGCTCAAAACCCACCATTTAAGCATGGAAAACATCATCCCACATTCGACTCTTATTCCTGCACAAATTCAGTAAAAACACATCAAAAACACCACATACTTGAGTTCAAGTCATCAATTCAAGCCGATACGAAGCATTGCAAATGGATATAACATCCACTTATCACACCCCCAAACTTAAACCGATGCTTGTCCTCAAGTATAACAATTACAACTAACTAACTAACTAGTACCACTTCCGTAGGTGATCACGATTGCATTTGGCATATGCAACAAGCCCTTTAAACCCCTAGGCAGCCCTAGTGGACGAGTAAGGTCTCGTGAGGGCCTATAGTGAATGTACCCACAAAATTCAATGCAATGCATGAATGCAACTAATATGAAAATGCAAATAATCTAGTACTAATATCCTACCATACCTTCAAATCCTCTCATGCCATATCAACTTAAGAATCAAAGTAAATACGCAATGTCTTGGTGTCGAAAGTGCAAGTATTCACATAGTCTACTCAATGAACATGCATAAGTTCTCAAAAGCCCATGTCAAGTGTAAGAATAAGTTAGTAATCATGCTAAGCCTACAAGAGTACATCTTTGAGACAAAACTCGAGATCTCATACGCAAAAACAAGCAAACACTCACAATCCACTCCCAAAAGAATATTCACTCAAGAACAAGGGTAAGTGTATCACTCAATTCCAACAAAATCATAAGCACGCTTGACATTTGGTATCAATCTAACTCTTAACGCAACATACATCAATGACGATAATCAAAAGGTCTTTATTTGGGTTGTAACGGGACTAGGGACAAGGTATGTCAAATAAGCCAAAACATGTTAAGTGTCAAAAGCTAGTAAGTACCATAATAAATCATACACAACACCCTATTTTCCCCCCACATAATTTTTACTAAAACAAGCATTCGACTAGTCGACTGAAATAGGATCACAACAAACACAAACATGCTCTCATAATATATATTTTTTTTCTTTTTTTTTCTTTTTTTTTCTCTTTTTTTTTCGAGAGCTCAATATAACACAAACAATAATATAAACAATAACAATGATCCCACAATTTTATTACACATGCCGACTATCAAGTAAACAACCAAACCCAATTTTCAATATTTCCCCCAAAAGTAAGACCAACAATAAACCCCTCCTTGCACACCTTATTACTCCCTTAAGCACTCTACTAGCCTTTGACAATGTGGGTTGAAATTAATGTAAGGCCAATACAAGAAAAAGGTCTAGGCAAGTAATGTGGTATGTCACCGAAAAATAGGATTAAGCTCAATGAGTTAACTAATTGATCATGTAAACATGGTATGGTAATATGGGAAAATATGCGGTTATTCCTAAATGCCTTTATCATTTTAATCGTCAATTAATGTCATGCATTTCAAGAAAGACCTCAAACAACTGCTAGCAATGCAAACAATCCGTGGACACTCAAGCAAACGAATAAATTGCAAATATGCAATAAGGCTCAAAAACTCACTTGGTGGAAAAACATATTCAATACCAAGAAAAAAAATCTCTCTAACGCACCTACTTGTATTTAAAGCATGCAAACTAAATCATCTTGCACATATTCATGTCCTTCTAATTACTTACAACATTCAATAATTCTACTAGCTTCAACTTACTAGTGTATGTGTGTATAAGAACAAAGCATATCACTTCTCAATCAAAAGCGTCAACAACACAAAATTCCTATCAAGCATGAGTGCAAATGCAAACTACTATGAACTCACATGTTATACGAACATTCAAACAGAACGTCCTATATGAAACAAACGTAGATAACACGAACATAAATGCATAATTTACTACTACTAATATGCAAAGCATGAAATCCTACATGAACAAATAATACAACAACTACTAATCCCTCAAACCACCCCCAAACTTAAAATATTCAATGTCCGCATTGAATGGAAAGTAATACAAGGGATAGTAGAAAACATACCTAAATAAAAATGCCGAAAAGCGTGGGTTGCCTCCCACGAAGCACTTCTTTAACATCAATAGCTTGACGTTACTTCCAAGCCTCCATTAAGGATGATAATAGTTTGCCTGATCATCTCTTCGCGATACTTCATCTTCATCACGGCGACACACTTTCTGCCCTTTCTCCTCGCTTGGCCTATTCGTGTAACAACTATGTCCTATTCCAATGCCTTCATCTGTTGACCCAAAATCTGTCAATTTGTAAAACAACACACATTCGTGGGCTTCGCTTGAATATAATGAGGAGGGTAAATGTAAGTTGCTGAAGCCTTTGGTTTCTCAAAGAGAACTTCCTCCATTGGCTCTAATGCGCTACCTCCATCTTTAAACTCTGAGACAAGTAGAAGACCTGCACCTTTCCCATGGTCATCAGCCTCTTGGTATGCACATACCAATTCTTGAATTTTGTGTAGCTCATTAGTGTCTGTCCCAAATAGTGCCCTTTCCGAATCATCCACCATACTAACATGATCAAATTCCTCACATGGCTTGTGAATGCTCACCTCACCTTGGAATTTGTCTTCCTCAATTATGCATGTAGTACCTTGCTCCAAGTCACCGTTATTTTCTGGAATTGCCTCTAGTATGAATTGCTGTTTCTCTTGTTCCAAGGCACTCAAAACTTGAGCAACTAGTGTCCCCATAGAATTGATAGACTTCTCAGTACTCTTTATAAGCATCCTAAGCTCCTCCATAGCATCAACCTCATCTGACTGAAAAGTAGGAGTAGGTTGCTGATGTTGAAACTCTTCACTATCAAAGAAATATGATATATCTGGAACATCTTGCTGGTACTGTTGAGGATGGTATTGAAAATATTGTTGTTCCTCATAACTGACATATGGATCAACTCCTTCATAGTAACAATATTGTGAGGGATCATGAACGCCCAAACACTGCTCACATTGCTGAGGCATGGATGTCCTCGAATATGCCCACCATGGCAACTCCTCGCATGCCATCTTCAAACACTCAAGTACCTGAACACACCGAACTAAACAAGATAGGTAATTAACTAATCCGAGTCAGTGAACGCTAACGACCACTATTGACAAGCACATAAACCAAAAATAAAACACCGATGATCCCCGGCAGCGGCGCCAAAAACTTGTTTGCACTAAATCACGCAAGCGTACGTGGTCACAAGTAATACAGATAGAAGTCAAGTTCGTTCCCACAGAGATATGGTTATGGTTTTAATTCAATAGATGCACCTATGCAACAATATATGATTATTATTCACTACTAAGACAATTAACAAATTGGGTTTTGATTAACTAAAAAAACAAATTAACAAACTAAGAATTAACTAACTAACGAGAATTTAAATCAAATTACTTCTGCAAGAGAAAACATGTTGAGTATTGAACACGGTAAAAGAATACAGAGGGGGGGGTGAATGGATTCTTGAACTTTTCTTGATTGAGTCTATGTAGCAGATAAGTGCCTTTGTGTGTAGAAGTGAAGGTGCGGATAAATAAACAACACAAGACACAATATCACTTTAATCTAATGTATTATTAGATAAAGGTTGCTACAATCTGTGAATACAAATGGTAGTATTCTCAGCTTCGTTTTTCTCAGAGAGATATGGCTTACAGTGTTGTGAAAAACTTGACTCACAAAAAGTTGCTAAGTTATGAAGTGAGGCTGTGTCCTTATAGAACATGGATACAGCCCACTTACTGCAAATAAGGTAGCTAAACAAATTACTTTCTAGTCTGTCTATCCTTTTTGAGTAAGTGTCCAAACGGTTACAGATTTGACTTTGCAAAGCCTGTTTAGATCCACTTCTTTAGCTCCTTGTCTCTTCTATATCTCTCCAAGCTTCCTTGTAGGCTTTCCAGAGCACGTTACAGATTGTGGTCCATAAAGTGCATTGGCTTGTTGCAGGTTTCTGACTTGTACAATTTCTTCAGTATTTTGTCTCCAAGAATGTATTCGAGAAGTGACTAAGTAAGTGATTCGAGAACTAGAATTGACTTGATCGATAACTCTGAGTTCTCGAATACTGTTATAATGACATATCGAACCACTTCTCGAATAGCTCTTTTCCATCAGGATTCCTTGAGTTGTCGAATAGAACATTTGACTTATCGAATCCTCGAGTTGTCGAATAGCTTTCTGAGTCCTTGAGATATCGAATGGAACTTTGACTTGTTGACTCTTTGAGAACTCGAATACCATCTTGACTTGTTGACTTCTTGAGTTCTCGAATAGAGTAGTAGACATATCGAATCCCTGAGATATCGAATGAGATATCGAACAGTGTATTCAGAGATATCGAATAGTGTCTTGAGATATCGAATCCCTGACTTCTCGAATGCTGGACTTCTCGAATAGACAAATATACTTCTCGAATTGGTACTTAGGCAAATTCTTCATTTCTTCAAATCCCAACTATGATTATTTGACAGTCTTTAACTCCTTGCTTGAGGCATGAACCTTGGAACTTCTTTCAAGCATTATTCTAGACTCTATTTGTACAATTACACAACTAGGATTTGATGCCTTCTACAAGTACAATACAAACAGAAACTCTACAACTAGAGGTTCCCTCAGTTAAGAGGTCATGTAAGTAATGCAAAGCATTACAAACAATTAGGCTTGTTATTAGATGTGTACAGGCATGCCTCTGTAACTAACAATCTCCCCCAAATTGTGAGTGAGACCCTTAGTCACAATTTCATGTCTGATAACAAGCCTAACATACATAAAGATAAAACTTTAAAAGTACAGGTATGTATTTTGATTGAACACATAAATGAAATTACAAGATAAATACTCTTACAGTGTGATGAGGTACTAGCCATTTTCTTTTGATTGCATCTCCATTGCTTTGGCTTGTAGATCATCATATGCTTTCTGTTTCCTTTCTTTCTCTTTTCTTGCAATCTCATCTATTGCTCTCATGATTTCTGTCATAGCATCCAATTCTTCAATCATAATAGAGTTTTTTAAATCTTCAAGCACTGGCTTCAGAATGTTGGCAGGATAGTGACTGAGTAGGTCCATGCTTATATTGACATTGGCTCCATTTATTCTCCTATACTTCACCACATAGGGATCAAACTGAACTCTACACAATCCCTTTGCCCTTAGCTTTTCTGCTTCAATCTCCAGTCTATCAATTTCTTTCTCCCTTTCTAACCATTTCTCATAGCAGCCCTTTCTTATCTTCTCAGCATAATCTTTCTTCATTTTCACAAAGTCAATCAATTCCAGCTTCCATACTTTCTCCACCTTGTCTTTAGAATCCAGCAATGCAATGATTCTTTCTATCTCATACAATTTACCCCAATGTTGACAACCCCCTTGTTTGAATTTCATTTCTTTCCCATCAGTGTACTTGATTTCAAGGTGGTCATCCACAATTGCAGCATAGCATATCTTTTGAGCTCTTAGAAATTGCAGTTGCTCTTCATCAAAGTCTTCATCAAGTGGCTGGAGTTTCAATCCTGGAATGATTGTTAGGGCTCTAGATTTGGATAGCTTCACTCTCCTTGCAGCACGTTTAAATTTCATCCTCTTGACATGATTGCTTGGCAGAAATCTTTGACCTTTGTTGGTAGACCATAGTAGTATTCCATTAGCAGATTGCTTTCTGAAACATACACATGGCTTCTTATCTTGAATCTTCTTCTCTTCTTGAGGTGGTAAGACAGTTGCAGAAGCCATAGATGTAGATTTTGGTAGGTCACTACTAACAGTATTCACCCTAGACCTAGAGTCTTGTGTTGTGGTGAGGTTACTGCTAGCAGTGCCTAAGGCTTGCTGTCTTCCACTCTTTCTCTCATATGTTTTACCTTGGTCATCATCATCCTTTTTATCCTTGTCTCCCTTTTTCTTCTTGTCTTCATCACCCTTATCTCTCCTGTGATGTCTTCTCCTCCCATCACCTTTGTCTTCAGAATCATCATCCTTATTTCTCCTAGGTTGAGCCATCTCTGGAATTTCACCAGTTGCAATATAGGTTCTGAGGATGTGCAGTGCCTCAGTTTCTTCAGCATTTCTGGCTCCAACCTTCTTCTGTAATTGATCAATGATAGCAATGATCAGTCTGTGATTTCTGGTGGTGAGATCATGGGGAATGACCAATTGCTTGATATCTTCAATTCTGGTGCCAGACTGATAAATGATTGTCCATGGCTTCTTGATCACTTCTGGTAGCCTTGAAGGTTGGTCATTCCTCAAGTCATCAAACAGACTTTTGTTGTTCTCATTCTTCTTTTCTATAAGCTCGAGTATGGCATCTATCTCTGAGTGTTTCAGTTCTTGTAGAGTCTTGTATGTTAGATGCCATATCTTCAATTTGGATATCATCACTATCTCCTTGATCCACAGATTATTGACTTCCTTAGGAATGAAAGTGATGCAATCAATCTGCTTCTTCAACTCCCTCAGATAGAACTGAGTGTCACCAACCTGTTCCCTTGTGGCTTTCAGAAACTCCAAGAAGGCTTTATCATGATAAACATTGGAGTTAGCAACCTCTTGTAGCTTGGCCTCAGTAACAACTTTAACTTCTACAGGCTTGGCACTCTCAGATATAGAGGTTGGAGGTTTGTCAGATGGCATACTTCCTGCAACCACTGTGGTGGTTATGGATTGCTTCTGTCCTCCTGGAGTAGTGATGTGCACAGTTGGTAGAGTGACAACTGGCAAGATAGATGGAGGTTCATCCACTTTGGATTTTCCTTTGCCAGGCACATTTGGTAGAGACTTTGAAGCCCTTTGTTGACCACCCTCTTTTATTATTATACCTTTCTCCCCCTTTGCATTTGAGTTCCTTGTCTTCTTCTCCCCCTTAGGCTTGTTGTCAGGCACAGAGGCTGTAGAAATGTCCTTTGGGATTGAAGATTCATTAGGTAGAGGGAGACCCATATGCTTCATCATTGCAGCTAACATGGATTGTTGATGCAGAAGGACATCAGCTGTGGTGGATGCTTGAGTGTCCAACTGATCATTTAGCAGTGCAACCTTTTCTGTAAGATGAGCATTGGTTTTGGTGAGAGTAGCTACCTCCTGTTCAAGAGTGTCCACCTTAGTGAATAACTCATTGGCCTTGAAACCAGATAAAGATTGATCCTGCAGCCTCTTCACTTCATATTTAGACAGTTCATGCACAGGGACATCAGTCACTAGCCTATCTCCATAAAGATTCTTGAACATTATCCTCAGCATGGCATTGGCATCTGTACTCTGGTCAGATAGATTTTGAAATTGATGCCCCAGACCTGTGACAGTATCCTTTAGCAGAGCTAGCCCATTGTCCATCTTGGTGCAGGTAGAGTTGCAGTGTTTGATATCCTTGACCACACTGTCTAGTTGAGGAAACTTAGCATCAAAGGCCCTCTTGACTTCTACTACTGAAGTGGCTGTCTTGTCACACACCTTGTTGACTTCAGTTTTGACTCCCTTGCCAAGATAGTGTGCAGCCTTGAGGAAACCCTTGTAGGAATCATTTACAGCTTCATACACTTCACCAGGTGACAGGGATTTTGCACTGGAGCCCAGTGAAGTGATGTATTCCTCCCTGAGATACTGAAGTGCTTCATCGAGAGTAATATCATATTTTCCTTGCAACCAGGCATCTATATTGCCATCTCTCTCAGCATCATCAATGATCTTTGACTTCTGCACTTCCACATCATCCCTATGGCATAACAGAATAGCCTCATAGTCTGGATTAGGCATGTCTGCAGTGAGAAGGTTCTGAGCAATCTTTGTGAACTCAGGAATCTGATCCACAATTAAGCTTTGAAGTGCTTCAACCGTCAATTGTTGTGGAACAGACCCTGATCCTGAAGCACTGTCATGTTGCACAGGCTTCAACCATTTTGACATGAAGTCAGAGCTAGAGCTAGGCAGGCTAGACTCCTCAGTTACAGATGCAACTTCTGTAACCGGATGGATTGACTCTACTACTGGTGTCACCACAGAAGTGGGATGAATTACACCAGCAGTTGACACAGGCACAGAGTCTCTAGTAAAAACTAGTGAAGCCTCTGTGTTTGTGATGGTGTCATTAGGAGATGCCTCAGCATGCATTCCCTCACCATCTAAATGTGGGTTCTGAGTGGTGAACAAAGTGTCATGCACTAAGTCACTTGAAATTATTGGCTCATCAAGAGAAAAGAATTCTTGATGATTAATACCTTGCATCTCAGTTGCCTGAGTTGCAGGTTCCAAAGAAATTTCAGAGTTAGATTCTGGAAGAGAGGTGTGATTAAGAGTAGATTTTGGTAACTCCCCCTGAGAGATAGAGGGAGTTTCAAATGTGATGTGCTCTCCACTCAGTGTTGTGCCAGCCTTATCACTCCCATGTGCTGACTCTATACAAGAAGGTGCATTGGGGAGGATGCTTGATTCTATAGGTGCACCCTGTTGAGAGGATACACCTAGTGAGCTGTGTGCCCCTGATTTTACAACTTCAGCCATTTGTGTGACTGAAGAGGTGGTCTTAGTTTTCTTCTTCTTTGTCCTGTGTAAGGGTAACTCAGGTTCCTCACTTCCTAGACCTAATTCAACAGCTAATGCTGCTTCAGACAAGATATTCAATGGTGCAGACATTACTTCCTTTCTCTTCTTTTTACTAACATCACCCTTTTGAGAGGATGATGCAGTTGGCTCAGTATGTGGTAGAGTGTTTGGTTGAGAGGGTTGGTTAGCAGGCCCTGGGTTAGCATTTTGTTCTACTTGCTTGGGCTTTGCTAACTTGGATTTTGCATCAAATGTTGGCATGTTGTGGGGATAAGTCCTAAACAAACTCTCCATGTGGGGAGTTATGTTCAGTCTTACATCCACATCATTCCTAGTCTCCAAATTACCAAAAATGAGTTTGGTCATGGACTTAGGATAGCCTATTTTATTTTTATCAATCCCAGGCAATTCAATCAATGAAGCATTTTTATAATTAAGTACAGATTGAATAAAGCGAGAGAAGAAAATATCAGTACCTCTCTTGGTTGTGTTCTTACCAAGTCTCCCATATAATTCTTGAAGTATGATTTGGCCAACATCAATTTTCTTTCCATAGGCCAAAGCATATCCAATTTGCTGCACAGGTGCACTGATTTGGTCAAAGCTTGATTTCCTGGCAGTGAAGACTTGGAGAAGAGTTGCAAACACATAACTCCACTCCTTTCTCAGATTCTTTCTGTTTAGCTTTCCAAGGTTAATCCCATCTGAGTAGTTTATGAACTCAAAGAATTCCTCCAACTCTGCATTAGTGGCCAGTCTGTCAAATGACTCTTGTTGAAGGCCTAGTGCTTGGTTCATGTCTGCAGTAGTGATAGTGATTTCCTTATCCTGAACCTTGCAGTAGATGACATATGAAGTAATTGCGTTTTCCAGGGCTACAACCTCCACAATAGCAGTACTCCAGAATTGTTCCAGAATATCTAGATATAGAGTTGGGTTGGCAGAGAGTGCATCTTTGATATACGACTCAGCCATCCATTTCACAAAGCACTTGAAATTGGCATTGGGTGCTTCAACATCACTAGTGAGTGCGATGAAGTTGGTGTTAAACTTTACTGTTGCCATTTGTGTAGAAGAGAGGAAAGAAATTGAAGGTTGAAGAAGAAATTTGGCTTTTCGTAGCTAGGGTTTCAGGGGTTTAGAGAGTGTAGATGCTTGAGAAATCGAATGAAATGAATCGAATAGATGTGAAATTGTATAAGTATGAAGTACTTGAATTGTCGATTAGCAGAGAGTTTTGTATCGACAAGTCAGGCATTCGAGAAGTAGAAAACAACTATTCGAGAAGTCAAGAATGGCTTAATCGATAACTCAAGCAGATAGAAACTCACAGCTGGCAGTTATCTAACTTAGAAATAATTCTAAATTAAATAATATGTGTTTTTATGAGTGAATTAAACTTTTAGACAAAAAGTCCAAAATCGGTTAAAATTCAGCGAGAATTCAGCCTTTTCAAATGATTCGAGAACTCAAATATAGTGTTCGAGAACTCAGTCATTCGAGAACTCAGTTGCTATATTCGAGAAGTCAAGAATTCCTCTATTCGATATCTCAGAAAGACTCTATTCGAGAACTCAAGAGTACTCTAATGAGACTTATTAGAGATGTCGAATAGTGAATCATTCGAGAAGTCTGACTTATCGAACTATACCCATCACTCATAAAAATTTGATTTTCACTATTTTTTTTAAAAATTTACCAGACATATTCATTGAAAAATATCCTAGCAAATCAAATAGTGATTTTCTCAAAATTTCATAGAAATTTTAAGTTAATAAAAATATGATTTTCAACATATGCAACAGATTTGAAATATTTATAAATCATATTTTAGCCAACACTTACTCCAAAAATATTGAGAATTTAGATAAAGTAAGTGTTTAATGCTGCAACAATCTAGATGATGTATTCACTTAGCCATAATCTGAAGAATTCAGCATTCCAATCTCACTTACCAACCTTGTGAAGGTGGCTTCATCTAATGGCTTAGTGAATAAATCAGCTAGTTGTTTATCTGTAGAGACATAATGCAACTCAATGGTTCCATTAGTTGCATGTTCTCTTATGAAATGATATCTGATGTCAATGTGCTTTGTCCTAGAATGATTGACAGGATTGGCAACTATAGAGATTGCACTTGTGTTGTCACACATGATTGGAATTCTTTCCAACACAAGTCCATAATCTCTAAGTTGATTTCTAATCCAAAGCACTTGAGCACAGCAACTTCCAGCAGCTATGTATTCAGCCTCAGCTGTAGAAGTTGACACAGATTGTTGCTTCTTGCTATACCAAGAAACTAACCTTTGTCCAAGAAACTGGCAGCTTCCTGAGGTGCTTTTCCTATCCACTCTGCATCCAGCATAATCAGCATCAGAATAACCAACCAGATTGAACCCTGTGTCCTTAGGATACCATAATCCCAAGTTAGGAGTGCCCTTCAGATATCTAAAGATCCTTTTTATTGCAATCAAATGTGATTCCTTTGGATTTGATTGAAACCTTGCATACAAGCATGTAGCAAACATGATGTCTGGCCTACTTGCAGTGAGGTAGAGTAGAGAACCAACCATGCCTCTGTAGACTGAGATATCTACTCTCTTGCCTTTAGCATCTTCATCCAATTTAGTGGCAGTGGCCATGGGTGTCTTGGCAGGTGAACAATCTTCCAAGTCAAACTTCTTCAATAAATCCTTGATGTACTTGGTTTGACTGATAAAGATACCATCCTTCCTTTGACTGACTTGCAACCCTAGAAAGAATGTCAATTCTCCCATCATACTCATCTCATATCTGCTCTGCATGAGTTTAGAGAATTTCTCACACAGTTTCTCATTTGTAGAACCAAAAATGATATCATCCACATAGATTTGAACTAGGATCATATCATCACCATGCTTCTTTTAAAACAGTGTCTTGTCCAATGTGCCTCGAGTGAATTGATTTTCAAGAAGGAATTGTGATAAAGTATCATACCATGCTCTTGGAGCTTGCTTAAGTCCATACAATGCCTTAAGCAATCCGTAGACAAATTCTGGGAAATGTGGATCCTCAAAGCCAGGTGGTTGTTGCACATAAACCTCTTCTTCCAACTCTCCATTTAGAAATGCACTCTTGACATCCATTTGATAAACTTTAAAGTTTGAATGAGCAGCAAATGCCAAGAATATTCTAATGGCTTCCAATCTAGCAACAGGGGCAAATGTCTCATCATAATCAATGCCTTCCTGTTGAGAGTATCCTTTTGCAACCAGCCTTGCTTTGTTTCTTATTATTACACCATCTTCATCCATCTTATTCTTCAGAACCCATTTTGTTCCAACAATGGTTCTGTTCTTTGGTGCAGGCATAAGTTCCCATACTTTGTTCCTTTCAAATTGATTCAGCTCCTCTTGCATGGCAATAATCCAATCTGGATCCAACAATGCATCATCAATTTTCTTAGGCTCAACTTGTGATAGAAAACATCCATAGAGGCACTCATTTTGAGTTGCTCTCCTAGTCCTTACTCCTGCATTAGGATCTCCAATGATTTGCTCTGCAGTGTGTGATCTATCCCATTTCCTCGAGTGTTCAGCTTGATTTCTCATTCTTGATGTTGCTTCATCATCCACATCATGGTCATCCTCATTTCCTCCCCCTGTGAAGTTGCCATTACTCACAGGTGTGTCTTGGATGCTTGTTTCTTCACTATTGGTTGGCACAAATTCTTCTCTTGTATCATTATTCACTTGAGAATGTTGAACTTGAGTTTCAACTCCAGTTTCAGTCTCTTCATCAGAATCATCTAGATTATCAAACTTCAATGGATCTTTGTCTTCATCATTGGCTTCTTCTAGTCCAGGTAGTTTGCTGTCATCAAATGTTACATCTGTGCTTTCCATAACTTTCTTTTGACTGATGACATAAACCTTGTATGCAATTCTTTCCATAGAATAGCCAAGAAAAATTCCTTCAAATGCTTTTGCATCAAACTTTCCAACGTATTCAGAATTATCCTTGAGTACAAAGCATTTGCTTCCAAAAGTATGAACATACTTTAGTGTAGGCTTCTTTCCAGTCATCAAGTTGTAAGGTGTCTTTCCAGTGTTTTTGTTGATGAGGGTCCTGTTCTGAATATAGCATGCAGTGCTCACAGCCTCAGCCCAAAAACATGTAGGCATTTTTGCATCAAGTAACATTGTTCTAGCAGCCTCAATTAGAGTTCTATTCTTTCTCTCAACAACTCCATTTTGTTGTGGAGTCCTTGGAGCTGAGAATTGCTGAGAAATGCCATTCTCTTTGCAGAATGCTTCAAGTGTGGCATTTCTGAACTCTGTTCCATTATCACTCCTTAGTGCAATCACACTTGCATCGTTTGCCTTTGCTTCCTTGTCAACTTTCTTTATATGCTCAATAATTACTTGTGGAGCCTCATCTTTTGATGCCAGAAATTCCACCCATGTATACCTTGAAAAATCATCAACCATTACCAGGGCATACTTCTTTCTTCCAAGTGACATTATGTTGACAGGCCCAAACAAATCCATATGGATGAGTTGTAGTGGCTTGGTTACAGATGTCACTGTCTTTGACTTGTGGCTTGATCTCTTCATTTTTCCTTTTTGACAAGCCTCACAAACTCCTTCTTGGCAGAATTCAAGTGTGGGCATGCCTCTCACTAACTCTCTTTTGACTAGAGAATTAATGGCCTTGAAGTTCAGGTGTGATAGTTTCTTGTGCCACAGCCAACAATCTTCATTTGATGCTTTTGAGTAAAAACAACAAATTCTGTCCTTGTTTGCAGAGTCCATGTTGGCTACAAACAGGCTTCCCTTCCTTACTCCAGATAGAGCAAAATCACCAGTCTTCTTGTGGGTGATCAAACATTCATCTTTGTCAAAATTCACTTTGAATCCTCTATCAGTAAACTGACCAACACTTAACAGATTATGCTTGAGCCCCTTGACTAGTGCTACATCTTCAATGATGACATTTCCAACTTTCAGCTTGCCATATCCCAATGTGTTACCCATGCTGTCATCTCCAAAAGCAACCATTGGGCCAGCCTTTTCCTCATACTGTGATAGCAGGGCCATATCACCAGTCATATGGTTTGAGCATCCACTGTCCAAAATCCACATGACCTTCTTTTCACTTTCTTTGCCCTGCAAACACAAAGGTATTACTTTTCCTTTGGTACCCAAACAAGTTTGGGTCCATGTGACTTAGAGACAGTTTTATCATAAACAACATGCTTGTCAACTTTCTTAGTGTTAGTCTTCTTGTCACTCTTGGAAGTCTTAGAACCTGAGGTTTCAGACTTAGGTGACAAAGGTACCTTCCTAGCTTTAGGAGGACTTGAAGACTTTGACCTTGTGTAGTGTGTGTGAGAATTGTGACTGATACAACCATCAATGATCTGCCTTCTTAAATTAAAACAACTAGTCATAACATTCATATTGCATGGCATACAGTCAAATTTATCACAGAAAGGTGCATCTCTATGACTTAGAGGCACAGAACAATCATAGAAAGGTTTAGACACACTACCAACAGGTTTCTTGCATGCATGAGTTAGATGATTCGTACTGAAACAGTTCTGACAAGTTTTCCTAGGGGCTTTAGGCATGTAAGCATAGTTGTTATCCTTGTTAATCCCTAACTTGCCATTTCTGTTCTGTTTCTTCTTAGTCACTTCCTTTTCTGATTCACTCTTCCCAGCTGAAACAAACTTAACAAACTTCTTAGGTCTTGGCCTATCAACTACTGGCTTCTTGGTCTTTGACTTGACACTCTCACCCTTAGAGGATGCTTGCTGTTCACTAGATTGTGCCTCATCCTCATCATTCAACATTTGCTTGATGAGTAAGGCATCCTCATCAATTTCAAATGTTGATTCCTTAAAAATTGGATTTTCAGTTTTTCTCAAAATGTGAGGCACTTTCTCATGAACAGCTGTGTCCTCTTCAATGACAGCATAGCCTTTCCTTTGTTTGAGAGAGTCATAGTCAAGTCCAATAGCTGCTTTGGGTTTAGCTTCAATTTTCTCACAGTAGGATTGCACTAAACCAGATGATTTCTTGAAAGTTTTAAGTTTGAATTCATTCTCAGCTAATTCATCCCTAAGAGCCTTCTCTACTTGACTAGCACATAAAACCTTGTTCTTCAAATATTCAACTTCTTTCTTAAGGTTTTCTACTTGCATAGTAGTTAGCTCAAGTTCCTCATTCTTTTTGGTTAATATTTCATTTCTAGTAGACAGTTTAGCAATCTCCTCATTAGCAGCAGTCATACTAGTATGAATATTAAACATTTCAACAGATAATTGTTCAATCATGCATTTGTATTCAGAAACAGACATGTCTATAGTAGTGAGAGATGGTACCTGAGAATCAGATGAAGATGAGTCATCCTTGGAGTTGGCCATCAAGGCATAGTTGCAGAATTCTTGTTCCTCTTCATCACTCTCAGAATCATCCCAACACTTCCCTTCAGCTATGTAGGCCTTACCATGTGTCTGCTTTCTCAGAAGGGCCTCATACTTAGCTTCTAGCTCAAGATAATCTCTATCCTTCTTTTTAGGCTTCTTGCATTCACTGGCAAAATGCCCTAGGTCATTGCATCTATAACACCTTACAGATGACCTATCCACATAACCGGTTTTGAACTTATTTCTGTTTGGTTTCACAGGTGCCTTGTTCTTGTTGGCTGAATGGTTTTGAGTTTTGGGTTTGAAGGGTTGATTTCTTTTAAATCTGATGTTTGGAAATTTTCTGGCCATGAAGGCATATGAGGTATTTTCCATCCCATCAAGTTCTTCCAGAGTGTAAAACTCTTCTTCTTCTTCCTCCTTTTCCTCAACAGGTTCACTCACCCCAGCTTCAGTTTCTTCATCATCTGCCACCTCCTCTATCCTTAGTTGGCTTGTAGATGCTTCTAGGTCCAGAATGGATTTGTTGACAATCAAGGCACATGATGTGTTTATCATCCTACCTTGGTTGGCTTGGATAGCCCTTTTCTGAAGCAACTCAAGTTCATGAGTCTTTAGGACTCCATAGAGCACATCATAGGTGACTTTGTTCAAATCTCTCTCTCTTAGAGAAATGACTCTTTGCTCCAGATGATTTGGTGAAGACAACAGAAATTTCATATTTAACTCCTTTGTGCTGTAAACCTTTCCATTCATCTGCAACTCAGTAACTAGCTTGTGAAACCTTTCAAACATTTCAGTGATGCTTTCCTTGGGCTGTGCCATGAAAGCTTCATACTGTGTGACCAGTATCTGTTTCCTGTTTTCCTTAACCTCATCAGTCCCTTCACACAACACCTCAATGTGATCCCACATCTCTTTAGCAGACGTGCATGATGCAATGTTTGCAAACATTGACATGTCCATGGAATCAATGATGAGCAACATGAGGTGGCTGTCAAGAGCAACCTTCTCCCTTTCTGACTCTGTCCACTTTGATGGATCCTTGGCCTCATAAGCTCTTGGGATAGTTATGGTTCCAACAGTCTTCTCTGGTATCTCTTGTTGTGGAACAAAAGGACCATTCTTGAGAATCTCAGGATACAAGGGATGAGAGGCTTTAATGAACAGCATCATCTTTATCTTCCAGAGGTTGAAGTTTTCTTTATCAAACTTAGGGACCTTCACCGTTCCTGTAGTCTTTGGTGTATTCGAACTCATGATCGTTTCTCTGTTTTTGAATAAACAGCCCGCTCTGATACCACTTGTTGAGTATTGAACACGGTAAAAGAATACAGAGGGGGGGGTGAATGGATTCTTGAACTTTTCTTGATTGAGTCTATGTAACAGATAAGTGCCTTTGTGTGTAGAAGTGAAGGTGCGGATAAATAAACAACACAAGACATAATATCACTTTAATCTAATGTATTATTAGATAAAGGTTGCTACAATCTGTGAATACAAATGGTAGTATTCTCAGCTTCGTTTTTCTCAGAGAGATATGGCTTACAGTGTTGTGAAAAACTTGACTCACAAAAAGTTACTAAGTTATGAAGTGAGGCTGTGTCCTTATAGAACATGGATACAGCCCACTTACTGCAAATAAGGTAGCTAAACAAATTACTTTCTAGTCTGTCTATCCTTTTTGAGTAAGTGTCCAAACGGTTACAGATTTGACTTTGCAAAGCCTGTTTAGATCCACTTCTTTAGCTCCTTGTCTCTTCTATATCTCTCCAAGCTTCCTTGTAGGCTTTCCAGAGCACGTTACAGATTGTGGTCCATAAAGTGCATTGGCTTGTTGCAGGTTTCTGACTTGTACAATTTCTTCAGTATTTTGTCTCCAAGAATGTATTCGAGAAGTGACTAAGTAAGTGATTCGAGAACTAGAATTGACTTGATCGATAACTCTGAGTTCTCGAATACTGTTATAATGACATATCGAACCACTTCTCGAATAGCTCTTTTCCATCAGGATTCCTTGAGTTGTCGAATAGAACATTTGACTTATCGAATCCTCGAGTTGTCGAATAGCTTTCTGAGTCCTTGAGATATCGAATGGAACTTTGACTTGTTGACTCTTTGAGAACTCGAATACCATCTTGACTTGTTGACTTCTTGAGTTCTCGAATAGAGTAGTAGACATATCGAATCCCTGAGATATCGAATGAGATATCGAACAGTGTATTCAGAGATATCGAATAGTGTCTTGAGATATCGAATCCCTGACTTCTCGAATGCTGGACTTCTCGAATAGACAAATATACTTCTCGAATTGGTACTTAGGCAAATTCTTCATTTCTTCAAATCCCAACTGTGATTATTTGACAGTCTTTAACTCCTTGCTTGAGGCATGAACCTTGGAACTTCTTTCAAGCATTATTCTAGACTCTATTTGTACAATTACACAACTAGGATTTGATGCCTTCTACAAGTACAATACAAACAGAAACTCTACAACTAGAGGTTCCCTCAGTTAAGAGGTCATGTAAGTAATGCAAAGCATTACAAACAATTAGGCTTGTTATTAGATGTGTACAGGCATGCCTCTGTAACTAACAAAACATGGGATCCTAACTTCATTAAATACTTTGCTTAGATCTGACACCTTTAATCACTATATGCAATGGTTATGATATCTGATCGGACAACACGAAACAAGTACACGCTACCTGTCAGCATACGTATACCAAACTACCCATACATCCACAAAAGAAATAGAAGATGAATAGACACCAATTATGCTTAGACCCTATATGTCTATAAAATTTGAAAACATAACGGTTGAAGAGCAAGTTATCCATAATGATCACACCGGGCAGTATAAGTATTCTCATCTCATACTAAGAATCATGTTGATAAACAATCATGAACCTATGATAGCATGGCAAGTTCTAAATCTCAAGATCCATTTTCACTTCACAAGAGATTAACAAATTAGATGTTAGCTACGCATCTAACAATTAAGAATAACCATACGAGGATATCAGATATACATCACACACAGATCTTTAAAGCATCAAGATACTAAAGCTCCATAAATAAATCCGTTAGAATCCCATGACAACGATTAGTTCATAATTGAACCTTTCGTCATCATGGGATCTGATGAAACCATGATAAAAACAAAGTATGAAAAGATACAAATAAACCTAAGTAATTGATATATAATGGTTCTCTCTTTTCTGTCCCCCAAGATGTGTATTTATAGCCCCAATTTGCCTCTCCACCAAGCAATTGTCGTTTTTGAGTTGAAATAGAATAAGGCAATTTCCATTCTTGAATGAGATAAGAATTGCAAATCCATGTATAAGACTGATTCTGAAAAATACCAGCCGCCCAGGGTAATTACCATACTGATTAGAAGTAGGAATTGTGGCAATTTTCTGTTTAGAATTGAATTCTGGCAATTTCTATCGATTCTGTTTTGAAGGAAAATTCTCTTCAATAATTCTGGACTCTGGACCACCTTAGAATGATAGAAAATTCCGTTATCTTCGCGTGGGCAGTTGAATCGTCCAAAACGGACTTGTAGAGCTCAAGATATGGCCAAAACAAAATCAGAAATTCTGGCTAATTTTTCACCCCTGACTGCTACTGTTCATGCGCGTCCGTTACTGTTCATTTCGCTGATTTTGCTCTATTTTCTTCGTTTTAACTCCGATTTTCATTCCGTTTCTTCCGGCTCTCTCGCAATTTGATGTACTGTTATTCTTTAAGCTCAAAATCCACCATTTAAGCATGGAAAACATCATCCCACATCCGACTCTTATTCCTGCATAAATTCACTAAAAACACATAAAAAACACCACATACTTGAGTTCAAGTCATCAATTCAAGCCGATACGAAGCATTCCAAGTGGATATAACATCCACTTATTAGCGAAATATCAAAAGTGAATAATAGTGTATGTTGGTTCAAGAGACAGTGACGCATGTAGGGAGTAAAATTTTGGTTGCCCAGAGGAGGGGAGTGCTCCTTTAAGGACAGAAGCGAACTACGAAGTTTATTATGATAATACGAGAAAAAGGGATTATTAGAAAAGAAATGTGAGGCTTACCTAGCTTATATGGTTGATATCAATAGAGAAGCACATAGCCTGCGCGGAATATCAGTGGTTAGGAAATTTTAGAATATATTTCAGAGAATCTACCCGGATTATCACCGGACCAAGAAATAGAATTTGCTATCGATTAGCCCGGTAGAGATGGACCAGTTAGCAACTCAGTTACAAGAGTTGTTGGATAAGGGTATGATAAGATCCAGTGTGTCACCGTGGGGAGCCCCGATGTTGTTTGTGTGAAAGAAAGTTGGTAGTTTGAGATTGTGTATTGGCTACCGAGAATTAAATAAGCTTACTATTGAGAATAGGTATCCATTACCTAGGATAGATGATTTGTTTGACCAGCTGAAAGATGCTGTGTATTTTTTTCAAGATCAACGTAAGAACTGGATATTACCAGTTATTGAGTAAACCCGAGGATGTACCTAAGACTGCGTTTTGCACTAGGTATGGACACAATGAGTTTTTAATGATGCCATATGGATTGACTAATGCACCCGTAGCTCTTATGAATTTAATGAATCGAGTATTCAAGCAGTATTTAGATAAAATTTATTATTTTATTTATTGATGACATCCTGGTCTATTCAAAAACGGAAGAAGAGCATGTTAAGCATCTATGGATTATTTTGGAAACACTGCGAAGAGAGAAGTTGTATGCTAAATTCTTGAAGCGTGAATTTTGGATTATGGAAGTTCAATCTTTAGTACCAGAGGTTAGTATCAAGGGAGTCCTAGTGGATCCCGCAAGGATAAAAGTTGTCTCAAATTCGGAGAGACCAATGACACCAACAGAGTTGAGAAGTCGTATAGGATTGGCAGGCTAGTATAGAAGATTTGTATAGGAAATTGATGAGACAGCAGCACCTTCGATACGACTTACTAGGAAGATTGAAATGTCTGAATGGACTCCTAAATATGATGAAAGTTTCAAAAAGTGAAAAAGAGGTTGGTATCGGCCCATGTCTTGGCCCTACCAGGTGATAAGGGAGACTTTGTAAGTTTTAATGACGCTTTTCATAAAGGATTAGGTTGTGTACATATGCAGCACGATAGGGTAATCGCGTATGCATCCACACATTTAAGAGATTACAATATGAGATACCCCACCTATGATTTGAAATTAGTTGTGATAGTTTTCGCCTTAAAAGATTTGGAGACATTAATTGTATTGAGAAAAGTGCAAGATCTATACTGATCCCAAGAACTTGAAATATATATTCACCCAGAAAGAGCTAAACATGAGATTGGGAAAATGGCTAGAATTGATAAAGGATTATGACTGTGAGATACACTACCATCCAGGGAAGGCCAATGTGGTGGTCAATGCCCTTCGTCATAAAGAAATAATTAGGATGATAATCACGTCAGATGAGTTAATTAAGGATCTTGAGAGGATGGAAATTGAGGTGAGGATACCAAAAGGAGGCCAGAAAGGCCCAATGGAAATTAGCATCCAACCACTGTTGTTGGAAAAGATTAAGTTATGTCAGGAAAAGAAAATGGAAGAGGGAAAAGAATTCCTCTAAGAAAATGATGATGGGAGAAGAGATTAAATGTGAAAGAGATGGAAACAGAATTACGAGATACGCATTGAGAATATAGTACAATTGATCGAGATGCTTATAACAACAGTTACCACCAGAATATAGGAAAGCCCTTACGAGGTCCTGTATGGAGGGAGATGTCGCTTCCCTTATGCTGGGAGGAATTTGGCGAAAGAGAGATATTAGGGCTAGAGTTAGTCTAACAGGCTAGAGAGACAATAGAGATTATTCGGAAATGGCTAGTGGCAGCCCGGGATAGATAGAGACTTCGTGATGTTGAAAATATCCCCGTGGAAGGGACTGATGAGATTTGGGAAGAAAGGCAAATTGAGTCCGAAATTTGTCGGACCATTTGAGATTCTAAAGTTTGTCGGGAAGGTATCCTGCGAGCTAGCTTACCCCCAAACCTACGGCGTGTTCATAATGTGTTTCATGTGTCATTGCTACGCTAACATAATGCAGATGCCCGACATATGATAGAATACGAGCAAGTAGACATGCAACCAGATCTGACATATGAAGAACAACCTGTGGAAATTCTTGATAGAAAAGAACAAGTGCTGAGGAACAAGAGTGTTCAACTTGTTCGAGTGTTGTGGAGATACCAGAAGGTCGAAGAGTCGACCTGGGAACTAGAGAGTGCAATGCACGAGAAATACCCTCAGTTATTCACCGACTAATTCCGGGATGGAATCCTTTTAAGGAGGGGAGACTATAATAACCCTAATTTTTGTACCTAAGAATAATTTCTTTTATGAATGAATAGTGTTATGCATGGATGAATAGTAAAATGCATGAATGAATAGTGATTTCGAGACTCGAGAAATTTTTCACGTTACCATATGTACGGAACGGGATATGGATATTTAGAAGTTATATTAGCGATCTATGAAGCAAATAAGTGTATGTAAACGCGATCGGATTTCAGAAAATCCAAACTTTATTTTTATGAAAAATCTGAGCGTGCAGTAAAGAGCATACCAATGCGAACAAGACAAGAGAATTACTATGTCAAGGATTCAAGGATTTTATTTTAATTATGATTTGAAAATTTAGAATGAAAATCTTCGAGTTAGAATAATAAGCGTTCTAGAAATCGCTAGAACTTTATAACGAGATTACGCGATCAAAAGAACGTAAAATAAATTACGGATTAAATGCATAAGGAGACTAAGAACCATGAATAATCATCTAGGGTTTATTAATATTAGGATTGGTGGAAAAGAAAACAAGAAAGAAAAGAAAAGAAAAAGGAAGTGTTGAGGTGTGTGAATGTAAGCAAAACAACAAGGCTACTACATCACCACTTCTCCCACACAACATTAAGCCTTGACACTTGTAAATGGGAGAGTATTAGCAGATATTAGCATCACAAATATCACACATAACATTTCCAACAAGTCAAGGCAAGAGAGAAAAGAGAGAAAGGCAAAAGAAAACACCACCACCTCCATTTTAAGCCATTCGGCTATTCAAGTAAATAAAAAAATCAAAACCCTAGCTAGACACCTTCAAAAATTATGATCTATAGCTCTTTTGAAAGCTCTTGAGTAGACTTAGACACGTTTAAAATCTCAGCCCCATTCATGGAGGATAGCTTGTTCAAAAGATGGATCAAAGTGTTAGGTGAAGATGATGAATAGTAACTTCAAGATGTGTTCTTGCTTTGATGATCAAGTTTTGGCTTCCTAAAGGCTATCCAAGGCTTATTGAAGGATCATCAAGCTTTGTTATGAAAATGCACACCTAGAGGGGGGTGAATAGGTGTAAATGGCTAACTATATTCAACTAAGTCCGATTTTAAAAATTACCAGAAACATCTTACTGATTTCGTTTTATGCAGAGACAAATGGTAAGCTGATTGCAAACAGTATGCTGAATGTAAAGACAATAAGCAAAGTAAAGTGCAGAAACAGTAAGGTACAGAAAAATAAAGAACACAAGAAACTTTTAGCCAGGTTCGACCCCTAATCCCCTATGGTCTACGTCCTGGTCCCTTACCAACTTGGTAAGAGAATATATTATTGATCAACGAAATAAACCAATTACAAATACAATAATATATCTCCCTTAACACCCAGCTGTTGAAAAATGGCGTGCTGAACTCCTGTTTCTGAACTTGCTCTCTAAGCTATACTTCCCAAGTATACTCCTCTAGCAACGTTCACCAAACCCTAGTTCCCTAGCCAATCTGTCCAACAACTCAACCTTACAAATCGAACAATACAATCAATAATGAATACAACTCAAACTATGAACTCTCTAAGATATAGCACGTAATAATATATTAAGAGCTCGAGAGAATCAAAAGATATAGCAATGAAAAATCGAGTTTTGTAATCTTGTGTGTTTGAAAGTTTTCTCTGAATGTTCTCTTTTTTTAAACGAATGAACACAAGAACCAGTTTATAAAGCTTCACACCAACGTTCAGAAAATCAATCACCAATTATTCGAACTATTAGAATCAATTTCCAACGTTCAATTGGTTAGAGATTTTACAAACGTTCTTGTGAACGTTAGACAGAGGGTTTGGGAGAAAGAAATCGATGAAAGCATAACCCTTCTGATTTGTATAGATATAAAACACGTATAGGAGATTTTGAAGAAAGAAAATCTTTTAAATAAGGAAACTCCCATAAGTTTTATAAAATGATTTAAAGAAAGAAATTTAAAAAGATTTGAGCTCTAGAATATATTATGTACATATTATATAATAAAGAATCCTCACAATATATTTCCTGAAATAAATCCATGAGAGTCAATCTTGATCTTTATCTTCAGGATTTCTGGCAGTTTGCAAATGGCTTGCTGTTTGTGTCTGACTGTTGGAAATGGCTTGCCAGACTGTCTCTGTTGTAGCACCAAATGGCTTGCTGTTTGTATATCCTGTTTAAACAACCAGTAGGCTAATATACCCTGTAAAACCATGTTAGTACAATACAACAATAACATGATGTTTTATATCAAACTATAAGCAAATAGCTTGTTGATTGTGATCATCAAAACCATAGGAGTATCAATCTCCCCCTTTTTGATGATTACACACTATTTAGGAGAATAAGAAAGCTCCCCCTAAATCCCTGCATATTAGTACATTTTGATATAAAACAGATTCAAGATAAACAAGCATAATCAATCATATCCAAATCGAATATCTTGACCAAATAAGCAAATAAGTTCTCCTAAATTTCTCCCCCTTAATCCATTAAAAATTCAACAAAAGGAATATTAGTCCAGGTCTGGAATAAGCATAGAGAAATAAAATTAAAAAATCAAATCATGGTAATGGCATATAAACAGTTCAGATACAAATGGTAAGCCAACATTACCCATTCCGTGCTTGTCAGCTTACTGACTACACAGTACACATGCCAAGCTCCCTTCGTAAGAATGAGAATCTTTCTTCAGCTAATGGTTTCGTGAAGATATCCGCTCGTTGAAATTCTGTTGAGACAAATTCCAACTCAATCTTTCCTTTAGCAACATTATCTCTCAAGAAATGGTGTCGAACATCAATATGTTTTGTTCTTGAGTGATTCACCGGATTCTTCGAAATATTGATGGCGCTTGTGTTGTCACAATATATTGGAATCTTGCCACACTTGATATCAAAGTCCTTTAGTGTTTGAATCATCCATAAAATCTGAGAACAACAGCTACCAGCTGCTAGATATTCTTCTTCAGCCGTGGATAAAGCAACAGAAGCTTGCTTTTTGCATTGCCAAGAAACCAAGCTTTGTCCAAGGAATGCACAAACACCACTTGTACTCTTTCTATCAGTTTGAGACCCTGCATAATCTGCATCACTATACCCAACAAGATCAAAAGTATTTGTGATAGGATAGAACAAACCAAGATTGATAGTACCACTTAAATATCTAAATATTCTTTTAACCGCATTTAAGTGAGACTCTTTAGGGTTGGATTGAAACCTTGCACAAACACATACACTATACATGATATCAGGTCTCGAGGCAGTTAAATATAATAAACTTCCAATCATACTTCTATACCTTTTGACATCCACATCCTTACCATTCTCATCTGCAAACAGCTTGTTGTTTTGAGTCATAGGAGTTGTTTTTGCTTTGACATCTTCATAACCAAATCTTTTGAGCGGATTCTTTGTATACTTTGATTGATGCACATAAATACCATCAATGGTTTGCTTGATTTGGAGACCCAAGAAATAATTGAGTTCCCCCATCATGCTCATGTCAAATTCATTGTACATGCACTTATAAAACCACTCACACATAGATTCATTAGTAGCACCGAATACAATATCATCCACATATATTTGTACAACAAGAATATCTTTACCATTTTGCTTTGTAAATAATGTGGGATCGATATTACCTCGAATGTATCCATTTTTGAGAAGAAACTTACTAAGCCTCTCATACCACGCTCTAGGGGCCTGTCTTAAACCATATAGTGCCTTCTTGAGCTTGTAAACATAGTCATGAAACTTCTCATGTTCGAATCCAGGAGGCTGTTTGACATAGACTTCCTCATCCAGCACGCTGATGTGTCAAATAATACCTAACCGCAAGCGCACGGTGTCTATTGCTAGTACAAATGGCAAGCGGGTCGAATCCACAAGGAGACAGGTTCTACTAATTCCTTTTCAGTTATCGCTAATTGTTTCAGGGATAAACGATTATTGGAGAATATTAATTAACTAATTAAACAAGATTAAGACTAATTAAATAGATGATAAACAAATTATTTAAAACCTAGGGCAATCAGGTCCACCATGCTTACACAATTGGCTCTTAAGCTAAAGCAATCAATGTGATCCTATAACTAGGGTATGTTAATCTCTTTCAAGTATTAACACTCTCGAAACATTCAACACAATTAACCACTTTTAGTAATTCAATCAATCAGGTAATTAGAGTCAAGTTAATCTCTTCCAAGCATTAACGCTCTCAGAAATCCAATGATGCTTCCGCACTCAAATTCAATTCTGCTAATCGTATGTGTGCCTCTAGTAAGCAAATCTCTCGATCCATACCCCTATTTGCATATAATTAATCCATGATATCGGCCGATTACACAAATTAATGATTAAAACATATCAATCAGAATTAACCATAACCAATCAAACCACTATGAAAATCATGCCAATATTAGTGCAAACATGGCTTCCCTTTAAGCCCTAGAAATAACTACTCGCTAATAATTAAACAAGTAAAATAACTAGTTAAACAAGAAAACATAATTAAACTAATAAGAACAAAGAAAAGATTAAGAGAACAAAACCTTCAAACTTCAATGTTGTCACCCAAAAGAAAAGTCATGGTGTTTCTCTACATCTCCAACTAATAATAATACTAATCTACTCTAAACTATATTATCTGATCTAATATTACCTCCCTAATAAGGTGTCCCAAGATGTGTTTATATAGCCTCTTGAAGTCTTGCCCAGCAAGAAAATACCAAAACAGAATTATAATAGAATTACGTTTCCTAAACTGATTCTGTTTTAAAGGAAAAATTCGTGGCTGACTTTTCTTCAGATATTCTGGAACGTTTCAATCGTAATTGGACCTCTGGACCACTTTAGAATGATATAGAATCTCGTTAGCTTCACGTGGACAGTAAGGTCGTCCAAAACGGACTTCTAGAACTCAAGATATGGCCAAAATCGTAAAAAGGGCAAAACTGTAATTTTTCAGCGACTTCTGGGGCACCCTGCACGAGATTGGAGCAGTCTGCCCGGCTCCAAACTGCATAAAAAGTTCAGTTCTGGCGCAGTCTGCTCAAGGTTGGCGCAGACTACCCAGCTGCAATCTGTTGGATTTTTTTCTTTATTATTTCTTCGTTTTTCAGCCTTTTCTTCCTGTTCCTTTTGCATGAGCTTCCGTCTTTAATCCTTCTTGACTTTTATACTTCTTAGTAGCTGACATTAGCCTCCATTCTTCATTCCATATCATAAATCAACTCCAAAACTGACGGAGCTACACCCTTAATCTCAATTCTTCAACTAAAAATCGTTAAACTCCTTCAAACTTGGTAATTCTTTATTTCCTGCGACAAACTCATCAAAAACTAATTAAATCCACACTATTATTCACAAAAGCACCGTAAATGCGGGAATAAAATCCTATAAAGTATATATAAAATACACTCTATCACACGCCATTTAGAAATGCACTTTTTACGTCCATTTGATATAACTTGAATTTCTTGTAGCATGCATAGGCAAGAAGCATTCTGATTGATTCTAAACGAGCTACAGGTGCATATGTTTCTTCAAAATCAATTCCTTCTTGTTGATTATAGCCTTGAGCCACGAGCCTTGCCTTATTTCGAGTAACGGTTCCAAATTCATCCACTTTGTTCTTGACCACCCATTTGGTTCCTATGATAGAAGCATCTTCTGGTGGCTTTACAAGTTCCCAAACATCACATCTCTCGAATTGGTTGAGTTCCTCTTGCATTGCCATGATCCAATTTTCATCTTCTAACACTTCCTTGATATTTTTGGGTTCTTCTTGAGCTAAAAAGCAGCATAAGCACAAAAGTTTGCTTTTCCTCTCCTTGTTGTGATTCCATCTGAGATATTTCCAATAACAAGTTCTGCAGGATGGTTCTTTACTGTCCTCAGCATCTCCCTAAATCGGACCGTGGCGCTAGGCACACTGGCTAAGGTTAAAGGAAATAAGGTTGCGCCTTGCTACAAGCATCAAGGAAGGTGTAAACCTCAATCTTACTTTGTTATATTATGAGTTTTATGCTTAGTTTTGAGTTAGTGTAAGAATGATTCATGTTAGTGAGACTAGTGATTGTTTGTCTTTGTTTTGATATGTAAAATAATTATTGGTGGTTTTGAACCTCACCACTGGACTTAGAGGGTTATAACAGATGATGGTTGATGTTGTGGATGTATGGTATGCCCGGTGTGGCTTGGTTGTGTTGTAACAAAATGGAAACGTTCGATTTACAGCCGTCGTAATTGCGAAATTTTGTTAGTCATAAAAAAGTTAACACCCGAATCATTAAAATGATTTTTAGCATCACCACTGCATGTTATTAGAAAGATATGGTTGTCAAGTTTGCATGGCCGTAAGAATCGCATTAAAAAAGTTTACGGATTAAGAGTTATGCTAGTTTTAGTGAAAGCATTTCGAAAGCTTTTATCGCAGAAATGTAACCACTTTGATGCTAAGTTCGAGACTCTTAGGAGTCGAATTAAGATGCGAAATTTAGTGATATAATGTTAAGGACGGTTATCAAGGTGTGTGCGAAGGTTTCGAGTCAAAAAGATTATTTTTCGATTTTATAAAAATGCGTAAGCCGAGGTTGCGCAAGTGGAAAAGCCCATTTAGGAGATAACACTATTCATTTCTAGAACCTGCCCTCTTTTGGTAAAATCTGGAAAATGATTCTTCTGACCAAAGTCAAATTTTGAGTTAGGTACCTTCCAGACATTCTCTAGATCGTGTACGCGAAAACGGTGCGTCATTTGAGTTAACGGTTATCGAGATATGAACATTTTAGTGAAAGAGGTGCAAATAGTAAAAATCCGCAGTTGACTGAATTTCGAAAATACATTTCACCTATCTAGACCCGTGTCTTCAAAATGGGACTTTTATGATAAATATTAAAAATACCAGAGATGAATTTAGGAGTGGATTCGTAATTAATCGTGCTTTCAGTGATTTATTAAAAGTGTTGGAGTGCAAGTCACGGAATAGTAATTATCAGAAAATCAACTCTAGAGGTACTACTTTGACCCTCCGTTTTGGCTAAGTTAAAAGAGGAATTTTGAGTCGCCTAAAACAGGAAACTTGTTAAGAATTATCAAGACAACACATTGGTGAGAAGAACGAGGCTATAAATGATTAAGTAAGATATACGAAATATCCTACATTAAGGATGGATTCGAGAAATGATTTGGACTAAACTTACGACTTAAGTATTTGGCGAGTAACATGGACTTAGTACGAGTATAGATTAAGTCATTAAGTGCTTTGATTGTGATTTGCTTAATTACACGAGAATTTGATTATAAGTGGTTCATCTAGGGGATTAATCTTATGTTTTTAATTTTGTCTAGATTGTTCGACATCGTCACGAGCCCTACCACTTCTCGAGTATCAGGCAAGTTTTTCTAAACTTGTACTTTTGAAGTATTGTGTATAATACAACTTTGACATATATAATGTTATACCATTTTGCGATAATTGTTATACCATGTTAAATTGAGATTTGATTCTTGGTTTATGTACTAGCTTCCAAGTTATAAGCCGGTTTACTTGTTAGCTCTAGAGATACGAGCATAGTTGTTGTGACTCTAGACCGGGAGTCAGATTGACAGGAAATTCCGAGGAATTCCCTGGACAAGCATATTATTATTGAGAATTATTTCGAGAAACATTATTTATATTTTTCGAAAGTATTTAATACTTGAAAATTATTTGATGAATATTATTCAAATATTTCTTTTATTCTCAGAGGATTATTTTTAAATCACTATTTTATTTTGGGATTTATTAATAAATATTATTTGAATAATTATTAAATCTCAATAATTGATTTAAAAATCATATTATTTATTTAAAAATCATTTGAGGTCCTGAAAAATTATTTTAAATATTTTCTGACCTTCAAAAATATTTTCAAAAATTATGAGGATTCCCAAATAATTATTCCTAATTATTGTCAGCTCACTTGAGCCATCTAAACGCTTTATTTCCATTTGAGATTGGGAATCCAGAGTTCAAGAGTCATGTTGACCCCTTTTTCATTGAGATCTTCCAACATATCATGAGTATATATAACCCTGCTATTAAGGGTTTTCAATTTAGTTACAAAAGTGTATGATTCAAATCTTGATTCCATGAAAGTTATTCATCGTTTAAGTTGAGATTCCGGCCAAGGGCCAACGAGAAATTTCGGTTAGCTTCCATTTGATTCGGGACTAACCAAGAGACATGAGTAAGATCTGCTAATGGGCAGAGGCCCGGGGAACTTGAATTTATTCAGTTCCAGGTTTGCAGATGTGTTTGGAGACGAGAACTGGGAAATGGAGTTAGAGGCGATAGTAGCGCGTCGTCCATCCACGGCCCGGATAAGGTCAGGGCAGACTGGAAACCAGGATTGTCCTCTACATGTAGAAAACTTTGATCAAGAGAGCCCCATGCATATCGACTGATCATCGAGCAGGGGTGCGCCCGAGTTATTCCCGCAAAAAGTTCAAGTCAATTCTCTTTCCTACGAAGCATCAATTAATTCTTTTCAACGGTATTTAAAACTGTGGGTATTGATGTTCCCAAGGGGAGTCTGTTTGCATCCAGCTTCTATAAAATCCCGCTAAGGGTAACAATTTTGAGTTTCCTTAAAGGATGCATGTTTCATAAATTGCTTCGGTAGATGTGAGCTTCAAATACATTTCATGTAAGATATTCCTGGATAATTAAAGTACTAATATAGTACTGTTTTTGAATATCTTTCATTAAAGAAATAAATTCTAGTGTTGAGTTATTGAGTGAATAACCCGAGTATTTATTCTCCAGTAGGGGAGATGATTTCGTTATTGAAATGTTTTGACAATTGTGTCGTATACCAGATTTATACTGGATTTCATTGAGAGGCAGATTATGCCATACTATAATTATCTTGCTGAGCTTTCGCTCACTCTTGCTATTGTTTATATATTATATAGCAGCAAAGAGGGAATACCAAGGATGCAGCATAACCGCTAATGAGAGGGAAACATAAGGCGTTTCCGTGAGCAATTTATGGCAGTAAGTCCCGAGGTAGTAAAGACCAATTGAATCAGTCTGCAACTTTTTCTAGCCATTTATTTATGAGACATGACTTAGATAAGGCTGTATTCAATAGAACAATTGAGTTTTTTGTTCCGCGGATATTATGTTATGTCATTTCTGGCCAAAAACTTGTTCGCACTTATTCACGCAAGAGAACGTGGTCAACAAGTAATATACGGTAAATAGGATTCGTTCCCACAGGGACTCAAATTGTTCGTTTTGTTCACTTATACACCAGCTTATGATTTACACTCACTGCCAAGACAATCACAAATTTGGTTTTAATTAACTAATGATTAATTGCCAACTATGGAAATTACAAGAAAATAACTTAACTTTTACTTTATAATAACAAACATGGGATTTCAATTTCATTAACCACTTCATCTAGAATCTTATGCCCTTTAACCTAGTATGTGACAGAGTTGATTACTGATTAGATGCACTAAACTGATACACACCAACTTTCGTTGTGCATATACCATCCTACTGATCATCCACAATTGATAGAAGTCAAGTAGTCACCAAATATGTGTAGTCCCTATATGTCTATAGCAATTGAACACATACCGGTTAAAAATCAAGCATCCATTAAACCACATAGTCAATGCAAGACAGTTAGAATTACACCACAAATTAATACATGTTCTTCACATGCAAAAACCTATGCTAGCATGAATTGTTCTAAACCCTAGATTCACTTTCGCATTCACCAGGATCAAACACACAATTACAGGTGTTCGCGACTCACCTATAACGAATAAGCATAATCATACTAGGCAATCAATTCAATCCATCACACACCAAGGCATAAATAACACTTAATTACTAGAATCCATAGAAAAATCCATTGAAACCCCATGATAACGATTTAGCCCATAATCGACCTCATCGCCATCATGGGTTCAATTGATAACATAATTCTAGAAAACAAATAATAATAACAGAGAAATAGGGTTAGAAATAAATCCCCAATAGTGAGAAAGAGTACAAACGATCCAAAGATTAAGCCTCCTTGCTTGTCACTAGCTTGGAGAACTCCTCTTGAAAAATTGTTCTAAGATAATCTAGATAGATGATAAAAATATGAAGAACAACTCTAACTAAAAAATGATAGATCTGTTTTTATGTCTACAATGATACTGATATAGCCCCAGGTACTAGCCCTAATTAAATAGGCCCAACAAAATTGACCCGACTTAAACACACTCGAGCGCTATAGCCCTTACAGGAGCGCTGTTGCGCTTGCTTTCTCCTGAAATTCGCCATGCCCAGCGCTGTTGCCCTTTCCTTGCGCCATTGCGCCTTGCACTGCTGTGTCACAGCGCCTCCAACAGCGCCATTGTACCTGTCCCTCCTGCGTCACTGCGCTCTCCCTCGCGCCATTGCGCCTTGAGATCCCTGGAATTCAACCTATGCTGTGCTGCTGCGCTACTTTCTCTTGCGCCATTGCGCCTTCTCCACCCTGGAATTTGCTCGACTTCTGCTGCCACTTGGATTTACTTTCGGTCCGGATTTAATAATCCACCATTTACTCGATTACGCTCCAAAATGCCTTCAACATCACAACCTACACACAATTTACATAAAAACGTATAAAATGACAACGAAACTCGAGAACTTGCAAACGTTTTAAAGTCCAAACGGAAGTAAATTAGTGGATATAAAATCTACTTATCAGACTCTAACTTGTGTGTGTGTTGGTGTGAGGTGATATATATATTATGGGGTCATGAGCGGGTGGATTGTAGCTATTGTGAGTAATACAGGTACATGTTTGCACTAAATCACGCAAGCGTACGTGGTCACAAGTAATATAGATATAAGTCAAGTTCGTTCCCACAGAGATCTTGGTTTTTAATTCAGTTTAGTACCTATGCAACAATGTATGGTTTTAATTCACTGCTAAGACAAATAACAAGATTGGATTTAATTAACTAAATTAACTAAGAAGTAAATTAACAAACTAAGAATTAACTAACTAACAAGAATTGAAATCTAATTACTTCTGCAAGAGAAAACATGGTATCCTAAATTCATTAAATACTTCCTTTAGAGATCATGCCTTAATCAATGTATGTGATGGTTTTGATATCTGATCGGACAACACGAAACAAGTAAAAGTTACCTCTCGGTATACTAGTACCAAACTAAACATACATCCACAAAAGAGATAGAAGATGAATAGACACCAATTATGCTTAGACCCTATATCTCTATAGAAATTGAAAACATAAAGGTTGAAGAACAAGTTATCCATAATGATCACATAGGGCAACATAATATCTCTATTTACGCCACAAATCATGATGTTAAAACATCAACCTATCCTATGCTAGCATGGCAAGTTCTAAATCTCAAGATCCACTCTCGTTTCGCAAGAGTTTAACAAATTAGATGTTCATGACGCATCTAAATACATGAAACACAACCATACAAGGATATCAATAATTCATCACACACATATCAAATAAGCAATCAACTACTAAATTCCATAAATAAATCCGTTAGGACCCCATGACAACGATTAGCTCATGATCGAACTTCTCATCGTCACGGGGTCTAATGAAAACATGATGTAAACAAATACAATGATATAAATCTCTGGTGTGTTGTGTTCGTCGTGGTCTTGATTATGTCCCCCCAAGAGGTGTATTTATAGCCCCAAGTGCCTCCTCAACCAAGTAATTACCGTCTTTGATTTAGGATAGAATTCCGGTAATTTTCCTTTCTTGAATGAAATAGAATTGCAATTGCCATGTATAAGTCTGATTCTAGAAGCTTCTGGTCATCCAAGGTAATTCCACAATGATTAGAATTAGAAAACAATGCAATTTCCTTCTCAGAATGGGTTTCCAAAAGTTCTGGAATTTTCTGGCAGTGTCAGGTGCTCAAGACCACTTTAGAATGAAAGAGAATTCCGTTATCTTCGCGTGGGCAGTTGAATTGTCCAAAACGGACTTGTAGAACTCAAGATATGACCAAAACAAAAATCAGAAATTTTGGCTGATTTTCCCGCGCCCGAGCGCCCGCGCCGCCCGCCGCGCGCTATTGTTCATTCCCGCGTGCCCGCGCCCGAAATCAGCATAAATTAGGCGCGGCCGCGCTCGACCTACTGTTCATTTGCTGATTTTGCTCTATTTTCTTCATTTTAACTCCGATTTTCATTCCGTTTCTTCCGGCACTCTCGCAATTTGATGTACTTTCATTTTTTAAGCTCAAAACCCAACAATTAAACATGGAAAACATCATCCCACATCCGACTCTTATTCCTGCACAAATTCACTACAAATACATCAAAAACACCACATACTTGAGTCCAAGTACACCAATTTAAGCCGAATTGAAGCGATCCAAGTGGATATAACTCCACTTATCAGTACAGTGAGGAATAAATGGACCGTGACTACCCTAGATCCCTGACCCCGGGTCTGGGGGTGTCACATTAGCTCTTTGAAACAAGTTAGTGATCTTGGAATCCACACATTTATAAATAAAATCAATTCTATCTCTCCATATTTCCCAAGATTATACCAAAAAATGCTCAAACGCTGGAGTATATATTCAAAACTTTATCAACTAAAACCATGAAATCGCCAGAATCCCACACATCTTTAACTTTAATCTTATTATAATAATCAAAATTTTTTCATGCTCTTCTAACTACTGGGCAAGTCCATAAACAATGTGTCTCTAGTTTAGGAGCTAAACCACATCTAGGAAACCTTAAATCTACCTGAACTCCTCTTTTCCCAAGGTTATGAAACACAGGAATCCAATTCTTACAAGTCTGCCACATGAACATCTTGACTTTTGGTGAAATGTTTAGCCTCCACAACGTACTCCACCACTCACTATTTTCCTTGTTATTTGATGTTTCAGCAATGTCAAGATCTACTAACGCCACTCTATACCCACTTCTGACATTATACTTCCCATCTTTGCTTTGACTCCACACAATTTCATCCTCATTATCAAAAGATCCCAGCAAAATTTGAAAAATTTTATCCACATCACTCGGGGAAAAAAGTTGAGCAATAAGATCTCTGTTCCACTCACCATTTGTTAATCTTAAATCTGAAAACAAAACAATCATTCAAAATATTAGTGGGTTTGCGAAACCCACATCATTCTTACTAAACACCCAATTATCCTTCAGAAAACTAATACTCTTCCCCGACCCAACTCTCCACTTACAGCCTCTAAACAGAATTTCCCTACCCTATATAAAACTTCCCCATATAAATGATGCATTTCCCCCACACCTAGCTTTCAAAAAATCAGAATCTTTATAATATAACTCCTTCAAGACTTTACTTACTAAAAGACATGCATTTTACATAATTCTCCACCCCGTTTTTTCCAACAAAGCTTGATTAAACACCCCGACTTTTTAAAATCCAGCTCTCCTTTATCCTTAGGCTTGCAAAGCTTATCCCACCTTTCCAATGAATCTTGTGATTATTCTCACAATTTCCCCACCAAAATCTAGCCATGAGCCGGTAAATGTCCTTAATAAGACTTCTGGGAAGTCTAAAACAGTTCATGGTATAAATAAGAATGGATTGGACCACCGATTTAATTAAGATTTCTTTTCCAACTTTAGAGAAGCACTTACCTGCACACCCGTGAAGTTTGCACCATACCCTTTACTTGTTATACTTGAATAGCTCATTTTTACTTTTATCAGAACTAACTGGGATCTCTAAGTATTTTTCATGGAAATCAACTTTATTGATCCCAAAAACACCTTGAAGTTCAGATCTCGTAGTAGGATTAACTTTCTTGCCAACAAAAATTTTAGATTTCTCAAAATTAACTTTTTGACCTGAAACCATTTCATATTCAACCAGAATATTTCGAATTGCCACACATTCTTTTTTATCTGCCTTGCAAAAACATAAACTATCATCCGTAAAGAATAAATGAGCGACATATAAAGAATTATTACCGAATTTCAGGCCATGTATCATATGATTCTTTTCTGCCTCTTTAAGTTGAGAAGATAGACTTTCTGCACAAAAAAGGAAGAGGTATGGAGATAATGGGTCCTCTTGCCATAACCTCTCCCTGGATTGAAATTTCCCCTCAACACAATTCCTAATCATTTTAATCTATGAGCCTGCATACCCTAATTTTTCCATCACTGCTTTTATGAAACTCCGCTCTACTCTATCATATGCTTTCGCCGTGTCTAGCTTTAAAGCCACTGATTCACCATTGCCAAATATATCTTTCTTCATTGTGAATAGGCCTTCAAAACCAATGATTGAATTGTCATGAATCTGCCTTCCACTAACAAAAGCTCCCTATTTTCAGAAATCACTAAATCCAGAGTTTTCTTAAGCCTATTCGCCAAACACTTCGAAACAATTTTGTAAATAACGTTACACATACTATTGGGCCTGTAGTCCGTGACTCTCTCTGGATTTTTGTTCTTAGATATAAAAGCAATTGTCGTCTTGTTAATGATCCTGGTGGGAACTTCCTCATTCAAAATTCTTGGAACCACTTCAACTACCTTATTACCGACCACATCCCAAAATTTTTTGTAAAAGGATCCCGAAAATCCATCTAATCCCGGTGCTTTAGAAGGATTGAGGTCTTTAAAAGCTTGAACTACCTCCTTTTTCATAAAACATCTTCCAAGCCATGCATTTGTTTCTTCGGAAATTTTAGGAGTCACAAGTTCAAGGAATTTCTGGATTTTGTCATGTGAAGGATTGCTTGTGGAAAAGATAGATTTGAAATAATCAGAAAAAATACCTTCCACTATTTTCAAATCCTTCTACCAACAGCCATTCACTACACCATATATGGTCTATCCCAACACTGAAAACCGATGTTGCCACGAGAAATGTTGCCTTAGATGTCTAAAAATCAATTAAAATGGATGTATGCCAACATCATAACAGATGTTGCCCTTCATGTTGCCTTAGATGCAATTTTAGTCCTAAATGCCAACACATGAACTAGTGTTGCCTTAAATCCTTGAAAAAATGTTAAAAAAAGGGGGGAAGAAGCCCGCTTTTACCGAAATAAAAAGACCGCTCAGATATTCACTCTAAATTAAAAAGCCCGCTCATAAATTAAAACAAAATAAAACAATGAAAACATCTCACTCTCATCTCTCTCACTCCGCTCACACTCTCATCTCTCTCCGCTCACACTCTCATCTCTCTCCGCTCTCATCTCACTCTCATCTCTCTCACATCTCTCCCACTCTCATCTCACTCTCATCTCTCAGTCCAGTCTCTCCGTTGTCCATCTCCGGTGTTCATCTCCGGTATTTATCTCCGCTCTCACCCCACTCATCTCCGGCGCTTATCTCGGCTATCTCTCTCAATTGATTCGTGCGTGGTATGTTTCTAATTAAAAGCCCTAATTTTTGGGGATTCTGCAATTTTAAATTTTGGGGTTTCATAAACCCTAATTTTTAGGGGTTTCATTTACCCACTTAAGGTGGAGGGTGGATTCTATATGCGAAAACCAATTACTATTTAGTGTCACAATGATTATGTCCTCTATAGATATTTGAGTATTTAAATTTGTCTTTAGAACTTATAGTTGCAGCTCTTTCATTCAGTGATTTATTGTCTATATGGAATTATGATTTTGATTTAATTTGTTTTTACAGGCACTGGACTTGATAAGGGGAAAAAATGACTTGATAAGTGTCACAATGTTTTGTTGTTGATTTAATTCAGTGATTTATTTTCCGATAATTGATATGCATTTTCAGGTGGCATCTCATGTTTTAATGGGGCTTACAAAAACTGCACCAGTGGTCCCAACCATTTTCTCTCCTCTTGGAAAGGCTCATGAAATGCTACATGTCCCAATTTATTTGTTGAAACAATATTTTTGTTTGGTAAAATTCTCCCTGTGAAACTTTAACATTTGATTCTACAATGCTTTACTAATTTTTGCTTTTACATGTATTTGTGCTTGGTGATTCTCGTTCGACCCTGCGCCTAATGGTTGTACTTGTTAAGTTCTTAGAAGTTGCGATGTTTCAATCTTGCGATTTTTATTTACTTTGTCCCTGTCTTGTTATCAAGCTGACTCTTGCTCTCTCTTATTATTTGTTCTTTTATTGTTAATGTCTGACAAAAGTTTGAAAATGAATCATCTGGGTGCATAAGGAAACAATCATGTCCTGACCAGAAGAGGGTTTTTAATGTGAATTTTGAAATGAAATATGATTTTTCTTTTATTTATTTTTTGCTTTTAACAAAAATAACAACTGCATTCTTTTTCAGCTTCTTTGGCTTCGAGCTTGTCAGATGATTTGTTGGCAAAAGCTACTGTGGAAGTTGTTAGACTTCTAAAAAGTAAAGAAGTAAAACCTGAAATGGCTCACACTAACATTCAGATGATAGGGGCTTTGATGTCCGTAGTACATGTGTTTTGTGGTAATTCCAAATTGATAGTGGCCTTAAACAAATTGATCTTTTGTGGTAATGCCAGCTTATTTCTATGATCAATATTATGCTTTTCTACAGCATGCATTATATTACTGTGATATTATTTGCTGATCTCCAAATTGTATTTGGATGCTATTTAGTGTCCTTTGGTTAGAGTATGTTCTTTTAATCATTTTGGAAATCTTTATTTTTTTTGCCCCGAGTTCTAGTCACAAGATTAACTTTTTTGTTTATTATTGTGTAGTAATCTTGTAAAAGGAGGCTTATTTAATTGTATCATAGGTTCACCTATGATTCTTGTCTATTTTTTTTGTTCTTTGTTCCGACTTCTGTTGGCAGTTCTCGCTAGTTGATAGGTTTTCTGGATCATAACTTAACGAGCCTTAGATGATTCATTCTGAATTCTGATTAACACTCTTCGAGTACAGTTGATATTATTGGTGGTTGTAGCTTTATGAACGCAGGCATATATGATTGGTTGTATGCGTCTTCAACAACCTCTACGCCTTCAGTGATTTGGTCAGAAATGTATTTAAGTGCTTTCTTGACTACAGGTTAAATATTTAACTTTGATGTGCAGTAGGAATGCACGAATCCATGTGTTTCATATACGCTAAGCTAACAGCTTGAGTTTAAGACTTCCATGACCGAACTTTTTATTTATTATTACTTATTATAGAAAATGGTTTATATTTTATTGCATTGCATCTTGTCCTGTTGATACATTTTGTTCCCTGGTTCTGATCATATTGGTACTTATGAGTAATTTCATTTGTCTTGAGTCTTAACTCTTGATTCTATTTTTACACCCAGTGATGTTTGCTATAGGTGATAAAAGCTTTTCACCTTGGAAGGGTTCCGTAGTTGATTCAGTAGTGGGAGCTTTTCTGACCCAGAATTTTTATGATCACTTTTCGAGGTAATCATAAAGTTGATTTTGATTATTCTCATTGATGTTTCTAATTAAGATAACGATCATGCCAATGATAATATTATATTTGATTTTCAGCTCGGCCTTCATGTATCTAGCTGCACGATATTCAAATCATAAATTAAATGGTATGAGCAAAAATTTATGGCCAGAGAGGAATGACCTATGGCCCAGCACTGGAAAAACTGATTTTAGTGTAAGAAGTAGTCTAGAGTTCGATGCAAATCATAAATTAAATGGTAGTAGCTTACATTTTATTTTAACGAGATAAATTTCTTCTAGTAAACTTTGTAGTTGCTAGAATGGGTTTGCATGTGTTCTGAAGTGTTTCTTCTGCTTTTACTGACTTGGGAGGTTTAATCATTTGCAGGACGGAGAGATGGTAAGGTATTTCTGGAGAGATGTAGAGGGAAGAAGATCATGTTTGTGGGTGATTCTTTAAGCACTAACCAATTGCAGTCTTTAACATGCATGGTTCAGAATGCAGTTCCTGGTTCTAAGTACACCTTGATTCAAAGAAAGTCCTCCTACTCCAGGAGCTTGAGATGCTAAAAGAATTCATAGAGTAATGGAAAATAATGTTATGACTTCTAGGTCCTGTGTGTGCATAATGATAGAGTATAAATCGTATATTTTGGAAACTGAATCACGAATATATTACTACTTGATTTCTGATCTGAACTGGACTTAAGTGCTTGATTCCTTGTGTACGTACACATTACTATTATTTTGGCTTTTACTTCTTCCCAGTAAATTGTTTATATTCTCTTCATTAGCTAATAGCTACACGCTGAGCCTTCACTATTTAATACTAATATCTTATACTCTCCTTTTTTTCTTGAAAGGAATTCGGAGTTTCAATAATGTACATGAAGGATGGGTTTCTGGTAGACTTGGAGTTTAGAGATATCGGCAAAGTTCTAAGGCTAGATTCTATCAGTATCAACAGAAGTAAACAATGGAAAGATAATGACATTTTGATCTTCAACAGCTACCATTGGTGGCTTCATACTGGTCGCCTTCGGACGTATGTTTCATTATCTTACCCTCTTTTTTAGCAACGGGCAACTCAAGAAATTTAAATACTGCACATATATTCATCACCCCCGTTTCATAGCATACCCAAATAAGAAAATATCGACTTGAGTATAAGCTAAGAGATTACTGTATTGCAACTAGTTAAAGAAGACATATAAGCTTCATATTTTTATGGCTGTGGCAGATGGGACTACTTTCAAGTTGGTGACAAGATAATCAAAGAAATGGATCAGATGGAAGCTTACAATATAGCTTTGTCAACTTGGGGCAAGTGGGTTGATTCCAACATTGATTCTACCAAAACTCAAGTTTTCTTCCAGGGAATTTCTGCAGTACATTACGAGTAAGCTGTTGGCACAACTTAATATACTTCAATTGTATAGCTCTGAAGGGGTTAGAAAAAACGTTAGGCCATGCTTGCAAATCAAAACCTCCTGAAAATTGTTTGTTTACTTTCAAAGATTCTTACTTTATGGGGGGTGGATGAGAATTTGGGTAGTTATTAAAATTAAGTTGATTTTTCTTTCAGAGGCAAGGAATGGAATGAACCTATGGTGAACAGCTGCAACGGGCAGACCCAACCTATACCAGGATCAAATGGTGATGCAAGTGAAGCGGACACAGCTTCTTGATGCTTCTGTCTTAGCTAGTAGTTATGAAATCTTTCTGTCTTAGCTAGTAATGAAATCTTTTGAGACATTATGAACTTAGGTGCTTCTGTCTATCTTGTTAACGATGTTTGACAAGATCTTTTGCTAAGTAACTTGTAAACTATGTTTGACTTTGATTTGGTTATGTAATCCTTGAGTTTGGATAATTTATTTATGTTGTTCAGTTGGCATCAGTCAAATGGCTAAAGATGGTGTTAAAAATTTAGGAAGCATGCTGTTAAAAAAAATTTACAAAAATGTTGCCATAGCCTATAAAGATGTTGCTAAAACTTGAAAAATGTTAACTAAAAAGTGTTACTATAACATGTTAGGATGTTGGCAAAAATGTAAACTGTTAAATCAACTAATGTTGCTGTAGAGGGGCAATGATGTTGGAATAGGCTATATGGCAACATCGCAAAGGTGTTGGTGTTGATTAGACAATGTTGCCATAGACTTTATGCCAACACCGGAAATAGTGTTGCTATTTTGTATAAAATGTTGGCATAAGTGCCTAAGGCAACATGTTGTTAATGTTGGCATAGGTGTGACAAAATGTGTTGGCTTAACCTCTAGGCCCACATGCAAATTCCCAACACCTGCAAAATTGACAAAAGTGTTACCTTAAATCCTATAGTAACATTTTTCAGCATTTTTAACACTTTTTTTTGGTGTTGCCATAGACCATTTGTGGTGTAGTGATTGCATCTAGAACACCTTTCATCTCATTTTTACTTCTCCTTTAGGAAGCCTTATTGTGAAAGAAACTATCATTTTGATCTCCTTCAGCAAGCCAATGAATACGACTTCTTTGCTTCCAATACTTCTCTTCCTTAAGAAGCAGCTCGTTCAACTCCTTTTCGATACATTTCCATTTACTCCATCCCTCTTTTTCAGTTGCGCAATTGAGATCTTTCAACATTTGTTTTCTGATCTTAATCTCCCGGTTTAGAACATCCTTTTTCTCATTGTTCCATTTATCCAAAGCCCTACCACATCTTAATGATTTTTTAACAAGTGAATCCAAATTACCATCAACACCAGGATTATCCCAACTTCTTTCAACAAATTTTCTACAATCTCCTTCCATTGCCCATGCCTCTTCAAAGTGAAAACGAGTATTTCTTTTTTTCTTCCCACACTCCACACATTCCTTTGTTGCAGCAAACTCAAGCAATATTGGACAATGATCAGAACCCCATCTTTGAAGAAGATTTTCCACAGCTATTGGAAATAACTCTTCCCATTGCAGATTGCATAGACCTCTATCAAGTCTTTCAAACACAAGGTTTTTTTCTTGTTTATTACACCAAGTATATGTACTTTCCTCCACCCTAATTTCCTTCAGATTACAAATTTCAATAGTCCTGAAATTGTTCATCAGATGTTAAGAGCCTCTTTACCTCCTTTCTTTTTAGAATGCCTTAGAATTTGATTAAAATCCCCGCAACATAACCAAGTACCTTCAACCTTTCTCCGGCTATAGGAACACCGATGCATTAGCTACAAATAGTGTCAAAACAAATTTTTTTCAAAAGATTCCAAGAATGCACTCGAAGGCCTGATTCTGGACTTCCGTAAAAGCCAGTGAATCTCCATGGCGATGTATTCAGTCCGGACACAAAAACATCTATATGAGCAACAGAATACGATCTTAGTGACACTATCACATCCTCCTTCCAAAGTAATGCAAGGCATCCACTTAAACCCCTTCTACTTGCCCCAATAATTTTAGAAAAACCAAGAGCTTTTTTCATACTCTCAAATTATCATGAACATTGTTTTGTTTCACACAAAAAATCAAATCTGGGTTATACTGTTGTATGTGGGATTTGAGCACATTAAACGTACAGGGTTTCCCCATTCCCTGTACGTTCCAACTTAGGACTAACACTACTCTCGGCGACCCTGCTCCGAGTACCCTAACACGTTACATTTTTAATTTAAAACTAATCTTACAATCAATAATATATAGCGAAAAATATCGCACCATATTTTTCAATTATTAATAAGATATATTAAAAATCCGTATACGTTGTTTATAATAAAGAAACATTAACATAATCTGTAAACATGAGTATATTAAATTATATTACATCTATACTATATTATAATAGCTGAAACATTGAAAATTTGGTTGGTCGGTATAGTTATGTCTTTACTTAATTACCCTTACTTAATTATTCTTGACTTAATTTATTTTATTTGAAACATTTTTTTTTTGTAGTTACGGGCAATTCTATTCTATAAAAAAATAACAATATTATATTCTTAATAACTTACTAATTAGCTTTTTCAGCTACAACACATCACCTTTACTAACTTTTCTAACTAACTTTTACAGTTACAACACATTAAATTTTTTTAACAAAAATCCCTCCTTTTCCAAAAATATCACGGGTTATTCTATTTTATGAAATAAATTAATAATATTGAATAACTAACTAATTACATTTTTCAGCTTAAACGTAATATCTTTTCTATATTTTCTAACTAGAATATCTTTTTTTCTAAAAGTGTCATGGGCAATATATATATATATATATATATATATATATATATATATATATTAATGAAATCGTATCAGTTAAAAATTTTAAGTCTACAAAATTCATATCTTAAAATTTTCAAACATAAATTAAATAAAAATTATATAAGCCTATAAAATTCATATCTTAAAATTTTTAGGGATATTCTCTTTGGTACACTTGTAGAATTGGCTTTTGTCAATGGTACCATCACATTTTTTGCTTCTATACATGGTACACCTGACATATTGTTTCTGTCTTAGTCGTACCCTTCTGTTAGACAGCTATTAACAAAACGTTTAAAAACGTCCAAACCACAAAAAAACACATCCAACCCAGTTTAAAAATAGAAATCTGGCGCCAAAAAACTATACAGAACATTGGTGTTGTAGAATAAAAATTAGGGTTTGTGCATAATTAAGGCTAGGGTGGTTGAGCTTCGAGCTTTAATGGTTGTTTCCGTGTTTCGAGACTAATCGGTCCTTATAGAGTGCCTACGTATCTCGTTAATTAGAATCCAGCCAAGACGTAGTTCTTGGTGTTCGCCCTCGGGGCTATGGCGGCAAGGGCACACCAAGGACGTAGTGGCTTGTATGTCCTTATTCAAGGATTAAGCCAAGACGTAGTTCTGAAAATGAGGGGTCACGCCCTTTATATAGGCTGAGAAGCCTTAGAATCGTAGTAGGGTTAGGTGAGTTGGTGGGCAAGTCACCACCTTGAGGAAAGTTCTAGATCCTATTATGTAGGAATCAGATTCCATGTTGGAGTAGGTTCCTTGGAGGCTAAGTCAAGCAAGAGTAATATCCTTATTTGACTCTTATTGCTGAGCTATTTATATCCCTTAATATTAATTACGAAATTAATATTAAAATTAGGGGTTTGGGCCCCACAAATGGGTCTCACGTTTGGACCATGCTGGGTCTAATTAACGCCACATTAAATGTGTCTTTAGGGCTTACTTTTAACCCATATCATTTGCCCCCCAACTTCTAGGAAAGCTGATCAGGCTTTCCTTGAAGTTATAACTGCCTTTTTCGAGACTCGGGGTAGTGTTTCACGAATATCGTCTTGATGTAAAGCGTGGAGCGACCGACGCATTTACGATAATTTTAAACGATGCTAAACGGCACTAACTAGCCTTAAACGACACTTAAACAACATTAAGTGACGCCAACCGGCATTAAATGACACTGAACGGTGCTAGAAGACAGTAAACGGTGGTAAACGACACTAAACGGTGCTAACGACATTATCGGTGCTATCAGCACTAACGGTGCTAACAGTGCTAAACGGCACTAAACAACATTTAATCGATGTTAAACGGCGTTGAACGGCACGAATCGGCACTAATGGTGCTACCGGCACTAACGGTGCTAACAACACTATCGATGCTAACGACATTATCGGTGCTATCGGCACTAACGGTGCTATCGGCACTAAACGGCGCTAACGACACTAAACGGCGCTAACGGCACTAAACGGCGCTAACGGCACTGAACGGCGCTAAATATGCTAAGTATGAAATCTGAAAACTTTTGCTTTTAGACCAAAAAATATTGAACACTGAATCATCATTATCATGTTTGAATCATCAACATCATGTTTCAATGTTCTAGACCACTTCAGTGAAGTTTGAAGTGAGTCAGGGGTGTTCTGAATATCATCGGACACGTTCGAATATCATCGGACACGTTCGAATATCATCGGACACGTTCAAATATCATCGAACACATTGGAATCACCCGTCGGCTAGCCGGCCGCCAGGGGGTCGGCTGAAGCCTTCACTGACAGCAGGTCGGTTGCCAAGGGGTCGGCCAAAGTCTTCCCCGGCACCTGATCGACTGCTAAGAGGTCAGCTAGGCCCTTCCAAGATTGTAGAAAATTTAGTGAGCTTCGCGTGGACTGTAAGATTGTCCAAATTTGATATCTGGAACTTAAGATATGACCCAAACAGCGTGAGGGCCCATTGGGCGACCACTTAGATGGCATATGCTTGGCTAAAGGCCTCTTGGGCGGCTGGTCGGCTGACATCTGCTTGGCTGGGACCTTCCAAGGTTGTAGAAAATTCAATGATCTTCATGTGGCTTGGCTGGGACCTTCCAAGGTTGTAGAAAATTCAATGATCTTCATGTGGACTATAAGATCGTCCAAATCTGATATCTGGAACTCAAGATATGACCCAAACAGCGTGAGGTCCTCTTGGGCAGCCACTTGGCTGGCATCTGCTCGGCTAAGAGCCTCTTGGGCGGCTGATTGGCTGACATCTTCTTGGATGGGACCCTCCAAGGTTGTAGAAAATTTAATGAGCTTTGCGTGGATGGTAAGATCGTCCAAATCTGATATCCGGAGCTCAAGATATGGCCCAAACAGCGTTGTAGGGTACTGTTTCACATTTTCTCAAAAATCAACCTCAGTCAGCCGACGGGCTCAAAAATCAACCTCAGGACTCGATCATCAACTTCAAGACTCGATCATTACCCTCACTCGGCCAAGGCTTCAAGAGGATCCTTAGTTGATTGTTAAGGGTCTCAGACCTTCCATGAGGTAGCTTCAAACTCCTTTCGAGGGTTTCACGCTTGCCTGATCTTAAATAGAATTACTTCGAACTTTTTAATCACCATGTTGGAATGTTGATTGAGTGGCTCGCTCTTGAGCTATGCTTGAATCTCTTGATCCAAGGTTGGCTCTAGTAGCTTTCCTGGCCTTCCACGTCTTCAACTTAGTTCCTTAGTCCTTGATTCAAGACTAAAACTCCAAGCTTCTTAACTTATACTTGACCATCTAAGCATACATTCAGCATCGTCAACCTAGAATCCAAAGTTTAGTTTAAATGTTAAACGGCGCTAAACGGATCCAAGTTAGTCATGTTTCAAACATCAAGAGTGACGTCTGAAGGCTGACAGAGATGTTGAAAAGTTGACGGGAGGTCTGCTAATGGGAGGTCGGTCGGGCCTTCCCCTGACGGGAGGTCTACTGACGGGAGGTTGGTCGGGCCTTCCCCTGACGGGAGGTCGGCTGACGGGAGGTGGGCCGGGCCTTCCCCTAATGGGAGGTCGGCTTACGGGAGGTCGGTTTTGCCTCCTAAGGTTTCCTTGAGATGTTTGAATCTTGTTCAGCAATATTCAAACATTAGATGTCAATATCTGAACGTTGATAAACAAATATTCTTGACTTTAAATTGGATTTCATAGCTTTCGTGACCTTATGGGCCTTAACTCCCTTGTTGAATCCTTGGTTTTAAACCTTGAACTCATTCATGGTTGTCGGTTATAACCAACCATCGATTCTCGTTCTAAGACACAGAACTTGTGATGAAGTTCTTTAGTTCTTGCCCCTTGTTTCATATGGAGGAGGTATTGCTTCTCGGTTGATCGTTCAAGAAGTTCACTTGTTACTCAGCACTTGACTTCAAGTCTGGTGTGCCTTAGTTGGTTTTCAACCCTCTATCTTGATTCTAGAATTCCAACCTTCTTTTTATTCTCAGAGGACCTTGGTTTAGTTTGAATTTAATTGATGACTCTTGATTCAAGTCCTTAAACTCAAACGACAAACTCGATTGGAGGCAGACGGCCTTTTTGGCCATCAAGGCTAAAATTTTGTGTCAAGATTTGAGATTCAAGATTTTAAGTATGGAATGACAAAGGACCTCTTATCTCAACACTCTCACTAACAATTTCTGTGCCTTCAAGGTATTATAAGGAAGCCAACCAGTCTCAAGGGAAGCTTTAAAAGGGTATATCCTTCAGCTTACATCAACTGGTGCTACCAATTTCAAATTGATGGTGGGGTCTTCAGGACCTGGAAGTAAAAATTCCCTGCATAGTTCTCTATCTCAGAAGAAGCAAACTTTGAAAGGGCATCGACCTTAACGTTAACGGCACTAAAAGGTGCATACTTCCCACATCTAACTTGACATTCAGAGGTTATTGATCATGTTCCAAGGTTGAAGATCACGCTTGAATGTCGAAGACCGCCCTAGAACCACTTGATAAGAGGTCGGCCGTAGCCTTCCCCTGACAGCTGGTCGGCTGCTAGGATGTCGACTAGGGCTCCCTCTGGTGCCTGGTCGGCTGCCATGAGGTTGGTTGGCCTTCCTCCGGCACCTTGTCATGCCTCTCGGAGCTTCTTCGTGCCTCTCGGAGCTTATTCGTGACGCTTGAATCTTTTCATCAACCTTGAATCATGTTCGTCAACATTCAGTCATGTTCATCAATATTTAGTTGTTGATTATCAACCTTTCTCTTTTTCAAGCACAATTAATCTATTTATTAGCACTGCTAATCTCTGGTAACCTATCTTCCTTAAGCGTAATTAGCTATTAAAGCTCAGTTAAGCGCTTTGTCGTAACTTGACGCTGCATATTTGCTTAAATCCTTCTTTTCATCTTCAGAATCGTATATACTCGACTATGAACCTGTCAGGGCTTTGCAAGACCAAACCTGCACCACTAGATTTTGTTTTTGATGCCCCCATCAAAATAGAGCACCCAATATTTCTTTTGATCAGGTACAAGTTCTTCATCTTTACCTTCGCCTCCGGGGGTGGGTACTATCTCCTGCACCCCGACTTCTTGGTTGTCGATGGTACATTCAACCACGAAGTCAGCTAATGCCTGAGCCTTAATGGCTGTTCGAGGCTTGTACATGATGTCAAATTCTCCAAGTTCGATTTCCCACTTGATCAGCCTTCCACTGGCCTTCGGGATGTGCAAAATATTTCTCAACTGCTGGTTCGTCAGGACTTCAATCTTGTGTGATTGAAAGTATGGTCATAGCTTTCTTGAAGCTATTATCAATGCCAAAGGAAAATTCTCGATGGTAGAGTAATTCAATTCAACTCCATGTAACACCTTGTTCATATAGTAGATAGGCTTTTGAACCTTGCTCTCTTCTCGAATGAGAACGGCACTCAATGCTTGTTCAGATACTGCCAAATATAAATACAGTGTCTCTCCAGGACTAGGTTTAGCCAACAGCGGGGCTTCAGTCATGTACTTCTTCAGCTGTTCAAATGCCTCTTGGCTTTCAGGTGTCCACTCAAAGTTCTTCACCTTCTTCAATGCTTGAAAGGAAAGCAAACACTTATCACTAGGTTTGGAGATAAATCTCCTAAGGCTGTAACTCGGCCTATCAACTTCTGTATGTCTCATATAGAGCGGGGTGGTTCCTTAGCCTCAACAGCCTTGCATGGCTTCGATTGACGGATGTGGCTTTTTATCAGCTTGTCTTTTATCTTGGGTCCTTCAAGGACTTAAACTCTTATTTGGTTGTGTTGTAACCTAACTCTCGACCCTTCAGGGTTTTATTTATTCGTTTGTTTGTTTCCATTCGTGTATTCTTTTATTTTTGGTACTTGGTCATCTTTGACTTACACACATCAGGTGATTGGCACATAAATAGAATCATAGAATGAAAAGCAAACATGCATTAATAACTTAAAATGGGTTCAACCCTTACATGGAATACTACCATCCTACTCGGAGCAACATGCTCTGCAATGGTTTCAACGAACCTTATTTCTACTTCTACTAGATAAATATGAAGCTAAGTCCTACTAGGATAACTTGAGCCCATCGGGGCTTTGCAAGACTAGGCCTGCACCACTTAATTTGATTTTTAATGCTCCATCAAAATAGAGCGCCCACCATTCCTTCTGGTCTCCTCATTCTTATTTTGAAGTTCACTTCCTGCTTGGGGTACTACCTCCTGCCCCCCAACTTCTTGGTTGCCAATGGTACATTCAACCATGAAGTCAGTTAACGCCTTAGCCTCAGTGGCTATCCGAGGCTTCAGTGTGATGTCCTCTACTGGCCTTTCTTGGTGTTCCTTACCACTGCGGACATCCATGTCTTCAATCGGAAGTACCTACCCCCCGACTCCATCAGGCCTTAACGAGACTACGTAACAGCTTCGTACCCATCTTTTGATCACCTTTATGTTCTCCAACCCCATTCCTGGTTGGGAATTTGATCTTCATATGATAAGTTGAGGCAATAGCCTTAAATGCATGAAGTCCAATCCTTCCGAGGATAGCGTTGTACGTTGAAACCGCCTTCATTACCAGGAAGTTTGACATCTGAGTGGCCTCCTTGGGCTCCTGTCCAATAGTTACAGGCAACTGAATAGTCCCTTCAAGTTTGGATTCTACTCCATTAAATCCATATATCGGCATGTTATTGGGGGTCAACTGAGAATCATTGTACACCATCTTCACAAATGCATCATGAAACAAAATGTCAATGGAAGCTCCATTGTCTATCAAGACTCACTTCACCTCTGAGTTTCCAATCATAGGAGTTATGACCAATGGGTCGTCATGGGGGAACTTCACCCCTTCCAAGTCTGAGTCATCAAAACCGACCACTACTTCAGTTTTTGCACGCTCTGGGGCCTCTCCCACGATGCGCATCACTTCTCTGGCATAAGCCTTCCGAGAATTCCTTGTTGGGCCAGCCGTAGTCGGGCTCCTGAGATCATGTTAATTACTGGCCTTCAGGGCTGTGGGTTGCAATCTTGATCGTCATCCCTTTTATAATCTCTAATTTGATTACCACGATCTTCACCCTTAGTGAAGTGGCTCAATTTCCCTCTACAAATCAAAACCTCGATCTCATATTTGAGTTGCTTGCTATCATCAGTGTCATGCCCCACGTCTCTGTGGAATCTGCAATACTGATTCTTGTTTCTCTTTGCGGGATCACCCCTGAGCGGCTTCGGCCATCGGAAATCCTTATCCTTATCACTGCAGATGTTTTATATTGCACCACCATCTCTTCTGTATATAAATCAATAATCTTCCAAATGGAAAGTCTCTCGTAGGTAAATCACTTGGTTCAACAATTATAAATCAAATAGGGCCATCTCTTGGATCGGTCTTCGGCGACCTACTTATGAAATTCATTATAATTCTGTCCACGTTCAAGATTCTCTACAGGCGGAATTAATCCACTAGATCTCTATCATTCTGCTTTCGACATGTCGCGTTTGTACTTAATAGTTTGCCAATGCCATTCTTCATACCTGTTTGCCAAACATTCTCTTAATTCTCTATACATCTTTGTCCTTCCCCATAATTTAGTCATTTTCCTCTAACATTATTCTTTATTGTATATACTCTATTTTCTTGGTCAATACTGACTAAATTCCAATTTCGAATAATCCCTTCTATAAGTATCGGCCACCACACTGGCCTTTCTTGGGTAATAACAAATTTCTCCATTATACTCCCTGCTCCCTTTCGTCACCTTCTCTTTCTTATGTTTAGTTCTAATATGAAGATATACTTAAGGCACTTGTGGGAAAATTTCACACTTTCCTCATAAGGTTAACGTCTCAGTTTTATGCGTGAACGCTATCATGACTAATCCCCGACTCACGGTTAGTATATCCTATCCCGTAACCTTTATGTTGTTTAGAAGTATAGGCTATCATCCCCTTTCTACTACATCAGCACACCTCTTAAACTCTTGAAAGACGCATCATCGTGACCCTCAAAGTCCTCTTTTTATCATCAAGTATAGCTAACAACGAGGTTGTTGCTAATATCTCATTTCATTCCAAAACTTTATTCATTAATCCGTAAAGGCTTCTGACTCATTAGTCCACTCAAACGATACTACCACAATTTTATAACATTTATATTAGTGTGAAATCCCAACTTTGGCACAGTACAGAGGTCGATCTTGAGTTGGTGAAACCCGCCTTACAGCCTTATCTTTGAAAAAAACAACTACGCGTTTTAACTGGTCAACAATTCCTACATCTCCGGTTAGGGGTATCGATTCTCGATGGTATATGTAAGATGTCATACGCTCGTCCTCTTTCACAACTGGCACCAATCAGCCTGAGGCCTGTATGCTGCTGCGATTCCCAATAAACTTGATTAGGTGGTAATCTCGAAGGATCATTGGGATATATCCATGCATCCATTTGCTATTAGGGGCCTTTTAAACTTTATGTCTCGCTATGCGCATCAATCCCTTTTAACTAAGTAAAGCTTCACATTCTTGCCACGATATTTCTTCCTTTCTTGTCCATCTCACTTCCATGTTAGTTTCCTCTAAGGATATGTCTTACATCGCAATCGATTTGAATTTCTTGGATCAGGAAAAGGCTTGGTAACTCCAGAATTCATTACTATAACATCCTGACAACGGTTGGTAGGAACGTACTCCCAACCACCTCATCATTTCCTATAACTTTCCTCACACTAATATTAAAGGTCTTGTGTTATGCCCCGACATGTTATTCCTACATTAAATAATTACTCGGCATCACGCTCTGGCTGCACAATTACAACATTTGGTTTTTGATCTCATATTGGTGCAACGGTTCACAATTGTACCTCCCGTTCACCTTAGAGTAATGACTTTTGAAAGGAATGGTTTCAAAATAACAAGGTCCAATAGATAATTTCAATAAGAATTCCACATTGGATGTTCCAAGAATGTTGATGGTTCCAAATACTAGGAGTCTCAATTTTCGGAGATGTAAGGATGGACAGAAAGAATACAACAAGGTTTATTCCTTCATGTCCTGATAATTTTGTAATGTGATATCATAGAGAATGTTGCACGAGGGCAATGATTGTTGGATACAAAAGTCATAAAGACGGTCTTTATACGATTCTTACATCTGGTGAATACTTTTCCTCTTGAAAAATAGAGGATCTGAAAAGTCCCATTGATAAAGGTCAACCGATCGAAAGCAATTCTACTCCATGACAATAAAAATGAAGCAGTTTATCATTCAAGTAATCTATGGTTTCAAATGAATCTTCATTATATGAAATGAAAGAACAGAATATTCAAGTGACATAAAGTCTGATACGAAGATGGGTAGAATTCAAGTTGAGTGGGCGACCTCACTAGGTCTCAATCAAGTTATTCATCAAAACTTTCATTATCGTACTTTACCACATGCAAAATGCATTGAGGAATTTCTGAATGAATTAAATTGGGAGTTGGACCAGTGAAACAATAACTAGTCCTTTTCAAGAAACACTAGCAACTAGCTAGACAAAATTTGCTAGTTCACCTATTTGAGACATCACCACTAGCTAGGACAATTAGCTAGGTGTTCTTCACAACATTACAATTTCGACTAGTCAGAATAATCAACTAGTCATTCTGATATGGGCTAAAAGTAAGCCCAAAGGACACATTTAATATGGCATTAATTAGACCCGGAATGGTCCAAACGTGGGGCCCACCAGATGGGCCCAATCCCTAATTAAAATATTAATTTCGTAATTAATATTAGGGGTAATAAACAGATCAGCAAATAAGAGTCAAACAAGAATATGATTCTTGCCTGACTTAGCCTCCAAGATACATATTCTAACATGGAAACTGATTCATACATGGAAGGAGACTAGAACCTTCTTCTAGTCGGTGACTTGCCCACCAAGTCACCAAACCCTACTACGATTTTAGGGCTTCTCAGCCTATATAAAGGGTCTGACCCCTCATCCTAGAACTACGTTTTATTGGCTTGATTCTCTAATACAGAGATACGTAGGCATTCTGTGAGGACCGTTTAGTCTCGAACGCAGAAGCAGCCATAAGAGCACGAAGCTCCCGAACCCTAGCCGTCATAATCATAACCTAGTTTTTATTCCACAACATTTGGCGCCGTCTGTGGGAAAAAGACATCAACCATGGTAACTACACGAAGAACAGCACCAAGCTCTACCGAGGCTTTACCAATTAGCTCTGCTCCGGCCACCACGGATCCGGTGCCCCCAACGACTTGAACGATCGTTCAACGTCAAGTTTCTCAACCCCTAGGGACGACTTCCCATGTTGAGAGTATGCTACCTCCAATCGTCCACACAAATCCAGGGACTAATCCCCTTCAGATGGTGGTTTCTCCCTTGGTTATAGATCCCAACAACCCTCCACAAGGGGTCCAGATCCACACTACGGATCTCCCCGTGAATACCGACCCGATGTATGGGCTGCCTAACTACCCTCCTACTCAAGGAGTTGGATCAAGTGGTCATGCCCTGCATATCCAAGATCGAGAGTATCGTGACTACTCTGGTCCCTATACTGATGAATCGTCTTCTGATGATGAATATCGTGAAGAAGCCCCAAGAAGGCGACGTGCTAGCAGAGAACCCCGGAGGAGTCATCAAACTGTCTATGATGGACCCCCGTCTACAACTGCGGAAAGAATCAAGGCTTATGAAGCCGAGATTTTAAGATTAAAGGAAAATATGGCAAGAGAACAAGCTAGGTCAAATCAGACTCAACCTCCTCCAACATCAGGACCGATTCCCTTTATAGATTTGGAGAGGCCTTCAAGAAGGCAAAGAAGGGCTGATGCCCCAACTGGAAAAACAACAAGGGTGGAAACCCCCAAGAGCAACCCCAAGGATCTGATGCCACTTGGGGATCCTGATGATCCCACACCCCCGTTTACTGAGGAGGTGATGAATGCTCGTATCTTAAAGAAGTTCAAGATGCCGACAATTAAGGCTTATAATGGAACGGGTGATCCCGCAAACCATGTTAGGACGTTCTCAAATGCACTGCTGTTGCAGCCTGCAAGCGACGCCTTGAAGTGTAGGGCGTTCCCTCAAACCCTATCGGGCATGGCTCAAAGATGGTATAGCCGCCTACCTACGAATTCGATTGGCTCTTTTAAGGAGTTGAGCGCCGCTTTTGTCAGCCAATTCATTAGCGGGAGAGTTCATGAGAAAAGTTCTGCATCCCTTATGTATGTGGTACAAGGGAAGAACGAAAATCTGAGAGACTACCTTAAGAGGTTCACCAAGGAGACTTTGAACATCACTGATCTGGAGAATAAGGTGGCCATGGTAGCCCTGGAACACGGAACCACTGATCTATTCTTTAAAAGGTCATTGGCGAAGCATCCTCCTGAAAACATGGCTGAGCTCCAACGAAGGGCTGACAAGTACATTAAAGCTGAAGATAGCATGAAGAAAGAAGCCACAGTAAGTGAGGGAGGAGGTAACAACGACTTCAAGAAGCGAAAGCAAGACCAGGAGTATGATGACCTGGAGTATGATGCTAGGGGCAAGTATCCCCGAACTAGCGAGGACTCCGACTATGCCCCTAAGAAGAACCGAAGAAGAGTTTGGGACCAAGATTCAACGACTATGCAAGATTGAATGCTCCTAGGAGTCAGATCTTGTTAGATATTGAGAAAGACAAAGATTTTCGATGGCCGAAGCCACTTAGGGGTGATCCCGCAAAGAGAAACAAGGGTCAGTACTGTAGATTCCACCGCGATGTGGGGCATGATACAGATGATTGCAAGCAACTCGAAGATGAGATCGAGTTCTTGATCCGTAGAGGGAAATTGAGCAACTTCACTAAGGGTGAAGATCGTGTTAATCGAATTAGAGATTATAACAGAAGGGATGACGATCGTGATCGTAACACACAGCCCCGAGGGCCAGTTATCAATATGATCTGGGGAGGCCCGACAGCGGCCGGTACAACTCGAAACTCTCGAAAGGCGTACGCCAGAGAAGTGATACACATCGTGGGAGAGGCCCCGAAGCGGGCTAGGACTGAAATCACACTTGGTTTTGATGATTCTGATCTTGAAGGGGTGAAGTTCCCCCATGACGACCCGTTGGTCATAACTCCTGTAATTGGAAACTCAGAAGTGAAGCGAGTCTTGATAGATAATGGAGCTTCCGTTGACGTTCTATTTCATGATGCATTTGTGAAGATGGGTTACAATGATTCTCAGTTGACCCCAAATAACATGCCTATATATGGATTTAATGGCGTAGGATCTAAAGTTGAAGGGACTATTCAATTGCCTATGACTATTGGACAGGAGCCCAAGAAGGCCACTCAGATGTTGAACTTCCTGGTAATCAAGGCGGTTTCAACGTACAACGCTATCCTCGGAAGGGCTGGACTTCATGCATTCAAGGCTGTTGCCTCAACTTATCATATGAAGATCAAGTTCCCAACCCAGAATGGTGTTGGAGAACATAAAGGCAATCAAAAGATGGCACGAAGCTGTTATGTAGCCGCGTTAAGGCCTGACGGAGTCGGGGGGCAGGTCCTTCCGATTGAAGACATGGACATCCGCAGTGATAAGGAACACAAAGAAAGTCCAGAAGAGGACATCACACATAAGCCTCGAACAGCCATCAAGGCTAAGGCATCAACTGACTTCGTGGTTGAATGTAACATTGGCAACCAAGAAGTCGGGGGCAAGAGATAGTACCCCAAGAAGAAAGTGAACTTCAGAAGAAGAATGAGGAGACTAGAAGGAGTAGTAGGTGCTCTATTTTGATGGAGCATCAAAAACAAAATCAAGCCATGCAGGCCTAGTCTTGCAAAGTTGGACTTAGCTTCATATTTATCTAGTAGAAGTAGAAATAAGGTTCGATGAAACCATGCAGAGCATGTCGCTCTGAGTAGGACAGTAGTACTCTATATAAAGGTTGAACCCATTTATGTTATTAATGCAAGTTTGCTTTTCGTTCTATGATTCTATTTATGTACCAAGCACCTGATGTGTGTAAGTCAAAGATGACCAAGTACCGAAAATAAAAGAATATACAAATGGAAGCAAACAAACGCATAAATAAAACTCTGAAGGGTCGAGAGTTAGGTTACAGCACAACCAAATAATTGTTTCAATTCCTTGAAGGATCCGGGATAAAAGACATCTGGCAATCAAAGCCATGCAAGGCTGTGGAGGCTAAAGACTAGCCACTTTTTAATGTTTTCAAAAATGACTTGGATGGAGAATCTAAGGTAGAAGACCAATAGAGAACCTTAAACAATGATCAAGAAGTTCAAGCAAACTCTCGTTTTAAAGAGTTTAAAAGGCGAGAAGCCCACATGATTGTTTAATTGGAAATCTAAATCGAGGAATCAACCTTGAATCCTTGACCTAGAATCAAGAAAAACAAAAAAAAAAATGATGGAACCAAGACAAACGTTGAAGTCCTGATGGACCACCCGTTGAAGAAACATATTGCATAGCCCGAAAGCCAATTGAAGGAACCCCTTGAAGGGCAAGTTGACAGCATTCTTACAAGAGAACAATGATGTGTTTGCTTGGACAGTAGCTGATATGCCAGGGATTGATCCCCAGCTCATAACTCACAAATTGAATGTCGATCCTAAACGAACGACATTAAAGCAGAAGAAGAGAAATTTCGCTCCAGAAAGGCAAGAGGCCATTAAACAAGAAGTTGGCATGCTCTTATAAGCTGGGTTTATTGAAGAGATTCAGTTCCTCAAGTGGTTGGCTAACCCTGTGATGGTCAAGAAGGCAAATGGAAAGTGGAGGATGTGTATAGACTTCACTGACTTGCATGATGCATGTCCTAAGGATTGTTTCCCTCTACCAAGGATAGATACGTTGATAGATGCCACAGTTGGGCACGAGATGCTGAGTTTCATGGATGGTTTCAGTGGATTTAACCAGATCAATATGCATATGGACGACATCCCTAAGGTATCTTTCATAACCGACTTTGGTGTTTTCTGTTATCTTCCTATGGCATTTGTGCTAAAGAATACATGAGCTACTTACCAACGATTGGTGAATAAAATATTTGCCCATCTAATTGGAAAAACCATGGAGGTCTATATTGATGATATGTTATATAGTCAAGAGCCTATTCATGGCAGATCATATTAAGCACCTCGGAGATGCATTTGAAGTGCTGAGGCACCACAAGATGATGTTGAATCCAGCTAAGTGTGCCTTTGGCGTTGGATCTGGGAAGTTTTTAGGACTGATGGTTTCAAAAAGAGGCATTGAGGCCAACCATGACAAGATCAAGGAGATCTTATACATGAAGCCACCACGCTCTATAAGAGATGTGTAGAAGTTGACAGGCCGAGTTGCGGCCTTGGGGAGATTCAACTCCAAATCTAGTGATAAATGTTTGCCGTTTTTTCAAGCATTGAAGAAAGTGAAAAATTTTGAGTGGACACCTTAGAGCCAGGAGGTCTTTGAACAATTGAAGAAGTACATGGTCGAAGCCCCGTTGTTGGATAAACTAGTCCCGGAGAGACTCTCTACCTATACTTGGCAGTATCTGAGCAAGCACTGAGTGCCGTTCTCGTTCGAGAAGAAAGCAAAGTTCGGAAACCCATCTACTATGAAAGCAAGGTGTTGCATGGGGCTGAGTTAAATTACTCTACCATCGAGAAGTTTGCCTTGGCATTGATAACGGCCTCGAGGAAGCTACGACCGTACTTCCAGGCGCACAAAATTGAAGTCCGGACGGACCAGCAGCTGAGGAACATATTGCATACCCTAAGGCCAGTGGAAGGCTAATCAAGTGGGCCATAGAACTTGGAGAGTTTGATATCAAGTATAAGCCTCGGACAGCCGTCAAGGCTCAGGCATTGGCTGACTTCGTGGTTGAATGCACCATTAACAACCAAGAAGTCGGGGGGCAGGAGATAGTAACCACCCCTGAAAGTGGAGATAAAGATGAAGAACTTGTAGCTGATCAGAAGGGATATTAGGTGTTCTATTTTGATGGAGCATCAAAAACAAAATCTAGTGGTGCAGGATTAGAAATCTAATGAGGGTCATGAACCTCAAGGTCTGCGGAGACTCAAGGCTTGTAGTATCACAAGTGAATGGCGAGTTTGAGGCCAAGGATGAAACCATGGCAAAGTATCTAAAGATTGTAAAGGGTGTTATAACCCAATTTGAGGAGTGCTATGTGGAGCACATTCCAAGAAATGAAAACGTTAAGGCTGATGCCCCAGGAGGTCTATGTTGTCATCCCGTACCTAAAATGTCTAAGGCCCCAAGAGGCAAAGGAAGCACTGGAGGAAGTTCATGGAGGGATCTGTGGGCAACACTTGGGGGGCAGAGCCCTAGCTCCCAAGATCACCCGCTTGGGATTCTATTGGCCAGAGATGCTGGCTGATGTACAGAGCTATGTCAAGAGATGCGGTAGATGCCAAGAGCACGCACCGGTTGTGAGGCAGGCACCTGAGATGTTAACATCGATTAACTCTCCTATCCCATTTGCAATGTGGGGAATGGACATGCTTGGTCCCTTTCCCGTAGCTTCGGCACAAAGGAAGTTTCTGATAGTGGCCATCGACTACTTCACTAAGTGGATTGAGGCTAAGCCCTTAGCCAAGATAACCACCAAACAAATTTCCCAGTCTTTTGGGAGAACATCATCTGCAGATAGGGAATCCCCCGAATCCTTGTGACGGATAATGGAACAAAATTCAACAATGAAGAGTTTAAGAAGTACTGCAAGGAGAATGTTATTGAACTTCACTTTTCTTCAGTAGCTCACCCTGAGGCTAATGGACAAGCTGAGGTAGTAAATTGAATTATCCTTGATGGACTGAAGAAGAGGGTCGGACGCTCAACAAACACTTAGGTGGATGAGTTGCTGCCTATACTTTGGGTATACCACACCACCTACAAAGTGATAACTGAAGCAACCCCATTTTTGCTGGCTTATAGAGCCGAGTCAGTTGTGCCCCCTAGAGATTACACATGCATCGCCAAGAGTGGAAGCATATGATCCCAAGACCAATGAAAAAGGCGTGAGGCTCGTCCCCGATCTGATTGACGAGGTTAGGGATGAAGCGAATGCTAGAAACGCAGAGCGTCAGAAGAGAGCATCTTTTCACTGCAACCAAAGGGTTAAGGAGAAGTTCTTTCGACAAGACAACTTGACTCTGAGGAAGATAGAGGCCTCCAGAGTTGGCCAGAAGGGAAGACTATCCCCCAATTGGGAAGGGTCGTATCGAGTCAGGAAGACACCAGGACGAGGATTCTACAGGTTAGAAATCTGGGATGATGAACACATTCCAAGATTAAGGATTGAATCCTTGAACTTCAAATCTCAACACAACATTAATTAAGCCTCGATGGCCAACAAGGCTGTCTGCCTCCAATCGAGCTTGTCGTTTGAGTTTAAGGACTCGAACCAAGAGTTGTCAATCAAGTTGAGACCTAAGAAAGGTTATATGAGCATAAGAAAATAAGGTTGGAAACCTAGAATCAAGCTAAAGGGTTGAAAACCAACAAAGGCATACCAGGCCTAAAGTCAAGTGCTAAGGAGCAAGTGAACTACCTGAATGATCAACCGAGAAGGAAGACCTCCTCCATGTGAAACAAAGATGAGGTAAGAACTAAAGAACTTCATCACAAGGATGAGAGTCAAGGGTTGATGATAACCAACAACCATGAATGAACTCAAGGTTCAAGACCAAGCTCCGAGGAGGGCGTCAGCCGACCAAGACTGATTTTCAGTCCTACACGGACTGTTGACACTGTTTGGGCCATATCTTGAGCTCCGGGTATCAGATTTGGACGATCTTACTGTCCACGCGAAGATCTCTGAGTTTTCTATAGTCTTGGAGACCCCGGCCGACCAGGTCCCGGCCGACCAGCTCCTTTTAAGGGGGTCCAGCCGACCAAGACTGATTTTCAGTCCTACACGGACTGTTAACGCTGTTTGGGCCATATCTTGAGCTCCGGGTATCAGATTTGGACGATCTTACTGTCCACGCGAAGATCTCTGAGTTTTCTATAGTCTTGGAGACCCCGGCCGACCAGGTCCCGGCCGACCAGCTCCTTTTTAGGAGGTCCAGCCGACCAGCTCCTGAACCTGGATCCGGCCGGTCTAGGTTCAGTACTTGGTCCTGGATCCCAACCTTTTCAGCAAGTGTTTTCAGACATAAATCTCAAGATTAGCCAAGATTAGCCATTAAGGCCAAGGTTAGCCATGAAGTCACGAATGACCAAACTGACGACCCAAGATCAAGGTCAAGATCCTTGATCCTGAAGATAACAAAGTCATGAATGGCCAAAATGATGGTTTAAGATTCAGATCAAGGTTTTTGATCCTCAAGATCATGAATGATTTTCACGTCCGGGTTAACTAGCTAGCCGAGAAGCAATCGACCGTGACGCACTAGAGGCTCAGCCGACCAGGTCCCGGAAGACCAGGTCCCGGCCGACCAGCCCATTTTAAGGAGGCTCAGCCGACCAGGTCCCGGAAGACCAGGTCCCGGCCGACCAGTCCATTTTAAGGTGGCTCAGCCGACCAGGTCTCGGAAGACCAGGTCCCGGCCGACCAGGTTGTTTTGAGGGGGTTCAGCCGATCAGCTTCTGAACCTGGATCCCCCCGGTTCAGGTTCAGTTCTTGGTCCTGGATCCCAACTTTTTCAGCAAATGATTTCGGACATGGTTCTCGACTTTTTTAGCGAATCTCGGATGATTATCAATGTTAAAGAGAGGCCAAGGTTAGCCATGAAGGCCAAGATGAGTCATGAAGGCCAAAGTTAGCCATGAAGTCACAAACGACCAAACTGACGATTCATAATCAAGATCAAGATTCTGGATCCTTAGGACCATGGATGGTTTCTGATCCTAGATCCACACTCTCTTTTAAAATCAAGAAGGAGTCTAGGTTCAAGTTTTTTTTAGGCCAACTACTGACTAGTTAGCCCTAGAAGAGGAATTTCAGCCGACCAGGTCCCGGAGGACCAGGTCCCGGCCAACCAGCTCCCCTGGAGGAGGGCCAGCCGACCAGCTTCTGGCCGACCAGGTCCCGGCCGACCAGGTCATTTTCAGGGGGTCCAGCCGACCAGCTTCTGAACCTGGATCCCCCCGGTTCAGGTTCAGTTCTTGGTCCTGGATCCCTACTTTTTCAGTGAACTTTTTAAACCTAAATCTCGACTTTTTCAGCGAATCTCGGATGATTGTTAATGATAAAAAGAGGTCGAGATTAGTGCCGATTAAGCACAGATTGGTGCAGATTAGCACAGATTAGTGCCGATTAAGCACAGATTAGTGCAGATTAGCACAGATTAGTGCAGATTAGCACAGATTAGTGCCGATTTATGCCATCTAACATCGTCTAACATTGTTTAAACGTTGTTTGAGGCTAATTAGCGCTGTGTAGTGCCGTTTAACACTGATTAGTGTCGTTCAACATCGTCGTAAATGCGTCGGTCGCTCCACGCTTTACATCAAGATGATATTGTTGAAAATGCTCGCTCAAGAGTAATAAACCCTGACCCGAGTCTCGAATAAGGCCGTTATAACTTCCAGGAAAACCTGATCAGTTTTCCTAGAAGTTGGGGGGCAAATGATATGGGCTAAAAGTAAGCCCAAAGGACACATTTAATATGGCATTAATTAGACCCGGAATGGTCCAAACGTGGGGCCCACCAGATGGGCCCAATCCCTAATTAAAATATTAATTTCGTAATTAATATTAGGGGTAATAAACAGATCAGCAAATAAGAGTCAAACAAGAATATGATTCTTGCCTGACTTAGCCTCCAAGATACATATTCTAACATGGAAACTGATTCATACATGGAAGGAGACTAGAACCTTCTTCTAGTCGGTGACTTGCCCACCAAGTCACCAAACCCTACTACGATTTTAGGGCTTCTCAGCCTATATAAAGGGTCTGACCCCTCATCCTAGAACTACGTTTTATTGGCTTGATTCTCTAATACAGAGATACGTAGGCATTCTGTGAGGACCGTTTAGTCTCGAACGCAGAAGCAGCCATAAGAGCACGAAGCTCCCGAACCCTAGCCGTCATAATCATAACCTAGTTTTTATTCCACAACACATTCATATTGACATATCGACTAGCCAGTTTCAATTGGCTAGAACGGAATTTCAACATCGTAGCCACTGAAGAACTTTAGGCTACTCAGACAATGAATGGAAATAAGAAGTTATTAAGTTTGAAAAAGAAAACTATAAAATCTGAAGAGAATGTTCTAGGTATCGGAACAATCGATAACCTCTCATCAAATATTACTTACCAGTGAAACGGTCCACCCAAGGGTGCCTCCGTACACATGCTTTATCAGATCCTACAGTAGAATTAAATTCAGAATACCAATATCAAAATGATATCCTTACTATGATTTCAATGTACGATGTACAATCTCATCTTGAATAGAAGAAAAGAATCATGAAGGATGTCTGGACATTAGATCATCCATGTCCTCAGTAATTTGTTAAATATTTATGAGCTCAACTGAAGAGTGCAAGTATGAAAGAAGCAATCAAACATCAATATTCGTTAAGTAATATTCGTCGAATAATTAAGGAAGTATTCGTGGAACATTCCTTGGATAATTGAAAGAAAGTGTAAATAGGCCTGAGCCGAACAAGGTCATCATAAATTTTTGAATAGAATGTTCATGGGTCAAATAAAATTACTTCGGATAAGTCCTGCTTTAGGGAGAGTATATCACTGGTTGTTATTCCACAAATTTGAAGTAGAAAGCTAGGAGGATTACCTGATATAAACTAATCGAGGTAACATGGTTAGTGAACAGTTTAAAAATGAAGTAGTGCACCAGCCGGTAGTTACTAAAATAAGTTAATAATCATTCGTGCATCTCATTATCACCATTATGAGGGTAACTCCATCTCTTCTTCTTCGTAATACAAGACACCAACTAGTGCGTCTCCCAATCATCATCTTAAAGTCATTTATCCAGTTAGGGTTTCACAAGTATATCTATCATTTCCGTGCTTTATCTAGAAGACCAAGCTTCACATCATTCCGGGGACACCTGCTAAGTCAATAAAGTCCTACTTCATGCCTTTCGACATGAATCACAAGTGGCCAGTTCCCCCTGGGAACAGATCAAAGAGATCTCTCAGGGATCTCAGTGCAGTCCATAGGTTCAGTGGCGGGTGAGTGCATGTGAACATATACCAAAAATATTGAGGTCTACAATACATATATACGTAGTCCCTACTAACATCTCTATCAAAGGATCCCACTCTAGACCCGTTGGTCTTTTCTTTTGGTAGACTCTGAGATCACTGTATCGCTCGTTGCAACCATATTCAACTTCTCTTGAGTCCCTTTGTTAATCCCACTTGTTTGTTCTCTAAGTTGAACTACCATGCTCTAGCGTCCGAATCATGCGTGGAATTATCTAGCACGCTCGTCTTATGATAACATTCTCGTATAACACATGTAAAATTTGCCATCAAGGGTAATGAAATCCACAACGACATAGTGACCAACTTTCAGGTAAACCCGTTACTTATCGAAAATCGGATCTTATAGCCAAAGTAAAAGACTTTCATTATTCCAAGTACTAAGTACCCTTACTTATATAGGGATGTCTAAACTTCTTAATTCTTAAAATGCTGCCTTCTAAACTGTGGAGGACTATGGGCCACAAAATTTATGCCAGCCTAGTCATCCGATCATATTGGCAATATCGCCTCTACCTCAGCTGCTCTTGAGATTTTGATCTGCTTCCTATATCATTACCTATGATAGGTCATGTACGACTCTCAAACCTCTATTCATCATTCCAAAGGTCTCTAAAGATTCTATCGACCCTAGCATAATACCTCCTGTAAACACTCCAGTCCATTCTACTCACCAGTACCTCTTCTGGTAGTCCAATAATAAATTTACTACGATCTCTGATGTCATTCTCCTACTTAGACTTAACTCTCAACACTCTCGTTTCTGAGTACTGTAACTTATCTCTCTGATACCATTTCTGTGACGCCCCCAAATCTGAGGCCAAAGATTCAGGTCGTCACATCATCATCCAACCATATCATACCTGTATTAACTTTACAACTCAACAATACATCCATCCATACCTCAATCTTACACACAATCAAGTTAGAGCCTCAGAAACGATAACCAAAAGTAATACTAAATATTACAATTCATCTGTACAATCCAGAGTCTTACGCAATGCCACTTATACAACTACACTTGAAGACAAATCTTACTATTATAGTTGAAAACCTATCAGACTACTATGTAGCATTTATCAGGAACTAAATCATCTCAAGGGTAAATCTTCTACTCCTCTTCTGCTGGTGCGGAGTTAACTGATCAAATTCTTCTCTTTCTGAAAAGTTTTTATAAAGCAAGAATGAGCTACATAATGCTCAACAAGTTCACCATTTTGTAAAATAATAATGTGGTTTATTTCGAAAACATTCCCAACTATATGGGTATATATCTCAGATTTCAAAACATAATTGGACAATGTGTATGTCCGAGTTTGAATAAAACATCTATACTCACCAAGGAGCTTTAAGAATAACATATGAACCCTTTATAAGGTTCCCATTTCAATATATCTCAAGTTTTAAAGTATATACATATGAGTATATCATTTTCGGCAAAACACTCTACGGTTAACATACTGTACAGGGAATACATCATTGCAAACCTCTTTCCTTCCATTATCTTAGAAGTTTTCTCATTCAAAAGCATTTCATTCTCTGAAATAATTGCAAGAGTGCACTAACACGTGCCAATCTTTATAGAAAATCTTGCAGTTCTAGATACTGCACGATGTCAATATTTTTCTTATCAAAAACCACACTATCGGCAACTTGGCACTTAGGCCCAAGAAGCAGTGTTTGAGTATTTTTCCAAAGTGGAGGATGGGACTGGAAGAAAACATAAAAACCTGACAAGGATTGACGATGATCAGTCGCCACATCCAAGTCCAATAATCCGCGGGTCTTCTCTACTAGTAGAAGGATAGAAACTACATCCGTAACTACCCTTGGGTGAAAACTACATCCGTAATCACCCTCGATGAAAACTACATCCGTAATCATCCTTCGGCAACACCTGGGCCGGAATAATAATTGATGGACCGCCTGGCTCACGGCCGCTTACACATCCCGGGAATCGTTCGTCAACGATTCCCACACCTGCCAGAGTCCCCTTTTTCTTTTCCTTTCAAAAATCATTTTGATAGAAAATTCGAGTAGTTGAAGTTCAATCTCAGTCGACCGATAATTCTTGAAAAATGTACAAGAAGCAAAACCTGACCGGGGGTTTTCGAAAATGTTTTTGGATTCGAAAGGGTTCGAGTTTGAAAACGCTGAAGGTATCTTGGATTAGTTTTGTCTTTAAAATAATGAACGATAATTAATAAATAATAGTTTTAGATTCAATATATAAACAATTAGTAAAATAATTATTTAATTATAATAATCTTTTTATCCAAGATAGATATTTTTGAGTATAACAACGTAAAATAATAAATACTTAAGTATACGATACTTCCCGAATGACTCTTCGGGTTTTCGCAATTTAATCACGATGCAACAATATACCGCTCCCCGGTCAATAGTATATTTGGACCGCTACGACCTCTATTGCTAGAGTCGTTGTCCGAATAGAACACTTTCATTCTAAGTTCAAGGGTATACAGACACATATGCATATATCTCAAACTTCAACATAATCTCGTAAAACATAAGCATATAATACGTTTGGAAGCTATAAACACAATAATGAAAATCCTTATATATCAGTTTTGAAAAGTAAACTTGCATAGGTAAAATCAAGAATATAATCTTTTGAAATTAAATACTTAGGGTTGGAAAACTTGCCTTGGTGAGGTTGGGGTGGTCGGGCTCGCGAAGTGGAACGAAGATCTATACATAAGCAATAACCGCTCGTTAGTACCTTAACAATATCTCTTCAATTATGGGGTTTTAGGGGGTACGAAATTAACTTAATGACCTCGTCTTATGACACTCTAGCCCCACTATAGGTTCATGTCATCGCTCGATTACGCTCGTCACTTATTCGACTTAATTTAGTTACCACATTTGAATCATAACCATTACCCCTAGATTTATGCTCCACTAACGACTTTTTCCCTTGCGCGAATTTCACTCTAGCATTCTTATAAAATTGAAAAATTCATATTTTAATATATTTCTTTTTGGGTGGTCTTCACCACTGCATTTCCTAGTTTCTCAAATTTTTCCATGATCCCACATATATTTTTAGGGGTTTAAACAAGGTTCACAAGGGGGTCACTTAGTGCAGTCCGGAATCCAGAAACACAATTTACTTCTCCGGCCATAACTTAAAATCTATACATCACCTAGTCATGAACCTTACATCTCCAGAAACTACATTCAATTATATTTCCAACAATATATGGTAGGACCTCAGGGGACAATATTTGGGGGTTCAAAACCATGTTACAAGACAGGTCAATGTTCCTGGAAAACTCAGCAAGCATGTATTCACTTAGATCAACCAATTTTCTCAATTCCACAACACAACCAACACCTAATTCACTTAGTTCATGCTTTATAACACTCATGGAGATACATATACTATCCACAATCATAAAAATCACAATCACAACATCAAAACTCAAGATCCATGTCATCCATTACTTATACAACCAAGATTGACACATATATACATGGATCTACTACCAAACATCATAAACACTACATGGCCAAAAGGGTTTGTAATTTTTATACCTTCTTGAGTATCTAGGAGCCTTGGGTAAGCCTTATGATCCTTAAGAACACCTTGGATGAGCCTCTACAAGCCTTAAACTTCAAGATCTAAAAGATAACCAACCTTGGTTACTATTCACTCAAACTTTCAACAATTAATATCTCAAGATTGGATGGTTAGAAAGCTATGAAATTGATAACATACCTTCACTATGATACAAGGAGGCTCTAGGAATTTTATTATGATTTGTGAGTGGGTGGGAGTTGAAGAAAAATCTTCTTCTTCCCCCTTGGAAGAGCTTGGCCGAGAGTTTCAAGGAGAGAGGGAGAGAGAGTGGTTTGGTTGGGTGATTTTGAAATAATGAAGTGTATTATTGTGATATGTATTGATGTGTGTATGTATTGTGTCACATGTTGACACCCTAGGGTTAGTAGACTAGCCACCCACCATGCCCTCTTGTCTCCTTGGTTGTAGCACCATCCAACTAGTCACTATTCATGGTTACTTTATGCTTTATGCTTTCTAGTTCATTTCCTAACTAGCTAGTTACATGGCACTTGTATGCGATATCCTTCCTTGTATTATTATTTTTCCACCAATGCTTGTCACTTAATCCTTATTTCATATCGTATCTTAATTAAATTCCTCGTAATAATATTTTGTCGCGTAGAGATTTCCGTTGTAATTCCTTAAGTACTTAATTGTGTAAATTCCTTAAATATCCATAACTCCTTGTCATAGTCTCTTAAAATCTTTTAATACTCTAATAACTCTCAGATCCCAAGTTTTTATAAATCTTAATGGCAGTAGGCCTCTTGCCTTAACAATCTTCCTTTTTTTTTTCTTACACTGTGAATGTAACAACATAAATTTCTCAGATAATCAATTCCATTAAACAACATAGGTGACTCAAAAGGTCCCAAATTCACAATGTCATATGATATTATATTCTTAAAAATATTACCAAAAATCAGGATTCTTACATCAGCCCTTTTTTGTCTCCTGGAAGACCTCTCCAAATCTATAACGGGAATCCTTCCTGAGATTGGAGGGGGTCGAGTTAAAATTAGTCTCTCTTGCTCCCTCGCTATGTCGTCCTTCAACTTCAAGATCTCAGCCTCATGAGTCTTGATCCTTTCTACAGTTGTCAAAGGGGGTCCATCATGGATAGTCTGAGTCCTCCTTCGAGGTTCTCTACTAGCACGTCGCCTCCTCGGGGCTTCATCACGATCATCATCATCAGATGACGAATCATTAGTATAAAAGCCAGAGTAGTCGTCATACTCTTGATCTCGGATCTGTAAAGCATGACCGCTTGGTCCAGGACCTTGAATAGGAGGGTAGTTGGGCAGACCATACATCGGGTTGGTATTTACGGGGAGATCCGTAGTGTGGATCTGTACCCCTGGTGGTAGCGGGTGGTTAGGATTAACTAGAGGAGAGACCACCATCTGAAGAGGGTTGGTTTCTCGACCTGGATGGATGACCACAGGTAACGTACTCTCAACAAGGGGAGTCGCCCCTATAGGTTGAGAAACTTGAGGTTGTGTGATCACCCCTGGGGGGACTTGTTCAGTGGCGGGCGGAGCAGAGCTGAGAGGTATGGCCTCGGTAGTAACTGGTATGGTTCTTCGTGTGTTAACCATGGTTGATATCTTCTTCCCACAGACGGCGCCAAATATTGTGGAATAAAAATTAGGGTTTATGCGTAATTAATGCTAGGGTGGTTGAGTTTCGAGCTTTAATGGTTGTTTTCCTGTTTCGAGACTGATCGATCCTCACAGAGTGCCTACGTATCTCATTATTGAGAATCAAGCCAAGACATAGTTCTTGGTGTTTGCCCTCGGGGCTATGGCAGCAAGGGCACACCAAGGACGTAGTGCCTTGTATGTCCTTATTCGAGGATTAAGCCAAGACGTAGTTCTGAGAATGAGGGGTCAGGCCCTTTATATAGGCTGAGAAGCCTTAGAATCGTAGTAGGGTTAGGTGAGTTGGTGGGCAAGTCACCACCTTGAGGAATGTTCTAGATCCTATTATGTAGGAATCAGATTCCATGTCGAAGTAGGTGCCTTGGAGGCTAAGTCAGGTAGGAATAATATCATTATTTAACTCTTACTGCTGAGCTGTTTATATCCCTTAATATTAATTACAAAATTAATATTGAAATTAGGGGTTTGGGCCCCACAAATGGGTCTCACGTTTGGACCATGCTGGGTCTAATTAACGCCACATTAAATGTGTCTTTAGGGCTTACTTTTAGCCCATATCAACTGAAAACTTAAAATGCTATGAAAACCACAAAAACACAACGCCTTGATAAAATACGATTCATGACATAAACAGTTCACTACTACCATCATTAGAATTCGGATCAAAAGCATAATATGTCTACCATCATCAGAATTCAAAATTTACATCAAAAGCATAATATGTCTGCCATGAGCATAATTAAACTAACAAAAGCATAGGACTAGCATATCATAAATAGGTTCACTTCTGGTGTTGAGATTGTTATGCAGTAAGGACAGAGGGTTGTGATGCACTCCTTAGATTTTCAGCCTTCCTTTTCCTTGTTGAGGTCCTTGAGGAGGTTCCCTCAGCTGCTGTTTTGGCTGCATCGTTTGCTGCTTTGGCAGCTTTGGCTGCATTAGATTGATCACTGACCCTTGGATGTCTAACAAGCAGTGATGCATTAGATTCAGTGGCATTCATTTCCTTTCCAGTGGGTCCTCCCTTACATGTTCCATCATTGTGTCCAAAATGGCCACACTTTGTGCACTTCACAGTCTTGCTTCTCTTCTCCTGTTCCTACTTGGCCTACCAACTCCCCTTTTCATTGTTGGTGGCATTACATTAGGGATGCCTTCATATTCTGGCTAGTTTTCCTTATCAGCAATGGGATTAATGTTGAAATTGTATTCTTGCTTGTATGTCCTTACTGAATACCAAGAGCTGATAACTTTTTGGGGGTCAATCTTTGCATGCAACATTGCCCTAACAGCATGCCTACATGGTATACCAGATAGCTGTCAAGCTCCACATGAACACAACTTACTATTCAGTGATAGTTGAAACTGTGATTTACCTTCATGAATTTCATATTCACCAGGCTTGGACATGTAAGCTTTATAACTGATAGTCCCCTTGCTTATATCTTTAAGAGTTTTAACATTTTTTGGGCATATACACATCTTCATCTTCATCATTCCAAGTCTTTGCATTTTCAAGCCTTGTTGGTATTCTAATAATATGTCAGGTGTACCATGTATAAAAGCCTAAAATGTGATGGTACCATTGGCAAAAGCCAATTCTACAAGTCTACAAGTGTACCAAAGAGAATATCCCAAATTTTTAATGTCAAATTTAATAAAAATATATTATATTAAAAAAAATCGTGCAATTCAAAGGTTCTAATAATTACAATATTTTTAACATAATATTAAAAAAATATTATATTATATATTATACTATCTATATAGCCTGTTGAGTATAGAAAACAGTAAAAGAATATAGAGGGGGGTGAATGGATTCTTGAACTTTCTTTGTTGAGTCTGTGTAGCAGATAAGTGTTTGTGTGTGTAAAGATGTAGGTGCGGATAAAGAACAACACAAGTCACAATATCACTTTAATCTAATGTATTATTAGATAAAGGTTGCTACAATCTGTGAATACAAATGATAGTATTCTCAGCTTCGTTTTTCTCAGAGAGATATGGCTTACAATGAATATGAAAAACTAGACTCTCCAAAAGTTAATTGCTAAGGAAGTGAGGCTGTATCCTTATAGAACATGGATACAACCTACTTACTACAAATAAGGTAGCTAAAACAAATTACTTTCTAGTCTGTCTATCCTATTTGAGTAAGAGTCCAAACGGTTACAGATTTGACTTTGCAAAGCCTGTTCAGATCCACTTCTTTAGCCCTTTGTCTCTTCTATATCTCTCCAAGCTTCTTTGTAGGCTTTCCAGAGCACGTTACAGATTGAGATCCATAAAGTGCATTGGCTTGTTGCAGGTTTCTGAATTGTACAATTTCTCCAGTATTTTGTCTCCAAGAATGTACTCGAGAAGTGACTAAGTAAGTTATTCGAGAACTAGAATTTACTTGATCGACAACTCTGAGTTCTCGAACACTATTATATTGACATACCGAATTACTTCTCGAATAGCTCTTTTTCATCAGGATTCCTTGAGTTGTCGAATAGAACACTTGACTTATCGAATCCTTGAGATATCGAATAGCTTTCTGAGTCCTTAAGATATCGAATGGAACTTTGACTTGTTGACTCCTTGAGAACTCGAATACCACTTTAGACTTGTTGACTTCTAGAGTTCTCGAACAGAGTAATAGACATATCGAATCTTTGAGATATCGAATGAGATATCGAACAGTGTATTCAGAGATATCGAATAGTGTCTTCTGAGATATCGAATCCTTGACTTCTCGAATGCTAGACTTCTCGAATAGACAAATGTACTTCTCGAATTGGTACTTAGGCAAATTCTTCACTTTCTTCAAATCCCAACTGTGATTATTTGACAGTCTTTATCTTCTTGCTTGAGGCATGAACCTTGGAACTTCTTTCAAGCATTATTCTTGACTACATAAGTACAGTTACACAACTAGGATTTGGTGCCTATTACAAGTACAGAACAAGTAGAGACTCTACAACTAGAGGTTCCCTCAATTAAGAGGTCATGTAAGTCATACAAAGTATTACAGACAATTAGGCTTGTTATTTGATGTAAACAGTCATGCCTCTGTGACTAACAATCTCCCCCAAATTGTGAGTAAGACCCTTAGTCACAATTTCATGTCTGATAACAAGCCTATCATACATAAAGATAAAACTTTAAAAGTACAGGTATGTAGATTGAATGAAGAAAGTACATAGAAGGATTCTTACAAGCTATGAGAAACTACTAGCCATATTCTTTTGGATTCATCTCTTGAGCTTTGGCTTGCAGATTCTCATTTTTCATCTTCTCTTCAGCTTCTTTGGTTTTCTTCTTTGCATTTTCCTCCATCGCAAGAATAATGTCTTCCATTGCAGTGAGTTCTTCAATTAGAGGGGAGCCTGACAAATCCTTGAGTACTTCATTTAGCTGTTTCTCAGAATAGGAACTGATGTAGTCCATTCTAATCTTTACATTTCTACCATATTTCTTGTATTCAATGATGTAAGGATTAAACTTGACTCTGCACAGACCCATAGCTCTCAATTCATCAGCCTTAGCTTCCATTGCAGCCAACTCCTCCTCCCTTTTCTTTAGTAGCTCTTCACTTTTCCTCTTCATTTCTGCTTGGTGAACTCTCTTCATTTTAACAAAGTCAATTAACTCCAGCTTCCATACCCTTTCCGTTCTATCTTCAGAATCTAACATTGCAATTATTCTTTCTATGTCATATAGCCTGCCCCAGTGCTGACATGTTCCTTGTCTGAATTTCTTCTATCTTCCATCAGTATATTTAATTTTAAGAAAATCATCAACAATGGCAACATGATAGATTCTTTGAGCCCATAGGAACTGCAGTTGGTCTTCATCATAGTTTTCATCCAGAGGTGGTAGGTTCAATCCTGGAATAATTGTCAGTGCCTTTGACTTGGATAACTTCACCCTTCTTGCAGCATGCTTAAATTTACTCCTCTTTACATGGTTGCTTGGCAGAAATTTTCGACCTTTGCTGGTAGACCATAGTAGTATTCCATTAGCAGTTTGCTTTCTGAAACATACACATGGTTTCTTGACTTGAATCTTCTTCTTTTCTTGAGGTGGCAAAACAGTTGCAAAAGCCATTGAATCAGATTTTGGTAGGTCATTACTAACAGTATTCACCCTAGACTCAGAGTCTTGTGTTGTGGTGAGGTTACTGCTAGCAATGCCTAAGACTTGCTGTTTTCCAATCTTCCTCTCATAGATTTTGCCTTGGTCATCATCATTTTTCTTGTCCTTGCTATCTTTCTTCTTCTCACTTTTACCATCCTTATCACTCATGTGATGACTTCTCCTCCCATCACTTTTATCATCATCTTTATCATCCTTATTCCTCCTAGGCTGAGCCATTTCTGGAATTACACCAGTAGCAATGAATGATCTTAGGATGTGTAGTGCTTCCAACTCTTCAGCAGTTCTGACTCCACCATTCTTTTGTAGCTGATCAGCAACAGCAATAATGAGTCTGTGGTTTCGAGGGGTGAGATCACTGGGAATAACTAACTGCTTAACATCTTGAATTCTTGTACCAGACTGATAGAAGATGGTTCTTGGTTTAATGCATACTTCAGGAACTCTAGCTTGTTGACCATTCCTCAGTTCAGTGTACAGACTCCTGTTATTCTCCCCTTTCTGCTCAATTAATTCCAAGATGGCATCAATCTCAGTGAATTTAAGGGCTTTCAATGTGTCAATAGATAGGTGCCATATCTTGCCATTGGCCACCATCAATATTTCCCTGAGATAGATTTGATTTAGCTTCCTTGGAATTATTGTTAGATATTCAATTTGGTCTTTGAGGCTTCTCCTGTACAACAAGGCATCTCCTCCTACCATTGCCTTTGAGACTTGCAGAAACTTCAAGAAAGCAGCATCATGATAAGTCTCTGAATTTGCTACTTCTATCAGCTTGGCCTCAGTGATCACACTAGCTTCCACTGGGTCATCCTCATGTCTAGGATTATGAACTAGGTTACTTGGCATGGACCCTGCCACCACTGTAGTAGTGACAGTTTGCTTTTGGCCACTAGGTGTAGTGATGTGCATAGGTGGTAGAGTGACCACTGGCAGAGAGGATAGAGGTTCATCAACCTTGGATTTACCTTTGCCTGGCACATGGGTTAGAGATTTAGATGCCCTTTGGTGACTACCCTCTTTTATCTTTATACCTTCCTCCTTAGGTTTCTCCCCCTTTGTATTTGAATTCCTTGTCCTCTTCTCCCCCTTAGGCTTGTTGTCAGGCACAGAGGCTTTAGAAGTGACCTTTGGGTTTGAAGATTCTTCAGGTAGAGGGAGACCCATATGCTTCATCATAGCAGCCAACATAGATTGCTGATGCAGAAGGACATCAGCTGTGGTGGTTGCTTGAGTGTCCAACTGATCAGTAAGAAGTGCAACCTTTTCTATAAGATGAGCATTGGATTCTTTGAGAGACACCACCTCCTTCTCAAGAGTATCCACTTTAGAGAAAAGCTCATGTGCCCTGAAACCAGAAAAGGATTGATCTTGCAGTCTCTTCACCTCATACTTTGACAGTTCATGCACAGGGACTTCAGTCACTAGCCTGTCTCCATAAAGATTTTTGAACATTGTCCTCAGCATGGCATTGGATGCGATAGTCTGATCAGATAGAGTTTGAAATTTATGTCCTAGACCTGTGACTGAATCTTTTAGAAGAGCCAAACCATGGTCCATCTTGGTGCATGTAGATTTGCATTCCAGTATGTCCTTGATTACAGTCTCCAACTTAGGGAATTTGGCCTCAAAAGCTCTCTTTATCTCCTTCACCTCCTGGGTTGTGGCTTGACATACACCATTAATTTCTGTTTTGAGACCCTTTCCAAGGTAGTGTGCAGCCTTGAGAATGCCCTTGTAGTTGTCATTGACTGCTTCATACACCTCACTAGGGGAGAGAGATTTGGCATTTGACCCTAGTGCAGTGATGTACTCTTCTCTGATGTACTGGAGGCCTTCTGAGAGAGGTATGTCATATTTTCCTTGCAGCCAGGCATCTACATTGCCATCTCTCTCAGTATCCTCCACTATCTTAGCCTTTTGCATCTCCACATCATCTCTGTGGCATAAAAGAATGGCTTCATAATCTGGATTTGGCATGTTGGCAGTGAGAAGGTGCTGAGCAATCTTTGTGAACTCAGGGAGCTGATCCACAATTAAGCTTTGAAGTGCTTCAACCGTCAATTATTGTGGAACAGACCCTGATCCTGAAGCACTGTCATGGTGCACAGGCTTCAGCCATTGTGACATAAAGTCAGAACTAGAGCTAGGCAAGCTAGACTCCTCAGTTACAGATGCAACTTCTGTAACCGGATGGATTGACTCTACTACTGGTGTCTCCAGAGAAGTGGGATGAGTTACACCAGCAGTTGACAAAGGCACAGAGTCTCTAGTGAAAACTAGTGAATCCTCTGTGTTTTTTATGGTGTCATTAGGAGATGCCCCAGCATGCATTCCCTCACCATCTAAATGTGGGTCCTGGGTGGTGAGCAAAGTGTCATGCACTAAGTCACTTGAAATCATTGGTTCATCAAGAGAAAAGAATTCTTGATGATCAATGCCTTGCTCCTCAATTGCTTGAGTTGCAGGCTGCAAAGAAATTTAAGTGGTAGATTCTGGAAGAGGAGTGTCTTGTAGATTAGAGTTGGGCAACTCCCCCTAAGAGATAGAGGGAGTTTCAATTGTGATGTGCTCTCCACTCAGTGTAGTGCCAGCCTTATCACTCCCATGTGCTGACTCTGTACAGGTAGGTGCATTAGGGAGGATGCTTGATTCTATAGATGCACCCTGTTGAGAGGATACATCTAGTGAATTGTTTGCCCCTGATTTTATAACTTCAGCCATTTGTGTGACTGAAGAGGTGGTTTTAGTTTTCTTCTTCTTTGGCCTGATTAGGGGTGACTCAGGTGCCTCACTTCCTAATTCTACAGCCAATGCTGCTTCAGATAAAATGGTTAAAGGTGTAGAAGCAACCTGTTTTCTCTTCTTCTCCTTTTTACTAACATCACCCTTTTGAGAGGATGATGCAGTTGGCTCAGTGTTTGGTAGAGTGTTTGTTTGAGGTGGTTGGTTAGCAGACCCTGGGTTAGCACTGTGTTCTACTTTCTTGGGTCTGGCTAACTTAGATTTGGAGGCAAATGTTGGCAAGTTGTGAGGGTAAGACTCAAATAACTTCTACATATGGGAAGTTATTACAAGCCTTACATCCACATCATTCCTAGTATCCAAATTACCAAAAATGAGTTTGGTCATGGATCTAGGGTAGCCTAATCTACTTTTATCTAAACCATGTAAATCAGCCACATTTTTATGTAGCTAATTAAGTATAGACTGAATAAACCTAGGAAAGAAAATATCATTACCTCTCTTGGTTGTGTTCTTACCAAGTTTTCCATAGAGTTCCTGCATTATGAGCTTTCCAACATCAATTTTTCTATCATAGGCAAGTGAGTAGCATATCTGTTGAACAGGAGCACTTAGTTGGTCAAAGCTGGATTTCCTTCCACTGAATACTTGCAGGAGAGTGGCAAACACATAGCTCCACTCTTTTCGCAGATGTGCCCGTTCAGATTTCCAACCTTGATGGTGTCTGAGTACCTTATTAGTTCAAAGAATTCCACTAGTTGATCTTCTATTACAAGGCCATCATACTCATTCTGGTGAAGACCCAGGGCCTTTCTCATGTCCTCAGAAGTGATGCTGAACTCTTTACCAATTATCTTGCAGTTAATGATATAACCCAGACTGCCATCATCTAGAGCAACTGTTTCTGTAATGGCAGTATTCCAAAATTGCTCCAGAATGTCTAGATACAGAGTTGGGTTGGCCGTAAGTGCTTCTTTGATATAAGATTCAGACATCCATTTGACGAAACACTTGTAGTTAGCATTTGGGGCTTCGACATCACTTGAGATAGCAATGAAGTTAGTGTTGAATTTCACAATTGCCAATGATTTGGAGAAAAGAGAATGAAGGTTGAAGAAGAAATTTGGCTTTTAGCAGTTAGGGTTTTCAGGGGTTTTGGGAGCTTTGATGCTTGAGAAATCGAGTGAAATGAATCGAATAGATGTGAAATTGTATAAGTATGAAGTACTTGAATTGTCGATTAGATGTATGTTTTGTATCGACAAGTCAAGCATTCGAGAAGTAGAAAACAACTATTCGATAAGTCAAGAGAGGCTTATTCGATAACTCAAGCAGGTTGAAAACTCACAGCTGGCAGCTATCTAACTTAGAATAAATTCTAAATTAGGTAAAATGTGTTTTTATGAGTGAATTAAAATTTTAGACAAAAGTCCAAAATCGGTTAAGATTCAGCGAGAATTCAGCCTTTTCAAATGATTCGAGAACTCAAATATAGTATTCGAGAACTCAGTCAATAGAGAACTAAAACACTATATTCGAGAAGTCAAGAATATCTCTATTCGATAACTCTAAAAGACTCTATTTGAGAACTCGAGAGTGCTCTAATGAGACTTGTTAGAGATGTCGAATAGTGAATCACTCGAGAAGTCTGACCTATCGAAATATACTCATCACTCATAAAAATTAATTTTCACTATCTTTTAAAATTCACCAACCATATTCATTTAAGAATATTCTAGCAAATTAAACAGTGATTTTCTCAAAATTTCATAGAAATTTCAAGTTGACAAAATATGATTTTTCAACATATGCAGCAGATTTGAAATAATTATAAATCATATTTCAGCCAACACTTACTTCAAAAATATTGGCCATTTAAATAAAGTAAGTTTTTACTGTTGCAACAACTCAGTTGATATATTCACTTAGCCAGAATCTGAAGAATTCAGCATTCCAATCTCACTAACCAACCTTGTGAAGGTGGCTTCATCTAATGGCTTAGTGAATATGTCAGCTAGTTGTTTATCTGTAGAGACATAGTGTGTTAGAAATGATTGATGGAAACAGTGTTTGGAAGCTAAAGTCAGAAAACAGAGTTTAGCTGGAAGCAGTCAGAGTTTGATTAAACACTGACTGGAAGCGCAAACAGAGTTTGTTAAACTCTGTAGCGGTATTGTCTGAAGAGTCAACAGTGTTTGAAGATTGATAAATATGGAAGCAATATCTTTGAAGATTGGAAAGCTGTCAAAGAGATTGAGTTGACTTGGAAGACTGAAGCAATCGTGATTGATATCAATTGTATAGCTTGATTTTAGGAGTATCAGTTACTGATTGTACGAAGCTGTATGTTCTATAAATACAGTTAGGTTAACCCTAGAAGGGTAGTCGAACAATGAGATATTCATCCATTGTAACCTAAGCAGCTCTCTGTGATATTTACATCACTGAGAGAGGAATTATTAATTCCAAACAGTTTTTAATTGTTAAACAGTGTGTTCTTGTTAAGTTACTCATACAGTATTTGATTGCTTATTGTGTAATCGACCTAACAAGTGGTATCAGAGCCTAATCTGTTACTTTATTACAGTTAAAGATCCAAACACAAAAGTAATCAATGGCAGAGATTCCTCCACCTGGTACTCCACAACAAAATGGTGTAGTGGAGAGGAAGAACAGAACCTTGATAGAAGCTGCCAGAACCATGCTAGATGAAGCAAAGTTGCCAACATATTTCTTGGCAGAAGCAGTTCAAACTGCTTGTTTTACTCAAAATGCAACACTGATCAACAAGCATGGTAAAACACCATATGAAATGGTGAAGAAGAAAAAGCCAAATCTAAAATATTTTCATATTTTTGGATGCAAGTGCTTTGTGTTGAAGACTCATCCTGAACAGTTGACCAAGTTTGACATAAAGGCAGATGAAGGAATTTTTGTTGGCTATCCACTGTCAACAAAGGCATTCAGAGTTTATAATCTGAGAACTAGAGTGATCATGGAATCAATTCATGTGTCATTTGATGACAAGAAGATAACTGGACTTGAAGATGTAGATGAACATGATCAACTGCATTTTGAAAATGAAGATTTATTCTCTGAAAAAGTAAACTCTGATAAGACTGATGTGTCAAACTCTGTTGATCTAAACTCTGAACCTCTATTGGTAAATACTGAAGAAACTATTCAATCAGAAACAAGGGAAGAACCAGTTGAGGGGGAGCATGAAGAATCACATCAAAGTGAAAATTCAAACACTGATAGTGACTCAAATGATAACTCTGAATCAAACACTGTTGATTCAAACTCTGATCATTCAAATTCTGAGCAGTCACATTCAGGGGGAGCATTTGAAAATGAGGAAAGACACCAGGAAAATCAGGAGAGCATGGATCAAGGGGGAGGATCACATGATGACAGAAGCAATCTGCCTTCTGCAAGAAAATGGACTAAATCTCACACACCTGATTTGATTATTGGTGATCCAGATGCAAAAGTAAGGACAAGAAGTGCAACAACAAATGAATGTCTTTTTCATGCATTCTTGTCACAATCTGAGCCAAAGAAAGTGGAAGAAGCTCTTAAAGATGCTGACTGGATAACAGCAATGCAAGAAGAGCTAAATGAATTTGAAAGAAATGAAGTGTGGACACTTGTACCAAGGCCTAAGAATAGATCCATTGTTGGTACTAAATGGGTTTTCAGGAATAAAACTGACAGTGAGGGTGTTATCACAAGGAACAAGGCAAGACTGGTTGCAAAAGGCTACTCACAACAGGAAGGAATTGACTATGATGAAACATTTGCACCAGTGGCTAGATTGGAGGCAATCAGGATTTTACTAGCATATGCCTCCCACATGAAATTCAAAGTGTTTCAGATGGATGTGAAAAGTGCATTTTTGAATGGAAAACTTGAAGAAGAAGTGTTTGTGGAACAACCACCAGGGTTTGTAGATCCAAAATATCCAGATTATGTCTACAGGTTAGACAAGGCTCTCTATGGACTTAAGCAGGCACCAAGGGCATGGTATGAAACCCTTGCCAAATTTCTACTAGAAAGTGGATTTAACAGAGGTACTATTGACAAAACTCTGTTTTACTTCCAAAATGGTAGTGACTTGCTTTTAGTTCAGATATATGTGGATGACATCATTTTTGGGTCTACTAATGATAAACTCTGTAAGAAGTTTGCCAAACTCATGCATTCAAGATATCAAATGAGTATGATGGGAGAGCTTAGTTATTTTCTAGGCCTACAGGTGAAGCAAACAGATGATGGAATTTTTATAAATCAAGCAAAATATACCAGAAACCTTCTCAAGAAATTTGGTATGCTTGACTGTTCATCTGCAACAACTCCCATGGCAACTGCAACAAAATTGGACAAAGATGCAGGGTCATCAGTAGATATGACAAGTTACAGAGGAATGATTGGTTCTTTGCTCTATTTGACAGCTAGCAGACCTGATATCATGTATGCAACTTGTTTGTGTGCAAGGTTCCAGGCAGATCCAAGAGAACCACATTTAACAGCAGTAAAGAGGATATTCAAGTACCTCAAGGGCACTATGACTTTGGGGCTGTGGTATCCAAGAGAATCAGAGTTTAAACTTCTTGGTTACTCTGATGCAGACTTTGCTGGATGTAAGATAGACAGAAAAAGAACCAGTGGAAGTTGTCAATTTCTGGGTGACAGACTTGTTTCCTGGTACAGCAAGAAACAGAAGTCAATATCTACATCTACAGCTGAAGCAGAGTATATTGCTGCTGGTAGCTGCTGTGCACAGATTTTATGGATGAAGAATCAACTGCTGGATTATGGATTAAGGTATACCAAGATACCTATTTACTGTGATAATCAAAGTGCTATTGCAATGACAGGTAATCCAGTACAACATTCAATGACAAAGCACATCAGCATAAGGTATCACTTCATCAGAGAGCATGTAGAGGAAGGCAACATAGAGCTTCACTTTGTGTCTACAGAACAACAACTTGCAGATATCTTCACCAAGCCATTGAGTGAAGTTACATTTACAAGACTGGTCAATGAACTAGGAATGGTCTCTAGTTTTGACTAGAGATGTTGGTTAGACTCAAAAACTTATTGCTCATGTTTTCTGTAAATTGTTAAGTGCTATGTGAACCTTAGTATTAAACTCTGTTCTGCATGCTAATGTTTAAATCTTTTTAAACTCTGTCAGCATGTCTGTCTGTTAAATACTGTTAACATGTTAGATACACTCAGTGAATTCAGAATTGATTATTGTCTTAATGAAAACACCAATGAAGAAATATGTATGAAGCATGATTCACAGTAATTAAATCATGATTCTTTCTGAGTCACTGCTATCTAATCAGACTTTGTGCAGAAAATTAACACAGCATGATACTGTTTCATATTTATAGCATCTCTTAGTTTATTTAGTCCTAAACTCTGAGTCTATGAATATTGTGTGCATGGCCACTCATAAATAATTTTGGTTATTGATGAACTCTAAACTCTGATAAGTGACATTCTGTTTCCAAAGGTATGGTTCATGATGATTCCTTGTTTGTACTTGTGAAAACCATAAAACTTGAGATGTGTCAGTGATTAGTTTGGTGAGTTCAGATTCATGTTTACACCATGTGAGAGTTTGAGCCAAATCAGTGATTGATACATTTTCTATCAATCAGTATTTATTGTTGTGTGATATTCATCAGGTAGTATGTTTCTCTAGAACTTGTATTAAACCATTTTGAGACTACATGATATGTGTGTGCATGAAAATGATAAAGGCAATAGGATTTACCATTCTTTCAAACACTGTTCGAAATTCTTTTGAACATTGTACAAACACTGTATAAACACTGTTCATAAATTCCATCCTTAGTAAACCCCTTTGAGCCTTATTAACTGCTCATTTTTCTTATACTCTGAAGTATTAAGAGCAGTTAAATATTTTTTTTCTCAAACAGATGAGTGTTTCTCAAGAAAAGAAAAAGTTTACTCAGTATATATGCTAAATAAATAAAAAAAAATAATAAATAAAAAAATAAAAAAAATAGCATATATACTGATCTTGTACAAATATATACTGTGACTGAACACTTTGTTCTCTTAAGATGCTCAGCTTGAAGTCACTCTTGAATAAAACATCTCTTTTCATCTGTTTGATCTTACTCCATTTAAACCCTGAATAAAGTCCTTTTGATTTGTGAATACATGTACTCAAAGTAGTGTAGAATTGGTGGACATTCAAGCATATGGTAGACTCTGCTATTTCTGATTGAATGTGAGTGTAAACACATCACCTAAACACTTGTGTGCTTTGAGAGTTTGTGAGGTTATACAGTTCATGACTGTTATTCACTGAATGATGCTCTGATTTCTATCTCTTGATATTTTTGTCTTTAAAGACTGTGTGCTTACTTGGATAATCATGGACATCAAAGGGAATGGAAGTTTTCAGATTTCTGTATAACAGTAACTACAGAGTTTAGCATTCATCAAACAATCAGTGTTTAATATGAGAGTTTGTGCATTCAGTGTTTATTAACCTTTGTTATGGATTTTATGAAATATTAGATGCTCTAAAAATTGATTTCAGTAAACTCTGCTTCACACACACTCATATTCACAACTGTGCAATTTTTGAAAGGGTTTCAGTGATAAAGTTGAAAAATTGATAAACACTGTTGAGTTGTGTTAAGTACTCTGAGGTAAAGTTTTATTGAGATGATTTGACTATTTTGGAGTAATTGGGGTAGTTGATAACTGTTAATTAGTGTTAATATGTCTAAGTGTCGTGATTATAGTAATGACAGCGGTAATTATTAAGTGCTCCATTGGCTGTTTGACACGTGTCTCATGATGGTGTCCCACTCACACACTACTCTTCAACAGTTGCGCGCTTTTACTAAATAAACGATTGAGTTTTAATTTTACTCTAATCGTCTTTAGTCTCTCACTCCATATCGATTCACATTCACCCATTCACAATTACTTACATACTCATTCATTTTCACCCTTTTCTTATTCTCTCCTTCACTTTTTGATAAACACTTACAGTGCATTCAAATCTTTTCTCTGAATATCTTCGTATCTTGTTACTAATGGCAACTAAAGCATTTGATGCAGCAGGGTTAGTTTTTCTCCCTAGTAACTATGCAGCACCATTGGAGAATGAAAATGCTCCACAGGCGTTTCACTTGTTCCAAAACTTCTTGAACGATTCTGAGATAGGGACGGCTCTAACTGCACCACCAACATTATCTGCTTCACAGATTGCTACTTTCTGGACAAACTCTGAATATGATGATGGAGGAGAGGCTGGCACTCCAACAATCATTTTCACTCATGATGAATCAGAGTATATCATTACTCCAACCACTGTCAGAGATGCTTTGGACTTTGAGACACACACTTCTTACAGTGTTGTTGGTCATGATAGATTGAGGACAATGTTGGAACAAATTGGATGTGCAGGAAACTTGAACAAAATAGGGTCTTTGAGACGGCCAAGTTTGAGAAAGGAATGGAGTTTCTTCTTTGATTGTATAACAAGGGCTTTTGGAAAGAAGACAACAAACTGGGATGCACTGCCTCTGGATACTCTCCAAATTGGTCATGCTCTAATATATGGAGGTAACTTCGATTTTGGTAGACTAGTACTAATGAACTTGGGAGAGCGATTGTCTGAGTCTACTACTGTTTATTTTGCTCGTTTTTGTCAATTGCTATTTACTGCATGTGTGCCTAACATTCCAATTGATGAAGCTGATGTAATTCAGCCTTTTCAAGTTGCTAAGAGAATGTTCACTGATTTGACAAACAAAGATGTCACTAAACAGCAAATACCTGAATTGTTTATGCCTTTAGCCTTACAAAACTATGTAAACCAACCACAAGACCCTCAATCACCACAACAAATGCCTGAACCACCAGAAACCATAAACTCTGAACCAACACCTCCAACACCCACAACTACTGTACCTACTACATCTCAACAACCACAACCAGAAACTTTAAACTCTCCACCAATAAACTCTCCATCCTCAAACACTGAACCATTAAACACTGAAGCTTTAAACACTGATACCTTACACCCTGAGCCAGCATCTACTGAACAACCCAAAACCAAGCCAAAAAGAAAGAAACACACCGCCCAAAACACTAAACATTCAAAGGCTAAACAGACATTACTTGGAGCTGTTTATACTAGAAGAATGAAGCAACATGCAAACAGACCTTCACTTTCACCACCAAAAGAAAGCTCAAGTGAAGATGAAGAGGAGATTGTTGTGCCAATCAAGAAAAGGAGACTAATTCTTTCTGATTCAGATGCAGAGAATGTTGTTGAAGCTCCAGAGGTGGTTTCACAGCAAACACCTACTGTTGAGGATACAGTGAATGTTGAAGTACCTGCAAAAGTTGACATGCCTGCAGAGAATATTGTGGATGCCAAAGTAGAAATACCTGCAGAGGTTGAAATGCCTGCAGAGGATAATGTTACTGTTGAAATACCTACAGAGGATAAAATGCCTGTAGAAGAGGATCAAAGAGATGGTTTGTCACCAGTACATGATGTTCCTGAATCAATTCTTGATCCTGTCTCACCTATTGTTCATGTTGAAGCTCCTGGTGTAGCTGATGAGCCTGCAGTACATGTTCCTGAAGCTATAGCATTACACACAGAGTTAGTATCTTCTCAAATTCCAGACAAAGGTGATGAAGCTACTAAGGCAAACTCTGTTGCAGAACCTGTGCAACATGAGGTCATTATTGAAAAGGTTGCAGAAGTTATTGCAGAAACTGTGGCTGACACTGCTCAGCACAGTGGTTCATTAAAGGATGCTCAAGCTAAAGATGCAAGTGCTGAAGATGAATCTGACAGTAGTGCAAACTCTGACTCTTTTGTGAGTGCACCTGCACAGACAGATAGTAAACATACACCTTTTGCTCAGCCTTGTCCATCACATGCAGTTGAAGCAGAGCATCTTGCTAAATCTGCTGAAAATTGGTATAAACAAGATTGCATTTTTCCAAAAGGGAGAGCATCTGAGTTTGTTAAGCAAATTGCAAAGAAAATTTCAAATCCAGAAATCCTATCCTGTTTAAAGGCAACTGTAGTACAAGTCAAGACTCTTGAAGGAAATTTTGCTGAAACTAAACAAGAAATTGCTTACTTGAAGACTGAGATTCAGTCAAGAGAATTGAAGATGGAAAGAGAGTCTAAAATTAAAGCTGTTCAGCTGTCCAAAGTTCAAGACACTCTCTTTGCCAGGCTAGGAAAGGTTGAAGAAAATCAGACTGCTTTATCTGCTAAGGTGGATTCAATTGCAAACTCTTTAGAGCTCATTACATCAATACTAATTCCTGATGATGTCAAAAAGGGGGAGAGAGTGACTAAGTCTAAATGCAAAGTTTCTCAAACTCTGACTCAAAAGGATGATGCTGGAGATGGAGGGGCAAGTGATAAAAGCAAGGTTTTAAACTCTGAAAGGCAAACTCTGAGATCTGGCAAATCTTTTAAATCACAGTCTGTTGGAACAAACACTGAAACTCAAGGTACTTCAAAGACCAAGAGTTTGGAATTAACATCAAACCCAAAGACTGATGAGGAGTTAGCTGTTAAGCTTTTCATGGAAGAGAATGCAGAAGGAGTGACCATAGAAGATGCTAAAGCTGAAGAGAAGAGTTTACAAGAAAAGCATCTGAAAGCTTTAAAGTCTGAAAAAGGAAAGAAGAATGTGAAAGTTGCTAAAGCTGCAAAGCCTGTTCATAAAGGTATTCAAATCAAAGAACCAGTTGGTACAGATCAAAGAATGCAAGTATTCAGAAAACCAACAGATGCAGAAGCTAAGCAAAAACTGAAAAGTATAGTTACAACCTCTGTTGATACACATGTTGTACAGAAGAATGAAAACACAACCTCTGTTGCTGCACAAGTTGTGACCACACCATTATTGTCTTCTCAGTTGAAATCAACATTTAAAAGAGGTGCTCCTCATGATCCAAGACTAGAAGCTACAATTCCAATGGACTTTTCTGATGGTAGAGCTTTATCTAGCAAAGTTGGATACAACAAAGAAGGCATAGGCTCACACAGAGATAAAAGACAATATGTTGGTCCTAGAGATCCTTCTTCACTGTCTGTTCCAGGAGGTGGTGTCACTCAAGAGAATTTAGACAAACTGGAGTCAGTACAGCTTGTACATCAAAAGAGTCTAGAAAAGGATTTCTTGCTATATTTCATGGCTGATGGAACAGTATTTAAAGTCTCTGAAAAGGATATTGAATTAAAATATGCTGAAGAACTTGAATATGTTCTGTATATTTTCAGAGTTAGAAATCAAAGAGCTCAGTCAGTGGCAAATGTGCTTCAACAAAGAATGATTCAAAACCTTGCAAGAAGACAAATGAAATTCAACAACAAGTATGTTCCTAAATACAGAGATTGGAATGGCAATCTGATTGAAATGGAGAAGGGGACTACAAAGCTGAAAACAGATCTTGGAATTACTGTTCTGGATTTCAATGTAAAATCTGAAGAGGTGAAATACATTAGGCTGGGAAATGAGATGAGAAGAAACAAAATCTACGATCTTAGAGCTGCTATCTATCAAACTGATGAGAATGATCCTCAGTTGAGAGAAATCAAAGAAGCTATGCAGATAGAGCTTGAAAATGCTGAAAGAAGGTTGCTTATAGACTATCTCAGAACAGTGCCTGATCTTCAAGAGATTAGAGATTAAAGTCTGTAAGAATTTTCTTATTTCATGTAGAATTTGTTAAGTAATAGCTTAAACTCTGTTTGTATGTTAAACACTGTAAACTTTGTATTTGTTTTGACATCATCATTTACTGTAAAACTTGTACATTCTTGCTAAATGAACAAGTTGGGGGAGATTGTTAGAAATGATTGATGGAAACAGTGTTTGGAAGCTAAAGTCAGAAAACAGAGTTTAGCTGGAAGCAGTCAGAGTTTGATTAAACACTGACTGGAAGCGCAAACAGAGTTTGTTAAACTCTGTAGCGGTATTGTCTGAAGAGTCAACAGTGTTTGAAGATTGATAAATATGGAAGCAATATCTTTGAAGATTGGAAAGCTGTCAAAGAGATTGAGTTGACTTGGAAGACTGAAGCAATCGTGATTGATATCAATTGTATAGCTTGATTTTAGGAGTATCAGTTATTGATTGTACGAAGCTGTATGTTCTATAAATACAGTTAGGTTAACCCTAGAAGGGTAGTCGAACATTGAGATATTCATCCATTGTAACCTAAGCAGCTCTCTGTGATATTTACATCACTGAGAGAGGAATTATTAATTCCAAACAGTTTTTAATTGTTAAACAGTGTGTTCTTGTTAAGTTACTCATACAGTATTTGATTGCTTATTGTGTAATCGACCTAACATAGTGCAACTCAATGGTTCCATTAGTTGCATGCTCTCTAATGAAATGATATCTGATGTCAATGTGCTTTGTTCTAGAATGATTGACAGGATTGGCAACTATGGAGATTGCACTTGTGTTGTCACACATGATTGGAATTCTTTCCAACACAAGTCCATAATCTCTAAGTTGATTTCTAATCCAAAGCACTTGAGCACAACAACTTCCAGCAGCTATGTATTCAGCCTCAGCTGTAGAAGTTGACACAGATTGTTGTTTCTTGCTATACCAAGAGACTAACCTTTGTCCAAAAAACTGGCAGCTACCTGAGGTGCTTTTTCTATCCACTCTGCATCCAGCATAATCAGCATCAGAATAACCAACCAGATTGAACCCTGTGTCCTTAGGATACCATAAACCCAACTTTGGATCAGTGCCCTTCAGATATTTAAAGATCCTTTTTATAGCAATCAAATGTGATTCTTTTGGATTTGATTGAAACCTTGCACACAAGCATGTAGCAAACATGATATCTAGCCTACTTGCAGTAAGATAGAGTATAGAACCAACCATGCCTCTGTAGACTGAGATATCTACTTTCTTGCCTTTAGCATCTTCATCCAATTTAGTGGCAGTGGCCATGGGTGTCTTTGCAGGTGAGCAGTCTTCCAAGTCAAACTTCTTCAATAAATCCTTGATGTACTTGGTTTGACTGATAAAGATATCATCCTTCCTTTGACTAACTTGCAACCCAAGGAAGAATGTCAACTCTCCCATCATACTCATCTCATATCTGCTCTTCATTAACTTAGAGAACTTTTCACACAGCTTCTCATTAGTAGAACCAAATATGATATCATCCACATAGATCTGAACTAAGATAATATCATCACCATGTTTCTTGTAAAACAGTGTCTTGTCCAGTATGCCTCTAGTGAATTGATTTTCAAGGAGAAATTGAGATAAAGTATCATACCATGCCCTTGGAGCCTGCTTAAGTCCATACAGTGCCTTCAGCAATCTGTAGACAAATTCTGGGAAGTGTGGATCCTAAAAGCCAGGTGGTTGTTGCACATAAACTTCTTCTTCCAACTCTCCATTCAGAAATGCACTCTTGACATCCATTTGATAAACTTTAAAGTTTGAGTGAGCAGCAAATGCCAAGAATATTCTGATGGCTTCCAATCTAGCAACAGGGGCAAATGTCTCATCATAATCAATGTCTTCCTGTTGAGAGTATCCTTTTGCAACCAACCTTGCTTTGTTTCTTACTATTACACCATCTTCATCCATCTTATTCTTCAGAACCCATTTTGTTCCAACAATGGTTCTATTCTTTGGTGCAGGCACAAGTTCCCATACTTTGTTCCTTTCAAATTGATTCAGCTCCTCTTGCATGGCAATAATCCAATCTGGATCCAACAGTGCATCATCCAGTTTCTTAGGCTCAACCTGAGATAGGAAACAACCATAGAGACACTCATTCTGAGTTGCTCTCCTAGTCCTTACTCCTGCATTAGGATCTCCAATGATTTGCTCTGCAGTGTGTGATCTATCCCATTTCCTTGAGTGCTCAGCCTGATTTCTCATTCTTGATGTTGCTTCATCATCCAAATCATGATCATCCTGATTTCCTCCCCTGTGAGGTTGCCACTGCTCACAGGTGTGTCTTGGATGCTAGTTTCTCCACTGTTGATTGGCACAAATTCTTCTCTTGTATTATCATTCACTTGAGTCTGTTGAACTTGAGTTTCAACTTCAGTTTCAGTCTCTTCATCAGAATCATCTAGATTATCAAACTTCAATGGATCTTTATCTTCATCATTGGCTTCTTCTAGTCCAGGTAGTTTGCTGTCATCAAATGTCATATCTGTGCTTTCCATAATTTTCTTTTGACTGATGACATAAACTTTGTATGCAATTCTTTCCATAGAGTAGCCAAGAAAAATTCCTTCAAATGCCCTTGCATCAAACTTACCAACATATTCAGAATTATCCTTCAATACAAAGCATTTGCTTCCAAAAGTATGAACATACTTTAGAGTAGGCTTCTTTCCAGTCATCAAATTGTAAGGTGTCTTTCCAGTGTTTTTGTTGATGAGGGTTCTGTTCTGAATATTGCATGTAGTGCTTATAGCCTCAGCCCAAAAACATGTAGGCATCTTTGCATCAAGTAGCACTCTTCTAGCAGCCTCAATTAGAGTTCTATTCTTTCTCTCCACAACTCCATTTTGTTGTGGAGTCCTTGGAGCTGAGAATTGCTGAGAAATCCCATTCTCTTTGCAGAATGCTTCAAGCATGGCATTTCTGAACTCTGTTCCATTATCACTTCTCAGTGCAATCACACTTGCATTATTGGCCTTTGCTTCCTTGTCAACTTTCTTTATGTGCTCAATGATTACTTGTGGAGCCTCATCTTTTGATGACAGAAATTCCACCCATGTATACCTTGTAAAGTCATCAACCATCACCAAGGCATACTTCTTTCTTCCTAGTAACATAATATTGACAGGTCCAAACAAGTCCATATGAATGAGTTGTAGGGGCTTGGTTATTGATGTCACTGTCTTTGACTTATGGCTTGATCTTTTCATTTTTCCTCTTTGACAGGCCTCACACACTCCTTCCTGACAGAATTCAAGTGTGGGCATGCCTCTCACTAAATCTCTTTTGACTAGAGAATTAATGGCTTTGAAGTTCAGGTGTGATAATTTCTTGTGCCACAGCCAACAATCTTCATTTGATGCTTTTGAGTAGAAGCAACAAATTTTGTCCTTGTTTGCAGAGTCCATATTGGCTACAAACAGGCTTCCTTTCCTTACTCCAGATAGAGCAAAGTCACCAGTCTTCTTGTGGGTGATCAAACATTCATCTTTGTCAAAATCCACCTTGAATCCCCTATCAGTAAACTGACCAACACTTAGCAAATTATGCTTGAGTCCCTTGACCAGTGCTACATCTTCAATGATGACATTTCCAACTTTCAACTTGCCATATCCCAATGTGTTACCCATGCTGTCATCTCCAAAAGCAACCATTGGGCCAGCCTTCTCCTCATACTGTGATAGCAGGGCCATATCACCAGTCATATGATTTGAGCATCCACTGTCCAGAATCCACATGACCTTCTTTTCACTTTCTTTGCCTTGCAAACACAAAGGTATTACTTCTCCTTTGGTACCCAAACAAGTTTGGGTCCATGTGACTTAGAAACGGTTTTATCATAAAAAACATGCTTATCAACTTTCTTGGTGTTAGTCTTCTTGTCACTGTTAGAAGTCTTAGAGCCTGAGGCCTCAGACTTAGGTGACAAAGGTACCTTCCTAGCTTTAGGAGGACTTGAAGACCTTGACCTTGTGTAGTGTGTGTGAGAATTGTGACTGATACAACCATCAATGAATTGCCTTCTCAAATTAAAACAACTAGTTATAACATTCATGTTGCATGGCATACAGTCAAATTTATCACAGAATGGAGCATCTCTATGTCTTAGGGGCACAGAACAATCATAGAAAGGTTTGGGCACACTACCAACAGGTTTCTTGCATGCATGAGTTAGATGATTGGTACTGAAACAGTTATGACAAGTTTTCCTAGGGGCATTAGGCATATAAGCATAGTTATTATCTTTGTTAATCCCTAACTTGCCATTTCTGTTCTGTTTCTTCTTAGTCACTTTCTTCTCAGATTCACTCTTCCCAGCTGAAACAAACTTAACAAACTTCTTAGGTCTTGACCTATTACCTACTGGCTCCTTGGCTTTTGACTTGACACTCTCACTCTTAGATGATGCTTGTTGTTCATTGGATTGTGCCTCATCTTCATCATTTAACATTAGATTGATGAGTAAGGCATCCTCATCAATTTCAAATGTTGATTCTTTAAAAATAGGAGTCTCAGTCTTTTTCAAGATGTGAGGGACTTCCTCTTGAACAACAGTGTCATCTTCAATGACAGCATAGCCTTTTCTCTGCTTAAGAGTGCCATAGTCAAGTCCAATAGCAGTTTTGGGTTTTGCTTGAATTTTCTCACAGTAGGATTGCACTAGACCAGATGATTTCTTAAACGTTTTCAGTTTGAATTCATTTTCAGCTAATTCATCCCTAAGAGCCTTTTCAACCTGACTAGCACACAAAACCTTATTCTGCAGATATTCAACTTCTTTCTTAAGGTTTTCTACTTGCATAGCAGTTAGCTCAAGTTCCTCATTCTTTTTTATTAACATTTCATTTCTAGTAGACAGTTTAATAATCTCTTCATTAGCAGCAGTCATACATATTGAACATCTCAACAGATAGTTGTTCAATCATGCATTTATACTCAGAAACAGACATGTCTACAGTAGTGAGAGATGGTACCTGAGAATCTGATGGAGATGTGTCATCCTTGGAATTGGCCATCAAGGCATAATTGCAAAATTCTTGTTCCTCTCCATCACTGTCAGAATCATCCCAACACTTCCCTTCAGCTATGTAGGCCTTACCTTGTGTCTGATTTTTCAGAAGGGCCTCATACTTAGCTTCGAGCTCAAGATAATCTCTATCCTTCTTTTTAGGCTTCTTGCATTCACTGGCAAAATGCCCTAGATCATTGCATCTATAACACCTTACAGATGACCTATCCACATGGCTGGTTTTGAACTTAGTCTTGTTTGGTTTCACAGGTGCCTTGTTCTTGTTGAATGAATGGTTTTGGGTTTTGGGTTTGAAGGGTTGATTCCTCTTAAATTTGATGTTTGGAAATTTTCTGGCCATGAAAGCATATGAAGTGTTTTCCATCCCATCTAGTTCTTCAAGAGTATAGAACTCATCTTCCTCATTCTCCTCAACAGGTTCACTTACCTCACTGTCAGTTTCTTCATCTTCTACTACTTCCTCTATCCTTAATTGGCTTGTAGATGCTTCTAGGTCTTGAATAGATTTGTTGACAATCAAGGCACATGATGTGTTTATCATTCTGCCTTGGTTGGCTTGGATAGCCCTTTTTTGAAGCAACTCAAGCTCATGAGTTTTTAAAACCCCATAGAGCACATCATATGTAACTTTGTTCAAATCTCTTTCCCTTAGAGAAATGATCCTTTGCTCTAGATGATTTGGTGAAGATAGTAGAAACTTCATGTTCAATTCCTTGGTGCTGTAAACCTTGCCATTCATCTACAACTCAGTAACTAGCTTGTGAAATCTCTTAAACATCTCATTAATGCTTTCCTTGGGCTGTGCCATGAAAGCTTCATACTGTGTGACCAGTATCTATTTCTTGTTCTCTCTGACCTCATCAGTTCCTTCACATAACACCTCAATGTGATCCCACATTTCTTTAGCAGTGGTACATGAAGCAATGTTTGCAAACATTGACATGTCCATGGAATCTATAATCAGCAACATGAGATGACTATCAAGGGCAACCATCTCCTTTTCTGATTCTGTCCATTTGGATGGATCCTTAGCCACATAAGATCTTGGAATAGTAGTGGTTCCAACACTCTTTTCAGGAATCTCCTGTTGGGGAACAAATGGACCATTCTTGAGAATCTCAGGATACAAATGATGAGATGCTTTGATGAACAACTGCATCTTGATCTTCCAGAGGTTGTAGTTTTCTTTGTCAAACTTAGGGACTTTCACCGTTCCTGTGGTCTTTGGTGTATTCGAACTCATGATCGTTTTTCTGTTTTTGAATAAACAGCCCGCTCTGATACCACTTGTTGAGTATAGAATACAGAGGGGGGGTGAATGGATTCTTGAACTTTTCTTTGTTGAGTCTGTGTAGTAGATAAGTGTTTGTGTGTGCAAAGATGTAGGTGCGGATAAAGAACAACACAAGTCAAAATATCACTTTAATCTAATGTATTATTAGATAAAGGTTGCTACAATCTGTGAATACAAATGATAGTATTCTCAGCTTCGTTTTTCTCAGATAGATATGGCTTATAATGAATATGAAAAACTAGACTCTCCAAAAGTTAATTGCTAAGGAAGTGAGGCTGTATCCTTATAGAACATGGATACAACCTACTTACTACAAATAAGGTAGCTAAAACAAATTACTTTCTAGTCTGTTTATTGATAAGTGGATTTTATATCCACTTGGAGCGTTCCATATCGGCTTAAATTGATTGTCTTGGACTCAAGTTTGTTGTAGTTTTGATGTGTTTTGTGTAGTGTGCAGGTTTGCAAGAAGATTTATTAAGGTTGATGCTTATATCGTTTTTGGAGATTAAATTGATTAAAATTCGGATTTTTGAGAAGGGTTGCGCAGTCTACACTGTTTTGGCCATATCTGGAGTTCTATAAGTCCATTTTCAGCGATCTTACTGCCCACGCGAAGCTTGGGAGATTTTCTACAACATGGAACAGGTGTTGCATGAGCAGATTGCGCGTGGTTGGCGCAGGTTGCGCGACAAACAGACTGATGGGCGCAGGTTGCACGCGCGCGGTGCTGAAAAATTACAGTTTTTACGATTTTGGCCATATCTTGAGTTTTAGAAGTCCGTTTGAGGCCCGTAAGCAGTCCACGCGAAGATAACGAGATTCTCTATCATTCTAAAGTGGTCCAGAGGTCCAATTACAACTGGAACGGCCCAGAAATACTGAAGAAAAGTCAGCTACGAATTTTCCTTAAAAACAGAATCAGTTTAAGAAACGTATTTTGCAGAAATTCTATTTTAACTCTATTTTGGGTATTTTCTTGCTGGGCAAGATTTCTAGAGCCTATATAAACACATCCAACCCTTGTAATTTGTATAATTAGGAAGAGAACGATTACATATCAATTACTTAGGTTTATTTGTATTTTTTCATACTTTGTTTTTATCATGGTTTCATCAGATCCCATGATGACGAGAGGTTCAATTATGAGCTAATTGTTGTCATGGGATTCTAACGGATTTATTTATGGAGCTTTAGTATCTTGATGCTTTACATATCTGTGTGTGATGTATATCTGATATCCTCGTATGGTTGTGTTTCATGTATTTAGATACGTAGCTAACATCTAATTTGTTAATCTCTTATGAAGCGAGAGTGGATCTTGAGATTTAGAACTTGCCATGCTAGCATAGGATAGGTTGATGTTTTAACATCATGATTTGTGGTGTAAATAGAGATATTATGCTGCCCTATGTGATCAATGTAGACAACTTGTTCTTCAACCGTTATGTTTTCAAATCTTATAGAGATATAGGGTCTAAGCATAATTGGTGTCTATTCATCTTCTATCTCTTTTGTAGATGTATGTGTAGTTTGGTATTAGTTTACCGAGAGGTAGCTTTTACTTGTTTCGTGTTATCCGATCAGATATCATAACCATTGCATATAGTGATTAAAGGCGTCAGATCTAAGCAAAGTATTTAATGAAGTTAGGATCCCATGTTTTCTCTTGCAGAAGTAATTTGATTTAAATTCTTGTTAGTTAGTTAATTCTTAGTATGTTAATTTAATTCCTTAGTTAATTTTAGTTAATTAAAACCAAATCTTGTTATTTGTCTTAGCAGTGAATTAAAACCATACATTGTTGCATAGGTGCATGAACTGAATTGAAACCATAACCAGATCTCTGTGGGAACGAACTCGACTTATATCTGTATTACTTGTGACCACGTACGCTTGCGTGATTTAGTGCAAACAAGTTTTTGGCGCCGCTGCCGGGGATCATCGGTGTTTTATTTTTGGTTTATGTGCTTGTCAATAGTGGTCGTTAGCATTCACTGACTCGGATTTCTTACTTAGTTAGTTTGTTCGTAGTGTTTCAGGTACTTGTCAGAGAGCATTGTCGTTGAAGATGGATTTTCTAAATTACTATGGAGTTCAGCAGGTGGTTAGTGTTTGTGAGCTATGTGCGGGCGCACATGAGACGTATCAGTGCTGGAGCAACCAAGGTGGTATTCAACAACCTCAGCAGCCTTATCAGCAATATCAAGGTCAACAATATGGAGCACAGCCTTACTATCCTCAGAATATTCTGCAACAGCAGAACCAGAATTTTCTGCAGCAGCATGACCCGTGGAAATCTCAACCTCTGAGTTATGAGGAACAACCATATTTTGAATACCATCCTCAACAGTACCAGCAAGATGTTCAAAATATGTCATATTTCTTTGGTAGTGATGAGTTTCAACATCAGCAACCTACACCTAATTTTCATTCAGATGAGGTTGTAACTATGGAGGAGCTTAGGATGCTTGAAAAGAGTAATGAGGAAGGTCTCAAATCTTTGGAGATACTAGTTGCTCGAGCTGTGAGAGCCTTAGAACAAGAGAATCAGCAATTCATACCAGAAGCAATACCAGAGGATAATGGTGACTTGGAGCAAGGTACTGCATGCTTAATTGAGGAAGACAAATTCCAAGGTGAGGTGAGTTTTCACAAGCCATGTGAGGAATTTGATCATGTTAGGATGGTGGATGATTTGGAAAGGGCACTATTTGGGACAGACACTGATGAGCTGCACAAATTTTAAAAATTGGTATGTGCGTACCAAGAGGCTGAAGAACATGGGAAAGATGCAGGTCTTCTACTTGTCTTAGAGTTTAAAGATGGAGGTAGCGCATCAGAGCAAATGGAGGAAGTTCTCTTTGAGGAACCAAAGGCTTCAGCAACTTACATTTACCCTCCTCCATTATATTCAAGCGAAGCCCGCGAGTGTGTGTTGTTCTACAAATTAACAGATTTTGGGTCAACAGATGAAGGCATTGGAATAAGATATAGTTGTTACACGAATAGGCCAAGCGAGGAGAAGTTGCAGAAAGTGTGTCGCCGTGATGACGATGAAGTCTCACGAAGAGATGACCAGGCAAACTATTATCATCCTTAATGGAGTCATGGAAGTAACGTCAAGCTATTGACGTTAAAGAAGTGCTTCGTGGGAGGTAACCCACGCTTTTCGGCATTTTTATTGTAGGTATGTTTTCTGCTATCCCTTGTATTTACTTCCATTCAATGCGGACATTGAATATTTTAAGTTTGGGGGTGGTTTGAGGGATTAGTAGTTATTGTATTATGTGTTCATGTAGGACTTCATGCTTTGCATATTAGTAGTGGTAAATTATGCATTTATGTTCGTCTTATCTACGTTTGTTTCATATAGGACATTCTGTTTTTATGTTCATATATCATGCGAGTCCATAGTAGTTTGCATTTGCACCCATGCTTGATAGGAATTTTGTGTTATTGACGCTTTTGTTTGAGAAGTGATATGCTTTGTTCTTGTGCACACACATACACTAGTAAGTTGAAGCTAGTAGACTTATTGAATGTTGTAAGTGATTAGAAGGACATGAATATGTGCAAGATGATTAAGTTTGCATGCTTTGAATACAAGTAGGGGCATTAGAGAGATTTTTTGCTTAGGATTGAGTATGTTTTTCCACCAAGTGAGTTTTTGAGCCTTATTGCATATTTTTTGCAATTTATTCATTTGCTTGAGTGTCCACGGATTGTTTGCATTGCTAGCAGTTGTTTGAGGTCTTTCTTGAAACGCATGACATTATTTGACGATTAAAATGATAAAGGCAATTAGGAATAACAGCATATTTTCCCATATTACCATACCATATCTACATGATCAATTAGTTAACCCGTTGAGCTTAATCCTATTTTTTCGGTGACATACCACATTACTTGCCAAGACCTATTTCTTGTATTGGCCTTACATTAATTTGAACCCGCATTGTCAAAGGCTAGTAGAGTGCTTAAGGGAGTAATAAGGTGTGCAAGGAGGGGTTATTGTTGGTCATACTTTTGGGGGAAATATTGAAAATTGGGTTTGTTTATTTGATAGTTGGCATATGTAATAAAATTGTGGGATCATTGTTATTGTTATATTATTGTTTGTGTTATATTTAGCTCTCGAAAAAAGAAAAAAAGAAAAAAAAAAGAAAAAAAGAAGAAAAAGAAAAAAAAGAAAAAATATATATTATGAGAGCATATTTGTGTTTGTTGTGATCCTACTCTAGTCGACTAGTCGAGCGTTTTTGTTTGAAGAAAAATAATAAATTTTGTGGGGGGAAATAGGGTGTTGTGTATGATTTATTATGGTACTTACTAGCTTTTGACACTTCACCTGTTTTGGCTTATTTGACATACCTTGTCCCTAGCCCCGTTACAACCCAAATAAAGACCTTTTGATTATCGTCATTGATGTATGTTGTGTTAAGAGTTAGATTGATACCAAATGTCAAGCATGCTTATGATTTTGTTGGAATTGAGTGATACACTTACCCTTGTTCTTGAGTGAATATTCTTTTTTGAGTGGATTGTGAGTGTTTGCTTGTTTTTGCATATGAGATCCCGAGTTTTGACTCAAAGATGTACTCTTGTAGGCTTAGCATGTTTACTAACTTATTCTTACATTTGCATGGACTTGTGAGAACTTATGCATGTTCATTGAGTAGACTATGTGAATACTTGCACTTTCGACACCAAGACATTGCGTTATTACTTTGATTCTTAAGTTGATATGGCATGAGAGGATTATTTGCATTTTCATTTAGTCGCATTCATGCATTGCATTGCATTGGATTTTGTGGGTACATTCGCTATAGGCCCTCACGAGACCTTACTCGTCCACTAAGGCTGCCTAGGGGTTTAAAGGGCTTGTTGCATATGCCAAATGCAACCATGATCACCTACGGAAGTGGTACTAATTAGTTAGTTAGTTGTAATTGTTTATGCTTGAGGACAAGCATCGGTTTAAGTTTGGGAGTGTGATAAGTGGATTTTATATCCACTTGGAGCGTTCCATATCGGCTTAAATTGATTGTCTTGGACTCAAGTTTGTTGTAGTTTTGATGTGTTTTGTGTAGTGTGCAGGTTTGCAAGAAGATTGATTAAGGTTGATGCTTCTATCGTTTTTGGAGATTAAATTGATTAAAATTCGGATTTTTTAGAAGGGTTGCGCAGTCTACACTGTTTTGGCCATATCTGAAGTTCTGTAAGTCCGTTTTCAGCGATCTTACTGCCCACGCGAAGCTTGGGAGATTTTCTACAACATGGAACAGGTGTTGCACGAGCATATTGCGCGTGGTGGGCGCAGGTTGCGCGACAAACAGACTGATGGGCGCAGGTTGCACGCGCGCGGTGCTGAAAAATTACAGTTTTTACGATTTTGGCCATATCTTGAGTTTTAGAAGTCCGTTTGAGGCCCGTAAGTAGTCCACGCGAAGATAACGAGATTCTCTATCATTTTAAAGTGGTCCAGAGGTCCAATTACAACTGGAACGGCTCATAAATACTGAAGAAAAGTCAGCTACGAATTTTCCTTAAAAACATAATCAGTTTAGGAAACGTATTTTGCAGAAATTCTATTTTAACTCTATTTTGGGTATTTTCTTGCTGGGCAAGATTTCTAGAGCCTATATAAACATATCCAACCCTTGTAATTTGTATAATTAGGAAGAGAACCATTACATATCAATTACTTAGGTTTATTTGTATTTTTTCATACTTTGTTTTTATCATGGTTTCATCAGATCCCGTGATGACGAGAGGTTCAATTATGAGCTAATTGTTGTCATGGGATTCTAACGGATTTATTTATGGAGCTTTAGTATCTTGATGCTTTACATATCTGTGTGTGATGTATATCTGATATCCTCGTATGGTTATGTTTCATGTATTTAGATACGTAGCTAACATCTAATTTGTTAATCTCTTGTGAAGCGAGAGTGGATCTTGAGATTTGGAACTTGCCATGCTAGCATAGGATAGGTTGATGTTTTAACATCATGATTTGTGGCGTAAATAGAGATATTATGCTGCCCTATGTGATCAATGTAGACAACTTGTTCTTCAACCGTTATGTTTTCAAATCTTATAGAGATATAGGGTCTAAGCATAATTGGTGTCTATTCATCTTCTATCTCTTTTGTGGATGTATGTGTAGTTTGGTATTAGTTTACCGAGAGGTAGCTTTTACTTGTTTCGTGTTATCCGATCAGATATCATAACCATTGCATATAGTGATTAAAGGCGTCAGATCTAAGCAAAGTATTTAATGAAGTTAGGATCCCATGTTTTCTCTTGCAGAAGTAATATGATTTAAATTCTTGTTAGTTAGTTAATTCTTAGTTTGTTAAATGTAATTCCTTAGTTAATTTTAGTTAATTAAAACCAAATCTTGTTATTTGTCTTAGCAGTGAATTAAAACCATACATTGTTGCATAGGTGCATGAACTGAATTGAAACCATAACCAGATCTCTGTAGGAACGAACTCGACTTATATCTGTATTACTTGTGACCACGTACGCTTGCGTGATTTAGTGTAAACATCTATCCTATTTGAGTAAGAGTCCAAACGGTTACAGATTTGACTTTGCAAAGCCTGTTCAGATCCACTTCTTTAGCCCTTTGTCTCTTCTATATTTCTCCAAGCTTCTTTGTAGGCTTTCCAGAGCACGTTACAGATTGAGATCCATAAAGTGCATTGTCTTGTTGCAGGTTTCTGACTTGTACAATTTCTTCAGTATTTTGTCTTCAAGAATGTATTCGAGAAGTGACTAAGTAAGTGATTCGAGAACTAGAATTGACTTGATCGATAACTCTGAGTTCTCGAACACTATTATATTGACATACCGAATTACTTCTCGAATAGCTCTTTTTCATCAGGATTCCTTGAGTTGTCGAATAGAACACTTGACTTATCAAATCCTTGAGATATCGAATAGCTTTCTGAGTCCTTGAGATATCGAATGGAACTTTGACTTGTTGACTCCTTGAGAACTCGAATACCACTTTTGACTTGTTGACTTCTTGAGTTCTCGAACAGAGTAATAGACATATCGAATCTCTGAGATATCGAATGAGATATCGAACAGTGCATTCAGAGATATCGAATAGTGTCTTCTGAGATATCGAATCCCTGACTTCTCGAATGCTAGACTTCTCGAATAGACAAATGTACTTCTCGAATTGGTACTTAGGAAAATTCTTCAATTTCTTCAAATCTCAACTGTGATTATTTGATAGTCTTTATCTTCTTGCTTGAGGCATGAACCTTGGAACTTCATTCAAGCATTATTCTTGACTATATAAGTACAGTTACACAACTAGGATTTGGTGTCTATTACAAGTACAGAACAAGTAGAGACTCTATAATTAGAGGTTCCCTCAGTTAAGAGGTCATGTAAGTAATGCAGAGCATTACAGACAATTAGGCTTCTTATTTGATGTAAACAGGCATGCCTCTGTGATAAACATAGCCGAAATATTGAATGGTTGGTAGGTCGGTACGGTACTTTGTGTTTTTATCTAATTACCCTTACTCAATCTTTTATAATCATTACTTAATTATCCTCACTTATTAAATTATAATATTACTTAATTATCCTTACTTAATTATTTCTAATTACTAATAACTAATCAATTTCTTTTTTCATGTAAAACATGTTACCTTTAATAACTACTCAATTTATTTTTATATTTAATTACTAATAATTGATCGAGTACCTTTTTTTTACCTAAAACGTTTCATTTTTCTATATTTTCTAACTAAAATTTTTCATTTTTAGAATTATCACGGGCAACATTTATGTAATCATTATCAAATTATATCATTTAAAAATTTAAAACCACGAAATTCATGTCTTAAAAATTTTAATTCAAATTAAAGAAAAAAATCATAAAATTTTAAAGAAAATCGGTACTTATATTTGGTACTCGCACTTTAGTCTCTCATTTATTTGTTGTAACTTCTTATCGATCTATAATTCTATTTAATTGAATAGAATAATATTATAAGTACAAATAACTAATCAATTTTCTTTTTTAGGTGGAACATGTTACTTTTTTTATTTTTTGAGTAATCAATCAATTCTCATTTTCAAATAAAACATATTATCATTTGCATTCTATCTAATTAAAATATCTCCTTGTCAAAATACTACAGTGAGTTCTATTTAATTTAATTAAATGATAATATTATAACCGGTAATAATTAGGGTGATGGACCAAAATAATCACCTGGGAAACTGGATGGCCCTTTTTACTGACGGGACACGGTACATCGTGTACCGTGATAGGGGGTGTGTTGCGGAGCTGCGTGTTCCGTAACAGGGCATGATACGGTGGACGGTATTCCGTGACAGTGCTGCGCACCCATCTAACACGGTGCACAGTCCACCGTATCATGCTAACACGGAGGACGCAGCTCCGTATCATGCATAATACGGTACACGGTGTTCCGTATCATGCTAATACGGAGGACGATTCTCCGTAGTCCGTCGGTATTTCGGGCCATTTTTTTCAAAATCAGTATTTTGTGCCATGACTTGTGAAAAATAGGCATTTTGGTCATTCTCTCTAATAATTAACCAATTACCTTTTTCAGATAAAACACATTACCTATTTTATTTTTTTAACTGAAACTTATTATTCTGAAATAGTATCACGAACAATTTTATTGAAATAAAACAAAATAACTAATAATATTATAATAATTAATTACTAGCCATTTACCTTTTAAACTAAAATTTATCATCTTTTATAATTTTTTTAAGTAAAATCTCTCATTTTCTAATAATATCACAAAAAACATATATATAATCAAATCATATTATTTAAAACTTTAAACCTATAAAATTTCTGTCTTTAAAGTTAACATTAAAAAAAATTATGTATCGCACAGATTTAAGCTAATATTTGTTTATTACTGAAAAATAGTAATATTATTTCAAACAATTTTCTAATCAAAGTATTGACAAATTAATTCAAATTCCAATTTCCTGTAAACATGTTCACGAATAATGTCCTCCACATTTGTTGTGTTGATGAAAGGTGGTTAAAAGAAGGGAAAGTATCAAAGTGGTTACTGACGTGGAAGTCAAATATCAATTTGTTCATCAATTTTTACGGGGTATCATTTGAGTCACTAAAATCATAATAAATATCAAATAAATACCTATATATATGTACTCGGGAAGTAAAAGTAATTTTTCATTGAGTTCTACACATTTTTCTTAAATGCTACTTTAATCAAATGAAAGATTATGAATTTCCAGTATTTTTGATAATATATTCAGAATTTAAAAAGTTTATTTACTTTTATTTTTAATTAAAACAAGGAAAATGACAATAAAATTAAAAATAAATAGTAAATGAATTTTTAAAAATCTAAATATATTATTAGAAATACTAGAATTATTAACCTTTCATTTCGTTATGGAAGCATTCAAGAAAAATGTGTAGAACTCAATGAAAATTTATTTTTGTTTTTCGAGTATATTTTAAAGATATCCATTTGATATTTATTACTTCCTCCGTCCTTTTGATTTGTTATCATTTCAAAATAGGGTGTTTGACACGCATTTTAAGGTGGATTTTAAGGATAGTTCCATAACTTATTTTTGAAATTTTCCTTTTTTGTATAAAAATAGAATAATCCTATTTTTATACAAAAAAAGAAAATTTAAAAAATAAGTTATAGAACTATCCTTAAAATCCACCTTAAAATACGTGCCAGGAAGTGACAAAAAAAATGATAACAAATCGAAAGGACGGAGGGAGTATGACTTTAATGATTCAAATGATACCCCGTAAAAATCGATGAACGAATTGATATATGCCTTCCACTTCAATGATCATTTTGATACTTAACCCTTAAAAATGTTAATTGACACGGACGTTTCATTTTTTTATTTTCTAAGATGTTTTTATTATCTTGCCAAAATATAGAAGACTTTAAAAATCAAAACCAAATAGTGGAACAGGAAATGTCGAGTGCCATAAAGAATGTGACACACAATTGACGTGAACTTTAAATCGTGCCATGGATTGAAAACTTTAATTTCTTTAAACCTGATAAATAATTGCTATTACCTACTAGTTATTGAAGAGTAATTTTTACCTAGTTTTTTATATAACATGTTTGAGAAATTGCCCAAAATACCTACATTTCAAAATCAATGGCCCGAAATATTGATTGGCGGGATTTTGACCCGATCTACCCACGGGATATGCATTTGGGGAATGCGTATCTCGTGTCACTGTAGACGCCAGAAGTCGTGGTTTCCTCGTCGTCTCTCTCAGAGCTCAAGAGCTCTTCCCCGTCGTCCATCCTTCCGATTTCTCTCTCAAACAATCTACCAGCCACCACAATACCACCATAGGACAGGCAACTGGTGCTCTTCATCATCCCTATCTCCGTTTCTCTCCTCCAGCCCCGCAGAGGCGTGGTCGAGCTCGTTGGATCTCGGAATCGGCGAAGTAAGGTTCAAATTGGGAAGTTAAAATCCGGCAAACGAAACGTAATAGAATTGGTGTATATATGTAGAGAATGAAATTGCGATTCTATCGGTATACATAACGTACTTGGAATGTTTGTGATATGGATGAACGAAGAGAAACAAATCAATTGCCGGAATCGCCTTGTCGTCGCCGTTCTGGGAAGAGAAGAATGACGTAAGACACGCATTTTTCACATGCGTGTCCCATGATACGTATTCTTAGAATGCGTATCCGAGACATGCATGTGAAGCTGAAATTTCAGTAAACGAAAGACACGCATCTGTTAAATGCGTGACCGATACACGCAGCTCCCAGATGCGTGTCTGGTCGGCAAAAAAGGCCACAGGTCGCGCAGATCGGCAAATCAGGCCATGAGTTTTAAAATATCGGCAGAATGGGCCTTCACCCAACATGTTTTGGAATCGAGAATAATTTTAATTTGTAAAAATATTTAATATATTTGCATATTAAATATGCTATAAATAAATCATATGATTGTTAGTTTTAACACGTCTTATGACATTAGTAATCCTACTAAGATGAGAGTAAGATGAAATATTTATATTGACATAAGCATGCTTATTATCTGATGCATAAAATCTTTTTAGAAATATATTAAAAGGTAGGAGTAATTGATAAATAAACTACCATGTTTACTATTCAAGTTTCAATTTTAATTTTTTCCCATATTTTAGTTACATATCTATTCATGATTGATAATTTTATAATTTACATATTGATTGGAGTTTGATTAGTAATGCATATAACTTATTTATCAATTTCCTAAATAAATCATTACAAGGTAATGATTTTATAAACTAAATAAATGTTGATTTTGCATGAATACTTTGAAAAGTTATTCTAAATTAATTAGTAATCTCAATTGATAAGTGGATTTTATATCTACTTGGAACATTATAAGTCGGCTTAAATAGATTGCTTTGGCCTCAAGTTTGTGGTAGTTTTGATGTGTTTTGTTTAATTGTGCAGGGTTGAAGAAATATCGATTAAAGGTGTAGTTTCCGTCGTTATTGGAGCGTTTTGTGGAGTTGATTGATGATATGGAATGAAGAATGGTGGCTAATATCAACTCCTAAGAAGTATACAAGACATTAAGAATGAAAGACGGAAGCTCATGCAAAAGGAACGAGAAGAAAAGGCGAAAAAAGCAAAGAAAAATCAGTTTTCGCAGAACGGGAGCAAGCCAGGCGCCCCAGCCTTGTTTCCAGCGCTCCAGCCTTGTTTCCAGCAGATTGGCACGGCGCCTCAGGCGCCCAAACGGCGCTCTTGCGCTGGTGGCGTGCGGGAGAAAAATCAACCAGAATTTCTGATTTTGTTTTGGCCATATCTTGAGTTCTAGAAGTCCGTTTGAGGCCAGTAAGCTGTCCACGCGAAGATAACGAGATTCTCTATCATTCTAAAGTGGTCCAGAAGTCCAATTACAGCTGGAACGTTCCAGAATTACTGAAGAAAAGACAGCTGCGAATTTTCCTTTAAAACAGAATCAGTTTAGGAAACGTACTTCTATTATAATTCTGATAAGGTATTTTCTTGCTGGGCAAGATGTCTAGAGCCTATATAAACACATCCAACCCTTGTAAATTGTAGAATTATCACCATTACGTACAATTAGATATATAGCTTAGACTTGCAAGGGAGAAAAGGGGAGAAAGATTCAACGCTCGTGACAAGCAACGGATCTAGATCTACTTCATCTTTTGTATCATAGATTTGTTTTCTCAACTCTTTGTTTTATTAATATTATTACTTTCTTTCATATCTTGTCTTCTATCATGGTTTCATTAGATCCCATGATGACGAGAGGTTCGATTATGAACTAATCGTTGTCATGGGATTCTAACGGATTTATTTATGGAGTTCTAGTATCTTGATGCTTTAAAGATCTGTGTGTGATGTATATCTGATATCCTCGTATGGTTATGCTTAATTGTTAGATGCGTAGCTAACATCTAATCTGTTAATCTTTTGTGAAGCGAGGGTGGATCTTGAGATTTAGAACTTGTCATGCTAGCATAGGTTCATGATTGTTTATCAACATGATTCGTAGTATGAGATGAGAATACTTATATTGCCCTATGTGATCATTATGGATAACTTGCTCTTCAACCGTTATGTTTTCAAATTCTATAGACATATAGGGTCTAAGCATAATTGGTGTCTATTCATCTTCTATCTCTTTTGTGGATGTATGTTTAGTTTGGTATACGTATACTGAGAGGTAGCGTGTACTTGTTTCGTGTTGTCTGATCAGATATCATAACCATTGCATATAGTGATTAAAGGCGTCAGATCTAAGCAAAGTATTTAATGAAGTTAGGATTCCATGTTTTCTCTTGCAGAAGTAATTAGATTTCAATTATAGTTAGTTAGTTAATTCTTAGTTTGTTAGTTTACTTCTTAGTTAGTTAGTTAATTAAAACCCAAATTTTGTTATTTGTCTTAGCAGTGATTAAAAACCATACATTGTTGCATAGGTGCATGAACTGAATTGAAACCATAATCAGATCTCTGTGGGAACGAACTCGACTTATATCTGTATTACTTGTGACCACGTACGCTTGCGTGATTTAGTGCAAACAAGTTTTTGGCGCCGCTGCCGGGGATCATTGGTGTTTTATTTTTGGTTTATATGCTTGTCAATAGTGGTCGTTAGAGTTCACTGACTCGGATTTCTTTTTCTCATCTATTCTTGTATAGTTCGTTGGTGGTTTAGGTACTTGTCAGAGAGCGTTGACGTTGAAGATGGATTTTCAAACTTACTATGGAGTTCAGCAGGTGGCTAGTTATTGTGAGCTATGTGCGGGCGCACATGAGACGTATCAGTGCTGGGGCAACCAAGGTCGTATTCAACAGCCTCAGCAATGTGAGCGGTGTTTGGGCGTTCATGATCCCTCACAATATTGTTACTACGGAGGAGTTGATCTATATGTCACTTATGAGAAACAACCATATTTTCAATACCATCCTCAACAGTACCAGCAAGATGTTCCGGATATGTCATATTTCTTTGGTAGTGAAGATTTTCAACATCAGCAACCTACTCCTACTTTTCAGTCAGATGAGGTTCCTACTGGGGAGGAGATTAGGATGCTTGTGAAGAGTAATGAGGAGTCTCTCAAATCTTTGGAGATTCTAGTTGCTCAAGCTGTGAGAGCCTTGGAACAAGAGAAACAACAATTCATACCAGAAGCAATTCCAGAAAATAACGATGACTTGGAGTAAGGTACTGCATGCATAATTGAAGAAGACAAATTCCAAGAGGTGGTGAGTGTTCACAAGCCATGTGAGGAATTTGATCAAGCTAGTGAGGTGGATGATTTGGAAAGGGCACAATTTGAGACAGACACTGATGAGCTACGCAAATTTCAAGAATTGGTATGTGCGTACCAAGAGGACACTGATGAGTTACGCAAATTTCAAGAATTGGTATGTGCGAACCAAGAGGATGAAGAACATGGGAAAGATGCAGGTCTTCTACTTGTCTCAGAGTATAAAGATGGAGGTAGCGCATTAGAGCCAATGGAGGAAGTTCTCGTTGAGGAACCAAAGGCTTCAGCAATTTACATTTACCCTCCTCCATTATATTCAAGCGAAGCCCTCGAATGTGTGTTGTTCTACAAATTGTTAGATTTTGGGTCAACAGATGAAGGCATTGGAAGAGGACATAGTTGTCATACGAATAGGCCAAGCGAGGAGAAGGGGCAGAAGGTGTGCCATCGTGATGACGATGAAGTCTCGCGAAGAGAGGACCAGGAGAACTATTATCATCCTTAATGGAGACTTGGAAGTCAAGCTATTGACGTTAAAGAAGCGCTTGGTGGGAGGCAACCCGCATTAGTGTAGAAAAAAAAAATGAGTGTAGTGAAAAAAAAAGTGAACAGTTCGAGCAATTTGCGCCCCAGTAACGCAACCTGCGCCTGCGTTACTGTATTAGGCGCAATTTGCCCGTCAGTTGCGCAGGTTGCGCCTGCGCCATAAGGATTTTCTGCTCCTCCTAATACGCATTCAGCGTATGCGTGTTAGTCCTGTTTTCAAGCCCCTGTAACACATAGCCCACCTGCGTTACTGCCTTTTCCGCACCCAACAACCCTGAAACGCAGCCTTCTACTGCGTTACTCCTGTTCTGCCCAGAATTTTTCCCGAAAATTCTTGTTTTTAACCATAAAAATTCCCACAAATTCTATCCTAACCCAAATTTCTTCAATTCTAAATTCCTATATCTATCCTACATCAAATCTTAACCTCTCCAAATCTCTCCTACACTCTAAATTTTTAAATCTCATCTATCCATCATCTTATATATATACACACCTATACATACAAATCCAATTCATCTTCTATTTTATTTAAATCTCTAAAAATTCAATTCTAAAGAGGAATTAATTGCAAGTTCACCTCTCCAATTCGTAGTGGGTTTATTTCTTCTCAAATTTTATTTTTATTACGAATTTGTGTTCTTGAAAAATTGGGATTTTGTATTATTCTTGGTATTTGCCTATTTTTGGTGTGGTATTGCTTGGAAATTATTGGTGGAGCTTCTCGTCAGTTGGGTATTGATTATTATGGCTTCTAAGCTTGGGAGAGGTGATGCTAATTGCTACAAAAAGGGGATTTTTGCCAAACAAGCATGTTGAGTTGCGATGGGGGAGGATATGTAAGGCGCCTTATAGGTATGTATTCTGTTATCCCTTGTATTTACTTCCATTCAATGCGGACATTGAATATTTTAAGTTTGGGGGTGGTTTGAGGGATATGTAGTTGTTGTTGTATTATTTGTTCATGTAGGATTTCATGCTTTGCATATTAGTAGTAGTAAATTATGCATTTATGTTTGTGTTATTTACGTTTGTTTCATATAGGACATTCTGTTTTTATGTTCGTATTTCATGTGAGTTCATAGTAGTTTGCATTTGCACCCATGCTTGATAGGAATTTTGTGTTGTTGACGCTTTTGTTTGAGAAGTGATATGCTTTGTTTTTGTGCACACACATACACTAGTAAGTTGAAGCTAGTAGACTTATTGAATGTTGTAAGTGATTAGAAGGATATGAATATGTGCAAGATGATTTAGTTTTCATGCTTTGAATACAAGTTGGTGCGTTAGAGATATTTTTGCTTGGAATTGAGTATGTTTTCCACCAAGTGAGATTTTGAGCCTTATTGCATATTTGTTGCAATCTTATTCGTTTGCTTGAGTTTCCACGGATTGTTTGCATTGCTAGCAGTTGCTTGAGGTCTTTCTTGAAATGCATGACATTATTTGACGATTAAAATGATAAAGGCATTAGAAATAACCTCATATTTTCCCATATTACCACACCATATTTACATGATCAATTAGTTAACCCGTTGAGCTTAATCCTATTTTTTCGGTGACATACCACATTACTTGCGTAGACCTTTTTCTTGTATTGGCCTTACATTAATTTGAACTCACATTGTCAAAGGCTAGTAGAGTGCTTAAGGGAGTAATAAGGTGTGCAAGGAGGGGTTTATTGTTGATCTTACTTTTGAGGGAAATATTGAAAATTGGGTTTGGTTGTTTACTTGATAACATCCCAGGTTTTTTTAGATTAATTTTAATAAATAACTTGATAATTTAGTATTAATAATTTAGGATTTAAGATTATAACATTTTTCAATTTTAGAGGAGTTATTGCAGAAAGTCATTAAAAATAGAATATTAATAGGTTGTAACTCATAATTGATTTTTAAGTTTTGAATTTGGCTAAAAATAATAGTTTTTTTTAATTAAGGAGGATCTATCATTAAAGAATACGTAATTAGTAAAGATAAAGACAATAGTTACAAAAGAATATAGAAAAACCTAGAATTCTAGATAGCAGTCAGCTAATTAAAAAAAATGTATAGAGAGAGAGGAAAAAGGAAACTCCAAGAGACAGAGGAAAAAGAAACACAGGAAGAGAGAGAGAGAGAGAGAGAGAGAGAGAGAGAGAGAGAGAGAGAGAGAGAGAGAGAGAGAGAGAGGGGAACACGAGAGGAGAAAGAGAAGAAGAGAAGAGGATTAAAAAAAAGAATGGGTAACGATTCTTTAATTCTCTCGATATTCTTGTTAATTCATGTGTATGATATTTGATTGATTTTGATCTTCGTTGTTCTCTGGAGTTTTGCATATATGGTGATATTTTGTATCTATACATGTGTAGTGGTTTTTGTTTTGTCTTTACCGGGTTTTGTAAAATTCGTACATGGTAGTTTCTGAAATTTAGTTGCATTGTAAAATTCTTATTAAATTGAAAAATGATTGGTTTTTGTTGATTCTGGACATTCTGGAAAGATATTTCAATTATCTACAACTTTTCTTCTTTAGCTTTTCTGAAATTCTGCTTGTAAGTTTGTGTTTTCTGTGATTTTGTGATTTGGCATGCTTGTTTTCAAAACTGAGTGCCCAACTTTGAAAATTCATGGAAACTTGAGTTTTTATCCAATTATTATGAGTGATATCATTCTGGAAAGATAGTTTTGAGCTCTACGTTTTCTGTTTACATTCCTCCATCAAATTATGTGATTTTGAAGTCTTAAATAACAAAATACTAGGAAAGTCAGGGTCTGATTCTGTTCCGCAGTTCGCAAATATCTACTTTCTGAATTCGTTACTTGTTTGTTTTTATCGAGCCTTACCATTCTGGAAAGGTCTCAGAATTGTCTACGTCTTTCATGATTTGTACTTTTTCAGATAAAATCATTTTCATAGAGTAATTTGCTAATTTCCAGAACTGGTCAGGGCTGATTTTGTTAACAATGGAATATCATTAGTATATTTTATAGCATGAGTGGGCGTCTAACCATGTTTTTTTAAATTAATTTGTTTGTAATGTTAGGTTCTGATCTTAAGTGGTTAGTAGCATTTTTTAGGTAAGTTTTCTATCCGAACTTTCTTGTTATTTCGAATTTATATTTACATGTTTTAAGCTCTGAAATTATACGTGATTATGTTTCCGCTCTATTTTATTTATATAAAATTTGGGTCAAATGCAATTATTTTGAAAGTGTTTGATTTTATATTTATATGTTTTAAATTCTGAGATTATATTTTATGTCTCCGCTCTATTTATTGATATGAAAATTTGGGTCAAGTGTTATTATTTTGAAGATTATGATTTTAGATTTTATAAGAATATACGAGTTTTGAGACCCCAGTTTAGTCTATGATCTGAACCCCTTAGTATCTGCGCATAGTCCCGGAACTAAATTCTGATACCTCTCTAGGGCGCACTTAGGTGCAACTTCTGATACCTTAGTGAGGGACGCAATACTAAATTCTGGACCGCGTCACCGGTTTATATTGACTTCTGAACTTCTGGACCGCGTCACCGGTTTATAGTGACTTCTGAAATTCTGGACCGCGTCACCGGTTTATAGTGACTTCTGAACTTCTGGACTGTGTCACCGGTTTGTAGTGACCGTAGTCTAGACTGGTGGTTAAAAAGTTATTGTTCCGTGAGTTATAAATTTTCTGAAAATTATTGTTTTTATACTGTATTTTAATTGTTATTTTTGCCGCTGGTTTGTTTGGTTAGTTTGCTTGCTGGGCTTTTTAGCTCACTCTTTTAATATTTCAGGTTTTGTTCGGTTCGTTGGATTTACAAGGAGCTTGTTAGTTGGATTTTGTATGTGGATCGTGTCACGCATTTTGAGTTGCTGCGCTTCTGTTTTATATGACTTAACTGACAATAGAATTGTAATAGTTTTCTGTAAGAATTTTCGAGATTACATTTTTGTTTTGTATTTTGGCTCAACTAACATTCCGAAAAAGTGCGGGATGTTACAGTCGGCATGTGTAATAAATTCATGGGATCATTGTTATTGTGTATATTATTGTTTGTGTTATATTTAGCTCTCGAAAAAAAAAGGAAAAAAAAATATATATATATATATATATATATATATATATTATGAGAGCATGTTTGTGTTTGTTGTGATCCTATTTCAGTCGACTAGTCGAGCATTTTTGTTGGAAGAAAAAGAGTAAAAATTATGTGGGGGAAAAATAGGATGTTGTGTATGATTTATTATGGAACTTACTAGCTTTTGACACTTCACCTATTTTGGCTTATTTGACATACCTTGTCCCTAGCCCCGTTACAACCCAATTAAAGACCTTTTGATTATCGTCATTGATGTATGTTGTGTTAAGAGTTAGATTGATACCAAATGTCAAGCATGCTTATGATTTTGCTGGAATTGAGTGATGCACTTACCCTTGTTCTTGAGAGAGTATTCTTTTGTGAGTGGATTGTGAGTGTTTGCTTGTTTTTGCGTATGAGATCCCGAGTTTTGTCTCAAATATGTACTCTTGTAAGCTTAGCATGTTTATTAACTTATTCTTACATTTGACATGGACTTGTGAGAACTTATGCATGTTCATTGAGTAGACTATGTGAATACTTGCACTTTCGACACCAAGCCATTGCGTATTTACTTTGATTCTTAAGTTGATATGACATGAGAGGATTTGAAGGTATGGTAGGATATTAGTACTAGATTAATTGCATTTTCATTTAGTTGCATTCATGCATTGCATTGCATTGGATTTTGTGGGTACATTCGCTATAGGCCCTCACGAGACCTTACTCGTCCACTAGGGCTGCCTAGGGTTTAAAGGGCTTGTTGCATATGCCAAATGCAACCGTGATCACCTACGGAAGTGGTACTAGTTAGTTAGTTAGTTGTAATTGTATATGCTTGAGGACAAGCATCGGTTTAAGTTTGGGGGTGTGATAAGTGGATTTTATATCTACTTAGAACATTCTAAGTCGACTTAAATTGATTGCTTTGGCCTCAAGTTTGTGGTAGTTTTGATGTGTTTTGTTTAATTGTGCAGGGTTGAAGAAATATCGATTAAAGGTGTAGTTTCCGTCATTTTTGGAGCGTTTTGTGGAGTTGATTGATGATATTGAATGAAGAATGGTGGCTAATATCAACTCCTAAGAAGTATACAAGTCATTAAGAATGAAAGACGGAAGCTCATGCAAAAGGAACGGGAAGAAAAGGCGAAAAAAGCAAAGAAAAAATCAGTTTTCGCAGAACGGGAGCAAGCCGGGCGCCCCAGCCTTGTTTCCAGCGCTCCAGCCTTGTTTCCAGCAGATTGGCACGGCGCCTCAGGCGCCCAAACGGCGCTCTTGCGCTGGTGGCGTGCGGGAGAAAAATCAACCAGAATTTCTGATTTTGTTTTGGTCATATCTTGAGTTCTAGAAGTCCGTTTGAGGCCCGTAAGCTGTCCACGCGAAGATAACGAGATTCTCTATCATTCTAAAGTGGTCCAGAAGTCCAATTACAGCTGGAACGTTCTAGAATTACTGAAGAAAAGACAGCTGCGAATTTTCCTTTAAAACAGAATCAGTTTAGGAAACGTATTTCTATTATAATTCTGATAAGGTATTTTCTTGCTGGGTAAGATGTCTAGAGCCTATATAAACACATCCAACCCTTGTAAATTGTAGAATTATCACCATTACATACAATTAGATATATAGCTTAGACTTGCAAGGGAGAAAAGGGGAGAAAGATTCAACGCTCGTGACAAGCGACGGATCTAGATCTACTTCATCTTTTGTATCATAGATTTGTTTTCTCAACTCTTTGTTTTATTAATATTATTACTTTCTTTCATATCTTGTCTTCTATCATGGTTTCATTAGATCCCATGATGACGAGAGGTTCGATTATGAACTAATCGTTGTCATGGGATTCTAACGGATTTATTTATGGAGTTTTAGTATCTTGATGCTTTAAAGATCTGTGTGTGATGTATATCTGATATCCTCGTATGGTTATGCTTAATTGTTAGATGCGTAGCTAACATCTAATCTGTTAATCTTTTGTGAAGCGAGAGTGGATCTTGAGATTTAGAACTTGTCATGCTAGCATAGGTTCATGATTATTTATCAACATGATTCGTAGTATGAGATGAGAATACTTATATTGCCCTATGTGATCATTATGGATAACTTGCTCTTCAACCGTTATGTTTTCAAATTCTATAGACATATAGGGTCTAAGCATAATTGGTGTCTATTCATCTTCTATCTCTTTTGTGGATGTATGTTTAGTTTGGTATACGTATACTGAGAGGTAGCGTGTACTTATTTCGTGTTGTCTGATCAGATATCATAACCATTGCATATAGTGATTAAATGCGTCAGATCTAAGCAAACTATTTAATGAAGTTATGATTCCATGTTTTCTCTTGCAGAAGTAATTAGATTTCAATTATAGTTAGTTAGTTAATTCTTAGTTTGTTAGTTTACTTCTTAGTTAGTTAGTTAATTAAAACCCAAATTTTGTTATTTGTCTTAGTAGTGATTAAAAACCATACATTGTTGCATAGGTGCATGAACTGAATTGAAACCATAATCAGATCTCTGTGGGAACGAACTCGATTTATATCTGTATTACTTGTGACCACGTACGCTTGCGTGATTTAGTGCAAACAAATCATCTTCAATCTGGTTTATTAGATTTAAAAACAAGTAATCAAGTTAGAAGATTATTGAAATTGCATTAATTTGGTTCTTTAAAAATAGGCGCCTCTTCCTAACAATTGTATGTGAGGTAGAGGTACCATATAAATAATGTACGATTTTTAGAAAGGGTTTAATATCAAAGTGGTCATTGAAGTGAAGCCCATATATCATTTTACTCATCGATCTCAACTAGGTATCATTTGAATCACTAAAGTCATAATAAATATTAAACAAATAACTCTTAATATGTGTTCGAAAAATAAAAATAAGTTTTTGTTGATTCTGCACATTTTTTTTTAATGCTATTACAACCAAATGAAAAGTTGTTAAATTGTAGTATTTTTGAAAAATATATTTAGATTTTTTAAAATTTATTTACTATTTATTTTTAATTTTATAGTCATTTTCCTTATTTTAATTAAAAATAAACATCAAATAAAGTTTTTAAATTCTAAATATATTATCTGAAATACTAGAATTTTACAACTTTTCATTTGGTTGTGGTAGCATTCAAGAAAAATAGGCAGAATTAACAGAAGATTATTTTTAGTTTTCGAACACATATTTAGAATTATTTATTTGATATTTATTATGATTTTAATGATTCGAATGATATCCATTGAGATCGATGAATAAAATGATATATGGACTTCGTGATCACTTTGATATTTATCCTTTTTAGAAATGATTGGATGGAAAAATAGACGGTGTCGATTTTACAAAAACGCTAACTCAAAGCGTAGAGTTACTTTTGTTCACCTGATCACGTGATTCATTCTAATAAGCTTTTGTGTTTGAATATTATATTTTTTAGGGAAATTGCAAATGTTATCATTGTACAATTGGTTTTTTCATTTGGTACCATCCAATATTTTTGACTTCCAACTGACACCACTGTACTTTTGGCTTTTCCATATGGTATCATTCAACATTTTTTACTTTCAAATGGTACCACTGTACAATTGGTTTTTCCATATGATACCATTCAATATTTTTGACTTCTGCGTGGTACCATTTTTCTCTGATTTGATTTTAGTGAAAGGAAAATGGTACCACGTAGAAGTCAAAAATATTGAATGGTACCATATGGAAAAACCAATTGTGTAGTGATACCATTTGGAAGTCAAAAATGTTGAATGGTACCATATGGAAAAACCAAAAGTACAGTGGTGCCACTTGGAAGTCAAAAATGTTGGATGGTACCAAATGGAAAAGCCAATTGTACAGTGGTACCATTTGGAATATCCCTATTTTTTATTTGATTTACAATTATTTATTGTGATTTTTAATATTTTTATTCAAGTTAAAGTTATTTTTCACATACTTTTAAACTCAAAATTTCACGCTAAAATTTCAAGGACCTAAGCATAAAATCTAATGCAATAAAATATTCAAGAACATAACAAAAAAAATTTGTTTAAAGTAGCGTGTATAATTTTAAATAGTTTAAGATTTTTTATTTCATAATTACTCAAATTCGATTACAAAATTAAAAATACAAAATATTGAATATTTATTTCATTTGACCTTATACTTAGGTTCTTTATCAGAGCAAATCCAACCAATCACTAAATCACTATAATAGTGATGGATATAGTGTCATACCTACTCCAATTCAGCACTAAAATAGTGACCCAAGATCACCAAATGAGTTTTGGATCACCAAATTTGGTGACAAATGTACATTTGGTGATCCTTGGTCACCAAATTTGGTGACTTTCAAAATTCCAACAATGTCCCTATATTTGTTAACAAAACAATTTTTTTTCCATCTATGTTCTACTATTTGTTCTTGTAATTTTTTTTCCAACTTATTTGTTCTTGTACTTTTTAACTTTAAATTTTTATCAATTGAAACTTCTTTTCTTATTAGCTCTTGTTCATTCTAAATTTTTTTTTTTTTAAACTTTCACACAAAATCTTGAAAAAAATTCTTCATCATGAATTATAAACAACACACCAAATTTAATTATAAAAATAACATCATAATGATAAATAAGAAGTTATAAGATAATAATTATAAACCACTTTTATTTCTTAGATGTGGCAAATGGGAACATTTGTTAATTGTGATTTATTCCTTTTTAAACTTTTGACTAAATTTTAACAAAATTTGAATATTGATTTTTTTATAAATAATTTTTTATATTAATAAATTTATATTATGCAACCATAACATTACAATTTAAAATATAATAGATATTAATAATGTAAAAATTGAACAAAGTTAGAATATTCTATTTTATTGGTGAAAGATTCTTTTTAGTGTCAAGTATAGTGACCATGTGAGTTGGAGTGCATTTTGTGAATGATGTAATTTTGTCACCAAAATAATGTTCCTAGGAGGCTAGGACACTATTTTGATGTCTTGGTTGGAGATGGTCTCAGTTCACACGGTTAATGGTAGTTTCAGTTGTAGTGCTTCCAGCTGTACTGTACCTAACTATTGTGGTTTTTTTTTTTTTGACGAAATGCATAAAATTATATTACTGGATCAAACAACTCAAAATAACAGCGGGACAAATCCCCGACTGTCAACACGATCAGGGTAATAAACAAATAAATTGTTTTCTGATCGTTCAACAAGATGAACATAAAAGTTCTTGAAACTAAAAACAAATTCGAAAACATCCTAAGCGATCCAAACTGCGTCAAAATCCCTGAAAACAGCGATATCACAATTGACCACATCACATAAGAACCGTTGATACCCCAGTGTTCAGAATCCTCATTCCAGCTATCTACATGCCGGATACCAGCTATAGACATGCCGAACATGGAAACCCCCAAAGGATGAGCAACACCCCAGCTATCTACATGCCGGATACCAGCTATAGACATGCCGAAAGTGAAAACCTCCAAAAAATGATGAACCATCTTTGGTTGTGAGTGGTGAGCTCTTGCAATAATCTTCACTGTCCTAACTTCGATGCAATCTTTACAGATCCCCCAAGACATTAACAAATCTATTCTCAGCAGATCCAACCACGAACATAGAGATACATAAATAATTAAATACATAAAAACTTCAAACCACTCCAAAAGGAGAGACACACGCCAAAAGGCGAGACAAAAACCAAAAATTCAAAGACCTCGGAATGACACCAAATTTTGGTATGATGTTAAGGAGGAGAATTTGAATCTAGAGGTATTTTTTATTTGAGGATTCGGACTCAAAACCAAGATAGATCTGAGAAATAAATTCTAAGATATTTGGCTTTGACTCGATTTTATTTGAAAACTGGAAAAAGGGGAAAAGATTGGGGGAGGATCGGAGAGTGGAATGAGGGAGGAGGGTGGTGAGGGATGAGGGAGGAGGGATGGACGGAGATGAGGAGGGGGGCGGCGGCTTTTGAATTTAGTCGACTCTCATTGGGATAATGCCGTGCAGTTAATGAAACGGTGTTTATCAAAAAAAAAAAATTTCTTATTTAGCAAAAAAAAAAACAAACAAACTTGCAGTGATAGAGAGAGAGGTCAATCAACACCGTCCATTTACCATCCAACGGTTTAAAAATAATATGTTACTTGCACAGCCCATGGCATACGAATTTACCGAAAAAGAATTAACATCTACTTTTTTCTTTTTTTTTTTGCTAAATAATTAACATCTATTACCAGTGTTGTAAAAAGCGGGAATCGGACTTAATCAGTGGAGGTACTGTCCAAGAATTAATCGGGTAATCGGGAATTAATCGGAATGATTAATCGGATCATTAATCGGAACTAATTTAATATTATTTTTAAATATAATTATTATTAATATATGTAATAATTTTATTATTTTGATTATACATGAATAATTATCATATATTTAAAATATATAGCATTATTAAAGTAAATATAAATTTTAAGATCTAATTTTTGAATTGGAGTCAATATGAGAGAAAAAATTGATAAAATTCATGATTTAACCGTTTAAAATATTAATTTCGTATATGAGAATAATATTTTTCTTAAAATTTATTCAATTTTATACTTTTTGAATTTTGATTTTTTTTAATTTTTCTTAAAAATATCATTTTTTTACCAAAAAGGCCGATTTTTGTCCGATTAATCCCGATTTTTGCCGACTTTTGAGCAATTTTTCGAAAAACGATTCTTTAGCCGATTTTTATAAAATCAGTACGGTGACCTACCGAACGGCGATTAATCCCGATTAATCGCCGACTTTTAGAACATAGACATCTACTTGTAAAAGGAATATCAACTATTTTTTTTTGCCACAATGATTCTATTATTTTAGTATCTGGTCTGATACATGTGGTAGGAGAGAATCTAACTTGATGGTTCGATAAGGCATAGTCCTCATTTACCACATTAGTCATGGGAACCGGGTAGGGACTAGCATGGTTGTAGGCTTGTAGTTAGGGCTATCAAACAGATAATTCAGATACGGATCTCCCTATATTCGAATTCGAATCCGAAATCCGAAATCACTATCTGAATCCGAATCTGAATCCGACGGATATTAGAAAAATATATCTGAATTCAAAACCAACAGATATTATCCGGATATGAATAATATCTGAATATGAATATTCAATTTTTGAGATTTTTTTATAAATACGAAAATTCGAATCATTTAAAAAAATTAAAAAGTAACAATTTTTTCCCATTCAAAAATAGTAAAATAGAATAAACAGAATTTTTGTATAAATGAAAACGTACGTACGTGTTGTTTGTAAATATCTTTACTTATTAGTGAATTAAATAATTAAATTTTATTACATAAATTGATAAATAATATATTATAAATATTAAATTATTAATTATATATTCTAAAAAGTTATATATATATATATATATATATATATAAATTTTCGAATATCGGATATTTCGAATACGGATGTGCCTAAATCTGTATCCGCTATTTTCGGATACGAATAATATCCGTTTTCTTTCGAATACGGATTTATCCATTTTTTTCAGATTCGATATCGAATTTTTCGATCGAATATCAAATTTTTTGGATTTTTTTGATAACCCTACTTGTAAGTTGTAACCCCGATTTTACTTTTTTTTTTCTTTGATAAATTATACTCCGTATAAAATACCGCTTAAAAGTTACTCCATCTGTCCCTCTTATTTCTTTACACTTTCCTTTTTGGACCGTCCCACCAATTCTTTACATTACTATAAATAGTAACTTTTAACAATAAAATACATTTTTACATCCACTACTTCACTCTACTTTTTCAACACTTTACACTATTACACCAACTACTTTACTTGTTTGAACAATAAAATCACTATTACACCCACTACTTCATTTATTTTAACAATATTACACCCACTATCCTTGGTCTCCGTGCCCAAACCAAATGTAAAGAATAGGCCGGGACGGAGGGAGTAAAATATTAAAATTAATTAATGGATCACTTTATGTGCCGGTTCCACCAACCAGGGAGGCTAGAAGGGACCCTCGGATTGTCATAATACTCCAGTAATGTGTTACAATATAATATAAGATCCATATAAGACCTCTCTCTAACATCTTAAGGTTATATATGGTTGGTTATTTAACATGGTATCAGAGTTCAGGCACGTAAAGGTCTCAGGTTCGATTTTCTACGACCTAAATTATACTCCAAAGATAAGCGCCCGTGATCCACTCTTCGACCCATAAATACGATTTCGAGTGAGGGAGAGTGTTAGAATATAATATAAGATCCATATAAGATCTCCCTCTAACACCTAAAAGTTTTAGATACATAATATATGTTAAAATTTTATAAAATTTTATATTTTTATTTATATGTTCATGTAAAATAATTTTTGGTCCCTACTAAATAAAAGTTTTGGTTCTTACAAAATAAAATTTTGTAAGATGAATAGCCAAAATTTTTAATTATTTTATTGTATTAGTTAAAAAAAAAATATTTGATCCTTTTTATGAATGTGAATGTTTGTTGACTTCAACCAATAAAACTTATAGCCTGTTTGGGGAACAATGAAAAACGGCCGTTTCCGACTTATTTTGGCAAAACGGCCTTTTGGAAATAATATGAAGTGTTTGGCCAACATATGAAATGGGCTTATTTTATACAAATAAGTTGATAAGTTGGAAGTTAGAAATTCTAACTTTCAACTTTCAACTTATTCTTATTTCTCGATATATATAATATATAATATATTTCAAATCTTTAAAATCATATATCTTTTGATCCGTTCATTATAAAATTGATATGTATATATCAAATTTCTCTACTCATCGAGATCTATCCATTGAGATCCATTGATATATATTAAAAAACAAATATTGTGAAAATAATAAAAAAAAATTAACTTATAAGTTCTGATTTACCAAACACTCTACTGACTTATGAGTTAAACACCCAAACACGAAAATATAAGTTATAAGTTACAATTACTTATTTCATATAAGTTACTTATTAAATTTAAGTGATAAGTAGCTTATTTTAAGATATCCCAAACACTCCCTTAAACATAGTATGTGTTGGATGAAATGAAGATATATGGATATGCGTGGCCGTTTAACGGACGCAAGCATGAGATATCCAAAATGGAGAAACTTTTCTTGATTTACTATAGCAGCCGTACCTATATACAGTACTACATATATGGCAATGGGTGATGGTCAATTGTGAACGTTTGCAAAATATTGTTACCGAGCATACGGTTTCTCAGTCGTTGGATCAACTTTAAAAAAAATTCTACCGTACCGCGGAAAGTTTTCGCGGTACGAGCCCCGTACCGCAGAAAATGCCCCCTGTTTTCACATCAAAAACAGTACTGTATATGTATCGCGGAAAGTTTACGCGATACATCTTTCACAACATACGGTTAGCAATCGTTTATGTGACACCCCCCAAATCCGGGGTCAGAAGATTTGGTTGTCACGCGAAAATCCTCAAAATAAAACATCTGTTTAATAATAATCATCACTTGTGATTGACCAACACTGGAAATATAACATCTGTGACCCCAAACATACCAAGATCTTTTAAGGTTATAGGGCTAGAAACAAGAATCCAAATTCCATTAAATAGAAAGTATTTCTTTCTTCACAACATTCTCTTTGATCAAATCTTAAACCACTGGTGTAACTTCGATAAGAAGTACGCCAGGCTAACTAGAGCATCACATAATAATATTAATAATAATAAATATTAGAACTCAATTATATAAAATAGATCTTACACTAAATCCAGACATCCTGAGCCAAGTCATCTTCGAAATAGCATCATGCTTCTTCTCTATCTGAACTGAGCGGATAAGTCTCGCCAAATCACCTTACTGAAATGTTAGAATTTACAACAGCAAGTATGAGCGAAAGAAATGCTCAGCAAGCGTATAAAAATTTTGATATAAAACCAGGATTAGTGGGGCATAAAAATCAACTGAAATGTATAACAGTTTATAGAGAAACTGAATCAACAACTGTGATATAATTCAAATCATAACTGAAATCATTTGGCATGTCATAAAAATGAATCATCTGCCAACTCACAATATTTGGCATGTCATAAAAATGAATCATCTGCCAACTCACAATATTTAATAGCCATTCGGGCGATATGGATTGGATACACTTATATAACTGAAACACCATTGCCCCCTGATCAGGTTCTAAGGCAATGGGACCCTCTATACTCCACCGGTATTCTCTTTTTTTCCGTGTGTGTATAGTTCGGATTTCTGGGGTACCCAAAATAGGCAAGTAATGTTAGCCTATAGGAAGATGGAATGGTTACCATATCCTCCTTAAATATAGCCGGACCAACTACGACATGTGGCCTCCTACGCTTTACCATTTTCCAATCCAATAGAGCAATTTCCGAATTCAACAGGAAATGCTTAGTTTTAAATACAGGTCATATCCCATTATTACTACGATAATAAGGATATGAAGAGTTTTTCTTACACAATTCCCCACATCAAATGTATCAATATCAAACAACTGTGTTCGCACAAAAATATTTAAGAATCACAAATAGCTCTGAACAATAGCTATTCGTCATGATATGAATCAATAAAACATAAAATAAACAGTGTTTAAGATGATCAAGAAAATACTTGCCTCTGGTCTTCAGATATTGCGTAATGCCGAAGTAATACAACTATCTTCTTTTATCTCACGTCATCACATCCTCTGTTGATCACTCGTTGGTTAGATGTTCTTGCGATTGCCACGAATCTGATCCGTCGATATCGAGCCCGCGCGTCTACTTCAATATCTCTGCCAGAAGAAAATAATTGGAAATGTTCCCTTTGAACATAGACGTTTTCCCGGTGTTAAAACACCTCACAAGTAAACCAGCAATTCCACAAACAATACTGCATCCATCTCCAACCTTCTTTATTACAATCCACACAATACTGCATCCATCTCCAATCTTCTTCATAACCCACAAAGAATATTTCATCCATCTCCAATTTCCTTTATTAAACATTTACTTATCTCCGTTGACAAACCTAAATCAATACTTACCAATTAATCCTCGACACTTAATACCTTAATAATTCACATTGCACGTAAAGAGACTCAATAAGTAGATCACATAATCACATAGCACGTTGATCAGATCATAAGAAGATTTTATCTAATATTTTTAAAACAGAAAACGAGTCAAACCCTAATTATCGAATATAACCGACTCAATAAAAAGGTTTGGTAAAAAGTCGATCCAAATTTAAAAGTTGAATTGTAACTTAAAACTATTTTTATAAGAACCGGGTCATTTTTCTAATTCCAGAAATACTTTTCTCGTTGAAAACGGACAAACGGTTTAATTAATACGCAATTAATAAGAATAATTCAATTAATAATTAAATTAATTGAATATTCAAAATAATTATTTATTAATCAACTCAATCGATAGATAATCCTCAAAACATTTATCTTATTCTTCGATAAAGAAACATGATAATCAATTAATCCACAAGACACGATTATTCCTCGAAACAATAATTAATCCTGGAGATACATCATTAATCCTCAAATCAAATACATATATACTTGTCACGTAACCAATCAACACATAGCGCGGATACGACTCACCATTAAAAGAGCACTCAAATTATTATTATCATGCTTAAAAATATTTTTAAAATAATTAAAAGAATTTTAAAAGATTTAAATAACCCTTTCCGAATCAAAAAGGATCATTAATAAACCCTCTGAGTAATTATTGGATCACCAAAATATTTTTATAATTATCTAATCTGGGTTTATATATAATTTTAAAATTTTAAAACTATTTTTACCGTTCCCGGATTATTTTTAGAATTTAAAACAATTTTATTTCATTTTAAACAATTAAAGAGGTAAATATTAAAGGTAAAATAATATTTATAAAATAAATAAATTATTTTATTTCCAAAATAATTAAATCTGATTATTTTTCATCATATTTAAATAATATTTAATTAATTAAATTAATTGATTATTATTAATTAACCAATCAATTTAAATTAATTAAGATATTAGCTAAATAGATTTAAAATAATCAAATAAAATAAATTTCGAATTAAAAATAATTTATTAAAATTTTAAAACTATTTTTCGAAATTAAAAATAATTTTTCGAAATTTAAAAATGATTTTTCGAATTTCTGAAAATAAAATTCGAATTTATAAATAAATTTTGAAAATAATTCCCAAAAACATTTTTCAGAAAATGTTTTTCAGACTTTGAAGATCAAAATGTTACTATTCATCACCATCTCCACTGTTCTTCGTATGAATGCTCCAAGAACATTCATCAGCTTTAATGGCAGATTTCCAGAATCCGGTCACCGGAAAATTTTCCGGTTAACTCCGGCAACCACCAAAAACGTACCATTCACTACGTTTTAAGCACCAAAATCGTTCCAAATTACTTCCTAAACACAACCATACCATTCATTCCAACCCAGAATCAACCGAACTCAAAATCCGGCCAAAACCGAATCAAGTCCGGCGACCTCAAAAATTAAAACCGGTGAACTCGAAATCGGCCACCAAATCAGTCGTTCTTTATATCAAAATGAAGCTTATTACTCGTACAAGCTATACCAATCATCAACAACAGCAACAAATCACTCAAGAACCCAGAAATCAAAATCAAAATTTCTCACCCACACAAAAATTCGATTTTCACATTTAAGCTACGAAAAATCAAGGAAAAATCATGATAAATCTCCTGGAAGCATAAGCAATCTGTAGGTACTAACCATATCAACAACAAATCATCCTACAATCCATACCAAATTTAATTCATACGAAAATTAAATAAAAAAATAAAAATTTTCGATCGAGACATACACACATATCAACACCTACATAAACATATAGTACAGATCATGAGATTCAGTTTGGTTACTCACATGATTGATTTGGACTCCGGTAACACTGTCAAAAAGTGGTTTGATTCTCAAGAACACCAAGAACACAATTTCCAGAATTTTCAGAAAATAAAATCAAAAATCTGATTTTTGATTAATTTTAACAATTAATAATAAAATTCTGCTATTTATATAAATCTGAAAATTAATACCCCAAAAATATTTTTAACCCCTAATTAAAATTATTAAGCCCTAAAAATAATTTTTATGGGATAAAAATGTAAAATTTTTATTTTTAAACAAATACAATATATATGTCAAAATTCCTCAAAAATTATGAATTTTACAAAAATTACACAATAATGCATCTTTAAATATCCTATCACTATATAAAAAATAATTTTATCAAAATCAAGGCCTCGGATTCAGTATAGGGCTGGATCCGGAAATTAAAATGCAAAATAACTGTATTATAAAAATATAAAAATTACAGAAAAATAGAATAAAATATTCTATGATACACAGAAGTCACATAACACATATGGGATAATTTTCCTATTTAATAAAAATCATAACGCGTTTAAATGCATTAAAAATAAACTAACACACATTAAAATCAACTAAAAATATATTTTAATATAATAAATTACACGTAATTTTTCGGGTCGTTACAGACTTCCCCCCTTATAAGGATTCCGTCCTCGGAATCAACTAAGGCAACTAGTGAGGTTCCTTAACTCCTTCATCATCAATACTTGCTTTACAAAACTGGGGATGATGTTCCTTCGTAAACAACTTCTCCAAAATCTCAATTTAACTATAGGGTCTCTGTCTGACACAGTTATCGCTGGAGTCGTACAACCCATCGTTATTCGTTTCAAATATGGCTCGACCAACTTTCCATTAACATTATCCTTGAGAGAGAGAGAGTGAACTGATTCCATTGACATGTTACGGATATTCTAATCATTTTAGGACTCGGTCTTACTCTTGGCGATTCCGTTGCGAATCTAACTTCTATCTGCGAATTTCGCTTATCCTGACCTGATTGGCATACCCTTGAAATTCAATAGAGATAACAAGAATCATGAAATTTTTGAAGAAAAAGGATTCCATATCATAGCAAATGTTCCACAATTGTGGTTATGAATAAAGCAACTTGATTTGAAATGAAAGAATAACCGAGAGATCAATATGATCACATGAACCCGACGTTGTGTGTCTTAGCTCCGACATTTACAATTAAAGGTGATCAGCCTTCTTGTAATACACAACACACCAGTGATGGCGTCCCATCCAACTTCTATCACACAGACAGATATACCTGGTGTCCCCTATAAATAGGGTTGTTCGTCTCAGTAGGATTAGAGAAATATGAAAGGAATTCCAAATTTGTTATTTTCCGAAAAGAAGAACCAGAAAGAAAGTACCGAACAAGGGGTACTATATTGCAAATAAGGTTATTAATCATTGGTGAAAACAAAAAGTTGAAAGTCTCAGAAATTTAAAAATAGGTTTCATAGTAACCACTGAAACAATTGAGATTCAAAATGGAGATTGAACATAAGTATCAAAATGTCACTGTTTAGAAGAGGAGAAATATCTTTTAACGAATACCTCTTTAGGAGGGATATCAAAATAATTCATAGAAAGAAAAGGTATTGCCAAGGTCTCTACTTATGCCTTCTTTGCCAATTCCTTCGATAGCTCGTCATTCGAATTTAAGCTTCTTCCGTTCCACGTTTTAAAAATATCGATATCGTACGTCGTCATTCACTCGTAATAATCTCTGAAGATTCCACAGTATTCATCTCCATTCGCCAGGCGATCTATCCAATTCAGCACAACTATCTCAAACGAGTACTCCAATCTTAACTTACTAATTGGTACTATATCCAATAGTCCAACACGAACTCTACATGAGCTCTGACGTTCCTTACTTAGCTATACACACTCCTACACACTCTCGTTTCTAGTTTACTATAACCCTGCTCTGATACCAACTGTGACACCCCCCAAATCCGGGGTCAGAAGATTTGGTTGTCACGCGAAAATCCTCAAAATAAAACATCTGTTTAATAATAATCATCACTTGTGATTGACCAACACTGGAAATATAACATCTGTGACCCCAAACATACCAAGATCTTTTAAGGTTATAGGGCTAGAAACAAGAATCCAAATTCCATTAAATAGAAAGTATTTCTTTCTTCACAACATTCTCTTTGATCAAATCTTAAACCACTGGTGTAACTTCGATAAGAAGTACGCCAGGCTAACTAGAGCATCACATAATAATATTAATAATAATAAATATTAGAACTCAATTATATAAAATAGATCTTACACTAAATCCAGACATCCTGAGCCAAGTCATCTTCGAAATAGCATCATGCTTCTTCTCTATCTGAACTGAGCGGATAAGTCTCGCCAAATCACCTTACTGAAATGTTAGAATTTACAACAGCAAGTATGAGCGAAAGAAATGCTCAGCAAGCGTATAAAAATTTTGATATAAAACCAGGATTAGTGGGGCATAAAAATCAACTGAAATGTATAACAGTTTATAGAGAAACTGAATCAACAACTGTGATATAATTCAAATCATAACTGAAATCATTTGGCATGTCATAAAAATGAATCATCTGCCAACTCACAATATTTGGCATGTCATAAAAATGAATCATCTGCCAACTCACAATATTTAATAGCCATTCGGGCGATATGGATTGGATACACTTATATAACTGAAACACCATTGCCCCCTGATCAGGTTCTAAGGCAATGGGACCCTCTATACTCCACCGGTATTCTCTTTTTTTCCGTGTGTGTATAGTTCGGATTTCTGGGGTACCCAAAATAGGCAAGTAATGTTAGCCTATAGGAAGATGGAATGGTTACCATATCCTCCTTAAATATAGCCGGACCAACTACGACATGTGGCCTCCTACGCTTTACCATTTTCCAATCCAATAGAGCAATTTCCGAATTCAACAGGAAATGCTTAGTTTTAAATACAGGTCATATCCCATTATTACTACGATAATAAGGATATGAAGAGTTTTTCTTACACAATTCCCCACATCAAATGTATCAATATCAAACAACTGTGTTCGCACAAAAATATTTAAGAATCACAAATAGCTCTGAACAATAGCTATTCGTCATGATATGAATCAATAAAACATAAAATAAACAGTGTTTAAGATGATCAAGAAAATACTTGCCTCTGGTCTTCAGATATTGCGTAATGCCGAAGTAATACAACTATCTTCTTTTATCTCACGTCATCACATCCTCTGTTGATCACTCGTTGGTTAGATGTTCTTGCGATTGCCACGAATCTGATCCGTCGATATCGAGCCCGCGCGTCTACTTCAATATCTCTGCCAGAAGAAAATAATTGGAAATGTTCCCTTTGAACATAGACGTTTTCCCGGTGTTAAAACACCTCACAAGTAAACCAGCAATTCCACAAACAATACTGCATCCATCTCCAACCTTCTTTATTACAATCCACACAATACTGCATCCATCTCCAATCTTCTTCATAACCCGCAAAGAATATTTCATCCATCTCCAATTTCCTTTATTAAACATTTACTTATCTCCGTTGACAAACCTAAATCAATACTTACCAATTAATCCTCGACACTTAATACCTTAATAATTCACATTGCACGTAAAGAGACTCAATAAGTAGATCACATAATCACATAGCACGTTGATCAGATCATAAGAAGATTTTATCTAATATTTTTAAAACAGAAAACGAGTCAAACCCTAATTATCGAATATAACCGACTCAATAAAAAGGTTTGGTAAAAAGTCGATCCAAATTTAAAAGTTGAATTGTAACTTAAAACTATTTTTATAAGAACCGGGTCATTTTTCTAATTCCAGAAATACTTTTCTCGTTGAAAACGGACAAACGGTTTAATTAATACGCAATTAATAAGAATAATTCAATTAATAATTAAATTAATTGAATATTCAAAATAATTATTTATTAATCAACTCAATCGATAGATAATCCTCAAAACATTTATCTTATTCTTCGATAAAGAAACATGATAATCAATTAATCCACAAGACACGATTATTCCTCGAAACAATAATTAATCCTGGAGATACATCATTAATCCTCAAATCAAATACATATATACTTGTCACGTAACCAATCAACACATAGCGCGGATACGACTCACCATTAAAAGAGCACTCAAATTATTATTATCATGCTTAAAAATATTTTTAAAATAATTAAAAGAATTTTAAAAGATTTAAATAACCCTTTCCGAATCAAAAAGGATCATTAATAAACCCTCTGAGTAATTATTGGATCACCAAAATATTTTTATAATTATCTAATCTGGGTTTATATATAATTTTAAAATTTTAAAACTATTTTTACCGTTCCCGGATTATTTTTAGAATTTAAAACAATTTTATTTCATTTTAAACAATTAAAGAGGTAAATATTAAAGGTAAAATAATATTTATAAAATAAATAAATTATTTTATTTCCAAAATAATTAAATCTGATTATTTTTCATCATATTTAAATAATATTTAATTAATTAAATTAATTGATTATTATTAATTAACCAATCAATTTAAATTAATTAAGATATTAGCTAAATAGATTTAAAATAATCAAATAAAATAAATTTCGAATTAAAAATAATTTATTAAAATTTTAAAACTATTTTTCGAAATTAAAAATAATTTTTCGAAATTTAAAAATGATTTTTCGAATTTCTGAAAATAAAATTCGAATTTATAAATAAATTTTGAAAATAATTCCCAAAAACATTTTTCAGAAAATGTTTTTCAGACTTTGAAGATCAAAATGTTACTATTCATCACCATCTCCACTGTTCTTCGTATGAATGCTCCAAGAACATTCATCAGCTTTAATGGCAGATTTCCAGAATCCGGTCACCGGAAAATTTTCCGGTTAACTCCGGCAACCACCAAAAACGTACCATTCACTACGTTTTAAGCACCAAAATCGTTCCAAATTACTTCCTAAACACAACCATACCATTCATTCCAACCCAGAATCAACCGAACTCAAAATCCGGCCAAAACCGAATCAAGTCCGGCGACCTCAAAAATTAAAACCGGTGAACTCGAAATCGGCCACCAAATCAGTCGTTCTTTATATCAAAATGAAGCTTATTACTCGTACAAGCTATACCAATCATCAACAACAGCAACAAATCACTCAAGAACCCAGAAATCAAAATCAAAATTTCTCACCCACACAAAAATTCGATTTTCACATTTAAGCTACGAAAAATCAAGGAAAAATCATGATAAATCTCCTGGAAGCATAAGCAATCTGTAGGTACTAACCATATCAACAACAAATCATCCTACAATCCATACCAAATTTAATTCATACGAAAATTAAATAAAAAAATAAAAATTTTCGATCGAGACATACACACATATCAACACCTACATAAACATATAGTACAGATCATGAGATTCAGTTTGGTTACTCACATGATTGATTTGGACTCCGGTAACACTGTCAAAAAGTGGTTTGATTCTCAAGAACACCAAGAACACAATTTCCAGAATTTTCAGAAAATAAAATCAAAAATCTGATTTTTGATTAATTTTAACAATTAATAATAAAATTCTGCTATTTATATAAATCTGAAAATTAATACCCCAAAAATATTTTTAACCCCTAATTAAAATTATTAAGCCCTAAAAATAATTTTTATGGGATAAAAATGTAAAATTTTTATTTTTAAACAAATACAATATATATGTCAAAATTCCTCAAAAATTATGAATTTTACAAAAATTACACAATAATGCATCTTTAAATATCCTATCACTATATAAAAAATAATTTTATCAAAATCAAGGCCTCGGATTCAGTATAGGGCTGGATCCGGAAATTAAAATGCAAAATAACTGTATTATAAAAATATAAAAATTACAGAAAAATAGAATAAAATATTCTATGATACACAGAAGTCACATAACACATATGGGATAATTTTCCTATTTAATAAAAATCATAACGCGTTTAAATGCATTAAAAATAAACTAACACACATTAAAATCAACTAAAAATATATTTTAATATAATAAATTACACGTAATTTTTCGGGTCGTTACAGTTTACACTAAACCGAGACCCATATGGCAACTCCGGGTTACTTTACGTCTTTACCCCAGCACGCAGCAGCTACCTTGGCACATGTTGCTGTATCAGTACGGTTAATCAAGTGACAACTCTTATCACAATCTTTGTTAGTGTAGTACTCCCTTCTCATTTTGTAGTTCTTGTTTGAAATGTCGGGATTGTTAATAACATAAGATAAATTACTAATTTACGTCTAATTTATAAGACCAAATATAGTCATGAGTGATCTTATTGGATTCGTATTTATGAATACTTTAATACAGTGAAGTTTTTATATTTAATACTAATACGAAATTCAAGATATTAACGATCAAAAGTGTGCGTTGGCAAACGTGTCCAGTCAAAACAGGAAAAACATTAAGGGATGGACGGAGTACTTATTTTGATGTTCACATGCATGTGCACTTTTCTGTCCACAAAGGTACCATAATACTCCCTCCGTCTAGAGCCGGCAATTTGGTACACGACACGAAAACACGACACGAAAACGACACGAAAATTGTTGAGTACTGAATACGGTAAAAGAATACAGAGGGGGGGGTGAATGGATTCTTGAACTTTTCTTTGATTGAGTCTATGTAGCAGATAAGTGCCTGTGTGTGTAGAAGTGAAGGTGCGGATAAATAAACAACACAAAACACAATATCACTTTAATCTAATGTATTATTAGATAAAGGTTGCTACAATCTGTGAATACAAATGGTAGTATTCTCAGCTTCGTTTTTCTCAGAGAGATATGGCTTACAGTGTATGAAAAACTTGACTCACAAAAAAATGTTACTAAGTTATGAAGTGAGGCTGTGTCCTTATAGAACATGGATACGGCCTACTTACTGCAAATAAGGTAGCTAAACAAATTACTTTCTAGTCTGTCTATCCTTTTTGAGTAAGTGTCCAAACGGTTACAGATTTGACTTTGCAAAGCCTGTTTAGATCCACTTCTTTAGCTCCTTGTCTCTTCTATATCTCTCCAAGCTTCCTTGTAGGCTTTCCAGAGCACGTTACAGATTGTGGTCCATAAAGTGCATTGGCTTGTTGCAGGTTTCTGACTTGTACAATTTCTTCAGTATTTTGTCTCCAAGAATGTATTCGAGAAGTGACTAAGTAAGTGATTCGAGAACTAGAATTGACTTGATCGATAACTCTGAGTTCTCGAATACTGTTATAATGACATATCGAACCACTTCTCGAATAGCTCTTTTCCATCAGGATTCCTTGAGTTGTCGAATAGAACATTTGACTTATCGAATCCTCGAGTTGTCGAATAGCTTTCTGAGTCCTTGAGATATCGAATGGAACTTTGACTTGTTGACTCTTTGAGAACTCGAATACCATCTTGACTTGTTGACTTCTTGAGTTCTCGAATAGAGTAGTAGACATATCGAATCCCTGAGATATCGAATGAGATATCGAACAGTGTATTCAGAGATATCGAATAGTGTCTTGAGATATCGAATCCCTGACTTCTCGAATGCTGGACTTCTCGAATAGACAAATATACTTCTCGAATTGGTACTTAGGCAAATTCTTCATTTCTTCAAATCCCAACTGTGATTATTTGACAGTCTTTAACTCCTTGCTTGAGGCATGAACCTTGGAACTTCTTTCAAGCATTATTCTAGACTCTATTTGTACAATTACACAACTAGGATTTGATGCCTACTACAAGTACAATACAAACAGAAACTCTACAACTAGAGGTTCCCTCAATTAAGAGGTCATGTAAGTAATGCAAAGCATTACAAACAATTAGGCTTGTTATTAGATGTGTACAGGCATGCCTCTGTAACTAACAATCTCCCCCAAATTGTGAGTGAGACCCTTAGTCACAATTTCATGTCTGATAACAAGCCTAACATACATAAAGATAAAACTTTAAAAGTACAGGTATGTATTTTGATTGAACACATAAATGAAATTACAAGATAAATACTCTTACAGTATGATGAGGTACTAGCCATTTTCTTTTGATTGCATCTCCATTGCTTTGGCTTGTAGATCATCATATGCTTTCTGTTTCCTTTCTTTCTCCTTTCTTGCAATCTCATCTATTGCTCTCATGATTTCTGTCATAGCATCCAATTCTTCAATCATAATAGAGTTTTTGAAATCTTCAAGCACTGGCTTCAGAATGTTGGCAGGATAGTGACTGAGTAGGTCCATTCTTATATTGACATTGTCTCCATTTCTTCTCCTATACTTCACCACATAGGGATCAAACTGAACTCTACACAATCTCTTTGCCCTTAGCTTTTCTGCTTCAATCTCCAGTCTATCAATTTCTTTCTCCCTTTCTAACCATTTCTCATAGCAGCCCTTTCTTATCTTCTCAGCATAATCTTTCTTCATTTTCACAAAGTCAATCAATTCCAGCTTCCATACTTTCTCCACCTTGTCTTTAGAATTCAGCAATGCAATGATTCTTTCTATCTCATACAATTTACCCCAATGTTGACAACCCCCTTGTTTGAATTTCATTTCTTTCCCATCAGTGTACTTGATTTCAAGGTGGTCATCCACAATTGCAGCATAGCATATCTTTTGAGCTCTTAGAAATTGCAGTTGCTCTTCATCAAAGTCTTCATCAAGTGGCTGGAGTTTCAATCCTGGAATGATTGTTAGGGCTCTAGATTTGGATAGCTTCACTCTTCTTGCAACATGTTTAAATTTCATCCTCTTGACATGATTGCTTGGCAGAAATCTTTGACCTTTGTTGGTAGACCATAGTAGTATTCCACTAGCAGATTGCTTTCTAAAACATACACATGGTTTCTTGACTTGAATCTTCTTCTCTTCTTGAGGTGGTAAGACAGTTGCAGAAGCCACAGATGTAGATTTTGCTAGGTCACTACTAACAGTATTCACCCTAGACTTAGAGTCTTGTGTTGTGGTGAGGTTACTGCTAGCAGTGCCTAAGGCTTGCTGTCTCCCACTCTTTCTCTCATATGTTTTACCTTGGTCATCATCATCCTTTTTATCCTTGTCTCCCTTTTTCTTCTTGTCTTCATCACCCTTATCTCTCCTGTGATGTCTTCTCCTCCCATCACCTTTGTCTTCAGAATCATCATCCTTATTTCTCCTAGGTTGAGCCATCTCTGGAATTTCACCAGTTGCAATATAGGTTCTGAGGATATGCAGTGCCTCAGTTTCTTCAGCATTTCTGGCTCCAACCTTCTTCTGTAATTGATCAATGATAGCAATGATCAGTCTGTGATTTCTAGTGGTGAGATCATGGGGAATGACCAATTGCTTGATATCTTCAATTCTGGTGCCAGACTGATAAATGATTGTCCATGGCTTCTTGATCACTTCTGGTAGCCTTGAAGGTTGACCATTCCTCAAATCATCAAACAGACTTTTGATGTTCTCATTCCTCTTCTCAATGAGCTCAAGTATGGCATCTATCTCTGAGTGTTTTAGGTCTTGTAGAGTCTGGTATGTTAGATGCCATATCTTTAATTTGGAAACCATCACTATCTCCTTGACCCATAGATTGTTGACTTTCTTGGGGATGACAGTGATGTAGTCAATCTGCTTCTTCACCTCCCTCAGATAAAACTGAGTGTCACCAACCTGTTCCCTTATGGCTTTCAGAAACTCCAAGAAGGCTTTATCATGATAAATATCTGAGTTGGCAACTTCTTGCAGCTTGGCCTCAGTAACAACTTTGACTTCTACAGGCTTGGCACTCTCAGATATAGAGGTTGGAGGTTTGTCAGATGGCATACTCCCTGCAACCACTGTGGTAGTTATGGATTGCTTTTGTCCTCCAGGAGTAGTGATGTGCACAGTTGGTAGAGTGACAACTGGCAAGGTAGATGGAGGCTCATCCACTTTGGATTTTCCTTTGCCAGGCACATTTGCTAGAGACTTTGAAGCCCTTTGTTGACCACCCTCTTTTATTATTATGCCTTTCTCCCCCTTTGTATTTGAGTTCCTTGCCTTCTTCTCCCCCTTAGGCTTGTTGTCAGGCACAGAGGCTGTAGAAATGTCCTTTGGGATTGAAGATTCATCAGGTAGAGGGAGACCCATATGCTTCATCATTGCAGCTAACATGGATTGTTGATGCAGAAGGACATCAGCTGTGGTGGATGCTTGAGTGTCCAACTGATCATTTAGCAGTGCAACCTTTTCTGTAAGATGAGCATTGGACTTGGTAAGAGTAGCTACCTCCTGTTCAAGAGTGTTCACCTTAGTGAATAACTCATTGGCCTTGAAACCAGATAAAGATTGATCCTGCAGCCTCTTCACTTCATATTTAGACAGTTCATGCACAGGGACATCAGTCACTAGCCTATCTCCATAAAGATTCTTGAACATTGTCCTCAGCATGGCATTGGCATCTGTAGTCTGGTCAGATAGATTTTGAAATTGATGCCCCAGACCTGTGACAGTATCCTTTAGCAGAGCTAGCCCATTATCCATCTGGGTGCAGGTAGAGTTGCAGTGTTTGATGTCCTTGAACACACTATCTAGCTGAGGGAATTTAGCATCAAAGGCCCTCTTGACTTCTGCTACTGAAGTGGTTGTCTTGTCACACACCCTGTTGACTTCAGTTTTGACTCCCTTGCCAAGATAGTGTGCAGCCTTGAGGAAACCCTTGTAGGAATCATTTACAGCTTCATACACTTCACCAGGTGACAGGGATTTTGCATTGGATCCCAGTGAAGTGATGTATTCCTCTCTGAGATACTGAAGTGCTTCATCGAGAGTAATATCATATTTTCCTTGCAACCAGGCGTCTATGTTGCCATCTCTCTCAGCATCATCAATGATCTTTGACTTCTGCACTTCCACATCATCCCTATGGCATAACAGAATAGCCTCATAGTATGGATTAGGCATGTCTGCAGTGAGAAGGTTTTGAGCAATCTTTGTGAACTCAGGAATCTGATCCACAATTAAGCTTTGAAGTGCTTCAACCGTCAATTGTTGTGGAACAGACCCTGATCCTGAAGCACTGTCATGTTGCACAGGCTTCAGCCATTTCGACATGAAGTCAGAGCTAGAGCTAGGCAAGCTAGACTCCTCAGTTACAGATGCAACTTCTGTAACCGGATGGATTGACTCTACTACTGGTGTCACCACAGAGGTGGGATGAATTACACCAGCAGTTGACACAGGCACAGAGTCTCTAGTAAAAACTAGTGGAACCTCTGTGTTTGTGATGGTGTCATTAGGAGATGCCTCAGCATGCATTCCCTCACCATCTAAATGTGGGTTCTGAGTGGTGATCAAAGTGTCATGCACTAAGTCACTTGAAATTATTGGCTCATTAAGAGAAAAGAATTCTTGATGATCAATACCTTGCATCTCAGTTGCCTGAGTTGTAGGTTCCAAAGAAATTTCAGAGTTAGATTCTGGAAGAGAAGTGTGTTTAAGAGTAGATTTTGGCAACTCCCCCTGAGAGATAGAGGGAGTTTCAAATGTGATGTGCTCTCCACTCAGTGTTGTGCCAGCCTTATCACTCCCATGTGCTGACTCCATACAAGAAGGTGCATTGGGGAGGATGCTTGATTCTATAGGTGCACCCTGTTGAGAGGATACACCTAGTGAGCTGTGTGTCCCTGATTTTACAACTTCAGCCATTTGTGTGACTGAAGAGGTGGTCTTAATTTTCTTCTTCTTTGTCCTATGTAAGGGTAACTCAGGTTCCTCACTTCCTAGACCTAATTCAACAGCTAATGCTGCTTCAGACAAGATATTCAATGGTGCAGACATTACTTCCTTTCTCTTCTTTTTACTAACATCACCCTTTTGAGAGGATGATGCAGTTGGCTCAGTATGTGGTAGAGTGTTTGGTTGAGAGGGTTGGTTAGCAGGCCCTGGGTTAGCATTTTGTTCTACTTGCTTGGGCTGTGCTAACTTAGATTTTGCATCAAATGTTGGCATGTTGTGGGGATAAGTCCTAAACAAACTCTCCATATGGGGAGTTATGTTCAGTCTTACATCCACATCATTCCTAGTCTCCAAATTACCAAAAATGAGTTTGGTCATGGACTTAGGATAGCCTATTTTATTTTTATCAATCCCAGGTAATTCAATCAATGAAGCATTTTTATAATTAAGTACAGATTGAATAAAGCGAGGGAAGAAAATATCAGTACCTCTCTTGGTTGTGTTCTTACCAAGTCTCCCATATAATTCTTGGAGTATGATTTGGCCAACATCAATCTTCTTCCCATAGGCCAAAGCATATCCAATTTGCTGCACAGGTGCACTGATTTGATCAAAGCTTGATTTCCTGGCAGTGAAGACTTGGAGAAGAGTTGCAAACACATAACTCCACTCCTTTCTCAGATTCTTTCTGTTTAGCTTTCCAAGGTTAATCCCATCTGAGTAGTTTATGAACTCAAAGAATTCCTCCAACTCTGCATTAGTGGCCATTCTGTCAAATGACTCTTGTTGTAGGCCTAGTGCTTGGTTCATGTCTGCAGTAGTGATAGTGATTTCCTTATCTTGAACCTTGCAGTAGATGACATATGAAGTAATTGCGTTTTCCAGGGCTACAACCTCCACAATAGCAGTACTCCAGAATTGTTCCAGAATATCTAGATATAGAGTTGGGTTGGCAGAGAGTGCATCCTTGATATACGACTCAGCCATCCATTTCACAAAGCACTTGAAATTGGCATTGGGTGCTTCAACATCACTAGTGAGAGCGATGAAGTTGGTGTTAAACTTTACTGTTGCCATTTGTGTAGAAGAGAGGAAAGAAATTGAAGGTTGAAGAAGAAATTTGGCTTTTCGTAGCTAGGGTTTCAGGGGTTTAGAGAGTGTAGATGCTTGAGAAATCGAATGAAATGAATCGAATAGATGCGAAATTGTATAAGTATGAAGTACTTGAATTGTCGATTAGCAGAGAGTTTTGTATCGACAAGTCAGGCATTCGAGAAGTAGGAAACAACTATTCGAGAAGTCAAGAATGGCTTAATCGATAACTCAAGCAGGTAGAAACTCACAGCTGGCAATTATCTAACTCAGAAATAATTCTAAATTAAATAATATGTGTTTTTATGAGTGAATTAAACTTTTAGACAAAAGTCCAAAATCGGTTAAAATTCAGCGAGAATTCAGCCTTTTCAAATGATTCGAGAACTCAGATATAGTGTTCGAGAACTCAGTCATTCGAGAACTCAGTTACTATATTCGAGAAGTCAAGAATTCCTCTATTCGATATCTCAGAAAGACTCTATTCGAGAACTCAAGAGTACTCTAATGAGACTTATTAGAGATGTCGAATAGTGAATCATTCGAGAAGTCTGACTTATCGAACTATACCCATCACTCATAAAAATTTGATTTTCACTATCTTTTAAAAATTTACCAGACATATTCATTGAAAAATATCCTAGCAAATTAAATAGTAATTTTCTCAAAATTTCATAGAAATTTTAAGTTCATAAAAATATGATTTTCAACATATACAACAGATTTGAAATATTTATAAATCATATTTCAGTCAACACTTACTCCAAAAATATTGAGAATTTAGATAAAGTAAGTGTTTACTGCTGCAACAATCTAGATGGTGTATTCACTTAGCCAGAATCTGAAGAATTCAGCATTCCAATCTCACTTACCAACCTTGTGAAGGTGGCTTCATCTAATGGCTTAGTGAATATATCAGCTAGTTGTTTATCTGTAGAGACATAATGCAACTCAATGGTTCCATTAGTTGCATGTTCTCTTATGAAATGATATCTGATGTCAATGTGCTTTGTTCTAGAATGATTGACAGGATTGGCAACTATAGAGATTGCACTTGTGTTGTCACACATGATTGGAATTCTTTCCAACACAAGTCCATAATCTCTAAGTTGATTTCTAATCCAAAGCACTTGAGCACAGCAACTTCCAGCAGCTATGTATTCAGCTTCAGCTGTAGAAGTTGACACAGATTGTTGCTTCTTGCTATACCAAGAAACTAACCTTTGTCCAAGAAATTGGCAGCTTCCTGAGGTGCTTTTCCTATCCACTCTGCATCCAGCATAATCAGCATCAGAATAACCAACCAGATTGAACCCTGTGTCCTTAGGATACCATAATCCCAAGTTAGGAGTGCCCTTCAGATATCTAAAGATCCTTTTTATTGCAATCAAATGTGATTCCTTTGGATTTGATTGAAACTTTGCACACAAGCATGTAGCAAACATGATGTCTGGCCTACTTGCAGTGAGGTAGAGTAGAGAACCAACCATGCCTCTGTAGACTGAGATATCTACTCTCTTGCCTTTAGCATCTTCATCCAATTTAGTGGTAGTGGCCATGGGTGTCTTGGCAGGTGAACAATCTTCCAAGTCAAACTTCTTCAATAAATCCTTGATGTACTTGGTTTGACTGATAAAGATACCATCCTTCCTTTGACTGACTTGCAACCCTAGAAAGAATGTCAACTCTCCCATCATACTCATCTCATATCTGCTCTGCATGAGTTTAGAGAATTTCTCACACAGTTTCTCATTTGTAGAACCAAAAATGATATCATCCACATAGATTTGAACTAGGATCATATCATTACCATGCTTCTTGTAAAACAGTGTCTTGTCCAATGTGCCTCTAGTGAATTGATTTTCAAGAAGGAATTGTGATAAAGTATCATACCATGCTCTTGGAGCTTGCTTAAGTCCATACAATGCCTTAAGCAATCTGTAGACAAATTCTGGGAAATGTGGATCCTCAAAGCCAGGTGGTTGTTGCACATAAACCTCTTCTTCTAACTCTCCATTTAGAAATGCACTCTTGACATCCATTTGATAAACTTTAAAGTTTGAATGAGCAGCAAATGCCAAGAATATTCTAATGGCTTCCAATCTAGCAACAGGGGCAAATGTCTCATCATAATCAATGCCTTCCTGTTGAGAGTATCCTTTTGCAACCAGCCTTGCTTTGTTTCTTATTATTACACCATCTTCATCCATCTTATTCTTCAGAACCCATTTTGTTCCAACAATGGTTCTATTCTTTGGTGCAGGCACAAGTTCCCATACTTTGTTCCTTTCAAATTGATTCAGCTCCTCTTGCATGGCAATAATCCAATCTGGATCCAACAATGCATCATCAAGTTTCTTAGGCTCAACTTGTGATAGAAAACATCCATAGAGGCACTCATTTTGAGTTGCTCTCCTAGTCCTTACTCCTGCATTAGGATCTCCAATGATTTGCTCTGCAGTGTGTGATCTATCCCATTTCCTCGAGTGTTCAGCCTGATTTCTCATTCTTGATGTTGCTTCATCATCCACATCATGGTCATCCTCATTTCCTCCCCCTGTGAAGTTACCATTACTCACAGGTGTGTCTTGGATGCTTGTTTCTCCACTATTGATTGGCACAAATTCTTCTCTTGTATCATTATTCACTTGAGAATGTTGAACTTGAGTTTCAACTCCAGTTTCAGTCTCTTCATCAGAATCATCTAGATTATCAAACTTCAATGGATCTCTGTCTTCATCATTGGCTTCTTCTAGTCCAGGTAGTTTGCTGTCATCAAATGTTACATCTGTGCTTTCCATAACTTTCTTTTGACTGATGACATAAACCTTGTATGCAATTCTTTCCATAGAATAGCCAAGAAAAATTCCTTCAAATGCTTTTGCATCAAACTTTCCAACATATTCAGAATTATCCTTGAGTACAAAGCATTTGCTTCCAAAAGTATGAACATACTTTAGTGTAGGCTTCTTTCCAGTCATCAAGTTGTAAGGTGTCTTTCCAGTGTTTTTGTTGATGAGGGTCCTGTTCTGAATATAGCATGCAGTGCTCACAGCCTCAGCCCAAAAACATGTAGGCATTTTTGCATCAAGTAACATTGTTCTAGCAGCCTCAATTAGAGTTCTATTCTTTCTCTCAACAACTCCATTTTGTTGTGGAGTCCTTGGAGCTGAGAATTGCTGAGAAATGCCATTCTCTTTGCAGAATGCTTCAAGTGTGGCATTTCTGAACTCTGTTCCATTATCACTCCTCAGTGCAATCACACTTGCATCGTTTGCCTTTGCTTCCTTGTCAACTTTCTTTATATGCTCAATAATTACTTGTGGAGCCTCATCTTTTGATGCCAGAAATTCCACCCATGTATACCTTGAAAAATCATCAACCATTACCAGGGCATACTTCTTTCTTCCAAGTGACATTATGTTGACAGGCCCAAACAAATCCATATGGATGAGTTGTAGTGGCTTGGTTACAGATGTCACTGTCTTTGACTTGTGGCTTTATCTCTTCATTTTTCCTTTTTGACAAGCCTCACACACTCCTTCTTTGCAGAATTCAAGTGTGGGCATGCCTCTCACTAACTCTCTTTTGACTAGAGAATTAATGGTCTTGAAGTTCAGGTGTGATAGTTTCTTGTGCCACAGCCAACAATCTTCATTTGATGCTTTTGAGTAAAAGCAACAAATTTTGTCCTTGTTTGCAGAGTCCATATTGGCTACAAACAGGCTTCCCTTCCTTACTCCAGATAGAGCAAAATCACCAGTCTTCTTGTGGGTGATCAAACATTCATCTTTGTCAAAATTCAATTTTAATCCTCTATCAGTAAACTGACCAACACTTAACAGATTATGCTTGAGCCCCTTGACTAGTGCTACATCTTCAATGATGACATTTCCAACTTTCAGCTTGCCATATCCCAATGTGTTACCCATGCTGTCATCTCCAAAAGCAACCATTGGGCCAGCCTTTTCCTCATACTGTGATAGCAGGGCCATATCACCAGTCATATGATTTGAGCATCCACTGTCCAAAATCCACATGACCTTCTTTTCACTTTTTTTGCCCTGCAAACACAAAGGTATTACTTTTCCTTTGGTACCCAAATAAGTTTGGGTCCATGTGACTTAGAGACAGTTTTATCATAAACAACATGCTTGTCAACTTTCTTAGTGTTAGTCTTCTTGTCACTGTTGGAAGTCTTAGAACCTGAGGTTTCAGACTTAGGTGACAAAGGTACCTTCCTAGCTTTAGGAGGACTTGAAGACTTTGACCTTGTGTAGTATGTGTGGGAATTGTGACTGATACAACCATCAATGAACTGCCTTCTTAAATTAAAACAACTAGTCATAACATTCATATTGCATGGCATACAGTCAAATTTATCACAGAAAGGTGCATCTCTATGACTTAGAGGCACAGAACAATCATAGAAAGGTTTAGACACACTACCAACAGGTTTCTTGCATGCATGAGTTAGATGATTGGTACTGAAACAGTTCTGACAAGTTTTCCTAGGGGCATTAGGCATATAAGCATAGTTGTTATCCTTGTTAATCCCTAACTTGCCATTTCTGTTCTGTTTCTTTTTAGTCACTTCCTTTTCTGATTCACTCTTCCCAGCTGAGACAAACTTAACAAACTTCTTAGGTCTTGGCCTATCAACTACTGGCTTCTTGGTCTTTGACTTGACACTCTCACCCTTAGAGGATGCTTGCTGTTCACTAGATTGTGCCTCATCCTCATCATTCAACATTTGATTGATGAGTAAGGCATCCTCATCAATTTCAAATGTTGATTCCTTAAAAATTGGATTTTCAGTTTTTCTCAAAATGTGAGGCACTTTCTCATGAACAGCTGTGTCCTCTTCAATGACAGCATAGCCTTTCCTTTGTTTGAGAGAGTCATAGTCAAGTCCAATAGCTACTTTGGGTTTAGCTTCAATTTTCTCACAGTAGGATTGCACTAAACCAGATGATTTCTTGAAAGTTTTAAGTTTGAATTCATTCTCAGCTAATTCATCCCTAAGAGCCTTCTCTACTTGACTAGCACATAGAACCTTGTTCTTCAAATATTCAACTTCTTTCTTAAGGTTTTCTACTTGCATAGTAGTTAGCTCAAGTTCCTCATTCTTTTTGGTTAATATTTCATTTCTAGTAGGCAGTTTAGCAATCTCCTCATTAGCAACAGTCATACTAGTATGAATATTAAACATTTCAACAGATAATTGTTCAATCATGCATTTGTATTCAGAAACAGACATGTCTATAGTAGTGAGAGATGGTACCTGAGAATCAGATGAAGATGAGTCATCCTTGGAGTTGGCCATCAAGGCATAGTTGCAGAATTCTTGTTCCTCTTCATCACTCTCAGAATCATCCCAACACTTCCCTTCAGCTATGTAGGCCTTACCATGTGTCTGCTTTTTCAGAAGGGCCTCATACTTAGCTTCTAGCTCAAGATAATCTCTATCCTTCTTTTTAGGCTTCTTGCATTCACTGGCAAAATTCCCTAGGTCATTGCATCTATAACACCTTACAGATGACCTATCCACATAACCGGTTTTGAACTTATTTCTGTTTGGCTTCACAGGTGCCTTGTTCTTGTTGGCTGAATGGTTTTGAGTTTTGGGTTTGAAGGGTTGATTTCTTTTAAATCTGATGTTTGGAAATTTTCTGGCCATGAAGGCATATGAGGTATTTTCCATCCCATCAAGTTCTTCCAGAGTGTAAAACTCTTCTTCTTCTTCCTCCTTTTCCTCAACAGGTTCACTCACCCCAGCTTCAGTTTCTTCATCATCTGCCACCTCCTCTATCCTTAGTTGGCTTGTAGATGCTTCTAGGTCCAGGATGGATTTGTTGACAATCAAGGCACATGATGTGTTTATCATCCTACCTTGGTTGGCTTGGATAGCCCTTTTCTGAAGCAACTCAAGTTCATGAGTCTTTAGGACTCCATAGAGCACATCATAGGTGACTTTGTTCAAATCTCTCTCTCTTAGAGAAATGACTCTTTGCTCCAGATGATTTGGTGAAGACAACAGAAATTTCATATTTAACTCCTTGGTGCTGTAAACCTTTCCATTCATCTGCAACTCAGTAACTAGCTTGTGAAACCTTTCAAACATTTCAGTGATGCTTTCCTTGGGCTGTGCCATGAAAGCTTCATACTGTGTGACCAGTATCTGTTTCCTGTTTTCCTTAACCTCATCAGTCCCTTCACACAACACCTCAATGTGATCCCACATCTCTTTAGCAGACGTGCATGATGCAATGTTTGCAAACATTGACATGTCCATGGAATCAATGATAAGCAACATGAGGTGGCTGTCAAGAGCAACCTTCTCCCTTTCTGACTCTGTCCACTTTGATGGATCCTTGGCCTCATAAGTTCTTGGGATAGTTATGGTTCCAACAGTCTTCTCTGGTATCTCTTGTTGTGGAACAAAAGGACCATTCTTGAGAATCTCAGGATACAAGGGATGAGAGGCTTTAATGAACAACATCATCTTTATCTTCCAGAGGTTGAAGTTTTCTTTATCAAACTTAGGGACCTTCACCGTTCCTGTAGTCTTTGGTGTATTCGAACTCATGATCGTTTCTCTATTTTTGAATAAACAGCCCGCTCTGATACCACTTGTTGAGTATTGAATACGGTAAAAGAATACAGAGGGGGGGTGAATGGATTCTTGAACTTTTCTTTGATTGAGTCTATGTAGCAGACAAGTGCCTGTGTGTGTAGAAGTGAAGGTGCGGATAAATAAACAACACAAGACACAATATCACTTTAATCTAATGTATTATTAGATAAAGGTTGCTACAATCTGTGAATACAAATGGTAGTATTCTCAGCTTCGTTTTTCTCAAAGAGATATGGCTTACAGTGTATGAAAAACTTGACTCACAAAAAAATGTTACTAAGTTATGAAGTGAGGCTGTGTCCTTATAGAACATGGATACAGCCTACTTACTGCAAATAAGGTAGCTAAATAAATTACTTTCTAGTCTGTCTATCCTTTTTGAGTAAGTGTCCAAACGGTTACAGATTTGACTTTGCAAAGCCTGTTTAGATCCACTTCTTTAGCTCCTTGTCTCTTCTATATCTCTCCAAGCTTCCTTGTAGGCTTTCCAGAGCACGTTACAGATTGTGGTCCATAAAGTGCATTGGCTTGTTGCAGGTTTCTGACTTGTACAATTTCTTCAGTATTTTGTCTCCAAGAATGTATTCGAGAAGTGACTAAGTAAGTGATTCGAGAACTAGAATTGACTTGATCGATAACTCTGAGTTCTCGAATACTGTTATAATGACATATCGAACCACTTCTCGAATAGCTCTTTTCCATCAGGATTCCTTGAGTTGTCGAATAGAACATTTGACTTATCGAATCCTCGAGTTGTCGAATAGCTTTCTGAGTCCTTGAGATATCGAATGGAACTTTGACTTGTTGACTCTTTGAGAACTCGAATACCATCTTGACTTGTTGACTTCTTGAGTTCTCGAATAGAGTAGTAGACATATCGAATCCCTGAGATATCGAATGAGATATCGAACAGTGTATTCAGAGATATCGAATAGTGTCTTGAGATATCGAATCCCTGACTTCTCGAATGCTGGACTTCTCGAATAGACAAATATACTTCTCGAATTGGTACTTAGGCAAATTCTTCATTTCTTCAAATCCCAACTGTGATTATTTGACAGTCTTTAACTCCTTGCTTGAGGCATGAACCTTGGAACTTCTTTCAAGCATTATTCTAGACTCTATTTGTACAATTACACAACTAGGATTTGATGCCTACTACAAGTACAATACAAACAGAAACTCTACAACTAGAGGTTCCCTCAGTTAAGAGGTCATGTAAGTAATGCAAAGCATTACAAACAATTAGGCTTGTTATTAGATGTGTACAGGCATGCCTCTGTAACTAACAAAAATTACGGGTTTAGATTGACCTTTGCGGTACACGAACACGAAAGTACACGAACACGAAATTACACGGATAAATTTAGTGTCGGTTTTGGGTTTACCCTTGGGTACACGACACGAAATGAAAATACACGAAATAAATAAATATTTAAATAATTTTATTAAAATTATATGAATACATATTTTAAAATAATATAATATATATAATTTTTACATAAGATAAATACAAAATAGTTTCAAGTTTTAGTTCTACAATACTTGAGCACACTTGATTCTTTATGACTTAATGACTTAAGACTCAACTAGTAAAAATTTAGTATTTAAAATTTTTATTTTTATTAAAAAATTACACGAAACACGACACGAAATGTACACGAAATAAAGGTACACGAACACGAAACGAAACGAATCCTTAACGGGTCGGTTTTGGATTTGACATTATGTACACGAAACACGAAAGTACACGACACGAAAGTACACGAAACGAACGAATTGCCAGGTCTACCTCCGTCCCACTGGGATCTTTACGTTCCTGGTGGGAACGGAGGACAAGACAAGTGGGTATAAAGTGGGTGTAATATTGTTAAAATAAATGAAGTAGTGGATATAATAGTGATTTTATTGTTAAAATAAGTGAAGTAGTGGGTGTAATAGTGATTTTATTGTTAAAATAAGTGAAGTAGTGGGTGTAATAGTGTAAAGTATTATTAAAATAAGTGAAATAGTGGGTGTGTAATAGTATTAAAACTTACTATTTTGGGAATGTAAAGAAATGAATGGGACGGCCCAAAATAGTAAGTTTAAAGAATCCATTGGGACAGAGGGAGTATATCCTTATTCCATCCCACCAGATTCTATACAGTTTTTTTTTCACTACTTGGCACGCATTTTATGCCTCCTATAAAGTATATTTTCATAATTTATTTTTAAAATTTTCTTTTTTTGTATAAAAATTTAACATACCTATTTTTATACCAAATTTTTTTTAAAAAAAATTAAGTTATAAAACTATCCTTAAAATGCATGTAACGCCCCCGTCCCCCAATGTATACAATCTGATGGGAGTGACGTGGGACGGAAGAAGTAATTGCAAATTTCTCAGCGTAATCATCTCTAATTTATTAACAACCCCATATATAAATGCTCTAGAAAAAACAATAACTTTAATAAAGGGATCCAGATCTTCGGTCACCTTTCTCCATGTCCCGTTCTTTTTAATACAAAAAGAGTGTCCATAGAGTATCCTGATAGGGTCTATTTTAATAAATAATTATTATCTATTAAAATGAACCCGCCAATAGCACTTTTTTTTTGTATTAAAAAGAGTAGGAAACATGGAAGAAGAGGATGGAGGATCCGGACTCCTAATAAAGTTGTGGTTCGTAAGTTTTTAAATTTAATTCTTCCATTTTAAATTACTCTAGTCATTATTCACTTGTGAGTTGCTACTAGCCCTAGGGATGTGCAAGAGGCACTTCGATTCGATCTTTATTGAAAATTGTTACTAACATATGTTAGTTCGGTTCAATTTTTATTTATTAATCGTAATCGAATTGTTTGTAACGATTTTTTTTCAATTCAGTTAACCATTTATCGATTTTGGCTTTCCTGATTTTTTATTGTATTTTGCAAATTTAATAATATTTAAGTTGAAAATATTGAAACATAAAAGAAAATAAATTTAAAATGTAAAAGTAGGGAATAGCAAACCTTGGTTCGATTCGGTTATTGGATAAAATCGAAACCGATTGTCTTCAATTTTAAAAATTGATAACCGAAATCGCAACCGAACCATCGATTTTGGATTTGATTTTAAAACCTCGGTTTGGTTTATGTCGATTCGAATTTAAAACCGATTGAACTAAAAATATTATAAATTCAACTAAGAAAATTGTAAAAATAATAATATCATCTATATGTACATAACTAAAAGATGATGCAGCGAGTGTGATGACATGTTTATTGGGTTAAATGACAGTTAGGTCATTCAACTGACTGAAAACTTTCAGTTGGGTCATCGAACACAAAAAGTTTTCAATCAGGTCACTTAACAAATAAAAACTTTCAATTAGGTCATTAAACATGTTTTCAATCAGGTCACTTAACAAATAAAAACTTTCAATCAGGTCATTCCCTTTGTATCCCTATTGATTGGGTTGATGAGTAGAAATGCAAGTTTTTTAAAGTAGGCTGGTGACAAATTATGAAAAAGTCGGAATTTTAATGAATTTGGGGTTTTGAGACTTTTGAAGATCGGCCATGATACATTTTTGGAATGTTGGTCTTGTAATTTTAGTTCATTTTTCTTTCAAGTATTCGTTGTATTTGTAATGTACTTACCAATCGGGTGGCATCTTCTCAGATATTAAAGTTTTATTGTTTAAGCGTCCGGAGGCAACATACGTATTTTTTGGTTAGATAATAAATTTTCTTGAATGAAAAAAATATCTTATTACGAATATTGTATTCGATGCCATTTATATATGAAATAGATATCCTTGACAAAAAAAAATAATTCCTGTTAGTATATTTTTTAGGGAAATGCTAACCATAGCCCTAAGGGCTATGGTTAAGCATTAAATGTTTTTATATTTTCAACATTTAGTCTAAGTTATTTAATTGAATTTTGGTTTTTCAATGCTTCTTTACATCATTATTTAATTTTTCAAGTAATAATAGTGGACTCCCCTGCATTCACATTAATTTTCACCAATAAAAACATCCTAAATTGCTAAATAATTATATTGATATTCGTGCAAAATTGATGTATTAAGTACAAAACTAATATATTAAATACATTTATCTACTTACATTAATACTTAACCATAAGCCTAAGGACTATGTTTAGCATTACCCTATTTTTTATTATAAATATATTTGTAATTGGTACAGTAGTACATTTTACTAGAGCATAGCTGGTGCTTTCGTTTTTCAAAAAAGAGGATAAAAAGTTGAGGATATATGTGGAACCGGCATATGATTTTGTAATTAATCCAGCACTTACTTACTTAACTCTTGTCCCTCCCCCTGCGCTTCAGCGCTTGTTTGACCATTAGTTTCAGGCTTTCAGCTCACGATATATTTCACACAACTTGACTCAATAATCAATGCTTTTCATGATGTTTTGGCCCTTCTCGAAAATAAAAGGGCTAGGACATAAATATTGAAATTGAAATGTTTTCAAAATTTATTCATTAAAATCATATGTGTGGTCGCCAACTCTGGCATTCATAAAAGTTATTTGGTGGATATAGGTTTATTTATAAAAAATTATACAAGAAAAATGTTAGGAAATCAAACAGAAATTTAAAAAAATATATCCAAAATAACATGTGTTTTCTTATCATCGGTCGATTAAGTAAATAATGTGATGAATCCCGCATACATTCATATGAATTTTCCAACTAAAACGCCACATAATTTTGGAGAATTTTTTTGGTTAAAAAGGACCGCGAAATATTATCGGTCCGTCATGATTGCTAGTCGTTGCAACAACTTACTAACTCGGCAAACATTTTAATAATGGTTCTTGAAATTCTTGTTGAGTAATGAGTACTGATTTGTTGTTTTCCTTGTTCTGTTAGTTTCAGGTGATACTGAGTTTACAGTTATTAGAACTTGCTTCTTCTTTTTTTGTCAGGCGTTATTAGAACTTGTTGAATTGTCAATTGATGTTGGTTTCTCAGGACAAAAAGAAATGAAACTAAGACGTTCACGTGTTCGGGTACGTCTTTCTCGATCTCTTTGGACCAGCAACAAATTCACCTATTGCTGTTATCTTTATAATTTTTTGTGAAATTTACGAAAACCTACTGTCAACTAATGTTAAAAGGTTCCCATTTGTAAGGACGGATCAAGGGGTCACACACTCACAGGACCCTGCTGAATACCAAGGTAAAGTTAATTATGACATTTGACAAAAAAAAAAGCGGCTAATGTTAATACTCCTATAATTGTTCTAGGACTGCGCTAAATTTTAGTTACTACAGTTCTTACTATCATCCTACTTCAAAATTTATATCATAAAATCACTAATCTGATAATTGTATAAATTTAATTTCAGATGGCCTATCACAAATGAACTATATTAGCAGAAGTTTTGACTTTATATCTAAAATAGGAAAAAATATCAAAGTCCTCATTCTCTAGTTTAAAATGTATCAATATCATGAAAGTAAATTTTGATTCACTTAAGTCACTAACTAATTAAAAACGTACACGTCGTCAAAGTCAATTCTTGATTTAACAGTCAACATCACTAACTAAATTTGACCTGGCCATCAACGGCTATTTCCAGTACTGTCTATATATAACTCACCTTGTAGTATAATAATCTTAATCAAGCTCTCTTCTTTTTTTTTTGCTTACAGATCTAGGGTTTTGAGTTTTGGAATCTTGACTTGTAACTAATCACAGCAATGGATGTTCCTCCAGAAACACAAACTCGTATTTGAGACAATCCATCAATTTTACCTTGGGTCTTCTTGTCTTTCCTACTACTCTGGAGACCAAGCTTCGTATTTCCCATTAATCGCATCGTCGTATTCACCAACAGAATCTCCATTTGCATGCTCGCTAAATTCAATGCCAAAGATCAACAGTTTCAACGTGCTAGGGGTTGTTTCTCATTCTTGTTATTTTGTGTGTTTCAATCTTTGTATTGCTTGGATGATAATTCAATTAAGTGTTTGCCTTTCTTATTCTTGTGCTCGTTTTGGGAAAAAACAACGTATTTATCTTGGATGATATCTCCGTTTTATTGTTGCCCCTCTTTTAGTTCCGTTGCTTTATCATAATTTAGCATGCTTCGTCTAATCTCAGTTTGTAACTTTGTTTGTAATACTAGACGAATAGATGGACTGGTGTTATTAAATATTTCACTTCTGTTGTTGCTTTGGCTTCATATAAAATACCACTATGGTTGGCATCATTGTATCAATATGTTTATGCATCCTTTATATTCTAAATGTGTGCTAGTGAAGGATTTGCATAATTCCTTAAAATATCCTTGAAACTTTACCCTCTTAATACAACTTATGCCTATTTTCGTAATTTTCCAAATAAAAAATATTATGTCATCTTACATCATCATCCTTAATTAGTGAAGGATTTGCATAATTCCTTAAAATATCATTAAAAATTTATCCTCTTAATACAACTTACGCCTATTTTCGTAATTTTCCAATTATAAAATATTATGTCATCTTACATCATCATCCTTAATTAGTAATATATAGTATCTTATTACATCCCTAAATTTATGTCATCTAAGAATAGATAATATCTTAATTAGCAATAGATCATATCTTAATACATCCCCAAATCATCATCCTTAATTAGTGAAAGATTTGCATAATTTCTTTAAATAACCTTTAAAATTTATCAACACAATACAACTTATGCCTATTTACGTAATTTCCCAATTATAAAATAATATCTTATTACATCCCCAAATTATGTAATCTAACTTCATCATCATTAATTAAGAATAAATAATATCTTATTACATCCCCAAATCATGTCATCTAACATCATCATCCTTAATTTTTAACTATTATTAACCTTACTATTTATTTGCAAGGTCATTCTAGACAATTAACTTATTTTATGATTCAATGGATAAAACCGGTTTACCCATTAGAAATCATTCAATACAAAATAAACTTGGTTAGTACAAGACCCGGTTACCATATTAGAAAATGGGTATGACCTGTTAGTAGTAAATCAAATTTTATGCAATATTTTGTTATTGAAAGACAATAATTAACACCATTTCTCCATGATTTTAGCACACGAAATTTGTTGTTGATTTTAGCATTTAAACTTCCTAAATTTTAGTCCGTATATGCAATCATCCAGTACAAAATGTAATTGGATTACTACAAAACCGGGTTACCAAAGTAAACAATGGATATGACCCGTTAGTGTTAAATCAAATTCTAATTATATGTTATGGAAAGGCAATAACTAAGCATTATTCTCCTCCATGATTTTAGCACACGAAATTATATACTTTGATTACTACAAAACCCGGTTACCATATTAGAAAATGAATATGACTCGTTAGTGGTATATTAGAAAATGAATATGACCCGTTAGTGGTAATTCAAATTCTAAGCATTATTTCTGTTATGGAAAGGCAATAACTAAGCATTATTCTCCTCCATGATTTTAGCACACAAAATTAAATTTTAATTTTGTCATTTTAAAATTCCTAAATTTTAGTCCATATATGCAATCATCCAGTACAAAATATACTTTGATTACTACAAAACTCGGTTACCATATTAGAAAATGGATATGACCCGTTAGTGGTAATTCAAGCATTATTCTGTAATGTAAAGGCAATAACTAAGCATTATTCTGCTCCATGATTTTAGCACACGAAATTAAATTTTGATTTCTTCATTTTAAACTTCCTAAATTTTAGTATGTATATGCAATTCACACGGTTATCACTCTTCGATTTCTTCATTTTAAACTTCCTAAATTTTAGTCTGTATATGCAATTCACACTATCATCACTCTTCATCGAATTAATCCATCATATCTTCCAATATACCATCTATAAATGGTCCTTTTTCCATCTACAATATTCTACACCTCGAACTCTGCATTGTAATGGATAAAACAGGTACGCACATTTTTTGTTTATATGTTAGTTCTGTTATATTTTGAATCTAGACATTTGCTTAATCGTGAAATAGGTCGTAAGAGAATTCCATTTGGTCATGTTTTTCCTACTTTAGAACGAAACTGTAAGCGAATCATTTATACTTGGATTCTTTTGCTTTTTTATGTTTCAAAAACTTGCATTTTCTGATGCATTTTTTCTGGTACATCTTATTAATTGTTATACATCTCCAATCCATATATTGTATGGCCCTTTCACAAATTTGAATCTTTTGGTCAGTTTCCGGTCATCTCTGAAACTGCATTGCATAATTTAAGGATTTGAAGCATTGACTAATTTTTTCTTTGGTTTTTCTTGAACTTGCTTCTTTGCATCAAGCCATTGTTATCTTCGATATTGAGACGTTGGCTTATTGCAATATGTTTCCTAAGACATGATAATCAAATCTATTTTTGTGTTAAGTTTTCACAACCAAACATGGTTTATATGTTGGTTACGTTATAATTTGAATCTAGACATTTGCTTAATTGTAAAACAGGTCGTAAGAAAATTCCGCTTGGTCCCATTTCTCCTACTTCAGAATGAAACTGTAAGAGAATCATTTGTACTTGGATTCTTTTGATTTTCCATGGACTATCCATAGTATTACTTATTTTCAATTATTTGTGATTAACTCAAAACAATATTTCTATTTAATTCATAATAAAATTTGAAATTCAAATTACTTATTTAATACACAATCTTTCCATTTAATTCAAAATTTTGCTTGATTTTCTCTTATAAGTTTCCTTCCAAATATTTTTTAAATATTTTTGAATTCATAATTACTCATTTATGGAAATATGACTCATTCAAAATGTTGCTCAATGTTCTATATGTAATGTATTTCATTGTAATTCACAATATTCACGGATTATCCATATTATGTTCTATTTTCAGTTATTTTAATCAAGTCAACACAATATTTTCATTTAATACATAATAGGAATTTGAAATTCAAAGTACTTATTTAATACACAATCTTCCCAATTATTTGAAAATCTTGCTTGATTTTCTCTTATCATATTATGATCCATTTTCAATTATCTATAATTAATTCGACACAATCTTTTCATTTAATACGTAATAAGAATTTGAAATTCAAATTACTTATTTAATGCACAATTTTCCCAATTAATTTAAAATCTTGCATGATTTTCTCTTATCATATTATGATCCATTTTCAATTATAAATAATTAAGTCAACACTATCTTTTCATTTAATACGTTTTTTAAATTCAAATTACTTATTTAATACACATTAATCTTCCCAATTAATTCGAAATCTTGCTTGATTTTCTCTTATCAGTTCCCTCCCATATATTTTGCAAATAATTTTAAATTTATAATTATTCATTTATGGAAACTATAACCCATTCATATAGTATATAACTATATATCAATTAGCATTAATTATTCATATATCTATCTTTCATTTTTTTTAAAAATCTCCTTTTTGACTATTTCAAAATCTTAAATTTAAACGTATTTTTAGGATCAAATAGATTTGTTGGCCCAATTTTCTAATTAGATTTTTAGAATTTTCAAATTTAAGGATTATAAATAACTAAATTATGAAATTGAAATTCTAAAGAGAAACCTATAGCTGAATTTGTACTTTTTTACATACATTGTTGGAGTTAGTAAAATATGAGATATAAGAAATTTTCATAATTGATTGATATTTTTAATTTAAATTTTTAATATTACAATATTTAAATTACAAGTATTCGTTGTTAAGAGACGAGGGAGAAATCTTGAACTAAATTTTGAATTTTTTTATAAACATCTATGCAATTAGTGGAATATGAGATATGATACCTTTTCATAATCAATGTTTATATTTTGTTGCAATTTTTTAATTTTACAATATCTAAATTGCGAGCCATCGCCGTTAGGCGATGGCGAGAAGCCTTGAACTTAATTTATAAATTTTTATTATAGACATCTATGCCATTAATGGAATATGAAATATGATACCTTCTCATAATCGCTTTGAGTTTTTTAGTTACAATATCTAAATTAAGGGCAACGACGAGAAAACTTAAACCAAATCTTTATATAAACTTACTAGATACATTTATGCCGTCATGAAATATCTTAAAATACATTTTCATAATTGATTTTTTATCTTTTAATTTTAATTTTCAGTTTTAAAATGTTTAAACTGCGAGAAGTCACCGTTAGGCGACAACGAGAAACTTTGAACGGAAGCTTATATAAATTTTTGTATACATTTATGTGATTATTGAAATATCCAATATGCTATCTTTTTTATAATTTTTTTATACATTTATGTTATTGTTTTTATTTGATGCTTTTGACATCGATTAAAAATATGATTACAATTTAACATAATTTTTTTCATTTCTTTTAAATTAAAATTAGAATGTTTTGTTAAACAATTTTTTGTAATTTTTAATCGCATGTGTACCGTAAGTTATCATTGATAATATGACTATATATTGGACGAGGTCAATATTGTCAATAACAATAATAAACATTAATCTTTAAATTGATATTTTAAAAAAAATTTATTTTTAGAGCGCGCGGGCAAAATTCCCAGCATGATAATTATAATTCGTAAATTACAATCAATTAATATCAATCATAACTTAAACTTTGATTTATGTAAAATTGCAATCAATTATTAATAATCATTTCCTTAAAAGTTGATTATGTAAAATACATAATCATGTATTTTATGGCTAATTTTGTATCAAACAAATCATACAAAATAGAATATCATTATAACATTATAATTTCTAAAATCATCTAACAACAAAATCATGTGTATTTCTTATAATCTTTTTGTTTAAACTATTTCTATATTTTTGTTAATCGATTGATTTCGTAACTTAGCAAGATAATTTTTGATAACATTTTAATTATTGTTTATATTGTGTGAGTATCAAATATAATAAATTAGCAAGATAATTGTATTGTATAAATCTTAATGGTACATCTTAAATTTTATATCATGTTCTTTAAAAACGTGCTACCCACATGAACGAGAAATGATGAGATAAACAATAGAACGACATGGAAAGACCTGGTCGACCCCAGCCAAGGGCTTGGGGCGAGCTTTATTTCTTTAGATAGAATAGTATATCGATTTAGGTAAAATTTGATATAATTAATTATTAATTATATATTATATCATTAAATATCTAATTCATACATATATACATAATAAATAATAAAGCTGCCTATATACATATTTTTATTTTTATTCACTGAATTTTGTATATTTTTCCTTTATGGAACAAATTAAATCAAATTGAACATCATTATAATTCCTAAAATCATTTAAAAAACAAGATCCTCTATATTTCTTAGAATCATTTTGTTTAAATGTCCCTAATTTTTTTGTTAATCCATTGATTTCATTTAGCATGAATATCAAATTTAATAATCAAACAAGACTAGCAATATGGCCCGTGCTTCGCACACGGGAAACTTAATTTATTTATCCAATTAACTAATGATTAAAAAAAACATGAAGGTTATATGAAAAAAATTATCAAAAAAACTTGCAACATTGAATAAGTCATCGACATCAACATATACTTATTAACACCATATATTTACATCTGTTAAAGATATATGTGAATATTGTTTGTTCATGTAATTAGTTAAGGACCTTAACTAATTACATTCCTTAACTAATTACATGAACAAACAATATTCACATATATCTTTAACAACATCATTGTTCAGTATAATTAAGTTGTATTCAAGCGCGATAAAATAATTCAAGTGGTAAGAGTTTATCTCGTCCCAGGGCCATGGGTTCGATTCTCAAAAAAAAAGTTGTGTCCTTTTAACGCATCTCTTGTATCAGCTTATGATAAAACCAGAAGACCATTTCTTTGTCACACGAAGTTTGATCCTCCACTTTATTCGGGTCACTAACAATAATTGATCAAACATATTTATTATTTGTAATGTGAGGAGAAGGAATATTAATTTGATACCATATCTTGTTTGATTATTAAATTTGATATTCATGCTAAATGAAATCAATGGATTAACAAAAAAATTAGGGACATTTAAACAAAATGATTATAAGAAATATAGAGGATCTTGTTTTTTAAATGATCCTAGGAATTATAATGATGTTCAATTTGATTTAATTTGTTTTATAAAGGAAAAATATACAAATTCAGTGAATAAAAATAAAAATATGTATATAGGCAGATTTATTATTTATTATGTATATATGTATGAATTAGATATTTAATGATATAATACATAATAAATAATTAATTAAATCAAATTTTACCTAAATCGATATACTATTCTATCTAAAGAAATAAAGCTCGCCCCAAGCCCTTGGCTGGGGTCGACCAGGTCTTTCCATGTCGTTCTATTGTTTATCTCATCATTTCTCGTTCATGTGGGTAGCACGTTTTTAAAGAACATGATATAAAATTTAAGATGTACCATTAAGATTTATACAATACAATTATCTTGCTAATTTATTATATTTGATACTCACACAATATAAACAATAATTAAAATGTTATCAAAAATTATCTTGCTAAGTTACGAAATCAATCGATTAACAAAAATTTAGAAATAGTTTAAACAAAAAGATTATAAGAAATACACATGATCTTGTTGTTAGATGATTTTAGAAATTATAATGTTATAATGATATTCTATTTTGTATGATTTGTTTGATATAAAATTAGCCATAAAATACATGATTATGTATTTTACATAATCAATTTTTAACGAAATGATTATTAATAATTGATTGCAATTTTACATAAATCAAAGTTTAAGCTATGATTGATATTAATTGATTGTAATTTACGAATTATAATTATCATGGTGGGAATTTTGCCCGCGCGCTCTAAAAATAATATTTTTTTTTAATATCAATTTAAAGATTAATGTTTATTATTGTTATTCACAATATTGACCTCGTCCAATGTATAGTCATATTATCAATTATAACTTACGGTACACATGCGATTAAAAATTACAAAAAATTGTTTAACAAAACATTCTAATTTTAATTTAAAAGAAACGAAAAAAATTATGTTAAATTGTAATCATATTTTTAATCGATGTCAAAAGCATCAAATAAAAACAACATAAATGTATAAGAAATTATAAAAAAGATAGCATATTGGATATTTCAATAATCACATTAATGTATACAAAAATTTATATAAGATTCCGTTCAAAGTTTCTCGTTGTCGCCTAACGGTGACTTCTCGCATTTTGAACATTTTAAAACTGAAAATTAAAATTAAAAGATAAAAATTCAATTAAGAAAATGTATTTTAAGATATTTCATGACGGCATAAATGTATCTAATAAGTTTATATAAAGATTTGGTTTAAGTTTTCTTGTCATCGCTCTTAATTTAGATATTGTAACTAAAAAACTCAAAGCGATTATGAGAAGCTATCATATTTCATATTCCATTAAGGGATATTCCAAATGGTACCACTGTACAATTGGCTTTTCCATTTGGTACCATCCAACATTTTTAACTTCCAAGTGGTACCACTGTACTTTTGGCTTCATCCATTTTATACCATTCTGTCAAGCAAACATTAGTCAGACGTTAGATTATTCTTAATGGTACCACTATACAATTGGTTTTTCCATATGGTACCATTCAATATTTTTTACTTCTATGTGGTACCATTTTTTTCTCACTTAGGTCAAATATTCCACTAAATTTCACAATTTATCTATACATTTTACTCTGTAATAAGTCATTGATTCTCTCACTTTTTCTAATCAGCATCCAAGTCATTAGTATCCAATTATCTTATCATAATAAACTATGTAGATCAAATTATTTAGTTTCTTTCAACGCTTTTATCGGTCCGTCATGATTGCTAGTCGTTGCAACAACTTACTAACTCGGCAAACGTTTTAATAATGGTTCTTGAAATTCTTGTTGAGTAATGAGTACTGATTTGTTGTTTTCCTTGTTCTGTTAGTTTCAGGTGATACTGAGTTTACAGTTATTAGAACTTGCTTCTTCTTTTTTTGTCAGGCGTTATTAGAACTTGTTGAATTGTCAATTGATGTTGGTTTCTCAGGACAAAAAGAAATGAAACTAAGACGTTCACGTGTTCGGGTACGTCTTTCTCGATCTCTTTGGACCGGCAACAAATTCACCTATTGCTGTTATCTTTATCATTTTTTGTGAAATTTACGAACACCTACTGTCAACTAATGTTAAAAGGTTCCCATTTGTAAGGACGGATCAAGGGGTCACACACTCACAGGACCCTGCTGAATACCAAGGTAAAGTTAATTATGACATTTGACAAAAAAAAGCGGCTAATGTTAATACTCCTATAATTGTTCTAGGACTGCGCTAAATTTTAGTTACTACAGTTCTTACTATCATCCTACTTCAAAATTTATATCATAAAATCACTAATCTGATAATTGTATAAATTTAATTTCAGATGGCCTATCACAAATGAACTATATTAGCAGAAGTTTTGACTTTATATCTAAAATAGGAAAAAATATCAAAGTCCTCATTCTCTAGTTTAAAATGTATCAATATCATGAAAGTAAATTTTGATTCACTTAAGTCACTAACTAATTAAAAACGTACACGTCGTCAAAGTCAATTCTTGATTTAACAGTCAACATCACTAACTAAATTTGACCTGGCCATCAACGGCTATTTCCAGTACTGTCTATATATAACTCACCTTGTAGTATAATAATCTTAATCAAGCTCTCTTCTTTTTTTTTTTGCTTACAGATCTAGGGTTTTGAGTTTTGGAATCTTGACTTGTAACTAATCACAGCAATGGATGTTCCTCCAGAAACATAGACTCGTATTTGAGACAATCCATCAATTTTACCTTGGGTCTTCCTGTCTTTCCTACTACTCTGGAGACCAAGCTTCATATTTCCCATTAATCGCATCGTCGTATTCACCAACAGAATCTCCATTTGCATGCTCGCTAAATTCAATGCCAAAGATCAACAGTTTCAACGTGCTAGGGGTTGTTTCTCATTCTTGTTATTTTGTGTGTTTCAATCTTTGTATTGCTTGGATGATAATTCAATTAAGTGTTTGCCTTTCTTATTCTTGTGCTCGTTTTGGGAAAAAACAACGTATTTATCTTGGATGATATCTCCGTTTTATTGTTGCCCCTCTTTTAGTTCCGTTGCTTTATCATACTTTAGCATGCTTCGTCTAATCTCAGTTTGTAACTTTGTTTGTAATACTAGACGAATAGATGGACTGGTGTTATTAAATATTTCACTTCTGTTGTTGCTTTGGCTTCATATAAAATACCACTATGGTTGGCATCATTGTATCAATATGTTTATGCATCCTTTATATTCTAAATGTGTGCTAGTGAAGGATTTGCATAATTCCTTAAAATATCCTTGAAACTTTACCCTCTTAATACAACTTATGCCTATTTTCGTAATTTTCCAAATAAAAAATATTATGTCATCTTACATCATCATCCTTAATTAGTGAAGGATTTGCATAATTCCTTAAAATATCCTTAAAAATTTATCCTCTTAATACAACTTACGCCTATTTCCGTAATTTTCCAATAATAAAATATTATGTCATCTTACATCATCATCCTTAATTAGTAATATATAGTATCTTATTACATCCCTAAATTTATGTCATCTAATAATAGATAATATCTTAATTAGCAATAGATCATATCTTAATACATCCCCAAATCATCATCCTTAATTAGTGAAAGATTTGCATAATTTCTTTAAATAACCTTTAAAATTTATCAACACAATACAACTTATGCCTATTTACGTAATTTCCCAATTATAAAATAATATCTTATTACATCCCCAAATTATGTAATCTAACTTCATCATCATTAATTAAGAATAAATAATATCTTATTACATCCCCAAATCATGTCATCTAACATCATCATCCTTAATTTTTAACTATTATTAACCTTACTATTTATTTGCAAGGTCATTCTAGACAATTAACTTATTTTATGATTCAATGGATAAAACCGGTTTACCCATTAGAAATCATTCAATACAAAATAAACTTGGTTAGTACAAGACCCGGTTACCATATTAGAAAATGGGTATGACCTGTTAGTAGTAAATCAAATTTTATGCAATATTTTGTTATTGAAAGACAATAATTAACACCATTTTTCCATGATTTTAGCACACGAAATTTGTTGTTGATTTTAGCATTTAAACTTCCTAAATTTTAGTCCGTATATGCAATCATCCAGTACAAAATGTAATTGGATTACTACAAAACCGGGTTACCAAAGTAAACAATGGATATGACCCGTTAGTGTTAAATCAAATTCTAATTATATGTTATGGAAAGGCAATAACTAAGCATTATTCTCCTCCATGATTTTAGCACACGAAATTATATACTTTGATTACTACAAAACCCGGTTACCATATTAGAAAATGAATATGACTCGTTAGTGGTATATTAGAAAATGAATATGACCCGTTAGTGGTAATTCAAATTCTAAGCATTATTTCTGTTATGGAAAGGCAATAACTAAGCATTATTCTCCTCCATGATTTTAGCACACAAAATTAAATTTTAATTTTGTCATTTTAAAATTCCTAAATTTTAGTCCGTATATGCAATCATCCAGTACAAAATATACTTTGATTACTACAAAACTCGGTTACCATATTAGAAAATGGATATGACCCGTTAGTGGTAATTCAAGCATTATTCTGTAATGTAAAGGCAATAACTAAGCATTATTCTGCTCCATGATTTTAGCACACGAAATTAAATTTTGATTTCTTCATTTTAAACTTCCTAAATTTTAGTATGTATATGCAATTCACACGGTTATCACTCTTCGATTTCTTCATTTTAAACTTCCTAAATTTTAGTCTGTATATGCAATTCACACTATCATCACTCTTCATCGAATTAATCCATCATATCTTCCAATATACCATCTATAAATGGTCCTTTTTCCATCTACAATATTCTACACCTCGAACTCTGCATTGTAATGGATAAAACAGGTACGCACATTTTTTGTTTATATGTTAGTTCTGTTATATTTTGAATCTAGACATTTGCTTAATCGTGAAATAGGTCGTAAGAGAATTCCATTTGGTCATGTTTTTCCTACTTTAGAACGAAACTGTAAGCGAATCATTTATACTTGGATTCTTTTGCTTTTTTATGTTTCAAAAACTTGCATTTTCTGATGCATTTTTTCTGGTACATCTTATTAATTGTTATACATCTCCAATCCATATATTGTATGGCCCTTTCACAAATTTGAATCTTTTGGTCAGTTTCCGGTCATCTCTGAAACTGCATTGCATAATTTAAGGATTTGAAGCATTGACTAATTTTTTCTTTGGTTTTTCTTGAACTTGCTTCTTTGCATCAAGCCATTGTTATCTTCGATATTGAGACGTTGGCTTATTGCAATATGTTTCCTAAGACATGATAATCAAATCTATTTTTGTGTTAAGTTTTCACAACCAAACATGGTTTATATGTTGGTTACGTTATAATTTGAATCTAGACATTTGCTTAATTGTAAAACAGGTCGTAAGAAAATTCCGCTTGGTCCCATTTCTCCTACTTCAGAATGAAACTGTAAGAGAATCATTTGTACTTGGATTCTTTTGATTTTCCATGGACTATCCATAGTATGACTTATTTTCAATTATTTGTGATTAACTCAAAACAATATTTCTATTTAATTCATAATAAAATTTGAAATTCAAATTACTTATTTAATACACAATCTTTCCATTTAATTCAAAATTTTGCTTGATTTTCTCTTATAAGTTTCCTCCCAAATATTTTTTAAATATTTTTGAATTCATAATTACTCATTTATGGAAATATGACTCATTCAAAATGTTGCTCAATGTTCTATATGTAATGTATTTCATTGTAATTCACAATATTCACGGATTATCCATATTATGTTCTATTTTCAGTTATTTTAATCAAGTCAACACAATATTTTCATTTAATACATAATAGGAATTTGAAATTCAAAGTACTTATTTAATACACAATCTTCCCAATTATTTGAAAATCTTGCTTGATTTTCTCTTATCATATTATGATCCATTTTCAATTATCTATAATCAATTCGACACAATCTTTTCATTTAATACGTAATAAGAATTTGAAATTCAAATTACTTATTTAATGCACAATTTTCCCAATTAATTTAAAATCTTGCATGATTTTCTCTTATCATATTATGATCCATTTTCAATTATCAATAATTAAGTCAACACTATCTTTTCATTTAATACGTTTTTTAAATTCAAATTACTTATTTAATACACATTAATCTTCCCAATTAATTCGAAATCTTGCTTGATTTTCTCTTATCAGTTCCCTCCCATATATTTTGCAAATAATTTTAAATTTATAATTACTCATTTATGGAAACTATAACCCATTCATATAGTATATAACTATATATCAATTAGCATTAATTATTCATATATCTATCTTTCATTTTTTTTAAAAATCTCCTTTTTGACTATTTCAAAATCTTAAATTTAAACGTATTTTTAGGATCAAATAGATTTGTTGGCCCAATTTTCTAATTAGATTTTTAGAATTTTCAAATTTAAGGATTATAAATAACTAAATTTTGAAATTGAAATTCTAAAGAGAAACCTATTGCTGAATTTGTACTTTTTTACATACATTGTTGGAGTTAGTAAAATATGAGATATAAGAAATTTTCATAATTGATTGATATTTTTAATTTAAATTTTTAATATTACAATATTTAAATTACAAGTATTCGTTGTTAAGAGACGAGGGAGAAATCTTGAACTAAATTTTGAATTTTTTTATAAACATCTATGCAATTAGTGGAATATGAGATATGATACCTTTTCATAATCAATGTTTATATTTTGTTGCAATTTTTTAATTTTACAATATCTAAATTGCGAGCCATCGCCGTTAGGCGATGGCGAGAAGCCTTGAACTTAATTTATAAATTTTTATTATAGACATCTATGCAATTAATGGAATATGAAATATGATACCTTCTCATAATCGCTTTGAGTTTTTTAGTTACAATATCTAAATTAAGGGCAACGACGAGAAAACTTAAACCAAATCTTTATATAAACTTACTAGATACATTTATGCCGTCATGAAATATCTTAAAATACATTTTCATAATTGATTTTTTATCTTTTAATTTTAATTTTCAGTTTTAAAATGTTTAAACTGCGAGAAGTCACCGTTAGGCGACAACGAGAAACTTTGAACGGAATCTTATATAAATTTTTGTATACATTTATGTGATTATTGAAATATCCAATATGCTATCTTTTTTATAATTTTTTTATACATTTATGTTATTGTTTTTATTTGATGCTTTTGACATCGATTAAAAATATGATTACAATTTAACATAATTTTTTTCATTTCTTTTAAATTAAAATTAGAATGTTTTGTTAAAAAATTTTTTGTAATTTTTAATCGCATGTGTACCGTAAGTTATCATTGATAATATGACTATATATTGGACGAGGTCAATATTGTCAATAACAATAATAAACATTAATCTTTAAATTGATATTTTAAAAAAAATTATTTTTAGAGCGCGCGGGCAAAATTCCCAGCATGATAATTATAATTCGTAAATTACAATCAATTAATATCAATCATAACTTAAACTTTGATTTATGTAAAATTGCAATCAATTATTAATAATCATTTCCTTAAAAGTTGATTATGTAAAATACATAATCATGTATTTTATGGCTAATTTTGTATCAAACAAATCATACAAAATAGAATATCATTATAACATTATAATTTCTAAAATCATCTAACAACAAAATCATGTGTATTTCTTATAATCTTTTTGTTTAAACTATTTCTATATTTTTGTTAATCGATTGATTTCGTAACTTAGCAAGATAATTTTTGATAACATTTTAATTATTGTTTATATTGTGTGAGTATCAAATATAATAAATTAGCAAGATAATTGTATTGTATAAATCTTAATGGTACATCTTAAATTTTATATCATGTTCTTCAAAAACGTGCTACCCACATGAACGAGAAATGATGAGATAAACAATAGAACGACATGGAAAGACCTGGTCGACCCCAGCCAAGGGCTTGGGGCGAGCTTTATTTCTTTAGATAGAATAGTATATCGATTTAGGTAAAATTTGATATAATTAATTATTAATTATATATTATATCATTAAATATCTAATTCATACATATATACATAATAAATAATAAAGCTGCCTATATACATATTTTTATTTTTATTCACTGAATTTTGTATATTTTTCCTTTATGGAACAAATTAAATCAAATTGAACATCATTATAATTCCTAAAATCATTTAAAAAACAAGATCCTCTATATTTCTTAGAATCATTTTGTTTAAATGTCCCTAATTTTTTTGTTAATCCATTGATTTCATTTAGCATGAATATCAAATTTAATAATCAAACAAGATATGCTATCAAATTAATATTCCTTCTCCTCACATTACAAATAATAAATATGTTTGATCAATTATTGTTAAGAAAAAATTACAAAAATAACCATTTTTTGAGTAAAAATAACAAAATTAACCAAAAAGTGGATACTCCACTGACAGTTGGGTATCCCATGGGTTAAAATTGGCCAAAATTTTGAAAATGATTATTTTTGTGTATTTTGTATTAAAAAAGGGTTAAAGTTGGCCTTGACCCTTATTGTTAGTGACCCGAATAAAATGGAGGATCAAACTTCGTGTGATAAAGAAATGGCCTTCTGGTTTTATCATAAGCTGATACAAGAGATGTGTTAAAAGGACACAACTTTTTTTTTTTTGAGAATCGAACCCATGGCCCTGGGACGAGATAAACTCTTACCACTTGAGTTATTTTATCGTGCTTGGATACAACTTAATTATACTGAATAATGATGTTGTTAAAGATATATGTGAATATTGTTTGTTCATGTAATTAGTTAAGGTCCTTAACTAATTACATGAACAAATAATATTCACATATATCTTTAACAGATGTAAATATATGGTGTTAATAAGTATATGTTGATGACTTATTCAATGTTCCAAGTTTTTTTGATAATATTTTTCATATAACCGTCATGTTTTTTTTAATCATTAGTTAATTGGATAAATAAATTAAGTTTCCCGTGTGCGAAGCACGGGCCATATTGCTAGTCTCTTTAAATTGCATACTGGCTGTTGCGTGGTCTTTGTCTTAGTCTGGTGATTTTACGAATATTAGACTGAGTCGAGTATGAATGCACAAGCAGTGAAGAAATTTGTAGAAGAAAATCAGAAATTGGCAATAGAGTGCTCCAACTTACTGTCTCAGTGTAAAAAGAGTGGGAGTGAGAATGTGTGCTGTATGAACTTGAACGTGATGCAGTGATGGATTTTGGAAATGAAGCTGATGAACGTGCAAAGCAAGCAGAATCCCGTGTACATGATTTGGAGGTGGAGTTGAAAACATTATCCGAAGAGTTGAGAAGATTATCTGAGGATCTGCAGTTCTACAACCATCGGTCTGACATGCATGTGGTAATATTGTATTAAACATTAACGGACTTGTTGACAGAAAATGTTTAGTTTGACTATAGATGGCTTTGACTTTGACGGCGTGTTCATTTTTAATTAGCTAGTGACTTAAATGAGTCAAAATCTACTTCAATGATGATATTGATACATTTTAAACTAGAGAATGAGGACTTTGATATTTTTCCCATCTAAAATATAAATCAAATATAAGCACACTGGTATCCTATTTTACTTTGATCATTGTCAGGCAATCCTGTATTCCTGTTAAACAAGTCTAACAGATCTGACAGACATGTCTAGCCATAGTGGTATTAAAGGCATGCTCAAGAGGTCGGAGCTTTCGAGTCTATCAAAAACAGATACGTGCATTTAAATTTTTTATAATTGACCTTGACAAAAGTGAAAAAAAAAAAAAAAGAATCGGACATGCTGAATGTAATGCATGATGTCTATTGGTGGTTCATCAACAACAAATACACACCATCGAGAACTTTAATTTCCATGGCTTCTTTTTTCTTTTTTTTTTTTGCTAAATTTTCCATGGCTACTCTATGAATATCTGTCCATACAGGGGAGATGGCCCAGGGCTTGTCACACAGCTCCTTAATCTTTATTCTTGAGAATCAGATAGTTATGATTTGTGAATCTGTCATCGGTTCATGGTATCCATGGTCATCGTATTTGCTACTCTATTAGACTTGGTGTCTTGTCAAGATAAACCAGGGCCTGTCACAGACTCACCCATCTCATTGATCTAATCATGGTCACAACTACAGCCTGTAAACAATCAGTCTCCTGTATTCAACAAGGTCCATTTGGATTGGGGGTTGCGAAGGGTTGGGTTGGGTCGGATTCAAATTTAAAAATTTGTTTTTGATTTTTTTTTAAATAAAGTGTTGGCTTTTGGTAATTTACGAAAAAATTAAAATAATATTACATATTAAATCCAAAATCCAACACTTTACTTTTAAAATTTTCTCAAAAACAAATTTTTAAATTTGAACCCGACCCAACCCAACCCTTCTCAACCCCCAATCCAAACGGACCCTTAATGTCCAAGCCCATATTCATAATCATTCTATGGAACATTCCCCTTTGTGGGGCTGGGGCCTGGGAGAGGCGTATGTCTAGTTGTCTACTATGATACAGCCCGCTATATTTGAGATCAACTGGACTTCAGACTTCTACTGTGTAATACTTGAAGATGGGTAGGAATGTAGGATATAGTTGTACAAAGTAACAGCAGCAACTAAAGATTGGCCGTCCTTTGCAAGTATTTTACACTTGACATTGTTGGGCCCGAGGCCCACCTAATTAGTAAAGCCCTCTTAGAAGCCCATTAAAGGCCCAATTAGATCACTATATATAGGAATGTATCACCAACATTGTAAAGGATTGGCTCTTTTAATATACACTACTTTAACAATGGCGCTAGAAGGAGGTTTTACTTCCTCCTAAACAAAAAACAGTACAAACACCATTAAAACAGCGAAAATTAAACAGATCGAGTGATAATTTCTGGTAAGTCGACTTCAATTCTTTGTGCAAAAGCAAAAAGTGGCCGACGAACATCAAGGAGTGAACAAGCAACTAGCTCCTAATACGCGTGATATCTCAAGTGTTAAGCGATCGAAAAATCGTCAAATCTCAATGGCTCCGCATGCATTGTTCTCTTCGCCTCCGAGGACTAGTTTATCAGATCCGTTAAACGGACCTCGTAAGCCAAAACATGATAATAGGCAGTTAGTTCTCACACCTCAAGGGAAACGTGTTTTGACAAGTGATGCCCGTTTACACCTGTTAAAACTCAAAAGGCAAAGAGAAAAGCAAACAGCGGCTATGAGTGATGTTGCTGTTGACGATGAAATTCGCCGACTAGATCTAGAAAGGCAAATATTGATTGAAAAATTAAAGCGCAAAAAAGGAGATAACTAGGCTACAAAAGGAGCTCTATGAGGTATCTGAAGGACATGTTTCTTCAGATTATCAAACAGATGATTTTGAATCTTCATGGAGAACGTCTATGGGTAGCAAGTACTCTAAGACAGAGATAACCTCAGATTCGTTTTCGTCTCGAAAACGTAAGGCAAGAAGGGAGGAAAAGGACAACTCAGAAAATGAAGATGAGGATTATGATAAAGAGGAGTCAAGCACAACTGGTTTATCGACAAGAGACATAATGAAGTTCAAGAAGTTTATTAAGACTCAATCGGAAGAGGCTGAAGCCTCCTCGGAGAGTCCATTGGCTAAATATATTGAAAAGGCTAAGGTAAATAGGGATCTTAAGGTGCCACCAGTGGATCAGTTTGATGGCTCCACAGACCCCTACGACTTCGTCAACCTCTTTGATGGTCGAATGTCCTTTTTTGGACATAGTGAGGTGGCGAAGTGTCAATTCTTCCCGACGTGTCTGAAGGGCACGGCCCTCATGTGGTTTAACAATCTTCCAGCAAGGTCAATCAGGTCTTGGGCCAGTCTGAAGGAAAAATTTAAGTCAAGATTCTCCACTAATAAGAAAGGAAAAAAGTTGGCGGCTTCCCTAGTGAACATCCGGCAAAGGTCAAATGAAAATTTGCGAGAATACCTAAATCGTTTCAGAGCAGAGATGATCCAAATCCCAGATTTGGTAGAGAACTTGGCAATGACATATCTGGCAGCAGGAATTGATAGAACTAGGCACAATGCAGTTCTTGAAGAATATTTTGAAAAGGAACCTCAATCACTTCAGGCAGCCATACAACTGTTTGAGCGACGGCTAACTTTGCAAGAAGCCATTGGCAGCATTCAATCCTCTAGATCCCCAAGAACAAGGATGAGCAGACTAATCGAACAAACTTCACAATGGGAATATCGCCGAGGTGATCGGGGTGCTCCGGGAGCTCGAAGAGCTCGAGCAACATCACCAGTTCAAATAAAGAAGGAGGATGTAGCCTCATATACATCGAACAGATCATCTGCTCCTCAGACATCTCCGTCCAAGCAACGTCCTTGGTTTCAAAGACCTCGGGATGATCGAGAGTTCACGAAGCTCAACGCTGATAGAATGGCAATACTTGGGATCCTTAAGGCTGATCCAGCTTACGTACCTCCGAGACCAATGAACCCCAATAGGCCTCCGAGGAACAAATTTTGCCACTATCATGAAGATACAGGACATGACACAGAGCGGTTTTATCAATTAAAAAACTTGATTGAAGATAAAATCCAGCAGGGGGAACTTTCTCATTTTATAGAAAGAAATGACGCTCCAAGACAACAAAGAGACGAACCAGAAAGAGTCATAGATACTATATCTGGGGGACGCACTGCAGGAGGTTCATCGAACAGAGCAAAAAAATCTTATGCCAGAGAAGTGCTTAGAGTGGACAATAAAAAACCAAGGAAAAATCCTTCTTTGATAATATCATTCTCGGATGAGGATTTTAGAAACGGAATCATTGAGGATCATCAGGATGCGTTGGTGATCACTACTAGAATTGGGACAAATATGGTCAAGAAAATCATGATCAATGATGGTAGTTCAGTTGACATATTGTATCAGAGCGCCTTTGCAAGAATGAACTTGGGTGATAGAAAGGTCAATAGCGCGAAAGATGCGCCGTTGTATGGATTCACTGGCAATGAAGTCAAGACAGTAGGAGTAGTTGATATGCCCGTATTGTTCGGATCCCCACCATGCCAAAAATGGCTCGTGGTCAAATTCCATATTGTCAACACCATTTCAAGTTACAATGCTATTCTAGGAAGATCAACGATTGCAGCCTTGAGAGGCATAGTTTCCATTACGCATTTAAAAATGAAGTTCCCCACGGATTTCGGCGTTGGTGAAGTGTGTGGAGACCAAAAATTGGCTCGCCAATGTTATATCAGCTCAGCACTTCCAAAGAAGTTAGCTAGTTCAACAACTTCTGTGAATCAGGTGGTCGAGATGGACCCAAGAGACATCATCGAGCTCCCCAAGCCACCCAGTCATGAACCAGTTGAACCGGTTGAGGAGGTAACTTTATACCTCGATGACCCTGAAAAGGTCGTAAAGATCGGAACAAAATTACCACCTAACATTCGTGAAGATCTTATTCAAACGCTAAGAGAATTTGCTGATATTTTTGCTTGGACTCCCAAAGATATGCCAGGAATTCCAACTGAGATAGCTCTCCATCATCTCAGTGTCAAGTCAGGAGTTCAAGCAGTAAAGCAGAAAAGACGTATTTTCTCCAAAGAAAAGCAAGAAGCCATTGAGAAAGAGATTGACAGACTACTTGAGGCGAACTTCATCAAGCCCGTCCAGTTCCCCAAATGGATTGCTAATCCAGTTCTAGTTAAGAAAAGCAATGGCAAATGGAGAATGTGCATAGATTATTCGGATCTCAACAAAGCCTGCCCCAAAGACTTTTATCCATTACCTAACATTGATCAACTCATCGACTCCACAGCAGGAAATGAGTTACTATCTTTTATGGATGCATTTTCGGGATATAATCAAATAAAGTTGGCTGAACAAGACCAAGATGACATGGCATTTATAACTCACAAGGGGGTCTTCGGGTTCAAAGTGACTCCTTTTGGCCTCTTAAACGCAGGAGCAACCTTCCAACATGCCATGGACACAATATTTGCTCCCCAAATTGGAAGAAATATTCAAGTATATGTCGATGACATTATAGCAATGTCACCGACAGCCTCAGAACACGTCAAGGACCTCAGGGAGACCTTTACAAGGATAAGAGTCAGCTCCATGAGGTTAAATCCAGTAAAATGTTCTTTTGGTTTAAGTGGAGGCCGGTTTTTGGGCTTCCTTCTCACACAGAGAGGCATTGAAGCAGACCCAAATCAAATAAAAACCATTCAAGGTGTCACAGCTCCTAAGTGCCTCAGGAGTTACAGGCCCTCGCAGGATCCATCGCAGCCCTCAGACGCTTCATACCTCAATCTTCAAAGAAATGCCTTCCGATGTACGAGGCAATCAAAGAAGCGTCAAAGAGCAAGTCTTTCACTTGGACAAGCGAATGCGAAGAAAGCTTACAACGAATTAAGGATTTTCTCATGTCTCCACCCATCATGGCCAAGCCACTCCAATGTGAACCATTAAAGCTATATCTATTTGCCTCAGACTCTACATTAGCTGCAGTTTTGGTTAAAGAGGTCGATTTAGATCAGAAGCCCGTGTACTACACGAGTCACATACTCAAAGATGCCGAAATAAGGTACTCAAATATTGAAAAGCTTGCCTATGCATTGGTCATTGCTAGCAGAAAATTGAGACAATATTTTCAAGGCAGAATGATCATTGTAATGACGAATCAACCCCTGCGACGAGTGCTCCACAAGCCCGACATGACAGGGAGACTTGCTTCATGGACTGTGGAGTTAAGCCAATTTCATCTGGAATTTCATCCAAGAACTGCAATGAAGTCCCAAGCCCTGGCAGATTTTATTACGGAATGCACTTTTGCTTCCGCGGAACTAGGGGAAATAATGACAAGCTCAAAAGATAAAGTTTGGACCCTGTTCACGGATGGGTCATCCATTTCGGAAGCTGGAGGCGCGGGAGTCATCCTCACAAGCCCTGAGGGCTTTACTGTGCGACAAGTCATCAAGTTCAAATTTCCCACAACCAATAACGAATCGGAATATGAGGGCCTCATCGCAGGACTGACATTGGCTTGCCACTTAGAAGTATCTGTTCTAGACATCTTTAGTGATTCTCAACTCGTCGTAAAACAAGTCCTGGGAGAATTCAAAACTCTCAACGAAAGAATGGCATCATATAAAAAGATCACTTCTAACCTATTACACAATTTCATGTCATGGACCATCAACAACATCGATAGGTCCAACAATCAATGGGCAGATGCTTTGTCAAAGTTAACCACCTCGAACACGTCAAGCACATCAGAACCTGTCTACTTCAAAGAACTGCTCGAACCATCAATAGCCCAAAAAGAAGTATTTTGTGTGTCAACACAAGGAGATTGGAGGACTCCCATTATAAGGTTTATTCAAGGAGTTCATGGAGAGCTAGACAAGCAAGAGACAAGAAAAATGATAGTGAAAGCAAAGAATTATTGCCTCATAGACAACAAGTTGTTTAGAAGGGCTCTAGTCGAGCCATTGCTCAAATGTGTTAATCAAGATGAAGCAAAAATAGCTATGGTTGAGGTGCACTCAGGATTATGTGGAGACCACTTAGCTGGGAAAAACATGGCATTGAAGATCATGAGGCATGGAATTTATTGGCCCACGATGCGCCAGGACTGTGAGGAGTTCACTAAGCGGTGTGAGCCATGCCAGAAGTACGGGTCCATGAATCACAGACCATCAGTCCCATTTAACCCAACAACGACTCCATGTCCGTTCTTTATGTGGGGTATCGATTTGGTGGGTCCTTTACCAAAAGGTGCTAAACAATGCCAATACATAATTGTGGCGATTGACTATTTCACAAAATGGATTGAATCTAAACCTTTGGCAAGGATAAGAGAAATTGAGGCAGTTCATTTCTTTATGGAACAAATAGTCTTCAGATTTGGGGTACCTCGAATGGTCGTTACAGACAACGGCACTCAGTTCACTGGCGAGAAATGGGTTAATGCAATGGCTGAGCTCGAAATTCAACATCTCAAGGCTTCCGTTGCATACCCACAAGCAAATGGACAAGTGGAGATCACCAATAAAGCAATTCTACAAGGACTAAAGAAAAGACTGCTAGACGCCAACAGGAAATGGGTGGATGAACTGCCAAATGTCTTGTGGAGTCTGCGAACTACTCCGAAAGCTTCTACAGGTGAGACTCCATTTAGGCTGGCATACGGAACTGAGGCGGTATTACCGGTAGAAATAAGTTCGAAGTCTTTGAGGATTGAAAAGTTTGACCCTAAATCGTCCGAGGAAGGCCTAAAGCTGAACGTCGATCTCCTCGAGGAACTCAGACACTCCACACAGGCCAATGTCTCCAAGTATCAAGAAAAAGTTGCAAAGCTATATAACTCAAAGATCAAGCCAAGGGGTTTCCAGGTCAATGACCTTGTCCTAAGGGAAGCTGCGGTATCCATGCCATCATAGCAAAGCAAAATGTCTCCACCTTGGGAAGGACCCTACAAGGTCACAAAGGTCAGCAGTTCGGGCTCCTATCATCTCTCCCACCTCGACGGAACTCCGGTGGCAAATTCCTGGAACGCAATTCACCTCAAAAAGTTCTTTTCGTGAAGTCCTTAATAGGCACCATCTACCCTTTTAAGTTATTTAAATTAAGGTATGAAACAGTTTCCCATTCTCCTTTGTAATCAAGTTGCTTTCGTGATCCATTACTCTTATGAATGGATTACGATTTAAGTCGACACTAATGTAAGACTTTTATTAATTTAAAGCTCCAGCCGGAGTAAAAATCTCTAAGTTATTATACCTCCACTCATTGGTCACTACGCTGCATTTTACTTGTTATCTTTTTGTTTAAATTATGATTCGAAATTGCCCATTTGCGAAATACAAAGTGTCAAGAATGTAAAATGCTCCAATGATATCTCCAACATCGAAGAGGTTGGAAAGACCAAAGGCGCCAATACACAAACAGAAACACTTTATGCACTCCAAGTAACTTGAAGAGCTCAAATTCTCCTTCGATATATTTTGAACTGGCCACAAATAACAAACAAAGGTAAAAGTTCGCCATCAAAGTAAAAATACTCCAAGCTAACAGATATCTCCAAAGGCACCAACAATCCAAAGAAAAAGGTAAAGTCCGCCATATTTTGAATTCGCCACGAATAGCGAACAAAGGTAAAGTCCGCCATCAAAATAAAAATGTAATCGAAAGGAATACTCCAAACTAATAGATGCCTCCAAACGCGCCACAATAAAAAATAGAGGTAAAAATTCGCCAATGAATAAAAATACAACCGAAGTCAATGAAAAATTTCCAAAGTTCGCCAATTCTAAATGCAAGGTAACGTGCGCCATAACCACATCTCAAAATCTCCTAAGTTAAAACTTCGCCAAACGACGGAGGAGAAAATAAGTCTAGCACCCAAACTTGAATGGTCATATCCAAAGGAAAAACTACGCCAAAACTCCAAAATTCAAAACCTCTACTAAGAAAAAATGTTTCGCCAACATATGGAAATAGATTACACCAAAAGAGAAAAGTCTTAGAAAACTCCAAATGCTACACAAAAAGAGAAAGGCAAAGCACCCCAGAAAAATGGAAATTCTCTCAGAAAAGACGCAACGGCGACAGTTCAAGCATACCAGCAAAGTTAAACCAAGAAACATATAATACTAAAACACAACGGCGACAGTTCAAGCATACCAGCAAAGGTCCAAGAGCATCAACAAAAGTTCAGAAAAGACATGAAATACAGGAATAAAATTACATAAAAGGCCTTCAGGGGCATACCCCAGGCTAAGAAGAGAATCTTCAAGGAGCACGACCAACTTCGGAGGAACCAGTTTTCCCATCTTCATTTTTCTTCGCCAAGTCAGCAAGGTAACGATCAAAGCCATGATATTTTACATCAATCCCAAAACGTGCAAATCGAGCTACGCTCTCCCCGTAACCTTCCTCAAATGAAGATAAAGATTCAGCTTGACATTTTGCAAGTTGAACAGCCAAAGCATCCAACTTAGTTATGAACTCATCCCTCTCAGCTGCCCAAGCCTCTACACCCTTAACAAGACTCTCCTCTGAGGTTTTCACAGCCTTTTTCAAATCCACGCTCTCCAACTTCAAGCTCTTCACTTGCTCACCTAGAGCATCACACTCGGTAATCAGTTCAGATTTCTCAGTCAAAGCAGCAAAAAGTCTATCAGCAGCTGTTTTGTTGTCTTTGGCCAAATTCTGAGAGGCATCCTCTAGTTCTCCATTACGTTTCTTCAAGTCCTTCGCCTCTGAACGAAGCCTCTCCACCTCAACAACGTCAACAACCCCACCAAGTTCCAATAACTTCCCCAATTCAACAGAAAGCTACAAAAGCAATAAAAAGAGACAATAAACAAACAAAAGAGATACCTCATACTCAAAAAGAGGAAGGAAGCAAAATATACAAAGAAAAGTACCTTTTCAACAAGTTTCTTACAAACATGAAGGCCTCCCCCAGTACTCAATCCAGAAACCTCTGTGTTAGCTTTCACTCGAGGAGAAGATTCTGTTGTATCATCAGGAAACAAATCCACCTTGCCAGAGCTTGGACAGCTCAACGGCTTCTTCAGCTTCTTAGAGTGGTGACCTTTGGAAGAATGACCATCGCGATGCCTCTTCTTATCTCGATCCTTAGCAGCAGCGGCTTCAAAGACCCCAGTTCCAACCGCAATAGAAGGCGGCACAAGTTCCTTAGAAACTACTTCAGGGCCACTTTCTACTCCAATGCTAGGAATCATAGTGGAGGCCCCTGCGGCCTTACTCTTCACAAGAAGGGCCAGAAACTCTTCAGTCGGCATGGCAGCAAAGGAACTTACCAACTTAAGCAAAGGAGGACCGGACACTACAAAGGAAAAAGGAAAAAATAATCAGATGCAGTATGAGAAAATGTCAACAGAAGCACAAACAGAAGCGAAAAATAAACAAGGCAAAAGTATCTCATGGCTTAAAACAATGATTAGCCAAGAACTTATCATCTATGAACTCCTCAGGGTGGTATCTAACAGAAGACCCAAGAAAATCTTGCAGATTCGCAGAAGTAATCGACCCTAAACGGTTCACGGACTTCACTCGGACCGTGGAGTGAGCTTGCCACGGTCCAAGAGCTCCCAATCCAGGGCCCTCGTACCAAGCCCACATCACGTGCCACCCAGAGTTAGATACAGGAGCTTCGACCAGTCTCTTACAACCCTCTTTCTTATCAACATAGAATTGAGCCTCGGTGCTCTTGACGCGAAAGATAGAAAAAAACAGATCGAGAGTAGGGAACTGACCCAACTCATGACACCTGGCAATGACCCCATTAACTTGAAGCACCATGTTTGGCACTAACTGACTCAAACTACAATCAAGAGCATGGAGAACGAAACGGAAGAACGGATGCAAAGGCAACCTAAGACCGTGCTCAAAATATACGTCAGGAATAGCTTGGCAACCAGGATGAGGAGGTTTCCACATCCGGTCACTAACATCAGGGGCGAAAGCATTATAACCATCAGAAAAGGAGACATACTTCGACAACCCATCAAGATCTAAGGGGTGCGAAGAGTAATAGCTGGGTTTGTTAAAAGATTGGTTCGATTCAAACCTCGCTCCAGGTCGGGGCCTAGCAACGTCACCAACAGAAGGGGTCTGCGAAGCAGACCCAGAAGCAAGAGCAATCTTACTAGTAGAACAAGGCGAAAAAGATTCAACTTTAACAGGGATGGACCGACGCAGATGGTAACGAGAGGAAGTACCCTTCTCAAGAGGCAAACTATCAAGATCATCATCACCCACAACAAGTTCTACACTCTTAGAAGAAGAAGATTAAGATGCAATGACAGCCCTCATAGTGATAAAAGAAAAAGAAAACAAGATAATCGAGTACACGCAAAAGAAAGAGAATAGAGACAGAAGGGTACCTCGCTTGACACAATGGTAGAGATGGAAGCCAGAGAGAGAAGCAGAGAAAGAAAATAAAAGACCAAAAAGTAACGAGTCCTTTATGAAGAAAAAGAAAAGAATAAGAGAATACATACCTCTTCAACTGCTGAAACACAACTTCCAAGACGTGGGAGAATGAAAAGACAAGACAATGGAAAAGCGCGTATTAATAAAATTTAATGTTTAAATTTTTATATAGAAAAAGAAAATTTTAAAAAAAAGTTATTTAACTATCCTTAAAATGCATCTTAAAATACGTGTCAGAAAGTACAGAAAAAGTGAAATGTTAACAACCAAAAAGGACGGAGGGAGTATATAGGAAGGGGGAAAAAGAACATAAAACAACAATGGCGCTCAGTAGCGATGATGTGAAGACATGTAATTATATCCTATATATAATTAGCGTAAGGGAGTTTGGGTGGTCTGGTCGTCAGGGATAAAAAGAGAAAGAATAATCAAGAGTGAAACACGTAGTCTACAAGACAAATAAACAAAAAGAATGAACAAATAATCTTAATCTTCAAATATACATATTGTCAGTAAATAGTTTATTTATAAAAATATACATATTGTCAATAAATAGTGTATCTTCACCAAAAGAAAAAACAAATATACATATTGTCAATAAATAGCGTATCTATAAAAATGCAATCTATAATTATAAAAATGTATTGTCAATAAAACAAACAAAAAATAAACAAAAATAAAAAAAACATAAACAAAAATGTAATCTATAAAAAAACATAAACAAATGTAAATTGTTTTATTGATATTTTAAAATTGTGAAGGTACATATTGTTAATAAATAGTGTATCTAAAAAAATGCAATCTATAACTATAAGAATGCTATCTATAAAAAATATAAACAAATATAAATTGTTGTATTGATATTTTAAAATTGTGAAGATACATATTGTTAATAAATATTGTATCTATAAAAATGCAATCTATAAGTACAAAAATTCCTATAATATTTAATAATTTAAAAGTTACAAAAATATTAAATTTCATCAAAAATAAAATTTAAAGTAAATTAGTAAAGAATAAACTAATAAAATATTCATCATCAACTTAATTAATTGTTATTATTATAGAAAAATGGTTGTAGTAGCACAAAACTTACACACAATTAACAAATAAGGATAAAATAACAAAAAACCATAATGAAAAATAAATCACAAATTCATTCTTTATATAAAATAGGGCTTTTTTCATAAATAAATAGGAAAAAGTAAATTTTTGCAAATTTACTATCTTTAAGAATAGCTATTTGCAATATTACCAACCAAAGTTTCAAAATTGCAAAAATACTAGGTCCCCCCTCCTCCCTCACTTTCCCTCTCCTCCTGTCCAGGAAATCAGCCGACTTGTGTCCTTTTTTTTTTTTTTTTTTTTTTTTTTTTTAAAGATGGGTGCTATTTTGGGTTGGATGGCCCCGCAGGGGAAATATTCAACTTAATGCAACCACATTCAACCACATTCAACTAAATTTCTGATTTCAAGTTCCAATGTTCAATTGTCATTTTCGACCTCTTTTTTGAACTCTAATATATATATATATATATCGACCTCTTTTTTGAACTCTAATATATATATATATATATATATATATATATATTAGAGTTCAAAAAAGAGGTCGAAAATGACAATTGAAAAAAGGAACTTGAAATCAGCAACTGAATGCAACCACATTCAACCACATCAACTGCAACAGACTTCAAAACCATTTTTTTTTTTTTAATGTGGGATGATTTTGGGTTGCATGGCCCCGCAGGGGCATATTCAACTTAATGCAACCACATTCAACTAAATGCAACTAAATTTCTGATTTCCAGTTCCATTGTTCAATTGTCATTTTCGACCTCTTTTTTGAACTCTAATATATATATATATATATATATATATATATATATATATATATATATTAGAGTCCAAAAAAGAGGTCGAAAATGACAACTGACAAATGGAACTTGAAATCAGTAACTGAATTCAGTTGAATATGCTCCTGCTGGGCCTTGCAACCCAAAACCACCAAAATTAAGGTGGTCTGCTTTTGGCTTCCAAGGCCCCGCAGGGGCATATTCAACTAAATTTTAATGTGGTTGCATTTGGTTGAATATTGCCCCTGGCGGGGCCTTGCAACCCAAATCCACCAAAATCACCCACCTTTAAAAAAAGTTGAATGTGGTTGCATTTGGTTGAATATTGCCCCTGGCGGGGCCTTGCAACCCAAATCCACCAAAATCACCCACCTTTAAAAAAGTTGAATGTGGTTGCATTTGGTTGAATATTGCCCCTGGCGGGGCCTTGCAACCCAAATCCACCAAAATCACCCACCTTTAAAAAAGTTGAATGTGGTTGCATTTGGTTGAATATTGCCCCTGGCGGGGCCTTGCAACCCAAATCCACCAAAATCACCCACCTTTAAAAAAGTTGAATGTGGTTGCATTTGGTTGAATATTGCCCCTGGCGGGGCCTTGCAACCCAAATCCACCAAAATCACCCACCTTTAAAAAAGTTGAATGTGGTTGCATTTGGTTGAATATTGCCCCTGGCGGGGCCTTGCAACCCAAATCCACCAAAATCACCCACCTTTAAAAAAGTTGAATGTGGTTGCATTTGGTTGAAGATTGCCCCTGGCGGGGCCTTGCAACCCAAATCCACCAAAATCTTAAAAAGTTGAATGTGGTTGCATTTAGTTGAATGTGGTTAATGTGGTTGCATTAAGTTGAATATGCCCCTGCGGGGCCATGCAACCCAAAATCATCCCACATTAAAAAAAAAATGGTTTTGAAGTCTGTTGCAGTTGATGTGGTTGAATGTGGTTGAATGTGGTTGCATTCAGTTGCTGATTTCAAGTTCCATTTTTCAGTTGTCATTTTCGACCTCTTTTTTGAACTCTAATATATATATATATATATATATATATATATATATATATATTAGAGTTCAAAAAAGAGGTCGAAAATGACAATTGAACAATGGAACTTGAAATCAGAAATTTAGTTGCATTTAGTTGAATGTGGTTGAATGTAGTTGCATATTGCCCCTGGCGGGGCCATGAAACCCAAATAGCATCCCGTCTTAATAAAAAAAAAAAAAAAAAAAAAGTACGTACCAGGCGCTGAAATGAAAGCAGGAGGGAGGGAAGAGAGAGGAAGGAGGGAGGAAGGGTGGAGGGGAATTGGAAAGATGGTATTTTTGCAATAAATCTTTTTTCTTTTTTAAAAGATGGTATAATTGCAATTTATTTAGAAAGATGGTATTTTTGCAAAAATCATTTAAAAAGTTGGTATTTTTGTCAAATTCCCTATAAAATAGACAAGTATACAAAGCATATCATCAGAATTTCAGTAAATATGAAACATTAAAATATATTATATTTAAGTTTGACAACAAATATGTTTCTAATATTAACAAACAAGGATAAATTAGCAAAAAATCATAATTAAAAATAAGTCACAAATTCATTCTTTATATATAATAAACAAGTAAACAAAGCATATCATCAGAACTTCAATTTAAAAAATATTTTTTTTAAAAACAGGAATGTACATTTAATTACAAAATAAAAAAAAGTTTTTAAAAAAATATATGGTAAAATGAGATAATAAAAAGGTAATCAAAAAAACCTTTGGCACCAAAATTCAACAAAATAAAATCTACAAAAAAAACGTCAATTCAAAAAAAAAGATCTAAATGTATAAAACTAAAATCAACAATAAAATTCAATATAATGCACTTAAAATAAATATATATTAACAAAAAAACATAAAAAGATAGTCCAAAATATCTTTAAAAAAAGTACAATTACATTTGTGTTCACAATTACATAATCACATGTACATATATAAAGAATAGTTAAACCAATAATTCCCACATTTATAAAGTATATTATATATATTCTAATAAAATAGAAAAAACTTCCCAAAAAATATGAAATATTAAAATATATATATGTTAGGCTAAAAATTAAAATATAATTTACAAAAAAAATCGTTTACCAAATAAAAGGGCTTTAAGAAAAAATTATTTTGATAAAAATCATTAAAGTTTCTATTTTTAGGTTTGACAATAAATATGTTTCTAAAATTTAAATTAAAAAATATGCGGACAAATCAACAAATAAACAAATTCTTACTTTGCAAAGAAAAAATTTTAATTAAAAAAAGTGAACATAAATCAATAAATAAACATATTTTAAATTAGAAAACAATCTAAACACCCACAAAATAAATTTATATTAATATCTAAATATAGTACAACATAAAAATCCCAGATTTATCTAAACAAAAACACATAATAAACACCACACATGTGAAAAATATAAAACTAATATGAAAAAATAATCAATATTCAAACAAATTAAAAAAACTTAATACCACACATATTTCCAAAAAAGTTAAAAAAAATTGCCTTAAAAACTATAAAAACACTATAACAAAATATCTAAATTTTTTAAGATAATCGTTAAATTACATAATCAAAAAGATAAAAAAAATTATTACATGAATATAGTACCTATATGTTTCAAGTATATCATATGTAATCTTATAAAATAAAAAATCAAAAATAATTATGAAATACTAAAAAACATTTTTGCCTAAATTTTGAAATATAAATTATAAAAAACCATTTACAAGAAAAAAAATAAATGTATACTTACAAACCATATAACATATGTATTTTTATTATTGAAAGTAAAAATAAATTATTCTAAATGCTACAAAACTAATTTCTTAAGGAAATTTTTTTTAATCAAAATTGAACTATATAAAATAGTAATAAAGTTACCCGTGCATCGCACGGGTATAAAACTAGTTAAATAAAAATTCGATATTAAACATTTTGGCAAAAATCATTTGTAATTTGCAAAACCATGTACAATAATAACTTTATGTTTAATTTTTGGTACTATATCTTATTCAATACTCCCTCTATTTCAATTTAAGTTTCCCATTTTGACTTTTGTTACTATTCATTATAAGCGATTGACTACTAATTTATAAGACAAAATATAGTCATGAGTGATCTTGTTGGATTCGTATTTATGAGTACTTTAATACAATGAAATTTTTATATTTAGTACTAATACGAAATTCAGGATATTAATGATCAAAAGTGTGCGTTGGCAAACGTGTTTTTAAAAAAAGGAAACTTATTATGAAACGGAGGGAGTATAGTACTCCCTCCGTCCCAATGGATTCTTTACACTTACTATTTTGGGCCGTCCCATTCATTTCTTTACATTCCCAAAATAGTAAGTTTTAACACTATTACACCCACTACTTCACTTATTTTAACAATACTTTATACTATTACACCCACTACTTCACTTATTTTAACAATAAAATCACTATTACACCCACTACTTCACTTATTTTAACAATAAAATCACTATTATATCCACTACTTCATTTATTTTAACAATATTACAGCCACTTTATACTCATTTGTCTTGTCCTCCGTGCCCATCAGGAACGTAAAGATCCCAATGGGACGGAGGGAGTAGTAATTTATTAATACATTACACAGTGATGCCGTTTCCATGACCGAATAAGGCCCTGTCTCGCGATTTTTCGAAAATTCCATGTACGACACTTTCATATGTGTCATGCCTGACCTTCTGTACCCAGTCCGATCAACACTAAGTATAGCTTAAGTCATTTGATCTTATACTAATGTGATGTACTTACTCGAAATCTATTCTTAACTAATGTGACTGCGAAAATGAGCCTAGAGAAAAGGTTATACACGTATCTGTTTTATATTTAATATTAAAACGAAATTCAAGATATTAACGATCAAAAGTGTGCGTTGGCAAACGTGTCCAGTCAAAACAGGCAACTTATTTAGAGACGGGGGAGTATCATCCTACTTCAAAATTTATATCATAAAATCACTAATCTGATAATTGTATAAATTTAATTTCAGATGGCGTGTCACAAATGAACTATATTAGCAGAAGTTTTGACTTTATATCTAAAATATAAATCAAATATAAGCACACTGGTATCCTATTTTACTTTGATCATTGTCGGGCAATCCTGTATTCCTGTTAAACACTTTTTAGCAGACAATACGGTCACAAGAAGTCTAACAGATCTGACAGACATGTCTAGCCATAGTGGTAATAAAAGCATGCTCAATAGGTCGGAGGTTTCGAGTCCATCAAAAACAGATACGTCCATTTAAATTTTTTGTAATTGACCTTGACAAAAGTAAAAAGAACAAAAAAAAAAAAAGTCGGACATGCTCAATGTAATGCATGATGTCTATTGGTGGTTCATCAACAGATACACACCATCGAGAATTTCCATGGCTACTCTTTTTTTTTTTTTTTTGCTAAATTTTCCATGGCTACTCTATGAATATCTGTCCATACAGGGGAGATGGCCCAGGGCTTGTCACACAGCTCCTTAATCTTGATTCTTGAGAATCAGATAGCTGTCTGTCATTGGTTTGTGGTATCCATGGTCATCGTATTTGCTACTCTATTAGCCTTGGTGACTTGTCAAGGTAAACCAGGGCCTGTCACAGACTCACCCATCTCATTGATCTAATTGTGTTCATGGTCACAATTTGGTTCTTAATATGTTCTACAGCTTGTAAACAATCAGTCTCCTGTATTCAACAAGGACGTTTAATGTCCAAGCCCATATTCATAATCATCCTATGGAACATTCCCGTATGTGGGGCTGGGGCCTGGGAGAGGCGTATGTCTACTATGATATGTATGTCTACTATGATATAGCCCGCTATATTTGAGATCAACTGGACTTCAGACTTCTACTGTGTAATACTTGAAGAGGGGTAGGATATAGTTGTACAAAGTAACAGCAGTAACAAAAGATTGGCCATCCTTTGCAAGTATTTTACACTTGACACCAAGCCATGTTATTCATCTAAAACTGGATAAAGAATAAACCAAGTTATCAGAATGAAGCATATCCAATATTACTCAGACTCTTCACTTTCAACACTACAGACCCTTAACCTTTGATCAAGACATTTATCAATGTCAAAAGTCGGATCTTTTGATTTAAAATGGGGAACTTTTGTTAAATGGAAGGCCACATATATGATAAAGTAGGACTTACAATATAATTATATATGGAAGGGGGGGGGGGGGGGGGGGGGAAGAACATAAAACAACATAATTATATATAGGAAGGGGGGGGGGGGGGGGGGGGGGGACATAAAACAACAATGGCGCTCAGTAGTATTCGATATTAAACATTTTGGCAAAAATCATTTGTAATTTGCAAAAACCATGTACAGTAATAACTTTATTTTAAATTTTTGGTACTATATCTTATTCAGTATAGTAATTTATTAATACATTACACAGTGATGGAAGCCGTTTCCATGACCAAATAAGGTCCTGTCTCGCGATTTTTGGAAAATTCCATGTACGACACTTTCATATGTGTCATGCCTGACGTTCTATACCCAGTCCGATCAACAGTAAGTATAGCTTAAGTCATTTGATCTTATGATGTACTTGCTCGAAATCTATTCTTGGGAATACCTCACCACCTTGTGTACTAAGCATTATAAAACTCTTTTATGTAATCATGTTATATGCCTTGATTTCATTTAAATGATCTGTGTTAAACATTGCAGAAAAAAAAAAGTAGCCATTCACCAACCTCATAAACACTGAAATAACCAAATAAATAACGCATACATCAGAAATAGATAAGTAAAAAAAAGCCTTTGCCAAGAAAGACTATACCTCAGCAACAACTTAACATTTACAAGAGATACTACGATAATTTCGATAAAGAGATCATAGTCTATAGTCAAAACACTGAGCTGAGCTGTTTTTGACATTTGAAACACATTTGAAACATGCATTATTTAAATGGACTTAACCACTTGTATCTGAGTCTTGCAGTAGTATTCTAATCTTATAAACCTATCCTGGGTAGCTCTATTTCCGGCCCCATACCTACAACAAACTTTCAACAGCATACATAATATACAATCCAACACAATCGCAAGTAACATTATATGATGAACAGCATTTCGTAATTAAAGTACCAAATTTCAATTAGCATTGCCTCATAATTCATAACAACAACAGAATCTAACAATGCATAAGATTCAGTAACACCTTAATCATCAAAGACTAGCCGACTGCTGCTGCGGCGGAATCACATAATCGAGCACCAACACACTCTCCAACATATCCCTAGCTTTCTCCTTCTCCAACTCCGCTGCCTCCGTATCCAATCCATCCAATTCACCCAGACCAGGAAACACAGCTAACGAAGCAATCGAATAGCCTTTCGCTCTATCAGGCGAGAAGTTTTTCCCAAAACTAATCTGATCAATCACCGGGAACTTATCCTTTATCCCTCCAATCACTCCCAAAACTTCATCACTTACTTGTTCACTCAAACCTTCCTTGACTTTCAAGAAAGTCACTCTCATCGCCGAACCGGCCGGCAACGCCACCGGTCCACTCAAATCACTCCCAATCCAATCCACTGCCATGACATCCTCAGCGATCGGTTTAACAAACTCGGAAACAACGCTAACATGCGCCGGGTGCGCAGAATAAGCATTAAGTTCCTCTTTGGAATTATAACGACTGTGAAGCATGTGAGTGAAAGTGAGAGAAGAGGATCTGGTGCGGTGCAGTGCACCAACGGATAAATGGACGACTTGATCAAGCGAGATGAGAGAATTGAGACCGTTGATCATGGATGAGACTTTGGATGGATCAGTGTCGGGTTTGACTTTCAAGAGGACTATGTGTTCGATGATATGTGATTTGGTTGACATTTTGATGGGAGAAATGGACGGTGAGGATGACCTACGGCGGTGATTGAGATTGAAGCCTCGGGAAATTGGAGAAGAGTTGAGTTTTGATGGAGATAAGAAAGAGAAATGTATGCGTGTGCACATCCGCCCACAAATCATGCTTTGTTTTGGTTGGTTTTAAGAGCGGTGAGTTTTAGGTGTGGTCTTTTAGAGTTGACGGCGATGTCAGTTGTGTTGAACTAGTTGTGGACTTGTGGGTGGCTAAAGCCCATCACTAAAAGCCCAATTACATTTCTTCAGTTTACGAAATTTTTCACTTAAATGTATGTTCTTTCATTTTTATTTTTTTTAGACCGCCGTTTCGTCGGATACTTGGAGTTCATAAGTTATTTACAAAACATGTTATACATATATATATATAGATAGGCAAGTGCTCAAATACAAACCACTCTTAAAATACAAACCAACACTAAATTAATTATATTTCATCTATTCTAAGGTTTCCACCAAGGGTACCTTCACGAAAGATGCTTAAAATAATTGGCTCTATCCAACCAAAAAAAAAAAATTTCAAAAAAAAAAAAAAATCTTGCCGTGGAAATGCGAAGCATTTAAGACAGTAAACGGATGAGTTAGGTAGTCATGAGGGCCGAAGGCTCTCGACACACCCGTCAATCATCTATTGCCTTTACCATTGATTGTCATTCCTTACAACTTTATAATGATAAAGGCGCGAAGCGCCGTACAAGAAGGTGCGAAGCACCGTTAACCAGTGAAATCCACTGCCACGTCATCACGTGAATAGTGATTTTTTTTATTTTTTTATTTTTTTATTTTTTTTGTTGGATAGAGCCAATTATTTTAAGCATTTTTTGTATTGGGGTACCCCTAGTTTGGTCATTAGATTAGCTTGAAATATTAGATTATGCTTGGTTTGTAGGTTTGTATTTTAAGGAGGTTTGTATTGGAGTAGCCCCCTATATAGATATATATAGATTGAGTCTTGAACCCTCTTATTATAAGAACTATTAGAACCTAAGTCATGATGATGTCATAAATATAATCTTTTTAAAAAAAATTAGATTTTTTTTTTGGGAACAAATCTGGGGAAAAAAACTGACGTCGTGCTTACGTCACTGGTGATTTTTGTTGAATTCTGGTGATTTTTTACGAAATCTGGTGATTTTTTATACTCCCTCCGTCCCACTAGGATCTTTACGTTCCTGGTGGGCACGGAGGACAAGACAAGTGGGTATAAAGTGGGTGTAATATTGTTAAAATAAATGAAGTAGTGGATATAATAGTGATTTTATTGTTAAAATAAATGAAGTAGTGGGTGTAATAGTGATTTTATTGTTAAAATAAGTGAAGTAGTGGTTGTAATAGTGTAAAGTATTGTTAAAATAAGTGAAGTAGTGGGTGTAATAGTGTTAAAACTTACTATTTTGGGAATGTAAAGAAATGAATGGGACGGCCCAAAATAGTAAGTGTAAAGAATCCATTGGGACGGAGGGAGTAGTATTTTTTTTCATTTTTCTCCTAAATATATACGGTTTATTCGTCGTTCTGAATATTTCTAAAACCCAAAATGGAAACGTTGAACCCCAATAGTTAACCTTTGAAACCCCGAGGGAATACAGATTAAATTTTAAATTAAAAAATTGAATCTGGCGGCCTAATTTTTAGACGCTAACGCGTTTAAAAACTAGGATAACTCAGGGTTTAGGGTCTAGAATTTAGGGTTGTAAACAACCCTAGACCCTAAACCCTAAGTTTGTATACGGTTTATTCGTCGTTCCGAATATTTCTAAAACCCAAAATGAAAATTTTGAACCCAAAAGGTTAATCGTTGAAACCCCGAGGGAATACAGATAAAATTAAAAAAAAAATTGAGGAGCTTGATGCTTCATCATCTGATTTAGCAATGAGAGCTAAATTTCCAAACTCTTCTTCCTCATCATCAGAATCATCCCAGCACTTTCCTTCAGCCACATAGGCTCTTCCTTGATTCTTCTTAAACTGATTTCCAGATCCTTTTTCAAATTTTTGATTCTGTTTTGGCCTTCTGCACTCAGTAGCAAAATGACCTAGCTCATTGTAGTTGTAACATCTGAACTTTGACCTATCCACCATTCCTGTCTTGTATCCTCCTCTTGTGGCACCACCAACAGCCTTTGAAAAATCTCCCTTGTTGAACTTAGATGTTTGACCCTGTGGCTTATATGACTTATCTCTTCTGATTTTTATATTCTTGAATCTTTTAGCCATATATGTCATGCTTGGATTATCCATGCTTTCAATCTCTTTTAATGAATAGAAGTCTTCATCTTCAACATTTTTGAGCTGTAGAACCACTTTCTCCTCATCATCCAACACCTCCTCAATCTTCAATGATGGAACCTGTGTTGGTTGTGAACTTTGTGAGGGTTCACTTAGTAGAGATACTTGTGGTTCATGAGCTACAAGTGGTTCATGAGCTACAAGGGCTCCAGACATGTTTGCCATCTTTCCTTTAGATCCAGTCTGAATAGCTCTTTTTTGAAAGAGTTCCAGTTCGTATGCCTGGAGCACACCATAAAGAGTTTCAAGAGAAATGTTGAGTATTGAATACAGTAAAAGAATACAGGAGGGGTGAATTGATTCTTGAACTTTTTCTTGTTCTTGAATCTTTGTAGCACAATATGTGTTTGTGTGTGTGGATTTACTGGTGCGGATTATGAACAACACAAGACACGATATCACTTTCATCTAATATTTTATTAGATAAAGATTTGCTACAATTTGTGAATACAAATGGTAGTATTCTCAGCTTCGTTTTTCTCAGAGAGATGTCTCTTACAATGTATGTGAAAAACTGTTAAAAACTTAATCTCTAAAGAAGTGAGGTTGTATTCTTATAGAACATGAATACAACCTACTTACTACAAATAATGTAGCTAAACAAGTTACTTTCCAGTGTGTCTATCCTTTTTGAGTAAGCATCCAAACGGCTACAGATTTGACTTTGTAAAGTTCTGTTCAGATCCACTTCTTTAGCTCTTTGTCTCTTGTACATCTCTCCAAGCTTCTTTGTAGGCTTTCCAAAGTACATTACAGATTGTGGTCCATAAAGCACTTTAGCTTGTTGCAGGTTTGTGACTTGTACAATTTCTCCAGTAGTTTGTCTCCAAGAATGTATTCGAGAAGTGACTAAGTGATTGATTCGAGAACTAGTATTAGATAACTTTGAGTTCTCGAATACTGCATATTTGACATATCGAATCACTTCTCGAATAACTCTTTTCTCCAGAAATCCTTGAGTTGTCGAATGGAACACTTGAGTTGTCGAATCCCTGAGATGTCGAATAGCTTTCTGAGTCCTTGAGATATCGAATGGAACTTTGACTTGTTGACTCTTTCAGAACTCGAATACTACTTTGACTTGTTGACTTATTGAGTTCTCGAATAGAGTATTTAGACATATCGAATCTCTGAGATATTGAATGAGATATCGAACAGTGTATTCAGAGATATCGAATAGTGTCTTTTGAGATATCGAATCCCTGACTTCTCGAAGGCTAGACTTCTCGAATATAACAAACATACTTCTCGAATTGGTACTTAGGCAAATTCTTCATTTCTTCAAATCCCAACTGTGATTATTTGACAGTCTTTATCTTCTTGCTTGAGGCATGAACCTTGGAACTTCTTTCAAGCATTATTCTTGACTTTATAAGTACAGTTACACAACTAGAATTTGGTGCCTATTACAAGTACAAAAACAACCAGAAACTCTACAGCTAGAGGTTCCCTCAATTAAGAGGTCATGTAGGTAATGCATAGCATTACACATACTTAGGCTTGTTATATTATGAGCACAGGCATGCCTCTGTGACTAACAAGAAACATCATTCAAGTTTCTTCCTTCTCTTATGGTTGTGATTTTGTGCTGAAGATGCTCAGGAAGAGTGAATAGAAATTTGATGTTAATCTCCTTCCTGTCATAGAACTTTCCATGAATTTGTAGTTCAGCTATTAGCTTACTGAATCTTTCAAACATGTGGGTGAGTTCTTCACCAGGCTTGGCCATAAAAGCTTCATAATGTGACACAAGAATTTGCCTTTGATTTTCTCTGACCTCCCCACTTCCTTCACACAGCAGCTCTATCTTGTTCCACATCTCTTTAGCAGATGAGCATCCCATGACATTAACATATATGGCTTTGTCCAAAGTAAGAGAGTCGATCGAGCAAGATAATTTGTAAGTAGTCATCCAAGGCTACTTTCTTTTTCTCAGAGTCTGTGTACTCTGATGGTCTCTTAACAACCCAATGGGCTGAAATGAGTTCATCGTTGATAGTAGCAACAACTACTTCTTTCTGAGGAATAAATGGGTCATTCTCAAGGATCCCAAGTACAGTGGATGGGCAGCTTTGATAAATAACAAGATCTTTCTTTTCCAAAAGGTGTATCAAATACTGGAATCTTGATACCACTTGACTTCTGAACACTCGTCATGATCTCAGATTAGTATATCAATCTGCTGCTCTGATACCAGTTGTTAGTCCCGAAGTATTGCAAAAGTGAGGGTTGAATGCAATACTGATAAATCACAATTTTTAAAACAACAACGACAATAAAGATTTCAACTTATCAGTATTAAGATGCAAACATAAGTAGATCAAGATTTCTCACAAAATAAATGTTTTATTTATCTTGTGAAGTGTTGCTACAACCTAGAGAAAAATGGTGTGTTTTTCTCCAGCTTCGATTTCTCGAGAGATACAAAGTGTTGCGTTCGAAAACCTTTTAGAAAGAATTAGAGACATATCTCTAAATAGACCGAGATGCTCTATTGTCTCTATCACATGGGTTGTGGAGCTGTTGTCATTTTCAAGTGGCAGCTCCTTACAATTTGCACACCCATGTGACTTTCCTAAATTGCTATACAAACAGAGTTAACATTACAAGTAAAGCAACCTAGATTCTTTCTTATTTAAGCTAATACAATTCTAGTATATGTAGATTTGTCATACTCTTTGAATTGACGAGCTTTGTCATGTGATCTCTCAAGCTCCTATTGTAGTCTTTTCAGGTCTGCTACAATCGTTGGAGTGTTGCAGCAAATCTGTTTCTCGAACATCTAAACTATCACGGGTTTGACTAAGAAAAATCCTCAAATCAAATAATTCATTGAGACAGTAACCTTAACTGCCAAGTCTGCTGTCAAGAGAATATTCAGTGGTTGACAGTATGAGTTTCCGCCAATGTTGCTGTCGGAATTTCAGACTTGCTGTCAGGTTGTGAGAATGTTGTTGTCCCATGCTTCGGCCAATGTTACTGTCAGATGTAGCTTGTTGTCGTGACTTGCAACATGTTGTCTTCTTGTAACCTTACTGTCAATGTCGTGACAGTAACATTTATTCTTATTGTCTTCTTGATGTATCCCTTGAGTATTGAACAAATACATGAACTTCTTCCAAGACATACAATTATTACATGACAGCAATTTATTTGATTACAAGAACACACTCTAGTTGTGATAGTATGTTCTACTTAATGAAAAACTAAGTACAAAAAAATTTAGTTAAGTTATCTCTATGCTATCACCCATAAATCCCAACAATAAAGATCCTTAGATTAATACCAGATTCACAGTATTACAAAAGATCCATATTGGATTGATTCTTGATAGATTGGTTTGATTCGATTTTATACAAAGTTATTTAAAAAAATTGTACTCATACTATCTCACAAAATTAACATAAAATTATTTTATCGCAGAAAATAAAAATGTGCATATGTTATAGCACAAAATTATAAAAAATTAAACAATTTTAAAAGATTTATATGCTTGTGAATATATGGTACATATATGTGTATTAATTTATGAAAAAAGGATCCTTAGGTTAATATCGGATTCACAATATTTAATATTTAAATATAAATAAATATATTTAGGCTTCAAAAAAAAATTTAGCATTTTATTGTTAAATATTTATGTGTAATGGTCCAAAATGCCCCATTTCCAATTTTCTTGACCCTCCCTACCCCATTTCAAAAAATTGGCCCTAAATATCCTACAGATATGCAAATTCGTTTAACACATTAGCTGTTACTCAATTTCGGTTACCGCATGTGACCCCTGTTACAGTATTCCACGTGCAGACTCAAAGCACATACGGTACACCAACCTCCGCATAACAGCAATTTCGTTTCACGAAATTGCGTGACAGATCCCATTTTTTTAAAAACTTATTGCAGCACACGCAATGCAGCATTTGGAGGGTATTGCAGGGCCACACTTCTTGAAAATGGGGCATTTTGATTATTATCTCAATATTTATTTACCATTTATTTTACTTAATTAACTGTAAATTAGGAAAATAAATAATTAGGTGACCAATATAATACATTCAATCACTCACTAGTCACTACCTTAAGAAAAGCATCTATTACTATATATTATACGGCAACAGAAGGGTAAAAGTTACCAAAAAAAGGGACGTGAAATGACCGATATAACCTTTATTTTACTGGAAATAACAGAAATGTCTTGCTCTCATCCATCTATTACACAATCTCATCGACAGAGTACGGTTTGAGCAGATACCAAAAACCGGCTTCTACATAGGGTCCTTACTTGTGCTTTTGTTTGTGCTTGGAGGCACAAAGGTGGAAGGGAAGAGCTCGATGGTTGTGTGCTCATATCAATTGCGTCTATTTTTTTGGGTATTTATTGGTACGTGTTATTTCCCCTAATCTAGATATGTGATTGTGATCTGTGTCGTTACCCTTCCTCTATTAAAGATCAAATCAAGCATGGTTCTTCATTGTGATCCTTTGATTACAACCATTTGCAGAAGGTTGTTATTTGGTACTTTTATCCGCTTTATCAATTGTGATTGTGATTATACAATCTTTGTTTGTCTTTTGTGAATTGTCATTGGTGTGTTCTGTACTTCTGTTGCCTTTAATTGTTAAGTAACTTTTGGATTGAAGTTGGTCATAATGTCCATAATGCCCATTTTATGTTAAATTGGGAAATTTTGTGTGATGTTCATCTATTATATGCATAGGTTTGATAATCAATTCATTGTTCCTTCTGATGTATTTAGTTCCATGGTCCATATGCAACTTCCTAATTTAAATATGTGCATAAAATTGATGATCACATAGTTTTCCCAGTTATTTGCTTCCATAATTTGGGACTGAGTGTTTGACAATTTAGTTATGCATATGGTTATATATAGACTGTGTCGTGTCTCTCGGTATCTCTCCCATATAATAACTCCTCTGCACAACTCACTTAAGGCCTCAACCGCTGATTACTATGGATTATAGCATTGTCAGGTAAGGATGTGTTGCTTTCAATCCATGTGCTCATTTGATTATAAAATATTTGATACTTTCAGTTATTTGTACTGATTGGATTGTCATGTTTTTCATTTGAGTTATTGGATTCAAATTCGGATAAATTGTCATTTCTTTAATGTGAATTGTTACAGTGCTTTCTTATTCGAAAACTCTTTTTGTGATTCATGTACTGTTGCCACAATTAAATCAAATCTCGTATGAGTCAATTCAAGAATTAGATAATAGATGATAATTGTAATTTACATATCACTACTACATATTTTAATTCAAAAACTTAGGTAACTAAGAAACCAGCTTATGATTAATAAATCATTTGAGTTAGCATATGATAAAGTTTGCTTATTTAATCCTTGCTTGCAAATCATTCTGTGGTTATGATTGTACATTTTTACTTGGATATTGATTATTGAGGTATCGATCTTCTCCCTGTACCGCAATCTCAACTCGATTTATCTGCTATTTGTTGTCCCTTGTATCTCACAACCTTCAGAGTTCTTATAATGAAGATAAATACTTCCATTTTGATGTTAAAGCCCTTTAAAGATAATCCATGGTAGCAATTTAACCAATAATCAAGATGAATTATTAAACTGATTATTAATTACGTGTTGTAGAGGATTATAACCCCCGAACATAGTTTTGTATATTTTGTTAAACCTCTGACAAATTCAACATTAACAGGAAACACATGAGTTTTGTGTAATCACTATGATCAAGTTTATAAGTAAAAAATATTATGGAGGATAGATGTAATAATAATGGCACCATGAATCTGTAAGCAGCGATCTTGACCTGTAAACTGACAATCAATAAATATGTGAGATGCGATCTTGACCTGTAAACTGACAATTAATAAAATGCCGCAAATAAATCACTTCCACATGAGTTGTGATTACTTAATCACTTAATCAGTATCAGCCACTTCAAGCAAACTGTACTTAACAGTAGTTTGTGGGACTCGAGGAAACTAATCAATAAGTAAATATGGCTACAGCATGTGAAAGTTAGAGGGCAATCACGAGCAGTAAATCGGAGATAAAACAAAGGAATATATAGCAATTGAAATCCTCCTTGTTTTTCGTTTTACTCTGTAAAGCACAACCTTGATATCCAAATTAGTAGTTGGCACCATTTGTTGCACACATACGTATAGTATTTTAATAAGGTTCAGAATTTTAAACTTCGTTCAGCACTCTACTTCCTGTAAGAATAAGTTCGGATGTTAACATCAATAGAGTGAACGATTTTATTTATAGAAAATACAGTAGAGTTAAGAGAGAAATTACGAGCCAGCTGCTCGAAACAGATTTGGAAACCGTACTTGAGTGCCTGAAGTCCTGGATTTTGATGTTGTAGGTTTTTTATGATAATTGGCGGGTGCATTGTATTATATATTGTTTGAAATTATCTTTCATCTCTTCTTTAAATAATTTGATATGGTTATACTAGAGAATTGTACAGGCATGTCTTATGTTAATTTAATATATTGTAACAGATGCTTAGGATGAGATACTTCAGGCGTGTTGCAACGACACCAATTTGCATTGACTGGAGAGCCAGGGGAAAAAAGGTATTTATTTTGTCTCATTCCAGCTTATCTTTTGTTCTTTTTCCTTCATTTCATTACTTCTTAGCTTGTCAAACTTGTTTTTCTTTTACAACTTGTTTTTCTTTTACTTAGATAACCAAGTTGTTCTGGTTATCCCATTTTTGGGGAATAGATTAATTACTTTCTTAATATTTAATACTGAAACTAGGGGTTCTGTGAGTGATTTTAGCAACTGCAATACAAATATGTCTCGATGTTCACCACCACTTGAAAACACCATCAAAAAAAATTCAATGTGAGTAAATAACAGAATTAAAAAGGTTTCTCCTTATTGAAAATGTCAGTGGCCAAAGTCACTGCACTTGTGTTACACCAAAAAATCCATTGCTAAAGCAATTCTATGTATTTATGAATATAACCACACCTACTAAAGGAACTTGTGAGTTTCACTAACGCTAGAGTAACCTCTCGAAGATTTAGCTATGCATAGTTCATTCACATTTTAAAGGCTTGAACAAATTATTGAAATCTAATACATACACATCAAGAAACTTACCAAGGGTACTCTTCGGGTTTGTAAACATAAGACTATAAGTCCCAGTAAACCTGCTATGATGAGCTTGATATACTAAAGTTATAAGCTGAAGTTAGTAGATGGTCTTCCTAAGTTGTTCAGTTATATAACATTTTTAAAGTTGATGGAACAAGCATGTACGACAAGTATGTAAGTGTAAAGAGCAAACATTATCTAAATTACATTAAGAGCATGTTAGTACGTGCAAGGCACGGGCTAAGAAGTCAAAATGTACAAGATTAGGTATATTTAAATATTTAAAACTTTGATTAGCACTGTCCATTTATGATATAGTGAAGACTGCTAGAGTCAAACTAGGCACAATATTGAGACTCCACTTCAAGCATGTAGCTCCTAAATGGCACCGTGCTAGCTTCACTCTAGCTGTATATTTAATTGCATGCGCAATTAAGGAATTTTTGTATCATGTATTGTACATTTTTAAAAAAACTATAAAGATGGTTAGAAGACTCTAACTGCATATATGGTGTTTATTATAACTTTAAACTGGGATATTTTATGCTTGACCTGATTATCATTTCTCAAGGGTGTTGACATGAAATTTGGTGGCAAATGGATCATAAACCATTTTGTGGATGTTTGATTGTGTGTTAGTCGTTTATTCGATTTATCTTTTTTCTTGCTTCCACTTTGATGAGGCTTTTAAAAATTTGGCAAATGAATGCGTGTTAAGAAAAAGCAGATTAATGGTTTATTATAATTCATATATTTTAAATATTAACTATATCTTCTTCTTTGAGACAAGTAGTAATACATTTTAATATTTCTAAATAGCAATATAGCTTTCTTTGCCATCATCTTCTATAGACAACTTAGGTACGTAAAGTTTTTTGTTTTGCAATTTCATAAAAACATTTTTACGTTTCCAAATAGTAATTAAGCTTTCTTTGCCATCAGCTTTTATAGACAACTTAGGAGCGACAATGCGTATCAAACCAATACACATTTCTAATTTTATGTTTCTAAAAGGTTAACTCTTTTATTTCCTTAAATGATTTGAACCTATAAAACCATTCCTTAGAGTGAAATGCCCATTCTGTAGCTATAATGCATTTAATTAAAATTACATTACAGGATTAAGGGCACTCAACCAATTATCAATACACTTAAATTGTCCTAGATTTGGATCAATTTTTCACATAAAAAGCATTATAAACTATTGTATGGGTTCTCTTTACAGGGCGATGAAACAGGAGAAAATTTATCGTGTTCAGGTCCATGATGTATATATTCAGAGATATCCATGATGTAAACTAGACTTGTAAGTTTTTAGTACCTCCATCTGCATTACATAGAGGAAGCTCATGAAAATTTGTAGATAGCCATGTGTGATTGCTAAGGCAAAGTTTTTGACGTGCCTTGAATTTCTGACAATGTAAATTTTATGTTTTTAGAGTTGCTTAGTATTATTTAGCCAAAAATAAGGAAAAAAAGAGTTGCTCACTGTTCTAAACCTTGCAAATAGTTAATACAGTGGTCTTAGTTTCTAGCAATAGTATCATTGTATGATATGGCAAATTGGTTGTAATAGTGCTTATAAAAGTTTATGTACTCATAACTCACACATTTGAACATTCCTTCTAGGAGATTGGCACATTGAAAAATAGACATACTTTCAGCTACATAGTTGATATGCGTCATGAACACATAATCCTCTTAAATTATTTTGAATTGTGAGCATTCAAATCATGTAATTATGTGATACAATTATACAATTATGTTTGCTATTTAAAGCCCTGTAACTAACTATTCTGTTTAAAGCCATGTACCTAGCTTTTCTGATGATGTATTTTAAGTTTGCCTTGAGCAGCACATCAATGTCAATTAAGGTTCAGCCGCCAATTGCAACGTACACAACCAGGTAATAAGTCTTTAAAAGTCAACTCCTCTGTATGTTAATTATTGTTTATGCTTATGATCCATAAAAAGTTACTGTCAAGTGCTTTTAAACGTGATTAGATCAATACTTATGGTTGATATTTCAGTCTTATACATAGGAAATGTGGATTCGCGTATTACACTTAAGGGAGAGATCACAAAGGTCATTAAATCTGGTACAAACGTTAAAAATACTGTAATAACCAAAATGAGATAAAATTTGGAAACAAAAACATGATGTATTTATACATGACAACAAGTTTATTGAAGTAGGGGGTAGGAAGACCACTACCGCAAGTAAATTATGGTTCGAAATTGTTCTGTTTTACATTTGATAGACATCTTACATACCGGTAGCATATACAAGCTGTAGATTCTAAAAACAAAATATAGTTTTTACTAATGAAAATGGAGTCGTCATTTATAGTGTTGTTTGAATGTGCTTGATACCATTCTAGAGTACGATTCCCTCCAATTACGACAAGACGCTATGCTCATTGCCGTAAGGTGAATGTAATCTAATGGGATCCTTGCAGGGGTATTACAGTCCATTCCATACGATTTGAGTTTGAGTTAAATTGCTTTTGCAGCTTGAACCAACGAATTCAGAGAAGTACTGCATATGTTGTGGATTCTAGGAATCACATTCAAGTCTATACTTCCATCGACATATGTAGGAAGTCCTGTCATGTATACATATCTCTAGATTTTCAGTTCCACTACGTATACACATATTCTAAATTTCAAAATGCCTTTCGGTAAATTTTTCGATAAGATTCAGAATTTTTTAGAACTATGTTGGCACATTAGTTTTGCATCTTATTATGGTTTATCTTTTTATATGGTTTCTTTTACAAATCTTCATATCAGGTATGCTTGTGGACAACATGAGCACATTGTATAAAGGTCGTGATATGATAGCCAGCTTACCGTAAAAACCTACCAATTTCAGAATTATGTTTTTTTCTTTTCACTTTCTAAAACTTAAGGTAAGAAAAATAGAGTCACATATGGGTAAAATGTGTATGCCTTTTTTTCCCTTTGTCAAATGGTATTAGTGATATAGTCATGTGTTTCATCCCTTGTTGCAGAGAATGATAGAGTTAGCAGCCTATCTGAGAAGCTTGCTTTGGAGCACAAGTCCGAAAATGTGTCTGATAAGAAAATTGCACGAGTAACAGCCGGATGTAGAGTTAACGATTTTGTACAACTTAGTTTGATTAAACTCCTTGTATTTTAAATGTCCAAACTTGGTGTGATTTTTACCCTTTTTTTTTGCATGTTTCTATTTTGTGTGAATTTCAGCATTCTTTTAACTCATTTTTGTAGCACATTTATAAATATATAAACATCATTGAGTTAAAATCGAGGCCCGTGCCTTGCACGGGCTTTTACGCTAGTTATGAGCTTAACGACGATCTTTATTCTCTTAATTTAATTTATTATATGGTTATATAATATGTAATAGAAATTTAGTGCGTTTGTTTTGTTCGTATCATTCGCTTAATTTTTTGGTAAATTATTTATGTTTTAGTAAAATGTAAACTGAATTTAAACCAAATCGATAAAAAGAAAATGAATATTTCGAATTAATCCATTTAGTTCGGACGTCCAAAAAAATTATGGGGATCTAGATAGTTTTACAAACATGAAACAATTATACTTACTAGCTTATAGCCCGTGCAAAGCACGGGTTACTTTTAATTTTTTATAATTTATTTATAATATAATATAATATTATAAATATTAATTTAAATATGTTATTGATTCGAACCTTACATCTTTATATATAATAATTTTTAGTATTAAATATAAATTAATATGTTATTGGCGGGAATCGAACCTTGAATCTTTATATATAACAACTTTTAGTATTGTTATATCTAACGGTCATGATCTATTTGAGTTGCTGATCTATTGGTGATAAATGAGGGATAACCAAAAATGGGGATAACCAAAAAAGGGGTAACCAACTACAAATTATACCCTCTTTTGCTTATTATAATATAGTATAGATTTCAAACAGTACTTGCGTTTTGCAAGACAATTGTTTTGGTTCCTTATCAACACTCCTCCACATACAAGTTTTTTCTAAAATATGTGTTTTCGAATCATAAAATTACATAGTTCCATATTGATATAGGCTAAAAATAAGCCCTAAAGACACAATTAATGTTGCATTAATTAGTCTCTGCTTGGTCCAAAGATGAAGCCAATTAATGAGGCCCGAAACCCCAATTAAATATTAATTTCGTAATTAATATTAGGGGCTAATTAATAGCTTGCAAATAAGAGTCAAATAAGGATACAATATCTTTATGAGTAGCTCCCAAGTCACCAAATCAGACACGGAAACTAATTCATACAGGAAGGATCTAGAATCGGGCCTAGAGTGGGTAACTTGCCCACCAAGTTCCCAAACCCTACTCTAACTCCAAGGCCTCCCAAGCCTATATAAAGGGCATGACCCCTCATTCTCATAAGAACGGTTTTTGGGGGCACGGCTCCATACGTCACCTACCACGTTTTAGGCTAAATCCTCGAATAAAGACATACAGGCCACTACGTCACTACGCCGCGAGGGCGCATCAAGCCACGTAGGCAACTCTAGAACTACGTTTTGGCTTGATTCTTGATATTCATCAAGGTACGTAGGCATCTTGTTAGGATCGACTAGTCCCGACAGCAAGAGCAGCCACCATTAAAGCTCGAAGCTCTCAAACCCTAGTAGTTAATATGCAATAAATATACCCTACTTTTTATTCCACAACATTTTGCGCCGTCTGTGGGAAAAAGATATCAACCATGGTTACCACACGAAGAACATCAATCGCAGAAACTACTGAAACGTCCATCGGCACTTTCGCACCCTCAATGACGGAACAGGTACCACCAGGAGTGGGATCCCAACCTCAGATACTCAGCCTCAAGGGACGGATCCCCTGAGGTCTGAAACTCAAGCTCAAAGGTCGTTACCTCTAGTGACGAACCCCTTCAACCAAGGGATGAGAATCCCCTTCAGATGGTTGTCTCTCCCCTCGGAGGATGTCTACTTCACTGTCCTAGTGAACGAGTTTAAACTCTCCAGGGGCGGATCCCCAATCCTAGGCATGATTATGCGCCCATAATAGGCAAGCATGATTATAAATCTCTGCCATAATGCTTCCACCACTAACAGATCAGAACCCAAGTTATGGGCTTCCGCCCCAATGAGGGGATGATTCGCCACGTATCTAAGGCTTGAGACCTCCATATATAGCAGGAAAAAGAAGTCTCAATTGTGCACTAATGACGATGATCCACTACCCTCGACTACCAATCAAGGAACGACTCCCCTAGAGGCGTGTCTCCAAGGGGTGATCCAAAATCCACTAATTCAAGGAGAGAATTCCCAATTGCAGATGGTGGTTTTACCTCTGTCTAATAGAGCACATGAAGCATGGATCGCCACCACCATCATGTTAATTCGAACAAATCGGAACCCTGTTTGTGGGTTGTCACCGTACCCAACTGCTGATGAAACCATCAATCTACTCATGAGAAGTATGTGCCTCAATATGTTGAAGGCTTGGTCCCCTTGTTGGACGATAAAGATGACTTCTCGTCTGAAGAAGATAAAGAAGAAGACGTCCGTTCTAGCAAGAGACGTCAAGGCAAGGAGCCCATCATAGGATCAGGACGTTCTTAACCCCGAGGGACTCAAGGAACGGTTTTTAGGCCATAAATGGAAGGATTTGAGGGCTCAAATTACTCATCTGCAGCAGTCGATTGTGGGTTAAATAAATTCAGGGACGAATCCCCTCCGGACAGTGGTGTCGCCCCTCCAGTGCACCGTTGGGACTATAGATGTCTATCTCCATCGTTAATCGACGAACTTAAGTTCCCACCAATGGGATATCATAGGAGAAGACCAGGCAAGGAGCTCTAAGGAATGTTAGGGCCTTCTAAGCCCCAAGGATCCAAAGAATTGGCTCCCAATACTTTAGGAGGGTGGATACTCGCTCATGAAGCGCATATCTGAAAATTAAAGAAAAACTTGGAAATACAATAGGCTAGGCAGCCCCCAAGGGCTAGGATCCCCAAGGTTTTTAATTCAAGTGATACCCCTAGGAGGAAAAGGGTCGATACACAAAAGGCTGATCTCGATGACTCGATGCCCATATAAGGTCATGATGATCCAATCCCGTCCTTTACCAATGAGATAATGAATGCTCATATATCAAGGAAATTCAGGATGCCCACCATCGAGGCATGTGATGGGGCAGGAGATCCCATTAATCATGTGAGGACATACTTCAATGCACTACTAATTTTAACCTGTTATTGACGCAGTCAAGTATAGGACGTTCCCTAATACCTTGGGGGGCATGACACAACGATGGTATAGTCGGTTGCCCCCAAACTCAATCGGCTCCTTTAAAGGACTCGGAAGGGCATTGTTCGCCCCGTTTATTGATGAAAAGTTCAAGAGAAACGTTTTACATCGCCCTGAAGGTGGAACAAGGAAAGAATGAATCCTTGAGGGATTACATGGACCGAATCACCAAGGAAGCCTTGAAGGTCCCGAACTTGGAGGATAAAGCAGCTATCAAGGTAGAGGAAAGTGTAAGGGAAGCCTCAACCCCTGCTGGAGGCAATGGAGGTAATAACGAGAAGCGAAGGTGGTCACGAGTGGGATGTTAAGGATATGTATCCTCGAATAAGTAAAGGCTCTGACTCTACCTGGAAGAAGAGAAACAAAGGACCAAGGTTCACCAGCTATGCACGTTTGAATACTCCCAACACCCAAGTCCTGATGGACATTGAGAAACAAGAATCTCTGATGGCCGAAGCCATTAAGGGCTGATCCCGGGAAGAGAAACAAGAATCAATATAGTTAGTTCCATAAGACATGGGGGAATAACATTCACGGTTATAGACAGCTGAAACACAAGATCAAGTTTCTGATCCAAAAAGAAAAGTTGAATAAGTTCATCAAGGATGGCCAACAGGGGAACCTAAAAAAGAGATTATGGAAGGAAGGATGCTGATCGAGATCCCAATCCATAGCCCCAGGGGGCCGATGATAAACGTGATTTTTGAAGGCCCGACGGCGGTCAGGAATACAAGGAGCTCTTGTAAAGCTTGTGCTCGAGAAGTTATGCATATCATAGGAGAAGCTCCATAGCGAGCAAATACCGAAATAACAATTTGTTATTCCCAGATTACACACTTGTATAATTGTAGAAGGGGGGTTGAATACAATTCTTGATAATTATAATTTCTGATAAAAACCACAGAAATCTATAAGGAGATAATTGCTGAATGAGAAATGATTCACAAACACATAAAAAATCAGGTGGTTAAATGTACCACCTGAGACTTTTATTCGAAGAAAACTCTGTGATACAAATGTACACAGCTTCTGTTTTTACAACTCTTTGCTTCTAAGATATTCAAGAAACCCTAAGCAAATATGTCTGTTTTCTTAGTTTCTAAAGAGTTGCTACACTTGGTTATATTTCCCAAGTTTACAAGTACTACAGGAATAAGATAATATTAATCTAATTCAAGTTGACTTGCTACTCCACTCCAAATCCACATATAGCCGAAAGGTTGTCCTTGTGAACAGATATGTCCCCTGCACCTTTCTTGTATGTACTGTGTAAATGGAATGCTTCTTTCTTCTGCGTTTCCAAAGTATGGCTGCCATACTGCTTTTTATACCTACTATCAACCCATGTGATCTGTCAGTCAAACATGTCCTTATCAACTGCTAATTCCCAGCTAGCATAGAAGAAAGTGTTAATGATTATCCGTTGATGTTGTACACAGTCATCCGTTGATGGTAGTTTGAGCTGTATCCGTGGATAGAGTAGATTTGAGTTGTATCCATTGATAGAGTCCTGTCTTCATCCGTTGATACACTTTCACTTAGACAGAATTACATAGAATAGCTTATTTACAATTGGCTACCCTATTCTGCCTATCCAATGATGGTCAACATGACTCTGAATAGAAACACTATCAACTGATAGCATAGAGGTACTGCAGTATGCTACAAAACCTCATCTGTTGATGAGCTACCTGTCAACGGATAGAGTTATAATGTCTCATCCGTTGACAGTTACAAAACTTGACTTATACAATTTTGATTGATTGTGAAGTTATCATCAAGTACATCATATTCCTAACAATCTCCCCCAATTTATACTTGATGGCAATAAAGCATAAATTTAAGACCTTGATGATAACAAAACATTCCTAAGAATATATATAGAACTATGCAAAAATTGTATTAAGCTACAAAAATTAAAATACAGCAAGTTTGAGAAATTTACAGAGAGGTGCTCCTCTAGACTGAGCAGATTAATACTGTAACACCCCCAGATCCAGGGTCAGGGATCTGGTCGTTACGATCTCAATATCCATCCATAAAACCAACATAATTTAAATTACAACCTTGTGACCCAAAACAACTGCATAAAACACACCCGTTATAGTCCCAGAGATGAAATCAGAGTAACCATCAATATTATTAATCATAAGTTTGAGTTCTTACAACCCAAAGAATTACAATTTTACCATTACATACTCTTTACCATCCATTGGTATGAGCCATATTATAAATACATTTGATGTACAAGTGCTAACAACTAGCCTACCAGAAGCTGCATCCTCAGCAATGGTAGCTATGACCTCAGCGGTTAATCCTCTGACGGCTAACACCTGCTTACGCTGAGTGCGCCTTGCACGGCCATCTGATCTAGCTGTTATTGTGATATAGATAAATAAAGCAAGGGTGAGCAATAGCCCACCAACAATATATAACTGTGCAGTAATATATATGACAGTTCAAAGATATGTTTTGAAATCATATGCCATGCATTAGCGAAAATAGTGCCAGTTTAATATAAAGGATGAAGTTACAAGGTAACTCAACATGTATATTTTTCGTGGAAGCATAATCTATGCCAAAATAAGCAAGATAACATCATTTTCATAAAAATAGGAACTTGCAAGAAAGATATTGCAATTCCAGTTTGAAATACTTTTCAACTCTGCCAACTATGATGATGTTGCAGAAAATTTCCAACATTGAGTGATGAACTAATACTAGAGTTTGACGCGCCAGGAGACATAGCATTTACACGATGATCAGTCGCATGTTATGCTCCCCACCTCTTGTTTACTACATGTAGAAGGAAGCACCGACGGATTTACTTGTCTACCGCCCTCTGGAACCCCCTTGGCCAACGGTTGGGCCATTTGCTGGACCGGCGCCACTGGGTCACTTACGCATCTTCTAGTTCATTTCACATCAATAACTTTGAAATGTAAAGTTCGTCTCCCTTTCCCCAAGTATAATACTTGTTGATGAGACTCCACAAAGTAGTCGTATCTAATTGGAAAGGAAAATTCACCAATATTTCCCAAGCTGCTGCTTGTTAATGGATATCAACTTGTTCCAACATTCCTACCCCTCGAATAATGAGTGGGTATACACAATTCCATGAATAATAGCAACCAAGTTGCGAGTGAAACAAATAATTTATGACCGGGCAGTCACGAGATAAATAACATTTCTCAAGTAAGGTTCCCTTATTATTTGTGAGACAGGATTGAACGAAGAATAGAGTTTGAGAACCTTCCTTGATAATATAACAATAATAATAAGACTATAAAATAATTTATATAATGTTCGAAGGTCTATCATACTATGTGAATGAAATAAATCAGTTTTGAAACGAGTTATAAATATTCCAAGAATATTTATTAAGTCACAGATATTGGAAAAGGGTTTCTCGGAATAATCTTTGAATAAATATTTAGAATAATATTCATTGAACGATTAATGAATATTCAAACTGATCACAATATTTATTGATGAAATAATCGTCAAATGGACATTTGAGATAATATTCATTGAATCAATAATGAATATTTAACTTAATGATGATACTTATTGATGAAATAATTATCGACTGAATATTCGAGACAATATTCATTGAATAAACAATGAGTATTCAATTAATAGTGTTTATAGAAGAAATGATTATTGAATGAATATTTGAAATAAGGTTCAATAATTGAATCGACTTTAAATGAACGTCGAAGATAAGGTTCATCGTCCCAAGGGAATATTTAAAATAATATTTATCGATTAACTGGAGTTCGAATCAATGCTCAACTAATATTTATGAAATAAATAGAGATTGAATGAATATTCGAAATAATATTCATTTAAATAAATAAGGCTTGAATGAATATTAACATAATGTTCATTAAATAAATAAACTCGAATGAATATTCAAACTAATATCTATTGAGTAATTAAGAATGAATATTCTTTAAGTAAATAACTTAAATGAGGGTTCGAAATAATATTCGAATATTAAATCGACCTTAGATGAATATTAAAGATAGTATTCATCGAATAAATAAATATCGGTTGAATATTCCGAATAATATTTATCACATAATCTCCAAGGAATATTCCGAATAATATTTACCAGATAATAAATGGAAAATATTTATTTAAATATTTTCCCCTGAAAATAATATCAATATATCAAGAAATAACGACTCCCGGTCTATAATCAAAGAATGAGATTCAACTGCCCTTCGCTTAAGGGTCTTAGTAATTTCCGGCTTATAACTGATATAATAACTATCTAGCTTATAAGCCAACAATAATTCAGGGAACAAGTATATCAATATGACTTTGAAAGTAGGCATGCATGCTATGACATATGTACTGTAACAGAAAACATATATATATTCACAACAATAGCCTTAAAGAAGGATTTGAACTTGCCTGGGAATCGAGTGCGAGTAGGGGTAGTGGTAGCATGTCCCGGGTCAGCCTGGTGATCTATAAATAGCCAAGGTATTCGGAATTAATCACTTAACACTTTATAAGGTTAAATATAAACTTCACTAAGTCGAAACACGTTTTCGAATTATCTCGCTATACAGCTCTTAGTGTAACTCTTTTTATCACCGATGCGGTTCGACATATGTTCGTTATTATGCCATGTCATCATACCCACACTTGATACATACTTAAGTCATATAAGTTTTAAGATCGATCATTTACGAATCAAGGTTGTGCTACGAGTTTTATCGCCCGTTTTCTAAGTCGTTTACCAAAGTCATAACTAAGTATGCTTTTAGGGGTTCGTTCGCGTTTAACCTTGATTCGAACATTTTTATAAAATCAGAAAACGATCTATTCGACATGTGGTTTTATCCCACGCCTTCCTTTTTTCCTCTATTATTTAATTATCAAGATTCGTCACTGATTTCGTAGTGTTAAGGGAATCCAATTTCAGTTACGAACTTCCGTGTACGGTTTCGAACCAATTTTACGAATTTAATCATAACTCCTAAACCGTAAGTCCATTTCATACGAACTTTATATCAAAACGAAGCTTATAACATAATCTATCTTAAAATGGCAGATTACTAAGCTATGCAGTGAGTTAAGCCTACTGTGATTCACGGTTTTCAAGGTTTAACGAAAATCAGGCATTACGACGGCTATAAATCGAACGTTCTAAAATTCACAACATCAATCACAAGCCACACCGGGCATCCATACAACTTATACATATATTATTCATCCCCCAACTGTCCAAAATCATCTACTTGACCATCATAACATTATCATACTTAGATCCACTAACAAACTCCATAATCATGCTTGTAATCATACTAATATCATGACTATGCTAAAAATCATCAAGAACATGCAAGATCTTAAAATAAGGCCTAGGGTTTCAAGAGGTGATTACCTTCCTTGGTGTATAAAACAACTTAATAAGCCTTGTATAGTCCTCGTGTGGCCTTATAATAGCTTAGATCATCCAAAAGAAACCAAGAAAGCAAAGTTAGATCTTGAAGGTTACTATACATCCGTTCAAAGAACTGCAAAAATGGGGGCCTTACCATGTTTTTCTGAATGAGATTTCTAAAGGAGAGTTGTATAGAATCTTAACATCTTTCCAAAAAGCTAAAGAACACAAAATTTCATTGGATAAGGAAGGAGATATGGCTGTTTGAAAATCGCTACAGAAACTGTCCAGAATCTGGACAGGTTGGTTACTTCAAATTGGGGAGGGGATTTGACTAGGCTAGACTACTTGGATTGCCATGAAACTTTGAACGAATATTTCCAATGGAGTGGAGAGGCTTGGGTTAAAGTTTGGTGATTTTATCATTGTTATAAATGGAGATGTGAATTTTTCTTTCCATGATGCTCCTGCTGGGCAGTTTGTAGAAAGATGGAGAGATGGAATTGTTTTGCTTCTCTTGATCCAATATTGCATTATTGTGGTGTGTTTAGATAATATCAAGCCTAAAGCCACTTTATTAAAGTGATTTGGTCATGCATGAGGTAATCAAGTGGACATGTGTTAGTGTTTAATGGTTGGATGATGAAATGAAGCTAAGTACTTGGTTTGTTTTTCTAATCTTGCTAGTTACTCTTGTAACTACTTAATTACTTGGTCTTATCCTCTTGCACATGCATGCACCTTGATCCTCTGCTTGCTCTTTTGTCCGGTTATTGCTTAATTCGTTGATCGCTCGAGGGAATAACTCATTCGTTTCTAGTTAGGATTTTACCGAAAACCTTCTTAATATTTATAATAGCATTCTCCATCTTTCTTAATACTTCTCGAATTTAATTTCCTTAAATCCCTTTAATAATTCCTTAAGTCTTTCAGTGTCCAGGAAATTCTCGGAGAAAATAAAAGTGCTATTTTTCTGAATCCGACATCTTTTACATACACTTAATTTCCTCCTGGATCATGAATACGAACTCAGAAATCCGTTCTGAATACTTCTATATAGCGTCGTCCAATAATATTCCCATCTCCACCAAAATCACTATTCACACTTTATTATTTCTTTTATTCCTTATATTTATTAAAAATGCCCTGGTCCTCTTTCGGGCGTTCCTTAACCCTTTTACGGAACCACTGTACTAATAATAGATTTTGATTTGGATGACACGAGAATAATCTTTCTTGGAATAATATATCTTATATCCCTAGGAGATAGATCATTCTTATCTATGCTGTCAACCAGAACCATTCTTCATGACATAAAAATATTTGAATCTGAATCCATCTCATTCATTCAATAGACATTCGTTACATCGCAGTCATAACCACTATTCACTCCTATATTATTACATAATAAAAGTTTTAATTCTACCAAAAATTTGGGTTCTTACAGTCTCCCCTCCTTAAAAGGATTCCGTCCCGGAATCAGGTAGAAGACAATTGAGTACTTGTTGGTTATTTCACTTTCCAGTTCTCCAGTCAATCCTCAATCAATCCAAATCCTTTTTCAGCACATCTTACTAGTGCTACAATACATCCTTTACCCTTTTTTCATTAATCCCTGCCACTTTTCGTACAGCACACTATCCGGGTTATGCTCTTACTCGGTCATATACTATTTTCCTTATTGGTATTGGTAGTGACTTTGATATCACTATCGTGCTACGAATTTCGGAGATAACCTCACTCGTAATTATGCATTTCCTGATTGCTTTAATCTTCGCAATCTCGATCAATATATAGAATTAGAGGAATTTATTGAGAGATCACTGTGATCAGCGAACATTTGTTATATTGCATAGTTAGTACAGAAGGTGGCCAGCCTTTAGTACTTGATAAGCAATTAAACAAGTTATGGTATTCTACTTAGACTTCTATCACACAGACAGATAGTCACGTAGCAGTACCTCCCCTCCTTAAAGAGTTGTTCTTCTCAATTCATAAAGAAGATGAATAAGAGAGAAGAAAAGAAGAAGAATTTTACAGAATTATAGAAAATTCTTAGGATTGCAAAATATCATACTTAGAATTTACCTCTGAACAATAGAGGTTCAACGGAGAAGAGAAATAATCACAATCGTATCCAATACTACTTTATCGTACTCTCACGTGTCAACATATCCTCGCTGCTCTGTCCATCATCCTATGAACCTATTCTCTTGTTCAATCTTAGCAACATTTACTTTTTGGAAATCCTTTAACCTTCCAGGTTAAACCTTAGATTTTTCGCTTGACGTCGTTGTTACTGACGTTCCATGACACGCTTCATATTCGTAATACTTAATACTATCAGGTTGTCATTCCGAGAGTTCGTTAGAGAACCCATTCATCAATCCATTCATAACATTCCTTGCTTCACGTTCCACAATTACTTTCCAATCTTTTCTATATCAATCACATCTGTCTTATTGTCTGATCCTTATTCAATTTTGTTATTTACCTCCACTGTTATCTCATTAACAAGACGTCCTTTGTACTTGGCACCTTCTTATTGGTATCCCATCACATTTTCTCAATAATCATTCTTGGGGTTAAACTTTCCTTTGTTTAACCCTCCTAAATTCTCACTTTCTCGATCCATGAGTCTCCTTATTGCTCAATCAATCTATTCCAAATTTCCTTAAATTTTCTCTCAACTTAAAGGAAGTCAATCCGTGTGTCATCCATACTTTAAATTTTCAATTTTCCGTTGTGACCAACAACCTTTGCCAGGTCAATTTCATACCTTTCTAGCTTTATTGCTGGGGTTTCTCAGAAGTCCGCATATCTAACTCCCTTATTGATCCTCAACTCTTTATTCATTTCTATTAGTCACTCGGTTTTCATTTCTACTATAATCATTTTATGCACCATCATGACATTATCATTTATCGCATCATTCCAACTTTAAACCATCCGAAATAACCCTGGATGATTTATCTACTTAGAGTCCATTCGACATTTCCACCATCGTTATCACCTAATTTCTCAGAAGGGTCATCATTGCTTATCGTTTACGCATTGCTTTAATAGCTAAACATACGGTTTTCATGATTGTTAATTCAAGATCCTCTAGGAAAACAAAATAATCACTATTCCCTATCCATAAGGAACGCTTTCTAAACTTGACGTAGATATTACATGAAGCAGATAAAATTTTTAGGAAAGCTTCCAGCATCGTAGCTGGAACAAGCTGGTGAGATTATTAATCATATGTCTCCAGTATAAGACTAGAAGCTTAGCGGTTTACTTAATCACTTGCCAATCTCATAATTCTCTTTCTTGTTTGCACAGAATTACACCAACATAAACTTGCTTGTCATTCATCATCATGCCAATTAGCTTATCAATATCAGTATCCATCTATCTTCTGTATTCAATTATCTCTTATTACCTCATCTCTTCTCTCTCTTCCTAAAATAAAGGAGAGTCGCTTGGGAAATTTGGTCTGGCCTGTCGCAGAACCTTCTAATGTCGGTAATGTGCGCAGACAAAATCAGGAATCGAATTTTTACTTCAACTATCCTTATAGTTACCCCTTGTACAATCATCAGGGGAACGTAAATTCTTCCATCACATTCTGACCTTCAAGTCCCTTCTCATTTTCATGCTATTTCTTTAGTATGAGCATGTATCCTTACTCTCTTGTACTGAAAGTGTCGGCCACCTCATTGGCCTTTCCTGAATACAATAATTTCTTGAGATCAATGTCTCCCGGATCTATTCCAACTTAGGATGGAAGCATCCTCCCTTGAACTCTGCTAAATGAGAGTAAACATATTCCAATCTTTTCCGAAAGTCATTGCTTCCACCTTTCTGGTGTGAACATTACTACAGGTACTCCCAATCATACCTATGATATTTCCTTACTTAACTCCCTTCTTGTTTTAGGATAATCTTAACCTTATTGGTTCAATCCATACTTTCTCATGGTTTTACACGTGCTTCATCTGGCCTCATTATTACTATGTCATACATTCCTTACCAAACTTCCCTTTTGAAATTTAGAATATTACCACTTCCCTTATAAGGTTTCTTAGGCCATCCTCATCATTCTTCCTGTATCTTCTGGTTATAGGGTTTATCAAACATTATTAATCAATCCTATAACAATTCTGTCTATGTACTTTTCGAGACTCCTTTCCATAAATCCTTACTGGTTATTGATACCTTGGTCGATTCAACTTATATCGTCTGATTTCACCATGTCTTTATTAGGGGTGATGCTATCCTTTGTGCATCCCCCAGGGTTCATTTTAATCTATGGACATTCTATCCTCAATTTTGTTTTCAAGGAATACTTACATCATGTACTTGGCAATTCAATCATATATCCTTAATAAGGGTCTCTTTTCAATCATTCTCATCTTGATAATCTATTGGTAGCCTAATGCTAACCTCTTCTTTCAAACAAATTCCAGTCTATATGACCTTCCAAAAGACAACCTATGTCTATCTGTCTTTCTTACAGAACTTGGTAATGGTAGCAAGGATGTTCTGGAAGATATTGGTCGTGTTCAACGTGAATCTCTTAGTGCCTAATGCTCCTCTTGAGGACACTAAGTTTCAGATAACATTTTTGCATCATACTATGCCATCTTTGACAATCTTCGTAACTCTTTATTGGTTACTATCCTCAATCCTAATACGTCCATGGTATATATAAAATCCATCATCATGTTTCTCAATTCATTTTATATCAAAAGTCCTCGCGGTTGGCACTTGGTTAGAAGCACCCCGCTTTGTCCTTACCTTGCTGGTTCAGTCACTTGATAATCTTTAGTGACTTGGCCCCAACTGGCCATGCTAAAATATGTGAGTTTAGGGGTCGGCTAATAGCATTACTTTTCTAGCAATTGCTGGCATAGTGCCTTCTACTTTGATACCTTTTGATCTTTTCAAAACTTTACTCCATATAAGTCTTAATCGACTTCTCGGTACCGTCTCTGGTCACCTTCCTTTACTTTTATATTCTTTCAACTATTCTTATCAATTTCACATGCCACAAAAGCTTAACACTTATGGCATAACAACCTTTTTATTTAAGTCAATCCCGGAATTTCTCAGTCCGGCTCGTTTCTTAATTACGTTTCTCTTTTTATCATCCTATCTCAACTTCATCAGTTTATCTCTAGAATCAATCGCAATAATCGGGGTCTGTCTACCAACCCGCATAGCGGCTACTTTACTCAATTCACGGGGTTCGCTCCAATTTCCACTCTTCGGTGACGTATTCAGATAATCAGAAAGACAAGGTTTGCCAAATTGTTGAAGTTCTTTCTAGAATCAGGGGAATTTCAGTCAATCTATCTACCCACTAATGATACTAAGAAGATCCATTTCGATACCCTAATAATATTTCTAGGAACATCCAAGCGGGTGGAACCATAAACAGTTATATTAACGAAATGATTGACATTAACTTGGGAGTTTAATCATTGAAAAGAAACCAAATATATATATACCTCCCCTAGAAGGGAAATCAAAATTCCCAAACTGAAACAGGCCACATTTTCCCGGTACATATTCGTCCTAATAGTCGATGCTTCTAAATGCCAGTCTACCTAACAACTAGTCTCAGAAGGAACACTACCGTCGAAATTAGTCATTACACAAAATTGGCACTATCAAGGCTATCCGAATCTGGTGAATCGTGTTGTCCGTATACATCCGCAATCACCCTACCGTGTTGCACAAGCACAGCACCTAAACCTGCACGAGGTGCATCCTAATAAATTTCCAAAATTTTTCCTTCCTCCATTAGATAACGCCAATGTTGGGTCATCACAAATTTTATCTTTAGCTCCATGGAGATTTCTCCCCATTTATCTTGTACATTCAGACTTCTAATCTTACAATTAAGTCGGGTTATGGGACTACGCTCTTTGTAAAGTCCTGAGCAAATCTTGGGTGATACTTCGTGAATCTTATTAAATTTCTCACCTTTGCCGGTGTGGTTGGCCAATCTCCATTTGAAACTGTCTTTAACTTGGTGGGGTTGATCAATCACTACTTCCTATTGCTCATATGTCCTATTATTTGGACTTCATTTTGCCAAACTCTTACTTCGAGAACTTGGTCTATACATGTTCCTTCAAGTTTTATCTAAAAGCATTCTCAATTACATCTCAACCACTGCTCGCCTTACCTAATCCATTTAAGGAAAAGAAGGAATTTAATATTCCTTTGAATCACATGCATCTAATGTTTCTGGTTCATCATTCCACTGAATTGAACTAGACTTATACTGGGTTCCTGACGATATCCTTATTACTAGTTTATCACAGACTCACTGGTCTTCTCCTCTTGTAGGTTCTGAGATCATTGTCTCGCTTACTACTTCCTTATATTCTTTATCCAATCATGCCATCACCTTCCAATGTCTTTATTTTCTAAGTTGATCCATTCATAAAATGGACATTTCCTTGAGCCAAACCACCTCATTAATCTCAGTCTGACTTTATAAATTATAACTTATGAAATCTGCCTTCTCATGGTGAATTACCATTAACAATATTCACATTAATCCATTTATCACATGATATGACACTTGTTGCCTCTATCTCAACTGCTCCTGGAGACTCTGCTCCTTGTCCTCTATTGTTGTCTTTGATATACATGTACCACTCTAATTCTTTTCTCATTAATCTAAAGGCCTCTAAGGTTTTTTATCTATCCCCATATAAGATCTCAAGTAATTCCATCAAATCCATCTTACTTGCTGGTACTTCATCTAGCAGTCCAGCTATGAATCCAATACGCATCTTTAGTTCTCTTAATAATATCTCAGTTCTTTACGCTCACTTTTCTGAGTACTGTACCTTAACTCTTACAGTCTCTCTGGCTGTAGCCCTCATTTCCTTAAGGGTAAACTCCTTATCCTTATCAGGATTCTCCTCCTTTGCTGGAACCTCTTCCGGGTCCTCATTAGGGTACTCTATCGAATCCATCATCCGATCTTCAGCATCAGAACAAGCATCATTGTGTTACTGCTCGTAATCCCCAAGGTCTGTCGCCTTACAAGTCGATACAAGAACGAGCTAAGTTACTATCATGATACTTTAGGGTTCCCATAAGGGTTTTATATGTCTGTACTACATTATGTAGTCTGACTATGACATGGCAAGAGTTCTTATTATCTTAATGAATTTATTGTTTTAACGTCGCGTCATCTTTGGGATTTATAACGCTCTCTCTGATACCATTTCTGTAACACCCCCAGATCCAGGGTCAGGGATCTGGTCGTTACGGTCTCAATATCCATCCATAAAACCAACATAATTTAAATTACAACCTTGTGACCCAAAACAACTGCATAAAACACACTCATTATAGTCCCATAGATGAAATCAAAGTAACCATCAATATTATTAATCATAAGTTTAAGTTCTTACAACCCAAAGAATTACAATTTTACCATTACATACTCTTTGCCATCCATTGGTATGAGCCATATTATAAATACATTTGATGTACAAGTGCTAACAACTAGCCTACCAGAAGCTGCATCCTCAGCAATGGTAGCTATGACCTCAGCGGTTAATCCTCTGACGGCTAACACCTGCTTACGCTGAGTGCGCCTTGCGCGGCCATCTGATCTAGATGTTGTTTTGATATAGATAAATAAAGCAAGGGTGAGCAATAGCCCACCAACAATATATGACTGTGCAGTAATATATATGACAGTTCAAAGATATGTTTTGAAATCATATGCCATGCATTAGCGAAAATAGTGCCAGTTTAATATAAAGGATGAAGTTACAAGGTAACTCAACATGTATATATTTCGTGGAAGCATATGCTATGCCAAAATAAGCAAGATAACATCATTTTCATAAAAATAGGAACTTGCAAGAAAGATATTGCAATTCCAGTTTGAAATACTTTTCAACTCTGCCAACTATGATGATGTTGCAGAAAATTTCCAACATTGAGTGATGAACTAATACTGGAGTTTGACGCGCCAGAAGACATAGCATTTACACGATGATCAGTCGCATGTTATGCTCCCCACCTCTTGTTTACTACATGTAGAAGGAAGCACCGACGGATTTACTTGTCTACCGCCCTCTGGAATCCCCTTGGACAATGGTTGGGCCATTTGCTGGACCGGTGCCACTGGGTCACTTACGCATCTCCTAGTTCATTTCACATCCATAACTTTGAAACGTAAAGTTCGTCTCCCTTTCCCCAAGTATAATACTTGTTGATGAGACTCCATAAAGTAGTCGTATCTAATTGGAAAGGAAAATTCACCAATATTTCCCAAGCTGCTGCTTGTTAATGGATACCAACTTATTCCAACATTCCTACCCCTCGAATAATGAGTGGGTATACACAATTCCATGAATAATAGCAACCAAGTTGCGAGTGAAACAAATAATTTATGACCGGGCAGTTACGAGATAAATAACATTTCTCAAGTAAGGTTCCCTTATTATTTGTGAGACAGGATTGAACGAAGAATAGAGTTTGAGAACCTTCCTTGATAATATAACAATAATAATAAGACTATAAAATAATTTATATAATGTTCGAAGGTCTATCATACTATGTGAATGAAATAAATCAGTTTTGAAACGAGTTATAAATATTCCGAGAATATTTATTAAGTCAAAGATATTGGAAAAGGGTTTCTCGGAATAATCTTTGAATAAATATTTAGAATAATATTCATTGAACGAATAATGAATCAAACTGATCATAATATTTATTGATGAAATAATCGTCAAATGGATATTTGAGATAATATTCATTGAATCAATAATGAATATTTAACTTAAGGATGATACTTATTGATGAAATAATTATCGACTGAATATTCGAGACAATATTCATTGAATAAACAATGAGTATTCAATTAATAGTGTTTATAGAAGAAATGATTATTGAATGAATATTGAATATTTGAAATAAGGTTCAATAATTGAATCGACTTTAAATGAACGTCGAAGATAAGGTTCATCGTCCCAAGGGAATATTTAAAATAATATTTATCGATTAACTGGAGTTCGAATCAATGCTCAACTAATATTTATGAAATAAATAGAGATTGAATGAATATTCGAAATAATATTCATTTAAATAAATAAGGCTTGAATGAATATTAACATAATGTTCATTAAATAAATAAACTCGAATGAATATTCAAACTAATATCTATTGAGTAATTAAGAATGAATATTCTTTAAGTAAATAACTTAAATGAGGGTTCGAAATAATATTCGAATATTAAATCGACCTTAGATGAATATTAAAGATAGTATTCATCGAATAAATAAATATCGGTTGAATATTCCGAATAATATTTATCACATAATCTCCAAGGAATATTCTGAATAATATTTACCAGATAATAAATGGAAAATATTTATTTAAATATTTTCCCATGAAAATAATATCAATATATCAATAAATAACGACTCCCGGTCTATAATCAAAGAATGAGATTCAACTACCCTTCGCTTAAGGGTCTTAGTAATTTCCGGCTTATAACTGATATAATAACTATCTAGCTTATAAGCCAACAATAATTCAGGGAACAAGTATATCAATATGACTTTGAAAGTAGGCATGCATGCTATGGCATATGTACTGTAACAGAAAACATATATATATATTCACAACAACAGCCTTAAAGAAGGATTTGAACTTGTCTGGGAATCGAGTGCGAGTAGGGGTAGTGGTAGCGTGTCCCGGGTCAGCCTGGTGATCTATAAATAGCCAAGGTATTCGGAATTAATCACTTAACACTTTATAAGGTTAAATATAAACTTCACTTAAGTCGAAACACGTTTTCGAATTATCTCGCTATACACCTCTTAGTGTAACTCTTTTTATCACCGATGCGGTTCGACATATGTTCGCTATTATGCCACGTCATCATACCCACACTTGATACATACTTAAGTCATATAAGTTTTAAGATCGATCATTTACGAATCAAGGTTGTGCTACGAGTTTTATCGCCCGTTTTCTAAGTCGTTTACCAAAGTCATAACTAAGTATGCTTTTAGGGGTTCGTTCACGTTTAACCTTGATTCAAACATTTTTATAAAATCGGAAAACGATCTATTCGACATGTGATTTTCTCCCACACCTTCCTTTTTACCTCTATTATTTAATTATCAAGATTCGCCACTGATTTCGTAGTGTTAAGGGAATCCAATTTCAGTTACGAACTTCCGTGTACGGTTTCGAACCACTTTTACGAATTTAATCATAACTCCTAAACCGTAAGTCCATTTCATACGAACTTTATATCAAAACGAAGCTTATAACATAATCTATCTTAACATGGCAGATTACTAAGCTATGAAGTGAGTTAAGCCTACTGTGATTCACGGTTTTCAAGGTTTAACGAAAATCGGGCATTACGACGTCTATAAATCGAACGTTCTAAAATTCACAACATCAATCACAAGCCACACCGGGCATCCATACAACTTATACATATATTATTCATCCCCCAACTGTCCAAAATCATCTACTTGACCATCATAACATAATAACACCTAGATCCACTAACAAACTCCATAATCATGCTTGTAATCATGCTAATATCATGACTATGCTAAAAATCATCAAGAACATGCAAGATCTTAAAATAAGGCCTAGGGTTTCAAGAGGTGATTACCTTCCTTGGTGTATAAAACAACTTAATAAGCCTTGTATAGTCCTCGTGTGGCCTTATAATAGCTTAGATCATCCAAAAGAAACCAAGAAAGCAAAGTTAGATCTTGAAGGTTACTATACATCCGTTCAAAGAACTGCAAAAATGGGGGCCTTACCATGTTTTTCTGAATGAGATTTCTAAAGGCGAGTTGTAGAGAATCTTAACAGATTTCCAAAAATCTAAAGAACACAAAATTTCATTGGATAAAGAAGGAGATATGGCTGTTTTAAAATCGCTACAGAAACTGTCCAGAATCTGGATAGGTTGGTTACTTCAAATTGGGGAGGGGATTTGACTAGGCTAGACTACTTGGATTGCCATGAAACTTTGAGCGAATATTTCCCATGGAGTGGAGAGGCTTGGGTTAAAGTTTGGTGATTTTATCATGGTTAGAAATGGAGATGTGAATTTTTCTTTCCATGATGCTCTTGCTGGGCAGTTTGTAGAAAGATGGAGAGATGGAATTGTTTTGCTTCTCTTGATCCAATCTTGCATTATTGTGGTGTGTTTAGATAATATCTAGCCTAAAGCCACTTTATTAAAGTGATTTGGTCATGCATGAGGTAATCAAGTGGACATGTGTTAGTGTTTAATGGTTGGATGATGAAATGAATCTAAGTACTTGGTTTGTTTTTCTAATCTTGCTAGTTACTCTTGTAACTACTTAATTACTTGGTCTTATCCTCTTGCACATGCATGCACCTTGATCCTCTGCTTGCTCTTTTGTCCGGTTATTGCTTAATTCGTTGATCGCTCGAGGGAATAACTCATTCATTTCTAGTTAGGGTTTTACCGAAAACCTTCTTAATATTTATAATAGCATTCTCCATCTTTCTTAATACTTCTCGAATTTAATTTCCTTAAATCCCTTTAATAATTCCTTAAGTCTTGCAGTGTCCAGGGAATTCTCGGAGAAAATAAAAGTGCTATTTTTCTGAATCCGACAGCTTTTACATACACTTAATTTCCTCCTGGATCATGAATACGAACTCAGAAATCCGTTCTGAATACTTCTATATAGCGTCGTCCAATAATATTCCCATCTCCACCAAAATCACTATTCACACTTTATTATTTCTTTTATTCCTTATATTTATTAAAAATGCCCTGGTCCTCTTTCGGGCGTTCCTTAACCCTTTTACGGAACCACTGTACTAATAATAGATATTGATTTGGATGACACGCGAATAATCTTTCTTGGAATAATGTATCTTATATCCCTAGGAGATAGATCATTCTTATCTATGCTGTCAACCAGAACCATTCTTCATGACATAAAAATATTTGAATCTGAATCCATCTCATTCATTCAATAGACATTCGTTACATCGCAGTCATAACCACTATTCACTCCTATATTATTACATAATAAAAGTTCTAATTCTACCGAAAATTTGGGTTCTTACAAATACTGTTTCTTCTCTCTGGTTGGCATCACCCTTGATTTTCCTTCTTTGGCAGAGTTGGACTCAATCTGCATTTGGAGTTGCCTATAGAAGGCATCTTCTTCAACAACTTTTGGATTTAGCTTTTGTTGTAACCATCTCAGGTATTGAGAGCTAGCCTTTGATAGTTGGTCTTCTAACCTGAAGAATCTCCTGTTACCATCTTCATCCCTGAACTCCATCATCCAGAAGGGTTGAAGATGAATTTTCTGTCCATTGAATGGGATCTTCATCTTCCTTGGTAGTCTTGATGGTGAGTTCCATTCTCTCCTTATCTGTTCTATTCTGTCCAGTATCTCACCTTTTGCTATCCTGGAGAACCCTGTGTATCTCTTGATTGCAGAGAACACTTTGGTTATGGTCAGATAGTTTTCTCCAAGAACCCTCTGTAGTGGCCATGTCCTTTCCTTTCCTCCCTTGTATACAAAGACCAATCTCTCAGGCAAATGTTTATATTTGTCAATTCCTCTTACTTCTGACAATTCATCCTGCAGATACAGATTCATGCCAGAGTATTCTTCAATATCTGCCTAATAGATAAAATCATCCTTGTTTTCCAAGATTGACTGCTTGACAATAGCAGGTACCCTAGCAACCTGAATTGGTTCCTTTGAAGGTTGCTTCCTTGGTATCCTTTTCTTCTGATTAGGCTTCTGTTGAGGCTTCAGCAAGAATGAAGGAACCTCAATGGAGTCAAGGTTCATTGGTTCCTCTTTAGGGAGTATAGGGTCACCATGGAAGTTCACAGCTGGGTCGAATACTTGTGAAGAAAAAGATTGTGATGAGCCAACAGTTTCTCTCCTTACAATTTCTGGAGAGAGAGGCCTCCTTGCCTTTGATTTCACTCTCCTTTTAGTTTTGGATTCGGGGACTTCCTCAGGTTCCCTCATTTCATCCTCTACCTCATCCATTAACTCCTGATCTAGTCTGGCTTGCTTCTCTTCTGAGTTTTCATATTGATTTTCTTCACTTGGATGAGCTTCCCTTAGAAGTTTGGAGGTTTCCTCTCTTTTTGCTTCAACAAATCTAGGATGGCTGTTGGATATATTTAACACTTTTTCATTCCTTATTATCATAGCCATCCAATCTCTTACACTCTTATTTGTCTTTTCCTTGAACTTTTTGATTGTATTTCCCATTAGCTTCTCATCATCATCCTTGGGAAATGGAAAGTCCAATTGTAACTTGTTCTTCCCATTTGCCTTTGGTGGAGAGTAGGCTATGGTTCTTATGTATGGTTCAAATTCTTTGACATAGGATGGTTCAGCATCATAGAATGTATGAGCCACAATTTCTGGAGTGAGCACCTTCAGAATTGTAGTTGATGTTGTTGGGGCTGAGGACTGAGTAGAGAACAGAGTTGATAAAATTGATTCATTGATCATTCTCTCTGTCCTCAGAATTCTTTCATTTGCCTCCTTGTTGATCTTTTCTAAGGCTTCTATTCTGGCTTGCCTTTCACCATCTGAGATTTCTGATATACTTTGAACCTCAGGCAACACCATTTTCTTCTTCTTCACAGGGGAAGCCTCTATAGAGAACTCTGTTGGATTGACCACTATAATTGGTTGTTGCTCCCCTTTACTCTGTGCTATCTTGCTACTGGATGCTGGAATTTGAATAGCTGCAACAACCTGTTTCTCCCCCTTTTTGTTAGCATCAAGGGTTGGAGATGAGGCTGCAAGTAGCTTTTCCAAGCTCAGTCTGTTTGGATTGATTGGCAATTACTATCTGTATTTGAGATTCCATACTATCCACTTTGGAGGAAAGATGCTGAACTGATTTGGCCAGGCTATCTTCCTTCAATAACTTGCTAGTCAGCACCTTCTGAGTGGTAGTAGGGGCTAGTGCCTCAATCCTGGCATCTAGTTCCACTTTCATTTCCCTTATTGCAGTTTGCACCTCCTCCTGTTGGGTTCTTTTAATAACCATATGCATCTTGTGAAGTTTGAGGGAGGCCAATATTTGCTGAAGGAAAGCCTTCCTCTGTGGATCTGCATTCTGGTGCTCAGCCATAGCAGATTGATATTGCTTCATAATCTCCACATTGAAGTCACCAACCACAGTGGTAGAAGAAAATAGCCATTCTGGAGTATCTTCCATATTGACTTCTTCATCACTTGAGGTGCTAGCACTGTCATTATTGCCAAACTCTTCACTGTCAGCATCTGAAGGCAGAGCTGTCAAAGCTTCCTTTGCTCTTTGAAGAGATTGAGAGGTGTGCACTAGGTGCATTGCCTCCTCTGCCTCCACATTGCCTTGTTGTGCCATGACTTGATAGGTAGAAACAGGATGAGTAAAGGTTTCAGGATCCAAAGAGAGATGGAGTCAATAATTGACTGATATTCTTGTCAAAATTCCATCTCCTTAGAGGCTTCATTAACCTCCATTAACTCACTAGCAATGGCTGAATCTTCCTGCCTTATTTCTCCTGTAGTCCCTTCTCTCCTCTCATCTCTCTTTTCTTGCATCAGGGGCTCCCCCTGGCTCACACCTCTCACACCCTCACCTTCACCTACTAAGGTGGAACTCTCTTGCTCTCCTTTTGCCTGACCGGAAGAAATGGTCAGCCTCTCATTATTTTTCTCTCCTTTTGCCTGCTCACAAGGCAGCCTCTCACTCCCTTCCCTCATTCCTAAAAGTGTTTCAACAACTACAAACTCCTCCATAGTTGACATGGGAATGTCACATTTTGCAGTGGTAGAGAGAGTTGTCAACGGATAAAGTGTATCCGTTGATGTAGTAGTTATTGCTGTCAACGGATGATTAGTTGTAGACACATCCGTTGATGGAGAAACACTTGTCAACGAATGAAGGATATCCGCTGATGAAGGAAAAAGAGTATCCGTTGAAGTGAAAACCAACACTGAATCTGTGGTGATTGATTTTAAGGAAGAGGCCACAGATAGTGTTGTGAATTCAGGAATGGAAGATTGATGGCCCAACAAATCATCTAAAAGATGATGACCACCAATTGTTGAGTGGGGCTTCTCCAAGAATTTTAAAGATGGAGAATCAGGAATTGATGTAGATATCATATCCACATCCAGAGATGGAGTTGGTGATGGTGCATTAAAATGTGTATCAATTTGAAGGTTAAGATCAAGGGGCTGTGACTCCACATTTATTGAAGTCACATCAAACTGAATTTGAGAAGGTACAGTTTGCTGTACTGTGTGTGCACCCTGTGATTCCCCAATGGTTTTGGATTTGACTCTTCTACCATAGGTTTTTGAGTGAGAGCTATCTGTGTCTCTTGCCCTTTTGTGCAGTGTTCCTGGAGTGGAACTTAAATCAGTAGTCACACCCTGTTGAGAGGATGCAACTAGAATTTGGCTTGAAGGTTCATTAACAGTCTTTTGAGAGACTGAAATGTTGGTTGCACCTGCCTCACCTTCCTTATCCTTAGGGCTTCTTTGATGTTCACCCTGTCCCTCACCACTCACTACCACCTTCACACTCCCCTCAAGAGTTTTGGTAGTTTTTGCAACAAGTGCCTTTTGAGAGACACCTGAGGTTTGTCTTCTTGATTGTGGTTTTAGAACTTTGGATTTGGTCACTTTGGTAGGAGCCTGTTTGGTCACAGCCACAGACTCCATTGTGACACTAGAAGGCAAAGAAATTTGGGGGTTGGAGATAGGAGTTTCAGGGTTGGAAACAGTTACCTGAACAATTGGTAAATATACCAATTGTACTTCTGCATTTAGATTCATTCGAATCAAATCACTTAAGACTCCCTTCTCCTGAACAAAACAATTGAACTTGTTATCCGGGTTAGCAATAGATAGCTCATTCTCAGATACATACAGTGCTAGGAGCATAAAAAATCTAGCAAAATAAATATTCTTGCTCCTAGTTTCCTTTTTACCTAATTTAGCTGCTATTTCATACATGACTAGTGAGCCAAAATTATAAAATTTATCAGTCAAGAGCATACATAGCATAACTAGCATGGAATTGGTAACAGCATCAAAATTACTAATTTTGCTAGAAAAAGTTTTAATGAAGGCATCACAAAAATAACTCCATTCTTTAACCATACATTTCCCAACAATTTTCCATAAGTTCTCAGTACTAAGGGTATAGTTTATGGAATTTAGCATGGTAACAATTTCAGCATTACTGGGTATTTCCAGACAGTTATTCTCATGCAATTTTAAACAAGCAGTTATCACATCAGAGTTAACTACATAGTTTTTACCCTTTAAAGAAAAAGCAAGTGTACCGTCTATGCCAATGTACTCAGCAGATGCCCACACCTCTTCAATTACCTCGTGGATTAGAGGAGTGGTGGCAGTCATAGCATATGACAGTTTGCATTTCTTCACGAAATTCATCATGGTGTGATATGCTTTTGGAGCGTTCACTGTATCAACAAAGGCTGCGAAATTGTTATTCTCATAGGTAAACCCAGTTGAAGACATCATCTTAACAATAGGCGCCATTGAAGTGTTTGAACTTTTGTTGCAGAGAGTTTTAGTGAAGAAGATGCAGTTAACTTATGAGATTCTTGAAAAGGAATAAAAGTGAGATGTGAGAGCACAAGACAACCTTTTATATTTTTCAAGAATTAACAAAAGTAACTGTCATATAATAAATGAAAAGAAAAGAAGTACAGCCGTGACTAAATATACACGTTTACCAACGGCTATATAAAAAAAATATGTATATCAACGAATAAAGAATGGACGGTTGAGAAAACAGTTTATCCATCGATGACGTGGACAACCTGTTATCCATTGACATACGAAAATCTAGTAATGTGTTTATACTACCAACGGATAAAAGGATATCCGTTGATAAGCAAATTTTGCCTTAGACAAAATTTCTGCTAAAAAATTTTCTGAGAGTTTTTAATTCTCAAGTAAATCAAAACACATTTCTAGCTGCAATTATAGAGTATGATTAGATATCACTAGGAATTACGAAAAATTAAGCATACCTAGTTCACCTACCAACCTTGTGAATGAAGATTCATCAAGAGGCTTGGTGAAGATATCTGCAAGCTGCATTTCACTTGGCACAAAGTGCATTTCTACTGTACCATTCATCACATGCTCTCTAATGAAGTGGTATTTGATGTCAATATGCTTTGTTCTCGAATGTTGCACTGGATTCTCTGTGATGGCAATAGCACTAGTGTTATCACAGAAAATTGGAATCTTCTCAACTTTTAGACCATAGTCAATAAGTTGATTTTTCATCCAAAGAATCTATGCACAACAACTTCCAGCAGCAATGTACTCAGCTTCAGCTGTAGAAGTGGAGACTGAGTTCTGTTTCTTACTGAACCATGACACAAGCCTGTTCCCTAGAAATTGACAGGAGCCTGTAGTACTTTTCCTATCAATTCTGCAACATGCATAGTCTACATCTGAATAGCCAATTAGATCAAAGCCAGAATCTCTTGGGTACCAAATGCCAAGGTTTGGTGTTCCCTTGTGATACCTAAAAATTCTCTTAATAGCAATCAAGTGAGACTCTCTAGGGTCAGCTTGAAATCTAGCACAAAGACAAGTGGAAAACATTATATCAGGTCTACTAGCTCTTAGATATAGAAGTGAGCCTACCATGCCTCTATAGCTTGAGATGTCCACAGATTTTTCCTTAGTATTCAACTCAAGCTTAGTTGCAGTGGCCATAGGTGTTTTTGCAGATGCACAATCCATTAAGTCAAATTTCTTTAAAAGATCATAAATATATTTTGTTTGACTTATGAAAATTCCCTCATTAACTTGCTTTACTTGTAAACCAAGAAAGTAAGTTAATTCACCCATCATGCTCATTTCATACCTACTTTGCATAAGTTTGGCAAACCTTTTGCAAAGCTTCTCATCTGTAGACCCAAAAATAATATCATCTACATAGATTTGAACAAGTATTGAAGAACCATTGACATTTCTATGAAATAAGGTTTTATCTACTGTACCTTTAGTGAAGTGATTCTCCAAAAGAAATTAAGATAAAGTGTCATACCAGGCTCTTGGTGCTTGCTTCAAACCATAAAGTGCTTTCAAGAGAAGATATACATATTCTGGAAATTCTGGATCTTCAAAGCCAGGAGGTTGATGGACATATACCTCTTCTTCCAGTTCCCCATTTAGAAAGGCACTTTTGACATCCATCTGATAGACTTTGAAATTGGCATGTGCTGCATAGGCTAGGAAAATTCTAATTGCCTCAAGTCTTGCCACTAGAGCAAAAGTTTCATCAAAATCTATCCCTTCTTCTTGAGAATAGCCCTTTGCCACTAATTTAGATTTTTATTCCTCACAATTATGCCATTTTCATCAGTCTTATTCTTGAGAACCCATTTGGTACCTATGACACCTCTATCATCAGGTTTGGGCACAAGCTTCCATACTTTATTTCTCTCAAATTGGCTTAGCTCTTCTTGCATTGCTAAGACCCAATCTGGATCTAGACGGACATCTTCCACTTTCTTAGGTTCCTCTTGAGACAGGAAACTACTGTATAGACATTCTTCTTGTGTGGCCCTCCTAGTTTGGACTCTTGAGTTTGAGTCACCAATGATTAACTCAAAAGGATGATCTCTGGTCCATTTTCTTGAAGGTGGAAGGTTTGATCTAGATGAGGTTGCTTCATCTAAATGAGCATGATCTTGTTGATTGGTCATTGAGTTTTGACTTTGAGAAACTCCCCCTGAGTTTGTTGTCCTTACGGAATTATGAAGTTGACTGTCAACGGATGCATCATTTTGTCTATCAACGGATGCTCCATTTTGCCTGTCGACGGATGCATGAGAATGCCTGTCAACGGATGCATCTGATGCTCCAGTATGACTGTCAACGGATGCTTCATTTCTAGTGTTAGCATCACTTTTAGTTGGACCAACAACTCTAGGTGAATTTCCATGACCATGATCTTCATTTTCCTCATCATCATCAATGTACATTCTTCCTTCTACCTCATTTTCAAATCTCAATTCTTCATGGAAGCCTTCATCATTTAGACCTAGATCTTTTGATCATCAAACACAACATGTACAGATTCCATAACAATGTTGATTCTTAGATTGTAGACTCTATAGGCTTTCCCTGCTGCATATCCAACAAAGATAGCTTCATCTGCCTTTGCTTCAAATTTGCCCAAGTTATCTCCATGATATCTTAGCACAAAACACTTACATCCAAAGACATGAAGAAAAGCTAACGTTGGTTTCTTGTTGGTGAATAACTGATGAGGAGTCATTCCTCTAGCTTGATTGACCAAGGAAATATTCTGAGTGAAACAGGCAGTGTTGACAGCTTCAGCCCAGAAATATGTTGGCAATCTTAATTCACTTAGCATTGTTCTAGCTGCTTCAATGAGAATTCTATTTTTCCTTTCAACAACCCCATTTTTTTGAGGTGTTCTAGCAGCAAAAAACTCATGGACAATTCCATTCTCTTCACAGAAAATCTTCATTATGGAATTTTTGAATTCAGTACCATTGTCACTCCTGATTCTTTGTACTTTTACTTCAGAACCATTGTTTACTAGTCTGAGATGATTGATGATGATTTCACTTGCACAATCTTTGGAGTGCAGAAAGAAGGTCCATGTAAACTTAGAAAAATCATCTACAATCACCAGACAGTATTTCTTCTTTGAAATGGACATGACATTTACTGGGCCAAATAAGTCCATATGCAGCAATTGAAGTGGCTTAACAATGGATGACTCTGTCTTGCTCTTGAAGGATTATTTCTTTTGTTTCCCTAATTGGCAGGCATCACACAATCCATCCTTGATGAACTCCAATTGAGGGATTCCTCTAGCAAGATCCTTTCTTACCAAGTCATTCATAACTTTAAAATTCAACTGTGACAGCTTTTTATGCCATAGCCAACTCTCATCCTTGCTTGCTTTGCTGAAGAGACAAGTAATGGATTCTGAGCATACTGAGTTGAAGTCAGCTATGTAAACATTTCCTTTTCTAAAGCCTGTCAATACCACATTGTTGTTTTCCTTGGCAGAAACAACACAGGCTTCTTTAGTGAACTTTACTTCATAGTCTTTGTCACAAATCTGACTGACACTCAGCAAATTGTGCTTCAAACCTTTAACTAAAGCCACTTCTTCAATGATGACATTGTCCTTTGAAATCAAGCCATATCCCTTAGTATATCCTTTGCTATCATCTCCAAAGGTAATTCTAGGGCCAGCTGCCTCCTTGAACTCTGTGAGCAGGGTTGAATCTCCTGTCATATGCCTAGAGCATCCACTGTCTAGGTACCATAGATTCCTTCTATTTCCCTGCACACATTCCAAAATACAAATCAAGTTGATTTTGGTACCCAAGTTTCCTTGGGTCCTTTCTTGTTAGCCTTTGGTTTTGCACTCTTAGCAATCTTCACTTTGGGTGTAGATGCTTGAGTGATAGGTTTTGACAGATGCTCATTTGTATAAATATTTGATGCATGCATTTGTGGAAAATTGGCATACATATTATTCATGCTAGGAATGCTCCATGACATTTGTGGCATATTCACATATTGAAAATACGGATTAGACACATATGGCATGTTCACATATGGATTTGAAAAACTAGCATTCTGATACAAACCAGGCATTGCAGGCATACTTGGTATAGATTGAGGTACATGAACAGGAGTCCTTTTAACAGACTTGCAATTAGAAGATAGGTGATTGACACTATTTTAATTACCAAAAGTTTTCCTAGGAGCAAACTTGTCAGGAGAATAATTGTTTTTCTTGTTAATGCCTATCTTACCATTTCTGTTCTTTTTACCCTCAGTCTCTACCTTTTCATTAACTGATTTGCCAACAACCATTTTGTTAAGTAAATCACCTGCCTTAGCCTTCTCACTTGATTTGGCTTGGCTACTTTCACCAGAAACAAAATTCTTGGCTACTGGACCATACTGATTATTCAGTTTCTTGAGTTCCTTCTTACTAACAGACTTTTTGTTAGTCGACGGATACCTCTCATCCGTTGATGGTTCATCTGTCAACGGATGATCACTATCTGTTGATTCACAAATAGTCTCTAGATCCTCAAGGCAAGGTTCTAGCTCCTTTTTCTTTTGAGTCCAGGTATCCCTCACAAATGATTCTATTCCCTGGACTTCTATTATGTTTTGAGAAATATTCCTACAGCTTTGAAATTTAGCAATTATCCCTTGTTCTTTTTCAAGCTGGTTTCTTAAAATCAGTTCTCTTTTTAACACAGCTTCAAGTTCACTTTTAGCATCATTGCAATCAACTCTCATTTTCTTAAATTCTAGAAATTGAATTTCTAGAGCAGCATTTTTATCACTTAAAAACATATTAGTCTCTTTAATCCTATTGTTCTCTTTAGTAAGTGATTTAAGAGTAATACTCAAGTGATATAGTTCAGTAGACATTTCATCTATAACACTATTGCATTCCTCTTTGGTGAGCTCAGAGAGATTAGTAGAAAATACCTGATTGCTAGCTGAACTTGCTTCCTACTCAGAATCAGCCATCAATGCAAGGTTGACAAACTCAGCATCATCATCAGAATGATTTCCATCAGCAGCCCAGTCATACTCTTGGGTCATGAATGCCTTTCCTTTCTGTCTGAGAAGATCAAAATATTTCTTCTTGTAGTCAACAGTTTCAGTTGGCTTTCCCTTGTTCTCAGATCTAGGCTTCCTGCATTCACTTATCATGTGACCAGCAATTCCACAATTGTAGCATTTAATTTTGGATTTATCCACATAGTTGCTTGTGTAAAAATCCTTGTTAAATGGCTTAGCCACCCCAGAGTTTCTTCTGAATTTTAGCTTAGAGAATCTCCTAAATAGAAAGGCTAAATGCTCATCTATCTCATCCAATTCATCCTGCTGAAGGACACTCATTTCTTCAAACACTTTTTCCTTGCTTTTGCTTGATTCTGCTCTACATTCACAAACCTCCCTGTTTGGTGTAGATTTAGCAGCTTCAGTCCTCTTCTCCTCCTTCTGCTCCAAGTTGGCAACAAGTGCAACTGACCCACTTTTCTTTTGGGCCTTCTCAATTTCTTCATCCTGCTCCATTTCTAGTTCATATGTCTTTAAAGTTCCATGGAGCCTTTCAAGAATAATTGTTTTGTACTCTTGAGTGTTTCTTAGAGAAACAGTCATTGGCTTCCACTCTTTGGGCAGTGATCTCAGAAATTTGAGATTAGAATCTTTCACTTGGTAGATTCTTCCATACAGTTTCAAGCCATTCGGTAGTTTTTGAAATCTACTAAATGTGTCATTCAATGTCTCTCCATTCTTGAAATGAAATTACTCATACTGTTGGATCAGTAGTTGCATCTTGTTTTCCCTTACCTGTTCTGTACCTTCACAAAGGGTTTGAACAATGTCCCATACTTCCTTGGAGGTAGTACAGTTGATAACATTGTCAACCATGTCTGTTTCTAAGCCATTAAACAGAATATTCATGGTCTTTTTATCTTTGTGGACTTCTGCAACGTCCTCAGTACTCCACTCAGAAACAGGTTTGGGAATTTAAGTGTCTGGTGCATCTGCAGCAAGGCCAACTCTTGAAGTCGCCTTCATTAGAACGTGAGGACCCTTCTCAATGCAATCTACAAAACCTTCATCAATGGACATGAGATGTAGACGCATTTTTACTTTCCAGTGAAAGTAATTTTCTCTATCAAGAACCGGTATCTTCACTCCATAATCCTTCTTAAACATGTTGGAAGTGAGTTGATCTTTAAACTTCAAATATGTTAGAAGCTTGCTCTGATACCAATTATTATTCCCAGATTACACACTTGTATAATTATAGAAGGGGGGGTTGAATACAATTCTTGATAATTATAATTTCTGATAAAAACCACAGAAATCTATAAGGAGATAATTGCTGAATGAGAAATGATTCACAAACACATAAAAAATCAGGTGGTTAAATGTACCACCTGAGACTTTTATTCGAAGAAAACTATGTGATACAAATGTACACAGCTTCTGTTTTTACAACTCTTTGCTTCTAAGGATATTCAAGAAACCCTAAGCAAATATGCCTATTTTCTTAGTTTCTAAAAAGTTGCTACACTTGGTTATATATCCCAAGTTTACAAGTACTACAGGAATAAGATAATATTAATCTAATTCAAGTTGACTTGCTACTCCACTCCAAATCCACATGTAGCCGAAAGGTTGTCCTTGTGAACAGATATGTCCCCTGCACCTTTCTTGTATGTACTGTGTAAATGGAATGCTTCTTTCTTCTGCGTTTCCAAAGTATGGCTGCCATACTGCTTTTTATACCTACTATCAACCCATGTGATCTGTCAGTCAAACATGTCCTTATCAACTGCTAATTCCCAGCTAGCATAGAAGAAAGTGTTAATGATTATCCGTTGATGTTGTACACAGTCATCCGTTGATGGTAGTTTGAGCTGTATCCGTTGATAGAGTAGATTTGAGTTGTATCCATTGATAGAGTCCTGTCTTCATCCGTTGATACACTTTCACTTAGACAGAATTACATAGAATAGCTTATTTACAATTGGCTACCCTATTCTGCCTATCCAATGATGGTCAACATGACTCTGAATAGAAACACTATCAACTGATAGCATAGAGGTACTGCAGTATGCTACAAAACCTCATCCGTTGATGAGCTACCTGTCAACGGATAGAGTTATAATGTCTCATCCGTTGACAGTTACAAAACTTGACTTATACAATTTTGATTGATTGTGAAGTTATCATCAAGTACATCATATTCCTAACACAATTGTCTTTGATGATTCTGACTTGGAAGGGGTGAAGTGCCTCCATGATGACCCGTTGGTCATAACACATGTGATAGGCAACTCACAAATGAAAGGAGTCTCGATAGACAATGGAATATCAGTGGATATCTCGCATTCTCGAAGATGAGATACAACGATTCTTAATTGACCCCCTCCAACATGCCATTCTATGGGTTCAACGGAGTCGAGTCGAGAGTTGAAGGAACTATTCGGTTGTCCATGATAACAGGATGGAAGCCTAGGGAGGCCACTCAGATGTTGAACCTTTTGGTGGTTAAAGCAACTTCCGCTTACAATGTTATCCTTGGAAGGACAAGCATGCATACCCTTAAGGCGGTTGCCTCAAGATAAGACCTGATGATCAAGAATCCTACAAGGAATGGAGTTGATGAAGAAAAGAGAGATCAGACAATAACAAAGAATTGATATTCAGCCGCCTTGGGGCCTGATGAAGTCGGGGGGCAGGTCCTCCCGATTGAAGACATGGATGTCCAAAAAGATCAGAAACAAAGATGAAATCTCACCAAGGACTTGGTCCCCATTCCCCTAGTTCCTGAAGGACCAAAAAAGTTACCTACGTTGGGCACTGTTGAATGAACCCTCGAAGGGAAAATTGGATATGTTCCTACAAGAAAACAATGTTGTGTTTGCTTGGATAGTAGCTGATATGCCAGGGGTCGATCCCCAATTGATTACGTAAACTAAATGTCCACCCGAATAGGGAGACGATGAAACGGAAGGAAAGAAACTTTGATTCCAAGAGGTAGGAAGGCCAATGGAGATTGAAGGATATGAATGGACTTTATTGACATGAATTATGCATGTCCCAGTGACTACTTTCCTCTACCAAGGAATGATATATTGACCAGTGCAATAGCTGGCCATTAAATGCTAGGATTCAATGGTTACAACCAAATCAAAGTGCATAAAGGTGACGTCCCAAAGGGGCGACATATCGAAGATTAATGAATAAGATTTTTAGCATCTTATTGGTAAGACTATAGAAGTCCATGTTAATGATATGTTTATCAAGAACCTCGATAAGGCACATCACATCGAGCATTCTCATGAGGCGTTTGAGGTGTTAAGGCACCACAAGATCTGACTTAATGCACCTTCAACATAAGATCAGAAAATTTTTTAGGTTTGATGGTCTCCAAACATGGAAATTGAAGCCAACCCCGATAAGGGTAGCGCAATCCTTGACACGGAACCTCCACGTGTTAACATAACCAAATTACAGAAAGCTATTGTATCTATACTTGGTTGTATTTGACACGACTTTGAGTGTTGTCCTCGTGAAAGAGGAAGACAAGGTTCGGAAACCCATCTGTTACGTGAGAAAGGTCTTGTATGAGATAGAGTAACCACAATAAATCCCCAAGCACTCGCTGACTTCGTGGTTGAATAAACCATTGACAACCAAGAAGTCGGGGGGCAGGAGGCAGTACCCTAGGAGGGCAAAGGATTAGAGAAGGAAAATCCAGAAGCGGTACTCAATGAGTATTGGATCAATTTTGATGGAGGATCAAAAACAAAATTAAGTGAGAACATACCTCGATGGGTTCATGATTCCCCAATGACAAACAATGAGACTGAACGTAAAGCCATGATAGCTGTACTTGGTTTGGCCGGAGCCCCGAGAGTCAAAACCTTAAAGTCTATGGAGACTCAAGGTCGGTATGGTGAGTATGAGGCCAAGGCTGGAACCACGACAAATACTTGAAGCTTGACTCAATTCAATTAGTGTTACATGAAGTACATCCAGAGGAAGGAATATGTAAAGGCTGATGTCCTACCCAAGTTTGCCTCCTCGGAGTTGAAGAATTTTTCACTTCCGAGTCTTGAAGGCCCGAAGCAATGATTGAAAAGCTGATAACACCTGCAGGTGTGGAAAGCTATTGGATAGATCCTACAAAGGCTCACCAGAAACCAGTTGGTTACCCAGCAATACCTTGGAGGCACGAAAGTTGTCAATAAGAACACTGAGACCTCAAAACGCGAATATAGCCTTGAAAGAAACTCATATGAAAATCTGTGGGCAATACTCGAGGGGCAGGACGCTTGCCCAAAAGATTACCCGATTTGGATTCTACTAGCCAGGCATGATGGCTGATGCTAGAAGTTATGTGCGATCGATATCCAAAAACACGTAACTGTTGATCAATCCCCTGAAATGTTGAAAACCATCAGTTCCACCATTCCCAAAGGCAAATGCCCAGAGGAAGTTCTTGATAGTTGCAATTGATACCTTCATGAAGTAGACTGAGGCCAAACCCCGAGCCTGGATAACCATCAAGCAAATGACACAATTCCTGTGGGAAAGTGTGATACGTAGATATGGACTTCCACCAATCCTAATAGCCAGAAATGGATGACAATTCAAAAAGAGGCTCTTACAAGCTGGAATTGTTTGAAAGAAATGTGGTGCCTAGACTTGGCACACCCCAAACCTTAAGGTTTATCGTATCTGAGCATCCGGTTAGGACACTCCACCTGATCAGACTAAGTGGAAATAAGGTTCGATGAAACCGCAAGCTTCTAGCTCTAAGGAATTGAAGGCTCGAATAGGCCGCGTTCAATGTAATTGAAGGCTCATCAAGTAAGCAATCGAACTAGGAGAATTTGATGTTAAGTACAAGCCTAGGACGACCATCAAGCCCAGGATCTAGCTAACTTCGTGGTTAAATATACCATTGACAACCAAGAAGTCAGGGGCAGGAGGTAATAGACCAGGAAGGTCAGCAAGGTGAGAAGCCCCTAGAAGAGAAGAAGGAGTATAGACCAGAAAGGTCAGCAAGGTGAGAAGCCTCTAGAAGAGAAGAAGGAGTATTGGATGCTCTATTTTGATGGGGCATCAAAAACAAAAACCAGTGGTACAGGTTTAGTTCTGCAAGGCCCCGATGGGTCCGCAGTTAAGTATGCCTTGAAGTTGGACTTCCAAACAACCTACAACGAGACAGAGTATGAAGCTCTGATAGCCGGCCTTGGATTGACAAGAGCCCTGAGGGGCCCATGTCAAGTGTAAGAATAAGTTAGTAATCATGCTAAGCCTACAAGAGTACATCTTTGAGACAAAACTTGGGATCTCGTACGCAAAAACAAGCAAACACTCACAATCCACTCACAAAAGAATACTCTCTCAAGAACAAAGGTAAGTGTATCACTCAATTCCAACAAAATCATAAACACGCTTGACATTTGGTATCAATCTAACTCTTAACACAACATACATCAATGACGATAATCAAAAGGTCTTTATTTGGGTTGTAATGGGGGGGGCTAGGGACAAGATATGTCAAATAAGCCAAAACAGGTGAAGTGTCAAAAGCTAGTAAGTACCATAATAAATCATACACAACACCCTATTTCCCCCCCACATAATTTTTCTATTTTTCTTCCAACAAAAACAATCGACGAATCGACTAAAGTAGGATCACAACAAACACAAACATGCTCTCATAATATATTTTTTTTTCTTTCTTTTTTTTTCTTTTTTTTCTTTTCTTTTTTCTTTTTTTTTCTTTTTTTTTCGAGAGCTAAATAAAACACAAACAATAATATAAACAATAACAATGATCCCACGATTTTATTACACATGCCAACTATCAAGCAAACAATCAAACCCAAATTTCAAATTTCAATATTTCCCCCAAACTTATGACCAACAATAAACCCCTCCTTGCACACCTTATTACTCCCTTAAGCCCTCTACTAGCCTTTGACAATGTAGGTTCAAATTAATGTAAGGCCAATACAAGAAAAGGTCTAGGCAAGTAATGTGGTATGTCACCGAAAAATAGGATTAAGCTCAACGGGTTAACTAATTGATCATGTAAACATGGTATGGTAATATGGGAAAATATGCGGTTATTCCTAAGTGCCTTTATCATTTAAAACGCCAAATAATGTCATGCGTTTCAAGAAAGACCTCAAACAACTGCTAGCAATGCAACAATCCGTGGACACTCAAACAAACAAATAAATTGCAAAAATATGCAATAAGGCTCAAAAGCTCACTTGGTGGAAAAACATACTCAATCCCAAGCAAAAAATCTCTCTAATGCCCCTACTTGTATTCAAAGCTTGAAAACTAAATCATCTTGCACATATTCATGTCCTTCTAATTACTCACAACATTAAATAAGTCTACTAGCTTCAACTTACTAGTGTATGTGTGTGCACAAGAACAAAGCATAACACTTCTCAATCAAAAGCGTCAACAACACAAAATTCCTATCAAGCATGGGTGCAAATGCAACTATTATGAACTCACATGAAATACGAAAATAAAAAACAGAATGTCCTATATGAAACAAACGTAGATAACAGGAACATATATGCATAATTTACTACTCTCATACAAAATATGATTCCTACATGAACACAATGACTCACAATCACATATATATACACTACTTATCCCTCAAACCACCCTCAAACTTAAAATATTCAATGTCCTCATTGAATGGAAGTAAATACGAGGGAAAGTAGAAAACATACCTTGGGTTGCCTCCCAAGAAGCGCTTCTTTAACGTCAATAGCTTGACGTTACTTCCAAGCCTCCATTAAGGATGATAATAGTTTGCCTGGTCCTCTCTTCGTGAGACTTCATCGTCATCACGGCGGCACACCTTCTGCCCCTTCTCCTCGCTTGGCCTATTCGTATAACAACTATGTCCAACTCCAATGCCTTCATCCGTTGACCCAAAATCTGTCAATTTGTAGAACAACACACATTCACGGGCTTCGCTTGAATGTAATGGGGGAGGGTAAATGTAAGTTTCTGAAGCCTTTGGTTCCTCAAAGAGAACTTCCTCCATTGGCTCTAATGCGCTACTTCCATCTTTATACTCTGAGACAAGTAGAAGACCTACATCTTTCCCATGTTCTTCATCCTCTTGGTTCGCACATACCAATTATTGAAATTTGCGTAGCTCATCAGTGTCCTCTTGGTACGCACATACCAATTCTTGAAATTTACGTAGCTCATCAGTGTCTGTCTTAAATTGTGCCCTTTCCAAATCATCCACCTCACTAGCTTGATCAAATTCCTCACATGGCTTGTGAACACTCTCCTCTTCTTGGAATTTGTCTTCTTCAATTATGCATGCAGTACCTTGCTCCAAGTCATCGTTATTTTCTGGAATTGCTTCTGGTATGAATTGTTGTTTCTCTTGTTCCAAGGCTCTCACAGCTTGAGCAACTAGAATCTCCAAAGATTTGAGAGACTCCTCATTACTCTTCACAAGCATCCTAATCTCCTCCCTAGTGGGAACCTCATCTGACTGAAAAGTAGGAGTAGGTTGCTGATGTTGAAAATCTTCACTACCAAAGAAATATGACATATCCGGAACATCTTGCTGGTACTGTTGAGGATGGTATTGAAAATATGATTGTTCCTCATAACTGACATATGGATCAACTCCTTCGTAGTAACAATATTGTGAGGGATCATGAACGCCCAAACACCGCTCACATTGATAAGGCATGGATGTACTCGAGTATGCCCACCATGGCAACTCCTGACCTGCCATCTTTAAACACTCAAGTACCTGAAGCACACCGAACTAAACAAGATAGGTAAGTAACTAATCCGAGTCAGTGAACTCTAACGACTACTATTGACAAGCACATAAACCAAAAATAAAACACCAATGATCCCCGGCAGCGGCGTCAAAAACTTGTTTGCACTAAATCACGCAAGCGTACGTGGTCACAAGTAATACAGATATAAGTCAAGTTCGTTCCCACAGAGATCTGGTTATGGTTTTAATTCAGTAGATGCACCTATGCAACAATGTATGGTTATTATGCACTGCTAAGACAAATAACAAATATGGTTTTTAACTATCTAAATTAACTAAAAAGCAAATTAACAAAACTACAAATTAACTAACTAGCAAGAATTGAAATCTAATTACTTCTGCAAGAAAAACCATGGAATCCTAACTTCATTAAATACTTCGCTTAGATCTGACGCCTTTAATCACTATATGCAATGGTTATGATATCTGATCGAATAACACAAAACAAGTATACGCTACTTCTCAGTATACGAATACCAAACTAAACATACATCCACAAAAGAGATAGAAGATGAATAGACACCAATTATGCTTAGACCCTATATCTTTATAGAATTTGAAAACATAACGATTGAAGAACAAGTTATCTACATTGATCACATAGGGTAGCATATTATCTCTAATCATGCCACAAATCATGATGTTAAAACATCAACCTATCCTATGCTAGCATGGCAAGTTCTAAATCTCAAGATCCACTCTCGTTTAGCAAGAGATTAACAAATTAGATGTTCATGACGCATCTAAACACATGAATCACAACCATACGAGGATATCAAGATATACATCACACACAGATCTTTAAAGCATCAAGATACTAAACTCCATAAATAAATCCGTTAGAATCCCATGACAACGATTAGTTCATAATCGAACCTCTCGTCATCATGGGATCTGATGAAACCATGATAAAAACAAAGTATGAAAATATACAAATAAACCTAAGTAATTGATATGTAATTGTTCTACTCCTAATGATAATGATACAAATTACAAGGGTTGGATGTGTTTATATAGGCTCTAGAAGTCTTGTCCACCAAGCAATTGCCTTTTTAGAGTTGGAATAGAAGATTGGCAATTTCCGTTCTTGAATGAGAATAGAATTGCAAATTCCCTGTGTAGATCTGATTCTGGAATGTTCTAGCCACCCAGAGCAATTACCATACTTATTAGAAGTAGGAATTATATCAATTTCCTTGTCAAAGTTGAATTTCTGCAGCTCGGCACATAATACGTTTCCTAAACTGATTCGGTTTTTAAGGAAAATTCGTAGCTGACTTTTCTTCAATATTTCTGGGCCGTTCCAGTTGTATTTGGACCTCTGAACCACTTTAGAATGATAGAGAATCTCGTTAGCTTTGCGTGGACAGTAAAATCGCCCAAAACGGAGTTCTAGAACTCAAGATATGGCCAAAATCGTAAAAAGGGCAAAACTGTAATTTTTCAGCGACTTCTGGGGCACCCTGCACGAGATTGGAGCAGTCTGCCCGGGCGCAATCTGCATAAAAAGCTCAGTTCTGGCGCAGACTGCTCGAAATCTGGGGCAGACTGCCCGGCTGTAATCTGATGGATTTTTTCTGCATTTTTTTCTTCGTTTTTCAGCCTTTTCTTCCCGTTACTTTTGCATGAGCTTCCGTCTTTAATCCTTCTTGACTTGTATACTTCTTGGTAGCTGACATTAGCCTCCATTCTTCATTCCATATCATAAATCAACTCCAAAACGACGGAAACTACACCCTTAATCGACATTTCTTCAACCCTACACAATTAAGCAAAACACATCAAAACTACAACAAACTTGAGTCCAAGTACACCAATTTAAGCCGATATGGAACGCTCCAAGTGGATATAAATCCACTTATCAGTGAAGAACCTGAAAGTCTGTGGAGACTCAAAGATGGTAGTCTCACAAGTCGATGGAGAGTTTGATGCTAGAGAAAAGAATATGGCTAAATACTTGAGTATTGTGAAAGCTGTGATAGCCCAGTTCGACGACTGCTACGTTGAGTATATCCCAAGAGAGGAGAATATAAAGGTCGATGCCTTATCTCAGTATACTTCTTCAGAGGTCGAGACCCATCCTGGGAACGTCTACTTCCAAGTTCTGAGAACCCCTACAATTGATTCTAAGCTTATTGCTCCTATCGGGATAGGAGGATGCTGGATAGATCCTATCAAAGCACACCTTGAGAATGGCTGGTTTCCAAACGATGCCACGGAGGCAGGGAAGCTAGCTATAAGGAACTAAAGGCTCGAATAAGCCACGTTCCACCCGACTGAAGGCTCGTGAATGCCCAACTCCGTCCAAATGAAGGCTCAAAAAATACGAGAAATAAGTTTTAAAAAAAATATAGCAAGGAGTTAGAGCTTGAAACAAGCTTCGATTCGATATATCGTAAGCTCAAATCGGAGCAACGAGCAAAAAGATGTGGATTTTTCAATACCCGTGGAATGAGCTGGCCTAATAATCGAGTTAAAGGAGAAAAATGTGACCTCAATCCATGTCTTCAAGGGGCTGAAATTTCAAGTCACGATTGACCTTCTCTAGGTCTCAGAGATAAGGTTGTGGTGACCCAAGATCTAGGACAAACGAGGCTTTAAAAAGACTTCAATCGAGGTCATAGAATGAGGTTACACACCTCACGACCAGCCACAAATGTAGCCTTGTGGCGAACTCAATTCAATTCGTAATTGAGGTCGTAGAACCTCAAGACCTGGGTTAAAATTGGGTCTTTCCAAGACCTCGATCCAGGTTGTGCTTTGAGATCGTAGACCTCACGACCATTGATATTATTGGTCCTTACACGATGTTATGCAAAATTTACGCAAGCGCACGTTGTCACAAGTAATATATGATTAAATCAAGTTCGTTCCCACAGAGATCTAGAATGGTGTTCAATTCAATTAATGTACCTATGCACCGATGTATGGTTTTTATCCACTGCTAAGACAAATCAAATTGGATTTTTATCAACTACTAAATTAAACTAAGATGCAAATTATAAAACTAAGAATTAAATTAACTAATAAGAATAGAAATCGAGTTACTTATGAGAATAAAAACATGGGACTCTAACTTCATTAAATACTTCCCTTAGATCTGACGCCTTTAATCACTATGTGCAATGGTTTTGATATCTGATCGGATAACACGAAACAAGTATACGCTACCTGTCAGCATACGCATACCAAACTAAACATACATCCACAAAAGAGATAGAAGATGAATAGACACCAATTATGCTTAGACCCTATATGTCTATAGAATTTGAAAACATAACGGTTGAAGAACAAGTTATCTATAAAGATCACACAGGGCAGTATGAGTATTTTCATCTCACCCACGAATCATATTGATAAACAATTATGAACCTATGCTAGCATGGCAAGTTCTAAATCTCAAGATCCACTTTCACTTCACAAGAGATTAACAATTCAATTTAGATGTTAGCTACGCATCTAAAAGCATTAAGATTAACCATACGAGGATATCAGATATACACCACACACAGATCTTTAAAGCATCAAGATACTAAGTTCCATAAGTAACTCCGTTAGAATCCCATGACAATGATTAGCCCATAATTGAACCGTTCATCGTCATGGGATTTGATGAAAACATGGTAAATAACAAGATATGAATAAAAAAAATAATTATATTAATAAACAAGAGTTTGAGAAAACAAATCTATAATCCAGAATAACACAAAGGATGAAGTAGATCTAGATTCGTTGCTTGTCACGAGCGTTGAATCCTTCTCCCCTTTTCTCCCTTGCAGATCTAAGCTGGTTACAATAATTAAACTATGATAATCTGTATATCTATTACAATGGTAGGATGTGTTTAAATAGGCTCTAAAAGTCTTGCCCAGCAAGAAAATATCTTCTATTACAATTAGAATTTAATTAAGGTGCTAAAAACCTGCCCGGAATATAATTAGAACTTGAAAAGGGCAAAATAGGAATTTCCCAGCCATGCTTCACAAAGAATACGCGCGCGATTTTATTCAACACATTACTTGCACGTGCTTCCTATCCCAGGTTGTAGAAAATCTCTCAAGCTTCGCGTGGGCAGTAAGATCGCTGAAAACGGACTTATAGAACTCCAGATATGGCCAAAACAGTGTAAGCTGCGCAGCCTTCCCAGAAAATCCGAATTTTAATCAATTAATTCCCAAAAAATTATAGAAGCATCCACCTTAATCAACATTCTCGTAAACCTGCACAACTAAGCAAAACACATCAAAACTACAAGAAACTTGAGTCCAAGACAATCAATTTAAGCCGATTTAGAATGTTCCAAGTGGATATAAACTCCACTTATCACACCCCCAAACTTAAACCGATGCTTGTCCTCAAGCATAAACAATTACAACTAACTACCTAACTAGTACCACTTCCGTAGGTGATCACGGTTGCATTTGGCATATGCAACAAGCCCTTTAAACCCCTAGGCAGCCCTAGTGGACGAGTAAGGTCTCGTGAGGGCCTATAGCGAATGTACCCACAAAATCCATTTAACCTAATGCAATGCAATGCATGAATGCAACTAAATGAAAATGCAATTAATCTACTACCATACCTTCAAAGCCTCTCATACCATATCAACTTAAGAATCAAAGTAAATACGCAATGTCTTGGTGTCGAAAGTGCAAGTATTCACATAGTCTACTCAATGAACATGCATAAGTTCTCACAAGCCCATGTCAAGTGTAAGAATAAGTTAGTAAACATGCTAAGCCTACAAGAGTACATCTTTGAGACAACACTCGGGATCTCATACGCAAGAACAAGCAAAAACTCACAATCCACTCACAAAAGAATATTCACTCAAGAACAAGGGTAAGTGTATCACTCAATTCCAACAAAATCATAAACATGCTTGACATTTGGTATCAATCTAACTCTTAACACAACATACATCAATGACGATAATCAAAAGGTCTTTAACTGGGTTGTAACGGGGCTAGGGACAAGGTATGTCAAATAAGCCAAAACAGGTGAAGTGTCAAAAGCTAGCAAGTACCATAATACATCATACACAACACCTTATTTTCCCCCCACATAATTTTACTAAAACAAACACTCGACTAGTCGACTGAAATAGGATCACAACAATACAAACATGCTCTCATAATATATATATATTTTTCTTTTTTTTTCCCTTTTCTTTTTTTTTTTTCTCTTTTGTTGTTTTTTTTCTATTTTTTTTTCTTTTTTTTCGAGAGCTAAAGAAAACACAAACAATAATATAAACAATAACAATGATCCCATAATTTTATTACATATGTCGACTATCAAGTAAACAACCAAACCCAATTTTCAATATTCCCCCCAAAAGTAAGACCAACAATACCCCTCCTTGCACACCTTATTACTCGCTTAAGCACTCTACTAGCCTTTGACAATGTGGGTTCAAATTAATGTAAGGCCAATACAAGAAAAAGGTCTAGGCAAGTAATGTGGTATGTCACCGAAAAAATAGGATTAAGCTCAACGGGTTAACTAATTGATCATGTAAACATGGTATGGTAATATGGAAAAATATGTAGTTATTCCTAAGTGCCTTTATCATTTTAATCGTCAAATAATGTCATGCGTTTCAAGAAAGACCTCAAACAACTGCTAGCAATGCAAACAATCCGTGGACACTCAAGCAAACGAATAAATTGCAAATATGCAATAAGGCTCAAAATCTCACTTGGTGGAAAAACATACTCAATCCCAAGCAAAAATCTCTCTAATGCACCTACTTGTATTCAAAGCATGCAAACTAAATCATCTTGCACATATTCATGTCCTTCTAATCACTTACAACATTCAATAAGTCTACTAGCTTCAACTTACTAGTGTATGTGTGTGCACAAGAACAAAGCATATCACTTCTCAATCAAAAGCATCAACAACACAAAATTCCTATCAAGCATGGGTGCCAATGCAACTATTATGAACTCACATGATATACAAACATAAAAACAGAATGTCCTATATGAAACAAACGTAGTAACACGAACATATATGCATAATTTACTACTACTAATATGCAAACATAAAATCCTACATGAACACCTAATACAACAACAACTACTAATCCCCCAAACCACCCCCAAACTTAGAATATTCAATGTCCTCATTGAATGGAAGTAAATACAAGGGATAGCAGAAAACATACCTGAATACCGAAGCAGTCACCCTCCTCGGATGAATCATGCGGGAGACGAAAATTTCACAATACTAGCACCACCTCTCCCACGCTTAGGAGCCATAAGAACCAATACCCAACTCATAAGAAGCTCCACCAATAACCACCACAAAATATCCCACCAAAAACCACCAAGCAAAATCATACCAAAAATACCCAAGTAACAGAAATAATACAAAAACCCCAATTTACAAGAACACAAATTCGTAATAAAATAAAATAGAGAAAAGAAATCCCACTACGAATCAAAGAGGTGAACTTGTACTAATTTTCCCCCAAACTTGAATTTTTAAGAGATGTAGAATAGGAAGATAATGAATTGGGTGTGTATGTATGGGTATATATAGGCCATGGAGTGATAGGATGAATAAAAGAATTTTAATGTGAAAAGGAAAAAAAAAATTTGGGTGGAAATTGGAATTTAATTTAGGATAGAAAAAATATTTAATGAATAAAAGAAAAAGAATTAGAAAAGAAATAGGAATTTGAATTTTTTTTTTTTTAGGAGAGATGAGGGTTTTGGAATTAAAATAGGAAAAGATTTTGAGGAAAGATGGGAGTATAAAAAGATTTGGGGTGAAAGAATATATTGTTTTTTATATATATACACAGCAAACCTGGACAGAAGCAAGGGAACAAGCGCTGAAAAAAAACTCTGATCAGGCTGGAGACGTGCTGCTCGCGCGCGTGGGGGCAGCTTGCCTCTATTGCAGTTGCGCCGGAACAAACTGCGCGACAGAGAGGCAAGTTGCCTCGGAATCAGTAACGCAGACGCTAATTGCGTCTCAGGGCCGCAACTTGCCTCCAGACCAGAAACGCAGGGGCAAGTTGCGTTACTGACCAACAATTTGCTCAAAATTCGTTTTTTTTTTTTTTTTGAATACTAATGCATGGGTTGCCTCCCACGAAGCGCTTCTTTAACGTCAATAGCTTGACGTTACTTCCTCAACTCATGGCGGTTTCAAAAGAATAACCGAACCATCTTCAACAGACAAACCACTCATACGAATGTTGACATCTTGGTTGCTTGCTTTCCACAAATCTCTTCCTTCAGACTTCAACCTAATTTTACTACCCAACGGCCAAATTTTATTCTTTTTCTTTTTCACACCTCTAAGGTGCTTCTCCGACTCAACCGGTTGAACAAAAATTTCCTCTTCCTTATCATCTGCTTTCCACCTTCGCAACACGTTATCATGCCCTTCTTCAAAAATCACTAGCTCATTATTCAAAAGGACATACCTCAAATGTGGTGGAAGTTTTCCAAGCTTTACTTTCGAAAGATCTCGAACTGAAGAACTGTCAATGGAATCACTGATAGGATGCTTTAACACATACATGTCAGATTTTTCGCTCAATAACTTATCAAACTTCTTTATCTGACCCGTATCAACTATATCCACACTGCAACATTCTTCATCCTCTGTCGGAAATTTCATGGCCTTGAACACATTAAAGGTGACACTCTGATCTTGCACCCTCATTGTAAGCTCTCCTTTCTGCACATCAATCAAAGTCTTTCCTGTAGCCAAGAACGGTCTTCCCAAGATTATGGGAATCTTCTTATCTTCTTCAAAATCTAGAATCACAAAATCAGCTGGGAAGATAAGCTTATCAACCTTCACCAAAACGTCCTCCACTATGCCTCTAGGATATGTGATAGATCGATCAGCCAACTGCAAAGAGATGTTAGTTGGCTTTGGCTCCGGTAGACTAAGTTGCTTGAAAACAGACAAGGGCATGAGATTAATACTAGCTCCCAAATCACATAAACACTTGTTGAAAGAAAGGTTGCCAATAGTGCATGGAATAGTAAAGCTTCCTGGATCTTTAAGTTTAGGAGGCAACTTCTGCTGCAGAACGCCACTACACTCCTCTGTCAATGCCACTGTTTCAAAATCTTCCAACCTTCTCTTCCTTGACAAAATATCCTTCATGAACTTAGCATATCTTGGCATCTGCTCCAACGCTTCAACAAAAGGAATGTTAATGGACAGTTTCTTGAAGACATCCATAAATTTCTGAAACTGTTTCTCTTGACTTTTCTTCAAACGTCCAGGAAATGGAGGAGGAGGATAGATCTGATTATTCTTTGAAGATTGCTCCGGAGTAAACTTTTCAACAGGTTTCTTGCTCTTCTCACCATCAAGCTGATCAGCCACTAAATCAGATTTCTCAATATCTGGCACTGCAGATTTTTCAACCTGCTGATTCTGAACATCTTCATCTTCTTCAGTTGCTGATTTAGGATCACTCGTGACTTTTCCAGATCTCAAAGTAACAGCTTTCACCTACTCATGGACCTCCCTCTTGCCTGGATTACCCATTGTATCACTTGGAAGAGTTCCTTGTTGCATATTTACCAAGGCACTTGCAATTTGTCCTATATGACTCTCCAATGTCTTGAGAGATGCTTCCTGACTCTTGAGAGTTGCTGTCTGACTCTTGCACATTAATCTCAACTCTTCTAATTCAGATTTTTCATTCGACTGATGGCTAGAACCAGTATGAAACTGTTGCTGCTGAAAACCAGGAGGTTGAAACTGTTGCCTTGGAGCATATTGTTGCTGAAAACCTGAAGAATTAAATGGCTCAACTCCGTACTGATGACCCTGAAACTGGTGATGAGACTGATGTGGATGTTGATAATTTGGAGCTGGTTGCTGTTGCCTTTGAAAATTGCTCACAAACTGCACTGATTCACTGGAGATGGCGCATTGACTCGTCTCATGTGCGCCAGCACATAGTTCACATACTCTCGCAACCTGAGGCACCCCATGCTTTGTCATTAAATCTAATTTCATATTAAGTGCCTCTAGCTGGGCTGCTAGAGCTGTAACTGTGTCAACTCCCAGAATTCCTGCAACCTTGCCTTGTGGTAGTCTTTGAGTTGGATTTTGATATTCATTAGCAGCCATCATCTCAATTAGATCGTAAGCTTCCTCGTAGCTCTTAGCCCATAAGGCTCCTCCTGATGCTGCGTCTACCATTGGCCTAGATTGTGCTCCCAGCCCATTGTAAAAACAATTGATTACCATCCAGTTTGGCATCCCATGATGTGGGCATCTCCTTAGCATCTCCTTATAACGTTCCCAAGCCTCACACAGAGATTCTCCAGATTGCTGCTGAAATTGGGCTAGCTGATTCCTCAATGCTGCAGTTTTCGCCATAGGGAAGAATTTAGTAAGAAACTTCTGAGCAAGATCCTCCCATGTAGTAATGGAACCAGGTGGTAGAGAGTGTAACCAGCCCTTAGCCTTATCCTTTAGAGAGAATGGGAAAAGCCTCAACTTGATAGCATCATCCGAAACACCATTAAACTTGAAAGTATCACAGATCTCGATAAAGTCCCGAATATGCATGTTAGGATCCTCCGTAGGAGCACCCCCAAACTGAACCGAATTTTTTAGCATCTGAATAGTGCCCGGCTTGATCTCGAAAGTGTTAGCTGCAATAGCTGGCCTGATAATGCTAGACTGGATATCATTGATCTTCGGCTGAGAATACTCCTTCAAAGCCTTAACTGCTGCTGCTGCATCTGCCATTGCTACTGTAGTTTCAGATTCCTCTTCCTTATTCTCTAAATTCTCTACAAGATCATCTTTTGCCAGTTTTTGTAAACGAGCTTGCAAACGTGTTTGCATACAAACCTAAGTACCTATAAACACCACGAAACAACAAACTAAGTAAGAATCCGAGTCAGTGAACGCTAACGACCACTGATGACAAGCACATAAACTAAAATAAAAACACTGATGATCCCCGGCAGCGGCGCCAAAAACTTGTTATGCAAAATTTACGCAAGCGCACGTTGTCACAAGTAATATATGATTAAATCAAGTTCGTTCCCACAGAGATCTAGAATGGTGTTCAATTCAATTAATGTACCTATGCACCGATGTATGGTTTTTATCCACTGCTAAGACAAATCAAATTGGATTTTTATCAACTACTAAATTAAACTAAGATGCAAATTATAAAACTAAGAATTAAATTAACTAATAAGAATAGAAATCGAGTTACTTATGAGAATAAAAACATGGGACTCTAACTTCATTAAATACTTCCCTTAGATCTGACGCCTTTAATCACTATGTGCAATGGTTTTGATATCTGATCGGATAACACGAAACAAGTATACGCTACCTGTCAGCATACGCATACCAAACTAAACATACATCCATAAAAGAGATAGAAGATGAATAGACACCAATTATGCTTAGACCCTATATGTCTATAGAATTTGAAAACATAACGGTTGAAGAACAAGTTATCTATAAAGATCACACAGGGCAGTAAGAGTATTTTCATCTCACCCACGAATCATATTGATAAACAATTATGAACCTATGCTAGCATGGCAAGTTCTAAATCTCAAGATCCACTTTCACTTCACAAGAGATTAAAAATTCAATTTAGATGTTAGCTACGCATCTAAAAGCATTAAGATTAACCATACGAGGATATCAGATATACACCACACACAGATCTTTAAAGCATCAAGATACTAAGTTCCATAAGTAACTCCGTTAGAATCCCATGACAATGATTAGCCCATAATTGAACCGTTCATCGTCATGGGATTTGATGAAAACATGGTAAATAACAAGATATGAATAAAAAAAATAATTATATTAATAAACAAGAGTTTGAGAAAACAAATCTATAATCCAGAATAACACAAAGGATGAAGTAGATCTAGATTCGTTGCTTGTCACGAGCGTTGAATCCTTCTCCCCTTTTCTCCCTTGCAGATCTAAGCTGGTTACAATAATTAAACTATGATAATCTGTATATCTATTACAATGGTAGGATGTGTTTAAATAGGCTCTAAAAGTCTTGCCCAGCAAGAAAATATCTTCTATTACAATTAGAATTTAATTAAGGTGCTAAAAACCTGCCCGGAATATAATTAGAAATTGAAAAGGGCAAAACAGGAATTTCCCAGCCATGCTTCACAAAGAATACGCGCGCGATTTTATTCAACACATTACTTGCACGTGCTTCCTATCCCAGGTTGTAGAAAATCTCTCAAGCTTCGCGTGGGCAGTAAGATCGCTGAAAACGGACTTATAGAACTCCAGATATGGCCAAAACAGTGTAAGCTGCGCAGCCTTCCCAGAAAATCCGAATTTTAATCAATTAATTCCCAAAAAAATATAGAAGCATCCACCTTAATCAACATTCTCGTAAACCTGCACAACTAAGAAAAACACATCAAAACTACAAGAAACTTGAGTCCAAGACAATCAATTTAAGCCGATTTAGAATGTTCCAAGTGGATATAAACTCCACTTATCACACGAGCTCAATCCAGGTTGTGGTTTGAGATTGTTGACCTCACGACCACTGATATTTTGGGCCTATACACGACCTCAATCTAGGTCGTGAATTGAGGTCGTAAGCCTCGCGACCAGCCCAAAGTAGAGGCCTTACACGACCTCAATCCATGTCTTGGATTGAGGTATGCAACTTCACGATCTCTAAAAATTTGGGCCACTACACGACCTCAATCCAGCTCTTGGATTAAGGTGTAAAGCTCCACGACCATGTCAAAACGAAGGCATTTGAAGACCACAGTCCAGCTCTTGAATTAAGGATTAAGCACTTCAAGACCTCAATGTAGGTTGTAGTTGAGGTCTAATCATTCGAATAACTCAATCCCAGCTCTTGAATTGAGGTCTAAAGTCTTACTACCAGTGTCCAAAGAAGGCCTTACATGACCTCAATCCAGGTCGTGGATTGAGCTCGTAAGCCTCACGACCAGCCTAAATTGAAAGCCTTACACGAGCTCAATCTAGGTCGTGGATTGAGCTCGTAAGCCTCACGACCAGCCTAAATTGAAGGCCTTACCTGACCTCAAGTGAGGTCGTAGAGGGAGCTCGTGAAGTCTACGACCTGGGACAAATCATGGCCATGGATGATCTAAAATGAGGTCGTAAATTGACCTCACATAACTCACGACTAGCCTCCAAATGGACCCTTACACGATCTCGGATGAGGTCGTAGTTCACCTCCTAAATGGTCACGACCTGTGCAAGGTTGTGACGACCTCAAATGAGGTCTTACAAAAAGTACAATTTAGTACCCCCCCTACTTTTGCTATGTTCACAAAAAGAGTCCCTGAAAAATTATGAAATAATCCCCCTAAAATGCATGTATGCACAAATTCAATATTTTCGATTAAAATTTTCGAATTTTATTCAAGTGAAATTTTATCCGGGTAGGACACCCCTGATTTGGGTATAAAAGTTATTCAAAATTTGAATAAAATAAATAATATTATTCAATAATATTATTTGCAAAAAGAAAAAAAAATCTTCACGACCTCAAATGAGGTCGGAATTGACCTCGAAAAAACACACGAGCCCTGCCATAAGGGAGCCTTGGACGACCTCAAATGAACTCGTAGTTGGCTCCAAAAAAAAAAAAAAAACTACGACCTGCCCCCAATTCAAGGGTTACACGACCTGGAATGAGGTCCAAAAAAAAAAAATTCAGCTCAGCTCGAAAAGTGTACGAACAGCCCCCAATTGGATGCTTAGACGACCTGAAACGAGGTCGTAATTGACCTCCAAAATGCCTACGACCACTGCGTCAAAACGAATGGCTCTCCTGGAAAAGTTTTGTTTAGTACCCGAATTATTGTCAATATGACAAATGATCCCTGGAATTTTAAATTTTACAGATTCTTCCCTGAAGTTTAAAAATTGAAAGAGTTCTTCCTGAACTTTACAATATAACAAAAAGCCCCCTGGACTTTTCTAATTAACAGAAAAATCCCTACAAAATTACGAAAAATACCCATAGGCACATAAAAATTTCTAAATTATTAGGAATAATTAAGAAAAATACCTGTAGGTACAAGAAAATTCCTAAAAAAATTAGGAATAATTATGAAAAATAACTGTGGGTACAAGGAAATTCCTAAATTATTATGAATAATTAAGAAAAATACCTATGGGTACAATAAAATTCCTAAAATGTTAGGAAAAATAAAGAAAAATACCCGTGGGTACAATAAAATTCCTAAAATATTAGGAAAAATTAAGAAAAATACCCGTGGATACAATAAAATTCCTAAAATATTAGGAAAAATTACGAAAAATACTTGTGGGTATATAAAAATTCCTAAATTATTAGGAATAATTAAGAAAAATACCCGTGGGTACAATAAAATTCCTAAAATATTAGGAAAAATTACGAAAAATACTTGTGCGTATATAAAATTCTTAAATTATTAGGAATAATAAAGAAAAATACATGTGGGTGCAAGAAAATTCCTAAAATATTAGGAATAATTGAAATAAATACCTGTGGGTACATGGAAATTCCTTAAATATTAGGAAAAGTACAGAAAAATATGAGGAAAATTATAGAAATATTTTCTTGAGAAATTGAGCAATAATTTATGCTAATAATGCATAAAAGCCCTATGAAAGTGCCGAAATTGCTAAAAGCAAGCACTACTTAAAAGTCTCGAATAAGGCCAATCGTCGTAAATGTGTAGGTCGCTCCACACTTTACAATAAGGCGATATATGTGAAACACTAGTGTAAACCAAAATCCCCATATAAGGGTAGGAAAATTAAGAAGTCCCAGGTAAGGGATAAAAACGACCTCGAGTCTCGATTAAGGCAAATATAACTTCTACGAAAACCTGATCAGTTTTCCTATAAGTTGGGGGACAAATGATATGGGCTAAAAATAAGCCCTAAAGACACAATTAATGTTGCATTAATTAGTCTCAGCTTGGTCCAAAGATGAAGCCCATTAATGAGGCCCGAAACCCCAATTAAATATTAATTTCGTAATTAATATTAGGGGCTAATTAACAGCTTGCAAATAAGAGTCAAATAAGGATACAATATCTTTATGAGTAGCTCCCAAGTCACCAAATCAGACACGGAAACTAATTCATACAGGAAGGATCTAGAATCGGGCCTAGAGTGGGTAACTTGCCCACCAAGTTCCCAAACCCTACTCTAACTCCAAGGCCTCCCAAGACTATATAAAGGGCATGACCCATCATTCTCATAAGAACGGTTTTTGGGGGCACAGCTCCATACGTCACCTACCATGTTTTAGGCTAAATCCTCGAATAAGGACATACAGGCCACTACGTCACTACGCCGCGAGGGCGCATCAAGCCACGTAGGCAACTCTAGAACTACGTTTTGGCTTGATTCTTGATATTCATCAAGGTACGTAGACATCTTGTTAGGATCGACTAGTCCCGACAGCAAGAGCAGCCACCATTAAAGCTCGAAGCTCTCAAACCCTAGTAGTTAATATGCAATAAATATACCCTACTTTTTATTCCACAACACATATAAATATTTTGATAAGTTTTTGGCTTATATTTGAGTAAGACGTACAAGTTTTAATATGCAAAAAAAGAATTTAAAAAATGTAGAAATATGGTTTTAGGCCTCTCACCGTGCCTTCATAAATATAAGTATTAAAAATTTGTATTTTTTTTAGTCATTTTCCGACCTTAAAATAACAAAGCTCTACATATTATTTTTTCAACATTATTAGTTTATTCTAAAATAGGACAACAAAAACTTTAAAAATTATAATGTGAAATAATCTCTTTCTATATATAATAGAGCAACAAGGGGATAATTTTGAGCCAATAAACCCCATGTGAAATTACAGTTATATCCTTACAATTTATAAAATTACATGAAATGCCACTCTTTTATTTAAATGGGAAAAAAATGAGTTTTTGTGGTGAATCGAACCTAGAACCTCCTCTTCACAAGTTATCCTACCAACCACTGTGCTACATAGACTTTTTTGTTTTGATTTAAAAAATCTTTTACATAAACCCGACCTCTCCATTATCTTATTTTTACTATTACTTTAAAAATATTATATTTTAGGTTTCACAATATGGTACACATCCATCCATTCTTTCTATATATAATAAAAGAACAATGGGATTTTTAGGGGCTTTTTGAGCCAATAAATCCTCTATGAAATTACAGTTATACCCTTACAAGTTATAAAATTACATGAAATGTCACTCTCTTATTTAAATAGGAAAAATGAGTAAATTTTATTTTTATGGTGAATCGTACCTAGAACATCCTCTGCACAATTTATCCTACTAACCTTTGTGTTGCATGAACTTTATTATTTTGAGTTAATAAACCTTTTACACAAACCCGACATCTCCATTATCTTATTTTTACTATTATTTTATTTTTTTAGTAAAAATAATGGCGACTCATATTATTTTAAAAATATTATATTTTAGGTTTCACAATATGGTACACAATCTATATATTACTATATATTAAACCACAACACAAGTACAAAATGTGTCATTTTAATGGTTGTGAACTTACGATAATATCTCTATATGTTTAAAAATTACAAAAGCACCATCCCTTTAATATTTATGCAAACAATATATGAAATTATGTTAGTGTTGGGAATTAACCCTATCGTAATTTCGGATTATAATTCTATGCGACTTATATATCTTGATGAGATATTTAAAAATATAAATATTAAGGAGCGTGCTAATTTTATTTGGAAAGTATTGTATGATGAGTATTATTCACATCGATGATATGTCTTTTTATCATTGTTCTAAAAGAAATTGTGTTATAACCTATACAATATATATATGCTACAAAACATCATTTTCTTAGTGCTCATATGATTTATACATAAATAAAATAATACATAAATTAAAATACTGATATTATAATATGTATGAACATAAAAGGTGCAATTATATTCAAAAATATCCTTAAATCATAAAACTATACAGAATTTATAGCAATTGCTAGAGGATGACCCGTGCCTCGCACGGGTTATTATGCTAGTATTATTTATAACTCTCAAAATGACACATAACAAATTTAAAAATACACTGTAATGTGTAATTACTGGGAAAATATATTATTTTTTATTAACTGTATTTTTTCCTTCACCACTCCCACTGATCATCATATAGGTATGACCATGTGACACGAAGTACTAGAAATAAATATATATATATATACACATATCTATATTTATAATTTTTTTTAACAATAATATACAAGTAAGTCAAATTGTCAAGGCTCTCCCTCAAACATCTCTCTCAATCTCTCGTCTCTCCCTCCTTATCTCAATCTCTCTTCTCTCCCTTATCTCTCTCGTCTCTCAATTAACTGTCTTGTTTTGTTGGTATTAGATATTAGATATTTTAATATTTTTACTAGACATTCAACATTTATATTTGTGATAATACATAAATTTATAATATTATTTATAAATACTATGTAAAAATACATTTTTAATATATATTTGTAAAAATATGAATAATTGCCCAAAATACCCACTTTTTTAATACCCACTTACCAAAATACCCAATTTACAATACACTGCCCAAAATATCCATCTGATACGCGTTTGAAAACGGCGTATCCTATGTTTTACTGTAGCAACCGTCTCTCCGACTGTCTCTCTCTCTCCGACGTTCAATCGTCGTTTGGGGCAAACTAATCCGGCAATACAAATGGATTAATATTGATACAGAATTGTAGATCGTCGAGAGACGAATCTAATGGACTATAAAACGTCAACGGAAAGTAAACGGAGATGGTGAACCGAGGAGAGAAGTTTCGCCGGAAAATTGATTTTTTTTGTTTGAAATGGGGTTTACAATCCGGCATTATAAACGATAAACGAATGATATGGGGTTGTAGAGGATGAAGAGACGATTGCAGTGATGTATCACGCGTAAAGGAAAAAAGGCTGATGGTGTTGAACGAGCATCGTCGGAGTGTTCGTCGGGAATCGCCAAAAATCGCCACAGCTCGTGATTTTCTGAGAAAAATGATGATGACGTCAGATGACGTCATCACGCATGTCACATATGCGTGACATGCAATATGCCGGACAGAAATGCGTATCACCTGTTCATACGGCTTTGGCACAAGCGTAACCAACTGGTTACTCCTTACACGTAGGCGTATCCACCTATTTACTCCTCATCCATGGGCGTATCCGGGGATACTCCTCCCCCATGGGCATATCTCATGGGCATTTTGGGCGCGCAACGCGGATTTTGAATATTTTGGTATGTGGGTATTAAAAAAGTGGGTATTTTGGGCACTCATCCTAAAAATATTATCGAAAATTTTAATATTTTAATAAATTTATTTTTATTCTTATTAATAATTAAAATAACATGAAACACGATACAAAATGAAAGTACACGAAATGACACGAACCCCTAAACGGGTGATTTTGGGTTTAGTATTAAGGTACACGAAACACGAAAGTACACGATACGAAAATACATGACACGAACGAATTGCCCGGTCTAGTTATTGTATGAGACAACAAATTTCATATTGTACCCAAGCTAGTATCATTTTTGAAAAATTACGTTCAGTTGTACATTTTTTATAACCCAATTTATTTCTGTACCAAAAAGAGTGCTCTGCTCTGCATCTGCAACGACTAGAATGTGATCTCTTAGAATATTTTTTGTTTGGACAAGATAAGAAGACTGTAGTCTATTACTCCCACTTAAAATTTCCGAAAACAAATCTTAAATATTAAAAACAGTATACCATAAAAATAGATGACACAAGATAATAGTATTCATTAGAATAATCCACGACAAGTGGAAATATAAAGGAGAAAATGTATACATCCGTTAATAGTGAAAGATAGAGAAGGTGGGGTTGGATCAAGGATGTGAATGCCAAATCTTAGTACATACATACACTCCTCTCTCTCTCTCTCATACTCTCTCCTCTCTCTCTCTCTCCGCAATCCAGATTTCAGAACCCAAGAGCACAACTGAGACTGAGTCTATAAAGAAATCTTGGATTGGATTCAGTTCCTGATCTTTTCTCCTCTTAAACAAATGTTCCCAGATTTTTAAGGTACGATTTTGTATTAATTCCCACACATAGTTGTTCTTGTCTACAGTATATCTGTATGTTGTGTATCTATATATGTACTTTAAATACAGCCTTTTATTTTCTATATCTAGTTAGTTTCCAAGTTGATAGCTTCGTTCGAATTGCAAAATCATTCTTACAATTATTGAATTCCCACTTGTTTCTAGTTGAGATTTTTTGCAGTAATAATTACACAATTTTATTTTTAATATTTTTTCACAATCCTTTCTAGAACCTTTGCAGGTGTGTCTGAGAAAGCTTCAAGATTTTCTCCTGTCTTTGTTTTTTAAAGTAATTGTAATTTTATTAATATCTTTATTTTTGTTTTCTAAATTTCCAGAACCTCAATACCCAATATGATGGGGTCTTGTATGTGTTTCTATTTTATACTTATTTCTTGATTTTAATACAAATACATACATGCACATATTTAAGATTACAGATATACATATAGTGATATGCATGTGTCTGTATTTTCATTTGCTTCTGAAGAATGCTTGTATAATTGTACTGTTACTCTTAGCACTATTGACTAAGTGTATTTTTTTTTTTTAAAGTTATAAAAGGACTTAAGATTCTTTCTTTTTACAATCTGAGCTTTTTTGGCCTTTAGGTGTATATTTTTCAGTACTCACTACTCATCAAAAGTAGCCCATTTATGGAAAATGGGATCTGCTTTTTTCACATTTTATCATATCCAAATAATAGGAATAATAATATGTTAGTTCTGTATCTATAACATAATGATAATTATAGTTATATATTAATGATTATAGTAATTATAATTAGATATGTGTAAGTACATGTTTGTTATGATCCTTCTGTGAAAGAACCAAACAAGTTGAAGTTGTGATTTTTTAGTTCAGACTTTGTCTCTTATGCATAAATTGTACAAACACAATTCTAAATCTTATCATGTTTTGTCTGGTTTTCTATTTGTACAGTAAGTACAGGTAAGAATATAATATATTAAATCATTTTCTTCCTGGAATATAATTAAATAATATCTGAATTCAAATTCTTTCCCGTTTGTTTTATTATTACTATTTTTTTGGGTGCAGGAGTGTTCTTGATTTGCTACAAATCTTATTTACTAGTCCATTACGGAGCCACAAATGGAAGGAGATACATTTTCAGGCCTACGGAATGGTACTCAAGTCGATGGCAAGGTAGTCCAGACATTTCAAAAGAGTTTTGTTCAAGTTCAAAACATTTTGGATCAAAACAGGCTGTTAATCAATGAGATTAATCAGAATCACGAGTCGAAAGTTCCTGATAATTTGAGCCGGAATGTCGGTCTAATCAGGGAACTAAATAACAACATAAGGAGGGTGGTTGATCTTTATTCCGATCTTTCGAGCAATTTCAGCAAATCCATGGATTCGTCTGAAGGAGATTCAAGTGGTGGTTTGAGGTCTGATAGCAAAGCCACTAACAAAAGAAATAGGCCTGGTTAATAAAGCTTTAGCCTTTTCTTCGCGTTGATATAACTGCTGGAAACGATAAGATGCACAATTTCTCGAGGTAATCGGATATTATGTCAATAAATTGTGCAACCTTTTTCTTCCTTGATCAACTTTCTAGCCCTCCTTTGGTAACATTTCTAGCAGAAATAATAGCTCAAGTCTGTCACATTGCATCTCTGTAATATGGATCTAATTGAAAATCAGTCATGTTCTTGATCAGTTTCTGGTTTCTTTATGTTCCCTATAATGTTTTAGATGAGCAACATAGATTTTATCATAAATATGTACAATAATTTCTACAAAAGGTGATCTATGAGCTGTTATCTCCACTTTTTGTGTTTGTCAAAAGCAACTATATGATATAGTTGTTTTTTAGATAGGGAAATGTTATTTCCATAGCCGTTTTTTTATTTCCAGAGCTATTTGTAGCATATTGTATCACAATATGCAACACTTTGTGAATGTAGGAGGCATATGCTACAAATATTGCTCTGAAAATAAAAAAAAAGTAGCTCTGGAAATAACATTTCCCATAAAGATATCCCTATCATTTTTTCTGATGAAGTTTCTGCCACTTTTAGTGAAATTCCCCCATTACTTTTTTCAATATTCCAATTCAAGAACTGAAGTGGTGGCAGATATACTGATTTTAGTACTTCACCAAGAATTCAGAACTCCTTCTCCAATCACATTTACAATTGTCATAATATTCCTTGTAAACAACAGTGTTCAACATTTTAATGTGGAGAAATGAACTTCATATTATACATTACATGTACTCATATTTACATAACATATAGTATTATGAACTGCACCACTTGAGTAGACACAGAATATATATGGTCTGAAACAGTAGAGGGGGAAAGCTGAATGTTGATAATCTTTTTAGTTCCCAATCACACCCCACCACAGGAACAGAATCTCAGACGGGATGATGGGTTTTTGACTAATAATATTACTATGTCTTTTGATTGTTCTAACCCAATGAAAATCTAATGGATGGTATTGAAAAGGAAATTTATGTATAAAGAACTGAGAATGGGGAATAAAAAGTTGCTTTGGGTAGTTCAAAACAAAAGCACTACGGTTTCATGAGACAGACAGGTATTTCTGAACAGTGACCTCCAACAACTTGACAGGGCCCCTCAAAGCTCAAACTCTTCTTTCTTTTTACTTGGAACTGAACTACTTGCTACTAAATGCTTATCTTTTCTAACGCTTCTCTCTTTTTTATTGGGCACTTCATTTTTTTTATGAATTATCATCAATGCATTCTTTCTCTTGGATAGTTAAGTTTCATCTTCCAGACAATCAAACACTTTGGGTGACTTAAAGGGGTAGTCGGTTGACACATTAAATAGGATCTTAGTTACGACATACTTAAACGTACTATCTCCGTTTTATAATAAGTTTCCTCTTTTTAAAAACACGTTTGTCAACGTACACTTTTAATCGTTAATATCTTGAATTTCGTATTAGTACTAAATATAAAAACTTCACTATATTAAAGTACTCATAAATACGAATCCAACAAGATCACTCATGACTATATTTTGTGTTATAAATTATGCGTAAATTAATAGTCAATCACTTATAATGAATAGCTACAAAAGTCAAAATGGGAAACTTATTAAGATACAGAAGGAGTATTAAGATAAAAGAACATGAACTAAAAGTTCTAATAAAAATTGTTCATCAACTAAAAGTTTCTTATGAAAAATCTTTTCTTTAAAGTTATTCATATGGGATGATTAGTGGTTTTCTACTTGTTTCTTTAATTCTCTATCTAGTTCCCATGATAGTTTGGACAAAGTTCTTAGGACATCTCCAAGAGTCTCTTAGCTCACTCCTAAATATATTATAAACAATTAAGTTCTTAGCAAGTTATTACATTGATTTGTGTGTCAATTCCAACAATGCTCTCTATTATGGCTTTTTATTTTATATTTTATTCATATTTCAATTCCACTTGGACAAACAATCAATAGATGAAAGAGAAGAACTACTATTTTACTAATAAAATATTAAGTTAAGAGCTACTAGTTGCTCCTACAATAGAGGAGAGAGAAGAAGCTCTTAACTTTTTAAAAAGCCTCTAAGAGCATCTCCAAGAGACTCTCTACTCAAGCTCTTAACTCAAAAAATGAGGAGAGAGAATGAAAATGTTGCTCCAAGAGACTCTTAGTGGCTCTTAAAAACACTAAGAGCCTCTTCTCTCTCCTCATTTCTAAGAACCACTAGTAGCTCTTAACTTGTATTTTAATAATAAAATATACATGTTCACCAATACTTGCACAACTTTTGGTTATAGTGGGGCTAATTTATGAATAAATTATAAATAAAGAGCTAATATAAAGAGGATTGTTGGAGTTTGACACATAAACCAATGTACTAACTTGCTAAGAGCCATTAATTTATATTATTTTGAAGAGTGAATGTAAGAGTCTCTTGGAGATGCTCTAAGAGTCTCTTGAAGCTTTATTTTTATTCTCTTTCCTCATTTTTTGAGTTAATTTTTTGAGTTAAGAACTACAATAGAGAACTTCTTGGAGATGCTCTTAGGAAGATTTATGTGGAATTTATAAAACCTAATCTGATTGATATTGTCAAGAAAGCATCCACATGAAATTAATTGGAACATGTAGGGAAAATAAAAAAGAATGTTTGTCACATTCTTTTAGCCTTGTAGAGATCTATGAATCTGTGCCCAAATGCCAAATACCATCTCCATGTAGGCTTTCATGAATCTTAATAATTGTCACTTTTTTTCTTCTTGAACTTTCTTGCAATATGACACCATATCTTTCACAGACACTTGCATGATTGGATACAACATTTTCATCTATTCACATGACTATGGTACTATGGTAGTATGGTGTATGTATTTGTTTGTATGATTGATTATAAAATAATATTCACAGCATAAAAATTTATTATACTCTACGCGGCCCCCTCCCCACAACCACACACACAGACATGTGTACCTTCTCTCTCGCAAATAATATGAATGGATATCCCGCGAAAGCAGCTAGTGTAATACTCCCTCCGGTCCATTATATAAGGCATTTTTTACTTTTCTGCACATAACTTTAGGGGCTTTGAATACATAGTTAAAATTATTATTTTTTAAAATTTCTTTTTCTAAATAAAAATTAAAAAATAATTATTTAAGCTATGTAGTCAAAGTACTTAAAGTTACGTGCAGAAAAGTCAAATGCCTTGTATAATGGACCGGAGGGAGTACCAATATCGTTAAATTAAGAGGTTATTAAAGTTGATATCCTTAGGAGGCACGAAAGGAAATATCGTTAAATTAAGAAGTCATGAGTGTTGATATCTTGCGAAGGAGCGAGTGTAATTCTAACATCAATAAATTAAGAGAATGTAACGGATATGATATTACTGTATTAGATTAAGTAGACTTTTTTCAACAGGTTAAATAATTTTAAACATTATTGTAAATAAAGTTTTGGGTTTTTTCTTTATAAATATTCAAGTTCAGAATTTTTTTTGCTAAAGTAGTTTTAGAAAAAATTATATTTTGTGAAAATATCATTTTATTTGTAAAAATATGATCTACAACTAAATCAATCAAATACAACTGCGCAATGCAATCACATATGTAATGCAACCTGCTGCAACCAGATGCCAACTGATTTGGTTGCGGACCGTACTTTTGCAAATAAAATGATATTTTTATAAAAAACAAATGAGGTTAATGTTCCTGAGATTGATGTCAGTAAACTTATTAGAAGTTATGTTAGTTTCTAGCATAACTTTTTAATATCAATTTTTTAATAACTGAACATGCTTCCATGTATTTACAAAAATAACCTTATTTTTATATTATTTTTCTTATTACTTCCGAGTACTTCTGAGTCCTTACTTGAGGTCACCTCAGGAAAGTAAACCCAAATTAAAAAAAGGGAATTTGACAAAAATACCAACTTTTTAAATGATTTTTGCAAAAATACCATCTTTCTAAATAAATTGCAATTATACCATCTTTTAAAAAAGAAAAAAGATTTATTGCAAAAATACCATCTTTCCGATTCCCCTCCACCCTTCCTCCCTCCTTCCTCTCTCTTCCCTCCCTCCTGCTTTCATTTCAGCGCCTGGTACGTACTTTTTTTTTTTTTTTTTTTTTTTTTTTAAGACGGGATGCTATTTGGGTTTCATGGCCCCGCCAGGGGCAATATGCAACTACATTCAACCACATTCAACTAAATGCAACTAAATTTCTGATTTCAAGTTCCATTGTTCAATTGTCATTTCCGACCTCTTTTTTGAACTCTAATATATATATATATATATATATATATATATATATATATATATATATATATATATATATATATATATTAGAGTTCAAAAAAGAGGTCGAAAATGACAACTGAAAAATGGAACTTGAAATCAGCAACTGAATGCAACCACATTCAACCACATTCAACCACATCAACTGCAACAGACTTCAAAACCAATTTTCTTTTAATGTGGGATGATTTTGGGTTGCATGGCCCCGCAGGGGCATATTCAACTTAATGCAACCACATTAACCACATTCAACTAAATGCAACCACATTCAACTTTTTAAGATTTTGGTGGATTTGGGTTGCAAGGCCCCGCCAGGGGCAATATTCAACCAAATGCAACCACATTCAACTTTTTTAAAGGTGGGTGATTTTGGTGGATTTGGGTTGCAAGGCCCCGCCAGGGGCAATATTCAACCAAATGCAACCACATTCAACTTTTTTAAAGGTGGGTGATTTTGGTGGATTTGGGTTGCAAGGCCCCGCCAGGGGCAATATTCAACCAAATGCAACCACATTCAACTTTTTTAAAGGTGGGTGATTTTGGTGGATTTGGGTTGCAAGGCCCCGCCAGGGGCAATATTCAACCAAATGCAACCACATTCAACTTTTTTTAAAGGTGGGTGATTTTGGTGGATTTGGGTTGCAAGGCCCCGCCAGGGGCAATATTCAACCAAATGCAACCACATTCAACTTTTTTTAAAGGTGGGTGATTTTGGTGGATTTGGGTTGCAAGGCCCCGCCAGGGGCAATATTCAACCAAATGCAACCACATTAAAATTTAGTTGAATATGTCCCTGCGGGGCCTTGGAAGCCAAAAGCAGACCACCTTAATTTTGGTGGTTTTGGGTTGCAAGGCCCAGCAGGAGCATATTCAACTGAATTCAGTTACTGATTTCAAGTTCCATTTGTCAGTTGTCATTTTCGACCTCTTTTTTGGACTCTAATATATGTATATATATATATATATATATATATATATATATATATATATATATATATTAGAGTTCAAAAAAGAGGTCGAAAATGACAATTGAACAATGGAACTGGAAATCAGAAATTTAGTTGCATTTAGTTGAATGTGGTTGCATTAAGTTGAATATGCCCCTGCGGGGCCATGCAACCCAAAATCATCCCACATTAAAAAAAAAAAAATGGTTTTGAAGTCTGTTGCAGTTGATGTGGTTGAATGTTGTTGAATGTGGTTGCATTCAGTTGCTGATTTCAAGTTCCTTTTTTCAATTGTCATTTTCGACCTCTTTTTTGAACTCTAATATATATATATATATATATATATATATATATTAGAGTTCAAAAAAGAGGTCGAAAATGACAATTGAACATTGGAACTTGAAATCAGAAATTTAGTTGAATGTGGTTGAATGTGGTTGCATTAAGTTGAATATTTCCCCTGCGGGGCCATCCAACCCAAAATAGCACCCATCTTAAAAAAAAAAAAAAAAAAAAAGGACACAAGTCGGCTGATTTCCTGGACAGGAGGAGAGGGAAAGTGAGGGAGGAGGGGGGACCTAGTATTTTTGCAATTTTGAAACTTTGGTTGGTAATATTGCAAATAGCTATTCTTAAAGATAGTAAATTTGCAAAAATTTACTTTTTCCTATTTATTTATGAAAAAAGCCCTTAAAAAAAGTATTTTTATAAATATTTTAAGAATATGGTAAAATCGTAAAAAAAAAAAAGAGAGAATAAGTGATAGTTTCAATTAATATTCTAAAACTTTTTACCAATATCATTATTAATTATTCCCTCTTGTGGAGTAGATTATGTGCCTGTTTGGCTCAACTTTTATTAAGGATTTATGGACTTATTTTTGGGTAAAATTTTTATATTTTTATAAAAAAATTTATATAAGTATTTAATGTATATTTGAGATATAAATTAAAAAGTTAGAAATCTTAATTTTCAATTTAAAATAAATTGACTTATTCTTCTAATAAGTTTCCCAAACACCCCGTATGTGGTAAACTTTAAAACACCCCATCACCATCTTAATTGTTTATAAATGACAAGTCTTACAACTCGTATGGGTTGCCATTTAACTAAGCATCAACTTGTAATTTAGGTGTACTTTAGTTTCAATCCTATCAAACTAGCCATCCTACTCCCTCGGTCCTAATGATTTTTATAGGGGCGTGGTACGCTTTTTAAGGCTTCAAATTACTATAGTTACGTAACTTATTTTTACAATTTTCTTCTTTTGTATAAAAATAGAACAATCCTACTTTTATACAAAAAATAAAAATTTTAAAAATAAATTCTGGAACTATACTAGTTATGTACCTTAAAATGCGTGTCAGATACTTCAAAAAAAAATGTATAGAAATGAATGGGATGGAGGGAATATCAAACAAGCCAGCAAATCTAAAACATATAGTACTAAGAGCACCTCCAATGCATGCCCAACTTATGCATTGGGGCTTGTGAAAATGGACTTGGCCAAAAAAAAACAAGAGATAAGCATTGGAGTCGGGCAAAGAAACTGTCCAGTGCCCACTAACTTGTCCACCGCCCAACTGCACAAGCATGTCTTTCAAAGGTTTATTTTATTATTTCAATGGTTTGCTTTTATATACAAATAAATTTAATGGGACGTAAAGTATCTAAAAGTAATAATAAAATAAAAAAGTTGGGCAATAGAGGGTTGGAGGCAATTGACCAATATTTGTGGCCGGACAGCTTTTGCTTATGTGGCGTTTTAGTGGGGTAAAAAAAGTGGAAATGGGCACCTCTCCATTGCAGTTGCTCTAAGCTCCACCACATACAACACACTAACTAAACAGGATAACTAAGTAATTAATAAATTAGTGTTAAAGAAAGTTTAGGGTTTAACAAGGTACGTAATCATAAGGGTTAAGGGTGAGAAGATCAGATCAGTTGGTCCCCATGTACAGGCCAAGACAAATTAAACATGCTGCAAAACATGACATGTGAAATGGGAATCTGCTTTCCTCTCTTTCTTCCCTTTTCGTTCCTTGCAATTCCAGCAATTAGGCATGTAAACCATTACCATCCCCCTCCCAACTCTGTCAACTCATCCAACTCTTTCTTACAAAATTAAATATAGACAACAATGTTTTTGAGATTATGTCATGAATTTTTTTTTTGAGATAATAAAATGAGATAAAATTTAAATTGATATATGTCATATTAGTTTAACATCTTTTTTAATGTCGTTTCGTTGGATTAAATTACACATTGTATATATACATTACAAGTAACTATGTCATCCATGTGCCCCATGCTTAAGAGAGCTTAATCATGATCTACTAATTAATTTAAATAGCATGTAATCATGACAATGATGCTCAAAAAGGTCATTTGTATCGAGATGCGAGCTTGTTTAGGAAATTCGCATGTTACCCTATATAACTAGTACTACTAATACCATATTTTTAGCTAAAGAATAATACTTTGATACTCCCTCCGTCCTTTCCATTTCTTATCATTTCAAAATAGGATGTCTAGCACACATTTTAAGGTACATTTTAGAGATAGTTCCATAACTTATTTTTGAAATTTTCTTTTTTTGTATAAAAATAGAACAATACTATTTTTATACAAAAAAAGAAAAATTTAAAAATAAGTTATAGAACTATCCTTAAAATTCACCTTAAAATACGTATCAGGAAGTGACAAAAACAATGTAAAGAAATGGAAAGGACGGAGGGAGTATATACTAATACTTGGAATGGGGAGAGCCGCGCCGGTTTGGTGTGATTTTATGGTAAAATTGTAAACGAAATTTTATATTTTCGATTTTTAAAATCTTAACTATCGGTTTGGTTTGATTTTAAATACAAATTATCATATTTTAATTGTTATTTATACTATATATGTTATACTATAATAAGCAAAATAATAAGCAAAAGGAATATAATTTGTAGTTTGATTAACTCCGTTTTTGCTTATTCCATATTTTTAATTATCTCTCATTTATAACCGTTAAATTTTTAACTCAAATAGTTCATGATCGTTAGATACAACAATACTAAAAATTGTTATATACAGAGGTTTAAGGTTCGATTATCACCAACAACATAATAATTAATATTTAATAATCACTAGTACAGAACTATCTTTTATCATCGCACTTTTAGCGTCGGTTAAATAGAGAGCCGTGGCCTATACATACTTTAAGCGTCGGTTGCTAGCTTAACCGACGCTTAATAGAGAGTCGTTGCTAGTTTCATGAAACAACCGACGCCTAAAACAGATCCTTTAGCATCGGCCTTTACACAACCGACGCTTAAAATCGATCTTTATCGTCGGTCATAAACAACCGACGCCTAAAACTATACCTTTAGCGTCGGTCTTTACTTAACCGATGCCTTAAACCAAACCTTTAGCGTCGGTCTTTACTCAACCGACACTTTAGCGTCGGTCATAAACAACCGACGCCTAAAACTAACCCTTTAGCGTCGATCTTATTGAACCGACGATGTAGTTTGTACTTTATGTGTCGCCTTACATTTGACCGACGCTTAAAGTATTATAATTAAAAAAACTAAATTATATACAAATAATATTTTTATACAAATAATACGTTATTTTATATTATACCATTCTATTAAAATTTTAAATTGAATAATATTATTCAAATAAGATTAATACAAATCAAACAACATTTTATAAAAAATTAAGTTTAAATAATTTCATTGCACAAATAAATAATATGTATTCATTCCTAACTATATATCTTAAACCATTATTTACGATAAAATTATATCCAAACCATGCTTCATTTTGTAAAGTATATTATTAAAAAATTACACTATTATTTAAATAAGTTTTTAAAATATTTGAAACTTTATATAATATCAATCAATGTTCTAAAAATCCCCGATTCAATCGATTAATCTCCGATTCAACCGATTAATCCCCGATTAATCCTCTACAAGGAGCCAAGTCGATTCAATTTTTAAAATCCCCGATTATTCTTTATGACTACTTCTTGATTGGAGTACATATTTATGATAAATTAATAGAATTATAAAAATAAAATATTAATCAAATATGAATTATTATATATTTTATTATATGATATTCACATTATATTATAACAAAATTGAAAATTTATATATTTAATGTAATAACCCTAACTTTGGCAATGCTACAGTAATCCTATAAATAGTAAATTTTGAGGTTTTAGAGAAATGGTATATAGGTACTCTATAATGAAAACATAAAATGAATAAACAGAAACCATATTAGTGTTGTACAATGAAAATAAGTGACTCAAAATGACGATAGATTTCAGAAATTCCTGAATATGGGTTTTTGAGGATTTTGACTTCCAAAGAGCTTCTATTGGATATTAAGGAGCATGAAAATATTATAAAAATTATATATTGAGGGATTAGTGAAAATTAGATTAAACCAGGGGATTTTTAAGTTAAGAGAATACCAAAGGAAATTGGATTGTTAAATGATTTCAAAACCACTGAGATAATGAGGTACATTCGAAACGAACCACAATTAGACGAATATGGAGATTAAGCAACCAAGATTAGTAAAATAACAAGGATACATCCCACATTATCATTCACAAGAATTAGTAACATTATACTTAAGAAAACCAAAAAGGAATTATGAGATCATCAAGGATTACATCACTTTCCACTAATTAGTTTTAAGGGTAAATTAGTCTTTTAACATGGTAAATTATCTAAATATCTTGCCAAGCTTCCAAGATACTCTAGATTAGTAAGTAATTAGATGAGATAAGATCAAAGAGAAGCAAAAGAAACCTCTTCCCCTTCTTTTTATTCCATTCGGCTATTCAAGAGAAAAAGAAGAAAAATCAAAACTAAAACCCTAGCTCTCTTCAACTACAAATCTAAGGAAAAATCATGGGTGATCTTGGAGGTTAGAAAGAGTGATCTACAAAGTTTCAAAGCCATCCAACTTCATTTACATAGGTAAGGAAAATTGTGAAGTTGATGATGAATAGTAAATGAATAGTAAAATCTTAGTATTAACTTTGTTTTAATGGTTCCTTTAGTTGATCCAAGCTAATTCAAGGTGGTTTAAAGTGTACCCAAGGCTTATTAAGTGTCTTTAAAGCTTCAAGGAGGTATAACTACTCTTGCCTTTTTGTATTTATGATGGATATTGTTTTGGTTAGTGATTAAGTAATGTAGATGTAAAGTTTTAGTGATTATGTGTTATAAATGGTTTGATTGGATGTGGGAATTGTGATGTGGACTTGTAACCAAGGCTGGGATGTAGACCACTTGGTGTATGGTTTGGAATGAGTGTGAAATGGTGGTTTTTGGAGTGGTTAAAATATGGAAAGTATGAAAATATAGCCGTTATAATGTCCGATTTTCGTTAGGAGGTAAATTTCCCTGTTTTGGACCCCTGTATTCGGCCGGTACCCTACTGTCTAGGTTACCCATTGACCATGAAATGATAGAGCTTAGTTCATAGATCGTTTTGATATAAGGTGCGTTAAAATCTGATGAACGGTTTAGGAGAAAAGTCAGTTTTAGTGAAAGACGTTCAAAAACCGAGAAACCGTAAATGTATCAACATTGAGGTTACAATTACCATACTTCAACATTGTTAGAAGTCACGAAATTTTGGGATATGGTAGTAATGTGGTCAAAGAACTATTTCCAGTTGACCTTACATTAAAATTCGAAATTTAAAAATTATAGGAAATTTTACAGTCGAGTGTGGTCGTTAAGGGAAATGATGAAAACCCCTGAAACTTCAATTGAGTTTATAAATGGTTAAGTTCTTGAACCTTTGGGGTAATAATGATACGTTAAACATATATTAAAGTGTCAAGGGTAATGTTATACAAGAGTGTAGTGAGTAAGAGATGTGGTATTCTAACGACGGTCCTTTTGTGTTTATAGAAACTCCGGAGGAAACACGAGCCATACCGTCAGAATATCGCAACCGAGGCAAGATCTTTTCTATCCCTACTTGGAAAATTATGTATCTTCAAAGAAACTTGATTTCATGAAATATATATATGTGATGCTATTGCTACTATATTGTTAAGAATAGATCTTCCTTGGTCCTTGACCTTAAAAGGAGAAGTATATGAGTATGATATGAAGATGGATATGGATATATATGGAGATGATTATGCATGAAGTGAATATGCCTTATGATTTGAGTTATATAAAGAATGGTATCAGTTGTTATCTAGGGTTATATAAAGGAATGGTATCAGTTGTTATCTAGGGTTATATGGTTTATAATGCTATATTATAAATATTCTTTTTGAGTACTAGTGGTTTAATGAATATTATTTGGTTATTATTTACTACTCTTAAATAGACGGAATATTTTATGAATATAAAAGCATATTTGATTTCTTGAATAGAAAAGAGATATCTGAATCATAATCAAAGTGTTAGGTTATATATATATTTTATAGAAATAATGTGCGAGAATGGAAATGATATGAGTAATAATAAATGGAAATGGAAATGATATACGGGAATGGAAATGTGAAATGGTGTTGATAAATGGAATAAAGATTTTATAAAAAAAGGGGGGATCAGCAACAAACTTGCGTAAGAGGCTGTGTCAGGGCTGTGTGCGACATAGTCTAGCATTCATTATATGATTCGGCACGAAGATGCCAAGGGAGGATGTTAGCAGGTGGCCTTCCTCCAGGGATGATGTTAGCAGGTGGCCTTCATTCCTTCTACCGGTAGTAAAAAGGGACGGGTACGGAGGACGACTGATCATCGTGCCTCACGTATTCGGCAACAGTGAAAACCCCCACAATTTTTGAATAAAGAATCGACGATAAAGTCAGATTGGTATACTGAAAAGGGAAAATGATATGAAACGATGGAATTATTGTTATAGATGGAGAGAAACTGATTTTATATTAAATTATAAAATTGTTGCATAAGAAGGAATTGAGAAGATGATAGTGAGAGATTTATTCAAGTATTCATATTATCTTGAAATATTACACTGAAAGGGTATATTGATTGTTATATTATTTAAGAAGAGAAACTGATGCTATATTATCCTAGATTTCTTTCTTATAATAGTAAGTGGATGATGTATTATTAAATAAGAGTTTTATTCTTCCTTAAAGTTTATAATTGGTCACCGCTTATATATGCATATATATATGTATACCTGGTTACATTTTAAATTCTAGTTTACAACATTATCTTGCTGAGCTATTATAGCTCACTCTTGCTACTTATCTATATACAGCTAGGTATGCCGATACTACGCAGAACGCCCCGCAAGAGGGTAGGGGAAGACGACCTTCTGAGAGCACGCTAGCACCGATTCCTGAGGTAGCGTAGAGGCAGACGGGTTCTGAGAACTTATGTATAATTAAGTGTGTAAGAATGTAATAAACTTTTGGTTGTTGAAATACTTCATGTCGAAGTATTATTCAGCAATGTATTTAAGAATTATTCTGGGTTTGTAATAACTGTTAAATTCTAAACTTTATTATGATGAATGTTGTTCTCTGAGCTTATGACTGGTGTGTGTGTGTGTATTAGTGCGGGGTCAATTGCATAAGTATTATTTGTTATAAAAAAAAAAGACCCAAGAGATATTGATATTGAATGGAAATTGGTCCGTGATGGCCCGGATTATTGACCCTGGATTTGGGGCCGTCACAGTTTGGTATCAGAGCTAAGAGTCATAATGCTCAGGAACAAGAGTGATAATAATAAATGTATCAGTTATAATATAAATTGTGAACTTCCATCAAGTTCAGGGGTGGTATATCGCAGGTAGTATTTATTTTAAGCATATATTATAATTTTATAGACTGTTACTAATAGAATTTTATGTTTTATTATAGGGAGCGGAGATGGGTGAGCCGAGTCGAGATCCCCAGTGGCTAGGATTGTCCGAGCGGGAGATTGTAGACCTGCAGTTAGTAGGAGTAGAGGTACCAGATTATGCTATTGCTGATCTCCGGAGGAGGGTTCGTGCAGCGGCCCTAGAGAGACATGAGCAGAGACTGAGGGAGGAGGCTGAGGAGCGCAGGCAGAGGGATGCCGTAGCAATAGTGCCATACATTGGTAGACCTTCTTCAGGATCTGACGAGGCAGGTCCTTCTAGAGTGAGGGAGGAGATCCCCGAGGAGTAGAGGCCTTTGCGTAAGAGGCCTAGGTTGTCAGTCATAGCTGAGGAGGAGGAGGAGGAGGAGATCGAGTGGACTGACATTCATGTGATTCCTACCCCTGTTATACCTGATCCAGTGCCCTCACCTATTCCATCTCCTCTACCTAGCCCTGACCCTTTTGAGGACCCAGCTGAGCAGTTCACTCCTCCGGGACACTTTATCTTATCAGAGGATGAGTTGGAGGATGACCCTTCTGAGGACGCGGATATGGAGCCCGTTCCTCCATCTTCACCGGCAGTTCCATCCCCACCATTTGCACCTCCACCACCACTACCAGTGGATGCACCCCCACTTGTAGATGTACCTCCCCCAGTTGCTATGCCACCTCAGGAGGCACCTATATTTCCAGCTGGTTAGTTGCCAGCTATTCTATTGTCAGAGTACTTTGTCCTACAGGGACAGCTAGAGGAGTCCCGTCAGACTATAGATACACTTGTACAGAGGTTAGACAGAGCGAGAGGAGGAGGAGGTGTGATACCAGATGGGTTATCTTTGGGCATAGTTAGTATCGAGCTACGGGCACTCGGTGATATTAGGAGGATGTTGGGAGACGGAGGGGATCCAGTATGGAGGGCTCAGATAGTTGATGTAGTCACCACTATGGTAGTACAGATCAGAGACGTTGTCAGAGTAGCGTTACCGTGATTCAGAGTAGTAGTTTTAGTTACTAATCAGACTAGTCATCTTGTGGATGTCATTTTGGGGATTAGGTTAGTTGTTTACTGTCTTAATCCCAGTCTGATTAGAGGACAGCTAGTAGTGCTTTTGTTATAGCGAGTTAGTATGTACGGTTATGCTTTTGGGGTTTCGAACCTTGTACTCTATGATGTATGTATTGACTAGTAGTGTAGGATGTTATCCACAAGTTGTAAAATATTTATGTAAATTAATGAAGTTTATGTACTTTGCCTAATTTTATCGTATTTTGATATTAAATGTTGAGATTCAAAAATATTGATATATATATGAGGTGATTGACTTAAATGAAAAGGTTATTGTGCTAAAGGTACTAAGCTTATTTGTCAAAGTTGTATTATAATTAAATATTACTTGTGTGGAGTTAAAAATATTGGGATGCATAAATAAGTTAACTAATGATATAGTTGTGCATATATGGAAATGATGTATATTGTACCCTAATTTTGGGTGATTAATGAAGAATATTGTTATATACAGAATCATGCCGCCTAAGCGTAATAATAGAGTGAATGCAAGGGACAATGAGAGAGAGGAAGGAAGTCATAATAGGCAGGGTGAAAATGCTCATAATGAACAAAATCATGAAGAAGAAGAAGATGAATCAACTGGTCAACAGGGAAATCAAGGGGGTGATCCCTTTAACCAATTCATGGAACTATTAAGGCAGAATTTAGCTAACCCACAGAATCCCCAACAACCACCTGTTCTTCCCAATCAGGCAGCTAACTCCTTTCGTGCCTTTAAGTCCTTAAAACCCCCGGAGTTTGAGGGAACTGTTAACCCAGTAGTAGCCAGAGCCTGGTTAAAAGAGATGGAAAAAGCTTTTGAGATATTGAGGATAGAGGAAGATCAGAAAACAGTCTTTGCAGCCTATCTCTTAAAGGGAGAGGCAAATTATTGGTGGGAAGCTAAGAAGAACCTAGAAGGAGCGGGAGTGATAACCTGGGAGCGTTTCACTAGGGTATTTTTAGAAAAATACTCCCCTAGGTATCTGGAAAATCAAATGGAAATGAAATTTTTGGAGTTAAAGCAAGATAACCTAACAGTGGCAGAATATGAAACTAAATTTACTGAACTGTCTAGGTTTGTTCCAGAATTTGTGCGTACTGAGGAACAACGAGCAAAAAGGTTCCAACAAGGATTGAAACCATGGCTACGGACGAGAGTGGCACCGTTTGAGTTGACTGATTATGCTGCGGTAGTTCAAAAGGCATCCATTATAGAAGCTGAGAGTGAACAAACCCAAATAGGTCGAGAGAACAAGAGAAGGAGATTTGAGGATCAGAGAGGAGGTTCAAGTGATGGAAGTTATTTTGGCAAAGCTGGTAAAGGACGAAAATCTCAATTCGTAGGAAAATCAGGAGTTAATAGGGCTGTTAGTGAGACTGTAAATCAAGGTGGTAAAACCTCAGGAACATTTCAGGCTAATCAATCTTGAACACCATTTCCAGATTGTAACACGTGTGGTAGGAAGCATACGGGAGTGTGTAGAGCATTAGAAATAAATTGCTTTAACTGTGGACAAAAAGGACACTACCTTAGCCAGTGCCCATCGGCTAATACCAATCCTAGGAGGGACGTCAAGTGTTACCAGTGTGGGAAACTAGGACACATTGCCAGAGATTGCCGTTCCGGTGGATCATCCGCGCCAGGACAGAGTGTGACTGCTTCAAACAGGCCTACTGCTAGAGTGTATAACATGACTTTAGGAGAGGCATTGAAAAAGCCGGATACAGATACAGGTGAAATATTTTCTTTAATTATTTACTCTTGTAAGTATAAGTGTTTGGTTAGGAATTAACTTGGTCAATGAATGGTGTAAATGAGTTAATAAAATAGATAAGAATAATCTATCTGAGTAGGAAGTAAGATATGCCGATCCAGAGAAAGAAAGTACGAGTATGTGGGGATAAACACACCCTTGTTTAGATACGAACAGGAAATATATATTATAGGTAGTATTTTCTTACAATTGTTTCAAGGAATCTTATTCTAGTCAGATTTCTGGAGGATTTTACAGAGGCAGGATATAACAAGATTGAAGTGTTCATATTTTATGTCATGATAGAGATCAAAATATAGATAAACCATAAGTGAGATATACTACCATTCAAGAGAGGCCAATGTGGTGGCCGATACCCTTAGCTAAAAGAGGAATGAGAGATGAAATAATATAGAATGACTGAAATAGGAGGAAAATTGTAAGATAAAGATAGTGAAAGCACTACGATTGATAAGCTAAATGGCATGTTGATGAATGACAAGCAAGTTTATGTTGGTGTAATTTTGCGCAAACAAGATAGAGATATTATGAAGGAAAAAGGATGGAGAAAGTGGTATAGAAGTTATAAGGTGTAGATGAAAAAGGTATATATAGACATTTTCAGCATGATTCCGGGACGGAATCCTTTTAAGAGGGGAAGACTGTAATAACCCTAACTTTGGCAATGCTACAGTAATCCTATAAATAGTAAATTTTGAGGTTTTAGAGAAATGGTATATAGGTACTCTATAATGAAAACATAAAATGAATAAACAGAAACCATATTAGTGTTGTACAATGAAAATAAGTGACTCAAAATGACGATAGATTTCAGAAATTCCTGAATATGGGTTTTTGAGGATTTTGACTTCCAAAGAGCTTCTATTGGATATTAAGGAGCATGGAAATATTATAAGAATTATATACTGAGGGATTAGTGAAAATTAGATTAAACCAGGGGATTTTTAATTTAAGAGAATACCAAAGGAAATTGGATTGTTCAATGATTTCAAAACCACTGAGATAATGAGGTACATTCGAAACGAACCACAATTAGACGAATATGGAGATTAAGCAACCAAGATTAGTAAAATAATAAGGATACATCCCACATTATCATTCACAAGAATTAGTAACATTATACTTAAGAAAACCAAAAAGGAATTATGAGATCATCAAGGATTACATCACTTTCCACTAATTAGTTTTAAGGGTAAATTAGTCTTTTAACATGGTAAATTATCTAAATATCTTGCCAAGCTTCCAAGATACTCTAGATTAGTAAGTAATTAGATGAGATAAGATCAAAGAGAAGCAAAAGAAACCTCTTCCCCTTCTTTTTATTCCATTCGGCTATTCAAGAGAAAAAGAAGAAAAATCAAAACTAAAACCCTAGCTCTCTTCAACTACAAATCTAAGGAAAAATCATGGGTGATCTTGGAGGTTAGAAAGAGTGATCTACAAAGTTTCAAAGCCATCCAACTTCATTTACATAGGTAAGGAAAATTGTGAAGTTGATGATGAATAGTAAATGAATAGTAAAATCTTAGTATTAACTTTGTTTTAATGGTTCCTTTAGTTGATCCAAGCTAATTCAAGGTGGTTTAAAGTGTACCCAAGGCTTATTAAGTGTCTTTAAAGCTTCAAGGAGGTATAACTACTCTTGCCTTTTTGTATTTATGATGGATATTGTTTTGGTTAGTGATTAAGTAATGTAGATGTAAAGTTTTAGTGATTATGTGTTATAAATGGTTTGATTGGATGTGGGAATTGTGATGTGGACTTGTAACCAAGGCTGGGATGTAGACCACTTGGTGTATGGTTTGGAATGAGTGTGAAATGGTGGTTTTTGGAGTGGTTAAAATATGGAAAGTATGAAAATATAGCCGTTATAATGTCCGATTTTCGTTAGGAGGTAAATTTCCCTGTTTTGGACCCCTGTATTCGGCCGGTACCCTACTGTCTAGGTTACCCATTGACCATGAAATGATAGAGCTTAGTTCATAGATCGTTTTGATATAAGGTGCGTTAAAATCTGATGAACGGTTTAGGAGAAAAGTCAGTTTTAGTGAAAGACGTTCAAAAACCGAGAAACCGTAAATGTATCAACATTGAGGTTACAATTACCATACTTCAACATTGTTAGAAGTCACGAAATTTTGGGATATGGTAGTAATGTGGTCAAAGAACTATTTCCAGTTGACCTTACATTAAAATTCGAAATTTAAAAATTATAGGAAATTTTACAGTCGAGTGTGGTCGTTAAGGGAAATGATGAAAACCCCTGAAACTTCAATTGAGTTTATAAATGGTTAAGTTCTTGAACCTTTGGGGTAATAATGATACGTTAAACATATATTAAAGTGTCAAGGGTAATGTTATACAAGAGTGTAGTGAGTAAGAGATGTGGTATTCTAACGACGGTCCTTTTGTGTTTATAGAAACTCCGGAGGAAACACGAGCCATACCGTCAGAATATCGCAACCGAGGCAAGATCTTTTCTATCCCTACTTGGAAAATTATGTATCTTCAAAGAAACTTGATTTCATGAAATATATATATGTGATGCTATTGCTACTATATTGTTAAGAATAGATCTTCCTTGGTCCTTGACCTTAAAAGGAGAAGTATATGAGTATGATATGAAGATGGATATGGATATATATGGAGATGATTATGCATGAAGTGAATATGCCTTATGATTTGAGTTATATAAAGAATGGTATCAGTTGTTATCTAGGGTTATATAAAGGAATGGTATCAGTTGTTATCTAGGGTTATATGGTTTATAATGCTATATTATAAATATTCTTTTTGAGTACTAGTGGTTTAATGAATATTATTTGGTTATTATTTACTACTCTTAAATAGACGGAATATTTTATGAATATAAAAGCATATTTGATTTCTTGAATAGAAAAGAGATATCTGAATCATAATCAAAGTGTTAGGTTATCTATATATTTTATAGAAATAATGTGCGAGAATGGAAATGATATGAGTAATAATAAATGGAAATGGAAATGATATACGGGAATGGAAATGTGAAATGGTGTTGATAAATGGAATAAAGATTTTATAAAAAAAGGGGGGATCAGCAACAAACTTGCGTAAGAGGCTGTGTCAGGGCTGTGTGCGACATAGTCTAGCATTCATTATATGATTCGGCACGAAGATGCCAAGGGAGGATGTTAGCAGGTGGCCTTCCTCCAGGGATGATGTTAGCAGGTGGCCTTCATTCCTTCTACCGGTAGTAAAAAGGGACGGGTACGGAGGACGACTGATCATCGTGCCTCACGTATTCGGCAACAGTGAAAACCCCCACAATTTTTGAATAAAGAATCGACGATAAAGTCAGATTGGTATACTGAAAAGGGAAAATGATATGAAACGATGGAATTATTGTTATAGATGGAGAGAAACTGATTTTATATTAAATTATAAAATTGTTGCATAAGAAGGAATTGAGAAGATGATAGTGAGAGATTTATTCAAGTATTCATATTATCTTGAAATATTACACTGAAAGGGTATATTGATTGTTATATTATTTAAGAAGAGAAACTGATGCTATATTATCCTAGATTTCTTTCTTATAATAGTAAGTGGATGATGTATTATTAAATAAGAGTTTTATTCTTCCTTAAAGTTTATAATTGGTCACCGCTTATATATGCATATATATATGTATACCTGGTTACATTTTAAATTCTAGTTTACAACATTATCTTGCTGAGCTATTATAGCTCACTCTTGCTACTTATCTATATACAGCTAGGTATGCCGATACTACGCAGAACGCCCCGCAAGAGGGTAGGGGAAGACGACCTTCTGAGAGCACGCTAGCACCGATTCCTGAGGTAGCGTAGAGGCAGACGGGTTCTGAGAACTTATGTATAATTAAGTGTGTAAGAATGTAATAAACTTTTGGTTGTTGAAATACTTCATGTCGAAGTATTATTCAGCAATGTATTTAAGAATGATTCTGGGTTTGTAATAACTGTTAAATTCTAAACTTTATTATGATGAATGTTGTTCTCTGAGCTTATGACTGGTGTGTGTGTGTATTAGTGCGAGGTCAATTGCATAAGTATTATTTGTTATAAAAAAAAGACCCAAGAGATATTGATATTGAATGGAAATTGGTCCGTGATGGCCCAGATTATTGACCCTGGATTTGGGGCCGTCACATTTAAATATTTTAAATTTTTAAAAATTATATATTATATCAATATTTATAAATCTTTTTATAATATAAATATATTTTTAATTCATAATGCGTAATTTGACAAATTGGGAATTTTACACAGATCTAATTCCATTGGACTTTTGCCCAGTACTTCGACGACCTTCACCCGTCTCTCTCACAACATAGACACACGCCACTCTCCTTTCTGTATCTCATCGCTCTCTCCCCTTTCAGTCTCTCTTTATCTCCATAATGCTCTCTCCCCTTTAATGTTTGTTAAAGGTGGTTTAATTACTCTCTTATTTTCAGGGCTAATTTGGAATTAGGACATTTGGTGCTAATTGTGATTCATATAGTTTCGATTTGGGGTTTACTGTGTGGTTTATAGCTAATGCTTTAATTAGATAAACTAATTTTTTTAATTATTCTACTAATTTTTTGTGTTGATGTTTGTAGCTTGGACTTCTTGGGTCGATGTTGGTGAGTATGATGAGGATGTGGCAGTAGTAGCAAGTCATGATTGTGTTCCGGAGGATAGCATCATCAGAATCAAAGTCAAAGTAAAGGATCAATTGATGACGTTAACGGTAAAAGTAGTAGTTCGAGTAGCTCTGTGGCTTCGGTTGCTAGATCTTTGATCCCTACACGACGTCATTTGCGTCTTGATCTTTTTAATAAGCTCTATTATCCTTGTAAGTGATGATTTTCTTAAAATTCTAGTAGTTTTGTGTATTTATTGTGTATGTTAATTTAATTGAAACATGTCTGTGCTATTTTCAGTTTGAATAAATTGAGATTTTCATGTGTTAGGAACTGAAGGTAAGGAATAGAAAGATTTGTTAAGTTTAGGTACAGAAGGATTTGATTAATGCGATATGGAACTGATTGTGATGTGATTTAGCAGAACATATTAAAATGAAAACCAGTAGGTACATTTTTTCCGAGTCTCGGAAATTTTGCTGAGAGAAAAGAAGGATTTGATTTTAATTTATACAAAACCCAATTTTCTTCAAGGCCAAAAAGTAAAGAACGTGAAAGGGTTTGAATGAAGAAATTGAAAGAATGAAGTATAGTATGGGTGAAGAAGAGAAAGGGATCATGGTGGCCTGGTAGAATAATGTGCCTAAATGAGCTTGGTTATTCTGCTCGTCTCAAATGTGGTTCTGCTAAGCCTGTTACACTTCTTGGCAGACATTACAGCTCTGTGTAATAATATACTCCTTAGCCCCCTTTATTTTCTTGAATAAATGTTTTAGATTTTCAAGATTTTTTTATATGTTGCTCACTCTTTTGTATATGTGCTTAGGTGAGGTTCTTGATATTTGATAGTATTTTATACTCCTTGTAAAAGTCTAATATTGTTTCTATTTAAATGAATTGCTATGACAATAGAGAATGTGCTATTGTTGGAGCTTGTGTTTTTGTTTTTGAAGAATCTTTGTAGTTTATGTTGAGTATAGAATACAGTAAAAGAATACAGAGGGGGGTGAATGGATTCTTGAACTTTTCTTTGTTGAGTCTGTGTAGCAGATAAGTGTTTGTGTGTGCAAAGATGTAGGTGCGGATAAAGAACAACACAAGTCACAATATCACTTTAATCTAATGTATTATTAGATAAAGGTTGCTACAATCTTTGAATACAAATGATAGTATTCTCAGCTTCGTTTTTCTCAGAGAGATATGGCTTACAATGAATATGAAAAACTTGACTCACTAAAAGTTAATTGCTAAGGAAGTGAGGCTGTATCCTTAATTCCTTATAGAACATGAATACAACCTACTTACTATAAATAAGGTAGCTAAAACAAATTACTTTCTAGTCTGTCTATCCTATTTGAGTAAGAGTCCAAATGATTACAGATTTGACTTTGCAAAGCCTGTTCAGATCCACTTCTTTAGCCCTTTGTCTCTTCTATATCTCTCTAAGCTTCTTTGTAGGCTTTCCAGAGCACGTTACAGATTGAGGTCCATAAAGTGCATTGGTTTGTTGCAGGTTTCTGACTTGTACAATTTCTCCAGTATTTTGTCTCCAAGAATGTATTCGAGAAGTGACTAAGTAAGTGATTCGAGAACTAGAATTGACTTGATCGATAACTCTGAGTTCTCGAACACTGTTATATTGACATACCGAATTACTTCTCGAATAGCTCTTTTTCATCAGGATTCCTTGAGTTGTCGAATAGAACACTTGACTTATCGAATCCTTGAGATATCGAATAGCTTTCTGAGTCCTTGAGATATCGAATGGAACTTTGACTTGTTGACTCCTTGAGAACTCGAATACCACTTTTGACTTGTTGACTTCTTGAGTTCTCGAACAGAGTAATAGACATATCGAATCTCTGAGATATCGAATGAGATATCGAACAGTGTATTCAGAGATATCAAATAATGTATTCAGAGATATCGAATAGTGTCTTCTGAGATATCGAATCCCTGACTTCTCGAATGCTAGACTTCTCGAATAGACAAATGTACTTCTCGAATTGGTACTTAGGCAAATTCTTCACTTTCTTCAAATCCTAACTGTGATTATTTGACAGTCTTTATCTCCTTGCTTGAGGCATGAACCTTGGAACTTCTTTCAAGCATTATTCTTGACTATATAAGTATAGTTACACAACTAGGATTTGGTGCCTATTACAAGTACAGAACAAGTAGAGACTCTACAACTAGAGGTTCCCTCAGTTAAGAGGTCATGTAAGTAATGCAAAGCATTACAGACAATTAGGCTTGTTATTTGATGTAAACAAGTATGCCTCTGTGACTAACAATCTCTCCCAAATTGTGAGTAAGACCCTTAGTCACAATTTCATGTCTGATAACAAGCCTAACATACATAAAGACAAAACTTTAAAAGTACAGGTATGTAGATTGATTGAAGAAAGTACATAGAAGTATTCTTACAAGTTATAAGAAACTACTAGCCATATCCTTTTGGATTCATCTCTTGAGCTTTGGCTTGCAGATTCTCATTTTTCATCTTCTCTTCAGCTTCTTTGGCTTTCTTCTTTGCATTTTCCTCCATGGCAAGAATAATGTCTTCCATTGCAGTGAGTTCTTCAATTAGAGGGGAGCCTGACAAATCCTTGAGTACTTCATTCAGCTGTTTCTCATAGGAACTGATGTAGTCCATTCTAATCTTTACATTTCTACCATATTTCTTGTACTTAATGATGTAAGGATTAAACTTGACTCTGCACAGACCCATTGCTCTCAATTCATCAGCCTTAGCTTCCATTGCAGCCAACTCCTCCTCCCTTTTCTTTAGTAGCTCTTCACTGTTCTTTTTCCTTTCTACCTGGTGATCTCTTTTCATTTTGACAAAGTCAATTAACTCCAGCTTCCATATCCTTTCCACTTTGTCTTCAGAATCCAACATTGCAATTATCCTTTCTATATCATATAGCCTGCACCAGTGCTAACATGTTCCTTGTCTGAATTTCTTCTGTCTTCCATCGGTATATTTAATTTCAAGAAAATCATCAACAATGGCAACATGATAGATTCTTTGAGCCCATAGGAACTGCAGTTGGTCTTCATCATTGTAATGACCCCAACTTCAGTAATGCTACAGTGGTCACATGAATAGTAAATTTCGAGGATTTAGAGAAATGGTACGTAGGTACCCTATAATGGAAACAGAAAATGAATAAACAGAAACCATATTAATATTATACACTGAAATTAAGTGACTCGAAATGACGATAGATTTCAGAAATTCCTGAATATGGATTTTGAGGATTTTGATTTCGAATAAGCTTCTATTGGATATTGAGGAGCATGGAAATATTATAAGAATGACAAATTGAGGGATTAGTGAATTTAGATTAAACCAAGGGATTATTAAGTTAAGAGAATACCAAAGGAAATTGGATTCGTAAATGATTTCGAAAACCACTGAGATAATGAGGTTTACTCGAAACGAACCACAACTAGACGAGTATGGAAACCAAACAACCAATATTAATATTATAACAAGGATATACACTATATTACCAATAATCAAGAATCATTAAAACAATACTTAGAAAAAAAAAACAAGGATTCTAGAATATCCAACAATAACATCATCCATGACATCACTTTCCACTAACTCTTGTTAAGGGCAAATTAGTCATTAACCATGGGGGATAATCTACAAAACTCTAGAATCATCAAGACTAAGCTAGACAAGGTTAACCAACACAAAAATCTTATTATCTTCATCCATTTAGATCAATTCGGCCAAATAGACAGCAGTCCAGAAAAACAGGCATATCTCCTTCGTTTCTCAGCCGAATTTCGTGTTCTTTAGCTTTTTGGAAAGGTATTGAGATGCCCTACAACTCTTCTTTAGGAACCTTGTCCAGAAAACCAAGGTAAGGACCTCGTTTTTCATCTTCTTTCAGCTGCAGTTTAGTAACTCTAAGAATTAACTTGTGTTTTATGGTTTCTTTAGACTATCCAAGCTACTTTAAGGTTGTTTAAGGACTAGCCAAGGATTATTAAGTGTTGTTAAAGCTTCAAGGAAGGTATGGAGTTCATGAACCCTTAGTATTATCTTGAGGTTATGATGATTTATGGTTGGTTTAGTGATTAAGTGGTATAAAGGTTATGTTTATGATGTTATAAGTGTTTGTAAGTGGTTTGAGTTGATTTTGGAAGGAGTTTGGGAGTGTAACCATGGCTGGTAATGAAGACCACATGGTGTAGGTGATGATTATTGTGTTTGATGATTGATTTTGGATGAGTTTGATTTTGGAAAGTACGAAAATATAGCCGTTATAATGTCCGATTTTCGTTAAACCAAGAAACTGCCCTGTTTTGGAACAACAGAGGCATACGGTAGGTTCCTGTTTAGAACACCAACTGACCATGAGATGATAGAGCTTAGTTCATAGATCGTTTTGATATAAGGTGCGTTAAAATCTGATGAACGGTTTAGGAGAAAAGTCAGTTTTAGTGAAAGACGTTCGATAACCGAGAAAACGTAATTGTATCAACTTTGAGGCTAAAGTTACCATACTTAGACATTTTTATAAGTCACGAAATTTTGGGATATTGTAGTTGGGTGGTCAGAGGACCCTTGACAGTTGACCTTGCATTAAAATACGAAATCCATATTTTCTGAGAATTTTTACAGTTAAGTTTGGTCGTTAGGGAAAATGGTGAAAACCCTGAAACTTCGATTTAGTTTATAAATGGTTAAGTTCTTGAACCTTTGGGGTAATAGTGATACGTTAGGCATATATTAAAGTATCAAGGTTAGTGTTATACAAGAGTGTAGTGAGTAAGAGATGTGATATTCTAATGACGGTCCTTTTATGTTAATAGAAACTCCGGAAGAGGGACCAGCCTTACTGTCAGGATACAGGAACCAAGGCAAGATCTTTTCTATCCCTACTTGGAAATTATTTATCTTCAAAGAAACTTGATTTCATGAAATATATATATGTGAGGCTATTGTTACTATATTGTTAAGAAATGGTTTTCCTCGATTATTGATGTAAAAAGGGAGGGTATATGAGTATGATATGAATATGGATATGGGTATGAGTATGAGATGGATATGAATATACATAGAGATGATTATGCATGAAGTGAACATGCCTTATGATTAAGGGAATATGAAGGAATGGTATCAGTTGTTATCTAAAGATATATAAAGGAATGGTATCAGTTGTTATCTAAAGATATATAAAGGAATGGTATTAGTTGTTATCTAAAGATATATAAAGGAATGGAATCAGTTATTATCTAGGGTTATATGATTTATAATATTATATTCTTTCTAAGAATTGTGATTTAATAAATATTATTGAATGGTATTTAATACTTTCGAGATAAATGGAATACTCTACGTATATAAAAGCATATTTGAATTCTTGAATATAAAGGAGATGTTTGAATCATAATCAAAGTATTATGTTATATATATATATTTTATAGAAGTAATGTGCGAGAATGGAAATGAGATGAGTGAATGACATATGGAAATGAAAGCGAGAAAATGGAAATGTGGAATGATATTTTGTAAATGGAATAATGATTTGACAAAAAGGGGGATAGCAATAAAAAGCGTAAGAGGCTGTGTGCTGCACAGTCCAGCAATCAATATTTTAATTCGGCCCAAGAGTTGCCGAAGGAGGATGTAGTGGTGGACCTTCCTCCAGGGGGATGTAGTGGTGGACCTTCCTCCTTCTACCGGTAGTAAAAAGGGACGGGTACGGAGGACGACTGATCATCGTGCCTCACGTATTCGGCAACAGTGAAAACCCCCACAATATTTGAATAAAGAATAAATGATAAAGTCAGATGGGTATGCTAAAAAGGGAGAATGATATGAAACGATGGAATAATTGTTATAGATGAAGAGAAACTGATTTTATATTAATTTATAAAATTGCTGTATAAGAAGGGAAAGAGAAGATGATAGTGAGAGATTTATTCAAGTATTCATATTATCTTGAAATATTACATTGAAAGGGTATATTGATTGATATATTATTTAAGCAGAGAAACTGATACTGTATTATCTTAGATTTCTTTCTTATAATAGTAAGTGGATGATGTATTATTAAATAAGAGTTTCATTCTTCCTTAAAGTTTATAAATGGTTTCCGCTTTCACATGCATATATATATACTTGTCCACATTTTAAATTCTAGTTTACCATATGATCTTGCTGAGCTATTATAGCTCACTCTTGCTACTTATCTATATACAGCTAGGTACGCCGATACTTCGTACTACACCCCGCAAGAGGGTACGGGAAAGACGAACTTTTGAGAGAGTGTTGGCAACGCTTTCCGAGGTAGCTATCGGATGGTTGGGTATTAATAGATTGTGTACATTAAGTGTGTAAGTTGGTGTAATAACTTTTGATTGTTGAAATGCTTCATGTCGAAGTATTATTCAGCAATGTGTTTAAGTATGATTCTGGGTTTGTAATAGCTGTTTAACTCTAAACTTTTATTATGGTGAATGTTGTTCTTTGAGCATATGACTGGTGTGTGTATTACTGTGGGGTCAATCGCATAAGTATTAATTATAAAAAAAAAAAACCCAAGAGATATTGATTTTGAATGGAAGTTGGTCCGTGATGGCCCAGATTCATGACCCCGGATTTGGGGCTGTCACAGTTTGGTATCAGAGCTAAGAGTCATAATGCTCAGGAACAAGAGTGATAATAATAAATGTATTAGTTATAATATAAAATTGTGAACTTCCATCGAGTTCAAGGGGGGTTTATCGAACGAAGCGTTTATTCTAAGTAGTGATTATGATTTTATAGATTATTGCTAATAAAGGTTATTATGCCAAAAGTGTCAAGTTTATGTAGCACATGGGACTGATATGAGAAAAGGGAATAATTGAGGTAACAGGAAGTGTACGTTAGAAAATATTGTGAGTATGTGTGGTATGTTAGAATATACAATTTAGAAGTATAAATTGAAGGGTCCTTGATACCGGAGCAGTGTCAGGCTAAGACGATCAATATTACGTAAGTATATCGATTAGAGGGTTGTGTTCTATTATGGATAAAGGCAGAAAGTATCGAGCCAAGTCAAGACTAGGTAAATGACGATAACTGGGAATATAAGACGATAGTTTAAGGCTAAAGGATAAGTGCCAAATTCAAGAAATTTTGGAGAGTACGCAGACTTAGATATATATGGTATTTGAGGAAAACCTTCCATTATTTGGGATTTTAAATTGGGCAGAGGCTATTAACGGTACCTATTCTTAAATTTTCTAAATCCCTGCTAAATTATGTTATTGAGTTTCAAATTTTCCTTTACTGGTGGGTAAATTCAGTTGTGATCTGGCACCTCTTATTCATTAAGGGTCGGTATCTTTTCAAAATATTTTGGTACCTTTGGAAGGTGTTTCAAAATTGTATTTAATCTATCTTAGTCAAAATATTCCTCTAAGATTATTTTCGAAAGATGGTATTTATCATCGTGATTTAAATTTCCCTCTATATTTCTTACTTCAACTAAGAGAAACAACCCAATATGTATACACAAGGACGATCTGTCTGTGTGATAGAAAGTCGGAGGGGACGCCCTCACTTGTGTGACGTACGGGTTCTTCCATCATATTGATTTCTCAAATATTCTTTTGTTTCGAATAAAGGTTATTTAAAACTCTTAATGTTATAAATTGTTGTGGGACCCTTGCTTATATCTGGGTTCGTTTAAATTTAAGGTCTCTTGAATTCTATCAATTGTTTTGAATATAGAAGGTTTCAGTAATGGATGGGATAAGGGAAGCAATGTTTAGAGTATATATACGTGATTATACAAGGGAACTGGAGATTCAAAGGGAAATTTCAATAAGAGATAATTAGAGTTAGAAGCGTTTCAATATAAGAGAGGAAGGAATTTTGTGAGAAGAAATGAGTATATTTGATGATTAGTAAGAGAAAAGAATATGAGGAATTTTAAGGCATAATTGAGATTTACTATTGAGAGTAAGGTGTATTTTGAGGATAGAATTAGAATAAGGATAAACAAAGGAAGTGGGGATAATTAATGAAGTTTATGTATTTTGCCTAATTTTATCGTATTTTGATATTAAATGTTGAAATTCAAGAATATTGATGTATATAAGGTGATTGACTTAAATGAAAAGGTTATTGTACTAAAGGTGATACGCTTATTTGCTAAAGTTGAGTTGAGAATATTATGGTATATAAATGAGTTAACTGGTGATATAATTGTGCATATGAGAATGATGTATATATACCCTAAATTTGGGTAATTAATGAAGAATATTGCTATATACAGAATCATGCCGCCTAAGCGTAATAATAGAGTAAATGCAAAGGAAAATGAGAGAGATGAAGGAAGACGAAATAGACAGAATGAAAATGCTCATAACGAACAAAATCAGATGGGGCGAGAAAGTAAGAAAAGGAGATGTGAGGGTCAGAAAGGAGGTTCAAGCGAAGGAAGTTACTTTAACAAAGTTGGTAAGGGACAAAAATCTCAGTTTGTGGGAAAGACAGGGAGTAACAAGACTGTTAGTGAGACGGTGAATCAGGGTGGTAGATCCACAGGAACCTTTCAATCTAATCAATCTCGAACACCATTTCCAGACTGTAACACGTGTGGTAGGAAGCATACGGGAGTGTGTAGGAGGTCGAAAGTAACTTGCTTTAAGTGCGGACAGAAAGGACACTATTATAATCAGTGCACATCAACTGACAAGATTGATATCAAATGTTATCAATGTGGGAAACTAGGACACTTTGCTAGAGATTGCCGTTCCGGTGGGTCATCTGCGCCGGGACAAAGTATGACTGTTTCAAATAAACCTACTGCCAGAGTGTACAACATAACTTTAGGAGAGGCATTGAGAAAGCCGGATACAGATGCAGGTGAACATTTTTCTAGTAATTAAATTTTTAGTGTAAATGTTTGGTTAGGAATCAATGTGGTCAATGAATGGTATAGGTAGGTTGATAATCTAGATAAGGAAAATCAGTATCTGTTAGGGGTTAGAAATTCTATGAAAAGGAGAATAATAGTATTTTGGGGGTAAACCATAGACTTGTTCAGATACGAACAGGAAATATATATTATAGGGAGTATTTTCTTACAATTGTTTCAAGGAATTTTATTCGAGCCGGATTTCTGGAAGATTTTACAGGGACAAGATATAATAAGATCGAAGTGTGTATATTTTATGTCATGATAGAGATCAACATAGGGATAAACCATAAGTGAGATATACTACCATTCAGGGGAGGCCAATGTGGTGGCCGATACCCATAACTAAAAGAGGGATGTTGATGAATGACAAGCAAGTTTAATGTTGGTGTAATTTTGCGCAAACAAGATAGAGATATTATGAAGGAAAAAGGATGGAGAAAGTGGTATAGAAGTTATAAGGTGTAGATGAAAAGGTATCTATGGACATTTTTGACGTGATTCCGGGACGGAATCCTTTTAAGGGGGGAAGGATGTAATGACCCCAACTTCAGTAATGCTACAGTGGTCACATGAATAGTAAATTTCGAGGATTTAGAGAAATGGTACGTAGGTACCCTATAATGGAAACAGAAAATGAATAAACAGAAACCATATTAATATTATACACTGAAATTAAGTGACTCGAAATGACGATAGATTTCAGAAATTCCTGAATATGGATTTTGAGGATTTTGATTTCGAATTAACTTCTATTGGATATTGAGGAGCATGGAAATATTATAAGAATGACAAATTGAGGGATTAGTGAATTTAGATTAAACCAAGGGATTATTAAGTTAAGAGAATACCAAAGGAAATTGGATTCGTAAATGATTTCGAAAACCACTGAGATAATGAGGTTTACTCGAAACGAACCACAACTAGACGAGTATGGAAACCAAACAACCAAGATTAATATTATAACAAGGATATACACTATATTACCAATAATCAAGAATCATTAAAACAATACTTAGAAAAAAAAAACAAGGATTCTAGAATATCCAACAATAACATCATCCATGACATCACTTTCCACTAACTCTTGTTAAGGGCAAATTAGTCATTAACCATGGGGGATAATCTACAAAACTCTAGAATCATCAAGACTAAGCTAGACAAGGTTAACCAACACAAAAATCTTATTATCTTCATCCATTTAGATCAATTCGGCCAAATAGACAGCAGTCCAGAAAAACAGGCATATCTCCTTCGTTTCTCAGCCGAATTTCGTGTTCTTTAGCTTTTTGGAAAGGTATTGAGATGCCCTACAACTCTTCTTTAGGAACCTTGTCCAGAAAACCAAGGTAAGGACCTCGTTTTTCATCTTCTTTCAGCTGCAGTTTAGTAACTCTAAGAATTAACTTGTGTTTTATGGTTTCTTTAGACTATCCAAGCTACTTTAAGGTTGTTTAAGGACTAGCCAAGGATTATTAAGTGTTGTTAAAGCTTCAAGGAAGGTATGGAGTTCATGAACCCTTAGTATTATCTTGAGGTTATGATGATTTATGGTTGGTTTAGTGATTAAGTGGTATAAAGGTTATGTTTATGATGTTATAAGTGTTTGTAAGTGGTTTGAGTTGATTTTGGAAGGAGTTTGGGAGTGTAACCATGGCTGGTAATGAAGACCACATGGTGTAGGTGATGATTATTGTGTTTGATGATTGATTTTGGATGAGTTTGATTTTGGAAAGTACGAAAATATAGCCGTTATAATGTCCGATTTTCGTTAAACCAAGAAACTGCCCTGTTTTGGAACAACAGAGGCATACGGTAGGTTCCTGTTTAGAACACCAACTGACCATGAGATGATAGAGCTTAGTTCATAGATCGTTTTGATATAAGGTGCGTTAAAATCTGATGAACGGTTTAGGAGAAAAGTCAGTTTTAGTGAATGACGTTCGATAACCGAGAAAACGTAATTGTATCAACTTTGAGGCTAAAGTTACCATACTTAGACATTTTTATAAGTCACGAAATTTTGGGATATTGTAGTTGGGTGGTCAGAGGACCCTTGACAGTTGACCTTGCATTAAAATACGAAATTCATATTTTCTGAGAATTTTTACAGTTAAGTTTGGTCGTTAGGGAAAATGGTGAAAACCCTGAAACTTCGATTTAGTTTATAAATGGTTAAGTTCTTGAACCTTTGGGGTAATAGTGATACGTTAGGCATATATTAAAGTATCAAGGTTAGTGTTATACAAGAGTGTAGTGAGTAAGAGATGTGATATTCTAATGACGGTCCTTTTATGTTAATAGAAACTCCGGAAGAGGGACCAGCCTTACTGTCAGGATACAGGAACCAAGGCAAGATCTTTTCTATCCCTACTTGGAAATTATTTATCTTCAAAGAAACTTGATTTCATGAAATATATATATGTGAGGCTATTGTTACTATATTGTTAAGAAATGGTTTTCCTCGATTATTGATGTAAAAAGGGAGGGTATATGAGTATGATATGAATATGGATATGGGTATGAGTATGAGATGGATATGAATATACATAGAGATGATTATGCATGAAGTGAACATGCCTTATGATTAAGGGAATATGAAGGAATGGTATCAGTTGTTATCTAAAGATATATAAAGGAATGGTATCAGTTGTTATCTAAAGATATATAAAGGAATGGTATTAGTTGTTATCTAAAGATATATAAAGGAATGGAATCAGTTATTATCTAGGGTTATATGATTTATAATATTATATTCTTTCTAAGAATTGTGATTTAATAAATATTATTGAATGGTATTTAATACTTTCGAGATAAATGGAATACTCTACGTATATAAAAGCATATTTGAATTCTTGAATATAAAGGAGATGTTTGAATCATAATCAAAGTATTATGTTATATATATATTTTATAGAAGTAATGTGCGAGAATGGAAATGAGATGAGTGAATGACATATGGAAATGAAAGCGAGAAAATGGAAATGTGGAATGATATTTTGTAAATGGAATAATGATTTGACAAAAAGGGGGATAGCAATAAAAAGCGTAAGAGGCTGTGTGCTGCACAGTCCAGCAATCAATATTTTAATTCGGCCCAAGAGTTGCCGAAGGAGGATGTAGTGGTGGACCTTCCTCCAGGGGGATGTAGTGGTGGACCTTCCTCCTTCTACCGGTAGTAAAAAGGGACGGGTACGGAGGACGACTGATCATCGTGCCTCACGTATTCGGCAACAGTGAAAACCCCCCACAATATTTGAATAAAGAATAAATGATAAAGTCAGATGGGTATGCTAAAAAGGGAGAATGATATGAAACGATGGAATAATTGTTATAGATGAAGAGAAACTGATTTTATATTAATTTATAAAATTGCTGTATAAGAAGGGAAAGAGAAGATGATAGTGAGAGATTTATTCAAGTATTCATATTATCTTGAAATATTACATTGAAAGGGTATATTGATTGATATATTATTTAAGCAGAGAAACTGATACTGTATTATCTTAGATTTCTTTCTTATAATAGTAAGTGGATGATGTATTATTAAATAAGAGTTTCATTCTTCCTTAAAGTTTATAAATGGTTTCCGCTTTCACATGCATATATATATACTTGTCCACATTTTAAATTCTAGTTTACCATATGATCTTGCTGAGCTATTATAGCTCACTCTTGCTACTTATCTATATACAGCTAGGTACGCCGATACTTCGTACTACACCCCGCAAGAGGGTACGGGAAAGACGAACTTTTGAGAGAGTGTTGGCAACGCTTTCCGAGGTAGCTATCGGATGGTTGGGTATTAATAGATTGTGTACATTAAGTGTGTAAGTTGGTGTAATAACTTTTGATTGTTGAAATGCTTCATGTCGAAGTATTATTCAGCAATGTGTTTAAGTATGATTCTGGGTTTGTAATAGTTGTTTAACTCTAAACTTTTATTATGGTGAATGTTGTTCTCTGAGCATATGACTGGTGTGTGTATTACTGTGGGGTCAATCGCATAAGTATTAATTATAAAAAAAAAAAACCCAAGAGATATTGATTTTGAATGGAAGTTGGTCCGTGATGGCCCAGATTCATGACCCCGGATTTGGGGCTGTCACAATCATAGTTTTCATCCAGAGGTGGTAGGTTCAATCCTGGAATAATTGTCAGTGCCTTTGACTTGGATAACTTCACCCTTCTTGCAGCATGCTTAAATTTACTCCTCTTTACATGGTTGCTTGGTAGAAATTTTTGACCTTTGTTGGTAGACCATAGTAGTATTCCATTAGCAGTTTGCTTTTTGAAACATACACATGGTTTCTTGACTTGAATCTTCTTCTCTTCTTGAGGTGGCAAAACAGTTGCAGAAGCCATTGAATCAGATTTTGGTAGGTCATTACTAACAGTATTCACCCTAGACTCAGAGTCTTGTGGTGAGGTTACTGCTAGCAATGCCTAAGACTTGCTGTTTTCCAATCTTCCTCTCATAGATTTTGCCTTGGTCATCATCATTTTTCTTGTCCTTGCTATCTTTCTTCTTCTCACTTTTACCATCCTTATCACTCCTGTGATGACTTCTCCTCCCATCACTTTTATCATCATCTTTATCATCCTTATTCCTTCTAGGCTGAGCCATTTCTGGAATTACACCAGTAGCAATGAATGATCTTAGGATGTGTAGTGCTCCCAACTCTTCAGCAGTTCTGACTCCACCCTTCTTTTGTAGCTGATCAGCAACAGCAATAATGAGTCTGTGGTTTCGAGGGGTGAGATCACTGGAAATAACTAACTGATTAACATCTTAAATTCTTGTACCATACTGATAGAAGATGGTTCTTGGTTTAATGCATACTTCAGGAAGTCTAGCTTGTTGACCATTCCTCAGTTCAGTGTACAGACTCCTGTTGTTCTCCCCTTTCTGCTCAATTAATTCCAAGATGGCATCAATCTCAGTGAATTTAAGGGCTTTCAATGTGTCAATAGATAGGTGCCATATCTTGCCATTGGCCACCATCATGATTTCCCTGAGATAGATTTGATTCAGCTTCCTTGGAATTACTGTTAGATATTCAATTTGGTCTTTGAGGCTTCTCCTGTACAACAAAGCATCTCCTCCTACCTTTGCCTTTGAGACTTGCAGAAACTTCAAGAAAGCATCATCATGATAAGTCTCTGAATTTGCTACTTCTATCAGCTTGGCCTCAGTGATCACACTAGCTTCCACTGGGTCATCCTCATGTCTAAGGTTATGAACTAGGTTACTTGGCATGGACCCTGCCACCGCTGTAGTAGTGACAGTTTGCTTTTGGCCACTAGGTGTAGTGATGTGCACAGGTGGTAGAGTGACCACTGGCAGAGAGGTTGGAGATTCATCAACCTTGGATTTGCCTTTGCCTGGCACATGGGTTAGAGATTTAGATGCCCTTTGGTGACTACCCTCATTTATCTTTATACCTTCCTCCTTAGGTTTCTCCCCCTTTGTATTTGAATTCCTTGTCCTCTTCTCCCCCTTAGGCTTGTTATCAGGCACAGAGGCTTTAGAAGTGACCTTTGGGTTTGAAGATTCTTCAGGTAGAGGGAGACCCATATGCTTCATCATAGCAGCCAACATAGATTGCTGATGTAGAAGGACATCAGCTGTGGTGGTTGCTTGAGTGTCCAACTGATCAGTAAGAAGTGAAACCTTTTCTATAAGATGAGCATTAGATTCTTTGAGAGACACCACCTCCTTCTCAAGAGTATCCACTTTAGAGAATAGCTCATGTGCCCTGAAACCAGACAAGGATTGATCTTGCAGTCTCTTCACCTCAAACTTTGATAGTTCATGCACAGGGACTTCAGTCACTAGCCTATCTCCATAAAGATTTTTGAACATTGTCCTCAGCATGGCATTGGATGCGATAGTCTAATCAGATAGAGTTTGAAATTTATGTCCTAGACCTGTGACTGAATCTTTTAGAAGAGCCAAACCATGGTCCATCTTGGTGCATGTAGACTTGCATTCCAGTATGTCCTTGATTACAGTCTCCAACTTAGGGAATTTGACCTCAAAAGCTCTTTTTTTCTCCTTCACCTCCTGGGTTGTGGCTTGACATACACCATTAATTTCTGTTTTGAGACCCTTTCCAAGGTAGTGTGCAGCCTTGAGAATGCCCTTGTAGTTGTCATTGACTGCTTCATACACCTCACTAGGGGAGAGAGATTTGGGATTTGACCCTAGTGCAGTGATGTACTCTTCCCTGATGTACTGGAGGCCTTCTGAGAGAGGTATGTCATATTTTCCTTGCAGCCAGGCATCTACATTGCCATCTCTCTCAGTATCCTCCACTATCTTAGCCTTTTTGCATCTCCACATCATCTATGTGGCATAAAAGAATGGCTTCATAATCTGGATTTGGCATGTTAGCAGTGAGAAGGTGCTGAGCAATCTTTGTGAACTAATCCACAATTAAGCTTTGAAGTGCTTCAACCGTCAATTGTTGTGGAACAGACCCTGATCCTGAAGCACTGTCATGGTGCACATGCTTCAGCCATTTTGACATAAAGTCAGAACTAGAGCTAGGCAAGCTAGACTCCTCAGTTACAGATGCAACTTCTGTAACCGGATGGATTGACTCTACTACTGGTGTCTCCACAGAAGTGGGATGAGTTACACTAGCAGTTGACACAGGCACAGAGTCTCTAGTGAAAACTAGTGAATCCTCTGTGTTTGTGATGGTGTCATTAGGATATGCCCCAGCATGTATTCCCTCACCATCTAAATGTGGGTCCTGGGTGGTGAGCAAAGTGTCATGCACTAAGTCACTTGAAATCATTAGCTCATCAAGAGAAAAGAATTCTTGATGATCAATGCCTTGCTCCTCAATTCCTTGAGTTGCAGGCTGCAAAGAAATTTGAGTGGTAGATTCTGGAAGAGGAGTGTCTTGTAGATTGGAGTTGGGCAACTCCCCCTGAGAGATAGAGGGAGTTTCAATTGTGATGTGCTCTCCACTCAGTGTAGTGCCAGCCTTATCACTCCCATGTGCTGACTCTGTACATGTAGGTGCATTGGGGAGGATGCTTGATTCTATAGATGCACCCTGTTGAGAGGAAACATCTAGTGAACTGTTTGCCCCTGATTTTACAACTTCAGCCATTTGTGTGACTGAAGAGGTGATTTTAGTTTTCTTCTTCTTTGGCCTATTAGGGGTGACTCAGGTGCCTCACTTCCTAATTCTACAACCAATGCTGCTTCTGATAAAATGGTTAAAGGTGCAGAAGTAACCTGTTTTCTCTTCTTCTCCTTTTTACTAACATCACCCTTTTGAGAGGATGATGCAGTTGGCTCAGTATTTGGTAGAGTGTTTGGTTGAGGTGGTTGGTTAGCAGACCCTGGGTTAGCACTGTGTTCTACTTGCTTGGGTCTGGCTAACTCAGATTTGGAGGCAAATGTTGGCAAGTTGTGAGGGTAAGACTCAAATAACTTCTGCATATGGGAATTTATTACAAGCCTTACATCCACATCATTCCTAGTATCCAAATTACCAAAAATGTGTTTGGTCATGGATCTATGGTAGCCTAATCTACTTTTATCTAAACCAGGTAAATCAACCATATTTTTATCTAGATAATTAAGTACAGACTGAATAAACCTAGGAAAGAAGATATCATTACCTTTCTTGGTTGTGTTCTTACCAAGTTTTCCATAGAATTCCTGCATTATGAGTTTTCCAACATCAATTTTCCTATCATAGGCAAGTGAGTAGCATATCTGTTGAATAGGAGCACTTAGTTGGTCAAAGCTGGATTTCCTTCCACTGAATACTTGCAGGAGAGTGGCAAACACATAGCTCCACTCTTTTCGCAGATGTGCCCATTTTAGATTTCCAACCTTGATGGTGTCTGAGTACCTTATTAGTTCAAATAATTCCATTAGTTGATCATCTGTTACAAGGCCATCATACTCATTCTGGTGAAGACCCAGGGCCTTGCTCATGTCCTCAGAAGTGATGCTGAACTCTTTACCAAGTATCTTGCAGTTAATGATATAACTCAGATTGCCATCATCTAGAACAACTGTTTCTGTGATTGCAGTATTCCAAAATTGCTCCAGAATGTCTAGATACAGAGTTGGGTTGGCCGTAAGTGCTTCTTTGATATAAGATTCAGACATCCATTTGACGAAAAACTTGTAGTTAGCATTTGGGGCTTCGACATCACTTGAGATAGCAATGAAGTTAGTGTTGAATTTCACAGTTGCCATTGATTCGGAGAGAAGAGAAAAGAGAATGAAGGTTGAAGAAGAAATTTGGATTTTAGCAGTTAGGGTTTTCAGGGGTTTTGGGAGCTTTGATGCTTGAGAAATCGAATGAAATGAATCGAATAGATGTGAAATTGTATAAGTATGAAGTACTTGAATTGTCGATTAGATGTATGTTTTGTATCGACAAGTCAAGCATTTGAGAAGTAGAAAACAACTATTCGATAAGTCAAGAAAGGCTTATTCGATAACTCAAGCAGGTTGAAAACTCACAGCTAGCAGCTATCTAACTTAAAATAAATTCTAAATTAGGTAAAATGTGTTTTTATGAGTGAATTAAAATTTTAGACAAAAGTCCAAAATCGGTTAAGATTCAGCGAGAATTCAGCCTTTTCAAATGATTCGAGAACTCAAATATAGTATTCGAGAACTCAGTCAATAGAGAACTAAAACACTATATTCGAGAAGTCAAGAATACCTCTATTCGATAACTCTAAAAGACTCTATTCGAGAACTCGAGAGTGCTCTAATGAGACTTGTTAGAGATGTCGAATAGTGAATCACTCGAGAAGTCTGACTTATCGAAATATAATCATCACTCACAAAAATTAATTTTCACTATCTTTTAAAATTCACCAGCCATATTCATTTAAGAATATTCTAGCAAATTAAACAGCGATTCTCTCAAAATTTCATAGAAATTTCAAGTTAACAAGAAAATATGATTTTCCAACATATGCAACAGATTTGAAATATTTATAAATCATACTTCAGCCAACACTTACTCCAAAAATATTGAGAATTTAGATAAAGTAAGTGTTTACTGCTGCAACAAACTAGATGCTGTATTCACTGAAAGTCATATGTTTACCCTATTTGTAAAGATCGAGGATTCAACTCAACTCAAACAAGAATGTAATAGTAAATAGTATATACATACTGTCACAAGGATCTCAAATGTTTATTTGTCAAGAGAAAGAAGACAAAGTCAATCTACCATTTTGAGTGTTTACTACATTGAAGAAGTTCATGTTTGATCAAGCGTCAGTGGAGTAATCAAGACAGTGGATTCAATTTATAGTGACAAGAGTATCCTACTATGACAGAATACAAGTTATAAAGGTTTGATAAAGAGTGAAGAAAAAGGATGACAGGAACCACAACTTTAAAGTTAAGATATGAAGAATGGTTATTGCAGTTAGTCACTCATGAACCAGACCGTGCATCGAGTGTCAACATCATGCAGTGGAAGTTCTTCCTTCACTTCAAGTGGTTCAAGCTATCAAGACTGGCTCCAGGAGTAATTAAAGTGTGATGAGAAAGTATGTGGATCACAACTGAAAGTCAAATTGAAGAATAGATATTGGAGTTAGTCGTTCATGAACCAGACAGTACATCGAACGTCAACAACTATCCAGTAGAAGTTTCTCAAAGTTTACAGTGATTCATAAGGAGTAAGTCAATTATTAATTAACTATATTATTAATTTAATTAAACAAATTAATTCGGTAAGAATTAATTTATTTAATTAATTAATTAAGTTAATTAATCGTTGGTTTATTAAAACAGCAATAATATATGGATTATACTATTTCGGAGAATTTTAGTTATACTATTTCTGAATTTCAGTTGAACTATTTCTGAAAATTCAGTTATACTATTTCTGGAATTTATGGTATACTATTTCTGGAGTATTATAGATACTATTACTGAACTAGTAATAGTATAGTATACTATCCCCGAGTTTATACTATTACCGAAGTTATACTATTTCTGGAATTAATAGTATACTATTTCTGGAAGTATTATAGATACTATTACTGATCAGTAATAGTATACTATACTATTACCGAAGTAATTAAGCTATACTATTTCTAGCCAGTTATACTATCACCGGATTAGTTATACTATTACTTAGTTATAGCTATACTATTACCGAGGTAATTATACTATTACCAACGTTTTAAGTGTACTATTTCTTAAGTAAATGTATACTATTTCTGAGTATAATCCATACTATTACAAGGGAATGAGTTTAACTATCCCTACACCTGTTATACTATCACCGGGAGTTTTTAAAGCAGAAGTCAGCAGATGTAAAGTGTTTTGTCTATAAAAGAAACAGATGGCTACTACAACACATCTACACAAACTTCACGCCTCTCCTGGAAACAAAAAGAGAGAGAGAAAGACCAAGAGAAATAGTTTTTGTTCTTCAAATAAATTCCTGTAAATTATTTCTGAGCTGTATTGTTAAATCTAAACCCACAGAAATGGTTTGCTTGTACTACTGGAACTATCTAGCGGATTAAGTTCCCTAGAACTTATCTCTCGAATTGCTTTTAGCATTCGATCTTTTTATTACAAATATAGAAAAGTTCATGTCGAATTTTCTATAGAATTTGTAATAATTAGTTTGGTCATCAAACCTTGTAATTTGTACCGTGCATTAAGGCACACCCCTCCAAGTTAATATAAATTTTATATTTAACTTGAATATTGGCTTCGTTTTATTCCGCATCGAATTGTTTAAATTTTAATATACACACAAAGAACAATTTCGATAAAACGGTATAGTTTGTATTCAACCCCCCTTCTACAAACTATTTTGGACCTAACATTTGGTATCCGAGCCTTTTGATTGACGCACAAATCAAGATCCTTATTTTTGTGGTCCTCCAATTGGTTTTCGAGTTTGTTGACCCATGCACAAAATTAAATCCGGTATTAGACCAAAAAGTCAACTCCTCTTATTTTCAAATTTTTTTAACTTTCGAAAAATTCAATTCTAGAGATTTTTGAACTTTAAATAATTTGAACTTATTTTTGGATTCTTTAACTTTCAAAATTTTCAATTTTGAGATTTTTTAATTTTAAATATTCTAAATTTATTTTCGAATTCTTTAACCTTTAAAAATTCTTAATTTATGATATTTTTGATTTTTAAACAATATGAGTTTATTTTCAATTTTTAATTAAATTGAATTTATTCTCAAATTGTTTAACCTTCAAAAATTTCCATTTTATGATATTTTTTATTGTTAAGTAATCTTAACTTATATTCGATTTTTTTTAATTCTTGAAATGATTAATTCTTGAAAATTTTGATTTTTAAACAACTTGAATTTATTTTCAAACTGTTTAATTCTCAAAATTTTTAATTCTTGATACTTTCGAATTTTAATTAACTTGAAGTTATTTTTGGATTCTTTAACTCTAAAAAATTATCATTTCTTGAGATTTTTTGATTCTTAATTAATTTGACTCTAATTTCAAATTTTAATTAATTTGAACTTACTTTCAGATTTTTTTATTTCTCAAAAAATTTCAAGTCCTTGAAGTTTTTGAATTTTAAATATTTTGAATTTACTCTAAGCCAATGGTTTCAAGAAAGTTGGTAGTTGAAGATTCCTCCGGACATCAAAGATGATTTGAATCTTGTTGTGGAACGAAAGTTAGGGTGTATTTATTAGGTATTGAATGCTAGGGTTTAAGGAAGCTTCGAGCTTTAATGGCTGATCGAGTGTTTCGTGACCTAACTCGAGTCCTCACAAGATGCCTACGTATCTTGCAAATATCAAGAATCAAGCCAAAAAACGTAGTTCTATATGTGAATGAGCATGTCCTTATATAGGCCTCGGGGGCCTTGGAATTAGGGTTTGGTATCTTGCTGGACAAGATACCCGTTTTAGATAGAATTCTGGATCCTTCCATGAGGAAGGCTAATTCATATTGGACTCATATGACTTGGGGGCTACTCTTTAAAGGAATTGGTTCCCCTTTGGACTCAATAACGGAGTCTTTTTATTAGCTGATTAATCAACTACGAATTTATTATTTAATTAGGGTTTTGGGCCTCATTGATGGGCTTTAACCTTGGACCAAACTAGGTTCATTTAATGCCATATTAAATGTGTCTTTAGGGCTTATTTTCGGCCCATATCATTTGCCCCCCAACTTCTAGGAAAACTAATCAGGTTTTCATTGAAGTTATAATTGGTCCTTATCAAGACTCGGGGTCCAATTCATCCCTTACTTGGGACAATTTACCCTAATTTGGGGATTTTTGTACACTAGTGTTTCACAGGTATTGCCTTGGATGTAAAGTGTGGAGCGACCTACACATTTACGACAATTTGCCTTATTCGAGGCTAACCAACTTTGTTTTACAGAAAATTATAAATAATTTTCTTGCATTTTTCTTGCATTTTTCTTGCATTTTTCTTGCATGTTTTGGGATTTTGCCTAATGTTTACAAGCATTTTCCTTATTTTTGATAAAATTTATCAAAAATATTTTGGGATAACTAACTTTTGGAGACAATTTCTATGAAAGAAGCTTTATATACATATCATTTTTCGACCAGGATTCCTGGTCGAATTTCGATCAGGATCCTGGTCGACTTATCTCAAAAACACCATTCTGCTCGAAGACCTTTCGACCAGGATTCCTGATCGAAATTCGATCAGGATCCTGGTCGACTTAAGTCGTTTTTACTGCCCTGCTCGAAGCTTTTTCGACCAGAATTCCTGATCGAATTTCGATCAGGATCCTGGTCGACTTAAGTCGTTTTTTCCATCCTGCTCGAAGACCTTTCGACCAGGATTCCTGATCGAAATTCGACCAGGATCCTGGTCGACTTAAGTCGTTTTTACTGCCCTGCTCGAAGCTTTTTCGATTAGGATCCCTGATCGAACCCTTTTTTTTTTTTTTTGGGCCTATAGATTGGGCCTTGAACATTCTCTTGGGCCTATTCTATTTTGCAAATTTCTTACTGGACTCTCAACTAATGAGTCCTAGTCAAATTTCGATCGAGATTCTGGTCGACTTAAGTCATTTTTGTCGCTTTGGTCGAAGCCATTTCGAGCAGGATTTCTAATCGAATTTCGATTAGAAATCTACTCGAAAATCTTTCGCATCTTTTTGGGCCTATCATGCCTTACTGGATTCTTATCGGACCTTATTGGGCCTTGCATCCATTTTGATATTTACATTTTCTTGGAATTTCTGGGATTATTCTAGGATATTCTAGGATAACCTAGAATCTTCCCTCTTTTGGGCCTATGGGCCTTAACCGGTTGTAGCCGGTTACTTAGAATTTCAACCGGCTAATAACCTGTTGAAAAATTTCTATAAAAGAGTGAAGTGAGACTCATTTCTCACTTCACACTTAGTCACTATACTTCCCATCAAAAACTCTCCTTAACCCTTTCTTAATTTCTCTCCAAGCTAGGCGATTTCCGGCGGTGTTTCCGACGAGATTCATCATTTTCTGGGCTTTTGCTGGGAGATTCATCTTCTACAATCATTTTCTGGGCTTTCAAGCATTCATTTGTTGAAGATCAATGGCGGACAAGAACGCGCAGCGCCTTGCCAAGATGAACTCTGCCTCAAAAAAGGTAATGACATCGAAATCCGTTCAACTTATATGAACTTAACCCAGATGATCAATATTCGTGGGGATGAATACCCTTCTTTATCTGATTTAGATGCATATAACTGCTGTAACAAATTTCATGATGAAGATGTTATCAAAGGTTACAATAGAAACTATAGTGTTAAGGCTCCTTTTAGATTAGTTAAGGCTGGGCCTGGCGACAGGCCTTGCCATTGGAGGCCCAACGCCTTATGTATCTTTAGGGATGCTTTTCTGGCTGGGCTTAGGTTTCCTTTTAACGAATTCGTGCCTCATTTGCTGGTCGATGTGCAAATTAGCCCATGCCAACTACCCCCAAACGCATGGCGCTCCATTTTATGTTTCAAGGTCCTATGTCTTAGGAAAAAGTTTCTACTTTCCGTTCCTCTGTTTAGGAAAATTTTCCAATTTTATAATAGCTCCTTGAACCAACCGGGTTGGGTCTACATTAGACAGCGCCAAAAAATTCCTCATATATTTAATGGGCATTCTGTTGTTGACAATAACCCAAAATAGAAGGAAGAATTCATGTATCTGGTCTGGGAAGGGGGTGATTGGGGCACCCTCTTTAGACAATCCTTTGGGAAGGTGTCTGATGGCAGCCCCAACAAAATTGTCTTGAATACGGAGGAGCAGGCAGCCTATGACTCCTTAACCGAAGATAACGGGCAAACTCTATGCTGGGACCTCATCAATGAGGAGTCTTTGAGGGCTGTTGGCCTATCCAGTGTATCAGATCAGGGTAACTTCTCACCCTTTTGTGATTTTTAATTTTTATACCTTCTTATACCAACGTTTCTGTTTGTGTCTATGCAGTTGCATTGAAAATTATGAAGGCTACCGAGCCTGATGATGATGAGACGGCTCGTATGAAAAGGGCCAAGAGGACTCTTGACTCGAGGGGAAGGCCTACTGAGCCCTCGTTCCTGCACCCACACAAGGTGCAAAAGCAAGATTTGATATCCGTTGATCTGGAAGGTGGGCCTCAACAGGTGAATGTTCAATCCACTGTTTTCAGGGCCCCTTTGGGTTTTAGGAAGCAGGATTCTGTTGTCGGATCCACGAAGCATTCTATGGACTGGTCCTTGAACTCCATCACTCCATGCGATTACAAAGATTTTGTATCAGGAGGTAACATGTTGGAGAATGAAAACATGGGCGCTCAGGCCTTAGCCTCTGTAAGTTTTCCCTTTCTTTCTTTCTTTCAATTTAGCATAACTTGACGTTATGCTTCTCTTTGATTTAAAAATTCTTTTGCAGGCTAATGTCCATTTTCAGGGCATGGTTCACCAGGCTAAGTCCTGGAAAAACCAGTCCAAATCTTTCGAGATTAAGTACCAGAAGGAGAAAATTCGTAGCAAAGAATTTGAGGACAAGCTGAAGGGGAAAGAGGATGAATTAGCAGCTACCCATGCCGAGTTAGTGGATCTGAGGTCAAAAAAGGAGGATCTCATCGATGCTTATATGGACTCCATGGACTTTCAGAACTTGATGGAGAAGCACGATGAGGTCCTTCTTCCAGTCCAATATACTAGCGGCTGGAATGAGGCCATAGAGACGGTGCTCAAAAAGCATCCTGGACTCTTTTCTGCTGACGACTTCCCGAGTCCACATCCACCTGTTACCCTTCCTGTCGGAGAAGGTGAGAGTGAGGAGGGAGATGAAGTTTTAGGTGATGGGGAGATGATTCTTGACCCCGAGGCTACTCCCCTTCGAAGGGATTCCGACACCACCAAGACTTCACCTTCCCGTTCTGCTAGAGGTTCCAAGGCTCATGAGGACGTAGAGGAGTCTGCTTCGTCCAGAGCTCCTGGGACTTAGATTTATTTTCCCTTTGCCCTGCGTGGCATATGATCTCATGTTTTTTATTTTGGTTTCATAACTTATAACTTATTATAGCCTTCAGGCTTTTATTTATTTGTGCATTTCCAATCTTTCTCTTCCTACTTAATTGTTTTGTCATTTGTATTTGGCCCTAATCAGGCTTGCAATTTTATTTATGCATGGATACATATCATACATAAAAATATAAGCAAGGGAAATATTGGAAATCGAACTGCATAAGTGTATAAAAAATTCTGAAACGGGTTCCACCCTGATACAAATATTCTAGTTCCTACTCGGAGTTTAAAAACTCTGAAATGGTTTCGTCGACCTTATTGCTACTTTCCTAATAAATATAAGCAACGTCCTACCCAGGACAATCAGATGTAATAAACTTTGAGATTCGATGTGTGCCAGGTACGGGGCACCTCATTTCCTTCTAAAGTTTCCAGCTTGTATGACCCACGGCCTAATGTTCCTTTGACACGATATGTGCCTTCCCAGTTTGGTGCCAACTTTCCCTTTTGTCCTACCCCTGATGCCTCGATCTTTCTGAGTACCAAGTCTCCTTGACGGAAGAACCTTTCTTTCACCCTCAAGTTATAATAAAAGGAGGCTTTCTTCTGATGTTCAACATTTCTAGCATGGGCTTCATCCCTTACTTCATCGATCAAGTCAAGGGCTAGCCTCATTCCTTCCTCATTAGTGCCAGGCTCAAAGGCCTCCACCCGTGGGGATGCATGCATGATTTCTACTGGTACAATAGCTTCAGCTCCATAAGCTAACATGAATGGAGTTGTTCCAGTAGTCACTTTACATGTGGTACGGTATGCCCAGAGTATAGGTAGTAACTCGTCCACCCAAGTGTTTCTGGAGCATTCCACCCTTTTCTTGAGTCCATCCAGGATGATCCGATTAGCAACCTCAGCTTGCCCATTAGCTTGAGGATGGGCAACCGAGGTGAACCGAAGTTCGACTCCATTCTCATCACAATAATCCTTAAACTCTTTGTTATTAAATTGCAACCCATTTTCCGTAACTAGGATCCGCGGTATTCCATATCTGCATATGACGTTCTCCAAGAAGAACTGCATAACTTGCTTAGTTGTGATCTTAGCCAAAGGCTTAGCCTCGATCCATTTCGTGAAATAATCAATAGCTACAATTTGAAACTTCCTTTGAGTGGTGGCCATAGGAAAAGGCCCCAATATATCCATCCCCCACATAGCAAAAGGAATGGGAGAACTGATAGACGTCAACATCTCCGGTGGCTGCCTAACCACTGGTGCGTGCTTCTGACACCGATCACACTTTTTCACGTATTCCTTGGCATCGGCCATCATCTCAGGCCAATAGAACCCGAGTTTGACTATCTTATGAGCTAGGGCCCTGCCCCCCAGGTGCTGTCCACAAATTCCCTCATGGACCTCTTCTAGTGCTGACTTAGCTTCTTCGGGCCTTAGGCACTTCAGATACGGAATCACAAAGGATTTCTTATAGAGGATCCCTTCAATCAGAGCATACCTCAACGCCCTTACTGACAGTCTTCGTGCCTCCAAGGCATTAGTCGGGAGCCAACCGGTCTCAATATGCCTCTTAATCGGGTCTATCCAACATTCTCTAGTTCCGATAGGTGCTACCAGCTTTGAATCAATAGTAGGAGCTCTCAGAACTTGGAAATAGACACTACCAGAATAATTCTCTATCTCGGAAGAGGCAAACTTAGATAAGGCATCGGCCTTGACGTTTTCCTCCCTCGGAATGTGCTCAACGTAGCATTCATCGAACTGAGTCATTACAGCCTTGACAACCCTCAAGTACCTAACCATAGTTTCATCTTTCGCCTCAAACTCTCCATTGACTTGGGCCACAACTAGCCTTGAATCTCCACAAACTTTTAGATTTTTGACCCTTAACGCTCCTGCTAATCCGAGCCCGGCTATCAGAGCTTCATACTCCGCCTCATTATTGGTTGTTGGGAAGTCCAGCTTCAGGGCGTACTCAATGGTGAATCCATCGGGACTTTGTAGGACCAGGCCTGCACCACTTGTTTTTGTTTTTGATGCTCCATCAAAATAGAGCATCCAGTATTCCTTCTCTTCTATCACAGGTTCCTTGTCTTTCTTATTGCCTCCCTGAAGTATCTCCTGCCCCCCGACTTCTTGGTTGTCAATGGTACATTCAACCATGAAGTCAGCAAGTGCCTGAGCCTTTATGGCCGTTCTTGGCTTATACCCAATGTCGAATTCTCCCAACTCAATTGCCCACTTAATGAGCCTACCACTGGCCTTAGGGCTGTGCAAAATATTCCTCAGTGGCTGTTCTGTAAGAACCTCAATCTTGTGTGCCTGAAAATAGGGCCGTAATTTTCTAGAGGCAGTTACCAATGCCAATGCAAACTTCTAGATGGTGGAATAATTTAACTCAGCTCCATGCAAAACCTAGCTCACATAATATACTGGTTTCTGAACCTTGTCTTCTTCCTTTACCAGTACCGCGCTCACAGCTTGATCCGAAATAGCCAAGTAGAGATAAAGGATTTCTCCCATGCTTGGCTTTGCCAACAGCGGGGCTTCAGCCATGTATTTCTTCACCTGCTCAAAGGCTTCTTGGCTTTCTTCTGTCCACTCGAAGTTTTTCACTTTCTTTAGTGTTTTGAAGAACGGCAAACACTTATCTCCAGACTTGGAGACGAACCTCCCCAATGCAGCAATCCTTCCAGTAAGTTTCTGTACATCCCTTATGGAACGAGGTGGTTCCATATCCAGAATAGCTTTGATCTTATCGGGGTTAGCCTCGATTCCTCGCTTCGAGACCATAAGACCCAAGAACTTCCCTGAACCGACACCAAAAGCACACTTTGCCAGGTTTAACATCATCTTATGGTGCCTCAGCACTTCAAATGCCTCACGTAAGTGCTCAATGTGATCTGCCTTGTGTAGGCTTTTCACCAGCATATCATCCACATAAACTTCCATAGTCTTCCCAATGAGATGAGCAAAAATCTTATTTGCCAACCTCTGATAGGTGGCCCCTGCATTTTTTAACCCGAAGGCCATGACCAGGTAACAATACACACCAAAGTCAGTGATGAACGATACCTTAGGAATATCGTCCTTATGCATCTTGATCTGGTTGTAGACACTAAAGCCATCCATGAAACTCAACATTTCGTGCCCAGCCGTGGCATCTATCAACATGTCAATCCTAGGTAGGGGAAAACAGTCCTTAGGGCATGCGTCGTTCAGATCTGTGAAGTCTATGCACATCCTCCATTTTCCATTAGCCTTCTTGACCATTACAGGATTGGCCAACCATTCTGGAAACTGAATTTCCTCAATGAACCCCGCCTCTATGAGTTTGTCAACTTCTTGCTTTATTGCCTCTTGCATTTTAGGGGCAAAATTTCTCTTCTTTTGTTTCACTGCCTTCCGGTTCGGATCCACATTTAAGTTGTGTGTTATCAATTGGGGATCTATCCCTGGCATATCAGCCGCTGTCCATGCAAAAACGTCACTGTTGTCTTTCAAGAAAGTGACCAACTTGGTTTTCAAGGGATCTTTCAATGATGCCCCGATGTAAGTAACTTTTTCAGAATCTCCCAATTCCAACGGTATGGGAACCAAGTCCTCTGCGGGTTTTCCTCTCCACTCCTCATCTTCACGAACATCCATATCCTCGATTGGGAGGACCTGCCCCCCGATTCCATCTGGCCTTAGTGCGGCCACGTAACAACTCCTTGCCATTTTTTGATCTCCTTTCTCTTCTCCCATACCATTTCTGGTTGGGAACTTAATCTTCAAATGATAAGTGGAGGCAACCGCCTTGAAAGCATGAAGTCCCGTCCTACCTAGGATACCATTGTAGGTGGAGGTGGCCTTAATAACCAAAAAATTTAGCATCTGAGTTGCCTCCCGGGGTTCCTGCCCCATAGTCAGGGGTAGCTGAATTGTTCCCTCAACTTTCGATTCAACTCCATTGAACCCGTATATGGGCATATTGGATGGTGTTAACTGGGACTCGGTATATCCCATCTTCAAAAAGGCATCATGAAACAAAATGTCCACTGAAGCTCCATTGTCTATCAAGACTCTCTTGACTTGGGAATTGCCTATCACAGGTGCAATCACTAGTGGATCATCATGGGGGAACTTTACCCCTTCGAGGTCCGAATCATCAAATCCAATTGAGACCTCTGTCTTTGCACGCTTCGGTGCTTCTCCAACGATGTGCATCACTTCTCGAGCATACGCCTTTCGAGAATTTCTACTTGTTCCGGCCGCTGTCGGGCCACCAAATATCATATTTACCACCGGCCCCCTAGGTTGTGGATTGCGATTGCGGTCATCATCCCTCCTATCATAATCTCGTCTTGGGTTTTCTTGATTCCCATCTTTGCAGAACTTATTCAATCTTCCTCTTCGGATCAGGAACTCAATCTCATCTTTCAATTGCCTGCAGTCATCGGTGTCATGGCCAACATCTTTGTGGAATCGGCAATACTGGTTTTTGTTTCTCTTCTCGGGATCTGTCCTTAGTGGCTTCGGCCATCTTATATCCTTGTCCTTTTCTATTTCCATCAGGATTTGGCTCCTCGGAGCGTTCAACCTTGCATACTCCGTGAACCTTTGCCCTGGACTGCCCTTTTTCGGGACTGAATCAGAATCTCTGCCCGTACGCGAGTACTTATCTTTCCCGTCATATTCTTGCTCCATCTTCCTCTTCCTGGAATTGTCACCGTTTCCAGGGTTTCCTGTTGCTGGTTCTTTCTTTAGGCTATCATCAGCCTTGATATACTTACTTGCTCGTTGCTGGAGCTCAATCATATCCTCAGGGGGATGCTTGGCCAACAACATCTTGAAATAGACATTCGAAGTTCCATTCTGCAAGGCTACCATGGCCACTTTGTTTTCTAAATTGGTAATGTTGAGCGTCTCCTTAGTGAATCGTTTGAGATAATCTCTAAGATTCTCATTCTTTCCTTGTACCACAGTCATGAGAGATGCAGAATCCTTCTCATGAATCCTTCCGCCGATGAACTGGCTTACGAAAGCATTACTTAGCTCCTTGAAAGAGGCAATAGAGTTGGGTGACAGACGGCTGTACCAACATTGTGCCATGCCTGCTAGGGTTTGGGGAAACGCCTTGCACTTTAAGGCGTCGCTGGCTGGTTGTAATAGTAACGCGTTGGTAAATGTCCTTACATGATTAGCGGGATCTCCCGTTCCATCATAGGCCTTTATAGTGGGCATCTTGAACTTCCGAGATATGTGTGCATTCATCACCTCCTCAGTAAAAGGAGGGGTTGGATCATCAGGATCTCCAAGATGCATAAGATCTTTGGGATCAGCTCTGGGGATTTCAACCCTCGCGTTTCTGCTTCTAGGGATCTCGGTCCTCCTCTCTCTCCTCGGAGTCCCTTCTAGATCAACAAAGGGAATTTCTCCTCTTGTTGTCGGTGGGGGTCGCCCCTGGTTCTGTCTCTGTTGCTCCCTTTCTATGTCCTCCTTCAGCTTCTGGATCTTAGCTTCATGAATCTTGATTTTTTCAGCAGCCGTTAGGGGGGGTTCATCACGAATTCTTTGATGAGATTGACCTATGGGTTCCTTACTTGGACGACGCCTCCTAGGGGGGACATCCTCATCTTCCGAGGATGAATCATCAGAATAAGGACTTGAGTAATCCATGTACGGATCACGGATTTGAAGGGCATGACCGCTTGGTCCGGCCTGATATGGAGGGTAATTAGGTAACCCATACATGGGGTTGGTGCTTACCGGAATTACCGAAGTTGAGATATGAGCAGTGGGGGGAACGGATTGTTTTCCTAAGGGGGCAACCAACATCTGTAGGGAATTCGTCCCTTGAATAGGGGGATTCGTCCCTTGAGGTAACGATTCATGAGTTTGTGTTTCGGTTCCTGGAAGCTGAGTTATCAGTGGTTGAGAACCCGCTCCAGTGACCAGTGGTTGAGAGCCTGCTCCTGGGGGCACCTGTCCTCCAACCGGGGGTGCGGTGGTGCTGGTGTTGGTTTCAGAAGGTACTGCGACTGATGTTCTTCTTGTGGTAACCATGGTTGATGTCTTTTTCCCACAGACGGCGCCAAATGTTGTGGAACGAAAGTTAGGGTGTATTTATTAGGTATTGAATGCTAGGGTTTAAGGAAGCTTCGAGCTTTAATGGCTGATCGAGTGTTTCGTGACCTAACTCGAGTCCTCACAAGATGCCTACGTATCTTGAAAATATCAAGAATCAAGCCAAAAAACGTAGTTCTGTATGTGAAGGAGCATGTCCTTATATAGGCCTCGGGGGCCTTGGAATTAGGGTTTGGTATCTTGCTGGACAAGATACCCATTTTAGATAGAATTCTGGATCCTTCCATGAGGAAGGCTAATTCATATTTGACTCATATGACTTGGGGGCTCTCTTTAAAGGAATTGGTTCCCCTTTGGACTCAATAACGGAGTCTTTTTATTAGCTGATTAATCAACTACGAATTTATTATTTAATTAGGGTTTTGGGCCTCATTGATGGGCTTTAACCTTGGACCAAACTAGGTTCATTTAATGCCACATTAAATGTGTCTTTAGGGCTTATTTTCGGCCCATATCAAATCTTTTGAAGAAAATACATTTTTCATCGGAATTAATTTCTACCTACTGAAGAAAAATTTGTGGTACTTCCTCAAAGTTATATCCATAGGATCCCACTGGTTTTTCGGAAGCAGGAATGGAAGAAGTTTTAATGGCTGGAATTTTTCTTGAAGATTTTAGTCAACTCTAGTGATTTAGTGATATACAAACACTTAGTGGATTTTCGCAATGCTAAATCTAATACACGTAGTGGTTTGTAAACGACGATATCTTTCAAGGAATCAACAGAGACTTTAGAAGAATAGAATCAGGGTGGTTTGAGAATGGACTAGACAGTTATACATCTCAGTCAGGAATTAATGATGGAACCTCAGAACAGACATGAAGAGTTACTAACTCAGAAAGAGTACTAAAGTTGTATCCAGGGATAAGGCCTATCTATTCCGAAGCAGAAACTCTTCAGGATATAGTTCAACTCAAGAGGTGGTTACAAGACTGAGATGGTGGAAAGAACAAGACATGATAGTTACAGCTATGGAAAGTTATATGTGATAAGTAACTACCAAGGTGTGCAACATGGAACAGAATTCTGACAGACAAGGATGAATAGGGATTCATTAAATGAGATGAAACAGAAGCATCAGTGCAGAACTTATCTTGCTGAAGAAAAGAGTTGGGATGGATCAGATGATAAGGAGAGCATAATGAATATCTTGCTTTCATAGCAATCTCTGAAGATGATTAACCTCACATGTCTCAGGTATCAATTCTTCAAACTAGTGCAATATGTAATTCTAAAAAATTCAAAGCATGTTAAGATCTTAGTTTTTAATTGTTAAATCCTTGGTTAGAAGATCTTAATATGTGTATGGATATTTGTTGAATTTGATTAATTGCAATAGTGAGTTAGAAGTATTCCTTAGACAATATCTCTTAATTCTTAAATGATATATGTCAAGCATATAAGACCTCTGCTTAAGCTAGTTTCAGGATCCCCAGTAGAACAGATTTGCTCATTCATTCTGAATTGTTTGTTAAGGTTTAAAAAGTTTAGAAGATGAAATAATTACCTAGGGTGTCAGTAGAACATCAAGTTATTTGTAAAACTGACTTAGGTAATAGAGATTATATTATGTCATATAGCAACATGAAAGGGTTGGATAGAATTAGTGATTGATTGTTAATTCTTCTATTCCATGTATGTTTAGAAAATCATTGAATATCTGTAAATCTACTTGCTACCTGTTGCATGTGCATAGGTTAAAGTAGATAGTACTGAATTTTCTAAAATGCATAACATGCCTAATTTGCATAATTCTTATCTACAATGGTTTAAATGTTGAATGTATGCCATGTATTCTTATTATCATGTCTGCTTATTTCAAATATCATAAATGCATCTCTGAGCATTTGCATTGATTATAGAAAAAGCATGTTTAAGAATTACAATAAGGCACAGACTGTTTGTCCTCCTTATGGTATGAAGGAACCATTATTCTCCTTGCTCAGTGACTATTTTGTCAATGACATTAAAAAGGAGAAATGGTCAGTCAAAGATAAGAATGAGCATGTTAAGGTTAAACTGTTGTTAACTCTTATAAAAGAGAAATCTCTAATCCATCTGGACCCAAGTAAATCTGGGTACCAAGAACTTTTTATCCATTTGTGAATGTAGGGCTTAACAGGTTAAATCGATTATGCATTATTATTGATTTATTCAAAGCATATCATCAAAGAAAAGAACCCTACTATCAAATGTGAATGTGAAGACAGGCCAAGTAGTTCATCCCTTGGAGATAACAGCAAGGGTATGACCTAGGGTCATGGCTATTCAATAGCTAGGAATGTTGTTCGCAATAATACCTCTTATGTGGAAGGTCCCAAGCACATCTTCTCAGGATCATACAACGTTATAGTTTTCAAAGAGAAGTGTCTGATCTTACACAAGAAAGATGGTAATCTTGCTATTCGAGGATAAAGGAAAGGAAAATTATTCGTATCTGATCTGGAATCTCTACAAGAGTATCTCATGCAAAGGTGGAGTCAACATTATATTATCTAAAACTTCATCAAACAGGAGTACTCAGGCAAGGTGAAGTCAACAAGGTTTAATCTAAAGCTTCATCAGACAAGAGCTCAACTATGACATAAGGAGCTCTCTAACCTGAATGTCAAATCAAGAGATTCTTTCCTGAAAATCGAATCAGTAAAGGTGACTGCCTCATCTGAAATTAAAGTAAAATAAAATTATGAGGCATGTCATAAAGGGAAGTCAAATAAGCATCACACAGAAGTTATACATCAAAGAAAAATATATTTTAGTGGTGATGATTGATGACTTCTCTCAACAAACAAGTTGTTGTTCAGACAATCAGAAGACAAGACACCACTGATGGTGATTGATCACATCTAGAAGAGTTTCAGGAAGCAAAACTGACTATGACAACTTGGAGACCAGATTACAGGACCTATCAATTAGTGTTCTGGATTATTTCTGCACCTTCAGGAGTATTAATGCTGAAGCAGTCAATAGTTTGCTACTGACATGATCGAACCCTGATCAGTAAGAAATATAGGAAGACCCCACAAGTATGAAGGAAATTGTTTTGCAATGTTAAATGAAAGTGAGCATCCTAGCAATCAGCTAATGCTCTAGAGGATAATTTCCTTGGTTACTCAATGGATTCTACAGCCTATAGGGTGATTGTTATTAATCAACAGAAGGTGATTGAAAGTCTTAGTGATGTTCAATAACTTCTAGCTCCCAGCTGTCTGTGGTAATGATGATTCAGATCCAACCAATGTGAAATATGAAGAATCTTCATGTAAACCCAGCAACAGCTTAGGGGGAGCAACTGAAGGATCAAATAGTCAACTTAACACCACATTGAAAATCAAAGGACACTATGAGAACATATCTACCAAGACAAAGAGTGTTGACTCAATTAACTCTTTGTCCCAGTTCTTAGTGTTTCTAATGGTGGAAGTAAAAGACTAGCAGAGCTTCAAGTACCAATGATTATTTCTATAGTTTTCTTTCAGTAAAAACCTAGAAAGCTACAAAGGCTCTCGAAGATCCAGATTGAGTGATTGCAATGCAAGATGATCTCAATCAGTACAAAAGGTAGATTGAAGGGAAGCTGGTATCCAGACCAAACAACAAGGCTGTAATTGGTACAAGGATAACCAGAAGTCTAACTGGATGCAAGGTTACAAGTTGATCAGACAGTATATCTGACAAGAAGCACCAGTGACAAGACTTGAGGATATCACGCACCTGCTACACATTCAAGATTATAATGGACATCTGGACATACTGAATCTGGATGCTAGAGGAATGTGAACAAGTGCACTCCTGGTTGGTGAGATAATGGAAGATCTCTACAGGTTAGTATGAACTGGTATCATCACTCAAGCAAGCATGGAAGACATGGTATGACACCCTAACTATAATTTAACATCTGGTATCAATTTTTAACAGTTGGTATCTTTTAACAATTGGTGTCATATTTATAGAACGCTCTACATCTTTAGGCACAAACATAAATGATATATATGTGCAATGATATCTTGATTATATTACATGTTGATCTACTAACCATAAATTGGTATCAAGGTATTTGCTGTTTTGATGTTGGTAAAGTTGCAATTCTTTTGAATTACTTCATGCAAGGCAAAAGAATAATTCTATTTGGAGCACAAGTAAGTCAAAAGAATGATGGCAATAAAAATTAGTCAAGGATCTTTTGTTTCTTTTCAGGAGATTCTAGACCTGTCATGACTACCTACCAACAATCACTATAGCTGGATTTTGACCTATTAGTTTAGAACTAACAAGTTGGTAATCAAAAATCTTAAGATGGACCCGGATCTGAGGAAATGGTACCCTAGAGATATTTGACCCAACAAGTTCAGGATCTACTAATTAAGACCTAATCGGGCTATAGAGTAATCATCAGCTTATTATCTTATTCAATTGCTAATAGATCACTTACACATATATTTTATTCTCAATTATGCAATTATGCATGGTCCCAAGTGGATTCTTGAGAATCTATTCTTGTAGTTATTACAATTGATTTTCAGATGTCTTAAGCTGTACCCGGATCTGCGGAGATGGTACCCTAGAGACATTAGTTCTGACATGTTTTGCTACATAGAGACAGATCAAATGAGTTGTAACGAAAGCAGGAGAGCACAAGGAAATAAATTTGTCTCCAACAACTCTGTGGAACACTCAAGGCCAAGCATCTTGCATAAGGTATCAATTCTTTTGAGAGAGCATGTCTTTAGTTAAGAATAACTTGTAAACACGTTTGCTAGATCACTTGATGAAATTAATTTTTCAAGATTGATTTGTAAACTTGGGATTTTATTAAATGCTATATGATTGTAAATCCCATCTGTTAAGTAATTCTTAAGTAAGCTCACAAGTATTCAATTGTCTATATTGAAAGGACTTGTGAACTTATTTACATCCAGACCTCACGCTGAAAATTATCTGTTGAATATTTGTCATGTGTATAATTGACATATATTATATTGGTGATTATTTAAGGATAACTTAAATACTTAAGTGCTAAAATCTAACTCACAGAGATTTAGTACTTATTTATTTATTATTTATTTTGATTAATTTGAGCTATGGAACCTGAAGTAATTCAATATAAGTATTTGCTCTGTACCTCATTGATAAGTGGAGTTTATATCCACTTGGAGCGTTCCATATCGTCTTATATTGATTGTCTTGGACTCAAGTTTGTGGTGGTTTTGATGTGTTTTGTTTAGTTGTGCAGATTTACGAGAATGTTGATTAAGGTTGATGCTTCTATCGTTTTTTGAGAATAAATTGATTAAAATTTGGATTTCTGAGACGGTTGCGCAGTCTACACTGTTTTGGACATATCTGGAGTTCTAGAAGTCCGTTTTCAGCGATCTTACTGCCCACGCGAAGCTTGGGAGATTTTCTATAATATGGGACAGGTGTTGCTTGAGCAGGTTGCGTGTGGTGGGCGCAGGTTGCGCGACAAACAGACTGATGGGCGCAGGTTGCACGCGCTCGGTGCTGAAAAATTACAGTTTTTACTATTTTGGCCATATCTTGAGTTTTAGAAGTCCGTTTGAGGCCCGTAAGCAGTCCACGCGAAGATAATGGAATTATCTATCATTCTAAAGTGGTCCAGAGGTCCAAATACAACTGGAACGGTCCAGAAATACTGAAGAAAAGTCAGCTACGAATTTTCCTTAAAAACAGAATCAGTTTAGAAAACGTATTTTGCTGAAATTCTATTATAATTCTATTTTGGTATTTTCTTGCTGGGCAAGACTTCTAGAGCCTATATAAACAAATCCAACCTTTGTAATTTGTATCATTAGGAGTATAACCATTACATATCAATTACTTAGGTTTATTTATATCTTTTCATACTTTGTTTTTATCATGGTTTCATCAGATCCCATGATGACGAGAGGTTCGATTATGAACTAATCGTTGTCATGGGATTCTAACGGATTTATTTATGGAGCTTTAGTATCTTGATGCTTTAAGGATCTGTGTGTGATGTATATCTGATATCCTCGTATAGTTGTGCTTTATGAATTTAGATGCGTAGCTAACATCTAATCTGTTAATCTCTTGTGAAGTGAAAGTGGATCTTGAGATTTAGAACTTTCCATGCTAGCATAGGTTCATGATTGTTTATCAACATTATTCGTAGTATGAGATGAGAATACTTATATTGCCATATGTGATCTTTATAGATAACTTGTTTTTCAACCGTTATGTTTTCAAATTCTATAGAGATATAGGGTCTAAGCATAATTGGTGTCTATTCATCTTCTATCTCTTTTGTGGATGTATGTTTAGTTTGGTATTCGTATACTGAGAAGTAGCGTATACTTGTTTCGTGTTGTCTGATCATATATCATAACCATTGCATATAGTGATTAAAGGCGTCAGATCTAAGCAAAGTATTTAATGAAGTTAGGATTCCATGGTTTATCTTGCAGAAGTAATTTGATTTAAATTCTCGTTAGTTAGTTAATTCTTAGTTTGTTAATTTGTTTTTTTAGTTAATCTTAGTTAATCAAAACCCAATTTGTTATTTGTCTTAGCAGTGAATTAAAACCATACATTGTTGCATAGGTACAATACTGAATTAAAAACCAGATCTCTGTGGGAATGAACTTGACTTATTCATATATTACTTGTGACCACGTACGCTTGCGTGAATTAGTGCAAACAAGTTTTTTGGCGCCGCTGCCGGGGATTATCGGTGTTTTATTTTTGGTTTATGTGCTTGTCAATAGTGGTCGTTAGAGTTCACTGACTCGGATTTCGTTTTCTCATCTATTCTTGTATAGTTCGTTGGTGTTTCAGGTACTTGTCAGAGAGCGTTGACATTGAAGATGGATTTTCTAACTTACTATGGAGTTCAGCAGGTGGCTAGTGTTTGTGAGCTATGTGCGGGCGCACATGAGACGTATCAGTGCTGGAGCAACCAAGGTGGTATTCAACAACCTCTGCAATGTGAGCGGTGTTTGGGCGTTCATGATCCCTCACAGTATTATTACTACGAAGGAGTTGATCCATATGTCACTTATGAGGAGCAACCATATTTTCAGTACCATCCTCAACAGTACCAGCAAGATGTTCCAGATATGTCATATGTCTTTGGTAGTGAAGAGTTTCAATATCAGCAACCTATTCCTACTTTTCAGTCAGATGAGGTTGATGATTTGAAGGAGATTAGGATGCTTGTAGAGAATCATGAGAAGTCTATCAAATCTATGGGGACACTTGTTGCTCAAGTTTTGAGTGCCTTGGAACAAGAGAAACAACAATTCATATTAGAGGCAATTCCAGAGAATAATGGTGACTTGGAGCAAGGTACTGCATGCTTAATTGAGGAAGACAAATTCCAAGGTGAGGTGAACGTTCATAAGCCATGTGAGGAATTTGATCATGTTAGGATGGTCGATGATTTGGAAAGGGCACTATTTGGGACAGACACTGATGAGCTGCACAAATTTCAAGAATTGGTATGTGCGTACCAAGAGGCTGAAGAACATGGAAAAGATGAAGGTCTTCTACTTGTCTCAGAGTTTAAAGATGGAGGTTGCGCATTAGAGCCAATGGAGGAAGTTCTCTTTGAGGAACCAAAGGCTTCAGCAACTTACATTTACCCTCCTCCAATATATTCAAGCGAAGCCCGCGAGTGTGTGTTGTTCTACAAATTGACAGATTTTGGGTCAACAGATGAAGGCATTGGATTATGACATAGTTGTTATACGAATAGGCCAAGCGAGGAGAAGGGACAGAAAGTGTGTCACCGTGATGAGGATGAAGTCTCACGAAGAGAGGATCAGGCCAACTATTATCATCCTTAATGGAGGCTTGGAAGTAACGTCAAGCTATTGACGTTAAAGAAGCGCTTCGTGGGAGGCAACCCATGCATTAGTGTAGAAAAAAAAATTTGAGTGTTGTATTCAAAAAAAAAAAAGTGTGAAAAAAAAAGAGTGCAAAAAAAAAAAAATCAGAAAAATTTTTCAGCAGTGAATCTCATGCGCCGCAGCGCCCAGTACGCGCCATATCGTGGCAAAGTTGTTGTGCAGTGCAGGAGATATGTGTTGTGTTTTAACACACAAAAAAAAATATATTTCAGAAGAATTTCCCACGCGCTACAGCGCCG